>CM033470.1:266348994-269007059 GCA_019447015.1 Hymenochirus boettgeri | reverse complement strand
TTCCAATCTAAAGTAACCATCACTCAGCAATCTAACGCTAACCATGCACTCAGCAATCTAACGCTAACCATGCACTCAGCAATCTAACGCTAACCATGCACTCAGCAATCTAACGCTAACCATGCAATCAGCAATCTAACGTTAACCAAGAACTCAGCAATCTAACGTTAACCATGCACTCAGCAATCTAACACTAACCATGCACTCAGAAATCTAAGGCTAACCAAGCACTCAAATCTAACGCTAACCATGCACTCAGAAATCTAACGCTAAATAAGCACTCAGCAATCTAATGCTAAATAAGCACTCAGCAATCTAATGCTAACCAAGCACTCAGAAATCTAACGCTAACCAAATATTCAGCAATCTAACGCTAACCATACACTCTAACCATGCACTCAGCAATCTAATGCTAACAATGCACTCAGCAATCGAACGCTAAATAAGCACTCAGCAATCTAACAATAACCAAGCACTCAGCAATCTAACGCTAACAATGCACTCAGCAATCGAACGCTAAATAAGCACTCCGCAATCTAACGCTAACCAAGCACTCAGCAATCTAACTCTAACCATACAACTCAGCAATCTAACGCTAATCAAGCACTCAGAAATCTAACGCTAACCAAGAACTCAGCAATCTAACGCTAACCATACACTCAGCAATCTAACGCTAACCATACACTCAGCAATCAAATGCTAAATAAGCACACAGCAATCTAACGCTAACCATGCACTCAGAAATCTTACGCTAACCAAGCACTCAGAAATCTAACGCAAACCATGCACTTCCAGCAGATGCGGAAATGGCAAGTTCATTTAAAAGTTTTAAGAGTGGGCTGGATAAAATAAATTTCGTAAAAATATTGAAAATTACTGGTATTAATACATATAATCTTTTTTTTTTTTTTGCTCTGTATCAACTGTTAGGTAGGGATGTTTGGACTAGATGGACTTAAATTATAGAGTCTATTAAAAAAATTTTGAAAAACGGTTAAAATGAAAAGTAGTTGGGGCAGGGGTATAGTACTGGTAATTCCTACTTCTCAATATTGTTTCTCTGAGGAGCACCAACCCAAAGATTCCACTAGTCTTCCTCCTGGCCTCAGCCCTATTTGTAATACAGGAATAGTCCAGGACTAACCTGGCAAATGAAAGCTGATCTTGCTGTAGCTCCTCATTTAGCGTTAGCGTTAACCATACACTCAGAAATCTAATGCTAACCAAGCACTCAGAAATCTAATGCTAACCATGCACTCAGCAATCTAACGCTAACTAAGCACTCAGAAATCTAACGCTTACCATGCACTCAGCAATCTAACGCTAACAATGAACTCAGAAATCTAACGCTAACTAAGCATTTAGAAATCTAACGCTAACCAGCTAACCAAGAACTCAGCAATCTAACGCTAACCATGCACTCAGCAATCTAACGCTAACCATGCACTCAGAAATCTAACAGATTGCCGATGTATGGGTTAGCATGAGATTTCCGAGTGCGTTGGTTAGCCTTAGATTTCCTGAGTGTATGGTAGCGTTAGATTTCTGAGTGCTTGGTTAGCGTTAGTTTCTGAGTGCATGGTTGAGCGTAGATTGCTGAGTGCATGGTTAGCATTAGATTTGAGTGCTTTGGTTAGCCTAGAGTTCTAAGTGCATGGTTAGTGTTAGATTGTGAGTGCATGGTTAACGTTAGATTGCTGAGTTCTTGGTTAACGTTAGATTGCTGAGTGCATGGTTAGAGTGTATGGTTAGCGTTAGATTGCTGAGTTCTTGGTTAGCGTTATATTGCTGAGTGTATGGTTAGCGTTAGATTTCTGAGTGCTTGGTTAGCTTAGTATTCTGAGTGTATGGTTAGCGTTAGATTGCCGAGTTCTTGGTTAGCGTTAGATTGCTGATTGATTGATTAGCGTTAGATTGCTGAGTGTATGGTTTAGCGTTAGATTGCTGAGTGCTTATTTACCGTTCGATTTTCGGTTTCTGAGTGCTTGGTTAGCGTTAGATTTCTGAGTGCATGGTTAGCGTTAGATTTCTGAGTGCATGGTTAGTGTTAGATTTCTGAGTGTATGGTTAGCGTTAGATTGCTGAGTGCATGGTTAGCGTTATATTGCTGAGTGTATGGTTAGCGTTAGATTTCTGAGTGCTTGGTTAGCGTTAGATTTCTGAGTGTATGGTTAGCGTTAGATTTCTGAGTGCTTGGTTAGCGTTAGATTGCTGAGTGCATGGTTAGCGTTAGATTTGAGTGCTTGGTTAGCCTTAGATTTCTGAGTGCATGGTTAGTGTTAGATTGTGAGTGCATGGTTAACGTTAGATTGCTGATTGCATGGTTAGCGTTAGATTGCTGAGTGCATGGTTAGCGTTAGATTGCTGAGTGCATGGTTAGCGTTAGATTGGCTGATTGCATGGTTAGCGTTAGATTTCGGAGTGCAGGTTAGCGTTCGAGTGCTGAGTGCTATGGTTAGCGTTAGATTTGCTGAGTGCAATGGTTAGCGTTGATGGAGCTGGATGTGAGGTAAGGATTAAACTAACACTAAATGATGGGGCCAATAGTTGGGGGGTTATAGTTTTTGGGGGTGGACATGCCCTTTAAAACGTGATTTTCCGCTACTTTTATAACGCCACTAAAAGACAGCTAATGGCTATTGTTTAAGCACTCTAACTCTAACCCAACACGTCAGCATGGTACTCTGAACCAGCAACTCAGAATCTAACACTAACATGCACTCAGCCATCTAACGCTAACCATGCACTCAGCACTACCTACCAATCGCTCTAACCTATCACCATGCACTCTAAACGCTAGCATGCACGCATACCAACAGCACTCAGTCAATCTAAACGCTAACAGCTAACCAAGGCCTAAGCAATATAACGCTAAACCATGCACTCAGAACTCGAACGCAACCACGGCATCAGCAATTCTAACGACTTACCAATGCACTCAATCTAACGCTAACCAAGCACTCAGAAATTTGAACGCTAACCAGCATCAGCAATCGAGCAACCAAGCACCGCAATCGAACGCTACCAGCTAACCAAAGAACTCAGCAATCTAACCCTAACCAACACCTCAAATCTAAACGCTACACCAGCACTCAGAAACCTAACGCTAACCAAGCCACCACAGAAATCTAACCTTACCATGTCACTCAGACAATATAACGTCTAACACGAACTCAGCAACCTAACGCTAAACCAAGCACTCAGAAATCTAAACGCTAACCAGCAACCAAGAACTCAGCATCTAACTCTAACCAAGCACCTCAGAAATCTAACGCTAATCAAGAACTCAGCATCTAACAACGTCAACCAACACTCAGAAATTACGCTAACCTTGCACTCAGCAACCTAACATAACCAAGCACACAGAAATCTAACGCTAACCAAGACTCGCCAATCTAACGCTAACCAAGCACTCAGAAATCTAACGCTAACCAGGCACTCAGCAATCTAACTAACCAGCCACTGCAGCAATCTAATGTAAACCACCACTCATAAATCTAATACGCTAGAACCAAGCACTAGAAATTGAACGCTAACCAAAGCACTCAGCATCGCGAACGCAAACCAAGCAACTCAAAAATCTAACGCTAACCAAGAACTCAGCATCTAACGCTAACCAAGCACTCAAAATCAACGCTAATCACGAACTCAGTCACTACTAAACCTAACCAAGCACTCAGAAATCAACGCTAAACCTTACACTCCAGCAAACCTAAATATAAGCATCAGCAATTCTAACGCTAACCATGCATTCAGCAATCTAATGCTAACCATGCCTCAGAAATCTAACTACTTACCATGTACTAACAATCTCAACTAACCAAGAAAATCAGCAATCTACGCTAACCAGCACTCAGAAATCTAACGCTAAACCATGCAACTCAGCAAATCTAACCACTAACCATGCACTCAGCAATCGAACGCTAAATAAGCACTCAGCATCTAATCGCTACAAGCAACTCAGCACTCTAACGCTAACCATACACCAGCAATTAACGGCAACAACACTCGAGCAATCTACGCTAACCAAAGCAGAGTGTATGGTTAGCGTTAGCTGCTGAGTGCTTGGTTAGAGTTAAGATTGTCTGAGTGCTTATTTAGCGTTCGCTTGCTGAGTGCATTGTTGCGTAGATTATCTGAGTGCTTGGTTAGCGTTAGATTTTCTGAGTGCATGGTTAGCGTTAGATTTCTGTGCAATGGTTAGCGTAGATTGCTGAGTGCATGGTTAGCGTTGAGTTCTTACTGCTTGGGTTAGCGTTAGAGTACTGCTTGCATGGTTAATGTTATATTGCTGAGTTTCTTGGTTAGTGTTATTTCTGAGTGCTTTGGTTACGTTAGATTGCTGAGTGCTTAATTTACGTTTGATTGCTGAAGTGCATGTTTAGCGTTATTTCCTGAGTGTATGGTTAGCGTTAGATTGCTGAGTGTATGGTTAGCGTTAGATTGCTGAGTGCTTGATTAGCGTTAGATTGCTGAGTGCCTATTTAGCGTTGATTTCTGAGTGCTTGATTAGCGTTAGATTGCTGAGTGCCTATTTAGCGTTGATTTCTGAGTGCTTGGTTAGCGTTAGATTTCTGAGTGTATGGTTAGCGTTAGATTGCTGAGTGTATGGTTAGCGTTCGATTGCTGAGTGCTTATTTAGCGTTCGATTGCTGAGTGCTTAGTTAGCGTTAGATTTCGGTGCATGGTTATCGTTAATTGCTTGAGTGCATGGTTTCGTTAGATTGCTGAGTTATGTTAGCTTTAGATTGCTGAGTTCTTTGGTTATCGTTAGATTTCTGAGTGCTTATTAGCGTTTAATTGCTGAAGTGGGCTTATTTATCATTATATTGCTGATTGCCATGGTTAGCGTTGCTTTCTGAGGCTGGTTGTTAGCTTTAGATTTCTGAGTGTATGGTTTAGCGTTAAGATTGGTCTGATTGTATGGTTAGGTTGATTGCTGGAGTGCCTTGGTTAGCGTAGATTGCTGATTGCCTTATTTAGTCTTTCGATTGCTGAGTTCATGTTTAGAGTGTATGGTTAGCGTTATTGCTGAGTTCTTGGTTAGCGTTAGATTTCCGAGTGCTTGATTAGCGTTAGATTTTCTGAGGCCTATAATAACGTTGTTTTCTGAGTGCTTGGTTAGCGTTTAGATTTCTGAGTGTAATGGTTTAGCGTTAGATTTGCTGAGTGTATGGTTTAGCGTTAGAATTGCTGAGTGGCTTTATTTAGCGTGCGTGTCTGAAGTCTTGGTTTAGCGTTAGATTTCTGAGTGCATGGTTAGCCGTTAGATTTCTAGTGCAATGGTTAGGCGTTAGATGCTGAGTGCGATGTTTTAATCGTTAGGAAATTGCTGAGTGTATGGGGTTAGCGTTTAGATTGCTGAGTTCTTGGTTTAGCGTTAGAATTTCTGAGTGCTTGATTATCGTTAAGATGCTGAGTGCTTATTTAGCGTTGATTGCTGAGTGCATGGTTAGCGTTGAAGATTGCTGAGTGCATGGTTAAGCGTAGATTGCTAAAGTTGCATGGTTAGCGTGATTTCTGAGTGCTTGTTCAGCGTTAGATTATCTGAGTGTATGTTTTAGCGTTAGATTGCTGATGTATGGTTAGAGTTAGATTGCTGAGTGCTTGGTTAGCGTTGAAAATTGCTGATTCTTATTTAGCGTTCGTTGTCTGAGGTGCATATGTTAATATGGCTGAAGTGCATGTTAGAGTGCATGGTTACGTTAGATTGCTGATGTGTTGGTTAGCGTTAGATTGCTGAGTTCTTGGTTAGCGTTTTAGAATTTCTGATGCTTGGTTAGCTTTAGATATTGCTGAGTGCTTATTTAGCGTAGATGGCTGATCTGCATGGTTAGCGTTAGATTGTTGGTGTCATGGTTAGCGTTAGATTTCCGGTTGCTTGTATAGTCGTTAGATTTCTGAGTGCTTATTTTCGCGTTAGATTGCTGATTGCCATGGTTAGCGTTATTTGCTGAGTGCATGTTAGCGTTGATTGCTGAGTGCTTGGTTACGTGAGATTTCTGAGTGTATATGGTTAGCGTAGATTGCTGAGTGCTTGGTTACGTTATATTAGCTGAGTGCTTATTTATCTTTCCGATTGCTGAGTGCATTGTGTAGATTGCTGAGTGCCTGGTTAGAGGTATGGTTAGCGTTATATTTGGCTGAGTTCTTGGTTAGCGTTTAGATTTCTGAGTGCTTGGTTAGCATTAGATGCTGCGTGTCTTATTTTAGCGTTAGATTTCTGATGCATGGTTAGCGTTCAGAAATTTGCTTGAGTGCATGGTTAGCGTTAAGATGTCCGAGTGCTTGGTTAGCGTTTAGATTTCTGAGTGGAGGGTTAGCGTTTAGATGGCTGAGTGCCTGGTTACTTATATTGCGAGTGTATGGTTCGGCGTCTCGATTCGAGGTGCTTTGGTTTCGCTTAGCTTTCTGTGTATGGTTAGCGTTAGATTGCCCGAGTTCTGGGTTAGCGTTTAGATTTGTCTGATTGATTGATTAGCGTTAGATGTTGCTGAGTGTAGGTTAGCGTTAGATTTGCTGAGTGCTTATTTCCCGTTCGAGTTCCTGAGTGCTTGGTTCGCGTTAGATTTCTGAGTGCTGGTTAGCGTTTAGATTTCCCTGAGTGCATTGTTAGTGGTTAGGATTTCTTGAGGTGCAATGGTTTATCGTTAGATTGCTGAGTGTATGGTTAGCGTTAGATTGCTGATTTCTCGTTAGCGTTGATTTCTGAGTTGCTTGATTCGCGTTGATTGCTGAGTGGCTTTTTACGTTAGATTGCTAGTGGCATGGTTACGTTGATTTCTTGAGTGTTTGTTAGTGTTCGATTTCGGAGTGTCTTGTAATCGTTAAGATTGTGAGTGTATGGTTAGCGTTAGATTGCTGCAGTGCTTGGTTAGTGTTAGATTGCTTAGTGCTTATTTTAGCGTTCGTTGCTGAGTTCATTTTAGATGGCTGAAGTGCATGGTTAGAGTGTATGGTTGCGTTATCTTTCCTGAGTGCTTGGGTTAGCATTAGATTGCTGATTGCTTAGTTATCGTTAGATTGCTGAGTGCAAAATGCTTAGCGTTAGATGCCTGGTGCATGGGTTAGCGTTAGTTCCGAGTGGGCTTTGGTTAGCGTTAGATTTTCTGAGTGTATGTTGCGTTAGATTGCTGGAGTGCATTGTTTGCGTTTATTGCCGAGTATTTAAAATATATACTATAACATTTCAATACAAATAATGAAGTGTAATCCTACACTTCATTGATTATAATTGAATTGTGTGGGCAATTAAACAATATGGGCAACTTTAATAATACAAGTTTGCCATGAGAAACATTAGCTCGTGGCAGTTCTGGGTTACTGTTGTAGCTCACCACAGATATTGTTGCTTGCAGCTGTGTATTACTTTAAAGGATATGTCCACCTTTATAAAAACTTTTCCATATCATAGTTCTGTTCCCCCAGCCCCAACCGCATTAATATTATTTTCAAAAAGTCACTCGATAGTTACTTACCTTACCTCTCTCCTCCGCTGCACAATCCCGGCCCTCTGCTTGCATAGAACTGCAAGCAGGGGGCCGGACCGGGAGCTGCGTCTGTGATTGGCTGAGAGGCAGCCAATATTGGACGCGGCTGCCGGTAGTGAGAACGGGAAGGAGAGAGGTAAGTAAAGATCGGGGGACTATCTTGAAATAATACTAATGCGGGTGGGGGTGGAGGAGCAAGAACTATGATATGGAAAGGATTTACGTAGGGGGAGGGGAGACCAAACAGGAGGGAGAGGCAGGGCTCTTCTGCGCATGGCAAAATTCTTCCAGAGGAGAGACAGGAGGCAGTCCTATATGTACTCTGCTATCCTCCTGGTGGGCAGTTTTGGGACTTTGGGGGGGGGGGGATTACAGGAGAACCATTTGGATCTGGGATGTAAGGTAAGGATTTTACTACACTACAGAGTGGGGCCAGTAGTGTGGGGGGGGGGGGATATAGTTTTGGGGGTGGACATGCCCTTTATTCCAAAGTTTCAGCATTGCAACTCTTGTTTACTGCCTGGTTATGTGATGCTAAATTATGACAAGCAGGAGGCATCACTGTATTAAGACAGCAACACTGTTTGCCAGGAAAAACGGAGAAAAGCAAATAGCGCACAAGACAGAACATTAGAGAGAAGGGCAAACAAACGTGTTAGGTCTAGAATGTGCTACAGCTCGTTTTACCCCCACACACCTAACTGTACAAGTATAGGGATCATTTAAAGTCAGTTATACAATGGTGCCATTAGTCTACAGGTCTCCAGTATAACTATAAAGAAAAACAGCTGTGGACATTCAGTTGAAAAGGGTGAATCAGCAAGTTTCCAAATTGTATCATTTTCACTGGTTTGTTGCTGGCTGAATATTCCTGTACTTTACAGAAAAAACCTATGGAAAGTCAGCGTGGGAGCAATGTAACAGTTAGGCCAAAGCATTTCCGATGCACTAGTGTGCATTGCCGTGCTCTATGTTTGCGTAAAGTTGCTCAATCGGAGCACATAGGATTGCGCAAAAAAAATACAGATCGCATATGTTCCGATTACCGGATCGCAGCACAACACACATCAGTGCACCAAGTGTGGCCAGAGCAATTTCCCATCACTAGTGTGTGCTTTATAACACGCAATCAGATCCTGCTTTAAAACTCTGCTATCTGCTGAACTTCTGTGTATATTTTCTTTTATATAATGATGGAAGCAGTGTTTTTGGGGAATGAAAAATAGCAGCTTAGCAAGAACTATTTTATTAATTAATATGCAAATATAATGGGTTAAACTCACACTAAACCATATTGTATAGGTTAGCACAAGTTTAACGCCTTAATTGCGCTAGCTGTGCGAGTATCTCAAAAGACCCATGCAACTGGCGCAATGTATTTAAAGGGTATGTCCACCCTAAAAATTAATTTTTAATATATGATTGCCCCGTCCCCCCAGCCCCAACTGCTATATTTATTCTTTTAGAAATTGCCCCAAACTTTACTTACCTCCCCTCTTTCCTCTGCCGCGCTGCCGGCCCTCTGCTTGCGAGAAAATGCAAGCAGAGGGACGGGACTGGCATTCGCGTCTGTGATTGGGTGAGCGGCAGCCAATCACGGACGTGGCTGCCGGTCATTCAGTGCGGCGGAGGAAAGAGGGGAGGTAAGTAAAGTTTCGGGAGCTTTCTAAAAGAATAAATATAGCTGTTGGGGCTGGAGGGACAGGGGCAATCATATAACTAAAGGGTTTTAAGCTAGGGGGAGGGAATCCTGAGAGGGAGGGAGAGAAGGGCTGCAGTACGCATGCCAAACTTCTCCCGGAGGCCAGGTAGGAGGCAGAGTCCTATATGGACTTGCTATCCTCCTGGTGGGCAGTTTTTGGGACTTTGGGGGGGGGACTACAGAAGAACCAGATGGAGGAATACAACATAAAAAAATGTGTTATATTTGCACCACCAAAATTTTGCCATGCGCAGAAGAGCCCTGCCTCTCCCTCCTGTTTTGGTCTCCCTCCCCCTAGCGTTAAATCCCTTTCCCATATCATAGTTCTTGCTCCTCCACCCCCAACCGCATTAGTATTATTTCAAGATAGTCCCCCGATCTTTACTTACCTCTCTCCTTCGCCGTTCTGCACTACCGGCAGCCGCGTCCAATATTGGCTGCCTCTCAGCCAATCACAGACGCAGCTCCCGGTCCGGCCCCCTGCTTGCAGTTCTATGCAAGCAGAGGGCCGGGATTGTGCAGCGGAGGAGAGAGGTAAGGTAAGTAACTATCGAGTGACTTTTTGAAATAATATTAATGCGGTTGGGGCTGGGGGAACAAGAACTATGATATGGGAAAAGTTTTTATAAAGGGTGGACATATCCTTTAAAGTAATACACAGCTGCAAGCAACAATATCTGTGGTGAGCTACAACAGTAACCCAGAACTGCCACGAGCTAATGTTTCTCATGGCAAACTTGTATTATTAAAGTTGCCCATATTGTTGTAATTGCCCAACAAATTCAATTATAATCAATGAAGTGTAGGATTACACTTCATTATTTGTATTGAAATGTTATAGTATATATTTTAAGAATACAACATAAAAAAATGTGTTATATTTGCACCACCAAAATTTTGAAGCACACACGGATCCTTGCATGCAAAGTGGTAACATACACTATGATCAGAGGAAGCACTTTAATAACAGGTTAAGAAGAAAGACTGTCATTCTGGAGTTGTTCCAGAGCATAAATCACAAGAGGCATGGAAGAACTTGACTATGAATTTAGGGTTATTTACACTGGAGACTATGTACCAGTGTTTTAACCTTAAAGGGCACTTTAAAAAAACCTTTACGATATCTACTTACAGCCCCTTCACTCCCGCTAGTCTCTTCTTCCCTCTCTGCTTACAGGAAACAACAGAGAGGGGCCAGACTGGCAGCCGTGTCTGTGATTGGCTGCTGGTGAGGGTCTCTAAGTAAATATCTGAACTTTTTTTTTTAGTATGATTATGGCAGTTTGGGGTGGGAAACCCTAAGCATCATTATATCAAAAGCATTTTACGCTAGGAAGAAGGGGTGGCAGATGGGATCCAGAGGGGTGGAGGGGGGTAAAGGGCTCCCCATGCGCATGTCAGCATCCCTCACGTAGGCATCACAGAAGGTAGAGACCATTGGACAGGAAGACAGCTCCTACTGGTCAGTTTTTCTGGACTTTGGACATGGACTGCAGGAGAACCATAAGGAGCAGGAATGTAAGGGAAGGATTTTTTAAAACTATACATTGGGGTTAGTACTTGGGCAAATTTTAGATTTGGGGGTGGACGTGGGTGTGACGGGGGAGAAAATATGGAGGTGTAGTTCATTTCACACCATATATTCACCCATATCATAATTTATCACTTGAACTGGAAAAAATAAACAAGTGTACAAAAAATATTGTTTATTGTTGCAGAAGGTTATTGGTAAATAAAGGGTTTAGTAGCATTTGCAATGTGCATCTATTTGGGTGATAGGCAGTATTTGAAATTAGCTACAGATTGTTTTTGAATTCCAATGCATTGTAACTCAGACACCCATTCTGTAAAATTCATTCTTGCATAAGGGAATTTACAGTGAAATTCTAGCAACATGTTTCAGCAAGAAAAGATTGAGTCTTAAAACCCACACAGGGGATAATGTAAAGCAGAGCTATGACAAAATGGGGCCATGGCCAAAAGGTTATTTACTGTACACAATACAGGTTTACTAAATGGAGAGGCTGTTATTAAATCTCAGGTTAAGAAACTTTAACCACTGGAAAGCACTACGTCACCATTACACCAATTCAACATTTGATCTGTGATGTATGTAATGTTGGGGAGGGAGCAACAGTTTTACCTTCCCACGTTTCCAGGCCTGATCATATTAGAGATTGTAATTAGTATTGATATTACAATCATAGGATAGTGATCAGACTAGGTGGCTGGCAGAACATCGCAGGAATGTCGAGAGGTAAATTCTGTAGGGACAACTTAAAGAGCAAATCCAGACCAAAAATAACTAAACATTTTAAGTAGCATTAGCCCCCAAAACCCTTTCGTTTTAATCTTATCTTTCTCCGACTCCCACGCTGAGTTATGGGTGCTTATAAACAGCCGATCGCCCCCAAGAAGTCTCGTCTTCTCCTGTTGTGAACTGGTTACAAGAACGCTCAGGAGCAAAGTGAACTCATAACTGCTTGTTCGGTAATGGCTGTGATGTCACCATTGTTACTAGGAGGCCGAGAAGGACGTGAAGAGAGATCGCTGTGTGTAAGCTCATTGTGGGAGCATTGGTCCACTAAGGTTGCTTTGCTGGAGGCCAAACAGCCCTTAAAAGGAGGAGCAGAAGAAGGGGAAATCCTCTCAAGGATCAGAGGAAGGAGACACCCAGGTTGTAAGTAGAAATATTATTGATGTATAAATTTTACACACAAAAGGGGGACCCAGATTGATGGCTAAAGCCTTGTGGTTATATGCAAATGTCACAGATGGTGGCTGGTTAAGAACAATATAGCCAAGGGATGATTATTTAGGAGTCACCCTGGGGTAGGTGAAGATTGTGGCGGCTCAGAGGGAGTTGGCTAGGTGTGTTATTAAAGCAGTGGCTATTTTCCACACTCACAAATCTGTGTCCTCTTTATTGATTAAATGTGTTTATTTAAATAGTTTAAGGGGCATATTTATAAACTATCGCTATTTCGCTATCGCAGGACATAACAATGACAAAGAGCACTAGTTTCGCCATATTTATAAAAGCGTGATGTGTGACGGTATTATCATCAAGGGGCACTAACAACTTTGCCTTATTCAGAGGGTGAAAGGGTGAAAGACGGTGAAATTTCCCAGCTATTCTGTAATTTTTTTATTTAAAGCTATTTATAAATAGGTGAAATGTTGCCTTAATTTCGCCAAACATCGTTACTTACTGGAATGTTCCTTTATCATGACACATCACTATGGTATGTTATTGATGTAACATACATCAATGTATGTAACTGGTTTGGTAATTAGCTGCAGTTCGCTAAAAATAAGCAATACTAAAAGAAATAGAGAAAATTCGCCTGGGTGAGTTTTACACTATTTATCATATTTTTTGCTGAAAAACACACCACATGTGTTAGGCTATTTTTAAATAACAAAGATGGGTGTTCAGTGTGTATTAACCAATTTAAAGGGCATGTCCACCCCCAAAACTATAATCCCCCCAACTACTGGCCCCACCATGTAGTGTAGTTTAATCCTTACCTCACATCCCAACTCCATCTGGTTCTCCTGTAGTCCCCCCCAAAGTTCCAAAAACTGCCCACCAGGAGGCAAGCAGGTCCATATAGGACACTGCCTGCTACCTGGCTCACGAGATTCCTGCCATGCGTGCTGCAGCCTTCTCCCCCTCCCTCTCCCTCCCGTTCTACTATCCCTCCCCAGCATTAACCCCCCTTAATATTCTGCTCCCCCATGTCCCCCAGCCCCAACCGCATGTTTGTTTTTTTTAAAAAGCTCCCCAAACTCTTACTTACCTCTCCGCTTTCCTCCGCTGCACTGAATGACCGGCAGCCGCGTCCGTGATTGGCTGCCGCTCAGCCAATCACAGACGCGACTGCCGGTCCCGCCCCTCTGCTTGCATTCTCGCAAGCAGAGGGCCGGCAGTGCGGCGGAGGATCGAGGGGAGGTAAGTAAGAGTTTGGGGAGCTTTTTGAAAAAACAAAACATGCGGTTGGGGCTGGGGGACATGGGGGAGCAGAATATTAAAATTCTATTTTAGGGGTGGACATAGCCTTTAATACTACTTTAAAAAACCACCAGGGAGTGTTCCCTATTTTGTTACCCATGTATCATATGTGCTAAAAATTTTTTAGCATTATTAGTGCTACTTTTTGCTACATAATTTTCACCTCTGATGGACATTCGCCTTTCTAATAACTTTATAAGAAAAGCTGAAAGTTTAAAAAATTGTGGCGAAGTCTGGTGGCAAAATAAGCGAAAATAATGCCCCGTCAGGCTGAGGCCACACTGCAACACACAGGAATCGCACAGAATTGCGTGCATTATCCCACACGATTTTGTGCGCGATTCTTTTGCGTTTTGCGCATGCATTTAATGTGCAATCGCATGTGCTCCGAGTGCAAACCATCGAGTGCAGTGTGGCCTCAGCCTAAATGCGATAACGGAAGCGAAAAAATTTAACAAACCTTTATAAATATGTCCCTAAGTGTCACATACATGTCCTATGATGTTGGCAAGTGCACTTATTGATATTGACTGCTACTTAATTTTTTCTTTAAGAATTGAAAGGCTTTATATATTATATGTGAGTTTTGATGGAATAAGTGGTCACGCAAACCGTGACCAACCATTTCAGGCCCTGCACTTAAATTGCAAACAATGCAACTGAATGACATCTCTCCTGTGCTAATGCCTGGTGTATGCAATGTTCTTATTTCAGGTTGAATACAGCTGAAAAGCATTTATCTGTTTACAGCTCTGGGCAAATGAATCTGTTATGTATGTCTGTGTATGAAAGTACCAAAAAGTATAAGACGCCCCCCGTCATTTAATAACCAAGATGACCTGGCATGCCGGTAAATTACGCCCATTTGTGCGGTCCATATGTGACTTCATGATCCTGGAAAACTTTTGCAGCTGACTGTAAAGAATTCTATAGCGTGTACCCAGCCTAAAGGTTTTTCAAATTCAGCTGCTCACAAATCCATTTTCTAAACAAGGAATGATTTTCTTACCTTGAACTCTAGTGGAACAAGCACTACAAACTGTATGGTCTTTTACAATCCCAATAATCATTACCTACATTGAAAAATGACAAGCCTTTCTAGCAAACATTGGACAAAATCATAATATTTATTAACAGCTTTACACAACAATAAATCAGGATCCAAGAAGTAATAACATGTTTAAGATACAGGGTTATGATTGTAGGACCAAACCTAACCTTTCAATCTTATTATAATTGATGGAGAACTAAAAATCCCATCTGAATATTTTCTGTCATACCTGACCCCCTGATAACTGTTACTGTTACCTGTAAAATAAGCACAATTGTGGAGAATTCCTTATTAAAGCTAAAGGGTACACACATTAACGATAAAGGGCCAGTATAGTAGTTGGCCATGATTGTTAAGGTATAGGGCAGTCCAGAATGATTTTCCCTAAACTTAATATGGGAAAACTGCTGGGGACTGTGTGGATTCTGTATGTCACCTGTCAAAGATTGGTACTGTGTGTACGGTACCTGGCTTAATTGTTCAAGTCTCTGCCATTTTCTGATTACTACAACCCTCCTTCCTAGTGAATAACAATTGGTTTTGTGACTGTTCTGTCTTAATTACAGAGAGGTCATCCAGTAGTTACTTGAAAGCCCTGGGACTGAGCATGTTCAACTTTGTATGTGGGTCAGTGACCCAGTCTGAAAGGCTACTTTAAGACAAACGACTATTCATCGTTCTGGTGGCATTTTTCTAGTGGTTCCAGATGTTTTGTCACTAGTAAAACAATGCATACAGCATTTTCATAGAAACAACGCCAAAAAAAAAGCCAGTGACTACGCGACCAGAACCACAAACAGTTGTTCGTCTGAAAGTAGCATAAAAGTCATAAGCCTGCAAAAAGATGGCTAATTAGCAATTAAAGGACAACTATACTGTAATAATTTACTTTTTAAACATGAAAAGTACCTGGGACAAGGAGGTAGGATTGATTATTTCCACCTCCCAATATTGTTTCCTTGAGGAGCTTCAGCACATACAGTTTTCATCTGCCAGGTTATGGACCTGGGCCTTTCTGTATTAAAGGGCATGTCCACCCCCAAAACTATAATCCCCCCCACTAATGGCCCCACCATGTAGTGTAATAAAATCCTTACCTCACATCCCAGCTCCATATGGTTCTCCTGTAATCCCCCCCCCAAAGTCCCAAAAACTGCCCACCAGGAGGATAGCAGAGTCCATATAGGACTCTGCCTCCTATTTGGCCCCGAGAGAAGTTTGGCATGCGTACTGCAGCCCTTCTCCCCCTCCCTCCCTCTCCCTCCCGTTTTGCTATCCCTCCCCCAACCATAAAACCCCTTGCCCATATAATAGTATATGTTCCCCCAGCCCCAAACGCAAAAAAATAATTTTAAGAAAATCCCCAGAACTCTACTTACCTTCCCTCTCTCCCCCTGGATTCTGAGAAGCCGGCAAAAAAAAAAGTTTATACACACTATAGTTCTCCTATAAAGAATTCATGAAGGGTCCCTAATACAGTATTTTAGCTTTAGTTCTCCTTTCAACTTTTGTAGTTTAAGATATTTCTATATAATTCTGGATGTGAATCAGACAGAGATCGGCATTTGGTGAGGGGAGAGACGTACATGTTATCAATTAATTAGCTTTAAAGAGACAGACTCCAAATTAGTACATAGGTGAGAATTGTTTAGTGAACTGTAACATTCTGAAAGCTTGCTATGGTTAACATATCACTTCACCAACAAAGGCATCACTTAACACATTGCCGTTGTTATGCTTTTATCTGAAAAGGATTACCTTGTAACTTTTGAACTGATTACAACCATACAAACGGCCTGATCCACAACCGCTCCGGGTAAATGTTCCGTGTGTGATTTAATATTGCGTTTACACCTCACGGGGAATTGAGAAATGGCGTTGCAATTTTCAGACTATTAAGGGCAGCTAAAAGCAATATTGAATTGCTTGCACCCAGGTGTTGTTTGTAAAACCCATTCAGTCTGCACAAAGATGAAGTCCTGCTTACTGATATTAAAGGCCAACAGTGTTTTGCAGTAAAACACTGTTGGTAGTATTCAGGCAACAGGGATGATCATAAAGTATAAAGCTCTGTAGACGAATGCCCGTTTTGGCCGATAGTCATGTGTATGCATTCCCTCGGGTGTCGTTTGGTGATCAGCCATGATGGATTGATGAATGAAGCCTGAGCAAACGCATACACACATGCGATTATTGCCCAAAACGATGCACAATCTAGGGGGTCGTTCATCGGGCGTCCAATTGGACGTGTGTACGAGGCTTAAGGTAGGGTAGCTAATTCCTTTTGCCAGGGTGCCACATTAGATATTGTAACTATAATGTAGGGCTGGACCAGTTCTCATTATAAAAAGTGGTGAAAGTTACTGCTTTTTATATAAGGGATAATGCGCCCCTTACAGTGTAATATCCTTATATTATAATGTGAAGGGGCGCATTATTTCTTATAATACATAAGCATTGGATTCCTTCACCCCATTCACATTTTAAATTCTAGCCTTGTCCCTATTTCCACCTTAAATCCCCCAAGCTACCTTCTGTAACTTAAACCCAGTAGAAAGAGACATTGGTTATGAAGTAACAGGAAGCAGCTCCAGCAGCTTCTGTTAGTGAAGTTAAACACAGCAAAAAATGCTGAGTCATTGTCCAGGCATGAACACTGAAATGGGCAGAGTAGTGGAATATAAGAAATATAAGAAATGAGTCACTTAGTGACATAGCTGAATGATTTTTATAAGGATATATACCACTGCAGCTCCCATTATAAAATACCACACTTATGTATTATAAATAGATTGAATTAATATCTTTAGTTAGTTGTATGTTTTTAGATTAATATTTATATTAGTTACTTACCAAAATAAAAAATCTAGACAATGACCAGAAGGTATTTAATATTTTAGATCTATTCATCAGTTTTTATTCATTTATTGATATCTTCATTATTTTTGTAATATAAGGACCACCATGGTATTCTTTGGTCATGATTAGAAATTTAAGACTGCTGTCATACAATAACAGCCACCTGCAAACAATATATAACAATCGCTGTTACCAGCCAATATTAACCCACCGTATTAGACCTTTCCGATACCTCGGGTTCATAAATATTGTGAGGTTTCATGGGGGATCCTCAGTCTCACCTATGAGCCTTGTTTTCGTATCCAAGAATAAATATGGGGCATCTTGGAGGACAGATAATATCCGGGTGTTGAAAAAAACATTTCAATTAAACATCACCAATTCATAAGGCATTATAACATTGTTTTCATTAAATATATATGGTTTATAATAACAATATAGCTTCCTCTTTCTTTCCTTTTCTTTAAATAGCTGGTTAAATGTGAGGCAATATTTGTATATGTTACCAGGGTTACCAGATTTTCGTGCTGAAAGAGGACATTATTTTAAACCTAATTAGCAGGACAGCAATCATTGCACACTGATTGCATTTAAGGCTGGGTAGACACCAGAACATATTTTCGGCTGACCGATTCATTCAGCCACGGACGAATTTGCTGTGACCAACGGACATTTGTCAATAGTCCCTCCATGTATACCCAGCCTAAACATCCTGACTACAACCCACACACATATATATAAAAAGCCCAGTAGCTGCTCATTCTCCTGGATATTGGTGGATTTTTGCTCACGATCCAGATTTCCCCCCCTTATAATGTGACTTACGTACATATCCCATTTACATGCATTCCTTAGGAACAGAACTATTCATAATCCGGGCCCACCCATAGTTTAGATTTAGCCTTGCTGTGTTTGTTTACAAGAAACTGCTACAAAGGAAGTTTTCCAGATCAATCAAAAATCTAAATCAGAGGAAACTCATGCTACCAAGCTGGGTACACACAGTGCCGATAAAGCATTATTGTAGCTCATTTTCCGAACGGATAGAAAATTTCCCTTGTACTAAAGAATAAGGAAGTCATCCATGGTCTTGGGAAACATGCATTCCTGAACGTTCTCCCTATGCTGTGAACACGCTGTGTAGGGCAAATCCTCGATACTCTGTCTATCCTGATCTTTGAAAAATGACAGACAGGATCTTTCAGATTCTGTCTGTCACCTTTGAAACATCTGTCATAAGTGTACCCACCTTAATGGAAACCAATACCGTCAACTGGCAATCAGTGCAGCCCTGTTCTTTACATAATAACGTGATAAGCCATTACATGTACCAAGGCTAGGACTCTGGTTACATGGACATTAGAAAGGATCACTGCAAAAAAAACAAAACACTGGGCTCCATAGCAGAAATGGATAAAGATCTAGTGCAAACAGTTCATCACTAACAGAAGTCTGTCTTTAGAAAACATCTGGATACACAGTTGTTTATGTGGTTTAGTGTCTGCATGTGAACCATATTTGCTCCTCTGGTTCCCATGAGTAGAATGTTCCGGCAGTATGCTTGTTAATAGCAAAGGGGCTGTGTCAATGAGTGTAACAGTAATGATCCTTCTGGTAATGAGTGAAACAGCAATTATCACCTGATAATTACCAATATAAAATATTCAGCACTAGTAAGTAGAAACCATCCTAATGCTGGCAATTCACTGGGGTTTGATTGATGCATCTATTAAAGGTCTAATAAGTGCAGTCAGGATTACATTCCAATGTTCCTGCAATGTTTTTGCTCAAAGATACTTCGAACAGGCCAGGCAGTAGTGTGAATGTCTATTTAGCGTTGCAGGAATGCAGGTAGGTAATGCTCGCCATCCAATAGTAAGACATTAGATTAGAGACCTTCCAACATTACTGCAATGTTCCTCTCTAGCCCGGGTAATAATTAATGTTTTATTGCATCCGTTCGGTTGTAGAATACCATGGGGTAGTAAAATACCACAACGGTATTCAATGGGTATTCGTTAATTGACAATCGCAAGCATAGATCTACGGTAGCGATTGTAAATTTACGATTGCTAACAATCTTTAAAGGTGTGGTATCACCTTAGTGTCTGAGATTAGAATATAATTGATATTCTGAAAGGTTCTGTTACATATAATTGTCAACATATCTGTTTTAAGTTCAAAGATATCAAGATAAAGAAAGAAGTGCATGAGATATTAAAAAAAAAATAGAAAGGGAAAGTTTAAGTATAAACTTTGAATTCGGCTTGAAAGACTGCATTTTGGAAGGGAATTTGTGTTTGTGCTGCAGATTTTAAAACTCAATAATGCAAATGAAGAGGTGTGTAGCTGTGTCGGGTTGGGGGTTAAAAAAAACAAACTTTAAAATTAGTTTTTTTGACTTTAGTTACCCTTTAAGTAATGGAGGGGTAGGTCAGTAGGTGTGTATACCTGTATCACGTTGGGGGTTAAAAAAACTTTTTTGATTATTGATCAAAATTTGCTTTTTTGACTTTAGTTACCCTTTAAGTATGTCTGCCACAGTAATGGATAAGTAGATCAGTAGGTGTGTGTTCCTGGGCCTGGTTAAGGGGGTATGTCTTTTTTGTGTTTACAACCATAAAACTATCTTGTATTGATAAAAAATCTAAATTCGTTTTTTTGACTTTAGTTACCCTCTAAGTATGGCTGCCACTGTAATGGATAAGTAGATCAGTAGGTGTGTGTACCTGGGTCTGGTTGAGGGGTATGTCTTTTTTGTGTTTACAACCATAAAACTATCTTTTATTGAGGATAAATCTAAATTAGTTTGACTTTAGTTGCCCTTTAAATATGGCTTCCATGGGAATGGAAAGGTAGTTCAGTAGGTGGGTGTACCTGTGTCTGTGTGGGGGGTTGGGGGTATCACCATTTGTATTTATGACCATGAAAAAAACTGTTTTGAAATATCCACATTTGAGGACATTATAGTCTATGGGAAATAATGTCTGGAAATTTGCCGATAACGCCATAACGCTTTCGTGGATTCCTTAGCTAGAAGATAGCACACTTCTCCTATATGCCCTGCACGTCTGTACCGAATTTCATGTCTCTAGCTCAAAAACTGTGGGAGGAGATACAGTCCAAAAAAGCGGAAGAATTAAACGGAAGAAAAAGAAGAAGAAATAGAAAGAACAGGAATTTCAAGCCAAATTAATAACTGGTCAATTGTCCATGACCTGCCCCCAACCAAAACTGATATAATTTGCACTTTATTACCTGCATAACTGACCATATTATTATTGTCCCTATTTTGCCAAAGTAAGATGGCCCCTCCCTCTATCAAGGCTGTGACTGCTGACATAACAACCACTGATGGACTGCTGCTTCACCTGCTGCCTCCTCTGCACATGCTCAAGCTTACAAAAAGTTCCTTGACCCGAGGGAAGAGCCATAACAGAAAAAAAACCTTATGATTAAATATCTGGTTACAAATGCATGTAATAAACTAGTAAATTTGGGTTTTGGGCAGATAACCAGTTTATTGTGGGCGTGCCCTTTAAAGGTGACAATGTGAAAGAAATAAATGTAAAAGAATAAAGGCACATTGTATCCATATGTTTTTAAGGAAGTGGTAAAGGGAAAATGGCCGTTTCTCTGAGAGTGCTGATTCCTTCTCTTTCTCTGTGGGAAGAGTAACCACACAATGAGAAAAAAGTGCAGCACAACTTGCTTTTCACTGTTTACCATGGCAAAATATTCTAAATATTCTAAACATCTGTTTTCAACACAAAGGTAAAGATTTGTAACTGGGTTGAGCAAAGACACAATAAATATTTAATGTGTGGTGGTGTCTTTTTCTAGGATATAAATGGACCCCATACACACGATCGGCATTTTGAGCGATCCGAAAAGTTCATTGCATTTTGCAATCATCTTAGTGTAAATACACCTTGCATACAGACTGGGGTCTATGTGCTATCTAGCACTCTAACCTTTAATACATCTGTTTTTTTGGCCTGGACTGTTGTTTCACTGTTTGCCATCCCCATTTGGCCATTACTCACTAAGAGTATAATTATAAAAAGCCAATGTTCCTACACACAAGGATTACATAAACAGGGGGATTTGTTGCTGCTTAATAGAATTTTAACTTGCTGCTTGTTTGTTCTTGTTGTTGTATCTCTAAAGGCCCATACACACACTTGTTGGCCAAAGCAGCTGGTGAATGACTTTCAGGATTGTTAAATTATGCAGGGGCATTAACGTTGGCCTCCTGGTTGCCCCCTCCATAAAACTGAACAGGCAGGTTGGGGAACAGAAGATAAAGATTGATGTCTAAGCTGCACAGCAAAGATGCACACTATGAGTTTGAGATGAGTTTCGGTTTTGAGCCAGAACTGAAGATTTGAAAATTAGTGGAACCTTGTGGAATTTTGACAAAATTCTGTGTCAAAAAGGTGAAAATCAGTATTGGAATAAATATAAAATAAAATATACATTTGAACAAAGGTCCTCGAACGAATCTTGGCGGATGGATCCTGAGATTTACAAAGAGCTTGGACATTTCTATCTCCACATAAAATATTTAAAACCCCTTTCTGTGCTA
The DNA here is from genome assembly GCA_019447015.1 of Hymenochirus boettgeri. NCBI lineage: Eukaryota > Metazoa > Chordata > Amphibia > Anura > Pipidae > Hymenochirus > Hymenochirus boettgeri. The sequence goes on along the minus strand of CM033470.1, from coordinate 268,985,354 downwards.
TAGGCACCCAATCACTCTCACTTCCCTTTACTTCCATCTAGCACGTTACTTGCAATTGACTGCTTTATCTTTCTGAATTTTGCTGCCAAATGTACTGAATACACTTAGATACTTAAAGCTGCATACATTTAGCAGACAAAAAAGAAAGATTTAGTATGTCATGTTAGCATTGCACTAACCAAATTTTACTAAAATATTAGTTTTCAGGAGCTTCTTCCTATACATTATCCTGCAGCGGGCAACATTTTACCCTATGTAAGGTTGCCGGATAATATGAAATGTGATGAAGGTTGAAAGGTTCAAAAATCGAATCTTTTTAGAAATGATTGCTAGGCTGGGTACAAACAGTCCGAGACTTCCAATAGTGGAAATGTCTGTGATCGAATAAAAAAGAACCACGTCCCCCGTTTCCCCATAACCTGTGAGAATAAACTTTCGTCTAATTTGGATGAAAGTTTGACCTATTTTCACCCAAAATTACTGACAATATTTTAGCTCAATCGACCAAAGTTAAAGTCACGGAGGTCAATCAGGCCAAATTATCAGACTGTGTGTACACAGCCTTACTGTACATATATATTATACTATGTTATTGTACCCAGCCTAAGGAATGCTCCCACAGTCCTTCTATTGTATTAATTATTTTCTTTCTTTATTTACAAAAAATATGTTAATATATATAAAATAAAATATGCATTTAAACAAAGGTCCTCAAAAGAATCTTGGCGGCTGGACAATTGTTGTGCTGTGTAACATCCTGAGATTTAAGAGCATGGGCATCTCTATCTCCACATAAAATATTTAAAGCCCTCTTTGTGCTGTATGCACCCAATCAAATCTACCGGAATTTGTTCATTCTATATGGAATGAAAATGAACCATCACTGTCTTTGCCCGATTGATTGTTTTTTTTGCTGGAAACTTACTTTTTGGTCTCTATCTGTATTCCATACCCTATAATACAGTATATAGATAGAGCCAATTGCAATCACCGTGTGTGCAGTCACCAGATTGATTTGAGCTGTGTAGGTAATATGGAGAGGCCAATTGGGTAAGTATATTTGAAAATGATCACAAATTCACAGTTGGTTCCAATAACATTTGACAAAATTTAGACAAAAGTCCCATGTATTATACTACCTTTAGTGTCTGATAAAATGATCGATTGTATCTGTCTTGATTCACAAGCACATGAGATTAGAATATAATCGATATAATCGAAAGGTTTTGTTATGTTTAATTGTTAACACTCCTGTTTTATTTAAAGAGTTCAAAAATTACAAAACAAAGAAAGAAAATTAAATGAAAGATTCAACTGTGAGGGAATTAAAGGTGACAATGTGAAAAAAGAAAAAGCAAAAGAGTAAAGGCATAACGTATCCTTAAGTTGTAAAGGAAATGGTAACGGATTAATAGCCGTTTTTCTGAGAGAGCTGATTGCGTCTCTCTGTGGGTGGAGTCACCACACAACGAGGAAAAAGTCAGCACAACCTGCTTTTCACTGTTAACTGTGGGAAAATATTCTAAATGTTAAACATATGTTTCTATTTCCAAGATTGTAAGCTCTTTGGGGCAGGGATCTCATTCCTAATGTGTCAGGGCATGGTGCACTTATATCAATTTATCCATTATTTATATATATATATGTGTATTCTTAACCTACCTATGTATGAAATTGTATTTAATCTTTATTTATCTGTATAATTGCACTTATCCCCTTGTTTGTATACTCTGTATTTTATCATGTACAGCGCTGTGTCCCCAAGTGGCGCTTTATAAATAGAACTATACACACATACATACATACAACACAAAAGTGAAGATTTGTAACTGGGTTGAACGAAGACACAATGAATACTTAATGTGTGGTGCTGTCTTTTTATAGGATATGAATGGAACATGTTCCGCAAGCTTTAGGAAGAAAGTCTTCATTCAATTCATTGTACTTTGCAATAATTTAAGTGTAAATACACCTTGAATACAGACTGGGGTCTATGTGCTATCTAGCACTCTTGTCTGTTTTTTTTTTTACCTGCACTGTTGTTTCCCTATGTTTGCCATCCCCTCTTGGTCATTACTCACTAAGATTATAATTATATAAAAAAACAATGTTCCTACACACAAGGATTACATAAAAATGATTGCTAATTAATTCAATTTTAACAGACTTGCTGCATCTTTGTTCTTGTGGTTGAATCTCTAAATGCCCATCCACACATTCGTTAATTGTTGGTCAAAGCAGCTGGTGAATGACTGTGTCAGAATGACTGGGGTCGGAATCTCAGTGGCGAAAATGGCCTCACTTGCTTTCCTGAGTCTGGGAACACACTGGTAGAGCGACCCAGACAGACTGATAAGGGGAACAATCTAAAGTATGTAGAGACTACCCCCAACATTCTTTAGTGATCAGAATTTCAGGATTGTTAAATTATGCAGGGGCACTAACGTTGGTCTCCTGGTTGCCCCCTCCATAAAACTGAACAGGCAGGTTGGCTACTACCTGTCTATCTGTAGAAGTACAGAAGATAAAGATTGTCTGTATAAGCTGTACAGCAAAGACGCACACTAGAGATGAGTTCCGGTTTTGAGGCAGAACTGAAGATTTGAAAATTTGTGGAATTTTGACAAAATTCTGTGTCAAAAAGGTGAAAATCAGTATTGAAATTAAAATTTTTGAAGTATGTGTTGAAATAAAAAAACATGTTAATAAATATAAAATAAAATATACATTTGAACAAAGGTCCTCAAACGAATCTTGGTGGATGGATCCTGAGATTTACAAAGAGCTTGGACATTTCTATCTCCACATAAAATATTTAAAACCCCTTTCTGTGCTATAGGCACCCAATCACTCTCACTTCCCTTTACTTCCATCTAGCATGTTACTTGCAATTGACTGCTTTATCTTTCTGAATTTTGCTGCCAAATGTACTGAATACACTTAGATACGTAAAGCTGCATACATTTAGCAGACAAAAAAGAAAGAAAGTTTAGTATGTCATGTTAGCATTGCACTAACCAAATTTTACTAAAATATTAGCTTTCAGGAGCTTCCTCCTATACATTATCCTGCAGCTGATTGTAATCCTATGTAAGTTTGCCAGATAATTTCTAATTTGACATAGAGAAAAGATCCAAAAAGCTAATCTTTTTAGAAATGATTGCTAGGCTGGGTACACACAGTCCATAATTTTGATTTGATTGAACATCCACCTCAATAGTTCGGCCAATTGGGTTGCAATATCAGTAATCAAATAAAAGAGAACCACAATGAACATTTCACCGCAACCTGTGCCGATGAACTGTCGTCTACTTTGGAAGAAAGTTCGACCAAAAATTATTGCTATCGAGTAAGCTGGATCAACCAGAGTTACAGTCGCGGAGGTCAATCAGGCCAAATTATCGGATTGTGTGTTAGTGCACATATATATTATAATATAGAATTACACACTATACTTTCCCACTTGTTGCCGCTAGAAGTGCATTAACACTGCTACAATCAACTTTACATTTATATTCCGTTTTAGCAGGCATGACAAAAATGACATTGAACTGTTTACATTTCTGTAATCCACATAGTAGTAAATATGAATAGGTTTACAGAGATTTCTGACCTACATGTCAGTAAAGTGACGACAATGAGAAATGTTTACTTAAGATTGTCTAACTAATGCACATGGAAAACTTTAGAAAACTACCACAAGCTTTAGAAAACATCCAAATGAATTAAAAGGGAACCTGTTTTATTTAAAACCCCCAGATGTTTACTTCTGTTTGCTTTTTGATATTGAAGCGTGGCAGTAAAATAGCTCTCTGAGGTTATCCAAACATACAAGTGTAGGTGTAATTTATAAGGATTTCCAAATAACGGCATACCAAACATTTGTGTAAGGACTGGCCCACATGTGACAATATTTAGGTGTCGTTGGCTGGCTGGTGGGATATTTTGGTAGATCGGTTTGAAATATTGATGGACATTTTTGCCACAACCAACTGGTCTTGGGTAGAGATACCCAAAATTCCTAAAGCTCGGTTTGGTTTCGAATTTTCGAACTTCAGTAAAAGTTTGGTAGTTCTATAGCTCGAAAACTAACCTATTAAAGTCAACAAGAAAAAAGTAGTTTGAAAAGTTCTGATAAAATACAATTAAAATAGCAATGGTAACTTACTATAAATGGCTCTGGGAAATGGTCTGGGGAACACATAAATATCACTAAAACTTGTTTAAATACTAACTTTATTCACGATCTGGCTATTTTTGGGCTTCTGCATTGAATTTTTAAGGATTAGCGAAATCGATTGCCACATTTGAGGGTTAGGAAACGTCACATTCAAAGGTTATCGACGAATTTGAGGGTTACCAAACATCGCATTCAGGGGTTATGTTATCTGAGGGTTATGGACCACTACATTTGAGGATTATGGTTATATTGGAGGGTTACAGGACGCCACATTCGAGGGCTATGTCTAAATTCGAGGATTAGCGAATGCTACATTCGAGGGTTATTGCTGTGTTTGAGGGTTACCAAATGCCGCATTCTAGGGATATGGAGTGCTAAAGTCGAGGGTTATCAATTCGAAAATCTGATAATCCTCAAATTTTCTATAATTAAAATATAATTGTATGGTGCGTACCCAGCTTAATAGAAGTCAATGGCAGAGCTTTCCTGATCTATATATATCCATAAAGTCCATATGAACACACTCACGCGAATCGTATGGACTTTATGGATAAGCACCCGGACAGATGAGAGTAAAAAGCAGGAATGTCTTAGTTTGTGCTATCATCTATATATATAGATAATAAGGAATAATTCAGAACAAAAAAATAAATTGATTATGTATGAGAGAATATAGAATTTTTAAAAACTGATACTACTGTGGATTAGCAGGGAGATTCAATAAAAGTTCTTATCGTTTAAAATGGTGCTAATTTAGCCCCAACCAATCAGATCTTATTTAACATTTGAAAGCTAACATCTGATTGGTTGGGGCAAAATTAGCACCATTTTAAACTATAAGAACTTTTATTGAATAACCCTGTAGATGTCTAAAATTGGTGAACAGATTGATAAAATAAAAATGGACTAATGCAATTTAATGGTAAAAAAACGACATGGTTAAAATGTGGCACAATAGCAAAAGCTTTAGCAAAATCCAAGTATACTACATCCACTGCTATATGTGAATCTAAATTCTTACTCACTTCTTTATAAAAACCAAGTAGATTTGTCTGACACAATCTCTCATAAATCCATGCTGACTACTACTAATAACATCAGTTCTTGTTATAATGCAAAACTGTACCTATAAATTAAGCAATACCCCATCACTAATGACACCTATATTTAACAACCCCGAATTCACACCACGAATCTCACACTTTATATGGCCTATATGGCAAGAGAAAGGAGTATTTAGAACAATTCAACTAACCTCAGGAGACAGAACAATACCCTTGGAGATTGCCCAAAAACAATTTAAATTCCCAAAGAATGAATGGCTACATTTTTCACAAGTACAACACTACACTAATAGAATTCTGACACAGCAAAAATCTAAGGTACTTACGCCATTTGAAAGAATCTGCTATACCAACGGGACCAAAAAGGATCAAAAGGATTCAACAAGACGCGCACCTAAATTATCTTTTATGTCCAAATGGGAAACTTGGTTGAACGAAACATTGGAGATTGAACAATGGTGGGGAATCTTTGATTCAATGAGAAAATGATCTCCTAATGTTATCATTCAGGAATTTTTTTTAAAAATCTTCCACCACTGGTATCTCTCCCCAACCAAAATAGACCAAATCTACCCAGGCGCCTCACCCATGTGCTACAGAGGATGCTCCATACAGGCATACCATGAACACTGTTGGTGGGACTGCCTTGAAGTAAAAAAAATGTGGACAGACTGTGAAACACTTGCTTCAAAGGCATTAATTACACAAATAACCCTAACAGCATGGGTGGCCTTATTTGACAGACCTATACCATCGATCTCCTCACCAGCCAATAAACTAATACAAAGAATCTGTGCCGCAGCAAGAACCTTAATTGCTTTAACTTGGTAGTAATCCACACCCCCAATCACACATTTAATAAACACAATCTGGTGGATGTGTTAAAACGGCCAGGTTCTAAGTAGACTGAGGGGATCTTTTGGCTCAACTTGGGGCCCTTGGATCTATGCCATGTCAGATAATGCATGTACAAATAGGATTTAAGGAAAAATGATAGTAGTTATATGTCTTAATTATTACTAGAATTTTACTACATAATAAATATTAGATCATACTGCCCAAACAAGACAATATGTGATACTAATGCTTCTTAGAATTTATGTGAGTAAATGTTTATTTTGTTTAGTTCTGTTTTGTTTAATACAATATTATTTAAATTGAAGCTATCACTTAATCATTAATAATTTATAACATATATTTAAAAAATAAAACCAAGAATATCTTTTTCTCAAAACTTTGTGAAAATAAGACCCAAGATGTGAATGTTTATATTGAGAATTATATTGCACTGTATTGTATTTTATTATGCAAAGATCAGTTCAGGAGACAAAGTCAAGGATATGATCCCATAACAAAGTTTCCATCACCTTCCCTACCACTGATGTTAGGCTTACGGGTCTATAGTTTCCAGGCTGGGAACAACTACCTTTTTTGAATATTGATATTACACTGGCTTTTTTCCAATCCAGCAGCACATCACCATACAAAAGTAGGCCAAGCGCTCGCTACGAGCGAGCGCTTGGCCCGGGACAAATGTCCGTTGAATTGTTTGTGCACTAGAATTCTATTGTTTGTATGTATTGTATTTTTGGTCTCTAGTTGCACTTTAATATGGATGTACAACAGCCCAATTTTCTATATATTGTATGCCTCCTTATCCTCTATGCTACCCCTCCCCCATCTCCTCCTTCCATTATCTTATTAGCAGGGGTGTCTCTAGGGTTTTTGCCACCTGAGCCAAACTTTTGAATGCTGCCCCTATGTACTACTAGGTGCTATGCTTATTTTCCTTCTGCTTTGCCTGCCACTTTTCTAAAGGAAATAAAATTAAAGTGAGCTCTGCCTGTCGCCTCTCTGATATTTAGCATGGGTGCCGCCCTGAGCATTTTGCTCATATTGCCTCATTAGAGAGACACCCCTACTTAATAGTGATCCCTAAAACCCCTGTATAGTCCAATGCACTAGGCATCTCCCGTACCTAGTTTAAAATCTAGGTACGGGAGCTGCACCATCATTATTCACATGCAGTCAATCTCTACTAAAGAGCCTGTAGCCAACAGAAAAGACAGCCCAGTTCTCTAAAAACCTAAACCCCATCTACTTACACCACCCCCTTAGCCACGCATTAATATTCCTAAGCTACCCTTAAGTTCCTTACTTTTAACTTGGCCCCTATTCATTTTTAAGGACCTCCACCTCTAACTTTGTCATTGGCACCAACATGAACCAAGACTGTCCCACCTAATAATCTGTCTACATGATTCCACCACGTGTCAAACCCTAACACCCGGAAGCCAATACACTGTTCGGCATGTAGTGTCTTGGCAGCAGATTACCCTATCTACATTTCTAATAATGGAGTCCCCTACCAATACCACCTACCACCTTTCAAGCCCCCAGTTCCCCTTCCTTTGAGATTGCTGTCCCCTGGGTGCTCAAGGGAATTGCCTGCTCAATACATGCTTTGAGCCATTGTCCTCCACATCTTCACCTAAAACACCAAATCTGTTGGGATCAACAAGCTGGGAAGAAGCAACTCTACCCTTTCATCCCCTACTTCCCGTAGTGACCCTTATGAATCTTCCTTCACCACCTTATCTTCCCCATTTCCACCCTCTAGTTTACTGGTCCCTGTTAGTGCCTGCATTTCCCCCAGGTTTGCTAAGCTCTGCAATGCTGCAAGTTTCCCCTTTAGATTCTGGACCTCAGATTCCAAATGGGCAACCCGCTCACATCTGAAACACACAGGTCCCTTAATGCGGCTGTTCCAAGATCCCATACATGCGGCAGGATGCACAAAACTGTCCATACTAAACAGCAATACACAGCAACAGCAATACACAATAAGAGAAATAGCAATCTTGTTCCTAAACCCTTTCTTGTTCTAAACGCTTTTGTTTCTTTACACATGCCTTAAAAACAGACAAACCCCTTTAAAACAGAATAATCCCTTTAAAAGGAAATCACTCAGAGCACAGAATCGCTCAGCAAGCAGGATTTATAGGTGTGGTTCAAAACTCATTAGTATCAGCTGGTGGATTATGACCTAAGCTTCTAGTCACTCACTATTCATGTCAGTAGCCTATACACAGTAATACCACAAGATGAGGGTAAGCAAGCACTTCAATTCAATTTTGGACATGATTTTCTACCCATACACAATTATGTAATAATAAATTTCAGTCTGAGCAGACTTTCTATAGTGCAAAGGTATGGGATGGGTCAAAGGTGGCCTCTTCCTTTGCGAATTTATAAATGCAGTATTTCGAGCAGGAGTATATGTTGTCTTTCTATATAAATGTTATATTAATAACTTGTCCCTTATATGAGATGACAATTATATATTGCAGAGCATCATTGATTTGGATATTCCAATTAAACTGAATTTTGCTATTAGTTTTACTGATATTGAGTTTCTGCATATGAAGATTTGTATGGTGGGTGATATTTTGGGTACTACTCTTTTTTGGCAGAGCACTGACCGCAATACAATGTTACATGCAGCCAGTTTTCATCCCCCAGCCTTCCTCAAAGCTGGGTACACACCATACAATAATTTGGTCCAACCGACATGTCAGTGTTTTGGTTGATCGGGATGAATTATTGTATGGTTTCCTCCCTCAGCCGCGACCGACCACCGATCGCTCGTTCGTCCAAGTCAGACAAACGCCATGCAGTAAACTGATGGCCATAGCCACTATTGCCCTGACATCCTGGCTGAAGTCAGGGCAATAGTGCAAGTGTCGGACAGTCAGTCAGGAGGAAGAATCTAATGGTATCATGGTGTGTATATAACTTAAAGCCATACCCTACACCCAATACCTTGGGGCCCTTAGAAACAATAGTGAAGTGGAAATGCAGAAAAGCAGATACATGAAATAACCTGTTTTAAAACCACAGTTAACCAAGGCTTTGGTGACCTGGGCAACAGATAAATACAGTATAAAAGGGAATTGTAAATGTGTTATTTTCCCAATGGATTTGTAAAGCCACAGAATTAAAGTAAATGTACAAGAACACTGTAACTCCTTTACCTCCCGTTCTTCAATAAATGCAAAAACAGAACAGTTTATTTTATGTCCTTTGGCTGTCAGCAATTAGGGAGGAATCTAAAAAATTTTGTTCTTATCCTGGGTACACTCATGACAGATACAAACACAAACCTGAGCGTCTCTAAATGGCACATTACCAATATCCACCAAGAATTTTGACAAACCAAAAATAAAAAAATGGTATCATACTCACCGTAATTTCTTTTTCCTGGTCACTTTTCATGGCAGCATTCACCAATGGGTATTTCCTCTTATGGCCCATGGACAGGAAACAGTTAAACAAATAATTAATTAATTCACACATAAATAGCCCCCTCCTCCTAGCTTACCTTGTCTTATGTTCCCAAGCTTCTAAAGACTCATAGGGTGGGTAAGAATTTGGTTAATGCTGCCATGAGAAGTGACCAGGAAAAAGAAATTACGGTGAGTATGATACAATTTCTTATTTTCCTAGTCACCACGGCAGCTATTCACCAATGGGAATTCCACAAGCTAAATAAGGGAGGGACACAACAAATTGCCAGAAAAAAATTATTTTGGTGCTTCAACAACTGCTTGTAACACCTTTCTTCCAAATTTACTGCCTTCGGACGCATTGATAAACATGTGTACCGATGACCATCTGGCTGCTCGACATATAGCTTGCAGGGATGCATCTGCCTTTTCGGCCCAGGAGCAAGCCTGAGCTTGCAGTCCTGACAGGACCTGTTTACCTCTCAGTGCATATGCTTTTGAAAAACTACATTTCAAGTCCAGTTGATCTAATTGAATACAACAGATATACTCTTCTTGCATTTTCACCCATTTGAAGTACATGCTGTCCAACATTTCCACACCATATCTCTATGGGTTGCAGTTGCCTCTGCCCCTGCCACCTTACTTACAGAATTTGAAACCTGTCTCTATCTTTCTTTCCTCTGACAGTCTGTCTATACTTGTAGGTAACTTCAATTGTCCTATTGAGAACACTGCACTGTTCTGGCCCTCTCGTTTTCTCCATCTAACATCCTCTTCTACCTCCTGCTCCTGTCTCACATTATGCCAGCAACTCTTTCCCACTATTGGCTCAGTTTAGAAATACCTACACTACTGGGTGCAGTTGAGCTGCTAAGTCCCACAGTCAGACTGACTTAAGCATACATGTGACACTTCTTAAAAAACCCCTCTCTGGACCCTTCCTGTCTCTAACTACCTCCCTGTCTCCCTTTTACGTTTACATCAAAACTCTCGTCCTTACACACACAAATACCTCCATACTTATATCCTATTGGACTAATTGCAATCAGGATTTTGACCTGGTCATTTAAAGGGCATCTATACCGAATAAAAGGTTATTTTAAATTGACCATAACTGGAAACAATATTTCTTCCCAACCACCACTATCATTTTTTTGTTGATCTGCTCCCTATTTCTTTAGATATCCAATCTAAAACTTCTATATTTAAGCTGTCAATCAAGTTCCTTGCTCTCAAAAACTATTCTTCTGTGAGTAGTTTTACTGTAGCTGGAATGGTGACAGAGTTTTTACAATTGGAATGCTGTGTGCAGGCTTGACGGTTGGTTTGTGGGGAAAAAGTCAGGTTGGATGGAAGTGGGATTGGTTAAAAGAGGGAGGGGGGGGGGGGGGGATATTGCTCCTAAACAAAATGTGTACAGGATTGAAGGCATGCAGCAACACACGCAAATCAGAGTAAATGCTACTTACATGTATTCAATTATAGATTAAGATGAGGCAAAGTCATTTTTTTCACTATAGTGTCCCTTTAACTGAAACATTCCACGGCTGCACTTGAGACCGTGCACCATGTCTGATCTTTAAGCTGCTACTATTTGTTTCACCAGCTTTCATCTATTTGGTATACAAACGGTTGCATGCACGTATTTTCACCTTCTATATGTAATCCAATTCATAAAAAAAAGCATTCTAAGTTTAAAAAGAGTGAAAAGTATTCTGATAGATGATACTATATTGCAAAATAGATTGGATGAGATGGAGGAAAAGTTCAGGAGAAGGGGTTAGTTAAGGGAGTTGCTTAAAAAAGTTGGGAATATGCTCTTGCAAAATCTAGACAAAATAAAAAAGGGTGGTATCTACTACCAGGTCTAATGGATTATCCCACATTAGCATTGTTCAGAAACATTGGAGAATACGAAGTGCTTATTTACCAGGAGCTCTGGTAAATAAAGAGCCTCCTCTAAAATCATATAAAAAGATTATGCTTATTGAGAAATAAACTTGTGAAAGCACCGAGCAGATTTGGGCCCAAAGAAAGTAAGTTATCAATTGATGCTAACAGGCTGACAAAAAGAAGGAACTTTAACCTTGCCAATCATGTTCACACTGTAATAATTGCATTAAATGTGATGATATATTCCACTACAAAAGAAACCAAATTCAGAATAAAATGATACCACACATGTATAAGTAAGTTTTTTTTGAGTGAACATAAATTTAATTGTAAGTAATAATAAAAATAATGAAAGTCCTGTTGCGGAGCATTTTACTAAGGAAGGGCATACATTATCTAAGTTGAGATCCCAGGTGTTGGAGCATATATCTAGAAAACGGAGGGGAGGTAATAGAAAGAAAGTGGACTGCCAACCAAAAGGTTGAAGAAAAAAAAAACCCCAAAACACCATAATGTATATTTTTAAAGAATTGCTGGCAACATTATTTTTAATCTGTTAAAATGTTTCTATTACTAGCCAATAGATGGCAATATATGTAAATTGATAAAAGGAAACACCTGCTATTGTTCTTGTTGGCTTGACAAAGGACGTGTGATTCAAAACGTTGCGCACTGTGTCTCTGTTAAACGTGAGCCATGTGTTGTGGCTTTAAATTAAATGATTTTTAAAGGAAACAAAAGTATAATTTTTATAGTGCTAACTTTGACTCCTCTTTTCTTCTGTCATCACCAACCTGTCATCTACCCCCTCTCCAGTCTTAAACTAGGCAGTTCATATTGTTTCACTCTCTTCCAAGAGTTGAACCCACAACCCGAATGCTGCAGTCTATAGGGTGGCTTCCCATCAAACAAAGACTAATATTCAACTTTTAATATTCAAATTCAACTTCCATTGACCTTTAACTCTCTTCACAGTGCTTCACCACCCTATTTATCATTATCTATTGACCCCTTATGTTCCTGGACCTGCTCTGTGCTCCTCACAAGGAAGTCTTCTCGACAAAACCCCCAAATAAAAATGCCTCATCCCATCTTAATCCATTCTCTATAACTGCTCCGTACCTCTGGAACACTCTCCCACTTGGCCAGGTGATATCAATTATTACTTTTAAATCTAAGTAAGGTAAAAGCTTAAAGGACAACTGTATAGTTGTTGCTCCACCCTCCTTTTGGCCCAGGACCTAACCAATGGAAAGACACATTCTGGATAGATCCCAGGTGGGGAAAAGTTCAGACAATACAGTTGTCCTTTCACCAGCACAATAAATAATTGTTAGCGGCCTCAAGCATCTCTCCCCCCACTTTGTATCTGTATGTTGTCCCTCCCAATTGCATTGTAAGGTCTTCGGGCAGGGATGTCATTCATTTACATGCTGTATGGCTACACCGGAAATCAGTGCAGCTTGCTTCACACTTCTTAATATATATTTCTGCAGTATACACACTTCTATAATGGTACAGTGCTAAAATAAACACATTAATAGACACCACTTCTTGCAGAAATGCTCTCAGATATAAGGGGGTTAACAGGTTGCTTCATAAAAATATATGTAAATTTTAACGGTTTCCCTGCACTACTCTGCATGAGCAGTAAACCAGCTAATCATGTCTGCTGCTGTCTAATGTTTTGGTGGGAAACACTGGCACGTAAAAGAAAGTATATGTTTACTCTTAAAACAAAAAACTGATGACTTGTCAGTTATCTGCCAGCATCTCTGCTGAGTCTCTGCTGCGTGGTTGCCCTAGATCCCCCCCATATCTGGGCTCCAAAGATATGCTTGTAATGCTGGTTTGGCCCTACCTTGTCTCACAGTCCAAGGCTGTTCCTTGACTGGACAGTGGTAAGATGCACTTCTTGCGGAGATAGAAGGAAAACCTAGAGGGGAGGAGTGGTTTAGTTCTTCTCCCAGAATATGTTAATAAATGTGGGTAGGTAGGGCAAACTCAGAGGAGACTATCGGGAGATTCACCCAGAGTCACAATTGCTCTGGGTAAATCTCCTGTAGCAGATTTTCCAGAGGCTGCGTGGTTCAGTGTGACTCTAACCTGCACGAAAGTATTTAACACCAGCAATCAGCTGGCATTAATACTTACATGCATCCACTGGTAAATAGGCTTACGACGGCTGTGTGTTCCTGGTCACTTCTCATGGCAGCATTCACCAATGGGTATTTTCCTCTTATAGCCCATGGACAAGAAACAGTAATTAATTCACATAAATAGCCCCCTCCTCCTAGCTTACCTTGTCCTATGTTCCCAAGCTTTTAAAGACTAATAGGGTGGGTAAGAATTTGGTGAATGCTGCCATGAGAAGTGTCCAGGAAAAATAAATTACGGTATGATACAATTTCTTATTTTCATAGTCACCATGGCAGCTATTCACCAATGGGAATTACCCAAGCTAAAATAAGGGAGGGACACAACAAATTGCCAGAAAATAAAATAATTTTATTTTGGTGTTTCAACAACTGCTTGTAACACCTTTCTTCCAAACCTAGTGTTTTTTCGGATGCATTGAGATCTAGTTTATAATGTATGATAACCGTGTGTACTGAAGACCATCTGGCTGCTCGACATATAGCTTGCAGGGATGCATCTGTCTTCTCGGCCCAAGAGCATGCCAGTGCTCTAGTAGAATAAGCTTGCAGTCCTGACAGGACCTGTTTACCTCTCAGTGCATATGTTTTTGAAATACATGCTTGTATCCAAACACTCAAAGTTCTTTTTGTAGGAGCAAATCCTTTTCTTCTTTCTCTGGGGATTATGAATAGGTGGTCAGATTTTCTCCATCCTTCAGTTCTTTGTTTTGTGCCACTTTTTTTTCCAAATCTTTAGTAGGATAGGGGCAAAAAGAAGGTAGTACTACTTCAAATTGAGAATGAAATGATATCACTTTTGGCAGAAATCTAAATGCTGGTCGTAAAACAACCCTGTCTGTGAATATAACTGTATATGGTTCTTTGTAGGATAAACTTCCAATTTCTCCTACCCTGCAGGCGGAGGTTTAGACACCAAAAATAGAACTTTAAGTGTCAGATACCAAAGGGATACTTCTTCCAACAGTTCAAACGGGCTTTCCATTAGTACTTGTAAAACTAAAGGTAAGTCCCACGGTGCTAACTTCGGTTGAACGGATGGCCTAACTCTTACAGCTGCTTGGAAAAACCTTTGTACCAAAGGTTCATTAGCCCAAGGCCTCACTGTGATAGCTGATAAGGCAGAAATGTGACCATTCAAAATAATTGTTTTCAAAGGAAAATTGAATCCTTCAAATAAGAAACTTACTATTTGTGCCACCGAAGGTTGTAGAGGATTGAATTTTTGTAATTCGGCGAATTTCACAAAACGTGATCACACCTTATAATACTGAGAAGATGTCGACTGCTTCCTTGATTATAGTTCCTAATTACAGCTCTTCCAGTTTCACCCTTTCAACTTCCAGGCCGACTTGGACTTTGAAATTTCACCGGACCTTGGGCTAGACATAGTTTTGGATGCGGTAGTTAAAACTGTGATTCTACTGCCAACCTCTTCAGTAGAGGAAACCATGGCCTGTGCCGCCAAAAGGGGATGATGACTATGGCTAGAGACTTGTCTTGATCTATCTTCTGTAATACTTTCCAAATCGTTGGAAATTGGGGGAAAATGTAATACAGACCCTCTTCCCATGACTGATTCAGTGCATCGACTGCCAATGCCCAAGGCTCCTGAAAAGAAATTCTGACATTTGGAATTTGCTTCCTTCGCCATTAAATCCAGACACAGTCTTCCCCATCTTTGGACCAGCTTCTGAAAGACTTCCATACTGAGGGACCATTCTGTTGGGTCTAGATAATGCAGACTCAAGAAATCTGCATGAATATTTGATTTCCCTGGCACATGAACTGCTGTCAAATGTCGCACGTTCAACATCACCCATCTCATAATTGGTTCCAGTTCTTGTAATTGAATTTGGTTTTTGGTACCTCCTTGTTTCCGTAGATACATGACTTGTTATATTGTCGCTCTTGACTAATACACTCTTTCCTTTTAGCTCTTTGGAAAAATGCTGAAGTGCCAAGCGAACTGCCCTGAGTTCTAAAACATTGGAATGTTCTATCTAACTTGGCCAACGTCCTTGGACAGACAGCACCCAGGACCGCTCCCCAACCTACATCTGTCATAAGAACAAGAAAATGTGGAGCCTGCAGAGGTAGACCTTCTGCAAGATGGGATCCTTGGCACCACCACACTAGACAATTCTTTTTTTTTTTTAAAGGAAGAGTTAAAATCTTGTTCACCTGTTTGTGTGGCTTTAAACCAAACAACACACAGCAATTGGTCACCTTTAAACGGGAGCTGGCATAGACTAATTTTGGAAGAAGTGTCTGCATTCCAATTCTTTAACCATAGTGCTCTGTGTTGCCACTAAAAGTGCCATTGTTCTGACAGACAAACGAACAAGATCAATTGATGCTTCGGTACAAAATTCAACAGCTTTCCTCATGTCTGACATCATCTCCAAAAGCTTAGGTCTCTTCACATTACCTTCTATTGCTTTCTCTATCTTGGTTGTCCACACCTTGATGACTCTGGAGACAGATGTTAAAGCAACTGAAGGCCTGTACTTGCTCCAGTTGAGACAAAACCCATTTTGAGACCACAATCCACACTCCTTTCCATTGGGTCTTTGAATGCGGAAGCGTCATCCATAGGTAGGGTGGTCCTGCGTGCCAATTGGACCACAGCTGCGTCAACCTTAGGCACCCTATCCTACGTCTTTGACAGTGGCTTCAAATGGGTATTTCTTCAAAAATATACCCTGGCGGTAGCCTTTCTTTCCACTTTCTTCCACTCATTGGTTACGATGTCAGAAATAGAGGGATGGATAGGAAAACAGACTGACTTTTTCTTTATTGTAGGAAAGAGCTTATCAGCCACAGAAAACTTTGAATCTTCTTCCGCCAAACATAACGTATTCCTCACAGCTTTAACCAAAGGATCAATTATAGAAACATCAAATAATCTCTAATTAATAATGTCTTCTCCCTCTTGTTCAGATTCAAAATCTGAACCAACACCTGACTGAAAAGACATTCATATCTGAATTATCCGAATCAGATAACACTGGTCTGAAAGCAGTTTTGCTTTTCCTTTGTTCTGAGGCTTTCGCTTCCCACACCTTGGACTACTGCACTCTTAATAAAGTGAATCAAGTTATCGAATTGTTAAGTGCCCGCCATAGATGACTCTGCAACATCTTCTGATAGAGCCATAGCTTCCACTTCTGACCCCTTGGATTTTTCGTGCACTGAGAGGCTACAAGACACAAGAGACAGGAAAAAACAATTCACACTAAGAGGAAATAACACTGTGCCTTTCATTTTTTATAAATTATTACCTAGATACTTTAGGTATCGCTCCTTTACTTGAGCTCCTGGGCTCCATACCGCAAATAACTTCTAAGAGACAAAATAAAATAAAGTAAGACCTAGAAAAAAGGAAACAAAATGAGGAAGAGACAAAAAACTTACCTGTACACACACTCACAGGGCCGCGAGAGAAACATGCTACAGGGCCGGGCTCAGCCAATAGGCAGCCCGCCAAGAGACACCCCTCACCCCCCCAGGCACGAGATCCCGATGTCAGAACGAGTGTACGGAAGGATAGGCCCGCGCGTACCGGCACATATACGCACCAAGACTGTCGCCCAGGAGCTAAACAGCCATACATTTAACTAGAGGTAATGACTAAAATGCCAAAACGGACTCTTCCCACAGGCTAGACCTCACAGGGTGCATCACGGGGAAGCTTCATGAGTAGGAGAAAGGCACACAACCTACCATGGCCATGCCCAACAGGAAACAGAAAAGACAAGGTAAGCTAGGAGGAGGGGGCTATTTATGTGAATTAATTAATTTATATGTTTAACGGTTTCCTGTCCATGGGCCAAAAGAGGAAATACCCATTGGAGAATAGCTGCCATGGTGACTAGGAAAAAGAGGTGGGCTAAATGAGAGAGAGATATTAATGCCGCTACATTCCTTCATGGCTCTACAGTTTGACTGAAGGGTCATAATTGAGATGAGATTCCTGCACTGTTTTTAATAAATGGGATAGGCATTTTAACATATACACTGGCCCATTTTACTGTCAGTTGGCAACCCTGGTCAGTGGGCATTTTAAAAAATGTATACAACCTGTAGAATAACAATTATGATATCCTTTAATAGGTATACATAGCTATGTTATGGGTTAAAATTAATTATTATTTTTATTTAACCCTTTGTACTATGCCTTACAACATATGGTATAACATTATCTGGTTCCATGTAAATCCTGTTTTATGTAGTAAAACTAAATTAGTAGCTAAATCTTTAATATAAGAATATAGTAAAAAAGTGCTTTGTCCTATTGTGAATTGTTCTTAATAATATTTAATAACATTTTTGGGTAATTTCTCTCAAGATTTAATTAGTCTTTTAACTGTCACCTTTACTACAGAGAACACCTGCTTTTATGATTTAAATGAGTTGGCATCAATCACATTCTTCCATAGCATCTGCTTTGGTACTGAAGGGAATTCTAGTACACATTCAGGGTTATTCAATAAAAGTTCTTATCGTTTAAAATGGTGCTAATTTTACCTCAACCAATCAGATCTTATTTAACATTTGAAAGCTAACATCTGATTGGTTAGGGCAAAATTAACACCATTTTAAACGATAAGAACTTTTATTGAATCTCCCTGTTTGTGTTCTTAAAATTAAAGTTGCTGTATTGCTTTGTTCAAGGAAAGGCTTTCTGTTTACTAGGTATCTTTTAATGGTCAGTTCTGTGAATTATTTAAAGTGTAATTGGGGATCCCATCCCCCATAAAGTTATGACTGGTAATGTCTGTAAGAAAACATACATTTTACTACTGTCGCTTTTTTTGGCTGTCCCTGCAGAGAACAAACTAATCTTTAGTTTCTTTTAACTGTTTTTGGATTGTAAACAAACCAGTTACTGTTTAATTCTTACCACCTCTCTTTACACTTACAGGTTACAAACTCATTGGAAGTCACTCGGGTGTTAAACTTTGCAGGTGGACAAAGGTATATGATATTTAATTCTGAAGTTGTGGGGAGGACATTTTATCACATTCACTTAAGTAATTTAGGTAGCAAGTGTCTGCCATTATTAGAAAACAGTAACCTCTCTACCTAGCAGTTGGTACTCCTGCCTTACAAAAATGTAAGAGAGGAAGGTATGTATGCATGAAGAAATGTACTCAACTTTTGCAGGTGGATAAGTTTTGTAGGCTTCCACCATTCTCCCCCCCCCCCCCCCCTAAAACATTTAAGATTATTTAGCACACAAACCTCGCATTGTACCGTAATCTGCCATATTACCATTTTATAATGGGGGAAAGTGAGATGTGTGCACTTCTGACACTGATCTGTCTTAATTTAGGAGTAATAATTTGAAAGATGCAGAACTTCTAAATAGATTATATAATTTAGTAAAATATAATGTATATAGTTTTCCTGGAAACAATTGCTAGAAATATATATTTCTAGCTTGTGGGGGGGTGTCTAGTTTAACAAATTAGATTTGTTCTTTGACGTTATTTATAAGTGACTCATTTTAGAGACCGTGATTTTTATGTAGCCATTAATCCTTTTTGTTTAAAACACATCATTTTTACAGAAGGTGCAGCAGCATATCTTTTGAAAATATATATAAATATGGCAATTCACAGTGCTGCCTTGTCTGAATGTCATGTTAAGCTCCAGTTTTGCTTTAAATGTTACTCCAGCTAACATACAGTCCTAAAATGCCATATAGCATGGCCATGTTGGGATATGATACTTAACAATCCATTTACGTTATTCATTTAAACTTGTTCTGTTTTAGTCAATGCTGCGTGGAAGAGGAGGGTGCTATAAACATACATTCTATGGCATTGAAAGTCATCGCTGCATGGAAACTACTCCAAGCCTTGCCTGCGCTAATAAGTGTGTCTTCTGTTGGAGGTATTGATATTCATAGAATGCAATGCAAGTGTCTCTGATTTGTCCATCCCAACAATCCTGTGCATTTTGTATAATTAAGACCATTCTCTTGGTTGTCAGAGGAGACAATGAGCAGAACAAATGTTGCAACTAAACCCATTCTATTTTTTTTTTTTTTTTAATTTTTCTTTTTCAATAAATTTTTTATTAAAGAATATCATTGCATATTAAATTGTAATTATTCACATCTTATGTTAAAGTTATTTAAGAGTATAATATTCACTTGAAGAATTATATGGTCAAAGACAGTAGAGTATGATTGTCTACACACATTCCTGTCTGGTACACACTGGTTTGCGTTGGTTTTAAGAGCTTTTTCACTGTAAACTGAGATTCTTATCTAATATCCCCTGAGGGGAATCCCTGGGGGTTTTATACAGTAGGTTCTAGAGATCCTTTCTTCAGTATTTCTTTAACCTATTTGGGTCTTTGGTCCTAGCCACCCACCCACCCCCGGGGAACTCGGGGTCCATCCTGACTTCCCAAAAGGACCAGGTTTTTGACCAGTTTTTCAAACTGTTTTTTAGAGTTGCTGCTAAGTTTTTGAGTATATCCACCAGATTTTTTTTTACAAAAAGATATGCAGTGCACATCTGTGTATTAGACTTGCTATAGGGGTTTGTATTTAAATTTTTATGGGGCTGTGTATGGGACTTTCTATGGGGCTGTGTATGGGACTTTTGGGAAGATGTCGACAGCTTCCTTGACTTCAGTAAAAAAAATTAACAGTTCTCTTCCTAATTGCAGTTCCTCCAATTTACCCCTTTAAAATTCTAGGCCATCAGATTGAACCAACTTGGACCTTGAAATTTCACCGGACCTTGGGCTAGACATAGTCCTGGATGTGGAAGTTGAAGCAGTGATTCTACTGCTAACCTCTTGAGTAGAGGAAACCATGGCCTGCGTGGCCAAAAAGGGATGATGGCTATAACTAGAGACTTGTCTTGATCTATCTTCTGCAATACTCTCCAAATCATTGGAAATGGGAGGAAATGTAATACAGCGCATCGACTGCCAAAGCCTGAGGCTCTTGAAATCGTGAGAAGAAATTCTGACATTTGGAATTTGCTTCCCCCGCCATTAGATCTAGACACGGTCTTCCCCACCTTTGGACCATCTTCTGAAAGACTTCCATACTGAGGGACCATTCCGTTGGGTCTAGATAATGCCGACTCACGAAATCTGCATGTATATTCGATTTCCCTGGTACATGAACTGCTGTCAAATCTTGAATGTTCAACATTGCCCATTTCATAATCGGTTCCAGTTCTTGTAATAGAGTTTGGCTTTTGGTACCTCCTTGTTTCTGTAAATACATGACAGTTGTTATATTGTCGTTCTTGACTAGTACACTCTTTCCTTTTAGCCCTTTGGAAAAATGCCGAAGTTCCAGACGAACTGCTCTGAGTTCTAAAACATTGGAATGTTCTATCTTCCTTAGCCAATGTCCTTGGACAGACAAAGCACCCAGGACCACTCCCCAACCTTTTTCTGATGCATCTGTCGTAAGAACAAGAACATTTGGAGCCTGCAGAGGTAGACCTTCTGTGATATGGGATTCTTGACACTACCACACTAAACTCTCTTAGTTTAGTGTGGTAGCGTCACTCTAACTCTCTTAGAGTTAGAATCCTGTTCATCTGTTTGTGTGGACACTTGACATTGGATTGAAAATAATATTGCAGAGAGCGCATTTGCCATCTTGACCATTTGACCAGCTGTATAGACGCTGACATCAGACCTAGCACCTTCATGCACTCTCTCACCGTACATGTCTGAACATCAGGTTGGACACTTCTTCCTTCAGTTTTATTCTTCTTACTGGAGGCAGCATCACTTTGTTGATCCTGGTTACAAACAATGCGCTAGGAACATCACAGACTGTGAAGGAACCAAAATTGCTCTTGCTGAGGTTCAAAGCCTCTAGATAACTTATTACTTTCTGAGTCACCTCTACTCCTTCTTTCTTTGTTTTTGCAACAATCAGTACGTCATTGAGATAATGGAATAACTCTAAGCTTTGCTCTCTGAGTCTTGCTATCAATGTTACCATTGTGAAGAAAGGTAGAAATTATTTTTACCACCCATGTGTCTGAAATTGACGTGGCCTAGATCGGAAAAAATGTTGTTAATCTTACTCCTATTCCAAATATCTGGGCCGGCCTCATCCTATTGCTGGGTTTTACACTCTTGACCACCTTGTTTTCTTGGAAATGTGGAATTGGATTGCTCCCCATCTTCCAAACAGGTTGTCTGAATGTTTCTCTTCTTGGTTTGTACTGTCTGACATCCCGAAAAAAAACGATCTCCATACTAAGCAGCAGAAGGATCTAACTTAAATATTTTCTGTCTTCGATCTTATGGTAAAAAGACACTTTTACCTCCAGATGCCTTAGCAATTATCTTGTCCAATGCCTCACCTTCAAACGGGAGCTGGCATAGACTTAAGGTGGCCATACATCTATGCGATATTACTTACCCGACTGAGTTCATGGATCCTGCCCTAACCGCCTCTCCCGATCTTATATTCGACTGACATGCGATCGCTAAATGCATGGGAGTTTGCGATCGCATGTATGGCCACCTTAACTTTGAAAGAGGTATCTGCATTCCAATTCTTTAACCAGAGTGCTCTGCATGTTGCCACTGAAAGTGCCATTGTTTTAACAGACAAAGGAACAAGATGACAAAGCCACTGAAGGCCTGTACGTTGCTCCAGTTGCTTTCAATGCCAAAGGGTCATCCATAGGTCCTGCATGCCAATCTGACCACAGCCACGTCCACCTTAGGCGGGCTATCCAACATCTTTGACACCGTGTCTTCAAAATTTTCTTCAAAAATATACCCTGGATAGTAACCTTTCTTTTCACCTTCTTCCACTCATTGGTTACTATATCAAAAATAGAGGGATGGATAGGAAAACAGACTGACTTTTTCTTTATTGAAGGAAAGAGTTTATCATCGAATCTTCTTCAGCCAGACATAACGTATTCCTCACAGCTTTAATCAAAGGGTCAATTATAGAAACATCAAATGATGTCTCTACTTCAATATCTCCTCCCTCCTGTTCAGACTCGAAATCTGAACCAACACCTGACTGGAACGACATATCCATATCTGAATTATCGGAGTCAGATAACACCGGTCTGAAAGCAGTTTTGTTTTTTCTTTTCCTTGTTTCTGAGGCTTTAGCTTCCTGAACCCCTTGGACTACTGCACTCTTAATAAAGTGAATAAATTATTGAATTGTTGAGTTCCCGCCATAGATGACTCTGCAACATCTTCCGATACAACAGTAGCCTCCACTTCTGAAACCTTGGATTTTTCTTGCACTGAGAGGCTGCAAGACACAAGGGACAGGAAGAAACAATTCACACCAAGAGGGAGGAAAAACATTTTTTATTAATTTAGTTGTTTAGTTAAGTTGTTACCTAGATCGCTCCTTTACTTGAGCTCCGGGGCTCCATACCAAAACAAGCTCTAAGAAACAAAAGAAAATAAACTAAGACATAGAAACGAGGTAAAAACCTGTACAAACTATCACAGGGTCGACCTCTGCACCCATAGCAAACGTTCCCATGAGAGAAACGCGCTACAGTCCCGGGCTTCCTTAAACAAGCCTCAGCCAATCGGAAGCCAGCAGAGAAACACACACCCCAGGCATGTGAGCCCGACGTCAAGAATGTGCGCATGCCAAGAATATGCACGCGTGTGCACCTGCGTGCACATGCGCGCCAGAGACCAACGCCGCCCAGGAGCTACACAGAATAACAAACTTAATCAAAAAAGTGAGTTACTTAAATTCAATGCCGGACTCTTCCCACGGGCTGTATCTCACAGGGTGCGTCATGGGGAAGCTTCATGAGCAGGAGAAAGGCACAAAAACAACCTCCCATGGCCATGCCAAAACAGCAGAAGGATTCCCAATGGACAACTTATCCATGGGCTTCAGAACAGGAAACAGAAAAGGTAAGCTAGGAGGAGGGTGTATTTATATGTGAATTAATTAATTATATGTTGAACTGTTTCCTGTCCATGGGCCATAAGGGGAAATACCGTATATACTCGAGTATAAACCGACCCGAGTATAAACCGAGGTACCTAATTTCACCTAAAAATCCTAATAAAAGGTGTTGACTCGAGTATAAACCGAGGGTAGAAACTTGGCATTCAAGATGTTTGGAAACTACAACTACAGCTAATAAAGCATGCTGGGAGTTGTAGTTTCCAAACATCTTGAATGCCACCCTCCGACTCCCACCCAGTTCAGTTTGTACCTGTGGGCTCTTCTCCATCCAGGAACTGTGGGCTCTCCTCCATCCAAGGGCTTCCTGTTGGGACTGTGTGCCAGCATTGAAGGTAAGGGTCCTCTCCATTCCGGCATCCGCACGCTCATTCCTGTACTGGCGCGCCGGCTGACGTCACTAATTGGCGCCGGGCTTGGCACCAGCAGTGACGTCAGGCCAGCGCGCCAGTACAGGGAATGATCTTGCGGCTGCCGGAGTGCTAAGGTAAGTAGTGACTCGATTTAAACTCGGTTTAACTCGGTTTATACTCGAGTATATACGGTACCCATTGGTGAATAGCTGCCATGGTGACTAGGAATATTTATTAGTTACATAATTCACCGATGCCACACACAAGCCTCCAACCTGGGTAGCCTAATCCATAATTATAGTGGTAAGTATATACATCTACTATAAAGTGCAACACGTGTTAAATATAATAAATGAGACAAATACAAATATTAAAATCATGGGCTACATTCATATGGTGTAACTATTGTTTCCTAAGTTCGGCTCTGTAAAAGATTGCTAGGGCAATTGATACTTACAGGGCTATGTACCAAGAGCCATTATCGGCTATTTTGTGTCTTAAAGTCACGTTAACCAATGTACCAAGCGTTAACGTGACTTTAAGACACAAATAACGGCAGATATGACGTTACGCAAATTTTGTGTCACGCAATTGCCGCAACCAACGTGCTAAGCCGTTAACGGGTTTTTAAGACGTAATCTCTAACGCCAGCAGATAGCTGCCGTTAAATTTTCTCAAAAGGAAAACTCCATTTGCAATGCACTGAGAGCCACTATCAGCTCAGTGCATTGCCTTAAGGGGGCATAGCCCCTATAGTCTCTGCGTATCCCTCTAGTATGATCCGGTACCATCCGAGGGTAAGTATAGGTCCGATGCTCACGTGCTTAAGTGCAAGGCCAAGTGAGTCAAATAGCAAATAATCAATGCGGCTATACTTAACCGCTCCGTGCGACTTAAGTGTTCCAATCCTCAAGTACTCCTAAGCTCCGGGGTTACATGTGCTAATCTGTTCCGGGCGCCTTTAATGTTCCAATCTTTTCATACTCCTGAGCTCCAGGATTACAAACGCTGGTCCTTTGGATGGATTTAAAGAGCCGCCATTACTACCATATGAATATACCCACCCACTATGTACGTTTCATCATGACTTGACTTCTTTTTTTTTTATTTATACAAGGGTGGTTTATTTACCACCCCTGGATAATATGGTAGTGTGGTTCCTCACCTATTTTATTACACTCATGATAGATGTTTGAAAGATGACAGGCAGGATCTGCAAGATCCTATCCGTCATTTTTCAAAGATCAGGATGTATAGCACAGGGAGAATGCTCAGGACTGTGTTTCCCTGTCTTTGCTGAATGACCGCAAAGCAGACGGGACAAGATGGGAAAAGACACTACATAAAAGCCCTGATACTAGTGTGTGATACTAGCTCGTGTGTGTTCCTAGCTTAACTCCTGTATTTCTCTTATCGTGCAGCTGCAAAGTTATCTTGTTTATTCTAAACATTGTTATTAAATGACCTTGACTATGGTAGACTTTTGTTTAGAGATTTAGGCTAGTATCAGCTATTCTAGCCTTGAATTCTGACTGCAACTCCCATGATACCCTTGATGCTAGCTGATGTAACTTGCCCAGAATCCACTACGATTAAGGAGACACAGCACAAATGTGGTTGGACTGAAGACCCTCAGAGGGATGGGCACATGGGAGGAATGAAGGGTCTGGAAGGTGTTGGGAATGGGTTGTAAATGGGTGTGAACCGTATAATGAGCTATACTTTATATACTATATATAGCTATACTTTTGTTAATCAACTACCAGTTAGTAGTTCTTTAAAAAGATAAGAATACAAAGGGGAGTCACCTTTTATTATATAGGCCCATGCAGGGCCAGTTTAGGACCAAATTGGACCCTAGGTACAGGTCAGATTTACCCCCACCCCAAGCGGTCCATTATTGCTAATTTCTATACTTCTATCCTAACACGATACTCTTTTGCCCCCTTGCATTCCTGCAGCTGAGGAACCTCTAATCCTCATCTGACGCTCAACCCCACTGCCCATTTAAACGCAGGTGCACATGTGCTGCTGAACGTACACTGAGAATGTCCAGTACAAAGGCTGACTTTCTCCATTACATCTTGGCTCTGGGCTACTGCTAGCAAACAGAACTACTACCGGAAACTTATAAATTAATAACAACAAATCTAACCCACGTCGCCTGTTCTCCGTCTTCAACTCCCTTCTGTTCCCCTCGCACCCTGACTCTTTCCTTTCTCTGCACTCTCCCCATGAGTTTGCACATTACTTTTAACATAAAGTCTCCATCCACATGCAGATCTCTGGCCCCAGGAATGACTCTCTGTTTATGTTGCCCTTGCCTCCGTCTGATATTCTTGGATCTTTTGCTCCTGTGACCCATTCCGAAGTCTCTTGCCTGCTGTCCTGTCCGCTCATGACTTGTCCTCTTGATCCCATGCCCTCTGTATTACTGGAGCACTGTAATCATGTGCTTACCCCTATACTCACCTACATATTTAATGCCTCCCTTTCATCTGGAATTTTCCCTTCCATCTTTAAGCTTGCCCATGTTAAGCCCATGCTAAAAAGAGGCCATCGCTAGACTCCTCTTGTTTAGCTAACTACTGCGCGGTTTCTCTCTTACCAATAGCCTCTAAACTGCTAGAACAATTAATCTACTCCCGTATCGCTAACTACCTTCATGCTCATAACCTATGTGATCCTTTGCAATCTGGATTCCGTCCTGCGCATTCAAACGAGACAGCCCTGTGTATGAATGATCTGCAGGTTGCAAAGAAAGAGATATCACTGTGGCTGTGGTGGATCGCACAAAAGGTACGTTTCTTCTACATTCGTTACCGGATCCTGAGCTATTGATTGAAGAACGGAAGGTAAGACATAGCTCCTTAACCTCCAGGTCTTCAATCAATACATTAAAGGAATAGTTTACTTTGTATTGATTGAAGACTGGGGGGTTAAGGAGCTATGCCTTACCTTCCGTTCTTCAATCAATATCTCGGGAACAAAGGTAAGTATATTTACCTTTTCGTGCAACCCACCACAGCAGCACTGAAAATTCCCTAGTGCTTCCTGGTTCAGATCAACTATAGCGTGCATTATTGTGCATGATTAGAACCAGGAAGCGGTCGAGACCTGTCAGTGCTGCTACGGAGGAACGCACAAAAGGTAAATATCTCTTACCTTCGTCCTTGGCCCCTGAGATATTGATTGAAGAATGGAAGGTAAGACATAGCTCCTTAACCCCCCCGTCTTCAATGAATACATTAAAGGAATAGTTCACATACAGGGTTATTCAATAAAAGTTCTTATCATTTAAAATGGTGCCTTTCTAAGGCACAAACCTTTCCCCCCCCCATAGCAATAAAATTATATTTTGCCCCGAGAGCCTTTTTAATCACCCTTATCCCCCCTTTTAATACACAAACCCATTCCACCACAGGACACAACCCCCACACTACCTTCATGCTCATAACCTATTGGATCCTTTGCAATCTGGATTCCGTCCTGCGCATTCCACCGAGACGGCTCTGTGTAATCTGCAGGTTGCAAAGGCCGATGGTAACGTTTCTATTGTTATCCTTCTTGACCTCTCGACAAAGTCAAGGCACTTTTCTTGGACCCTTATTGTTCTCCCTCTATTTCCTTGGGAGATGTCATTAGCTCTTTTGGCTTCAAGTATCACTTTTATGCAGATGACACAAATCTATTCATCCACCCCTGCGCTAACTGACATCCAATTACGTGTCTCCGACTGTCTCCTTGCCATCTTCTCCTGAATGTCGATACACTGCCTCAAATTAAATCTTTCTAAAACTGAATTGATCATTTTCCCTCCTGGTCCCAGATTTCTATTGACAATACCCCCATTTTCCCTATCCAATTGGCACGCTTCCTAGGGGTAATTACAGACTCCTTTCTCTCCTTTTCTAACCACATTAACTATGTTGGTAAAACCTGCTGTTTTTTCCTTTGCGATATAGTGAAAATCCGCAGATCCCTTTCTCTCCTGACCACCAATATGCTTATGTATGCTCTAATCCTATTGTGCCTGGACTATTGTAACTTACTACTTACTAGTCTTCCTGCTTCCCACCTCTCTCCCCTTCAGTCGATACTAAACTCTGCTACACGTATTGTTTCGCTCACTAATAAACAGGATTCCAAGCTGGCTCCCCTTAAACCTTTCACTCTTGTGCTTCCCATCATTTGGAATTCTATTCCCCTCTCTCTATGTCAAGAAACCTCAAAATCACATTTAAATCTAGCCTTACATCCTACCTGTCTGGTAACCAACACAGTATCTGATTGTTTTTTTGCAATGCTGTGTCACTCCAGCACCTGGAGTATCTGTATCTGTATGTTATCCACCTAACTAGATTGTAAGCTCTACGGGGCAGGGACCTCCTTTCCTCTTGTGGCAAAGCTCTCGCACTTCTATTTATATACACCCACCTACTAACCTACCTTTCCATTCCCATGGAAGCCATACTTAAGGGGTAACTATAGTCAAAAAACTAATTTTGATCTATCATCCATAATCGTTAGTTATATGGTCATACATGCAAAAAAACATACCCCCAACCTAATACGGGTACACACACCTACTGACCTACCCTTTGATTTCTGTGGCAGCCATATTTAAAGGGTAAATAAAGTCAAAAAAACTACTTTTGATATATCTTTAATAAAAATTTGTTTTATGGTTGTAAACAAAAAAAAGACATACCCCAACCTCTCATGGGTACACACACGCACTAACCTACCCTTCCATTCCTGTGGCAGCCTTACTTAAAGGGCAACTAAAGTAAAAAAAACTTATGTCCTCACTAAAAGTTAGTTTTATGTAAACACGTTTTGATTTATCCTTAATAAATGATAGTTTTATGGCATACCCCCCTCGACCAGAACCAGGTACACACACCCACCTACAGACCTACCGTCCCATTTCCGTGGCAGCCTTATTTAAAGGGTAACTAAACTCAAAAAAAACTAATTTTGACCAATCATCTACCCCTCCATTACTGTGGCAGCCATACTTAATGGGTAAGTAAAGCCAAATAAACTAATTTTGACCAATCATTAAAAAAGCTTTTTTTTTAACCTCCAAGCTGACACAGGTACACACACCAACTGAGGTATCCATTCATTCATGTGGCAATCATATTTAAAGGTTAAGTAAAGGGTAAGAGTAAGTAAAAAACAACAATGTCTGCAGCACAAACACACACATTCCCTTCCAAAATGTGGCCTTTCTTGCCAAATTCTACCCTCACACATTAGAAAAACATTCCTCCTCCACCCCCCTTAGCAATAAAATAATGTTTTGCCCCGAGAGCCTTTTAAATCACCTTTAGGGCATAGCCACACTGTGATTCCTTTGCGTTTGTGCATGTAATTTCTACTTTTGAGCTAAGAAATCGCATGTGATTTCTCCTAAAAAAGGCGATCACATGCGACTGCATATTGCTAACGGATGCGCATTTTTGGTGCGTTGCCACGATTCCTATATTCGGAAAAAATCACATACGCAAACGCAATAAAATTGTAGTAAAAAAGTGCGGCCTAGCCCGTATCCCCCTTTTAATACACAAACACATTCCACCACTCCCCCCTTAGCATCAGGAAGCAACCATCACACCCCATTGGCAAACCACCAGCACACATAAACACCCACCGACCCTTGGCATACCCCAGCACACAACTCACCCACGCTTCTTGGCACACTACTAGCAAACAGCTCACCTACCCCCCTTTGCACACCACTAGCACACAATCCACCCACCACCCTAGTCACACCACTAGCACACAAACACCCCCTCTTTTGCACAGGCAATTTTGTGGGCAAATCCAGTGTCTCTATATTGGAAACCAGGGCTTTACTCGCATTTAAAGATAATGTAAATGATGGCTGGGCCAAGAGTTGGACAGGGTAAGTGTACAGGTTATAGTGACACAGCCAGACCAGGGCCCCCTGGCATCCAGGCCCCAGGCAGGGTTACTTATTCAGATTATCAGATTACAATCACTCAGCATTCCATGACAGCATTAACCTACAGGATAAATAATAAAATTGTCTTCTCCATAACCTGTATTAGAACTCTTCCGTTTTAGTTTTAAAGTTTGTTTTTACATTGCGGCTTACTTGGCAGAGCTTTGTCTGGCTTACAGACATAAACATAAGATTTGCATTCCAGATGCAAAATGTCTACAAATTACTAATACACAGTAATGGCACATGTACAGACCTTTCCTATAAATGAAATGCAAAATCTTGTGAATATCTCAGCTCAGTCTGTAGTAGGATCTTAGAGGAAATGGCACAATAGGGTTCACAAGGTACCAAATGGAGTCTTCAGCTGTGGGTGCAAGGGAATATTAAACCTTAAAAAATAGAGTGTATTGAAAAGTTAGATTCTCCATTGGAAGTCTCCGCAAGCAATGTACCAAGCTGATAACTGCTCTTTAAGACAGAATCTTGGAAAACCCAATTCGCTATACACTGAGAGCCACTATCGGCTCAGTACATTGCCTAGAGGAGGCAATAGAGATTGATACCGGCTCTCCTTGCATAGCCCTGTGTATGATTTGACTTTTACGATAATTCAAGAAAACCTTAAAAAAAAAAGTGAAGATATGTGGGGTTGAACACAAACATACTTTTATACAAATATTATTACTCTCCTATACTATGGATTTGGACATTTTCCAGCATTTCCCATTAATTTTCTCCAAGTTACAGGAAAATGTGGAGATTTCTGCATGGGGATGAGGTTTTTGTAATGTGAAAGATAGTGGGTTGTGTTTATTTCCATCTCAAGGGGCATTTTTTAAAAGTTTCCTGGCCCTAGTTCATTGGATTTTGCAACAGTACAAATTACCATTTTGAGAAATAATATCAGGTTGAACCCAAATATGTGTCACAAACTTACCTGTCTCTCCGGTCCAGCGCCGCTCTGGCAATGGCCGGGTGCTTCCAGGTAGATGGCGATGTCATGTCGTTGCGAAAATTCAAAAGCTGGTATTTCCCAGCTCCCTGCGCCTGATTGTAGCCCTGCTATCCCTGACTCCTGTGTGCACAGCACTTGTCAGCGCCCAGCTTCTTACCTAGCCTGCTTCCTACTACTTATCTCACTTTTATCCAGTATCCAGCTACTCGCCTTGCCAGTATCCAGTAATTAGCTACTTATCTCATCTGTATCCAGTCTCCTGTTTCTCATCTTGCCAGTATCTAGCTACTCACCTTGCCTGTATCCAGTATTCAGCTACTTACCTCACCTGTTTCCAGTGTCTCTTCTTGCCTGTATTTAGTATCCTGTATTCAGCTATTATCTTGCCTGCATCCAGCTACATACCAATTTGCATCCAGTACTCAGTCTACCTAGTACCTACCTCCTTCTGCCACTACCTTTGTTGGGACTTTGACCTCCTTTTGAAAGCATACCTTGTAAGTACCCCTGCCGACAGGCCATTTCATTACAATATGTTAATAAACAGAATGCTCCTATAGGTCTTTAATTACTATTTTAGCCATCCAAATATCAGTTAAAAGCCACACAACAGATAACTGAAAAAGAAAATAACAAAGAGTAAGTGTGTATGTTTGTGAGTGAGTGAATGAGCAAGACAGGATAAAAAAATTAACTTGAAAATGATAAAGCAGATAGAGCAATTCCAACAACCCTTCAGGCTTTTGTGTGGTAAAGTCTACACAATCTAGACCACAGCAGTCTACGTAATCTGAATCTGTAGGGAGTTATTTGATTTTATATTTGTGCCCTTGGAATGTCATTATAGGATCCATCTTCAATAGTGAAGGTTCTCATTCAACCAGGTCATGGTATATCTGTTGTATTCAGTTAGATCAACTGGACTTATAGTTTAGTTCCTGAAGACGTTTCGCTAGTCATCCCACTGGCTTTCTCAATTCGAATGACTTGTACAGAATCTGTTGGCAATTATGTACCCTTGAAAGTCTGAATTAGCATATTACAGACAGGTGTTAGGGACCTTCTGATGCAAGGTATTTTTTTTTAATTATCCAATTAACCTGCCATCACAAAGTCCAATGAAAGACAGTTCCATTGTTTTAACCGTTCTCACAATGAAAAACCCTTTCCAACTTGACTGAGACTAAACTTCTTTTCTTTTGTCTTAAGGAATGTCCGTGTGTCCTCTGACATGTTTTATTGGTAACAATGCCCTGAGTATTTTTTACACAGTAATCACATCGCCACAGCAAGCGCCTTTTCTCTAGTGTGCATAATTAACTTATCCAGTCTCTCTTCATTACGGATAGACTAGAACTCAAACCCGATTTCAAGCCGAACTTTATGAACTTATTGAACTAATTGCTTTTATTCATCCAGGGTTTAGCAGACTGTTTGTAGTAGCAACCTTATGGAGGTAGTCAGTATGCAATTAGAATTGTTTGTGCACTAGAATTCTATTGTTTGTATATATTATATTTTTGGTCTCTAGTTGCACTTTAATATGGATGTACAACAGCCCAATTTTCTATATATTGTGTGTTACATTGAAGGTTTGACCAAGCCTTCTGAGAAATTGTACTCCACTCAGAGTTAGGTCATGTTCTCCTTTGAGCAAAGTACTTTAAACTAGAGAGTCAGCTTCAAGCATCCAGGCCACACAGGAGAAGCTGTCAGCGCATGTAGCCAAAAAGGCAAGTACCAGTAGGTTAGGACCCAGTTAAAGAAAGCAACCTTGACGTGGTGACTGGGCTTAAAACAATTTGGCCAACTAATTGCTTTTTTTATCCAGGGTTTAGCAGGCTGTTTGTAGTAGCAACCTTATGGAGGTAGTCAGTATACAATTAGAATTGTTTGTGCACTAGAATTCTATTTTTTGGATGAACTCGAACTAGTTCAGTTTCGTATTTGTTCGATTTTCCGGACTCGTGGGACTATTTTCGAAAATCCTTGAACATTCGAGAATTCTCAAATGTACAGGGATTTTCGAATGTTTGGCAGGCCTCAAATTTTAGCTTCCGAAAATCCCCGCAGCTTAAAACCGGGACCCCTCCCGGGTCTCTACAAGGACCTTTGTGGCCCTGACAAGGGCCCTTTGGGGCTTAAGGGGTCTCGCAGTTCGAACCTGGACCCCACTCCCCGGCACTTATAAGTGCCCTTGTAGCCCTAACAAGGGTCCTTTGAGGCTTAAGGGGTCGCGCAGCTCGAACCAGGACCCCCCTCCCCGGCCCTTGTAAGAACCCTTGTGGCAATGATAAGTGCCTTTGTTGGGGTCCCGCAGCTCAAACTGGGCCCTCTGGCAGCTCTTAAAAGAACCTTTGGGCGGCGTCTTCTGTCTTCCATCCGGTGACACCAGCTCCGCTGAGGCCACCGACCCCGTGAGGTACCCCTGTGGCCACCAGGGGTACCTCCGGCGCCAGTGGCCTCAACGAGGCCGATGGCGATGTTACCGGCGTCTTGATCCAGCTTCTTGATCCAATGTCTTCTTTCTTCTGCCATCATACTGCAATTCTTTATTAAGAGTTAACCACTTCAAAAATCATTGCAGTATGATGGCATCGGTTTGAAGACATTGGATCAAGAAGCTGGATCAAGACGCCGGTAACATCGCCATCGGCCTCGTTGAGGCCACTGGCGCCGGAGGTACCCCTGGTGGCCACAGGGGTACCTCACGGGGTCGGTGGCCTCAGCGGAGCTGGTGTCACCGGATGGAAGACAGGGAGATTCAATAAAGTTCTTACGTTTAAAATGGTGCTAATTTAGAGCCCCAACCATCAGATCTTATTTAACATTTGAAAGCTAACATCTGATTGGTTGGGGCAAAATTAAGCACATTTTAAACTATAGAACTTTATTGATAAACCCTGTAGATGTTCTAAATTGGTGAACAGATTGATAAAATAAAAATGGACTATGCAATTAATGTAAAAAAACGACATGGTTAAAATGTGGCACAATAGCAAAAGCTTTAGCAAAATCCAAGTATACTACATCCACTGCTATAGTGGAATCTAAATTCTATCATCTTCTTTATAAAAACCAAGTGGATTTGTCTGACACAATCTCTCATAAATCCATGCTGACTACTACTAATAAGATCAGTTCTTGGTATAATGCAAAAACTGTACCTATAAATTAGCCATACCCCATCACTAATGACACATTATATTAACAACCCCGAAGTTTCACACCACGAATCTCACACTTTATATGGCCTATATGGCAAGAGAAAGGAGTATTTAGAACAATTAACTAACCTAGGAGACAGAACAATACCCTTGGAGATTGCCAAAAACAATTTAAATTCCCAAATGAAGCTGGCTACATTTTTCACAAGTAAACCACTACACTAATAGAATTCTGACACAGCAAAAATCTAAGGAGTACGCCATTTGAAAGAATCTGCTATACCAACGGGACCAAAAGGATCAAAAGGATTCAACAAGACGCGCACCTAATTATCTTTTATGTCCAATGGGGAAACTTGGTTGAACGAAACATTGGAGATTGAACAATGGTGGGGAATGTTTGATTCAATGAGAAAATGATCTCCTAAGTTATCATTCAGGAATTTTTTTTAAAATCTTCCACCACTGGTATCCTCCCCAACAAAAATAGACACAAATCTACCCAGGGCGCCTCACCCATGTGCTACAGAGGATGCTCCATACAGCGCATACCATGAACACTGTTTGGTGGGACTGCTTGAAGTAAAAAAAATGTGGACAGACTGTGAACACTTGCTTCAAAGGCTTAATTACACACAATAACCCTAAACAGACATGGGTGGCCTGATTGACAGACCTTACCATCGATATACTCCTCACCACCAATAAACTAATACAAAGAATCTGTTTGCCGCAGCAAGAACCCTTAATTGCTTTAACTTGGTAGTAATCCACACCCCCCATCACACAGTTAATAACACATGGTGGATGTGTTAAAACGGCCAGGTTCTAAGTAGACTGAGGGGATCTTTGGCTCAACTTGGGGCCCTTGGATCTGCCATGTAGATATGCATGTACAAATAGGATTTAAGAAAAATGATAGTAGTTATATATGTCTTAATATTACTAGAATTTTACTACATAATAATATTAGATCATACTGCCAACAACGACAAATAGTGATACTAATGCTTCTTAGAATTTATGTGAGTAAATGTTTATTTTGTTAGTTCTGTTTTGTTTAATACAATATTATTTAAATTGAAGCTATCACTTAATCATTAATAATTTATAACAATATATTAAAAAATAAAACCAAGAATATCTTTTCTCAAAACTTGTGAAATAAGACCCAAGATGGAATGTTTATATTGAGAATTATATGCACTGTAATGTATTTTATTATGCAAAGATCATTCAGGAGACAAGCAAGGATATGATCCCATAACAAAGTTTTCCATCACCTTCCCTACCACTGATGTTAGGTTACGGTCTATAGTTTTCCAGGCTGGGAACAACTACCTTTTTTGAATATTGATATTACACTGGCTTTTTTCCATCCAGCAGCACATCACCATACCAAAAAGTAGCCAAGCGCTCTCTACGAGCGAGGCTTGGCCCGGGACAAATGTCCGTTGAATTGTTTGTGCACTAGAATTCTATTGTTTGTATGTGTATTGTATTTTTGGTCTCTAGTTGCATTTAAATGGATGTACAAACGCCCAATTTTCTATATATTGTAGTGCATCCTATCCTCTATGCTTCCCCTCCCCCATCTCCTCTTCCATTATCTATAGCAGGGTGTCTCTAGGGTTTTTGCCACCTGAGCCAAACTTGAATGTGCCCATATGTACTACTAGGTGCTATGCTTATTTTCCTTCTGCTTGCTGCCCCTGCCACTTTTCTAAAGGAAATAAAATTAAGTGAGCTCTGCCTGTCGCCTCTCTGCTATTTAGCATGGGTGCCGCCCTGAGCATTTTGCTCAATTGCCTCATAGAGAGACACCCCTACTTAATAGTGATCCCTAAAACCCTGTATATCCAATGCACTAGGGCATTCCCGTACCTAGTTTAAAATCTAGGTAAGGGAGCTGCACCATCATTATTCACATGCAGTCAATCTCTAACTAAAGAGCCTGTAGCCAACAGAAAAAGACAGCCCAGTTCTCAAAAACCTAAACCCCAATTACTTACACCACCCCTTAGCCACGCA
Organism: Hymenochirus boettgeri; assembly: GCA_019447015.1. Lineage (NCBI taxonomy): Eukaryota > Metazoa > Chordata > Amphibia > Anura > Pipidae > Hymenochirus > Hymenochirus boettgeri. The sequence goes on along the minus strand of CM033470.1, from coordinate 268,949,325 downwards.
TTAGGATTCCTAAGCTACACCCTAAGTTCCTTACTTTTACTTGGCCCCTATTCATTTTAAGGACCTCACCTCTAACTTTGTCATGGCACCAACATGCACAAGATGTCCCACCTAATAATCTGTCTACATGATTCACACCACGTGTCAAACCTAACACCCGGAAGCCAATACACTGTTCGGCATGTATTGTCTGGCAGCAGATTACCCTATCTAATTTCTAATAATGGAGTCCCCTCTCAATACCACCTACCACCTTTCACCCCCAGTTCCCTTCCTTTGAGATGCTGTCCCCTGGGTGCTCAAGGGAATTGCCCTGCTCAATACATGCTTTTGAGCCATTGTCCTCCACATCTTCACCTAAAAAACACCAAATCTGTTGGGATCAACAAGCTGGGAGAACAACTTCTACACCTTCATCCCCTATCCCGTAGTGACCCTTATGAATCTTCCTTCACCACCTATCTTCCCCCATTTCCACCCTCTAGTTTCTGGTCCCTGTTAGTGCCTGCATTTCCCCCAGGTTGCTAAGCTCTGCCAATGCTCAAGTTTCCCCTTTAGATTCTGGACCTCAGATTCCAATGGGCAACCCGCTCCACATATGAAACACACAGGTCCCTTAATGCGGCTGTTCCAAGATCCCATACATGCGGCAGGATGCACAAAAACGTGTCCATACTAAAAGCACACCAGCAACAGCAATACACAATAAGAGAAAATAGCCAATCTTGTTCCTAAACCCTTTCTTGTTCTAAACGCTTTGTTCTTTACACATGCCTTAAAAACAGAACAAACCCCTTTAAAAAAGGAATAATCCCCTTTAAAAGGAATCCACTCAAGCACAGAATCGCTCAGCAAGCAGGATTTATAGGTGTGTGTTCAAAATCATAGTATCAAGCTGGTGGATTATGACCTAAGCTCTAGTCACTCACTATTCATGTCAGTAGCCTATACAAGTAATACCACAAGATGAGGGTAAGCACAGCACTTCAATTCAATTTTGGACATGTTTTCACCCATACACAATTGTAATAATAAATTTCAGTTGAGAGCAGACTTTCTATAGTCAAGCAAGTTATGGGATGGGTCAAAGGTGGCCTCTTCCTTTGCGAATTTATAAATGCAGTATTTCGAGCAGGAATATGTTGTCTTTCTTCTATAAATGTTATATAATAACTTGTCCCTTAATGAGATGACAATTATATTGCAGAGCATCATTGATTTGGATATCAATTAAACTGAATTTTGCTATTAGTTTAATGATTGAGTTTCTGCATATGAAGATTTGTATGGTGGGTGATATTTTGGGTACTTACTCTTTTTGGCAGAGCACTGACCGCAAATACAATGTTACATGCAGCCAGTTTTTCATCCCCCAGCTTCCTCAAAGCGGGTACACACCATACAATAATTTGGTCCACCGCATGTCAGTGTTTGTTTGATCGGGATGAATATTGATTGGTTTCCTCCCTCAGCCGCGACGACCACCGATGCTCGTTCGTCCAAGTCAGACAAACGCCATGCGTAAACTGATGGCCATGCCCCTATTGCCCTGACATACCTGGGCTGAAGTCAGGGCAAGTGCAAGTGTCGGACAGTCAGTCAGGAGAGAATCTAATGGATCATGGTTGTGTATATAACTTAAAGCCATACCCTACACCCCAACCTTGGGGCCCTTAGAACAATAGGTGAAGTGGAAAAATGCAGAAAAGCAGATACATGAATAACCTGTTTTTAAAAACCAGTTAACCAAGGCTTTGGTGACCTGGGCAACAGATAAATACAGTATAAAAGGGAATGTAAATGTGTTATTTTCCCAATGGATGTTGTAAATCACAGAATTAAAGTAAATGTACAGGAACACTGTAACTCCTTTACCTCCGTTTTCAATAAATGCAAAAACAGAAAGTTTATTTATGTCCTTTGGCTGTCACATTAGGGAGGAATCTAAAAAATTTTTTTTTCTTATCCTGGGTACACTCATGACAGTACAAACACAAACCTGAGCGTCTCTAAATGGCACATTACCAATATCCACCAAGAATTTTGAGACAAACCAAAAATAAAAAAATGGTTCATACTCACCGTAATTTCTTTTTCTGCGTCACTTTTCATGGCAGCATTCACCATGGGTATTTCCTCTTATTGGCCCATGGCAGGAAACAGTTAAACATATAATTAAGTAATTCACACATAAATAGCCCCCTCCTCCTAGCTTACCTTGTCTTATGTTTCCCAAGCTTCTAAACGAATCATAGGGTGGGTAAGAATGGTTAATGCTGCCATGAGAAGTGACCAGAAAAAGAAATTACGTGAGTATGATAATTCTTTTTTCCTATCACCACGGCAGCTATTACCATTTTTATTTTGGTGCTTCAACAACTGCTTGTAACCTTTCTTTCAAATCTACTGTCTTCAGACGCATTGAGGTCTAATTTATAATGTTTGATAAACATGTGTACCGACCATCACCTGGCTGCACGACATATAGCTTGCAGGGATGCATCTGCCTTTTCGGCCAAGGAGCACGCGAGTGCCCTAGTAGAATGAGCTCGCAGTCCTGATGGGACCTGTTTACCTCTCAGTGCAAACACTCAAGTTCTTTTTGTAGGAGCAAAACCATTTATTCTTCCTCTAGGGATTATAATAGGTGGTCAAATTTTCTCCATCTTGGTTCTTTCCAATAACAGTTATGGCTCTGACCAATCGAGAATTCCACCTCCTACTTCCAATCGAGAATGAAATGATGATACGCCGGTCGTAAAACAACCCTATCTGTGAATATAACTATCTGGTTCTTTGGCCTCGCAGGCGACGGTGGGTACTAGACACCAAAAATAGGACTTTAAGTGTCAGATACCAAAGGGATACTCGGAAGGCCAACTCTTACAGCTGCTTGGAAAAACCTTTGTACCAAAGCTTCATTAGCCCAAGGCCTCCCGGTAATGGCTGATAGTGCAGAAATGTGTCCTTTCAAAGTACTTGTTTTCAAAGGAAAATTGAATTCTTCAAATAAGAAACCGACTATTTGTGCCACCAATGTTGAGAGGATGAATTTATTTAATTTGGCAAATTTCACAAAACGTGACCACACCTTATAATACTGGGAAGATGTGACAGCTTCCTTGACTTCAGTAAAAAAAATTAACAGTTCTCTTCCTAATTGCAGTTCCTCCAATTTACCCTTTAAAATTCTAGGCCATCAGATTGAACCAACTTGACCTTGAAATTTCACGGACCTTGGGCTAGACATAGTCCTGGATGTGGAAGTTGAAGCAGTGATTCTACTGCTAACCTCTTGAGTAGAGGAACCATGGCCTGCGTGGCAAAAAAAAGGATGATGGCTATAACTAGAGACTTGTCTTGATTATCTTCTGCAATACTCTCCAAATCATTGGAAATGGGAGGGAAATGTAATACAGCGCACGATGCCAAAGCCTGAGGCTCTTGAAATCGTGAGAAGAAATTCTGGACATTGGAATTTGCTTCCCCCGCCATTAGATCTAGACACGGTTCCCCACCTTTGGACCATCTTCTGAAAGACTTCCATAATGAGGGACCATTCCGTTGGGTCTAGATAATGCCGACTCACGAAATCTGCATGTATATTGATCTTCTGGTACAATGAACTGCTGTCAAATCTTGAATGTTCAACATTGCCCATCTAAATCGGTTCCAGTTCTTGTAATAGAGTTTGGCTTTTGGTACCCTCTGTTTCTGAATACAGACAGTTGTTAATTGTCGTTCTTGACTAGTACACTCTTTTCCTTTAGCCCTTGGAAAAATGCCAGAGTTCCAGACGAACTGCTCTGAGTTCTAAAAATTGGAATGTTCTATCTTCCTTAGCCAATGTCCTTGGACAGACAAAGCACCCAGGACCACTCCCCAACCTTTTTCTGATGCATCTGTCGTAAGAACAAGACATTTGGAGCCTGCAGAGGTAGACCTTCTGTGTATGGGATTCTTGACACTACCACACTAAACTCCTTAGTTTAGTGTGGTAGCGTCACTCTAACTCTCTTAGAGTTAGAATCCTGTTCATCTGTTGTGTGGACACTTGACATTGGATGAAAATAATATTGCAGAGAGCGCATTTGCCATCTTGACCATTTGACCAGCTGTATAGACGCTGACATCAGACCTAGCACCTTCATGCACTCTCTCACCGTACATGTCTGAACATCAGGTTGGACACTTCTTCCTTCAGTTTTATTCTTCTACTGGAGGCAGCATCACTTTGTTGATCCTGGTTACAAACAATGCGCCTAGGAACATCACAGAATGTGAAGGAACCAAATGTCTGCTGAGGTTCAAAGCCCACCTCTAGATAACTTATTACTTTTCGAGTCACCCTACTCCTTCTTTCTTGTTTTTGAACAATCAGTACGTCATTGAGATAATGGAATAACTCTAAGCTTTGCTCTCTGAGTCTTGCTATCAATGTTACCATTGTGGAAGAAAGGTAGAAATTATTTTACACCCATGGGTCTGAAATTGACGTGGCCTAGATCAGAAAAAATGTTGTAATCTACTCCTATTCCAAATATCTGGGCCGGCCTCATCCTATTGCTGGGTTTTACACTCTTGACCACCTTGTTTTCTTGGAAATGTGGAATTGGATTGCTCCCATCTCCCAAAGGTTGTCTGAATGTTTCTCTTCTTGGTTTGTACTGTCTGACATCCCGAAAAAAACGATCTCCATACTAAGCAGCAGAAGGATCTAACTTAAATTTTTCTGTCTTCGATCTTATGGTAAAAAGACACTTTACTCCAGATGCTAGCAATTATCTTGTCCAATGCCTCACCTTCAAACGGGAGTGGCATAGACTAAGGTGGCCATAAATCTATGCGATATTACTTACCCGACTGAGTTCATGGATCCTGCCCTAAACCGCCTCTCCCGATTTATATTCGACGACATGCGATCGCTAAATGCATGGAGTTTGCGATCGCATGATTGGCCACCTTAACTTTGAAAGAGGTATCTGCATTCCAATTCTTTAACCAGAGTGCTCTGCATGTTGCCACTGAAAGTGCCATTGTTTTAACAAAAAGGACAAATGACAAAGCCACTGAAGGCCTGTACGTTGCTCCAGTTGCTTTCAATGCCAAAGGGTCATCCATAGGTCCTGCATGCCAATCTGACACAGCCACGTCCACCTTAGGCGGGCTATCCAACATCTTTGACACCGTGTCTTCAAAATTTTCTTCAAAAATATACCCTGGATAGTAACCTTTCTTTCACCTTCTCACTATTGGTTACTATATCAAAAATAGAGGGATGGATAGGAAACAGACTGAATTTTTCTTTATTGAAGGAAAAGAGTTTATCATCGAATCTTCTCAGCCAGAATAAAAGTATCCTCACAGCTTTAATCAAAGGGTCAATTATAGAAAATCAAATGATTTCTCTACTCAATATCTCCTCCCTCCTGTTCAGCATCGAATCTGAACCAACACCTGACTGGAACGACATATCCATATCTGAATATCGGAGGTCAGATAACACCGGTCTGAAGCAGTTTTGTTTTTTCTTTTCCTTGTTTCTGAGGTTTAGCTTCCTGAACCCCTGGACTAGCACTCTTAATAAAGTGAATAAATTATTGAATTGTTGAGTTCCCGCCATAGATGACTCTGCAACATCTCTGATACAACAGTAGCCTCCACTTCTGAAACCTTGGATTTTTCTTGCACTGAGAGGCTGCAAGACACAAGGGACAGGAAGAAACAATTCACACCAAGAGGGAGGAAAAACATTTTTTATTAATTTAGTTGTTAGTTAAGTTGTTACCTAGATCGCTCCTTTACTTGAGCTCCGGGGCTCCCTTACCAAAACGCTCTAAGAAACAAAAGAAAATAAACTAAGACATAGAAACGAGGTAAAAACCTGTACCAACTATCACAGGGTCGACCTCTGCCACCCAAGCAAAGTTCCCATGAGAGAAACGCGCTACAGTCCCGGGCTTCCTTAAACAAGCCTCACCAATCGGAAGCAGCAGAGAACACACACCCCAGGCATGTGAGCCCGACGTCAAGAATGGTGCGCATGCCAAGAATATGCACGCGTGTGCACCTGCGTGCCATGCGCGCCAGAGACCAACGCCGCCCAGGAGCTACACGAAATAACAAACTTAATCAAAAAAGTGAGTTACTTAAATTCAATGCCGGACTCTTCCCACGGGCTGTATCTCACAGGGTGCGTCATGGGGAAGCTTATGAGCAGGAGAAAGGCACAAAAACAACCTCCCATGGCCATGCCAAAACAGCAGAAGATTCCCAATGGACAACTTTATCCATGGGCTTCAGAACAGGAAACAGAAAAGGTAAGCTAGGAGGAGGGTGATTTATATGTGAATTAATTAATTATATGTGAAACTGTTTCCTGTCCATGGCCATAAGGGGAAATACCGTTATACTCGAGTATAAACCGACCGAGTTAAACCGAGGTACCTAATTTCACCTAAAAAATCCTAATAAAAGGTGTTGACTCGAGTATAAAACCGAGGTAGAACTTGGCATTCAAGATGTTTGGAAACTACAACTACAGCAATAAAGCATGCGGGAGTTGTAGTTTCCAAACATCTGGAATGCCACCCTCCGACTCCCACCAGTCAGTTTGTACTGTGGGCTCTTCTCCATTCAGGAACTGTGGGCTCTCCTCCTCCAGGGCTCCTGTTGGGACTGTGTTGCCAGCATTGAAGGAAGGGTCCTCTCCATTCCGGCATCCGCAGCTCATTCCTGTACTGGCGCGCCGGCTGACGTCACTAATTGGCGCCGGGTTGGCACCAGCGTGACGTCAGGCCAGCGCGCCAGTACGGAATGATCTTGCGGTGCCGGAGTGCTAAGGTAAGTAGTGACTCGAGTATAAACCAAGGTCCTATAACCGTTTATACTCGAGTATAACGGTACCCACTTGGTGAATAGCTGCCATGGTGACTAGGAATATTTATTAGTTACATAATTCACCGATGCCACACACAAGCCTCCAACCTGGGTAGCCTAATCCATAATTATAGTGGTAAGTATTACATCTACTATAAGTGCAACACGTGTTAAAATAATAAATGAGACAAATACAAATATTAAAATCATGGGCTACATTCATATGGTGTAACTATTGTTTCCTAAGTTCGGCCTTGTAAAAGATTGCTAGGGCAATTGATACTTACAGGGCTATGTACCAAGAGCCATTATCGGCTATTTTGTGTCTTAAAGTCACGTTAACCAATGTACAAGCGTAACGTGACTTTAAGACACAAATAACGGCAGATATGACGTTACGCAAATTTTGTGTCACGCAATTGCCGCCACCACGTGCTAAGCCGTTAACGGGTTTTTAGACGTAATCTCTAACGCCAGCAGATAGCTGCCGTTAAATTTCTCAAAAGGAAAACTCCATTTGCAATGCACTGAGAGACACTATCAGCTCAGTGCATTGCCTTAAGGGGCATAGCCCCTATAGTCTCTGCGTATCCCTCTAGTATGATCCGGTACCATCCGAGGGTAAGTATAGGTCCGATGCTCCGTGCTTAAGTGCAAGGCCAAGTGAGTCAAATAGCATAATCAATGCGGCTATACTTAAACGCTCCGTGCGAATTAAGTGTTCCAATCCTCAAGTACTCCTAAGCTCCGGGGTTAATGTGCTAATCTGTTCCGGGCGCCTTTAATGTTCCAATCTTTCATACTCCTGAGCTCCAGGATTACAAACGCTGGTCCTTTGGATGGATTAAAGAGCCGCCATTACACCATATGAATATACCCACCCACTATGTACGTTTCATCTATGACTTGACTTCTTTTTTTTTTATTTATACAAGGGTGGTTTATTTACCACCCTGGATAATATGGTAGTGTGGTTCCTCACCTATTTATTACACTCATGATAGATGTTGAAAGATGACAGGCAGGATCTGCAAGATCTATCCGTCATTTTTCAAAGATCAGGATGTATAGCACAGGGGAATGCTCAGGACTGTGTTTCCCTGTCTTTGCTGAATGACCGCAAACCGACGGGACAAGATGGGAAAAGACAACATAAAAGCCCTGAACTAGGTGTGTGATACAGCTCGTGTGTGTTCCTAGCTTAACTCCTGTATTTCTCTTATCGTGCAGCTGCAAAGTTATCTTGTTTTTCTAACATTGTTTTAAAGACCTTGACTATGGTAGACTTTTGTTTAGAGATTTAGGCTAGTATCAGCTATTCTAGCCTTGAATTCTGACTGCAACTCCCATGATACCCTTGATGCTAGCTGATGTAACTTGCCAGAATCCACTACGATTAAGGAGACACAGCACAAATGTGGTTGGACTGAAGACCCTCAGAGGGATGGGCACATGGGAGGAATGAAGGGTCTGGAAGGTGTTGGGAATGGGTTGTAATGGGTTGAACCGTATAATGAGCTATCTTTATTTACTTATATGCTATACTTTTGTTAATCAACTACCAGTTAGTAGTTCTTTAAAAAGATAAGAATACAAAGGGGAGTCACCTTTTATTATAGGCATGCAGGGCCAGTTTAGGACCAAATTGGACCCTAGGTCAGGTCAGATTTACCCCCACCCCAAGCGGTCATTATTGCTATTTCTATACTTCTATCAACAACGATACTCTTTTGCCCCTTGCATTCCTGCAGTGAGGAACCTCTAATCCTCATCTGACGCTCACCCCACTGCCCATTTAAACGCAGGTGCACATGTGCGCTGAACGTACACTGAGAATGTCCAGTACAAAGGCTGACTTTCTCCATTACATCTTGGCTCTGGGCTACTGCTAGCAAACAGAAAACTACTACTGGAAACTTATAAATTAATAACAACAAATCTAACCCACGTCGCCTGTTCTCCGTCTTCAACTCCCTTCTGTTCCCCTCGCACCCCTGACTCTTTCTTTCTCTGCACTCTCCCCAGGTTTGCACATTACTTTTAACATAAAGTCTCCATCCACATGAGATCTCTGGCCCCAGGAATGACTCTCTGTTTATGTTGCCCTTGCCTCCGTCTGATATTCTGGATCTTTTGCTCCTGGACCCATTCCGAAGTCTCTTGCCTGCTGTCCTGTCCGCTCATGACTGTCCTCTTGATCCATGCCCTCTGTATTACTGGAGCACTGTAATCATGTGCTTACCCATAACTCACCTACATATTTAATGCCTCCTTTCATCTGGAATTTTCCCTTCATCTTAAGCTTGCCCATGTAGCCCATGCTAAAAAGAGGCCATCGCTAGACTCTCTTGTTAGCTAACACTGCCCGGTTTCTCTCTTACCAATAGCCTCTAAACTGCTAGAACAATAATCTACTCCCGTATCGCTAACTACCTTCATGCTCATAACCTATGTGATCCTTTGCAATCTGGATTCCGTCCTGCCATTCAAACCGAGACAGCCCTGTGTGAATGATCTGCAGGTTGCAAAGAAAGAGATATCACTGTGGCTGTGGTGGATCGCAAAAAGGTACGTTTCTTCTACATTCGGTACCGGATCCTGAGCTATTGATGAAGAACGGAAGGTAAGACATAGCTCCTTAACCTCAGGTCTTCAATCAATACATTAAAGGAATAGTTTACTTGTATGATTGAAGACGGGGGGTTAAGGAGCTATGCCTTACCTTCCGTTCTTCAATCAATATCTCGGGAACAAGGTAAGTATATTTACCTTTGCGTGCAACCCCACAGCAGCACTGAAAATTCCCTAGTGCTTCCTGGTTCAGATCAACATATCGTGCATTATTGTGCATGATTAGAACCAGGAAGCGGTCGAGACCTGTCAGTGCTGCTACGGAGGAACGCACAAAAGGTAAATATCTCTTACCTTCTGTCCTTGGCTGAATATTGATTGAGAATGGAAGGTAAGACATAGCTCCTTAAACCCCCCCGTCTTCAATGAATATTAAAGGAATAGTTCACATACAGGGTTATTCAATAAAGTTCTTATCATTTAAAATGGTGCCTTTCTAAGGCACAAACCTTTCCCCCCCATAGCAATAAAATTATATTTGCCCCGAGAGCCTTTTTAATCACCCTTATCCCCCTTTTAATACACAAACCCATTCACCACAGGACACAACCCCCACACTACCTTCATGCTCATAACATTGGATCCTTTGCAATCTGGATTCCGTCTGCGCATTCCACCGAGACGGCTCTGTGTAATCTGCAGGTTGCAAAGGCCGATGGTAACGTTTCTATTGTTACCTTCTTGACCTCTCGACAAAGTCAAGGCACTTTTCTGGACCTTATTGTTCTCCTCTATTTCCTTGGGGATGTCATTAGCTCTTTTGGCTTCAAGTATCAATTTTATGCAGATGACACAAATCTATTCATCCACCCCTGCGCTAACTGACATCCAATTACGTGTCTCCGACTGTCTCCTTGCCATCTTCTCCTGAATGTCGATACACTGCCTCAAATTAAATCTTTCTAAAACTGAATTGATCATTTTCCCTCCTGGTCCCAGATTTCTGATTTTTGACAATACCCCCATTTTCCCTATCCAATTGGCACGCTTCCTAGGGGTAATTACAGACTCCTTTCTCCTTTTCTAACCACATTAACTATGTTGTAAAACCTGCTGTTTTTTCCTTTGCGATATAGTGAAAATCCACAGATCCCTTTCTCTCCTGACCACCAATATGCTTATGTATGCTCTAATCCTATTGTGCCTGGACATTGTAACTTACTACTACTAGTCTTCCTGCTTCCCACCTCTCTCCCCTTCAGTCGATACTAAACTCTGCTACACGTATTGTTTCGCTCACTAATAAACAGGATTCCAAGCTGGCTCCCCTTAACCTTTCACTCTTGTGCTTCCCATCATTTGGAATTCTATTCCCTCTCTCTATGTCAAGAAACCTCAAAATCACATTTAAATCTAGCCTTACATCCTACCTGTCTGGTAACCAACACAGTATCTGATTGTTTTTTTGCAATGCTGTGTCACTCCAGCACCTGGAGTATCTGTATCTGTATGTTATCCACCTAACTAGATTGTAAGCTCTACGGGGCAGGGACCTCCTTTCCTCTTGTGGCAAGCTCTCGCACTTCATTTATACACCCCACCTACTAACCTACCTTTCCATTCCCATGGAAGCCATACTTAAGGGGTAACTATAGTCAAAAAACTAATTTGATCTATCATCCATAATCGTTAGTTATATGGTCATACATGCAAAAAAACATACCCCCAACCTAACGGGTACAACACACTACTGACCTACCCTTTGATTTCTGTGGCAGCCATATTAAAGGGTAAATAAAGTCAAAAAAACTACTTTTGATATATCTTAATAAAAATTTGTTTTATGGTTGTAAACAAAAAAAAGACATACCCCAACCTCTCATGGGTACACACACAGCACTAACCTACCCTTCCATTCCTGTGGCAGCCTTATAAAGGGCAACTAAAGTAAAAAAACTTATGTCCTCACTAAAAGTTAGTTTTATGTAAACACGTTTTGATATCCTTAAAAATGATAGTTTTATGGCATACCCCCCTCGACCAGAACCAGGTACACACACCCACATAAGACCTACCGTCCCATTTCCGTGGCAGCCTTATTTAAAGGGTAACAACTCAAAAAAACTAATTTTGACCAATCATCTACCCCTCCATTACTGTGGCAGCCATACTTAAGGGTAAGTAAGCCAAATAAACTAATTTTGACCAATCATTAAAAAAGCTTTTTTTTAACCTCCAAGCTGACACAGGTACACACACCAACTGAGGTATCCATTCATTCATGTGGCAATCATATTTAAAGTTAAGTAAAGGGTAAGAGTAAGTAAAAACAACAATGTTGCAGCAAAACACACACATTCCCTTCCAAAATGTGGCCTTTCTTGCCAAATTCTACCCTCACACACTTAGAAAAACCTCCTCCTCCACCCCCTTAGCAAAAAATAATGTTTTGCCCCGAGAGCCTTTTAAATCACCTTTAGGGCATAGCCACACTGTGATTCCTTTGCGTTGTGCTGTATGTAATTTCTACTTTTGAGCTAAGAAATCGCATGTGATTTCTCCTAAAAAAGGCGATCACATGCGACTGATATGCTAACGGATGCGCATTTTTGGTGCGTTGCCACGATTCCTATATTCGAAAAATACCATACGCAAACGCAATAAATTGTAGTAAAAAGTGCGGGCCTAGCCCGTATCCCCCTTTTAATACACAAACATTCCACCACTCCCCCTTAGCATCAGGAAGCAACCATCACAACCCATTGGCAAACCACCAGCACACATAAACACCCACCGACCCTTGGCAACCCCAGCACACAACTCACCCACGCTTCTTGGCCACATACTAGCAAACGCTCACCACCCCCCTTTGCACACCACTAGCACACAATCCACCCACCCTAGTCACACCACTAGCACACAAACACCCCCTTTTTGCACAGGCAATTTTGTGGGCAAATCCAGTGTCTCTATATTGGAAACCAGGGCTTTACTCGCATTTAAAGATAATGTAAATGATGGCTGGGCAAGAGTGGACAGGGTAAGTGTACAGGTTATAGTGACACAGCCAGACCAGGGCCCCCTGGCATCCAGGCCCCAGGGAGGTACTATTCAGATTATCAGATTACAATCACTCAGCATTCCATGACAGCATTAACCTACAGGATAAATAATAAAATTGTCTTCTCCATAACCTGTATTAGAACTCTTCCGTTTTAGTTTTAAAGTTTGTTTTTACATTGCGGCTTACTGGCAGAGCTTTGTCTGGCTTACAGACATAAACAAAGATTTGCATTCCAGATGCAAAATGTCTACAAATTACTAATACACAGTAATGGCACATGTACAGACCTTTCCTATAAATGAAATGCAAAATCTTGTGAATATCTCAGCTCAGTCTGTAGTAGGATCTTAGAGGAAATGGCACAATAGGGTTCACAAGGGCCAAATGGAGTCTTCAGCTGTGGGTGCAAGGGAAATTAAACCTTAAAAATAGAGTGTATTGAAAAGTTAGATTCTCCATTGGAAGTCTCCGCAAGCAATGTACACAGCTGATAACTGCTCTTTAAGACAGAATCTTGGAAAACCAATTCGCTATACACTGAGAGCCACTATCGGCTCAGTACATTGCCTAGAGGAGGCAATAGAGATTGATACCGGCTCTCCTTGCATAGCCTGTGTATGATTTGACTTTTACGATAATTCAAGAAAACCTTAAAAAAAAGTGAAGATTGTGGGGTTGAACACAACATACTTTTATACAAATATTATTACTCTCCTATACTATGGATTTGGACATTTTCCAGCATTTCCCATTAATTTCTCCAAGTTACAGGAAAATGTGGAGATTTCTGCATGGGGATGAGGTTTTTTGAATGTGAAAGATAGTGGGTTGTGTTTATTTCCATCTCAAGGGGCATTTTTTAAAAGTTTCTGGCCCCTGTTCATTGGATTTTGCAACAGTACAAAATTAACATTTTGAGAAATAATATCAGGTTGAACCAAATATGTGTCACAAACTTACCTGTCTCTCCGGTCCAGCGCCGCTCTGGCAATGGCGGGTGCTTCCAGGTAGATGGCGATGTCAGTCGTTGCGAAAATTCAAAAGCTGGTATTTCCAGCTCCCTGCGCCTGATTGTAGCCCTGCTATCCCTGACTCCTGTGTGCACAGCACTTGTCAGGCCCAGCTTCTTACCTAGCCTGCTTCCTACTACTTATCTCACTTTTATCCAGTATCCAGCTATCGCCTTGCCAGTATCCAGTAATTGCTACTTATCTCATCTGTATCCAGTCTCCTGTTTCTCATCTTGCCAGTATCTAGCTACTCACCTTGCCTGTATCCAGTATTCAGCTACTTACCTCACCTGTTTCCAGTGTCTCTTTGCCTGTATTTAGTATCCTGTATTCAGCTATTATCTTGCCTGCATCCAGCTATACCAATTTGCATCCAGTACTCAGTCTACCTAGTACCTACCTCCTTCTGCCACTACTTTGTTGGGACTTTGACCTCCTTTTGAAAGCATACCGTTGTAAGTCCCCCTGCCGACAGGCCATTTCATTACATATGTTAATAAACAGAAGCTCCTATAGGTCTTTAATTACTATTTTAGCCATCCAAATATCAGTTAAAAGCCACACAACAGATAACTGAAAAAGAAAATAACAAAGAGTAAGTGTGTATGTTTGTGAGTGAGTGAATGAGCAAGACAGGATAAAAAAATTAACTGAAAATGATAAAGATAGAGCAATTCCAACAACCCTTCAGGCTTTGTTGTGGTAAAGTCTACACAATCTAGACCACAGCAGTCTACGTAATCTGAATCTGTAGGGAGTTATTTGATTTTATATTTGTGCCCTTGGAATGTCATTATAGGATCCATCTTCAATAGTGAAGGTCTCATTCAACCAGGTCATGGTATATCTGTTGTATTCAGTTAGATCAACTGGACTTTATAGTTTAGTTCCTGAAGACGTTTCGCTAGTCATCCCACTGGCTTTCTCAATTCAGAATGACTTGTACAAGAATCTGTTGGCAATTATGTACCCTTGAAAGTCTGATGCATATTACAGACAGGTGTTAGGGACCTTCTGATGCAAGGTATTTTTTTTTAATTATCCAATTAACCTGCCATCACAAAGTCCAATGAAAGACAGTTCCATTGTTTTAACCGTTCTCACAATGAAAAACCCTTTCCGAACTTGAAGACAAACTTCTTTTCTTTTAGTTTAAGGAATGTCCGTGTGTCCCTTGACATGTTTTATTGGTGAACAATGCCCTGAGTATTTTTACACAGTAAAACATCCCCACGCAAGCGCCTTTTCTCTAGTGTGCATAATTAACTTATCCAGTCTCTCTTCATTACGGATAGACTAGAACTCAAACCCGATTTCAAGCCGAACTTTATGAACTTATTGAACTAATTGCTTTTATTCATCCGGGTTTAGCAGACTGTTTGTAGTAGCAACCTTATGGAGGTAGTCAGTATGCAATTAGAATTGTTTGTGCACTAGAATTCTATTGTTTGTATATATTATATTTTTGGTCTCTAGTTGCACTTTAATATGGATGTACAACAGCCCAATTTTCTATATATTGTGTGTTACATTGAAGGTTTGACCAAGCCTTCTGAGAAATTGTACTCCACTCAGAGTTAGGTCATGTTCTCCTTTGAGCAAAGTACTTTAAACTAGAGAGTCAGCTTCAAGCATCCAGGCCACACAGGAGAAGCTGTCAGGCATGTAGCCAAAAAGGCAAGTACCAGTAGGTTAGGACCCAGTTAAGAAAGCAACCTTGACGTGGTGACTGGGCTTAAAACAATTTGGCCAACTAATTGCTTTTTTTATCCAGGGTTTAGCAGGCTGTTTTGTAGTAGAACCTTATGGAGGTAGTCAGTATACATTAGAATTGTTTGGCACTAGAATTCTATTTTTTGGATGAACTCGAACTAGTTCATTTCGTATTTGTTCGATTTTCCGGACTCGTGGGACTATTTTCGAAAATCCTTGAACATTCGAGAATTCTCAAATGTACAGGGATTTTCGAATGTTTGGCAGGCCTCAAATTTTAGCTTCCGAAAATCCCCGCAGCTTAAAACCGGGACCCCTCCCGGGTCTCTACAAGGACCTTTGTGGCCCTGACAAGGGCCCTTTGGGGCTTAAGGGGTCTCGCAGTTCGAACCTGGACCCCACCCCGGCACTTATAAGTGCCCTTGTAGCCCTAACAAGGGTCCTTTGAGGCTTAAGGGGTCGCGCAGCTCGAACCAGGACCCCCCCTCCCCGGCCCTTGTAAGAACCCTTGTGGCAATGATAAGTGCCTTTGTTGGGGCCCGCAGCTCAAACTGGGCCCTCTGGCAGCTCTTAAAAGAACCTTTGGGCGGCGTCTTCTGTCTTCCATCCGGTGACACCAGCTCCGCTGAGGCCACCGACCCCGTGAGGTACCCCTGTGGCCACCAGGGGTACCTCCGGCGCCAGTGGCCTCAACGAGGCCGATGGCGATGTTACCGGCGTCTTGATCCAGCTTCTTGATCAATGTCTTCTTTCTTCTGCCATCATACTGCATGATTTTTGAGGTTTTACCTCTTAATATAGATATGCAGAAAACCCTAATCCGTTTCTGATTGGTCAATTTTTCAATGCTTGGTTTACATGGTTTACATTAATCAATCAGATTTTCCGATTTTCTGAAATTTGATTAATGTAAACCATGTAAACCAAGCATTGAAAAATTGACCAATCAGAAACGGATTAGGGTTTTCTGCAAACCTATATAAAGAGGTGCAGACCTCCGCAGAGCTCAGAAGTAATCGCAGTAGAGAAAGAAGAAAGAAGCGGCTAGCAACATTGGCTCCGCTAAGGCCGGTGGTGCCAGCGGGCTCACTGTCGACCGCAGTGAGCCTGCCTGGCATTGCCGACTTCAGTGGTGTTGGTGTCTAGGCCGAAAACATTGCATCGGATCAAGAAGCCGGCAACATCTGCCTTGTTGAGGCCACCGGTGCCGGAGGTACCCCTGGCGGCCGCAGGGTACTTCTTGGGGTCGGTGGCCTCAGCGGAGCTGGTGTCACCGGATGGAAGACAGAAGGGCTCTTTTAAGAGCTGTGGTTCAAGTTGCGGGACCCCCAACAAAGGCACTTATCAGTGCCGCAAGGGCCCTTACAAGGGCCGAGGAGGGGGGTCCCAGTTTGAGCTGCAGGACCCCTTAAGCCCCAAAGGGCCCTTTCAGGGGCCACAAGGGTCCTTCCAAGGGCCAGAAAGGCACTTATAAGTGCCGGGGAGGGGGGTCCCGGTTCAAGCTGCGGGACCCCTTATGCCCCAAATGACCCTTGTCAGGGCCACAAGGGCACTTCTTAGTGCCGCAAGGGCCCTGATAGGTCCCAGTTCAAGCTGCGTGACCCCTTAAGCCCCAAAGGGCCCTTGTTAGGGCCACGGTTTCAAGCTGCGGGACCCCCGAACATCCGGCCGGATTGTCGGCCGTTCGTTACTCCACGAACTGCCAATTTCAGGAATCTCCGGCCATTCAGGGTTTTTCGGAAGCGGACGTTCGAGGATTACCAAAAGCGGCACGCAGAAACCGGAAGTAGCGCGCGTGTGCACTACATCCGGTTTTTATGGTGTCGCCCGTGCCCGGACGTGTTTCCCAGATCATCTCTCAGATCCCAGGGGCCTGTAAAGTAAGTTTACACTGCAATATTTCTGAACTTTCCTTCGAACTTTCCGAACTATTTACCCCCCATTGACTTTAATGGGTCTGTTTTCGGACTTTCGAACTTTTGAACTTTTTTAGAAGTTTGAAATCGGCCATCTCTACTCTTCATATTCAAGCTCCTCCAGTCTACTTATTCATTTAGTTGTCCTCCTCTGAACCCTTTCCATTTCCAAGAGGTTCTTTTTTTACACAGGATTTCAAAACTGCACTGCATATTCCAAATGAGGCCTTACCAATGCTTTATAAAGAAGGAGAATAATATTTTCTCCCGGTAGAGGAAGAGGAAAACAGTTCTGACTGGAAACCCAGTTACAAAGTAGGAGGACGACTAGCTTACTTCGTAACAGAATGGGAAAAAACACAAGCAGACACATGGGTCGTACAAACTCTGAACCTGGGATATTCAATAGAATTTCTCGGTCTTCCTCCAGGGAATATATTTTCTCAGGCTTCGAACCCAAAATCTCAACAAGCAGTAAATCAGCTAACCAGTATAGTTCAAGATCTTCTCTCCCAAAATATAATCAAAGAAGTACCAAAGAATAATAGAAACCAAGGGATATACTCACCTTTTTATCTAAAAAGGAAGAATACGGAAGAATTCAAAGGAATACTAGACCTGAGAACCTAAAACTCATATGTCAAACAAAAGAAGTTCAAAATGGAAACTCTCAGATCAATTGGTACAAATCCAAGAGAGAGAATGGTTAGCAAAGATAGATCTACAGAGCGCATACTACCATATTCCGATACACGAAGCTCACCGCAAATATCTGAGGGTTGTGGTAATGGGACGTCACTGGCAGTACAGATGCCTTCCATTTGGTCTACAATCATCTCCACGTATATTTACAAAGATACTGGCACCAGCGCAACCGAGAACACAAGGAATACAAGTGTACAGTTATCTTGACAATATACTAATCAAAGCAAATACCAGAGTAAAATTACAAAAAAACATAGAAACAACAGACTTACATCTAAATCGTCTTGGACAGGAAATAAACTACTAGAAATCCATAATGACCCCTACCCAGGAAATTCTATTTCTGGACGTAGTTATAGATACCAAAAGTCTGTCAGAGAGTGCAGGGGAAGCTCATAGCCATGACAGAATGTGTACAGTGGGCTATGTATCGAATGAGGCCACTCCAACTATGTTTGTTAAAACAATGAAACCTGCAAGAAAGTCCCAAACAAATTGATAATTCTTCCAAGGGTGGTCAAAACACAGATCAAATGGTGGACAGTGAAAGCCAACTACAAGCCTGTACAAATGTCTCACCATCAATGGATCATGGTAACAACAGATACCAGCCCAGTAGGGTAGGGAGCAGTTTATCAAAACAAGACAGTACAGAGAATGTGGAAAAAACAGTTGAAAGAAGAACACCAAAATGTAAGAGAAATGGAAGCAGTAATACAAGCAATGAGAGCTTTCAAACCAACAATACAAGCGAAAGAAGCAGTCCAAATACAAACAAACAACATGCCAGTAGTTTATTATATAACCAAAAAAGGAGGCACACAGAGTTTCAGAATATTGTTACAAATAGACAAATTCTTGAAGCGGGAAATATCGTTAGAAATATCTAACGAACATCAGAGCGATACATATTCCAGGAGTTCAGAACATACAAGTGGACTACCTGAGCAGGAATCTACAGACCAGCAACGAATGGAGCTTACACAGGAAAGCTTTCCAACAAATTGTGTGGGATGCCAACAATAGATTTAATGGCATCCAGGTACAACAACAAGATGAAGTTCTGCTCCTGGTTCCCGGACAACAAAGCCATAGTAACCAATGCTTTTTCTATCAAGTGGAACTTCAGGCTAATGTATGTGTTCCCTCCAAACTCGATGATATCCAGAGTATTGGGGAAAATACAGGAAGACAAGAATCAGGTAATAATAGTACTACCTTTCTGGCCCAGGAGGCCGTGATTTTCCTGGGTACTGAACATGACGGAGGAGTCTCCCCTCAAACTGCAGGAAATACCGAATTTACTGACACAAGGACAGATAATGCACCCAGACCTAAGTAAACTAAATTTGATTGCATGGAGGTTGAGACCTCATTAATGAAAAACAGAGCATTGTTAGAAGCAGTGATCGGTAATGGCAGCCAGGAAAAGGGTATCATCAAAATCTTACTACAAAACTTGAGAAGTTTTTAGATTTTGGTGTAATACTAAAGGAAAGGTCCAAAAGAGGCATCAGTAGAATGTCTATTAGAATTCCTTCAAGAAGGTTTCCAAAAAGTTTGGCAACACTAAAAAGACAAGTCTCTGCAATATCAGCAGTACTAGACAAGAAATTTGCCATAGACCCTTACCCTTACGAACAAACCTTACGAACGAACCTTACGAACCGCTGGAACAATCAGGTCTAAAAGTCCTGACACTAAAATTTATCAGGGAAATTTAATAAAAGTTCTTATCGTTAAAAATGGTGCTAATTTTGCCCCAACCAATCAGATCTTATTTAACATTTGAAAGCTAGCATCTGATTGGTTGGGGCAAAATTAGCACCATTTTTAACGATAAAAACTTTTATTGAATAACCCTGTTTGTTCTTAATCGCAATTATGTCAGCGAAAAGAGTATCAGAATTCAGAGCTTTAAAAATATCATCACAAAATCTGATAATACAAGAAAATAAAATAATTCTGAGGCCAGACACAAACTTTATTCCAAAAGTTGTCTCAAAGTTTCACCTAAACCAAGAAATTCTGCTTCCTACTTTCATGGACGGTCCAGACTCAGTCCACTCACTAGACGTTGGGAGAACTTTAAAATGGTATTTACAAAAAAACAAAGAATTAAGAAAAACCGAATCATTATTTGTAATTCCTCAAGGAGAAAGAGTTGGCATGCAACCTACAACAGCAGCTATCTCAAAGTGGATTACGAATACCATCAAACAAGCATACAAAATGGCAGCGCAAAACCAACCCGATAGGGTGACAGCGCATTCAAAGAGAGCGGTGGCCACATCTTTGGCCTACTCAGCGAGACTGTCTCCAGACGATATATGCAAAGCAGCAACGTGGACATCACTCTCCACCTTTATAAAGTACTATAAGCAAGCTGTAACTGCAAAATCAGAAACAGAGTTTGGCAGTAAAGTACTGCACTCTGCTACATCTTCCAAATAAACAAATCATCAAATATTAAGTCTCCCTCCCTTCTTCTAATATAATACTGCTTTAAAAAAAAACTATACATTACAGTGATTTTCTTTTCCTGGAAAACGTTCCCACCCTAAGACATGTAAAAAGAGAGAGAAATAAAAAGGACAATATAGTCGTCAAAGATATGGCGGACAGAGGGTGGAGCCAGCCTATAAAAAACTATTGGAGAATGATCCTGTCATTCAAGGAGCAGGTAGGATTATACATTCCACTGCCACGTTACAGACCAGAAAAAGAAAATCACCGTAAGTATGATGAGGATTTTCACATTTCCCCCCAGGTCACTGGCCAATAACAGGACACTTTCCTCTGAGCTAAAGTGATATGAACTCCACAGATCCATGAGGAACTTCAAAGGGCTCAGAGGAAGTAAAATTCAAAAAAACCTTAAATAAAATAAGAGTCAGTATATGTGAGGGTGAACACAAAGTGAGGTACAGAGATAAACACACTTATGACTTATGGCTGTATTAAAAGGCAGATGTGGTTGGACCTGTATCTATAAAACAATGTACATACGTTTAAAAAAGAGATAATATATATTACTCTCCTACTCAATGGTTTTAGACCTTCTTCAGCATTTTCCAATAATTTTCTCCAACTTACAGGAAAACATGGAGATTTCTACATTATTATATGGGTTTATTGGGTTCTGCAACAGTATAAATTACTATTTAGATAAATAATGTTATGTTGAATCAAAATTTGTTAATACAGAGAATGTTCCTATAGATCTTTAATTCTAAACCATTTATCCAAATATCAATTAAGGCCATGTGACAGATAACTGAAAAAAGAAAATAAGGAGGAGCAAGTGTGTGTGTTTGTGTGCGTGAGTGTGTGTGACTGTCATCTGACTGTCTTTCTCTATTCAGAATGACTTGCACAAGAATCTCTGAGCAAAAGGTACCCAATCAACATAGAACAGCCTGGTGTTAGAGGCCTTCTGAATGCAAGATGTTGGTTGCATTGTGGCTAAGAGGTGTTATTCAAATCTGCCCAGCATAAGGCAGTTGTACAACAGATGTTCAGTTAGATCAACTGGACCAACAACTGGACTTTGAGAGTTTAGCTCTCAAAGACGGTTCGCTGGTCATTCAACTGGCTTTCTCAATTCAGAATAACTTGAACAAGAATCTGTTGGCAATAAATACCCTTGACTGTTTCCTAATCAGCATATAACAGCACAGTGTTAGGGACCTTCTTAACGCAAGCTGTTGATTGCATAGTGGCTAAGAGGTGTTATCAAATCTGCCCAGGGTAAGGTGTCAAAACATGTCTGTATACGGCAGACAATTGGTGCTGAACCCTTCCACCTCTATTCAGGCTTGTTTTTTTTTTTTTTACATAAATGGTCTTCTTGACATCTCTCTTGAACCTAGCCAACATCCTAAGGCCCTCGGTTAGGATTTATAGCATTATATCCAGAACTCCCAGGAATTCACTAACAAGATTCAAGATGTAGTACTTGATGCAAAAAAAACTATGGTGTCCTATGATGTGGCATCTTGCTTCACCTATAACACATTTTGAAATAGTGAGAAATGGCTGTGCCAAGATAGCATCATTTCCAGCAGAACTGATCTTAACCCAAAACAGGTGTGTTTCCTACTGGAATTCTGTCTGTATACCACATTTTTCAAATATAGGGATAAGTTCTATAAGCAAAAACATGGATGTGGTATAGTATCTCCAGTTTCACCCAACGGGGCAAACCTTTACATGGAGAGGACTGGTTCAAGAGAGGTGTCAAGGGGGCCATTTATGTGAAAATAAAGAAACCAAGCCTGAAAAGAGGGGGGGTTGACACTAACTGGCTGCCACGTACAATGCTGTTTGACACCTTACCCTGGGTGTTCCTATAACACCTCTTAGCCACAATGCAATCATGCCTTGCATTCAGAAGGTCCCTAACACCTGGCTGTGATATGCTAATTGGGACTTTCCATGGTACATAATTGCCAACAGATTCTTGTACAAGTCATTCTGAATTGAGCAAGCCAGTCGGATTACTAGCGAAAAGTCTTCAAGAACTAAACTTCAAGTCCAGTTGATCTAACTCATGGGATAGGCAACCAGTAGATCTCCAGATGTTTGAAAACTACAACTGCCAGCATTCCCTTACAAACATCTGGAGAGCTATTGGTTGCCTATCCCTGATCTAACTGAATACAACAGATATACCATGACCTGGATGAATGAGAACCTCCACAAGCATGATACAGTGATAGTTGGGAAGAATTATAGTTTCCAGTAATTGTCAATTAAAATATATATATATTTTTTCAGTATAAATGCCCTTTACCATACACTACAAATTCATATTCGCAGTATATTCGCACACTCATGCCATAATAGCACTGCCCATTAAAACAGAAAGAGAAGTACAATGCTATTGTACTTATGTGATATTGCAATCCCTTCCAGGAGCCATTATTTTAATAATGTAAATAAAGTCTAAAGCTGGGTACAGCCCATGCAATTTGTTTGTTGCCACTAAACAGCGGTCGGCCAGAATAAAGCACTCCATAGAGGACCGCACGATAAACCTTTGATAAACCTTCCGCGTTTGATCAACCGTTCTTACGATTTTGACAAACAAACGGTCAGTTGACACATACATTTAATAGCAAAGTGAGTAGAATTTTGCAGAAAACATAAATCTTATGCAAAGTGTATTTAGTTGTAGAGAAAGTCTGCATGAAGTGAACAGACAGACGAGTGGTTTATATATCTGTAGATGATCTAGCATTTCCTGATTACCTATGGCAGTTTACGGGAAATACTGCCTTTCATGCAGAAAACCCATCACAGACACACATCACAATTGGGTGAGGTGAACCAGCTGTCAGATAAATGAAGTCATCTTTTTTGTTAAGACAATTGTAGAGTAAAATTTTGGCAGGATTCTGCTTTGTATTTAAAATGTTTAATAAAGTAGAAGAGATGCAATCCACAGTAGTAATTATACTGAATTAAACATATTTAGATGATTAGCCCAAGATAAATAAGTCATTTTGTTTATTAAATTAAGATTGATTAAATTTAAATGTATTTCGAATTAGGTCCCACAATGTGTGTTGATTTCCGTTTTCCATGCGTTTTGGGAATCGCAATGTAATATAAAATATAATGGAAATCCCGAGAATTAGTTCCCACTGTATAATTTGCTTTATTATACAGTGGGCACTTTAATAATAGTCTATGGGAACGCAAAAAAAAAAAAAGTGGACACAAGCGGATAAACTTATTTTTCGTGGTTTTTTTTGTGTTTTCTCCAGTGTTTCCTGTTGATTTTCCAACGTACATGCACGGAAATGGACTGGAAACGCGGACAAATGCATAGAAAACTGCATGTATGTTAACCTGCAACCAGACCAGAATGCGGACAAAATGCATTGTTCTAAACGCACTAAAAACAGACAGCAAAACGTAATGCACATAGTGGGACCTTGCCCTAAATCCTTCTTAAAATGGATGGTACTTTACACACTTATGTCATTAAAGCACTGCCCAATAAATCAGAAAGTACTTTACACACTCATGTCATCAAAGCACTGCCCGTTAAATCAGAAGGTACTTTACACACTCATGCCATCATAGCACTGACCATTAAATCAGAAGGTATTTTACACACTCATGCCATCATAGCACTGACTATTAAACTAGAAGGTACTTTACACACTCATGCCGTCATGACACTGACCATTAAATCAGAAGGTACTTTACACACTTATGGCATCATAACACTGACCATTAATACAGAAGGTACTTTACACACTTATGCCATCATAGCACTGACTATTAAATCAGAAGGTACTTTTCCCAACTTATGCCATCATAGCACTGCAAAATGGCAAATACACTTTATGCAAGGTCGCACACTGAAGGAAATTTAGGAACTTTTATTGAACCAACACAACATCAAACACACAACATTTCGGGGGCTCCTCCCCTTTCATCTGATGATAATCGTTATTTTTCACAGTGTTGCAAAATAAGGATGTAGTTTGTGCCTTTATTATTTGACAAGACTTCATCCTGTATGTATGTACTGTATGTATGTATAGTTGTTTTTGTATAGCACTACATTTACCTCTTTCCTTTCAATATTCCCAGACTCTGAGTTACAGCTCAGGACAATGTATCCCCCTTTCTCTGCATCCATGAGAGAGAGACAACATCTGAAATGTTGGGTAGAAGCAGGGCCACATCTAGCATTAGGCAGAGTGAGACATTTGTCTCAGGCAGCACCCCTGCACACAAGAAGAAAGGAGGCAGACAAGCAGTGGTGAAAATTTTGTTTTTTCCCTTGACCATTCAGGAAAAAAATAATTTCCCCTAGTAACAGATATAATGTTGTTAAAATCGTTTCATATGGTTAGATTAGCTTTTGTTAGTTTGCTAGGCTAGGTTAGACTAGTTCAGGCCCTGCTGAGTCTACCTTGACGTGGTGGCAAACTTACAAATCTTTTGGGTAAAATCTTTTATACTACAGAAAGTATGGCATTTCTAATATATTGTAACAGTTGACTAACATGGACAACACAGGCTATAAAACAAGTTATTTTGATTTGAGCACCAAAAACTTGAAAGGACTTGAATAGAAAAATATGGCAGTGGCAACACAAGCTGTTTAAGAAAGGGATGTAATATCTGTTTCTAGTAATTTACATTATTGCTAATTGTCTGAGGAACTGTTTAAATACCTATATGATAGGAAGTTCAAAATAGTAAAATTTTAACCACGCCCATCAGCAAAGCCACACCCACTTTAACATTACGGACAACTGACTTCACAGACATAACATTGATTGTAAAGTGTTATCTGGCGTATTGCATCTCCCCATTTATATTTTAAGGGTATGTCCACCATTAATTTACATTTTTAGTATATAATAGTAAATGTGCCCCCAGTCCCCAGATAGTCACTTACCATACCTCGCTCCTTCGCCGCACTGCCCCGGCCCTGCTTGCACGAGGCAGTCAATCACGGACGCGGCTGCCGGCTTCTCAGTGCGGCAAAGGAGTAAGGCATGGTAAGTAACTATCTTGGGACTTTCTAAGAAAATTATTATAGTGGTTGGGGCTGTGGGCACATTTACTATTATATAAATAAGGGGATTTACACTAAGGGGAGGGAGACCAGAGCGGGTGGTAGAGGGAGGGAGAGGGAGGGGGAGAAGAGCTGCACTGCTCCTGTCTCCCCTCCCCGGAGGGGAGACAGGAAGCAGAGTCCTATATGGACTCTGCTCTCCTCATGGTGGGCAGTTTTTGGGACTTTGGGGGGGGATTACTGAAGAACCACTTGGAACTGGGATGTAAGGTAAGGATTTTATTACACTACACATTGGGACCAGTAGTGGGGGGGATTATAGTTTTGGGGGTGGACATGCCCTTTAAATGTTCTACTTACATGAAAAAGTATCCAGTATCCAAAGTTTTTTTTTACTTCTACTTCAGAAAATGTATATAATTCATAGAGTATGTTTATAAAAGCAATTAGATGCATCATTACCATTTTAACACCTTATTAATTACTTTCCCAATAAAAACACATTTTCAAGCAGACGGGGGTGGTTTTAAGGAGCATCTGCAAAAGGTATGTGACTCAATGAGTAAATGTGTTTGTCAGGATGAAATGATTAATAGACACAGGAGGGACTAAGGCAATGAAATCATTTGTGTTGTAACAAAAAATAAACAAGATGACGGCGGATATTAATGATATGGATGAAATGGCAGGTGTGTTTTAAGATTTGGTAAATATGTCCAGAATGTCTGCATGGTTGACAATAAATCATATAATAAATGACGCACTTTATAGTTGTCACATAGACGACTAGTAAACTAGCGAATAACGCTACACTCTACATTGAATGGATGTTCATAAAGCTAAAGTAACATAACCGTGTCCATACCGTGTCCATCAAAATACTAGCAACTGGTGGTCTTATTTATGTGTGCTTGGTTTGCTACATATCTTTAAGTTTCACCACAGAGTGTATTCGGGGCCCATGAAGAAATGTGGCAGCCCTCCAGCTACAGACAAACTCCAACAATTCAAATTATCTTTAACAATTCAAATCATTGTCCAAGTAAAGCTAGGCACACACGTTGGATAGCGGACATGACCAACTAATCGATGAACAGACATTTTGCCTGACAATCCATTTGTGTTTGATCAGTCGAGCGTCATTAAAGATCCGACTGGACAAAGCAAAATGGCCGTTTCCCAGGTAGTAGGTCTTGTGCTCAGTCGTACATGTTTACCTAGCTTAAGTCTAAAATGTGTGCATTTTCTTCAAATATCATTTAACTCTACCTTTCCTTTTACTGAAAGTTTTATGCAGCACAGAGTGTGTAGTCTAGATCCCCAAGACTCTTCTGGGATCACATCTGTTTTCATGAACTTGCCAGAGGTATGGCTTTGAGGTGTTAAAGAATGCAAGGAATGCAGAGCAGCCCTCAGTGGGTTTAGCAATGAGGTCACTGTAGCCTTTAGCCACTTTCAACTTCTTTGCCCCGTGTATTAATATAATCAAAGGAAAATGGAAAATGTGTATTTTTAAAGCATAACACATATATTTTGCACCTCAGTTGATTAATGGAAAATATACATGTGGTTTAAGGATAGCTTTGAATTTCTAATTCACCTGACTTATGTCACACATAAATGTGTGAACACGTGCAATTTGTGTGTGTTTATGGCTAAGAAAACATAGCCCTATCATCTGACAAATGGGGCATATTTAGTAACTCACAGTTTTGGAAAAATATGGCCACATACATTTACAAGGGGTACTGGAGTACTGCAATGGTATTGTACAGGCGACCACAGTTTTAATAACTGCACAATCATGGTGGTAAAATACCATCCGTTAAAGGCACGACATGGCAAAATTGTGATACTACGTCTTTATAAATGTGCCCCAAAGTCTTTTGTGTTTTGTTCCGTCTGGCCATTTTTGTACATAGAGTACATAGTACAAAGAAAGTGAATTTGGTTAGCAGATTAAGCTCCATACAGATGTACGATGTTCCTGCAGACCCCAACCACCACTCATTTATGCGACAACCTTCTGTTTCTGCCAATAGTTGCACGTGTGTATGCGTTCAGTTGGGGGTCATTGGTTAATCTTTGGCGAATTGACAAAAGACTCCCTACCAGACGCATACACACATGCAACTATTGGCCAAAACGGACGTTCGTCCCATGTGTGGACGGGCTCGGGGGTCGTGGGTCTGCAGGAACATTGTATGTCTGTACGAAACTTTACTGTACAGAAGCTCTCTGGTTGGTGACTAGACTACCTGCTACCTTTCAGGCCAATCCCGCATACTATTACTGTCAGCCTTGCCATTGTAGGTTCTGACTAAAAATTTCATTTGAGCAATGTTGGCTTGCTATTCATTAGTATTGCCAGGTGACAGTAAGAACTGCATGTGTGGCCATATACTGGCATCTTCCCTATACTGGAATCCAAAAGAATCTGCCTGTGGTCTGGTACTGATCTGGTTAGGGATTACTAAAGGCTCGTACACACGTGCGATCGTGGGTCCCGAGCCGCGACGCATGATGTGTACGAATGAACGTTTGGCCGATAATCGTCTTGTGTGTAGGTGCTTTATCGGGCGGAACCGACCGTTTGGAGATCCGTCAAGTAGGTCGTTCAACGATCCCCGAACGAACGACCATGATTGCACGTGTGTACGCGCCTTTAGAAAGGCAAGTGATAATTCAGTAGTTTTAAAGGACAAATACTGAAAAAAAAACACAAAGAAGAAACAGAAGTAAGATAACACAGATTTAAGAAAAATGCACTACTACTGTCTTAATATTGTCCCAGTTAAGACCCCTCGACCAATATTAAAACAGTAGTAGTGAAATCAGAATAACAGAGAAGGAAAGGACATAATCGGTCTGTATGTAGCTGGGTCCAATGTTATAGCACAGGTTGTATTAATGAAAAGTTGTAAATGGAATAAGGATGGACGTAATGTAGGTTACCATTTATGTTTTCAGAGATTAAAGTACAAATAGAAACACATCTGTTGTATTTAGTTAAATCAACATGTTTTACTTATAAGATCAGGTAAAACATACATAACATTCATTATACATTAGTATCACAGATTGCATGATATGTCCTTTAAATGAGTGACAATATACCTGTGTTTTAGATATTATTAAAATAAAAGAGAAAAATGAAAGCACAACTAAAGCATCAGAACAACATTGAATTAGAAGGCAGATCTCCTTGATATAAAAGAAGTAATCAGTGTCCAACCTTTCATTGGTTGATTAGAAATGTAACTTTCTATTATTTGTGTCTTATTTCCTAGTGTTCCAGTATCTCACAGTGTGGTCACCGACCATTACGTTTTGCTTACATATACTCAGTCCTAAGATACTGCAGGGTCACACCCACTAGTAGCCTCTAGCCAATCCTTTTATAGGACAGGATAGGTAAGGGAGCATGTGACTAAGATCAGGGGTGTGGCCAGTCACTGTACATACACACAGTTATTTCATCCAGTTCGTCAAGTGGTAACATTTACTTCAATGCTATTTACTGTAGTGGGATTTTACAGTTTATTGGTGTTTTTAGAGGGGATTGTTGGCTTGTTGCAGAGCGTGCCTTCCTATTGGCCTCGTCGCCGACGGGCAGGAGGGGGTGGAGCCTACCAGAGCAGCGTTGCTGTAAGACGCTGCTGTAGGTTACGCGAACCCAGGGGTGAGGACCTAGCGGTTCAGGTCCTCACCCTGGGTAAAAGCTACTGCACAAAGATGTGGAGCGGAGGGAAGGTGAGTATAATTGTCCTTTAAGGTAAACAAAAGGAATGTAAAAGAGGAAAAACAAGAAAAGGTGAAGGGACTCTTCCTTGATCCTTATATAGAGCCAGTAATCATAGTAGATTCCTATTTGCATATAATTAACCTATATACATGTTGCATATTTATTTGGTACAGACAATTAACCGCATAATTCTATATAGAGGCTATCCAAAAATCTATTCCATGTTTTAGTTTCTTATTGATGTCCTATAAAATTGTACTCTGGGGGGGTCAATAACAGGTGTCAAAAGTCTGCGGAAGACTCTCAGCATTTGGGCTTTTCAGAGGTGTTGGTTGGGGATATGCATGATAATCTGTGTGGGAAGAGGTAAACCTGGTGTAGAATATAAAACTGCATTACCCTATGTTTGGCAGATGGTAATACCAGAACACGTGAATATCGGATTCGTTAAATGTAGGGATGTGTCTATTGTATTTTTGTAGTAGTGTGGACTGGGTTTCCTCTGCGTGCTTGGCTAAAAAACAAGCGTATATTCATGATGTGAGGTGTCTCTCCATCCGGCCCAAGTATGCCCCCGAGCACGCCCAATACATAGTAACATAGTAACATAGTAATTAAGGTTGAATAAAGACATACGTCCATCTAGTCCAACCTATTCACCCTCTTTTTTTTCTTTTTTTTTTTTAACCCTACCTAACAGTTGATCCAGGAATATATGCAATATATATCGTTTAAAGGGTCAGGTTTTTCTCCTTTTTTCCTTTGCTGCCTTTCCTTTTACCCCAGAGGTGCTGCCTGAGACAAATGCTTCACTCTGCCTCATTAGAGAAGTGGCCCTGGGTATCCGAATACAAAAGTGCAAGGCAGGGAAAGTCATTGTTGCAGGTCTGTGAAGGATATTAGTTTGTCTTTGTGTATAATTTGATAAAAGTATAGAACTCCCATATTTTCCCAGACTTACAATGCCCCAAATGCTGCCATAGTATGCAATTAGTAATTGTGCCATAGTGGTGGCTCTCCAAATACCCCTCAGATATCTAGGTCATTTTGGATTTCTCAATTCAGAATGACTTGTATGTACAAGAATCTGTTGTCAATAATAAATACCCTGGAAAGTACCAATCAGTAAATAACAGCAAGGTATTAGGGACCTCCTAAATACAAGGTGTTGATTGCATTGTGTCTAAGTGGGGTTATTAAAACTGCCCAGGGTAAGGTTTCAAAATAACATTGTATATGGCAGAGAGGTGGTGTCAAATCCCCCAAACACCACCAATACCTCAGTGCCTTGGTTTCTTTATTTTCACTTAAATGGCCTCCTTGACACCACTCTTGAACCAATTCTGTGCCAATATGTTGACATTACAATTTTCAAACATATGTCCTTTTTCCTTAAGATGCAGGTACACGGCTGAGTCCTGACATGAGAAATTTGCTCTTCCTTGCTGGGCCTTACATTTGGTCTCCCCCAAAGGAGAAAGACAATATAATAACTAGTGAAAATTCTTCAAGAAATAAACTTCAAGTCCAGTTGATCTAATTGAATACAACAGATATACCATGCCCTGGATGAATGAGAACCTTCACAAGCATACATACTGAAACAAGTGATTTTGCCAGAAATGAGCTCCAAGGTCTTCTAAACTGAGACTAAAAAAAAGAGAATGGGCATTTTCATGAGAATTTACACAATACAAAGAAAATGCTTCATCTGTGCTGAAAAATACTTGAAGACGCGTCCATTTGAGAGTTCCGCCTCTTTTAGGAAAAGTTTCCTTCGTCAACAGTCAACAGAAAAGGGAGCTGCCAGATATTCTGTGCTAAAACTCCGACCCCTGCATTCTGCCCCAGCACTGAACATGTATGTAATTATGTAACCTGAAACCAAATCACAGTCCTAAAAAATGTTTACTCTCATTTCAACCACATGTTTGGATATGTTTATTTCAGTTACTTATTTGGCCTGTGTTTCTGTGCAAAGTTTTTTGAAACCTATGAAATTGAAAGCAAATCGCATTTTGTCCAACACAAGCCACAGACTCCATCTGTGGCTGTTTTAGAAATGTGTGCTCTGGCAGGGAATAAGCTGATGTTTGATTCCTAATTTAAACCAACTGTACAGACATGGCTGTAATACACAACACTCTTTCCTGGGACAGGTTTTGTTGTGTTTTATGGTGAGTGTCTCTCAGAGTTAAAACGTTTTCTACATATCTGGGGAAGTTACTTATATGAATTACGTAGGGAATTTATTTAGATAACATTTTGCAAGGTTATATGTTGTGTCTTAAATTAAATTTTCCACAGTCCAGTAATCTATATCAACCAATCAAAATTCTCACATTTTCTTGGCACTGGATTGGTAACTGATCGTATAGAAGGGCATATTTCTAATAATTTGTTGTTTTACTTGTGGATGAATATTTCTCAATAGCATAAAAATGATGCCAAGATATAATTACAGTGGAAAATTAATAGGCAAAAAACTCTGCCAAAGGTGACATTTCCAGTAAAATTTCAATAAATTGGGGATGTTTTCATAAATAGTAAAATGTTAGCTACAACACGATTTTTTAGATTGTACTAAAATACTAAACTTATAAATATGCCCCTATAATTTCCCATACTCTCCTAAATTAATGGTTTTCAAACTTTTAGACCCCAGTCCCACTTGGCAAAGACTCTTGTGTAACATAGTGTATATTGTTCTACAATTTTAATAGAATATAAAATACAATCAGGGAGATTCAATAAAAGTTCTTATCGTTAAAAATGGTGCTAATTTTGCCCCAACCAATCAGATCTTATTTAACTTTTGAAAGCTAGCATCTGATTGGTTGGGGCAGAATTAGCACCATTTTTAACGATAAGAACTTTTATTGAATAACCCTGCAAATGTTTTTATTTTCATATTGTATCACAATATATGTTTTAAAGTACTTTTCAAAAATGTAAAGTAGGCTTTTTTCACACAAATGGTATTGCAGTGATTTCTGAGTAAATTCAGATGTTTAGCAGTAGAAAAACATTATATGTAGAATTTTGTCAACGGTGACCGCTCAAAAAACATCTGGTAACCAATAAGAAAATACTACCTACAAAAAAAACCCCATGTCACTCATGTGAATGTAGCCTTAGGCTGCTGAAGATATATTGATGTGTATAAAGCTGGGTACACACCTTAGTGATAAAAGGACGATCAGTCAGTACCAACGGGATTGGCCCTTTTGCTAATAGTGTACTGCAGTTCTGAGTGTTCCCAAGGGCTGACGAACGTTAACTGTTTTTTTCTATAAGTATTGGGAGTCGGCCGTGGCTAAAGGAAATGTATCTTAAGCTTTCTCCCTATGCTTTAAACAGGGAGAAAGTATGGGACTGTGTGTAGTGTATGTCAACTTTTAAAGATCTTTTATGTGTGTACCCAGTTTTAGACAGTGGCTCAGTGGTCAGCACTGATGCCTTACAAAGCTACAGTCTTGGGTTCAAATCCTCCCTTAGACACAAATCTGAGTTGTATCTTGTGCTTGGGTTAGTTTCCCTCACAATCATATATACATACTAATAGGCTGGTTGTGTGAAATTAAGGGATTAAATTGTAAGCTTTTCGGGGCAATGTCTGATGTGAATGCATTATAGATAAAGCGCTACGTAACATAGTAATTAAGGTTGAATAAAGACATAAATCCATCAAGTCCAACCTATTCACCCTCTTTTTTTTTTTTTTAACCCTACCTAACAGTTGATCCAGAGGAAAGCAAAAAAAAACAGCTAAAAAGGGGGGAAAAAATTCCTTCCTGACTCCAAACGGCAATCGGAAAGTATCCCTGGATCAACCAGATCTATATTCATTAATACCAAATTACCATATGTAATATGTACATATAATACACAAGGCTGTACACTTTCTGTATTTCACTGCAGCTCCCACTCTCTCCCCCTCCCTGTATTAGTCATTTATATAGGAAGCCCATTTTATTATTGACAGATGATGTTCGGTCCTTCTTTCTCTTTTAATAGGAATAGTAATTAACTATTTATACGTTAAACAGAGAATCCTATATTAATGACTAATACAGGAAGGGGGAGAAACAGTGGTAGTGGGCAGTTTTTTTTTTTTTTGGCTGGCCATATGTATTATAAGAAATAATACACTAACTACAGTGTAATATACGGATTGACTTTACCTCGGAGTTCCATGACCTGTATAAAAGCACTTGGCCTGCGGCCTTATGCTTCTATATGGTCATGGAGATTTTCGGTGGCGTAATATCCTTATATTACGCCACCGGGGCAGGGATCTCATTCTTAATGTGTCAAGGCATGCTGTACTTTTATATATAATTTATATATATGTGTTCCTAACCGATGTATAACATTGTATTTAGTTTTTATCTATCTGTATAATTGCTTGCACTTATCCCCTTGTTTGTATACTCTGTATTTAATAATGTACAGCGCTGCGTACCCAAGTGGTGCTTTATAAATAAAATTATACATACATACATACAAATACTATTCTGGACTATCAATTAGTATAATACAGTATATATACAGTTCTATAGCTGCCGATATGTATGGCAGCTATAGAACATTTAATAACATGGTATCTATTTAGTTGGCTGTAACTATATATATATATATCCACAATCCGTAATAAAGGTTGTGACACTGCTGTTCCTTTCCTTGTGATTATTATTATTATTGTGGATTTTTATAGCGCCAACATCTTCCGTGGTGCTTTACAATTACATGTATACATTCACACCAGGACCTGCCTGAAGAGCTTACAATCTAAGCACATTTATTTGACACTTATACACCATATCAGTATGTCTTCATGATTGTGGGGGAAACTGGAGTGCCCGGAGGTAACCCACACAAGCACAGGGAGAACATACATCCTTGCAGATGCGTCCAGGGGTGGAATCGAACTCAGAACTTCAGCGCTGCATTAGTGCTAACCACTGAGCCACCGTGCAATGTCATCCAAACTGAAGGTCATAATGAAGTTATCTAGGAATCATCTGCTTTTCATATTTTGCAAAGAAACCATGACACAGATACTGTAACGCTAACTGGCAAAGGGGTTAAATGGAAAATAAGCAACATTGCCATAATGTCTTTGGTCTCTTTCCCCTCCTCCTTTTGTCCCCAGAACATATGGGGCTCCTTTGCAGTGTTTGTTGAGCAATCCTCTCACCACAGGTCAGACCAGAGTAACTGCCTGGATGTCTCCCAGATGTGAATTCTTTGTAGGATGAGAGTGAACTCGGCCCCTCCCCAATTTCCTGTGTCTGTCAGATGGAGAAAAGCTGTGTTTCACTTTCAACACTTTAACCCCTGTAAAGCCAAAGGATTTGTATCCAGAACACAAAGGGTCAAATATTGTTCCACTATGGCCTTAGATTGACAGATTTGCTTCTATAGAAAACAATCAAACCAAGCTTTTAAATATTAACTAGTGGTCAGAATATAAATACATTTCATTAATGTTCTGGAGGATAGTTTGTATCCAATTTTAGAAGTATTATTATTGTGGATTTGTATATCGCCAACATACAAACTCCTTGCAGATATGTCCAAGGGTGGAATCGAACTCAGGACTTCAGCGCTGCAAGGCATCAGTGCTAACCACTGAGCCACTGTGCTGCCCATGAGAAATGTTTTCTAGCTAATCATTTCCTGATTGGTGTAATTTAACTCTGAGATGGGAGCTCTGCCAATAGAGTGATGACCTTAGTGTTTAATTTTGGGCATGACCAGGACGATGCTACAGGAGACAATTCCATGAAATCAGCAGGACATGGTGTACAAACACGTTTCCAGAGCGGGCTGATAGGGAAACAGAGATGTGTATTCTGCTGTCATACAGTTAAACTACAACATAACTACATCTGTCAGTGGGATGCAGGGAGCTGGAGTTTATTTGGCCTCCCTAAAGTAAATATGAAAAACAGTCTTGAAATTATTTCTAAGAACAATAATGATCTAATAATTCTATTACTTCTACTATTACTAAAAATAATAATAATATGGTCTTTCTCTGGCAGGTCAGGATTTCTCTGTCTCCAACTAAAACCAGAACAAATAACATTCCAATGTTGTTCACAACATCAAAAAGCAAATTCCATAAAGAGAATTTAATGTAAATCCAAAATGCAACAATAGGCAGCAAGGTAACAATTAACCATCACAACTTTCATTAGCAAGATCCCAAGGAATCACCATTTAAAATAAACAGTTTTTTTTTAAATTGGAATGTAACAATCACAGACTACTCTGACTGATTAACAATCTTGTTTTCATACATCTGGTCTAAGGAATGTTGCCTTTTTCCCCTGTACATGTCTGCCCCCTAGTGTTCACTAGTCACATTGAATCACGTTATTATCCCCTGATTGCTATTGGATCTATTTAATATAGCAATTGTAGGTTGTGAAACACTTTGCTGTACATTTGTTTTCATGGCAGACCTACTGCCGAACTCTTTTGCATCATGTTTTGTTATAGAATATAGTGCAGAGTTGACTATATGAAAACATGCATTACAAATGATTTTTTGTTAAGACACAACAAAAATAAAAATTGGTATAAATAATATAGTAGATAATGTATTCCCTACTTTAAATTATAAGGATATTAGATCCTATTGAGTTCTGTGACCATATAAAAGCACAAGACCGTAGGTACATACAGGGTTATTCAATAAAAGTTCTTCAGGCTCATTTACCCAGAGCCGCTACCGCTCTGGGTAAAAGTCCTGTTGGCGATTAAATATCGCGTTTGCAAATGTGGGTAAATCCCATTAGCGATTTAGCCACTGCGGGATTTTAACACCAGCTATCTGCTGGTTTTAAAATTTTGCGCTAAAACGAGCACAAACGCGATATTAAATCGCAAGCGCTGGATGCGCGGGTGATTTTTGCGCATCCACCGCTAATATGGAGCTAAAGTCGCACTAAACGGTAGCAAACCGGTTAGCGTGACTTTAACTCCATATATTTGCCCTGCGATACTGGGTAAATGAGGACCCTTATCTTTAAAATGGTGCTAATTTTGCCCCAACCAATCAGATGTAAGCTTACAAATGTTAAATAAGATCTGATTGGTTGGGGCAAAATTAGCACCATTTTAAACGATAAGAACTTTTATTGAATCTCCCTAATTATCTTTTATAATTTACCCATTGTCCCCATTCATTTTAAGGTACTGGACTCATAGTCACTCCCAAAACTTCGGAGGAATGAATGATCGGACGCAACCACAACCTATTGTGTGGTCATCTATAGACTGCATGCTTGGTAGTGGCAATTTGTCAGACGCGGCAACTTTGTCCTGGCCGACGGGTCGGAAGAGCCAAACAGTAAATATACTTTTTTCTTTGTGTTAGCTCTGGTCAC
This sequence comes from Hymenochirus boettgeri, assembly GCA_019447015.1. Lineage (NCBI taxonomy): Eukaryota > Metazoa > Chordata > Amphibia > Anura > Pipidae > Hymenochirus > Hymenochirus boettgeri. The sequence continues at coordinate 268,912,776 of CM033470.1, read as the reverse complement.
CTCATGAGGTGACAAATTCAACCTGTTTAATAATAAACACACAGACACTATATTGAAGGTGGTAAAATCAGCCTGCAGCATTTATTAACTAATTTTAAACAAATAGCTTCTTAACCTTTATACCGTAACTCAATTAATAACTTTACCAAACTGATTTTAGGCCAGCCCCTTTTTGGCGATCTGCCAGACTGCTCCTTTTCCATTTCACCAAATGAAGGCCTTGGCCATGAACCCAGCCAAAGGTCCATTGGAAAACTGTTTTCTTTCCTCCAAACCACACATAGCTTTCCACATGAGGGACTTTGCCCTAGGCCCAGCCCGAGTCTTCAATGAATATTACAACATAAGCCTCCTTTTCTCACATTTTATTTTTTACAATCACAAAATGAAGGACTTTGCCATGAACCAAGATAAAGGCCCATTGCATAACTCTTTTCTCTCTTTCAAACCACATATAGCTTGCCACAGGGGTGACTCTGCCCTAGGCAACTACCTGATCATGGGGGAAGGTAATGTTTACACGAGTTTTGGTGATATGGACATGTTCCCCGGACCCAGGTGCCAGAGCCATTTATAGTAAGTTACCTTTGCTAATTTATTTTATATTAACTAGAACTTTTTGAACTATTTGTCCCCATTGACTTTAATGGATTAGTTTCCAAACTATAGAACTTTAACTAAAGTTCTATAGTTCGGAAAAGAACCAATCTTCAGGAAGTTCAGCCATATCTACTAGGTCTGAGGGATAAACTTTTCACTTCTAGGGAGCAAGGCTGAAGCTTCCATGTTTGATCTGCTGTAAAGAGCATGTTAAGTGTACTGTGTACACTTAGGCTTTCACCAAAGAGGTGGATTATGGGAGCTGAACCATAATACCCACAGTTTCATTTCATAAATCAACATCCACAGCAAAGGTAGAGGTGAGGCACAAATTGTATCTCTGCCTGTTGGGACAATGTTATGTGGTGACTTTAATTCTCCTTCAAATTCTGATAACAATGGGGGTCCAAGGGGGCCCTAGAATTATTTAAAAGGTGAAGCGTTTGGTAATGCAAGTATAATGGAATAATGTATGCTGATTTCTTACAAACAGAAGCGATGAGCATTCCTGCTCTGGGATGGTAACTATCACTGTGTTTGAACGACTGATAGACCTAAACATTGGTATGTATGTATGTATAGATTATTTATAAAGCGCCACTTGGGGACGCAGCACTGTACAGTAACGAAATACAATAAAGTCATACATGGGGAACAAATACATAGATAGTTCAGTACATAAATATATAAATTACATAAATAGAAGTGCTAGAGCTTTTCCACAAGAGGTAATGAGGTCCCTGCCCCATAGAGCTTACAATCTAGTTAGGTGGGTAACATACAGATACAATGGAATGGGTATAAGTGCTGGAGTGAGACATATGCAGTGCAAATAAAACAATCATATACTGTGCTGGTTACCAGATAGGTAGGATGTAAGGCTAGATTTAAACCTGCTAATTGAGGTTTCTTGTATTGTGCATTAGAATGGAAAATGAAAATCATGGTCAGGTGTCCATTTTTGGACATCAAAGGGATTTATGTAGTTTATGTAGTTGTAGTCTGGTGACTTTAGCTCCCCTTTAAATTCTGATAAAAATGGGGTCCAAGGGGGCCCTAGCATACATTAAAAGGGAACTGGTAAACTAATTATCCTTTAGTCTTCTTGTTCTGGCAGTATTTGGCCAGCAGGGGTTGCTGTGTAAAAGTATAAAAGGGAGAGGAATCATGTGCTCAGCCTTTTTCTAACTTGGAGTTTTCCCAGAGGAGCCTGGGACCTTAGATAACAGGTAGGCCCAGTTAGTGAGTGATTAGTCCCTGTGATAGATCATTCTAGGAGTTATAGACAGGAGTAGGGTAGCCAGTGAGCAGCCTGAGTTCCAACAAGGAGATTTAGTAAGGACTAGAGTCCTGAGTATACCACCCAGGAATAGGGACATAGTGCCAGACATAGTGGTAGAAGATTCCACTACAGTGACCTGAGAGCTGGGGTGGCATTTACAAGCTGATTGTTATTTATGCTGTTTCTGATTCCTCTGGTTTGTGAGTATTTATGTGAAATCTATGTGATATACTATGCCACCTCTATTGTGCTAACTGCAATGCCGTATTAATATTGTTAATAAATAAGATACTATTTAAGTTCAAGAACCACTTGCCCATTTATTGCATTCTACTTAGAGTGGTAGTTCAGCAACACCCTGCCTCCCACATATACGAAGGCCCACTCCTGGTAAATGAGTCTTGTGCATAAAATTTGGGTAAGGCTCTGGAGCAATTAAGTACCCCCTTTTTATTATTGCCTTACATATGTGTTAATGGATTAATGTGTGCTGATTTCTTACAAACAAAAGTAATGAACATTTCTGTTCTAGGCTGGTAACTATCACTGTGTTTGTACAGCTGATACACATAAACATTTGTCCTTCCTTGTACTGTACATTAGAATGGAAAATGAAATCACAGTACGGTGACTATATTTTGGACATCAAAGAGATTCAAAATAAATATGAAGACAAATGTTTTTCCATATTTATAAATAATCTGCTAAATCGCCATTCCTTGGCCTTGCAGCTGCAGGATGAAATTTGTTTTTACGAACACCTCCCTAACAGGAGAGAATTTATCATTTTTTAGAAAACTAATAGGGTTATTCAATAAAAGTTCTTATCGTTTAAAATGGTGCTAAGTTTGCCCCACCAATCAGATGTTAGCTTTCAAATGTTAAATAGGATCTGATCGGTTGGGGCAAAATTAGCACCATTTTAAACGATAAGAACTTTTATTGAATAACCCTGTATGTTATCCAGATTAACAAGAACATATTTTTTATAATCTCCAACACACAGGGAGTAGATAAATTCCATTTTTTTACATTGATTGGGACTTTCCAGGGTACTTATTGCCAACAAATTCTTGTACAAGTCATTCTGAATTAAGAAAGTCGGATGACTAGCGAAACTAAACTTCAAGTCCAGTTTCCTAGATCCAAATATCAATTTACCTCCACGAATTTGCAATCTGGTCCCTATGGTAAAGAGTTTAAATATCTGTGCATTATCATCACCTAAAATCCTACTGATTTGCAATGTATGATGAATACACGATAGCTCCTTAACTTTCGCTTCCTCCTAGTAACTGCGATTGTTCTGTCCCCAATGTCAAATCATGAAAAAACTGTAAGTAAGCAGTACTAGGAATGTAAAACTCATAAGGATTTCTTTGAATGCTGGTTTATTCACATAACATGTTTCGGGTTCAAGGCCCTTTTTCAAATGTGACACAAACAGAGCAAACACCACAATATAACCCAGTGCACAGGAAGTGACATACCCACTTCCTTTACTCCCCCCACCAAACAGATTGTAAGCTTGGAGGTCAGTAAGATGTTTAAAAACCAATCTCATAGAAATAAATGCAACCTGAACTCTAAGGAACGCAAGGCTTTGCAGGCACTTAAAGATAACAAAGAGATTATAATAAAACAGGCAGACAAAGGTGGGGCTGTGGTGATCATGGATAGGAGTAGTTATGTCCATGAAGCATTGCGACAATTGAGTGTGACAATTAAGTGTCCCTAGACACTACGAACCTATACAATATAATCCCACTACCTCATTGAGTAATGAAGTCAGATTACTTGATTACTAGATTACTACAATAAAATGGTATAATAACTAATAAGACCAGGGAGTTTCATATTACTGAGCACCCTAGGAGACCTGTTTTATACCAGCATCCTTAGATCCACAAGTCTCTGGAGAATACACCTGGACGCCCAATTGTGTCAGGAATATACTCTGTATTAGAACCACTCTCCAAACTTGTTGATTCTTATTTACAGCCTCTAATAAAACAGATTCCTACATGTCTGCAAGACACTACCGAATTGCTATAAATATTGGGAGATGTGACCCTTCCACAAGAGAGTCTACCTAGCAAGCATAGATGTGCAGAGCCTCTACACATCAATTCCACAAGAGAAGGGAATTAATTATGTGGAAGAAGCACTCTCCACTACAAATTATTCACACCACTTGATTTACTTCTTGATTGATTGCTTAATGTTGGTTTTAAAGAAGAATTACTTCAGGTAACTGTAGGTAGGGTTAAAAAAAAAAAAAGGATGGTGAATAGGTTGGACTTGATGGACGTATGTCTTTATTCAACCTTAATTATGGTTACTATATTACTATGTTTGATAAAACATTTTATTGGCCAAAGCAAGGCACTTCAATGGGTGCGGCTGTAGCCTCGTCTTTTGCCAATATTTTTATGAACAGTATTGAAAATAAACTGTTCTTAAAAATCAAGTACGCTAGGTATGTGGACGACATATTGGTGATCTGGTATGGGGAAGAGTGTGGGGAAGAGACTGAATTTACTGAAATGATCAATGCAGCTAATTCTGCCCATCCCACAATTATATTCACCTATGAGCTGTCTGACAAACAAATTAATTATTTGGACGTCAATATTTCTCTTGAAAATGGTGGTATTAGCACTATGTTATATTCCAAAGATACAGATAGGAATAACCTACTCTTGACCAGTAGCTTTCATACACCTAAAATCTTCAAATCTATCCCTAAGAGGCAATTTATGAAACAAGGTATGAACAAGCCTCCAAAAAGATTTTCGGTAGGCTATTGGAAAAGGGGTACCCTCAGAGAGAACTAATTAAGGTTAGGAAAACGGTTAAACACTTTGCCACATGTAATGCCAAACAAGTTATTTACCTGGTTAAATGCCCATGTGAGGGGGGCGTGGCCTGGCATGAATGGAGGAAACAGTTCACTGACAGAGCTCCTCTAAATCAATAGCCATAATCGTGGATAATTCGTGAACCCATTAATATATAAGCCGGAAAAAAAACGAAACCTAAACTAAGAATGACAAGCAAAAGAAACAAAAACAAAAACGAAAAGGGAATTCCTCCCAAAACATCCAAATTGACAGATTTCTACGGACATGAGGGAAACTCTCCTAAGCAAAATGGCGCCGGATAGAGACACAGACCAGCACAGCGGAGAGATACAAATATACAGCTGCAGCAAGGCAAGAATCCTGACTCGGAGTCAGAAACCGGAGTCCCGATAGAGGCAAAAGTGGTTGTCCTCCCGCGCAAAGAGAGGGCTACAGAGCCTATCGCGTGGGAGCTACTCCTAGAGGGCCCTGACTCCCCCGACCATGTGGATTTGGAGATCAGGGTCCCGACACCGCCAAGAGAGCAGACACACCGGAGGGAAGTGGCCGCTGGGAATATGGACATGTGGAAAACACCAAGGGTGAACCTAGAGTCCTATGGAGACTCACAACAAGGAAAGGGAGAAAGAGAAGGGGGAAAACAAAAACGAACCCAAGAACCAATACTTACAGAGTCAGATGAATGGAGGCCACCATCAGAGGGCTCTGGTTCTCCAAGCTACCTGGAAGACAAAAATGAAAATCGGGTAAGAGATAACACATACAACAACTTACCCAACCAATATATATATAATGAACAACAACTACAAAAAACTAATAATAAAACAGATAAAAACCCAAGCAACTGTATTACAGAGATAATAGAATATGACCAAAACTCTGAAACTACTACAGAAACACAAAAACAGACATTATACTAGCTACCCCAAACTGTCTTAACAGATTTCCAAATTCTTCAGACCAGGTTACTATAACTATTATGAAGGACATGTTATGTACCCAAAGCAAGGCTATGCTTACAGATATAACTATGCTTTTTAAAGAAATAAGGAGAGACATAGACAGCCTGGGAGAAAGAACCTCTCATACAGAAAAGAAAATGGAAGAATTTAACTCAGTATTTAACACTCTAGTGAATTCTCATAACTCTTTGGATGACACAGTTACCAGCATACAACAAAAATTAACAGACCTGGAAAACAGAAGTAGGCGAAACAATCTTAAAATTAGAGGAGTTACAGAAGATATTAAAAACATACAACTGAGAGAATTCGCACGACAACTATTTCTATCCATGTTACCAGACCTGTCAGAAATAGACTTAACAATAGACAGAATTCACAGACTGCCAAAAGCAAGGGCTGCACCTGTGTCTGCCCCCAGAGATGTAATTCTCAGGCTCCATTTTTACCACATAAAAGAAAAATTACTCCAAAAATCAAGAAACATCAAACAACTAGCACCAAAATACCATCATCTCCAGTTTCTGGCGGACCTTTCACCGGTAACCATCAACCAGAGAAAGCAATTCACAGAAATTAGGAAAACACTGCGCGATAGAAGCATCCGTACAGATGGGGCTTTCCCCTGAAACTCTTCATAACATAGGGAGAAAGATCATATATAATACAGAAAATAGATGAAGGAATACAATTACTAAACAAATGGGGGATCTGGACCCAAACTAGCCCAATACCACACAAGAACTCTAACCCTTCTCCGTTTAGGCTACAAAAAGAACGGACAACTAATGACAAACCAAGACAATAAACAAAATAACATAATGGAAAATACCTTAAATCGCAAACTGGAAATACACCGGACTATCACGCAACAAACAACTACTGACCTAAAGACTTAAAAGAATACCCAAGGACTCCACCTCTGAACTCAGCACTGCCCACAGAAATCATACACCGATCGTGAGTAAGCGAAAGAGAAGCAAATAAATAAAGACTGCCCACAAATTAATCACAAATTTATTATGGTATAGTAAATTATATATTCATAGAGGTGATATATGCTGAGACAACCATGTATATACTTAGACATGGCAATTCAAAAAATGTTATATAATCTGATATCCATGACATTATCCTGTTTTATAGTGGACGCTAGTGGACAAGTTCAGAACACGGGTATGCCGGGTGTCCATGAAATATACCATGTATAGAAATAAAAGATTTAACACCGCTAAAGATAATAAAGGGGGAAGAGACAATGCAAAGATATATGCATATAACGGGAATAAGCAATACAAATAATAGAAAGGATATATAATGCTCTAACGGGGAAGTATGTTTCTCTGAGAATAATGTGTGTTAAGATAACTATGTATGTATGTGGATATGCCAATTTAAACTTTTCCTTAACGGATTGTGTAGAAATATATACATATACATACAATGGGAATAAGTACTATAAATGGCTAAACAGGTATATAATGCTCCTACAAAAACAGATAATCCGGAACACACTACGTGTGGAAAGGAATATCTATAATAGGTACTACTTACCTAGGTTCATAAAGTTTTTTTTATTATTACGTTATAACTGTTACTATCACTGTTCTAAATACACCACAGGATTTTCGATTACTGAACTAAGAGAAAAAGGGCTGCACAAAACTCACTTGAATAAAGTAATATCGACCATCCAACAAAATATCACCACAAACTTACAACAAACAATGATTCAACCACCCAATAAAACAATATGACAATACAAATACAAACCTATAATATAAGGGGATTAAATTCCCCTTTCAAAAGACACACCACCTGGAAGGAAACACTCAACAACAACATAGATATCCTTTGCTTACAAGAAACACACCTTACCCAACAAACAGAAAAATTAATGCAAAATAAAAGGTTCCCACACATATATTATGCATCACACACTAAAAAAAGTAGAGGAGTATTAATAGCAATAAAAAACAATATAGCCTTCCAATTAGAGAAATCAATTATAGATAAAAATGGCAGATATATTATTTTAGCATGCCATCTAAATAATATAAAGTATTGCATCGCAAACATACGCACCAAACACCGGCCAACAAAGATTCATCCAGAAAATCATCACAAAGGTAAAACAAATACAATACACAAACATAATAATCTGTGGAGATTTTAATACAATAATAAACCCAGAAACAGACTCAACAGCAAAATCAAGATTTCAAAATAAAGAGACACTAAGTAAAATACTAAGAAACGAGGATCTATTTGATACATGGCAAGCATTCCACCCATTAGATAAAGATTATACATACTACTCAAAAACTCATAAAACTTATTCCAGATTAGATACATTTATCGTAGATAAATGGCTGCTACAGAATATTACAGACAACACCATTAAAAACATAACAATATCTGACCATGCACCTGTAACACTACAAATTAAACAAAACAACCTAACACCACCATATATCTCATGGAGATTAAACCCATATCTCATCTCAGATAAATATAATAAAGATCAAATTAAAAATCATCTGATCGAATATTTCAAACTTAATAATAACGATCAGACCTCGTCCTTTATGATATGGAATGCTCACAAAGCAAATATCAGAGGCATCTTAATTAAACTAGCAGCATACCAAAAGAAGAAAAGAAATGAACAAAGAATAAATCTACTAAATAAAATAAAAACTCTTGAAGATAAACACAAATCAAATCCCACACAAGACATATACCAATCTCTACATAATACCAAACTACAATTACATCGACTAAATTTATATCAATACGATAAACTATTAAGGAGAACAAAGGCTACCTACTACACACAAGGTCCAAAAACCAGTAAGGCCCTAGCCAACAAATATAAAAATAAACAGAATAAAGCTAAAATATCATGCATCATAAACGATAAAAAAGAAAAAATAACGGACCCCCAAAAAATAGCTAACTCCTTTGCCCAATACTATGAAACCCTATATAACCTCCAAAAAGATACCGAAATACACAAACCAAATAAAATCGAGATAAACAACTTTTTAGACTCAATAAACCTGCCAACTCTTACAACAACACAATTACAGAACATCAATAAACCAATACAAAAATCAGAAATATTAAAATCTATACTTAATACACCATCCAATAAATCCCCAGGACAAGATGGATATACCATAGAATACTACAAAACTTATCATGAAATACTGATTCCACATTTATACACAATATTCAACGATGCAGTTACACAAAAAAATTTCCCCAAAGAAATGTTACAAGCTATGATTGTCCCCATACTAAAACCACATAAAGACCCAGCAGTAATAACAAACTATAGACCTATATCACTCTTAAATGTAGATATAAAAATATTCGCAAAAATTATAGCAACATGGCTACAGCCATCTGTCTCAATTGATCTCAATAGATCAAGTCGGTTTCATTAATGATAGACAACCATACGATAACACTAGAAGATTTATAAACATCATAAACTGGGCTAAAATTAAAAATATCCAATTGGAATTTTATGGAAGAAGCCCTAACTAAATACAATATAAAAGGGTGGATCATGAATGCAATAATGACACTATACAACAACCCAACTGCAACAATATTCGTCTCAAGTATGATATCAAAATCCTTTCAGATTACCAATGGCACACGCCAAGGTTGCCCACTATCTCCTCTTATTTTCAACTTACTAATCGAACCCCTAGCCGAATATATACGTAACAACCCAAATATAGAAGGAATAAAAATAGGTAACCAAATACACAAAACACTGGCCATCACAAAACCAATAACCTCACTAATACATTTACAAAATACACTGAATATATTCAGCAATATAACATACTATAAAGTCAACAACTCGAAATTACATATATTACAAATAAACACATCCTCAACACTACAAGTCTTTTTAAAAGCAAAATACAACTTTATATGGGCACAAGATAATATAGAATACTTAGGAATAAAATTATCTTCTGATCCCGACAAACTATTCCAATTAAACTATGAAACAATATTACCCAAATTCACCAAGGACATACTTCTTTGGAACACTAAATACCTATCATGGTTAAACAAGGATAATATTATAAAAATGTTCTTGTTACCTCAATTGCTGTATAGGTTTAGGACTCTGCCTATCCCCATGCCTGATACCTTCTTCACCAAATTAGATAGCCTAATTTCATCATTCATCTGGAATGGCAAAAAAAACTGAATAAAGACAGCATTACTAATCAAATCCAAACAAGCAGGAGGGATAGCTCTACCCAAGATGAAGGACTATTATTTATGCACAGTACTAGAACAACTGAGATACTGGTGGATAACAACGAACCCAACTAAAAACTGGATACAAATTGAAAATCATTCATTCCAAAAAACACAACTAAACACAGTGCTAGGACATATGGCACTGGGAGGAAAAAAACCCCAAAACCAACTAATCTCAATAATGACATCATTACAAGTCTGGAAACATCTGATAAATTCCCATAAGCTACTACCCAGTATTATGTGTTCTTTACCATTGTCATCATTGCAGCTCTCTATTCCAAACATTAATCTCAAAACATGGATTGATCATGGAATTGACTATATAGGAAATCTATATGAGAATGGGAATCTACTAACCTTTGACACACTAAAAAACAACTACCTACAATAAGGAATTTCTAAAATACCTACAAATAAGAAGTTTCCTACAAACCAAATGGGATACAAACCAAACCCCGGAACCAGATCACCAAACTTTAATAAACCTTATTACCACATTAGAATAAAAAAAAAAAAAACAATATCCAGAATATATCTCCAACTCAACAATAAAAACATCTACGAAGAGACCAACAACTATAAATCATGGACTAAAGACTTACAAATACATTTCTCACCGGAACAATGGACGGAAGCTAATAAACAAATATTCAAACTTACCAAATGCATTACCCACTGGGAAATCAACAAAAAAATTATATACAGATTCCACAGACACCCCAAATTGCTATCAAAATGGTTCCCCAGTTACTCACCCTTGTGCTGGAGGGACTGTGGACACCAAGGATCCTTTTTACATATATGGTGGGAATGTTCTAAAATTAAAAAAATGTGGATGAAGTTGGAGTATTTTATAAACAACCTATTTAAAATCAACACAAGGTTAAATCCAGCTCTAACACTGCTGAATATCGGACTACAAGTCTTCCCAGAGAACCAAAAAAGTATTATATATCACTCATTCACAACTATGAAAATCTTAGTGGTAAAATATTGGAAATCAAAAAAAAATCCTACTCTAAAAGAACTATATAACTGTCTAACCAACAATATGTATTATGAAAAGACATTTGCATGTTCCCAAGGTCAATTTGTCCAGTTCTACAGAAAATGAGTATTGGTATGTCGACCCTAGATCGATGTAGTCTAACACAACTCGAATACAACCCAAAGGAAAGGAAGGGAAAAAGGAAAAAGGGAAAAAGAGAGAGAAAAAGGGGAAAGAAAGAATGAAAAATTTATCATCAAACCAAACCCTGAAATGGGGGTGGAGACCCAGCATGGGGATATAGGGGTATAGATATATATATATGTGTAATATTATCAGAGTATGGCCCTAAGTAATGGAAGATCTGATTGAACAATGAATGCTAAATTTGCTCTGGTTCAGAAATAGTTATGTGCAAATATAAATGTTTATGATGATACGAATATACAACTGTAATTTTCACGGCAATCTAAATTGCCCACCAGTATCATTTTTTCTGTTCTTTCTTTTTTATGTATTATAAAATATGTCTAAAACTCAATAAAAAGAAAATGTTTTTAAAAAAAATGCCCATTTGAGATTTGTTACGTAGGTCAAACAACAAGAGAAGTATAAAGGAACAGAAAAAGGACATTAGAAACTTCAAACAGGACACAGGTTATGAAAGGCACTCACACTCAAACTCAAAAGGCCTGTGTTGGAAACTATACTAACCCCAAAACGCGGAGGTGATGTCACCAAAATACTACTCTAAAGAGAATGTTTCTGGATTTGACATGGTACCAATGTAAATGAATCCTGGTCTTTAAAATGTTACCTGTAATTATGATACTAACTGTGTTCTTTTCTACTTCCCTTTCAGATAATCGTCTGCCCATTTCATAGATGTGACAGCCATTTGACACACCATAGATGTATTGGTAATTGCTACTGTTAAAGTTAATGCTTATAAGGGCAGACAAATAATACTGTTGGTCATGTGCTTGATGTATAAAAGTATAGCTGTAGGTCACAGGTTTCTGATTCAATATTTAGACCTGGATCCTTTATCATTTAGTAATAGGCCTAGAAGAGGCAGTACTTTTGGTTAGGCATGGTAGGCGCTTTGCAATTCCATGTATTTTTGTAATTTTGTATTTATATTGTTTTTAAACCATTTTGAGTTGTTTTCACCTTTATCATGAAGGTGATTGTTTATGTTGGCACAGCTTGGATGACCTACGGATATGCATCAACCTTTGGACTATGCTATTATGATGTAAACATGGACTTTGATTGGACTAATGGTTCAGTGATTATGGTGGGGGGAGTAAAGGAAGTGGGTACGTCACTTCCTGTGCACTGGGTTATATTGTGGTGTTTGCTCTGTTTGTCTCACATTTGAAAAAGCACCTTGAACCCGAAACATGTTATGTGAATAAACCTATTCACCCTATAAACTATCAAGGACATCCTTGATAGTCTTACATTCCTAGCACTGCTTACTTACAACTTTTTCATGATTTGCAATGTATACCCTCTCATGGACTGGGTCCATGGGTGTGTAGGCGTTAGAAGCTTAACCCAGGGGTGAGGATACAGTGGTTTCAATCCTTACCCTGGGTACTTTCAAATGAAGGGGGGGAGGGGGGATCAATAGGACACTATTGTTGTTCATTAGAAAATAACTTTGAATACTAAACAAAGCTAAATGACACTGATGATACATGATTTTTAAAGTAGAATTTATCCCAAATTTTTACATTTTACACTCCATAATCTGAACATAATCCCGTTAAAAACACCAATAAAGTGTAAAATCCCTCTAGAGTAAATGGAATTAAAATAAATGTAGCTCCTTGAAGAACTAGATGAAATAACTGTGTGTGTACAGTATCTGGCCACACCCCTGATATCAGTCAAACACTTCCTTGCTTAATCTAACCTGAAAAAGAATTGGCTTCTAGTGGGTGTAACCAATTGTAACCGTCAGTATTTTAGGACTGAGCATGTAAAAGAACAGAATAGTCAGTGACCACACTGTGTGGAATGCTGGGAAATAAAACACAAACACCATGCTAGAAAGGTAAAATTTTGAAAAACCAGAGCAAAATAAGAGGTGAGACACTGCTTTTATATCAAGGAGCTCTACCTCCTGATTCAGTGTTGTTCTGAGGCTTTAGCTGTGCTTTAAGTTATCCTACGGGAGCTGCCATCTTTGCTTGTTATCCTCCAATACCTATTGGGTATTGTACATGCCCAATAAGCCCATTATCTGTAAGTGGCTACTAATTAAAAGTTTGTACACATGTACGATCGCTGGTCCGGACCCGCGATGCACGTTGCGCATGGGTCAGGACCTGCGATTGCACGTGTGTACGAACCTTAAGGGGCAATTTATCAGAGCTGATTAATATTGCACCTATACTGGATTCTAAACAGCAATTTCATTAACAAGTGAGATAAAAATTCCCCTTTATCTCTCCTCTAGCTGCTCGTATCCTATCCACCCGTTTAATTGACTGTGCGGTATCGACCGTTTGACATGGTATGGGTGGGTGGCTTGTGTACATTAACAGTTGATTATCTGTTGATTTTTGATATATATATATATATTATATATATATATATAATATATACATAATATATATATTATACAGAAAATCCAAAAGCCAGAGCACTCACGGGTCTTTAAACAAAGCAATTAATTTTGAACAACTTTGAACAACTCGATCCTGAGGACGGCCGAGATAATGGCTGAAACGCGTAGATCGTTTGTTCCGACACATTTAATTAATTGCTTTGTTAAAGACCTGTGAGTGCCCTGGCTTTTGGATTTTTGTATTTGCTTCCGGAAGGCCCCCGGGCGTTCGTGTAAGGTGGAGTGGCAAGTGGAGTTCAAGGAGGTATAATATATACAGTGTATATATATATATACATGATGTAATGTTTTAAGGGTTCCGCTAGGCTAAAAAGGTTAAGAATTGATTGTGTGAAAGGTGATCTACTGATTGGTGTGTGTTGTCTGTGTTGTATGTCTATGAGGGTATAAATCAATTGTGACCCCTCCTGGGGCCCTACCTACTTGTGTGCTGGGAACCTACCTACTTTTATCTACCTCTGTCACCTTACCTGTCCCTTTATCTGTCCCCCTGCCTGTGTCTCTCTCTGTCACCCTGTCTGTCCCTTTGCCTGTCTTATCTGTCCCTCTGCCTGTCCCACTATCTGTCCCTTGCCTATAGGACAGGCAAAGGAACAGATAGAGGGACAAGCAAGGGGGCAGATAGAGTGATAGGCAGAAGGACAGACAGGGGGACTGATAAAGTGACAGATAGAGGAAAAGGCAGAGGGAAGTAAAACGTGTCGGAACAAACGATCTACGACGTTTCAGCCATTATCTCGGCCGTCCTCAGGATCGAAACAACTCGATCCTGAGGACGGCCGAGATAATGGCTGAAACGCGTAGATCGTTTGTTCCGACACATTTAATTAATTGCTTTGTTTAAAGACCCGTGAGTGCTGGCTTTTGGATTTTTTGTATTGTTGCTTCCGGAAGGCCCCGGGCGTTCGTTGTAAGGTGGAGTGCACGTGAGTTCAAGGAGGTTATATATATATATACAGTGTAATATATATATTACATGATGTAAATTGTTTAAGGGTTCGCTAGGCTAAAAAGGTTAGAATTGATTGGTGTGAAAGGTGATCTATGATTGTGGGTGTTGTTGTCTGTGTTAGTATGTCTATGAGGGCTATAAATCAATTGTGCGACCCTAAATTTTTATCTCACTTGTTAATGAAATTGCTGTTTAGAATCCAGTATAGGTGCAATATTAATCAGCTCTGATAAATTGCCCCTTAAGGTTCGTACACACGTGCAATCGCAGGTCCGACCCATGCGCAACGTGCATCGCGGGTCCGACCAGCGATCGTACAGTGTACAAACTTTTAATTAGTAGCCACTTCACGATAATGGGCTTATTGGGCATGTACAATACCCAATAGGTATTGGAGGATAACAAGCAAAGATGGCAGCTCCCGTAGGATAACTTAAAGCCAAGCTAAAGCCTCAGAACAACACTGATAAGGAGGTAGAGCTCCTTGATATAAAAGCAGTGTCCACCTCTTATTTTGCTTGGTTTTCAAAATTTACCTTTCTAGCATGGTTTGTGTTTTTTCCCAGCATTCACCACAGTGTGGTATGACTATTCTGTTCTTTTACATGCTCAGTCCTAAAATACTGACGGTTACAATTGGTTACACCCACTAGAAGCCAATTCTTTTCAGGTTAGATTAAGCAAGGAAGTGTTTGACTGGATCAGGGGTGTGGCCAGATACTGTACACACACAGTTATTTCATCTAGTTCTTCAAGGAGCTACATTTATTTTAATTCCATTTACTCTAGAGGGATTTTACACTTTATGGTGTTTTAACGGGATTATGTTCAGATTATGGAGTGTAAATATGTAAAAATTTGGGATAAATTCTACTTTAAAAATCATGTATCATCAGTGTCATTTAGCTTGTTTAGTATTCAAAGTTTATTTCTAATGAAAAAACACATAGTGTCCTATGATCCCCCCTCCCCCTTCATTTGAAAGTACCCAGGGTAAGGATTGAAACCACTGTATCCTCACCCCTGGGTTAAGCTTCTAACGCCTACACACACATGGACCCAGTCCAGAGAGGGTATACATTGCAAATCATGAAAAAGTTGTAAGTAAGCAGTGCTAGGAAGTAAGACTATCAAGGATGTCCTTGATAGTTTATAGGGTGAATAGGTTTATTCACATAACATGTTTCGGGTTCAAGTGCTTTTTCAAATGTGAGACAAACAGAGCAAAACACCACAATATAACCCAGTGCACAGGAAGTGACGTACCCACTTCCTTTACTCCCCCCACCATAATCACTGAACCATTAGTCCAATCAAGTCCATGTTTACATTATAATAGCAGTCCAAAGGTTGATGCATATCCGTAGGTCATCCAAGCTGTGCCAACATAAACAATCAACTTCATGATAAAGGTGAAAACAACTCAAAATGGTTTAAAAACAATATAAATACAAAATTACAAAAATACATGGAATGCAAAGCGCCTACCATGCCTACACAAAAGTACTGCCTCTTCTAGGCCTATTACTAAATGATAAAGGATCCAGGTCTAAATATTGAATCAGAAACCTGTGACCTACAGCTATACTTTTATACCTCAAGCACATGACCAACAGTATTATTGTCTGCCCTATAAGCATTAACTTTAACAGTAGCAATTACCAATACATCTATGGTGTGTCAAATGGCTGTCACATCTATGAAATGGGCAGACGATTATCTGAAAGGGAAGTAGAAAAGAACACAGTTAGTATCATAATTACAGGTAACATTTTAAAGACCAGGATTCATTTACATTGGTACCATGTCAAATCCAGAAACATCTCTTTAGAGTAGTATTTGGTGACATCACCTCCGCGTTTTGGGGTTAGTATAGTTTCCAACACAGGCCTTTTAGTTGAGTGTTGAGTGTGAGTGCCTATCATAACCTGTGTCCTGTTTGAAGTTTCTAATGTCCTTTTTCTGGTCCTTTATACTTCTCTTGTGTTTGACCTAAGTAACAAATCTCAAATGGGCATTTTTTTTAAAAACATTTTCTTTTATTGAGTTTTAGACATTTTATAATACATAAAAAAGAAAGAACAGAAAAAATGATACTGGTGGGCAATTAGATTGCCGGTGAAATTACAGGTGTATATTCGTGATCATCATAAACATTTATATTGCACATAACTATTTCTGAACCAGAGCACAATTTAGCATTCATTGTTCAATCAGATCTTCCTACTTAGGGCCACACTCGATAATATACACTATATATAATCTAACCCTATATCCCCATGCTGGGTCTCCACCCCATTTCAGGGTTTGGTTGATGATAAATTTTCATTCTTTCTTCCCCTTTTCTCTCTCTTTTCCCTTTTTCCTTTTTCCCTTCCTTTCCTTTGGGTTGTATTGAGTTGTGTTAGACTACATCGATCTAGGGTCGACATACCAATACTCATTTTCTGTAGAACTGGACAAATTGACCTTTGGAACATGCAAATGTTCTTCATAATACTATTGTGGTTAGACAGTTATATAGTTTCTTTAGAGTAGGATTTTTTTTTGATTTCCAATATTTTACCACTAAGATTTTCATAGTTGTGAATGAGTGATATATAACTTTTTGGTTCTCTGGGAAGACTTGTAGTCCGATATTCAGCATGTGTAGAGCTGGATTTAACCTTGTGTGATTTTAAATAGGTTGTTTATAAAAACTCCAACTTCATCCATTTTTTTAATTTTAGAACATTCCCACCATATATGTAAAAAGGATCCTTGCGTCCACAGTCCCTCCAGCACCAGGGTGAGTAACTGGGGAACCATTTGTAAGAATTTGGGGTGTCTGTGGAATCTGTATATAATTTTTTTGTGTGATTTCCCAGTGGGTAATGCATTTGGTAAGTTTGAATATTTGTTTATTAGCTTCCGTCCATTGTTCCGGTGAGAAATGTATTTGTAAGTCTTTAGTCCATGATTTATAGTTGTGGTCTTCTCGTAGATGTTTTTATTGTTGAGTTTGGATATATTCTGGATATTGTTTTTTTTTTTTTTATTCTAATGTGGTAATAAGGTTTATTAAAGTTTGGTGATCTGGTTCCGGGGTTTGGTTTGTATCACATGGTTTGTAGGAAACTTCTTATTTGTAGGTATTTTGAAATTCCTTTGTAGGTAGTTGTTTTTTAGTGTGTCAAAGGTTAGTAGATTCCCATTTCATATAGATTTCCTTATAAGTCAATTTCATGATCAATCCATGTTTTGAGATAATGTTTGGAATAGAGAGCTGCAATGATGACAATGGTAAAGAACACATAAACTGGGTAGTAGCTATGGGAATTTATCAGATGTTTCCAGACTTGTAATGATGTCATTATTGAGATTAGTTGGTTTGGGTTTTTTTTCTCCCAGTGCCATATGTCTAGCACTGTGTTTAGTTGTGTTTTTTGGAATGATGATTTTCAATGTATCCAGTTTTTAGTTGGGTTCGTTGTATCCACCAGTATCTCAGTTGTTTAGTAGCTGTGATAAATAATAGTCCTTCATTGGGTAGAGCTATCCCTCCGCTTGTTTGGATTGATTTAATGCTGTCTTATTCAGTTTTTTTTGCCATCCAGATGAATGATGAAATTAGGCTATCTAATTGGTGGAAGAAGGTATCAGGCATGGGGATAGGCAGAGTCC
The DNA here is from genome assembly GCA_019447015.1 of Hymenochirus boettgeri. Taxonomy (NCBI): domain Eukaryota; kingdom Metazoa; phylum Chordata; class Amphibia; order Anura; family Pipidae; genus Hymenochirus; species Hymenochirus boettgeri. Next base: position 268,894,525 of record CM033470.1, on the reverse strand, counting down.
TAAACCTATACAGCATAATTGAGGTAACAAGAACATTTTTATAATATACCTTGTTTAACCATGATAGGTATTTAGTGTTCCAAAGAAGTATGTCCTTGGTGAATTGTGGTAATATTGTTTTAAGTTTAATGGAATAGTTTGTCGGGATCAGAAGATAATTTTATTCCTAAGTATTCTATATTATCTTGTGCCCATATAAAGTTGTATTTTGCTTTTAAAAAGGCTTTAGTGTTGAGGATGTGTTTATTTGTAATATATGTATTTCGAGTTGTTGACTTATAGTATGTTTATTGCTGAATATATTCAGTGTATTTGTAAATGTATTAGTGAGGTTATTGGTTTTGTGATGGCCAGTGTTTTGTGTTTATTTGGTTACCTATTTTTATTCCTTCTATATTTGGGTTGTTCGTATATATTCGGCTAGGGGTCTGATTAGTAAGTTGAAATAAGAGGGATAGTGGGCAACCTTGGGTGTGCCATTGGTAATATGAAAGGATTTTGATATCAACTTGGACGAATATTGTTGCAGTTGGTTGTTGTATAGTGTCATATTGGATTCATGATCCACCCTTTTATATTGTATTTAGTTAGGGCTTCTTCCATAATAATTATTCTGTCAACTTTTCACATAATGTATTGAGTATTTTTAATTTTAGCCCAGTTTATGATGTTTATAAATCTCTAGTGTTATCGTATGGTGGTCTATCATAATGAAACCGACTTGATCTATTGAGATCAATTAAGACAGATGGCTGTAGCCTGTTGCTATAATTTTGGAATATTTTTATATCTACATTTAAGAGTGATATAGGTCTATAGTTTGTTATACTGCTGGGTCTTTATGTGGTTTTAGTATGGGGACAATCATAGCTTGTAACATTTCTTTGGGGAAATTTTTGTGTAACTGCATCGTTGAATATTGTGTATAATGTGGAATCAGTATTTCATGATAAGTGTTGTAGTATTCTATGGTATATCCATCTTGTCCTGGGGATTTATTGGATGGTGTATTAAGATATAGATTTAATATTTGATTTTTGTATTGGTTATTGATGTTCTGTTAATGGTGTTGTTGTAAGAGTTGGAGGTTTATTGAGTCTAAAAAGTTGTTTATCTCGATTTTATTTGGTTTGTGTATTTCGGTTATCTTTGGAGGTTATATAGGGTTTCATAGTATTGGGCAAAGGAGTTAGCTATTTTTTGGGGGTCCGTTATTTTTTCTTTTTATCGTTTTGATGCATGATATTTTAGTTATTTGTTATTTTTATATTTGTTGGCTAGGGCCTTACTGGTTTTGGACCTTGTGTGTAGTAGGTAGCCTTTGTTCCTTAATAGTTTATCGTATTGATATAAATTTAGTCGATGTAATTGTAGTTTGGTATTATGTAGAGTGGTATATGTCTGTGTGGGATTTGATTTGTGTTTATCTCTCAAGAGTTTTATTTTATTTAGTAGATTTTTCTTTGTCATTTCTTTTCTTCTTTTGGTATGCTGCTAGTTTAATTAAGATGCCTCTGATATTTGCTTTGTGAGCATTCCATATCATAAAGGACGAGGTCTGATCGTTATTATTAAGTTTGAAATATTCGATCAGATGATTTTAATTTGATCTTTATTATTTATCTGAGATGAGATATGGGTTTAATCTCCATGAGATATATGGTGTGTTAGGTTGTTTTGTTAATTTGTAGTGTTACAGGTGCATGGTCAGATATTGTTATGTTTTTAATGGTGTTGTCTGTAATATTCTGTAGCAGCCATTATCTACGATAAATGTATCTAATCTGAATAAGTTTTATGAGTTTTGAGTAGTATGTATAATCTTTATCTAATGGGTGGAATGCTTGCCATGTATCAAATAGATCCTCTTTTAGTATTTTACTTAGTGTCTCTTTATTTTGAAATCTTGATTTTGCTGTTGAGTCTGTTTCTGGGTTTATTATTGTATTAAAATCTCCACAGATTATTATGTTTGTTATTGTATTGTGTTTACTTTGTGATGATTTTCTGGATGAATCTTTGTTGGCGGTGTTTGGTGCGTATGTTTGCGATGCAATACTTTATATTATTTAGATGGCATCTAAAATAATATATCTGCCATTTTATCTATAATTGATTTCTCTAATTGGAAGGCTATATTGTTTTTTATTGCTATTAATACCCTCTACTTTTTTTTGTGTGTGATGCATAATATAGTGTGGGAACCTTTTATTTTGCATTAATTTTTCTGTTTGTTGGGTAAGGTGGGTTTCTTGTAAGCAAAGGATATCTATGTTGTTGTTGAGTGGTTCCTTCCAGGTGGTGTGTCTTTGAAAGGGGAATTTAATCCCCTTATATTATAGGTTTGTATGCGGTTTCCGGCGATTCCGGCCATGTTCGTCTTCACATGAACTGTCCGGACCACTGGTAAGTATAACCAGAACCGGACGGAAAACAGTGTCAGTGCATTCCGGCTGAATGTGTAAAAGCCGGATGCAGAAGATAACAACGTCCTTGCTCTGCAATTCTCTGCACATCAGCAGCACCTAAATTAAGTAAGTGAGTGGGGACCACTGGGGGGGGGGGAGTGTGGGCCCTACCTACTTTTATCTCCTTCTGTCCTCCCTCCTAACTACCTGCCTGTGTCTCTGTCTTTCCCCCTGTGTGTCTCTGTCTTTCCCTGCTGTCTCTCGTCTTTCCCCTGCCTGTCTCTCTGTCTTCCCCCTGCCTGTCTCTCTGTCTTCCCCCTGCCTGTCTCTCTGTTTTCCCCCTGCCTGTCTCTCTGTCTTTCCCCCTGCCTGTCCTTTTCTGTCCTCTCCCCCTGCTGTCGCTCTGTCTTCCCCTGCCTCCTGTCATCTGTCCACTGCATGTTCTTCTGCTGTCCCCCTCCTTGTCCCCCTGCCTGTTCTTTTCTGTTCTCCCTGTGTCCCCCTCCTTGTCCCTCTATCCTTCCCCCTCCTTGTCCCTCTGTCTGTCCCCCCTGACTGTCCCCCTCCTTGTCCCTCTGTCTGTCCCCTTCCTGTTCTTCTGTTGTCCCCTACCTGTCCCCTCCCTTGTCCCTCTGTCTATCCCCTGGCTGTCCTCTATCTGTCCCCCTGACTGTCCCTCTATCTGTCCCCCGCATTTCCCTCTATCTGCCTCCTTGCTGTTTCCCTGCCTGTCCCCTACTCTGCCTCCTTGCTGTCCCTCTATCTGCCTCCTTGCTGTCCCTCTATCTGTCCCCTGCCTGTCCCTCTATCTGTCGCCCTGCCTGTCCCTCTATCTGCCCCTTTGCCTGTCCCCCCTCCTTGCCCCTGTCTGTCCCCCTGCCTGTCCCCCCTCGCCCCCTCTGTCTGTCCCCCTGCCTGTCCCTCTATCTGTCCCCCTGTCTGTCCCTCGCCTGTCCCTCTATCTGCCTCCTTGCTGTTCCCCGTCTGTCCCCCCCCTTGCCCCTCTGTCTATCCCCCTCCTTGCCCCTCGTTCTGTCCCTCTGTCTGTCCCCCCGTCTGTCCCCCTCTTGCCCCTCTGTTGTCCCCCTTCTGCCCTCCTTGCTGTCCTCTATCTGCTCCGCTGCTGTCCCCTACGTCGCCTGCCCTCCCTCTATCCTGCGCCCTGCCTGTCCCTCTATCTGTCGCCCTGCCTGTCCCTCTATCTGCCGTTGCCTGTCCCCTCCTTGCCACCGTCTGTCCCCTGCCTGTCCCCCTCCTGCCCCTCTCTGTCCCCCTGCTGTCCCTCTATCTGTCCCCTGTCTGTCCCTCGCCTGTCCCTCTATCTGCCTCCTTGCTGTTCCCGCGTCTGCCGCCCCTCCTTGCTGCCTCTGTCTGTCCCTCTCCTTGCCCATCGTTGCTCCCCTTGCCCTGTACCATGTCTGTTCCCCTGTCTTTCCCCTCCTTGCCACCTCTGTCTGTCCCCCTCCTTGCCCCTCCTTGCTGTCCCTCTATCTGCTCCTTGCTGTCCCCTCTATCTGTCGCCCTGCCTGTCCCTCTATCTGTCGCCCTGCCTGTCCCTCTATCTGTCGCCCCTGCCTGTCCCTCTATCATGTGTCGCCCTGCTGTCCCTCTATCTGTCGCCCTGCCTGTCCCTCTATCTGCCCCTTTGCCTGTCCATCTTTTTTTGCACCTCTGCCTGTCCTTCTTTCTGTCCCCTTGACTATCCTTCTACCTGTCCCTCCATCTGTTCCTGTCTGTTGCCCCAACTGTCCCTCTCCTTGTCCCCTGCTGTCCCTCTATCTTTCCCCTTGTCTGTCCCCCGCCTGTCCCATATCTGCCTCCTTGCTGTTCCCCTGCCTGTCCCTCTATCTGTCCCCCTGCCTGTCCCTCTATCTGCCCCCTTGCTGTCCCTCTATCGTCTCCTTGCTTGTCCTCATCTGTCGCCTCTCTGTCCCTCTATCTGTCGCTCTGCCTGTCCCTCTATCTGTTGCTCTGCCTGTCCCTCTATCTGTCTCCTGTCTGGTCCTCTATCTGCCTCCATGCTGTGCTCTATCTGCCTCCTTGCTGTGCATCTATCTGTCCCCTCTGCCTGTCCCTCTTCTGTCCCCCCTTCCTGCCACCTATTACTGTGTCCCCCTTACTGCCCCTCTCATTCTGCCCCTTGCCTGTCCATCTTTTTGCACCTCTGCCTGTCCTTCTATCTGTCCCTCTGTCTATCCTTCTACACTGTCCCTCCATCTGTTCCCTACCTGCCTATCCCCCATCTGTTGCCCCTGTCTATCCCTCTGTCTGTCCCCCTTCCTATCCCTCTGTCTGCCCCCGGCCTGCCCCCCTCCCCCCTCTGTCTATCCCCATGGCCTGTCCTTTGTCTGTCCCCTGCCAGTCCCTCTATCTGTCCCTATAGCGTCTCCCTGCCAGTCCCTTATCTGTCCTCTTAGCGTGTCTCCCTGCCTGTCCCTCTATCTGCCCCTTTGCTGTCCATCTTTTTTGCACCTCTGCCTGTTCACTTCTATCTGTCCCCCTGACTATCCTTCTACCTGTCCCTCCATCTGTTCCCCGTCTGTGCCCTTACCTGGTCCTCTGTTGTGCCCCCTGCCTGTCCCCCGCCTGCTCTCCTTGTCCCCCTGCCTGTCCTCAGCATTGGCCCTGAAATCTGCCTCCTGCTTTTCCCCGCCGGTCCCTCTATCGTCCCCTGCGGTCCCTCTATAGGCCCTTCCTGTTCCATCTTTTTGCACCTATTAATAGCGTTCTCACCTCCCATCCTGTGAATAATACAAACGAATGGCAAAGAGTTTTTTTTTTGGAATATGGGAGTTTAGTGTCCCTTTAAACTACAATTCACAGAAACTCAAATAACAAAGTTAATACATGGCCATCTACTGGCCATGTGTTAAAAACACATGATCACTGTAACAAAATTATCAAATATCATGGTACGAGTTACCCGATTTGCTGGTTGGGGTTTGGGTAAACTATAATGTTTTGGTCGGGATTGTATTTGAAAATTTGGAAAAAATTAAATAGAAAATTAGTAATCTCTTGAAAAATCAAAAAAGGCTGGAATTTGCTAGTTTTTGTTCATCTCTGCGCTGAAGACAAAGCAGTTTTTAGCAGATTTTGGCTTGATTAAATGGGTTAAGCATCTTTTATTATAAAGTATATTATTTGATTAGGAGGTGAAGCCAGTCGACCTAAGACTGCTCCACAGATAGCTGAAAAAAAGAGGCAGCAGTGCACTAGGCAAGTCAGTGTCCAATGGACGGGAGGTGCTAAGGTAGTAAAAAACATAGTATACCAAGAATAAGAACAAAGAACCAGCCACTCAACCCAGATATGAGCTATAAACAATCCCTTTTTGTGCAACATTGGGAATAACATTAGGTGCTAATAAAAACATTTTAAAAGAACATATATACACATACAAAGATGGATCCCGATTAGTAGCATATATCACTAAGTACCTCCCTAACCAAACTCACTCTATAGTGAATGGCATTCCACCCATATACTCATCTGTAAGACAGTCTCAGTCACAGTCGTAAGTCACCATGGGGGCTCCAGCAAAAAGTAGATGCAAGGGACAATAAGTCTAAAAATGTAGTATGCATCGAATCACAACCAGAAAAGTGCGGGACGCTGAACGCGTTTCGCTACTACAGCTTTCTCAGCACGGACCTGTATGCATATCGAGCGTCTATTTAACCCATGTGGCCGTCCCTGGGTAATGACGTCAGCCGATAGCACGTCTGTTATCCCCATATACGAGCGGCAAAATATCACCATGGCTATCCTCCGACACAAGTCGTAGACGGAGGGTTCTATATCCAAGACGTGATCACATGTTGTTATGCAGGTATAAAAACAAATTACAAGTATACATAAATACAAATATACAACAAATAGCAATGCCCTAATGTACCCACTAAACATAGAGCATATGAATCTAGGATAAGCCTGAATGAGGGTCTACTACAAGGCATCTACGGTGCCTACAGGGAGGAACGTGTAGTACCTGTACAAAAATCAGTATAGGTGAGCCAATACATAATGCAGAATCATGTATCCCATACACACGTATTTGGTGCCAAATTATGGAGGCATCCTAACTATATACGGCACCAATGTCAAGTCAGATTACGTCTCTAGAGTTCATCAAATCCATAATGGGGTGGTTTAATAACCATGATTTCTCATCATCTTGTTAGCGGCGATCATCCAAAATCATCACAAGGTAGTACAATAAGCGGAGATTATCCAAGGTAGCATAGACATGAGTACCCAGTGTCTCCCATAATGCGAAGTGACATTGGTACTCGATCTCTCAAATTAAATATATCGGACAGATGTCTTCACAAATTGAAGATTCCAAAAATAATAATCCTCCTGTGATATACATCCAGCAAAGGACAAGAACCATGATGGAAGATAAACACCATGCCCGAAGCCAAAGACACAGTTGTAGACCACCAACGTTCCCAGCATAAGGGGCACTCAGCCTTCCATATCAGCATGTAGATTCAATCCTCCGATGAAAAGGTTACATCATGTAAAGCCAATAAGTGACATCCACTGAAAGTTCACTCGTACTGTAGATCTCACAGGAGGTATCTAAATAATGATTAAAAGTAAATATGACAGTCAAATAAATGGGGAAAATCCAACTCCTCATTCATCATTCACTTTGTATGTGTATATATTCTTTTTAAATGTTTTTATTAGCACCTAATCTTATCCCAATGTTGCACAATAAAGGATTGTTTTATAGCTCATATCTGGGTTGAGTGCCTGGTTCTTTGTCCTTATTCTTGTTATACTGCTCCACAGATAGACTGGCGCTAAGAAGCTGGAAAGTGCTTTCAATACACCATACATACATGTTCTAAGTACTCTCTCATCCATGGCAAGCATGAAAAGTCTGCATACCCTGGACCTCGATTATGCCAATGGCAGTGCCTGTAGTTGGATAAAATATTATTAAACTTAGGTTTTTTGGCAGCATTAACAGAGTAGGTCCTGCAAGAACTACAAAAGTGGCTAAAAACAATAACCAAATGAATTTCTCATGGCTGAGCTGTCTGGATTTGCTTTTTATAGTTACAACAGTGTACGCTTCACTGCCAGGATGTTATTTGTTGGGTCACTCCTTCCTACTGCTCCGTTCCCCGCAGTGTGGAATTACAAAATATGAAAGGAAGGTGGACGCCACGCAGAGGAAACTGCAAACCACAGAGTTTATTTTTTCCAACATGTTCGCAGTTCCTCTGCGTGGCGTCCACTTCCTTTTCATACTTTTGCATTTGCTTTTTAGGATGTCATGGCTGATCTACATGCTGGTTAATAGGTTTAGTTTTGGCTTGTCTGCATTGATTGGATGGCAAAATTGGTTCTGGTATCAGTTTGGCTTGTTAGCTGATTGCCAACTTTATTGTCTGTCTTTCTTATTGTCTGTTATAGCTGTGTGGCTTGGCTAGCAGTTACCCTGGTTTGGTTGTTGGTTGGCTGGGCTGGCTTGACCAGGGGTGAAACAACCACTTTCTATACAGATGTCTCCTTAAAGGGTATCTCCACTGCTAAAAGTCCCTGGGTTGTAAGGATAGATATGTGGATGGTGGAAATGTACCTGCAGTATCCTGTGTCTTTGAGCAGTAGTTTAGAAGATCCAATGAGTTTGTCCTAGAACGCGTGGATGGTGCAGGTCCGCCCACTTCACATTGACTGCCTGCATGTAATGTCCGATGCTGTTTTTTCCTTAGTGCATGCGCAGAATGTGAGAGGATCCGTCGGGATGCAGGGGACTGTGACCATCACAGCAGCTTGCTGACCTCACTAATTAATGGAGGAGTAATCAGGTACTTCCTTTTCTCTCTCCCACTCCCTCCCATACCAGATTGCCTCATATTCCCAGCATCCCCTATGAAATCATCTTAGAGTTAGACACAAACAAATCTTTAAAAACAACACAAGTTCCCCTGTATTGTGTACAGTAGTGTGGGAAGAGGGTTTAACTTTTCCTCCCCTGTCTCTCTCTGCATAATCAGCTGGAAAATGAACTTAGAGAGTCAGGGAGGAAAGGATTTCTTACTGCAGCCAAGTGGGTGTGTCTGCTACCATGATATGCACATTGAGTGACAGCACTCCCAGCACAGGGGAAGACACACCCCCGGAACCTGCACAACTTTCCCATGCTGCTACAATCAAACGAAAGGGAATTCTGGGGAAAAAAAAAAGGTAGGGGAGGGTTGGGGGATGGTGTACTTTAAAATAAACCCCCCCAAAAAATGCTTTTTCCTCAGTGGAGATACCCTTTAACAATTTGGAAGTCCCTGATAGACTTTTAAAGCTGCAGTTTATTTACCAGCCACTTCAATTACTAGAGCCTTCCTGGGCAATACAAAATTGTCAGCTTATTTTCCTAGTATTTTTATTTTAATTTAAAGGATAAACAACTGGGATATATGATAAGGCAGAAGAAATTTGAATGAAGCTGTCCACAGAAAATAAGGTGGAAAAATTAATTGTAGGTGTCTGTCACAAGGCACCAAATGCTAGGAAGGAAATTAACCTCCATATGAAGTTGGCAAGGCCACAGGTTTGCAGCATGTTATGTTCATGGGGGATTTCAATTGAGCTAAATTTATCTAAAAGAGCCTTTACTATGGATGAACTTAATCTTTTGAGAAAGGTCTCTCTTTTTCTCCCCTTGTCTGCAAGTTTTACTACTACTAATCATTGCTCTCCAGATGTGGAGTGGCTATAATTACACATAGGCGCCCTGTTGACAGCCCCCTTTTATTATGCCTTTGAGTTTGATTGGATTATGAATCTGAACCTTCTTGATGGGACTAAGTAGTGGAGAAATTTAGACCTGAATCAATTTCTCTCCTATAAATTTTAGCTTTTCTCTTAGTGGCACAATTTCAATCAGTAATGTAACATTAGCAGAAAGAGAGTAGCCTTACAAAATGTATGCAAAATACATGTCATCAGGAATTTAGATAAAGGAGGTTTAGTAGTCATTCTTAAAGGGTATGTCCACCCTGAAAAAAACTTTGGCCATATTTAAGCTCTCCCTTTCCCACCCAACTGCCAATTTAGATCTGTAATAAAAGGTTCCGAATCAACTTACAGCTGACTTCTCCTCTCTCTGCTAACTGAAAGCAGAGAGAGGGGCTGACCGGCAACACGTCTGACTGGCTACGGTCAGCCAATCACAGACGCAATTGCTGGCTATGAAGATTAACTTGTGGTTGGGGGTAGGCAGGGGAGAGCTTCAATAGATTTTAAGCTAGGAGGAAGGGCAACATATAGGGATCTGGAGGTGGAAAGGCTCCCCTGCACCATGTCCACAGAGGTTAAGGACAGCAAAGACTGATGAGGAGCTGCCGGCAGCCGCGTCCGTGATTGGCTGCCGCTCAGCCAATCACAGACGCGGCTGCCGGGCCGGGAGCGCGTCAGAGGAAAGAGGGGAGGTAAGTAGAGTTTGGGGGGCTTAAAAAAAAAAAAATAATGCGTTTGGGGCTGGGAGCCCATGGGGAATAGCATAACAAAAATTGAAATTTAGGGTGGACTTGCTCTTTAAACAGTTGGTTACCTCCACTTTTCAGCGATAGACTTACTCTTACATTTTCAGTCCTTTACCCACATTTGGAACCTTTTAAATACATTCTGCAAACTGCACTGGCTTCAATGCAAGTCTTTATTCTTAATTGTTTATTTAGATATACTAGAAAGGGAGCTGCACAGGCTGCAAGCACAAACTTTTAAAGGGGAATACATATATTTTAGAATGTAAATAATTTCAACAAATCACTGGTGTTGGTTCATTTATTCAGTTTCAAAGGTGTCTAGATTTGAATGTACACTCTCTCAACTTAATGTTAAACGGGAAGTTCAGTGCTAATACATATAATTTTAAGAAAAAAGATTCCGAAATATTGACCTACTGTGTAGGACCCCTAATATAGACCGTTATGGTCTTGCCCTTGACTCAGTCCCTGGGTTGATTCAGTTTCTTCTGAGTAGGGATCTGAGCATGTTTGTCCCTCCAACAGCCAATCAGTAGAAATTACTGTTAGAAACATTCCATGTTATGGTGCATTCTGGGAAGAAGAAGGACTGTTACAGAACTAAAATGTCAGCACACTAATGTCAACAGCAGGGAACAGCAAGGGGTATAAATTCAACAGATTTTTCAAAATGAAAGAGAATATGTAGAATAACTAGGTATGCATAATATAAACTAAGAATTCTAAAAATAGTTCTTGACTGAACTTTCCCTTTAATTAAAACATCAACCTTAAATGCATACCCTCCAGCATAACACCTTTATACTTACACTGATAACAACATAGTACAGAGCTGCTGTCACTAGGTATACGTTATTAATTATATATCCATAATATGTATTGTATAGAATATTTTATATAAATATTATAAAATATACTTTTCCATGCTTAAAGGGCATGTCCACCCCCAAAACTATAATCCCCCCAAATATGGCCCCACCATGTAGTGTAGTTTAATCTTACCTCACATCCCAGCTCCATAAGGTTCTCCTGTAGTCCCCCCCAAAGTCCCAAAAACTGCCCACCAGGAGGCTAGCAGAGTCCATATAGGGCCTGCTACCTTGCTCCGGTAGATATTTGCCATGCGTACTGCAGCCCTTTCCCCCCTCCCTCTCCCTCCCGTTCTACTATCCCTCCCCCTAGCATAAAACCTTTAATTGTTGTTCCATGTCTCCCAGCCCAACCGCATATTTTTTATTTTCAAAAAGCTCCCCAAACTCTGCCTGCTACCTGGCCTCCGGAGAAAGTTGGCATGCGTACTGCAGCGCTCTCCCCCTCCCTCCCTCTCCCGATTCCCTCCCCCTAGCGTAAATCTGTAATATATAAGAGATTCCCCTGGGCTCCCAGCCCCAACTGCTTGTTGTATCTTTAGAAAGCTCCCCCAACTCTACTCACTCTCCTCTTTCCTCTGCCAAAGGGAGCTGCCGGCAGCCGCATCATGATGGCTCGCCGCTCAGTCCAATCACAGACCGCTTGCATTTTCTCGCAAGCAGAGGGGCCGGAGCGCGGCGGAGGAAAGAGGGAGGTAATAGAGTTTGGGGCTTTCTAAAATAAATAGAGCGGTTGGGCTGGGAGCCCAGGGGGAATCTTATATGAAAAAGTATTTTTTAGGGTGGACATACCCTTTAAGCTACTTACACAGTGTGAAATGTTGAACCCACAATGGAGTATTGGTAAGTTATGATTCCAAAAATGAATCAGAAGAAAGATAAGGATGTTGCTTTTATCCATTTGGAAATCATTCACATTTTATTGTTTGTAGTATAATGGCATCAGTGTATTGCTTTATATTCATGTTGCTGCCAAGAAACCTCTGCAAAACGTTTTTACATTGACCCAGACAAATGTTTTTAAGAAGATGACTTTTAATTTATCCCATCCAATACTGTCAGATGCACAAATCAACAGTCCTGGAATCTGCGGACAGTTGGCACCATTTATTACAGTTTTTTGTCAATGTTTTACCTCTATCTGTGTGCCAAACATATTAGTTTTTGCCAATCATTTTCCCAGATTGGGTGAAACCATTTATTAGAGTTTTGGTGCAACTCTTTATCAGAGTTTGTGCCATGATTTTACCGGTACTGTGGTGCCAACTGTTTATTAGAGTCTGGATGCCAACCATTATTAGAGTTTGTGCCAATGATTTACCAATTTGTTGTCAACCATTGTATGTGTGTGAGAGGAGTATGTGCAGTATGTGTGAGAATGGGTGTACGTATAGATGTGTGAGAGAGGGTGTATGTACAGTATGTGTGAGAGGGGTGTTTTTACAGTGTGTGGTGAGTGTGTATGTTCGTGTATGTGAGCGTTGATACACTGCAGAGGAGAGTGTGAGAGATAGAGAATAGACTGCAGGAGAGTGTGAGTATAAAATATGTATGGGAACTTTACTGTCTGTTCTCACTGCATGGGACCTACTGTCTGTTTTCAACTGTATGGGATCTTTACTGTTGTTTCTCATTGTATGGGACCTTTAACTGTCTGTTCACACTGTAGGGATCTTACTGTCTGCACTCACTGTAGAGACCTTACTGTCTGCTCTCACTGTATGGGACCTTTCCTCGCTGCTCTCATTGTATGGGACCTTTACTGTCTGTTCACACTGTATGGGACCTTTACTGTCTGCTCTCATTGTATGGGACCTTTACTGTCTGTTTTCACTGTATGGGATCTTTACTGTCTGCTCTCATTGTATGGGACCTTTACTGTCTGTTGAGCCCTTAAAACTTGTGGATATCCAGACTGGGCCTTTGTCAAAAGAAGTAGAAGGAAAGAAAAGAACACGAATACCAACAGTGAAGGGGAAAAGCAAGACAGAGAAAGAACATGGTCATCCCATATGTAGCGGGGTCTCCGAGAAATTAAAAGAATTTTCAAAAAACATCGTATCCCTGTCTGCTTTAAACCGAACAACACACTGAGGCAGCAATTGGTACATCCGAAAGACCAATACCTAAACACAGAAAAGCGACATCATATATCGCAGTGCAGTGCAGTGAAGAATGTCTGATTTGTATGTGGGGGACCAACACAGCAACTGCATCAACGTATGGCCCAGCAACGAGAGCCATTTCCTCGGGTCAGGACTCACCGTGTATCTGCATCTAAGGATAAAGGACATACCTTTGAAGATTGTAATGTTAACATACTGGCGAGGACGTGACTGGTTCAAGAAGACGGTGTTTAGTTCTTCACTGCACTGCACTGCATATATGATGTCGCTTTTCTTGTGTTTTGGTATTGGGTCTTTCGGATGTACCAATTGCTGCCTCAGTGTGTTGTTCGGTTTAAAGCAGACAGGGATACGATGTTTTTTGAAAATTCTTCTTAATTTCTCGGAGACCCCTGCTACATATGGGATGACCATGTTCTTCCTCCTGTCTTGCTTTTCCCCTTCACTGTTGGTATTTGTGTTCTTTTCTTTCCTTCTACTTCTTTTGACAAAGGCCCAGTCTGGATATCCACAAGTTTTAAGGGCTCCTCTGAGATGTTTCATTTCTTTAGCCTTCGCCTCTGTGCTAGTGGGGAAGGCGAAGGCTAAAGAAATGAAACATCTCAGAGGAGCCCTTAAAACTGAGGGGTCACAATTGATTTATACCCTCATAGACATACTGTAACACCAGACAACACACACCAATCAGTAGATCACCTTTCACACAATCAATTCTTAACCTTTTTAGCCTAGCGGAACCCTTAAAACATTACATCATGTATATATATATATACACTGTATATATTATAACCTCCTTGAACTCACCTTGCCACTCCACCTTACACGAACGCCCGGGGCCTTCCGGAAGCAAATACAAAAAATCCAAAAGCCAGGGCACTCACAGGTCTTTAACAAAGCAATTAATTAAATGTGTCGGAACAACGATCTACGCGTTTCAGCCATTATCTCGGCCGTCCTCAGGATCGAGTTGTTCAAAGTTGTTCAAAATTAATTGCTTTGTTTAAAGACCCGTGAGTGCTCTGGCTTTTGGATTTTCTGTATATATATATATATTATATATTATATATATATATATAATATATATATATATATCAAAAATCAACAGATAATCAACTGTTAATGTACACAAGCCACCCACCCAACCATGTCAAACGGTCGATACCGCACAGTCAATTAAACGGGTGGATAGGATAGAGCAGCTAGAGGAGAGAAAAGGGGGGAACAGGGTCTGCACCCTGGGAACTCTGTTCTGGTGGCAGGAACAGGGTCTGCACCCTGGGAACTCTGTTCTGGTGGCTGGAACAGGGTCTGCACCCTGGGAACTCTGTTCTGGTGGCTGGAACAGGGTCTGCACCCTGGGTACTCTGTTCTAGGGGCCAAAACAGGGGTCTGCACCCTGGGAAAAGTTGTTCAAAATTAATTGCTTTGTTTAAAGACCCGTGAGTGCTCTGGCTTTTGGATTTTCTGTATATATATATATATATATGTATATATATATATATATATATATATATATATATATATATCAAAAATCAACAGATAGGAATCAACTGTTAATGTACACAAGTCAACACCCTGACCATGTCAAATGGTCGATACCATATAGTCAATTAAAACGGGTGGATAGGATAACGAGCAAGCTAGAGGAGAGAGAAAGGGGTTTTGACTCCATGTGTAAGAAATTTGAAGAAAGGGGGTACCCTAGGTCAGTAATGAGGGAAGCTCGATTAAAAATTGACACTAACAAAGGAGTTAGACCTACTAGTGGTGAGAAAGAAAGGAGGATGCCTTTTGTGACCTCCTATGACCCATATGGCCGTCAGGTAGCAGGGATTATTTGTAAACACTGGCCTCTAGTACAGGATACTCTAACCAATATTGTGGAATTCTCTCAACCACCTCTTATTTCTTATAGGAGGGGCAAAACCATCAAAGCTATGGTTTCTTCTAACATGATCAGGACCCCTAGTAAAGAAGGGGGATCGTGGCTGAAGAGTGGTAGTAGGGGGATGTTTCCATGTATGGGGGGCATCTGTTGTAAAATGGTCTTGAGGGGTAATGAATTTACTCATCCCAGAACAGGGGAAGTTTTTAAGATACATGGACATTACACATGTGAATCACGATATGTGGTTTATGCCTTGGTCTGCCCGTGTGGCCTCCTTTACGTAGGGGAGACCACACAAAAGATGAAAATGAGGCTTACACAGCATAGGTCCTCCATCCAGACTCGGCAGTTAACTTTACCTGTACCGCGACATTATGTTGAGAAACAGCTGACCAAATCAAATTTACTATCTTAGAGCAGATCAAATTGGACCCTTTCAAGGGAGGGGACTGCCGACTTGCCCTTAAAAGGAGGGAAGTCTGGTGGATTGACAGATTAAAAAGCTTAGCCCCATTAGGTCTGAACAGGGACTATGATTTATATGTGTTTTTATGACAGTTGTGTTTCTTTTCCCAGAAATACCACAGGGGGTCACTGTAACCTTTAATTGTATCCACTTCTAAGTGATACATTGTAATTGAATTGATGGTATCAATTTCCTGTTTCTAATTATATAAAGCTATTCATGTGTGACTAAATTCAAGGCTTGTTTGACTGCTTGAATAAGGATGTTTTCCGAAACGTTTTGTGTCTGACAAGCTAATAAAGTCTTTTATTGCATCTTACCAAGCTGGAGTTATTTGTTGATGCTGCTGCATACATTTTTTATCTGGATTTCTATCTGCAGCTGTGCATCCTGAATATTTTTTGAGTGTGCTGCCGACCTGCTTGTATTATATATGTCTTGTTCAGTGAAGCAAAAATTTTATAAATCATCAGGTGCAGGCAACATTTCGGTACCTTCCTAGGTCCCTTTCTCAAGCCAAATAACAACAGTGCAATGGATTATCCACAATTTAACAACTTACTAAACCACGCCATTACTTGTGACTTCAATTAAGAGTGAGTGATTAATTACCCCATTAGACTTACAACATATTTAAAAGTGCAACATTAGTTATCAAAGTGCTAGTGCCTTAATAAGTTACCAAATTCATATCTTTAAAAGAACATTCGTGATGCTGTAGTATAAAAATTACTTGTGATTAATGTAAAATTAGTCAATAGATACATATATATTAAAATACATGTATGTAAAATAATCCTAGATTGTGCCAAATTGCCTCTTGGATCCTTAGTGCATAGATAGTGAAGTTAAAATATATATTGTGCATATAAAAATGGAATATCTTAAAATACATGGTTACACACTGGCTATATCGTTATCATATTCTGTATTACCCCCAATTATAACATCTATACTATATTTTCACTTAACATCTATATTTTATATTATTATAGTCTACCTGATTATATATGACTGTCAGTATCTTAAATAAAATAATATGAGTGTTCACATACATAGAATCACATATACCAATTTTGCAAAATAACATGGTGTCTGAATGCTTCATCTTTCATTTGAGGAAACCATTTGAATGAGACTGACTCATTTAGGCCCAAGGGTGACTTGGTTCGCAATCTATTAATCCAATATGTTTCTCTTTGAGATAACATTTTTGCCCTGTCACCCCCCCTCCTTGGGATGGTCGCATGCCAATAAATTTCAGTGTAGATAATTCGTGCTTAATTCCAAGAAATGGTTCTCCGGTTTAGATGTTTTATTGTCTCGGAAAGCCGTCTTTATTGCAGATCTTGTCCGTCCATTCTCGTCTCAATGTTAGTTTCGGTTTTTTTCCCACGCTACTGTAAGTTGCATGAGCATGTGATAAGGTAAATAACGTGTGTGGTAGTGCATGTTATACAATGTTTAATGGTATATTCTTTCCTTCATTTGAGTGGAATTGTAGTTCCTGGGTCATGGCTTTACATGACGTACATTATGACATTTGAAACACCCATTCTTTTGTGTCAACCATGAAGGTGTTGGTTGATATGACTCAATCGGATCCGTCCCTAACAATATATCTTTGAGGTTTGCGTCCTCTTCTAAATCCTATTAGAGGTTTTTTGGGGAGTACCTTCTTAATTTATCATCACACACAAATATTCCAATTTTTGGTTAATTTTATTTTGTATCTCATTTCCTAATGTAGATTAAGCTACACTGCATACAAATACATTGTCGTCTACAAGTTTTTTGTTTGTATTGTCAGTGTTGGTACGTGTCCCGCTTTTTCCAGCGCTTTATTCAAAGTGTTAATAGGATATCCTCTTTGTAGGAATCTTAACCTTCATTTCTCTTCAATTTGTTTCAATCTATGTTTGGATTTGAGTTGTTGTGGATGACACGGCAAAACTTTGCTATAGGTAATGATTTTTTTCATTTTTGTGGGATGAAGCTTGTTGAAGTGTAATCGGGCCGCATCTCTAATGAGCAACGAGTCACGTGACTCAGGCGCACCCCATCAACAGCGGCAAAGAAGGTTTCCAAAAATTTTTAAATGCCGGCGCCACGGCGCCGGCCGCTATGGATCATTTAGCGCTGACTGAGCAGCGCGAGTGTGACCAGGCCGGCACAAGAACGAAGCACTCACTACTTTTAAATGGGTTGGGGGTGTTTAAGTAAAGTCTCGGGCTCTCTCGCGGCTCCCTCCCGCGCTGCTGCGGGACGGTGGCTAATAGGCGGCCGCGCGGCAGCCAAGTAGAGTAAAGACTGTAAGTCACGTGGTCAGCACTCAGCAGAGTCCAGGGACTCACTTTTCAGGAGGAGTTGCGCGGCAGGAGGAACACACACAGGCGCAACTTCCGGAAGTTGCGCGCGGCCCGGACTTCCCTAAAGCCGCTACGCGAAAAATTGTGGAGGGAGTGGCCAGGCCCGCACGCAGCACCGCCCCGTCTCTGCACCTGACGAGTAACACTGCAGTCTGCCTTTTCTGTGTCACTGTGAGAGACTGTCTCTCTGTGAGTCACTGTGAAGAGATCTTTCTAGTGCAGCCGAGGAGAGCAGTTCACCGAGCACTTTACAGACTGTAACTGTAAGTATTAGTCTACAGTACTAACCACTGTCTAAACGATTCTACAAATACCAGGTCTAAGCTTGGGGGGGCCTGGCTGGCTGGTCAGTGGCCTCATCCCTCTGGTTCCTTGATGAACCTCCCTGACCTGAGTCCCTGGGGTGGTCTTTATCATGGTTGTGGGGGGTGGGGGTGCTAGATTCAGCGGCCTGTAACCGCGTCCCTGGGGTCTTTTAATCATGGGAGGGGGGGGGTGGCTGGATTCCGTGGCCTTACCTCCTGGGGTCTTATTATGGCCATGGGGGGATGTAATACCTGTTTATCGAGATTGAACATTATTGCTAATCGACTGACTGAGGAATGGTTTACATACTGATGAAGCTCAAAATCTTAAAATGTTAGCCACGCCCACCGACAAAGCCCACGCCCACCGACATATCCCCGCCCACTTTAATTTGGTGGCGCGCGCGTAGCGCGCGCAGTACTGTCAACGGCGGCATTCTAAATTTTTGCCTCAGGCAGCAAAAACCCTAGAAGTGCCCCTGAGTGTAATAGTGTATTACGGTCAGTGCTTTTTTTATATAATGAATAGTTCAGTTTAGGGTGATCAATCTCCACCATAATGTCCAAAAACTCAATGTTTGTTTGATTACACTTATAAGTGAATTTGATGTTTGTAGAAAGTGTTCAAATTATCAACCATACCCATGATCTGTTTTTCGGTGCCACGCCATATTAGGAAGATGTCGTCTATATATCTACGATAAATCAAGAGATGGTCACAAAACTTGTTCAAAATGTATTGGTGTTCAAATTTATGCATATATAAATTGGCATACGCCGGCGCCATGGCCGCGCCCATGGCGGTACCGTTATGCTGTAAATAATAACCGTTTTCAAATCAAAAATAATTTTTCTTTAGGGTTATTGTCAATAAGTCCTGTATAAAATTTTGAAACTTCGGTGACCTATCTCCAGACTGTTTCAATGTTGTCATAATGGCATCTATACCCAAGTCATGTGGTATGTTGGTATATAAATTAATGACATCCATAGTAACAAGCCATATGTTGTCCTTATCCTCTAGGGGAATGTTGATTTCACGTATAATTGAAATGAAATGCGGAGAATCTTTAAGGTAAGTATCCATTTTTTGGACATATGGTTGTAGTATGGTGTCTATGTATTTGTCCAGGGGTTCCAATACTCCACCCCTGACTGATATTATAGGGCGTTCCAGGGGATGTTCCAAGCTTTTATGTATTTTAGGTATGCCATACAAAATTGGGCACCGTGGATGTTTCTGATATAGGAAATCTTTGGTGGACTGATCAATAATTCCTAAACTCACTGCTTGTGTCAAAATTTCTAGTATTAGACCTTGGGTCTGTATGGTGGGATTATCCTTGAGTTAAGTGTATACTTTATTATCATTTAATTGCATCATCAAGTCTCGTCTGTAATCTTCATAATCAAGTAATACAACCCCACCTCCCTTATCTGCTGACTGAAAAACTATACTTGTATCATTTTTTAAGGACTTAATTGCAAGATATTCATCTTTGGTTAGGTTATTCCTCGTGGGTGTTTGTTTAGTTATGTCTCTTTTAGTGTCTACATTCATCACTCGTGTAAAGGACTTAATAAGGGGGTTGGTAACTGGGTTCAAAAGTACTCTTCAATTTGCATTCATTAGCTATATACATTTCATTCGATTTACCAAACATTTCTTTGAGGTTAATTTGTCTCTGAATTTTGTACATATCTATATCACATTCAAATTCATTAAACTTATGTGTAGGAACATAGGACAAACCTTTTTGAAGTACATTGGTTTCAGATTCAGTCAATGGATGTTTGGAAAGGTTGAAGATTGGAATCACATTCTTTGGCGTGATCTTGTAACGGCCCCCCCTCCGTATCAGGTATCTGTTCTTCCTTTGGGGATTCCTTTTGTCCGTCCTGGTGGTGTGTCCTCTGTGTTGTTTCCTCCTCCTAAAAAAACATTTTGGCTATGGTCTCCTTGTTTGTTGTGGTTACTGTTCCGCCATTCCTGTCCCTCATGGTTCACATTTCCATTATATGCGCCTTTTGATGACGTCAGTATAGCGTCCTCGGAATCCGAGTATCCCCCTTCCGAATCCACATCTCGTGCAGCTCTGAATCTCACGCGAGACCTTGATCGGCTCCTGTTTCTGGGATTAACGTATTCTGTGTAATTGCTGAGCCATCGGTACACTCGGGACTCGTCGTAATCCTCTGCTACTCTTCTGAATTTCTCTCTCTTGTAGCGCAGTAAGTAATTTCTATGCTGTTCAACCTGCTTGTTGATCTTTTCCAGGGTTTCCCTATCGGTGTCATCTGCCAAGGCTTCTGCATGTTCAGTTTCAAACGTGGCTAGGTTCCCTTGTGCCTTTTTTAACTCTTTAGATACTTCCTCCACCACAATTACCATTAGATCCAGTGAACACTTATTGAGGATACCGGTCCACTTACGGCAAAATTCTGGATTCTGTCAGCCAATAGTCGGTATATTGCGAATACGAAAACCACGGGGTATCCTTTTCAATCTGTAATAATCAGATAGGAATAGTCCATGTAAATCCAGGTCTGTAATACGTTTCTTTAATTTAAGGATCTCTCCTGTAATATCTTTAATAGACGTGTTAATATGATAGTTAGTGTGTGTGCCTTGCCACAATACTTTTTCAGCATCCTCGGTGGATATGTGTCACGTCTCCGCATGTTTAGCAAGCATCCTGGAGCGTTCAATGAAGTCATCCATGGCAATATATGTAGGGATTTAGCAGGGACGGTGCTTTGTTTAAAGGTAGATCAAGCCTTATATATATACAACAACAGTTTGTAACAAGCACTCACTCCTCCAACCCTTTCAAATGCCTGGGTGCCACTGGAAAGATCAGAAATATATATACTCATATAGAAACACTCCAATGCACTCACAGGTCTTGTTCAGTGAAGCAAAAATGTATTCAATCATCAGGTGCAGGCAACGTTTTGGTATCTAACTTACCTTACCGCCTCTCCACTCGCAGCCGCTCCTTCACTGAACAGCTGTTCTCTCCCGTCTCTCCTATCTTTTGTATTGGCGCGCATGCGCCTAAGATAGGACGCACGGTCGGGACAGAGCGGCTTTCAGTGAAGGAGCGGCTGCGAGTGGAGCAGCGGTAAGGTAAGTGCCAGGTCCCCCGAGCATAATATTATTCACAGGGAGGTGAGAATAAGCGTTCTCACCTCCCTGTGAATAATACAAACGAATGGCAAAGAGTTGTTTTTTTGGAATATGGGAGTTTAGTGTCCCTTTAAACTACAATTCACAGAAACATCAATATTACAAAGTTAATACATGGCCATCTACTGGCCATGTGTTAAAAACAACATGATCACTGTAACAAAATTATCAAATATCTATGGTACGAGTTACCCGATTTGCTGGTTGGGTTTGGGTAAACTATAATGTGTTTGGGTCGGGATTGTATTTGAAAATTTGGAATTAAAATAGAAATTAGTAAATCTCATGAAAAATCAAAAAGGCTGGAATTTGCTAGTTTTTGCTCATCATCTGCAGCTGAAGACAAAGCAGTTTTGTAGCAGATTGGCTTGATTAAATGGGTTAAGCATCAGTTTTATTATAAAGTATATTATTTGATTAGGAGGTGAAGCCAGTCGACCTAAGACTGCTCCACAGATAGCTGAAAGAAAAGAGGCAGCAGTGCACTAGGCAAGTCAGTGTCCAAATGGACGGGAGGTGCTAATGGTAGTAAAAAACAGTAGTATAACAAGAATAAGAACAAAGAACCAGGCACTCAACCCAGATATGAGCTATAAAACAATCCCTTTATTGTGCAACATTGGGAATAACATTAGGTGCTAATAAAAACATTTAAAAAGACATATATACATATACAAAGATGGATCCCGATTAGTAGCATATATCACTATAGTACCTCCCTAACCAAACTCACCTATAATGAATGGCATCCGACCCCATATATACTCATCTGTAAGACAGTCTCGTCATCACAGTCGTAGTCACCATGGGGGCTCCAGCAAAAAGTAGATGCAGAGGGACAATAAGTCTAAAAATGTAGTATGCATCGGAATCACAACCAGAAAAGTGCGGGACGCTGAACGCGTTTCGCTACTACAGCTTTCTCAGCAGCGTACCTGTATGCATATCGAGCGTCTATTTAAACCATGTGGCCGTCCCTGGGTAATGCGTCAGCCAATAGCACGTCTGTTATCCCCAGTATACGAGCGGCAAAAATATCACCATGGCAATCCTCCGACACAAGTCGTAGACGGAGGGTTCTATATCCAAGACGTGATCACATGTTGTTATGCAGGTATAAAACAAATATTAACAAGTATACATAATAAAAAATATACAACAATAGACAATGCCCTAATGTACCCCAATAAACATAGAGCATATAGAATCTAGGATAAGCCTGAATGAGGGTCTACTACAAGGCATCTACGGTGCCTACAGGGAGGAACGTGTATACCTGTACAAAAATCAGTATAGTTGAGCCAATACATAATGCAGAATCATGTATCCCATAACACACGTATGTGGTGCCAAATATATGGAGGCATCCTAAACTAAACGGCACCAATGTCAAGTCAGATTAGCGTCTCTAGAGTTCATCATATCCATAAGGGGTGGTTTAATAACCATGATTTCTCATCATCTTGTAGCGGCAATCATCCAAAATCATCCAGGTAAGTACAATAGCGGAGATTATCCAAGGTAGCATAGACATGAGTACCCAGTGTCTCCCATAATGCGAAGTGACATTGGTACTCGATCTCTCAAATTAAATATATCGGACAGATGTCTTCACAAATTGAAGATTCCAAAAATATATAATCCCTGTGATATACATCCAGCAAAGGACAAGAACCATGATGGAGATAAAACACCATGCCCGAAGCCAAAGACACGTTGTAGACCACCAACGTTCCCAGCATAGAGGGGCACTCAGCCTTCCATATCAGCATGTAGATTCAATCCTCCGATGAAAAGGTTACATCATGTAAAGCCAATAAGTGACATCCACTGAAAGTTCACTACGTACTGTAGATCTCACAGGATGTACTAAATAATGATATAAAAGTAATAATGACAGTCAAATAAATGGGGAAAAATCCAACTCCTCATTCAATCATTCATCTTTGTATGTGTATATATGTCTTTTTAAATGTTTTATTAGCACCTAATCTTATTCCCATGTTGCACAATAAAGGGATGTTTTATAGTTCATATCTGGGTTGAGTGCCGGTTCTTTGTCCTATTCTTGTTAGTATACTGCTCCACAGATAGACTGGCGCTAAGAAGGCTGGAAGTGCTTCAATAACACCATACAACATGTTCTAAGTACTCTCTCATCCATGGCAAGCATGAAAGTCTGCATACCCTGGACCTCGATTAATGCCAATGGCAGTGCTCTGTAGTTGGATAAAGTTTATTAAACTTAGGTTTTTTTTGGCGCATTAACAAGAGTAGGTCCTGCAAGAACTAAAAAGTGGCTAAACAAATAACCAAAAATGAATTTCTCATGGCTGAGCTGTCTGGATTTGCTTTTATAGTTACACAGTGTACGCTTCACTGCCAGGATGTTTTTGTTGGGTCACTCCTCCTACTGCTCCGTTCCCCGCAGTGGAATTACAAAAGTATGAAAAGGAAGTGGACGCCACGCAGAGGAAACTGCAAACACAGAGTGTTTATTTTTCCAACATGTTCGCCGTTTCCTCTGCGTGGCGTCCACTTCCTTTTCATACTTTTGCATTTGCTTTTAGGATGTCATGGCTGATCTACATGGGCTGGTTAATAGGTTTAGTTTGGCTTGTCTGCATTGATTGGATGGCAAAATTGGTCTGGGTATCAGTTTGGCTTGTTAGCTGATTGCCACTTATGTCTGTCTTTCTTTATTGTCTGTTTATAGCTGTGTGGCTTGGCTAGACAGTTACCCTGGTTTGGTTGGTTGGTTGGTGGGCTGGCTTGACCAGGGGTGAAACAACCACTTTCTATACAGATGTCTCCTTAAGGGTATCTCCACTGCTAAAGTCACCTGGGTTGTAAGGATAGATATGTGGATGGTGGAAATGTACCTGCAGTATCCTGTGTCTTTGAGCAGTAGTTTAGAAGAAATCCAATGAGTTTGTCCTAGAACGCTGTGGTGGTGCAGGTCCGCCCACTTTCATTGACTGCCTGCATGTAAAATGTCCTGCGTGTTTTCCTTTAGTGCATGCGCAGAATGTGAGAGGATCCGTCGGGACGCTGCAGGGACTGTGACCATCACAGCAGCTTGCTGACCTCACTAATAATGGAGGAGTAATCAGGTACTTCCTTTTTCCTCTCCCACTCCCTCCCATACCAGATTGCCTCATATTCCCAGCATCCCTATGAAATCAATCTTAGAGTTAGACACAAACAAATCTTTATTAAAAACAACACAAGTTCCCCTGTATTGTTACAGTAGTGTGGGAAGAGGGTTTAACTTTTCCTCCCCTGTCTCTCTCTGCATAATCACTGGAAAAATGAACTTAGAGAGTCAGGGGGAAAGGATTTTCTTACTGCAGCCAAGTGGGTGTGTCTGCTACCATGATGATGCACATTGAGTGACAGCACTCCCAGCACAGGGGAAGACACACCCCCAGGAACCTGCACAACTTTCCATGCTGCTACAATCAAACGAAAGGGAATTCTGGGGAAAAAAAAAAGGTAGGGGGAGGGTTGGGGGATGGTGTACTTAAAATAAACCCCCAAAAAAATGCTTTCCTCAGTGGAGATACCCTTAACAATATGGAAGTCCCGATAAGACTTTTAAAGCTGCAGTTTATTTACCAGCCAACTTCAATTACATATAGCCTTCTGGGGCAATACAAAATTGTCAGCTTATTTTCCTAGTATTTATTTTTAATTAAAGGATAAACTAACTGGGATATAATGATAAGGCAGAAGAAAATTTGAATGAAGCTGTGCACAGAAAATAGTGGAAAAATTAATTGTAGGTGTCTGTCACAAGGCACCAAATGCTAGGAAGGAAATTAACCTCCATATGAAGTTGGCAAAGGCCACAGGTTTGCAGCATGTTTATGTTCATGGGGGATTTCAATTAGACTAAATCTATCTAAAAGAGCCTTTACTATGGATGAACTTAATTTTTGGAGAAAGGTCTCTCTTTTTCTCCCCTTGTCTGCAAGGTTTACTACGTAATCATTGCTCTCCATGTGGAGTGGCTATAATTACACATAGGCGCCCTGTTGACAGCCCCTTTTATTATGCCTTTGAGTTTGATTGGATATATGAATCTGAACCTTCTTGAGTGGGACTAAGTAGTGGAGAATTTAGACCTGAATCAATTTCTCTCCTATAAATTTTAGCTTTTCTCTAGTGGACAAATTTCAATCAGTAATGTAACATTAGCAGAAAAGAGAGTAGCCTTACAAATGTATGCAAAAATGACAGTGTCATCAGGAATTAGATAAAGGAGGTTTAGTAGTCATTAAAGGGTATGTCCACCTGAGAAAAAACTTTGGCCATATTTAAGCTCTCCTTTTCCCACCCCCAACTGCCAATTTAGATCTGTAATAAAAGGTTCCGAATCATACTTACAGCTGACTTCTCCGGCTCTCTGCTAACTGAAAGCAAGAGAGAGGGGCTGGACCGGCAACAGCGTCTGTGACTGGCTGACGGTCAGCCAATCACAGACGCAATTGCTGGCTATGAAGATAACTTGGTGGTTGGGGGTAGGCAGGGGAGAGCTTCAATAGATTTTAAGCTAGGAGGAAGGGCAACAATATAGGGATCTGGAGGGTGGAAAGGCTCCCCTGCACATGTCACAGAGGTTAAGGAAGCAGCAAGACTGGATGACTCACTACACAGAGTTGCCAGTATGGGGTTAAATTTTAGTTTTTGGGTGGACATGCCCTTTAGTTACCCATTGACTTGTACAGCTCCTATGAACAGGATATGCAGGATTTTATTGTAGAATCCATTCATTTTCTTATTATCATAATTACTTCAATATTCAATATTGAATAAAAGTTCTTATCGTTAAAAATGGTGCTAATTTTCCCCAACCATCAGATGTTAGCTTTCAAATGTTAATAATATCTGATTGGTTGGGGCAAAATTATCAACATTTTTAACGATAAGAACTTTTATTGTTTAATTGAATGTATTAATTACTGCAGTGTGGGGCGACTTTTGGTCAAAATCCTCATCCACCTACGCGAATAAATACATGGTGGTGGTGGGAAGAACAACATTTATTTGGTAAATTTGCGCTATTTTCCCATTTATAAAGTTATTTAAACATTAAATAAATTACATTATATTGAAACCATCATGAGAATCTTAATTCAAAATACCTATTTGATGGGTGCAGAGGCTTTTCAGTTTTTAGACTTGAAACTGTATGCATTGGAATACAGGGTACTATCCCATTATACAGAAACAAACTTTCGGCTAATAACATATTGTCCGTGGACTCCTCCCCCCATGTTTCTTAAGGGATTCCTTATAGGCGTTTCTTTACATTAGAAGGAACTGCCCATTAGATTCCGAATTTCTCTCTTAATCATGTAAGAGATCGTCTTTTAGAGAAAGGATATAAATTGTTAAAAATGTAAAGTACCTGGGGCTTGGAGGTCGGATTGATTATTCCTACCCGACAATACCATTCGTTGAGGAGCTACAGCACGTAGAGTTTTCATTTGCCAGGTTAGTCCCGGACTATTCTTTATAAAGATAGAGCTGAAACCAGGAGGAAGACTGGCAGAATCAGTTTTCTTTGGGTTGGTGCTCCTCACAGAAACAATATTGGGAGGTATGAATTACCCGTCCTATATCCCTGTCCCAAGAACATTTTAAATGTTTTTTTTTTGTTTGTTTTATTTTAAGTGTTTTTTTAGTTTTTTTTTTTTTTGTATTTTTATTTTAAGACTTTATGCCCACTATAGTCCTCCTTAAAGGGTATGTCCACCCTTAAAATTTTTTTGATATAGTCTCCCAGCCCCACCGCTATTTTTATATTTAGAAAGTGCCCCAAACTTTTACTTACCTCCCTCTTTCCTCCGCCGCGCTGCCGGCCCTCTGCTTGCGAGAAAAAGCAAGCAGAGGGGCGGGACGGCAGTCGCGTCTGGATTGGCTGAGCGGCAGCCAATCACAGACGCGGCTGGAGGTCATAAGTGCAGCGGAGGAAAGAGGGGAGGTAAGAAAAGTTTGGGGCACTTTTAAACATAAAATGAAGCCTTAAGTATATGTCCACCCTTAAATTAATTTTAATTGCTGTTCCCCCATGTCTCCCAGTCCCCAACCGGTAATTTTTTTTTCAGAAGCCCCCCAAACTCTACTTACCTCTCCTCTTTCCTCCGCTGCGCTCCCGGCCTTCTGCTTGCAAGAAAATGCAAGCAGAGGGACGGGACCGGCAGTCGCGTCTGTGATTGGCTGCGCGGCTGCCGGTCATTCAGTGCAGCGGAGGAAAGAGGAGAGGTAAGTAAGAGTTTGGGGAGCTTTTTGAAAATAAAAAATATGCGGTTGGGGCTGGGAGACATGGGGGAACAACATATTAAAGGGTTTTATGCTTAGGGGGGGGAGTAGTAGAGGGAGCGGAGGGAGAGGGGGGAGGGGGAGAAGGGCTGCATTACGCATGGCAAATATCACCGGAGGCAAGGTAGCAGGCAGACCTATAGGACTCTGCTAGCCTCCTGGTGGGCAGTTTTTGGGACTTGGGGGGGGGGGATTACAGGCGAACACTATGGAGCTGGGATGTGAGGTAAGGTTAAACTACACTACATGGTGGGGCCAGTAGTTGGGGGGATTATAGTTTTGAGGGTGGACATGCCCTTTAACATATGTCAAAGAGTATAAGAGAGTTCATCTGGAGCAGTCAAAATACAAATTTCAATGAAAGGGACATTAACCATCCAGTTCTCTCCTGTAAAAAAATAGATACTGTGGGTATGTTAATGTATTTTCTGTTGTTGCACACATAAGATCACAAACCCCCAAAGATGCTAGAGATTTGAGACTAATCTATCTCACCTCGCGCTTTTAGTTGCTTTCTCACCCTGGGTGGCTAGTAGAAATCATTTCAAGGAGCATGAACCTCAACTGGTCCTGATTATGGCAAAACATTCATTGATCATGCCCAATTTCAAAGCATTTCAGATAAACAGAAAAGTTAAACAAAATGTATAGGTATAACAGCAATGCAATTACATTTGTAATATACTACACTAACCTATTACAATACTATTATATAGTCATATTACCTAGAACATGTTTTAAATGTACAAGATCAAGTTTAAAATGATTTACTATTCATTCACTAAAGTCAATGTGGTGATACCAGGCGTTATCGACTTAAGGTGTGCATTTCTCACACGCTCCATTGATTGTGATTCAAATAGCATGTAAGATTGCAGTTCGAGATTTATTATATATATTATTATGTATATTACCATACTATTAGTGTTGCCGCAGCCTAGGGCTCGTTCACACTAGAATATAATATGAAGAAAATAAAGAGCAACCAATAAACACTCAACCTCACACACAAGTTATTGCATATACCAAAAGTGCATTATTGTGCACATGAATGTTTTGGGACAGCTAGGTCCTTTCTCAAGGTGAGCCACTCTATACAACCACCTTTTATACCATAGGGTGTGGCCTGTAATAGGTCACTTTCCACAAACACATTTCAACATGCATACGTTGTGGTGCTAATAAAATATTGTGCAAAATATTTGTGTAATGTCCCAAATAATAATGTCTATGATGAGTTATGATGAGGTGTTCACACTTGTAAAAGCACTTCCGAACATGCACAATAAATTACTTTGTTATGTAATACTTGTGAGGTTGCGTGTTTCATTTGTTGCTCTTCGTTTCTTCATTTATTGTAGTCATGTCAAGGAACAGACATTTGGTCAACCAGTGACTATAGCGGTGGTGTGTAGGTATCTGGAACAATATTTGTACTTTATCGAACTGGTACCGTGTCACACCTACGCGCTGCGTACAGTGCGTTGCGTGCAGCGCATGTGTTTGCAGCAGTTTTGCTGCATTAACGAATGGTATAGCCACTTGAAAACAATGGGCACTGCTATTCGATAACGCAGGGTAACATCCCACAACATCACAGCGGTAGGAAGCCTCATAGTGTGAACGAGCCCTAAGCCGCAGGCCGGAAGCACTATCGCCTGTAAAAACAATTTAAAAAAATATTTATGATCACTATGAAAACTTGTGGATACAAGAACCATATAAAATAAACCCAAAATGAGGGTTTCTACAGAAATAAAAAGACAGGCACAATAACTAGTGGATCTTGGAAGTTGAAAAGGGAACTACAGTGGAAGATCACCTTTAGGCTTGAAGAGCTAGAATGATGTACGTAATTATTGCACTTTATTAATTAATAACCTAGATCCATCGGTAGTTTCATCATGACAATAGTTTTTGAAGTTAAAGGGCATGTCCACCCCCAAAACTATAATCCCCCAATACTGGCCCCCCATGTAGTGTAGTTTAATCCTTACCTCACATCCCAGCTCCATAGGTTCTCCTGTAGTCCCCCCCCAAAGTCCCAAAAAATGACCACCAGGAGGCTAGCAGGTCCATATAGGACACTGCCTGCTACCTGGCCTCCCGGAGATAGCATTGCCATGGTACGCAGCCCCCCTCCCCCCTCCCTCACCTCCCTCTCCTCCTCCCTGTACCTGCATCCTCCCCCCTAGCATAAATATCCCCTTTAACAGTTAGTAATCCCGCCATGTCACCTTGGCCCCAACCGCTTCATTTTTTATTTAGAAAGTGCCCCAAACTTTTACTTACCTCCCCTCTTTCCTCCCCGCGCTGCCGGCCTCTGCTGCTCAGCCAATCACAGACGCGGCTGCGCGGCCGGGAGCGCGTCAGAGGAAAAGGGGAGTAAGTAGAGTTTGGGGGGCTTAAAAAAAAAAATATGCGTTTGGGGCTGGGAGCCCATGGGGAATAGCATAACAAAATTGAAATTTAGGGTGGACTTGCTCTTTAAACAGTTGGTTACCTCCCCTTTTCAGCGATAGACTTACTCTTACATTTTCAGTCCTTTACCCCACTTTGGAACCTTTTAAATACATTCTGCAAACTGCACTGGCTTCAATGCAAGTCTTTATTCTTAATTGTTTATTTAGATATACTAGAAAGGGAGCTGCACAGGCTGCAAGCACAAACTTTTAAAGGGAAATACATATATTTTAGAATGTAAAAATTTCAACAAATCACTGGTGTTGGTTCATTTATTCAGTTTCAAAGGGTCTAGATTTGAATGTACACTCTCTCAACTTAATGTTAAACGGAAGTTCAGTGTATAACATATAATTTTAAGAAAAGATTCCGAAATATTGACCTACTGTGTAGGACCCCTAATATAGACCGTTATGGTCTTGCCCTTGACTCAGTCCCTGGGTTGATTCAGTTTCTGAGTAGGGATCTGAGCATGTTTGTCCCATCCAACAGCCAATCAGTAGAAATTACTGTTAGAAACATTCCATGTTAGTGTGCATTCTGGAGAAGAGGACTGTTACAGAAACTAAAATGTCAGCACACTAATGTCACACAGCAGGGAACAGCAAGGGGTATAAATTCAACAGATTTTTCAAAATGAAAGAGAATATGTAGAAAACTAGGTATGCATAATATAAACTAAGAATTCTAAAAATAGTTCTTGACTGAACTTTCCCTTTAATTAAAACATCAACCTTAAATGCATACCCTCCAGCTAACACCTTTATACTTACACTGATAACACATAGTACAGAGCTGCTGTCACTAGGTATACGTTATTAATTATATATCCATAATATGTATTGTATAGAATATTTTATATAAATATTATAAAATATACTTTTCCATGCTTAAAGGGCATGTCCACCCCCAAAACTATAATCCCCCCAACTACTGGCCCCACCATGTAGTGTAGTTTAATCCTTACCTCACATCCCACTCCAAAGGTTCTCCTGTAGTCCCCCCCCAAAGTCCCAAAACTGCCCACCAGAGGCTAGCAGAGTCCATATAGGGCCTGCTACCTTGCCTCCGGTAGATATTTGCCATGCGTACTGCAGCCCTTCTCCCCCCTCCCTCTCCCTCTCCCTTTTCTACTATCCCTCCCCCTAGCATAAAACCCCTTTAATATGTTGTTCCCCCATGTCTCCCAGCCCAACCGCATTTTTTATTTTCAAAAAGCTCCCCAAACTCTGCCTGCTACCTGGCCTCCGGGAGAAGTTTGGCATGCGTACTGCAGCCCTTCTCCCCCTCCCTCCCTCTCCCGATTCCCTCCCCTAGCGTAAATCTGTAATATATAAGATTCCCCCTGGGCTCCCCGCCCCAACTGCTATGTTTGTATCTTTAGAAAGCTCCCCAAACTCTTACTCACCTCTCCTCTTTCCTCTGCCAAAGGGAGCTGCCGGCAGCCGCATCCATGATTGGCTGCCGCTCAGCCAACACAGACGCTTGCATTTTCTCGCAAGCAGAGGGGCCGGGAGCGCGGCGGAGGAAAGAGGGTATGTAGAGTTTGGGGGCTTTCTAAAGATAAAAATAGAGCGGTTGGGGCTGGGAGCCCAGGGGAATCTTATATGAAAAAGTTATTTTAGGGTGGACATACCCTTTAAGCTACTTACACATGTGTGAAATGTGAACCCACAATGGTATTGGTAAGTGTATGATTCAAAATGATCAGAAAGAAATAAGGATGTTGCTTTTGATCCATTTTGGAATCATTCACATTTTATTGTTTTGTGATGTATAATGGCATTCAGTGTATTGTGCTTTATATTTCATGTTGCTGCGCAAGAAACCTCTGCAAACGTTTTTACATTGACCCAAGACAAATTTTTTAAAGTGACTTTTTAATTTATTTCCCCATCCAATACTGTCAGATGCACAAATCAACAGTCCTGGAATCTGCAGGACAGTTGGCACCATTTATTACAGTTTTTTGTCAATGTTTTAACCTCTATCTGTGTGCCAAACATTTATTAGTTTTTTGCCAATCATTTTCCCAGATTGGGTGCAAACCATTTATTAGAGTTTTGGTGCCAACTCTTTATCAGAGTTTGTGCCACTGATTTTAACCGGTATCTGTGTGCCAACTGTTTATTAGAGTCTGGATGCCAACCATTATTAGAGTTTGTGCCAATGATTTTACCAGATTTTTTGTCAACCATTGTATGTGTGTGAGAGGATGTAGTGCAGTATGTGTGAAATGGGTGTACGTATAGTATGTGTGAGAGAGGGTGTATGTACAGTATGTGTGAGAGGGTGTTTTTACAGTGTGTGCGTGAGTGTGTATTGTTCAGTGTATGTGAGCGTTGATACACTGCAGGAGAGAGAGTGTGAGAGATAGAGAATAGACTGCAGGAGAGTGTGAGTATAAAATATGTATGGAACTTTACTGTCTGTTCTCACTGCATGGGACCTTTACCTGTCTGTTTTCACTGTATGGGATCTTTACTGTCTGTTCTCATTGTATGGGACCTTTACTGTCTGTTCACACTGTATGGGATCTTTACTGTCTGCACTCACTGTATGAGACCTTTACTGTCTGCTCTCACTGTATGGGACCTTTCCTAGCTGCTCTCACTGTATGGGACCTTTTCCTAGCTGCTCTCACTGTATGGGACCTTTACTGTCTGCCTCACTGTATGGACCTTTACTGTTTTGTTCTCACTGTATGGAACTTTACTGTTTGTTCTCACTGTATGGGCCTTACTGCTGTTTTCACTGTATGGGATCTTTACTGTCTGCTCTCATTGTATGGGACCTTTACTGTCTGTTCACACTGTATGGGACCTTTACTGTCTGCTCTCATTGTATGGGACCTTTACTGTCTGTTTTCACTGTATGGGATCTTTACTGTCTGCTCTCATTGTATGGACCTTTACTGTCTGTTCACACTGTATGGGATCTTTACTGTCTGCACTCACTGTATGAGACCTTTACTGTCTGCTCTCACTGTATGGGACCTTTACTGTCTGCTCTCACTGTATGGGACCTTTACATCTGCTCTCACTGTATGGGACCTTTACTGCTGCTCTCACTGTATGGACCTTTACTGTCTCTCACTGTATAAGTGGTAGATTGCTCAACCAAACATATACTTTGTTGCAGTTATGATGTTTTTTTTTTATATTTTCTTTACTAAATGTGTTAGATATTGTTAAAAGACATTTCATAACGGTTAGATTTGATTTAGATTTGTTAGGTTAGGCTAGTTAGCCTGGTTAGGTAAGTGAGGGCCCTATTAAAAAGTCTACCTTGACGTGTGGCAGGCTCCTTTGGGCAAAATTCTTTATTCTTCGGAATTTGTGTGGATAAATGTCTATTTAAAGAAACTTTACAAATAAATGTTGCCAAGTTTCAAATGACAAAATGGCTAGCCACGCTCCACCCCAAAGCCATGCCCACCCACACAAGCCACCCCCCACTCCGTTTCGCCGGTGGCGGCACCTACAGACACCCCCTGGCTGTTGGATTGTCCAAACATTCAGATCTGAAGCAACTGAATCAACCCAAGGTGCTGGGTCCAGGGCAAGACAATAACTGTCTCTACTAGGGGTCTTGCAAACAAGTCATATTTCAGAAGCATTCATTTATACCCAGACAAAATTGCTGAATGGGCAGGCTAAGGCCATTGGGGTGGAAAAAATACTGCATATGTATTTTGCACTGAACTTCCCCTTTAAGTAATAATTTAAAAAAAATTATACTGGTTAGCAGTTGAACCACACCACCCATCCTCCATTATCAAACAAAGTGATCTAAAAATTGCATCATTCAGGGCAGCAGTGAATGCCACAACAATGCATAGTTAAAATATCCAGGTAGATGTTTAACTACACCACCCTGCATCCCTTATCTTGCGGAAGTGTAATAATGTTGAATCCAGTAGTTTTACAAAAAAATGCAGCAAGTTTTACTATGCACTACCATACAGCTGTGCTGCAAGAAAGCTTGAGAAAGGACTCCTATCCGAAACATGTAGCACGCATGTTTCAGTGTTGATAAAACTCTTATTTTACACACGCTACAGTCCTGTTGTTATCGTCATTACACTTTACTACTTATTATGGACTTGGTTATCTAACATGGTGGAGACTGAAAAAGTGAAGGCTCTGGAATCTTCACTTTTTGTATCTGGATACCCCTTTTTGATTATAATATATTTCAAGAGGAGCAGGGTTGGTTAATTATATGTACATATATTTTGTTGTTTTTTTTCATTTGCCAGGCTGTATACAGTATTTCTGTGTCAAAGCAAATGGCTTAGGTACCATAAACCAAGCAGGGGACAGGGAGTTTCTTTAGCATCAGGCCTCCGAACCATCGGGTGTTCTAACAAGGTGGACATTGGACATATGACCTCTGCGTAAACTATGGAGAGATTAAAACACCGTTTTTTTTGTTTTTTTTTAATGGCCATAACTTGACTTGAATTGCTACATCTAAGCCTAAAGTCAGTTCAGACATCAAAGATCGCTGAAAGATGACAGACAGAATCTGCAAGATGCAGTGGAAGACCATCACAGCCCAGTGAATTTTTCGGGCTCTTTAAGAGAGGAAGCCATAGAGTTAATGATATTTGAATGAATGAAAGGTTATTCCATGTTCTACCTGATACTCTACCAGACTTATCACAAGGGTTTAGGTCACTGTGGGTATGCGCACTATGGCCTCTCATCTTCCAGACTAGTTAGGGAGAGTTAGGGATCTGAGTTCATTATTTTTGAAGACCATGCGGTGAATCTGCATCTTCAAACTTGTTTTTACATTGATGAAAGATTTTTAACAAGAAATCACAAACATTGGACTTATATAATGAAAAAATTTTTTTTTATGAACCAATGAAACATTCTGTGTCCTATTCAGTTATAAATAAGCTTTACTGGAGTTTAATGGCATCCAAATAAAACATCCTGTACCTGTCAACACAAAACAAAATGCATGTAAGACACCTATACATATTTTATTTATAAGAATGTAAAAATATATGTATAAAGAGTATAAACACAAGTCCTCTCTGTGGTATGTGTGTCATTATGTGTCTTTCTTTATTCTTCTTATTGCAACAATGGAGAATTATTGTAATGTGATTATTTTACTTTATTTTATTTTCACAATGCAATTTAAGATGTCACAAAAATGGCATTTTTCATATTTAAGCACAGTGATGCCTACTGAAATAAATGGAATTAAAGAGGAACTTGATCTCCATAAAGAAAGTGGTTCCTCTATTACAAAGAGCACAATTCTACCTGTAAATGACTCCAGGATCATGCTTCTATGCAGTCTATACAAATTGACAGCAGTGTAAATAGTGGGGTTTTCCACTAGCACAGTGATCTGTGACATCACCAGCAACTTTGCATCAACAGCCCTACATCTCCAACTTCTTAATCAGTTTGAAAACTAACCACAAGTCAGAAAAGCATATAGGCCAAAGAAAGGACAGAGAATAATTACAGTTCTGTACTAGCTTCAGGATGGTGGTGGTGGGATTATTTTTTGAGGGTGGGCTTTTCATACAGTCGTCATTTGCCGTCAAGAGACAGGGCATACCAGAAAGTATAACTTCACAAGCCTAAAAGTTAAGGTCCAGAAAAGCTAGATATATTTGCATTTAAGGTTTGTACACGCACGAGTGGTATGAACATTTGTTTCCTGATAATCGGCCCGTTGTTGGCTTTATCGGCCCGAAACAACGGTTGTTCAGAGATCCTTTTATATTCCCCCGCACTCCTGTTTGTTTTTCGTCATTGATGGTGCTATTTCCCCTTTTCCTGCTCACCACCAGCAGTGATAATACTTAAATAGTAAATACTTGTAGGGAGACGCACTCTTTCAATTTCAATCAGTTTATTCGTGACATGCTGATACACCACAACGTTTCGGGGTCCTCCCCCTTCCTCATATGTAAAAGTACAACACACACCTGTGGCAGTTAAAATACACATTGTCCCTCCCCTTTGGAGGTGTGTACTATACAACTTGTGATTTTAAAACATTTTCTATTTGTGCTCATTCTTAGAGTGCAACTTAAAAACACTTAAACACAAGCTAATTAACATGGTTTTGTACATAGACTTTGATTGTAAAATTTTTTTCATTAAAATATTTCCCCTTGATACAATATATATTATTGTTTTTATTTTCCTTCTTGAATAGCTGTGTTTATTTTAAAAGTGCACGTGCCTATATTATGAGTGCTATTTAATCAATATAAGTGCTATTATAAAGTGCTACTGGGTTAAATACTTAAAATGTTAAATAGTTAAAACCACCTTTGGATTTTTAATATTTACTTATCTTGTTATTAGGTTCTTAAGGGTCTATTTTGTTATCTTATGTTAGTTCTTATTTTGTCCTTAGTGGTGTTCCTCTACTCTATTATCTTGTGGACCGAATAATAAGTTAAAAATAATAGCAGAATTGTTTGGTTCTATCTTTGCTTTTTCTTTATCTTTATTGAATACTTTCTTAGCTTTATTTATTTTGTCTAAGAAGCACCTGAAGTTCATCTCCTCATTAACCCTTTTGGGTGCCTGGTGTTAAGGTGGTGGATCCAGTATATTCTCTTTGGGAGTGTGTTATTATAATCTCCCCCTCTATATGGTTTATTTTACCACCTCTAACACCAACTATCTAACTTGTGCTGCATTATGTCCAGTGGTCTTAAAATGTTTGGAGACTGATGTTGCTCTTTCCTTTTTCTCTATATTACATCATTTGATGTCTCTTTTATGCTCTCCAATATCTGGTCCTAATTTGTCTTTTAGTTTTTCCCACTATGCTTTACCACATGGGCACTTGAGCATATATTGACCCCCATGGTTATGCAGCTGGCAAAGTGTTTCAACGGTATCAAATTGCCTTTAAGGGGATGGGCTACATTTTTCTCCTTTAATAATTGCTGTGCCATGCTTGACAGTTCATGCAAGGAAATGTGCCTTTCTTTAGTCTATTTTTTAGCTTCTATTCTTTTCTTTTTTATAGGTCAGAGTGTACCAATTGGGCTTCCCAAGTTGTGACTATTTTGTATGCAAATAGGTTTCTCTTTAAACAATACTCCCACCGTCTCATCACTAACAACAATACATGTTCAGAGATCCGCCTGGTCGATCAGGCATTGATCCTCGACCGAACAGGGGCTTTTCGGCCAATACAGGGCCTACAACACAACCGATTATCGGCCGAACGAACGTTTCTGACCCATTGTGCATCACGGGTCGGAGACCAGTGATCGCACGTGTGACGAACCTTAAATTGGTTGCTGTCCTGTGATCTTTAAAGATAGTACATTTTTTTTTGCGGTTGCAAATGTTTCTAGATATTCTATATTCTGCACACTGGATCGGTATTTTCAGTTTATTGATTTAATTAATTACCTCTGAAACATAAACTAAAGGTTCGCAAACACGTCAGATAATATTCGTACGAGGAACGCTTACATCCGCATCGTATTCTATAGTTGTTTCTTGTTCCACGACGCCGGTACATACTTTAAAGGGCATGTCCACCCCCATTTTTGTGACTTTTCCATAGTGAGCTCTCCTGCCCCCAGCCCCAACCTCCATAAAGATTTTACTGGAATCTCCCACGATCTTTACTTACCTACCGCGTCTTTCCCACGGCGTACTGTACGCATCCCTCTGCTTGCCATTAAAATGTAAGCAGGGCGGGACCGGCAGCCGCGTCCGTGATTGGCTGAGAACCATTGCAGCTGGAATGTAAGGCAAGGATTTTATTACACCTACAGTGGTGGCCAGTAGTGGGGGGATTATAGTTTAAGGGGGTGGACATGCCCTGTAACGATAGTTGTTAGATAATTGTTAAAAAATGTGCGTTGACTCAGACTAAGTACGACATACGTTCTTGCGTGTTTCTCCCTTTAAGGAGGACTATAGTGTGCATAAAGTCTTAAAATAAAAACTACAAAAAAAAAAAAAAACTAAAAAAACTTAAAATAAAAACAACAAAAAAAAAACATTTAAAATGTACTTGGGACAGGGATATAGGACGGGTAATTCATACCTCCCAATATTGTTTCTGTGAGGAGCACCAACCCAAAGAAAACTGATTCTGCCAGTCTTCCTCCTGGTTTCAGCTCTATCTTTATTAAAGGAATAGTCCGGGACTAACCTGGCAAATGAAAACTCTACGTGCTGTAGCTCCTCAACGAAATGGTATTGTCGGGTAGGAATAATCAATCCGACCTCCAAGCCCCAGGTACTTTACATTTTTAACAATTTAATATCCTTTCTCTAAAAGACGATCTCTTACATGATTAAGAGAGAAATTCGGAATCTAATGGGCAGTTCCTTCTAATGTAAGAAACTGCCTATAAGGAATCCCCTTAAGAAACATGGGGGGGAGGAGTCCACGGACAATATGTTATTAGCCGAAAGTTTGTTTCTGTATAATGGGGATAGTACCCTGTATTCCAATGCATACAGTTTCAAGTCTAAAAACTGAAAAGCCTCTGCACCCATCAAATAGGTAAATTTTGAATTAAGATTCTCATTGATGGTTTCAATAATGTAATTTATTTAATGTTTAAATAACTTTATAAATGGGAAAATAGCGCAAATTTACCAAATAAATGTTGTTCTTCCCACCACCACCATGTATTTATTCGCGTAGGTGGATGAGGATTTTGACCCAAAAGTCGCCCCACACTGCAGTAATTAATACATTCAATTAAACAATAAAAGTTCTTATCGTTAAAAATGTTGATAATTTTGCCCCAACCAATCAGATATTATTTAACATTTGAAAGCTAACATCTGATTGGTTGGGGCAAAATTAGCACCATTTTTAACGATAAGAACTTTTATTCAATATTGAATATTGAAGTAATTATGATAAATAAGAAAATGAATGGATTCTACAATAAAATCCTGCATATCCTGTTCATAGGAGCTGTACAGAGTCAATGGGTAACTAAAGGGCATGTCCACCCCAAAAACTAAAATTTAACCCCATACTGGCAACTCTGTGTAGTGAGTCATCCAGTCTCTGCTGCTTCCTTAACCTCTGTGACATGTGCAGGGGAGCCTTTCCACCCTCCAGATCCCTATATTGTTGCCCTTCCTCCTAGCTTAAAATCTATTGAAGCTCTCCCCTGCCTACCCCCAACCACCAAGTTATATCTTCATAGCCAGCAATTGCGTCTGTGATTGGCTGACCGTCAGCCAGTCACAGACGCTGTTGCCGGTCCAGCCCCTCTCTCTTGCTTTCAGTTAGCAGAGAGCCGGAGAAGTCAGCTGTAAGTATGATTCGGAACCTTTTATTACAGATCTAAATTGGCAGTTGGGGTGGGAAAGGGAGAGCTTAAATATGGCCAAAGTTTTTTTCTAGGGTGGACATACCCTTTAAGAATGACTACTAAACCTCCTTTATCTAAATTCCTGATGACACTGTCATTTTTGCATACATTTTGTAAGGCTACTCTCTTTTCTGCTAATGTTACATTACTGATTGAAATTTGTCCACTAGAGAAAAGCTAAAATTTATAGGAGAGAAATTTGATTCAGGTCTAAATTTCTCCACTACTTAGTCCCACTCAAGAAGGTTCAGATTCATATATCCAATCAAACTCAAAGGCATAATAAAAGGGGGCTGTCAACAGGGCGCCTATGTGTAATTATAGCCACTCCACATCTGGAGAGCAATGATTACGTAGTAAAACCTTGCAGACAAGGGGAGAAAAAGAGAGACCTTTCTCCAAAAGATTAAGTTCATCCATAGTAAAGGCTCTTTTAGATAGATTTAGTCTAATTGAAATCCCCCATGAACATAACATGCTGCAAACCTGTGGCCTTTGCCAACTTCATATGGAGGTTAATTTCCTTCCTAGCATTTGGTGCCTTGTGACAGACACCTACAATTAATTTTTCCACCTTATTTTCTGTGCACAGCTTCATTCAAATTTCTTCTGCCTTATCATTATATCCCAGTTAGTTTATCCTTTAAATTAAAAATAAAATACTAGGAAAATAAGCTGACAATTTTGTATTGCCCCAGGAAGGCTATATGTAATTGAAGTTGGCTGGTAAATAAACTGCAGCTTTAAAAGTCTTATCAGGGACTTCCATATTGTTAAAGGGTATCTCCACTGAGGAAAAAGCATTTTTTTGGGGGGGTTTATTTTAAAGTACACCATCCCCCAACCCTCCCCCTACCTTTTTTTTTTCCCCAGAATTCCCTTTCGTTTGATTGTAGCAGCATGGGAAAGTTGTGCAGGTTCCTGGGGGTGTGTCTTCCCCTGTGCTGGGAGTGCTGTCACTCAATGTGCATCATCATGGTAGCAGACACACCCACTTGGCTGCAGTAAGAAATCCTTTCCTCCCTGACTCTCTAAGTTCATTTTTCCAGCTGATTATGCAGAGAGAGACAGGGGAGGAAAAGTTAAACCCTCTTCCCACACTACTGTAACAAATACAGGGGAACTTGTGTTGTTTTTAATAAAGATTTGTTTGTGTCTAACTCTAAGATTGATTTCATAGGGGATGCTGGGAATATGAGGCAATCTGGTATGGGAGGGAGTGGGAGAGAGAAAAAGGAAGTACCTGATTACTCCTCCATTAATTAGTGAGGTCAGCAAGCTGCTGTGATGGTCACAGTCCCTGCAGTCCCGACGGATCCTCTCACATTCTGCGCATGCACTAAAGGAAAACACGCATCGGACATTTTACATGCAGGCAGTCAATGAAAGTGGGCGGACCTGCACCATCCACAGCGTTCTAGGACAAACTCATTGGATTTCTTCTAAACTACTGCTCAAAGACACAGGATACTGCAGGTACATTTCCACCATCCACATATCTATCCTTACAACCCAGGTGACTTTTAGCAGTGGAGATACCCTTTAAGGAGACATCTGTATAGAAAGTGGTTGTTTCACCCCTGGTCAAGCCAGCCCAGCCAACCAACCAACCAAACCAGGGTAACTGTCTAGCCAAGCCACACAGCTATAAACAGACAATAAAGAAAGACAGACAATAAAGTTGGCAATCAGCTAACAAGCCAAACTGATACCCAGACCAATTTTGCCATCCAATCAATGCAGACAAGCCAAACTAAACCTATTAACCAGCCCATGTAGATCAGCCATGACATCCTAAAAAGCAAATGCAAAAGTATGAAAAGGAAGTGGACGCCACGCAGAGGAAACTGCGAACATGTTGGAAAAATAAAACACTCTGTGTTTGCAGTTTCCTCTGCGTGGCGTCCACTTCCTTTTCATACTTTTGTAATTCCACACTGCGGGGAACGGAGCAGTAGGAAGGAGTGACCCAACAAATAACATCCTGGCAGTGAAGCGTACACTGTGTAACTATAAAAAGCAAATCCAGACAGCTCAGCCATGAGAAAATTCATTTTTGGTTATTTGTTTAGCCACTTTTGTAGTTCTTGCAGGACCTACTCTTGTTAATGCTGCCAAAAAAAACCTAAGTTTAATAATACTTTTATCCAACTACAGAGCACTGCCATTGGCATTAATCGAGGTCCAGGGTATGCAGACTTTTCATGCTTGCCATGGATGAGAGAGTACTTAGAACATGTATGTATGGTGTATTGAAAGCACTTTCCAGCCTTCTTAGCGCCAGTCTATCTGTGGAGCAGTATAACAAGAATAAGGACAAAGAACCAGGCACTCAACCCAGATATGAACTATAAAACAATCCCTTTATTGTGCAACATTGGGAATAAGATTAGGTGCTAATAAAAACATTTAAAAAGACATATATACACATACAAAGATGAATGATTGAATGAGGAGTTGGATTTTTCCCCATTTATTTGACTGTCATTATTACTTTTATATCATTATTTAGATACCTCCTGTGAGATCTACAGTACGAGTGAACTTTCAGTGGATGTCACTTATTGGCTTTACATGATGTAACCTTTTCATCGGAGGATTGAATCTACATGCTGATATGGAAGGCTGAGTGCCCCTCTATGCTGGGAACGTTGGTGGTCTACAACTGTGTCTTTGGCTTCGGGCATGGTGTTTTATCTCCATCATGGTTCTTGTCCTTTGCTGGATGTATATCACAGGAGGATTATATATTTTTGGAATCTTCAATTTGTGAAGACATCTGTCCGATATATTTAATTTGAGAGATCGAGTACCAATGTCACTTCGCATTATGGGAGACACTGGGTACTCATGTCTATGCTTACCTTGGATAATCTCCGCTTATTGTACTTACCTTGGATGATTTTGGATGATCGCCGCTACAAGATGATGAGAAATCATGGTTATTAAACCACCCCATTATGGATTATGATGAACTCTAGAGACGCTAATCTGACTTGACATTGGTGCCGTATATAGTTTAGGATGCCTCCATATATTTGGCACCACATACGTGTGTTATGGGATACATGATTCTGCATTATGTATTGGCTCAACTATACTGATTTTTGTACAGGTACTACACGTTCCTCCCTGTAGGCACCGTAGATGCCTTGTAGT
Organism: Hymenochirus boettgeri; assembly: GCA_019447015.1. NCBI lineage: Eukaryota > Metazoa > Chordata > Amphibia > Anura > Pipidae > Hymenochirus > Hymenochirus boettgeri. The sequence goes on along the minus strand of CM033470.1, from coordinate 268,852,095 downwards.
AGACCCTCATTCAGGCTTATCCTAGATTCTATATGCTCTATGTTTATTGGGGTACATTAGGGCATTGTCTATTGTTGTATATTTGTATTTATGTATACTTGTAATATTTGTTTTTATACCTGCATAACAACATGTGATCACGTCTTGGATATAGAACCCTCCGTCTACGACTTGTGTCGGAGGATTGCCATGGTGATATTTTGCCGCTCGTATACTGGGGATAACAGACGTCGCTATTGGCTGACGTCATTACCCAGGGACGGCCACATGGTTTAAATAGACGCTCGATATGCATACAGGTACGCTGCTGAGAAAGCTGTAGTAGCGAAACGCGTTCAGCGTCCCGCACTTTTCTGGTTGTGATTCCGATGCATACTACATTTTTAGACTTATTGTCCCTCTGCATCTACTTTTTGCTGGAGCCCCCATGGTGACTTACGACTGTGACTGAGACTGTCTTACAGATGAGTATATATGGGGTCGGATGCCATTCATTATAGATGTGAGTTTGGTTAGGGAGGTACTTAGTGATATATGCTACTAATCGGGATCCATCTTTGTATATGTATATATGTCTTTTTAAATGTTTTTATTAGCACCTAATGTTATTCCCAATGTTGCACAATAAAGGGATTGTTTTATAGCTCATATCTGGGTTGAGTGCCTGGTTCTTTGTTCTTATTCTTGTTATACTACTGTTTTTTACTACCATTAGCACCTCCCGTCCATTTGGACACTGACTTGCCTAGTGCACTGCTGCCTCTTTTCTTTCAGCTATCTGTGGAGCAGTCTTAGGTCGACTGGCTTCACCTCCTAATCAAATAATATACTTTATAATAAAACTGATGCTTAACCCATTTAATCAAGCCAAAATCTGCTACAAAACTGCTTTGTCTTCAGCTGCAGAGATGAACAAAAACTAGCAAATTCCAGCCTTTTTTGATTTTTCATGAGATTTACTAATTTTCTATTTTAATTTCCAAATTTTCAAATACAATCCCGACCCAAACACATTATAGTTTACCCAAACCCAACCAGCAAATCGGGTAACTCGTACCATAGATATTTTGATAATTTTGTTACAGTGATCATGTTGTTTTTAACACATGGCCAGTAGATGGCCATGTATTAACTTTGTAATATTGATGTTTCTGTGAATTGTAGTTTAAAGGGACACTAAACTCCCATATTCCAAAAAAACAACTCTTTGCCATTCGTTTGTATTATTCACAGGGAGGTGAGAACGCTTATTCTCACCTCCCTGTGAATAATATTATGCTCGGGGGACCTGGCACTTACCTTACCGCCGCTCCACTGCAAGCTGCTCTCATTGTATGGGACCTTTACTGTCTGTTCACACTGTATGGGATCTTTACTGTCTGCACTCACTGTATGGGACCTTTACTGTCTGCTCTCACTGTATGGGACCTTTACTGTCTGCTCTCACTGTATGGGACCTTTACTGTCTGCTCTCACTGTATGGGACCTTTACTGTCTGCTCTCACTGTATGGGACCTTTACTGTCTGCTCTCACTGTATAAGTGGTAGATTGCTCAACCAAACATATACTTTGTTGCAGTTATGATGTTATTTTTTTATATTTTCTTTACTAAATGTGTTAGATATTGTTAAAAGACATTTCATACGGTTAGATTTGATTTAGATTTGTTAGGTTAGGCTAGGTTAGCCTGGTTAGGTAAGTGAGGGCCCTATTAAAAGAGTCTACCTTGACGTGGTGGCAGGCTCCTTTGGGCAAAATTCTTTATTCTTCTGGAATTATGGTGTGGATAAATGTCTATTTAAAGAAACTGTACAAATAAATGTTGCCAAGTTCAAAATGACAAAATGGCTAGCCACGCTCTCACCCACAAAGCCATGCCCACCCACAAGCCACCCCCACTCCGTTTCGCCGGTGGCGCACGCTACAGACACCCCTGGCTGTTGGATTGTCCAAACATTCAGATCTGAAGCAACTGAATCAACCCAAGGTGCTGGGTCCAGGGCAAGACAATAACTGTCTCTACTAGGGGTCTTGCAAACAAGTCAGTATTTCAGAAGCATTCATTTATACACAGACAAAATGCTGAATGGGCAGGCTAAGGCCATTGGGGTGGAAAAATACTGCATATGTATTTGCACTGAACTTCCCCTTTAAGTAATAATTTTAAAAAAATTATACTGGTTAGCAGTTGAACCACACCACCCATCCTCCATTATCAAACAAAGTGATCTAAAAATTGCATCATTCAGGGCAGCAGTGAATGCCACAACAATGCATAGTTAAAAGTATCCAGGTAGATTGTTGAACTACACCACCCTGCATCCCTTATCTTGCGGAAGTGTAATAATGTTGAATCCAGTAGTTTTACAAATAAAAATGCAGCAAGTTTTACATGCACTACCATACAGCTGTGCTGCAAGAAAGGCTTGAGAAAGGACTCCTATCCGAAACATGTAGCGCGCATGTTTCAGTGTTAAATAAAACTTATTTTACACAGCCTGTGTTATCGTCATTACACTTTACTACTTATTAATGCACTTGGTTATCTAACATGGTGGAGACTGAAAAAGTGTAAGGCTCTGGAATCTTCGCTTTTTGTATCTGGATACCCCTTTTTGATTATAAATATATTTCAAGAGGAGCAGGGTTGGTTAATTATATTGTACATATATTTTGTTTAGTTTTTTTCATTTGCCAGGCTGTATACAGTATTTCTGTGTCAAAGCAAATGGCTTAGGTACCATAAACCAAGCAGGGGACAGGGAGTTTCTTTAGCATCAGGCCTCCGAACCATCGGGTGTTCTAACAAGGTGGACATTGGACATATGACCTCTGCGTAAACTATGGAGAGAGATTAAAACACCGTTTTTTGTTTTGTTTTTTAATGGCCATAACTTGACTTGAATTGCTACATCTAAGCCTAAAGCTGAGTTCAGACATCAAAGATCGCTGAAAGATGACAGACAGAATCTGCAAGATGCAGTGGAAGACCATCACAGCCCAGTGAATGTTTCGGGCTCTTTAAGAGAGGAAGTCATAGAGTTAATGATATTTGAATGAATGAAAGGTTATTCCATGTTCTACCTGATACTCTACCAGCTTATCACAAGGTTTAGTCACTGTGGTTATGCAGCAACTATGGCCTCTCATCTTCCAGACTAGTTAGGGAGAGTTAGGGATCTGAGTTCATTATTTTTGAAGACCATGCGTGAATCTGCATCTTGAAACTTGTTTTTACATTGATGAAAGAATTTTTAACAGAAAATCACAAACATTGGACTTATATAATGAAAAAATTTTTTTTTATGAACCAATGAAACATTTCTGTCCTATTCAGTTAATAAATAAGCTTTACTGGAGTTTAATGGCATCCAAATTAAAAACATCCTGTACCTGTCAACACAAAACAAAATGCATGTAAGACACCTATACATATTTTATTTATAAGAATGTAAAAATATATGTATAAAGAGTATAAAACACAAGTCCTCTCTGTGTGTATGTGTGTCATTATGGTCTTTCTTTATTCTTCTTATTGCACAATGGAGAATTATTGTAATGTGATTATTTTACTTTATTTTATTTCACAATGCAAATTAAGATTGTCACAAAAATGGCATTTTCATATTTAAGCAACAGTGATGCCTACTGAAATAAATGGAATTAAAGAGGAACTGTGATCTCCATATAAGAAAGTGTCCTCTATTACAAAGAGCACAATTCTACCTTTAAAATGACTCCAGGATCATGCTTCTAAATGCAGTCTATACAAATTGACAGCAGTGTAAATAGTGGGGTTTTCCACTAGCACAGTGATCTGTGACATCACCAGCAACTTTGCATCAACAGCCCTACATCTCAACTTCTTAATCAGTTTGAAAACTAACCACAAGTCAGAAAAGCATATAGGCCAAAGAAAGGACAGAGAATAATTACAGTTCTGTAACTAGCTTCAGGATGGTGGTGGTGGGATTATTTTTTGAGGGTGGGGCTTTTCATACAGCTCGTCATTTGCCTGTCAAGAGACAGGGCATACCAGAAAGTATAACTTCACAAGCCTAAAAGTTAAGGTCCAGAAAAGCTAGATATATATTGCATTTAAGGTTTGTACACGCACGATGTGTATGAACATTTGTTTCACTGATAATCGGCCCGTGTGTTGGCCCTTTATCGGCCGAAACAACTGGTTGTTCAGAGATCCTTTTATATTCCCCGCACTCCTGTTTGTTTTTCGTCATTGATGGTGCTATTTCCCCTTTTCCTGCTCACCACCAGCAGTGATATACTTAAATAGTAAATACTTGTAGGGAGACGCACTCTTTCAATTTCAATCAGTTTATTCGTGACATGCTGATACACACACAACGTTTCGGGGTCCTCCCCCTTCCTCAGATGTAAAAGTACAACACACACTGTGGCAGTTAAATACACATTGTCCCTCCCCTTTGGAGGTGTGACTATACAACTTAGTGATTTTTAAAACATTTTCTATTTGTGCTCATTCTTAGAGTGCAACTTAAAAACACTTAAACACAAGCTAATTAACATGGTTTTGTACATAGACTTTGATTGTTAAAATTTTTTTCTATTAAAATATTTCCCCTTGATACAATATATATTATTGTTTTTATTTCCTTCTTGAAATAGCTGTGTTTATTTTAAAAGTGCATCGTGCCTATATTATGAAGTGCTATTTAATCAATATAAAGTGCTATTATAAAGTGCTACTGTGTTAAATACTTAAATAGTTAAATAGTTAAAACCACCTTTGGATTTTTAATATGTACTTATCTTGTTATTAGGTACTTAAGGGTCTATTTTGTTATCTTATGTTAGTTCTTATTTTGTCCTTTAGTGGTGTTCCTCTACTCTATTATCTTGTGGACCGAATAAATAAGTTAAAAATAATAGCAGAATTGTTTGGTTCTATTCTTTGCTTTTTCTTTATCTTTAGTGAAATACTTTCTTAGCTTTATTTATTTTGTCTATAAGAAGCAACTGAAGTTCATCTCCTCATTTAACCCTTTTGGGTGCATGGTGTTAAGGTGGTGGATCCAGTATATTTCTCTTTGGAGGAGTTTTTTATTATAATCTCCCCCTCTATATGGTTTATTTACCACCTCTAACACCAACTATCTAACTTGTGCTGCATTATGTCCATGTGTCTTAAAATGTTTGGAGACTGATGTTGCTCTTTCCTTTTTCTCTATATTACATCTGGTGATGTCTCTTTTATGCTCTCCAATTCTGGTCCTAATTTGTCTTTTAGTTTTTCCCACATATGCTTTACCACATGGGCACTTGAGCATATATATGACCCCCATGGTTATGCAGCTGGCAAAGTGTTTCAACGGTATCAAATTGCCTTTAAGGGGATGGGCTACATTTTCTCCTTTAATAATTGCTGTGCATGCTTGACAGTTCATGCAAGGAAATGTGCCTTTTCTTTTAGTGCTATTTTTAGCTTCTATGATCTTTTCTTTTTTATAGTCAGAGTGTACCAATTGGCTTCCCAAGTTGCTACTATTTTTGTATGCAAATATAGGTTTCTCTTTAAACAATACTCCCACCTTCTCATCACTACAACAATACATGTTCAGAGATCCGCCTGGTCAGTCAGGCATTGATCCTCGACCGAACAGGCTTTTCGGCCAATACAGGGCCTACACACAAGCCGATTATCGGCCAACGAACGTTCGTACACATTGTGCATCACGGGTCGAGACCAGTGATCGCACGTGTGTACGAACCTTTAAATTGGTTGCTGTCCTGTGATCTTTAAAGATAGTAACTTTTTTTGCTGTATGCAAATGTTTCTAGATATTCTAATATTCTGCACACTGATCGGATTTTCAGGTTTATTTTGATTTAATTAATTTACCTCTGAAACATACAACTAAAGGTTCGCAAACACGTCAGATAATATTCGTACGAGGAACGATTAACATCCGCATCGTATTCTATAGTTGTTCCAACGACGCCTGTACATACTTTAAAGGGCATGTCCACCCCATTTTTGGACTTTTGCCCATTAGTAGCTCTCCTGCCCCCAGCCCCAACCTCCATAAAAGATTTTACTGGAACTCCCCCGATCTTTACTTACCTTACCTCTTTCCCACGGCGTACTGTACCATCCCTCTGCTTGCATTAAAATGTAAGCAGGGGGCGGGACCGGCAGCCGCGTCCGTGATTGGCTGAGAACCATTTGCAGCTGGGATGTAAGGCAAGGATTTTATTACACTACAGAGTGGGGCCAGTAGTGGGGGGAATTATAGTTTAGGGGGTGGACATGCCCTGTAACGATAGTTGTTAGATAATTGTTAAAAAATGTGCCGTTGACTCAGACGTAAGTACGACATACGTTCTTGCGTGTTTCTTATATCCTAGGAAACACGTAATATGTATAGTACTTACTCCTTCCTCTTATAAAATTATAGATTACTGTAGGGAAACATTGTTTTTATTGTTTGCTTTTTAAATAGTTAAAACAGAACTACTTGTTGAAAACCAGCAATAGAAATGCAAAATAATTATTTATTTTTTATAACACCCTTTTCCATGATGTTGCATTGTCTAGATTTCACAAAGGAAGAGTTAAAGGGTATGTCCATCGTAAGGTAAGGTAAATGTCTCTTACCTCCCGTTCTTCAGTAAATCTTGCAGGAGAGCAGGAGACACTTGCCCGCATCCTTCAAGCGGTGCAAGAGACGCATCTGAAAGCCCCAACGCCCCGACGCATCCCCAGTGGACGCGTCGGAGGCTGCCAGAGAAGCTGGAGTGATCCGCGGGTATAGTATAGTATAGTATTTGAGGTTGAATAAAGACATACGTCCATCCAGTCCAACCCATCTAGCAATATCCTCATTTCCTGCCTAACTGTTGATCCAGAGGAAGGCAAAAAAACCCCCACCAAATTTATGAAGGGGGAAAAAATTCCTTCCTGACTCCAAGTGGCAATCGGAAATTTCCCTGGATCAACTCTACTTTATGTATAATACCAGTAACTTGCAACATTCCTTGTTTGCAGAAACTTATCCAGCTTTTTTTTGAAACTGACCAATGAACCTGCCATTACAACGTCCACTGGAAGACAGTTCTAAGCCTTACCGTTCTCACAGTGAAAAACCCTTTCCGAGCTTGAAGCCGAACCTTTTTTCTTCAAGTCTTAAGGGATGTCCTCGTGTCCTTTGACATGTTCTATTGGTGAACAATGCCCCAGATAGTTTATGTATGGCCCGTTATGTATTTATACACAGTAATCATATCCCCACGCAAGCGCCTTTTCTCCAGCGTACATAATTGTAACTTTTCCAGTCTCTCTTCATATTCAAGCTCCCCCAATCCCCTTATTAATTTAGTTGCCCTTCTCTGAACCTTCCATTTCAAAGAGTCCTTTTGTACACAGGATTCCAAAATTGCACTGCATATTCCAAATGAGGCCTTACCAATGCTTTGTAAAGAGGGAGAATTACATTTTCCTCTTGAATCCATACCTCGCTTTATACAAGACAATACCATGCTGGCTCTGGCTGTTGCCGCCTGGCACTGCTTGCTACCTTAAGTTTGTTATCCACCAAAACTCCAAGACCTTTCCAACAGGGATTCACACTTAACACCGAGCCATTTATAGTATAAGTAGCACAAGTATTTTTAAGTCCAAAATGCATCACCTTACATTTATCAACATTGAATTTCATCGCCCATTAGCAGCCCAAGTGATAATATACTAGATCCCCTTGCAACGATTGCACATCCTCTGAAGTTTTTAATGGTCGACAAAGTTTGTGTCGTCAGCAAACACAGAAACCTTGCTGACAATACCCACTTCCAAATCATTAATAAATAGATTAAATAGAAGCGGCCCCAACACAGAACCCTGTGGCACCCCACTTAGCACTTTAGTCCATAATGATGAAGCCCCATTAACAACTACTCTCTGCATCCTATTCTTTTATTTTTTTTGTAAATTCTTTATTTTGGAGATAAAGAACAAGTTTTTTTAACATTTTTGATGTGAGAAGGTATAACATGAATATAAGATCGATACTTATCTTTTAGTAACGTATACCATTTTTTCAGTAGTGAAAGAGAAAGAGGGGGAAGAACGGAAAAGGGAGTAGATTATGAGAAAGAGTAAAGGAGGAGAAGATAAGGAAAGTAAGCTTTAGTTATAGTAACTTTGATGGTCGGTGGTTCACTAAATCCCAAATTAGTAGGCCGAGTTATTTATGTTTAGAACATTTCAAACATATATAGTTATACATTTTTATGATATGCTGGGTGGAGGTTGGGGTAGGTTAGGTTGGGTATGATGGGGGGGGGGGTGGTAAACCTGTGAACCAGGTTTTCTGGTTAGGGTGTCTTTTAAATGTGTAGTTTAAGTTATTAAGAGTTCCTTGAATTGTTGAGTCTCAGAGAAAAGCAGCCAAGGTGTCCAAGTTTCTGAAAAGCTCTTGTTTGCACCGTGTATTTTGGATGTTAAGTCTTCCATTCTCATATGTGTGTGAGTTCCGCGACCCATTGTGAATTTGGGGGGCATTTATTGGTCTTCCAGAATCTTGGGAGGACCATTCTGCCAGCTGTAAGAAAGTGCCTTAGGAGTTGACTCTTGTTATGTCTGCTGTGCCTGGAAGCATGGAAAGTAGGACACTTTGGGCATTAGGGGTAAGTGCTTGAGCTGTGATCGAGTTGTATATCTTGAAGATAGAGTCCCAAAATGGTGATTATTGGGCAGGTTAGCCAAATATGTAGCATGGTTCCTGTTGTGTTGTTAATCTCCAGCAAGTATTTGGGGTATTGGGAAACATCCTGTGAAGGATTGAGGGGCATCTGTACCATCTTGTCAGGATTTTATAATTTTTCTTGGGCTTTGCAAGCCATTGATAAATTATGTGTTAAATTGAAGCATTTGTCCCATTGTTCTTCAGTGAATGGGGTCTGCAGTTCCGTTTCCCATTTGGTGGTGAAAGATGGTAGTTCCATGGATTGTGAGTTTCGTATGAGGTTATATATTTTGGATATGGTATGTTTGGGCGGTAGGTTGTGAGACACAGTTTTTGAATTGCAGGGGGTGTTTGGTCTTTGTTGAGGCGGTAGCATAGTGAGATAGTTGGTTATATTCCAGAAAGTGCCTTGGGGTGAGGTTTGCCTTTTAACGAGAGTGGCAAGGGGGATTATTGAGCCTTTGTCGAGGACCTGGTTGAGCCGGGGGTTTTCTTTATGCGAACATACAAGAATTGATTTGTATGTAGTCCGGGGGGGAAAGCTGGGTTTTTAAAGTGTGGTGATAATAGTCCAGGTCTGTTTGTCAGTGCATATTTTGATAAGCAGTGTCCAAATCTTTAGGTCGCTGGAAGGAGGTAATTGGTGTAGGTTGATTTAGGTCTGTCTCTAGGGAGCATCCAGGGATATTTTGAATGGGCATTTGAGCCAGGGAGTTGTATAGTGATATCCATGACTTGTTCTGATTGGAATGTGTCCATTCAACAATTTGTGATGAATAGTGGAAGTATGGTAATTTTTGAGGTCCGGAAGTCCAATTCCACCCTTATCTTTGCTGCGTATCATTGTTGAATATTTAAGTCGGTGGGGGAGCCCCCCATATGAAATGCAGTAACAATTTTTTTACTTTGTCAAGAACAATTTGGGTGGGAGTATTGGGATTGTTTGAATAAGTATAAGAACTTCGGTAATATATCCATTCTAATTATATTTACTTTAGCAAACCATGAAAAGCGTTTCTTTTTCCATGTGCACAGATCGGAGGACGTCTTAGCGATCAGGGGTGAGAAATTGAGGTTGTAAAGGGAGTCAAGCTTAGTTGGGATTTGGGTTCCCAGGTATGTGTGATGCTCTTGGGTTGCCAGTGGAAGGGAAAATTCGTGGACAGCGATGAACCAATGCTTGTGGGAGAGAGACATTTAGACATTCAGACTTTGGTAATTTATTTGAAATTGCTCATCTTCCGAATATATCTAGTTCTTTTAGATTAATGGGAAGGATATGTGGGGTTGGTCACATATAGCAGAAGATCGTCCGCGTATGCGGCTATCTTATGGTTGTCTGGTCCAATTTTCATTCCACCTATATCTGGGTTTGCACGGATGGCATTTAGGAGATGTTCCATGTCAGGGCATATAGCAGCGGTGACAGTGGGCAGCCCTGCCTTGTGCCGTTTTTTATATTACATGGGTTGGAGAGGGTACCATTGTTTTTATTCGTGCTGTGTTGGTTTGTAGAGAGCCATGATTTTTCCTAAGCATGTTTGGCTAAGTCCGAGGTTCTTTAGTGTGAGTTGTAGGAATGTCCAGTGAACTCTGTCAAATGCCTTCTCTGCGTCCAGGGAGAGAAGGCACATAGGTATGTTGTTATGTTGGGTAAGACATAAGAGTGATAGTTTATTTGTATTGTCTTTGCCTCTCTCCGGGTATAAATCCCACTTGTTCTGGATTTATCCAGAGGGGTAAGTGTTCGCCCAGTCTGTTAGCTATCGTCTTGGCATATATTTTAATGTCAAGATTTATTAGGGATATAGGGCGATAGCTTCCTGGGTTTGATGGATCCTTTCCTGATGTGAGATTATGGCTATAGAGTTTCAAGAGACCGAGGGGGGAAGTGGCATTCGGGGGATATTGAGTTGAAGGCCTTTAGAAGGAAGGGTGTTAGTTCTCCCTTGAAATTGTTTATAAAACCTGGCAGTGAAGCCGTCCGGCCCCGGGCTTTTTCCACTTTTTAAAGTGTTTGGTGTCGGCTAGTTCAGTCTCAGTAAAGGGGGTTTCTATAATGAATTAAGATCATCTGTACTGAGTTGTGGTAGAGGTAAGTGGTTATATATGACTTAATGTTTTCAAACGTACATTCTGGGTGGGGGTTGATGGAATATAGTTTGTTGTAGAAGTTTTGAAAAGTTGAGGCTATGTCCTCCGATCTGTGCACCAGGGAACCATCCTCCTGTTTGATTTTTGCAATATACATATTAGAATATTTACATTTAGGGACCTTGCCAAGGATCTGCCACTCTTGTCCCCGAATTCGTAATTGAGCGGTTCCTGTAGTTTTGTTTGGATTGTGAGATGTTGTCTAGTGCTAGCAATAGGTCGTGTCGGGCTTTAAGTAGATCTGTTGTATAATCTGTGTTGCGTGATTTTTTTGTGGCTGAGTTCAAGTTTAGCCACTGTGGATTGTAGCAGGTAATTTTGTTGTGAGATTTTTTCAGTCGTGTACCGTGTTGTATCAGTAAGCCCCTTTATGCATTTTAAGGTTTCCCACTGTATGGGAGGGGATGTTGTATCGTTGGCATGTGTGATTTTGAAGTCTGCTATGGGTGGATTTGATTCGTCGTTGCATATTTTATCTGATAGTATGTGGTCGTTGAGTTTCCATGTCCATAGGGGGCGTTTGTTTTGTGGTAGTGTTAGTTGTAAGTAGGACGGGGCGTGGTCAGACCATAGTATATGGCCGTAGTGGCTGGTGGGGCTCAGGAGAGGAGGTTGTGTGATATTAAAAAGAGATCGATTCGACTGTATGTGTTATGTACTGGGGAGTAGAATGAAAAGTCTTTCGTGAGGGGTGTAGTGTTCTCCAGATGTCTATTAGTTGGAGGGAGTGTAGTTCTTTCTTAAGTTTATTAGTTGCTTGAATGAAGTGTGGGTTGTGCCTGTGGAAGTGTCTAGTGTTGGGTCAAGTGTTATGTTAAAGTCACCTCTATTATGAGATATCCCTCACTAAAGAGTGAGGAAGTGTTAGGTAGGAGAGACAGGTTGGAATTTGTAGGGTGTTGGTAGGTAGAAGTTAGCCAGTGTGAGTGTAGTTGTTGAGATTTGTATTTTAATGAATACGTATCTTCCTGGTTGTCGTGTTTTGATTCCAGGAGGTGGAAGGGTGTGTTCTGAGATAGCAATGGCGACCCCTTTTGATTTGGATCAGGAATTGTGGCTAAAGAACCAGTGTGGGTAGTGTTTGTGGTGGAATTTGGAACCGCTGCGGTTTTAAAGTGCGTTTCCTGGAACATAATTATGTTTATTCGTTCTTTGTGTAGGTTGTCTGGATTTGAGTTCTACGTTGGGGTATATTCAGGCCCTTGACATTGAATGTGCAGATCCTCAGCTCAGTCCCCATAACACACATAACCATATATAAAATGCATTGACTGTACAAATAGTTCAACAGGTGTTGCGGGGGGGGGGGGAGGAGATAGGGAGGAGGGGGAAGGGTGGGATTAGGGTATCGGCGTTACAGTTTATATCTTTGTATAACATTCCAGAAAAATAGCCCCTTTGGGCACATACCTTGTTGTAATTGTGAACCACCGACCTTTTTCCAAGTGAACATCACTGTTTAGTGAGTAACCCGTGTTTTCCCAGAACGGGCTCGTGAACCCCTGGGGCGTGGGTTCAATGGCCAGCCTGTTTTATGCAGTGGCATATTGCACCGGTTACCCCTCCTCCACAGGTCTTATACATTTGTGAAATGAAAAATAAACTATGAAAGTGCTTCCACACGGATATATATAGAACAACAGTTAACATCTTAGAACATTTTATAGGTAACAATAATTGGTTACAAGTTGTAAGGAACTCATGGGGCGTTGGCTAAGTCGGAGATTTTTGGTTGATGTGGGTGTTTTGGGATCTGATGCCTTTTTGGGTTATTGTTTGCCAATGTTCCTTAGTGGGTAATGGGTTAACCCTCAGTGTGGGTTCCCAGTCTGGTAGATCCACTTTGGGTAGGTAATTTAGAAAGGAACATATCCAGGTCCTCTGGGTCTCGTAGTATTGCAGTTATCCCTTCGCGTTTTGCGTGGAGGGCAAAAGGAAACAACCATTATAGGTTATATTAGAATTTTTCAGTAGTGCTAGCAGAGGTTTGAGGGCTCTGCGTTGCTGGAGTGTGTGTTGACAAGTCGGGGAATAGGGGATTTGGGTTCCCTGGAACTCTATTCAGTGCAACTCCTGGCTTTTGCAAGGATTTGGTCTTTTGTGACAAATGATGTATGCGGCATATTACATCTCTTGCACTTGAGTCGTTTAGGTTTCTGGGTGAGCGCTCTGTGGCTCTATCATTTTTATTTGAGAATCCACAGGTTGGTCTAATTGTGTTAAAATTGTTTGAAGTGTTGTGGTAAGTCGGTAGCCATAATGCTCTCAGCAATCTCTTATCCTTATATTGTTGCGGTGGCTACGGTTTTCCAGGTCGTCTATTGGTGTATTAGCGCCCTGATGGTGGCTGATTGGGATGTTTGGGTAGCATGTAGGTCGCTTATGTAGTATCATGTGAATCATACGGATTCCAGTTCCGTTACTCTCTCAGCCACCTCTCTGAAATCTTGTCGCAGAGCCGAGATTCAGCTTTACAGTGTGTTCCACTTTAGTGATTAACTTTTCAAAGTCATTTTTTGTGGGTAGAGAGCGGAGGTAAGTATGGATGTCCACGGATTCATTATCAGATTCGGATTCCTCAGCAGCTAAGTCTGAGGCCTGTTGGTTGTGGGGGTTCCTGCGCTTTGGCCTGGTCTCGCGTCATGCGGTGGGTGCTGGCTCCAGGTGTTTTTTTTAAAGAACCTTCCCAGATCCGGGTTGTGTGATGCTTTGCTGTGGCGTCTGGGGGTTGCCGGAGCCTCTTTTCCCCATGTTATGTGCTAAGTCCGTGTGGAAGCCGTTTAGCCTGCGGTAAGAGGGGTTCTCGAGCGGAGCTCTTTTTACATGCGACTGTTCCGGTGCGCCGCTAAGCCACGCCCCCTGCATCCTATTCTTTAACCAATTTTCTATCCATGTACAAATGTGACTCCCCAGACCAACAGACCTTAGCTTATTCATTAGTCGCCTATGGGGGACTGTATCAAAAGCTTTGCAAAATCCAAGTAAACTACATCTACTGCTATACAGAGTTAAATTATATTACTTCCTCATAAAAGCCAAGCAAGTTAGTTTGACAAGACCTATTCCTCCTAAATCCATGCTGGTTACTACTTATAATGTCAAGTGTCAATGTCAAGGATAAGTGTCTCCTGCAAGATTTACTGAAGAATGGGAGGTAAGAGATAGTGCATTTAGCTTCTGTTCTTCAGTAAAACAGTTAAAAAGAAAGTTAAAATTACGATGGACATACCCTTTAAGTAGGCCATACAACGGAGGATACTTCCTGGTCAGATTTGGCTCAGTTCGTACAGATCCAAAATTTGGACGAACCTATCAAGCTGAATACTAATATGGACTGAAAGATGGGGGTGGCACAAAATGATATGCCTGACCTGATCACACTTTTTTTGATCACCAGTCAATATCGTCAATCGTGTGATCGAAAAATTAATAAACTGGCTGTAAATTTTTTGAATTAATAAAATCTACCCTGTGTATGGCATGTTTAAAAGTTTATATGCTGCAAAACTTGAAAGATCATTTCTAGAAATTGCATAAATGTTTTGCTTTTGGTAAATATACTTTTAGGAAACATAAGCTATAGGAAAATAATCTCCAAATTAATGTCTCCTAGAATGACCTTAACCCTGTAAGTTTTGTTTTTAAGATTCAAGAAATTCCATCTCTGAGCACTTTCTGACCATATAAACATCAGTTTATTCTGCTGTTAGACAGGCATTTGGTACAAGATATTATTGGGAGAACTTCTTAGAATTCTGTCACTTAGCAATAGTAACAACAAAACAATTGATAAGGATTGTGGGTTCAGACAGTTCTGTCATAGCTTCTTCTTTTCTTCACCAGTGTTACAAATAACTTCTTTACACTTTTTACAGTACAGGCATTTAATACATGGAACAAGGAAACTAGGCACAAGCTAACCTGACCTATTTGCAGATTTTGAATTGTTTAGCAGTGAAGGTGTTAATGTAGATCTATTTGATATCAGCATATGGCTGAAACCGTTCCGAGCGGTTCTGATCTATCCTTGCAGTGTGTAGCACAGGTAGACAATGTGTAGTACTGGAAATCTGAACCTTCCTGGTACCCTGTCTCTATGGGAAGCATCTGGCTGCTCTTGAAAAGCTTTTGTTCAAATGAACTATGCTTGTTCTATGTATTCCCTGCTTTTAAATACAATTGACTCTTTTATAATAAATGTTTCTGTCTATAAATGGTAATAACAAGTACTTTATCACATTGTAAAATCATAGATATTTTAACTTTATGCACTATGGGTACCCAACCTGCAGTCCTCCAGCTGTTGTTTTTCTGTTCCCTGTTTCTGGCATCCTCCCACAGCTTCTGTACATGTGGACTTTCAAACGGGCAGGGCCATCCCTCTAATGAGGCAACCTGAGAAAAAAATCTCAGCACAGCGCTGCTGGTAGTAACTAGAAAATCATCACTTAATAGCGGCATTTAATTTTTTTTCTTAAGATTACAGGCGCCAGGATGGTTTAAGGGAGTGCGTGCGTTCCAGGTCCACGCCAAGTCATGTTCAGCCGTGGTATCCAACTAGGGCAGTGGATAATTATCCACTTCCTTGAACGCTCTGTCTGCATACTGCCACTGATTTGTCCCACAGCGTGTCTTTTTGAAGCCTAGGACATACTCACAAGGGCTGCAAACAGATAGGCTGCAGGAGTGGGACCAATCAGTGGCAGCCTCTTTCAACCAATCAGGTTGCCTCCTAGGACACATCCACGGGGGCTGATAGCCTGCCGCAGAACTTCTTGACTGTGCTGCCTTTTATATAACTAAACTGAACTAATCTCTCTGCCCTTCAAGAACCGATGGGGTGTGGATGGGTAGGTGTGGATGGGTAGGAGCTTGTGATTGGCATCAAGATGTGGGGGGTGGATTCAAATTGGCAATCAGCACTAGAGCCTGGAAAGTTCTCATCTCAGCCCCAAACAACATCCCAGCTTATTACTCCTGCCTCCCGAACTGACAGTGAAGTAGAGAAGGCTTGTGCAGGTGACTTTTTTTCAAGCAAAACGGCTGCAGGAAATCAGCACGGGCTCAATGAACAGGAGCTTTGCTGACAAAGTCTCTACCCCTCCGGTGAGCTGCCTTACTATTAGTGGAAGACATCACTGCAGGTAGGGAGAAAAAGTGAACATTTCCTTATTTATTAAAAGGTGTGGAATCGGATTAGTTTCAGAGTGTGTGTATGTATATACTGTATGTGTGTTTGTATATACCAGTGGTGGCGAACCTGTGGCACTCTGAGACCTTTCTGTGGTCACTCTTGCACAGCAGAGTTCACCAGAGTTTGTTACCAGAAAGCCAGAGAGATATGGCCCAGTTTGCTCCCCTTTCTGCAATGCAAAGCTTGAGAAAGTGTAGCGGCTCTCTGAAGCAGAGAGAGGTCACGTGAACATCGGTCTCTTATGACTAATGCTCATTCCAGCAAAAGGAAGAGGAGTGCAAAAGGTGACAAACTGCTGCGCATGAGCTCTCTGTCCTTCTCTGCCCTGTGGCTGCCATAGCATGCTAAGGAGGTGAGGATTGTCAAATTACTCTATTTAATGCTGTCACTATATGATCTGCATATTTAAAGGAATAGTTCACTACTAAAGTGAACTATTCCTTTAATACATTGATTGAAGAATGGGAGGAGGAGCTATGCCTTACCTCCCATTCTACAATCAATGTAAGTGGAGCCAGGAACAAACTTAGAGCAAACTTACCTGTCACGCGATCCTCCGCAGCAGAACTGAAATACCCAACCGCTTCCGGTCCGCATCGTGCATGCGCGCTATAGCTGTGCAGAACCTTTAAGCGGTCGGGACCTGTCAGTGCTGCTGCAGAGGATCGCGTAACAGGTAAGTTTGCTCTAAGTTTGTTTCTGGCTCCACTTGCATTGATTGAAGAACAGGAGGTAAGGCATAGCTCCTTATCCTCCTTGTCTTCAATCAATGCATTAAAGGAATAGTTACCTTGGGTAGTGAACTATTCTTTTAAAAGGGGACTGGAGGTGCTCTTACTGCCTGAATAAATTACTGCTGCCATCCACTGGCTTGTCTAGGAGAGGGCACCAGAGAAGCCAGGGGATTTCTTACCCAAAATAAAAGTAAAGTAAATTAATTTTATGTTTGAGGTCCACAACAAACTCAAGCAGAGCTGAACACTAAGCACAAACCCTTGTGTGGTAATGTGGGGGTTAATAGTCACTGTTTTGGATCTCAAACCCCTGTGTGGTAATGTAAAGGTTAATAGGTAATCGATTCTGTTTCCAGTCTCTGTCTATCTGAGTTGCTTTTCCTAAAGTAAAAGCTCAGTATTCAGGTTAAATTATCGTGTTGGCACTTTGCAATAAATAAGTGGGGTTTATGGTCGCAGTTTCGGTCTCTAAAAGGTTTGCCATCACTGTTATATATTATATGTGTGTATATGTACTATATGTGTGTGTATATATAGGTTATATGTGTGTATACTGTAATTGTATGTGTGTTTACTGTATGGGTGTGTTTTAAAAAATTAAAGATGTGTACTTCTATGGCACCCAACTCCCTGATTATATCCTAATAATCGGTGCACTACTACATAGTAGCTTGTTGATTATAACCAGAAACTATAGTGGGAAAAAAAGGCAAATACCCCTCCACCCCCCTTAGAGCTCTAAACTTTCAGTTCCAGCAAGTCAAGGCGCCAGCCGCACATACATCCTCTCTCTGCCCGGAATTTTAAAATGAAGGTATCAGCCACGGGTAAGGGGGTGGGGTGTTGCGATGAGACATCATGAAGGCCACAAGATAGCTTTATGGTGGAGAAAGTGAGTGAGAAAACTTTTGATGGGACAGGTAGGTGGGGGTGCGGATGGGGTGAGGGGCAGAATTTATGATGGGATAGAGGGTGTGAGTTACAGAATTGACGGGGGTAGAGTCACAATTTATGTCTGAGGGGATATGAGAAGAGAGAAAGAGTAGTAAGGGTGGTTGTTAAGAGCAGGCAGGACAGCTGGTACACGCATTTTACTCAAGGGTTACAGCTGATGCCTTCAAATTTATTGGGAATAGGGGTAAATTATAACTGAATATGTACCCCCTGCTGTAAATTATAAGGATATCAGAAGTCACCTACGAGTTCCATGCCCTTCATAAAAGCCTTGTGCTTTTATATGGTCACAGAACTCCTCGGTAACTTATAATATCCTTATAGTTTACAATAGGGGGTATAAATTCGGGCATGGGAAGAGGTGAGAAGGGGGGATGAGAGAAGGATATATTTTGCAGAGCAGAGGTATTTTGCAGCTGCTTCTGTACTGACAGCTGCGCTGTCCCGACCAAGCTCCTATCTTAGGTGCATGTGCGCCAATACAAAACATAGGCGTGCGATCGGGACAGCGTGGCTGTCATTGCAGGAGCAGCTTGCGAGTGGAGCGGTGGTAAGGTAAGTTCCAGTGTACCTGAGCATACTATTATTCACAGGGAGGTGGGAATAAGCGTTCTCACCTCCCTGTGAATAATAGAAACAGATGGAATATACTTTAAAAAATTAGTTTAGTGTTCTATTAATAGACATCCTTGAATTTAAAATCACTAGCGAAACTGCAGGGGCCCGGGCCCGCTGAAAGTTTTGTGGTTGGGCCCCTGACACACATCCCTCCCCAGCAGCACCACAGCCAGCTGTTAAAAACACTGATATCAGACCGGCAGCAGTTTAAAACAGATGATTGCGCGTACCTTTAATAAGCGTAATCAGCTGTTTAAAAACATGATTGGCAGGCCTCTAAGCCCCCCATAACATTGCAGGCCCTGTGGACCCAGTAGTTACACCACTGTTCAACATTTACTAGACAGTGAAATAAAGAAGGAAATGACTCATGGTCCAGAACAGGGAATTAAAGTAAGGATATGTTCTATGGCACAGTTGTCCAGCTACAGCTCCTAACATCCACCTGCCATTAATTATGACCTGAATGGGGTTATTTCAATGAAATATACTAAAGAATAATTTTTACCATTATCACACAAATAGCTGTTTCATATCAGTGTGAGAATGTTTCTGCATATGAACCATTCCAAGTCCTGTCCAATTGGTTGCTCGACCCCATGAACCATCCTGGCTGACCTCCTCTTGTAATTTCCTGTCTTAATGTAAGTTATGTTTTAGAGGAACACAGAGACAGTTCAGATTGTCTACCCCCCCCCCCCCCCATTCCCTTATTGACATTATTGGGATTGGTTGAATTGGAATAAACTCAGCGACCACTGACCACAAATATCTATGTACTGGAGTGGGTTATGATATTATGTCCAAACATAAATAAATTCTACAATAACCTCTATTCCCATTTAGTTCATAACATGGCCTGAACAGTCCTATTTACATTATTGCAGAGATCTGGAAATAACTGCCAAGAACAGTCTGTAAATGGGTTTTATCTTACCATGCGCACTACGTTGAATAGAAGTATAGTAGTGCTTGAATTTTTATTGTAAATCCACTGGAGCAGGATTGTTTATTGATTAAAAACACTTAATATGAAGTTAATTAATATGAAAAAAGCTAACTACAAAACGTGCTAGCTAGAATCACCTGGCATAGCCTATGGTCTACATTGTGATAAGCATTTCTCCTGTGCCATGGACCAAGAGGTGGAGGTATCATTTTGTTTTTTTTCTATTTCTGTAAGGTAATATCAGCAGCAAACTACATAGATGTGAACAGTACCAGATCCATTCTAATTTCGCTTATGATCAAATGAAGGACCTCTACTATATCTACTATTGCTAAACTACCCTGGCAACCCTTATCCATTACTCATGGGCTGACCTTTGTTGTGGTTGTAGTTCAGTAAGTTCTTTAAGTTAGGACTCAGGGCTAGGCCACACTAGTGCAATTTTTGTGCACTTGCATTTACGCCCGTGTTTTTTCAGCAAAGTGAAAATCTCATCAATGCATCAAAATCATGCGATTTTGGGTGCGCTTCAGTTTGACATATGCAATTGCATGCGATCACCATTTTCATGCGCAACCTCATGCGATTTCCTATCTCAAAAGGTGAAAACGCAAGCCAAATGAGCGCTTCCGGTGCGATGTAGTGTAGCCGTGCCCTCATAGGAGTTCTGAAATAGCTTGTAATGTTTCTAGCACATAATAACATGTCATTTGTATATTCTGAAATATTTTTCAGCCTAAACATGTTAGGTCTTACTGAGAACCCAAAAAGAGGATCAGATCAGTTGAAAACAATTTTAAGTAACTTAAGAAATCTTGAAGTAATTAAAGACTCTGGATCCTCAGACAGGTCACTTTATCTAGTTGGTCCTTTGATAACTCATCTCGTGCGCTTTAATGAGTCATCTTCTGTGTTGTGCACTGTATAGTGAAACCACGTCAAGAACATGAATACTGTGTATGTTTACTCGTTTATCTGATTTAAATCTGGAATGTTTTATCACTGCCCCCAAATTATTCAGGCTGAGTGTGCATGGGAGAGTTAAAACGCAGTCCTTTAACATTTCACAATGAAGAGAAGATAGAAAGGGGGGGGGGGTACTGGTGGGAGGAAGGAGAGCATGTGAGTCATACTTGCAGTGTTCTTAAATCTGAACAGGGGGACTCCACATCACAAACAAGGGAAGCCAACACTTTGGGAATTATATACACAGAACATAAAGATGCTTTTTTCTCTATTGATTGTGGCTTTAACATTCTCTCTCTATTCAGCACATCAATTCAACAGCCCTAAGGAGGAAGCCCAGGTAGGTTTTAACTGCATCTTTCTTTGTGAAAGGGGTAAATAATATTTAAATTATGTAGAGGATTTTAAGATCTATTTATTTCTGTTTTCTTTTCCAATATCACTTTACACTTGTTGGCGTAGCACGCTGACAAGAATTCAAGATCATTTAGTTGTCCTGATTTGACTAAGGGGTGAATTATACTTATTTTTGGAACATTAGAAGGTATTAGTGTGCATTAGGCATTCAAACAACTGAATGTGCAACCTCTTGATGTTACGGTTTAGAGTGGCTAAGCACAAGGCATCCACAATATAAACAATAACATGTTTAACTACAATTTGAACACTTTATACCTGGTACAAAATTAATAGACTTTAAAAAATCTGCAGCAACGATAATTTTTTCAGCTGCTGTGCATAAAATGCTTGAATAATTTATTGACACCAATACTTTCCAACTGACAGAAAAATTTATTGTTGGATCAAAACCCCTTTAAGTCGAATGCAATGAATTTATTTATAGATGCCACACAAGTGTTTTTATACATGCTCAATTCATTTAAAGGGCATGTCCACCCCCAAAACTATAATCCCACCCACTACTGGCCCCATTGTGTAGTGTAGTTTAATACCTTACATCCCAGCTCCATCTGGTTCTTCTGCTATCTCCCCCTAAAGTCCCAAAAAACACCCACCAAGAGTACTGCAGAGTCCATATAGGACTCTGCCTCCTGTCTCCCCTCCGGGAGAAGTTTGGTATGTGCACTGCAGCCCTTCTCCCCCTCCCTCTCCCTCCCGATTTAGATTCCCTCCCCCTAGCGTAAAAACATTTTTATATAATATTCTCCGTCCCCCCATCCCCAACCGCTATCGTTTTAAGTTCAGAAAGTGCCCAAAATATTACTTACCTTCCCTCTTTCCTCTGAACTCCCGGCAGCCGCGTCCGTGATTGGCTGCCGCTCAGCCAATCACAGACGCGACTGCCGGTCCCGCCCCTCTGCTTGCATTTTCTCGCAAGCAGAGGGCCTGGCAGTGCGGCAGAGGAAAGAGGGAAGGTAAGTAATATTTGGGGCACTTTCTGAACTTAAAACTATAGCGGTTGGGGCTGGGGGGACAGGGAGAATATTATATAAATAAATTTTTAAGAAGGGTGGACATGCCCTTTAATTATGAATAAAGAAAGTGGATTCAAAATGTATTTTAGTTTTGCACAGAAAAAGAAATTGGATAAATTAAAAGGAAATTTGGTAGGCTGCAGATTTAACAGATAATAGTTCATTGGAAATGATTATCCATGTGGTCAAAACCAGATAACCTGCCAGTGCCATGTAAAAAACAGATAACCCAAAAGTATCAACCAAAAACAAGATAACCCACCAGTGCCATCCAAAAACCAGATAACTCACCAGTGCCATTTAAAAAACAGATAACCCACCAGTGCCTTTTTAAAAAAGTTAACCCACCACTGCCATACAAAAACATGTACTGCAAGCTAACAAAGAATAAATATATTGGATTGCTATTGTTATAATTAAAAAATATTTTAGCTTCTTTTTTTATTTCCTACAAAAAGGCTTGATTTTAAATAGTTGTGTATTCCTACACTCTTTTTTAGGCTGGGTACACACCAGCAGATATTTCCAATCGACCAATAGCGCCATGGATCGGTTGGCCAGAAATATCTGCTGTGTGGGGAGGCCGGCCACTAACTGGGACATTTGTCCAGGTCGAGCGCTTGCTCGCAGCGAATGCTCGGTCAGGACAAATAATAGGCCCGTGTGTACCCAGCCTTAGAGTCTTGTTTAATAAGATTTTCAATCCAAGACTTTAAACATGGTTAAAAATGTGGAAAGAGCAAGCATGTGATGTTATCACTTGTGAGTCCTTTACTCCACACAACAATCCTCCCACTCCACACCTGAATAGTACCCAGGACGAGGACCTAAAACGCTAGGTCTGCACACCTGGTTTTGGTTTAGATCTGCAAAACGACTTACTTAAACATTCCTTCACCACTGCTATCCACTTTGCCTCTCCTAGTCAGTGGGCAGTGAGATGTGTCTTTCTGTTGGCCACAATGGAAAGCCGGAAGAGGGACCAGAGCGGTAAAGTAAAGTTTATGTAAGTTGCTCTGCAGATCAAAACCTGTGTACTATTTAGCTGTAGTGCAGAGCAGAGGTGAGTATAGCTCTCCTTTAGGCTACTTTCAGACAAACAGCAGGTTGCCTTTTCGCTCAAAGTTTACTGAGCAGTTCTCTATCTGCAAAAATCTGGAACTGCTTAATTTCAATTTCGAAAGTAATGCTGCTTAATTATTCATGCCCTTGAACTTTTTAGCAGTATGCACAATACTGAGATCTATCTGTGGTCCAGTGAACCCAAGAGACTGGGTCAGGTAAAGCAGCCACATTACAGGCCAAGATCAGGTTTAACCCAGAAAAGGGCTTGGTTGAAAATAACTGGGATAGCAGCCATTAGCAGCAGCCTGGCAGGTGCACAAGATTTGGATCTAGGGGAAATAGCTAGAAAAGGATAGCTAAACAGCTGTTATGTTCTCTTTTATATAACACATATTTGCAGCAGTGTGCTGCTTGGCGTGATATGCTATGTGCGCTGTTATCCTGTACAGATCTGTGTAATTGAAATGCATGCAATTATGCACGCATGCACTCCAATAACGGATCGGAGCGCAGCGCACATATTGGGAACATTCGGATACCATTGAATTAGCAATTCGAATAAGAATCGTGATCATAGTGTGATTATTGTGATTATAAGTTCTTTCACGTTCTGGAAAAGGTATCTGCCTCTGCTCACAGAGCTTTTCATTAACTTAAAGGCTATGTCCACCCTAAAAATTTTTTTTTCATATAAGCTCCCCCCTGGGCTCCCAGCCCCAACCGCTATAATTTTTTTTTTTAGAAAGCCCCCCAAACTCTACTTACCTCCCCTCGATCCTCCGCCGCGCTCCCGGCCCTCTGCTTGCAAGGAAATGCAAGCAGAGGGGCGGGACCGGCAGCCGCGTCTGTGATTGGCTGAGCGGCATCCAATCAAAGACTCGGCGCCGTATGGCAAAAATTCTATCTACCTGAGGCCAGCTAGCATGCAGTGCCTATATTGACTCTGCTAGCCTCCTGGTAGTCATTTTTTGGGACTTTGGGGGGGGACTACAGGAGAACCCTATGGAGCTGGGATGTGAGGTAAGGATTAAACTACACTACATGGTGGGGCCAGTAGTTGGGGGGATTATAGTTTTGGGGGTGGACATGCCCTTTATGCATGTGTAGTGAAGGCAGCAGGAAAATCAACAGTCAATCATTGTGATGTGACATTTTGATGTCAGCATTCACAGCCTTAATTGAATGCATGGAGGGAGGAGCCAGCTTATTCTGTCAGAATGGAGGCAATAATCACATTTAAATATCTGGTTAATAATACATTTAATAGTGTGCTGCATATATCAGTTTGAGGTTGGGGGCAGCTAACTGAACTGTGATCAGTTTTTCATTTAAATGTGGACATGCCCTTTAAATCTGATAAAAAAGTTTTTTTGTATGAAGTTATACGGCTGTTTCTGCTGATTTTGCTGTGTTGTACAGAAACAAAAGTTTCCAATAATCATAAACAACATTGCAACCAAGGTGACTTTATAACTGGACTTGGGTATGCCAGATTTATGTACCGTATATACTCGAGTATAAACCGACCCGAGTATAAACCGAGGTACCCAATTTCACCTAAATCTAATAAAAGTTGTTGACTCGAGTATAAACCGAGGGTAGAACTTGGCATTCAAGATGTTTGAAACTACAACTCCCAGCTAATAAAGCATGCTGGGAGTTGTAGTTTCCAAACATCTTGAATGCCACCCTCACTGGCATTCAAGATGTTTTGGAAACTACAACTCCCAGCATGCTTTATTAGCTGGAGTTGTAGTTTCCAAAATCTTGAATGCCAATGAGGTGGCATTCAAGATGTTTGGAAACTACAACTCCCAGCATGCTTTATAGCTGGGAGTTGTAGTTTCCAAACATTTTGAATGCCACCCCACTTGGCATTCAAGATGTTTGGAAACTACAACTCCCAGCTATAAAGCATGCTGGGAGTTTTAGTTTCCAAAACATCTTGAATGCCACCCTTAAACCCAGTTAAGTTTGTACCTGTGGGCTCTCTCATCCAGGATCTTTGGACTCTCCTCCATCCAAGGGCTTCCTAGGACTGTGTGCTGGTAAGTTCCTCTCCAGTTCCTCTCCGCAGCAGCGTCCTCTCCATTCCTGGCAGCACAGCCTCTCCATTCCGCAGCCGCACGATCAGTCCATGTACTGGCGCGCCGGCTGACGTCACTAATTGGCGCCAAGCCCGGCGCCAATTAGTGACGTAAGCCGGCGCGCCAGTCATGGACTGATCGTGCAGCTGCCGAATGGAGAGGACCTGCTCCGGAATGGAGAGGATGCCGATCTTCTTCAAAGGTGAGTGACTCGAGTATAAACCGAGTCCGAGTTTTCAGGCTGATTTTTCAGCCTGAAAAACTCGTTTATACTCGAGTATATACGGTATGGTAATGTATTTATATTTTATTTATAAAGCACCACTTGGGGATACAGCGCTGTTCTATAACAAAATACAAAAAAGTCTTTCAAGGGGGGCAAATACATAAAAAGGTCAGTATATAAATTATATAAATAGAAGTGCTAGAGCTTTGCCACGAGAGGAATGTGGAGTTATGTGGATAACATACATAAGTGTTGCTGCAACCAGACGGGGAAGTGGGCATGGCCTATTGAAATTACTAAGTTACACCCCTTCACAGTTTGACAGTCCAGGACAGGCCCTTCAAATTAGGTCTGTTCCAGTCAATCAAGAATGGTTATGGGGTAAAGAGACCCACAAATTAAAGGGCATCTATAGTAGGATTTTTTTTTTCTTTCTATGTGTTCTATAATTCCCCCCAACCCCTAGAGTAGCTTAATTTTCTTCAGTTTCCTCCTCTTTAATGAGATATATAAATTAATAGTCAAGATTTCAATACACCACTCCTGCTTGAGTTGTCAATCAAATCCTCTAACAGCATGCCAGTGTAGTGTGTAGGTTTACACAAGTTTTACAGCAAGTCTCCCAATGACTCCTTCCTGCTCACTAAAATGCTTGGCAAATACTGGGTTAAAAACAGAAGGAAGGAGAATGAAGCAGCTTTCACTAATTTATTGCCTGTCAAAGGGAGATCGGGCTGCAGTGATAACGCAGTACTCTGGTCTCTCGTAACTCACCCCTCCCACTCCTTATGTAGCAAGTATCTCCAGAACAGCAGAGACATTTGCTCTACAGGCTCACATACCAAGTTTTTTTTGTTTTTTTTTTAAATTTTAGCGTGACGTGCATGGGGATTAATGCGCATGAGCAGCTGGGTTGGTTTACAGCTGGACTATATGAACGGGGGAATGACCAGAGAGGGGAGGTGGAGTGGGGAGCTCTGCAGTAAATAAGACTGTGTGCAAATGCGGCGCCATAGAGGAAGCTGGGAATAAGGCAGCATACACTACCCTTTTTTTATGTCTGGATTGGAGCAGTGTATAAATTTCACTATAGATGCCCTTCAATTTTTTAAGAGGATCCTCCAATCAGCAGATAATCAATTACACTAACTAACCTGGACTGGTCTAAGTGCATATCACTCATAATTACTTGACATTAAAGATCTATACAATACATAAGTGCCGTGGCCATTACGTGTGTAGCGGCTCCCATCAGCAATTCAGTCCTTTGCTCTGCAGGCGAAACAGGGGTGTCCCTAGAGTTTCTGGCACCAGAAACAACTTTTGATATGCGCCCCTAGGTGGACGTGCGACACGACAAAGTGCGTGTGGCTGACTTACAATTTGCAATGAATTGGAGGGCTGACTAACACTGGGTAATGAGTTGGAGGGCTGACATTACACTGAGTAATGAACTGGAGGGATGATTAACTCTGGCTAATGAACAACTGGAGGTCTGACTTTAACACTGACTGAAGGGCTGGTTTTAACACAGGCCAGTAAAAGGGATGATAGCTTACAGTAGTTATCTCTCAGACAGCCATACATTGTTCCGTTAGGAGCTTCCTACAAAGTACTGCCACACACACACACTTTCCAGCAAAGGCAGCAAATAGTGTGTCTAATGTGTCAGAAAGTGTCTCCCAACTCCCAAACCTTTACTCAGGGGAACAACTAGAAATTAGTGGGGCCCTCCAACAAAATTTTGGATGGGGCCCCATGCCCAACCCCCGACATGACCCTTTTGGTTATAGAGAATGAAATATAAGCAGACATATTAATAGATCAACAGACACAGATTTTAGGGAGATATTGGCACTGATAACATGGTTGGGACAGACACTGGTTACATGCTTGGCACATGGCACTGACAGGTGGCACCAATACTCGTAATATGCTTGGCACACTAGCACTGATAACTGGACTGACAGGATGGTGACTTTTATAGTTTTACCAGCATTTTTTTCATGTCACTTTATGGTAGGAGTGACCCTGGTGATATATGATAAAATATTGTCCATACATGTTGCAACTATACAGTACAACTGTAATATTCAGAGTTAGATGACCTACCAGATTTCCTTGGAATCAGATTCTGGTACAGAGGGATGTAGTTCCACACAATCCTTTGTTGCTTATAACTTTTATTAGAACAGATGTATATCACATTTTTATTCACCCTAATGCAGGAACATGCAGCTTCAGGACATGAGAGAGAAACTTACAGAACTCTAAACCAGGAACAGGAACAACTAGCAGTACCAGAGCCAATAAGCAATCACTTCCAACATACACACAGGAAATCATGTTGAAACATATAGCAGATGAATTCTGGGAACTGTAGTTTTCTATACCATAACTAACATATTGATCTGTAATAAAGATTGAACAATACACTAGGAAACTGGTTGTGGATATTTTGGTCCCTAAACAAGTCTTCCCTGGTGCCCCCTTCCCAACTGAAACTTCTTACTGTCAGGCAGTTCATGCGCTGTTACACACTACTGATTTATTCCATTTACAATGGTGTCATCATGTCGGCAATCACAGTAAGACTGGATGGAGAACGATTAGTTTACAATCATTTTGCCATTACAAACATGGACTGGGCTTTTACTATCCAAATAAAATAGTAAAATCTGGTTCTGTAAGGATCACCTGGAAAGTTTTATCTTGCATATAGCACAAAGGCCACAGGAGGCCACTTGGGTAGAAGAATTATTTTCTACATTCACATTTGCCTTTGCACCATCCTAGGCCATCAATAAATCAGCTAAGACATTGTTTTTCTTATTTTTACTGGAATTCGAACACTATTATGCTGTGATGCAACACAATATTTCTCCTTGGCTCGTCATAGTTGCTATGGTAACCTTCATTGTGACATCATACTAATATTCTAATGAGCTGGTGTATATAACCAGTCACTTTACAGGAAATGGTTATTTAGTCATGAACAACAGTGAGAGAAGGATGTCTTTTGCATCTCTCTTGTCATGCTTGTCAATGCTGATTATTTCATGCTGTGGTGTAACTGTTAAGTTGCCACCACTGTATGTTAATTGTTTGAAGCCATTGGGAAATATTCACACTCCCAATGACACCATTTTTAGATTTAATTGTTTGCCAGGGAAATGGCTAGAACTTTCCTATGAGAGATCTCCTGAAATATCACCTACAGAAGAATTTATTATCCCTCCATTATGCAACTGGTATCAAGATGGGATCTTGTTTGACAATACAACACGCTGGGAAGGAAAGGTATGGGCACCTGGAAAGGTTGGAGCGGTAATTAACATTGAGTGTCGATCAACTAACTGCCATTGGACAAACTGTAAGTATAAAAACATTACAATAACTGTGACTGAGCAGGACATACATTTTTTCCTTTTATCTCCTTGGCCTATTTACCAGTTCCAGTTTGTACAGTTTGGTTGGTGTGCCAAGTTGAGAAGTCCTAATTGGAAATATCATTTCTCCAGACATGTGGGAGCATCAGAAATTGTAATTCCCAGTAATGATTATATAGTAATACAGGACAATATTTACCATTCGGAATTTCTTAGCAAATGCTCTGGATATTACAATTACCTGGCCAATGCCACCTATCCTGAAGTTGGCACATTTGATGCCTCCCTCAAGTTGCAGAACGGGCCAATTGATGAGCATATCATCTCTCTTGATGTTGAAAATTTACTGCACGTTCTTTCAGCTACTACAGAGCTTCCTCAGAGTTCAAACTTAGAGTTGACATGGACTCTAGCACTCATCAGTAACAAATTAATGGCTTTTCAGCTCATGGATGAAAATAATGTGTCAGAATGGACAGTGTCTCTGAGTAAATACGCCAACAAAACCAATTTTTGTCCCCCTGGAACAGCAGTTTCCAGAATCCTATTCCTATTTAACAGCAGTGGGTTAGTTTCACTCAGAGGCAAACTGGACTTTACCAGAGGTAACGCAATTCTTTCTACTGACAAGCACCTCTTTCCAGTCACTTTAAATACCAAACCAAACCAAATAGACTCCTACTACTTCAATCAGGACCACGGACTTTACTACAATGCTACAGAGACCAATGGAAATGACAGTGTGCAAAATATTTATTGGCAGCAGGGAAGCTTGTCTTTCCTTTTCAGTTTCAAATCTGAGGATTCCTCCAAACGGAGCCTCGATGTGCACATGTATTTAGAAAAGAAGAAAGCATTGTTTAAATACCTAGAGGTAACGGATATAGAATTATATATCTTCACTAGCGGCCCTACAGCACCAAAGAATATTAGTTATATTCTATGGTTTATACCCAAACAACACAACCTGCTATCGTGTAAATGGGCATTTCATCTGGAAATTTACGCAGGTGTGAGGAGATCGTACCTTGTTAAAAGCGTTAATTATAATTATGGAAATGCCACCACAGACGCCCACAAATTGCTTCCTGGTACTGTCTTTCCATTTGATGTGAGCAAATATGAAGGTTTTGTCGTCAAGGTTAACTTTTCAAAAAGTGGCTTAAAATCTGTAACCTTACAAACAAAGTTTGGAAATCATGTTAGCAAGTTACTGAATACCTCAATCCTGGTTAAGAAGGTCCCATGTGACGTGCTAACATTTAAAATCAATAAACCAACTTTTGATCCTATAATAACCACCACAAAAGGCAAACAACTGAGCTTATATTTAACTGTGGCAGTAAAATGTTTGGTACCAAAACCAACAATTATAGAATGGAAAGTGTACAGGATCTTTAGCATTTCTGACTCACCAGACTGGAATGATTTCCTTGACTTACCGCAAACCATTCCAAGGAATCAGACAACATTAACTATACCAAAGAATACTCTAGATTATGGACTTTATCTGTTTCGAGCCTTGGTAGACATCCCTGTAGATGATGATGAAGTAGATGATGACAAAAATACAGATACTGTAGTTGTGCAAGTGCAAGAGAGTAAACTAATTGCAGTGATTGCAGGTGGAAGTTTCAAGACCGTTGGCTTTAATCATTCCTGGATCCTAAATGGTAATGCTTCTTATGACCCAGACTCACCAGACAGTCGGGATGGAATGGATTTTACATGGTACTGTACCACTAAAGAAAAGGACTATGATAACATGATACTGAGTCCTAATTCAAAGTGTCACTCAGATCAAAGAGACCTTAAATGGACTGATCCCTTTGATGCTTTTCTTTATGTTGAAGCTGAGGAACTTCCAGGACAGAGAAGTTACTACTTTCGTTTGGTCGTGGATAAGGGGGACAGAAATAGTAATTTTACCCAGAAAGTGTTTGTAGAATCGGGATTTCCTCCCCTCGTAAATATGGAATGTATAGAAAACTGCTTAGAAAAATTTATTCCAACGGAACGATTTTACTTATCTGGAAAATGTACAAACTGTAGTAAAAAGGGCCGACCAACATACGAATGGTCTTTATTTCAAGGTGAAACTGAAGTTGACTTTGACTGGGCTGCTAAAACCACAACGGGAAGATCTTCTGCTTATTTGTCTATTGTGCCTCAAACATTTGTAAAGGCTGATGACCTGTGGTATACGGTAGTTTTAAAAGTCACAACTTTGTCTGGAGCCCAGTCAACCAATCAATACTCATTTTACGTTAATTCTCCACCTGGGGCTGGCAGATGTGTCATTGAACCTTCTGAAGGGGTCGCTCTGCAGACTAAGTTCCATATCGAATGTAAAGGATTCAAAGATGTAAATCAGCCCCTTACATATAGGATACTGTCAAGTATAAATAAGAGCAGTAACATTAGCTCCTTGCAGAAGAATTCACTTGGAGTGATCATTTATAATGGCTACGATTCTTCAACACCTCAATTTCTACTTCCTGCTGGAGAACCAAGTCTGAATTATTTCTCAACCTTAAGCATTCAAGTTTACGATTCTCTTTCTGCTTATACTGAAGTATCTCTGAATGTAAAAGTTCACAATTTTCAGAGTGAAATGTCCCAAGAGGCCATTCTTGAGTCTTTGACTTCAATGGCCAATGGATCCTCTTCACTGATAAATAATTATCTAACTGCCGGAGACTATATAAGCTCAGGACATCTTATTCACATGATTACTTCCAGTTTGAATTCCTTTAAATTCATGGAATCCACAAATCATCTTCAAGAAGAGAGAAGTAAGTTGCGAGAGAATCTTCTGAATCTTTCAACCGGTTTGATGAGTTTTGATGTTATGGGGATGAATCAGATAATTACCTGTATTGCTGAACTTACTGAAGATGCTAAGGAAATTAATGTGCAGTCTCAGCAGCTTGCAGTGAAAATGCTCAATGACTTGGCTAATAGTTTAGGTAACTTTAAAAAGGAGACCATTGGAACATCTGAAACTGAACATTTAAGCAGCGGCATTGTGACCTCCTTATCCAGCCTAATGAATGCGGCACTTTTCAATGTAGAGTCACCATCTTCTATAAAAGAAGAGAAGGTTCAAGTACTGGAACAGATTTTGTCTACGATGGAAACTTTGACCGAAACAATTTTACAAGGCAAAGTTCCAGGAGAGAAAACGACATTGATAACAGCTGCTAATTTTAACATAACTTTAAGGAAAGATGAAAAATGGGATCTTAAAGCTGTAAACATGACTCAGGAAGACTGTCATAGCTGTTCGTATCCAAGCCTGCGGGTACCTGTCTCTGATGTTCCTATGAATGTGGTTGTTAGTGCTGCTTATTATGAATTTGAAGAAAGTCCTTTCCCATGGTTAAAGAGTGGAAAGGAAATTGATACCCATGTGACTGGATACTACATGATGGCTAGTAATGACAAAGGAGCTGTTATGATTGAAATACCTGAATCAGTGGAAGTTGTGTTAAGCAGGAAACATGTTGAGCCCGTTTTTGATTTGTCATTTGTACCAGTCGAACACGGCACTTTAATGGCTGCCTTTACATTTGAAGTCAATATTAAGGTAAAAGCAGAATGGTTTGTGCAATTTCTTTGTTCCGAGGAAATAACTTTGGCTGTATCCCTATATGTTGGCAATGAAGTACGAAATGATACTCCCATTGCTTCATTTAACATCTCTACAATCACATCTCAAGTAAATAACATGACGATGAGGAAATTTAATTTACTCAGACTTCCAATGGATTTGGTACCAAGTGCCCAACCTGCAGTTAATATCACACTGCAAGTGACTACCAGGCATTCAGTTACTTCAATGGCAAATCCAAACGTTCAGTATTCTATATTTAATGCGGGCTGTTTATACTTTGAAGGAAATGGAGACGATTGGAATGATGGTAATTGCAAAGCCGGCCCTGATACCGATAACGCAGTAGTACATTGCGTATGTAAAAACATGGTTAAGGTGCAGGCGAGAAATATCCAGTTCCTAAAATACAGACACTTGTTCTTCTCCTGCAGAGTATTTCCTCCGCCAAATCCAATTGATTTAACCAAGGTTACTTTGAAGTCTTTACAGCAAAATATGGTTTCCATTTATGCAGTAACTGGGCTGTTCATTCTGTATATAATTTTATATATACTGGCATATAAAAGAGATATTAGAGAACAATGCAACAAGCACAATATAGTGATATTGCAAGACAATGATCCCAATGATTGTCAAAGCCTCTTAGTGACCCTTTTCACTGGTAGTCGTTGGGGATCTGGTACAACAGGAAGTGTTTATTTAAAAATATTTGGTAAAGACGGCTCTAGTCATCGGCATCGTTTATATTGTAATGGGCAAAAAGTTTTTCAAACCGGAGGATGTGACACATTTTTGCTGAAGACAAATTGTGCCTTAGGAGACATTCGATACATTGAGATCTGGCTCAAAGCTTCCCAGGATACCAAGTGGTATCTGAGCCGAGTTCAAATTGAAGACTTACAGACCAAACAAATATGGTATTTCATGTGTCGAACTTGGTTTAAAGGTAACTTTGTAAAAGGAAATTTCAACCCCATGGACCGTGAAAGAAGACTGGAAAAAATGAACTTTATCCTAATATCATGGTCGTACAATTTGTATGTGGATAATGTGTTGTTGACTCCCTTCACACCAGATATACCAGGCACTTTTACAAGATGTCAGACACTTGCCCTCCATTTCCTTAGTCTGTTGAGTGGTTTTGTTTGTGGATTAATGTATTGTAATTTGATAAAGGATAACGTGGAAGTGATCAATACATTCAGATCGATTTATATTGGAGTTTTAAGTTCAGTAATAACGCTGAGTACCCAGATATTGGTTAAAGCATTATTTACAATAATTCAAAGACCAGACTCCACTCAGGCACAAGACAGAACCACACACAGAGAAACTTCATCTCATCCACATGAAGTCCGACTTTGGATTGAGGATAACGATGATGTTGGAGAAAGATCTAGACCAGAAGGGAAAAGAAAGACAAGATGGAAGGTTGTTTTGTTTATTGCTTGGATTTTAGTTTTCACCTTGTCAATTGGATTTTGCAGCTTAATAATTTTATACGGATTGACGTATGGATACGACCTCTCAGTGGAGTGGCTCAAGTCGTCTTTGATTGCCTTTCTTATAAGTGTTATTACGCAGGTACCTAAAAGTTTATTCACAGCATCTATAAAATCACTGTTCGCTAAGTATTATGATGACATCCCATGGCCTGTCCGGAACTACGATCCTAGAAAAGCCAGAGAATCTGTTCCTAAAAGTGAAGAAGAAATGAGAGACCTGAGAGAAAGAATTGTCCATCTAAGGAACAGTGAGGCCTACCAGGATCCAGCAGAAAAAGTACCAGTGTTCCTGAAACTCAAAGGCCCTCAGGATCTTGTTTAGATTAAAGGGGAACTGTGGCTCCACAGCCCAAGATATAAAGAAATTACTTAGCAGAAAGTTAATATTATGGCCCAGGACTTACCTTTCCGCGTAAGCAAACTGGCAGATATGGAGACAAAAAGTTGAACTGGAAACCCCATGGACTCAGCCGTGTACCTGCATCTTAAGGATAAAGGACATACCTTTGAAGATTGTAATATTAACATATTGGCAAAGGAATGTTGACTGGTTCAAGAGAGGTGTTAAGGAGGCCATTTATGTGAAAATAAAGAAACCAAGCCTAAATAGAGGTGGGGGGGCTCGACACCAACTGTCTGCCATGTACAATGCTGTTTTGACACCTTACTCTGGGCGTTCCTATAACACCTCTTAGCCACTATCCAATCACGCCCTTAACACTTGGCTGTGATATGCTAATTGGGATTTTCCAGGGTACATAATTGCCAAAGATTCTTGTACAAGTCATTCTGAATTGAGAAAGCCAGTCGGATGACTAGTGAAACGTCTTCAAGAACTAAACTTCAAGTCCAGTTGATATAATTGAATACAACAGATAAACTGGAAACAGGAGCAAACTAGTATCGAGACCAAAGGTTGTTCCTCATATCTGCCAATTTGCTCCTGCTTAACCTTTGGTCTCGATATCTGCCAGTTTGCTCCTGCTTCCAGTTCATCCTTTGGTCTTCATATCTGCCAGTTTGCTCCTGCTACTGGTATATCCTTTTCTCCTTACCTGCTGCCTGGTTATCGCCTGCCAGTCTTGATTGGCTCTCTCTTCCTGCTGCCTTCTCCACCTTGTGGGATTGGCTTTTGTGGGGCTCTCCTCTGGAGCCGCGACCTGATGCCTGTTTGCCGCACAACATCCTCACCATCAGAGGCTCTGGGGAAGACTGGCAAGTGCTTAGATTCCGCGTCCAGAGGGGGTCTCATAGGAGTCCTTTCCAGAAGAATGGTAACAGTTCATAGGTGGGAGGGTGAAATGTGAATTTCCAAAAGCTGCTCCTCCACATTGCCGGCGGCAGAGCACAGCCTCAGACTTCACAGTGTGTAAGGGAAACAGGAAGTCCCTCCCCCTCCCTGCTGTGTGAAGATCCCCACAGAAAAGCTATGGGAATCTACAGCTCTACCCTCCCACTGCATGAAAACAGTCTTTTCAGGCAGTTCTCAATTTCTATCAATTTACCTAAAGTCATTTTTGGACCAGTTTCCCTTTAACAAAACATCAGAGATGAATTATCTTTTATTTTACTTATTATGATTTTATTTTTTTGTTTGTGACAAATTACTTTTACAAATGTAAATGAATACGTTTA
This sequence comes from Hymenochirus boettgeri, assembly GCA_019447015.1. NCBI lineage: Eukaryota > Metazoa > Chordata > Amphibia > Anura > Pipidae > Hymenochirus > Hymenochirus boettgeri. The sequence goes on along the minus strand of CM033470.1, from coordinate 268,816,843 downwards.
TTGTAAAATCTTTAATAAATGTTATAAAACATTCAAACCAGAGAGTCTTTTGGTTTATTTATTTATATGTATAGGAGCAACCATAGTGGTCACTGTCAGGGCAATTATTAACTAAAAAGGGGAAAGGGCATGTCCACCCCCAAAACTAAAATTTAACTGGCCACATTAAGTAGTTTAATACAAGCCTTACCTTACATTTCTGCTCAAAATAGTTCCCCTGCTGTGCCCCTCCAAAGTCCAGGAAACTGCTGTGTAGGAGCAGTGTGTAATTCATGTTGTGGCTGAGTCTGCCTCAACCTCGTCAAGGTTTGAGGCATGCTCAGTGCAGCCCTCCCCCCCTCCCCGTTTTTCTCTCCCTCCCCCTAACATTAAACCCTTAGGGCATGCTCCCCCAGCCCCAACCGCATTAATATTATTGTTAGAAAGTCCCCAAATCTTTACTTACCTTCCTTCTCTCCTCCGCTCTTCAGAACTTCCGGCAGCCGCGACCGTGATTGGCTGCCTCTCAGCCAATCACGGGCGTGGCTACCGGTCCCGCCCCCTGCTTGCATTTCCCTGCAAGCAGAGGGCCTGTACAGTGCGGCGGAGGAAAGAGGGAAGGTAAGTAAGAATCGGGGGACTTTCTAACAATAATATTAATGCGGTTGGGGCTGAGGGAGCATGCCCTACCGCATATCAAAATATATCTACTTTAAAGGATAAGTGCACTGTAAAATCAAGTTATGTTCCTTTGGATGCCGCAGTTTTAAAAATACTGTTGCCATATTTTTTTACCTACCTTTGTCTACCTTTATGCCTTGAAAGTTGCTGACATCTTGCTGAATGGTTAGCTCCACCCCTCCAAGATTTGCAGCTTCCTGCTGATTCAGGAGGTAGCTGCAAATCTAGCAGAACTAAGATGTCAGCAACTTGCAAGGCACAAAGGAAGCTCTGGAGGGGCATAGGTAAACAAAATATGGATACAGTATTTTGAAAGCTGCGGCTTCCAAATGAACATAACTTGATTTTACAGTGTACCTATCCTTTAACACAGCTGATCCCTCCCCACATCCTCCATCTCTTCTGGGTATATACTGTCAGTCAGTGCGCTGTGATTTTGCTGCAGAAATCCACGCCCCCCTCCCACCCTGCCCATAACATGAAGTGGCAGAGTGGGATGTCTGCGGTTGGGGGTGGGCTAGGGTACCCTATACTACAGAAATAATCTTTTGATGGTAGGGGGTGAAGGAGCATGAAGGGATCCAGAGGAAGGGGGGGGGGAGCACGCTCCTCTGCATGTGCCAGAAACCTCTCAGAGGACAAAGAGTAAGCAGGAACTGGATGACTCACTGACCCCTCATACTCTTCACTTTTTTTAACTTTAAACAGGCACTGCAGGAGAACCATAAGGAGCAGAGATGCAACGGTTAGGAGTTTTGAACACTACACACTGGGGCCAGTAGTGGGTTAAATTTTAGTTTTGGTGATGGACATGCCCTTTAATCACAAGACAAGGTATCTGTTATTTTAATCAGCCATTTCTGTGATATACAGGGGTGTCCCTAGCATTTTTGCATCTGAAACAACTTTTGAATGGTGACTCTAGGTGGATGTGCGGCACTTGAAGCAAGTTGGTGTGGCTTTGTGTGTGTGGTTGGCTTTTTGTGGTCTCACACAATGGGTAATGATTTTAACGGCTGACTAATAATGGGTGAATTGGAGGGCTGACTAAACCTGGGTAATGAACTGGAGAAATGACTAACACTAGGTAATGAATTGGAGGGCTGACTGACACTAGGTAATGAACTGGAGTGCTGACTAAGGGCTAGGCCACACTAGCGCGTTTTTCGCGCGTTCGCGCACGCGTTTCGCGCTCGCGTCCGCGATTTTCGCTAAAATGGAAATCGCGGGAATGCAAAAATTCCCGCGGTTTCCGATGCGCATGCGATTGCGCGTCCGTTCGCGTTTTGGTAACGCATGCGTTCACCATTTTTGGTGCGTTAACGCATGCGTGTCCATAACGCGAAAAAGCGAAAATGCATGTGCAAAACGCGAGCGAGAAACGCGCAAGAATCGCTCACACAATCGCGTGCGATAACGCTCGCGATTTTGTGCGCGATTCCTGTGCGTTGCAGTGTGGCCTCACCCTAACACTAGGTAATGAACTGGAGGGCTGACTAATACTGGATTATGAATTGGCGTGCTGACTCACACTAGGTAATGAATTGGAGGGCTGACTGCACTGGGTAATGAATTTAATTAACTCTGGCTAATGAACAACTGGAGATCTGACTTTAATACTAGCAGGAAGGCTGGTTTTAACACAGGCAAGTGAATGGGATGATAGCTTACAATAGTTAACTCTGAGATCGACATACATTGTTTTGCTCAGAGCTTCCTACAAAGTCCTGCCCAAACTGAAAATCTACATTTTAGACACCGCTGTGCTGCTTTTAATATTGTGACAGTCTGGGCAGGAGACTTTGAAGGAAGCCCAGAGCAGAGCAATGTATGGGGGTCTCAGATAGAAGACACAAACTAGCAGCTAACACCACCCCCTCAGGCCTCCACACACACACATTTTCCAGCAAAGGCAGCTGATAGTTAAATGTCTCAGACAACAATATTAGGGAGATACCAGGGGTGTACGCCGTGAGCATTTTTTTCATGTTGCTTAATGGTAGGAGCGGCCCTGAGTCTAAAACAGTGGTTATTTAGGATGTATGCTGTTATACTATGTAATACTGGGCCTAAATAATTTACAAATAGTGGTAAACACATCTAGGAATTGCCCACACTATTCTGCATTATTTCCACTACCCCTAATGGTGGGATAAGGCTTCACTTCTGACATCCTGGAGACCCACCAATGTATCAGAAATAAAGAGCAGACAACAAAGGGCAGAATTAGTCAACACAGTCCTGAAACATATGATATGGGCTTGCAATAAAGGTTAATTTGCCTACCTGGCAAAGTTTCCAAAAAATATTCTTAACACAGTGATTTTCAGCTTCTGTTTTATATACTGTGAATTTAACTCTGTGAGCTAAAATTCTGGTCCGAGTAAAACCCATTTCTGAAGTTCCGTCAGAGCCTTTTGGAACTTTCGATATTTTCGGTAACCCTCGAAAATACAGAGCAACTTTTTCAAGGGTTACTGAATCTACTTTTGATGGTTACCGAATTTACTTTTGATGGTTACCGAATCTACTTTTTTAGTACCAAATCTACTTTTGAAGGTTATTGAGGCTATTTTCGAGTCTTCAAAATAAACAATGTTGAGGGTTGCACTCCAATAAAAATTCTAATTTATTTGTGACCACACATCGTATCACGCAACGTTTCGGGGGGAATAACATGCCCCCTTTCTCAGGTGATGTTCATGTAACAGTGTTGCAACAGTGAAATAGCCTAGCCCAATCTCAAGGACAGCCTCCAAGGGGTTATCTACTTTCGATGGAAACCAAATCTATTTTTGATTGTAACCGTGGCGAGCCTTAACATGCGAAGATAAGGTGTATATCTACTCTGACCAGGGAACTGGGTGAATAAGCATCGATCCTGATTGTGAAATTGGACCTGTGGATGCAGATAATCCTGGCTGTGAGTGGGACAGATAGCTGCATACTTGGAGAAGGAGGTCCTTGGATCCCTGTGTAGACGAGTGGGGATGTGAATTTTTCAGAGCAAGTCCCAGTATAACCTGAAAACAGTGAGTAGAAACCCACACTGCCAAAGGTTTTGAGGTGCGAGACTTGCTATATACAGGTATAGTATAGTATAGTATAGTATAGTATAGTATAGTATTTGAGGTTGAATAAAGACATACGTCCATCCATTCCAACCCATCTAGCAATATCCTCATTTCCTGCCAAACTGTTGATCCAGAGGAAGGCAAAAAAACCCACCAAATTTATGGGGGAAAAAATCCTTCCTAACTCCAAGTGGCAATCGGAAATTTCCCTGGATCAACAATACCAGTAACTTGCAAACTTCCTTGTTTGCAGAAACTCTTTACCGTTCTCACAGTGAAAAACACTTTCCGAACTTGATGCCTAAACCTTTTTTCTTTAAGTCTTAAGGGATGTCCACAGGTCCTCTGACATGCTCTATTGGTGAACAATGCCCCAGATAGTTTATTTTATTGCCCGTTTATGTATTTATACACAGTAATCATATCCCCACGCAAGTGCCATTTCTCCAGCGCACATAATTGTAACTTTTCCAGTCTCTCTTCATATTCAAGCTCCCCCAATCCCCTAATGATTTATTTGCCCTTCTTTGAACCCTTTCCATTTCAAAGATGTCCTTTTTGTACACAGGATTCCAAAACTGCACTGCATATTCCAAATGAGGACTTTGTAATGCTTTGTAAAGAGGGAGAATAACATTTTGCTCCCTTGAATCCATACCTCTCTTTATACAAGACAATAACATGCTGGCTCTGGCTGTTGCCGCCTGGCACTGCTTGCTTCCTTTAAGTTTGTTATCCACCAAAACTCCAAGATCCCTTTGCAACAGGGATTCACTTAACACAGAGCCATTTATAGTGTAAGCAGAACAAGGAATTTTAAGTCCAAAATTCATCACCTTACATTTATCAACTTTGAATCTTAGCAGCCCAATGTGACAATCTATCTAGATCCCCCTGCAACAATTGCACATCCTCTGGAGTTTTTAATGGTCGACAAGGTTTTGTGTCGTCAGCAAACACAGAAACCTTGCTGACAATACCCACTTCCAAATCATTAATAAATAGATTAAATAGAACACAGAACCCTGTGGCACCCCACTTAGCACTTTAGTCCATAATGATGAAGCCCCATTAACAACTATTCATTAACCAGTTTTCTATCCATGTACAAATGTGCCTCCCCAAACCAACAGACCTTAGCTTATTCATTAATTGCCTATGGGGGACTACTGCTATACCAGAGTCAAAATTTCTACTTACTTCCTCATAAAAGCCAAGCAAGTTAGTTTGACAAGATCTATTCCTCCTAAATCCATGCTGTTACTACTTATAATGTCAGTCTTGGAAACATACTCTAGATTATGTTCCCTTATTAAACTTTACAGTATCTTCCCTACCACTGAAGTTAAACTTACAGGCCTGTAATTACCCAGCTGTGAACGACTAAAAAATAAGTAACAATGGCCTAGATAAAACTGAACTTAGCTCCCTAAGTACCCGAGAATGTATTTTATCCGGTCTAGGAGATTTATTAATATTAACCTTATTTAGTTCTTTTTGTACCATATCCTTGGTTAACCAAAGTGCACTTGAATCTTTTAGACCATTATTGCTACTATACTCTATGATATCTGTACTTGGATCTTCCATAGTGTATACTGAGGAAAAAAAATATTCAAGACATTTGCTTTATCGCCATCCTCCGTAACTAATTTCCCCATTAATTAATGGTGACACATCTTTTTACTATTAATATATTATTACATTTTTTTAGGCTTAGGGATGCTTTGTTCAGCTATCCTAACTTTATTAATTTTATCTTGTTTGATTTCTTTCTTACACTCGTTACAGTTTTTATAATCCCTAAAGGTGTTTTTTTGTTCGCACCACCTATGAGATTTGAACATCGATGGACTAATTAGATTGCTTTTACTAATGAACTAAGTTTTTATCTCATCCAATTCGCCATTATTTGCCTTTGTTTTGATGTATTTTGGTGTATATTAGCAGACGTGCTAGATTACATTTGTATATATAATGCAATTCATTTTTTGTATTGAGGGCTATGTACAATAAATCACACACGTTTGAGGAAAATTATATTTTATGTCCTTTATTGGATAAATTTGATTTAAAATAAGGGACTCCACTTGTGACCATTTTTTCAAGTCTACTTTCGAGGCCAGGGGGTTATCTACTTACTGAAAGAAGTTTGTTTTAATTTATGTTTTAGTGATTTGTATGTGTTCCCCTGGCAATTTCACAGGTGCCTGAACCAGCTTGGAACTTTCTGTCTGGTTTTGAATTATCATATTTTTTAATATTTTTTCCTAATTTCCGAAAATATGAAAACTTAACTCCCCAGTCTATATGTCATATGTTACTAGCACAAAGTGTAAAAACATAACTGTGAATTTAAAGGTTGTATGCCCTATACCTTCATAGAAATAATATATGCCTGGAGGGATCCATATATCTTTGTTGACTCTATATTGGTCACATTAACAGTAATAACAAAAAATATTGTGTGTTTCCTATGTTCTTATTTTAGAATTATCTGCAGCAATTTGGGTATCTACAGAAGCCCTTGGAGAGTGACAATGAAAATTTCAGTCCAGATGAAATCAAGGAAGCCATTAGGTAAAACTAATGAAAATGACAAGCTAATTGCTTTTTTTTTTTTGGAAAATAATTGTACTGATAAAGAATATCACTTTAGATATATGTGTTATGTAGTGATTCAGTGGTTATTACTGTCTCTACAAATGTCCATTGTACATACAGTATACAGGCTTATTTAAATAGAACGCTGAACGTGGGACACTTCTATTAAAGGGCATGTCCACCCCCAACAAAATTTCTACCTCCTAAACCCTACTTTTGAAAATATTTACCCTGCTTCCCATAATTCCTGAAATAAGATTTACCTTGAACCTGCTGTTCACTTAATACATTGTGTCTGCCTCCTTTATGGATTTACACGTTTTTCAGAGGTGGCCTAGTCGTAAAGAAAGAGGCTTACAAAGCCAATATAAGTCATTGGCCATAATAAACAGCTTGCACATAAAAGAGCCTCAAGGGATCAGCAGACTTAAAGCTAAATTTCTTATTTCAGCAATGACTGGGAGAAAAGTATAGAAATGCGAAATGGGGCTTTAGGGGATACTGGTTGTGAGGTAGAATGTTAGTGAGGCAGCTGGATCTGCTAAAGAAATTCAAATACAATAGTAACTTGCTTGCGGGAGCTGTGTACATTGATCTTCCAAAACGGACAAGATTCACAATTGTAAATTACCTTATCTTAAAGTGATGCCTACCCTTTGTAAAAGGGTTCATACAGTAGAAAGACTTTGTAAACAGGTAAGCATCATTTTAAGATAGGGAAATTTGTAATAGTGAATCTCCCTAAATTAGCCTGATAGTGTTTTAATTGCCTCTACTAAACCTGAGGTAAATGCTCTCTGAGTAGTAGCTTCCCATGTTTAAATGTTTTATAGTTGTTTTTTTTTATATTTCTTTCAGAGCTTGTATTGCCTATAAAAATATTACATTACCCTTCTTCTCTAATGATTCTAATTTTGTTCCTAATTTAAAGCTGGTCATACACTACAAACTTACCTCTCAACGTTCCTGAGACATTCTGACAACTGCTTGGCCCGATCGTTTTACGATGATCTAAATCGTAATAATGATTGCAAACATGATCTGCCCAGGAAACATTGCAGGAACGTCAGCAGGTAAAACTGCTGCTCCACTCGACATTACAATTGATTCAATATTAATCTTAAGGTTCGTACACATGATAATCGGCCAATGTGTGGGATCTTTATCAGGCGAAACAGCCGGTCGTTCGGAGGTACACCAGGCCGGTCGGGCAAAGATCCCTGACCCGAAGGACGCGTCGGCCAATAAAGTGCCCATATACAGGCTGATAATTGGCCCAAACGGACATTCGTACACATTGTGCATTGTGGGTCTGGACCCACGATCGCACGTGTGTATGAACCTTTAGATTGAATATCAAATTGGTGTAACATTGAGGTAGTGTATAGCTAGCTTTAGCCTCTTGCTTTAGTTGTCAAACAATAAAATGCTTTGAGATTTTGGTCCAGTCAAGGCCATGACCTAACAGCAGTGGTAGGTGCCCAGAAGCCCAAACTTCCAGCAATGACAAAAAGCAGCACAATATTTACTAAAAAGTGCTTAAATTATCTGTTTACACATTAACTGCATTTTCTGATTTTACAGTAATTTTCAGCTGTCTTTACATTTACCTGTGACTGGTATCTTGGATGAGAAAACTTTAGATAAAATGAGGCAGCCTCGATGTGGATTAGAAGATCCCTTTAACCAGAAGACTCTGCGATACTTGCTGTTAGGTAATCAAAATGCATAGAGAATTAAAAGTAATCATTTAATTCATAAATATACAAAGATTAGTAATTGGTGCTGCACAAAGCACCTTCATCCTTATGGACACATTTACGGAGACAGTGAGGAGCAACATGTGTCTACTTTGTCCACGCCTCCTTGCTAAAAAAAAAAAAACAACAACCCAGTTTTTAAAAATGTTTCTATCACTCAAATTATGTTTATTTATTTCTTTATTTATTTATATAGTGTGGCATTAAAACCTTTTGCCTTCTATCCACTCTGGAGAAGGTATAAACAGGTTCATTTATATTATTTAGATTAATCTTTATTTTTTTTCCTTAGGCCGGTGGAGAAAAAGGAACCTAACTTATAAAATATATAATTACACCCCAGACATGTCAACAGCTGCTATACGCTCTGCCATTCAGTCCGGTTTCAAGTATTGGAGTGATGTCACACCCTTGACTTTCAAAGAGACCACCCATGGAAGGGCCGATATACGTTTTACTTTTCACCGCCGAGGAAATGGCTGTACACGTCCCTTTGATGGTCCTGGTATGTGTCAGTTTTCCCACAGCATTATATAATAAATAAGAATATGGTTATAGGGAGAACTCTGATTCTTCCCTTTTAAAGCATTATTGTGCTCTGTATCTAAATGCACTTAAGTTAGGTACACACACTAACGACAATGCCCTGAAACTGTTGGATCCAATGGTATCAGGGCTTTATTGGCAGTGTGTGTAGCTTTTTTCCTTAACAAGCGTGCGGCCGCCAAACACTCCTGTCGGCCTAGCGGTTGTTCGGGAAAGACCAAAAATTTCCCCTTAGCCACGGTATTCTCCCTATAGTGGAGTCAGAAACACACAGCCCGAGCATTCGCCCTATGCTGTGCATGCTGTGTATAGGGAGAACGCTCGGGACTGTGTGTTTCCTGATCTTTGAAAAATGACAGACAGGATCTTTCAGAGCCTGTCTGTCACCTTTTGGAAAATCTGTACCCAACTTTACTGTGGTTTATCCTTTTGAAAAGAACAGAAATGACTGAAAACATGCAGGACGTACGGTGCAAAAGCAAAACTTAAGATTTTTTTCAGGATTCTGAAATGTTTACAGGGCATGTTCATCCCCCAAACTAAAATTTAACCCACTTCTGGCCCTACAGTACAGTTTAAGAAAATCTTTTCCTCATATTCCTGGTTCCCCTGTTGTCCATGTCCAAAGTCCAGAAAACTGAAGTGTAGTGGCTGTCTTCCTGTCCAAACGTCTCTGCCTCCTGTCTTGCCTCCGGGGGGATGGTGACATGCGCAGAGGATCCACTCCCCCCTTCCCTCCCTTCTTGCCGATCCCTCTCTTGCCTCTCTTCAACTTCCATTAAAACCTTTATCTATATTGTAAGGCATACCCTCCCACCCCCAACCACTAATTTAGAAGTTTAAAAATCGATTCAAAATTCTACTTACAGATCCTAATTCCAGCATCTTCTCCATTGCTGTCAGCCGGGGCTGTGATTGGCTGTCTCTATTCCCCACATGTTCTGGTCACACTGCTATATCTCTACCCTATGGAAAAAAACTAATTCTCTTCTGACTGACATATTTCACACCCTAATTCCAATTGATCCCCTGACTAATGTACATGCACTCCCTATTCGAGAACTCATATTGCAACAACAATGCCTAGCAAACCCTATCATAAGCCATAAAAAAAACCATCACACATCATTGGAAAACACCTATAATTCACATTGTATCTCAAGTCTGTTCAAATCTAAAATGTATTAGAGCTACAGAATACAGACGAATAGCTAAGATGGACAGAGATTACAATAATAAAAGCCTACCTCACTCATAACCTAGCTGATCAGTGTCCCCCATTTCTACATGTTGTAATTCTCATATCGTATATCTTCGATATTGCACTGTATTGCAATGAATATTGGATAACAGTTAATTCTTCAATGATATATGGGGCACTCCACAGGATTTTTATGAAGATAAAAATGTAACTTTTATTAAGTAACCAGAACAATTAATGCATTTCAGCTGTTACCCAGCCGTCATCAGGACCTGGGTAACAGCGGAAATGCATTGATTGTTCTGGTTACTTAATAAAAGTTATGTTTTATCTTCATAAAAATCCTGTGGAGTGCCCCGTTTGTATGAAAATTTGTATAAATATGTAAATATGTATTATGCTGTTCAGGAGGCACCCGGGTGCAAGTGAGAGTGCAGCTGCGGAAGTGATATGGTGTGTATATATATATATATATATATATATATATATATATAATACTACCCAATAGAATTACAAGGAGAGAACAGAGGTGGTATATAAAAGGGCACACCCAAGCTGTATTAAACAAATAAACTGGGATATGGTCAAAAAGGTGCAGAAAGATACATTAAAAACACTTCGCCAACCCCCAGTATCAATAAAGTGCATCACACAGACAATATACCGGTATATTCATCCATACAGTCATACAACAATGTTAAAACATATAATAGATATGCAGAGCAGTGTATCACATACATATATAATGGTGTATCTACATCATATGCATATACACTGAGCAAAAGTAAATGTATAGTCCAAAATATGATAAGGTATAAGCTGGTGTCCCTACCACTGACAATACACCTGAAATAGGAGGAGGGAGCAACAGAGCACCTAAAACCAGTGGTCAAACATAACCAACATGATCTCACCACTTTGCACCAGTCTGTATGGTCATGATACAGGAGGGTGTCGAAGAGCTGATTAAAAGAAAGCCGGACGCGTTTCGTCCGCGTGGTCGGACTTCATCCAACGGCAAGGTCAGAGAAAGTATACTGCACCTTAAATACCTTAGCATATGCAAAATAAACCCCGGAAGGAACGTAGGGGGAGAATAGTCCCGTGAGAACGGGTAAGAAGTCCCACCCTCGAGTCATTCGTCACTCACAGATGCTACTCTCGCGAGGACGTAAACCTCCCCAAAGGACTGGGCGTCCGTGCATACGGCTTAAGGGCAGAAAAACCTTGTCCGGCCATATTTAAACAGGGAGAAAGTACAAATAAGTAGTTAGATAGAAGGCTCTGATAGAGGGTGCGTATGGACTAGTATATATAGTATAAATTTGTCACTTTATGACACTTTATGCAGTGCACAGAAAACATACAATAATAGTCTCTCTGGTGACATCAACATACATGTACATCCATAGAGGCAAAAGGTCCCCATATTAACCGATCAGACATCCATAGAGGCAAGTGTCCCTTTAGTGACAATATGTACTCGCTAGTATCTTCACCTAATGCCAAAGAGTAATACTATTTATAGGACAGATATAGTCTTCCCATAGTAACGCACAGTCACTATTATTCTAAAGAAACCCCCAATGAGTACCGATTAAACGATTACATGAAAAAGTTGAAAAAAGCAAAACCATAATACACACAACACATAAATACATTACAGATTATGTTAACTTAAGGATATTCCTCATGGGTAAGTATCATCTGAGTCATTCTGTAATCAATAAAGTCTCGGGTATACTGGAGGGTGCCCTCCTAGGACCTCAAATCAAACTAATTTCAAAACAGTGTCCAGACTATCATAATGCCATATCAAAGGTAAGTATAGTGCAGATATTTCCAAAGATAAATATGGTATTGCATACCATCATGTTGGTTAGATTTGACCACTGGTTTTAGGTGCTCTGTTGCTCCCTCCTATTTCAGGTGTATTGTCAGCGGTAGAGAAGCTAGCTTATACCTTATCATATTTTGGGCTATATATTGATATACTTTTGCTCAGTGTATATGCATATGATGTAGATACACCGTTATATATGTATGTGATACACTGCTCTGCATATCTATTATATGTTTTAACATTGTTGTATGACTGTATGGATGAATATACCGGTATATTGTCTGTGTGATGCACTTTATTGATACTGGAGGTTGGCGAAGTGTTTTTAATGTATCTTTCTGCACCTTTTTGACCATATCCCAGTTCATTTGTTTAATACAGCTTGGGTGTGCCCTTTATATACCACCTCTGTTCTCTCCTTGTAATTCTATTATATTAGTGGTAGGAGCACCCCTTACATTATTATCTCTTACATTATAGTGATCTCTGCCGGATGATTTTTCTTATTAAATACTACCCAATAGCACACATTTGTACACAAAATGTCAATGTGTTGGTCCTCCAGTTCCCAAGTCCCCTGCTCAGAAGCAATGATACTGCCCCAAAGTTTAATTTTATAGTCTACTTTTATTTTGTGAATACTACATATGTACATGTAAACAAAAAAAAACACCAATATATGCTTTCATATTGCATATCTGTTGTATTCAATTAGATCAACTGGACATGAAATGTAGTTCTTGAAGACGTTTCGCTAGTCATCCGACTGGCTTTCTCAATTCAGAATGACTTGTACAAGAATCTGTGGCAATTATGTACCCTGGAAAATCCCAATTAGCATATCACAGCCAGGTGTTAAGGTGGTGATTAGATAGTGGCTAAGAGTTGTTATAGGAACGCCAGAGTAAGGTGTTAAAACAGGCATTGTACATGGCAGACAGTTGGTGTCGAACCCCCCCACCTCTATTTAGGCGTGTTCTTTTCTTTCCTTCTACTTCTTTTGACAAAGGCCCAGTCTGGATATCCACAAGTTTTAAGGGCTCCTCTGAGATGTTTCATTTCTTTAGCCTTCCCCACTAGCACAGAGGCGAAGGCTAAAGAAATGAAACATCTCAGAAAACACAAGAAAAGCGACATCATATATGCAGTGCAGTGCAGTGAAGAATGTTCTGATTTGTATGTGGGGGAGACCAAACAGCAACTGCATCAACGTATGGCCCAGCACAGAAGAGCCAATTCCTCGGGTCAGGACTCAGCCGTGTATCTGCATCTTAAGGATAAAGGACATACCTTTGAAGATTGTAATGTTAACATACTGGCGAAGGAACGTGACTGGTTCAAGAGAGGTGTTAAGGAGGCCATTTATGTGAAAATAAAGAAACCAAGCCTAAATAGAGGTGGGGGGACTGACAGCCACGGACCCAGTTTAGTTTAGTTTCTTGTTTAATTTTTAGTTTCAGTTTTAGAGCTAAATCTTAGTCATGGACTAGGTTTAGTGTTACTCTGAACTTAAACAACACCATAACTCAAACCACTGTCTATGGTCTAACAATTGTTATTTACTGCCATAATCTGTGAGCAATGCCGCACACCTACAAAAGATTGACCCCCCCCAACAAACTCACTAAATGGCCATACAACAGTACCCAACCCTTACAAGGCCGGACAATTGACACAGTAAGATACCCGACCATCAAGCATGAATCAGAGACTCAAACCACTATTCTCCAAAGGCACCAACTCAAGGCTGAAGCCTTCATATCGACCGGAACTTAAGATACCCCTCATCACCAGAGTCTACGCTCAAATGGATTTACTATACATAGATGGTCAAGACGAACCCAATAAATATTCCCCCCCTCCCCCACAAATCCTCCTATTGAGGCAACAACCCAATCGAATTGCTCAATGTTTAATACTTACTGCTTTATTGTAGAATGTATAACTATATTTTTGAAAAACCATATAAAATCTTTTTGAAGAAAAAAAAAAAAAAAGATGATCGTAAATTAAAGATCAGTTTTACCGATCGTTAAAGGTGCGGTATCGCTTTTTTTTTTTTTATAAATACAGCAAAAGTAGTCTGAGAGACAGGAGAGGCCTTTTGCAGTGTTATACTGTTGTACTGCTTTGCCTTTCGCTCTGTTCTCTTTCATACACTCACCTACTGAATAAGAGATTGCCAGGTTGGAATGACTGGCAGAGGATCCCAGTGCAGATGTTCCTTGTCTCCAACTTTTTAAAACAAAGGGATATTTGGACTTTAACACTTACCACATACATGTTTATTAAAAAAGTTATTAATTTGTTATCTATGCAGTATGCCAAACCACACGCTTAGGTATATATATATATAGTGAGGAAAAATATTTGATCCCCTGCTGATTTTGTATGTTTTGTACATATTATTGTAGCTGTGAGACAGTATAACAACAACAAAAAAAACCTTCAAAAACACAATATACAAAAGCGTGGGAGCGTCAGATCAAGGTAAGGTTAAACACACTTGAGCTTTTGGGTGTTAATTATGCTAACAATGCCATGTTTTATATTTTGTCTGGACGTGACCTTTAAAGGAGAACTAAACCCAATTTTTTATACCCCAGAATCTGAAAACAACCCCCCTAAAAACACCAATAAGCTATAAAATCCCACTTCAGTAAATTGTATTAAAGTAAATGTAAGCCTGTTCAGAACTGGATGAAGTATCTGTGTGTATGTGCAGTGTCAGACCACACCTCACATGCTTCCTTGCTTTATCTGTCCTGTAAAAGGATTGGCTAGAGATTATTATTGGGTGTGACCAACTGTAACAAGTTTGTGCCATAGCTAAGGACTGAGCATGTGCAGAACATAATGGTCGTTGACCAAACTGTCTGATACTAGAATGCTGTGAAGTAAAGCACAAACCATATGTTATTTAGGTATATTTCCCAGAGCCTGTATCAAAATGAGAGGTAAGACACAGATTACTGGTTATATATAAAGGTGTTCTGCCTTCTGGCTCAGTGTTGTTCTGTGGCTTTAGTTGCCCTTTAAGTCAGCACATGTAACCTGCAGTTTGCCATTGAACATCTGAAAGATCCAGAGAACTAAACAAAAGTGTTGTGGTAAATAGGTTTTTGGCATCAACACTGTGTCTTGAGGAGGAATGCTGCCTATGACCCCAAGAATACTATCCCCACCGTCAAACATGGAGTTGGACATATGCTTTGGGGTGTTTTTCTGCCAATGGGACAGAACACTTTCACCGCTTTGAAGGAACAATAAATGGGACCATGTACCATCAATTTTTGGGTGAGCAAAAAAAAAATTGATGGTACCACTGAAAATGGGTATTGGATAGGTATTCCGGCATGACAATGACCCTAAACATGTCCAAGGCAACAAAACATTAAGGTCTTGGAGGGAGAAAATCTGTAAAGAAGAGTGGGACAAAATCCCTCAAGTTGTGTGCAAACCTGGTGGCCAACTACAAGAAACGTTTGACCTTTGTATTTTGCCACCAAGTCCTCTTTTGATAAGATTCAAACAAATGGCGGCTCTAAACCTACCCCTCTCCCACTCTGGTGACGGAGTTTTCAGATCAGACTCGGCATGCAATCTCCTACCGGCCCTTGTCCTCCCTCCGTTATCGGCGGCTTCCGATTCCGTACTTCCAAGCAGGAGCGTGCTGGCAACCGGAGGTCCGTCTCCACCTCCAATAGAACACTGCACAAGTAAGTTATAGGCTGCGCACCATTCTCCCTTGCTCCAAAAAAGAATTCCAGTCCAGCTCCGAAACAACACGTATCGTAATCGTAAAATCACTTTTTATTGGTGCATACAAGACAATGAAGAGTCAAACAACCATGTCTGACGCGTTTCGGGTCACATGACCCTTACTCATAGACATACCACCTGTACATCCTCCTAGATCTTTAACAGATAATCTAGCCAATCCCCTTTGGGCAGCTGTTAACTATTCACAATGCACAGTGGAGCTAATCAAGCATTAATTCTTCACATAATACAAAAAAACAAATCTAATAAAATCTGAGCAATACAACATCGATTACAAATCACATTTACTTTTTACATATATAGGCTTTTAATATAATTATGTCACCTTTACTTTTTTACCAATTATTCATTTCTAGTCGTCTTGATGTATCTACACTTATTGGTCCTTTGTTGTCCCTAGGTCACTGTCATAACATTTAATGCTTTTTATCTAAAGTTTGTTCACTTCATACTATCTCTACTGTAACTAATCACCATATCACATACGGACTTCAAAATGACGATATTTAAGACGGTTAAGCATTATCAATTTTGCAGCTTAATGGAAAATTGTTATTTCTCAATAGTTTTAATTAGGGATCTTATTGACATCTCTTTAGGATTGGGATTACACTTCATACTATACACATAATATCCCATCTATAATTAAGGCCCTCTGGTATTCTCGTGGCCAATTTCATTATCCAAAAAGCCTCTCTTGTCTAACAATTTTAGGGGATCTCCTCCTCTTATGCCACATCTTACTTTCTCAATTATCTGTAACAAACAGTATCTAATTTCTCCCCCATTACATTCCAAAAAATGTTTCCCCACTGGGGATCTGACATCCTTTTTAGCAATTGCATTCAAGTGTTCACGAGCTCTTGCTTTTAGGGGGCGTGTAGTTCTCCCCACATATTGTTTCTTACATTTCAAACATGTTAACAAATAAACAACATTTGCTGTATTACAATTTCCATAATCAAATATTTTATGGTTGGACCCAGTTACACTGGATGTAAAGGTATCCCCAATCATGATATTATTACAAACTTTACATGGATTACCCCCACATTTATATGTGCCCTTTATTGACAACCAGGTTCTATCTATATTTCTCTGCCTGTCTTTCCAGCACAGGCTGGGGGATATTCTTCCTCCAATGCTCTGAGCTCTTCTAGAGACAACTTTCACACCATTATTTAAGATCTCTTTGAGGATTGGTTCTTTTTTCAAAATAGATAGATGTTTGTAAAAAATATTCTTTATATAATCGTACTCTAGACTATAGTCCGTGACAAAGTATAGGTTACTCTCTTTCTTTTTTATCATTTTTTTCTGTTTCCCAATATTCAATAGGGAATCTCTAGACTTCACGCGTGCAGTCTGATACGCTCGGTCTATGTCCCTTTGTTGATAATTGCGCTCTAAGAGCCGTGTTCTCAAATCTCTACTGGCTACCTCAAAGCTCTCTTCTGTAGAACAATTCCTCCGAAGCCTGATAAACTGGCCATAAGGAATGCTCTTTATCGTTTGTTTAGGATGGCAACTTTCAGCAAAGAGAATCGTATTCTTTGCAACTTCCTTTCGATAAGTATTGGTTTTAACTTTCTGATTTACTACATCCCCTTCCAATTCCAAATCCAGATAATAAACTGATCTCTCGTCTACTGTGGCTGTGAATACTAGATTTAAATTATTCATATTGGCATATTTTACGAATTCATATGCTAGTTCTCTGCTACCTTTCCATATAAGTAGCAAATCATCAATATAGCGCCCATACCACTGTATATTTCCACGATAGGGGTTCTTACCTCCAAAGATGTGGGACTCTCCCACCAACCCATAAATAGGTTGGCAAAGGAGGGAGCGAAGGCCACGCCCATCGCCGTCCCACATCTCTGGAGGTAATAGGTCCCATCGAAAAAAAAGTAGTTATGAGTAAGTAAATAATGGATCCCATCCAGAATAAACATACGTAACTCCAAATTATATGGTGAGTGTCTCTCCAGAAAAAACCTAATCGCCTTCATACCCTCTCGGTGGTCTATTATGGAATATAGGGATTTTACATCCAATGTAAGCCATAAATACCCCTCCATCCACTGTTGTTCCTTCATTTTTACCAGAGCTTCCTTTGTATCTTTAATATAAGACTTTAAAGATTTAACTAGTGGCTGGAGGTAAAAGTCTATCAAACGACCCAAATTTTCTCCCAATGAGTTAATACTCGCTATGATCGGTCTGCCTTCTGGATTCACAATACTCTTATGCACCTTTGGTAGGTGATGAAAAATCGGCGTTACCGGATGGTTACACAATATTAAACTCTTGTCTTTTTGCGACAAAACACCCAGAGTATGGTATGAGCATATTAACTCATCTATTTCATCCTTGTACGGTTTAGTCGGATTCTTTTCGAGTTTAATATATATGCTGGTATCATTCAATTGGCGATAGGCCTCTGCCATGTACATCTCTGTGTCCATGACAACGACCGCGCCCCCCTTGTCCGCCAGTTTGATAGTTAAATCTGCGTTCTTCTCCAAGGATTTTAGCGCAACTCTTTCAAATTGGGTCAGATTATCATTAACAATCCCTCTATTTTTTTGGTATAAAGATCTTAAGTCATCCTCAATCATTTGTTGAAAAATATCTACTTCATTGCTGCGGGCATTTGCTGGATAAAAGTCAGATTTTTTGACTATATTATTATCAATGCGCATCACTTTGTAGTAGTATGAAGTGAACAAACTTTAGATAAAAAGCATTAAATGTTATGACAGTGACCTAGGGACAACAAAGGACCAATAAGTGTAGATACATCAAGACGACTAGAAATGAATAATTGGTAAAAAAGTAAAGGTGACAATTATATTAAAAGCCTATATATGTATAAAGTAAATGTGATTTGTAATCGATATTGTATTGCTCAGATTTTATTAGATTTGTTTTTTTGTATTATGTGAAGAATTAATGCTTGATTAGCTCCACTGTGCATTGTGAATAGTTAACAGCTGCCCAAAGGGGATTGGCTAGATTATCTGTTAAAGATCTAGGAGGATGTACAGGTGGTATGTCTATGAGTAAGGGTCGTGTGACCCGAAACGCGTCAGACATGGTTGTTTGACTCTTCATTGTCTTGTATGCACCAATAAAAAGTGATTTTACGATTTACGATACTGTTGTTTCGGAGCTGGACTGGAATTCCTTTTTTGGAGCAAGGGAGAATGGTGCGCAGCCTATAACTTACTTGTGCAGTGCTCTTTTGATAAGGGAAAACTCATAAGAACACACATCAATCTCTGACTTTCATAGTTTTTTTTTTTTTCTTTTATTTTTATCTCAAACTACTACTAACTACAATAAACCTACCATTACAATTATAGGCTCGTCATTTCTGTTAGAGAGCAAATGTTCAAAATCAATAGGGGGATCAAATACTTCTTTCCCTCACTGTACGTACTGAATACTTATAAAATATTTATTATTATAATATAATATGATTATATTTTAATATTTATAACCTCACGGTAGGAGAAAAAGCCTGATAGTGTGAGGTTGGTGGAATTTAGGTAAATCAGTGACAACCTTTTCCAATAATATACCAACCACTAAAAGCAGAAGCAGATTATCCAGGAGACAACCAAATCCTAGCCATACACCGGTCTGGTATGCTGATTTAACGCAGTCATCAAATTGATTTGCTATTGTGTTTTTTTAATCAATTGGCTAACTGGGTCACTCTGTGCTACATGAGTTGGGCTGCAGTTGATGTGTTGTCAAACTGCACGGCTACATGAAGCTACGTCTCACTGCATGTGGAAAAGCCAATGGCCACATACAAGAAGGCAGAGGCAAGATTTTACAGATGCTGATCAAATTTAGGATTCCTTATCTTACAATGTGAAAAATAATTGCACATCTTTATAGCTGAGGAACCAAAACCTCACAGAAATTTTCTTCTGGTGCTGATAATCCAGAATCCCCAGGACTGTAACTTCTGTATATTTAATTAATGTACTTTGAGCAACATCATTTATACCCTGCATTATTCAGTCAATATTTTATTTTTGTTTGCAGTAAAATTTATTTTTGAAAATATTCCTTAGTCTATTTGTATTCTTGGAAAGAAAATATATGAATGCTTTCCAACAGGACTGGCATATTTGCATGCAAGAAAGGAATGTGTGCTTGGCCTACTTTAAGGCTGAGGCCACACTAAGCGTGGGCAATTGTGTACATGCAATCGCACACGCTAGGTGTCCACTTGAGATGAGATCCCTATCATTTTCAGGGATCGGAGCGCATGCACATCGCACCAAAAATGGTGATCACATGCACTCCAACCATCCGGATCAATTGGAGCATGGCCACTTCAATTGGGCCACACTAGTGTGTGCTTTTTAACCCAATCAGATTGCGTGTTAAAACGGCCTTATATGACCTAGCCCTTAAAAGGACCACTAGATTGTATTTGTGCCCGAGTTTAAAGGTCACGATTTTCCCCTAAATATTAATTTGAAACTCAAAGATTTCAATGCACTGAGCATTTGTTTGTATATGAACATGGTCTCAGTGCCCTAAAAGCTTGCACTTTAAATTACTTTATTATTAGCAATTAAAGGTACCACATCCTCAATACTTTTGTATTATACAAATATTGTTTTGTCAGTTTAACACCTACACAATTATTGCATATTTTTGCCATAGATGGGATGGGTCCATGGATCAGATTTGAGATCATTATTCACAAATATTAACGGGCATGTCCACCTCCAAAACTAAAATTTATCCCCATACCGGCCCCACTGTGTAGTTTAAAATAATGCTTACGTTACATCTCTGCTCCTTGTGGTTCTCCTGCAGTGCTAGTTCAAAGTCCAGGAAAGTGAAGAGAAGGAGATGTCAGCGAGTCATCAGGTCCTTGCTATTCCATCAACCT
This sequence comes from Hymenochirus boettgeri, assembly GCA_019447015.1. NCBI lineage: Eukaryota > Metazoa > Chordata > Amphibia > Anura > Pipidae > Hymenochirus > Hymenochirus boettgeri. Next base: position 268,796,445 of record CM033470.1, on the reverse strand, counting down.
CCGTAAGGCAGTGACATGGGGGGAGGCCCCCCCCCCCCCCATAAAGACCAATCCTCTGCAGCGGTGGCACCTAGCGTGAAATTGACATAAGGTAAGTACCCCCTGCCCACCCCCGAAATATTTCTTTAAAAAAATGTTTAGAACGCTACTTACAGCCACTTCTCTCCCACGGCATCTCAACTGACAGCAGCCGCGTCTGTGAATGGGTAAGTGGAAGGAAGCTGCAAAGATGATCAGGAGGTACCCCTGATTAGGGTTACCAAAACTCGTAGTGAATTCCTCTGTCACCACGTATTTTTTTGCCTGTATTAACTGTGTCCCCCACGAGAGCACGTAAGGCACCAGGGTCGAGGGGTAGATCGGGATTAAGACCACAAGTTACACTCGGGTGGTAAGGACAGAGCACTTTTTTACTATTTTAATGGCCTTTATCTTTGTTATGGATATTTGAAGGATATATATGGATTGTTAAGAAACACCATATTGTGACTACTAGCACTAAAGGAAAGTTTGGATCTCCTAACAGACCTCACTGGATCTTACCACTGCCGATGCTAATCAGTCAGGCCTTTGTTGATATATGTTGAATGGGAGCCCCATTCTTTCTTGGTATAAGATTTTATTTATAGATTCTTGGGGGTATATAGTGATTTTATACACCATTACTTTTTTATGTGCATATTATTGTGTTTATAAAGATATTATAAATTATTTACAATAATGTGTAGTGATTTTTTTTATTAGTTATTTATTACTATATTTCTAGATTTATGCATTGATATATTTATTAATAGCGCAAGACCTTTTCATATATATTTTAGTCCAGTTGTTTCCCTTATCTATTTGGTCCAGACAGCTTTCTCTTCTGCACTATTATAGGACTAGATTGCGCTATAGTTTTTTTACATTTTACAATGATGAATAAAGATGCATGTTATTATCTGTTCGGATTGGAAAGGTCATGCAAAGAATTTATGTAGAATAAAATGTCAATTCTACACAGTAGTAATTTTTATTTAAAATAGTGGGTATAAGTTTGGCATTATCAGCAAAAAATAAAATAAACAAAAATGTAATACAATCTTTAAAATCAAGCCAATCATTGCTGCTGGCTCTTTTCTTGTTTATAAGCACTGTTTCACCTTGAAAATTATAGCTTGATCACTTCTGCCCACAGGGGTTCAGAAGATAAGCTTCACCACTATTCTTGCAATAACCCTCTTCCACCAGTGCAGGTATGAATTTCTGTTTCATAATGATGGAAAAGACCATCATAAAATGATGTTTACACCTCAAGGAGGAAGGGACAGTGGGCCCACAATGAGTAGAAAACCCTGGATATGGTGCCTGATGTGTCCTATAATCCTCTCAGTTTAATGGTTGTCCTAATGAGCTATAAAATTTCCAGGGACTTACGGAGTTACTTTTAAGGTCCAGGTGTTTACACCCTAGACCTGGCCACTTAGTGCACTCACGTCTATCCAATAGTATTGCGAGAATCTAAAAAGGCATTGTAGCGGTGGGGTGTTGCATACGAAAATCGGACTCATCGCTCCTCCTCTGGGGCCCGGGTGCTATCCGCCCCAGACTCCTTGCTTGATCCAATACCGGAACTCGACCTATAGATGACTCTGCACTCCGCCTGGTGCAGGAACGGTGCCAACATCCAGGTAACGATTAAAACATAATAAAAGTTATGTTTTCATATTTACCAAGATGCTTGCATCGTTCCTGTGCCAGAGGGAGTGCAAAGTCATCTAGAGATCGAGTTCCCATAGTGGACATAGCTGTGACATGGGAGGCCATTTAATGTGCACATTGGAGCAGGCAAAGGAGTGACCAAGGGGTTGTAATACAAGAAAGCCCTTTGTTAGGTGACAGTTTAAAATGGTAATCAGCGGAGGAAAAAGCAGCAAGCGCAATCACATGAAGTTTAAGGGAAGTATTAGAAGACAAATGTTTCATGCACAAAGTGGAATGTAAAATTAAAAAAAAAAAAAAGTTTTTCATGGAAAGATGCAAAGGTTTTAGTCAATGATCAAAAACACATGAACCACACTGCATTGAATGTCAACATACCTTTTTACATTTCTGCAAAAGAAATAATAAAAAAAAAAAAAGTACTGAAAAAATCTAACATACAAAAGGAATGGAGAATATAAATCAGTAATATGGAAAAAATATATATATTTGCAGTAATATATACCCCACGGTCCTCCTCTCACCAGATTCAGTAAAATAGTAATTGTCCATGTAAATTCTATCACCCAAATAAGCTCTGTCGCCATCACTTTGCTACATCCATATAAGAAGGTTTAAGACAAAAAAATATTACTTAAAAGGACAATGAGCATGCTTGATGTATGAGCAATGTCATTTATGTCCCTCTAATAATGTACTGTCCAGAATGTCTACTCACTGCTTTTCAGATTGTTTTAGAACTTTTTTTTCAGAAACATTTCCATTCAGTAGGCGTACTGTAAATGCACATTCTAATAAGACACCAAAGTAGATGTGTATGGTGGTCACATTTAGCCCTAAATCCCTTTGCTTAAACATCAAAAATAGTAACAAACCCTTCTTCTGAAATAAACACAAAATTTCAGGGACCGGTCAGAGGAACAGCCGAGCAGCGTGATTGAGGGTAATCAAGCTCCTTTACCTCCCGTTTTTAATTTAACTGAAAAAAAGTATACATTGAGTCTGCTCATCTAATACATCACCAGATGATTGCATACTAGGTAAGTTTACTTTATTTTTTATTCTTAAAATCCCAAGAGAATTGTCCCCTTAAATATCCAAATATTATTGTTTATCACAGGGATGTGCAGCCTATGACTTTCTAGCATAATCAAGTTATTTCCTTTCTAGGTACTATAATTTCCATTGCTTAGAAAACAAATGCATCTCTTTTGGCTTTTGCTACAAGACAAGTCTGTTATATCTGAATTCCCAACACACAACCCAGCTTTTGTACTTATATTAATTATACAGTTAGAAAAAGCAAGGAAAAAGGCAAGATTAATTTTATAATCATAGAAACACAGATAACTTAACCCATTTCATTCCAAACCACCAATATCCTAGAGACACTACTTACAGATAGCTGCCATTTTGTAACTAAAGGCAAACCTTTAGTTATAATCTACTATTTAATTATTGGAAAAATTGGAAGCTGTGCATTTCTTTACCAGAGCATTTCCCCCAAAGTAGAAAGGTTGTAGGGCAAACCTTTAAAACAAATATCCATAAAAGCTGCATGAATTTCATTGTCTAGAATTAAACACAAATTTAACGAGAAAATTGTTATTGCTTTCCATTATATCCTATGAACAGTTAAACAATGATCAAAAACCACTGTTCAGAAAATGCAAGTATAAAATCCATAACCAAAAGGGTCAACATTGCCCAAGATAAATTCTCTGTAAAGATCTCAGAAATTACATCAGTCTTTATCAAGCTAACATTAAAAGGTGTTCAAAATTGAATTTAAAGGCAACTTGAAATAAAAAAAATACAATATACCTCAGTGGAGGCAGTAAGACACAATGAATGACATTTGACAAAAATGACAACAATAGTTGAGACAGCATGACAAACAAAACCATAAAAACAGTTTATTTAAGTCCTTTGAAGTGCAACCTGTGGCCCTACAGCTAATGCTGAATCTCAAGAGTTTTGATTAAGAAAGCGACTTTCACTGGACTTCTAAAGGTCAGCTTAGGCTGGAAAGCTGCAGACTGGAAACTTTCTGTTCTAATATTTAAGGGCAATCTCTATTCAACTAGTAATCTGAAACACCTTATAAGTCCAATTCCACATCCTCTAACTCTTCTTCTAATGCTTTCCTTCTACCTATTTTTTCCAACTGCTCTTTGGATGGCTGCTTGATTTCCCCCGAGTCTATTTTTTGCTGCAGTTCTTGCACCTGGCGAAGCTTTTTGCGCAGGTTCTTGATTTTCTTTGCTTTCTCTACATCAGGATGATTATTTGGAGCTCCATTTTTTTGCACAACTGCTCCCGATACGGTAACCCTTTCCAGATCTTGCAGAATCTCTTCATATGATTCTTTGTCCCCTTTCTCTTGTTTCCTTTTCTCTTTGCGTTTTAGATTTCTCTTAGCGGTTTTAGACAAATTGCATTCAGATTCTGGTTTTGGTGCTTGCTGGGTTGTAACTGCAGAGACATCTGTGTGACTCAGACCAGGAGGAAGGGAAGGCTTGGTTTTGAAAAACTTGACGTACTTATTTTCATAGCTGCAAGAAAGAAAATACTGGAAAGTAATTTTGTGTATGAATATTTAATGAAAATAAAAACGATTGCTGATTTCCACACAAACATCAAGAAAGATTAAAAAAAAAAATTTCACCACAGAAATCCCTTCAGCACACCCTCACCCCTGCTTACTTTCACCAAGTAAGTTGCTTAGTATAAGGCTGGGTATTATTTGTCCCGACCGAGCACTCAGCTGGGACATATGACAGTCGTTCACTGCAATAGTGGCCACAGCAGACAGTGCACGCAACAGATTATACAGTCCTATAGGAACTGCACCATCGTCCGTGATTTACCAACGGACCCCACACCATCAGATATTTCCGATTGACCGATCCACAGCACTATCGGTCTGTCGACGGAAATATCTGTAAGTGTAACAGGAAACACAGAATAGGATTCCCACCTATGCTATTAGAGCACTTAAAAAGACATTGCTTTCTTGTGGGGCTTCTTTTTTTTTAAAAATTTAATTTGGTCTATAATAAAAATAATACTACTGTAATATATTCTCTTAAATATATTCTTTGATTGGGCTACTAACTTATATGTCCTATATTAGGGTCTATACTATATACATATATATAATAGTCTATTACTTAACTATATATACTAGCCCTACTATATATATATACTGTATTATTCTTTCTCCGTTTCGCTTTCATCTTATTCTTCTGCTGGATTATTGAGTACAAATTCTGTTAATCACGAATATACAGGGAGATTCAATAAAAGTTCTTATCGTTTAAAATGGTGCTAATTTTGCTTCAACCAATCAGATCCTATTTAACATTTGAAAGCTAACATCTGATTGGTTGGGGCAAAATTAGCACCATTTTAAATGATATGAACTTTTATTGAATAACCCGGTTAGTCTTTTTTAACAATATTACAGGGAGCAGCTTAATATTTATTTTTACATGGTATAATTTGCCATTTAGATCAGCATATCTCAAACCTTGTGATGCAAGAGAATCTCTGCTGTGCCACAAAAAACACCAGCAAAATCAATTATCTGATATATTTAATTGCAGCACATAATAAGAATAAGTGCATAGGATGTTCGTGCCTTTCAACAAGTTGTGATTTATTTTTTTCACAGCCAGCTTGATTTTAATAGGGGAACTGTGGTCTCCATACATATATCCTCAATACAATCGCCAATGAAAATAAATCTCTTCCTAGTTGACATCTATTAGCTGCGTCATAAGCTAGTTAAGCAGGCCATATACAGGTTGAGTTAAATATTTTTGTCCAGATAGAACATTTAATCAGAAAAACAAATCAAAATTTGCGGAAGATGGGGTAAATGGAAAATGATCTACCTGAACTGATCTTAATTTTTTCAATGAACAGCTCGATATCGTCAAGTGGTAGATCAAAACATCAGCAAGCCATTGTCCATAATTCAAACGATTTAATCAAATATGTCAAATTAGTCTAAATATCGACCCTGTTTGCAAGCCTACAACCATTCTTTCTGCCCTTCTCTGGAAACCTTAAGGATAGAGGTTTTTTTGCTAGCTATTAAAATTATTAAGAATTCATTCGCTTTCTGCCCCCCATTGCCGCCACCAGCAAGAGAGGCAGAACAATTGTGCTGGTGATGAACAACGCTCACAGTGTAAAGCTAGGTACACACAGTACAGATTTCTGAAAGATGACAGACAGGATCGCAAGATCCTGTCTGCCATCTTTCAAAGATCGCATACACACAGTCCAGAGCGTTCTCCCTATGGGAGAACGCTCGGACTGTGTGTTTCCATCGGCCGCTAGACTCCTATAGGAGTCTAGCGCGCCGATGGAAATTTTCGGCCTTTCCCGAACGAGCGCACGGCCGACCTGATCGTTCGGCGGCCGCGCGCTCGTTCGGGAAACGAACGTACACACAGTAACGATAAAGCCCCGATACCGTCGGATCCGACGGTATCGGGGCTTTATCGTTACTGTGTGTACCCAGCTTAAGCAGCAAACACTTTCCCTTATACTACTTTAAGTTTAAATAGATTGCAGCAATGAGCATGATCCTGGATTAATTTTAAAAGGTTAGATTGAGCTCTTTTTCACAGTTCCTCTTTAAAGGGGACCAATATCATATTATATTGAATTTATTTTAAGTAGTTTTTTTTTTTTTTACTGTTTCATTAACTCGCATGCCTAATACTGTGGGCCATCAGCCTATTTTTTTCAACTGTCCATTATGTAAACAAAATTTTTTTTTTTTTACTGGTTTATTAACCTTTAGGTCTGTCACATACTTGCTGCTATGTGGTAAACTTTAGCAGGCTTGTGGCTGGCTTTAAAAAAAAACAAAAAAACACAGGTGTGCCTGATCTACTCTAGACAACAAAAAGCCAAAGCAATATTATTTTTGTCTCTCTTTAAACTACAACATTTTGGAACATTGAGTACATACACTGGTACTTCTTCTTGTGGGACATATCCTTCCTTCACTTTCCTTGGCTTTCTCCAGGAACCATCCGGGCGCTGAGTGGCAGCTATGTACTTCCCTAAAAACATGACATGCAGAATGGAAGAATGTTTGGGTCATTAGTAATTAAAAAAACAACACATGCAATAAAAACTACCACAAAAGATAATGCCAGGCATACATTTATTAAACTTAGAAATGTTGGCCACGCAGCATTATCTGGCCAGGAATGTTGCACCGGAATGTTATAATGTAAGAAACCTGTTTGCTAAAACTGAGGGATGAATCGATGAAACATCAGACAAGTGAATGGCAGGCATTAAGTATTGATTATTCAGACACTTAAGCTGAGGCTACACTGTAACGCACTCCCGCGTGCACGATCCATTCATGCTAAGTACTCAGAGTGAGGACCTAAAAGGCCAAGTCCCCACCACGGGGAACTTTACAGACGTCCTGCAATACTTACTTGAAGACTCCCTCGGTGCTCCGGTCCGATCCTTCCCACTGGCAGTGTCAGTCCGCGAAGCAGCCAATGGGGAGACACGCCTCCTTGCAGAGCATGTCTTCCCATTGGCTGCCTCGCGAACTGTCACTCTCAGTGGCAGAAAGGGAGTCTTTAAGTATGTCTTTTCATTCTGTGTGTGAACATGCTCTTTAATTTTAGCAGAAAAAAGTGCCTGTCTTATAGCAATGTAAAATGCTTGTCCAGCATAAAAACATTTAAAGGGCATGTTTAACTTCTTTGCTCCCTTGCCAGTCTCTGCTGCACTTCCTCATTACTGCCATCATTTAAGAAAACAATGAATTGTGGCGGCTGCACCACTTACCTGCTTTATGGCTGCACAAGCTCAAAAAGCCATAAAGGAGGCGGCAGAGCAGCAGCACGGGACCAGAGGAGTTCAATATAAGATATCTGGGAAGAAAGTTGAAAGTATTGCGAAAGTTGGGTTTGGGAAGGTACTTGTGCTATATCGAAAAGTTCCTGCAAGGGTTGAACATTTCCTTTAAAGGAGAATAAAAGCCAAAAGTTAAGTCATGGGTTCAGGTGATTCCAGTCCATGCAGGGACCTGAACCAATACAGTTTTCCTGTATGTCACCCATCTGTGCCCACTTGAAAATGCAAGAGACAGGAAAGAAAGTTAGACAGGAGAGGTTTCAGCTGCAGATAACCTTTATGACTGATTCTACATTATTACCAGCCACAGAACCATATAATAAAGGGTTCAATGTCTTTTAAATGGAATAATTAAAAAGTAATTTTAAAAAGGTAGGAATTCCAATAGCAAACCCCATGTTTTTATAGCTGATGATGAATGTTAGTAGATACAATCCACAGGTAACAGGAATAACACATGACCAAATCTGAGAGAGACAGTTTTGCAGCTGTAAAATATCGACAAGCATGTTCACTCTTGGGGAGAACTGGAACAAGCTATTGAGACAATGTTCTAAAAAGCCATATTTGTATTTAGTTAAATTTACACAGCCAAATATATGTACATATTTTATAGTGCCAAGCCTCAACACATCCTAAAACATTTAAAAATTAGTTGGCATATGGCTAACTTACAATCATTGTAACCCAGCATTGTCTTTTTGATTTACAGTTTCTGACAAAAGTCTTGTTGCCTGTGTATTTTGCAGTAACTCCTATTACCCTGATTTTTAATTGATCAATTGGTGTTAGAAATAGCTCATGTGAAAAGCTAAAGCCCTCCCAAATAATATTAAATGTACTGGTAAAAAATAGTTTCACTGGAAAAAGATTTATCATTTAATCAAGACAGAAAGGTCAAAATGTTGCAAGACAAAAGTGTTGTAGTGGCCTATACAGAAAATAATCTACTTTACAGCCAATCCAAAAATATGTCAGCAAATTAAGTAGTGGTGCTGTGAGATCCAAATTTAATATCTTTTATGACTTCCATGTGCTTGGAGGACAGCATCCATGCGGTTTGGCAAGGATTCATAGAATTTATTGATGAAATCATCAGGAATAGCCAAGAAAACAGTCTTGCATGCCTCCCAGAGTTCATCAATATTCTTTGGTTTCGTCTTCCATTCTTCCTCTTTCATCCTACCCCACATATGCTCAATGATGTTCATGTCAGGTGACTGGGCTGGCCAATCCTGGAGCATTTTAATATTCTTTGCCTTAAGGAACTTTGATGTGGATGAAAGTATGCGATGGAGCACCATCCTGCTGCAGAATTTGGCCTTTTTTATGGTTAGGAATATATGAGGTAGCCAATATTTCTTGGTATTTTACACTATTGATGTTGCTTCCATCCTGCAGATCCCTCGCACACCCCCATACTGGATGTAACCCAGACCATAATTTTGCCTCCACCAAACTGCACTGTTTTCTGGGTAAATCTCAACTCCATGCGGGTTCCAGTAGGTCTCCTGCAATATTTGCGGCGACTGTGGTGTAATTCAACAGAAGATTCATCTGAAAAATCCACCTTTTGCCACTTTTCCAGCGTCCATCCTTTTAGCAGGCTGTGGGACTTGGCAAATGCCACACGGTTTTTCAATTGTCTTTTGTTTAGTGCTGGCTTATGGGCACTGATTCGAAAATGGAGGCCATTTTGAGACAGAATCCGACAAACTGTTCTGGTTGACACAGGGATTTCAGGTGACCAGGTTTCCTGTAGCTCTGTTGCAGTTAAAAATGGGCTTGCCTTGGATTTTCGAGCCAACAAACGGTCCTCTCAAGCAGTTGTCTTGCTGGGTCTGCCTGACCAGTCTCTTCAAATCTTTTCTTTATCCTCTGAACCTTACACTGAGAGACATTGAAGGTGTGCGCCACATCAGCAGTGGATTTGGTCTTCAGCCTCTTGATAATCAACACATTAGTCTCAGTGAATCTTAGCATGTTTGCAGAGGTTTATTTGCAGTTGATGTAAAGGTCTATTGTACTGAGTTCTTTTTACACACCTGACACCTAATTGATCATTATTAGTCACAGGTGACATGACAAGGCACAACACTTATGTTTAGCAAAAATTGACTCAATGGGCTTTACCAAGCTGTGAATGTTAGAATACTTTTTGTTAGTTTCGTTTGGCATTAAAAACATTATTACATAAGCTGTTTGGGGTAAAATGAACCATTTCTTGAAACAAAATCGGCATTAGAATTAGTGTTAAGCGGCACTTCAGGTCTATTTGTACACAAGCGACAAGACGTTTGTCAGAAACTGTATATCTATTTCAACTAACTTTTAGAAGGGAACTAAAGTTTTGTAAAAAGGCTTGTATTAAAATATTCAGTTACCGTATATACTCGAATATAAACCACCTGAGTATAAACCGAGGTACCTAGTTTTAGCTAAAAAAGAAGAAAAAAAAAAAAAAAGACATTGACTCGAGTATAAACCGAGGGGGTTAGTATTTGCCACTTAAGATGTTTAGAACATCCCCAGCTTTATTGCTGGGAGTTGTAGTTTTCAAACATCTTAAGTGGCAAATACTTGCAAATAGGGGTAAATCCTCCTTTATTTGTGCATACAGTATGCACAAATAAAGAAGGTTTTACTCTTATTTGTAAATATTGCCTTGGTGTCCGTGGTATTCTTCTACCTTGTCCGGCGGCTGCTCACTCCTCATCCTCAATGCGCTGTCACTACTCTGCGCCACAAAGTGAGAGGTAGTGACATCATCCGGATGCGCACTGAGGATGCGGATCGCGTGGCCGCCGGACAAGGTAGGAGAAAGATTGACTCGAGTATAAACCGATGTAAGATTTTCTGGCTTTTTTTAAAGCCTGAAAACCGAGGTTTATACTCGAGTATATACGGTAGCCAATTATATTCCAGTTCCATGCTTGACAAAAGGAACCAAGATATGTTTTTAAAAGCTTGCATTAAACTATTTGTTTAGATAATTAGGTAGTGCCATTCCTGAATGAGTTTTCATTAAAAGGAAAACAAAAACCTATTTGTTACTTACTAGATTAAGAAAGTACTCTACTTCCTGTGATCCCATCTCTTTCACAGATTGGGTCTCCCTCAAGAATGGCATATTTGCCATGTGCTGGACAATGTTAATTATTTGTGACAGCCTGGCTCATGGCACATTATATAATTTAGCCGACATCTTTCACAATCACATAAAAAGGGTATACTGGACTATAGTATAGCCAATCTGTTTTATAGCATGCAGTCACTGGCTATGATGTCATGGGTTTCATCTATGATTGACAGCTACTAGCCAAGAGGCAGTGAAAGAGGTAACAGAAGGAACATGTATTCCCATTGGCCAGTCCTGTCATAGTCTGGGATAGGGGAGGCCGGAAAATGGCTTCACAAGGTTAGATGGTGCTTGTTCTAAGAAATTAGGAAAGACCCAGGTGCTTAGGTCCTCACCTAGTGTACTCTTATGTGAGAGGGTTAAATTAAAAAGGTTTCATTGCCCGTTAAAATATTCAATTAGCCAACCAGTCTGGTGTCGTGTCTGACAAGCCAAAGGGGATTTCCTAAAAGCTTGCATTAAAATATTTATTTAGCCAATAATAAGCGCCTTCAGTTTTCATACATTATCAATGGCTAACTGGGTTAGGCCACACTTGCGCATTTTCCTACGTGTTTTGCACTCGCGATTTGGTTATACTGGAAATCGCGGGTACGCAGAAATCCCTGCGATTTCAGATGTGAATACGCATACGTTTCCGTTTTGGTAACGCATGCTTTCACCATTTTTGGTGTGTTAAAGTATGCGATTCCATAGTGGAAAATGACAAAATCACATGCGCAAACAAAAAACACACAAGAATCGCGTGTGATAACGCACATGATTGCGTGTGCAGTTTAGTGCGCTGTAGTAGGGCCTCAGCCTTACTGCGGTGGAAATTCAGGAGCCCACCACATTACAGGGCTGTGGGGCTAACTACCATGTCATTAAATGCTTGACCTATGGCTACACTGAAACCAATGCAGTCTGCATCATGCTTTGGAACTTCTGACCAGCCAATTACCAAGCTGGTTTTGGGGTTAATATTAAAACGGTCTTGCAGCCCTTTAGATGTTTTTGAAAACTACAACTCCCAGCATTCCTTGCAGAGCGTCTGAAAACTACAACGCCCAACATTCCCTATGAGCATCTGAGCACTACAACCTCCCAGCTGCCTCTCAAACCTGTAAATGCTGGGAGTTGTAGTTTTTGAACATCTGCGCGGCCGCAAGATTGATCCCTGTTTAATAAAGGGGAGAGGCGGTAGACATGGCAATGTAAACACACTGCCCGGTCCATGTGGTGAAATATACCATGCAGTATTGACATGTAGCATTATCTACTTACCTGATTCATCCGTTACATAGGGAGTCGCCATGTTGGTTCCCCGCCACTCTGTCTTTCCCGGAGGTTCGTCTGGCCGTGGATCTGTTCCGGTGGCGGGTGATTTACTATTACACAGCACGCGGCCTTTCTCACCCCTGTCACATTATTTCTGTAGTACCGCCGAGTACCCAGAATCCTTTTCGAACGCGCTGGGATCCTCGCGCCTCTCCCACCTTCACAGTGGTTCGGTCTGGGTCTGGTGACGTCATCGTTCAGCTGTTGTGGTGAAGGGAAGCGGCGAAGTACAGGAGGAGGAGGGGGGATTCAATCGGATGCTCAGTGTTGGGGAAGTTGGTTGTGTGGATTTGCCTTTCCACAGGGGCTGCTGGGATGGCACATTGACTTACACGTACCACCCTCCTGGTCGGTCACTTTGGCATTCTGTTCTGTGCTGGGAAGGTTTCCTGCTTCCAATGAAGAACTGAGAAGTTTTCCCGACATCCCCTGGTCGACCCCCTCTCCGCTTCTCTGGATCTTACACTCCCATAGGAAGTGACAGATTACTGCGAGGATCCTTCCCCAGCTTCTCTCTGGTAAAGGGACCCTGTGCATCATTGGTTAGTACCATATATCATGCGTATTATCACAGTCAAGGGACCCTGTGCATCATTGGTTAGTAGTACCATATACCATGTGTATTATCACAGTCAAGGGACCCTGTGCATCATTTAGTACCATATACCATGTGTATTATCACAGTCAAGGGGCCCTGTGCATCATTGGTTAGTAATACCATATACCATGTGTATTATCACAGTCAAGGGACCCTGTGCATCATTGGTTAGTAACATATACCATGTGTATTATCACAGTCAAGGGACCCTGTGCATAATTGGTTAGTAACATATACCATGTGTATTATCACAGTCAAGGGACCCAGTGCATCATTGGTTAGTACCATATACCATGTGTATTATCACAGTCAAGGGAGCCTGTGCATCATTGGCTAGTAACATATACCATGTGTATTATCACAGTTAAGGAAACCTGTGCATCATTGGTTAGTAACATATGCCATGTATATTATCACAGTCAAGGTAGCCTGTGCATCATTGGTTAGTTACATATACCATGTTTATCACACAAGGGAGCCTTGTTTGTCTGCATGTTTGTAAATAGTTGCAATAGGAGTGGCCATCCTGCATTTTCTGCTGATGTAACTGAACAGTCAGTAGGAACATGGCAAAACACTTGATAATGTTTTTTATTAATAAGACTTTTATTGTTAATAATTATTATTATGGGGTCTCCAGTTTGGATTGGGGGCCCAGCATCCCCTGTTAGATGTTAAAACAAAAACTCCAATCAGGACAAAAATGTAATAGTTGTAATTTAAAGACATCTGGAAGTCTGCAAGTGACATCCCTGCTTTAGAACTTTTTTAGTAAGTGAGGGTCTATATTGTATTCAGATTCTGCTTTTCCCAGTATTTTAATTACAGAATAAACTTCATACATTGTATAATGCTGTGGGTTATGTGAAACTCTCCATCTCCAGATAACTTTGAAGAGAGGAAAGTCATTCTTTCTCAAGCTTGCAATTTTACATATTTCATTTAATCTAAAAGGGTTCTCTGTCCCTATACCATGTTGCATGTTTCTTTACAAACACTCAAATCTTTGTGCTTGTCTTGAAGGAACAAGAGCAATGTAAATGAGCTTATTATTCCCATTGTATACTTTCTTGGCTGCTGTGGGGCAGCAGAGAAAATAATTAAACCCCCTATCATTGATTGGGTAGGTAAGCATACATTTCTTGTTTTTTATTTTTTTTAGCTAAGTTGCAACATTAAAGGAAAACTAAGGATACTCATGTCAAGTCGTATTTCACAATTACATGTAAATAAGCAGGGTTTAAATGGACATAATTTACATATTTTAAAAGTAAACCGTGTTTCGCGTGAGAGATATTTGTTTTCACTTTGGATAGATCAATTTTTTTGTGTGAGTGGGTTAAGAAGTATAAAGCTGAGGCCACACTATAATGCACAAAAAAGAGCTGTGCATTTGTGTGCACTTTTGCCATGCGCATGTATCCGTTTTCATTTTCCAGGGGATTGTGGGTAAAAAGGCACCTTTAAAAAAATCACATGGCCTATTGATTTTGTCTGGTTTTGTCATGCACTTCCATAGAAAATCGGGTATTTTTACTTAATTAAATTATTATTAAAGGGTGTCTCCACTCGTATTAACAATTTTTTGCTAGTTAGTTTTATTGAAGAATGGGGGGGGGTTGCGCATGCGCTTAGAAGACAGAGTCTGCCGGGACCTGTCAGACTACGCACTGGGGCAGCGAGCGATCAGGTAAGTTACAGTACTTACCTTCTCTCCCGGCTCCTGATTGTTTTATTGAAGAACGGGAGGTAAGACACGGTTCATTTACCTCCTGTTCTTCAATAAAACTAAACGGCAAAAATGTGTTAAAAGAGTAGAGATACACTTTAAATACTTTTTTATAGTTCTAATAAAATCTATACTTTAGCCTCCTTTTCATGGGAGTCATATCGTGCTGTATGGTAGTACCCACATTTACCTGTTCCAAATATGGCTTTAGTCTAAGGATAATATACACGAGAAAGTCAATGGTTCCAAAGTGATCATTGTGAAGTGCTGTTTTCCCTGATTACAGTAAGCATAACTGGTGACACCTGCTGGTCTGGAAGTTTACAAGGGGCTGCCAAAGGCTTCCATTAGTACAACTATAGCTGCTATCTTTCACCATTTCAATTTAAAGCTTTTAAAGTGTGCTATATTTCTGAAGATAAAATTGAAAAAGTTTAACTGGAAATAGCTCCTTATTTATTGGCAGTTTTTCAGTGGGGAATATTTTCCAGATCTAAAGAGCTTAGATGTAGAATTCAGTATGCGTCTTGCTATTTATGGGCTATTGTTTCCTCAACACAACACTGTAATATCTATATTTGGGTTTGAATTTCTTAGGAAATGTTTCCATTAGCAAAATAATTGTTTTTCGGATAGGGATGTGTGTTGTTGCCTAGAAAGAAAACATAGCTATGACATCCCTTTAGGGCTTTGGGAATCTGTCCACCTGGCACTAAAATTCTCTTCCCATATCGAACTGGTAATTTGTTGGAGGAAGAATTTCAATATAGAGCCAAACAGGGTATTTGGCTTCATCCTTTACCAAGTCATTGTGGGAATGGCAGCAGCTGGTGAAGAGGCTTGGCATGTGAGAAGAATTCTCCTTATATTGCTTCTTATGCAAGCCTTTCTGACTGTGCTATCCATTACTTTGTAGGGGTCTTCCCTTGATTCTCATTTGTCACTTATTCTGTGAAAACCTCCAAATTCCCCTGTATAACTGAATGTTTTCCCTAATAAACCCTTTCAAGCATCTGTACATTTGTTTTCGTGATCTTTCAAGTTGAAGAAGTGCTAAAACTGTCAAATGTAAATGACCAAGTTTTTCTACCCATTCATGAAGATATTTATTTTCTGACAGCTGGTGTCTGTAGTCAACAGAAGTGTCTTTTTTAGCCAGAGGTGCATAATTTTGTGTTATTAACACTGCTTACTGCAATATATATGGTATTTGTGCATGTTCATGTATACACACTTTTCCTTAAAGTGTATGTCCACCCCCCCCAAAAAAAATGTTATATTTCGTTGGCAGCCCCTCACAACCTCAACCTAACGAGGTTTATAAATTCCAAAGGTGCTTCTAACAGTACTTACCAGCCTTCTTTTCCCCGGCACGCTTTTTCTTGCTTCTGTGCGTTTTCGGTACACGGAAGCAAGTAATAGGGGCTGGACCAGCAGCATCTCCTGTGAATGGCTGAGAAATTGCATCTTTGGAATTTATAAAACTCGTGAGGTCGAGGTTTTGGGGGTTGCCAACGAAATATATAAAGTTTTCTGAGGGGGTGGACATACCCTTTAATAAATATTTGTAGCTTCTTTTAATTTGCCTTTTTGCCTAGCATTTCATTGCCCTTTGCACTGCTCATATAGCTGTTACGTACAGCTCAAACATTCATAGTTTATCCACTTACCAAGCTGTTGTACTGTACTGTACTGTAGGACCACTACAATTTAAAAGCAACTTTCTCCATCTGTATTTCTATGGAAGGTAGGAACAAGTCTCCCTACCAACAGTTTTTCTTTCATTTTAAAATAAGTTCATGCAGGTATCCCTGGTTAAGTAAAAAATACTGACTCCTGACTAAAAACAATGTTTGTAACAATATTTTTAGTTGAACTTAGTTTGGTAGACTGAAAGCCAAATGCTCTTCAAAACCTCTAAAGCTAAAAAAAATGAAAGCAAAACAGGAGGTTGTAATACTTGCTCCTACCTCCCATACAATTATAGATTCAGGGCGAGAAGGGTTTAGTATTCCTTTTAATTCCCCTGCAGTGTTAGCCCCAGGTTCATTTAGGCTGTATATGTTAGAATAACATAACATTTTGAACTGTTAAGTCAACGTGTGATACGTTGATTACTTGTTTTCCTGTTTGCCCTTCAATCTCGGCACAGAACTGTTAGGCAGTACACATGGCCGGACTATTTGTCCCGTCGGTCGCTGCAAATTCGGCCGTGGAACTGCACAATTGATCAAAATTCTCCTACGCGTCCGTTCATTTGTGCGATCCAGACAAACAAAGATCATTGTCTGTCGTTAATCCGCCCCACACCCGCCGATATTTTCGGCCGACCGACTGAAAGTGACATCAATCGGTTGGTCACGCTAAAATATCGGCTGGTGTGTACCCAACCTTAGAGCAATTTAGGTGTTTATAGGTTTGCCAGAACATTTATTTTATTTCAGAACCCAGACAATAGATAAAATGCAGTACAAATACATTCAGTAAAGTAACATTGTTAGGCTGGGGACACACCAGAAGATATTTTCGGCCGACCAACCAATTCACGGCGCTTTCGGTGTGGGGCGACCGACCTGGATCGTCCAGATCGATCGTGCGGTTTCCTATGAGACCGCACAGTTGATTGTTTGCAAATTTCGGCCGCAACGGTGACTAACGGACATTTGTCCTGGCCGAGGGCTCGACGGACATTTATCCCGGCCGTGTGTACCCAGCCTTAGTTTACTGAATGTATATTTGTACTGCATTACATTTGGCACAAGTCTCAAACCCTAAAAGCATCGGAAAATAAATAAAGCGCACATTTAATTTCTCCACTACCAAATTAACCTGTCCAGCCCCATCCAGCTACTTTTCTTTGCCACCGGCTAGAAAAAAATTTGGGGGAGAACACTGCTCTGTACTTGATGATCTGCTTGTCTACTACAAAAAAAGCTGGATTGTGCACAAGGCAAACCTTGCTTGCTCAGGACAAGGGAAACTTTATTGGTCCCAATTATAGAAGGTGAAGAGTATTACAGGCCAAATGTTTTTACTGCTGCACTCTCCATCTGGTTGGCTGATACATGTGTGTGTTTGTCTGTTTGCTATTAGTTATATGGTAGGTGTGAATGGACAGAGAAGTTGTTGATGCTGTCTCAGATTACTTGGGCTTTGTATCTTGTTGTAATACAGCAGCATGTCAGTCTGTGTGTTCTTCACAGTGTCCTTGTCTCGATTTTAGCATCATAATCCTAGTTGTATAAAAGTAAAGTTACATCCCTCCGTGTTTGCCCAACCTAACCCTAAAGACAGGCTATTACTGTTTTTTTCTATGAAGAGGGGAAACATCTGGGAGACTCCCTAACATCATTTAGTGAACAAGCAGAATAAACACTAAACAATGGCAATGGGAGTCTCCACATTTGTTGTCCAAAGTAGCAAATACCTAGCATGTTTAGATTCATTAGTTTTCAGTTATATGCTGGAAAGCTATGTCAGGTTGAAAAGTGGCTTGTTCGAGGCTAGTTTATAGGTTTGTTAACACAATCTTTCATTTTTTTCTGCATACCGTATATCCCTTCCCTTCCCTGTATCTATGTTACCCAAATATTTAAGCTTTACGGGGCAGGGACCTCTTTCCTCATGTTACATGGGTCAAACACTGGTAAACTTTTTAATGCACATACTTACCTATTTAGTTATCTATTTAGATTTTTTGTGCCCCTTGTACAGCTTTTTTTATTCTAAAATTGTACAGCACTGTGGCACTATATGAATATATACATACATACATACATATAGAGGTACTGAAATGTACATATGTAAGTCTACGTATCCTGTCGCAGAATTTTGAGCTACTACATATCCAGATGTACTAAATGATTAATGATTTTGTATGTTTAAATAAAACTTTTCTAAATTACAGATTCATATTGTGTATCTTTTGGTGAGTAGCCTGATGGTTGTACACATGGGCAATCACGTGGCTAACCTGCAACACACGTGTGTAATAAACGTCCGTTTCGGGCGACGATCATTTAATGTATGGGTGCTCTATCGTGTGAAGCGGGCATTCATTTGCGGATCATCAATGAGGCCAGACCTCATTGATGATGAAAGATCATTAATGCACTAGGTAGACCAGGGGGGACAAATCGTCCTTAACATTCAGTCAGTGATGCAATTTTAGTAGACAATCTAGCTTTTCGTGGTAGCACGTCAATTGGGAACCCTTCAAAATTTAGTTGCCGGGTGTGAATTTCTTTGGCCATTGGCTACCTGGCTCCTGGAAATATCCAGCCCTGAAGTGGACATTTAATAGATCAGGTTTATAGATTTTATTAAATGTTTTAAGACTGACTTTAACAGCAAGCTGTTTTATCTTCCAAATTTCCCCACCCTGATTTATTCATTTCGAGATTGCGAAAATTCGCCCAAAAAAGATTGTGCCAAGGATGTTATTCTGCCATTATGGTAACACCGGATGGTAAGATCCTAGTGTATGGCCAGCTATAGACTTGGAAGAAATTAGAGCCATTAAAGGACAAGGGTAATATAATATTACTCCTCCTTCCATCTGAAATGTAAGATGTTTTTAAAGATATTTAAAGAAACGGGACAGATCTGCACAGAAAGGGTATAGTGATAGTTGGGAAGAATTCCAGTTTTAAGCCTAGAGCTCTAATTATGCAAATGAGGGATGGGAAAAGTTCTGATTTTGTTCCTTTAAATAAAATCTCTACTTCTAAGAGGCTTTTATACTGTTCCAAAAGTGAAATGCACTAGCAGAAAGCCAGTTGTAGATCAGTTTCGACTCATTAATTAATAGTCATCAGGTTGGACTGGTTGTGATGTAAGCCATAAATATAATTAATGAATGCATTTTTAAAAAAAATATATAAATTGTTTTAGATTTTTCTTTGTGAATCCTTAGATATAAAAGGTTATACTATATAACAGTGGTGGCAAACCTATGGCACACATGTCAGAGGTGGCACTCAGAGCCCTTTCTGTGGGCACCCATGCACAGCAGAATTCGCCAGAGTGTGTTACCACAAAGTCAGAGAGTCATGGCCTTTCTGGTAACAAGAGGGGTAAAAACAAGTATAGATTCACTTTAGCACACCAAGGATGGCAATGGCCAATAATCAGTACGTGCAATCCTCAAAACACCCCCTTACCCTGGGGTTGATCCAACCTCAAATTAAAGTGATCAGAATAGGATTGGAAGGAGACTCCATGCAGTATTCCACTGCAAACAACTTTTATTTCAGTGCTCTTTGCAACATGTTTCAGATCTTACATGGATCCCATTTCAAGCTTGAAATCGGCCCGTGTATGGGCACTTTATTGGCTGAAACGCCCACTTGTTTGGGGATCTCTGAACAAGCGGCCATGTGGTGGGAACAACATACAGGGCCCAGAACGATCCCCATATGTAGTATAGGATCAGACAGCCGTGCACCCAAAAGCATATCGGCTTCCTCTACTATAATAGACCAATGGAAATTTTCCGTCCTAAAGGCCAACAGTGATGCCGAAGGTGGTAGTTTGTCATTTTTGGTTCCCACTCCATGGAGATACTTGCCAAATCACGTTGGTGTATTTCTATCTGAATAGCCAATTACCATGCTTTAGAGCTGTGGTATTGTTAGAATGCTATAGTATATGATTGTTTTCTATTATCAGATTGCTGATGCAATTTATATATCTTAGTCATTTTTGTTTGTGGGAGAGCTTATTTTACTTGTGAACAAGTTTTCCTTTACAGTGCAGGCCAAATTTAAATTGCTGGAAAGCATGAATATTGCTGGAAAGCATGAATACAGTGCATGCCCCAGCCCAGGCAGGCAGCAGTGACAGGAACATCCTTTCTATGTCCTTTTATAAAAAAAAAATAAATAAAATCTATATACCTTAAGGGAAATAGTTAGTTAATTCTATGCATTGGCTGTAAAGCAAAATCCAATGTGCATTGGGCACGTACATAGAAAACAGATGGTATAACAGATCTGTTTAGGGGACCTGTATGAATTCATTGGTCAGTTAGATTTTAAAAAATGCTGGCAGTTGCTGCTCAGCACATTATTTAAATCAACGGGAGCTCATTTGTTAACTATTGTCGCAGCACATTTCAATAGCTCCTTTCATGTTTTTTGTTCTTCTTTTTGTGGATGGCAGTGAAGGGGTTCATCACTTTCCCTACTTAGAGTTCTTCATTTGAATATCTAATGTTTCTGCTGGCTTTGTCTATGCAGATTTGACATTCAGCTTGGGCCAGCAGGTCAAAAACAGCTTGTGGGAGGTACAGAAAGGCTTGGGGTCTAGAGGCCACTGGAGGGAGGTTACGAACACACAATTAGGCACTTATATTGTTATAATGTAACATTTCAGCATGGTGATATTGTGAATAAACATCTCCCTTTACTTCCACAAGTGTAGACATCAAACTCTGCCCCTTTATCCCCAATAACAGTAGAGCTATTACGGGAAAGTGTCTTGTTTTACAAGAGATGGGAGGAATGGTATGTTCAGGTTGGTTGTTGAGGGACCCCGTTTACAATACATGTATGTATGTATATTTTTATTAATATAGCGCCACATGGGTACACAGTGCTGTACATTATAAATTGTGTATACAAACGGGGATAAGTGCAAGCAATTATACAGACAAATAAAAATTAAACACTAATTCATGTGTGTGTGTGTATAATATATATATATATATATATATATACATACACACACAGGTAGTATGGGCACTCACTCCTCCAATTAATACTTGCCCTGGTGCAACTCCTAAAAAAGTATCAACAAGCAGTAATAATGGGTGCACTCAAGGGTCCTTTTCACAGTTTATTAGTGCATCAAAAAAGTGCAAACAATCGTGCAGTCAGCAACGTTTCAGTCTGGTTCTGAGACCTTTATCAAACTAAAATAACCATCGCACTCTGTGAGCTATATAATTTAAGACACTCCCTAATTAACTGACATCATAATGGGTGGACCTTCATCTGTGTGCAACAATGCTATTAATGATGTACAAATCAAATATTAAATATCTAAAAAAAAAAAAAATTTTTGACCATATTCATAAAAAGTGTTAAAACACAAAGTGCATGTGCTAAAGTGCAAATATAAAGTGCTTAACATTTTAAAGTGTATAAAACAATATAAAAGAAGAGGGCCTAGCTGAATCTAGAGCTGACATGCTATACTTAAAGAGGAACTGTGGTCCAAAATTGACTTTAGGTAAATTGATAGGAATTGCTCTCCTGAGAGTTTTTACAATTTATTTCCATTGTTTATTTTGCATAGTTTTGAAGATATTTACATTTTTGTTTGTGATATGGCAGCAGCATCACCAGGTCCCCTGCACTTCCTGCTTCCTGCTCTGAAACCTGTCAGTCAATCTGCCCTGTGTCTCCTCCCCTTTGCAGCCCCCCTGGTCCCTCCCACTCATGGACCCCATGGTCCCTCCAGTTGCAGGCCCCCCTTGGCCCATTCCCTTGCAGCCCCGTGTGGCCCTGCCCACTCGCGGGTGCCCCTGGCCCTGCCCACTCATGGGTGCCTAAGCCCCACCCACTCACAGGTGTATGTGAATGTAAAACAACGTAATCACGTTGCCCCGAAGATGCTTACAACACAGCGTGATGTTAGTAAGAAGAAAATACAGTGGCGGGACTCCAGCTTAGGCATAGACCACAGTGGATGTGAAAAAGGTGCAGAAGAATGGTGTTGCAGGCAAATAATCCATCAAATACGTAGCCGTGTTATTAGTTCCTTGGTAATCCATCGTCATTATTGTTGTTTAGAACAGAGAGGCAACAAGACAAAATAAGTAAGACCATTAGCAAGATAAAGAAAATATCGAGGAAAACAACTAGAATTATAAGTGGTTTTCTTAAATGTTTTTTTTGAGGGCTGGTTAGATCATATAGTCCATTGCAGAATCTGTGTCCAGGTTCTCTAGGATAGCGAGCCAGTGAGATTCCTTAAAAGATGGAAGATGCTTGAACGATGTAGGAAGAGAAAATTGAATTAACAGTGTGGGAGGAATGTTCCTGGAAGTTCTATCAGACTAAACTGTGCTGGAGATCACAGACAAGAGCAGTAAATGTTCCTGGTCGCACAATGGTCCAAAGGCCAATCTTTACAATGTTCCAACATACTTTTTCTATAGCCGATTATAAGAAACAAGGTTGGACATCTGTAAATGTGCATCACACAGATATTTCATACGAAATGGTTTGATCCACTGGTCTGATAGGAAATGATCATTTTAACAAATGTTACAATGTTTTTGTAAAGTAGCACACCAATCAATTTAATGATATTATTATTTAGTGACTGATAGTTCTTTTTCAGTAATCAAAACTAGAGATCAGAGATCACAGACAAGAGCATAAATGGTCTTATTACACAACTGTCCTTCTACAAACCATTCAATGTTCCACCAGAATGTATTGTACAGACCATGCTTATTATCGAAATGTAAATGTTTGGATTAAAATCGTTCTAGGAATAAGTACATAGTCACATAGTGATGGAGGTTGAATAAAGACATACTTCCAGCTAGTGCACAAACTTTAATCCCCCCCCTTATAACCCCCCTCTTAAAACCCTACCTAACGAGTTGATCCACAGGAGGCAAAAAACGGTGGGGTGAAAATTCCTCCCGACTCCAAATGGTTAAGCAAAAAGTATCCCTGGATCACCAGGACTACAGATGACAGCATATGTATTAATACCATTAATACTCAATATTATATTAGTATCCCTGTAACCTTTATAGTATTCCCTGTACCCCAACAGAACAACAGTAGATGTATAATACCATAATCTTCTCAATTTATATAGATCCCTGTACCAACCAGAATTACAGTATAGGGATAAGACCGTAATTCTCAATATTGTATAGTAGCACTTACCACAACCCAAACGAGAGTATATTGT
The DNA here is from genome assembly GCA_019447015.1 of Hymenochirus boettgeri. Classification (NCBI taxonomy): domain Eukaryota; kingdom Metazoa; phylum Chordata; class Amphibia; order Anura; family Pipidae; genus Hymenochirus; species Hymenochirus boettgeri. The sequence goes on along the minus strand of CM033470.1, from coordinate 268,773,117 downwards.
AATACCAGTAATTCTCAATATTCATATATATCCCTGTACCAACCAGAACTACATATATGTATGATACCATAATTTCTCATATGATATAGTAACCCTGTACCAACCAGAACTATGTAATGTATTATACGCAGTAATTCTCAATCTTATAGTATCCATGTATCAACCAAAACTACAGTATATGTTTAATACATAATTTTCATATTTATAGTATCCCTGTACCAACCATGAACTACAGTATTGTATTAATACCAGTAATTCTCAATAATTTAGCGTATCCTCCCCTACCAACCAAACACAGTATATGTATTAATCCAGTAATGTCTTTCAATTTATAAGTATCCCTTAACTAACCAGAACTACAGTATATGTAATTAATGACCATAATTCTCAATATTAATAGTAATCGCCTGTACCAACCATAACTACAGTATATGTATTAAGACCAAGTAATTCTCAATAATATAGGCATCCCTGTACCAACAAGAACTCAGTTATGTCTTTTACCAGTATCTCAAATTATATACATCCCTGTACCAACCATAAACTACAGTATATGTATAATTACAGTAATCTCAATATTACATAGCAAATACCCGTAAACCAACCATAACTACAGATTGTATTAATAACCAGTAGTTTTCAATATTATATAGCAGCATCTCCGTACCACGCCGAACTACAGTATATGTATAATACCAGTAATTCGCATATTATATAGTATTCCCATACCGAACCAGAACTACAGTATATGATTAAACAGTAATTCTCAATATTATATAGTATCCCTGTACCACCGGAACCACCTATATGTATTAATCCCAGTAATTCTCACCAATAGTTTGTTAGTTTTAGAAACGTATCATCCACTGTTAAAGCTACCGTATATACACTCGAGTATAGCCGAACGAGTAGAAACTGAAGGTACCCTATTTTTACTGTAAAAATAGAAAACGTGATTGACCGGTAGAACCGAGGGTAAGAAAATTTACCACTTACTGCCTTCTGATTCGTACTTGTATTTGAGGCTTAAGTTGCCCTTAGGATCGGACAGCAGAATTTCCTACAGTGTTCATAACATATAGCAAACTCCCATCATAAAGCTGCTGGGATTTATTTCCAAACATCTGTATGGGAATTACATGCTGTCCATTTAAAGGGCAACTACGCCTCAAACAATAAGAATCAGGAGGATGGTATCAGTTCTATACAGAAATTGTTTGATATGTTGTTGAGCTTTAGTTGCCCTTTAAATGGACAGCAAATTCCCAGAAACAATGTTGGGAAACTAAACTCCCGCATACTGTGGTGTTCTGGTGATTGTAGTTTCCAAAATCTCTTGGTGAATTCTGTTAGGGGTTAAAAGCTAAGAATTGTCTGCTGTTCAGTTAAAAGCCCTGCCGTGGAGAGCCCCACCATTTTCAAGTCCCTTACCCCATCACGGGCGTCACAGCTACTTCGTCAGTGGGGGGCTCTGTAATCCTTACCCAGGCAGGGGGTCGCTCAGCAGGCGGGTGGGGACGCCGAAGTGCCGTTTGCCTGGGGCAGAACGCGGTGTAGGTAAGTACGGTGGGGTGTGGGGCGAGGGTTGCCAGCGATGTGCACTACTCGTGGGGGCGCCTCTCAAGTCGCCCGGGGCGCCGGTCTGTGTGATTAGGGTGTCAGCCGGCAAATCGTCAGCATGGGGTGGGCTGCTACCTATGCGGGTGGGGGGCGTGTGCAGCGGCGGATTCGGAGTGCTGAGCGATGCGTTAAGGATTCAGATCTGAGAGTAGCCTGTGAGTGATGGGGTAAGGACTGCAACTGGTGGGGCTTCTCCACGGCATGCTTTTAACCTTAACACAGAACTTGAGGGACTTGACCTAACCTTTAGTTTTAAGGACTTGACTGGGGGGGGGGTGTGAGGGGTGATGAAGCCGAGGCAAGGTTTTTTAGGGGTGGGGTGGGGGTGCGTGTGGTTTAATAAAACCTAAAAACCGGACGGCTCGGGTGGCTGGTGGTATACTCGAGTATATACAGTATTCCACAATGCAACGCTGTTGCCGATTACCGGGCGCGGGGGCACGATGCTTGTCGGTGTGGGAAGACAGGTTTGCACAGTTTCACCGTTCTCACTGTAAAGACACATTTCCTAACTGAAGAGAAACTTCTTTTCTTCCACCTTAAAGGATGTCCACGAGTCCCTGATATGAACCGATTAGTAAACAATGTACAGAAGGTGTGTTTAACTTACTGTGTGGCCCATGAGGGAGGGTGGAGTTGTTTGTATAGGGGGGGGGCAGTGTGATCAGTATCCCCACGCAAAGTCGCTTCTTTCTGGGGGGGGGGGGGGGGGGGTCTCCATGTAATCTTAAAAAGGGCCTTGCGGTGCTTGTATATTGAGAATAACTAGTGTTCTCCTGAATCTATTCTCCCCTCTTTAATACAAGGAGTCATGACTTTCTGGTTCTCGCTGTGGCGGCTAGACTCAAAATTGGCTGCTGGTGAATGAACCATTTTGGAATACGTCACTTGCAACCCTCAAACTCCACCATCTTTGGGCAAGGATTAGCCATAATGGACCTCCGTACTCTTTCTAACCTCCTCTTTCCTGCCCACCCGCAGACCCGCTAGTTATATCCACTGACAAACCTAGTTCACACAGCTTACGATCTTCTTCATCCTTGTTTTTTTCATCCGCTATTCTCTAAGACCTGTAAGCTCTCTTGGCAGGGTCCTTCTTCCTCGCTTCTTCCTACTGTACCACAGTAATTCTGGAACTTACAACACTGATGCGCTGGAGCAGCACTTGAATTATTAGCCCTTGTATTACTTGCACTACACCTAGTATGTAACATAAGGTTTTTCCTCATATATATTAATGTAACTGTAAATTATATAAATCCACAATAATAATAATAATAATTGGAAAGATGAGACTATAAAAATAATGTGTAGACCAGGGGCTGGAGCTACCTTTGGCTGCCTACAGAAAAACTAAACACTTTACATGAAAATTAATTCTTGTTGCGCAATGAAAGCATTCAGAACACTGGTTGGGCTAAAAACATAAGGCCACAGCTTTTATTATTGACACATTACAACAGTTGATCAATTTTTCATTATTTAAATCATATTTAATGCATGCCTTGCATGTTAATATCCAATACGTCCCAGACCAATTGCCAATGCTAAATGCCGAGCCTCTTGATCCCTAACCCCAAGGTCATTAACAAGCTCAAAACATACCTTTGCAAGGATGCTCCGCCAGCCTTGACTCCAACAAAACCCCTTTTTAAAATAATATATAATTAATTTAAACCAATAACTTTCTCACTAATTTTCTAACTATAGGGAGGGAGGGTGGGGAAGATCCTTCTCCCGCAGCCTCACAATGCGCCCTGAGCCCTCGTGGCCCGCCCCCTTTATACTATTGAAGATGTCACACTGACGTCAGTGCTGACGGTCATCTTCCTGCCTCCGCGAGACGGGCCACACGCCAACTGGCCTCGTTTAAAGGGGGGCGTCACAACGCCGGCCGCGACCAGCAAACTCTTGCGGGACAACCGGGAGGCGAGCACGTCCGAAACTACAAGCTCGAGAGTCATCCACCGAATGTGCCGGCCGTCCCGCCCCCCATGTCAGACTCCTCCCTACCACAGGCCGGAGCTACCATATTGCAAAATAACTCTTCAATTGTGCATTGAAATTCACATTGGGGGTGCAACAGGTACAAATGTTTTAATTTGTCTCAACCAATCAGATGATACCTTTTTACTGGTCTTCTGCATTTAGAAAACATCTGTTTGGTTACTGTAGATAAATACCCCAGGCAAACGTTTGTAGCTCTTATTAATTATTAGCCTGATTGTGTTCTGCTATCATGTAAACCAGGAAAGTTATCATAGTATTGTTGTGTGTCAATTGAGGATACTTGCAGAATGAGTCACCAGAAAGCCCCTAATCACAAATCGATTCGATTGTTATATGATTGTTTTATTTTTATTACATACGTCTCACTCCGGCCCTTATACGCATTCCATTGTATCTGTATGTTTCCCACCTAACTAGATTGTAAGCTCTATGGGACAGGGACCTCCTTTCCTCTTATGGCAACGCTCTAGCCCTTCTATGTTAAATACTTTATATATTTAATGTACTGACTATCTATGTATTTATCACCCTTGTATGACTTTATTGACTTTATTGTATTTTATTACTGTACAGCTCTGCGTCCCCAAGTGGTGCTATATAAATAAACTATACATACATAATTTGTAGCTACACTATAGTGGATTACATTCAGTCCAGTCTCCGCCCGTTTCCTTTAATGGAACTATTTAATTATGGAGCATCTTTGTTTTTTAGGATTTATATATGGGGGTTGGTAGTTTATATCTTTATTTTGTATAATGGGGTATGTGTGTATTTGTATATGACTATTAATGCTTTGATTTTCTATATAGATGATTTTGTAATTGTCCAATGAGTCTTTTTTCGTTCATAAGTGTTTTAAGTAGTTTTATACGACCCCCTAGCGCCATCCTGAAAGGGACAGTCGCCTACCCTTTTTTCATGTGGTGATCATCCCATCTACATTGAGTTTATGGTGCACTGAAATAAAAGTTGTTTCTGCAAGTGGCAATAACTGCATTGAATGCATCCTTCCAATCCTATTCTGATAATGATAGGGATCTAGCGGATGCTTATATTGTAGTTGAGGAAATGTTATCGTACGGGGTGACGGTAGTGGCAATAGACAAAAAAGAGGATAATAGGCTCTAGAAAAGGAATAATTTAAGTGAGGGATAAAAAAGGAAACATAGGAAAAATCTTAAAAAGTTGTAGTAGGGAAACGTATATGAATAAAGGGGGGGGGGGGGGGGGGGGGGGGCCTGCTAGTCGCAATACGAAGTGAGAGTATCGAACAGGGGGAACTATAGGTGGCGGTGGGTAAAGGGAGCTAGTTGGGTAATGTAATGGGGGGAGGGGAGAGAGCATAAATTAGGTAATGATAGAGGAAGCTCATAGTATCACTAGAATAAAATAAACTATAGGGGTAAAATAAATAAAAGCATCATGTTAACTCGATTCGCACCGCAAGGAGAAAAAAAGTGCGACGGCTGGAGGGGAGTAAGGAGAGGGGGGGGTTAAAAAGGAACGGGTGGGGTGCCCGCTCCAGAGAGTATTGTACAAACAACTGGGAAGGTAAAAAAAATAGGGGATCCAGAGGGGCGCAGTGGAAGTGGGGGGGGGATGAGGAGTGGGCATATGCTAATTTTTACGTATATGAGTTAATAAGTGCAGGATGTAGTGAGAGGCAATATTGTTTTTGATGGGAGGGATTATGGGGGTTTATTTTGTGGTGTAGGGTGAGGGTGGCGGCGGGGGAATGAAAGAGATACGAAAATAAGGTAAATAATGTCGTTGATGTTCCCTGGGGTATTACATTTTCCATGTGGAGAATAACTAAAGGGAGGGAATGTGGAGAAACACTAGTGGTATTATGTGGGCATATAAGAACATAAAATGTATACAAGGGGGGAAAGGGGGAGGGGAGGTGGATAGAACGTATGGTATAGGGAAAGAAAAAAATCATAGGAACTAATGGGGTCAACATGTAACAGTAAATCTATGGGTGGTAATAAGGGGTAGGGGAGCGAGAGCTGAGTAACGTGGTCAAAAATGGTACAAAGATAGCAATAACATATGGGGTCATGGGTAGATCGGGAATGTAGGTGGTAAAATGGTGCGGCATACAAGGGATCTCAAATATGTATCTGTACAGTAAGCCAGAATGGTCTTATAAAAGAAAACATAATGTGGTCAAGACATTCAGAAAAGAATGCACTATGGGTGCAAACAACCAACAAGGGGGCCGGCGGTTCCGTGACTAGATTTTAACGGACAACTTGAGGGATGGCGGTTATATGGCAGACTATGAGCAAGAGTGAGTATAAGGGGGAGGTAACATAAAAGTGAGTAGATGTATAGGAAGCGGGTGATAGTAGACTGGTTAAGGAATAGGGGGAAGAACTATAAAGTACTGTATAGTAACTATCTAAAGTAATGTCATATGGGACTGGGAAAAAGAGTCATATAAAAAAAGTAGGACCTATATACATTAGTGAAGTGAGCTAGGTCGGCAAATTGATAGGGAAAAAAAAGGAGGAACATGGATTCCTGTATAGAAAACTATAGTAATGTAAGTACAAAAAAGGGGGGTCCTAATACACGTACGATAGAGGATAAAAAGCAGACTCTATGGGAAAAGATGTGCAGGGTGTGGACTAGAGTAGAAACAGATGTCTAAAAAAAGGGGCACTATCAGGTCATGTAGGATGGACTCTAGCAATGTCTAGGAAGGAACTATAGTGCGAGTAGGTAAAGGGAGGAGTGAAAACTATACAGCGCTGAGAAATAAGAAGGGTAACTCTGAGGTAAAGTGGATAATTGTGGGAGAGGAAGCGTATAGAAAGCACTGTAGAGACACTATAGTAAGTAGTATAAGAGACTCAAATTCGTCATAAAAAAAAGGGGAAGTCGAGCGCATGGAAGGGCGAAAAGGTATGTGACGATTCATGAGTGATGATAGTGCAGTAGATGAGACAACTAAACAGCTAGAAGTCAAAAATGGAAAGCAGAGACTAAATAATCATAAAGGGACACACCCGCTAAACTGGTGTTCAATACGCTACCGAAGACGCGAGGATAAAAAATGGCAAAGAGGGTAATTAACACAAGAGAACATCGCACATTAATCAATGTGGGAATCTTTCAAGGTCACAAGTAAGACATTAAAGCATTGTACATATATAGATATGATACAAAAACACTAGAGAAGTGGGGGAGGAAAAAATTAAGTACTAATAAGGAGGTGAAGAGGGGAGGGGGTTTAAAACGGGGATGGTTGCTGAATGAGATACAAAATACCGGGAGATGTAAGTTTAGATGGGAAACAACAGTTGTTGGGTTTAAGAGTTGTTGGAGCGAAGCAGAAATGTCATCAGCATATGCCTATGGTAAAACAGATATCCTGTAATAGTGTGTGGGTGTGGGTTTGGCCAGGCCAAAATAGAAATCCGTGGGGCAAAAGCTTGGTTATTATTGGCTCATAGTAAGCCAGTGCTTTATGGGTTTACGGGGTCTAGGGCTGTGACCACAAAAAGGTGCTTGAGACCAATAGAACATACCACCGGGTCATAATACCTACGGTGGGTTTTAGGGGTAAACAGGAAAAAAAAACCACTGTTAGTAAATGTTAGTTCGTGCCTCAAGTAAAATGAATAGTAACTAATGTTAATCTTTACCCAAAAAAGGCAATACACTGACCATGGATTGTTCCTTAAATAAATGAATGCTTCTTTAGATGGTTAATCTTTAAATATTCGCAAAGGTGAAAAGCCGGAGTGGATACAAGGTCGAAGACGTCAAAATCAGGTCAGACACGATGCCAAAAAACACTGCAAATGGACTGATTAAGATCCAGGGAAAATCTCGGGTGGCACATGGGTAGGTATCAACCGTGCTTGGGAAATGACCCTCCGAAAAATTGTCGGCTTGTTGTGCCTAGGGGCAGTGGTGAGGAACAACTGAGGGGTGTTGTGCTGGGGGGAAAAAAAAGGATAGTCACAATGTCACCAGCCCCCCCAGGGCTGCTATAGCCATGAAGGAAACCTTGAGGAGAGTGTTCAATTGTGTGCAATATGTATAAAATTAAACAGCTTTACATTCCCTTTAAGAGCATGTGTTGCCGGGTGGATGAGGTGGGAGAGCATCCCGCTGAGTTGAGAATATCAAAAAAACTACCGCAGAAAAAGAAACCGGGCACATAAATGGCGTAACTAGTGAGTTGTGCAGGGGGGGGGAAAAGGGGCGATTGTTGTCTTGTGTGCGAAACGGGTGGTTGGGAATTATCGGTAAACGGCGAACTTGGGAAATTCCCGGCTGAGTGGAACGATAGGGGAGACCGAAGAAGACTGTGCAGATGGTAGGGCAGAAAGTGGAGGGGAAAAAAGAGGGGGAAAGAGGTGAACAGAAAAATCAAATACAGAGGAGTACAATTACGTCTAAAACGGTGCGACAATGGTTTATCAGAATTGAAAATAACTAAATCAAAGCAATGACAGTCCGGAGGGTCTTGTGCCAGAAGACGGACATACCGCTGGGATGGTAGGGGTAACTCTCTGGCCAAATGATTGTACTAAATAAAACAATACGAGTACATGGCCCACAGTCGATAAGAGGATCTGAAAATGAGCAAGGAGTGGTAGGAGTAAATTCTAGAAATTTTGGGTCTACGACTACTTATATATTTTCCGAATTCCGGAAGCTGAATAAAACATGGCAAAACGTCTAATTGAGTTAGCGATTTCTAATTACTGCATCATAGATGCTAGAAAAGGGACCGCTTTATATGAGTTTTTATAATAGAATAATGAGGGGATAATTCTTTTATTTTATTTTATTGTTTGTAAGCAAGGTATGAATATTTAAAAAGAATACCAAAGGGCGAGTTGATTATAGGGTAGAGGTGTGAAATTTGAGGAAGAGTGTATTGTGGTAAGGTGGTTAGAATTACAATGCTGTTTGGATAAGGAGTAGATATTTGTTCTAAAGCGAACTAAATTGGTGGGGGGGGTGGTAAATCACACGCATCGTGTAAACGGACAATTATACCTCAAACTATCTCCCTTTTGTCAACAAGTCTTTCTGCATGGGAAAAAGCTGCACAGCTAACCAAGGGGGGGGGACAAGTTTTAGGGCCTAAATGGCGGTCTAAAAGGGAAATAAAACCAAAATCACCAAGAAAAAACTGACTGGGGTGCTGACGGGGTTAGACTGGAGCGGGGTCAAAAAATCCGTCGCGGCGTCAGTGGCGGCATTATAAGGGCGTAAAAAACCTGCTGTCTGCTCTTCAAATCAACCCCGGTGTAAGTGTCGCAAATAGCAATCTCCAATGGGAGAGACTGATTGCTCGGGGGGTGGAGCCCACCGGTTAAAGGACACGTAAAACAACAAAAAACTAAATTCAAACTGGTGACTTTAAGAGTATAAATTTAGACTTTACTCTCCCTGTGTTGGAACAGATTAAACGAGGGGACATTAGTTTGTCTTAATAAACTGAAAAAATGTGGACTACAAGGTCAGAGTAAACTATGTAATACGCTGTAAAAAAAATAGCCTTTATAAATCCTTACATGTGTGTATCCCCGCCTCATTAAAATGAAAAGCTGCACGGGATGATCAAGTGTTCGAAGGGGTCAATACATTGTGTGGAACAATCATAGAGACAAATGGGCCTTGAGCTACAAGAAAAAACGGAAATTGTGGAAGGTGTGATTGGTGAAACAGTTTCGGTTGGGTGGAAGAGAGAGTCGAAGTGTCAGTAAATGGTGCAGACGGTGGTACTGCATAGATTGGAACAACCCCAGGCAGGTCCTTTGTGAAACTGATAAACATACGTGAAGAACACTGGGGGGGAAAGAGGAAGGGGCGGCCCGACGGTTTTTGTGTGGTTAGGACCGGGGGAAAGGTACCAAAGACGGAACGAGCAAGTTTAAGTCTGTGCAAGATTTTTTGTCAGGAAGTACACTGCATGTAAATATACAGCTAACCATTAAAATTAACTAGCAAGAGACAATCAATGTAATCATAAACATCAATGTATTTAAAACAGAAAGCTCTGGTAGGCTTGACGTCTAGTCGTAAAGGTGGATTATGGCGTTACCGCAGATCTATAATCATGAATACGTGGTAGGCTGGTTACCGGTATAATGGGGTAATGGGAATTAGCCCGTATGGCTAGACAGTTGAATCCGATAAGTAAAGCAATGTCACGTTCGACAATGATCCCAGGGATCAACGCGAGGGAAAGAAAAAAGCTAATATGTCGGGGTGTAAAATACCTCAAGAGGTGTGTTGCGTGTACGGGAAGGGTGCAGAGAAAAAAGCAGTGTGTACTAAATTCTTCAAAGGAGTGCCGCGGAGACAATTTGGGGCCGGGGTTATTGGGGTTTGAACGCTGTTGTAAAAAGAATTGAAATATTTCAAACCAGAATGAACTTAGCGGGGTTTTGTTATTTTGTGACGTTTGAGAATATACATTACAGATAAAATAAATTGACACAAGTTAATGGTTAGGTGGGTGTGGAAACGCGAGTACGTACATTGTACATTGTAGAAGACCAATATACACTGCAAAGTGTATAAAAATACGTATAATATTAAAGCAACGTAGTAGAGTCATGATTAAGAATATAAGTGTGCCCTCGGAGAGAACGTTGGGGTGTGCATTGTGGTCGAGGGGTGGGGTGGTGCCACGTGGGGTCGAAGCAGTTATGAATTGAGACCAAAACATGCGTATATGGTATACGGGATAAGTAACCAATTCCTTGTTCATAAATATTAAAAAGTGGATGTATCCAGGTACACGTGGGCCAAAGCTATGTAATGAACTAGTGGAAAGCGTGCTTGGTCCCTGCATAGTTTGTGAAAATTAATCGATATGTCTTGGGCAAAAATACATAAAATTTCGGGGGGACAGTACGCGGAACAATCAATTGGGGATTAACACACGTGGAATGGTGTGTGTTATAAGAAATGATACAGACATTAAACAACGGTCCCAAATGGAAGGTAACTAACGGATTGGTCTTGGGACAGGAAAAGCGTATATTTTACCAGTGGGTAGGAGTGTGCAAATGAGTGAAAATAGTCATGCTGGGGGGGGAAGGAGGTCGCAGTGTCGGCGGGGAGAGGAGCGGGCGCATGAAAGGGCTAGCTTAAGGGGCAGGGGGGGAAGGAAGGCGGAGCGCACAGGGGGGCAGATTCGGTACTAAAAGAAAGGACGGGGGAAGCACCACAAGGGGGGGGAAAAAAAAAAAAAAAGCCCGGCTCACATTGAAATTGCAGGGTGTCCGATAGGGCGGGCCCCCAGAACATTGCGGGGGGTTGGGGGCACGGGGCGCAGCAGGTAGCTGAGGGGGATAAATCGTATTACCTCGGAAAAAAGGGGCCCCATTCTTCACTTTATTGTATTAAAATGGAATATGGTAATTTACGTTTCTCAAGATTTAAAATGGTGCCTGTTAAACAGTGGCTAATAATTAAGCGGCCGGCTGTTTACAAAATGTCAAGCGGACGCGAGTACGTTGCTAAATAAGTTAAGGTTAAAAAATGACTTTTAGGGCAAATTTATGAGATGGAAAATAAAGTAGTTGGGCTAGGGGGTCCTGTACGAGTTAGAACGTAGTTGGGTAACAATAGTTGTGTAAATGCGGAGTATAGGACCTACGGGCGATCTCAGATAGAGTTAGAGAGTCGATTGTGCAATTTTAGATGTCTGTGATTAAAGCAAATTAGAATAGAGAGGTAATGAAAATGGGGGTGGGTGATGGGGTAGAGTGGTTTGGACAAGGGGTTTCCATGTGATAAGGTAAAGAAATTTAATCAGTAATTTGCGGAATAACGAGGGGGGGATAATAATCTCAGATCTTATACAATTCTATCAGGGAGAGGGAGTGATCCCTTCAACCGCGCCGAGATCTATTGTACTAGGGACAGTGTAAGTAACATATGCGGTAGCATCCCAGAGGGATTGTTAAGATGTCTAGTGGTATGACGGGTCATGAGTGGGCAGTACTAGGACACAGGGGGGGGACAACCCGTGGAGAAAGAAACCACCTATCAAGGGGGGTGCAGCGATAAGGGGGAGAAAAGACAGTCTGATGTCGTTGGTCAAAAAAAAAGAGCAGGTAGTGACAGGGAGCTTACAATAAAGGAACATAAGGAAGCAAAAAATGAACGAGTGCAGCATGGACAAATGGGTAGGAACAATTTGTAGGGCGCGCGAACAGAGTTGCTAGTGGTGTGCCCAACATGGAGGGCAGGAGGGAAAAGAGGGTGCGGCCGTGTGAAATGGAGATTTGTTTTGGTGGATTAGTCGGGTGAGCTATGTGATGGGTTTGGCAGGAGGTGGGACGAGGGAACAGGAGTGCGTGAGCTGTGGAGACAATTGGGTTGTATTCGTGAACAAAAATGATGACGGTTATTGATTAGTTGGAAGTGATCCATATTGACACATGGAGACACACTGGACAAATTAGGTTAAAGGTCTGTATAGCACACGCGAGTCAGGGGTTGTTTGTGTGTTGGTTGAATCCAATCTTGTTAAGATAAGAAAAAAGAAAGTTGTTTTACTAGTTGCTCTGGGGGTTTCAACGGTCGTGATGGGGGATGGTAAGCAACATGACCGAAAGCAAATAATGACTGTAAAGCTTGGGTAATGGAAAAACCTGAGTTGTGGGATAGTGCCGTATCTCAGTTCAGTAGGAGTCAGTCACATAGAAATCAATTTTAATGGGTTTTAAAAAAGGAGTCCAACAACAAACTCAAAAGTAGATAATGTCCGTGGGGTGCACAATGGGGGCCCAAAAGGAAGGCTGGAACATGAAGCGGAAGCCGCGAGGGGGGGGTTAAATATGTTGGCGGGGATTCTCACAAGTGCAACGCGAGAAGAATGGCTGGGAGTTGGTCGGTTTCTACTGCAAAACACAACGGAGTATCCAATGAAAGTGTGTGAGGAGTATCCCGCAATGTTTAGGGGTGTAGAAGATATATAATAAACTGTAGGCGGAGTGTTATCAGATCTGAAGTAAAGACTCCGCGCAGAATAAAAAGGTAACCGTGGGAGGAATAACAGTGGGCTAGTGGAAACCAAACACAATGGTGCATGGTCGGTTCATGATTTAAACCGTGATTACGATTTGCGACATCAAGGTCACGGCAACTAATACATAGAGCAGGTAAAGAAGGGTGGCGAACAAGAACAACTGCAAGTGGTATTGTGTTCCAATGGTGTGGATGGTGTTGACAATAGCTACAGCATGGGGGCCTTCATTGTGAAAGAAATAGGGATGGGAGAATGATGTGAACAGACCAATTGCAAATTTAGGGTGTAGATTTTGTGTCTTTGGCAAATTTTGAAGTCAGTGTGCCCAATTGAACAGCACATGGATATTGTGGTTGGCCACGCATGTAAGTAGTGGAATTTGTCTCAATATTGTCCGCTGGAATAAATGGAACAACTGGATACAAAATGAATGGAATTAAGCAAATATTCTAGCGAAAGCATGTATACAGTGTCACACCATTGATAGACTACAAATAAAAGACCTGTCAGGCTCATTATGGAAAAAGGGAAATACCAAAACAACTGCAATAAAGCTTGGAAGTGGGAGCCCACAATGAATTAAGAGGCTAAATATATTATACTTAAAATCATGCACCAACTTTGTCTGTCTAATTACAACATGTGGGGTGTAATGATATATATTATGTTGCGGTTGCAGACAAGCAATGAAAGTATGGGGGGTCATTAAATCCGCACATAATAAATGTCCAAAACGCCAATAGATACAGAGTGATAAAGATGTCACACGACGGAGGCGCGGAGGGGGGGGCGGAAACGGAACCTAAGTTAAGAGGTTTTGCGTGGTGTCGAATCTCCTAAGTAAGTGTATTGGGTTTTCGTCAAACAGCATGAACCGGGGAACGTGTCTTGTGTTTGAAACAGCAGTTATTTTAAAACGGTTAAACGAAATTGGCTGCATGTGTAAAAGTGGTGTGAAAAAAATAACGAAAAAATGCTCGTGGATCACCAAAAAAGGAGAACGAACAAAAAAAAAAAAGGGAAGCTTGATGGGTGGCATACAGAAAAAATACTCCTACAGGAAAAGCAAATTGACCTTTTCGTACCACTACCACCGGCGCTAAGAATAAAGTCTTCATTTATGAGAGACGGGGTATGAAATCCTTATTTTTAGAAGAATACATGCACGCTTAAAAGATTGAGAGTGACAAAAACAATACTAAAAGTATAGGAGAAGTAAAGAAGTGAACTCTGCGGAGGGTACAATGGTTTAATCTTTTTAATGCAGTCTGGGTATGGCTCATTACTTTATTGGCAGGGTTAAAATGTCACAGCGCGGTATAGCAGAAATCAACCTGCAAGTTAGTCTATAGAATAGGGCCAGAAACATTGGTAGGGAGGGTTAAGGTGTAGGAATTTTAAAACTTTCAAAAGGTGTTCCGGGTGCATTAGTGGAGTGGAAAGACTTGAATCTGAAAGAATATAGTCTTAGGACGTTTTAGAGGTGGGTGGTATTAAGACTCAAATCGAGGGAGAATTCCAAATAAAAGTTCTGTATCGTTTTAAAAAGACATGTGTTGTTAATGTCTAGGCCCCGAGACCACTCAGATATGCTGTTAATAATGTTGAAAGCTAACATGCGTGGTGGGGGTTTGGGAAATATTGTATACGGAAGGGTGAAGACGGTTTTAATTAGAACCCTAAAGAGGGGCATATCTGTTGTAATTCATTAGAGTCGCTTGTGGACATGTGGGAGTGGATTAGTCCTGGAAGAGTGTTTCTCAATCTAGTCATCGAAGGGCTGTTGTTCGTCAGAGTTCAGAAGTGGACTGTAAGTACAGGGAGAAGAAATAAAAGAAAAAAAGAAAAAGATGAGCTGATGGTCATGTGACCGGCATATGGATAGTCAGGGTGGGTTGTCTCCGTAGAAATTAAGACGATTTGTTCAAACAAACGAAAAAACAAGGTAAGACGAAAGGGAAACACGGGGTTCGCCTGTGTCTGCTTAATGTAGTTCCGACCAACACAATTGAAGGCAGCAAATTGGGTGACGGGAGTGCCGAAAGGCCCAAAAAAATACGTAAAACACAATAAAAGCGACATCATGAGGGGGGTAAAAAGCGCGATTGCAGTGAAGAATGGCTCTTGATTGGTGTAGTGGGGGATACCAAAGGCAATAACACGACACTGGGCAAGAGGGAAAAAACTGCAAATCAACAGTATGGTAGCACCAGCACTAAGGGAAGGCGAAGATGTGGCCTTCGGGTCAGGTGCCTAAGAACATGGCCGGGTGGTACCGTGGGTCACTTAAATAAGTGGAATACAAAGAAAGACATACGCTTTGGTGGAGGATGGGGTAAGGTGTGTGCACAGGGCAATAATTGGACAAGTAATTGACTGGTAAATGCATAGCTGGGTGGTGATATAAAGGTGAGCAACAATGGTTATGGTGAAAAAGATGAGAATAACCAATTAGCATCAGTAACAGGGGCGGGGAAGGGGGTTCGAATACACGCAAACTGTCTGCCCAATGTTACAATGTGGCGTTTGTTGGACAGGCCGTTACGGGCGGGGCATGTGTCCTATAAAACACCGAGAAATCCTCTAGACGGGACGGCAAAAGGACCGAAAAAAAGCACTAAAATACAAAAACAAAGGAGGTCACGGGCCCTTAAGAAAAAACACGCGGCTGTGAAAATATGCAATCGTGGCGTGGTAGTCTTGGTCCCAGGAACATAGGTGGTATACCACAATATTCTGTAAATACAAAGTGCACTTGCTGAATTGATGGAAAAGCGAGTTGGGATTAGTAGGCGGTGAAAAAGCGTCTGGTGCAAAAGGAACGAAACGTGAAGCAAGTCCAGTTTGATCATGAATGGCGGTGGGGAATACGCAGAATAAATGGTGCTGTGTAGCTGGAAAAAAGGTTAGTAAAGTCGGGGGGGAAAGATGGAGCTCGAGTTCACGGAACCTGGGACGAATGATTCAAGACGCGTGGGTGTAAGGATGCACACAATGAGTGGAGAAAGATACAGAAAGAAAATTTGTTAAATGGAATATTGTGTTCTCTAGGAAGGAGGCAAGCCGTTGTGTAGGGAAAACGAGGCAGGAATAAGGATAAAGGGTAGAGCAATGAGTGCGTTGAATTGACTATTTTAACAAAATTATAGAGATGGAATACCCTGTTATTGGGTGTGGGGTGGACACAGTCGTGGTGCTGATTAGCGAATTGACATTTCTGTCTGTGCATTTAAGATCCATCTAGCAGCACAGAGCCCGGAGGCGTTCCCGACGAAGAAGGGTAACCCGCCCTCTGGTGAATAAAGCAGGTGTAAAAAAATGGAGACGAGCGGGATGGGGGGAGGCAATGTACATTAAAATTTCGGGGGGGTGAGGGGAAAAAGGGTCATGTTGCCAAACGATTGCGGGGGAAAGAACGACAGGTGGAAAAGGGGGCTTTATGGGGGTCGGAGAGTAAAAAACCGCTAGGAAATGTTCGGGTGGGCAGCAAAAAGGGAAAAAAAACTAACCGGGGAGGAAGCGTGATCTGTCCTGGATGCTTAGGGAAGGGCGCTAGGAGAAGTGTGGTGCTGAAATAGGCACTCAACGGGAAAAAAAGGGGAGGGGGGAAAAAAAGAAAATAGGGGGGGGGGGAGAGGGGGGAAGAGGGGAAAAAAGGGGGAAAGAGGGGAAGGGAGGGGAAAGAGAAGAAGGGGGGGGGAGGGGCGTAGAAAGGAAAGTGGAAAAGAGGGGAGAATGAATGGGGAAATGGGGAAAGTTTAGGGGGAAAAGGAGGGGGAGGAATTTGGGAAGGGAGGGAATGACGTGTAGAGGAGGGGGGCATAACGTATTAAAAGAAGGTGTGGGGGTGTATGAGAGATCATCGGATTTTATTTATAATTAATAAATAAAGAATAGTGTAGGGCAATTTGGAAGTTTATGTTATAAAGGGAACGGTTAAATTAAATATAGTTGTTGTAATTCTTTTTTATGAATGATCGGAGGTAATTGAGACTTCTGTTGTAATAAAAAAATGAACAAAAAAAATAAAATACAGGTAATTGTTATGTTTGGGGTTTGTTTGGAGTAGATGGGAGTGATCTTTGTTAGGACTCTTGATATTGGTTACCTGTTATAAATACTAGTGATGGGTGACTTTTATAATTTGCAGAAAACAAAGAAATATATATTTGTTACTCTCTGAGATATAATATTTTAAGGTTTTGGCAACTGGTCAAAGGGCTTTTTATCTGTTATCAAGATTTACAATGCTCCTTGATAGGGAGTTAGTATGCTGATTGGTAGGCATTACAACCACATGGGTTTGTTTGGCACTAGTGCCGCTTCTTGAAACCAAGCTACATACTATTAATTTTATCAACACATAGCATGAAGTAACATTGCCATAAGGTTAATGAACCAATAGATTCTGCCAGTCTAAAGAACCAGAGCAGTGCGTTGCTGATACTTCCGGGAGGAGGAGACGGTTGATCGCGAGTCCTTATGAAACTGTATTTGTGGCTATGGGAACGAAATCAGGTTTTTGGCCCAGGGGGGGGAAGCCTGGGGGATAAGGGGATGGGGGGGATGAAAGGGAAAAATGACGAGGGGAGGGCGTTGGCTGTACTAATTCTTGTGAATGGGACAGCCATAAAGGAAATGTGCTGCGAAAGCACTGGACGGTGAACGTCTGGATACATAGTGGCGTTCTTGGGGAAGTGTGGGAAATCCTATGGAAATAGGGTTGGTGGGTGTGGCTGGCAGGGCACGTGGGTAAACTGGGTGAAGAAAAGGGGTGGAAACGTCTGTGTCCTTTCTGTGTGGAAGTGCCGGGGTGTGTAGGAAAGTTTAGCCCGACGGAGCACACTAGCGGAGTAAAGGGAACGAATAACAGGGTCGTATCTGACGAAAAAGGAGTTAAGTTAGGTCGGCTGGGTGATCGTTTGTGTGAAAAGGTGTGGAGTAGCTCCACTTTAAGGCTCATTGGACAGGTCTGAATTCAGGGAGAAAAAAATGGCTTGTTTGTAATTGAATTTAATGGTGCGAGTGGAAAAAGAAGGAGAGGTACACGTCTTTGAAAATGGAGGCAGTGATTCGGTAAAAAAAGAGGGGATGCAGGGCGTAACAATAATAAATGGAAAAAATAAGCATTTACTGCAAGGGCTGGCAATGCTGCACTACAAATTATAATCGGTGTATGTGGATAAAAAAACGGGATTGGAGGCAGAAATTAATTTTTTGACAAAAAATTTATTTGCTTTCAATGTCTTTTTTTCCAGCATGTACTTACCTAACAAAATTTCTTAAATGACGTTGTTCGTGTGAGCGGATATAAAAACACGTTGCTAAATTAGATAAAGACACGGGGTCATGACGTGGGAGAGGCAGTTCATTGGAGAAAATTATGTGATTAGAATCAAGGGGTAAAAGAAGGTAAGTCGGGAATCACATGTAACGGACTACAAAGTGGTAATGGGGGGACACGGCAGGTGTCACGAGATCAGCCGGAGAAAAAATAACTATTCAAAAATGATACAAGGCAGCATATAGATATATGAAAGGCTGTGCCAGAAAGTTTATGGGGGTGGTTGTCGCAATTGGGGCAGGGTGGAGCAATTAACGATTAAGCCGGGCCCTGGAAACCGCAAGGAGAGCAAGTACGGGGGGCAAGAGAAAAATAGTCCGCGGAGGGGAGAGTAGAGCAAAGTCCGTGCTGCCAGACGAGGAGGGTGCCTAGTCCCCGCGGGCAAACTAGTCAAGGGTGTAAGAGACTGGAATATCCAAGGGGGATGTCCTGTGAATAGCCTGAATATCATGGGGAAGATAGTGGTTGAAGTATTAATTATGCATCACAGGACAGTTCAGCACACGGCCGCCCCACGTTAACACGGAATCAATAATTAGGAAGAGTGATAACATTCATAGATAATGGGGGGGGGGGGGGAAATATGTTGGTTTGATGCCCCCTGCGAGGGAGATACGAAAGAGATATGAAGTTATGTTTATAGAAATAGTACGTGATGTGTTGAAGGCGTCTTTGGGGCAGGGGAGGAGCGGGCAAAAAATCCACTAACTAGTAATGGGCGGTAGGGGCAGGGCGGCATGCGCGTATCCAGTATGAGTGTGTGAAATTGTATTTTGTTAATTTTTTATTATAATCTGTATAATTGACACTTATCCCCGGTTTGTGTATAACACTATTTATAATGTACAGCAGCTGTCGTACCATGTGGGCTGCTATATTAATAAAATATTCATACATACAAACATACAGGGGTACAGTGGTTACACATACATAGCAAAATACATACATGGCAATAAGAAGATACCATTTGGTATTTTAAAATGTACAAGTCACCAAAGGAAGGTAACGCATATAAAAAGGCAAAAAACTACTGGGCGAGGGTCGCTACAAAATTGCAGCGTTAGTGTAGGCGGGGTACGTGTACACTTTTCATGTTTGTATCTTGGCTCCGGTGTTTTAATCCCTTTCAGACTGACAACCTCTTAAATCAAAATTTTATTTCGCGTACAAGAGTGACATGCGGGGGGTAGCTAAAGGGCGGAATAAAACTACTCCAAGCAGCAAGGGGGGGATTCTGGGAACGAGGCCGGGTCGAGTGTGCATAAAAGGTTGTAAGTAGAGAAAAAGGCGGTGTTTTGAGGTAAGGGAGCGAGTTTAGGGAATATAAGTCGGTTGGTTGAAGGAAGTTCTTGGGGGATGCATTACAAAATTAAACGTTAGAGGGAGTGGGTGGGTGATGGAACGGCATTGTAAGAGAGAAAGCGCCCATGGGATCAAAGTAAAAGGTTAATTTATATTTTAAAATACACGAGGAAAGGGACCGGGAGTGGTCTTTGAAACAGTTAAAGGCTAGTGAACAGAAGGGCAGCTGGGTCCAGAAGCCGCTGCTGGGTTCGGCAACGCCAGTTCTGGCAAATAGCTTCCATGCACGGGAAAGAGTGGCAACGGTATCAATAAAATGGTGGAAGAGATGGGGAGAAAGGAACGGAGAAGTGAGCGTTGATAAGGATTGGGTGGTGTACCTAAAGCAAAAAAGGCTATATAAAAGCGTCATACCCTTGGGGGTGAGGAAAGGGGTCAAATGTTTTAATGAAAGGAAATAACCAATTAGCCCGAATAGAAAACTAAAAGGTGTGTGTGGTCGATCGGGGTGGGACATAGGGCCAAACTGTGTGACGTGTTGTGTGCTTTGGTGAGCTTTACAGGATTTTGAGGAAAAGTGTCATACAAAAAGGGGAGGCGGAGCAGAATGACAGCCCAAATCGTAAAACATGGGTATAAGGAACAATAAAATACGTTCAGACAGTGGAGTTTGGATGAACAGGAGGGGAAAGGGGAGAGGGAAAACAAATGTATTAATATTGTGGCAGCGGATGATAGAAAGAATAGTAAACCGAATTAATTCGAGACTAGGAGAAAAGAAAAGTACGTAATAAGAGACGTAGGTGTGGAATGCGGCAGAGGACAACTTAGCGTTAAGTTGTGGTTTATGGGGGGGAGTTAGAGCTGTATGTATGGGTGTAAAGGGTCTAGGGGGGGACACATATTGGCAGTATCAAATGTGCTGATCAGGGGCTTATTCCCGTTAAGTGGGGGAAAGAGAGCGTGGTATCTTTAATCCTTGGCAAATAAAGGTAAAGAGTGGGTCTGGGGGGAAAACGAGCGTAAAAATATGGTCAGGATTATTTAATTGCGTGATTGAAGGTGTGTCGTTGCAAATCGCTTTGTAAACGTTCTTGGAAAGAGGTAAAAAGTCCCAATAGTCAATTTGTATCTGCCCCGAAAAGACAGAGGACCATGAATCCAAGAGATGCGTCCAACTTGGAGTATAAGGAGGAGAAAAAAAGGAAAAGACAAGGGTATAGTGGGGGCTTGGGGCGTTTGTCTGGTTCGTGGTGTGTCGGGTGGAAGGGTGAGATTCACTGTTTGCCTATTGATGCTGTAATGGAGGTAATCGTACATATTTCTTGGACAAAATAGGCAAAGTTTTAAAATGGAGATGTGATATATGGTGGTCCGTTTGAACACGCGGGAAAAATCTTAGAGCGGAAACTTGGAGCAACTAGAGGATGATTCAATCCGTATAGACGAATGTAACCTTAATCCTAGGGTGTGTGTGGTCTATTTGGGGAAGGGTCAGTTACAAC
The DNA here is from genome assembly GCA_019447015.1 of Hymenochirus boettgeri. Classification (NCBI taxonomy): domain Eukaryota; kingdom Metazoa; phylum Chordata; class Amphibia; order Anura; family Pipidae; genus Hymenochirus; species Hymenochirus boettgeri. Next base: position 268,752,317 of record CM033470.1, on the reverse strand, counting down.
CCAGAATATGCTAACGTTTCTTGTTTAACTGAATGTGTATAGGCAAACAGATAAATAAAATCTAATAGTGCGGGCTAGGTGCAATAAAGAGGGTCTAAAAACGCTAGTCTTCACTCCATCTCATTACTGCAGCAATGGCAACTTAATTGGTGTGCGGAAGGCGCCAAGCACAAACGGTCGCCGCTAAAAGAAAAATTGTGTATAGTTATGCGGGGGGGGCGCCAGAGAACATAGTTTTGTGTGGTAAAGAAGAAGCGTTAAGATAAAGTGACTTACCCTAAATGGTCTCCATAAGTCAAAGAGGTGAATATGAAAATGTTATTGTTTTTGGGTTGTTGCCCCACAAAATCGAGAATCTTGGATTAACATTTGAAGGAGCTAATAAAAGGGTCGTGATTGGTGTGTGTGGTCAGAAAAGTAAGTACCAGTTTTTTATGGGGATAATGTGACTTTAGTGTGGAAGTCTCTCCTGTTAGCCTCTCTTCCTGCTTCCTTCACATCGCAAAAGGGAAAGGAGGTGGTCCAATGAAACTGAACATGATATTACCCTGGCCGCACGCAAGGATCCTCTGACTGCATTTGGCCAGCTTACGGGACTCACGGAATGTTGTGAAAGTATGTTTTAAACGGCGAGAGAGAGCGCCGCCATTTTGGAGTAGGGCAGGTCTGGAATGGAGGTGAGAAACATTTGTTCTGGGGCTGATAACGAGTTGAAGCAGATGTTAATAGTCCTAAGGGGAAAAAGGCATGGGCATTTCAGCTTTCAAGAATAATTTGCAGTTTTGTGGGTTCGAGGGATAAACATTTTACGCTTGACACAGGTTCTATAAAAAATATGAGGGGGGTGGGTGGAATTGCCCTTTAATCGTGTATTGGGTTGTGGTTGTCTGGGTGGGAAAGCACTGGACAGCGTATGAACACTGGGAAAAAAGAACTTTGCAAGGATCGACTGTAATCTATAATTTTAAGTACGTGTGAAAGGAGCCGGAAACTTCCTCGCGTACGACTGATTTGCGCTTGTTGGCGTGGGAGGGACGTCCGAATAATCCAGTGTTTTGGGAGAAGGGGGGAGTTTGGGTGGTGGTAGGATGGCAGTGGTGAAGCCCCTCAAATGCGTCTCTTTTCACAAGCCACTCCGACTCACACTCCACCTGGAGCTTTTTTGCCACACATATCAACTGTCCAAGCAAACTACACACGCGGCAATTCCAATTGGTTCAACGCTCGTGATCACTCGTGATTGCCAGAGGCGTAGAGTAGCAACAACGTAGAGGAAAACAATAGATTTTGATAGCAAGACCCTTAGATTGAGCTACGAGCTGAAATATAGGATAAGGAATTTTAGGTTGGGGAATAATCAAAAAAGTACGATAGGGATGGCAGAGTAGAGAGGGATATGAAAAGGTATATGACAAAAATGTGGGTGGGTGTTAGTGGGAATAATTACTCGGGGTTTCACAAGTTATGGTCAATTAAAGAAGGAAATAAACCTAATGTATTATTTCGGTGGTGGTAGATTCCCAATTGGCATCAGGAACTGAAAATGGGAGACAAATTGGCTATTAACGTCTCCACAAAATGAAACGGAAAAAGAAGGCGAAGATGAAGAGAGAGATGGCCGAGGCTGTTTTCTTGATCCTGTTTGTGGGTACAGATAAAGGCTGGTTTGGATGTTATGTTTGAACATGATGGTGGTGCGAACGGGCTAACAAGCTGTACCAAAAAAAATGACTCAGAACAACAAGGCGCAAGAGGGCAAAAGGTGTGGGTGGAACTAAGTTGGGAACGGATGTTGGAATGGGATAGAAATTTGGTGGTTGCCTTCAGGATTCGCAAAGTCCTGCGGTGTTTATTATGCAGAATTTTGTTCCTTTCACCAAATTGATGGTGCTAGAATCTAGATAGGAAAGGAGACGTGTGGCAGAAAGGGAGGATTGTCGCTGGCGCCGGTGGTGAGTAGTAGGTGATGTATGTTATAGAACTGATGATATTCTAGAGAAATACCGACTTCTGGTTTGTGGTATGTATATGGAAGTGGGATCGCATGTCGCAGTAGGACTGGTGAAATGGCTGGTGAGCTGGTAAGATAGACAAGTGACCCGGGTAAAAGTGGACCAGAATAACGAATGATAGCTATTTAACTGTGAGGTGTGGGAATACACAGTGGGCTTAGGTACAGGGTCGAAATAAATGCCCAAGACGTACAGTACATATTACTGATGTTTCACAGGGGCGGTGGGAAAAAGAACGTACATCGTTACCAATCGTGTAGCAGATAACAACATAGAAAATTTGTACTTTGAAACTGGATGTAAGAACACAAGGCTTGAGCTCAGTGGGGTAGCAAAAAGCGTCCAGTACCTTTTAACTGAGTAGTAAGTAGGCGGCAGTGGCTTAGCGACATCGTGCCAAGCGTACATACTATTTACTGACGGTGGTGTGATACACACTACTTATTGACATCATAAGGCAAGCGTACTACTATTTACTGATGGTAAAGTACACAGGTGGTTCATAGGTGGACATCATTACACAGCGTAACATACTATTTGTTCTGTATGGTAAATACACAGGGGCTTAGTGACAAGGGAAACAAGGGAGATCGTACCAAGAGTACTACTATTTACTAGATGTAATACGACGCGTGGCTTAGGTGACAGGATCTGTAGGGAAAAAGGGGGGGGACCGAAAGCGTACGATACTAATGTTACGTGAGTGTAATAGACCAGGCTTAGCAACATCGTAGGCCAAGCTTGGAACCTAACTATTTAGGAGGGGACTGAGGTAAAAGTTACATAACAGAAAACTAAATAAATAAAAAAAACAATGGCTTACGCTGAACATCTTGGTAGCGCTCTCGTTACACCATGCGTGAGTATTACTGGGGAGTGTTAGAGAGAGGAAAAGGGGGGCACGGGCGGTGGGGTAGTTACATCGTACCAAGCGACATACTATTATGTACATGGCAGTATATAAATAGCAACAACAGGTAATGGCGGTTGAGGTGGACATTGTCTGCCGGAAAACAACGGCGTGAGCGGAGTACTGGTAGGTGTTAACGGTGAAAATAATTGAGGATCACACAAGGGCGGTTTAGTGAACAAGATACAGTTAGCCAAGCGTACATACTAGTGGAGACGTGATGTGAGGGAGCACAGGGGCTTAGTGACATCGTACCAAGCGTACTATAGACTATTTACTGATGTAGCTACACAGGCATTAGGGGCGAGCAGGTCGGTACCAGCGGACATGACGGGTGATTTATAACTGATGTAATACAGCAGGAGCGTAGTGCGACATCGGTACGCAAATACTGTGGGGAACACTACTATTTACATAAATGTATAGACAGCCGGGCGTAGCGACGATCGTGTGTACCGAAGCGGTAAAGAGGACAGCGGAAGCGTAGGATGTCTTATGTGAGCTAACACAGTTACTTACGTAGGGGCAAAAAAAATAGAAGAGGGGTCTTAAAACGGGGGAAGTGCGATGGGGAGCACTAGACTATGTAAAATAACTGATGTAAACTACACGGTGGCAATAAGCGACAGGGAAATCGTACCAAAAATCTTACATCCTATGTAAAGTGACTGGGATAAAGTGAATACGGGACAGGCTGATAGTGAGCGACAGAGCGGGAGGATACGTAAAGAACCAAAGCGTGCAAGAGTAACTGTGTTAGCGATAGTAGAGTAACCGGAAGGAGGGAACATTAGGGCGAGCATGTCAAATCACGCAAATACGTGACATAAACGTATAATATACTGATGTAAAGTGAGCACAGTGCTAGGGCGTGACAATCGAATGTACCCACGTAATACTAGTGGTCCTGATATGATAGAATACACAGTGTGGCTTAGCTACGCGTCGAAAGAGGTGGCGGTGAAGCCAGCGTAGCTATACTGATTATCGCTTATGGGTAGGAATCACACAGGAGCTTAGTGACGGGAATGCGGTGCGGCCGGGCAAGGGGTGGGGAGACATACTAGTTGGTCCTGATGTAATAACGGAAGCTTTAGTGACGATGCGGGGTGGAGGCCAATGCGTAGCATACGCTATTTACTGATGTGATACACGAGGTGCTGTAGTGTAGCCGGGGTGGCTGTGGAAAACCAGAAGGGATATAAGACAGTACTATTTACTAAAAGTTAACTTATGTAATAGGAAAAACTGGGGAGGGTTTAGTTGACTCGTGTGGCCCACAAAAGCGTGTACAGATACTAATAGGTAGCTGATTAAGTGAGCGACGATGGCTTGTGACATCGTACCCACGTCTGCTGCTGGTTACTGATGTGAATAACACATAAGGGCTTAAGTGAAACCACATTGATGAACCCAAGGAAAAAAGGGGAAAAAAGCGGTAGCAATGGACGGTATTGTACAGTGAAAAATTGTAAATGCAAGCAGGGGTCGGTTAGTGAGCAAGTTGGTGCCGAAACTCTGTACGTAGCGGTAATATTAGCAAATTGTGTTTAATACACACGGGGTTTAGTTGGCAGTCAGTAGGCCAAGCGTACCTAACAATAGTTTGAACTGTGATGTAATACGACAGGGAACTTAGTGTGGGACAAGGTGCGTGTACCGGGAAGCGTACATACTATTTACTGATAATAGCTACAAGCTTTAGTGAGCGAGCATCGTCAAAGCGTACAAGGCTACTATTGGGGTGCGTGATGCTGTTATGCCACAGGGAATCAGCATGTGCCAAGGTATAATGTAAGTGATAACAAAGAGCGTTGGTGACATCTCCCAGACAGCGGTACATACATGATGTTACTGATTAATACCAGAGGTTAGTGACAATCGTACCAAAAGAGCGTACTACGTGGTATTACTGATGTAATACACAGGCTTAGTGACATCGTACCAAGCGTACATAACTATTTACTGAATTGTAAACACAGGCTTAGCGTGAATAAGTGCCAAGCCGTACATACTATTTACTGATGTATACACAGGGTTAGTACATGTACCAAGCGTACATACTATTTACTGATGTTATACACAGGGTTTTAGTGACATTCGTAGGCCAAGCGTACATACATTTACTGATTTAATACACAGGGGCTTAGTGACATTGTACCAAGCGACATACTATTTAACTGATGTAATACACAGGGATTAGTGACATCGTGCCAAGCTACATTACTATTTACTGATGTAATACACAGGGCTTTAGTGACATCGTACCAAGCGTACATACTATTTACTGATGTAATAACAAGGCTTAGTGACAATCGTACCAAGCGTACAAAAAAAAAAAAGAAATACATACTATTTACTGTGTAATCCCCAGGGCTTAGCGACATCCTCCAAAGCGTAACATACTATTTACTGATGTAATACACAGGCTTAGGACATCGTACAAGTTACATACTATTTACTGATGTATACGACAGGCTTAGTGACATCGTACCAAGCGTACATACTATTTACTGATGTAATACACCAGGGTTTAGTGACATCGTAGCCAAGCGTACATACTATTTAACTGTGTAATACACAGGGCTAGTGACATCGTACCAAGCGCACATACTATTTACTGATGTTATACACAGGGCTTAGTGACATCGTGCCAAGCGTACATACTATTTACTGATGTAATACACGGCGTAGTGGACATCGTATACCAAGCGTAATCCTATTTACTGATGTAATACACTAGCTGTACATCGTACCAACGTACATACTATTTACTGATGTAATACACAGGGCTTAGGCATCTACCAAGGTACATACTATTTACTGATGTTAAATACACCGGCTTAGCGACATCGTACCAACGTACATACTATTTACTGATGTAACACAGGGCCTTAGTGACATCGTACCAAGCGTACTACTATTTACTGATGTAATACACAGGGCTTAGTGACAATCGTACCCACAGCTTACATACTATTTACTGATGTAATACACAGGGCTTAGCGACATCGTACCAACGTACATACTATTTACGATGTAATACACAGGCTTAGTGACATCGTACCAAGCGTACATACTATTTACTGATGTAACTACACAGGACTAGCGACATCGTACCAAGCGTACATACTATTTTCTATTTCCTGATGTCATACACAAGGGCTTAGTGACATCGTACCACGCGTAACATACTATTTCCTGATGTAATACCAGGGCTTAGTACTCGTGTCCAGCGTACATACTATTTTACTGATCTTTATACACAGGGCTTAGTGACATCGTACCAAGCGTACTACTATTTACTGATGTTAATACACAGGCTTAGTGACATTGTACCAAGCGACATACTATTTACTGATGTAATACACAGGCTTAGTGGACATCGTGCAAGCGTACATACTATTTACTGGATGTAATACACAGGGACTTAGTGACATCGTCTACCAAGCGTACATACTATTTACTGATGTATACCAGGGTTTAGTGACATCGTGCAAGCGTACATACTATTTACTGATGTAATACACAGGTCTTAGTGACATCGTGCGCAACTACTACTAATTTACTGATGTATACACAGGGCTTAGTGACATCGGTACCAAGCGTACATACTTTTACTGATGTAATACACAGGGCTTGAGTACATCGTACCAAGCGTACATACTATTTACTGATGTAATACACAGACTTAGTGACAATCGTACCAAGCGTACATACTATTTACTGATGTTATATACACGGCTTAGTGACATTGTCCAAGCGTACATACTATTACTGATGTTTATACACAGGGCTTAGTGACATCGTACCAAGCGTACATACATTTACTGATGTAATACACAGGTTATGGACATCGTCCAAAGCGTACATACTATTTACTGATGTTATAACACAGGGCTTAGTGACATCGTACCAAGCGTACATACTATTTACTGATGTAATACACGGGCTTAGTGACATCGTACAAGCGTACATACTATTTACTGATGTAATACACAGGGCTTAGTGACATCGTACCAAGCGTACATACATTTACTGATGTAACACACAGGGCTTAGTGAATCGTCCACGCGTACTACTATTCTTCCTGATGTAAGACACAGGGGCTTAGTGACATCGTACCAGCGTAACAACTATTTACTGAGGTTATACACACGGCTTAGTGACATCGTACCAAGCGTACATACTATTTACTGATTTAATACACAGGGCTTAGTGACATCGTACCAAGCTACATACTATTTACTGATGTAATAACAGGGCTTAGTGACATCGTACCAAGCGTACATACTATTTCGGATGTATAATACACAGGGCTTAGTGACATCGTACCAACGTACTACTATTTCTGATGTAATACACAGGCCTTAGTGACATCGTACCAATCCGATAAACAGAATCCTATTAACTGATGTAATACACAGGGCTTAGTGACATCGTACCAAGCGTACATACTATTTCCTGATGTAATCACAGGGTTAGTGACATTCGTACCAAGCGAACATACTATTTACTGATGTAATACCAGGGCTTAGTGACAATCGTACCACGCGTACATACATTTACTGATGTAAATCCACAGGGCTTGGTGACTCGTACCAAGCGTACTACTAATTTACTGATGTATATACCCAGGGTCTGGGTACATCGTACCGAAGTGTCCTCCTATATTACTGATGTAATACACAGAGGCTTAGTGCATCGTACAATCGTAACATACTATTTACTGATTTAATACACAGGTTGGGTGGCATCGTACCAAGCGTACATACTATTTACTGATTAACATCACCGGGCTTAGTGACATTGTACCGAACGTACATCCTATTTACTGATTAATACCACAGGGCTTGTTGGACCCATCCTTAAGCGCAGCGTTACATACTATTTACTCATATGGCATTATTAACTGATATGCACAGTGAGTCATGCCAATATTTTACTAGAGATGAACCAAACTCCGTTAGCGGAGAATTTTCTATTGTAATGATCTATTTTTGTTTGCCGTTTAATAATTGTACAGTGGGTATGTACTCCTTACTGTAAAATGATAACGATTATATAAGATAAATATAAGAAGTCACGAGTATTTTCCATGGCCATAAGAATTCCTTGGTGACTTCTATATCTGTATTAGTAGGGTGACATTACTGATCAAAACCTTTCCCTTTATTTATTGAATATTTGTGCAATTGTCATTCTCTTTCCAGTCCTGTTGCAAAAAAAACACACACACACAACACCCAAAACCTCTCAACCCCTCTCACTTGGCTTCCTGTGTGTGCGTCAGGAAAGAGAGAGCCGTGAAGGGCAGAGGAAGGCATGTAATTTATGTGAGTTGGTAGGGTATATGACCATATAGAAGCACGAGGCCGCAGGCCGAGTTCTTTTATACAGGGCATGGAACTCTGCGGTGAAGTAAATCCATATATTACACTGTAGGTAGCGTATTATTACTTTATACATAAGGCCAGCCAAAAAAATAAACCTGTCCACTACCAGTCTCTTCCCCCCCTGTATAGTCATTTATAGGAATCCCTGTTTAGTGTATAAATAGTTAATTACTGTTCCTATTGAAAAGAGAAAGAAGGACCAAACATCATCTGTCAACAATAAACAGGGATTTCTATATAAATAAATAATACAGGGAGGGGGAGACAGGGGGAGAGGCAGTTGAATACAGGAAGTCACTCAGTGACATCACTGAGTGATTGTAATATAGATTCTCGCCACTGCGCCTCCCCATTGAAATTGCCTAGCCTTATATTTATAAGGAATTATTGTACACTTCACACCATTGGGGTGCACAATTGGGTTAGTTTTCTACACATTAAATATAGCATGTTAAGTTCGGTAGCTATTTTTATTTATAATAAATATTCACTTTTATTTGCTGATAGTACAGTTTCCCCTTTAAATAGTATTGGCTCTTACTATTCTCATTTCCGTCATAAATCTGTCATCCGGTACCGACAATGAATTCTCTTAATGTTATCTCCATCCTCTAAATATTTTTTTATATAATGTAGGGCAGAACCAGAACTCTACTTAAAGACCCTCGCTCCTGTGGCTCTCATCTCCCTCTGTTGTCAGAACTTGGCAAACAGGGCCGGACAGCAGCCACGGCTGTGATTGGCTACGTGAAAGGCAATCACAGACACGTTTCCAACAATGCAGAGCGCCGCGGGAGCGAAGGGCTGTAACTAGAGTTCTGATTCTTTTTTAGGAATCTAATATAGCAGTTAGGGGTGGGCAGGGAAGCCCTACATTTTATAAAAAAACATTTACGCTAGGTGAAGGGCGGAGAGGGTGGGAGAGAGGGTTAAAGGGCTCTTTAAGGGAGGCAGACACCTTTTGAACAGGAAAAAAGCTCCTACTCTTCAGTTTCTGGACAAGCACTGCAGGAGAACCATAAGGAGAAGAGATATAAGGTGAGGATTTTTTAAATTACACTGTGGGGCCAGTAGTGGGTTAAATTTTAGTTTTGGGGGTGGACATGTCCTTTAACTGTCTTTCCCTATGAATGGAGTCAATTAGATGTCTATATATTGGCAGCAATGAATTTAGTTACTGCCAAGGTGTCTGTATGATTTCCCAGCTGTAGCCGCCACATTTAAACTCCATTCGGGCACACCTGGATCTGTTTTCTTGGGTGTGGTTACTGCTACATTCCAGCAATCTGGATGGAGAAATAGCAAGAAAACATTCCCTATATTACAGTACATGGGGTCGACTGTGATTGAGGAAAGCTTCACCACTTCAGAGTTTCGATGTTGAATGTGACTTTCTCCCAAGCTCTAACGTTTGTTTTTACGTTACACAATTTACTGATAAAGGGGCTCTTCCATTGGACCATACAGAATCGTTCCTTTATCGTTAATGCGTGTACCCAGCTTTACTATTTGTTCCCTTTGCACTAGTGCAGGGAGATAAGGAATAATAAATTAGAATTTATATCTGTCATCTAGCCTGTATCAAGTGATTAATCACAGGGGAGTGAAAGGAAATGACTGGAAGGCTTAAAGAACAATTATACTCACCTTACCCTCGCTCCTCCCTTACCAGAGTAAAGATTTCTCATTGGTTAGGCCCTGGGCCAAAAAGGGGGTTGAGCAAACTCCATTAATTGTGGACTGTGCAATGTGAGCCTGTTATCACCTAAGAAAAGGTTAGAGAATTACTTCAAAAAGACCATTAAAATGGACAGGATGTTTTGATGCACGGTTTTGTCCATTAATAAAGATTAATGTCTTGCTTAGCATTGCTGAAGCTGAGCATGCAACTATGTAGATTAAGATATTTCATTTGGAAAGTACCTGTCTCTATCAGACCCATCTTGTCATTCTGTTGACCTTAGGACAATTTACCATTAGGGCAATTGTCAGTCATCAGATGAAAAATGACATTCATGCAATAACTCAAAGACATGAAATAATTCACTATCCACAAAGTCACTCACTCCTCATTTCTCATCTGTCACCTTTCTTATTGGGGACAGTTGTAATTTGCAAACAAAGCAAATATTACACTGCCCATCACTGCAAAATTACAGCTACTCACTAAGAGAGGTTACTTTATGCTCAATGGACAAACAAAAGCATCATACAGGTGTATAGCAGGTAAAGCTAACATGACTACACTGTTTTATCCTGCATACATTATTACTTACTTACCTCCTGTTGCAGACAATGTCTATGACATGAAACATAAGGTTCTGCACAAATATCTTTGCCTTAAAAGGGGGGGCAATTGGCTATTTTTTCTCATTTCATGACCATCCAGAGATGTATCTGTGTATAAATAAATAGTTCCAAAGCACTGACTCTCTGTGTACAGGACCCCCAATTCTGTGAAAGTGCTACTGATCTGCTCAATAAGAAAATATAATCAATGCACATTCCTATGCCCCATACAATATCATATTGTCTACACGCTTGCACAAATTATAATCAAAGAGGTTTAAGTATACATTACTGTGATCACATGAATGAAAAGACTTCCAACCATGTCAAGGTACTGCAGGGGATCTTGCTAGCATAAGGCAGAGTGAGGCAGAGTGACAACTTTGTCTCCGGCGGACCAGTGATAGCGTAGAAAGCAGTAATTATAGCAAAAACACAATTACATCATTGTGCCTGCAAGTACACAATAAGTGACACATTTAGGCTGTAATCTGACTTGCTTCTGCCTGTTATCACATCTCCTGCCATATTGCCACAGTAAGATAAAACTTATATTACCAGTCAATGTAAACTGGAGGACTGAGGGCCCTTAAACTGGAGGACTGACCTAACAGTGTTTAGTGAACTGGAGGACTGACTTAAAAGTGTCTGGTGCACTGGAGGCAGGGCCGCATCTGTAATGAGGCTCACTGAGTCATGTGACTCAGACGGCATCCTACCAAAGGCGGAAAATTAAAGCACCCACCAAAAAATATTTTTAATTTGTACATAACCGCTCACTGGCGGTTTAAGGCAAGTGCCGCGCATGCGCGACCAGCGCAAGAAGGCTTGCTTATCTTTGTGGAAAAGTATAACACTTGGTCTCCGCACACCCCTTTAACAAAAACTTGATGGTGCTGGGTGCTACTATAGGGCCATAGCCACTGGCCACTCAACATATACGTAGAAAAAAGAAACACATAGCGCACTCCAGTCTTCAACTGTTCTGTGTATTTATTCACACATTAACGTTCGGTACCAGTGTGGTACCTTCCTCAGATAGAGTGGAAGTACAACACTGTATCCGAAACGTTATATTGTGTAATAAATACACAGAACACTGTTGAAGACTGGAGTGCGCTATGTGTTTTCTTTTTCTACGCATATCGTTGTGGAAAGTGAAAGGAAGCACCTTCCAATTTACTGGGACACTGTCTAACCTTATTAACCCTCGCGCTGCGGTGCGACTCGAGCCGCAAGGCTATGGTGGCTGATAGGCACTGGCAGCTGCGCAGCGCTCTCCCGACCCGGTATAACGTTGAGGACTCACAGCCTGGTCATGAGGGCAGGTCAGGACCAGGACAGGTGCAAGTTCCGGAGACCGGAGTCCGGACTTTCCTACTGTGGGAGTGGCCAGCCCAATACTGCACACTGTCTGTCACTGTGAGAAGATCAGTGGAGGACGGTTGAACAGAACCGAGCAGTCGCACTGTCGCAGACCACCACAGCTGCCTGCAACTGTAAGTACTGTCTGTATAAAATAACTAACTAACTGTGCACATCACAGACAGTGCGCATCACAGACAGCCAGCCCAGGTACTAAGCTTGGGGGGGGGGGGGGCTGGCTGGATTCAGTGGCCTTCTCATGGCCTGTAATGTTTATGTAACCTCCCTGTGGTCTAATCATGGGGGGTCTCCCTCCCTGGGGGCTGGCTGGATTCAGTGGCCTGGCTGCTGTACCTCCCTGGGGTCTTGTCATGGGGGGGGTGGCTGCCAGCTGGATTCAGTGCGTGGTCTATAACCTCCCTGGGGTCTTACTCTTATCATGGGCCTATGAATAATGAATGCATAGGGACTTAGGGAGAGATTATTAGGGGTATCAGTATGTACACTGGTTCAGCTATTACTGTATGGGACTACTGTATGGGGATTCTGCTGTCCATTTAAAGGGCAACTAAAGCTTTAAAACAATACAGAATCAGAAGGCAATCTTTTCTCGAGTCAATCACTTTTACTCCTTTTTCCAGGTAAAAATTGGCACCACGGTTTTTACTTGACTATATAGTAAGTGTGATTTATGTTTGTGTGTTTCTGGGGTCTTTTTGGGCTGTTTGACTTGAAATTAATCACATAAATCTCTTTTTATTGTAGAATACGCCCACTTGTGAATAGACAGTATCTGTTTTGTTTTAGTTTTGTTCCTTAGTATTGAAAGGTTTTGACAAAAGATTTAACTAAATGACTCTTATGATTTTTCCCTAGTAACATATATGAGGTAGTTATTGGTTAGGTTAGCTTTAGTTAATTTGTAGGCTAGGTTAGACTAGTTAGGTTAGTTAGGGCCCTGCTGAAAGAGTCTACCTTGACGTGTTGGCAGGGCTTACAAATCTTTTATCCTACAGAAAGTATGGAATTTCTAATTTACTGTAACATGTATAGCACAGGCTATAAAACAAGTAAGTTGGACCCACAAAAACCTGAAAGGAACAATATAGTAGTGACAACACAAGCTATTTGAAAAAGGGATGTAATACCTGTTTATAGGAATTGACATTATTGCTAATCGACTGACTTTTTGTTTACATACGTGATAGAAAGCTCAAAATCTTAAAATGCTAGCCACGCCCTTTGACAATGCCACCCCCACTTTAATGCACCGGCGGCGCGCGATCAAAGGCGGCATTCTAAAGTTTGGCTCAGGCAGCAAAAACCCTAGAAGTGTCCCTGACTGGAGGACTGACTTTCTGTAATAGCGGCTGGTAAACTGGAGGGCTGACCGAACAGTCTGCTGAACTAAAGGGCGGGGGGTTCAGCAGTCACTGTTTGGTCAGCCTTCTCATTCATGAGCTACTGTTAAGTCAGCCACCCAACAGCTATAGTACAATCACTACTTACCTTACCTCTCTCCCCGGCATTCTGTACAGTCAGAAGTTTGGTCCTTGATTGGCTGCCTCTCAGCCAATCACGGACACGGCTGCCGGTCCGGCCCTGCTTGCAGTTTCATGCAAGCATAGGGCCGTGACTTAGCGCCGGTGGAAACAGGCAATGTAAGTAATGATCGGCTTTGTGTTTTGTGACAAAGTACTATAGCGGTTGGGGGTGGGAGAGGAAGCCCTACACTACAGAATTTTTTTTTAAAAAGGGGTGGACATGCCCTTTAAGTTAGCCATCCAGTTCCCCAGCCAATGTCAAGTCAGCCCTCCAGGTCACCAGCCAGTGTTTAGTCAGTCATCCGGTTCACCAGACAGTGTCAACTCAGCCCTCCAGTTTACCAGCCAGTTTGCTTTCCAAAAGCCCCACCCACTTTCTTTCACCATAGAAAGATACAGTGAGCACTCTAAGAAGTTTGGCTTAGGTGCCTAAAGGTCTAGAAGCACCCCTGAGGTAATGTAAATGTCAACTAAAACACCTTTGTTTATAATGTAAGCAAGTGTTCAAATAGGAAATCCACAGTAATAATAATATAAAAAAATAATAATAGTATGGTATTGTGTGGGGCCTAGGAATTTGCATTGATCTTCTTTTCTTTGCTTCAGTGTGATACACTTTGCAATATTACCAACCAGTTGAAAATTGGTCAATGAAAATTTCCCTTTAGGGGAAAGGGAAAGATGTCTGATTTGTTTTTTAAAAACAAGTTATGTTTTTACTTTATTTTTGTATTTCCTCTTTACCTTCCATATAGTGTTAGGATTGTCCCTAGCTGGTGTGTTTCGTCTTTGTCCTTCTTGATCCTAACCATAGCTGTCTGGCTTGTCTGTTGGCCTTGTCCCTGGCCAATCTTGTATCTGTCCTTGTTTTGTCATGTTTTTATACCCAGCCTTGGCACATATACCTTGCGCTGGTGGCAACCATGTACAGTGAAGTGCGACAAGTCTCCTGCAGATCGGGGAGTTTGTCATTTGGGGAAGACAGCGGTTGTAGATTATGGTAAATCTGGAGGTATACCCAGGGATCCTGGGCATCACACAATCCCTAATTGTTTATATATAAAATTTCATATAATGTAGGGACCCCCCAAACCTAAACACCAGCTTGAAAACCTAAAAATCAGCACAGAAATAGACTTTGTTCTCTCAGCCTCGGCCTGTTATGCTACTTCCTGGAGTGGAACAGCAGAAGGGACTGGACCAGTCTTTTAAACAGGTGATCGCGCGTATATTTCCTTCACACACGCTGTTTAAAAACAGCTATTCGTGGGGGTTATTATGGGCTTGTGGCAGGCCCTGCTATGGTCCAGGCCCCCCTGTAGTCGCAGAGATGGGGTGGTAGTCACACCACTGGCTTTATCTGTGAAGAGAGCCCTGTGTAAAATGAGTCCTTTGCTCTCTAACTTAACTGGGGAAAGCAGGAGCTGTGTTCTGAGACAGTATTTTGCATAGTTGCCGAGGCTTAGTCATAGGTTCAGAGACGTTACTACCACAGGAGCAGACCCTGCGGCCATGGGGAAGCATTAACTTTTATTATTCCTACCACAAACAAGTCCCTTTCCACAGGTTACTGCTGTGAATAAAGCAGGGGGTGATTTCTAATTATATCACTGGATAGTTAACCCTTTACAGAGAGAAATAGATTGGCTTTTGTTGTGTTCTGTGCTTTGTTTTTCACAATCAACATTGTTCATTAAAACTGGTTCCAAGTCCATCACACTGCAGTGCTGTAGATTTCTATATAGAAATCCAATCGCATGCCAAAAAGCGCACGTTAGTGTTGGCCAATTAGTGTGGCCCCACTAGGCGTGCTGGGGACCGTTGCGATGTGATCGGAGCGCATACGATCACCATTTTTGGCGCTATTCACATGTGCTCCAATCCCTGAAAATCACAGGGATCGCAGTCCAAGAGAACACCAACACACACACGCATGAGTCTTAAAATAAATGTAATATGCGTATTTTTTAATGCTATTTTATATATTATTTCTTTTTCCGATTGTGTTACTTTTCCTCTTCTATTGCCTGTGAGGACACATTGTAATAGTTTTCACTACACTCCCCCTATCCTAAGGCTACATTCACACTATGGGATTTTTTTAAAGGGGAAGTTCAGTGCAAATACATATACTTTTAAGAAAAAAGAGCAACATTTTTTTATCATAAGGACCCATTCAGCGTTGTGTCTGTGTATAATTAATGCTTCTGAAATACTGACTTCCTGTTTGCAGGGCCCCTAATAGAGACCGTTATAGTCTTGCCCTTGGCACAGCGCCTGGGTTGATTCAGTTGCTCGGTAGAGATCTGAGCATATTTGACCCATCCAACAGCCAATCAGTAGAAATTACTGTTAGGAACATTCCAAGGATGTGGTGCATCCTGGGAAGAAGGACCGTTAGAACCTGAAATGTCACTCAATATTAAAGGGTATGTCCACCCTAAACATCATTTTAATATGATGTTCCCCCATGTCTCCCAGCCCCAACCGCATGAATGATTTTTTCAGAAAGCCCCCCAAACTCTTACTTACCTCCCCTCGTTCCTCTCGCCGCACTGCCGGCCCTCTGCTTGCGAGAATGCAAGCAAGGGCGGGACCGGCAGTCGCGTCTGTGATTGGCTGAGCGGCAGCCAATCACGGACACGGCTGCCGGTCATTAGTGCAGCGGAGGAAAAAGGAGAATAAGTAAGAGTTTGGGGCTTTTGAAATAAAAAATATGCGGTTGGGGCTGAGGACATGGGGAACAACATATAAAGGGGATTTATGCTAGGGGGAGGATAGTAGAACGGGGAGGGAAGGGAGGGTGGAGGGGGGGAGGGGGGAGAAGGGCTGCAGTACGCATACATCTACTGGAGGCAAGGTTAGCAGGCAGAGCCCTGCTATCCTCCTGGTGGTTAGTTTTGGGGACTTTGGGGGGGGTCTACAGAGAAACCCTTTGGAGCTGGGATGTGAGGTAAGGATTACACTACACTACATGGTGTGGGCCAGTAGTTGGGGGGATTATAGTTTTGGGGGTGGACATGCCCTTTAACAGCAGGGAACAGCAAAGGGGAAATCAAAATGGAATAGAATATGTAGAATAACCAAGTATGCATTACACAAACAAAGCACAAGCATAAATTTATGAGCGCACTCTGTTTTAAAATATCTTTTTAGCATCACAAAATACCACGTTCGGAGAACGTATGTCTCTTATCAAACTTAGCTTGTGCTATAGCTGATCCTAATAGGACAGGGCAGATATTTCTGCACATGCGAGATTGCTAGGCACAGTTACAAGGTACACAACAACAATTTACATTGTAATTCACTTTGCAGCGAAACATTGCATTTGTGATTTAGTGCGATGTTCCACTACATAAACCCACAGCAGCAGCCACGCTGTGTGTTAGCGCACCAACCTGCTGCATGCAGTGCGTTTTTAACATATTACATCACAGCGGCGCCTTTCACTAACATTACACATGCATTTAGTGCGATGACATTGCACCAAAACGCAGCATAGTGTGAACAAGGCCTAAGGGAATTTGTATGTCAAACTGCATGTGTAGGCTCCATTTCTTGCCTTACTTGCCATGATTGTTAGTGAACCAAGATCCTAGGGACTTGTTGACAGATCAAATAAACGGAACCATTAGCTAGATTCATGGGTAAAGTTATCTGTCTACATTATCAAAGAGCAAAAGCTCTCAATGAATGCAATGTGCCAATTATGTAATTAGACAATAGTCTCTTGTTTTTCTGTTTATCATAGCGATATACATCAAACTCAGAACCAGGTGTATCCAACTAAAAGACCTTTCTTTAAAAGGAGCACATGTTCAATCATTTCATTAAACAATTCTCACCCCAGTCAACTATATAGAGGGTTCCTTAAATTCACAGTATCAGAAATCAATAGTGGTGTCTCTCACAGTATCATTCTGGTCATTGGAACTATGAATACAATGCTATTGACGTGTTTTCTTTGCAATATAGAATCCCTCTTTTGTTGTGAGCCCAGTGCCCTGGTTCTGATTAAGAAATCTAATCTTCATTTTTTCAAAGTCCGGAGCAATCCCGTCAGATTCTATGGTACTTGGGTTTTATCGGTTCTGTGTGTACCTAATCAAGGAACATTTGCCACCACCAGCGAGTAGCGGGGTAAATCACTGTCAGTTGCAGTAAAATTACCACGCGAACATCTGATTCCAGATGTTTTTTCCATAATCCATGACCAAACTCTAAGTTCGAGCAGGTGCCAGCCATAATACATGCATTGTATGGGCACTTTATCCCATACACAGCATGATTATTGGCAGAAACACGCCGTTCATACATCGTGTGTCGAGGGTCGGCACAGATCATTAAGGGCAAGTCCAGCCCCAAAATTAAAACTTACATACAGGTAAATCACCCCCCAAAACCCTTAACTATAATAGTTTGAAATATTAAGTCTAACCTGAAATCCTGCACAATGTCCTGTTTCCTCCCTTTCTTTCTGCTTCTTAGCAACTGTCAGTTATGGATTTGACAGTTGACATCACAGCCAATGACTGAATGTTAATCCCCTGTCTTGCCTCTTCTGAGCATGCCCAGGCTCAGTACAGGCTCAGTACAGGTTTCTAAATTGCTCATTTTCCATGGACATCCAGAAGCATATCAGGCATACATTAATGAATTCATAGGACAAACCATGATATATCAACATATTTAAAAAAGGCCATTTTTTCTAAAAGATGTTCTTATGAGGGTGGTGTTGTCCTTAAGAGAGCTCGTAATTTATGGTTACCAGTCATCATTTATAAGGCGAAGTTTCGGGATAGCTCTACCTTCTCAAGACTCTGAATGACTGTTACAGTAATTACAGCGCTGTGAAGAAGGGAGGAAGTACTCCCGAAACGTCGCCCGTATGAAATGATGACTGTTTTGTAACAACTAAAATTACGGGCAATTGAAATAAGAGTCAGAGTGCTGCCTTTCACTGCTATTATATATATATAGATATATATATATCTATATATATTTATAGTAAGAAGAATACTACCTGTGGGGGGGTGTATAATAAATATAATATATATATATATATACATACACACACAGGTAGTAGGGCACTCACTCCTCCAATTAATACTTGCCCTGGTGCAACTCCTAAAAAAGTATCAACAAAGCAGTAATAATGGGTGCACTCAAGGGTCCTTTTCACAGTGTATTGTGCATCAAAAAGTGCAAACAATCGTTGCAGGTCAGGCAACGTTCAGTCTGGTTCTGAGAACTTTATCAAACTAAAAATAACCATCGCACTCGTGAGCTATATAATTAAGACACTCCCATATTAACTGACATCATAATGGGTGGACCTTCATGTGTGCCACACAATGCTATATAATGATGTACAAATCAAATATTAAAATCTAAAAAAAAAAAAATTTTTTGACCATAATTCATAAAAAGTGTTAAAAACACAAAGGCATGTGCTAAAGTGCAAATATAAAGTGTAACATTTAAAGTGTATAAAACAATAAAAGAAGAGGGCCTAGCTGAATCTAGAGCTGACATGCTTACTAAAGAGGAACTGTGGTCCAAAATGATTTAGGTAAATTGATAGGAATTGCTCTCCTGAGAGTTTTTACAATTTATTTCCTGTTTATTTGCATAGTTTTGAAGTATTTACATTTTTGTTGTGATATGGACAGCAGCCCACCATGGCCCCTGCACTTCCTGCCTCTGCTCTGAACTGCAGTCAATCTGCCCTGTGTCTCCCTCCCCTTTGCAGCCCCCTGGTCCCTCCCACTCATGGACCCCATGGTCCCTCCAGTTGCAGGCCCCCTTGGCCCATTCCCTTGCAGCCCCGCCCACTCGGTGGGTGCCTGGCCCCACTACTCCGGAGGTGCCATAGCCCACCCGCTCACAGGTGCTCTGGGCCACTCTGACCCCCCCTACCCCCCCCCCGAAAAATTCTGTGGAAACAGCCTTTTCAGGCAAATTGAGAACTCTGCCTGAAAAAGGCTTGTGTTTTCACATAGTGAGAGGAGAAGGGCTGTAGATTCCCCTACCTTCTCTGAGCTGCAGGTCCTTCACACAGCATAAAGGAGGAGGGACTTCCTGTTTCCCTCACACAACTGAGGAGTCTGAGGCGCTGTGCTCCACCGGCGGCACTCTGCAGGAGAAGCCTTAGGAATGTCACATGTCAGCTCCCACCCATTAACTTTTGGTCAGTCATTCTGTAAATCTTGGCTGTGGAGCCACATAGAGAGGTGGTTGATGGCTCGTTTTTAAGGTAGGAAACTGGCCTTTCATTTAAACTCAACTTGTTTGGAGACCACAGTTCCCTTAATATGCTCCCATCAAAAATATAAAGTTACCAATCCTTACTACAAAAAACTTTTATATCAGGAAAACTAACAGATTAAGAATATCTATCTTTTAGAAAAACATTTCAGTGAATATTGTCATTAAGGCCATTAGGATAATAGTTCCAAGTCTTCGTATCCAATAGATTTCTTTGTAGAAGTATAATTTGATCTATCTCCCACTCTAGGTGGCTATGGGTACATGGTCAATCGCCATGAATTTAAAAGTACTGAAATTGTGTCCTTCTTGTAAAAAAATGTTTCCTACTGGTTATTTTTTTTTTATTCCTGAAGGCCGGGTTCTTCCATTGCAAATCGATGGTCGTCAATCCTTGTTCAGATGTTCTGCGCCGTCGCGCGCGTGACGTCATCGCGCCGGCGTGCGCGTGACGTCATCGCGCCGACGGAGTCCGCCGGGGAGTCCGGAACTAGGGGCACAAGTCAGGAAAACATTCGGGGCACTTTGCAAAACATCCGGGGCACGTGCCCCGAATGTTTTAACGTAGATACGCCACTGACACCAGCAATCTTTTGTTTGGAGACTTACAATATGAGTGGTCCAGCAAAGCTGCAAAAGAACAAAAAATATCGCCCAGAAAAAAGTTTAGTCAAGCACCAATCTAGATTTCCACCACAATAAATTATTGATTTGACAACGCTCTGGTGTGCCCTGATCTTTATGTTGTAAGATATGTGTATGGATATTCTATTACATAACTAGTTCCAACAAAGGAACACCAATGTTTTGCTGAGTCAAAGTGTTTTGACTGTAGGTGGTATGATGTTTACCTTTATACAAATGGAATTTATTTCTTCAAAATGTAATCAAATATTTGTTCATCTTTAAACATTATTTTAAAGGAATAGTTTATTGCAAACGTGCACTATTCCTTTAATGTATTGATTAAAGACCGGGAGGTTAAAGGACAACTCCACCCTCATAAGAACATCTTTTAGAAAGAATGGCCTCTTTTAAATATGTTGATATATCATACTTTGTCATTATTCATTACTGTATGCCTGTTATGCTTCTGGATGTGTCATGGAAACTGAGCAATTTAGAAACTTGTACCGAGCCTTTACTGAGCCTGGGCATGCTCAGAAGTGGCAGATAGGGGATTAACATTCAGTCATTGGCTGTGAGGTCAACTGTCAAATCCAAAATTGACAGTTTCTAACTTAAAGAACCAGGAAGCAGAAACAGGGCATTGTGCAGGATTTCAGGTTACACTTATATATTTCAGATTTTAAACTATTACCGTTTAGGGTTTTGGGGGGTGATTTACCTGTATGTAAGTTTTCATTTTGGGGCTGGACTTGCCCTTTTAGGAGCCATACCTTACCTTCCATTTTTGGTTTAATGCATGTGGAGCCAGGAATGAACTTTTTTTTTTAAAATGAGGGAAGAGGCCATCCAGTGCTTTATATTAAAGGCATAGGACCTCCCATAAAAGGGGCATGTTGGGGGTGCTATTACCACATGCAGGCTTGACCAAGCCTCCCAATAAATACATACAATACAAGGATTAAAATAAGGGAAGAGGCCATCCAGTGCTTCCCTCATTTTAAAAAGCCAAAGGGCTGGGGGGGGAGTGAGAGAGCCTGTTACATGGATCCAGTGTGTAAGAATGAGAAATGCAAAGTTTGCTAATGGTAATTGTAGTAAAAAAGGTTAGACGTTAGGACCTTCCAGACTGGGGTTACCTTGACTTGGTTGGAAGGCTTTTCATTCATGTGATCACAGTAATGTATACTAAAACCCCTTTGTTTATAAAATATGCCAGTGTGCAGATAATATGATATTGTATGGGGCCTAGGAATGTGCATTGATTATCTTTTCTATGTTTGACCAGATCACTAGCACTTCCAGTAAATGTAGTTGCAGTCTCTGGGAAATAGGCAGGGGCAGCTAGACTGAGTCTTGCAATAATTGTGCAGGCAGTGTAACCCAGGATTTAAAGGGGCGCCAAACGATTTTAAATCACTTGGCCCCACTTGAAACCCTTAAGGATGAGGCCACACTACACCATGCATACGGAAGCGTGTGCATTAATGCTCACAATTGCGTGTGCATTTCTGGGACACGAGAGCGCATTGTCGTGCGCTCGTGATTGTGATCACCCAATCATTTGCAAACAGAGCGCAAAAAAATGTGGATTGCATGCGATCTGATTAACGTATCGCACACGCAGCGCTCAGCACCAGACTAGTGTAGCCACATCCACTGGGCCACACTATTGTGCACTTTAAAAAGCGCAATCGGATCGCAATCACTTAAAAGCGCATCAGTGTGACCTAGCTCTTAGGCAGTGATATATGTGTTTAGAGCGCCTACCACAAAGTACCAGAACATCTAGCTAATTTTAGCCAATGGTGTCTGCCACTGCCTGCTATAGGTAAGTCTGCTATGTGCTTTTTCCAACAGAGATTAAGCACAGATCCATTTATGGTGTAAATGGCACAAGAATTGTTAAACCACAAATGCATCACCTTACATTTATCTCATCTGCCATTCTGCTGCCCATTTGATTATCTATCTAGGTCTGCTTGCAGCGATTGTAGATGAAAATGTGTTGCGCGAACACATGCATTGATTGCACAAAGTAATGCTATTTGCTTCAAATCATGATATAAATGGCATCTCAAACACTAGACACACAGAGGCTGGCTTATTTTGTTCAAAGCACGTTACATGCTTTGTACAATGCAAGTGCAGGCAAATGTAAAAAAAAAACAGAGCAGATGTTGTCTGTGTGTACATTAAAGTGGATTTAAAGTTAAAACATTGCTTTATTTAATGATGACACATTGTTATTTCGGATACATTTTGTGACATTTCAACACAAATGAGTGTTTATCAAATGTATCAAAAGGTGAGTTAAAGGTGAAGTTTAGCACATATACATACAAATGCTTTCACACAAAAAAAATGCCTATTTCAATGACCATAATCTGGCCATCCACATCCAGTGATTTCTCTGTGTATTAATAAATGCTTCAAAAGTACTGATTTCCTGCAATCAGGACCCCTATTAGACCCCCAATAGAAACTAATGTTAGGGCAAGGCCACACTGCAACACAAACGGATGCGCTTGTGATTTCCGTGCGTTGCAATGCGTTTGCGCTTGTGATTTCGCCAATTCCGATTATGGAAGCGCATGCAATTGCGATTAAAAATGGTGATCATAACGCATTGGAAACCACAGAAACTTTTTGCGTTCCCGCGATTTCCATTAAATCAAATTTGCATGTGAACACATGACCCACTGGAGAGTTCGTCGCAAGAAAGCAAGCGAAAGAGCAGCAGGGACTTTCATCTCATAAAGGCAGGTACTGGTATAAAGAAAAAGTCTGAGAATTACGTCTCCTAAGAAGGTAAAAAGTTACGAAGATGAAAAAGGTTAAAAGTTAGGACCCAGCAGAATAAAGCAAACCGTGAAGTGGTTGCTGGGCTTAAAATAATTTGGCCAATTTATTGAACTAATTGCTTTAATTTATCCAGAGAGAAGGGCAGGCTTTTTAAGTCGCATTACAATGGTAAAGTAAAATGTAAGCAAATTAATTGGATGTGCACTAGGCTTCTATTTCTTGTATGTATTGAATTAATCTGATCTCTAGTTGCACTCTGTGTGGATCTATACTATCCTATTTCTATATATAAACATTCATTTTTCCTCGGGTAAAACAATGGACACATACATTTCATTGCAATGATTTAATAAATAAATAAATAAATAATTTCAATGTATTTGAAATAGACTTTCCCCTTTCCTGTCAGCATACAGCAGTTGCCTTAAATAACACACACAAAGAAGTGTGAAAAGTAACAAATTGCTAGGCCAGAGATATTGTTTTTTTGCAACCTGTTGAAATTGCAAGGTTCTGCAATCCATTTTATTTTCTATGTGCATTGTGACATTGTTAGGAATGAGGCAATTCCCACAAGCTGCGATATACACACAACAAACACCTCAGGAAGGCACACACACCAACAAGCTCTGCTGCATGTGCGCATTACAAATAACACACACACAGTGCAACTGAGCAGTAGCGTGAAAGCAAAAACGCACTGCCTACAGGAAACCAGCACTACGTCAAGGGGAGGACCAGGAGACACCAACAAACACAATGTCACCCAAGCAGGAGGACACAAGAAAAAAATATGCATTTGGCAGCTAAAAACGATTTGCAACAATAAATGAAAAAGGTACAAAACCAAGAATTTACACACCAAAAACACCACATAGCTTTCCAATAAGGTCACATTATTACATGCGGAAAAACAGACTTAAAGGGGAAGTTCAGTGCAAATACACGTACTTTTCAGAAAAAAGAGCAGTATTTTTTCATCCCAATGACCTTAATCTGCCAATTCAGCATTTTGTCTGTGTATAAATAAATACTTCTGAAATACTGACTTCCTGTTTGCAGGACCCCTGATAGAGACCGTTATGGTCTTGCCCTTGACCCAGCGCCTGGGTTGATTCAGTTGCTCAGTAGAGATCTGAGCTTCTTTGACCCATCCAACAACCAATCAGTAGAAATTACTGTTAGGAACATTCCAAGGATGTGGTGCATTCTGGGAAGAAGAAGGGCCGTTAGAACCTGAAATGTCAGCTCACTAATGTCAACAGCAGGGAACAGCAAGGGGTATGAAATCAACTGATTTTTTAAAATGGAAGAGAATATGTAGAATAACTAAGAAGGCATTACACAAACTAACAATTTAACAAATATTGATAATTTCCACTGAACTGTCCCTTTAAGTGAGTCCACACTATATTGTACGGCATCAGCGCACATCTTCCCATGTGACGTGCTGACATCAATGCAATGTTTTGCAACCAGAACACATCTGATTGACAAATAAATGGTGATTGGATGCGCTCCAATAAGCAGATCGCAACTTAGTGTACCTAGTGTGGCTAACACTAGTGTGCACTTTAAACATGCGATCAGATTGCAAACGCCCTTACACACCTTGCCATTAACAATAAGCCAGCAGGAGGGAGTGTGTGGAATGACCTTAAACTTACAGTTCCTTTAAACATTCTATAATAAGTAAATATCATGGAAAATCCCTCATTTTAACATTTGCCAAGATGTGGAGAAGACTTGAAGGTCACTCATCACTATTCCGAATGGAAAGCAAACGGAAAGAAGACACAGATTCAAAAACTCTCCGGCAGCTGGTGATATTTTCTTTAGCCACTGTCAGGTAACGTTCGGAAATATTTCTGTTAAGGGAATTGTCTTTATTTTTTTTTAGCAGTTGACAACAATATCCCATAAATTGAAGCCTGTACGGGGCCTCATTTTTGTTAAACTTCCCCCCCCCTTTTTTACTACTGATGAAGCAGGTCACGCAGTGAAAAAATCAGAGCTTATCCAGCTGCCACGTGGCTAATGTGAAAAGCACAATCATTTCTTGTTTAATTCAGCTGTCATCTTACTGCACTGCTTGCTGCAAAGCCAACATCAGGTGTCAGGATTTATTGCTTGCTAAGCAGTCTTACGGTTTGGCGTAAAGGTCTCCAGAAAGTTATTTAAACAGGTTATTGAATATTTACATTGTTTAGTAAAATGACAAAATTGTCTAAAAAAGATTTAGGCCAAGTTCAGATGAGTGCGGCTGTTCGTCAGATTGGCCGCATAGTTACCAGCGTTTCCTAGCGGCAAAACAACTGGAGGAACGACAAACAGACATTCATCTGGACCTAGCCATAAAGCAAAAGATTTACTGACACATTATAGCTATTAAAGGGGAACTGTGGTCTCCAAACAAGTTGAGTTTAAATGAAAGGCCAGTTTCCTACCTTTAAAACGAGCCATCAACCACCTCTCTATGTGCTCCACAGCCCAAGATATACAGAAATGACTGACCAAAAAGTTAATGGGTGGGCGGGCCTTATGCACCTGCGGGTGGGTGGGTCTTATGCACCTGCGGGTGTGCGGAGCTTAGGAATCAGTGAGTGGGCGGGGCCATGACACCTGTGGGTGGGGCAACATGGGGCTGTAAGAGAATGGGCCAAGGGGCGCTTGCAAGTGGAGGGACCATGGGGTCCATGAGTGGGTGGGACCAGGGGAGCTGCTAAGGGGAGGAGGAGACACAGGGCAGATTGACTGACGTGGTTTCAGGGCAGGAAACAGGAAGTGCAGGGGATCTGGTAATGCTGCTGCCATATCATACACAAAAATGTAAATATCTTCAAAACTATGCAAAATAAACAATGAAAATAAATTGCAAAAATTCTCAGGAGAGCAATTCCTATCAATTTACCTAAAGTCATTTTTGGACCACAGTTCCCCTTTAATTGCTTTTTGTCTAAATCACCCTGTATACAAATGGGTCAATTGGTACTGAATGATAAATATCTACAGTACAGAACTCCTTCAACTAAAGTCCAAACATTAACATTTCTAGAAAGGTAAGAGAGAAGTAAGAGCCGCGGAGAGAGAGTAGTAAAGCAGAGAAGAAGAGAAGAGAGAAGCGCGACGTAAGAGAAGTAGAAGTAGTCGAGGTAAGAGAAAAGTGAGAGAAAGAGAAGAAGAGAGAGAGAGAAGTAGGATAGAAGTACGAGAGAGAGTTGCGTAAAGAGAGACGAGACGAACATAGAGAGAGAGAGAGTAGAGAGAGAGAGAAGGAAAGAGGGAAAAGCGAGAAAAAAGAGACGAAGAAGAAGAGAGAGATTAAGTAAGTAGAAGAGAGATAAGAAAGAGTAGTAGAAAGAAGGAAAGAGGAGAGAAGTAGAAAGAGTCGTAGTTAGTCGTATAGTAAAGAAAGAAGGAGAGGAGAGAAAGAGAGTAAGAGAGAAAGAGGAGTACAGAGAAGATAGAGAGCAAGTAGTAAGAGGTAGTAGAAGTAAGAAGTCAGAGAAGTAGAGAGAAGTAGAAAGATAAGTAAAGTCGATGAGAACACAGAGAAGTAGAGAGAAGAAAGAGCGAGAGTTAGAGAGAAGGTACAAGAGAAGAAAGAGAAAAAAGTAAGAAAGTAGTAAGTAGTAAGAGTAGTAGCAGAGAAAAGGAGAGAGAGAGCGTAAAGTATAGAGTAAGAAGTAGTATAGAGTGAAAAGGAGTAAGTAGTATAGTAGTAACGAGTAGAAGAGAGAAAGAGAATAGTAGAACGAGTAGAGATGAGAGAAGAGAGTTAAAGAGAGAGAAGAGAGAAAAGAAGAAGAAAAGTAAGAGAAAGAGAGTAGTCAGAGAGAGAGAAAGAAGAGAGAAGAGAGAGTAAAAAGAAGAGAGAAGACGCAGAGTGAGTTATAGAGTGTAGAGAGAGAGAGTAAGAAGAAGTAGAAAGCAGTAGAGAGAAGAGAAAGAGTAGAGAGAGAAAAGAGAGAAAGATTAGGAGAGAAGAAGTAATGTAAAGAGGAGAGAGAAAGAGAGAGGTAGTAGAGAGAAGGAGAAGAAGAGAAGGAGAGAGGAAGGTCAAGAAGCAAGAACGAAGAAGAGAAGAAAGAGAGAGAGGAGAAAGAAGTAAGAAGTATAGATAAGTAGAGGAAGAGAAGTACAGTAGAGAGAAGATAGTCAGAGTATAGAGAGAGTAAGAAGCGAGAAGACAGAGAGTAGAACGATGAGAACGAAGGCGAAGAGAGAAGTAAGTAAGAAGCGAGTAAGAGAGAGAAGAGAGTAGTAGAGAGTAAGTAGAGAGTAAGACGAGAAGAAAAGAGAAAAAGAGAAAAGAGTAGTATAGTAAAGAGAGAAGAGAGGAGAGAGAGCAGTATTAGGAGAAAGTAAGAAGAAGAGAAAGAGAAGAAGCAAGAGTAAGAGAGTCAGGAGAGTAAGTAGAGAAGAGAGAGAAGTAAGAGAGAGTAGTAATGAAGAGTAAGCAAAAAGTAGATAGAAGAAGCGAGAAGCAGAGTAGAGTAGAGAGAGAGAGTAGAGAAGAGTAGAGAAGAGTAAAGCAGAAGAGAGAAGAGAAGTAAGCGAGAAGTAAAAAGAAGAGGAGTAGGGGAGAGTGTAATAAGAGAGAAGTAAGGTAGAAGGAGAAGAGTATAGAGTAATAAGTAGGAGTAGAGTAGAGGAGAAGAAGAAGAAGAGAGTAGTAGAGTATAGCGAAGAGAGAGAAAAGCGAGGAAGTACGAGAGAAAGAGAAAGTAGAAGAAGAAGAGGATGTAAGTAGAGAGTAAGTAAGAGTAGAGAAAGTAAGTAAGTAATAAGTACGAGTAAAAGAGAGAGAGAGAGAGAGAGAGTAGTAAGAGAGAGTAGAGTGTAAGAGAGAGAAAAAGTATGAGAAGTAGAGAGACGAGGAAAAGTAGAAGAAGGAAAAAAAAAGTAAGTTAAGGAAAGAGAAAAGAAGATGTCTCGAGAACGAGAAGAAGAGAAGAGAAGAGTAGTAAAGTAGTAAAGCGAGTAAGAAAGAAGATCGTAGAAGAGAAAGCGTAGAAGTAGAGAAGAGAGAGTAGCAAGAGAAAGAGTTAGCCAGAGCAATGAGCAGAAGAAAAGAGAGTAGAGTACAGAGAGTATCGTGTAGAAGCACGTAAAAGTAGACGAGTAGTAAGAGGAGAGGAAGGAGAAGTAGTAAAGAAAAGTAGAGAGTAGTAAGTAGAAAGTAAAGTAGTAGGAGTTAGGTAAGAAGTGGAAGAGTTTAGACGAGTCGTATACGAAGAGAGAGAGAGAGAGAGTAATAGAGATAAGAGAAAGAAGAGAGAGGAGAAGGAGAGAGAGAGTAAAGTGAGTAGTAGAAAGTATAGAGTAGAGAGAAGTAAAGAGAAGTAAGTAAAAGAGCGGTAGTATAGAAGTAAAGAAGAAGAGTAATAGTAAGTAGAAGAAGAGAATAAGAGAGAGGAGTGAAAGAGAGTAGAAAGAGTAGAAGGAGAGTAAGGTAGAGCGAGAGAAGAAATATGAGAGAAGAGTAGAGAGAGAGTAAGAAAGTATAGGAGAAAGAAAGAGAGAGCAAGTAGAGAGAGAGAGAAGGAGCAGAGAAAGTAGAGTAGAGAGAGAGAAGAGAAGGAGAGAGGAATGAGTAAGTAGAGAGTAGTAGAGAGATAGAGAGAGTAGAGAAGAAGGAAGTAAAGGAGCAGTAGAAGGAAGAAAGAGTAAGAAAGAGTAGGGAAAGTAGAAGAGAAGAGGTAGAGAGTAGCAGAAAGAGAGAGAGAGAGAAAGAGAAGAGTGAGAATTAGAAGAGTAAGAGAGGAGAGAGAGAGTAAGACAGTAAGAGAAAGATAGTAAGTAAGTAGGACGAAGAGAGAGTAAGAGTAGAGTAGAGACGAACGAAGTATAAGTAGAGAGAAAAGAGAATAGAGAGAGAAGAGAGTAGAGTTAAGAAGAGGAGAGTATTAGAACAAGAGAGAGAGGAAGAAGAGGAGAGAGAGGAGAAGTAAAGAGAGAGTCAGTAGCGTAGAGGTAGAGAAGAGAGAAGAAGTAAAGAGTAGTATAAGTAGAGAGGAGAGTAAGGAGGTAGAGAAGAGAATAGTAAAGTTAAGAGAGTAAGTAGAGAGAGAGTAGTAGAGAAAAGAAGAGAACAGAGAAGAGAAGAAAGAAAGAGAAGAGAGAGTAGTAGAAGGAGAGAGTAAGAAGCAGTATTCATTTGAAAAGAAGAAAGTAAGTAAGAGTATAAAGAGAAGAGTAAGAGAGGTAGAGAGTAGCGTAGGAAGAGAAGTAAA
Organism: Hymenochirus boettgeri; assembly: GCA_019447015.1. Lineage (NCBI taxonomy): Eukaryota > Metazoa > Chordata > Amphibia > Anura > Pipidae > Hymenochirus > Hymenochirus boettgeri. The sequence continues at coordinate 268,722,863 of CM033470.1, read as the reverse complement.
GTAGAGTAAGTTAGAAGAGTAAGAGAGAGTAAAAGAGAGAAGAAGAGAAGGCGAAGAGTAGGAAAGAGAGAGTAAAGAAGAGATATAGTAGATAGTATGAAGTAGAAAAGTAAAAAAAACGAGTAGATAGTAAAGTAAGAGTAGAAGAGCGGAGAGTAAGTTAGAGGAAGTAGAGTAGTAAGAGAGAGAGAAAAGAAGAGGAGAGAGAGAGAGGAGAGAAAGAAAATAGAAGTAGCAGAAGAAGTAAGAAGAGAGTAGAAGAAAAAAGAAGAGAGTAAAGAGAAGAAGCCAGAAGAGTAAGAGAGTAAGAGAGGATAAACGAGTAAAAAGAGAGAGAAAGAGTAAGAGAGTAGAGAGAGAGAGTAGCAGAAGAAGAGAGAGGAAGAAGTAAGGAAAAGATGAGAGAAGTATAGAGAGCAGAGAGAGGAGTCAGAGAAGAAGAGAAAAAGTAAAGAAAGAGAGAGTAGAGTAGTGAGAGAGAGAGAGCGAAAAGTAGAGAAGAAGTAGAGTAAGTAAGAAGAGAACTAGTAGTAGTAAAGTAGTAAAGGAGAAGTAGTAGAGAGAAGTAGAGTAGTGTAAGAGAGAAAGAAGGAAAGAGTAAGAGAAGGAAAGACAGAGTAAGAAGTAGTGAAGTCTAGAGTAGCGAGAGAGTAAGAGTAAGTAGAGTAAGTAAGGTAAGAAGAGAAGAGAAAGAAGTAGTAAAGAGAGTAAAAGAAGAGTATAATGAAGTAGTATCGTAAGAAGAGAAAGTAAGAAGAGAGAAAGAGTAAGTAAGAAGAGTAGAGAGGCGTAGTCGAGAGAGAGTCAAGAGAAGAAGTAGAGTATGAAGAAGGTAATATAGTAGCAAGAGAAGGAGATAGAGAGAGAGTAGGAAGAGACGGAAGAGAAAGTAGAGAGAAGAACAGTAGAGCGAGAAGAGAAGCGAGAAGAGAGCAGAGAGAGAGGAGTGTAAATAAAGCGTAGAAGAGATGAGATAGTAAAGCGGAAAGAGAAAGGAAAGTCGAAAGGTAGAAGAAGAAAAGAAGAGCGAGAGCAGAGTGAGTAAATGTAGAAGAAAGAGAGAAGAGAAGAGAGAGAACGAGAGAGAAGAAATAGAGTAAGCGTAGGACGTAGAGGAGAGAAGAGGAAAGAAGTGCGAGAAGTAAAGAGAGTAGAGTAAGTAGAGAGAAGAGTAGTAAAAAGAAGAGAGAAGAGAGAAAAAGAGAGACGAGTATGAGAAGTAGAGAGAGTAGAGTAAGTAAAGACGAGAGAGAGAGAGTAAAGTAAAGTAGTAGTAGTAGAAAAGAAAGCAGAAGAGAACAGAGTGCAGAAGAGTAGGAAGTGAGAAGAGAGGTAGTAAAGAGTATAGAGTAAGAAAAGAGAGTAGAAGAAGTAGAAGTAGAGAGATAAGTAAGAGAGATTAGGAGAGCTGTAAAAGTAAGAGTAGAGAGAGAAGAGGTAGAGAGGAGAGAGCAGTAGAAAGAGAGTATAAGAGAGAGAGTACAAGTAAGAGGAGAGACGTAGTAAGTAGAAAGAGAAGAGTAGCAAGTAAGGACGGTAAAGACGAGATAAGAGAAAAAAGATGTAGGAGAGAAAGAAGAAGAAGTGTTAGAGTAGTAAGTAGTAAGAGAAGAGTAAGAGTAAAAACGAGAAGAGAGAGAGAGAGTAAGCGAAGAAGTAAGAGAGAGATAGAAGAGAGAGAGCGAGAAGTTAGAGAGAGTAGAGAGAGTAGAGAGAAGATAGAGAGAGACAGAGAAGTAAGAGTAGGCAAGATAGAAGAGAAAAGAGAGTAGGAGAGAGAGTAGAGAGAGAGCTAAAGTAAGAGAGGTAAGGAGAGAGGAGAGGCGAAAAAGAAGTTTAGAGTAGTAAGAGAGAGTAAGAGAGCATTAAGAAGTAGAGAGAGTAAGAGGAATATAAGAATGAGTATAAGTAGAAAGTAGAGTAGAAAAAGAGTAGAGTAGAGAAGTAGAGAGGTAGAGAGTGAAGAAGAAGAGAGAAAGAGGAGTATTAGTAGAGAAGAGAAGAGAGAAAAAGAGTAAGAGAGAGGAGAGAGGTAGAGAGGTAAGGAAAAGAGAGAAGAAAGAAGACGAGTAGTAGAGAAAAGAGATAAAAGAGAAGAGAAGAGTAGAAAAGAGAGGAGAGAGAGAAGAAGAAGAGTAAGAGAGAAGTAGAGAGAAGAGTAAGAAAAGAGAGAGTAAGAGTAAAGTATAGAGTAGAGTAAGTAAAGTAAGAAAGTATTAGTAAAAGTAGAGAAGACAAGAGTAAGAGAGAGTGCAGGAGAGAGAGAAAGAGAGTAAGAGAGAGTAACAAGAGAGTAGAGAGAAAGAGAGAGAGAAGGAGAGAGTAGAGAACGAGTATTAGAGAGTAAGAGAAAAGAGAGAGTAGAGGAAGAGAGAGTAAAGCCGAGAATTATAGAGAGAGTAAGTAAGTAGACGAGAGAAGTAGAGAGAAGAGTATAGTAAGTAAGAAAGAGAAGATGAGAGAAAGAGAGAGTAAAGAGAGATAGAGAAGGTAAAGTAGAGGAAAGAGACAAGAAGACAGAAGAGAGAGAGAAGAGAGTGTAGTAACAGAGAGACGAGTATTAAGAGAAGTAAAGTAGTATAGATATTAGTAGTATTCATTTGATCCCAATGAATTGCTATTTTTGATTGCTGTGTGTGTGTGTTCAGTTTTTTGGTTCCCTTCGTGTTGGTGTGGAATGCTTTAACAAATTTTGGGTGCTGTGTGTTTCAATTGTTTGCCCTTTCATTGTGTGCTGTATAGAGTATATATTTGTTCAAACATTGGCTTATTTTGATTGGTGAGTGTGCGGTTGTGAGGTTTTTTTGGTTTCATATTTGTTTGGTTTGGAATGCTCTCTCTAAACAAATTTTGGGTGGTATGGTTTCAATAGTTTGTGTGCTTTAAAATGAAATGGTACATTTTGTAAAGAATGCCATCATATTTGATTCCTGTGTGTGAAGGTGATTTTATTTTTTTTGCCTTTAAAGTATTAATTTATTATTTTCATTTGTTTTTTGTAATCACAAAAAACCAAAGGTGTGACACGTGGCACTAAAACACATAAAGAGACAATTCCACAAAAGAACAATAAACAGAATATGATCCCATCCATGCAAAACAAGCAAGCAGTTTTAAAGCACATAAAGAAAATGTCAAAAAATATTGGTGTGTCTGGATGGAATTATTATTTATATTTATTTAATTACCACAATGTGTTAACACCATGATTTTTTTGGGGGGGGGGGGGGGAAACACACTGGTATGATCCTTCTCAAATGTTTTTGTCATCCATGTATGATTTTGTTTCCTGTCAGTCTTTACATGTGCATAGATCTTTTTTGGATGACACTATTTTGTCTGCAATAGGCAAGGAGAAATAATCCTTGGTGTGGGTTTCACACTTGTTTAGTTTCTTCACACATTTGTTTACATCAGCGTTTTTTATGTTCTGACGAACACAAATTGTATGTGTGATTCCTATGTTCTGAATTGAAGGGTTGGTAAAATGTCAGGCATCCCACCTCTCCCTGAAGTCAGGGAGTCTCTGTATATTAATGGCAGGTCCCTGACTCCCTGGAAATGTGTTGTTTTCAATAGAGTGAGGGATCACAATATATCAGAGTTTATTTAAAGGTTAACAAGTGGACAGTAACATTATGGGACATGACTTGTTGTATACATGTGTTTGACTGTTTCATGGTTGGGATGCAGTTGTGTATGCAGGGTATCTGACTGTTACATGTGTGTGTCTGTATGCATGGATTGGTTCATTTTCTTTTGGGGTGGGGAGTTAGGGGGGTGTGGGGTGGCTCCTGAAATGAGTTTTGGCAGATGGGATGTCTATGTTCAGGTTAACAGTTCTCTTACAAACCTACAATAATATATTCGTTATTAGCTCCCGCACACTACTTCCAAGTGCAGTAATAATGTAACACACCTGCAGGTCAAAAGTTCAACTGTTCCCCATGTTCACACTTGCTACTGTTGTTATCAATTATATAGTGCTGTTAATGAAAAGCACATCTTACAAAGCGAAAAATTTTCGTACACACTGCGATCGGTTCCCGACCACACTGCACGAGGTGTACGAATTGTCCGTTTCTACGATAATCGGCCCGTGTATGGGCACTTTATCGACTGAAACGTTGCCCGTCGGTAGGGTAACGATCCAATACCGAACGGCCATTTGGCTGTTAAAGTGCCAATATGGGCCAATTATCGACACAAACACGGACATTTGTGTACACTGTGTGTCGCGAGTCGGGACCCGCAATCGCACGTGTGTACGAACTTAAGGTGGATAACCACGATGGATCCTTTGTCCGACTGACTGTCGACACCTGTGACCGGGTGACCAGGACTGACGGCCGTGGCAAAATTAGTTTTGGCTCCATAGAGGACCGCATGATGGCTCGTGGTTTTCTGACCTGTTCGATCGCCCGTTACCCACACAGTTTGTGCACCATAACCTGTCTACTGCAAAGTAGGTTTTATTAGAAAAAATACTGTTTGTGTCCTGTTTATGTAAAACACATCACAGTAATCTATAGTATATATATATATATATATAAGATATATATATATATATATAAATTAAAAATAAACTATGCACCAGCAAAATGAATGGGATGCAAAATATTAATGTTTCTACACAACACAGTAATCTCGTATCCACAACCCATGGCATCCCTTAAATACCTCTACACTGGATATTCTGTTTGACCACAACACATTCATCACTTTATTCACCTTATGGATACAGGTAACTGTCAGCCTAGAGATTGGTCCTGTCAAAAGAGATCCAATACATATACACACCAATCACATGTATACACTGACTAATACACGGTAATACAGATTATGTGTATTGTAATGTATATGTGTTGTAAATTTTGATCACCAAAATAATCCAAAATGCAATGTATAAAAGTTATATCATATAGTTATATCATAAAAAAAAAAATCTGGTTACAACAAAAGGCATGGCGTTTTTGGCATGGGCCACTTAGACAGAGAGCTAGGGCACCTAACAATGGGGTGCCACATTGCCCCCTAAATAACAAACTAAAGCTGGGTACACACAGTAATGATAAAACGCAGATCCGTTGGCTCCGGACAGTATTGGTGCTTTATCGTTACTGGTGTGTAGCGCATATCGAACGACCAAGGCCAAGAATGTTCCCGTTGGCTCGCGGTCAATCGGGCGTCCTCCCTGTACTAAAGTATAGGGGAGTCAGCCACGGTTATGGGGAAAATGCAGTCCCGAACGTTTTCTCTTGCTGTGCATATGCTGTGTATAGGGAGAAACGCTCCAGGCTGTGTGTACTCTAACTACAGATCTGTCATCTTTCAAATATCTGTGAGTGTGTGTACTCAGCTATAGTTACGGGACGCTAACGCAGAGAGCTGTGGACTGTTACAGAACACAGGCAGTGAGCAGCTTCAGCTCCGCCCCCTCCTTTCCTTTCAGCCACACAGATTTATTTTTCCTCTCCTCAGTGAGACAGGGTGTGGGGCTACTGAGTTGTGCTTTCCAGCCTGACACTGCGAGGTGAACAGGGAACGATCCCTTTCCAATTATCACACAATGTAGATTGGCAACGTGAAGGAGGGAGCAGCAGGTAACGTGTGGGATTAGAGCTGGTAATGTGTGACAAAGACCATACTGCATCTCAAGGGTTAACCAGTGTTACAGACATCCCTCCATCTATAACCAGTGTTACAGACAGCCCTCCTCTATAACCATTGTTACAGACAGCCCTCCATCTATAACCATTGTTACAGAAGCCCTCCAATTATAACCAGTGTTACAGACAGCCCCCCTATATACCAGGTTACAGATCCCTTCATCTATAACCAGTGTTACAGAGAGCCCTCCATCTATAACCAGTGTTACAGAGAGACCTCCATCTATAACCAGTGTTACAGACATCCCTCCATCTATAACCATTGTTACAGACAGCCCTCCGCCTATAACCAGTGTTACAGGCATCCCTTCATCTATAACCAGTGTTACAGAGAGCCCTCCATCTATAACCAGTTTTACAGGCAGGCCTCATCTATAACCAGTGGTTACAGACATCCTCCATCTATAACCAGTGTTACAGACAATCCCTCCATAACAATGTTACAGAGAGACCCTATAACCAGTTAAACAGCACTCCATCTATAACCCGTGTACAGACAGCCCTCCATCTATAACCAGGGTTACAGACATCCCTCCATCTATAGCCAGTGTTACAGACAGACCTCCATCTATAACCAGTGTTACAGACATCCTTCCATCTATAGCCAGTGTTACAGACAGCCTTCCATCTATAACCATTTACAGACAGCCCTCCATCTATAACCATTTACAGACAGCCCTCCATCTATAACCAGTGTTACAGACAGCCCTCCATCTATAAAAAGTGTTACAGACAGCCTTCCATCCATAACAAATGTTACAGACAGCCCTCATCTATAACCAGTATTACAGACAGAGGTCAGAGGTTACAGACATCCCTCCATCTATAACCAGTGTTCCAGACAGCCTTCCATCTATAACCAGTGTTACAGGCATCCCTCTAAATATAATCAGTGTTACAGACAGCCCTCCATCTATTACCAGTGTTACAGAGAGCCCTTCATCTATAACCAGTGTTACAGAGAGCCCTTCATCTATAACCAGTGTTACAGATAGCCCTCCATCTATAACCAGTGTTACAGACAGCCCTACATCTATAACCAGTGTTACAGATAGCTCTCCATCTATAACCAGAGTTACAGACAGCCCTTTATCTATAACCAGTGTTACAGATAGCCCTCCATCTATAACCAGTGTAATAGACAACCCTCCATTTATAATCAGTGTAACAGACAGCTCTCCATCTATAACCAGTGTTACAGACAGCTCTTTATCTATAACCAGTGTTAGACAGCCCTCCATCTATAACCAGTGTAATAGACAGCCCTCCATTTAAAACCAGTTGTACAGACAGCCCTCCATCTATAACCAGTGTTACAGACAGCCCTTTATCTATAACCAGTGTTACAGACAGCCCTCCATCTATAACCAGTGTAACAGACAGCCCTCCATCTATAACCAGTGTTACAGACAGCCCTCCATCTATAGCCAGTGTTACAGACACCCCTCCATCTATAACCAGTGTTACAGAGAGCCCTCCATCTATAACCAGTGTTACAGACAGCCTTCCATCTATAGCCAGTGTTACAGACACCCCTCTATCTATAACCAGTGTTACAGACAGCCTTCCATCTATAGCCAGTGTTACAGACACCCCTCTATCTATAACCAGTGTTACAGAGAGCCCTCCATCTATAACCAGTGTAACAGACAGCCCTCCATCTATAACCAGTGTTACAGACAGCCTTCCATCTATAGCCAGTGTGTTACAGACACACCCTCATCTATAACCAGTGTTACAGAGAGCCCTCCATCTATAACCAGTGTAACAGACAGCCCTCCATCTATAACCAGTGTTACAGACAGCCTTCCATCTATAGCCAGTGTTACAGACACCCCTCCATCTATAACCAGTGTTACAGAGAGCCCTCCATCTATAACCAGTGTAACAGACAGCCCTCAATCTATAACCAGTGTTACAGACAGCCTTCCATCTATAGCCAGTGTTACAGACACCCCTCCATCTATAACCAGTGTACAGAGAGCCCTCCATCTATAACCAGTGTAACAGACAGCCCTCCATCTATAACCAGTGTTACAGACAGCCTTCCATCTATAGCCAGTGTTACAGACACCCCTCCATCTATAACCAGTGTTACAGACAGCCCTCCATTTATAGCCAGTATTACAAACAGCCCTCCATCTATAACCTGTGGTACAGACATAAAAATATTTTAGATGTTTTTTGGGGGAGGGGCTCCACTTAGCAATCTTTGTTAGGGGCACCAAGATGGCTAGAAATTACCCTGCAAATAGGTTATGATTTTGATGATCTATGTGCTTTGGTAATAGAATGTGTTCCTACCATTTCACATACGATTCATATATGGCATGGGGGAAACTACCCCAAATGCAGTGCCCACTCATCCCATACATACTGTAACATGCAAACACCAATTTCTAAAAAAAAGGACAAATGAGCCATCTACCTCTTCCACCATAATCTGTGGTATGACCTTTTAAGACATCACACAAAGAGAATCTCACATATTAAATGCTAATGGTGTATATGCAGAACTGTGAGCATTTAAAAAGGATTAAGCCACTCAAGATGCCATTTTCCCAAGTTTAATGCAAGCATTAGGCACACGTAGTCATGTACACATAGTCCAAAAAGACCACGTATATGCATTCACAATGTAGTATTGAACACAAAACAGAACAAATTTGCCGTCCACCTACCAAAAGGACCAAAAAAGAAAAACACATTGAGGAAAGTATTCTTTCATCAAGTGAAGAGAAAACTGTGTTTTCAAGTGTACTTGAAAGAAAGGACCTTTCTTTATATGCCAAAAGTAACTTTAGAAAGGACTGAATCCATTTCTGAGACTAAGGGGGTTATTCAATAAAAGTTCTTATCGTTTAAAATGGTGCTAATTTTGCCCCAACCAATCAGATGTTAGCTTTCAAATGTTACATAAGTTCTGATTGGTTGGGGCAAATAGCACCATTTTAAACGATAAGAACTTTTATTGAATCTCCCGTAAGAGAGAATTTGAGCTGGTCCTAATTCCAAATTCATTTGACCACATATCTGCCCCGAAAATTGCTATGAAAGTCTGTAGATCAACTCCTTTTTTAGTCCAAATCCAGTATGGCTATACTGTATGGGATTACTGTATGGGAATTCTGCTGTCCATTTAAAGAGCAAACAAAAACTTCAAACTACAGAATCATAAGGCAATCTTTTAACAATCAATACCATTCTCCAGATCTGTATTGTTTGAGGCGTTAGTTGTCCTTTAAATGGACAGCAATCCCACACAGTAAACCCCATTCCTTGGCACTCCAGATGTTTTGAAACTACAACTCAGCTTTAGTCGCTGGGAGTTATAGTTTCCAAACATCTGCAGTGGCAATCCACTGAAGGGATTACTGTAACTCCCCCCTCCGAGAACCCCCCCCAGACCCCCCCCAGTGTTGAATTGCCTTCTCCTACCTTGGCCGCTCGCTCCGCTCCTCTGCTCTGTACGTGCTCTGCATCCTCTGCGGCTGAATCACTACTCGCCACCTGCTCAATTTATGGAGTAGTGACGTCCACCAAGCAGAGGATGCGGAGCGAGCGGCCCCCAGAGCAGGTAAGAAATTGACTTGAGTATAAACCGAGGTCTGGTTTTCAGGCTATTTTTATTTTTGCCTGAAAACCTCGGTTTATACTGGAGTATATACGGTACTGTATCTACCGTCATGTTAAAAAAATTGTACATTTTCACATTTGTAGTCATAGAAAAGAAAGCCATTGAAATGTGTGGAAAAAAGATACTAAAGTCATTGCCACAGACAAGAATGGTGCCATTTGAAAATTAATAGGCAACAAATACAAAAACTTCCATCATCAATTTGATGTTTGGCACATTAGTAAAGGTTGCCAGCAAACGAAGTGAATGTGAAATTCAAACAAAATGGATTACGCCCATTGTAAATCATGTGTGGTGGAGTGCACAAACATATAGGCAGAACTCTGATAATATAATACTGATAGAAAAATGTCTGTCTCTGCTTTTCCATGTTACTAATACTCATTCATTTCCACAGCAATTGCTTTATACAAAGTGCCAACACAAACGACTTTTGCGTGAAAAACAAAAACAAACAACATGGCTTGAGGTAGGAAGTTTGGCTCATACCACTCTGAAAAATAGTCACCAACCCCTGGCTACAGAAAGTAGAGAAACTGGACAAAAATTGCCATAAGGGACCTATAGAGGTGCATCTCTGCCTTTGAGAGAAAAACAACACAAAAAAGTGTTTCCTAAACACAAAAAGCAATGGATTGCAAAACCCATCTATGAACCTTGCGTAGACATACTTGCATTTGACATACTTAAACACACCAGCCAGGGGCGTATCTAGGGTCTAAGAAGATCCGGGGCACCTCCTGGGCACTCCAAAATTTTTTAGGCCACGCCCCTTTCTCGCCCCATAGGACACACCACTAAGTACTTAATGAGATGGCAAAAAGACACAGACAGACAGATAGATAACCACAAACATAGACACACAGCCGATAGTGATAAACAGACAGAAAGACAGTGAAATAGACAGACAGAGATAGGATTTGGATAGAGAGACACAAATTAATGCACAAAGGCCAGTAAACTGGCAATATCATTATATACTGGTAGCAATCTGGTAATTTTAAACTTACTGTGTGTGAGTTGTAGTCAGTCGCTTGGCCATACCTTGGCCAGGGAGACCTTCTTGTACCTTTACAGGACCTCGCCCTATCTATCTGTCCCTCTCCTCTGTATCTATCTATCTACTCTGCTATCTATCTATCTATCTAACTCTGCTATCTATCTATCTAACTCTGCTATCTATCTATCTGTCCTCCACTCTCTGCTATCTATCTATCTAAACTCTGCTATCTATGTATCTATCTATCTATCTATCTATCTATATCTAACTCTGCTATCTTCTATCATCTATCTAACTTGCTATCTATCTATCTATCTAACTCTTGCTATCTATCTAATCTGCTACTATCAACTCTGCTATCTTCTATCTAACTCTGCTATCTATCTATCTATCTATCTATCTATCTATCTAAAAATCTGCTATCTACTATATCTATCTATCTATTATCCTATCTATCTATTATCTATCTATTAACTCTGCATCTATCTATCTACTATCTATCTAACTTGATATCGATCTATCAACTCTGCTAATCTATCTATACTAACTCTGCTATCTATCTATCTATCTATTTCTTCATATCTAAACTATGCTATCTATCTAACTTGCTAACTATCTATAACTCTGACTATCTATCTATCTAATCGCTATATCTATCTATCTAACTCTGCATCTATCTAATCTATCTATATGCTATCTATCTATCATCTATCATATCTATCTATAACTCTGGCTATCTATCACTATTCTTTCACATCTATCATCTATCTATCTAACTACTATGCTATCTATCTCTATCTCATCTATCTATCTCTCTATCTATCTATTATTATCTATCTATCTATCTAACTCATCTATCTAACTCTTGCATTATCTATCTAACTCTGCTATATCTAATCTAACTCTGTCATCTAATCTATCTAACTCTGCTATCTATCTATCATCTATCTATACTATCTAACTCTGCTTATATCTATCTATATAACTCTGCTCTTATCTATCTATCTTATCATCTATCTAACATATCTAACCTGCTATCTATCTATCTAACTCTATCTATCTATTCTATCTACTTGCTAGCTATTCATCTATTATCATCTATCACTATCTATCTAAATCTGCTATCTAACTCTGCTATCTATCTATTATCTATCTATTCTATCTAACGCTGCTTCGATCTAACGCTGCTATCTAACTCTGCTATCTACTAGTAGGAGAAGCCGGGAGCGCAGAGGCCGTCTGTTTAGTCTCAGAGTCAAATCTGTTTTGCCTATATAGTAAAGGCCACATTGGCATTGTATCATGTAAATGACAAATGTGGTTGTACAGCTTATAGAGTGCTGAATCTGTATAATTTATTCTGTATGAGGATGTTTAAATGTGTTGGTAGTAATCATAGATTTAAATGATAGACATTTATGACATGAGTGGCACCCTAATTTACGGTTAGGTAGCCAAGTAGTTGTACCCATGTAACAATCCCTTGCATCAGCTTTCACAAGTAAATAACGTAGGTTTTTACCCCTTACGAATCCTACTGTAGGTTCTTCGTCTGACTACACTTTTTCAAATTGGAGTCAGACAATAACATTTTCCAATTCTTTTTAAGACATTTTTGTACCGTGTGTCCTAGGTCAATAAAATTAATGATGCAGAAAAAGTCTGTGGTTCCTTTAGCAGTCATCATTTGTATATTGTCCTGTTTGGAGGTTTTTTCTTTTGCTTTAATTAAGGCTTGGTCAAGTATTTTGTTGGAATAACAAAACATTTTTGAAATGCTTGAAATTTTTGTCTCATTTCTGTTAGTTGTATTGTTTTTTGATCCTCATCAGAGTTGTTGCGGATTACCCTGCAAAATTGCGAAATGGGTAATGATTTTTTTTTAAATTACAGGATGGTGATTAGAATAATGTAATAGTGTGTTTCTATCTGTCTCCTTGTTATGTATGGTGTATCCCAATTTATTGCTTTCTATTTTTTCTTTACTTTTTTTGTAGGTCAACCGTATAGGAGATTCAATGCTTTTCTTTATTAGGAACAAATCGTCAATAAATCTACAATACAATAACAATTTGTCACCAAACCTGGACAAAATATGCTTATTTTCATAATCCCACATATACAAATTGGCATAGGACGGCGCCATGGCAGCGCCCATCACCGTCCCGTTCTTCTGTAAATAAAAATAATTTTCAAACTTAAGATATAAGATAAAATTTCAAAATGTACAAATATATATTTGACAATAACGATTCAGTATAAAGTAATAATATATAATTATACAAAAATGTTAATTCAATCATAATTTTAAAGGGCATGTCCACCCCCAAAACTATAATACCCCCCCACTACTGGCCCCACTGTGCAGTGTAATAAATCCTTACCTACATCCCAGCTCCAAATGGTTTCTCCTGTAATCCCCCCCAAGTCCAAAAAACTGGCCACCAGGAGGATAGCAGAGTCCATATAGGACTCTGCCTCCTGTCGCCCCCTTACGGGAGAAGTTTGGCTTGCGCACTGCAGCCCTTCTCCCCCTCCCTCTCCCACCCACTTGGTCTCCCTCCCCCTAGCGTAAATCCCTTTTAGTATATTATAGTCCATGTTCCCCCAGCCCAACCGCTATAATATATTTTCAGAAAGTCCCCAATCATTACTTACCTTACCTCTCTCCTTCGCCGTTCTGAGCAGCCGGCAGCCGCGTCCGTCATTGGCTGCCTCTCAGCCAATCACAGATGCGGCTGCCGGTCCCGCCCCCTGCTTGCAGTTCCATGCAAGTAGAGGGCCTGGGCTTTGCGGCGAAGGAGAGAGGTAAGGTAAGTAATGATTGGGGGACTTTCTGAGAATATAATTATAGCGGTTGGGGCTGGGGGACCATGGACTATAATATACTAAAAGTTTCTATAAAGGGTGGACATGCCCTTTAACAGTGTATATCTAAATGTTATATCAACAATCAAAAAAATTTCATGGAAAAAAAAATAAATAAAAGAAATCCAATGAAATCTTAGTTCTATTAGTGTCACATCCCCTAAATTAATATTTTACACAATATACAGAGGCAGAAGGGAACTTATTAGAGGGGACATACAGTGGTGTGAAAAACTATTTGCCCCCTTCCTGATTTATTATTCTTTGCATTTGTCACACTTAAAGTTTCTGCTCATCAAAAACCGTTAACTATTAGTCAAAGATAACATAATTGAACACAAAATGCAGTTTTAAATGATGGTTTTTTATATTTAGTGAGAAAAAAACTAACCAAACCTACATGGCCCTGTGTGAAAAAGAAATTGCCCCCTGAACCTAATAAACTGGTTGGGCACCCTTAGCAGCAATAACTGCAATCAAGCGTTTGCGATAACTTGCAACGAGTCTTTTACAGCGCTCTGGAGGAATTTTGGCCCACTCATCTTTGCAGAATTGTTGTAATTCAGCTTTATTTGAGGGTTTTCTAGCATGAACCGCCTTTTTAAGGTCATGCAACAACATCTCAATAGGATTCAGGTCAGGACTTTGACTAGGCCACTCCAAAGTCTTCATTTTGTTTTTCTTCAGCCATTCAGAGGTGATGATGTGGTGTGTTTTGGGTCATTGTCCTGCTGCAGCACCCAAGATCGCTTCAGCTTGAGTTGGCGAACAGATGGCCGGGCATTCTCCTTCAGGATTTTTGGTAGACAGTAGAATTCATGGTTCCACATCTCACAGCAAGCCTTCCAGGTCCTGAAGCGCAAAAACAACCCCAGACCATCAACACTACCACCACCATATTTTACTGTTGGTTGATGTTCTTTTGCTGAAATGCTGTGTTACTTCTAGCCAGATGTAACGGGACACGCATCTTCCAAAGAGTTCAATTTTGTCTCGTCGTCCACAAGGTATTTCCCAAAAGGCTTGCAATCATTGAGATGTTATTTAGCAAAATTAAGACGAGCCTTAAAAGTGGTTTGCGCCTTGGATATCTGCAATGCAGGCCGTTTTTGCCCAGTCCTTTCTTATGGTGGAGTCGTGAACACTGACCTTAATTGAGGCAAGTGAGGCCTGCAGTTCTTTAGATGTGTGTCCTGGGGTCTTTTGTGGCCTCTCGGATGAGTTTTCTCTGCGCTCTTGGGGTAATTTTGGTCAGCCGGCCACTCCTGAGAAGGTTCATCACTGTTCCATGTTTTTGCCATTGTGGATAATGGCTCTCACTGTGGTTCGCTGGAGTCCCAAAGCTTTAGAAATGGCTTTATAACCATAACTCAGGTTGATAAACTACAGTTAAGTTTTTTTAACAAGGGGGGCAATCACTTTTTCACACCAGGTCAGTAGATAACATACACATTTTTCTGTTTGTTTATTGATTTGTTTTGATAAATCTTTACAGAGATATTTACATACCCCTCTGCGCGGTTTGGAGAGCTTCGAGGCTAGAAACTGCTAAAATCCGTTCCGCCTGTGGACCTGAAAAATGTTCTGGGAGAAACGTACACACATCCAGAAATTTCCTCACGATCAAACTGTTTTTCCAGATTATGCATTGTATTTTCGAGGGTCACCGAAATGTTAGAAAATTAGAATTTTAAAGGAATTTTCGAAAATTTTGTAAACATTATACAGTAACTTACTGTAAATGGCTCTGGGACCTGGGAAATAGTCTGGGGAACAGATAATCAGATTCTTTCAGATCAGAATTGGTTATAATCAGATTATTTCAGAAAGAAACTGATTGGTATACTAACCAATCAGATTCTTTCTGAAAGAATCTAATTGTATCCAATTCTAATTGGAAATGAATCTGATTGGTATACTAACCAAACAGAATCTTTCTGGAAGAATCTGAATGTAACAAATTCTGTTTAGAAAATAATCTGATTGGTTCGTATACCAATCAGATTCTTTCTGAAAGAATCTGATTGTATCCAATCAGAATTGTTTACAATAAGATACTTTCAGAAAGAATTATATTGGTATGCTTTCTGGAAGAATCTGATTGTAACTAATCAGAATTAGTTACTATCAGATTCTTTTAGAAATAATCTGATTGGTATACTAACCAATTAGACTCTTTCTGAAAAAAGCTTATTGAAACCAATTGTGATTGGAAAAGAATCTGATTGGTTAGTATAGCAATCAGATACGTCCTGAAAGAATCTTATTGTATCTAATCAGAATTTGTTACAATCCGATATTTTTAGGGAAAAAAAAAATCTGATTGAAACCAATTAGAATTGGTTAGTCAGATTCTTTCAGAAAGAATTTGATTGGTATGCTTTCTGGAAGAATCTAGTTGTAACCAATCAGAATTAGTTACAATCAGATTCTAAGAATCTAATTGTCTTTTCCCCAGACCATTTTCTGGGTCCCAAAACTATTTACAGCAAGTTACTGTATAATTTTTACAAAATTTTATAAAATTCCTTGAAATTTTGTTTGAATTTTCAAATGCATCTCAATAAATCTGCAAAGCAGAATTCCTGTAAAATCCTTGAATCGTGGAAATCCGTCGCGGAACTGGGTTCAGATCCGCAATCTGGTCCATCTCTATTCTTGATCTATTTATTGTAACATTGTATAGAGTTATAGTTCAGTAGAAACACCACAGTGAAATACAACTCTTGTGCAGAGCTTGAATCAATATTCACTGTTAAAGGGCAATTATAGTGAGAAAATAGTTTTTTTAAATTCCTTCTAATGTATCCTATAAGTCATCCCAACCACAGGGTACCTTTAGTTTCTTTAAATTCTTCATAGTCCAGAGATATAAGCCTTTGAATATGCCGTGATTTGTAGGAGCTGCTACACCTCATCTGTCACTCAAAGGCACACACCCACATATCCAAAGCTCCCATGCGTACGTCTCACATACTCTTCACCACACTGTAAGTACCATGTGCAACACAAAGTCAAATGCTGTAGTGCTAAACACAATCAATAACCATTAACCCAGCAATATGAGCATAACACACTATAAAGCAGCCCCTCCCCCCAAAAAAAAAATCTTATATACATACAAAACCAGTGACTCAAATGGAACACTAATACAGTATATATAATACAGTAATACAGACTATATACCAAACAAGACACACAGTGCAATCTATGAAATATATAGACTAAAGCAACTGAAATGTAACAGGACAACAAGCAGTGTCACTGTGTTTGTGAAGGTCTCACTACAAGCTGCTGTTACACTGACTCTCTCTTCAGTGATTATGATCTCAGCTAAGCAGGGGGAGAGATATGAACTTTAGGTAAAAAATAAATAACAAGTAGCAAAGTTAGAGAACAGGCAGAGGCAGAGTTCAGTAACTTACTTGTAAAGAATCTCAGCACCACTTGTCCTCTCTCCCCCTCTGCCCCTCCCTTCAGCATATTGCTACTTTATCCCACATTTTGATTGCTTGCAGTCTAGCTCTGGAAGGGAGGGGTCAACAGGATGTCAGCACTTCATTTAAAGTCCTTTCAACTGAGCATGCTCGGACTCTGTATACAGCCCTTCACTGCTTGAGGGGGAGTAGACAGAGAGGGGAGGGGGACTACACAGCTTGGTACAAACTTTTGGAGAGTGAGAAGAATGTTTTTACTAAGACTGTCACATGTTGTACAAAGAAAGTGACATATAATTCTTGCAACTTCCTACTAACACTTCCTACTTCCCGAATAACACTAAATGTTTTGATTCGCTAACACTGCTGTCAATCTACGGTAATATTAAGCACACCATTGGATACAACACTAAAAGGGAAGTGATAAATATGTTCCTTTGTGAGCTTCCATTGCCTCCATGTAAAAACTTCCTGGGGTGTGGCTTAACAGTCCATTTTGAAGATACCATTACAAAACAGGAAAGGAGGGACTATGCAAGTACTTTTATTTATTTATATATTTTGCCTTATTTACATTTCTATATACTTTAATGTCATTACTACATATTTGTTAATATTGATATCATTATTTATTTAGTGCTTAAACAACACAAAAACACTGTCCTTATATTTATTACTTTTACCCACCCCCATCAACATAGTACCTCCGAAAAACCCAATGTATTCCCCATGAAATTATAAATGTATTTATATAATATAAGGGATAATGTATGTATATAATATAAGTGTGGTATGTCTTGACATATTAGGAAAGAGATCCCTGCCCTGTAGAGCTTACAATCTAAGTAATAATACTTAAATGTCCTACATAACTATGATTGCTAACAAATAGGTTAGTCCATTAACATTTCCCTTTTGTTTTGGGTCTTTAAATTGTGTTAAATGAATTTTAGTTATGTACAATACTTAGAACAGAAGAAAGGGGCCCTTCTTTCCATTAAAGTAGGACAGCAGGCTCACAGTTATAGCTACTTAGAAATGATTATAAGCAGTTGATTGTTTTGTGTGACCCACATAGCTAATGTTCCAGAGCTGGCTATATCCTGCAAGAAATTTGCGAATATGGCTCTCTAAATCCGTGTTTGCCTGTTTTGCTTCTTAGGCTGCACCGTTTACCCTTTTTTTTATAACCTAAGGATTTTTTTTTAATAGTTTCAGCCAATGGAAAATTCAATCTTTTTGCTTACCCAAATTACAATCCATTTGTCAGCCCTCTAGTATAGCAGTTACTGTAAGGTCAGTCGTCCAGTTCACCAGCCATTGTTAAAGGGCATGTCCACCCCATTAACTAAGTTTTTCTGTAGTGTAGGGCTCCCTCCCCCAGTCCCAACCACCATATTAGTTTTTGCAGAAACTCCCCCAATCTATACTTACATTACCTCTCTCCTCCAACTATCTGTCCTGGCCCTCTGCTTGCATGAAACTGCAAGCAGTGGGCCCGACCGGCCGCGTCTGTGATTGGCTGAGAGGCAGACAATCACGGACGCGGCTTCCGGCTATCCAGAACGCCGGGGGAAAGAGGTAAGGTAAGTACAATTTGGGGGAGTTTCTGCAAAAAGTAATATGGCCGTTGGGCCTGGGGAAGGGAGCCCTGCACTACAGCAAATGGGATTTTCACTAGGAGGAGGGAGAGCAAAACGGGGGGGGGGGGGGGGGCTGCAGTGCGCATGGCAAAATTCTCCCAGGCTCCTGGTGGACAGTTTTGGGGAGTTTGGAGGGACATTACTGGAGATCCATTTGGAGCAGGGATGGAAGGAAAGGATTTTATTACACTACACAGTGGGGCCAGTAGTGGGTTACATTCTAGTTTTGGGGTTGGACATTCCCTTTAAGTCAGCCCTCCAGTTTACCAGCCAGTGTTAAAGGATAAGTAAAGTCAAAAAACAAATAGTTTAAATAGAAGTTGTATCCCTAACTAACCTTTATCTGTTGTTTTTTTTTTTAGGTCTCTCCAGAGCCTACCTGTGGCCTTGTAAAGTGCTGGCCATCTTGGAGACAGTGTGCTGTCAGGTAAGCTCCGCTTCCTGGCTGTGTCTAAAGATCCAGTGACTGTTCCCTCTGTGCGAGCGAGCGCCACCCGCGCACAAGTGACGTCACGACGCACGCGGCGTGACGTCAGCATGCGCACGGAGGGAACAGGCACTGGATCTTTAGACACAGCCAGGAACGAGGTCCAACAGGTCTCGGGGGGTGCAGCTTACCTGACAGCACACTGTATCCAAGATGGCCAGCACTTTACAAGGCCACAGAGACCTGAAGAGACCTAAAAAAAAACAAAAAAACAGGAAAAGGTTTGTTAGGGATACAGCTTCTATTTAAACTTTATTTGTTTTTCGACTGTACTTATCCTTTAAGTCAATACTGGCTGGTGAACTGGAAGGCTGACCTAACAGTGGCTGGTTATCTGGAGGTCAGACATAGGCTAGGAACACACAGTACTCCTAAAGTATCAGGGCTTTATCTGCACTGTGTGTGGCCGCTTTCCCGAATATGCACGGATCCACCCAACCGTTGGGGTCGGCCGAGCCCTCGTTCGGGAAAGATCATAAATTTCCCTTGGCCGCGGTAGACTCCCTATAGGGGAGTCTGCTGTGGTCAAGGGAAACACACAGTCCCGAGCATTCACCCTAAGCTGTGCATAGGGTGAACGCTCCCTGTGTATCTTGATCTTTAAAAACTGACAGACAGGATCTTTATGGCTGTGTAGAGGGTGGCTTTAATAATTTTGGCTTATTTCCATCTAATTCAGTTTGACTGCATCAAGAGCCCTTTCTTTCTGTAGATAGATATTGGATTTTAGCCAAGTTCCACACTGATAACACATTTTGGTTCTTGTTAACTTACCATACCAAAAATTTGTAAGCTAGTCTATTTTTGTTTTATATCATCTGAATCGTCATATAAGTATAGGCATTGATTGTTGCTACTTTTTCCAGTAAATTGTTTGTTGTTGTTGTGAAACTATGCGTCTGCAACAGTTTAACAAATTTCTATTTTATGACCTCATACTGACTTCATTGTTTTTCAGTGACTGTTGACCTGTGTGGCATGAATTTCAACAGAACACCTTTGTGTCCAATTAAACTATTGCCATTACACACTGGGAACTGACCTTTCATAAAAAATATGTCTTTATATGGAGCACGTGTCTGCTGAAATGCCCAATCATGGCTATAACCTTACCTAAAAGATTTTATAAATAATAAGAGAAACTGAGCTGTGGCTCTGACGGTATCAGGGCTTTATCGTCACTGTGTGGTAGCACATTTTCTGGACGATCTGTTGGCCTCACGGTCGTTCAGAAAAGAACGGAAAAATCTCCCCTAATCTTCACTAAAGTATAGGGGAGTCAGCGTGTGGTCGTAGTAAAAACATGCAGTCCCAAATGTTATCCCTATGCTGTGTTTACGCTTGGGATGTGTGTATGCTAATTCTACAGATTCTGTCTATCATCTTTTGAAGATCTGTACAGTGTATACCCAGCTTAAATGTTTACTCAGGGTATAGTCCCTAGGGTGGCAGTGGTGAATTGCTCAAGTGGCGCTGATATATATATTTATATTATATATATTATATTATATATATATATATATATATATGGTCTCCAAAAGTTTACAGTGAAAGGGCCACATTAATGTGTTGTGTCTCTCTTAAATTGGGTAAACACATCCCGATAAAGGGCCTATCCATCGTTACAGACGAGTGTTTCCAACCCGGCAAATGTTCCGCGTTGGTGTCGGGAACTATGCTTCAAACGGTGCTTTGTAAAGAGGGAGAGTAATAATTTTCTCCCCTTAAAGGGGAACTGTGGTCTCCAAACAAGTTGAGTGTTAAATTTAGGCCAGTTTCCTACCTTTAAACGAGCCATCAACACCTCTCTACGTGGCTTCACAACCCAATATATGCAGAAATGACTGACCAGAAAGTTAATGGGTGGGAGGCTGACATGTGACATTCTCCTGCACAGTGCCGCCGGCGAGCACAGCCTCAGACTCCCTCAGTGTGTGAGGGAGACAGGAAGTCCCTCCCTCTCTGCTGTGTGAAGGGGAATCTACAGCATTCTCTCTCACTATGTGAAAACAGCCTTTTCAGGCAGAGTTCTCACTTTGCCTGAAAAGGCTGTTCCACAGATTTTTTTTTTTGGGGGGGGGGGGGTGTAGGGGGGTGTCAGAGTGGCCCAGAGCACCGTGAGCGTGTGGGGCCATGGCAACCGCGAGTGGGCGGGGCTGCAAGGGAATGGGCCAAGGGGGGCCTGCAACTAGAGGGACCATGGGGTCCTGAGTGGGAGGGACCAGGGGGGCTGCAAAGGGGAGGAGACACAGGACAGATTGACTGACAGGTTTCAGAGCAGTAAGCAGGAAGTGCAGGGGACCTGGTGATGCTGCTGTCATATCACACACAAAAATGTAAATATCTTCAAAACTATGCAAAATAAACAATGGAAATAAATTGTAAAAACTCTCAGGAGAGCAATTCCTATCAATTTACCTAAAGTCAATTTTGGACCACAGTTCCTCCTTAATCTATACTGTTGCTATCCGGCACTGTTTGCTACAGCTAATGCTGTTCTCTACTAGAACCCCCAAATCTTTTTTTCAGCAGAGATTTACTTGGCACAGAGCAATTAATGGTATAGGTGGCGCAAGGATTGT
This sequence comes from Hymenochirus boettgeri, assembly GCA_019447015.1. Taxonomy (NCBI): domain Eukaryota; kingdom Metazoa; phylum Chordata; class Amphibia; order Anura; family Pipidae; genus Hymenochirus; species Hymenochirus boettgeri. The sequence continues at coordinate 268,701,540 of CM033470.1, read as the reverse complement.
TAAACACGTCTTAATTTGCAACATTGAATTTATCTGCGACTCTGCTGCCCATTTTGACAATCTATCTAGGTCCGCTTGCAGCAATATTTAAATTTCCAATGCTTTTGATTTTATAGCAAACCCAGAGACCTTGCTCTGAATAAACACTTTATCAATTAAAAGAAGTGGTCCCAGTACAGAATGCTGAGGCACCTGCTTAGAGAACTTTAGCCCACATCTCTTCTTTTTCTTCCAATCATCATTAGTAAACCAGGCAGCTGGTTTAATCCAGATCATTTGTTACTTATCCGTACACAGGTTTACTACCAAACGTTGCTCAGGGTAACGGTGGTCACCTATTTTTTTTTTTTTATCTTCATTTAATCTGCTGCAAGGGTTTTAACACTGTTCTGGCTTAATGAAGTCAAAGCAGACGACGTATTACCTGAAGGGACAGGACCAAAGCGACACATGGGCTGAGGCCACACTGCAAAAACACGAAGCACGCACATAATTGCACATGTGTGATTCTGGTGCATTGTCTCACATTTGTGCATGCAATTTTCGTTATTTACATTCTAGAAACACAAGCAAATGCGCAAAAAATGGTGATCAATAAACGTATGTGCAATCGCATGCGCATCAGAAATCGCATGAATGTTTGTGTTCCCGCGATTTCCATTCTGAAATCGAATGTGCAAAAAGCATGCTACTGTGGCCTAGCCCTTAGTAACCAACAGGGAGATTCAATAAAAGTTCTTATCGTTTAAAATGGTGCTAAATTTGCCCCAACCAATAGTTCTTATTTAACATTTGAAAGCTAACATCTGATTGGTTGGAGCAAATTAGCACCATTTTAAACGATAAGAACTTTTATTGAATAACCCTGAATGTTTCTTCCAATCTACTGTTCTCTCAGAAGTGGGTATTAAGAATTGTAGATCATCACTGTGGGTATAGCAGAATGGGGGGGGGTGGGGGGTTTAATACTTTAGTTTCCCTTTAAAAAACAAAAAACAGACCAATCCTATTATAAATAAGTAGGATAAATTGTCTGGGCCTAAAGCCTTCCTTTATTCATGTAGATTGATTGCACATGCCTCAAAGCATTAGCAATGTCAGTGGCTTATTTAAAAACTTGAGTAGATTTAGCACATTAAGCAGTCAACTCAGTGTTAATAAATATTTGCAGATTCTCAGAATTTCTTTAGGCAGGTTCCAAGTGACCTGTTTTGTGGTCTTTTAATGCAGCATTGGTATAAAAATGCTGACGAGCATTGCACTTTATTGTCAGAGCTGTCTATCAAACAGATGGGTAGTTTTCTGCACAGGTATTCTTGGTAAACCTTCCTAGAATGTAATCTGTGATGTAAAAACCATTCTACCAACATGATTTCTTCTTAACCTCAACAGACCATAATGTCTTGGTCTTATTGGAATATGGGAACATGTTTAAATGTGCAGTAATTCCTAAAGAGTACTTATTAAGTTATGCACCCATTTAAAAACTACAAATTTCCATGTGGCTGCATCAAAGCAAAATATTTCAAGATGTGCATAAGACATTAAAACAAATAAGAACTATATCAGTGAACTTAAATTTAACCAAACTTGCTTGAAAACAGCCAAACAAAGCAATTTTTTCTATGGATATGTTTCATTTAATTGAATTGTAATAACCTCTGTCATTGCATTGTTAGCCATGTTTCTTCTCATGTTTTAGTCATATCGGGATCTCTTTCTGCATCTTTGTTTTTCTGAAACATGACTCACCACGTGGAAAGTTCCACCCCTTGTTCAAGCTATACAAACACATATAACAAAGTGCCATTTTACCGACCTCTTTGAATGATCTTTGTAAATGACAACAAATATCTGTACTGTGTGACCTAATAGATTTGCATTCAGCTGTTTTCATCAGTCTTGTTTTTTAATATTCATGTTCGTAATAAAAATAAGGAGGGGTTTTTGACAGATGTGTGGCTTAAAGTGACCTTGTAAAAAATGATATTTCTGATATCAGAATTAATGGTTTGAGGTTCCAGTTGTTGACGTTTGCTGCAACCATTCGTGTGGTCCATAGGAGACCGCAAGTTTACAGGGATTTTTGGACATGTCCGTTCATCCGATCCGAACGGGTGACCAACATCGGTCACTGGCAAAATCGCCTCCAATTTTTTAGCCCTATAAACCAATACACAGAAAATATCGGTCGGTTGGGCCAAAAAATCTGCTTGTGCGTACCCAGCCTAGAGGTATTTTATATATCTTTCTTTTCTACATAATTTTTACACACTTTTATGTAAAATGATTGATTTGATGGAATATAAATGTGTCTAGCATTAACTTCTGGGGCACATACAAAATACAGACCCTTCCTAGTGCTCACGTTTCATGCTGGAGGAAAACCTTCTAGTTTTGTCAGTACACCAGATGTTGGCTGGGCAGAGCTCAGCAGCACACATGGGAATGGTTGGGATTCCCAGCTGCTCCCTCCTCTAGTTTTATTTCTGGGATACAGACATGACTGAGAGACGATATGTGTCCCTGTTAATGGGGAATCTTGCTGTGCCTTTTGTTACAAAAGAAGTTTATACTATTAAGAACATTACTTCATTACTCCTTTTGGTTACTCCCTAAGAAAGAATTTATGACATGTGCACACACCCTAAAAGACATGTCTGTCTTCACTTTGAGTGAACAGTAAGGTAATTTTCTTCTTATGAAAAAAATTCTTAATATGAAGCATTTTCCTGCAGTTAGAATTATCATTCTGATGTCTGCAGCTGCAGCACAGGATCTCCCAGCTCCAAAAGAGAGTTGCAAGGGCCGTGCGACATGAGTGTGGACGAACCTTAAGGCTTTGCAGCGCTCCTTCAAGCATATGCAAATAAGGAACAGAGACTTCTGGGTATTTCTTCTTTCCATGGCAGCTTTCAGGAAAAATATTCTTTTAAAAAGGTTTTTACAGAATTCCACAAGCTAAATGCAAAACCAGAGCGCCAACTACAGAACGGTTTTGGCTTTATGATCTATCATCAGTTTAGTGCAGGCCTCAGGTTTTTGCAGTGTGAAGCGCCTATAGACAGACATCACTATAAAAAGGGAAAGAAGAAGGCTTTGCAGCTCTCTTTCAGCATATGCAAATAAGGAACTGAGACTTCTGGGTAATTCCATCGCAGCTTTCAGGAAAACTATTCCTTTAAAAAGGTTCCAACTACAGACTGTTTCAGCTATAGGGATCTATGGGTGATGGGTGCCTCATCAGAAGAAACTGACTTTTATTGAGTATCTGTCCAAATAGAAAGTGTCAGTCTGCACATTTTATTGAAAGATTTTCTTGATATTTCACTGCAAGACCTGTGGACAGAATCCATAAAAGCGGTGTAATAAATCATTATAATCAGCTAGGCTAGAAACTAGCCTGTAGATCTCCTTTAAATAAAGCATAAACCGATAACGCCTTTCTTTTTTCTCTCTATAGGCTACATCTTTAATGGACTCTTTTACTTAACCCACATTAAAAGATGGCCTTCAATTTATCAAATAATAACCTGCCAGACATTTGCCTCACATCGGTAATCGCACTGTGGACACTGGGCAGGGAGACTCTTTTGAAGAATTCTGTAACCTGGATCAAGAAAGGCATTATGATATTGTACCAACAGTGGTGTGCTCTCTATGTTGTCTCTTTGGGCTGGTGTATACCTTTTTGGTAAGTAAAGATATGAAGGAAAACAAGAAATAAAAAGTTTTATAGCTTTGGGAATGCAAATGTTATCCAGACAAACAGCCTAAAAAAGGAATAGTTCTGGCTTTTTTGCAGCTAGATTTTAAAGTTTAAAGTGTCAACGGGACTTCTTCAAATCCAAACACATATAGTTTTATTAAGCTCAGTATCATATATATATATATATATATATAATATATGATAGATCCACCCCCAACTGTCCTGTTTAATCTTTAAATGATGATCAAAACTTTAGTTACAGCCCTTTCGCACCCTGTAGCGCATTGATCTGACTCCCTGCTTGCCGGAACTTGCAAGCAGGGGGCAAGACCAGCAGACGATCAGACACTGCTGACGTCATGGAGAGTACCGCTGGAACGAAGAGGCTGGGGTGAGCTGTTATATATAGTAAAAGGATTTTACACTAGGTAGTTTTTGCCCCAATTTTAAACACATATCATGGCATCTAATGCTGGCAATAGATTGTTTGTTGGGCCAGAACCAGTTATCTTGCTAAATTAGTAAAGGAACTTACAAGACCTTGCCCCTCGCAGCTCTGCTGCATCTCCCCTTTCTGTTCCAGGTCGCGGCTGTGAGTCAAAGGCGTGACTGTTAAGTCACGCCCATAAAGAGGAAGTGCCTCACTGCTGCTGTTCTTGCTCAAAACTAGCTTGCTACAGCAGCAGTGGATGGTACCCAGGCGGCGAAGGATTAGGGCTTGTAAGTTTCTATAACTGCTCTTTGGAGAGAGGTAAGTAAAAGGTAAGTGGGGTGGGGGGGCTGGGGTAAGGCAGTTTTATGTGAAATTTATATTTATGGGTTAACATGCCCTTTAATGCAGTAATGATACCATCCAATCAGAAAAAAAGCTATTGTATTGGAAAGAAATAGGGTAGTGCTGGAAACAGAGACTGGAGAGAATAAAAGTGGGATGAATTAGTGTAAATTCTATTAAACATTGAGGATTTCTATTGGGCACAAGGCAAATTGTAAGTAATGCAAACTATTTAAGAGCAGCAAAACAAAACACATTTGACAGAGAGAATGACAATGATTCTTTACTTTAACCACAGTTTGTTTGTTTTTTATAATTCTACAGGCTATAGATGCTTTAAAGCCTTATGTTCCTGTCTGGTCTGCTGGCTGGTTCAGCAGTTATCTTTTTACTTGCTACAAGGAGAGGATTGTATGGCATACACAGCTGAGCCTCGTATTGTATTTGTCCGAAGGCTATTGACCTTGTGGAATGTGCTTTGCTCTCGTGCGACTGTTGTTTTATTATGCCCCGTTCTACACAGTGTTTGGGATTCCTATTTGTGCATTGACAGGATTATTCTTGCCGTGCCGTATCTCGTTGGCCATGCCTGTCCTTGCGTATCGGCATTTGATCCAATTCTTACACACACTACTACTTACGCTTATCATCTGAATCGTCATATAAGTATAGGCATTGATTGTTGCTACTTTTTCCAGTAAATTGTTTGTTGTTGTTGTGAAACTATGCGTCTGCAACAGTTTAACAAAATTTCTATTTTATGACCTCATACTGACTTCATTGTTTTTTCAGTGACTGTTGACCTGTGTGGCATGAATTTCAACAGAACACCCTTTGTGTCCAATTTAAACTATTGCCATTACACACTGGGAACTGACCTTTCATAAAAAATATGTCTTATTATGGAGCACGTGTCTGCTGAAATGCCCAATTCATGGGCTATAACCTTACCTAAAAGATTTTATAAATAATAAGAGAAACTGAGCTGTGGCTCTGACGGTATCAGGGCTTTATCGTCACTGTGTGTAGCACATTTTCTGGACGATCTGTTGGCCTCACGGTCGTTCAGAAAAGAACGGAAAATTTCTCCCCTAATCTTCACTAAAGTATAGGGGAGTCAGCTGTGGTCGTAGTAAAAACATGCAGTCCCAAATGTTATCCCTATGCTGTGTTTACGCTTGGGACTGTGTGTATGCTAATCTTACAGATTCTGTCTATCATCTTTTGAAGATCTGTACAGTGTATACCCAGCTTAAATGTTTACTCAGGGTATAGTCCCTAGGGTGGCAGTGTGAATTGCTCAAGTGGCGCTGATACTATATATATATATATATATATATATATATATATATATATGGTCTCCAAAAGTCTTACAGTGAAAGGGCCACATTAATGTGTTGTGTCTCTCTTAAATTGGGTAAACACATTCCCGATAAAGGGCCTATCCATCGTTACAGACGAGTGTTTCCAACCCCGGCAAATGTTCCGCGTTGGTGTCGGGAACTATGCTTTCAAACGGTGCTTTGTAAAGAGGGAGAGTAATAATTTTCTCCCCTTAAAGGGGAACTGTGGTCTCCAAACAAGTTGAGTTTAAATTTAAGGCCAGTTTCCTACCTTTAAACGAGCCATCAACACCTCTCTACGTGCTTCACAACCCAATATATGCAGAAATGACTGACCAGAAAGGTAATGGGTGGGAGGCTGACATGTGACATTCTCCTGCACAGTGCCGCCGGCGAGCACAGCCTCAGACTCCCTCAGTGTGTGAGGGAGACAGGAAGTCCCTCCTCCTCTCTGCTGTGTGAAGGGGAATCTACAGCATTTCTCTCTCACTAGTGAAAACAGCCTTTTCAGGCAGAGTTCTCACTTTGCCTGAAAAGGCTGTTTCCACGATTTTTTTTTTTTGGGGGGGGGGTAGGGGGGTGTCAGAGTGGCCCAGAGCACCTGTGAGCGTGTGGGGCCATGGCAACCGCGAGTGGGCGGGGCTGCAAGGGAATGGGCCAAGGGGGGCCTGCAACTAGAGGGACCATGGGGTCCATGAGTGAGGGACCAGGGGGGCTGCAAAGGGGAGAGACACAGGACAGATTGACTGACAGGTTTCAGAGCAGTAAGCAGGAAGTGCAGGGGACCTGGTGATGCTGCTGTCATATCACACACAAAAAGTAAATATCTTCAAAACTATGCAAAAAAACAATGGAAATAAATTGTAAAAACTCTCAGGAGAGCAATCCTATCAATTTACCTAAAGTCAATTTTGGACCACAGTTCCTCCTTAATCTTATACTGTTGCTATCCGGCACTGTTTGCTACAGCTAATGCTGTTCTCTACTAGAACCCCCAAATCTTTTTTTCAGCAGAGATTTACTTGGCACAGAGCAATTAATGGTATAGGTGGCGCAAGGATTGTTAAACACGTCTTATATTTGTCAACATTGAATGTTATCTGCGACTCTGCTGCCCATTTTGACAATCTATCTAGGTCCGCTTGCAGCAATATTTAAATTTTCCAATGCTTTTGATTTTATTAGCAAACCCAGAGACCTTGCTCTGAATAAACACTTTATCAATTAAATAGAAGTGGTCCCAGTACAGAATGCTGAGGCACCCTGCTTAGAGAACTTTAGCCCACATCTCTTCCTTTTTCTTCAAATCATCATTAGTAAACCAGGCAGCTGGTTTAATCCAGATCATTTGTTACTTTATCCGTACACAGGTTTACTACCAAACGTTGCTCAGGGTAACGGTGGTCACCTATTTTTTTTTTTTTTATCTTCATTTAATCTGCTGCAAGGGTTTTAACACTGTTCTGGCTTAATGAAGTCAAAGCAGACGACGTATTACCTGAAGGGACAGGACCAAAGCGACACATGGGCTGAGGCCACACTGCAACACACCGAAGCACGCACATAATTGCACATGTGTGATTCTGGTGCATTGTCTCACATTTGTGCATGCAATTTTCGTTATTTACATTCTAGAAACACAAGCAAATGCGCAAAAAAATGGTGATCATAAAACGTATGTGCAATCGCATGCGCATCAGAAATCGCATGAATGTTTGTGTTCCCGCGATTTCCATTCTGAAATCGAATGTGCAAAAAGCATGCTACTGTGGCCTAGCCCTTAGTAACCAACAGGGAGATTCAATAAAAGTTCTTATCGTTTAAAATGGTGCTAAATTTGCCCCAACCAATCAGTTCTTATTTAACATTTGAAAGCTAACATCTGATTGGTTGGAGCAAATTTAGCACCATTTTAAACGATAAGAACTTTTATTGAATAACCCTGAATGTTTCTTCCAATCTACTGTTCTCTCAGAAGTGGGTATTAAGAATTGTAGATCATCACTGTGGGTATAGCAGAATGGGGGGTGGGGTGGGGGGTTTAATACTTTAGTTTCCCTTTTAAAAAACAAAAAACAGACCAATCCTATTACTAAATAAGTAGGATAAATTGTCTGGGCCTAAAGCCTTCCTTTATTCATGTAGATTGATTGCACATGCCTCAAAGCATTAGCAATGTCAGTGGCTTATTTAAAAACTTGAGTAGATTTAGCACATTAAGCAGTCAACTCAGTGTTAATAAATATTTGCAGATTCTCAGAATTTCTTTAGGCAGGTTCCAAGTACCTGTCTTTTGTGTCTTTTAATGCAGCATTGGCTATAAAAATGCTGACGCAGCATTGCACTTTATTGTCAGAGCTGTCTATCAAACAGATGGGTAGTTTTCTGCACAGGTATTCTTGGTAAACCTTCCTAGAATGTAATCTGTGATGTAAAAACCATTCTACCAACATGATTTCTTCTTAACCTCAACAGACCATAATGTCTTGGCTCTTATTGGAATATGGGAACATGTTTAAATGTGCAGTAATTCCTAAAGAGTACTTATTAAGTATTATCCGCACATTTAAAAACTACAAATTTCCATGTGGCTGCATCAAAGCAAAATATTTCAAGATGTTGCATAAGACATTAAAACAAATAAGAACTATATCAGTGAACTTAAATTTAACCAAACTTGCTTGAAAACAGCCAAACAAAGCAATTTTTTCTATGGATATGTTTCATTTAATTGAATTGTAATAACCTCTGTCATTGCATTGTTAGCCATGTTTCTTCTCATGTTTTAGTCATATCGGGATCTCTTTCCTGGCATCTTTGTTTTTCTGAAACATGACTCACCACGTGGAAAGTTCCACCCCTTGTTCAAGCTATACAAACACATATAACAAAGTGCCATTTTACCGACCTCTTTGAATGATCTTTGTAAATGACACCAAATATCTGTACTGTGTGACCTAATAGATTTGCATTCAGCTGTTTTCATCAGTCTTGTTTTTTAAATATTCATGTTCGTAATAAAAATAACGGAGGGGTTGTTTGACAGATGTGTGGCTTAAAGTGACCTTGTAAAAAATGATTTATTCTGATATCAGAATTAATGGTTTGAGGTTCCAGTTGTTGACAGTTTGCTGCAACCATTCGTGTGGTCCATAGGAGACCGCAAGTTTTACAGGGATTTTTGGACATGTCCGTTCATCCGATCCGAACGGGTGACCAACATCGGTCACTGGCAAAATCGCCTCCAATTTTTTAGCCCTATAAACCAATACACAGAAATATCGGTCGGTTGGGCCAAAAAATCTGCTTGTGCGTACCCAGCCTAGCAGGTATTTTATATATCTTTCTTTTCTACATAATTATTTACACACTTTTATGTAAAATGATTGATTTGATGGAATATAAATGTGTCTAGCATTAACTTCTGGGGCACATACAAAATTACAGACCCTTCCTAGTGCTCACGTTTCATGCTGGAGGAAAACCTTCTAGTTTTGTCAGTACACCAGATGTTGGCTGGGCAGAGCTCAGCAGCACACATGGGAATGGTTGGGATTCCCAGCTGCTCCCTCCTCTAGTTTTATTTCTGGGATACAGACATGGACTGAGAGACGATATGTGTTCCCTGTTAATGGGGAATCTTGCTGTGCCTTTTGTTACAAAAGAAGTTTATACTATTAAGAACATTACTTCATTACTCCTTTTGGTTACTCCCTAAGAAAGAATTTATGACATGTGCAACACCCCTATAAAAGACCATGTCTGTCTTCACTTTGAGTGAACAGTAAGGTTAATTTCTTTCTTATGAAAAAAATTCTTAATATGAAGCATTTTCCTGCAGTTAGAATTATTCATTCTGATGTCTGCAGCTGCAGCACAGGATCTCCCAGCTCCAAAAGACGTTGCAAGGGCCGTGCGACATGAGTGTGGACGAACCTTAAGGCTTTGCAGCGCTCCTTCAAGCATATGCAAATAAGGAACAGAGACTTCTGGGTAATTTCCTTCTTTCCATGGCAGCTTTCAGGAAAAATATTCTTTTAAAAAGGTTTTTACAGAATTCCACAAGCTAAATGCAAAACCAGAGCGCCAACTACAGAACGGTTTTGGCTTTATTGATCTATCATCAGTTTAGTGCAGGCCTCAGGTTTTGCAGTGTGAAGCGCCTATAGACAGACATCACTAATAAAATAGGGAAAGAAGAAGGCTTTGCAGCTCTCTTTCAAGCATATGCAAATAAGGAACTGAGACTTCTGGGTAATTTCCATCGCAGCTTTCAGGAAAACTATTCCTTTAAAAAGGTTCCAACTACAGACTGTTTCAGCATATAGGAAATCTATGGGTGATGGGTGCCTCATCAGAAGAAACTGACTTTTTATTGAGTATCTGTCCAAATAGAAAGTGTCAGTCTGCACATTTTATTGAAAGATTTTCTTGATATTTCACTGCAAGACCTGTGGACAGAATCCATAAAAGCGTGTAATAAATCATTATAATCAGCTAGGCTAGAAACTAGCCTGTAGATCTCCTTTAAATAAAGCATAAACCGATAACGCCTTTCTTTTTTCTCTCTATAGGCTACATCTTTAATGGACTCTTTTACTTAACCCCACATTAAAAGATGGCCTTCAATTTATCAAATAATAACCTGCCAGACATTTTGCCTCACATCGGTAATCGCACTGTGGACACTGGGCAGGGAGACTCTTTTGAAGAATTCTGTAACCTGGATCAAGAAAGGCATTATGATATTGTACCAACAGTGGTGTGCTCTCTATGTTGTCTCTTTGGGCTGGTGTATACCTTTTTTGGTAAGTAAAGATATGAAGGAAAACAAGAAATAAAAAGTTTTATAGCTTTGGGAATGCAAATGTCTATCCAGACAAACAGCCTAAAAAAAGGAATAGTTCTGGCTTTTTTGCAGCTAGATTTTAAAGTTTAAAGTGTCAACGGGACTTCTTCAAATCCAAACACATATAGTTTTATTAAGCTCAGATCATATATATATATATATATATATATATATATATATGATAGATCCACCCCCAACTGTCCTGTTTAATCTTTAAAATGATGATCAAAACTTTAGTTACAGCCCTTTCGCACCTGTAGCGCATTGATCTGACTCCCTGCTTGCCGGAACTTGCAAGCAGGGGGCAAGACCAGCAGACGATCAGACACTGCTGACGTCATGGAGAGTACCGCTGGAACGAAGGAAGGGCTGGGGTGAGCTGTTATATAGTAAAAGGATTTTACACTAGGTAGTTTTTGCCCCATTAAACACATATCATGGCATCTAATGCTGGCAATAGATTGTATTGTTGGGCCAAGAACCAGTTATCTTGCTAAATTAGTAAAGGAACTTACAAGACCTTGCCCCTCGCAGCTCTGCTGCATCTCCCCTTTCTGTTTCCAGGTCGCGGCTGTGAGTCAAAGGCGTGACTGTTAAGTCACGCCCATAAGAAGGAAGTGCCTCACTGCTGCTGTTCTTGCTCAAAACTAGCTTGCTACAGCAGCAGTGGATGGTACCCAGGCGGCGAAGGATTAGGGCTTGTAAGTTTCTATAACTGCATCTTTGGAAGAGGTAAGTAAAAGGTAAGTGGGGTGGGGGGGCTGGGGTAAGGCAGTTTTATGTGAAATTTATATTTATGGGTTAACATGCCCTTTAATGCAGTAATGATACCATCCAATCAGAAAAAAAGCTATTGTATTGGAAAGAAATAGGGCAGTGCTGGAACAGAGACTGGAGAGAATAAAAGTGGGATGAATTAGTGTAAATTCTATTAAACATTGAGGATTTCTATTGGGCACAAGGCAAATTGTAAGTAATGCAAACTAATTTTAAGAGCAGCAAACAAAACACATTTGACAGAGAGAATGACAATGATTCTTTACTTTAACCACAGTTTGTTTGTTTTTTATAATTCTACAGGCTATAGATGCTTTAAAGCCATTATGTTCCTGTCTGGTCTGCTGGCTGGTTCAGCAGTTATCTTTTTACTTTGCTACAAGGAGAGGATTATGGATACACAGCTGAGCCTCGAGCTTAGTGCAGGCATTGCCTTGGGAATTGGCTTGCTTTGTGGACTGGTTACTATGCTCGTTCACAGTGTGGGACTATTCATGACAGGACTTCTTCTTGGCCTACTGTTGGCCATTGCATGTTTGGTAGGCATTGAACAATTCTACCACCCTACCACTGCGTGGATTCCAGTAGGAGTGATGATGGGATCTTCCATGCTTTTTGCTGTACTAACTCTCCAGTGGCAGAAACTTTTTACAATGATTTCTACTGCAACCTTTGGGGCAGCCATTTTGACTGTGTGCACAGATTATTTTATTGAGCTAATGCTGCTGGTACAGTATGTGTATGAGCGGCTTCGCTTAGAAGCCTCGCATGCCCTCTGCTGGTATAGCTGGGTTGTCTTGGGTATGTGGCCCATACTAAGCATTCTGGGAATTATAGTTCAATGGAAGCTGACAGCTGAAGGATTCTCTCACACTGATGGTGAGTACAGTTATGCATAAGAATTTTCTACATGAAATTTATGTTTCCATAAAATGAATTGCATTAATTTTGATAATCACCAAATAAGATTATCTAAAGTTGACAACTTCAAGGAACTTTAAGAAACCTGAAATATAAAAGTAACAAACTTATCTATTGTAAAATGACCATACCAAATTCTACTCCTGGTATAGCATATATTATATTATGATCATGTAGGATGACTGTAAACAAAGTAGCACAAAGTTGCCGTTGTGACACAGACTTTCTGTTCTGGGAGATCTTAAAATTGTAGTTTACGGTATGTATTTTCTTTGCAGAGGCTTCACTGAAAACAATGTACCATATAAACTCGTGTATAAATCGAGGTTTTCAGCCTGAAAATCTTACCTCGGGTTATACTTGAGTCAGGCCCTTCTCCAACCTTATCCGGCGGCCTCTCGCTGCACATCCTCTGCGCTTCTGGATGATGTCACTACTTGGCGTATCTCACTTCCCGGTGCCGACTAGTGGTGTCATCTAGAAGTACAGAGGATGCGGAGCGAGCAGCTGCCGGACAAGGTAGGGGAAGCCAACCAGGAGTTGGAGTCCCCAATATTTACAAATAAGAATAAAACTTCCTTTATTTGTGCATATAACAAATTAAATAAAAGGTTGCTTGTGAAGGTTCTCATTCATCCAGGTCATGGTATATCTGTTGTATTCAATTAGATCAACTGGACTTGAAGTTTAGTTCTTGAAGATGTTTCAGTAGTCATCCGACTGGCTTTCTCAATTCAGAAACTGAATTGATAAAGCCAGTCGGATGACTAGCTAAACTTCAAGTCCAGTTGATCTAATTGAATACAACAGATACAACTAAAAGGTTGGTTTGTTATATGCACGAATAAAGGAGGATTTACCCCTATTTGCAAGTATTGGCCACTGCAGATAAACTAAAGCATGCTGGGAGTTGTAGTTTCCAAAACATCTGGAGTGGCAAGGAATTGGGGGTTACTGTGTGGGATTCAAAGGGCAACTAACCTAAAACTATACAGAATCAGGAGGATGGTATCTATTGTTAAAGATTGCCTTATGATTCTGTATTGTTTTGAGGCTTTAGTTGCCCTTTAAATGGACAGCAGAATTCCCATAGATTGGTCCCATACAGTAATAGCCATACTGGATTTGGCTATTACTGTATGGAACTACTGTATCGGAATTCTGCTGTCCATTTAGAGGGCAACTAAAGCCTCAAAACAATACAGAATCAGAAGGCAGTAGTGGTCATATTTTCTACCCTCGGTTTATACTCGAGTCAATCACTTTTACATTTTTAGGTAAAATTATGTACCTTGGTTTATACTCGTGTCGTTTTATACTCCGAGTATATAAGGTAGCTCATAGTCAAAAAGGGAAATGGGCTTCTTTTTTGTATAGTATGCATTACAGTGCGGACTTCTTTGATCTTACTTGGCCATGACTGATTATTACATTTATTATACAGGCTCCTCTACTGCTTTATTTGACTTGTAGCATTATGTTCCATTGTCCTATGTATTGTAGTATATTTATAGGATGCTTAGACAAAAAAGTCTCCAATCTCTGACATTGGAAAATATGTTAGTGGAATAGGGGAGGACTCGGAGCCAAAAGTAATATTGCATGAGTATAATTCTCCTTTAAAGGGAAACTCCACTATAAATATTTACTTTTTAATAATAAAAAATTCCATGTATGACTTATTCATACAGGGAACTTCTGATCTCTTTCCAACTCCCATTTTTGTCTTTAAAATTATTGTTTTATTACAGAAGTTTCTTTGCTTTAACAATGATAATGTAAAAAGCTGGTTGGATTATTTATTATGAATCCTATTTATGCACATTTCATGTATCTGTAAGTATAGGTTTGTTTACTTATTAGTGTGCAAATTATTGTTGGTTATTTAAGTCTTACCATCTGAAAATCAATGTTAAAATTCTGTAAAATGCATTGGATTGGGTCATTACCCATTGGGTGTTATATCACAATTTGTAGGCCAGGTATACATGGGTCTGATTGAATGCTATGGATGATATTTTGGTTAACCAAGTTGAAATAGCAGTAATTTCACAACAAACCAATCACTAACAATCGATTTCACATCACATTACTACTTTATTCCCTATTGTCAGACTACTAATTGGTTTATTACTCTGTAATCTGTCGATTGGGAATAATTAGTTGACCCATGTATTCCTAGCTGACCCCCATATTTCTAACCTAAAGCTTATTTTAAAACTTTAATTACCTGCATTTGTTTTACCTTTTGAGGAAATAGACTTTGATCATCTGAAGTTTTACCCCTATTTGTGAAGATTAGATATAAGGTTTGCTCTGAGCAGAGCCCAATTTAACTGTGTCAGAGCAATAAGAAAAGTTAGAAACCTTAACCAATACTGCAAGTAAAAGCTCTTCCAAACTTCCAAACTGCTATTTGGGATTCTAGATTTGTGTATTTCCTTGCATAGTAAGGGTGTAGTCAAAAGAGTGGTTTTTAATGGTTTAGTTTTTGGTTGTCTGTGATACTTGGATTTGCAAGGCAACATGGGCTGAAGGTTCCCATTTTTGAGGCTGCAGGCCTATAGCAAATCTTTTCACTGCCATTCTCTAAAACCAGCTGTTAGGACCAACATATTGCAAGCGTGCATTGCATTTTTTTTCTTGTGGATGTTGGTATGACTGCATGCACACGCCTATGATGTTGCCATATTTCAAACCATTTTCCATAGATCTCAATTTATAAACTGATAAAAAATTTATGAGACAAGCAGTAGAACGGCGTCATGCATCTGTAAATGTAGATATCCAGGAGACAATGTTCACACATGCTTCACTGTCTGGTAAAGACAAAATAAATTAAAGGCAAGTGCAAGAATATATTAAAAAATGGGGAGTCCGTCATAAAATAATTTACAAAGCTGAGCCTCAATTTAGTAAAGTGTGCATCCTATTTGTCTTGTGTTAATCACATCTGTGACAGTTCTTTCCCTAAATAGCATGTGTGTCTTTTCATTTATAGGGTGTAAAGATTCAAAATATTTACACCTAATGATGTAAGTCACAACACCTTTATTGGGTGTGAAGCTTCTATATATAGATCAAGGTTGCTTGTAAAATCTATGGCTAAAATTCTCTGCCATGTGATCCCAAAAAGTCTGCACAGAGGTTAATGAGGGTTATTGGCTAATGGAGATAACTAAAAAGACAGTCCAGCTCCTTTCTCTAAGGTTACATGGGTTAAAGACCTCACACATTTTACTCTGTTACAATTCTAATAGGAACTGTTACTAAGATTAACATAGGTTGCACAGTTGACTCAAGGTGAGGTTTATATTGTGGTAAGAGAAAATGAGAGAGAGTGATTTGTTAAAATCAGTTTAATAGATGCCTTTAAAAGCATGTATCAAATGTAAAAAACCCTTTAACTCTCTTTGTCTGTGTATTCCTATTAATCCCAATTTTGTTGCCAGATACTTTTCTCATTTGCTTTGGTATGTTCCTATTATTCCTCATTGGCAAGTATGGACTGGTTTACACTTAGTAATTAAAAGGTATATATTGAGGTAGAATAAAAATGGTAGCAAAATAAAAAGAAACAAAAGTATTTAAAAGTTGCAGGTATACTCAAAGACTTATTACTGTTTTTTATACTACACAGTGGGGCCAGTAGTGGGTTACATTTTAGTTTTGGGGATGGACATGCCCTTTAAAGATATCTATTTATTAAACTGATTCTTAATGAGATTTTATCTCCCCACAAAATAAACTTCAACTGCACAACCTATGTAAATCTTTATAACTGTATCTTATATAAGTGGTGACTACTGATTTACTAGGACCCAAGCTACAGAGGCTCACTACCATTGGGTCTGAGAGATAACTTTTCACACAGTTCTTAAAGGAAATTGCAGAAAATACTCTCATGCTAGAAATGGTGAGTGTTCTGTTAACAGGTTTTGCATTTCTTGAGAAGCACCTTTGCAGGTTGTATATAGCTTCAATCTATTAGATTACCAGTAGAACTTTTATGGCCAGATGACCTGTATTATCCATTTTAAAAGATACAGAAGTAACTTCCCACTGGAACACACTGCATATAGACAGGCCACCCACTCTGCTAATGAATGAGTTATAGCTACTCATTGTGTCTACCTTTTTTTTTCATTTGCTGTTTCCCTTTTTTTGACAGTCATAATAAGCAGACGTCAAAAACGCCTCCAGCTCTTAAGAATTCGACAGAAGGATGCGAAAAAACGGCAAAATATTGCTCCCCAGGAAGGCACTTATAGACGAAAGGCCAATCCTATAAAAAGATACACTGGGGATATTCTTGCACCGGTAAGAATATGTGGAGACGGAGGATGCTTCAAATTATGTAAGCTCACACTTAAACACACAACCTTCCCACAGACCAGACTTTGAAACTAATGATGGCCATACACGCAATGATGTAGATTGTATGATGTGTGCCGATTTGGTCGTGTGTGTAGTAAAGTACAATGAACGGCCTGATTTGTTTCTTACTGGACATGCTGAGAAACATTTCTTAGACTGAAATTGATTGCACGGTCATACAATTGTATTGTTCCATGTGTAGCCACCTAGGACAAGGACGACTTCACTCACAAAAACCTTGCTCCACAGTTAGAAAGTACCCAGGGAGAAGACCTAAACCACATGGTCCTTAACCCTGGGTTCACTTTCTAACTGATTTACTCACCTAAAGTTTCCTTTGGTGCTCCGATCCTGAAGTCCGCCTGGGACTGGGCCAATGAGGAGACGTGCTCTAAAAGAAGTGTCTTCTTATTGTGGGATCAGAGTGCCAAAGTAAATTTTTAAGGGGAGTAAATTTAGGGTTAGAAAGTGAACCTAGGAGTGAGGACCGTGCGGTTTAGGTCTTCATCCTGTGTACTACAGATGGCATAGATGACACAGATGAAAGTGAGGTGAGTATAATTGTCCTTTTTAAGATTCATTCAGTGGATGGCATAAATATAATTTGGAGAGAGCTATACACCTATAAACACAAATTCCATGTGTTACTAGACTTAAGGTGCCCATGCACTTCATAGATATTGACTTGAGAAAGGAGGTTAGTCCAAAACATGTAGCACACATGTTTGTTTAAATAAAACTCACTTTTTTCTCAGCTTTTAGTCTGTGCCTTTCATATGCTACACTTGTTACTTTACTTACTTGGATATTATACCTGGATCGGAGGAGACCAGTAAGTGTAGCATATAGGAACTGCTCAACTATTGGTATTAAGGGTCCCTACCTTCACAAGTACTTCATAGATATTAGATAAATGACACTAAAGGCAAACATCTAATACAGTATCTTTAGCACTTTCCTTGGACTCTCACTCCTGGCCCATTAATTTGCAAGTCACTCACAAAAAAGAATGGGTCAGGGGAACGCTGGAAGTTGAATTCTAATGTATGGTCACCATTACAGCACAAATCAATGATGTCATACACATGCAAACAAACACTTAGGGGCATATTTATAAAAGAGCGAAAAGTAGCGAAATGTTTTCGCATTCGCTTTTCGCATGGGTTTTCGCCAAAAAGACAGTTAACACTATTTATAAAGGTAGTGTTAACGAATGGCGAAACCGTTTCCGCGAGCTATCGCTAAACCCTTTTCGCCTAACTTCGCAATGGTAATTTTAGCAAAAAAGGAGCAAAAAGGCATAAAGCGATTTATAAAAGAGCGAAAAGTGGTTTTTGCGTTAAAAAGAGCGAAAGATTAGCGCGACCCTGAAGGTGGTGAAAAGTCATTGTTTGAGCGAAAAGGCATTCTAATGGGTAATATGCCTTGAAAAAGCGAACGCGCATTAGAAGGGCGATCGCGCATTAGAGTGTAATATGCCTTGGAAAAGCGACATTAGAAAGGCGAAAGCGCATTAGAATGTAATATGCCTTGAAAGGCGATCGCGCATTAGAATGTAATATGCCTTGGAAAAGCTAACGCGCATTAGAAAGGCGAACGCGCATTAGAAAGGCGAACGCGCATTAGAAAGGCGAACGCGCATTAGAAAGGCGAACGCGCATTAGAAAGGCGAACGCGCATTAGAAAGAGGAATGCACATTAGAAAGGCGAACGCACATTATAATGGAATATGCCTTGGAAAAGCGACCGCACATTAGAAAGGCGACCGCACATTAGAAAGGCGAACGCACATTACAAAGGCGAATGTGCAGTGCAAAAGAAAATTGTATTCCAATTGAGAAATTCTAAGAAGATTGACTAAATAAGACATGGCTGACTTCTTGGTAAATGTGAGGTGGCCATTTTGAACTTGACATCATTTTCTAGTGGGCTTTTCTGGTTTCGAATGGTTTTCACAATGCAGTCTTCTTAGATGCGTTAAGTTTTCGCTGCGATACTTTTCGCTCTTTATCGCGCCCGTTCGCCTTTTTCAGCCGCGAAGTGTGTTTTTTTTCCGCTTTTTTATAAATAAGGCGAAACAAAGCCCCAAATGGCGCTATTTTCGCTGCGATGTGCTGCGCTAATTATTTGGCGAAAAAGACAATCCTTTATAAATATGCCCCTTAGTGTAGATAAATTATGGCTTTATCCAATTTATGTTTAATTAGGTGCAATTAATAGCTCCATATTGCAATGCCTATTCTGCTGCAGTACTATTAAAATGAACTTTGCATCTAAAACATTATTATTTTATACAAAGTGCCACAAATATTTATGTTAACCATATATTTACCATAGTTATATCCCATTCCCTATCTGAACTAGAATGCAGGGTTGCAAGTACATCTCAACAGTTATTACATACTGAGGTAAAACAGAATGTGGAAGTAAAGTATTTAATGTTGTTGTTGGTACCATGCATTCAGCGCTGTACTTATAGACATGATAAAGACTGATAATTGGGAATGGCTGTTTTAGGAAGTTAAGTGAAATGTATATGGAATGTCTGGCTCTACTAATGTTTTTTTTACATTTTGAACCCTTAGAGTTACCTCCAGAGCCTGAGGGAGAGGCAGACTGGGACTGGCACATCCATGAGCAGCCTGAGCACAAACATGCAAACAATTGTGGACATGGACTATGAGTGTGGTTCTACAGTACCCCTTACAGCCACTACCCCTGTAATTCGAGTATGAGGTGTATAAGTTCCCAATGATACACTATTGCAAGTAAATTCTAACAGGGCTGTACTCTTAATTTTGTGCCTTAAGCAATATAACATGTTATTTCAAAGTGTTATGTACTGCCACTTTTTGAAATGAAGTTTATTAAATTCATGGGATTTTGTTTACAGATATGTACGCTTATCCCCTACAGGGAAGATGTTTTGCAAAACACATTGTTGCTAAAGAGGATATCTTTTTTAGGTGCTACTTGAGAAGAGGTTTTGCTGGAACAAATAGACATTTAGTGTGTGTGTGTGTGTACATGCGTAGGCCCCTTTAATAAAATACTATACGGGATTTGAGCAAATTTCCCGGAAGAGATTTATCAGAGGCTTTGCAGCTTTGGTTGTAGCTCACCCTTGCTGTCAGCTGGTGTTAAATACTTGTGCTAAAGGAGCCGCGCGCAGCCTCTGGTAAATAGGCTTGCAGTAACACAAGTGTATCTTCTGATACTCGCGCAGCAGCCACAACCTTGGGGTTAACCCTTTAACCCTAAAAAAGAGTGATGCAGCCACCCATAAATCCCCTGCACATCTCTAAATGTTTATGTGGAAATTGCATACATTTACACATTATCATAAAACCATGCATAATAACTGGATGCACTAGTCAGAGTGCATCCAGGCCCCTGAATGAACCTAGGAGCATGGGCTCAGATGTACATGGCTAGATTAGAAACAAACATATTTTGATTTTTTTTTATCCCCCTGTATTGTCAATGACCTTAAAATATAAGAGTCATGTATAGGGCGTGGGCAGCAAGCCTTATTTTTAGCATGTCTGCACTGACCCCAGTGCTTGATGCACAACATTTGACTTACATTGATGGAGGCACACAAAATAATGTTCCGTCTAAATGTCTAAAGAGACTGCCTCAAAAGCAATAATATAGCAACTTTATATATATATGAATAAATAAGCAGACTAAATCTTGTCAATTGTGCAAATAGTCGAATATAGTCCCTACCTATGTATGTCGTAAATTCCCTTTTATACAATATTTGGCAATTGTAACATCTCATATGTCAATTTTGTTATTTCCTTTGAAGTTTAATGCGTTGCAATAATAATAATGCGTAACAGTTCACAGTCTAGAATAGACATTTGAAGATCTGGAATTAATGTATTTCTTTTGTATAAACATACACACACGTGGATTTATTTAAAATAACTTTTCTAATATACCCCATAGTATCGTTTACAAATCATATGGAATATTGCCAATGCTGCATATTCTGTTGCAATATATGCTAAAATATAAAATTAGTTCTATGCTATGTTGATGCATTGTACAAAGTTCAATGGTTTAGAGCTCAGTACAGTCAGAAGGCCGAATTTCCTTTAAAATAAAAAAAACAGTATGGAAAGAATAGTGTTCAGCACTGACCTGCCTTACAGAATTTGAGTTAATATGCCTTCCCTTTATTTGGGTAGGTGCTCAAGTTCCTCAATCATAGAAACATTACTTGTGCCATAACACTCTTAGGTTTAACCTTCTTGGAAATAAGTGGCATAGAATCTATCCTTTTTTTTTTTTTTTTTTTTTTACGTCTGTACAATGCAGTACTGTGTTTGAACCACTATGGCCTTGGCCTTTTGTAATAAAGAATATTTATGGGATTAGATGTGTTCTATACTTTGTTTCTTTAAATTTCATGGAACTGTGGAAGGAATTTGCTGAATGCTCAAAGGGTTTTAAAGAGAATAATCATTTAATTTAGTGAACAAAAGGGGTTGAAGATGTCTGCCACTTTTATCTAGAGTGAGTATATTCTTTTGGGTTAAATACCGATGGTAAATATAACAGGCACAAATATTGTCACCAAAGTAGCACCCACTCTAATATAAGTACTATTTCAAGCAATATTTACTGTTGAGATTAAACCCCCACTATTAAGGTCCATATTGGGGCCATCTCACAACTCTCGACTGTAAGACGAACAATCGTTTCGGGCGAGTATTGGTTAATGTATGGGCACTTGGTAGGACAAAACTGCCATCCGCTCAAGCATCATTGCTAACCCCAACCTTACAAACTAAACTCCCTGGCATTCCTGAACTGAGATACTCACCCTGACCTCCACCGTCCTCTTCCCCAGTTGTTGGTGCCTCCTATTAAATGTGCAGAGGATGTAATCGGTCCACAGAATTCATTTATTAGCTGTGACATGATCCATTTCACAAGAATGTGAAGGAGCTGTGCTACCCAGAATCTTGCCAAGGTCTGATTTAGTAGTTAAAACAAACTTTATTGAACATATTTAAAAAGTACACATCAGATTAGGCACACCTGACACATTTCATTCGAAATCACACTTCATCAGAGACTTTGTGATAGAGGGTATATATATATATATATAAGCACAGGTCAGCACTCCTCTCGTAGTAGCATCAGCCCGAGTGCCCATCACAAAAAGTCACATATAGGCAAGGAAGATAGCACTCATGGGTCTTGGCAAATAAAACAACTTCTTTATTGGTAGTAACATCTACGTGTTTCAACCCAATATGCGGGCCGTCATCAGGATGCAGTAATACAATATCCCTTACCCCAATTTATTACCATCCACAGTGAATATGCTCCACCCACCACATGAGAATCCCAATTTGCACATAAATCCAACACACCTGTTATTACAGATTAAAATAAAACAAAAACACTGCTGTTTTTAAACCGAACACATTGGTACACGTATTACAGAGATTAAGCACAAACTGTACATGCTTCTATTTTAGGGAGCCAGATGGACACAAACAGGTAAACGAAACATAAAAGTTTCACAAGAAACATGAAAACTGTTAATTTTGTCCACCAGGGGATTTTATCCTTATCCACAAAGGGTCCCAGTTGTTCCCCCATTAGACCATCGATGATCATACAACGGAGGCTCGACAATGGATGAGACATCTTTTTGAAATGCCTGGCAACTGCTAAGTCGCCAAACTTACTGGCAATCGATCTCACATCACCCGCCTGCAATGCACCTCTAATGGATGCACGATGATTAGCCATTCACTCTTTTAAATTGTCCCCTCTCTTATACGTGTATCAAATGCGAATATTTCTAAAGGGCAAGGATCTATCTCGACTGATCAATTCCCATCTCCGGTAAATCATCCCCCTAAGTTGTCCACTATAGGGAGTATATGTTGTACAAAAATCTACTGACTGGCTGTCCCTGGCAGCCCTTTCATTTTAGAAGGAGTGGTACTCAAACAGTAAATGGCCTTAGCCCTATTTAATTGATGGAGAAGTTGGTTGGGCTTGTAGCCTCTATCACAGAACCTACGGTACATCTCGTCCAACTGGACCTCTGCTGTTGGCTTATCACTGTTATTACGCAATGTTCTCAAAAACTGACTGTAGGCAATGCCATATTTGGATTTCGCAGGATGACAACTAGTGCCATATAGTACAGAATTTTTGTCAATCGGTTTTCTATACAAACCAATCCCAGACCCGGTCTTAAATATTTTCAAATCTAAAAATTCAATTTCATTGAGACCGATTGTCATGGTCAGCTTTATAGGTGTGTTTAAATCATTTAGCTTGGCAACAAATGCTGTTGCTTCCTGCTGGCTCCCCTTCCATACAAACAACAAATCATCTATGTACCGTCTGTACAAATATGCTGACCTTTCCAAAACAGGATCTATATACCTTCTCTCAAATATTGGCATGAATAGGTTGGGCAGGGATGGGGCCACATTTTTTTTAAGTTGTATGTATGTATGTATATATATATATATATATATATATAATACGTAAGTGTGATATATTATAATGGGAGCTGCAGTGGTATATATCCTTATAAAAATCACTCAGCTATGTCACTAAGTGACTCATTTCTTATATCCCACTTCTCCGCCCATTTCAGTGGTCATGCCTGGACAATGACTCAGCATTTTTTGCTGTGTTTAACTTCACTAACAGAACCTGCTGGAGCTGCTTCCTGTCACTTCATAACCAATGTCTCTCCTCCACAAACATTTGTTTAACCGTATAGATGCTGGGCTGGGATGTTCCTTTCTACTGGGTTTAAATTACAGAAGGTAGCTTGGGGGATTTAAGGTGGAAATAGGGACAAGGCTAGAATTTAAAATGTGAATGGGGTGAAGGAATCCAATACTTATGTATTATAAGAAATAATACGCCCCTTCACATTATAATATAAGGACATTAAGCCACCTCAGAGTTCCCTGTCCTGTATAAAACTACTCGGCCTACGGCCTCGTGCTTCTATATGGTCAGGGAACTCCTTGGTGGCGTAATATCCTTATATTACACTGTAACATTATCCCTTGTATATATATCCCTTATATATATATATATTATCCCTTTTATATATATATATAGATAGATAGATAGATAGATAGATATATATACATATATACTAGCAAAAGTGTGCCTGCAAGTCTGAGAATAGGCACAGGCTATCCTGCCACACTATGTGGTTCAAACTAAACATGCTATGTTCATACTTATTAGTATTCACCACGGCAAGTGGCACATTTATAGCTGCTTATGTTTCAACTTGGGAGCACAGGATACTGATTGGATCAGGTTTAAAGAAAAGGTTTGGCAATTAGGCCTGGTGAAGCTACTGAGACTTAATTGGGATGTTTCATCCGCAGGTTATAAGGACAGGAGGATTTAAATCAATACTATCAGTAGCAGCCACCATAGATTAAAGGGCATGTCCACCCCCCTAACTAAACAAAACTTTAACCCACTACTGGCCCCACTGAGTAGTTTAAAAAAATCATTACCTTACATCTCTGCTCCTTATGGTTCCCCTGTAGTGCTTGTCCAAAGTCCAGGAAACTGAGGAGTAGTAGCTGTCTTCCTGCCTAAAAGGTTTCTGCCTCCTCCTTGCCCTCTGAGAAGACAGTGGCATGCGCAGGGGAGACCCCCCCCCCCTCCCCCCATGGCTGCCCTTCATGTAGTGTTCATTTTTTATATATATATATTGCAGGGCATCCCCTCCCACCCCCAAACTGCTATATAGGAAGCATAAATATAGAATCCGAACTGTACTTTCAGATCTTAGCTTCCACGGTGTGTCTGCCTCTCAGCCAATCACAGCCACGTTCCAGTCCCCTGCTTGTACTTCCGGCAAGCAGGGAGCCGGATCAGAACGACGATGGAGCGAGGGGCTGAAAGTAGAGTTTAGATTCTATTTTTACACACCTAACATAGCGGTTGGGGGTGGGAGGGGATTCCCTGCAATATATCAAAAATGAATATCGAGGGTGTAGAGATGACCTTTAATACAGAGAACAAATATACAGAGAAAACAGGGAGCATAAATGGTATTTTCAGCTCTGCTGCCATCAATTTGTACCAGATCACTGCTTTATGGAATGATTATGGGTAGCATGGCACACAGTGGGTTACTCTGGCGGTCTGGCACAAAGCAGACATTGCACTTACTTTCTTTAATCAATATAAACCAGTTTTAATTCAACAGTTAGTATTGCAATGATTTAATAACAAAACAAACAGTTTCCCCACATAACGTGCAATAATGGGGTAGTCCCTGCCTATGGTGCACCACTTTATATATTGACCATGCCTGTATATTGTGTGTCCTTGTAAGTTGGTGTACACTTATCTGTTTCCTCAGAGTTTGTATCCAATAAGGTAAATTGTCCAATAATCTGTCCTCCCAACAGGTGGTAACTTATACACAGGATCTAGTGTTGTATTCATCACACTGTGCAAGGGATCACACCAAACAGATCAGTCCCAAACTTCTATTCACTTTCTATCCTCCTAGCCATATAGAGCAGGGATGTCTCGTCTCATTACTCACTGACACCACCTGCAGGCTGGAGGTGGTATATCGGAGCCTTTGTGTAAATGTCCATTACAATACACATCACGTCCTGTGTATCGGACAGAAAGTTGTTTTGGATTACACTTCCTTTCAGACCCAGGTGTGTGGTTTAGGATGCCATTTTGACCATTCAATTTTGACATAGGAATCTCAGCTCAGTAAGTAAGTTTGTATATTTTGTGTTGTACCTAATATAAGTCAGTGCTATACTTTATATAGATTTATTGATGGTCATTTAAATGGTAATAGTGAGATAGTACACACATACATATACACCTTTCCTATATGTAATATCATATACCGACCACCTCATTGGTATCTCCTAAAAACTTAATGCAATCTCCTATGAAGATATAAATATATTTATATAATATAAATGATGTAAAATAAAAATAGAAAAGCATAAATATGATAATACCTAGGAAGAACAGAATATACAACAACCTGCACATGAAATATATTATACAAGGGAGCGTGGATATAGTCAAGACCTGTCAGGAAGCAGTCGAGGAGTGTGATCGCGGGAAGTTCCCTGCTGGGGAGATGATTAGCCTATAGATATATTTTAGTTTGGGGGTGGACATTCCCTTTAACTCTTTGACAGCTCACTAGTACTGTTATAGACCACAAAGGAAGATAGAAGCTGACAGCTCTCCAGCTTGTACCTCTGTCCATTCAACCTGGCTTCTCTCATCTCAAACCCAGGCATGTATGTTACATTAGAGAAGGAGTAAGACAAATGGGAGATTTCAACTTTGGCTACTCTCGTTACAAACTGCAAAGGGAGTTTGGAGAACTCCCATGGGATATATGCATTTAAAAAGAATATATATAAAATATAATCCCTGTTGACGTTTGCTGCTAGCGCTTTCTGCTGTCAACTTCTCTCTCAACTTCCACTATGCATGCAAATTGTAATGAACAATTTAGGAGTCGAGCAAGCTGCTCTTATTTATTTTCCTTGCAATTCTTCATTTCAAGGGGTGAGGATTACTTTAAGCTTTTTTTTAACAGCAACTGAATCAATTCTTATTCTACGAGTTATGAAAAAAGGGTTATTAGTTACTGTAAGGGTAGTTTCTGTCCAGAAAATGGAGCCAGACTATACAGTAGTGAGAGCCAAGGAAAAGGGAGTGGACATGCAGTATGAATACTACAACAATATAAAAGAAAAATGTAATTGAAGTAGCATTTCATAATATGCATTATTAATTGAAATTCTTTTCATATTGAGAATTTTCCTAGCTCGCGGAGTACAAAGGTGAATATTTATACTTTACTGTAAATAGACCGCTTACACAAATGGACATGATTACAGTAAGCTGGACAATTTATAAGAAAGAAAATGTGCTTGATCCATTGCAGAAGGAGAACACTCATCAGGCATGATCAATATTGCTGGAGTTTACTGTGCAAATATAAGATCGTTAAAGAGTAACTGTGGTCTCAAATTCTTCCAAACTAGTAATAATTATATAAACAGCATTCCATCACACCTTCTAAATAAAACCTATATCACATCTCGATAAAATTTGTGAGAAGTTATTACTGGAAAGGTTCAGTAATATTACTTCCTGGTTGAACGCTTCCTGGTTTCAGCCATGTAACCAGCTTGTAGTCATGTGACCAGCCTTTGCCTGCATTAATAGGCTCCCCTTCTCAACTGTCAATTTTTTCCCCAGGTACTTCCTGATTTCCCCAGCATTAAAGGGACTGTAAACTCCCCTAAACTCCCAAAAATAATTCTGTGCCATTCGTTTCTATTATTCACAGGGAGGTGAGAACGCTTATTCTCGCCTCCCTGTGAATAATAGGACGCTCGGAGAACCTGGAACTTAGATTACCTGCCACTCC
Organism: Hymenochirus boettgeri; assembly: GCA_019447015.1. Classification (NCBI taxonomy): domain Eukaryota; kingdom Metazoa; phylum Chordata; class Amphibia; order Anura; family Pipidae; genus Hymenochirus; species Hymenochirus boettgeri. Next base: position 268,674,330 of record CM033470.1, on the reverse strand, counting down.
ACTCGCAGCCGCTCCTTCACTGAACAGCTGTTCTTTCCCGATCGCGCGCCCTATCTTTTGTAGTCAAACAGAAGCAATTCAGAGCGCACTTCAGTCTTGAGTATTCAAATCAATTTATTAAACACATGACGTTTCGGTGTCCGTGCGACACCTTCCTCAGACCGAAACGTCACGTGTTTAATAAATTAATATGAATACTCAAGACTGGAGTGCGCTCTGAATTGCTTCTGTTTGGATACTATTACCATTGGCTATGGTTTTTGGAGCAGCACCCAGCGATTTCAACAATATACTATAGGTGTGCGGGGGAACTATCTACTTCTGACTATCTTTTGTATTGGCGCGCATGCGCCTAAGATAGGGCGCGCGGTCGGGACAGAGCGGCTGTCAGTGAAGGAGCGGCTGCGAGTGGAGCGGCGGTAAGGTAAGTGCCAGGTCCCCCGAGCGTCCTATTATTCACAGGGAGGTGAGAATAAGCATTCTCACCTCCCTGTGAATAATAGAAACGAATGGCACAGAGTTATTTTTGGGGGTTTAGTGTTCCTTTAAGGGCACGGCCACACTGTGCCGCATGCGATTTCATGTGCAACTTCGTTGCGTTTGCGCACGCGTTTTCTTTATTAGGTATAGAAAACCGCATGCGATTGCGACTAGAAAATGCGAATCGCAACGCACCTGAAATGCGCATTTTCGGTGTGTTGCCGCGTTTTCAATGATCTGAAAAAAACGCAAGCGCAAACTAATAAGAAATGCAGCAGTGTGGCCTAGCCCTTAGTCTTAACTGAGCATGCTTCTCCCCCGGGGCAGAGGCCAGGTGATCTCACTCAACCTGCTGGAAGCAGGAAGTTTGAACATTCACCCCAATGTAATTTCTCACAGGCTCCAACAAGAGATGTGATTGTTGGCTCAATGTAAAGGAAATACCGCAGGCTTTCATTTAACCCTCACTTGTTTTGAGACCACAGTTGCCCTTTAAATATATTAAAGGAAAACTATACTATAAAACTTAATCTATTGTTATACAGTGCTGGGGTATGTGTACTTTATTAATAAGCATGTCCACTCAAATGGGTCCACCAATAGTGTCAGAACATATGCCTTATCAAGGAGGCATAACCTGCACCAGGACAGTGCTGGCAGAACAGGGCTTGTAAATTATAGATTGTGGGGATTTTTTCAGCCATTTTGTTCCTAGAGAAGTAAAAACAGACTCCCTACAAATTGTATATGGGGACAAATCTTACATAAAATGTGTGTGTGTGTGTGGGGGGGGGGGGTTGGTGACAATAGTGGCTATTCAAAAAATGTTTTCCCCATTTCATCAATTGTTTTGGGGGAATCACCTGAATGTAAGCTCCCATAATTCACCTTATCTGGGAACACAGGAAGCTGCAGCACGTTAAGCTAGGTACACACCTAGCGATTTTTCCTCCTGACCGACCGTTCGATACTTTCGAACGGTCGGCCAGGAGGAAGGACTGTCGCCACGCACCGATCGTGCGGTCATAGAGGATCGGACGAGGTTTTCCACCCTGTCCGATTGTCCTTTCGTCCGATTCGACGAACGGTCGATCGGACATGGGCACATTCGGATTCGATAATTTCGGTCCGATCGACCGATACACTGAACTATCGGTCGATCGGACTGAAATATCTAATCGTGTGTACCCAGCTTTATGTTACAGCTCAGAGATCACCCCCCCCCTCTGACACAGAACACAGATTTCAGTGCAGTTTTTGTGTAAACACATTACAAATGCTCCTGTCCTTTACAATGATAAATGCCTTTGCTTTTCATACAAAAAATAAGTTATCTTTGCAGTTTATTTCTTTGCTGGCATGGATATAAGAAACAGAATATTAAAGGGCATGTCCACCCTTTTAAACAAATTTCAGCCACTAATAGAATAGGTTCCCTCAGCCCCAACCGCCATAAAAATAATTTAAGAAAGTGACCAGATCTTTACTTACCTTCCCTCTCTCCTCCAACGCCCGCCCCGGCCTTCTGCTTGCAAGACACTGCAAGCAGGGGGCGGGACCGGCAGCCCGGCCGTGATTGGCTGAGAGGCAGCCAATCACGGACGCGGCTGCCGGCTTCTCAGAAAAATGGCCGTGTGGTTGGGTGTCGTTGATGATCTGCCTGACGGATCTGGTAACGAGCCCTGAACGCACAGCTGTTTTGGCCGACAAAGTGCCCATACGCAGCACAATTATTGGCCACAACCGCTGTGCATACACAGCGTGCATCATGGATCGGCCCCCCACAATCGCAGGTGTATGAGGCTTTAGGTTGATACACACATGCAATCGCATGGGGGCCGACCCCTCAAATTAGCTAATGCCTGTATGGTCCTTAAAGGGACACCAAACACCGAATATATTAAATAGACTAGACATTAAGCCCGTTACGTAAACGGGCGCTAGAATACATGTGTAGAAACATTTATTTTTCCAGAGCAAGAGACGTGGACCATTTTGCACTATATTCCTCAAATTGTTTATTAATTTTCCCTCAGCCCCTGTCCATACACTTTGAAGGGACCTTTTTCCCTCAGCCCCTGTCCATACCTTTGAAGGGACCTTTTCCCTCAGCCCCTGTCCATACACTTTGGAGGGACCTTTTCCCCTCAGCCCCTGTCCATACACTTTGAAGGGACCTTTTTCCTCAGCCCCTGTCCATACATTTTGAGGGACCTTTCCCTCAGCCCTGTCCATACACTTTGAAGGGACTTTTTTTCCCTCAGCCCCTGTCCATACACTTTGGAGGGACCTTTTCCCCTCACCCCTGTCCCACACTTGGAGGGCCTTTTCCCCTCAGCCCCTGTCCATACACTTGGAGGACCTTTTTCCCTCAGCCCCTGTCCATACACTTTAAAGGGACTTTTTTTTCCCTCAGCCCCTGTCCATACACTTTGGAGGGACCTTTTCCCCTCAGCCCCTGTCCATACACTTTGGAGGGACCTTTTCCCCTCAGTCCCTGTCCATACACTTTAGAGGGACCTTTTCCCCTCAGCCCCAGTCCATACACTTTGGATAGAATTGTTTTCCCTCAGCCCTCCATAAGCTAACTGTCCTTTTCCTTTAGGTGTGTTCTCTAAAGAGGTCTTCTGTCTCTAACTGTTACGCTATTACCTGGAAATAGCAGGGACTGTGCAGCCGTGTGTTACTTCCGCCCATGAGACGCTGATGGAGGTACGCAAAAGTAAATTATGCCGCAAAGTAAAAGACTTTCCTGCACGAAAGGAAATGAAGGGGCTGAGAGGCTGCGGCGGGGGAGGTAGAGCACTGTCAATGCACTCTGTAATTGCCTGGAGGGAAATAACAGCAGCAGCCTGAGGAATAGAATGCACACCAAGTGGCAAAAAGAGGTAACTGCAGGACACACACGGACACAGGGACGCACACTTGCATTTTATTATATAGGATGCGAGGTGGATCTGTAATTCACAGGGAGTTAGTATAGTTTTTTCCTACCTCCTATGTGCAATAGAACTAAGCCACAGCAGCTCTATGCTTAACTGCTATGGCTGCACACACTGGTTTTAAACATCTGATCAGCAGGCCGGCCTATTATTCCTCTTATCTTTCTCTCTAGACAAATATGCGCACAAGATGGAGGGAGATTGGAACAGCCACTGATAAGCTTTTAGAACCAGCAAGCAAGGCAGCATATACTGCATAAAGAATAGCTGATTACAACATTGACGGGCAGGGGCAATCGCAGGATTTTCAAGGGGGGAAATCCTAAATGGGTTACCACTGAACAAGCCCAGGTGGAGGCTCATGACTAAATACATCCATGTATTTTATCATACCAGCAACCCCCTGATTCTATACAGAATAGTCCCCGTGTGCACAGATCACCATAGTTGCCAACAGTCCCGGATTACCCGGGACAGTCCCGGATTTAAGAATGCAGCCCCGATCTTCTGATGTCCCGGTAAATGTCCCGATCTGGAGCAAGCAGCGTGCATGTGGTTTTAGAATTTAAAGCCTTCCCCTGCACTGTTACTACTTTCAGATCCTCTCCTCCTGCAGGTGAGAGATCGAATTACAGTCAGTCTCACGTTCTGTGTGCACGTTAGGAAGGGGAGGGGGAAGTGCAGTCCTGTTGATCTCTCTGCCCTGAACACAATTTGAGGTTTGTGATCTATCTCTGCCTGTCTGTTACTTTAGCTCTGTATGCCTATCTAGTTCTATCTATCTGTATGTCTATCTATCTAACTCTGCTATCTATCTATCTATCTATCCAACTCTGCTATCTATCTATCTATCTATCTGTCTGTCTATCTATCTATCTAACTCTGCTATCTATCTATCTATCTAACTCTGCTATCTATCTATCTATCTAACTCTGCTATCTATCTATCTATCATCTATCTATCTATCTAACTATCTAACTCTGCTATCTATCTATCTATCTATCTATCTATCTATCTATCTATCTATCTATCTATCTATCTATCTATCTCTGCTATTTATCTATCTAACTCTGCTATCTATCTAACTCTGCTATCTCTCTCTCTCTATCTATCTATCTATCTAACTCTGCTATCTATCTATCTCTCTCTCTGTCTCTATATATATATATCTATCTTCTATCTATCTAACTCTGCTATCCATCTATATATCTATATTCTATCTATCTAACTCTGCTTGCTATCTATCTATCTATCTACAGTTTATATGTCTGTCTGTCTATCTATCTCTATCTATCTACAGTATATATCTATCTATCTGTCTGTCTGTCTGTCTATCTATCTCTGTTTCTCTAGCTCTGTCTGTTCCTACAGCTGTCATTCTATCTAACTATCTGTCTTTCTAGCGCTCTGTCTGTCCCTCTAGCTGTCTCTTTCTCCCTATGTGTCTCTCTCTATCTCTGTTGGTCTATCTCTTCCTAGCTATTTCTGTGCGTCTGTCTATTACTGTCTTTCTGTCTATCTTTCCATTAAAAGTGAGCGTGAACTGAAAGTTGGGGAGGGGCTAAAACTTGTGGTGGCACACAACAATTTTAAAAATGTGTCCCTAGAATTTTTTTGAGAATGTTGGCAACTATGAGATCACCCGCAGTGTGTACCTCCCCCCGCGTGTGCAAAACACCCGTGGTGCGTAACTTCCCCAACGCACACACACACACCCCAGCGGGTTAACTTTTTATCACAGATAGCCAATACAGATATCACCTTTACTTTTGTTATTAAGTATATTTATTAAGGCTGGGTACAAATAAACAGATTTTGCGGGCCAACCACCCATGTAGTGGTCGGTTGGTCTAAAAATCTGAGGTGATTTTGGCAGTGAATGATGTCGGTTGCCCTTTCACTTGGATCAAATTAATGGGCAATCTGACATGTTGGTAAATCACCACCGATCGTGTGGTCCATTAGTTGGGACCAACAGTGCTTCATCCCGGCCGAATGGCGGCGTATGCTTCGGACAAAAAATTTGTGCGTGTGTACCCAGTCTGACATTCTATTTTACTGAAAAATCCACATTTGTGCTACATTATCATTAGTGTCTTTCGAAGTCAGAGTTGTGACACTGACGGTGGATCTGATGGAATTTTGTTGGTATTGGGACCTATGGGGCAAGTTGAAAAATTTCCATTAACTGTTTCCCTTTACTACAGTAGAGGGAGACAATAACATCTGACCATGTATGTCAACATTAAAATCAACAAGATATACTGTATCACAAATCTAAAAATGCACCTAAATTTGCACCAAGAGACGTTTTGATTGCTAAACTTTACAAAGTATTGATTATGACAACAGCAAGAAAAACTGAAAGTTTCCAAACTACAAACCATACCAAGACATACAGTTATATGCGGACATTATCACCACTGGCAGTACAATGAAAAGACTTACTACCCATCACAACCATATTAAGAGAATATAAAATTCCTTACAGATGGGGTTTTCAGACAAAATTGCTGATCCTACGTAATGGAACTATAACCCCTATAACTAACTTAGAGGAAGGTTATGAATGTTTGAGCAAATGGGGTTTAAAAGACGATCAAACTGAAAACTACCAAAAGAAAAGGAACCCCCACCCCAATTTGTATGGTGTGGGAAAAAGCAGTAAGACACAAATGATCCCAAAATCCCTGAAACCTGCTTAAATAAAAAAAAAAAAAAAACGAAAATGAGCCTACTGGACATGAACATTTAATACCAATATATTCTTTTTTTTCTCTACTGAAAGCAAGTAGATATTATATTTTTATACTATGATCTATATCCTTTTTTTATGTAAATAGTTTGGGGAAGTTTAATATTGGTTTTAATCCGGGTCAGGTCTGTATGTATCAAAATCAATAGACACAGAGATGCAAAGCTCCCATATAAAAAATCATACCAACATAGAAATGACGGACTTACTTAGGGCCTATAGGGATGGCCGGTTCGCGGATCCGAAACCCGGATCCGCCGCGGATTTATCCCGTTCGCGAACGGCGGATTTTTCCGGATTTTCCGCCTTCCGAACTTCCGATTCGCGGATTTTTCGTATTTTCGAAAATTTTCGAAAATACGGGAAAACATGTATTTTCGCAAATTTTCGAAAATACAAGGATTTCTCTTAATTCCTTACATACGTATTTTCGAAAATTTTCGAAATTACGAGGATTACTTGTATTTTCAAAAATACATATTTCCAAAAATACATGAAAACTCGTAATTTCGAAAATACGTGAAAACTCGTAATTTCGAAAATACGAAAAATCTCGTTATTTCAAGGGTACTTTTTATTTTAACGGGTCCGCTCGCGGAATTCGCGGATCCTCGAGCGGACCGGATTTTGCGAAGTTCGGACATCTCTAAGGGCCTATATACTATTCTATTGTACAATTGATAATTTCTTATTCCAAAAAATATACTTTATATTATGGGGATTAAATTTATGTTTCCCCTAATTATTATTATTATTATTAATTTATATAGCGCCAACATCTTCCATGGCGCTTTACAATTACATAGTCATACATTACATACAGGGTAATACATGTTATACAAAGTCATACATATTACCTACACAGGTAAAGTAAACAGAGTGAGGAGTTTCTTACAGCAATACCGTGATACAATAGGAAAGAGGACCCTGCCCAAAGAGCTTACAAACTAGAGGATATGGGGGTGAGACATAAGGTGACGGGAATCGGTAGGCAGTGGAGTATAAAAGGTGGGTTGGATCAAATTGGGTAGTAAGAGGGGTAATGTTTAGGCCATGTTATATGCTAACCTAAAAAGGTAGGTTTTAAGGTTACGTTTGAAGGTGTTAAGAAACAGTGAGTGATGGACAGATGGAGGAAGAGAGTTCCAGAGCAGAGGGGCAGCACGATTAAAGTCCTGAATACGGGCATGGGAAGAGGTGTCCAGGTGGATGAGAGGAGGGTATCATTTGCAGAGCGGAGGTTGCGCCTGGGATGGTATCGCTGGATCAGCTCTGAGATATATGGAGGGGTTGTGTTGGATAGTGCTTTATAGGATAAGGTAAGCAGTTTAAAATGAGGTTTTGAACCTCATTTAAGGCACTTCCCATGAGCGATTAGCTCTGAGCGATTTCCTGTTTTAAAGAGATTTTTCTGTTTTTAAGAGAATTGACAGCGTTAAAAAACTAAAGCGTTTATTAACTGTGGTTGCAGCCTAGTAAATGTACTAACCTAACACTATTTATTTCTAGGAGGGTGCCTGTGTAAGTAATTAATCACTAGTGTATTTTTATTTTTTTTTACTACTTACTGCTTGAATAAGGTGGTAGGAATTGTTTGAGTAAACTCAAAGCACTGGATTACTAAAACAAATACTTGTGTTTAAAAAACACTGTTACCTGTGGAGCGGGGGCTGGTAGGAGACAAAGGAAAGGGTTTTTTTTTTTTTCTCTCTCTCTCTGATTGGATGGGGGTGTAACTAATTGGTTTAAATTGGCTGAGGCCTGTTGGCTCTGGTTGGTTTTGAACCTCATTTAAGGCACTTCCCATGAGCAATTAGCTCTGAGCGATTTCCTGTTTTAAAGAGATTTTTCTGTTTTTAAGAGAATTGACAGCGTTAAAAAACTAAAGCGTTTATAACAAGAAAGCGTTTAAGAACAACACTATTTCTCTGCTGTGTATTGCTGTGTCTCTGCTGTGTATTGCTGTGTCTCTGCTGTGTATTGCTGTTTAGTATGGACAGTTTTGTTGGGGCCGCGCAATGTGCATCCTGCCGCATGTATGGGATCTTGGAGCAGCCGCCCCAGGGGACCTATGTATGTGTCAGGTGTGAGTGGGTTGCCCATTTGGAATCTGAGGTACAGAGTCTAAGGGGTAAACTTGCAGCATTGCAGGACTTGGCAAACCTGGGGGAAATGCAGGTACTGGCAGGGGCCAGTAAACTGGTGGGTGGAGATGGGGCAGATAAGGTGGAGAAGTAAGATAGATTTGTAAGGGTCACCAGGGGAAGTAGGGGACGGAAGGATAGGGGGGCTTCTTCCCAGCTGGTCGATCCCAACAGATTTGCCATTTTAGGTGAAGATGTGGAGGACGATGGCTCGGAAGCAGCATGTATGGAGCGGGCCTTTCCCTTGAGCACCCAGGGGACGGCCATCTCCAATACAAGGGAGGGAGAACTGGGGGCTAGGAAGGATAGACAGGTGGTAGTGGTAGGGGATTCTATTATTAGAAGGGTAGATAGGGTAATCTGTCGCCAGGACCCTGCATGCCGAACAGTGTGTTGTCTGCCTGGTGCTAGGGTTCGACATGTGGTGGATCGTGTAGACAGATTATTGGGTGGGGCTGGGAGTGACCCGGCGGTCTTGGTTCACATTGGTGCCAATGACAAAATTAGAGGTGGAGGTGAGGTCCTTAAAAATGATTTCCGAGAATTAGGGGCCAAGTTAAAAGCAAGGACCTCCAGGGTAGTGATTTCAGAAATACTACCGCAGCCACGTGCTACGCTAGGGAGGCAACGGGAGCTCAGGAGTATAAATGCGTGGCTAAGGGAGTGGTGTAAGGAGATGGGGTTTGGGTTTTTAGAGAACTGGGCTGACTTTTCTGTTGGCTACAGGCTCTTTAGTAGTGACGGATTGCACCTCAATGGTGGTGGTGCAACTGTTTTGGGGGAGAAGATGGCTAGGGGGTTGGAGGAGATTTTAAACTAGGTATGGGGGGGAGGGAACGTTTAACTACACAGGGGTAGATAGAGAAGTTAGGGATCTGGGGGCTAGTAACACAACGGAGGGAGGAGAAGGAGGAGGGGGGAGCATAGAGGATAAGGAGGCATGTACGACCATGTATGGAAGTAAATCAATTGATAATCTAAAATGTATGTTTACAAATGCAAGGAGTCTGGCTGGAAAAACCGGCGAACTTGAAATAATAGCGTTAAAGGAAAGGTATGATGTAATTGGTATAGCAGAATCATGGCTTAATGATTCACACGACTGGACAGTAAATATTGAAGGGTACTCCTTATTTAGACATGACCGAGTTAATAAGAAAGGAGGAGGAGTATGTATGTATGTTAAACAGGAATTGAAGCCAAATTTAAAAGATGGAATAGATGGGGGAGCAAACGATGCGGCAGAAACATTATGGGTGGAACTGTGTACAGGAAGCAAGAAGGTAGGTAAATTAATTGTTGGAGTGTGTTATAAGCCGCCAAATGCCGGGGAAGAGGTGGAAATGAATCTCCATATGCAGTTGGCGAAGGCTGCTGGTATGGGGCATGTTCTGGTTATGGGGGATTTTAACTACCCTGAAATAGATTGGAGTAATGGAACTGCCAGCACCTCAAAAGGTATAAAGTTCTTAAATTTCCTATATGAGCATTTTCTTTCACAGATGGTAGAAGTTCCTACTAGAAAGAATGCGTTGTTGGATCTGGTGATATCTAATAACCCAGAGCTCATTTTGGAGATGAAGGTAATGGGAAGCTTAGGGAATAGTGACCATGATATAGTGTCATTTAATATAGGTTACAGAAAACTAAAGTGCACTGGCTTAACAAAAACTTTTAACTTTAGGAAAGCTAATTTTATGCTTTTAAAGGAATCGCTCCTGCTCATAGACTGGGGGGAACTGTTTCTAGGTAAAGATACTGAGCAGATGTGGACCACTTTTAAAGGGATATTAAACTATAACATTTCCAAATCGGTACCTTTAGGAAACAAGTGTAAAAAAATTAGGTCCACTCCTGCATGGCTTAATGCTCAGGTAAAAAGGGAAATGGAAAAAAAGAAAAGGGCTTTTAAAATTTTGAAAGCAGAAGGCACAGAACAGGCTTACAGGGACTTCAAAAGTTGTAATAAAGAGTGCAAGAAAGCAATTAAACTAGCTAAAATAGAAAATGAAACACGGATTGCCGAACAAAGCAAGTCCAACCCCAAGATGTTTTTTAAGTATATAAATGGTAAAAAAATGAGGACTGAGAATGTGGGACCATTAAATAATGGAGCTGAGGTGGTTGTAGAGGATGCCGAAAAGGTTAATCTGCTAAACCGTTTTTTTACATCGGTTTTTACTGTTGAGAATCCTTACAGTAGGGATTGTAACAATGTGCAGGGAGGAAATGAAGAGTCTTCTCATTGGATAACAGAGGATATGGTACGGAATCAATTAGACAAAGTTAATATCAATAAAGCGCCAGGACCAGATGGATTGCATCCTAGGATTTTAAAAGAGCTTAGTTCAGTTCTAGCAAGACCACTGTGTCTCATCTTTTCAGATTCGCTTTTGTCTGGGGATGTGCCGCTGGATTGGAAAAAAGCCAATGTAATACCAATATTCAAAAAAGGTAGTCGTTCACAGCCTGGTAACTATAGACCTGTAAGCCTAACATCAGTGGTAGGGAAGGTGATGGAAACTTTGTTAAGGGATCATATCCTTGACTTTGTCTCCAGAGATCATCTTATTAGTAGTAGTCAGCATGGATTTATGAGAAATAGATCATGCCAGACAAATTTAATTGGTTTTTATGAAGAAGTGAGTAAGAAGTTAGATTCAGGCACAGCTGTGGATGTGGTATATTTGGATTTTGCAAAAGCCTTTGATACTGTGCCACATAGGCGACTAATGTATAAACTGAGGACTGTTGGCCTTGAAGAAAACATTTGTTCATGGATAGAGAACTGGTTATTGGACCGCAAACAGAGAGTGGTGGTTAATGGAGCTACATCTATGTGGGCTAAAGTTCTAAGCGGAGTTCCTCAGGGTTCTGTACTGGGGCCGCTTCTGTTTAATCTGTTTATAAATGACTTAGAAGGGGGCATTGAGAGCAAGGTCTCTGTGTTTGCTGATGACACTAAATTATGCAGAGCTTTGGAAACTTCCAATGATGTGCAAGTGCTGCAAGCAGACCTAGATAGATTATCAAAATGGGCAGCAGAATGGCAGATGAGATTCAATGTTGATAAATGTAAGGTGATGCATTTGGGATTTAATAATCCCTGTGCCACCTACACCATAAATAACTCTGTGTTAAGTGCATCTGAAATGGAAAAAGATTTGGGGGTTCTGGTAGATAACAGACTTAGCTGTAGCAAACAATGCCAGGTAGCAACAGCTAGAGCTAGCAAGATATTGTCTTGTATAAAGAGGGGAATGGAATCAAGAGAGAAAAATATTATTCTCCCTCTTTACAAGGCACTGGTAAGGCCACATTTGGAATATGCGGTGCAGTTTTGGAATCCCATATACAAAAGGGACATCTTGGAAATTGAGGCAGTTCAGAGAAGGGCAACTAAATTAATAAGGGGAATGGAGGGGCTTGAATATGCAGGCAGATTAGACAAGTTAGGGCTGTTTACATTGGAGAAGCGGCGGTTGCGTGGGGACATGATAACCTTATACAAATATATTAATGGCCCATACAGTGAACTCTCTGGTGCATTGTTCACTAATAGGTCATATCAGAGGACTCGTGGACATCCTTTAAGGTTGGAAGAAAAGAAGTTTCATCTTCAAGTTAGGAGAGGTTTCTTTACAGTGAGAATGGTGAAACTGTGGAACTGTCTTCCAGCAGAGGTGGTAATGGCAAGTTCATTGAATAACTTTAAAAAAGGCCTGGATAAGTTTCTAAAACTAAAAAATATTGAGAATTACTGGTATTAATGCATATAGATCTGGTTGATCCAGGGATACTTTCCGATTGCCGTTTGGAGTCAGGAAGGAATTTTTTCCCCCCTTTTTTAGCTGGGGTTTTTTGCCTTCCTCTGGATCAACTGTTAGGTAGGTTTAAAAAAAAAAAAAGTGAATAGGTTGGACTTGATGGACGAATGTCTTTATTCAACCTTAATTACTATGTTACTATGTTACTATGTATGTTTGAACTGGATCCTTTGCGTGATGGGCAACCAGTGGAGGGACTGACAGAGAGGAGAGGCGAGAAGAGAAATGAATGAGCCTGGCAGCAGAGTTGAGAATGGAGTGAAGCGGTTCCAGGCGTTTGTTTGGTAAACCACACAGGAGTGTGTTGCAGTAGTCTAGCCGGGATATGATTAGGGCATGGACTAGGATTTTTGTAGTTTCGTTCAAGAGGAAGGGTCGAATGCGGGAGATGTTTTAGAGTTGGAGCCAACAGGAGTTGGCAAGCGAATTGACATGAGGTTTGAAATAAAGTTTGGAATCTAGCATTATTCCCAGGCAGTGGACATGAGAAGATGGGGATATGGGTGTGTTGTTAATATTAATAGTAAGACAAGGAGGGGAACAGATGTTGAAGGTAGGAAAGGGACTGTAAAAGGCCTTAATTCCCCCTTCAAAAGAAATCTACTATTGAAACAGACGGCACAGTTAAATATAACTCACAATGTTTTTATTACATTCATGATTATAATTGATGAACAGAATCACTTAAGAAATGTTATATTATAAAGTTATGATGTTTTAGGATTGCATTTTAAACACTTGTAAATAGGGCAGCCTCAATATGGTGCCCTTGGGTGTCAATCACTAAGCCACATGGCATGTAGATGGGGCCATAGGGTATAAATATTTGTTTGGCACATGTTACCAGTTATACCTGAGGAAGAGACCTAGAGTTTCGAAACGTTGTATGTTTTTTTTTCACATATTAAATGAATTCATCAAGGAAGTAGTGTGCTCCTCTCTATTACACCTTGCTTGGCATTCGTAGCCCTGGATGTAGGGGTCTGGGAGGAATTGCACCTACCAGCTTGTCTGGTTAATAAGCCAACAGCAGTGTGCCACAATACACCTGGAATTCTTGTGGTGGTACAATGATACAATATCTTCAGGAAGCCTACCAGAAGAAATTCTAGAAGCCCATATAGTCCTTCTACCAAAACCAGATAAATCCTCAACATCTCCACAAGACTTTAGACATATCTCCTTATTAAATGGGGACATTAAAATATATGAAACAGTGCTAGCCAGACTACTACAAAATATACTACCTGATCTATTAAATCCAGACCAGTAGGTTTTATACCTAACCGACAGGCACAAGACAAGACATGTAGATTAATAACCTTAATACAAAACACAACATCCCAACAATGTTCTTTTCAATCGATGCCGAAAAGGCATTCGATAAAAGAAAATTGGGAAAATATGAGAGCAACACTCCACAAATTTAACATAATAGGCCCAATCCAAAATGCTATAATGGCCCTATACTCAAAAACAATTGCTAGGGTCATAACGTTGGGAATGACATGTGGTAAATTAAAAATTATGAATGGAACCAGGCAAGGCTGCCCACTGTCGCCACTTGTTTTTGCCACTTAGTAATGGAGGCAATAGCAGAGTACATCAGAACACAAACTAATATTCATGGTATTAGAATTGCAAACCAGACACACAAAATATGTTTATGTGTACAATATTATACTAACTCTTACAGAACCCAATACATCAATTGAAAATCAATTGAAAGCCTTAAATTTAATGAGTGATATCATTCTATAAACTAAATCAACACAAGTCTTCAATCCTACAAATAAACATACGTCACTTTACAAAAAAGAAAATCCAAGACCAATACCAATTTCAATGGTCAGAAGATAAAATCACCTATCTAGGGATTCAACTTTCATCCCCTTCCAAAGAACTATATAAACTTAATTACAGTCCTCTTATTACACTAATGGAACAACTAACCAATAAATGGGCAAGAGATTAGATCTCATGGCTAGGCAGGATAGCGACAATAAAAATGATACTATTACCTTAATACCTCTATATTTTCAAAACAATTCCCATATATCCCCCAAAAAGCTTCTTAAAGACAATACAAAAGGTCTTGGAAATCTAAGTATGGGAAAGTAAAAAACACAGAATAAACAGAAAGATTTGCTGCTGAGATAAATCACAGGGTGGATTGGGAATGCCAAATATATTGGAATATTTTAAGGCAACAATAACAGACCAACTTCACCACTGGTGGTCTGCCACAGAAGAAAAGGTTTGGGTGGATATGGAACAATGGTTATTGGGTAATCGACCTTTAAGAGGAATCCTGGGAATGGTATTCCTACCTGAATGGAAAAAATTCAAACATAACCTCCCACCATACAATAGTATAACTACTTCCTTAACAGTATGTTTAGAACTGTGTAAATCAACCCCACAATATATAAACCTATGGGGAACCATGACTTTGCAAACCCTTGAAATACTTATCCCAGACTTACAACTAGATACATGGCTCATAAAGGGCCTAACCCAGATCAATATGCTATACCAAGACAATGCCCTTCAGTCATTTGAAAATCTCACACAAAAATACGATATTCTATTTTGGCTAAATGCATTTGAGTGCATATACAAATGTAAACACTGGGAAGCAAATTTAAAATTAATGTTGGGATGGTATAGAACCCCGTATAGTCTACATAAATTCTATGACCATACTTCACTGTGCTGGAGAGGTTGTCACCAGGTGGGTACCCTGAAATACCTTTTGGGGTATTTCCCTTTCTTAAAACCTTTATGGACTGGGATTTTGATGGTCATATCAGAAATACTAGCATGGACCATATTACCAGACCCTAAATGAATTCTATTAAATGTTAATCTACAAGAATACCCTATATATATGAATACTATCATGTTCCATATGTTCACAATAACCAAAACAAAATTAGCCCAACGTTGGTTATCAAAGGAAATACCCCATATAGGGGAAATATTCCAAGAGGTTACTAATTCAATGTTATAAGAAGAGATATTTGCAATAAACAATAACAGTCTGAAAAAATGTAACAATAGCTGGATGCTATGGAAAGAAAATCAAACAAGAATTATCGACCTATACAACAAATCTGTATAGAGTCTATAACACACTCAATAAATGTATAAAGATAAAGATGCATAATCTGTTAAAACAAGTTATTGATTTTGTACTATATGTTTTATAATTTGATATTATTATGTGAAACAGAACTCATATAGATGTTTAGTCTGGATATGTTGAGGGAGAGAGGGAGGAAGGGAAGGAGGGGAAAGTTGTTATTTCACAGTATATATATATATATATATTATATCTATATCATATCTATATCTCTCTATCTCTATTATACTAACTCTCTATATATCTATACTCTATACTCTATCTCTCTCTACTCTATCTGCTTCTCTCCATCTCTCTCTCTCCTTCTCTCTCTATCTCTTCTCTCTCTATCATCTCTTTTTTCATTTTTTTCCTTTTACTCTTCAGTGCAAAAAAAAGGTCCAACGATTGATAAAGATACCAAATGTCAATGATGATATATACTGTATGCATATGTTTGTCATATTGTTTAAATAAAGAAATAATGGTTAAAAAAGCTATTAAATGATATAGAATAGAGCAAAGTGCAATACATTTTAGTGTTCAAAAGTTTGAACCCTGGCACATTTAAAGGGTATCTTCACTGAGGAAAAAGCATATTTTTGGGGATGTTTATTTTAAAGTACACCACCCCCCAACCCTCCCCCTACCTTTTTTCCCCAGAATTCCCCTTGGTTTGTTTGCAGCAGCATGGGAAAGTTGTGCTGGTTCCCCTGTGCGGGGGGGGCTGTCACTCAGTGTGCATCATCATGGTAGCACACACCTGCTTTTTTCCCTGACTCCTAAGTTCATTGTTACAGCTGATCATGCAGAGAGAGACAGGGGAGGAAAAGTTAAAACCCTCTTCCCACAATACTGTAACAAAGGCAGGGGGAATTTGTGTTGTTTTTAATAAAGATTGTTTTGTGTATAACTCTGAGAGGGGTGGTTGAAAAAGTGATCTAAGATTAATTGCATAAGGGATGCTGGGATATCTGGTATGGGAGGGGGTGGGAGAAAGAAAAAGGTAGTACCTGATTACTCCTTCATTAATTAGTGAAGTCAGCAAGCTGCTGTAATGGTCATTACCTATGTATTAGTCCAATAAATAGATGTGAAAAAATAATGAGTACTGTGGACTAACAGTTTATTTAGTTGACAAGCTTTCGAGGGCTATACCCCCTGATAAAGAGGTTATAGCCCTCGAAAGCTTGTCAACTAAATAAACTGGTAGTCCATAGAAAAAGTACCACAGTAATCTTATTATTTTTTCACATCTATTTATTGGACTAATACAGCACTACAATAATTTTCTATTACATTAATCAGTGAACTCAGTAGCTTGAAGGTGTGTGTGTGTGTGCGTGTGTGTGTGTAGAATCAACCAACCAGTCGGATGACACAGACAGCAGTCCTGACGCATCCTCACACGTTCTGCTCATGCACTAAAGGAACACGCGTCTCGGACATTTCCCAGGCAGGCAGTCACTGAAAGTGGGCGGACCTGCACCATCCACAGCGTTCAGGGAGAAACTCATTGGATTTCTTCTAAAATACTGCACAAGGACACAGGATACTGCAGGTACATTTCCACCTTACACATATCTATCCTTACAACCCAGGTGACTTTTATCAGTGGAGATATATCATGATGTTATGCTGATGTCATAGTGACATCATTAAAATGCATTTTACGAATTGTGAAAGCTAATATTTGATATAGAATAAGAAGTCAGACAACGTGAAATGTATTTTAGGGTGAGAATCCATATTTTAGTCAAATTAGGATGTCATGCTGATGCCATAGTGAAGTCTTTAAAAATTGAACTGTGACACTTTTAAAAGATTAAAAGCTTTTAAATGATATAGAAATTTGCAATGCTTTCTAGGGTCAGAATACATATTTCAGTGAAAGCTACTGAATAATGTACAATAAGAAATAGAATCCAAAACTGAGCTAAATTGCTGATGTCATAGTGACATCACTCAAATTAATTTAAGGACTTGTGAAAGCTAAAAGCCCTTTGGCTTTTTAAAATGGGGGAGGGGGGTGAGAAAGCCTGCTATATTGATCCAGTGTGCAAGTATGAGGAATTCAGAAGTTTGCTACTCATAATTAAAGTAAAGAGGGTTGGAAGTTAGGAACTTCCAGACTGGGGTAACCTTGACGTGGTTAGAAGGATTTTCATTCATGTGATCACAGTAATGTACTGTATGCTAAAACCCCTTTATTTATAATATATGCCAGTGTGCAGATAATATAGGGCCTAGGGAATGTGCATTGACTATCTTTTCTGACAAGTTTAAAGCTATTAAATGATATAGAATAAAAAGTCATAATTTTGCTGGAAAATGTACTCTGATCCTAAAAAGCATTGCCCTTTGCTCAGTTTGTAATTCTATATTATTTAATTTGTTTGTCAGGATTAAAATTTTAGTGATGTCACTATGACATCATAATATTGCAATGCATTTTTGTGTTAGAATCTAAATTTCAGCAATATAATGATGTCATAGTGACATAATATTGACACAGTGACATCACAATGTCATGTAAAATTATGCAGAATAAGAAGTTGCACAAATTGCAATGCCTTTTAGGGTCAGAATACAGTACATATTTCAGTGAAATTATGATGTCATGCTGATGTCATAGTGACATCACAAAAATTTAAACCCTGACACTATTCAAAGCTATTAAATGATATAGGAAGTCACACAAATTGCAATGCTTTTTAGGGTCAGGATACATATTTCATCAAAATTATGTCATGCTGATGTCATAGTGACATCACAAAAAAAGTGACACGGACACATATAAAAGTTATTGAATGATATACTGTGACAAACAGGTATGCAATATAAAACGCCATAGACAATATCTGAATTTGCACCCCCAATTTTCTTTTATTTCACCATATTGACATGATGAAGCAGTATGGCAGCTCCCATTGTTCCCTGTCCCAGAGTTAATTCATGTTAACTAGTAAGCCCTGCTTCCTTTTCCCAAAGCCAGTGCCACTTGGTGTTAATTAGATGACCTAGCAAGAGGTCTGACTTCAAAGGTGCAAGGTGTGAAGCCTTGGAAATATACAAACAATGTCATAGACTGAAACCAAATGGCAGATCAATGGCAGATCAAAGGTAATTCATATTCCTTAATAATTCGGGATGTAGAATTATTTCAGGTTTTCATAAATAACCCCAGTTTATCCAGTAATTAATTCTACATTTATAGATACCTGACACAATATCATAGCCCGAGCCAAACTTGGGATATTATCATTCTTAGGCCTACAATCGATTAGATCTGTCATATTTGGTCTTATTCTGTTGGGAAAAATTAGTTATGGACCATCATGATATTATTTTGAATGTGATATGAATGGTTCACAGATTAATTGGAGGGGAATTGGATATTTAAAATTCCCTCCAAAAATAGGAACCAACCTTCGGGGGCAGAACCAAGTCCACCCCCTCTAGAGACCAGACCACTCCCATCTTCTAAAAAAGGATAAGAGTGGAATTGGGTCTCCGCCGAAGGAGTCTGTCATAACATCTTCTAAAACATCTAGCCAACCAGACGGACCGTATTGGCTTACCGCAGGACTATCATTTGGACTATTAATTTCCCAATAACTGGATTATCAAGTTCTGGACCCTTCTCATGGACTATTCAGATGCCATTTATCCTTAAGTATTCCTTCTTTTATCCATTTCTACCATCACTTTCTACCGCTTTATGTTCAGTGATTTATTTTATTTTTCTTTATATTTTTATGCACTATTTTTAACAACTTTTAATAAATGATATAAAATCATTTAGAGGCCTATTCTGAGTATATCCCAAAACAAACCTGTGTCTTTGAAGTACGCTACTATAGAGAAGTATTGTGTAGGTATATAGAGATACTGTATAACTGTGTATAGAATATTAGGGGTGAATAACCAATTTTCTTACAGGTTGTTAGAAGTAGGGGAGCGGATATCCCCATAGATATAGGTAACAGGTCATTCCGCTGTTTAATCGGAATGTGGTGGCAGTGAGTATATTGATATTTAGTAATATTAATTGTGTAGTATATCGTTTGTTCACCAAACCCACCGGGTCTGATCTGTTCCGTCCGCCTGTCGGTTGCTTGGAGTGTATTTTCCGGTAACGGATAGGTGGTTGGGGCGTTTCGGGACTGGGGGGTTTGTGACAATTGGTTGGCAGCGTTTGGGATATTTGGTGTTTATACTCAGAATCTCTAATAATACAGTGTTAACTAAGTAACTCTGTAGAGCAGAACCCAAGTTCTGTGGTTAATAGCTGGTGCATTAGAATATATACTGAACAGGTAAACACACAGTGCCCTTCCCCAAAATCTTTTTCTCTACTTTTTCTACTTGGCAAAATGTCTGAATCCGTGAATTATAAAAGCATGAGTCTGGATGACTTAATCGTTGTTTGCCAAAGCAGACACATTGAATCCTATCGGAAAAGGAGGGAGGAGCTGATTCGTGAATTAATGGAGGCAGATTTCCAAGCACAGGAAACGCTTGATGAGCCTAAAGCAGGAATCACTCACTATGACCTGGACTCAAATGATATAATTACTGCCCAGCATGGAATACCATCAAGGACTGTATTCCCCGTACCCATGTGTATGTCTGCAGCTACAGAGTCTCCTCAGCTCCAGGCAGTGTTGCAAAAGTTAAGCGACACTAACCCAATGGAGTACCTGCAATTTCTGGAACGCCGGGCTGAGCGTGAGAGTGCAGAGCGTCAAGCTGAGAGACGGGCTGAGACTGCAGAGCGACAAGCTGCACGACAATATGAACTGGAAATGGCTATACTGCGCCAGTCCGCCCACAGTTCATCACCAAGTTCTCCTGGAGCAGGAGGAACAAGTTCACCAGTGAGTCACCAGCCAGGACACTATTCCTGTCCAGCACTAAAGAGGGCACCACCAGCAACTAGCCAGCCACAGGATAGAACCCCATCTGCACCCAGAACATCTACTGTTTTATTTGCCAGTCGAAAGGAAATCCAACGCCGCACTCCAAATCACCAGTGGGTTATAGTGAACGACCGGATCATTACTGGCTTCAGGAATACA
Source organism: Hymenochirus boettgeri (assembly GCA_019447015.1). Classification (NCBI taxonomy): domain Eukaryota; kingdom Metazoa; phylum Chordata; class Amphibia; order Anura; family Pipidae; genus Hymenochirus; species Hymenochirus boettgeri. The sequence continues at coordinate 268,653,977 of CM033470.1, read as the reverse complement.
GGAGCAGACATCACTTTGGTTCACCCTAACCTTGGTACAAAAGAGAACATCCTCCCGGATAAGCCCCCGACCCTCACGGGAATAGGGGGCATTCTTCCCAACATCGCCCAGGCCCGAGTGGAAATCGACTGGGGGGTTGGAAAGCAGGAGAAAGTAGTGGGTATCTCGGATGATATCCCTGTCCCAGTGTTGTTGGGGACAGATTTAGGCACATTAGTGGCCCAGTATCAAACCTCCAAAAGCATCCCGGAGTCCGAAGCTAAAGGTTCAACTCACACAAAGGTATTGTGCTACCGTGCATTAGAACAGCTGGAGCAGGGAAGGGGTTTGACAGGACCTAGTTCACAGGTTCCTGGGGTAAATGTGCAATTTGGTAATTATTGTGTATCTAACATTAAGCCTGTATCTGTGGATAGGAATGCATGTATAAGTAATGTTAAGGATGCCAATGATTGTACTTGTGATAATGTTGTACCGGAAGTAGCAGTTACTGGTAGTACTGCTAAGGTCTGGGGTTCAGTGTTGAAAGAGGAAGTCCAAGATATCCATTTCAGCTCTGACCTCAGACATGTAGATTGTCAGCAGTTGACCCCCTGTGTCACAGGGCAACTGGCTGAAACTGGTAGTGGCGCGTGGATTGACGCACTACACAGTAGCCCCAGTCTGGAGTCACCCAGGAGAAAGGCTTCTGAGTCACTAACAGAGGGGACAGCCTCCATGTTATGTGTGGAAGGTGGTAACGTGTCCAATATATGTATGTTACATGTTGAAAATGCGAATGTTATAAATGAAAATGTCAAAATGTGTTACCTGTGTTAACAGTCACTCACAGTGTTGGAAGGACTGCTAGGGGACGGTCATTGGAATCAGAGCAAGGAGACGTTATTTGCAAGTTCGTTCCATGTTCTGATCCAGTTGACTCAACCCCTGCCAAGCTTCACCAACTACCCACAGGACAGTTGGCTGGAACTTGTAATGCAGACTCTGAGATAACACTGTAGACTGACAGCACACTGAATGAGTTGGGACCTTCAGAGAGAGCAGTAGGGAATGCTAAGTTTCCCCTGGATATCACCCTGGTTCAATCAGGTTACATAGGGCAGAGTAACTGGGAAGGAGGGCTGGGAGACCAGAGTAGAAGTCTAACAGTGCCAGAACCAGTTGAGCCCAAGTTTGTGATTGTAGAGGGGGGAGGGGAAGACCGGTAAGGTACTGACAGTTAGAGACCTGCAATGTTGGATCCGCGATCCTGTACCCAAACCGGCTGAGTTGGTGAGTAGCAGTCAAAGCGTAGACCAGGCTCAGAATTCAGTGCAGGAGTGTGTGGGGCAGGTGGTGAGTAGGGTCCAGGAAGATGTTGTTGTCCAGACTGAAGGAGACAAGGGCAGCTTTGGGCAGGTAGAACTAGCCAAAGAACCTGTTAAATCTGATAAAGGATTGTGTAGGGAAACAGGGATTGTTTTCCAGGTAACACACAGAGATCTTACTGTACTGGAAGAGCCCAGGTATTGGTCTCTGTCTCAAGAGGAACCAGAAAGTATTGTGCAGGAGGGTGGTGAAGAGTTTAAAAATTGTAAAAATGTTGGTAAAAACTGCGTTAACCTGGGATTTGGCCAACAGGGCATTCTGGGAAATAGAGTCCAGATGCCTAGTGAACGCAGCAGCCACTATTTCCAGCCCTTTGTTTACACAAGCACCCCAGGGGGTGATGTCAGTGTTCAAAAGGTTTATCTAGCAGGTAATGTAAAGGCAGTTGTGGTTTCATGTCAGAAAGATGGTTGTGTTGGAGATGATCCATTGTTAATACAGCGTATAGAGGTTGACCAGTCTGCCATGGGTAACAAAATGGATCCCAACGCCAACACAACTTGTACCTATAGCATTGTGACTGGAGGGAGTGTAAAACCACAAAAAAGAAAATATGTTTCCCAGCAATGTGATGTAACATGTCCTAAAAGGAGAAAGCCACCATGGCGCCAAGGGAAGTTGGTCGCAACGGTCTAGGTTGTGTAAAACCAATCCCTATGCGACAGCTATGGGGGAAGGTGTGACGAACAGGTATGCAATGTAAAACGCCATAGACAATATCTGAAATTGCACCCCCAATTTTCTTTTATTTCACCATATTGACATGATGAAGCAGTATGGCAGCTCCCATTGTTCCCTGTCCCAGAGTTAATTCATGTTAACTTGTAAGCCCTGCTTCCTTTTCCCAAAGCCAGATGACCTAGCAAGAGGTCTGACTTCAAAAGTGCAAGGTGTGAAGCCTTGGTAATATACAAACAATGTCATAGACTGGTAGACACCAAAAACAGCAGGGAATCTCCTAGTACAGAACACAGCAGAAACCAAATGGCAGATCAAAGGTAATTCATATTCCTTAATAATTCGGGATGTAGAATTATTTCAGGTTTTCATAAATAACCCCAGTTTATCCAGTAATTAATTCTACATTTATAGATACCTGACACAATATCATAGCCCGAGCCAAACTTGGGATATTATCATTCTTAGGCCTACAGTCGATTAGATCTGTCATATTTGGTCTTATTCTGGTGGGAAAAATTAGTTATGGACCATCATGATATTATTTTAAATGTGATATGAATGGCGGTTGGGGCGTTTTGGGACTGGGGGGTTTGTGACATATACAATTAGAAATATCCCAAGGTGTAATGCATTTTAGGTTCAGAATCTAAAACGGAGCTATATTGTGATGTCATGCTGATGAGTTTTATAAGTTGTGAAAGCTAATATATGATATAGAATAGGTAGGGCCGGATTATCCACAAGGCACCCAAGGCAACTGCCTGGGGGGCCTGTCAAGGCCATCCTGGTGCCCAGTATAGCTGTATGGCAATCCGGCTCTGACTTCTTAATTCTTTTCCTGACAGTCTGACCTTTAAATAACGCGTCTGCCAGGGGCCCGACCTGGGCGTCCAATTCTGACAGGAAGCACATCAGGCATTGGTAGTTGCTGTTTGCACAGGCCTCAACACGCTGCTCACCAGACACTGCGGCTGCGCCTGCGTGCTTGGTCATGTGGGTGCGTACACTACAGGTTTCCCGCTGGATCCTTGTGACTGATCGTAACAGTGACTAAGTTCCTTACCCAACCCAAAACCAATCTCCCTGCTAATGATAGGTAGTGGTTTGCTTGAGAGCCTGACAGGTTACTACTAGCACAGGAGAAAATCTTAAATAACCTTTTTTGAGTGATGGTGGGGGGGAGGGGTTTATGCTGCAGAAAATGTCTGTAAGGGGGAAAGATTTGTTGTGTTGCAGTGGAGTAACTAGGAATCACTGTGCCCCCAGCAAAACTATTATGGGGCCCCTATTCATGCTTCATGCACAGTGGTTGAAGCATAGCTCTTATAATAAAAATAAGAAGATGGGGCCCTCTGCGGTTGCTCCCCCTGCTCCTCTCTAGTTATGCCCCTGGTGTGTTGGTAGGGGGGAGAATGTGCTGGTGGTGCCAGGGGGCATATGCTGGTGGTGCCAGGGGGCATGTGCTGATGGTGCCAGGGGGCATGTGTTAGTGGTGCCATGGGCTGCTGGTGGTTCCAAGGGGATGTGCTGGTGGTGCCGGGAGATGTGCTGGTGGTGTCGGGGGGAGATGTGCTGGTGGTGCCGGGGGCGATGTGTTTGTGGTGCCAGAGGGATGATCCCCTTTGGCACCACCAGCACATTCTGGTGGTACCAGGGGGTGTGCTGGTGGTGTCAGGGAGATGTGCTGGTGGTAATGTGTAGGGGCCCCCCCAAAAATCTAACTTGTGTTATGGGCCCCATTTGGTCTTAATCCGGCTCTGGGTTAATCTGCCCCATAGACTTTTTTCCCTATAAAAAAAGAAATATTTAATTTCAGGCTTGTGGCTAGCTAAAAATATTATAAAGTTTGGGGTGGGTTTTATGATGCAGCTGATGATACAAGTGAGCAGGCTCAAGTCAGGGAATTGCTGGTGCTGGTGACACAGCTTACTGTGTAAGCAGGAAGTACCATCCTTTATACTGCTGTAAGTCTTAGACTGCACCTAGAAGCATGAAACTGGAGTCATTTTTAAGATAGGAGTGTGCTCTTTTTAATAGAAGGTATGGAGACCACATTTCCCCTATAAAAACACTGGTGTGTTGTAAGAACCTTTTCTTCTATCTATATTGTTTTTGATTTATTATTTTATATTAATTTAAATGAAATTGCCAAATAGCTTTTTTTTGATAATGAATTTTAGGTTATCAGAATTAGACAATGAATTAAAATTCTGGATGTCTTCTACCTTCTTTTTCATTACCCAATGTCAATCGAGACAAATAAAAAGTACAATGGGTACATAGCAATTCAGTTTTGTTTAATAAATGATTGTGTAGCTTTCTAGTTTTTGAATGAAAGACTATCAATGTAACGCTAACAAAAGAATCACTGTGTGTAAAACAATGATGGCTGGAAAACACATTCAGTATTGTTTTGTGATCAGTGCAATGTGACCTAATAAACAATATCTCATTGTGTTACACATAAATTACGTGTGAGCTCTACGTGTTACACATACGTGTGAGCTCTGCCCTTACTTGCTGCATCTTTTTTTTTTAGTTTACACACACAAAGAATTACTCAAAAACCATTGCAAGTTTAGAATATGATATTGCATTACACACCATGACTTTTGTTACTGGAGAAAATCTAATAGGCTGCAGTAACAATATTCACATGTTTAACCACTGTTAAATTTCTACTCATCCGATGGGCTTTCTCAATTCCAAATAGAGAAAGCCAGTCGGATGACGAGCAAAACATCTTTAAGAACTAAGCTTCAAATCCAGTTGCCACCATATGTGTGTCGACATGTAACAAGAGGAGCAGCCCAGCACAGATCATGCATAAGTAAATGAATAATTCAATAATAATGAAATGGGCTCCTCTCACTCAAAGCTAATATATCAAAGACAAGAAAAAACAGCAGTGGGTAAAAGCAGGGCACACCCCAATTAAATATTCAAATGAATGAATATTGGAATAACTTCTTTGCAAAAAAGTAGATATCCCATCCCTTGGGTTGTCCATGATATGATTAAATCTTCTTTGGAAACATTCTGTGGGGGTTGAAGACAACTTCCTACATTTATCTTTATTCAATAACTGTCTATGGGCTTCTTGTACATTTATGTCCTCGTTTCATAGAACAAGTGCTGTAGATACCAATAGGGATAAGTTATTCCATGTTAGTCCACTAGGCTAGACTCCAGGGTCCTCATAGTACATTGAAAGAATGTTTGTAGTGCTGGAAAGTCAGAGAAAGGGGGACTAAATCTGAACTTCCTTTTAAGTGCCTTACCTAAAGCTAGTCGGCATAATTCAACAAAATTGGGGTTTTCATTTGTCCCTTCTGCCTTCCCATAGAACGTTTCAATGCAATTCTCTTACAAAATAAGTAGAAATCTTTAACTGTACTAAAGGAATCAATGTCAGTGGATGGACAAAATGTGGAAACCTGAGGAAGGGGGTTGGTGAACCTGGTTGTTCAGCACCAGAATAAATTATTAATATGGTAAAGTTTCTTTGAGTGTGCCTCCCTTCAAATACAAATATTGCAATTTACCGGCTGTGGCGCGGACTTTAGGGGGAGCACCTCACAACTTACCTGTTACGGCTCCACGGACTCTACTTAAATTAAATAGGACTAAATGACAAACCCTTTTCAATGACTAACCTTGGGGCATCAGTCAGGACATGTGAAGTTAGATTAATTACTTGAAAGTTAGACTTTTCCTTGAGTATGTTCTCCTTTCTGAGTAATTCCACTTCTCTCTTCTTCTTAGACTTCTTTCTCTCCTAATCTTTCTGTGTCTAAAAAATTTGAACTCAAGTCTGCGTCTGTGTTGCCTAGTTTGAAAAGCCCAAGGTTTGAACCTGATAAACGGAAGTTTTCTGTGACCTGACAAAAGTAAGTTTCCTGTGGAAACAAACTTGAGTGGAACCTGTACAAAGGACCTTGTTATTAAGGACATAGAAAAAGAAGGACATTGATACAAAAAGCGCTACTTAACAAGGTTGGTGTGTACTGGTGTTGTGTATTAGAAGGGACAGTTTTGTTGGTACCATGCAATGTGCATCCTGCCACATGTATAGGAACCTGGAGCAGACGTTCCACAAGACCTATGTCTGTGTCAGGTGTAATTGGGCTGTCCGTTTGGAAGCTGAGGTGGAGAGTCTAAAGGGGCAGCTTGCAGCATTGCAGGGATTGGCAAATTTGGAGGAACAGCAAGTGCTGGCTGGGGCCAGTATAGAGGTGGGTGGAAGTGGGACAGGGAAGGTTGAGGGGGGAGGTAGTATTGTATGGGTTACTAGGGGAAGTGGGGGATGGAAGGGTAGGGTTGCTTCTTCCCAGCTTGCCCATCCCAACAGATTTGCCACCTTAGGTGATGAAGTGGAGGTGGACAGCTCAGAATTAGAGTGTATGGAGTGGGCTAATCCTTTAAGTACCCAGGGGACTGTCATCCACGAGAGTGTATTCAGAAATAGTAACGGCAGCCACGTGCTACGCTAGGGAAACATCGGGAGCTTAGGCGCATTAATGCCTAGCTAAGAGGGTGGTATAAGGGAGGGTTTGGGTTTATAGAGAACTGGGTAGACTTTTCTGTCTGCTACAGACACTTTAGTAGGGATGGGTTGCACCTCACTCATGGCAGTGCAGCTGTTTTTGGGGAGAAGATGGCTAGAGGGTTGAAGAAGATTTTAAACTAGGTTTGGGGGAGTAATATCAGTCTCACTGTGATAGATAGCCCAGGAGGAAAGCTGGGTGTAGATTGAAAAGTGGTGGATGAAAGGGGTGGGGCTAGTATAGGGGATAGGGAGGCATGTGTATTAAAGTCTAAAAATAAATTACAGGATCCTTATCTGAAATGTATGTTTGCAAATGCAAGAAGCCTGGCTGATAAAATGAGAGAATTGAAGATAATGGCATTGACTGAAAAGTATGATGTAATAGGTATAGCAGAAACAGTTCTCACAACTGGGCACTACATTTAGAAGGATACTGATTGTTTAAGCAGGACAGAGAAAAAAGGAAATAGGGAGGAGTATGTGTTTATGTTAAAAAAAAGAATTGAAGCCAAATCTAAAAGAAGAGATAACTGGTGATATGAATGTTAAAGTAAAGCAATATTGGTGAAATTGGGCAACAGGAAAGCGGGTAATATCATTGTTGGTGTCTGCTATAAGCCACCAAATGCTAGCAGGGAGGAAGTGAGCCAGCTTCATATGCAGTTGGCAAAGGCCACAAGTATGGGGAGTGTACTCATTATGGGGGACGATCATTAACCTGACATTGATTGGTGGGAACTGCCAACACAGAAAAGGGCGACGAGTTCCTGAATTTGCTGCAGGATAATTTTCTCTCACAAGTGGTTGAAGTTCCTACTAGAAAAGGAGCTCTGTTAGACCAGGTAATATCTAACATTGTGGAGCGTATTATAGATATAAAGGTAACTGGAGGCTTAGAGAATAGTGACCATATAGTGAAATAGTGTTGTTTAGTGTACCGTATATACTCGAGTATAAGCCAAGGTTTTCAGGTTTTAAAATTAGCCTGAAAACCTAACCTCGGCTTATACTCGGGTCAGTCACATACCTGTATCCTGGCTCTGTGTTTGACAGGTCCCAGGCTGTAATTGCTGCTTGGTGTGAGTACATCATACGCTTCATATTCCATACTTCAATAGGGATCCATTAGATGCGGAGTCCCCTCCCCGTTATACCACTGGGTATTGGGATCGCTTATCACATGGTTGTCATTGATTCTATTAGTTCTGTCCTGTCTGGGGTTTGGTTGGTAAGTGTGGGACAGTTATGGGAAATTACATCTCTTTCTGCGTGCAGCTTTCTCAGGGTAATATAGTTAATATTAAATAGATGGGGATTGTATTGGTATTTCCATTGTGGCAGGGTAGGGGAACAGGTTATATCTCTAGATTTTTGGGCACAAAACTTTCTGGTGATTTTATTGGCAACTGCCACCAGTGTGCTGTAGTAAGGCTGGTCTACACTGCCAATGTGCAGCAAGGCATTGAACCATGCACTGAGGTCAGGGGTCACTGCTCCAGTCAAGTTGGTATGTTGGTTTATACTCGGGTCAGTCACTTACCTCCCATTTAAAGGGCAACAAATTTCTACCCTCGGCTTATACTTGAGTCAATAAGTTTTTACAAATTTTTCAGGCAAAAATAGGTACCTCGGCTTATACTTGGATCGACTTATATTCGAGTATATAGGGTATGTTATCGAAAGGAAAAGTGTGCTGGGTTAACAAAGACTTTTAATTTCAGGAAATCAAATTTTCCCAGGTTAAAAGTAGCTCTTCAGCATGTCAACTGGGATAAGGTACTGAACAGAAGTGGACTGTGTTTAAGGATAGGAAGAAAAAGGCATTTAAAACTTTAAGTCAGAGGGAACGGAAAGGGCCTTTATGGATTAAAAAACTGTAAAAAGGAGTGTAAGAAAGCAATCAAGCTAGCTAAAATTAATATTGAAGTTAGGATAGCTGAACAAAGCATCACTAATCCTAAAAATGTTTTAAATATATTAATAATAAGAAGATAAGGGCTGACAATGTGGCGCCAATAATTAATGGGGATAAGTTAGTACGGAGGATGGCAATAAAGCAAATGTCTTGAATATTTTTTTTCCCTCTGTATACACTATAGAAGATACAAGTACAGATATCATAGAGTATAGTAACAATAATGGTATAAAAGATTCAAGTGCACTTTTGTTAACCAAGGATATGGTACAGAAAGAACTAAGTAAGGTTAATATTAATAAATCTCCTGGAACGGATAAAATATATCCTCGAGTTCTTAGGGAGCTAAGTTCAGTTTTATCTAGGCCATTGTTTCTTATTTTTGCAGATTCCCTCATGTCCGGATGTGTGCCTCTGGATTGAAAAAAAGCTGATGTTATTCCAATATTCAAAAAGGGTAGTCGTTCACAGCTGGGTAATTACAGGCCTGTAAGTTTAACTTCAGTGGTGGGGAAGATACTGGAAAGTTTAATAAGGGAACATGTTCTAGAGTATGTTTCAAGGACTGTAGTATAGTAGTAACCAGCATGGATTTAGGAGGAATAGATCTTGTCAAACTAACTTGCTTGGCTTTTATGAGGAAGTAAGTAGAAATTTAGACTCTGGCATAGCAGTAGATGTAGTATACTTGGATTTTGCAAAGGCTTTTGATACAGTCCCCAATAGGCGACTAATGTATAAGCTAAGGTCTGTTGGTCTGGGGTGGCACATTTATACATGGATAGAAAATGGGTAATAATTAGGATGCAGAGAGTAGTTGTTAATGGGGCTTCATCATATGTACTAAAGTGCTAAGTGGGTTATGTGTTGGGCTACTTCTATTTAATCTGTTTATTAGTGATTTGGAAGTGGGTATTGTCAGCAAGGTTTCTTTGTTTGCTAACAACACGAAACTTTGACGACCGTTAAAAACTTCAGAGGATGTGCAATTGTTGCAGGGGGATCCTGATAGATTGTCACATTGGGCTGCTAAGTGGCAGATGAGATTCGATGTTGATAAATGTAAGGTGATGCATTTTGGACTTAAAAATCCTTGTGCTGCTTATACTATAAAGGGCTCTATGTTATGCGAATCCCTGTTGGAAAAGGATCTTGGAATTTTGGCGGATAACAAACTTAAAGGAAGCAAGCAGTGCCAGGCTGCAACAGCCAGAGCCAGCATGGTATTGTCTTGTATAAAAAGAGGTATGGATTCAAGGGAGAAAAATGTTATTCTCCCTCTTTACAAAGCATTGGTAAGGCCTCATTTGGAATATGCAGTGCAATTTTGGAATCCTGAGTACAAAAAGGACATCTTTGAAATGAAAAGGGTTCGGAGAAGGGCAACTAAATTAATAAAGGGATTAAGGGAGCTTGAATATCAAGAGAGATTGGATAAGTTACAATTAAGTACGCGGAGAAAAGGCGCTGCGTGGGGATATGATTACTGTGTATAAATACATTAACAGGCCATACAATAAACTATTGGGGCATTATCACAAATAGAACATGTCGGGACACGTGGACATCCCTTAAGACTTGAGGAAAAGAAGTTAATCTTCAAGTTGGTTTTTCACAGTGAAACGGAAAACTATGAACCTGCCATCACACATCCAATGGAAGACAAATTGGACATGTTAGGCAGGTTCATTGGACAGTTTTAAAAAAAAGCTGGATGAGTTTCTGCAAACAAGGAATGTTGCAGAAAATGTCTGTAAGGGCTAGGTCACACTGCTGTGCTTTTTTTGCGTTTGCGTTTTTTTCATATCATTGAAAACGCGGCAACGTACCGAAAACGTGCGTTTTCGGGTGCATTGCGATTGCGATTTGCGATCTGCATTATAAATCAGTGTGGCCGTGCCCTAAGGGGGAAAGATTTGTTGTGTGTTGGTAGGGGGGAGAATGTGTTGGTGGTGCCATGGGGTTCTCAGACATTCCACCCTGCCTCTTCATTCTTCCGGGCAGGATGGGTGAGGGGGCGTGATGAGGGGGCGCGGCTACGCTGTGTGATGTCATTGACGTCACACAGTGGGCGGGGCATACACACTAGGGGTGGGGGAGGCATGGGGCGTGGTGTGGGCGGTCCGGGGTCGTGGCAGACTGAAAGGGGGCATAATGGGAAGGAGATTCAGGACTCCTCTCCTTTGCGGGAGATCGGGGTGGTCTTGCGGGAGTGCAGGAGACCACCCTGATTTGCGGGAGACTCCCGGAAGATCCGGGAGTAGTGGGATACCTGGGTTCTGGTGGTGCCAGGGGGATGTGGTGTTGGTGCCAGAGGGCATGTGCTGGTCGTTCCAGGGGGAGTGCTGATGGTGCCAGAGAGGATGTGCTGGTGGTGCAAAGGGGGTGCTGATGGTGCCACAGAGGATGTTCTGGTGGTGCCAAGGGTAAGCACATCCTCTCTGGCACCATCAGCACTCCCCCTGGAACGACCAGCACATGCCTCTGGCACCAAAACCACATCCCCCTGGCACCACCAGAACCCAGGTATCCAACTACTCCCGGATCTTCCGGGAGTCTCCCGCAAATCAGGGTGGTCTCCTGCACTCCCGCAAGACCACCCGATCTCCCGCAAAGGAGAGGGTCCTGAATTCCTTCCATTATGCCCCCTTTCAGTCGCCACGACCCCGGACGCCCACACCACGCCCCATGCCTCCCCCACCCCTAGTGTGTATGCCCCGCCCACTGTGTGAAGTCAATGACATCACACAGCGTAGCCGCGCCCCTCATCACGCCCCCTCACCCATCCTGCCCGGAAGAATGAGAGGGCAGGGTGGAATGTCTGAGAACCCCATGGCACCACCAACACATTCTCCCCCTACCAACACACAACAAATCTTTCCCCCTTAGGGCACGGCCACATGATTTATAATGCAGATCGCAAATCGCAATCGCAATGCACCCGAAAACGCACGTTTTCGGTACGTTGCCGCGTTTTCAATGATATGAAAAAAACGCAAACGCAAAAAAAGCACAGCCGTGTGACCTAGCCCTTACAGACATTTTCTGCAACATTCCTTGTTTGCAGAAACTCATCCAGCTTTTTTTTAAAACTGTCCAATGAACCTGCCATAACAATGTCCAATTTGTCTTCCATTGGATGTTGTGATGGCAGGTTCATAGTTTGCCGTTCTCACTGTGAAAAACCGAACTTGAAGATTAACTTCTTTACAAAGCCTTACCAATGCTTTGTAAAGAGGGAGAATAACATTTTTCTCCCTGAATCCATACTCTTTTTATACAAGACAATACCATGTGGCTCGGCTGTGCAGCCTGGCACTGCTTGCTTCCTTTAAGTTTGTTATCCGCCAAAATTCCAAGATCCTTTTCCAACAGGGATTCGCATAACATAGAGCCTTTATAGTATAAGCAGCACAAGGATTTTTAGTCCAAAATGCATCACCTTACATTTATCAACATCGAATCTCATCTGCCACTTAGCAGCCAATGTGACAATCTATCACGGATCCCCTGCAACAATTGCACATCCTCTGAAGTTTTTAACGGTCGTCAAAGTTCTGTGTTGTTAGCAACAAAAGAAACCTTGCTGACAATACCCACTTCAAATCACTAATAAACAGATTAAATAGAAGTAGCCCAACACATAACCCACTTAGCACTTTAGTACATAATGATGAAGCCCTAACAACTACTCTCTGCATCCTAATTATTAACAATTTTCTATCCATGTATAAATGTGCCACCCCAGACCAACAGACCTTAGTTATACATTAGTCGCCTATTGGGGACTGTATCAAAAGCCTTTGCAAAATCCAAGTATACTACATCTACTGCTATGCCAGAGTCTAAATTTCTACTTACTTCCTCATAAAAGCCAAGCAAGTTAGTTTGACAAGATCTATTCCTCCTAAATCCATGCTGGTTACTACTACTACTAGTCCTTAAACATACTCTAGAAAATGTTCCCTTATTAAACTTCCAGTATCTTCCCCACCACTGAAGTTAAACTTACAGGCCTGTAATTACCAGCTGTGAACGACTACCCTTTTTGAATATTGGAATAACATCAGCTTTTTTCAATCAGAGGCACACATCGGACATGAGGGGATCTGCAAAAATAAGAAACAATGGCCTAGATAAAACTGAACTAGCTCCCTAAGAACCGAGGATATATTTTATCCGTTCCAGGAGATTTATTAATATTAACCTTACTTAGTTCTTTGTACCATATCCTTGGTTAACAAAAGTGCACTTGAATCTTTTATACCATTATTGTTACTATACTCTATGATATCTGTACTTGTATCTTCTATAGTGTATACAGAGGGAAAAAAAATATTCAAGACATTTGCTTTATTGCCATCCTCCGTAACTAACTTATCCCCATTAATTATGGCGCCACTTGTCACCTTATCTTCTTATTATTAATATATTTAAAACATTTTTAGGATTAGTGATGCTTTGTTCAGCTATCCTAACTTCAATATAATTTTAGCTAGCTTGATTGCTTCTTTACACTCCTTTTTACAGTTTTTTAATCCATAAAGGCCCTTTCCGTTCCCTCTGACTTAAAGTTTTAAATGCCTCTTTTCTTCCTATCCTAAACACAGTCCACTTCTGTTCAGTACCTTACCCAGTTGACATGCTGAAGAGCTACTTTTAACCTGGGAAAATTTGATTTCCTGAAATTAAAAGTCTTTGTTAACCCAGCACACTTTTCCTTTCGATAACAACCCTATATACTCGAATATAAGTCGATCCAAGTATAAGCGAGGTACCTATTTTTGCCTGAAAAATTTGTAAAAACTTATTGACTCAAGTATAAGCGAGGTAGAAATTTGTTGCCCTTAAATGGGAGGTAAGTGACTGACCCGAGTAAAACCAACATACCAACTTGACGGAGCAGTGACCCCTGACCTCAGTGCATGGTTCAATGCCTTGCTGCACATGGCAGTGTAGACCAGCCTTACTACAGCACACTGGTGGCAGTTGCCAATAAAATCACCAGAAAGTTTTGTGCCCAAAAACTAGAGATTAACCTGGTCCCCTACCCTGCCACATGGAAATACCAATACAATCCCCATCTATTTAATATTAACTATTTACCCTGAGAAAGCTGCACGCAGAAAGAGATGTAATTCCCATAACTGTCCACACTTACCAACCAAACCCCAGACAGGACAGAACTAATAGAATCAATGACAACCATGTGATAAGCGATCCCAATACCCAGTGGTATAACGGGGAGGGGACTCCGCATCTAATGGATCCCTATTGAAGTATGGAATATGAAGCGTATGATGTACTCACACCAGCAGCAATTACAGCTGGGACCTGTCAAACACAGAGCCAGGATACAGGTATGTGACTGACCCGAGGATAAGCCGAGGTTAGGTTTTAGGCTAATTTTAAAACCTGAAAACCTTGGCTATTACTCGAGTATATACGGTAAACTAAACAACACACTATTTCACTATATGGTCACTATTCTCTAAGCCTCCAGTTACCTTTATATCTATAATACGCTCCACAAGTTTAGATATTACCTGTAACAGAGCTCCTTTCTAGTAGGAACTTCAACCACTTGTGAGAGAAAATTATCCTGCAGCAAATTCAGGAACTCGTCGCCCTTTTCTGTGTTGGCAGTTCCCACCAATCAATGTCAGTTAATGATCGTCCCCCATAATGAGTACACTCCCCATACTTGTGGCCTTTGCCAACTGCAATGAAGCTGGCTCACTTCCTCCTGCTAGCATTTGGTGGCTTATAGCAGACACCAACAATGATATTACCCGCTTTCCTGTTGCCCAATTTCACCAATATTGCTTTACTTTAACATTCATATCACCAGTTATCTCTTCTTTTAGATTTGGTTCAATTCTTTTTTTTAACATAAACACATACCCTCCCTATTTCCTTTTTTCTCTGTCCTGCTTAAACAATCAGTTCTTCTAAATGTAGTGCCCAGTTGTGAGAACTGTTTCTGCTATACCTATTACATCATACTTTTCAGTCAATGCCATTATCTTCAATTCTCTCATTTATCAGCCAGGCTTCTTGCATTTGCAAACATACATTTCAGATAAGGATCCTGTAATTTATTTTTAGACTTTAATACACATGCCTCCCTATCCCCTATACTAGCCCCACCCCTTTCATCCACCACTTTTCAATCTACACCCAGCTTTCCTCCTGGGCTATCTATCACAGTGAGACTGATATTACTCCCCCAAACCTAGTTTAAAATCTTCTTCAACCCTCAGCCATCTTCTCCCCAAAAACAGCTGCAATGCCATGAGTGAGGTGCAACCATCCCTATAAAGTGTTGTAGCAGACCGAAAAGTCTACCCAGTTCTCTATAAACCCAAACCCTCCCTTATACCACCCTCTTAGCTAGGCATTAATGCGCCTAAGCTCCCGATGTTTCCCTAGCGTAGCACGTGGCTGCCGTTACTATTTCGAATACACTCTCGTGGATGACAGTCCCCTGGGTACTTAAAGGATTAGCCCACTCCATACACTCTAATTTTAGCTGTCCACCTCCACTTCATCACCTAAGGTGGCAAATCTGTTGGGATGGGCAAGCTGGGAAGAAGCAACCCTACCCTTCCACCCCCACTTCCTAGTAACCCATACAATACTACCTCCCCCCTCAACCTTCCCTGTCCCACTTCCACCCACCTTATACTGGCCCCAGCCAGCACTTGCTGTTCCTCCAAATTGCCAATCCCTGCAATGCTGCAAGCTGCCCCTTTAGACTCTCCACCTCAGCTTCCAAACGACAGCCCAATTACACCTGACACAGACATAGGTCTTGTGGAACGTCTGCTCCAGGTTCCTATAACTGGGGCAGTGCACATTGCATGGTACCAACAAAACTGTCCCTTCTAATACACAACACCAGTACACACAACCTTGTTAAGTAGCGCTTTTGTATCAATGTCCTTCTTTTTCTATGTCCTAATAACAAGGTCCTTTGTACAGGTTCCACTCAAGTTTGTTTCCACAGGAAACTTACTTTTGTCAGGTCACAGAAAACTTCCGTTTATAGGTTCAAACCTTGGGCTTTCAAACTAGGCAACACAGACGCAGACTTGAGTCAAATTTTTTAGACACAGAAAGATTAGGAGAGAAAGAGTCTAAGAAGAAGGAGAAGTGGAATTAATCAGAAAGGAGACAATACTCAAGGAAAAGTCTAACTTTCAAGTAATTAATCTAACTTCACAGTCCTGACTGATGCCCCAAGGGTAGTCATTGAAAAGGTTTGTCATTTTAGTCCTATTTAATTAAGGAGAGTCCGTGGAGCCGTAAAAGGTATGTGTGAGGTGCTCCCCCTAAAGTCCGCGCCACAGCCGGTAAATTGCAATATTTGTATTTGAAGGGAGGCACACTCAAAGAAACTTTACCATATTAATAATTTATTCTGGTGCTGAACAACCAGGTTCACCACCCCCTTCCTCAGGTTTCCACATTTTGTCATCCACTGACATTGATTCCTTTAGTACAGTTAAAGATTTCTAATTTTGTGAAGAGAATTGCATTGAAACTTCTATGGGAAGGCAGAAGGGACAAATGAAAACCCCAATTTTGTTGAATATGCCGACTAGCTTTAGGTAAGGCACTTAAAAGGAAGTTCAGATTTAGTCCCCTTCTTGACTTTCCAGCACTACAAACATTCTCAATGTACTATGAGGACCCTGGAGGTCAGCCTAGTGGACTAACATGGATAACTTATCCTATTGGATTCTACAGCACTTGTTCTATGAAACGAGGACATAAATGTACAAGAAGCCATAGACAGTTATTGAAAAGATAAATGTAGGAAGTTGTCTTCAACCCCCACAGAATGTTTCCAAAGAAGATTTAATCATATCATGGACAACCCAAGGGATGGGATATCTACTTTTTTGCAAAGAAGTTATTCAAAATTCATTCATTTGAATATTTAATTGGGGTGTGCCCCGCTTTTACCCACTGCTGTTTTTCTTGTCTTTGATATATTAGCTTTGAGTGAGAGGAGCCCATTCATTATATTGAATTATTCATTTACTTATGCATGATCTGTGCTGGGCTGCTCTCTGTTACATGTCGACCACAATATGGTGGCAACTGGATTTGAAGCTAGTTCTTAAAGATGTTTGCTCGTCATCCGACTGGCTTTCTCTATTTGGAATTGAGAAAAGCCCATCGGATGAGTAGAAATTTAACAGTGGTTAAACATGTGAATATTGTTACTGCAGCCTTTAGATTTTCTCCAGTAACAAAAGTCATGGTGTGTAATGCAATATCATATTCTAAACTTGCAATGGTTTTTGAGTAATTCTTTGTGTGTGTAAACAAAAAAAAAAGATGCAGCAAGTAAGGGCAGAGCTCACACGTATGTGTAACACGTAGAGCTCACACGTAATTTATGTGTAACACAATGAGATATTGTTATTAGTCACATTGCACTGATCACAAAAACAATACTGAATGTGTTTTCCAGCCATCATGTTTACACACAGTGATTCTTTGTTAGCGTTACTGATAGTCTTCATCAAAACTAGAAAGCTACACAATCATTATTAAACAAAACTGAATGCTATGTACCCATTGTACTTTTTATTTGTCTCGATGACATTGGGTAATGAAAAAGAAGGTAGAAGACATCCAGAATTTTAATTCATTGTCTAATTCTGATAACCTAAAATTCATTATCAAAAAAAAGCTATTTGGCAATTTCATTTAAATTAATATAAAATAATAAATCAAAAACAATATAGATAGAAGAAAAGGTTCTACACACACCAGTGTTTATAGGGGAAATGTGGTCTCCATACCTTCTATTAAAAAGAGCACACTCCTATCTTAAAAATGACTCCAGTTTCATGCTTCAGGTGCAGTCTAAGACTTACAGCAGTATAAAGGATGGTACTTCCTGCTTACACAGTAAGCTGTGTCACCAGCACCAGCAATTCCCTGACTTGAGCCTGCTCACTTGTATCATCAGCTGCATCATAAAACCCACCCCAAACTTTATAATTTTTAGCTAGCCACAAGCCTGAAATTAAATATTTCTTTTTTTATAGGGAAAAAAGTCTATGGGCAGATTAACCCAGAGCCGGATTAAGACCAAATGGGGCCCATAACACAAGTTAGATTTTTGGGGGGGCCCCTACACATTACCACCAGCACATCTCCCTGACACCACCAGCACACCCCCTGGTACACCAGAATGTGCTGGTGGTGCCAAAGGGGATCATCCCTCTGGCACCACAAACACATCGCCCCCGGCACCACCAGCACATCTCCCCCCGACACCACCAGCACATCATTCCCGGCACCACAGCACATCCCCTTGGAACCACCAGCAGCCCATGGCACCACTAACACATGCCCCCTGGCACCATCAGCACATGCCCCCTGGCACCACAGCATATGCCCCCTGGCACCACCAGCACATTCTCCCCCCTACCAACACACCAGGGGATAACTAGAGAGGAGCAGGGGAGCAACCGCAGAGGGCCCCATCTTCTTATTTTTATTATAAGAGCTATGCTTCAACCACTGTGCATGAAGCATGAATAGGGGCCCCATAATAGTTTGCTGGGGGCACAGTGATTCCTAGTTACTCCACTGCAACACAACAAATTTTCCCCCTTACAGACATTTTCTGCAGCATAAACCCCTCCCCCCCACCATCACTCAAAAAGGTTATTTAGATTTCCCTGTGCTAGTAGTAACCTGTCAGGCTCTCAAGCAAACCACTACCTATCATTAGCAGGGAGATTGGTTTTGGGTTGGGTAAGGAACTTAGTCACTGTTACGATCAGTCACAAGGATCCAGCGGGAAACCTGTAGTGTACGCACCCACATGACCAAGCACGCAGGCGCAGCCGCAGTGTCTGGTGAGCAGCGTGTTGAGGCCGTGCAAACAGCAACTACCAATGCCTGATGTGCTTCCTGTCAGAATGGACGCCAGGTCGGGCCCCTGGCAGACGCGTTATTTAAAGGTCAGACTGTCAGGAAAAGAATTAAGAAGTCAGAGCGGATTGCCATACAGCTATACTGGGCACCAGGATGGCCTTGACAGGCCCCCCAGGCAGTTGCCTTGGGTGCCTGTGGATAATCGGCCCCTACCTATTCTTATCATATATTAGTTCACAACTTATAAAACTCATCAGCATGACATCACAATATAGCTCCGTTTTAGATTCTGAACCTAAAAGCATTACACCTTGGGATATTTCTAATGTATATGTCACAAACCCCCAGTCCCAAAACGCCCCAACCGCCATTCATATCACATTTAAAATAATATCATGATGGTCCATAACTAATTTTTCCACCAGAATAAGACACAAATATGACAGATCTAATCGACTGTAGGCCTAAGAATGATAATATCCCAAGTTGGGCTCGGGGCTATGATATTGTGTCAGGTATCTATAAATGTAGAATTAATTACTGGATAAACTGGGTTATTTATGAAAACCTGAAATAATCTTACATCCCGAATTATTAAGGAATATGAATTACCTTTGATCTGCCATTTGGTTTTGCTGTGTTCTGACTAGGAGATTCCCTGCTGTTTTTGGTGTCTACCAGTCTATGAATTGTTTGTATTACCAAGGTTCACACCTTGCACTTTTGAAGTCAGACCTCTTGCTAGGTCATCTGGCTTTGGGAAAAGGAAGCAGGGCTTACAAGTTACATGAATTAACTCTGGGACAGGGACAATGGGAGCTGCCATACTGCTTCATCATGTCATATGGTGAAATAAAAAAATTGGGGGTGCAATTTCAGATATTGTCTATGGCGTTTTACATTGCATACCTGTTCGTCACACCTTCCCCCATAGCTGTCGCATAGGGATTGGTTTTACACAACCTAGACCGTTGCGACCAACTTCCCTTGGCGCCAGGTGGCTTTCTCCTTTTAGGACATGTTACATCACATTGCTGGGAAACATATTTTCTTTTTTGTGGTTTTACACTCCCTCCAAGCACAATGCTATAGGTACAAAGTTGTGTTGGCGTTGGGACCATTTTTACCCATGGCGATGGTCAACCTCTATACGCTGTATTAACAATGGATCATCTCCAACACAACCATCTTTCTGACATGAACCACAACTGCCTTTACATTACCTGCTAGATAAACCTTTTGAACACTGACATCACCCCCTGGGGTGCTTGTGTAAACAAAGGGCTGGAAATAGTGGGCTGTGCGTTCACTAGGCATCTGGATCTATTTCCCAGAATGCCCTGTTGGCCAAATCCCAGGTTAACAAGTTTTTACCAACATTTTACAATTTTTAAACTCTTCACACCCTCCTGCACAATACTTTCTGGTTCCTCTTGAGACAGAGACCAATACCTGGGTCTCCAGTACAGTAAGATCTCTGTGTGTTACCTGGAAAACAATCCCTGTTTCCCTACACAATCCTTTATCAGATTTACAGGTTTCGGTGGTGCAAAGGGGGTGCTGATGGTGCCAGAGGGGATGTGCTGGTGGTGCCCGGGGGGTGCTGATGGTGCCACAGAGGATGTTCTGGTGGTGCCAAGGGTGGTGCTGGTGGTGCCAAGGGGGTTCTGATGGTGCCAGAGGGCATGTGCTGGTTGTGCCATGGGGTGCTGATGGTGCCAGAGGGGATGTGCCGGTGGTGCCATGGGATGCTGGTAGGGCCATGGGGATGTGCTGGTGGTGCCAGAGGGGTGTGCTGATGGTGCCAGGGGTGTGTGATGGAGGTGCCAGGAGGATGTGATGGCGGTGCCAGGGGTATGTGCTTGTGGTGCCAGGGGGATTTGCTGGTGGTGCCAGAGGGTGTGCTGGTGGTGCCAGGGGGAGATGTGCTGGTGGTTCCAGGGGGGATGATCCTGAATCACTAAAACATGTTTTCTGACCCTAAAAAGCATTGCCCTATGCTTAGTTTCTTCTATAAGAAAAGTGTCAGGATTCAAATTTTAATGACATCAGAATAACATCATAATATTGCAATGCATTTTAGTGTTAGAATCTAATTTTCAGCAATATTATGGTGTCATTCTGATGTCATAGTGACATCGCTAAAATGTAAATTCTGACACTTTTCACTATTCATGATATAGAATAAGAAGCTGAGTAAAGGAAAATACTTTTTGGAGTCAGAATGCAAATTTTAGTAAAATAAAGATGTACTGCTGCTGTTATAGTGATATCACAAAAAATTTAACCCTGACATGTTTAAAAGCTGAATGATATAGAATAATAAGTCACATATGGTGACTTCTTTATCTCAGAATCCAAAACTGAGCTAAATTGTGATGTCAAGCTGATGTCATAGTGATGTCATGCTGATGTCATAGTGACATCATAAAAATGAATTTTACGGGTTGTGAAAACTAATATAGGCTATAGAATAAGAAGTCAGACAAAGTTAAATGCTTTTTAGGGTGAGAACATCATATTTAATAAAATTAGGATGTCATGCTGATGCAATAGTGACATCACTAAAAATTGAACTCTGACACATTTAAAAGCTATTAAATGATATAGGATAAGAAGTCGCATCATAATTTCGCTGAAAAATTTATTCTGACCCTAAAATGCATTGACCTTCTTATTCTATATCATTTAGTATCTTTAAAAAGTGTCAAGATTCAAATTTTAGTTATGTCTCTATGACAACAGAATGACAAATTGTGATTTCATGCTGATGTCAAAGTGCTGTCAATCACAAGGAGCAGCAGACCATGTGATGTAACAATGTCATGTGACCACACACTGTCACAAGCAAAGAATCTGTGAGTGGCACACTTGAAGTGTGAATCACCAAGGGGCATATTTATAAAGCAACGATAATAGCGCCAAAAAATTACCGCTGCACATCGCGGCCGCGAAAATAGCGTTATCGCCGTATTTATAACGGCGAGCGCTATTCCCGCGATATGTATCGCGGGTGCGATGTGCTGCGGTAATTTTAAGACCCTTCCTGACGCCTCTCCTAAGGGGGCGGGGCATACGCCCACCCCGCCCACACCCCCCGCGGCGGCGGCGACCACCCGCCGTCGCTTCCCAGCAGCCCCTCCCAACCCGTTCCCCGCTCGCGGCAATCTCGGAACGGGAGGCTAGGAGGGGCTGCCGGGAAGGGGCCGCAGCAGGTGGTCGCGACCACCCGCCGCGCACCCCCTCCCCGGGTAACACCCGGCGGGCGCCGGCGACCTCAACGAGGCCGATGTTGCCGGCGTCTTGATCCGACGCGACGTCTTCGGGCTAGCGACACCAACCCCACTCAGGTCGCCGATGCCAGGCAGACTCACTGCGGCCACCAGTGAGCCCGCTGGCACCGCCGGCCTCAGCGGAGCCGATGTTGCCAGCCGCTTCTTTCTTCTTTCTTCAGCCATCTACTGCGATGGCATCTGAGTTCCGCGGCGGAAAGCTCCTCTTTATATAGGTTTGCAGAAATCCATAATCCGTTTCTGATTGGTCAATTTTTAATGCTTGCTTTACATTAACCAATCAGATTTCAGAACTGGGCGGGGTGGGCGTGTCTCCTGGGGCGGGTGCGACCACCCGCCGCGGGTTGCCTGCCCATCCCCGCCGCGGGAGGTTAGTATCGGCTGACTTCGCCACCTTCAAGGTGGCGAAGTAAAACAGCCGATACTAGCCGAGCGAAACCAGTACCGCCGCTTTATAAATAGAAGCGGCGGTAACAGGTAAGTATCGCCACGAAAGGTTAACGCTTTGTTAACTTTTCGCGGCCGTTTTCGGACTTTTATAAATCGCGGCAAACGCGATTTATGCGTTAATGTCCGCGAAAATGGCCGCGAAAAGTTAACGAACCTTTATAAATATGCCCCCAAGTCTTTATTAAATCACAAGCACATGTTTCAGGGATCACTATGTCCCCTTCATCAGGTGTGAAGGGGACATAGTGATCCCTGAAACGTTGTGTGCTTGTGATTTAATAAAGACTTGGTGATTCACACTTCAAGTGTACCCCTCACAGTTTCTTTGCTTGTGCTATAGCTATAGGTCATTGGTAGAGGACCTGGTGAAGGAGCACCTTGCTAGTCACTGGCTAATAGCCACGAAAGAGAGAGCCTAGGCCCAAAAACCAACATGACCACACACTGTCACCTCCTCTCACTTGTCAAGATTGAGAGGTAAACTGACCAATCCAAGATAAGTCTCTTGCAATGGGGATTGGGCAGGCAGCTACTCATGGAGATCACAGTCGGCTAAGGAAAATGTAATTGTACAGCACAAGGTAATAAATCCCATTTTACTTAAGTAAAGACAATAAGAACTGAGAATGGGATGGAGCTCACACTGCAGTACAACTGCACTGTAACTTTTTCTGCAATCCAATCATTTAGTAAAAATGGACCAAACAGACTGAGAAAGTTGCTCCTGCTTAGTAATAATGTGGAAATGTGAACTCCATGGAGTGAGCTAACATGGAAACTTGATAAAGGAAATGAAACTGGTAGCCCCAACCCGATTAGAGAATGGAGAGCTTATCCAGAAATGGGGGGGCTTAAAGGGCAATTATAGTGAGAAAATTGTTTTTTTTTAATTTCTTCTAATGTATCCTATATGTCATCCCATCCACCAGGGTACCTTTAGTTTCTTTAAATTCTACATAGTCCCCGAGATATAAGCCTTTGAATATGCTGTGATTTGTAGGAGCTGCTACACCTCATCTGTCACTCAAAGGCACACACCCACACAATCCAAAGCTCCCCTGCAGTACTGTCACACACTCTCACCCACACTATATGTACCATGTGCAACATATAGTCAAATGCTGTAGTGCTAAACACAATCAATAAACCATTAACCCAGCAATATGAGCATAACACACTATAAAACAGCCCCTCCCCCCCAAAAAAATCTTATATACATACAAAACCAGTGACTCAAATGGAACACTAATACAGTATATATAATACAGTAATACAGACTATATACCAAACAAGACACAGTGCAATCTATGAAATATATAGACTAAAGCAACTGAAATGTAACAGGACAACAAGCAGTGTCACTGTGTTTGTGAAGGTCTCACTACAAGCTGCTGTTACACTGACTCTCTCTTCAGTGATTATGATCTCAGCTAAGCAGGGGGAGAGATATGAACTTTAGGTAAAAAGTAAATAACAATTAACAAAGTTAGAGAACAGGCAGAGGCAGAGTTCAGTAACTTACTTGTAAAGAATCTCAGCACCACTTGTCCTCCTCTCTCCCCCTCTGCCCCTCCCTTCAGCATATTGCTACTTTATTCCACACTTTGATTGCTTGCAGTCTAGCTCTGGAAGGGAGGGGTCAACAGGATGTCAGCACTTCATTTAAAGTCCTTTCAACTGACAATGCTCGGACTCTGTATACAGCCCGTCACTGCTTGAGGGGGAGTAGACAGAGAGGGGAGGGGGACTACACAGCTTGGTACAAACTTCTGCCAGTGTGAAGAAACGAAGCCACACAGAAACATGAAAGTAAGGCAGCTTATACTAAGTGATCTATACATTGTATACAGACAAAGTTTTTTTTTCACTATAGTTGCCCTTTAACTGGCCAGTGGATGGGTTGGAAGTCAGTTTCTCCAGTTCCGCAGTGGATGCATTACTGGGTAATGTGGGTGCAAGTTTGGTTAGTTGGAATCACAGTTGGTGGATACATCCTTGCAGTTCCCTCTGGGGATACAGAGGCATGGCACTATAGATTTGGCTACAGCTGTGACAATTTAATTTGCAAGGATGTATATAAATAATATGTAAGTAAACACATAAATGGAAGTGTTTAATAAAAGCTGGGGCCTATCGTTACCCAACACTTGTAATCTGTCTGTTAAGTTAAGTGTTAAGTTATGTTTACAAGGTAAAAGAAAGTTATTAAGGTATGGTTAGTCCCCATGTCTGTGTTTGGCTGCTGCAAACAATATAGTGCTAACAATATAATATATCCATGGATCTTCTATAGACGTGTGCGACTGTGTTCATCTGTATATTTATATAGTATCATGAGTCGCTCCTATGCAGGTTGTACCTATGCTGCCCCCTTCTTGCTCCTTATTGAACTCTATCATAATAACAGTATGGGAGGCTTCATGTGGCTTTATATCCAAACAGTATTTTTCCTGTTCATGCAGATACATTATCACCCTAGACCTAACACTGTTCTTGCTACAAGGGGTTCTGCCCAGGCAGCAGTGACAATCCTTTATTGTTATATAACCTACCCCTGTAGTGGATTTCTATGGGAGGAACTGTAAGATTATAGCCTTATAATCTTACAGTTCCAGGAGGGGAAGGAAACCAGAAGCCACAAAGGGGTAGGTTATAATAAATAATTCACCCCGAATTGTAAATTAAAGGGATATTAGAAGTCACCTTGGAGTTCCGTGCCCTGTGGCCTCGTGCTTTTATATGGTCACGGAACTCCTCGGTGACTTCTAATATCCTTATAATTTACAGTTGGGGGTGCATTCTCCACTATATAATGTAACCCCTTAATGGGTCTCTATAAGACCCAAGTGTACAATAATATTCTTATAAACAGACATTTTGTGCAACCAACCACCCGGTTCGCTGGTAACTCACCTCCTGGCACTGCACTTTGTAAGTATGGGAAGACAGTGTACTTACATTGACATCTGTTGGCCCGACATCTGCTGGCTGCTGATTTCCTGTATTAGAAGAGGAGGTGATCTTGTGAAAGGTAAGCTGAAGTGCAGTGCCGGGAAGGGAGAGTTGCGGGAAGACTTACCAACAAACCGGGGGGTTTGCAGAAAATTTAGTAACGCATTTTTTGTCGGGGGTGAGACAGTCTCTATCTGTGTGTGTGTGGGGGTTGGTCAGCCTCTATCTGTGTGTGTGGGGGTGGGATAGCCTCTATCTGTGTGTGTGTCACTGGACTCCTCTGTAACATCTAATATCCTTATAATTTACAGTAGGGGGTGCATTATCTACTATAAAACCTACACGGTGGCTCAGTGGTTAGCACCGAAGCCTTTCAGTGCTGAAGTCCTGAGTTCAAATCCACCCTGTCAGCAGTTCTGGACATGTTGGGGCCTATTTATAAACCTGTAATAACCAATATTGTGGGTTTAAGGCCGTGATATAATGCAGTTATAAAATCAGTACCGGTATTTTACCACTGCAATTTTATGCTACATTCATGCTCCGAAACCCCACAACATAGTTTAAATGGGCGGTACTGCGCTGTATCAGTATTTTTCTATTTGGTCAGTATTTTACAGCGCTGTCATAAAATACTGAAAAGTGGTCAGTCGTTCCAGATGGTAAAACCTTCATCAGTCATTATCAGTTTTCTATAAGTTTTCAACACGCACTTAGAGGCCACACTAAGTGCGTGTTGGTGCCCACTTGCGCTATGATTGCCCTGTGATTTTCAGGGTTCGGAAAACATGCGAATCGCACCAAAAATCGTGATTGCATCGCAGTGGCGTAACTACTGCCCCTGCCATCCCCAGCGATCAATTGTTTTTAAACAGCTGATCCCGCATATGAATATTACATACGCACAATCAGCTGTTTAAAAGACTGAAAAAAAGTTCAGGTCCAGTTAAACAGCTGATTGAGCGAATGTTTCATTTATATGCGCGATCAGCCGTTTAAAACAGCTGATCATGGAGGGGGTATGGGCCCGGCCTCCAATCTTGTGGGAGGGCCTGGGCCCCTGCAGTTATGGCTCAGCGCACCTAGTGTGCCCAGTACGTGTTAAAACACGGTTGTGTGGCCTAGCCAATATAGTTTAGGGAGACAATGCGTTTAATCACCATACCACATATATCGTCAGGGCAGTGTATGTGGTTACGATTGCAATGGAATTTGCCTGTTCACATGTAATCTTTTAAGCTCTATTACGTTGCCTACACTATACTTGTTTTCAGTTGAGATATAAATTCCTACAATGCGTTCCTACGGACATTTCCCTGAAATCTCAGTTTGTAACTTTCACCTGTTCCACTTTCACTTTGCAGTATTCCCCTTGGAAATTGCCAGAAGGAGCTTGAGCTGCAAGACATTACCCGTAGGATCCCAGGCGGTCAATGTTCCCATTTATTACATCACTTCCTGTTTTTGCCATCGTGTCATACACTGTAATAGAAAAACACAGGTTTGGGTTCAAAGTAATGTGTCTAATAGCAAATACATATGCAGGAGCTAGCATTCACACATTGCTACAGGGGCTACTTTGTCAGTTAATTTGGTTCATTTTGACCGTTGATGTGCTCTTCACGGATCTCTACCCATAATACTTTCACATTGTCACCTTCCATACTTCCACTTAGTTATGGTTTTACATATAAACAAATTCCTTTTACTGCACATTGCCCTAGTCAGTGACGTCACGCAGGGGGCGGAGTCGTCTGTTTAGTGGTTTGAGGGGGCAAATTTAGGGGCGGTCCAGGGGCATTCCCAGGCATGGCTGCCAAAAGGGGGCGTGACGGGGAGGGGATATGAGTCTCCTCTCTGGTGCAGGAGGACACCCCAGAATGAGGGAGACTCCTGCGATATGCGGGAGGGGTGGGATACCTGACATAATATATCCCTACTGTCCCCAACTACCTACCCATGGGCCTCTACTGACTCCAACGTCTACTTACCCATGGGGCTCTGCTTGATCTGTGACAGGGATAGGTAACCAGTAGATCACCAGGTGGTCTCCCGCACACCCGCAAGACTAGCTCAAACTCCCGCAACCTGAACCTACCTGAAGATTCCACCTCCGGAACACCAACTCTTGCTGGTCACACTCCTAGCCACACCTCTTACGTGACATAATTTACGTCATGACCTGGCCACTCCGCTAGCCACGACTCTTATGTGACGTAATTTACTTCACAGTGTGCATCCCACCCCTAACTCTGCCCTCAACCAGCCCCTTTGGTGACATCAGTGACGTTACATCAGTCCGCAAAGCCCCCTTCTCCCCACCCTGCCCGGAAGCCAGATTCGGCAGGGTGGGATGTCTACAACATCCCATTCACTGGTCCAGGATTTAAATCTTCCTTCCAATACTTACCTTTATATGGGTGTAGATATTCATGCTATGTTTTGAAAACTACAACTTCCCTGTCTGCTGTTGTACAATGCTTGGGAGTTGAATGCCAATCGTCTGGAGGTCAACATACCTGCTGTAGTTATAGCTGAACCTCATCAAGTGGAAGATTGTTATTATCATCTCTAGAGTCATCCGCATCCCATTGATCATTATGGCCAGAAGGATTTACAAAGACCAATGAAATCACATGTCATCTGTTCCCATGCAGGCACTTGCTCTGGTCTCATGCATAGGTTCAGGTGCAGATAGAAGTTTATTACTTTGTTCTATGTTACTTTGCTGGCTCTGACCTCTGCTAGTAAAACCAAGGTCAGAAGTATAACCCCTGCCTTTCCAGTCACTCCAGCTTTAAAGTGCACCCTAAATTCTTACTTTTAATATGTTGTAGCTAACCCCTGCCCACCCCCAACTGCTGCATTAGTTCTTTAAAAAGCTGAATCATACTTACAGTCCTTCACTCCTGCAGCACTCTCCTCCCGGCTCCCTGTCTGCCAGAAGCCGAAAACAAGGACCCGGACCGGCAGACGTGTCTGTGACTGGCTGAGAGGCAGCTAATCACAGACGCGGTTGCCACGGGAATGAAGGGCTGTAAGTATGATTCGGCTTCTTCTTTTAAAGAACTAATGCGGAGGTTGGGGGTTGGCAGCGGTTAGCTCCACCATATTAAAAGGATTTCACACTAGGTGCAATGGCTGCAGAGAATGGATCCGGATTGGTGGGGCATGTCACCATCCCTCCCGGAGGCAAGGCAGGAGGCAGAGACCATTGGATAGGAAGACAGCTTCTACTGTTCACTTCCCTGGACTTTGGACATGGACTACAGGAGAACCATAAGGAGCAGGAATGTAAGGTTGTTTTTAAACTACACAGTGGGACCAGTATGGGGTTAATTTTTAGTTTTACCCAGTAATCCCTGCAAAACCTACACAGGTTAAATGTGAATACAAAGTTGTCTGTATTCCTATCCACAATGGCATCCTGTATAACATCTAAGTACCATATATACTCAAGTATAAACCAAGGTTTTCAGGCTGTAAAATTGGTTTATACTCGAGTCAGTAACTTACTAGAAAAGTAAAATATGCACAAGAGAGCACTCATACTGGATTTGGCTATTGCTGTATGGGACTACTGTATGAGAATTCTGCTGTCCATTTAAAGGGCAAGTAAAGCCTCAAAACAATAGAGAATCAGTAGGCAGTAATGGTCATAATTTCTACCCTCATACTCGAGTCAATCACTTTTACTAGTTTTTCCAGGTAAAATAGGTACCGTTGTTTATACTCGGGTTAGTTTATACTCGAGTATATACGGTACATTAGTGCTGTTGAGTACTCAATATTTACCAATCCAAAACACAGTAAGAGGCTGGGAGCTTTTGCATCTAGATACATTTGCACTTTATCTGACAGTGTGATTTAGTGTAAGGTGCTATACACACTGCACATTTTGTTGGATTGATAACAAAGTATTGTCAGTTCCATTTATTACAGACAGACCTCTCTTCATAGACAGGAAAAAAAGTTATTTTTTAGACTGGAATTCTACCCGACCCGTGGTTCTCTTTACCTGAATCCAACCCGCAACCCATTCAAACTCAATGCTGGTTACCTGAACCTGCAGGTGCCTGACCCGACTCTATTTTGGCCATATGGCGGTTGTGCAAGGATATGATCAGTTTAAATAAATACATTAATGGGCCATCTAATAAACTCACTGTTACATTGCTCACCAATTTCAGAGGACATCCTGTGAACATTTTTTTACAATTCAGGTTAGGAAAGGTTTCCTTACAGTGAAAACAGTGTGGAACTGTCTTCCAGCAGATGTGGCAATGGCAAGTTCATTTAAAAGAGGGGCCTGGATAAGTTTCTAAAATGAAATAATATTGAAAATGACTGGTATTAATACTAAATTTCATCTTACTGTCAAGGCTCTTCTTTGCTCCCTCCCCTGCTAGCCTCCTTAGTCAGTAGGATGGACTGGGATGGACTAGGCTGGGATGGACTAGGCTGGGATGGACTTCTGGAAGTCAGTCTGCACGGCGCAAGTGGTAGGGTCACTCCCGGAAATGCCTTCTTAAACCAGGTGCGTTTCTCAGGTAAGCACAGACCGTTGTTTCCCTGCGTTTGGCTCCGTTATTCTTGTTTTCTCTCCCTGTACCTGCTTCCTGTGGCCTTCCCTGTCTGTGCCCAGTATCCTGTCCTCCAGCAATACTTACCTTATCACCAGCCATTCTAGGTCTCCAGCAATACTTACCTTATCACCAGCCATTCTAGGTCTCCAGCAATACTTACCTTATCCCCAGCCATTCTAGGTCTCCAGCAATACTTACTCTCTAGTACACCTCTTTAGTACACATTTCTAATACACCTCTCTAGTACACCTTTCTGGAACACCCCTCTAGTACACCTCTATAATACACCTTTCTAGTACACCTCTCTAGTACATCTCTTTAGTACACCTTTGTGGTACACCTCTCTAGTAAACGTCTCTAGTACACCTCTATAATACACCTTTCTAGTAAATGTCTCTAGTACACCACTCTAGTACACCTTTTTGGTACACCTCTCTAGTACATCTCTATAATACACCTTTCTGGCACACCTCTCTAGTACACCTTTCTGGTACACCTCTCTGGTATACCTTTCTAGTACACCTCTCTAGTACCACTTTCTGGTACACTTCTCTAGTACACCACTCTAGTACATCCCTCTGATACACCTTTCTACTACACCTCTCTAGTATACCTCTCTAGTACACCTTTCTAGTGCATCTTTCTAATACATCTTTCTGGTACACCTTTCTAGTACACCTCTCTAATACACTTCTCTAGTATACCACCCTAGTACACCTCTCTAATACACTTCTCTAGTATACCACCCTAGTACACCTTTCTATTACACCTCTCTAGTACACCTTTCTAGTACACCTCTATTATACACCTCTCTAGTACACCTCTGTAGTACACTTCTCTAGTATACCTCTTTAGTACACCTCTCTAGTAAACCTCTCTAGTAAACCTCTCTGGTACACCTCTCTAGTACATTTCTTTAGTACACCATTGACAAAGATGATCATAAGACCACTAACTACTAAATAATTTCGGAACTGGACATAAATTAAAATCCACCTGGGAAAAACACTTCTTGGAAAATGTTTTTGTTTTCTTCCATTTTTTTAAAGTTTGAAACTTTGCTGTATTTGTAAATGGATGTCTCTGATCCATTCACAAATACTATAGAAAGCTGAATGATTTCCAGCTTACTATAACTAGTAGCATTCTGTGTGCCAGCCAATCACAGTCTGCCCTCAGAGTCAAGTCAATCATGTTTTCAAATTTTTCAGGCAAAAATAGGTACCTCGGCTTATACTTGGGTCAGGTATACTCGAGGATATATGGTACTTGGATTTTTATGCAGTCCCCTATAGGCGACTAATGTATAAGCTAAGGTCTGTTGGTCTGGGAGGCACATTTGTATATGGATAGAAAATTGGTAAATGAATAGGATGCAGAGAGTAGTTGTTAATGGGGCTTTATCATTATGGACTAAAGTGCTAAGTGGGGTGCCACAGGGTTCTGTGTTGGGGCTGCTTCTATTTAATCTATTTATTAATGATTTGGAAGTGGGTATTGTTAGCAAGGTTTCTGTGTTTGCTGATGACACAAAACTTTGTCGACCATTAAAAGCTTCAGAGGATGTGCAATCGTTGCAGGTGAATCTAGATAGATCGTCACATTAGGCTGCTGGTGAGATTCAATGTTGATAAATGTGAGGCGATGTAAGGGATCTTGGAGTTTTGGTGGATAACAAACTTAAACGTAGCAAGCAGTGCCAGGCAACAAAAATAGAGCCAGCATGGTATTGTCTTTATGACTTGGTAGAGTGGGCACCCAGACCATTGCATTGGGTTGGTCTGAAGCATGGGTGCCCAACCCAGCCGATGCTGGTGGCCGCACTAGCGGCACTGAACAGTGTGAGCGGGCCGTGTGGAGTAGCTCCACCCACGGCCCGTCCGGCTATGCCTCCGGAACGCTCCTAACCCACCCTTTTCCATGCCCACCTGCAGCTCCGTGCGGGCCGCGAAAAAATGCACACATGCTATTCGTTTCACACAATGTACAAATTATGCGAAAGAGCTGTTTTGGCCGATAATTGCATTTTTTTTGTCCGAAACTTGTTCATTCATTGTGGCAAATTGCAGGTTTGTACAAGCCTTTCCCCGATTGTTTGCATTTTGCAAGGCTGAAGACTCCCACACAATTGCACAGTATTAAAGGTATAGGTTAGTGATGGTGAACGTTTTAGAGACGAGTGCCCAAACTGTAGCCCAAAACTCACCTATATATTGCATAGTGCCAACACGATAGTTTAACATGAATACTGAAGTTTTACTTCAGAAAAAACAACTCAAAACAGAGACAGATACAGTAGATAGAATTGATTATAGATTAACATATGTTGTTTGTACAATACATTTTGATACACTGATATAATGTGTTCCTTTCACTTTGATTTGAGTTAGGATTAATCCCAGGGTAGGGGGTGATTAGAGAATTGCACCTACTGATTATTGGCAATTGCCAGCCTTGGTGTGCTAGAGTGAATCTGTACTTATTTTGACCTCTCTTGTTACCCAGAAAGGCCAAATTCTGCTGTGCATGAGTGCCACATCTGGCACAAGTGCCATAGGTTCACCACCATTGGTATAGGGGCCTATTTAAGAGGTGCCAACATTTTAACTGTAGTAGATCTGAAAAAATTGTCTGATTGGTTGTTGCAACAACTTGGGCAAATTGGTGCAACTTTTATTAAAGAAGCCTGATCGTGTTTCCCCATAAAAGTCTAAGTAATGAGGTTCCCTATTGGGGAAGAAAAGTATAGCCATGGGTAAACCTTATTGGGTTTCATACTGCCGGTAGGTTGGTGAAATGCTGGTAAATTTCATCATCAAAATTTACCACCAAAATTTCAATTCCACCTCCGAATCGTGGTTTTATAAAGTGGAAACTTCATACAAACAGGGTTTCACACAAGCCGGGATCCACACGTACTATGTAACCACAGGAATCATCTCAATGCTGCTGATTAAAAAGAGTATTTATTAGAAATGCACCTTACACGTTTCGGACTGCAAACAGTCCTTAACCATAGGCACAAAATACAAAAGTAAACATGTACTTAAATATCCCATCCCCCATTATGTCACACCATCGCGTGGCAATAAGATCATATTAAAGAAACCGTATCACTTAAAGGTTAAAAGATCTGGATCCACTATCTCCACAAAGGGAGCAGTGTCATTAGATAATATACATAAGACAGTAATATCAATGCACATAAAGCACAACATTATATATACATTAAAATATAATATTGGGGCCAGATTCCATAAGTTGTATAGTAACATTATAACTGAAATATATATAGGGTACCACACACAAGCTATATTAAAGTTAAAATTGAATGGCCAATGTGTAATTTCTAATCAAATACCCAATGCAATAAAAATATATATCGTATATACTCAGTATAAACCAAGATTTTCAGACTAAAAAAATAGCCAGAAAATTGAAACTCGGTTTATACTAGAGTCAAACACTTACCTGCTCCTGTGGCTGCTCGCTCCACATCCTCTGCTGGCTGATGTCACCACTTGGTGCCGGGAAGTGAGGCCAGCACCAAGTAGTGACTTTAGCCAGCAGGGGAATGTGGAGCACGCGGCCAAGGAAGCAGAGAAGAGGATCCAGAGCAGGGGAACCGGAGCAGGTAGGTGAAGGCAACTGAACTGTGGGGACTCTCAGGGGGGATGGGAAGTACAATAAATACTGCAGTGGCAATTTCATGCCACTGCAGATGTTTGGAAACTATAACTCCCAGCAACTAAAGCATGCTTGGAGTTGTAGTTTCCAAACATCTGGAGTGCCAAGGAATGAGGCTTTAGTTGCCTTTTATATGGACAGAAGAATTCCCATACAGTTATAGCCAAATACAGTATGGCTATTACTGTATGGGACATCTGTAATAGCCTAAAAACAATACAGAATCAGAAGGCAGTAATGGTCCTATTTTCTACCCCTTTTTAAAGGTAAAATAGGTACCTCGTTTTATACTTGGGATGGTATGGTGACAGTAACAGAAAACTGCAAAATATGACCTGAGCCTTATCTAATCAACAAAACAGCTTATATCAAGCACTGAATTTAAACCTATTGGAGATCTAGTACCCAAAACAAAAATCCATCTGTTTCCCAGTTTCAAAAGTGTTTTATGTTTATCTCTATTTCTATGATCTTTTTTTATACGTTGCAATCCCCTGGACTTAAAAAATGTCTTGCAACAGGACTGCTGGTGTCCTTTACAAATCAACCTTATATGTTCACATATCCTGGATTTCAAAGCCAACAAGCAAGATTTGTTTGGCGAAACGCGCGTTGGTTCTGGATCCAGTGGTTTGAGTATCCCGTGGACATTGTATATTCAGAAACTGGATTCAGGATTCATGACCACATGTATATATAGGTTTATCTCAGGGATGCCTGAGTGTTTTTAGGAGTTTTATTAATTATATCTAATAAAATAGTTTTTATCTTTATTTGTGATAATTGGCATGTATTTATGGAACCCATTAGAGTGTGAGGGGTGTGTCAGTGTGGAGTAGTCGTATTGGGGTCATAAGGGTGTGTGCAGGGCCGTTTTTAGGCATAGGCCACCTAGGCAAAGAACTAGGGCACCTATGTTGATCCAGAGTTCCCAATGTTCTCCCTAGAATCTCCCTGTCAGCTTTTATTTGCTGTGTTAGATCTGCTCTCCTTGTTCTGCTGTAATTAGTTACATTGTATTTAGTACAGAGCGCAGCTCCTACTACTTGGAACCAATGTTACAAATGAACTGAAGGTGAAGGAAGGAGGGGGGAGGATGAGCTCAGCTAATAGTACTGAGGGGAGCAGTTAAAGGGCATGTCCACCCCCAAAACTATAATCCCCCCAACTACTGGCCCCACCATGTAGTGTAGTTTAATCCTTACCTCACATCCCAGCTCCATAGGGTTCTCCTGTAGTCCCCCCCAAAGTCCCAAAAACTGCCACCAGGAGGCTAGCAGAGTCCAATAGGACTCTGCCTCCTACTGGCTCTGGGAGAAGTTTGGCATGCGTACTGCAGCCCTTCTCCCCCTCCCTCCCCCTCCCTCTCCCTCCCTCTCCGGATTCCCTCCCCCTAGCGTTAATCCCCTTTAATATAGTAATCCAGCCCCAACCGCATGATTTTTATTTTTAGAAAGCTCCCCAAACTCTTACTTACCTCTCCTCTTTCCTCCGCCGAAGTGAGCTGCCGGCAGCCGCGTCCGTGATTGGCTGCCGCT
This sequence comes from Hymenochirus boettgeri, assembly GCA_019447015.1. NCBI lineage: Eukaryota > Metazoa > Chordata > Amphibia > Anura > Pipidae > Hymenochirus > Hymenochirus boettgeri. The sequence continues at coordinate 268,619,052 of CM033470.1, read as the reverse complement.
GCCGGTCCCGCCCCTCTGCTTGCATTTCCTCGCAAGCAGGGGCCGGGAGCGCGGCGGAGGAAAGAGGGGAGGTAAGTAGAGTTTGGGGGGCTTTTTTAAAATAAAAATAATGCGGTTGGGGCTGGGGGACCAGGGGGGAAGGCTATATTAAAAAATAGGTTTAAGGGTGGACATACCCTTTAAAATGCCAGGTAAAAGCTGCTGCAGACTTTATAACAGTGTCCCGTGACTAGCAGCCATGAGATCCCTATCCCTGCCTCTTTCTTCCTTCCATCCAACTCTCAATTAGAACTTAAGGTTCATACACACGTGTGATTGCGTTTCCCAACCCGCGACGCATGATGTGAACGAACGTCTGTTTCGTCCGACAATCAGCCCGTGTATAGGCCGTCGGCCAGTCGGGCAATGATCCCCGACAAATGGTCCTTTCGGCTGATAAAGTGCACATACACGGGCCGATTATTGGCCGGATGTTGTACACATCGTGTGTCGCGGGTCATGACCCGCGATCGCAAGCGTGTACAAACCTTTGGAGTAGGTGAGAAGTAAACAATACAATGGAGACATCGAAAGCAGGTACATACTGTACATCATGTCAATAAAGGGTTAAAGATACACTGAACTGAAGGCACTGAAGGGTTAATGGCAATACCCTGGAGAGTGCTGGCACTGAAATTATTAATGCCTATACTATTGGAAAATCTGCTGTCACTGAAAGAGTTAAACATCTCAGTTAAACTTCTGCCCTACCCAGCTAGAAACTTTTTCTGGGGTAACACTGGCACCACACATCCACTGCAACCTTTCCTGTCCTTCCAATCAGTATTTCATTGGTGGCCAGTGTCACTGCATACACACAAACATATGTATGGGGGGGGTGCACGTAGGTGTGTGTGTGTGGGGGCCCTAGGGCACTAAAATGGCTAGAAACGACCCTGGGTGTGTGTGCTTTTTGAGGTCTCTAGTTGTGGTCTTAACAGCTTTTATTGGATTATCATGTATTGGTTTCCCTCTAGCACCACTTATTTTAGTATGCTGATGTCATAGTGACTCAAATTAATTTTATGAGTTGTGAAAGCTAATATATGGTATAAAATAAGAAGTCAGACAAAGTGAAATGCTTTTTAGAGTGACAATCCATATTTTAGTAAAATTATGATGTCATGCTGATGCCATAGTGACATCACTAAAAACTGAACTCTGACACTTTTAAAAGCTATTAAATGATATAGAATTAGAAGTAGCGCCAAGTGGAATGCATTTTAGTGTTATATTCAAAAGATTAAACCATGGCACATTTAAAAGCTATTGAATGATATAGAATAGGAAGTCACATAAGGTACAATGCATTTTAGGGTCAGAAGCCAAAACTAAGCTAAATTGTGATATCATAGTAATGTCATGCTGATGTCATAGTGGCATCATTAAAATGAATTTTACGACTTGTGAAAGCTAATATTTGATATAGAATAAGGAGTCAGACAATGTGAAATGCATTTTAGGGTGAGAATCCATATTTTAGTCAAATTAGGATGTCATACTGATGCCATAGTGAAGTCATGACTAAAAATTGAACTCTGACACTTTTAAAAGCTTTTAAAAGCTTTTAAAAGCTCTGAGTTCCCTGACCTCTATAAAAACACTCGGCCTAACGGCCTCATGTTTTTGTATGATCAGGGAACTCCTCGGTGGTGTAATCTCCTTATATATACTGTAGGTAGCGTATTATCCTTATATATGACATAGAATGACTGAAGGGCTATTGTATGAGGATCCCTGATCTATAAGATCCCATTCAGGATTGGTCTTTACCCTGATAATATATTCATCGTCAGTGTTCAAATACTACAAAAGTATTAAATGGCAGATATACAGCTAAATAGAAAAACGTATTTTCATGCCTGTCTGTTAGAGAGAGTCTGTGTGTGTGAGTGCCTTTGCATGGGTGCCTGACTGTGATGTTATGAAAGCCTGTCTATAAGAGAGAGAATGTGGGTGTCTGTCTGTGAGAGCAGTGGCTTAGGTACCAGCAATTGGGTCCGGGGAGCCCCGCAACAGAACCATCCAAATTTTCTTCATAGTTCTCCCTCTTTCTTATGTATGCGTGGCCACAACAGATGTCCGGACTTCATAAAGTACATAAAAACTTCATAAAAACAGATAGGTGTCTTTGTGCCAGCTGCCAACAATTTACCACAACACTGCCCTTTTGCCCCTACTGGCTGCTTTTTACCAGTGTCTTTGTGCCAGCTGCCAACCTTATACGCTAATGCCAACTATTTTACAAATGTCTGTAAGCCAAATTGGCATACACACATTGGTAAAATGGTTTGCAAATTGGCAGTGGTAAATGGTTGACATTGTCAGTGCCATTTTCCACTACCAATTTGCCAACTATTTTACTAATATCTGTGCACCAACTATTTTGCTAGAGTCACATGGTTTATAACACAGAATCACATGGTCTGTAGCATAGGGTCACATGGTCTGTAGCACAGGGTCACATGGTCTGTAGCACAGGGTCACATGGTCCCTGTCACATTTTAGGAATAGGAAGTTCAAATCTGTAAAATTTCAGCCACACCCATTGAAAAAATCATGCCCACGGACAAAACCACACCCACTTTAATGCAGAAATAATCAAGGGCGGCATTCAAATGTTTGGCTAAGGCTGAAAAAACCCTAGAGGTGCCCCTGCTCTTATCATGTTAATTAATATATCCATTAAACACGTAGAACATTCATTCAGAACACCTTCCCATTCCTCTTTAAAATCACTAGTTGGCTCCCATGCTGGTAAACTTTTCATGTAGGCCCCTAGGGATCAGTTTCAATGTTAGATGTTATATACAGATTGCACAAGTTCCACCAAATTTTAGCATAGGACTAGGGCCGTCTTGCTAATGAGCCACATTGAGACAAAGTAGCAGAGCGGCACTTTGTCTCTGTGGCTCAAAAGCAGCATCTCAAAGTTTTTTTAAAAAAAACAAAAATCGATCTTACCGGGCCGGCGCCGGGTGGAGAGGTAGGAAGCACTGCATGTGAGAGGCGGAGCTTCCTTAAGGACCCTTCACTGTGGACCCTTCCCTTCAATGTGCGTCCGTCCGCAGTGCCGACCCCGGCGACATCCTAAACAAACTAAGTCTAAGTTAACTACTTCATCCCCTGTAAGTGCCCCGTGTCCGGTCCGCACGGTCTGAGGAACAGGTCCGGAATCGCTTCTGCTCCCTGCTGCTCTGAGTCCTGCCCACCGGTGGCCTGCCTGCTGCTGTGTGTCCCATCGGGCTGGGGAAGGAAGGTGAGCAGGGAAGTTGTTATGGGGGTCAACTTGTTAAGTGGGGAGTCTGGGGACAAGAAATTACTCAGGGGAGGGAGCCTTGTGTTCTTCAGACTCCACTCCATAGCATACTGGGAATTGTAGTCCCATCTGGGACTACCGTTTTACCCATGATCCTCCCCCAGATACAATCATCCTCCAGTGTAGGGGGTCATCTACTGCCCCTCCCCCTGTACCACCCCCCAGGGTATGTACAGTATGTGTGAGTGTGTATGTACAGTATGTGTGTGGGTGTGTATGTACAGTATGGGAGAGAGATTGTGTATGTAGAGTATGGGAGAGTGTGTATGTACATTAGAGAGTGTACATACACATGGGAGAGTGTGTATGTACAGTATGTGTGAGAGAGTGTATGCACAGAATGTGTGAGACGGTGTGTATGTACAGTATGGGAGAGAGAGTGTGTAGGTACAGTATGTGTGAGTGTGTATGTACAGTATGTGTAAGTGTGTATGTACAGTATGTGTGAGTGTGTATGTACAGTATGTATGAGAGAGTGTATGTACAGTATGTGTGAGAGAGTGTATGTACAGTATGTGTGAGAGTGTATGTACAGTATGGGAGAGAGAGTGTATATACAGTATGTGTAAGACAGTGTGTATCCTGGCTGCTCTTTTTTAGGAAAGGAAAGGAAAGGGTCAGGTCTTACTGCAGAAAATATATATTTTTTTAATCACTGCTTTGCTAGTTAGATTGGAGTGGTGGGGAGAAATAGATACACACACATGGGGACACACATGGACATACACATAGACACACACATAGAAACATACATAGAAACACACATAGACACACACACACATGTATTAAATGGGAAGTTAACCTCTGAATGACTTTTCCCCCTACCTTAATGTATATCAGTAATACTGGTAACAAGCAGGGCCATCTCGCTAATGTACCCATGTAAATCTACTTCCGCGTATGGCCCATTTACTCACGTGATGCCGATGTCATCACATAGTGACATCTGACGTCACTCTCTAGGGCCGTCCACTGCTGGGCGCTCTACAAGCCTGGTGCTGTCTGATGCGGCGCGGAGGAAGGCAGCCTCTAGGACCTGTAAGTATATCGATCTTCCAGCGACAGAAAGTGGTGTGTATGTGTGCTAACCATTTATCAAAGTTTTTGCCAATGATTTTACCTGTATCTGTGTGACAACTATTTATTATAGTTTGTGCCAATGATTTTACCAGATTGGGTGCCAATCAATTATTAGAGTCTGGGTGCCAACTCTTTATCAGAGTTTGTGCCACTGATTTTACCAGTTTCTGTGTTCCAACCATTTATTAGAGTTTGGCTGCAAACCATTTATCAGAGGAGCAGCCCGGCACAGAATAAATAAAATAAAGTAAATGAATAATTTGATAATGATACCAATTTGATCTACCAGTACACATGCCATCATATCGCATAAGAGCGTAATCTGATAATCTAGACTACAGAGTGTACACAAATCTGTGTGTATCTCTTTCTGCTTGTCTGAAGTTTTTTTTTCTAATTTCAACCTTGGAATGAGTAAAATGTCATATTATCTTATTGAGTGAAATTGAATTTTACATCTAAGGCTGGGTTCGACTCAAACGAGTGATCGCCAGAGATAAACCACTTTCGGTTGTGGCAAAAATCACCGCTGCCAACAGTTCACTGTGACTGCGGTCCATAGGTAACTGCACGATCGTTGGTGGTTTACAAACGCCCGATCAACTTTCCCCCCAATCCAGTCGAACGGGAAACAGACATCGTTTGCTAGCGATGGTACATGAAAATATCGTCCGGTTTGCCTGAAAAATCGCCTTGTGTGTACCCAGCCTAATGTTCCCTTGCACAGGCCTCATTGAGATTGCCAGAAACTTAAGATAACTTATGGAAACAATTTGGTTGCTTTGTCAGCAAATAGTCCAGCTCTACTGACTTTATTAACTCATCACTTGCTAATAGAGTGGATGTGTTGTAAGAAAGTACTGTACATTGTGAAGGTGCAGCAACTTAAAGGGTATCTCCACTGAAAAAAAAATTGGGGCATTTAGTTTTATTGAAGAATGGAGGTTAAGGAGCTGTGTCTTACCTCCTGTTCTTCATTAAAACCTGCAGGAGCCGGGAGAGAAGGTAAGGTATGTAGGAAGAGGTAACAAGTATGGATGAGAGGATATAGTTTGTAGAGCGGAGATTACACCTGGGATGGTATCTGTGGATCAGCTCTTATTGATGGTATCTGTGGATCAGCGTTATTGTAGAATTACAATAACAATCGTAAATTAATGTTCGCTAAACCGATCGGAAATTAACGATCAGTTAAACTTATGGTTAAAGACGCAGTATCACTAAAAAACGATACCACAACTTAATGAATATTGACCTAAAAGTCCTACCGGAGAGATAAGAAGATACCCAAGAAACATTCACGCAGTTGACCACAATATGTACATTACATGATTGCAAATATATCTTCTAGTTCTCAGCACCAATATACAAATGGCCATAAAACAGTTTTATGAAAATAAACACAATTACTGTACTTGTTTTACAATATTTATGTATAGGCCAGCTGTATGGCCCCAAAAATCCCTCATCCCCTTATAGTACCCAGGGTTAGAGATGGCATAGAACTCGAACTCGAATGCAAGTTCGAGCCGAACTGTTCGAGTTCGAAACGGACCTGGACTTCTCGAACTATCCTGGACTCAGACTTTCGATATTTCCCGGACTTTCAATGATTTTCGAATGTTTGAACGTTCGAAGATTCGATAAATTATCAAATTTTTTAAAAAAAGGTGACCACATATCCAAAATCAACCAATGGCAGCTAATTTGAGTATTGTAAGCCCCCTGGGTATAAAAGGCAATGTGACCAGCGCCATTTTTGTGTGTTTAGTGGAGACCTGACAGTGTAGGAGTTAGATTAATGTTGTCAAATTGTCAAAACGTTGTCAATAATGTTGTCAAATTGTAGTGGGTCTACTGTTACTCAATGGTGCTGTTCCTACGAAATGTATCCCCTTCCCTGCTTTCCCTTGCAGGAAGCATACTCTGAGGGAGAGAAGCCAATGGGGTATGGGGTCTGTCCAGTGGGGCCAAGCCTGCCTGGCTCCGCAATAATGTTGTCAAACTGCAGTGGGCCTACTGTTACTCAATGGTGCTGTTCCTACGAAGCGTATTCCTCTTCCCTGCTTTCCCTTGCACAAAGCATATCTCTGACGGAGAGAAGCCAATGGGGTATGGGGTCTGTCCGGTGGGGCCAAGCCTGCCTGGCTCCACAATAATGTTGTCAAATTGCAGTGGGTCTACTGTTACTCAATGGTGCTGTTCCTACAAAACGTATCCCCTTCCCCGCTTTCCCTTGCACGAAGCATACTCTGTGGGAGAGAAGCCTATGGGGTGTGGGAAAAGCGTAAAAAATTAAGTTTGTAGTCTTTTGTAAGGATAAAACACAGAGATTTGTTTGGTTCAACTTGTTTACTAAATAATAATAATAATAATAAGAAGAAGAAGAACAATAATAATAATAACAATAAGAAATGTGGTGGGAAATGCACCTATTTTTTTTTTTTATTTATAAATGTGATACTTGCCTTGGACATTCTGCTGGATGCCCTGGACATAGTTCCTCCGCTGCCACTTGGGGTCTGTCCACCTCTTTTGGAGTTGAGAGGTGGTCAGATTGATCTAAAACTGCGTCCACAGTTTCTTCTGCAGGTGTCACATAACACGCCGTTTTCACGCTTTTACGTTTGGGGTCCCAACCGGAATCCGGTCGTACCCCTGCTTGGTGAGATATTGGACCACCAACTGCTGCCAATCCATGGTGGCCATGTCTGCAGGCAAGCTAATAGTAGAATAACCCACACCCACTTGACATGTGCATGGCTGACTTTTTCTTTCCACTTTCCTTTAACCCTTCCAATTCCACCACCCCCCCGAACCCATTTCCCCTCTTCCTTAAATAACACACACCGACCCCTTATTTCGTTGGATAGTGTTGACCACAGCTTTTTATTAGGTTTTTTAACATAACAGCCCAATTCATGTTTTATATATATATATCCTAGTAAAAACATCTTAAAATGTAACAATTCATTTTAACTGAGTATTTTAAACTGCCTTGCCGGTTTGAGGGTCCCTGCCAGTCTGCCACAGTCACTTGCCAAAGCTTGATTTAAACACCTCGGTCCACCAGCTGCAACTCCCAGCTCGATGTCCACCTGTTAACGATTTCTTTAAAATTCACCGCCTAATGGTAGCCACTACCATTGCCCCATGAATTATTCTGTCCTTTTATCCCCCGGCCACCCCACCTCCAGGGTTAGACCAGGCCATCTCCTCCTTTCTGTTAATCTCACCACTCCACTAATTCCAGACTGGCAAGGAACCCCCGCCACCACCTTGTCGGGCTGAAACTAAATAGCCCCCAAGGTGCCCCAAACCGACAAAGCTCTCTCCAAAACTCCTTGAACATTTAAATTGAACATGTCCAAGCCCACTTCATTTAAATGGACTCCATCTGAGCGGAAGAGAGAAGGCTGGTGTTCTATATCTATATGACGGACCACCAGGCCTCCATTTTGTTGCATAAATTTTGAGACAGCCCGATTAATCTTTATTCTTGCTCTCTCTATCGCTTCCCATGAATTAGCGTCATGCCAAAATTGTCTGGGGACAATCTCCGACCATATAAGATGTACTCCTTTGAAAACTGACCATAGTCGAAGACAGTCCTTTCTAATCCGTTTTATTAAAATTTTCATTGGCAGACGCGCTAAATCATTACCCCCTACGTGTAATAGTATAATTCTTGGGGGGCCCTGAACTTTCGCTAGCTGAATACAAGTAGGGACGACTTCGTCCCATTCCATACCTCTTCTGCTAACCCAATGTATCTCCATGTTATTTTGGAGACCTAGCTGTCGCCCATTCGGCCTTTTTCCCGCCCTCTCTTCCGCCCAGTAAATATATGAATGGCCTACCAACCAGGTCTTGTATCGAGGCAGACCTACAAGGAGTGACAATGTAAATACACAACTGAATATTTTTAAACACCCCCCCCAAACGGTTTTTAACATTCTATCCTTCCTGTTCTGACGTATGAACGAAACTGGTTGGATTCCCACCTGCCTATTCTTTTTATTACCTCCTCTGGTATTCCCCATCTAGCTGCTTCTGTAGCTGCCCCGATTCTGAAGAAATGGCTACCATATTCCTTTTCTGATAAACCTAACTTCTCCAAACCTTTTCTTAATATGGCTCTAAATTGATACTGCGACAGTGCTGTTCCATTCTGATGGATCAAGAATACCCCTTCCACCTTTGCTCTCAACATGTTAAATTCCTGGTAACAATGTACAGGGCATGTTCTCCTCCCTTCTACTTGTGACAAAATTGCCACCACATGTCGTCCCTTTTTTGTTTTGGGTTCCCGTATTACAATCCTCACTGTCCCTTGTTACCAGCTAATATCCTCAGCTAAGATTCCTCCCATTCCTTGCTTGTTGCGGCTAACCAGTTCCGACAACCAAAAGGCTCCAAAAAAGGCCCACGAAAAAGCCACTTCGAATAACTTCCTTTCATATACCGAGTTCGCCAATACCCTTAATTGGTCAAACAACCCTTCCAATATATCCACTGTGATGGGTCGTCTAAGGTCTACCACCTTTTTTCCCCTCCTGAAACCCTTTATTGCTTGTCTTATTATAAATGCTTTTGTAACATCCTTTGAACCTCTTAACTTAAAAAGAAAACTTAGTGCTGACAATGTCTTATCCGCCATGCTCGCGGATACCCCTTGCTGAAAAAGTTGGACTCGTTTCCATATCAATAAGTGTAACGTATCTTCTTCCGTGTGAATGCCCCCTATCTCTTGCTCCAGTAGCTTCCACTCTTCCCATACTCGTGTGTATCCTGCCCTTGTAGACGGCGCCAAGGACTGCTGTACCCAAGGAAGAATCTCCACTACACTAGATCCCACAGGGCCTGTGGACAATTCTCTCCTACTTCTCTCGCCCCTGGGGCTAAACTCCAAAACTTGTCCCACTGGAATCGAGAGGGAGAATCAGCCACTCCGTTTTCCAAACCCGGGATATGTTTTGCACGGAAATTGATATTTAATTTTAAACATGTTAAAACCAGTTGCCGTAACAACGTCAAAACAGGTTGTGATCCAGTTGACAGATGGTTAATTGCATTTACTACTGACATATTGTCGGATCTAAAAACTACCACTTTTGTCTTTTAATTGGGAACCCCAAAGGACCACAGCAACCATAACTGGGAATAGCTCTAAAAATGTCAAGTTACCCAGTAGGCCTTTCTTCTCCCATTCACCCGGCCAAGGAGCGGAGCACCATGCACCCTGCAGATATGCTCCAAAGCCAAGCCCGCCTGCTGCGTCCGTAAACAACTGGAGGTCCTCATCCATAGCCATTAGTTGTTGCCAATAAACTCTCCCATTAAACTGTTCCAGAAATTTTTTCCACACAATCAAATCTTCCTTAATTGGGCGGGTAATCCTAATATAGTGATGGGAGCTACGAATGCCTACTGTTGCGAATGCTAGTCTCCTCGAAAATATGCGCCCCATCGGGATCACCTTGCATGCAAAATTTAGTTTTCCTATTAGGGACTGCAATTGTTGTAACGTTACCTTTTTACTTGCTAGAGTGATATTTAGCGTTCTATGTAAATCGACTATTTTTTCTTCTGGTAACCTGCATTCCTGCAATACTGAATTTATCTCAATTCCTAAAAAAGTGAGACAAGTAGTAGGTTGCACCGTTTTTTCCTGTGCTAACGGTATGCCAAAATGTTCCGCAACCTCCTGAAAACATTTCAGCAGCCGCTCACATTTTGAAGATCGCCCCGGGCCCACTAACAAAAAATCGTCTAGATAGTGTGTGACACTTTCCATTCCTGAATAATTCTTAACGACCCACTCCACAAAACAGCTAAAAGTTTCGAATAGTGAGCAGGATATTGAGCAACCCATTGGTAAAGCTCGGTCAACGTAAAATGCATTGTTGAAATTGCACCCCAGGAAAAACATGGATTCTGAGTGCACCAGTAATAGCCTAAAAGCTGCCTCTACGTCCGTCTTGGCCATCAGTGCTCCCACTCCTGCCTCAAGAATGACTCGTAGCGCAGCGTCAAACGAGGTGTATTCGACTGTTGTCAGACTCTCTTCTATTTCATCGTTGACCGAGCTCCCTGCCGGGTAGGATAGATGGTGTATCATCCTATAGCTACCCGGTTCTTTCTTTGGCACAAGCCCTAACGGGGACACTATCAGGTTAGGCAACGGAGGTTCTTTAAAGGGGCCTGCCATCCTTCCCAACGGAACCTCCTTTGCTAGTTTATCTAAAATTAGTTTTGGCTGTTCCTTGGCTGATTTTAAATTCTTACAAACAAATCTGGGGCCCTTTAATTTAGAAGGTATTTTAAAACCTTTGCAAAAACCATCTGTCAATAGCTGGGCCTTCCCTCTCAAAGGGTACCTATTGAGCCACATGCGCATCCTGTCTAGCTTCACCGGGGTCACCCCCTTTTCCAATACCACCTGTACTCCTCCCCCCTTCTTGCCTTCCTCTTTTGAAACACATTGTGACTGTGTGTGTCCCTGCACAAAATGAACACTCATGTCTAAATTTGCATGAGAAACCCCATTTGCACTGTCACTCGTTAAATTGCCAGCATACTCCTTTTTTGCTCTGGCCTCCGCTGGCTCCTGCCCCCCCAGAGCTCCCTGGAAAGGGCTGCCCACTTGATGCTGATGAACCTTGCAGACCTTTATTATTCATCACCCTCATCCATAAGGCGATATCCCGATGGTCCCAGGCTAGCTCTGTTCGTACCCCCATCTTTTGCCTAAACGCCTCATCGTAGCGAAACCTCCCAAATTGTATCCAACATTGTTCTGCGTTGCGTTCCCCTATCACGCTGCCTAAAATAACAAAGGCTTGTAGCCAGTTCCTGAAGGTGCGCGGGATTAATCTAATTCTTCGCTTCTCCTCTTTTTCCTCTTTTTTGGGATCTCTAACTTTTTCCCATTTATCAAAGCTAAAACGCTCTAATGGGAGCAGCGAGAATATCAACATATTCTTTTTGCCAAATCTTCTCTTTGACCTCCTGTTTTAAATGCAACCCTAACGGGCCCTCATAACATATATGTATGGCCTTTTGCCAAATCTGGCACCCCCACCCGATCACTGGTTCCACTTGTAGCGACCGACGTCTGTTCATTCCCTCCCTGTATACTTTGGAACGCTGACATGTTTGTTACCTGGGATCCTGCTAACGATTCGACTGCCCCCACCCCTGGACCCACTAGCCACTGATCTAGCCTCTGTTGCCTGCCCAACCTCTGTTGGAGTAGTATGAGCTTCTAGTTGTCCTAGTAGTTGCCGTAAACCCCATAAGATATCTCCCACTGGACCCGTCTGTTGCCCGGCCGCCATTCTATTTTGTACCTGCTGTTGAACTGACTGTGTTAACAATTGTTGCATGTGTTGTGGGTGTATTGTGGTACCTGATATATTGGTGGGTATCGATGTGTTTGTCGCATCTGCCTCTGATCCCCTAGCGGACCGCTCCAGATCGACGTTGGCTCTTGACACGACCTGTTGTTGAAGAACATTTGCAGACGATGCTCTCAACGCGTCCTGTTGTTGAAGAAGATTTGCTGACGATGTTGCCGTACCAAAACCTGGCCCTGAGTAGGCTGAGGATTCTGAAAAATTAAGGAATAGGTTAATGGCTCGCCTGCAAAATTTAAAGTTGTAATAGGCAATTGCTGTGAAGAGGTGCCAGCTCGAACTGCACCAATCTCTGCTTGACCCACTTCCCTGTGTGTCACCTCTATTGGCCTACATAGCTCTGCCCAGGCCGCACTCTTTGGATGGCTCTCCCTTACCTGAGGGGCAATGTCTGTTATAAGATGGTGGGTTATGTATCCTAGTTGCCTCACCCGCCCGCCATCTTGGAGACCATCCCCCGCTAGCACTTGGGGTGGTAAGGGTCTTTCACCCGCTCCCCTGTCGACCTGTAGCTCAACCCCGCTCCTTCTCTCCTGGGGCCCGACCCCCACCATGTAAATCCCACTGCTCACTGTACCGGCCCTCTCTGTAGCCGCACTGCCCTTTTCCTGGGGCCAAACCCCTGCCATATTAACTCCACTGCTTGATGGAGAGGCTCTCCCTGTAGCCGCACTAACCTCCGTTCTTACTGATGTGTTGCTCCTCTGCTCTGCTTGAGACCTGCCTCTGTTCTGTGGCGCAGCCTTACCATGGCTACCTCCTGCTCTCCCTTTTCGGCTTCCCCTGCTCGGCCTCGCTCCTGCCGCAACCTTCCCTCGTTGCTCTCCTCTTGTCTCTGCAACCCTCACCCGGGAGAGGCTCTCACTCCTCCTCCGTCAGTTCTTTGGTGGGGATGGACTCAGCCTGTCAGGCACTCTGCTCCTCCTGGCCCTTTGCAATGCTGCGGGTCTCTCTTCCCTTCCATCCCTTGCTGCTACACTCCTTGAGGTTTCTCCGGTGTCCAGCAGCCCACGGACCCACTCCTCACCCCTCTGTTCGGCCTCGACCCGAAACGCCTGGATCAGCTCCTCCATTTTCTCCCCGCGACGCTCTCCTTTCTGGTGCTGAGATGGCTTCCCGGCTCCTCCCCTTCTTCCCATCAGCCCTTTCGACTCCCTCTCTCCCGCTTCTCGTTCCACTCTCGCGCTGCCTGCATTGTCATGTGCCCCTCCCTCCACTCTGCTTCGTCCGGGCCTCCTTTCCAGGCTCGATTTTAGAGCCTGGATTGCATATAGAAAGTCAATAGGAAGCAGGGATTATAATCAAATGCAGAAAAATCGAATCCGCAAGTAAAATGTCCATTATACCTCGAATTTTCGAACGGAAGAGTTAAAAAGTAGCACGCGTGAGAGTAAAATCGAGTTTTCGAAAGACCTGGATATTTAAACGTGTTCCCCAGACCATTCCCCAGGTCCCACAGCCATTTACATTAAGTTACCATTAATATTTTAGTTGTATTCCATTCAAACTTTTCAAACTATTTGCCTCCCATTGACTTTAATGGGTCAGTTTTCAAACTTTCGAACTTTTTCAATAGTTCGAACGATCGAAAACGCTCCGAACTTTCATACGTTCGGCCATCTCTACCCAGGGTGAGGACCGAAAATGCCTAGATGCCCCACACCATGCCTTCAAAGTCCAGCTCATAGTGCCAATCCAGCCCCACCCCAGTCCGGGACTGTTCCCAAACTGAACAATGAAAAGACACCAAAAAAATGGTCTTTGTCAACTCTGACAACCAAGGGAAAAGGGACTGTTGAGAGAAGATTATATACATGTGGATGACAAAAATTCCCTTTGATAAATTTGTGACTGTTCAAGATGTCATTGTGGTATTTGAGGACTATGTCCTCAGGTTATAGACCTCCTGCAATTTAGTCTTGGCCCTGTATAGAGGGAAATATGAGACACTCTACTCTGAGACATGCTATGAAAGGCATTGCTTTTTAGGACCAGTGCAGTCTGTGTGGCTAGCAGTATGATTAGTGGAAGTTTTACATATAAATGACTTCTATATTAACTAAAAAAACACCATATGTGCTTCTGGGAAACCAAGTAGTTAAATACACAAGTAAAAAAACAAAGGTTTTACATGCCTGTTCTGTGTGCAGACATAATTATATATCCCCTGGATTAACCTTGTGTGATTATAGTTTTGAATAGTTTATTGATGTTTGTAGGCTATGTATGTATGTATAATTTTATTTATATAGCGCTACTTACCAACTACCAACTACTTACCAAAGTATTCGAGTTTGGTCGCGGACGGCCGCCCCACACCAGCAGATATTTCCGACCGACCGTGCCGTGGATCTGACGGTCGGAAATATTTGCTGGTGAGTACCAAGCCTTAAAGTGTCCAAAGGTGTGATCCAGTGGGCTTCCCTCGGGAGTAGTAGTCTTTTTCATAACAGTCCCAACTTATTCTGTACTGTTTCGATCACCATTCATCGCATACAACTCAGTTGATGGTGGACTGTCTTATAATGCCAGGCGACTGACAATTCTTCAAACTGATATTACCCGATTATTGTCCGTGCTCTCTCTATTCAGGACCATTCTAATGGATGACCTATAGTTAGCCATATGGTCCCTAATGGTGGTAGTGGTCTTCCCAATGTAATAGAGACCACACGGACAAGTAATAAAATATATGGCATGGGTGCTTAAATATGTGATCCTATCCCGTATTCTAATACGTTGTGCACAATGGGGGTGTGGGAAATCAGTGCCTGTCAGGATGGAACGTCAGGTCTGACACCCCAAACACCTAAAGCACCCTGGTTTCTGGAAAGGGAGCCAAGAGGAGGAAGACTTAGTGATAGAGGTCTGTACATCAGCATGGACCAGGAAGCTACGGAAATTCTTTCCTCTCCTTGTAGCAAAAATAGGTTTTGAGTTGTGAAAAGGCAGGCTTTTATCAGTATTCACAATACCCTAATTTTTTTGTACACTCTGCTTTATTTCGTTAGTATACTGTGAGTATTGCACAACATAGGGTATTATAGCCTGATTCATATACATAACATGACACACCCGGATCAATTTTCCGTTTTCCACTCTCCTGTTCCCACCTTCAGGCACTTTATCCAATAATCCAAAATGAGTGAAGAAACGTATATGCAGATAAATGCTGCTAAGAAAAACACTATTTATTGCACCATGTTTCGGATCAAACACGATCCGATTTTCAAGCAAATTACACGGTATTATAGCCTGAGTATCACTTGAACCCATAGGTTTTGATACTTTGGTATGTGTTACTCCATCCCTTTCAGTCACCTAACTTAAATCATCCCTTTCAGCTGTCTTACATGCACATTCCCTCTGCTCCTTTATTTCCCTGTCACCAAAGCCACGTGTCCAGGTGGGGTCAATGAGCAACTGTCCTTTGCTTTATCTGTTGTATTCAGTTAGATCAACTGGACTTAAAGTTTAGTTCTTGTAGACGATTCATCTGACTGGCTTTCTCAATTCAGAATGACTTGTACAAGAATCTGTTGGCAATTTAAGTATCCCTGAAAGTCCCAATTAGAATATCACTGCCAGGTGTTAGGGACCTTCTAAATGCAAGGTGTGGATGCATTGAGGCTAAGGGATGTTATCGAAACTGCCCAGGGTAAGGTGTCAAAACAGCATTGTACATGGCAGACAGTTGGTGTCGTACCCCCCCCACCTCTATTCAGGCTTGATTTCTTCATTTTCACATAAATGGCCTCCTTGACACCTCTCTTGAAACAGTCATGTAACTTTGCCAAGATGTTGACATTACAATCTTCAAAGGTATGCTCTTTTTCCTTAAGTTGCAGGTACCCGGCTGAGTCCTGACCCGAGGAATTGGCTTTTCGGTACTGGGCCATACATTGGTGTAGTTTGGTCTCCCTCACATACAAATTAAAGCAGTCTTCACTGCACTGCGTATATGATGTTGCTTTTCTTGTGTTTCGGTACTAGGTCTTTCAGATGTACTAATTGCTGCCTTTGACCCTTGCTACATATGGGATGACCACATTATTTCTCCTGTTTTGCTTTCCCCTTCACTGTTGGGATTCGTGTTTTTTCTTTCCTTATATGGCTCAGTACGGATTTGCACAAGTTTTAAGGGCTCCTCTGAGATGTTTAATTTCTTTTGCCTTCGCCTGCGCTGGTGGAAATGTTCTCTGCTCTGTGTTGCAGGGTTCTGATGCAAAAAAGTTGGAGGTGCACACTACTTCCTTTTCAGTGTTTATTTAAACAAAAAAAATACAACGTTTCGGGGGATACAAATTCCCCTTCCTCAGGTATCTTTTTTGATACCTGAGAAAGCCAGTCGGATGACGAGCGAAACATCTTCAAGAACTAAACTTTAAGTCCAGTTGATCTAATTGAATACAACAGATATACCATGATCTGGATGAATGAGAACTTTTACAAGTATAATGTCCTTTGCTATTTTTTTTATAGGATCCTTTTTGGGTAATATCACATTCAATAATTGGTTTGATTGATACTTCTTATCACTCCATATTGATACCTTGTTTATAAGATGTTGCGATTTATATTGTCATATTTTGTATCTCGAATATGAAAAGGCAACTTGGAGTTATTCTTGTTGTTAAATTGTGTAGGTTTTGGTTTTTATTGGGTTAAAAGGTATTGTAACTGTTTGTAACTACCTGTATGGATGGTGGAGTGTGTGTTATGTTACTTACCTGTTTTAAGGAAGAGAAAGTGATGTATTCCTTGTCCTGATGACAGCTGATGTTGCATCTGAAATGCAATGACACTTAACAGTTACGTTTTTTCTTTTTTTTTTAAAAAAAGTCCTGTTGAATTTTCCACTCCTGATATTAAGAGATATATATATATATATATATATATATATCAGAGGTAATATTCGGAGCACTCAGAGCACTGAATATTACCTCTGATGTATGATATTGTGTCTGGATTAAGCAGGGGTGCCCCTACCATGAAGCAAACTGAAACATTTGCTTAGGGCGCCCCCCTGCAAGACAGCAGTTAAAAAAAAAATCCTCCTTCCTGGAATAGCTCATTTCCGAACCAGTCCACCAATCAATGTTAATTCAGCCCTCCAGTTCACCAGTCAGAGTAAATAAGCCCACCATACCCACCTCCACAAGCCATGCCTATGTTCCCTGATGAAGCCATGCCCGCTTCACGTGTCACGCCCCCCCATCTGCCGATAAGCGGCATTTAAAAGCTATTCTAGTTCGAACAGACTTCTCGAAACTATCCCGGAATATGCAAGTAAAATGTCTATTATACCAATATGCGAGTAAATATCGAATTATCGAAACCCCGAGTAAAATGTCTATTATACCAATATGCGAGTAAATATCGAATTATCGAAACCCCGAGTAAAATGTCTATTATACCAATATGCGAGTAAATATCGAATTATCGAAACCCAGAGTAAAATGTCTATTATACCAATACGCGAGTAAATATTGAATTATCGAATCCGTGAGTAAAATGTCTATTATACCAATACGTGAGTAAATATCGAATTATCGAATCCGTGAGTAGAATGTCAATTATACCTATACGTGAGTAAATATCGAATACTGAATCCGCGAGTAAAATGTCTATTATACCTATATGCGAGTAAATATCGAATCCGCGAATAAAATGTCCATTATGCCTATTTGCGAGTAAATATCGAATATCGAATCCGTGAGTAAAATGTCTATTATATCTATATGCGAGTAAGTATCAAATATCGAATCTGCGAGTAAAATATCTATTATACCAATACACGATTAAATATCGAATTATCGAATCCGCAAGTCGTTCATGGGATAATTATCGAATGTTAGAACGTACAAGAAGCAACATGTTCTCCGAAAAGCTAGAAAAGTTGTATAGCGGGAGATTATAGGGGTGTATGTATGAGGTGAAGATGTAGCTCACCTTGTAATATAATTTGGTTTATTTTTATGGCAATTTTCGGGGGGGAAGAGAGGGAAAAAAAGGGGGGAGGAAGCACGGAGGATCTTCAATCAAATGTCCATTTTGGCTGACAAAGTGCCTATACATGGAACAATTATAGGCCAAAATGTTTGCCACCCGTGATTGCACGTGTGTATGAACCTTATGAAGGAATCTCTAAATGTGGGAACTCCCAGGGATGTCTCCCGATGAAGATGAGAGAGAAACAGCACCCTTCTTGAAAAGGCACAGGGTCCAGATTGTGTCAAAATATTTACAGGGAGATTCAATAAAAGTTCTTATCGTTTAAAATGGTGATAATTTTGCCCCAACCAATCAGATCTTATTTAACATTTGTAAGCTTACATCTGATTGGTTGGGGCAAAATTAGCACCATTTTAAATGATAAGAACTTTTATTGAATAACCCTGTTAGTTGTTATTAGACAAAGGGCTGCCAACCAAATGCTTGCAATAAGTTAAGTATGCTGAAGGGGTCTACCCTTGGGGGTTCTGTCAAATAGGGCTACCCATAGGTTAATAGTAAGGGAGATGAAAGATATAGCCTCCTCACAGAAAACCACTGTAGATGAAGCAGGTATAGGGTCCCATCATAGTTTTTCTGAGGGGGCCAGTGACTTCTAATTACACACTGAGGGGAACCTCTTCTGCTCAATAAGGGAATAGATTTGAGACAGCATTTGGGAATCTGTGGGTGAATTAAGGCAACATTTTTCAAGATGGGAGAATGTGTGTTGTAGTGTGTCTTCCAAAAATGGTATGCTTGAGGCTATTGGGGAGTGGAAGAGTTGTTTGTGCAGTGGACCAGGAATTTAACTTTTGGGCATTGATTAAATGAGCCATTCGGCTAACTATTTCTGTTATCAAAGGGACCAGTTGGTGAGGTTCTAGTCAGGTGGAAAAGCTGAATTGTAAAATAAAGGTCAATTAGTAAAGGGGCAGAGATAAGTTTATATTGAGTGGTGGATTATTACTAGATCTTCACAGTGTGTTCTAAAAATGGGTTGGAGAGGGGGTGGGGGACCTGGAGGGTAGGTTAACTCTAAGGGTCAATAAATCAGCGTGGAGGTCATCAATAGGATAAAAGGTTCAGGCATCTTTCTGCAGGATAGTCATAGTAGTATAGTATTTGAGGTTAAATAAAGACATACATACATCTAGTCCAACCTACTCAGCAATACCCACATTTTCCTGCCTAACTGTTGATCCAGAGGAAGGCAAAAAAGAGTAGATAAGGAAGGCAAAAGAGTAGATAAGAATGGAACTCCTGCACCAGTGCTCAAATATAGATGTGAGGATATGCTGGGTGCCGCCACAATACTGCCACGATACCACGGCCAGTGGCATATAATCCAAGTATATATTCACTGATGCCTTACCCCAGACTTATGCAAAAAAAAAGATGTGATATTTTACAATTGTAATGTTTCGGTGTTGCATGACCTTCTTCAGACACTTTGAAGTGATAGAGTGCAAAGTGAGTTCATATAGAGCAGAGAAATTAAGTCTGTGACCTCCATCTGGTGGTTATCCCTATATAAAGACAAAACATGTACAAATTGTAAATAATCAGATATACATTTTGCAATCCATTTTGTATAATAAAAAGTGCTGGTGCATCAAACAAATGCTATAGTTTGAAAGATAAACATTAAAATATGCATGTTCAAGCCACTGTGAACCCTTTTTCTCAAATATATAAATAGTAACTGGTTACTTAATATTGTAATTTTTACCAAAAATTACCTGTACTTATTAACTTGTATCTAAATATGTAAAGGGCAGGAATACAAACAAGTAGCACCATAAAAAGGATTTATTCAATAAATTCTATGTAGAATAAATGTAGCACTAGAAAAAGCATTTCAACCCCAGTTTCGTATTTAAACCCTTTGGTTGTTAAGTGTCTAGTGTTTACCCAAAAGGATTCTTTTCTTCATTTTATAATAAATAAAAGATGTGTCCAGTATTAAGATGCGTATTTCCTAATTCATTATTCTTAGAAAACCTCACAAAAGGCATAGCCGGTTCTTTACACAGAAAGCCTGTTTTGTTATTTCTTAAAGGAATAGTTCTCTCGCAAAGTGCGTGCCATAGAGGATTAGAACCAGGAAGCAGTCGGAGATTTTCATCTCTCCAGTGGTAGATCGCGCGAGAGCTAAATATATTTACCTTCGTCACTAGCTCCTTCTCAATTAATTGAAGAACAGGAGGTAAGGCATAGCTCCTTTACCTCCCATTCTTCAATCAATGCATTAAATGTATAGTTCCCTTTTTGAGAGAACTATTCCTTTAAAAACAGAAAAACACATCCCAAAATCTATCTGGAAAGGAAAACATAAAACATTAGTGGGTGTAATACACCCACTTCCTCTCTCTTTCTTTTAGTAGAGTGAATATGGATTTTGTAGGTCTCATGTATTTCAATCTCTCAATACATTAACCAAGAAATGTTTGTACCTTACCAGCAAAACTTCCAGAATTAATCGGTGTATGGCTGATCGGTCGGTAGTCGCCGTTGGCCCATCCTGACCAAGCGGAATCGAACGTCTGTACAGAGCTTTAGGCAGGGTTCATAGGTCAACTAAAAAGTTTGGACTAGATGGACATATGTATTTATTTAACCTAAAATACTGGTATTATGTATGGATGTTTTACCCGAGGAAGGGGGCAGAGTAATCTCCTCGAAACATCTTTTATGGGGTTAACACAATAAAGACTTGTGTTTCATTAAGCAGTGTGCATCTCTTGCTCGTTTGCTATTTGGAATATTGGTTCTTAATGCCCACTATAGAAATAAAAAATTATGAAGCAGGTTTAAAGGGAAACTATAGTACGTATAAACTTTATTCAAAATCATTTAAAATTAAAGTACCTGGCACAGGGAGGTTTTAGAGTTGGTACTTTCTACCTAATATAATATCTAGGAGAAGCAGAAGCACAAAGAAAATTGCTTCTGCCAGACTTCCTGAGTGCTTCATCACTATCTTTATTATGGGAAGGTCCATAATGCTCCTCAACAAAACAATATTGGGAGGTGGAAATAATTAATCCGTCCCAGGTAGTATAGTTGTACTTTAATATAAATACAATTTAAGAAATAGACATTTCCCTAAAGCCTCACACAATCACAGTATTGAGTGCAATAAAATGTGCAAACGTTTGTCTGTCTTATTAATCAGCAGCAAGCAATAATACGTTATCTAACTGAAGAAACCTAGTGTAACAGCTGTCATCTGATTGCACTTAACTATGTTGCAGGAAAGATTTTTGCTGGATAAATAAAAAATATATACAGATACTTGCATATAAATAAAAAAGTAATATTCCTTTAATGAATCTGCCAGTGAGGTATATACCAATATAATATATATAACATGTAAACAGTATATTACAAATCTATATATATAAATAACAACAGTGTTGCAGTGCCCTATTCATACAGTGTGAATAATAGTTCATAAAATATAAGTCTGTGTTAATCTGACACCACTATATTCAAGTGATGTAAACAAGTCTTAGTCCTAGAGACCACTTACCCCTCCTCAGCTGTTTAACACAACTCCAGTGTGCTGCAAAATTCCGACCCCCTCACCCCTATTGTGGTCTCCTCCACTGGTCAGCTCTCCTATCCTCACACTGTAGGCTCAACGTTTACTGGATGGTCTTACAATCTTATCACAACGCCGACGGTTAGCACTCTGGAGTAGCGTCTTAGACCCACGTGGCTAGTCTCCAGCTTGCAGAAAGTTGTTCCGGTACCTGGATGGATCTCTCCACCCGTGATGATTCCAGTGAATGAGGACACCGGTCAATTGCAGCAACTTTTGTTGTGTGACAGCCGAAGGTAAGTAAAGTGACTGTGCAAATCCAACCTTGGTGTAATATCTCCTTGACCTCACTTTGAATACCATTTAGTCATAAAAGTCATTCAGATAATTCATTAAAGAAACCAGAGAACAGGATCAATGCTCAACATGTAGAATACCTTGTGCGTGGAGGCTCAATCTGCACTAGAGAAGATCCAAAGTAAACGTTGATTAATAGGTTCACAGATCATCTACTGATTGGAGAGTGTAATACATTTTGTATTTTTGTATTATACTCTCCAATCAGTAGATGATCTGTGAACCTAGCTCTATGCTTATATGCACTAACGAAGTGCATGCAATTACCATTTTTGGTCTGTATTGTATGTGCTCTGATAGTGTCCAATTGCAGAAGCAGAACAACCGTGAACAGAAGCGTGCACGATCGCGCATCATTGCAACTGTGCGTTCTCCCCTGCGCTTAAGTGGGCCATGCCCTAAACCTTTATATGTCCTTTAATAAATGTGCACGTGTACCTACCAATAAATGTAACCTAATGCAAATTTTGTTAGTTACACAAATGTACTTGATATGAATTGAAATATTGTGTATGTCTGATAAATAATAAAGCATGCTGTGATTGATTGGCCACATTCTGGAGAATTATCCAGGATTTTGTGTCTGATGTGTCATTTGCCATTTGACACAGTCTGACTGTTCCATATCATGTGCTTGCTTTAGTATCAAGTGTTTTCACAAAGCTTCTTCTGTTCTTCTCTCCTTGACCCACAGAAGAGATAGTGAGGGTAAAGATACAAATGTTAACAGGCTGATTATCCCTAGCCTTCTATTACAAATAGCCTGTTATCCTATGTCTTAGAGCAACTGTATTACATTGTTAAGAGAATGGTTATAACAAGAGGCAGTAAAGCACAAGGTTAAATGACTGTGCGCGCTCTGAAACTGGTTTGTATATTGCAACTACTAACAATGGGCCAGATTTAATGAGATACGCTATATTTCCGGAGTTAAAGTCATGGTTATCAATTCAATATTACCAGCGCAACCTACTTGAAACTCAAAGCCATAATGTGAAAATAAGGAACAAAGACTTCTGGGTATTTACCATGGAAGCTCTTAGGAACACTATATCCTTAAAAAGACTTTTACGGCATTCCACAAGCTAAATGCAAAACCAGAGCGCCAACTACAGACCGGTTTCGGCTTTACAGTTTCAGTTTAGTGCAGGCCTCTGGTTTTGCAGTGTGAAGCGTGTATTGGCGACAGACGTCGCCAATAAATTAAATAGGATAGGGAGATAATAAAGGCTTTGAAATTCCCTTTTCAGCAATATGCAAATAAGGAACAAAGCTCTTAGGAAAGCTATATCATTAAAAAGACTTTTACAGCATTCCACAAGCTAAATGCAAAACCAGAGCGCCAACTACAGACCGGTTTCAACTTTATTGAGCCATCATCAGTGTAGTGCAGGCCTCTGGTTTTGCAGTGTGAAGCACCTAATATTCAGGCCTCTGGCTTTGCAGTGTAAAAGCCATAATGTACAGCTGCCAGAACTTCTGGTGGTGCCAGGGGGATGTGCTGGCTGTGCCAGGGGGTGTGCTGGTGGTGCCAGGGAGAGATATGCTGGGGGTGCGAGAGATGTGCTGGTGAAGCCAGGGAGATGTGCTGGTAGTGCCAGGGGGAGATGTGCTGGTGGTGCCAGGGGGATGTCATAGTGACATCACAAAATAATTAACCCTGACATGTTCAAAAGCTATTTAACATATATATTTAACATATATATATATGTTATTTAGATATAATAAGAAGTCACATAAGGTGCTATGCATTTTAGGGTCAGAATCCAAAACTGAGCTAAATTGTGATGTCATAGTGATGTCATGCTGATGTCATAGTGATATCGAAAACAAAACATAGGGTTAAGGTAGGTATATACTCACAGGTGCTCTACCCCTGCACTGTCTGGCGGCGCTCACACGCTTCCAATACCTCACGACCACAGAGGTGTGTGTGTCTATCCGGAAAATGCAAAAAAAAGTTTAGGAAACAGGCTGCATGCTCTCAGTTGCTTAAAACCCTTCCTTTATTACGAAAATCCACCAAGACACATGGCACTGGATACAAACATAGAAGGCAAACTCGAGGAACACAGGTGTGCCTGACGCGTTTCGTGATGTAAGTCACTTCATCAGAGGCAAACCACCAGTGAATATGAGTTCCTATTAAGGACTACAAAAGGGAGGGGTTACAAATTAAAACACAGGTACGTAATTAACAATGATAAAAACATCATACACTTACGGGAAAGAGACCAATGGAAAATTGTAAGAGCATAAAGTCCTGGAAAAATCATTATAGAACTCCCAATCTCACCTAATAGGCAAATAGATAATATATAATATAAATGTGAGATCTCCCATAAGTCGGATCAATCGGATTAATCGGAACATGAAGGAGCACATGACTCAGAAATTCCAATGCTGGAACGATAAAGGTAATGATATAAATGGAACTCAGGGATCTATGTACGGACCAATATAAGAAACTGTATATATATATACACATTATCTAAAGAATGTGTACAGCTCTACATGGGTAAAATGTACATACCCTTCACAAGGAGGTAAATAGATACATTGACACAAAAAATGTTGCCAAAGCTATCAGAAGGCTCAACGCATAGCTCGAAAGGTAACAATCTTGACAGATGGTAAATATATAGAAGTGTAATTGAAAAATGTATGTAATAATATTTATAATAACCCTTCTAACAATAACTATCCTGAGTATAAAAAGATAATGTGTACAGAGATACAATAATACGTGCATGATGGTATATCATATGCAATTCATTATTGAAAAACATGCTATATATGCATCCACAATACGTTGTTAAACCAATAAAAAATGGAATAAATGTATATAAATAAAATACAAAACTAATCCATAAAGGCCGATAGCTCAAAGTCCCTATTGAGACCCTGAGGAGATATCGTTTTCATTGTATAGATCCTTTGGCCTCTTTCTTCAAAAGTTTCCTATCTATATCTCCCTGTCTGACGTCTCTCCTACAGATGTCGATAGCTTGGAAAAAGATCTCTGTCTTGCCAAAATGGTCTAAAACTACATGTTTAGCTATGGCCAACCGTAGATCACCATTAGGTATGGCATTCATATGTTCAGTAATACGTCGACCAAAAGGTCTAATCGTCTTCCCAAATATTGAAGGCCACAAAAACATGTGGCCAAATATACTATTCCCTTAGTCTTGCAATTCACAAGAAATTAATAGTGTGTTCTACATTAGTAGTGATGCTTTTGAATACCTTAGATTATTTAATGAATTACATGCATACATCGAGACATGTTACACCTAAAACTCCTTTTGTGGATAACCACATGTTAGTGGATGGTGTGGACCTAAATAGGCTAGGTGATACTATGGAGCCAATGCTCCGCGCTTTCGAAATGAAAACTTAGGCCTCTTGATAAAAGACGACCTGAACGGGATCATCCAGGAGAATACCCCAGTATTTGGACACAATATGTTTCACTTTATGACTTTGGTGGTAAAGGTATTTTGGGTTAGATTTCATAGTACAAAGCAAATCATCCCTATTCAGGAGGACCGCTTGATCGTATGCTTTTTTGATATCCTGAAATCTATAACCTCTGGATATAAGTCTGCCATAGGTCCATGGCCTCTAGATGAAAATTCTCCCATGTGGATACATGAAAACGATATCTCCTCAGGGTCTCAATAGGGACTTTAAGCTATCGGCCTTTTTGGATTAGTTTTGTATTTTATTTATATACATTTATTCCATTTTTGATTGGTTTAACAACGTATTGTGTATGCATATATAGCATGTTTTCCAATAATGAATTGCATATGTATATACCATCATGCACGTATTATTGTATCTCTGTACACATTATCTTTTTATTACTCAGGATAGTTATTGTTAGAAGGGTTTATTATAAATATTATTACATACATTTTTCATTATCACTTCTATATATTTACCATCTGTCAAGATTGTTACCTTTCGAGCTATGCCGTTGAGCCTTCTGATAGCTTTGGCAACATTTTTTTGTGTCAATGTATCTATTTACCTCCTTGTGAAGGGTATGTACATTTTACCCATGTAGAGCTGTACACATTCTTTAGATAATGTGTATATATATATATACAGTTTCTTTATTGGTCCGACATAGATCCCCGAGTTCCATTTATTATCATTACCTTTATCGTTCCAGCATTGGAATTTCTGAGTCTGTGCTCCTTCATGTTCCGTTAATCCGATTGATCCGACTTATGGGAGATCTCACATTTATATTTATATATTACTATTTGCCCTATTAGGTGAGATTGGGAGTTCTATAATGATTTTTCCAGGACTTTATGCTCTACTATTTTCCCATGTGTCTCTTTCCCGTATTGTATGATGTTTTTATCATTGTTATTACGTACATGTGTTTTATATTGTAACCCCTCCCTTTTGTAGTTCCTTAAATAGAACTCATATTCACTGGTGGTTTGCCTCTGATGAAGTGACTTACGTCACGAAACGTGTCAGGCACACCTGTGTTCCTCGAGTTTGCCTTCTATGTTGTATCCAGTGCCATGTGTCTTGGTGGATTTTCATAATAAAGGAATGATGTCATAGTGACATCATTCAAATGAATAGAATAAGAAATCAGACAAAGTGAAATGCTTTTTAGGGTGAGAATCCATATTGAATAAAATTAAATAATGTCATGCTGAAGCCATAGTGACATCACTAAAAATTGAACTCTGACACATAAAGCTATTAAATGATATAGAATAGAAGTCGCATCATAATTTCACTGAAAAATTTATTCGACCCTAAGAGCTTGTTCACACTAAAACTGACAGAAACTGACAGTAACGCACAGCATGGGTTTCTGTCAGTTTGTATCCATTTTTTTCATACATTTGTATCCATTTTTTAACAATGTGTAGAGTTCTATAGAAATTCAAGAAAAAACGGACAGAAATGCTGCATGCAGTGCGTTTTTTAATGCACTGCATGCACTGGAATGGAATGGATTATAACCAGCAGGTATGACCGTATATGAAATCCTATGGGGTTTTAGCTGTCGCATTTTTTTAAACGCACCTCGTTTGAAAAACAGATACAAACTGATGAAGTGTGACGAGCCCTAAAAAGCATTTCTCTTATCTCAGTTTCTTATTCTATATCATTTAGTATCTTTAAAAAGTGCAGGATTCAAATTTAGTGATGTTGCTATGACAACAGAATGACATAATATTGCTAAATTGATTCATACTGATGTCATGCTAAGGTCATAGTGACATCACTCAAATTAATTTTATGAGTTGTGAAGCTATATATAATGTAAAATAAGAGGTCAAACAAGTGAAATGCTTTTTAGCGTGACAATCCATATTTTGTAAAATTATGATGCATTCGCTGAGCCATAGTGACATCACTAAAAACTGAACTCGGACACTTTTAAAAGCTATTAAATAAATAAATAAAAAGTAGCTCAAAGTGAATGCATTTTAGTGTTATATTCAAAAGTTTGAACCCTGGCACATTTAAAAGCTATTGAATGTATAGAATAAAGTCACATAAGTGCAATGCATTTTAGGATCAAAGTCCAAAACTGGACATTGTGTATGTCATAGTGAATTTTTACAACTTGTGAAAGCTTTTATAATGGGGGAGGCTGGGGGGAAGTGAAAAAGCCCACTATATTGATCCAGCGCGCAAGTATAAGGTATGCAAAAGTTTGCTAATCATAATTAAAGTAAAAAAGGTTAGAAGTTATTCCATACTGGGGTTACCTTGATGTGGCTAGAAGGTTTTTAATTTATATGATCACAGTAATGTACTGTATACTAAACCCCTTTTTTTATAATGTATGCCAGTGTGCAGATAATATGATACTGTATGGGCCAGGGAATGTGCATTGATTATCTTTTCTTTGTTTGAATAAATGTTTGACCACATCAGTAGCACTTCTGCAAAATATAGTTGTAATTTAGCTTAAGGAGTGCTTCCACAGTCCTTCTACTGATGCCATAGTAATATAATTAAAAATTGAACTCTGACATTTTTTAAAGCTATTGGTAAATATATTGAATAAGAAGTCAAGTCAATATTTTGCTGGAAAATGTACTCTGATCCTAAAAAGCATTGCCCTTTGCTTAGTTTGTTATCTATATAATTTAATGTGTTTGTGAAAAGTGTTAGGATTAAAATTTTAGTGATGTCACTATGACATCATATATTGCAATGCTTTTAGTGTTAGAAACATATTTCAGCAATATTATGTCATAGTGACATCATAATATTGACATAGTGACAGCACAAAAAATTGAATCATGACACTTTTCAAAGATTTTAAATTATGTAGATAATATGTTTCACAAATTGCAATGCTTTTTAGACTCAGAATACATATTTATTTGAAATTATAATGTCTGTCTGTCATGACAAATATTTAAACCCTGACACTATTCAAAGCTAAAATGATTAGAATAAGTCACACAAATTGCTATGCTTTTAGGGTCAAAATACATATTTCAGCGAAATTATGATGTCATGCTGATGTTATAGTGATCACAAAATTTGAACCCTGACATTTTTTCAAAGCTTTTACACGATTAGAATAAGAAGTTGCACAAATTTCAATGCCTTTTAGAGTAAGAATACAGTACATATTTCAGTGAAATTATGATGTCATGTTGTCATTGTGACATAAATATTTAAACCCTGACACTATTCAAAGCATTAAATGATAAACATTCCCATAAGTCGGATCAATCGGATTAATCGGAACATGAAGGAGCACATGACTCAGAAATTCCAATGCTGGAACGATAAAGGTAATGATAATAAATGGAACTCAGGATCTATGTACGGACCAATATAAGAAACTGTATATATATATATACACATTATCTAAAGAATGTGTACAGCTCTACATGGGTAAAATGTACATACCCTTCACAAGGAGGTAAATAGATACATTGACACAAAAAATGTTGCCAAAGCTATCAGAAGGCTCAACGCATAGCTCGAAAGGTAACAATCTTGACAGATGGTAAATATATAGAAGTGTAATTGAAAAATGTATGTAATAATATTTATAATAACCCTTCTAACAATAACTATCCTGAGTATAAAAAGATAATGTGTACCAGAGATACAATAATACGTGCATGATGGTATATACATATGCAATTCATTATTGAAAAACATGCTATATATGCATACACAATACGTTGTTAAACCAATAAAAAATGGAATAAATGTATATAAATAAAATACAAAACTAATCCATAAAGGCCGATAGCTCAAAGTCCCTATTGAGACCCTGAGGAGATATCGTTTTCATTGTATAGATCCATTTGGCCTCTTTCTTCAAAAGTTTCCTATCTATATCTCCCTGTCTGACGTCTCTCCTACAGATGTCGATAGCTTGGAAAAAGATCTCTGTCTTGCCAAAATGGTCTAAAACTACATGTTTAGCTATGGCCAACCGTAGATCACACTTAGGTATGGCATTCATATGTTCAGTAATACGTCGACCAAAAGGTCTAATCGTCTTCCCAATATATTGAAGGCCACAAAAACATGTGGCCAAATATACTATTCCCTTAGTCTTGCAATTCACAAAGAAATTAATAGTGTGTTCTACATTAGTAGTAGTGCTTTTGAATACCTTAGATTATTTAATGAATTTACATGCATTACATCGAGACATGTTACACCTAAAACATCCTTTTGTGGATAACCACATGTTAGTGGATGGTGTGGACCTAAATAGGCTAGGTGATACTATGGAGCCAATGCTCCGCGCTTTCCGAAATGAAAACTTAGGCCTCTTAGATAAAAGACGACCTAGAACGGGATCATCCAGGAGAATACCCCAGTATTTGGACACAATATGTTTCACTTTATGACTTTGTGTGGTAAAGGTATTTTTGGGTTTTTTAGATTTCATAGTACAAAGCAAATCATCCCTATTCAGGAGGACCGCTTGATCGTATGCTTTTTTGATATCCTGAAATCTATAACCTCTGGGATCCACATTTATATTTATATTTATCTATTTGCCCTATTAGGTGAGATTGGGAGTTCTATAATGATTTTTCCAGGACTTTTGCTCTTACCATTTTCCCATGTGTCTCTTTCCCTAAGTGTATGATGTTTTTTCATTGTTATTACGTACATGTGTTTTATATTTGTAACCCCTCCCTTTTGAGTTCCTTAAATAGGAACTCATATTCACTGGTGGTTTGCCTCTGATGAAGTGACTTACATCACGAAACGCGTCAGGCACACCTGTGTTCCTCGAGTTTGCCTTCTTGTTTGTATCCAGTGCCATGTTGTCTTGGTGATTTTCGTAATAAAGGAAGGGTTTTAAGCAACTGAGAGCATGCAGCCTGTTCCTAAACTTTTTTTTGCATTTCCGATAGACACACACACCTCTGTGGTCGTGAGGTATTGGAACGTGTGAGCCCGCCAGACAGTGCAGGGGTAGAGCACCTTGAGTATATACCTACCTTAACCCTATGTTTTGTTTTCGATATCACTATGACATCAGCATGACATCACTATGACATCAGCATGACATCACTATGACATCAGCATGACATCACTATGACATCACAATTTAGCTCAGTTTTGGATTCTGACCCTAAAATGCATAGCACCTTATGGACTTCTTATTATATCTAAATAAAATTATATATATGTTAAATATTATGTTTAAATACGTTTAACATGTCAGGGTTAATTATTTTGTGATGTCACTAGTACATCCCCCTGGCACCACCAGCACATCTCCCCCTGGCACTACCAGCACATCTCCCTGGCTTCACCAGCACATCTCTCGCACCCCAGCATTCTCTCCCTGGCACCACCAGCACACCCCTGGCACAGCCAGCCATCCCCCTGGCACCACCAGAAGTTTGGCAGCTGTACATTATGGCTTTTACACTGCAAAGCCAGAGGCCTGAATATTAGGTGCTTCACACTGCAAAACCAGAGGCCTGCACTACACTGATGATGGCTCAATAAAGTTGAAACCAGTCTGTAGTTGGCGCTCTGGTTTTGCATTTAGCTTGTGGAATGCTGTAAAAGTCTTTTTAATGAATAGCTTTCCTAAGAGCTTTGTTCCTTATTTGCATATTGCTGAAAAGGAATTTCAAAGCCTTTATTATCTCCCTATCCTATTTAATTTATTGGCGACGTCTGTCGCCAATACACGCTCTCACACTGCAAAACCAGAGGCCTGCACTAAACTGAAACTGTAAAGCCGAAACCGGTCTGTATTGCGCTCTGGTTTTGCATTTACTGTGGAATGCCGTAAAAGTCTTTTTAAGGATATATGTTTCCTAAGAGCTTCCATGGTAAATACCCAGAAGTCTTTGTTCCTTATTTTCACATTATGGCTTTGAGTTTCAAGTAGGTTGCGCTGGTAATATTGATTGATAACCATGACTTTAACTACTCGGAATATAGCGTATCTCATTAAATCTGGCCCATTTTTAGTAGTTGACAATATACAAACCAGTTTCAGAGCGCGCACAGTCATTAAACCTTGTGTTTACTGCCTCTTGTTATAACCATTCTCTTACCATGTAATACAGTTGCTCTAAGACTAGGATAACAGGCTATTTGTAATAGAAGGCTAGGGATAATCAGCCTGTTAACATTGTATCTTTACCCTCACTATCTCTTCTGTGGGTCAGAGAAGAAGAACAGAAGAAGCTTTGTGAAAACACTTGATACTAAAGCAAGCACTATGATGGAACATCAGACTGTTTCAAATGGCAAATGACACTCAGACACAAAATCCTGGATAATTCTCCAGAATGTGGCCAATCATCACAGCATGCTTTATTATTTATCAGACATACACAATATTTCAATTCATATCAAGTACATTTGTGTAACAACAAATTTGCATTAGGTTACATTTATTGGTAGGTACACGTGCACATTTATTAAAGGACATATAAAGGTTAGGGCATGGCCCACTTAAGCGCAGGGGAAACGCACAGTTGCAATGATGCGCGATCGTGCACGCTTCTGTTCACGGTTGTTCTGCTTCTGCAATTGGACACTATCAGAGCACATACAATACAGACCAAAATGGTAATTGCATGCACTTCTTATGGCATATAAGCATAGAGCTAGGTTCACAGATCATCTACTGATTGGAGAGTATAATACAAAAATACAAAATGTATTACACTCTCCAATCAGTAGATGATCTGTGAACCTATTAATCAACGTTTACTTTGGATCTTCTCTAGTGCAGATTGAGCCTCCCGCACAAGGTATTCTACATGTTGAGCATTGATCCTGTTCTCTGGTTTCTTTATAATATTCGAATGACTTTTATGACTAAATGGTATTCAAGTAGGGTAAGGAGATATTACACCAAGGTTGGATTGGCACAGTCACTTTACTTACCTTCGGCTGTCCACAACACAAAAGTTGCTGCAATTGACCGGTGTCCTCATTCACTGGAATCATCACGGGTGGAAAGATCCATCCAGGTACCGGAACAACTTTCTGCAAGCTGGAACAGCCACGTGGGTCTAAGACGCTCCTCCAGAGTCGTAACCGTCGGCGTTGTGATAAGATTGTAAGACCAGCCAGTAAACGTGAGCCTACAGTGTGAGGATGGAGAGCTGACCAGTGGAGGAACCACATAGTATCAATTTTGCAGCACACTGGTTGTTTAAGTAGATAAGTCCAGACAACTTGTACATATGAATATAGTGGCAATACGTTATATGACTATATCACATGTAGAATAGGCACTGCAACTGTTGTTATTTATATATAGATTGTAATATACTGTTACATGTTATATATATTATTTGATATACCTCACTGGCAGATTCATTAAAGGAATATTACTTTTTTATTTATATGCAAGTATCTGATATATTTTTTATTTATCCAGCAAAAATCTTTCCTGCAACATAGTTAAGTGCAATCAGATGACAGCTGTTACACTAGGTTTCTTCAGTTAGATAACGTATTATTGCTTGCTGCTGATTAATAAGACAGACAAACGTTTGCACATTTATTGCACCATTATCTTTTTATTTACTCAGGATAGTTTCATATGTATATACCATCATGCACGTATTATTGTATCTCTGTACACATTATCTTTTTATTACTCAGGATAGTTATTGTTAGAAGGGTTTATTATAAATATTATTACATACATTTTTCAATTATCACTTCTATATATTTACCATCTGTCAAGATTGTTACCTTTCGAGCTATGCCGTTGAGCCTTCTGATAGCTTTGGCAACATTTTTTTGTGTCAATGTATCTATTTACCTCCTTGTGAAGGGTATGTACATTTTACCCATGTAGAGCTGTACACATTCTTTAGATAATGTGTATATATATATATACAGTTTCTTATATTGGTCCGTACATAGATCCCCGAGTTCCATTTATTATCATTACCTTTATCGTTCCAGCATTGGAATTTCTGAGTCATGTGCTCCTTCATGTTCCGATTAATCCGATTGATCCGACTTATGGGAGATCTCACATTTATATTTATATATTATCTATTTGCCCTATTAGGTGAGATTGGGAGTTCTATAATGATTTTTCCAGGACTTTATGCTCTTACCATTTTCCCATGTGTCTCTTTCCCGTAAGTGTATGATGTTTTTATCATTGTTAATTACGTACATGTGTTTTATATTTGTAACCCCTCCCTTTTGTAGTTCCTTAAATAGGAACTCATATTCACTGGTGGTTTGCCTCTGATGAAGTGACTTACGTCACGAAACGTGTCAGGCACACCTGTGTTCCTCGAGTTTGCCTTCTATGTTGTATCCAGTGCCATGTGTCTTGGTGGATTTTCATAATAAAGGAATGATGTCATAGTGACATCATTCAAATGAATAGAATAAGAAATCAGACAAAGTGAAATGCTTTTTAGGGTGAGAATCCATATTGAATAAAATTATAATGTCATGCTGAAGCCATAGTGACATCACTAAAAATTGAACTCTGACACATAAAGCTATTAAATGATATAGAATAAGAAGTCGCATCATAATTTCACTGAAAAATTTATTCTGACCCTAAGAGCTTGTTCACACTAGAAACTGACAGAAACTGACAGTAACGCACAGCATGGGTTTCTGTCAGTTTGTATCCATTTTTTTCATACATTTGTATCCATTTTTTAACAATGTGTAGAGTTCTATAGAAAATTCAAGAAAAAACGGACAGAAATGCTGCATGCAGTGCGTTTTTTAATGCACTGCATGCACTGGAATGGAATGGATTATAACGCAGCAGGTATGAACGATATTATGAAATCCTATGGGGTTTTACTGTCTGTCCATTTTTTTAAACGCACCTGCGTTTGAAAAACAGATACAAACTGATGAAGTGTGAACGAGCCCTAAAAAGCATTTCTCTTATCTCAGTTTCTTATTCTATATCATTTAGTATCTTTAAAAAGTGTCAGGATTCAAATTTTAGTGATGTTGCTATGACAACAGAATGACATAATATTGCTAAATTGTAATGTCATACTGATGTCATGCTAATGTCATAGTGACATCACTCAAATTAATTTTATGAGTTGTGAAAGCTAATATATAATTTAAAATAAGAGGTCAAACAAAGTGAAATGCTTTTTAGCGTGACAATCCATATTTTAGTAAAATTATGATGTCATGCTGATGCCATAGTGACATCACTAAAAACTGAACTCTGACACTTTTAAAAGCTATTAAATAAATAGAATAAAAAGTAGCTCAAAGTGCAATGCATTTTAGTGTTATATTCAAAAGTTTGAACCCTGGCACATTTAAAAGCTATTGAATGATATAGAATAGGAAGTCACATAAGGTGCAATGCATTTTAGGATCAAAGTCCAAAACTGGGCTACATTGTGATGTCATAGTGATGTCATGGCAATGTCATAGTGACATCACTCAAATGAATTGTACAACTTGTGAAAGCTTTTTATAATGGGGGAGGCTGGGGGGAAGTGAAAAAGCCCACTATATTGATCCAGCGCGCAAGTATAAGGTATGCAAAAGTTTGCTAATCATAATTAAAGTAAAAAAGGTTAGAAGTTATTCCATACTGGGGTTACCTTGATGTGGCTAGAAGGCTTTTAATTTATATGATCACAGTAATGTACTGTATACTAAAACCCCTTTTTTTATAATGTATGCCAGTGTGCAGATAATATGATACTGTATGGGGCCTAGGGAATGTGCATTGATTATCTTTTCTTTGTTTGAATAAATGTTTGACCACATCAGTAGCACTTCTGCAAAATATAGTTGTAATTTAGCTTAAGGAGTGCTTCCACAGTCCTTCTACTGATGCCATAGTAATATAATTAAAAATTGAACTCTGACAATTTTTAAAGCTATTAAATGATATTGAATAAGAAGTCAAGTCATAATTTTGCTGGAAAATGTACTCTGATCCTAAAAAGCATTGCCCTTTGCTTAGTTTGTTAGTCTATATAATTTAATGTGTTTGAAAAGTGTTAGGATTAAAATTTTAGTGATGTCACTATGACATCATAATATTGCAATGCATTTTAGTGTTAGAAACTATATTTCAGCAATATTATGTCATAGTGACATCATAATATTGACATAGTGACAGCACAAAAAATTGAATCATGACACTTTTCAAAGATTTTAAATTATGTAGAATAATATGTTTCACAAATTGCAATGCTTTTTAGACTCAGAATACATATGTATTTGAAATTATAATGTCATGCTGTCATGACAAATATTTAAACCCTGACACTATTCAAAGCTATGAAATGATATAGAATAAGTCACACAAATTGCTATGCTTTTTAGGGTCAAAATACATATTTCAGCGAAATTATGATGTCATGCTGATGTTATAGTGAGATCACAAAATTTGAACCCTGACATTTTTTCAAAGCTTTTACACGATATAGAATAAGAAGTTGCACAAATTTCAATGCCTTTTAGAGTAAGAATACAGTACATATTTCAGTGAAATTATGATGTCATGTTGTCATTGTGACATAAATATTTAAACCCTGACACTATTCAAAGCTATTAAATGATAAAACATAGGAAGTCACACAAATTGCAATGCTTTTTAGGGTCAGAATACATATTTCAGCGAAATTATGATCTCATGCTGATGTCATAGTGACATCACAAAAAAGTGACATTGACCCATTTAAAAGTTATTTAATGATATACAATAACAAATATCCCAAGGTTTAATGCATTTTAGGGCCAGAATCTAAAACTAAGCTATATTGTGATGTCATGATGATATCCTAGTAACATTATTTAAATTAGGTTTATGAGTTGTTAAGGCTAATATATGATATAGAACCTTGCCTCAGATTTTGTGAAAGGCTGGGCACAGAGTGAGGAGAAATGCATACTAGTATGGGCTGACGTATAAAGCGAGGAAGGGAGTTCCGAAGCAGAGGGGCAGCACAAGAAAAGTCCTGTATACGAGCGTGGGAAGAGGTGATCAAAGTGGTTTAGAGGAGAAGATCATTAGCAGAGCAGAGGTTACGTCTTGTGTAGTATCTGTTTAACAGATCAGAGATGTATGGGGGGCTGTATTGTATAGAGCCTTGTAGGATAAGGTTAGCAGCTTAAATTGAATCCTTTAGTTAAGGATTGAGAGTTAAGGATTGATTGAAGGGATGCCAGTCGGTTGCTTGGTAAACCACATAGGAGGGTGTTACAGTAGTCCAGCCGAGAGATGATAAGAGCATGAACTAGAATTTTGTTAGCGTTCTGTGAAAGGAAAGGATGAATG
Source organism: Hymenochirus boettgeri (assembly GCA_019447015.1). Classification (NCBI taxonomy): domain Eukaryota; kingdom Metazoa; phylum Chordata; class Amphibia; order Anura; family Pipidae; genus Hymenochirus; species Hymenochirus boettgeri. Next base: position 268,582,525 of record CM033470.1, on the reverse strand, counting down.
GGTGAGATGTTTTTGAGCTGTAACCGACAGGAGTTTGACATCTAGATGGAAAGTCCACAGAAAACTCACAATAAACAAACAGAACTTTTTCCTTATCCCTTGGTAAGATGACCAATTTTTAATGGCATAGCATTGCAAAATTGTAATACTGCGCCTTTAAATTGGTTGTACAATACCGCAAAATCTCAGTATTTTACAAACATGTCAGTACATTACAGAACAACATATAATACAGATACCTTACAGTGTTTTTCAGCTACACAGTATTTCCTACAGGGGGACTGACTTGGTCATACAACACTGATAATGATCCTTTCAGCTCTGTGTTGTACATAACAATAACGTCATTAAGAAGTGTTACTTCAGCTTTATAAATAGGGTCCTAAATTTTCTCAGCAAAGGGATGGAAAATACTATACTGTAGAATACTACACTATAGCTACCAATAGATGGCAGTCAGTGCACAAAGTACAAAGTAATACTAATTACAAAAGAAAGGCATTGATGTGCTTGTGACGTTTCTCATTCATCCAGGTAATGTTATATCTGTGGTATTCATATAAACTCTAGTTCTTATAAACCTCTACAATAAACGTTTGGCAATAAATACCCTGAAATGTGTCCCAACCAGAAAGGTGTCAGGGACCTCCTGAATGCAAGGTGTTGATTGTAGCTTAGAGATGTTATTAAAGGACAATTATAGTCCTAAAATCTACCTGACTTGCTTTCTGAGTCAAGTAATACTTACATTAAGATTCCTTCATTCTGTCTTCCAGGCTGTCAGTGACAGGACCAATGGGAAAACACGCTATTCAAAAATTACGTCTTCCCATTGGCGAGATCGCGGACCGCCTGTAAACCTGGAAATAGAGCGGAGCAATGAAGGACTCTTTTGCTAATCATTACTTGTCTTAGAAAGTTTACCCAGGGGTGAAGACTTAACGATTTAGGTCCTCACCCCGGGTACATAAGGTAGTGAGAAGAGGAGAGTATAGGAGAAGGTGAGCATTATTGTCCTTAAAACTCCCCAGGATTCATGTTATATGCTAATTGACCCACATTGCAGGGTATTTATTGCCAACAGATTCTAGTACAAGTCATTCTAATTTTAGAAAGACAGTTGGATGTTTGTATAATTTTATTTATAAAGCGCCACTTGGGTATGCAGCGATGTACATTATAAAATACAGAGTATACAAACAAGGGGATAAGTGCAAGCAATTATATAGATAAATAAAAATGAAATACATTTTCATATTTCATACATCATTTAAGAAAGTATAGCATAAGTGTGCCCGTTGGTGCACAATGAAAAATTGTGTGTGTATGTTTTGCTATGTGTGAATATAGTGTGTATAGAATCTTTACACAGGTATATTTTAAACAGTTACTCAGTCACCAGCTTCCAGAGGAACCAAATAGGATAATCCTGCAGGTCTGAGAGTAGACCCAGGAAATCCTGCCACACTGTGTGGATGAAACTAAACATGCTAGATTAATACTTATTAGTATTTACCATGGCAAGTGGTGATGGTACCTCATATATTATAACAGAAGGTACCTCAAGGCATCATATTATTATAATATATTATTATAATAGCATTGCTCTAATAATCTAACATATAAACAAACATTTCTCATTCCCAGTTTACCTAAAGGAATGGATTTATCCTTTACATACTCTTTTATAAAGATGTAATTGAAAAAAACATTTTAATAAAAAAAAATTTGTAATAATTGATAACTGCTTTTTATTTCAGTATTACAGTAAAGCCTTGGTATACCTGCCTGGCTTTACCACTAAGCAAAAGACTATGGTCTTGCAAGTGAGAACCTTCATCCCAACCATTAATAGTGTCTGACAATTCAAATTCTAGCCAATCAGTCCCCTCCCTAGTTACCCCATCAAATGGATCAGGTTTAAAAATAGGTTTGGCAATTGGGCCTGGTAGAGCTACTGAGTATAATTGGGGAATTTCATCATCAGGTACAAGGACAGGAGGATTTAAATCAATACTATCAGTAGCAGCCTCCATAGCTTAAAACAGAGAACAAACATACAAAGAAAACAGGGAGAATAAATGGTATTACCAGCACTGCCAATTTGTACCCGATCACTGCTTTATGGAAGGATTATGGGTAGCATGGCACACAGTTGTTTACTCTGGTGGTCTGGCACAAAGCAGACAGTGCACAATAACAGGTTCCCCGCATAACATGTGCAGTAATCAGGGGTGTCCCTCTCTATGGTGCACCACTTTGAATATTGACCAGGCCTGTATATTGTGTGTCCTTGTAAGTTGGTGTACACTTATCTGTTGCCTCAGAGTTTGTATCCAATAAGGTAATTTGTCTGTCCAATAATCTGTCCTCCCAACAGGTGGTAACAGGATCTTATACACAGAGTCTTATACGCAGGGTCGTATACGCAGGATCTTATACAGAGGATCTGGTGTTGCAGTGAGTCAATATCTCTCCAAAGCACACACCACAATCTATTTTTTCTCCTCCTAGCCATAGGGAGCAGGGATGTATTGTCTTACTCACTGACACAACCTGCAGGCTGGAGGTGGTATATAAGGAGCCTTGGTATATATGTCCATTACAATACACATCATATCATGTGTAGCAGAGAGAAACTTTTTTTTGGATTACACTTCCTTTCACATGGAAAAGACACAGGGGTGTGGTTTAAGCTGCCATTTGACCATTCTATTTTGAAATAGGAATCTCAGCTCTGTAAGTAAGTTTATGTATTTTGTATATTGTGTTGTACCTAATATAAGTAGTGCTATTCTTTTATATACATTTACTGATGGTCATTTAAATGGTAATATTAAGATAGTACATATACATAAACAACTTTCCTATATGTAATATCATATACCCCCCACCACATTGGTAGCTCCTAAAAACTCAATGCAATCTCCTATGGAGATATAAATATATTTATATAATATATCTCCAAAAGCAACAGCACAAACTAAAAGAAATGTCTTTTATTTCATAAATGTAATAGAAGAATTATATATATGTTGTATTCAATTAGATCAACTGGACTTGAAGTTTAGTTCTTGAAGACGTTTCGCTAGTCATCCGACTGGCTTTTTCTCAATTCAGAAGAATGTCAAGGAGGTGATTTATGTGAAAATAAAGAAACCAAGCCTACATAGAGGTAGGGGGGTTCAACACCAGCTGTCTGCCATGTACAATGCTGTTTTGACACCTTACCCTGGGCATTCCTATAACACCTCTTAGCCACTATCCAATCACGCCCTTAACACTTGGCTGTGATATGCTAATTGGGATTTTCCAGGGTACATAATTGCCACAGATTCTTGTACAAGTCATTCTGAATTGAGAAAGCCAGTCGGAAGACTAGCGAAACATATTCAAGAACTAAACTTTAAATCCAGTTGATCTAATTGAATACAACAGATATACCATGACCTGGATGAATGAGAACCTCCACAAGCAGAAGAATTAATCACATTTGTTTCAATATATAGCTAATAGCACAGGAAATTGATACAAACAACTCACAAGTGGTAATAAAGAATCAGGTAAGTGCACAGTGACATCCTGTGGCTGACTAGGTCAGTACATTCAACACCATCAGCTATTATAAAAAGACATACAAGTCATAATCACGGTTAAAGCCCTTGGGTGATAGTGAGTATAAGTGGATAATCCACCAGAACTTCCGTTGTCTCAGGATCCTCTGCCTGTCCCCCTCTGCCTCGAACATTTCGAAAATATTTTTCATCCTGAAATGCAAACACCCCAAAAGGACAATAAATTATTTTTTCATCCTGAAATGCAAACAACCCAAAAGGAGATGAATCTTGGAGGTGAAAGGAGGGAAATGAAACTTTGCATAATTAGGAAGAATGGGTTAGGAATTTGTCTAACAAGACCCTGACCCAGTCCTGGCTTAAGGGTTTGAGTTTTTCCAACATCCCTGTTGTGGATATTATAGCAGCCACAGAAGTCTTAATTCACAACAACATGGTAACACAGAGTGAGGTAAAACATGTTCAATTTACCCTTCAACATGTACATGTACTCTATCTTGCTAAAAGCATAGCCTGGAAATTTGAACCTGAGACCTTTTGGACTGTGTGTTTCTAGTGCCTTACCAGGTGCGCTGAAAATTCATGTACATTTAGAAGCTTTATAACAGCAACAGCAGCATATTTAAACGGTGCCAAAGTACCATATATTACCATATCAATAAGATATGGGCACTCATATTGTAGTATAATCAAAAATGTCATAAGGACAATAGTGACCAACAAAACGGTCATTCAAATATGCTTGTGAAGGTTCTCATTCATTCAGGTCATGGTATATCTGTTGTATTCAATTAGATCAACTGGACTTGAAGTTTAGTTCTTGAAGACGTTTCGCTAGTCATCCGACTGGCTTTCTCAATTCAGAATGACTTGTACAAGAATCTTTGGCAATTATGTACCCTGGAAAGTCCCAATTAGCATATCAACGCCAAGTGTTAAGAGCGTGATTGGATAGTGGCTAAGAGGTGTTATAGGACACCTTAATCTGGGCGTTCCTATAACACCTCTTAGCCACTTTCCAATCACGCTCTTAACACTTGGATGTGATATGCTAATTGGGATTTTCCAGGGTACATAATTGCCAAAGATTCTTGTACAAGTCATTCTGAATTGAGAAAGCCAGTCGGATGACTAGTGAAACGTCTTCAAGAACTAAACTTCAAGTCCAGTTGATCTAATTGAATACAACAGATATAGGTCATTCAAATAGGTAAATATAAAACATGAGCATAACAGATAAAAATCCCCACCTATACAAAAGAACCCCACAATCAATATATAAAATATGCAACACACTTATAAATAGAAATGGTGACTGGTCACCATGTACTATCCCTGTGGACAAAAAGAGAGATTACTCTGGCTAAACAGTCAGCGTCACCGTGTTGTATAGACAATGGGAACGATTAAAAGTACATAGCCATCAAAGGTTGGGAATAGTCAATAATCAGAAGGATCTCACCCACAAATGGTTCATAGGGATGTGCATCTCCTGGAGGTCCTAATGCAATTACGGCTTTCCCAAACTAATAATGAAGGAGTTCCTCCGTATCTCTTGTGGTTTGGTCCACCTCCAAATCGCACCAAGCTCCGGTCTCTCTCACAGCTACCAATTGTAGAAGTTCGGCAATGAACACCAGCTGGTGGTGGGTAACGTTAGTGTCCCAAGACACTCACACGCTCCTTACCCCAAACCAGATGGTGACAAAGCCTCCCGCTCCAGGCATTCTGCCGAGCAGGGGACTGTAATATAATCCGCTGACAGAAGCCGATAGTAATAGTGTCCAGCTAAGTATGGGTCCAGTCACACGTGCAAACTAACCGACGTACGTTTCAGGGCCATCTTGCCCCTTCTTCCGGGTCACATGACAAGTGCTACTTCCCAGTTTAAATACTTTGGTAGCCCATTACACGTGTCCATTGATTAATGAACCCCCCCAGACACAAAAACCACCTAGTGGTAAGTTCCTGGGGAAACATATAACATTGTTGCATTATAAACATATATAAAGTATCAATCTCAGTGGGGGTATAAATCCACATACCGTATATACTCGAGTATAAAAAACCTAACCTCGACTTATACTCGGGTCAAGTCCTAATTTAGATCCGAATTCTGCAATTGCAGATAGTAACCAGAAGGGGGCACTGTGTTAACCTGCATAGAAAGTTACAGGAGCTGATCTGCCTTTACACTTCCTGCTTCCTGTAGTCTAGCTGCTGGACTCCATAGCACTGTCACTGACTGCTCATCTGGATACTGTAAATCTGATGGGTCTCCTCAGTTTGGGGCAAAAAAAAAGCTGCTAGTACAGTGCAAATGACAGCTTGAAACTACAACTCTCAGGTGACTGTTTAACTATTGGGATCAGAGAGTCCTTTACTATATGGGGGTCAGAGGGCCCTTTACAATATGGGGTCAGAGGCCCCAAGAAAAACTAGTAGAATTGAACTTTGATTTCCCAGTGCACAACCCTACCTAAAATATCTTGGCATACATATCACCTCCTACCACACCACACTCTATAAACACAACTACCCTAACCTAATACGTACTTTATTATCTGATCTGAAGTGATGGAATAACCTCCCACTCTCATGGAAAGACACTAAAAATAAATCTACTACCTCGGCTTCTTTATTTTTTCAGAGCCCTCCCTATGCCAGAAAAGTATCCTACCTTTAACTATTGTGTTACTGTTTACTTTTGTAGGGTAACATATAATATATTTAGTGGCACGTACATACTGTATACTGGAGTACTACTCTGAGAAGGACCATATATTGTATTTCGACCAAGCTGTGGTGCCCTGATGTTTCTCTTTTTGAAGGACTTAAGCTTAGGCAATATTGTCCTTGCAACCTCCTTCTCAGCTTGTGTCTATAACAATCTCCATAGGAATGATAAAACTGTCATTGGGGATACCAGTGTTCTCCCCAGAATTTTTTCTAGCTGAGTGTCATGAAAAAGTAGCCGGGTGGGGCAGGATGGGGAAATTTGGTGGTGGGGAAAATTAAATGTGCACTATTTTTACTAGTTTATTATTAAATATTTTCAATTACTTAAGGTTTGATATGCCCTTTAAACTCATGCAGTATAACTTTATTGAAACAAATACAGCCTTCTTCATATTCTAATGGGAATACTGATTAGCCTTACATCATGCTCATTATATAGGTTAGGGATGTCTAACATCATCGCACTAGATCAGTGTTTCTCAACCTTTTTATCTGTTGGGAACCATTAAAGCAATTTTAGTGTCTAGGGGAACCCCTACATACCGTATAATATATAATAATAATATAATATATATCAGGGTAGATAAAAATCAATGTGTTTTTTTTTAAATAAAAAAAATCTACATTTTTCTTATTTAAATTGGATTTTTTCAAATAAAAGGTTTTTTTTGAGGAAAATATATTACCATCCAAAGGTTATTCCATCATGAAATAAAGATTAGTTTTTTTAATTATGTAGAATAAGGCTGTGTATGTTTAATTTTTTTAGTAAATAAATTCCATTAATCCATTCACAATGCCATGCTCTTCCAGAGGTTTTTCTAAGATTATTGGGCAGTTTCTCTGCCTACAAGATATTATCACAGATGCTTGGTTTACTTTTGCAGTTCTCAAAACTGAATTTGACTCAGCAGATATAACATGCCTCTTCTTCCCAGCAAAAATGTTATAACATGAACAGAGTTGAGAGAAAGACCTTAATCCTATTGTCCTGCAAACCTATGAATAGTACAGAATCAACCCCTTCAGTGCTAAGCTTTAAGAAGTTCAGTGAATAGAATAGAAACAATATTTTTCTGTTAGTTTGGAGTAGAATAGATCTGGATGTTTGTTTAAGCAAATAACATATGCTGCAATGTTATTGTTTCAGTTGAGTAAATCTATTTAAATTGTTATTATTCTAAAAATCTTCATCTACTTGTATATTGAAGTTATACCAGCAATAATTAGTCTTTATGTAGAAAACTAGGATTTAAATCAAGCCTTAGTGACTAGTGATTTAAATTGTGATTTAAATCAGTTTGATTTAAATCAAATCCACCCTGTTATATATTATTTTTTATCTTTTTCTTTCTCGGCCATCAAATCATCAAAAATACATAGATAGATCTAGAAATATATCCCTTCTGGAATTCTGGAACCCTTGAAAAAATATTTCCAATTATCTCAGGAAAACCCTTATATAAAAACATTTTTAAGTAATTTTTATTTATGAGACATCGATATACAAAACACATAATACATAGAAATAAAGAACATTGATAAATATAGCTGCAAAAGCACAAATTTACAGGGTACCTACTAGGTGTCCAGTCCATTTTGGCTTCCTCACTGCCAAATATTCACAATCCCTTTAATAGAACAAAATAGGGCTCTTAATAAAAGCCTAAGACCCGAAACGTTGTGCATTTGTTTGTTTCTGCACAAATAAAGTGGGATTCCTCCATAATGGAAACTGAAGACGAGACAGCCCTAATCATAGGGATTGTAAATATATTTGTATTCATCACAATGGTAGATCCAAACAGTTTTTGTTACTATCTCTTGAGGACCCCCATGCTTTCTCTCAGGGACCCCAAGAGGTCCCCGGATGCCTGATTGAGCAACACTGCACTAGATATTTGAAAACTATGACTCCCAGCATTCATTGGTTGAGAGTAACCCAGATGTAACATGGCAGCTGTGCTACCGTTTTGCGGCATTGGGGATCTTGCAAATGCAAGTTAACACGTGCTAAAATAGGTGGAAAAAAGGGGTCTTGACCAGGCAGTTTTGGCGGGAGTTTTTACTGACCTATTGGCATGCCTCTTAAACCTACATCTAAATTTTTTATTAAATCACAAATGTTCCCTCAAAAAAAAATTTCCAGCCAGGTGGCATGTAAAAGTAGCTGGGTGGGCCACCAGGCTAAAAGACCCTAGAGAGAACACTGGGATAGAGTTTTATCTACGGCTATGGGAAAGCCAAACTTTTCTGTGATGGTTTAGAAAGTATGTATGATTTTCTGGAGAGCCTTATATAAGATGAAACCCATCTCGGTATTAACTGAAAATGAATTAAAATGAATGTCTTTCATCCATTTTTTTCAGGCATGTTCCTGGTGTTTCCAGATGTTTTGTTGTCAGCAGCCACTAAGAAACAGGTAACTTTTACAAAAAAAGAATTTTAACTGGAACTTGTAAATGGCTTTATTAACTGTTGAAGGTTAATAGCACTGTCAATTGTTTGCAACATATACAAATTAGGGGGTGATGCAGTATTATTCTCTGGTGATCGTTATTTTCTGTGTGCGCTGAGCTTCAATACTCATCTGTGTCATGCACACATACATTCCAATAATGGACCTGAGCCCAGCACACATAGTAGGAACACTTCAATAGCACTGCATTGGCACTGCGAATCGGAGGGCAAAACGCGATCTGAAACACGCAAGTGGAGTCTAGCCCTTACTGCATTGTGAGAGAGTGGTAAGTTGCACCAGTTTAACAGCCCAATCTTTTTGACAATAAGTAGTGCAAAATTTAATTAAGCCCTTCCTGCATCTGATGCCCAGTGTTAATAATGGTGCAAGCTCTGCTACAAAAGTGGGGGAGAAATCACACAACCCGATATTACATCAGGAAGCATGGTTTTTATTTAGGTGATAACGCCCTATTTTCTGCTTTAAAGGGCATGTCCACCCCCAAAATTATAATTCCCCTCACTACTGGCCTCACTCTGTAGTAAATAAAAATCCTTACCTCACTTTCCAGCTCCATGTGGTTCTCCTGTAATTCCCCCCCCCCAAACTGCCAAAACTGCCCAGCAGGAGGATAGCAGAATCCATATAGGACTGCCTCCTGTCTCTCCTCTGGGAGAAGTTTGGCATGTGCACTGCAGCCATTCTCCCCCTCCCTCTCACTCCCTCTCCCTCCCGTTTTGGACTCCCCTTCCCCCCCCCCCCCCCAAAATCCCTTTAATATCATGTTCTGCTTTGTCCCCCAACCACAATATATTTATTGCCAGAAACATCCCCAATCTTATCTTACCTTCCCTCTTTCCTCCACCGTTCAGAACTACCGGCAGCTGCGTCTGTGATTGGCTGCCTCTCAGCCAATCACAGACGCGGCTGACAGTCCTGCCCCCCTGCTTGCAGTTTCGCGCAAGCAGAGGGTCGAGCAGTGCGGCGGGGGAAAGAGGGAAGGTAAGTAATGTTTGGGGAAGTTTCTGGCAATAAAAATATTGCGGTTCGGGCTGGGGGACAAGCAGAACTTTATAATAAAAGTTGTTAAGAAGGATGGACATACCTTTTAAATTTGCTGACATCTTGAATCTGTTTAGTTGACTGTTTAGCTCTTCCCCTCTGAGATTCCCTGGTTCCAACATCTTCAGTACTCGCAGAAGGTAATCTCCTGCATTCAAGTGCACACTCATGCTCGTGACGTCATCTCGACACACAGAAGCATGGCGCGGCGAGATGGTGTCACTTGCCCACACGTCCATCTGACATCACGTTGCATGCACAGGTACATTAAGTGCATGCATGCGGCGAGAGAGCGATTGGAAGCAGGAGATTGTCTTTTGCCCCTTAATACCTTCTACTCCTCCCTGACTTGATGGACTAAAGGCCGATCAGACATGTCTTCCATGTCTGATCGGCTTTAGTCCATCAAGTCAGGGAGGAGTAGAAGGTATTAAGGGGGCAAAAGGGGCAAAAGTTATAATCATGACCACACCAAATGACACCAAAAGTTCACTGCAACTGATAATGTTTCCGCCTGGACGACCAGTCAGATCAAATGGTCGGCCAGGCCGAAACACCTGCCTGTGTGTACACAGCTATACAGATGGTATAGAACAACCATGTTGTCTAACATAGATAATTTTTTTCTGAGGCTGGTCTGTACCTTCCTGACTTGACATATGTGTGTATATTAACCCTTTTTTAGGCAAATCTACTGATTGCACTGATTCACTTTCATTCGTAATAAATTAACTCATTTTATTTCTGCTTTCCCCTTATCTTTCCAAAGAACCACATGTACCACATTTCCTGAATGACTCAATCAAATGAATTATCAAGTAATTTATGTTAAAATAGATTATAAATAAAGAATATAAAAAGATTAAAATAGAAACATTAAAAATAAAATGGGAAAAAATCTTACGCTAGAATCATCTTTCTTTAGAAAGAAAATATCGTATTATAGATTTTGTTAAAGGACAGCCAGATCCTCCCCCCATCAAAGTATGTGTGAGGACTTGAATCACTAGGTTCTAACCCTTGGTTTGCCCTTGATAGTTCTGCTCTGGTCAATGGAAAGATGCACTTCTTCTTCTGGCCAGGCCCAGATGCGATCAGGGAGCCAGACTAGTGAGCGTACCGATAAGTAAGCAAATGTTCATATTTTCTGATCTATTGGGAACCCAGGGGTGAGGACCAAGTGGTTTAACTCTTCACCCTATCTGTGAGGTACATCACACAAATGAAAGAATCATGAACAAAGCAACAGTATGCAAATGTTTTGGGATTTTTTACCATGGACTGCCCTGGCCATTCCCCCAGTTGCACATCATTTAAAGTTTCCAGAGCTCTGTCTATTTTTGTGTCTTCAACACAGAGACCTTGCTCTCATTACCCACTTCTAAGTCATTTATAAACAGATTAAAAAGAAGTGGCCCCAGTACAGAACCTTAAGGCACTCCGCTTATAACTTTAACCCACATAGATGTAGCTCGATTGACCACCACTCTCTGTTTTCGATCCAATAACCAATTCTCTATTCATGTACAAATGTTTTTTCTAGACCAACAGTCCTCAGTTTATACATTAGTCGCCTATGTGGCACAGTATCAAAAGCTTTCGCAAAATCCACCACATCCACTGCTGTGCTTGAATCTAAATTCTTACTCACTACTTCATGTAAAACCAAGCAAGTTAGTTTAACTAACTTGCAACAATCTATTTCCCATAAACCCATGCTGACGACTACTAATATCAGTTCTAGAGACAAATTACAGGATATAATCCCGTAACAAAGTTTCCAGTTTTTTTTCTACCACTGATATTAGACTTACAAGTCTATAAATATAATCTCCTTAGCCCCATTATTTAATGGGCCCAAATTTTCTGTCCTCATATTTTTACTCAAAAACATTTTGCAGTTTGTCTTGCATGAGTTTTAATACTGTGGTAATAGGAACACAAGTGCACAGAAAAACCACACTCATGCATTACATTTTTATATGTGGATTAGTGTGGCCTCAGCCTTTAATTGCCAATTATTGTAAACTATAATTCTTCCCAACCATCAATGTATCATTTTTAGTAGTAGTTTCTAAGCCATAGGTCATGACTAGAGATGGACTAGAACTCGAACCCGAGTTCGAATCAGATTTGGAATTTTTGAACTTTCGAGGATTTTCGAATCTTATCAAATCTGTGAAAATGATCAAGCCACATGTTCCAAATTCACCAACAACAGCTATTTTTTTTTACCAGTGCCAACAACCTGGGTATAAAAGGCAGCTTGTAATGTGTTACCTTTTTGCCCACTTTCCCTTGCACAATGCATTCTCTGTGGGAGAGAAGCCAATGTGGTGTGGGGTATGTCCAGAGGGGCCAAGCCTACCTGATTTCTCACCAATGCTGGCAATCTGCAGTGAGCTTACTATAACTCAATGGTGCTAATGCTATAAAGGGTTACCCCTAAAACTGTGTGCCAAATGATTGAAAACTACAATTCCCAGCATTCCTCAACTAAAAAGGGAAGTCAGGGAATGCTGAGAGTTGTAGTTTTCAAACATGGGGAGGCACACCGTTTGATAATCCCTGCCCTATATGATGCAAATGTGATGCAAATTGCAAAAAAAAAGATGAACTGGTTAAAAGCTTGTTTGACGCATCAAAAAGCCAATCAGCAGAACTTACTAATACCTTGTATTCTAATGTAAAGAGAGAGAGGGAAGGAAAAAAATGCTCAGATGCACTAAAAATAATGTAGTATAAAAATCCTTTATTACAACGGGGAAAAAACATAATAAAATCACTTAAAAACAAGGGCTTAATAGCCTGGCATGGTATGATAAATAAACCTACTGTGCAGTGCTATTTGAAGAAAGAAGGTACAAGGCTGTGTATATAAGGAAATAGGGTACAGTGCTGTGTATATAAGGACATAGGGTACTGTGCTGTGTATATGAAGAAAGAGGGTACAGAGCTGTGTTTATAAGGAAATAGGGTACAGTGTTGTGTATAGGGAGAAAGAGGGTACAGAGCTGTGTATATGGAGAAAGAGGGTACAGTGCTGTGTATATGGAGAAACAGGGTACAGAGCTGTGTATATAAGGAAAGAGGGTACAGTGTTGTGTACGGTGCTGTGTATATGAAGGACGGTACAGTGCTGTGTATATGGAGAAAGAGTGTACGGTGCTGTGTATATGAAGGAGGGTACAGTGCTGTGTATATGGAGAAAGAGTGTACGGTGCTGTGTATATGAAGGAGGGTACAGTGCTGTGTATTTGGAGAAAGAGGGTGCAAAGTTGTGTATATAAGGAAAGAGGATACAGTGTTGTATATATGAAGGAGGGTACAGTTCTGTGTATGTGGGGAAGGAGGGTACAGTGCTGCGTATATGATGGAGGGTACAGTGCTGTTTATATACAGAAAGAGGGTGCTGTGTATACGAAGGAGGGTACAAAGCTGCGTATATGGAGAAAGAGGGTATAGTGCTGTATACTATTGATGGCCGGTTTACGTATCTGAACCCTGATCTGCTGCGAATCTCGCAGATGTTCCTGAATTCCGTTTTACAAACTTTTTCCGAAAGTTTGAGGATTTCTGCCCATTGGGTAATCCTCTAACGGCCGAAAGTCGTATGGCCGGGGGTCCCGCGGCTCAACCCGGGATGCCCTCCTGGGTCATTAGAAGGATCATTGTGGCCCTTACAAGGGCCCTTTGGAACTTAAGGGGTCCCGCAGCTTGAACCGGGACCCTCCTCCCCAGCACTTATAATAGTATAGTATAGTATTTGAGGTTGAATAAAGACATACGTCCATCCAGTCCAACCCATCTAGCAATATCCTCATTTCCTGCCTAACTGTTGATCCAGAGGAAGGCAAAAAACCCACCAAATTTATGAAGGGGGAAAAAATTCCTTCCTGACTCCAAGTGGCAATCGGAAATTTCCCTGGATCAACTCTACTTTATGTATCAATACCAGTAACTTGCAACATTCCTTGTTTGCAGAAACTCATCCAGCTTTTTTTTGAAACTGACCAATGAACCTGCCATTACAACGTCCACTGGAAGACAGTTCCATAGCTTTACCGTTCTCACAGTGAAAAACCCTTTCCGAACTTGAAGCCTAAACCTTTTTTCTTCAAGTCTTAAGGGATGTCCTCATGTCCTTTGACATGTTCTATTGGTGAACAATGCCCCAGATAGTTTATTGTATGGCCCGTTAATGTATTTATACGCAGTAATCATATCCCCATGCAAGCGCCTTTTCTCCAGCGTACATAATTGTAACTTTTCCAGTCTCTCTTCATATTCAAGCTCCCCCAATCCCCTTATTAATTTAGTTGCCCTTCTCTGAACCCTTTCCATTTCAAAGATGTCCTTTTTGTACACAGGATTCCAAAATTGCACTGCATATTCCAAATGAGGCCTTACCAATGCTTTGTAAAGAGGGAGAATTACATTTTCCTCCCTTTAATCCATACCTCGCTTTATACAAGATAATACCATGCTGGCTCTGGCTGTTGCCGCCTGGCACTGCTTGCTACCTTTAAGTTTGTTATCCACCAAAACTCCAAGATCCCATTCCAACAGGGATTCACTTAACACAGAGCCATTTGTAGTATAAGCAGGACAAGGATTTTTAAGTCCAAAATGCATATTTTTCAACATTGAATCTCTTCTGCCACTTAGCAGCCTAATGTGACAATCTATCTAGATCCTCCTTCAACGATTGCACATTATCTGAAGTTTTTAATGGTCGACAAAGTTTTGTGTCGTCAGCAAACACAGAAACCTTGCTGACAATACCCACTTCCAAATCATTAATAAATAGATTAAATAGAAGCGGCCCCAACACAGAACCCTGTGGCACCCCACTTAGCACTTTAGTCCATAATGATGAAGCCCCATTAACAACTACTCTCTGCATCCTATTCTTTAACCAATTTTCTATCCATGTACAAATGTGACTCCCCAGACCAACAGACCTTAGCTTATTCATTAGTCGCCTATGGGGGACTGTATCAAAAGCCTTTGCCAAATCCAAGTAAACTACATCTACTGCTATACCAGAGTCTAAATTTCTACTTACTTCCTCATAAAAGCCAAGCAAGTTAGTTTGACAAGATCTATTCCTCCTAAATCCATGCTGGTTACTACTTATAATGTCAGTCCTTGAAACATACTCTAGAACATGTTCCCTTATTAAACTTTCCAGGATCTTCCCCACCACTGAAGTTAAACTTACAGGCCTGTAATTACCCGGCTGTGAACGACTACCCTTTTTGAATATTGGAATATCATCAGCCCTTTTCCAATCCAGAGGCACACCACCGGACATGAGGGAATCAGCAAAAATAAGAAACAATGGCCTAGATAAAACTGAACTTAGCTCCTTAAGTACCAGAGGATGTATTTTATCCGGTCCAGGAGATTTATTAATATTAACCTTATTTAGTTCTTTCTGTACCATATCCTCGGTTAACCAAAGTGAACTTGAATCTTGTATACCTTTATTGCTACTATACTCTATGATATCTGTACTTGGATCTTCTATAGTGTATACAGAGGGAAAAAAATTATTCAAGACATTTGCTTTATCGCCATCCTCCGTAACTAACTTATCCCCATTAATTAATGGTGCCACATTCTCAGTCCTCATCTTCTTACTATTAATATACTTAAAAAAATGTTTAGGCTTAGTGATGCTTTCTTCAGCTATCCTAACTTCATTATTAATTTTAGCTAGTTTGATTGCTTTCTTACACTCCTTGTTACAGTTTTTATACTCCCTAAAGGCCCTTTCCGTTCCCTCGGCCTTAAAGGTTTTAAATGCCTTTTTCTTCCTTACCATTTGCCTCTTTACATCAGAATTCAGCCACATGGGCGCGGATTTATTTTTTTTACATTTATTTCCCAAGGGTATAAATTTAGATGTGAACTGGCTTAAAATCCCCTTGAACACAGTCCACTTCTGTTCAGTACCTTTACCTGATAATACATTATCCCAGTTGACATTCTGAAGAGCTGCTTTTAACCTGGGAAAATTTGCTTTCCTGAAATTAAATGTCTTTGTTAACCCAGCGCACTTTTCCTTTCGATAACAAAGTCCAAATGCCACTATTTCATGGTCACTATTCCCTAAGCCTCCAGTTACCTTTATATCTATAATGCGCTCCACAATGTTAGATATTACCAGATCCAACAGAGCTCCTTTTCTAGTAGGAACCTCAACCACCTGTGAGAGAAAATTATCCTGCAGCAAATTCAGGAACTCATCGCCTTTTTCTGTGATGGCAGTTCCACCACACCAATCAATGTCAGGGTAATTGAAGTCCCCCATAATGAGCACACTCCCCAAACTTGCAGCCCTTGCCAACTGCATATGAAGTTGACTCACCTCCTCTCTGCTAGCATTTGGCGGCTTATAGCAGACACCAACAATGACATTACCCCCTTTCCTGTTGCCTTATTCCACCCATATTGCCTCCACTTTATCATCCATATCACCAGCTATCTCTTCTTTTAAATTTGGCTTCAATTCTTTTTTAACATATACACATACTCCTCCCCCTTTCCTTTTTTTTCTGTCCTGCCTAAACAAGGCATATCCTTCTATATTTACAGCCCAGTCGTGAGAACTGTTCAACCACGTTTCTGCTATACCTATTACATCATACTTTTCATTTAATGCCATCATTTCCAATTCACCCATTTTGTCAGCCAGGCTTCTCGCATTTGCAAACATACATTTTAGATTATGATCCTGTAATTTATTCGTACACTTTGATACACATTCCTCCCTATCCCCTATGCTAGCCCCACCCCCCTTTCCACCCACCACTGGTCTATCTACACCCTGCTTTCCTCCTGGACAATCTATCCCAGTGAGACTGCTAATACCCTCCCCCCCCAAACCTAGTTTAAAATCTCCTCCAACCCTCTAGCCATCTTCTCCCCTAAAACAGCTACACCACCATCAGTGAGGTGCAACCCATCCCTACTAAAGAGCCTGTAGCCGACAGCAAAGTGTGCCCAGTTCTCAATAAACCCAAACCCTTCTTCCTTACACCACTCTCTTAGCCACGCATTAATGCTCCTAAGCTCCCGCTGTCTCCCTGGCTTAGCACGTGGCTGCGGTAGTATTTCTGAAAACACTACCCTGGAGGTCCTTGCTTTTATCTTGGCCCCTAGTTCTCGGAAATCATGTTTAAGGACCTCACCTCCACCTCTAACTTTGTCATTGGCACCAATGTGAACCAAGACCGCCGGGTGACACCCGGCCCCACCCAATAATCTGTCTACACGATCCACCACATGCCGAACCCTAGCACCAGGCAGGCAACACACAGTTCGGCATGTAGGGTCTTGGCGGCAGATTACCCTATCTACCTTCCTTATAATGGAGTCCCCTACCACTACCACCTGCCTTGCATTCCTGACCCTTCGTTCCTCCTCCCTTGTATCAGAGATGGCAGTCCCCTTGGGTGCTCAAGGGACTAGCCCCCTCCATACACACTAATTCCGAGGTGTCCTCCTCCACTTCATTACCTAAGGAGGCAAATCTGTTGGGATGGACAATCTGGGAAGAAGCCCCCCTACTCTTCCGTCCCCCACTTCCCCTAGTAACCCTAACAAAACTACCTCCTTCCTCATCCTTTCTTGTCCCTCTTCCACCCACCTCTATACTGGCCCCAGCCAGTGCCTGCTGACCCCCCAGTTCTGCCAATCCCCGCAATGCTGCAAGCTGCCCCCGTAGACTCTCCACCTCCCCTTCCAAACGGGCAACCCACTCACACCTGACACAGACATAGGTTCCCCGGAACGTCTGCTCCAGGTTCCTATACATGTGGCACGATGCACATTGCATGGTACTGACAAAACTGTCCCTTCTAATACACCACACCAACACAGTGACGCACAAACCTTGTTTAATTGCCCTTCTTGTTTCAATGTCCTTTTTTTTATGTCCTTGAGATCAAGGTCCTTAAGAGAAAGGGCCACTCACAAGTTCGTTACACTCACAGGAAACTTCCTTTTGTTTGTGGCCCTTGAAAGTGCCCTTGTGGCACTGACAAGTGCCTTTTGGGGCTTAAGGGGTCCCGGTTCGAGCTGCGGGACCCCTTAAGCCCCAATTATTATTCAAATATGATTGGTTAATGTGTGTTCATATGACTGCAAGCATTGAAATACTATCCTATCAAAATTGGATTTGGCCCTTCAACAAACCTATATAAAGAGGTGCAAACCCCGCAGAGCTCAGAAGTCATCACAGTGATGGTAGAAGAAGAAAGAAGACACCGGCAACACCAGCGACGTTGATGTCGCCAGATGTGTGGGCGACATCAGCGGAGTTTGTGACACTGTCTAGGAAGAAAGAAGACGACCCCAAGGTCTCTTCTAAGAGCCAATGGGGGTCCTGGTTACGAGCTGCAGGACCCTCAACAAAGGCACTTGTCTGTGCCGCAAGGGCACTTCCAAGTGCAGGGGAGCTGCGGGACCCATTAAGCCCCAAAAGGAACTTGTCAGTGCCACAAGGACCCTTCCAAATTGCCACCCATGGCACTGATACCATACATACTCAAATACAACCCGAGGTATTCAGGCATTAAAATAAGCCTGAAACTCCAACTCGTTTTATACTCGGGTCAGTACTTACTTAATCCGGCAGCCGCTCCTTGTGTACTGATCTGTCAGCTGATTTCACTATGCTGAGTACTGCCAGATTAATTTACACTGAGGAGCGAGCGACAGACGGATTAGTAAATGAATGGATTGAATTACTTACTGGTAAGTCCACTCCTCCACTGAACTGAATGGGAGGGTTAGGGTGCTTGCCACTGCAGATGTTTGGAAACTACAACTCCCAGCTACTAAAGCATGCTGGGAGTTGTAGTTTCCAAACATCTAGAGTGGAGGAGGGTACAGTGCTGTGTATATGAAGGAGGGTACAGTGCTGCGTATATGAAAGAGGGGACAGGGCTGCGTATATGAAAGAGGTGACAGGGCTGCATATATGAAAGAGGGTACAGTGCTGCATATATGAAAGAGGGTACAGTGCTGCATATATGAAAGAGGGTACAGTGCTGCGTTATATGAAAGAGGGGACAGTGCTGCGTATATGAAAGAGGGGACAGTGCTGCGTATATGAAAGTGGGTACAGTGCTGCGTATATGAAAGAGGGGACAGGCGCGTATATAAAGAGGGTACAGTGCTGCGTATATGAAAGAGGGGACAGGGCTGCGTATATGAAAGAGGGGACAGGTGCTGCGTATATGAAAGAGGGGACAGTGCTGCGTATATGAAAGAGGGGACAGTGCTGCGTATATGAAAGAGGGGACAGGGCTGCGTATATGAAAGGGTACAGTGCTGCGTATATGAAAGAGGGTACAGGGCTGCGTATATGAAAGAGGGTACAGTGCTGCGTATATGAAAGAGGGTACAGTGCTGCGTATATGAAAGAGGGACAGGGCTGCGTATATGAAAGAGGGTACAGGGGCGGTCATATGAAAGAGGGGACAGTGCTGCGATATGAAAGAGGGGACAGGGCTGCGTATATGAAAGAGTACAGTGCTGCGTATATGAAAGAGGGACAGGCTGCGTATATGAAAGAGGGGACAGGGCTGCGTATATGAAAGAGGAGGACAGGGCTGCGTATATGAAGAGGTACAGCTGGTATATGAAGAGGGTACAGGGCTGCGTATATGAAGAGGGTACAGGGCTGCGTATAGAAAGAGGGTACAGTGCTGCGTATATGAAAGAGGGGACAGGGCTGCGTATATGAAAGAGGGTACAGTGCTGCGTATATGAAAGAGGGGACAGTGCTGCGTATATGAAGGAGGGGACAGGGCTGCGTATATGAAAGAGGGGTACAGGGCTGCGTATATGAAAGGGGAAAGGCTGCGTTATATGAAAGAGGGGACAGGCTGCGTATATGAAAGAGGGTACACCAGGGCTGCGTATTGAAAGAGGGACAGGGCTGCGTATTGAAAGGGGACGGGCTGCGTATATGAAGGAGGGGACAGGGCTGCGTAATGAAAGAGGGGACAGGCTGCGTATATGAAAGAGGGACAGGGCTGCGTATATGAAAGAGGGGACAGGGTGCTGCGTATATGAAGAGGGGACAGTGCTGCGTATATGAAAGAGGGGACAGTGCTGCGTATATGAAAGAGGGGACAGGGCTTGCGTATATGAAGAGGGGACGGGCTGCGTATATGAAGAGGGTACGTGCTGCGTATATGAAAGAGGGGACAGTGCTGCGTATATTGAAAGAGGGGACAGGCTGCGTATATGAAAGGGGACAGTGCTGCGTATATGAAAGAGGGTACAGGGCTGCGTATATGAAAGAGGGTACAGGGCTGCGTATATGAAAGAGGGTACAGGGCTGCGTATATGAAGAGGGTACAGTGCTGCGATATGAAAGAGGGGACAGGGCTGCGTATATGAAAGAGGGGACAGGGCTGCGTATATGAAAGAGGGACAGTGCTGCGTATATGAAAGAGGAGGACAGTGCTGCGTATATGAAAGAGGGGACAGGCTGCGTATATGAAGGAGGGTACAGTGCTGCGTATATGAAAGAGGGGACAGGGCTGCGTATATGAAAGAGGGGACAGTGCTGCGTATATGAAAGAGGGGACAGGCTGCGTATATGAAAGAGGGGACAGGGCTGCGTATATGAAAGAGGGGACAGGGCTGCGTATATGAAAGAGGGACAGGCTGCGTATATGAAGAGGGTACAGTGCTGCGTATATGAAAGAGGGGACAGGGCTGCGTATGAAAGAGGGGACAGGCTGCGTATATGAAAGAGGGGACAGGGCTGCGTATATGAAAGAGGGGTACAGGGCTGCGTATATGAAAGAGGGTACAGTGCTGCGTATATGAAAGAGGGGACAGTGCTGCGTATATGAAAGAGGGGACAGGGCTGCGTATATGAAAGAGGGTACAGTGCTGCGTATATGAAAGAGGGGACAGTGTGGGATATGAAAGAGGGACAGGGCTGCGTATATGAAGGGGACAGGGCTGCGTATATGAAGGAGGGGACAGGGCTGCGTATGAAAGAGGGGACAGGGCTGCGTATATGAAAGAGGGTACAGTGCTGCGTATATGAAAGAGGGGACAGTGCTGCGTATATGAAAGAGGGTACAGGGCTGCGTATATGAAAGAGGGGACAGGGCTGCGTATATGAAAGAGGGTACAGGGCTGCGATATGAAAGAGGGTACAGTGCTGCGTATATGAAAGAGGGGACAGTGCTGCGTATATGAAGAGGGTACAGGGCTGCACGTATATGAAAGAGGTACAGGTGCGTATATGAAAGAGGGGTACAGGGCTGCGTTATATGAAAGAGGGTACAGTGCTGCGTATATGAAAGAGGGGACAGTGTGCGTATAGAAAGAGGTACAGGGCTGCGTTATATGAAAGAGGGTGCAGGGCTGCGATATGAAAGAGGGTACAGGCTGCGTATAGAAAGAGGGAAGTGCTGCGTATATGAAAGAGGGTACAGGCTGCGTATATGAAAGAGGGTACAGTGCTGCGTATATGAAAGAGGGTACAGTGCTCGTATATGAAAGAGGGGACAGGGCTGCGTATTGAAAGAGGGACAGTGCTGCGTATATGAAAGAGGGTACAGGCTGCGTATATGAAAGAGGGGTACAGGCTGCGTATATGAAAGAGGGACAGTGCTGCGTATATGAAAGAGGGGACAGGTGCTGGCGTATAGAAAGAGGGTACAGGGCTACTGCGTATATGAAAGAGGGTACAGGGCTGCGTATATGAAAGGGGAACAGGTGCGTTATATGAAAGAGGGGGGACAGGGCTGCGTATATGAAAGAGGGTACAGTGCTGCGTATATGAAAGAGGGGACAGTGCTGCGTATATGAAAGAGGGGACAGGGCTGCGTATATGAAAAGGGGACAGTGCTGCGTATTTGAAAGAGGGGACAGGGCTGCGTATATGAAAGAGGGTACAGTGCTGCGTATATGAAAGAGGGGACAGGGCTGCGTATATGAAAGAGGGTACAGTGCTGCGTATATGAAAGAGGGGACAGGGCTGCGTATATGAAAGAGGGGACAGGGCTGCGTATATGAAAGAGGGGACAGGGCTGCGTATATGAAAGAGGGGACGGGCTGCGTATATGAAAGCAGGTGGACAGTGCTGCGTATAGAAAGAGGGTACAGGGCTCTGAGTTATATGAAAGAGGGACAGGGCTGCGTATATGAAAGAGGGTACAGTGCTGCGTATATGAAAGAGGGACAGGGCTGCGTATATGAAAGAGGGTGCAGGCTGCGTATATGAAGAGGGTGACAGGGCTGCGTATATTGAAAGAGGGGACAGGGCTGCGTATATGAAAGAGGGGTACAGGGCTGCGGTATATGAAAGAGGGTACAGTGCTGCGTATATGAAAGAGGGGACAGGCTGCGTATATGAAAGAGGGTACAGGGTCTGCGTATATGAAAGAGGGGACAGTGCTGCGTATATGAAAGAGGGAACAGGGCTGCGTATATGAAAGAGGGGACAGTGCTGCGTATATGAAAGAGGGTACAGGGCTGCGATATGAAAGGGGGACAGGGCTGCGTATTTGAAAGGGGACAGGGAGGCTGCGTATATGAAGGAGGGGACAGGGCTGCGTATATGAAAGAGGGTACAGGGCTGCGTATATGAAAGAGGGTACAGTGCTGCGAATATGAAAGAGGAGACAGTGCTGCATATATGAAAGAGGGACGGGCTGCTATATGAAAGAGGGGACAGGGTGCGTATTTGAAGAGGGACGGCTGCGTATATGAAAGGGGACAGGGCTGCGTATATGAAAGAGGGTACAGGGCTGCGTATATGAAAGAGGGTACAGGGCTGCGTATATGAAAGGGTGACAGGTGCGATATGAGAAGAGGAGGGAGACAGTGCTGCATATATGAAAGAGGGGACAGGGCTGCGTATATGAAGGAGGGTCAGGGCTGCGTATATGAAAGAGGGGACAGTGCTGCATATTTGAAAGAGGGGACAGTGCTGCGCATATGAAAGAGGGTAGTGCGCATAATGAAAGAGGGACAGGCTGCGTATATGAAAGAGGGGACAGGGCTGGGATGCGTATATGAAAGAGGGTACAGTGCTGCGATATGAAAGAGGGGACAGGTGCGGTATATGAAAGAGGGCAGTGCTGCGTATTTGAAGAGGGGACAGGGCTGCGTATATGAAAGAGGCTACAGTGCTGCGTATATGAAAGAGGGGACAGGGCTGCGTATATGAAAGAGGGGACAGGGCTGCGTATTTGAAAGGGGACAGGGCTGCGTATATGAAAGAGGGTACAGTGCTGCGTATATGAAAGAGGGGACAGGGCTGCGTATAGAAAGAGGGTACAGTGCTGCGTATATGAAAGAGGGTACAGTGCTATGCGTTATGAAAAGAGGGACAGGGCTGCGATATGAAAGAGGGTACAGTGCTGCGTATATGAAAGAGGGTACAGGGCTGCGTATATGAAAGAGGGGACAGGGCTGCGTATATGAAAGAGGGACAGTGCTGCGTATATGAAAGAGGGGACAGTGCTGCGTATATGAAAGAGGGGACAGTGCTGCGTATATGAAGAGGGGACAGGGCTGCGTATGAAAGAGGGTACAGGGCTGCGAATTAAAGAGGGACAGTGCTATAGAAAGAGGGTACAGTGCTGCGTATATGAAAGAGGGTACAGGGCTGCGTATATGAAAGAGGGACGGGCCGGCTGCGTATATGAAAGAGGGTACCGGGCGTGGTATATGAAAGAGGGTACAGGGCTGCGTATATGAAAGGGGACAGGGCTGCGTATATGAAAGAGGGGACAGGGCTGCGTATATGAAAGGGAGGGGAATGCAGATGGCTGCGTATATGAAAGAGGGACAGGGCTGCGTATATGAAAGAGGGTACAGTGCTGCGTATATGAAGAGGGTACAGGGCTGCGTTTAAAGAGGGTCAGTGCTGCGTATATGAAAGAGGGTACAGGCTGCGTATATGAAAGAGGGGTACAGGGCTGAGTATTGAAAGAGGGAGGCTGCGTATATGCGTATATGAAAGAGGGGACAGTGCTGCGTATATGAAAGAGGGGACAGTGCTTGCGATATGAAAGAGGGGACAGGGCTCTGAGTATATGAAAGAGGGTACAGTGCTGCGTATATGAAAGAGGGTACAGGCTGCGTATATGAAAGGGGTAGTGCTGCGTATATGAAGAGTACAGCTGGATATGAAGAGGGGACAGGGCTGCGTATATGAAGAGGGACAGGCTGCGTTATGAAAGAGGGGACAGTGCTGGTATATGAAAGAGGGGACAGGGCTGCGTATATGAAAGAGGGTACAGTGCTGCGTATATGAAAGAGGGACGGGCTGCGTATATGAAAGAGGGGACAGGGCTGCGTATATGAAAGAGGGGACAGGGCTGCGTATATGAAAGAGGGTACAGTGCTGCGTATATGAAAGAGGGACAGGGCTGCGTATATGAAAGAGGGGACAGGGCTGCGTATATGAAAGAGGTACAGTGCTGCGTATATGAAAGAGGGGACAGGGCTGCGTATATGAAAGAGGGTGACAGGGCTGCGTATATGAAAGAGGGGACAGTGCTGCTATATTGAAGAGGGGACAGGGCTGCGTATATGAAAGAGGGGAAAGGGCTGCGTATATGAAAGAGGGGAAAGGCTGCGTATATGAAAGAGGGGACAGTGCTGCGTATATGAAAGAGGGGACAGGGCTGCGTATTTGAAAGAGGGGACAGGGCTGCGTATATGAAAGAGGGGACAGGGCTGCGTATATGAAAGAGGGACAGGGCTGCGTATATGAAAGGGGACAGGGCTGCGTATATGAAGAGGGGACAGGGCTGCGTATATGAAAGAGGGGACAGTGCTGCGTATATGAAAGAGGGGACAGGCTGCGTATATGAAAGAGGGGACAGGGCTGCGTATATGAAAGAGGGGACAGGGCTGCGTATATGAAAGAGGGACAGTGCTGCGTATATGAAAGAGGGGACAGGGCTGCGTATTTGAAAGAGGGACAGGGCTGCGTATATGAAAGAGGGTACAGTGCTGCGTATATGAAAGAGGGGACAGTGCTGCGTATATGAAAGAGGGGACAGGGCTGCGTATATGAAAGAGGGACGATGCGCGTATATGAAAGAGGGTACAGGTGCGTATATGAAGAGGGAACGGGCTGCGTATTAAAGAGGGTACGGCTGCGTATATGAAGAGGGGACAGTGCTGCGTATATGAAAGAGGGGACAGTGCTGCGTATATGAAAGAGGGGACAGGCGGCAGCGTTATATGGAAAGAGGGTACAGTGCTGCGTATATGAAAAGAGGACAGGCTGCGTATATGAAAGAGGGGACAGGGCTGCGTATTGAGAGGGTCAGGGCTGCGGATAAAAGAGGGGACAGGGCTGCGTATAGAAAGAGGGGACTGCTGGCGTTATGAAAGAGGGGACAGGGCTGCGTATATGAAAGAGGGGACAGGGCTGCGTATATGAAAGAGGGGACAGTGCTGCGTATATGAAAGAGGGTACAGTGCTGCGTATATGAAAGAGGGACAGGGCTGCGTATATGAAAGAGGGGACAGGGCTGCGTATATGAAAGAGGGGACAGGGCTGCGTAATGAAAGAGGGACAGGGCTGCGTATATGAAAGAGGGGACAGTGCTGCGTATATGAAAGAGGGGACAGTGCTGCGTATATGAAAGAGGGTACAGGGCTGCGTATATGAAAGAGGGTACAGTGCTGCGTATGAAGAGGGGACGTGCTGGTATATGAAAGAGGGGACAGTGCTGCGTATATGAAAGAGGGGACAGGGCTGCGTATATGAAAGAGGGGACAGGGCTGCGTATATGAAAGAGGGGACAGGGCTGCGTATAGGAAAGAGGGTACAGTGCTGCGTATATGAAGGAGGGGACGGCTGCGTATATGAAAGAGGGTACAGGCTGCGTATATGAAAGAGGGAAGGGCTGCGTATAGAAAGAGGGTAAAGGGCTGGTATATGAAAGAGGGACAGTGCTGCGATATGAAAGAGGGGGACAGTGCTGCGTATATGAAAGAGGGACAGGGCTGCGTATATGAAAGAGGGACAGGCTGCGTATATGAAGAGGGACAGGGCTGCGTATATGAAAGAGGGACAGGCTGCGTATATGAAAGAGGGGAAGTACTGCTGCGTATATGAAAGAGGGGTACAGGGCTGCGTATATGAAAGAGGGTGCAGGGCTGCGTATATGAAAGGGGAAGGGTCTGCGTATATGAAAGAGGGTACAGTGCTGCGTATGAAAGAGGGTACAGGGCTGCGTATTTAGGGTACAGTGCTGCGTATATGAAAGAGGGTACAGTGCTGCGTATATGAAAGAGGGGACAGGGCTGCGTATATGAAAGGGGTACAGTGCTGCGTATATGAAAGAGGGGACAGTGCTTGCATATGAAAGAGGGACATGCTGCTATATGAAAGAGGGACAGTGTGCGTATATGAAAGAGGGGACAGGGCTGCGTATATGAAAGAGGGTACAGGGCTGCGTATATGAAAGGGGACAGTGCTGCGGATATGAAAGAGGGACAGGTGCTATATGAAAGAGGGGACAGGGCTGCGTATATGAGGAGGGTTCAGGGCTGCGTATATGAAAGAGGGGACAGTGCGTGGTATTTGAAAGAGGGGACAGTGCTGCGCATATGAAGAGGGTACAGTGCTGCATATATGAAAGAGGGGACAGGGCTGCGTATATGAAAGAGGGGACAGGGCTGCGTATATGAAAGAGGGGACAGTGCTGCGTATATGAAAGAGGGGACAGGGCTGCGTATATGAAAGAGGGGGACAGTGCTGCGTATATGAAGAGGGGACAGGGCTGCGTATATGAAAGAGGGTACAGTGCTGCGTATATGAAAGAGGGGACAGGGCTGCGTATTGAAAGAGGGGACAGGGCTGCGTATTTGAAAGGGGGACAGGGCTGTGTATATGAAAGAGGGGACAGGGCTGCGTATATGAAAGAGGGGACAGGGCTGCGTATATGAAAGAGGGTACAGTGCTGCGTATATGAAAGAGGGTACAGTGCTGCGTATATGAAAGAGGGTACAGGGCTGCGTATATGAAAAGAGGGTACAGGGCTGCGTATATGAAAGAGGGACAGTGCTGCGTATAAAGAGGGTACAGGGTGCGTATATAAAAGAGGGGACAGGGCTGCGTATATGAAAGAGGGGACAGTGCTGCGTATATGAAAGAGGGTACAGGGCTGCGTATATGAAAGGGGTACAGGGCTGCGTATATGAAAGAGGGTACAGGGCTGCGTATATGAAAGAGGGTACAGGGCTGCGTATATGAAAGAGGGTACAGGGTGCGTATATGAAAGAGGGGACAGGGCTGCGTATATGAAAGAGGGGACAGGTGCGTATATGAAAGAGGGGACAGTGCTGCGTATATGAAAGAGGGGACAGGGCTGCGTATTTGAAAGAGGGGACAGGGCTGCGTATTTGAAGAGGGGACAGGGCTGCGTATATGAAGGAGGGGACAGTGCTGCGTATATGAAAGAGGGGACAGGCTGGTTTGAAAGAGGGACAGGGCTGCGTATATGAAGAGGGGACAGGGCTGCGTATATGAAAGAGGGTACAGGGCTGCGGTATATGAAAAAGGGGACAGTGCTGCGTATATGAAAGAAGGGGACAGGGGCTGGTATATGAAAGAGGGTACAGTGCTGCGTATATGAAAGGGGACAGGGCTGCGTATATGAAAGGGGGCAGGGCTGCGTATAGAAAGAGGGTACAGTGCTGGTTATATGAAAGAGGGGACAGTGCTGCGTATATGAAAGAGGGAAAGTGCGGTATATGAAAGAGGGGACAGTGCTGCGTATATGAAAGAGGGGACAGGTGCTGCGTATATGAAAGAGGGGACAGGGCTGCGTATATGAAAGAGGGTACAGTGCTGCGTATATGAAAGAGGGGACAGGGTGCGTATATGAAAGAGGGTACAGTGCTGCGTATATGAAAGAGGTACAGGGTGCGTATATGAAAAGAGGGGACAGGCTGCGTATATGAAAGAGGGGGGACAGGGCTGAGCTGATATGAAAGAGGGGACAGTGCTGCGTATATGAAGAGGGGACAGGGCTGCGTATATGAAAGAGGGTACAGTGCTGCGTATATGAAAGAGGGGACAGTGCTGCGTATATGAAAGAGGGGACAGGGCTGCGTATATGAAAGAGGGTGCAGTGCTGCGTATATGAAAGAGGGTACAGGGCTGCGTATATGAAAGAGGGTACAGTGCTGCGTATATGAAAGAGGGACAGGCTGCGTATATGAAAGGGGACAGGGCTGCGTATATGAAAGAGGGGACAGGCTGCGTATAAAAAGAGGGGACAGTGCTGCGTATATGAAAGAGGGGACAGGGCTGCGTATATGAAAGAGGGGACAGGGCTGCGTATATGAAAGAGGGGACAGTGCTGCGTATATGAAAGAGGGGACAGGGCTGCGTATTTGAAAGAGGGGACAGGGCTGCGTATATGAAGAGGGGACAGGGCTGCGTATATGAAGAGGGGACAGGGCTGCGTATATGAAGAGGGGACAGGGCTGCGTATATGAAAGAGGGTAAAGTGCTGCGTATATGAAAGAGGGGACAGTGCTGCGTATATGAAAGAGGGTACAGGGCTGCGTATATGAAAGAGGGTACAGGGCTGCGTATATGAAAGAGGGACAGGGGCTGCGTATATGAAGAGGGGACAGTGCTGCGTATATGAAAGAGGGACAGGGGCGCGTATTGAAAAGAGGGGACAGGGCTGCGTATTGAAAGAGGGACAGGGCTGCGTATATGAAGGAGGGGACAGGGCTGCGTATATGAAAGAGGGGACAGGGCTGCGTATATGAAAGAGGGTACAGTGCTGCGTATATGAAAGAGGGGACAGTGCTGCGTATATGAAAGAGGGTACAGGGCTGCGTATATGAAAGAGGGTACAGGGCTGCGTATATGAAGAGGGGTACGGGTGGTATATGAAGAGGACAGTGCGGGTTATGAAAGAGGGGACAGGGCTGCGTATATGAAAGAGGGTACAGTGCTGCGTATATGAAAGGGGACAGGGCTGCGTATATGAAAGAGGGTACAGGGCTGCGTATATGAAAGAGGGTACAGTGCTGCGTATATGAAAGAGGGTACAGGGGCTGCGTATATGAAAGAGGGTCAGCTGCGTATGAAGAGGGGAGGGCTGAGTATTGAAAGGGGGACAGGGCTTGCGTATTTGAAAGGGGACAGGGCTGCGTATATGAAGGAGGGGACAGGGCTGCGTATATGAAGGAGGGGACAGGCTGCGTATATGAAAAGAGGGTACAGTGCTGCGTCTATGAAAGGGGGACAGTGCTGCGTATATGAAAGAGGGTACAGGGCTGCAGAATGAAAGAGGGTACAGGGCTGGGTATATGAAAGAGGGTACAGGGCTGCGTATATGAAGAGGGACAGTGCGCGTAATATGAAAGAGGGGACAGTGCTGCGTATATAAAGAGGGGGACAGAGTGCTGCGTATATGAAAGAGGGACAGGGCGAGTATATGAAAGAGGGTACAGTGCTGCGTATTATGAAAGAGGGGACAGGTGCTGTATATGAAAGAGGGACAGGGGCCTTGCGATATGAAAGAGGGGACAGGGCTGCGTATATGAAAGAGGGGACAGTGCTGCGTATATGAAAGAGGGTACAGGGCTGCGTATTTAGGGGACAGTGCTGCAAATATGAAAGAGGGTACAGTGCTGCGTATATGAAAGAGGGGACAGTGCTGCGATATATGAAGAGGGGACAGGGCCTGAGTATGAAAGGGAACAGGGTGGGCGTACTGAAGGGAACAGGGTGGTATATGAAAGAGGGGACAGGGCTGCGTATATGAAAGAGGGGACAGGGCTGCGTATATGAAAGAGGGGACAGGGCTGCGTATATGAAAGAGGGCACAGGGCTGCGTATTTGAAAGAGGGGGACAGGGCTGCGTATATGAAAGAGGGGACAGGGCTGCGTATATGAAAGAGGGTACAGGGCTGCGTATATGAAAGGGGACAGGGCTGCGTATATGAAAGAGGGGGGACAGGGCTGCGTATATGAAAGAGGGTACAGTGCTGCGATATGAAAGAGGGAGGGTACAGTGCTGCGTATATGAAAGGGGGGAAGAGTGCTGCGTATATGAAAGGGGGGACAGTAGCTGCGTATATGAAAGAGGGGACAGGGGCTTGGTATATGAAAGAGGGGTAAAGGGCTGCGTATATGGAAAGAGGGGGACAGTGCTGCGTATATGAAAGGGGTACAGGGCTGCGTATATGAAAGAGGGACAGTGCTGCGTATATGAAAGAGGGCGGTGTACTTTGGGGGGCGGGGTGAAGCTGCGTATATGAAGAGGGGACAGTGCTGCGTATATGAAAGAGGGGACAGGGCTGCGTATATGAAAAAGAGGGACAGTGCTGCGTATATGAAAGAGGGTACAGGGCTGCGTATATGAAAGAGGGGACAGGGCTGCGGTATATGAAAGAGGGGACAGGGCTGCGTATATGAAAGAGGGGACAGTGCTGCGTATATGAAAGAGGGACAGGGCTGCGTATATGAAAGAGGGACAGGGCTGCGTATATGAAAGAGGGACAGTGCTGCGGATATGAAAGAGGGGACAGGGCTGCGTATATGAAAGAGGGTACAGGGCTGCGTATATGAAAGAGGGGACAGGGCTGCGTATATGAAAGAGGGGACAGGGCTGCGTATATGAAAGAGGGGACAGTGCTGTGTATATGAAGAATGGGGCTGGGGCTGTGTATATGAAGGAAGGTACAGTGCTTTGTATATGAATTAGGACTGATTTTTGGGAAGTTTATCTATCTGTAGTGAGAGCATTCATGCTTAATATCTTTTAGAAATCAGAAATTCATTAAAAAGTAGAGTTAAAATATAATCACAGTAGTGATGGACTGATTAGGAACTGCAGTGATGTCAGGTGCACCTTCTACAACAAGATATTTCTGATTTAGACAATCTGGGTCTCAAGAACACAAAGATATGTAGTAGACAGTTTGAATCAGCCATATTACATAACCATTTATTAAATGTTACTTTTATTCTTGAGTGGTGGAGGATAGACCGAACCCAATAATAATAAACACACAGACACTATATTAAAGTGGTGAAATCAGCCTGCAGCATTTATTAACAAATTTTCAACAAATAACTTAATAAAGTGAACGTTTCCTGAAATGATATTGATTGAAGCCTGAGAGGTTAAGTCAGGCTGCCATCAGGGTGGTAAAGGAGGTACTCCTGTATGGGGCCCTTACTTGGAAGGGGGGGAAAATCCCTGCAATACTGCATTCAGAACTCTATTCCTAGATGGAGAAGACAAACGTGTGTCTGCTGCATGGCCCATGAGTCAGTCAGTAAGTGGCTTTACTGTCTATGTGGCTCCGCCCCCTCCCGCCCCTTCCCTGAACTTGTATCTCTTCTGTTCTGTGATCTCCATAGAGAGCAGGAGGGAGTAACTGTAAGTTATACTGATCCTGTTTCTGCTTGTGAGAGTCTCATGGGGGACACATTGTTACCCTCTGTCTCACTGCTGTGTACAGGGACTGATAAACTTCCTCTATGGGGCTGCTGGTGCCAGTACGTATATAGCAGTGATGGGAAACCTTGTAACTTAAGATGTTAACCTACAACTCCCAGCATTCACTCCACAGTGAGTAGGTAATAGCCTAATAGGTCTATTGGGCTATTACCTACCCCATGTGCAGTGCAATCCACTCACTAACATGACAGGCTTTTTGGCAGCATTTGGTAATGTCTCATTACCTGCCTGAGAGTATACATTACCCAATACCGCCACACTGCCTGCCATGTTATAGTGCAGGTATCCCACCCCTCCCAGATCCTCCGGGAGTCTGCTGCGAATTTGGGTGGTCTCCTGCGCTCTTGCGAGTCCACCCCAATCTCCTGCAATGCAGAGGGGTTCTAAATCTCCTCGCCGTTATGCCCCTTTTTTGCTGCCACGCCCCCGGACCGATCCCTGTCCCGTAATGCCCATAACCCCGCCTCCCCCACCCCTTGTGCGCATGCCTGACCACTGTGTGACATCAGTGACGTCACGCAGCGTCACCACGCCCCAATGTAAAATGAGAATAATCCTATTTAATAAAACACTAACTGCTGTGCCTGTGCCTCCATGTGTGTGTGTCACTGCACTTCCCTCCCCTGGCCACTAGGTGTTCACCACACACCCCCTGGCCGTTTCCCTCCTAAGACCTCTTCCCTGCTCCAACCGCATATCTCCCAACTGTCTCCGATTCTGACATTCCCGGATTTTACCTACTTTTTTGATTTATTTTCATCAACATCGCAAACCTCACAGATTCGCTGCAATGTCCTGCCTGTCAGGTATAAATAAAGTTTAAAAAAAAAGAAGAACCGACTTCACCTGCTGAGAGTGGGAAGGAGTCGGCTCTGACAAATGTGATGTAGGTCTGGGGAGCTTTCTGAGTGTTTGTCTGCATGTGGGTGTGCATACATGTGTGTGTGCGTGCATGTGTCTGTGTTCATGCATGTTTCTGTGTGGATCTGCATGCATGTGTCTGTCTGGATCTGCATGCATGTGTCTGTGTGGAATCTGCATGCATGTGTCTGTGGATCTGAATGAATGTGGGTCTTTTATGCATATGTGTATGTCTGTCTGCATGCATGTGTGTGTCTACATGTATGCGTGTGTCTGCATGCATGCATATGTCTGCATGTGTGTCTGTATGCGTATGTGTATCTACATGCATGTGTGTATGTATGTGTGTGTGTGTGAGTCTGCAAGCAATGTGTGTGTGTGGGTCTGCCAGCAATGTGTGTGTATGCAATGTGTGTGTATGCATGTGTGTATGTTTATCTGCATGCACGTGTATGTGTACATGTGTGAATACATGTATGTGCCTCTCTGTATAGATGTGTTTGTCTGCATAACACACATTATGGTTTAATGGCTAGCGCACGTTAATTTAACAGGCTTAACTTTCTAGTGGTCTTTAAATTGTGTGTAACCTTAACAAAATGGGCATGGTCTTAACAAAGTGAGCTTAAAGAGGAACTGTGGCTTATGTAAACTGATAGGAATCGCTCTCCTGAGCGTTTTGCAATTTATTTCAATAGTTTATTTTGTATAGTTTTGAAGATATTTACATTTTGTGTGTGATAAGGTAGCAGCATCACCAGGTCCCCTGCACTTCCTGCTTCCTGCTCTGAAACCTGTCAGTCAATCTGCCCTGTGTCATCTCCTCCCCTTTGCAGCCCCCCTGGTCCCTCCCACTCATGGACCCCATGGTCTCTCCAGTTGCTGGCCCCCCTTGGCCTATTCCCTTACAGCCCCATGTGGCCCGCCCACTCACGGATGCTGTTGCCCCGCTCACTCGTGGGTGCCTAAGCCCTGCCCACTCATGGGTGCCTAAGCCCCTCCCACCTGCAGGTGCCTAAGCCCCACCCACTCACAGGCACCCCCCTGAAAACTCTGTGGAAACAGCCTTTCTCACTCTGATTGAAAAGGCTGTTTCCACATAGTGGGAGAGAAGGGCTGTAGATTCCCTTACCTTCTCTGCAGCTGCAGGTCCTTCACACAGCAGAGAGGAGGAGGGACTTCCTGTTTCCCTCATACACTGGAGGCTGTGCTCGCGACACTGTGCAGAAGAAGCCTTAGGAATGTCACATATCAGCCTCCCACCCATTAGCTTTCTGGTCAGTAATTTCTGTATATCTTGGGCTGTGGAGCACGTAGAGAGGTGGTTTATGGCTCGTTTTAAAGGTAGGAAATTGGCCTTTCATTTAAACTCAACTTGTTTGGAGACCACAGTTCCCCTTTAAAAAAAATCCGCATTCACCGCTTCTCTTCTCCCCATGAGTCCCTCTATTGCGTTTTAAAATGTTTAAATGTTGGTTGGAATGCGTTACGTGTCTGAGTTGGTTAGTGTTATGGGGGGCCCAGAAATGTACCCAGTATGGGTCCCAGAAACGTCTGATGGTGGCCCTGGGTTAAGTCAGCTCTTGTCTGTCAGCTCTTATAGAGCTTTACATTTCATTCTGATGTTTTCATGGCTCCATTAAGCAATCGTTTTCTTCATTTCCCCTATATATTTTATATACTTTATTTTAAAATATATCCTTTTACAAAAAAAATGTATAATATGTATTTAATCCTATTTTAATTAAAATGCTAAAACCATGACATATATTTTAAAACTCTGCTATTTCAATTTTTTCAGATTGCGGTGTCCGGCACAATGCAAGCTGTTGATTAAATTGTATCTAGAAGATGTCTTTAAATGTCTTTAAAGAGCATCTATACCAAAAAATAGGTTATTTTAAATTGACCATAACTGGAAACTATAATTCTTCCCAACCACCACTGTATAATTTTTTGTTGATCTGCCCCCTATTTCTTTAGATATCCAATCCAAAACTTATATTTCAGCTGTCAATCAAGTTCCTTGCTCTCAAAAACTATTCTTCTGTGAGTAGTTTTACTGTAGCTGGAATGGTGGAAGAGTTTTGACAGTTCGAATGCTGTGTGCAGGCTTGACAGTTGGTTTGTGGGGAAAAAGTCAGGTCGGATGGAAGTGGGAGTGGTTAAAAGAGGGAGGGGGGATACTGCTCCTAAACAAAATGTGTGCTGAATTGAAGGCATGCAGCAACACACACAAATCAGAGTAAGTGCTACTTACGTGTATTCAATTATAGATTAGGATGAGGCAAAGTCATTTTTTCAGTATAGTGTCCCTTTGAAGAACATCTATATAGCATAAATTTACTTTATAGAAAAGAAAGAAGTACCTGGGACATTGAGGTAGGAATGATTATTCCTATCTCCCAATATTGTTTCGTTGAGGTTCTTGGTTAGGTGCAGGAATCTATAAGCTTGTTTTGGGGGTAAGGCATTGATTATTCCTACTGCCTAATACCATTTGTGCCAGTATTTACATTTTCTTCTTGTTGTAAAGTTAGCGCTGAAACCCCGAGGAAGTCTGGCAGAAGTAGTTTTCTTTGTGCTGGTGTTTTTCACAGAAACAATATTGGGAGGAAGGAATTATCAACCCTACCTTCTTCTCCCAGGCACTTTTTTAAAAAAAAAATCTTTTATGTGCACTATAGTTCTTCTATAACTATGATATTTCACTTCATGGTTTGTTCTACCAATCACAAAATAGGGAATATCAGAGAACAAAATACAGAACTATTGTCTGTCACAATATCAGCCACTTTTACATGAATCCAGTTCCCATTCAGTGAAAAATGACCGCATTACATAATTTTCCCACATGATTTACATAGATAGGAAACCATGCACTGAGAACTGTGATGACCACCCCCAAAGCTACTAAAAGCAGGAAGTGTTGAAGGCCATATCCACCCCTCCTGCATGAGCAGAGGAGGCAGCACAGCAGTTGTCATTCATTAGCTGTGACATCATCTGTCACAGCCGCAATTGACTGCTGCATTGGGAAGAAGATAGAAGATCGGTGAAGAGGACAGTGGAGTGCAGTCATAGTGCAAAAATGGAGCTGTAGGTCTGGATGATGGTTGTAAGCAGATAGCAGTTCTTTTTTAGGGTATGCCTTATCTAACAAAATGTGGGTGATAATTGCAGAGCCTTCCTGGAACATTGCATTATTAAAGAATAACAAACTTTTTATTGTTTTTAGCAGCTGGTCAACTCCAGAATGTGGGTAGGACTGTCAGGTTTAAAAAAAAGCTAACAGATGCAGGAATAACATGTTATGCAGTGACATGTTCTTCTCCTTTCTTTCTTTCTTTCTTTCTTTCTTTCTTTCTTTCTTTCTTTCTTTCCCTCTGCCTCTTAGGAAGCATCTAGGGGTATTCAGTCATTGCCTTATGTCAACTTTCCAGTGACAGTATTTCAGGTTAGTTATACAGTTAACTATTGCAGGTCTAGGGTGGTTTAGCTATATGCAATTTAAAAAACAAAAAAAAAGTTTTAATACTATACCATAAAAGAAATGACTGAGCAGTTACAGGTGTATATGGGGATGGGATGTGGCAAAATAAGCTCGGGCTTAGGTCAGGCCGTCAGGGAGTTAAGGCTAGAGTGAAGGAGTTATGGTCTCTGGAGGAAAAGCAGGGGAATCGTAGAGAGAGTTTAGGTTGGCAGAGTGGTGGGTTTGGGCAGGACCTAGGTAGCACTATTATAGCTGTCTGTCATGAGCTTCAAGATTTGTACTTATTTGCTATGAAATGGAGGCACTTATAGCATAAATACTTCCCAGAATACTTCCCAGAAACATGACTGATATTTATAATAAAAGGACTGTGGAATCATTCAAATTACAAGTAAATTACAATCACATTTTGGGGAAGTGCTACTGATCTGGTCAAAGTTTTATACAAACAAAGAAAAGATAATCAATGCACAGTCCTGGGCTCCATACAATATCATATTATCTGCACACTGGCATTAGGGATGTTCCAAGGGTTTTTGGCAACTAAAATCTTTTGAATGGCTCCTACAGGCAGACAGGGCATAGCATCATTGGGGAAGTGGGTGTGGCTTGTAGAGTTGGCCATGGTTTGCAGAA
This sequence comes from Hymenochirus boettgeri, assembly GCA_019447015.1. Taxonomy (NCBI): domain Eukaryota; kingdom Metazoa; phylum Chordata; class Amphibia; order Anura; family Pipidae; genus Hymenochirus; species Hymenochirus boettgeri. The sequence goes on along the minus strand of CM033470.1, from coordinate 268,546,189 downwards.
ATGGGTGTGGACTTAACACAGGTCGAAGGACTGGTGGGCTGACTTATCACTGGCTAGTAATTTGAATGGCTGATGAACTGGTACATATGCCCACAATACAGACTATAAAATCTAAGATGCCCACGCATACATAATGGCACACGTGCATACAGATATTTGCATGTGTAGATAAACGCATACAAACATGCACAGATAGACACACACACAGATGCAGACAAACCCACAGATACAGACACACACACACAGATAAACAAATACACAGACACTCATGCATACACACGTACATGCATACAGAAGAGTAACTAAACTTAAGAAATTTTTCCCCTGACCACAGTTCCTATCATTCTTGATTCCCACACTATAACCTAGGATCCTGGCATCTCAACAAAAAAGGGCTCAACCGAGTCCCCCACAGCACCATGTGTTCTTACCCAACTTTAAACCCAAACCATGAGAAAGTGTGTTCAGTCCCACACGCAGCCAGTTTGGAGATAGTGTGAGTGGAATTCTATCCTCTGTATAATATTCTTTCTATTACTAGTTACAACTTGCTATCCATTCTGCTCCATGCCCAGTTGCAGGCACTGTAAGGTAAAGCACACGCCCCCCTTTCTCTTCTCCTTCTATGAACTGAAATTCCAATTGCAACACAAGGAGGATTTTTTTTTTTAACTGACGCCTTTCTAGGTGACCACGGGGGGCATACTGAATCAATATAGCAGGCTCTCACTCCCCCCCCCCCAGCCCATTGGCTTTTTATAGTGAGGGAAGAGGCTGTCCACCCAGTGCTTTATAATAAAGACATAGGACCTCCCATTAAAGGGCCATGTTGGGGGTGCTATTACCACATGGAAGCTTGACAATGCGTCCTAATAAATACATACAACTGAAGGACTGTGGAAGCACTCCTTAGGCTAAATTACAACTACATTTTGCAGAAGTTCTACTGATCTGGTCAAACATTTATACAAACAAACGATAATCAATGCACATTCCTAGGCCCCATATAAAACCATTTTATCTTCTGCACACTAGCAAACATTATAAACAAAGGGTTTTTTTGTATAAATTATTGTGATCACATGAATGACTTATACTTCTCAAGATACAAAGGATAGATTATTCAGTTTAACAGACACTTTAAGGACATTCTTAGGCCACTAACTCAAATTAATTTTAATAAGGAGCCTAGCATATCACATGGTTATTATTGTTTTGAATTACATTGTCACTAGGTTTACAGGCCTGCATGACTGTTAGCATTTGAAAAATTTGTTTACTATGTGTGCACCTTCAAATATGGGAGAACCCCTTTAAGCATCTGAAACTAATTCCATGCCTTTTTTCTTATACAATTTTGTCAAATATGTTGTAAAAATATAAAATGCACCATCCACCATAAGTTAATTCATTAAGCTACAAACTTCCCCTTTCTAGGTTGTCTATTAAAATGTGTTTTCAGCTACCTGATATTATGGGCCATATTTAAAAAGAAAGGGTATCCTTAAATTCCGCTCCTTATCACTAATTAAGGATTGATATTTATTCCTACACTACAGCAAATCCCCACTACAGAAAACTACAGAGGAAATGGATCTGGATGGAAGGGGGGGGGGGCTCCCCTGCGTGTGCCAGAGTCCTCCAGCAGGGACCGGATATCACACAGACAGCTTCTACTTTTCACTTTCTGGGACTTTGGAAAGGTACTGCACAAGCAGCAGCTACATTCTTAGGTCACCCTCTTTGGTTTGGCAATCCACACCATGTGGGGGTGGTCCTAGGAGCCACATTACCATGGAGGAGGAAGCCAGCAAGAACTAACACTGAAGGTAGGGGGTGGGAAGGGAATAGGCCCAAAAAAATAAACACAAATTCACATTATAGCCACAGCTATCTAATAACATTAAGTGAGCGCGGTATCCTTGTTTAAGGCACAGTATACTTATTTAAGGCGTGGTATCCTTATGTAAGGAGCAATATCTTTATTTAAGAAGCAGTATCCTTATTTAAGGAGTGGTATTCTTATTTAAGGAGCAGTATTCTTATTTAAGTGTCAGCTGTCTCTTCTTCCAGTATTAAGGGATGTCCATGTTTCCTCTGACACGTTCTATTGGTGAACAATGCCCCAGTCTTTTTTGTACACTGGGGGCCATATTTATTAACCCACGATATCGGAAACTTCAGATACCGCAGGCTATTGTAAAAGTACAATCACGGCTGTAAATGTATGGCCTCGATCGTACATTAACAAACGTTCATAAATATACAAAACTTTATTGATACATATATAAAATTGTGTAAATTTATTACTGCAATATTAGATTTATGTCCATAAACGTAAATTTACAAATGCGGCAATGATCGTTTAACCCTTTCACTGCCAGGAGATTTTAATTTTTTTTTGCGTTAACTGCCAGAAGAATTTTCAGGATTTTGCCCTTAATCGCTTTAGACTAATTTTACAGTAGGAAACCTTACAGTAAATCAGGAATATTATACATTATTTTTTTCAGCACAAAGTCTACTTTAACATGGTAACAGAATTTTGTAACTTTTCTGGAAATTTTACTGGAATTATGGGTAAAATATGTAAAAAAAATGAAAAATTTGCAAATTTTCATGGATTTTTCCCATTTTTACTGATAGTTATCTTAAGGTTACGCACAAAATTCTTACTGTTTCTAAAAGCTCAGATACTCCCGAGTACAACGATACCAGATATATGTAGGTACCCCACTTTTCCTGTACAGGAGACCCCCTCAAACTAAAACTGTACCTTCAAGAATATTACACCAAATTAAAATGTATAACCACTACTGACAGTTAACATAGAATATCTTCCAAATTAACTAAAATATCCCCACAAGTGAGATATTTTTAGAAACTACACACCCGCAGGATTTTATGAGTGAGGTTAGTTTCGATCAAAATGCAGATACCCGGACACAGCTGTGCGTCCAATTGTAAGTTATTTTCTCACATTTTCCTTTTTTTCCTCAACTGTAAAATCAGAGACAAAATCAAATGCAAATTTCAGCTAAAAGCTGTGGAGGAAAGTTCAAACGCATCTCAAATATGAAAGCCTAACCCCTCCCGAATAAAACGGTATGCCACATTCATTGGTGTACCCAGAGACATGGCTACCAACTAACCCAGAGCGTGACCAGTGCCAAATGTCAGTAGCAGCAAAAAAAAATTAGCCAGTTTTGTATTTGAACAGTCTGCAGTTTTTCCACAAAACACCCCCCCAACTCAGAAATACCCACCACAAACTATATATTCCTGAAATCTACACACCTTCAGCTATGTAACGCTGTAGTTCGTTCATTCATACCATCAATGGTGTGGGCGCAGTTCTTCGTAGAAGTTTGCACTTTTACCAGATTTTCAAAAAAAATGAACATCAAACAACATTCAAAAAGGTAGAAATCATGCCAAAACCCTATGGAATGTAAAAAAAAGTTACCAAATATCAATCTCCCAAATGTCCTGAATCAAACGGTATGCCATATGTGTGGTTACACACCCGGACGTGGAAGCGAAAAGCCACAAAGTGAGACAATGCACGATGGCTCAGAAACGGCAAAAATATTTAGCCAACTCCGAATTTGGACAGTCTGCAGTTTTTTCAACAAAACACCCCCGTAACTTAGAAATAACCCCCACAAACTATATATTCCTGAAACCTACACACCTTCAGCTATGTAACACTGTAGTTTGTTCATTCATACTATCAATGGCGTGGGCGCAATTCTTCGTAGAAGTTCGCATTTGTCTGAAAAATGAACAAAAAACAACTTCAAAAGGTAGAATTCATGCCAAAACCTCATGGAATCTAAAAAAAAGTTACTAAATATCAATCTCCCAAATGTCCTGAATCAAACGGTATGCCATATGTGTGGTTACACACGTGGACGTGGAAGCGAAAAGCCACAAAGTGAGACAATGCATGATGGCTCAGAAACAGCGAAAATATTTAGCCAATTCCGAATTTGGACAGTCTGCAGTTTTTTCCACAAAACACCCCCGTAACTTAGAAATAACCCCCACAAACTATATATTCCTGAAATTTACACACCTTCAGCTATGTAACACTGTAGCTTGTTCATTCATACCATCAATGGTGTGGGCGCAGTTCTTCGTAGAAGTTCGCATTTGTCTGAAAAAATGAACAAAAAACAACTTCAAAAGGTAGAAATCATGCCAAAACCTCATGGAATGTAAAAAAAAGTTACTAAATATCAATCTCCCAAATGTCCTGAATCAAACGGTATGCCATATGTGTGGATGTACAGAGACGTGGCCACCAACTAGCTCAAATCGGACGCATGCACAAGTGTAATTACAAGAAAAAAATCAAAGTGCTCTGTAATTTCAAACAGCCCCAAAACTTGGAAATGCCCCCCACAAATAAAACCCCCACTAAATATCAATCTCCCACATGTTCTGAATCAAACGTTATGCCATATGCGTGGATGCACACAGAGAGGTGGCCACCAACTAGCTCAAATGGGACGCATGCACAAATGCAATTACAAGAAAGAATGAAAGTGCTCTGTAATTTGAACAGCCTACACTTTTTCTAAGGAAACAGTCCCGAAACATGGAAATTCTCCCCACAAACTATATATTTTTGGAATCTACACACCTTCAGCTACGTTACGATGCCATGCTTTCATACATACATGAAGAATTCCAGACCCACTGATCCAAAGAAGTCCGTGTTTTTACGAGGTTTTGTGAAAAAATAAAATAAGATGATTCAAGGGTTGAAATCCTACCTAAACCCTTTTGACAAGCAAAAAAACCCACTAAATGTCAATCTCCCACATATCCTGCATCAAACGGTATACCATATGTGTGGGTGCACACAGAGACGTGGCCACCAACTAGCTCAAATTGGACGCATGCACAAGTCCAATTATAAGAAAAAAATCAAAGTGTTCTGTAATTTGAACAGCCTAATCAACTTGGAAATACCCCCCCACAAACTATATATTTTTGGAAGCTACACACCTTCAGCTACGTGATGGTATCATGCTTTTGTATATACATGAAGAATTCCAGGCGCTGTTATCCATAGAACTCCGTGCTTTTAGGAGATTTTGTGAAAAAATAAAATAAGAGGACTCAATGGTTGAAATCCTACCTAAACCCACTCGGCAAGTAAAAAACCCACTAAACGGCAATCTCCCACATGTCCTGAATCAAACGGTATGCCATAAGGGTGGGTGCAAACAGAGACGGGGCCACCAACTAGCTCAAATGGGATCCATGCGCAATTGCAATTATAAGAAAAAATAAAAAAACGCCACAACCCACCCCCCACCCCTATCCCCACTCCCCCTTTTAGTGGAAAACCAGTTAGTACGGAGAGTCACACAAGTTTTTGCACACTTTACTGATCCTAAAAAATCAATACTGTCTTTTTTTGGTACCTCTGCAAAATTTCCTACTAAAATAGGCTTAGTTTCCCTTGAAATCCAACAAATAAATGATCCGCGTTTACTTTACCGATATCACCGGGGACATTGGGGAGCTTGGAGAAGACAAAGTTTTTTGCTAATTTATAGTTTTAGGGTAAAAAAAAAAAAAAGGTGTGTGTATCACTTTAAGATTTTTTTGTGTGCATTTCCCCTTTTTTTTGGGGATCATTCCCAAAGATGATCATCAAATCATCTTAGGGAATGATACCGAACTTGGAATACGGGCATAAATGCCCGTTTTCCAATTCGAAATCCGATCGGAAAAATCACTTCCCGGAAATCATTTTCCAGGAAGTGATTTTTCATTCATTGGCAAAGATCAATAATTTGGTGATCAGAAGTGATCACCAAATTTTGATCTCTGTCCCCATTTTTTTTCTAAGTCTTCGCTAAGTAGCAAAGACTTAGAAAAAATCCTATTTGTGAATGGAACTTTGAGTTCCATTCACAAAATGTATAGTAAAGCTGGCAGCTTGACAGCTTTTGCTATACTAGGTACTGCAGCATGATCTAAATGTAGATCTAGCTGCAGTACCTCCACTAGACCACCAGGGGCAGCATCTTACCTATCTTAGGGAAGACCCCGGTGAAGGAGGAAGTTCCGTGATGTCACCGGGGTCTCCCTTTCCTCTGCAAGTACTTCCTCCACGTGGGACCGGCTTCAGCCTGCGGCTTCAGATAAAGGTACAGATATCTCCCGATCCCCCCCTCGGATTTGGACGAAACCGAGGGGGGATCGAGGGGGCTAGGGGGGCAGTTGAATGCTGCCCCCCGATCGCTCCTAGCAGGGGGGAAAAATTTTTTTGCAGGGGGGAAGCCACAGATCGTATATTCACGATCTGTGGCAGTTTGAGTATTCACTGCACAGATCGTGAATATACGATCTGTGGCAGGGAAAGGGTTAAAGGGACAGTTCAGTGGAAATTATCAATATTTGTTAAATTGTTAGTTTGTATAATGCCTTCTTAGTTATTCTACATATTCTCTCCCATTTTGAAAAATCAGTTGATTCCATACCTTTTGCTGTTCCTTGCTGTTGACATTAGTGAGCTGACATTTCAGGTTCTAACGCTCCTTCTTCTTCCCAGGATGCACCACATCCTTGGAATGTTCCCAACAGTAATTTCTACTGATTGGCTGTTGGATGGGTCAATGATACTCAGATCTTTACTGAGCAACTTAATTAACCCAGGCACTGGGTCAAGGGCAAAACCATAACAGTCTCTACTAGGGGTCCTGCAAACAGGAAGTCAGTATTTCTGTTTCAGTTATTTATACACAGAAAAAAATCTGAATTGGCAGATTAAGGTCATTGGGGTGAAAAAATACAGTTTTTTTTCTGAAAAGCACATGTATTTGCTCTGAACTTCCCCTTTAAAGGGTGGTATGGCAAAATAGCCTTTAGAAATATGGCCCAGGAATCCTAAACTGCACAGCATATTCCAAATGAGGCCTTACCAGTGCTCCCTGAAGAGGGAGAATAATGTCATTGTTCTTTTGCCTGCATTCAATTAATGCTTTGTCACTTATTGGTCTAATTTGTATAACCTGGAATTTTGCAAATCAAGAAGAGGCCAAAATACCCCTGGAAACCAATGAATTTTCACAGGTTAAAGTATTTTCCAGTGCGGTTTCTGGTGTACAACACACTACTAGATGATGATTAACCAAAAGTCCTTTCCCGGGACCTAGTTTTCCTGGTTCTGAACATACTGTGAGTGACATATGTGAGGGAAAAGCAATTCTGCAGTGTGTGTTAAAATGATGGCACATGACTTACCTTTTAAAAACGACTACATTCCAATAATCAACAGCTAATATTCTACCTGTGTGCACATTATTTCTGACATAAACTGGGAAAAATAAATATCTTGATCATAAAATGAATTTTCAAATAAAATGTGAACATCTTTTTCCATATGTGCTTCTCCCAATCAAGATTTCTAGATACACAACTGTACCTCTTGTGAATTAAAGGGCAAGTCCAGCCCCAAAATGAAAACTTACATACAGGTAAATCACCCCCCAAAACCCTAAACGGTAATAGTTTGAAATGTGAAATATATAAGTCTAACCTGAAATCATGCACAATGTCCTGTTTCCCCTGTTTCTGCTTCCTGGTTCTTCCTGTTAGTAACTGTCAGTTATGGATTTGACAGTTGACATCACAGCCAATAACTGAATGTTAATCCCCTGTCTGCCTCTTCTGAGCATGCCCAGGCTCAGTAGATGCTCAGTACAGGTTTCTAAATTGCTCTGTTTCCAGAAGCATAGCAGGCATACAGTAATGAATTCATACGAAAAACTATGACATATCAACATATTTTAAAGAATCCATTCTTTCTAAAAGATGTTATTATGAGGGTGGAGTTGTCCTTTAAGTAAGCCATTAGCCTGTATGGTCAGTGATCTGTGACACTGCAAGGGGGGCCATTTGCAATCGCTTTCTGTTAGTGTGTGCTTCCTAACACAGGCGTAATATTAAAAGGGGGGTGCTGGAACATTGCAGTAGGTATTTGCGTTGCGGGCGTAGCACCCTTGTCAGTGATTTGTCCTGGGGAGAAAGAGAGAAAGGTGAAGGCAAGAAGACTTTAAGGAGTTTTGGGGAAAATACATTTTTTGGTTTATGTACACTGGAAAAATATATTTTTTAAATTGCCTATTACTGAAAATAAGAATTCATCCCAACTATTACTGTAACATTTTTTTTTGATCTGTCACCTACTTCTTTAGATATCTAATCTGAAGCACAAGTTTCTTCAGCTGCCAATCAAGAATCTTATCTTCTGCTGTGTGCAATTACTGGAATTTGCTGTAACTTGGATGTAGTTGTAACTGGATGGGTGACAGTTAGGAAATTCACTCTCAGTGCTAGATAATAGTGATTACCGAGCATGCTCAGTTTAAAAAAAGTCAGGTTTGAGTAAAGGCGTAGTCGGTTAAGAGGGGGAGGTGGGATACTGAACCTGAGCAAAACAGTTACTGGATTGAATTCATGCAGCAACACACACACCTCAGAGTAATTGCTACTTACATGTATTTAATTATAGATTAAGATGAGGCAAAGTCATTTTTTCAATATACTTACCCTTTAAGATTTGCAAAATGTATTGTATTTGAAATTTGACTCCCACCACCCTTTAGATCACAAGCTGGGTGTCATCAGAACCCTGCAACACAGAGCTGAGAACATCCCCACTAGCACAGAGGCGAAGGCTAAAGAAATGAAACATCTCAGAGGAGCCCTTAAAACTTGTGGATATCCAGACTGGGCCTTTGTCAAAAGAAGTAGAAGGAAAGAAAAGAACACAAATACCAACAGTGAAGGGGAAAAGCAAGACAGGAGGAAGAACATGGTCATCCCATATGTAGCAGGGGTCTCCGAGAAATTAAGAAGAATTTTCAAAAAACATCGTATCCCTGTCTGCTTTAAACCGAACAACACACTGAGGCAGCAATTGGTACATCTGAAAGACCCAATACCAAAACACAAGAAAAGCGACATCATATATGCAGTGCAGTGCAGTGAAGAATGCTCTGATTTGTATGTGGGGGAGACCAAACAGCAACTGCATCAACGTATGGCCCAGCACAGAAGAGCCAATTCCTCGGGTCAGGACTCAGCCGTGTACCTGCATCTTAAGGATAAAGGACATACCTTTGAAGATTGTAATGTTAACATATTGGCAAAGGAACGTGACTGGTTCAAGAGAGGTGTTAAGGAGGCCATTTATGTGAAAATAAAGAAACCAAGCCTATGCTAATTGGGAATTTCCAGGGTACATAATTGCCAAAGATGTACAAGTCATTCTGAATTGAGAAAGCCAGTCGGATGACTAGCGAAACGTCTTCAATAACTAAACTTCAAGTCCAGTTGATCTAATTGAATACAACAGATATGGTAATAATATGTATTTAGAAAAAAACTTTGAGGAATTTAAATGTAGCAATCCAGACAAATTGCTGCCTTGACCGCAAGATCAGTTTTACATTTCAGTTCTCCTATAAAGAGCCCGAAAATGGTACCAGCCATATTCTCTTTTATTACTCCATGTCCTGCATATAAACTTTCATTTGCAGATAGATTGGTTGCAATTCCCAAACAGTCCTTTACACAATGTTTTCTTTTATTGCGGCTGGTAGTTAGCTCTAATCATTTAGTGGAAATGCCAGATTTACAGAGATTTAGTCTAAAATCCTTCTTGTGTGAATGCACTGTGCTTGGGAATAGACTGGGAAACCTGTGTGTTTCCTTGTTTCAATACATCACTGGAAGTAATGATGTAAATACTCCTCTTCACTTTCAATATTTCAGAATAAGGAAATATCTGGTTAGTTAGATGGTTATAGGTACAAATTAAGGCAGTTTGTGTAAGGGACATTTTTTTTTTCAAAAAAAAGAGGAACCTCTATACATTCATTTTAAAAATAAAAAACATAATCTGATCTTTGCCCCTAGTTATGTTTATAAGGACATTACTGTTGAGGGATATTTTCACTGTAGACTGCTGACTTTTCTTGCGTAATTTTATATTTGAAAAGACATTGAAAAGGAAGTTCATTAAACATTATTATTTGAAATATTTATCTATATTACACATAACTGGGTATTCTATATATTATATTAGTTTTTAAAGAATCAATTGAAATCATACCCTTTGCAATGGTTTGCTGTGGTCAGTAATGAGCTGCCATTTCAGGTTCTGTAATGGCCTTTTTTATTCCCAAGATGCACCACTTCCTTGGAATGTTCATAACAGTAATTTCCACTTGATTGGCTGTTGGATGGGTCAAACATGCTCAGATATTGTAAAGCTCCGGAGTCCCTGAGTATCAATTTAAAAGTAAAATTTATAATTAAAATATATTATATTATAAATTTCACAATAAAGGTGTCAGTTAATATGACCCTCATAATCTGTATATTGTATAATGAGCATGGAAAATAGAATATCTCAATACTGAATGTTACTCATTTATCTAGAGGTGCATCGCTATATTAATTTTGGTTAGCTCGACTTTAACCCCTTCATTTTGTTGGCTGCATGGCTATTGTAAAATAGCTGCTATCAAAAGCCACACAACCGGTAAAGCCAGTTTGGGATTCACCAAGAAGTGCACAGGCGTGCAGGAAATTGGAATCCCATATACAAAAGGGACATCTTGGAAATTAAGGCAGTTCAGAGAAGGGCAACTAAATTAATAAGGGGAATGGAGGGGCTTGAATATGCAGGCAGATTAGACAAGTTAGGGCTGTTTACATTGGAGAAGCGACGTTTGCATGGGGACATGATAACCTTATGCAAATATATTAATGGGCCATATGCTTGTGAAGGTTCTCATTCATTCAGGTCATGGTATATCTGTTGTATTCAATTAGATCAACTGGACTTGAAATGTAGTTCTTGAAGACGTTTCGCTAGTCATACGACTGGCTTTCTCAATTCAGAATGACTTGTACAAGAATTTGTGGCAATTATGTACCCTGGAAAATCCCAATTAGCATATCACAGCCAGGTGTTAAGGGTGTGATTGAATAGTGGCTAAGAGGTGTTATAGGTACGCCCAGAGTAAGGTGTTAAAACAGCATTGTACATGGCAGACAGTTGGTGTCGAACCCCCCCACCTCTATTTAGGCTTGGTTTCTTTATTTTCACATAAATGGCCTCCTTAACACCTCTCTTCAACCAGTAACGTTCCTTCGCCAATATGTTAACATTACAATCTTCAAAGGTATGTCCTTTATCCTTAAAGGACAACTAAAGCCACAGAACAACACTGAACCAGAAGGCAGAACACCTTGATATAAAGCCAGTAATCAGTGTCTTACTTCTCATTTTCATATGGGTGCTGGGAAATTCCCTAAATAATATATGGTTTGTGCTTAATATCACAGCATTCTAATATCACACAGTCTGGTCAACGACCATTATGGTTCTGCCCATGCTCAGTCTTTAGCTATGGCAGGAAACTTGTTCAGTTGGTCACACCCATTAATAATCTCTATCCAACCTTACAGGACAGAAAAGCAAGGAGCATGTGACTGAGGCAGGAGGTGTGGTTCTGACACTGCACATACACAGATAATTCATCCAGTTCTTAAACCGCTTACATTTATTTTAATGCAATTTACTGAAGTCATATTATATAGCTTATTTGGTGTTTTAGGGGGGGTGTTTTCAGATTCTGGAGTATAAAAAATGGATTTAGTTCTCCTTTAAGATGCAGGTACACGGCTGAGTCCTGACCCGAGGAATTGGCTCTTTGTGTGGGCCATACGTTGGATGCAGTTGCTGTTTGGTCTCCCCCACATACAAATCAGAGCATTCTTCACTGCACTGCACTGCATATATGTGTCGCTTTTCTTGGTTTTGGTATTGGGTCTTTCAGATTTACCAATTGCTGCCTCAGTGTGTTGTTCGGTTTAAAGCAGACAGGGATACGATGTTTTTTGAAAATTCTTCTTAATTTCTCGGAGACCCCTGTACATATGGGATGACCATGTTCTTCCTCCGTCTTGCTTTTCCCCTTCACTGTTGGTATTGTGTTCTTTCTTTCCTTTACTTCTTTGTGCAAAGGCCCCGTCGATATCCACAAGTTTTAAGGGCTCCTCTGAGATGTTTCATTTCTTTAGCCTTCGCCTCTGTGCTAGTGGGGATGTTTTCGGCTCTGTGTTGAGGGTTTGATGACACCCAGCTTGTGATTCTAAAGGTGGTGGGAGTCAAACATCAAATCCTGATCTGTGTGTGTTGGTTTTCTGTAAACCTCTACTTCCAGTTTACCATTTTCCTTAACTTCTACCAAGCAGTCCAAGAAAGCCAGTTGTTGTTTTGTACCTCTTCCCTTGTGAATTTATGTTTGGTGTTATACCATTAATGTGTTCTGTGAAAGCTGTACTTCTTCTGGGGGATTTTAACCCAGGTGTCATCAACATATCTGAACCAGTGGCTGGGTGCTATGCCCTTAAAGGTATTAAGCGCCTGTGTTTCTACCTCTCCATGTAAAGGTTGGCCACAATGTGAAACTGAGATCCCATAGCACATCCATGTTTTGCTTATAGAACTTATCCTGTTTGAAAGAAGTTTCATCTTCAGGGTACGAAAGGTTTCTTTACAGTGGGAACGTGGGTGTGAAACTGTGGAACTCTTATTCCCGCAGATGTGGTAATGGCAAGTTCATTGAATAGCTTTAAAAAAGGCCTGGATAAGTTCCTAAAACTAAATAATATTAAGAATTACTGGTATTAATAAATATAGATCTGGTTGATCCAGGGATACTTTCCGATTGCCGTTTGGAGTCAGGAAGGAATTTTTCCCCCTTTTTAGCTGGTTTTTTTTTTTGCCTTCCTCTGGATCAACTGTTAGGTAGGGTTAATAAAAAAAAATGTAAAAAAAAGAGGGTGAATAGGTTGGACTTGATGGACGTATGTCTTTATTCAACCTTAATTACTATGTTACTATGCTACTATGTTATTGCTCTTGGTAAATTTCCTCCTAAGTGTGTGATTATATGGTAAATTCTCTAGAATATAAAAATACAAAACTGTCCATATAAAACCCCAATGCAATAATGCATCAAAATCACCACTTCACCAATACCTACTTTAGTCTTTAATGGGCAGTTCCAGACATTGAAGACTTGAAGGGATATCTTCCATATGCCACAACTACAACATGTTTCGGACACGTGGTCCTTTATCAAGTGCGAACACCTAGTGCAATACACCACATTGAAAACATCAAACAGAAAATTACATCTTTTGCCCCTCACCATGTGAGCACAATGTCCAATTTCTTTAATTCGTTCTTTTAACTCTCTGGACATTTGTCCTACATAGCAGCTACCACAAGGGCATTTGATTAGGAAAATAACCTGCTTTGTGTTACATGTGGCATAATGTCTAAGTTTTATTGGGGTTCCTTTCAAGGGATGTGTGATGGTGTTACCTTTAATGGTGGATGGGCAACAAATAAAGGGGTCCCTTTAAACATGGTATCTGGTTGTTCAAAACTAGACAGGGGAATGTCCCTGAACAATTTGCCATAGTTTTTGTTCTTCTGAAATGGGGGATAATTCTGCTTTATCACTTTCTCAATATGCTGACTCTGTGTGCTGTAAAGTGATACGAATGGTAGTCTCTCCTGAATAGTATTTTGTTTAGATTTATATTGCCTCTTACCTCTGTATCTTCTTACCTTATTAGGTGGATAACCTTTTTCATGCAATATTCCATACACCTTTTCTGCAGCTTGTTCATATTTAGCCTCGTCTGAGGCTATACGTCTAGTGTGCATGAATTGTCCCTTTGGGGTGACTTTAAAATATTTTTGGTGTATGAAAACTGTTGGTATTTAAAAGGCTATTTCGGTCTGTAGGTTTATTAAATAGTAACATTGTGATGTGACTTTTTTCTGTACATCAAGGAAGTTAATTTGTGTCTCCGATATCTTGATGAAAATTTGTGGAATGGGATGCATTAGCCATATCCAGCATTTCTTTAAGATCAGTTTCACTCCCAGTCCATATTACCAAGATATCATCTACAAACCTAGTATATGTGATAATCTGAGGGGCAAAACTAGATTTAAGGAATAGTTGATTTTCAATCTTATTCATGGAAATATTGGCAAACGATGGGGCTGCTGCAGCGCCCATTGAGGTCCCCTGTCGTTGTCAATAATAAAGCAGTTATTTTTAAGAACTAAAGTAAGACAATCTGTGATAAAATAATTTAGCCTGTGCGGGTGATTAGTTGTGAGGAGTAATTCCTCTACACATTCAATTCCTTCTTCCTGGGGAATAGATGTATACAAACTCTGTACATCTATACTGGCCAGATCTACAACGCTCTCTGGGAGGGTGACCCTTGTTTATAGCTGTAACAGTTCTTTAGTGTCTTTCAACTTGTTGGGTTTTATCTAACCAAAGTCTGTAAGAAAGAGTCAACAAACTAAAGGTGGCCATACACCAGCACGATATTACTTACCCGACCGACGCTCACGCGACGTTCCTGCGATCCTGCGGAACCACCTCTCCCGGTCTATATACGACCGACATGCTATCGCAAAATGAATGGGATTTTGCGATCGCATGTCGGTCGTATATAAGATCGGGAGAGGTGGTTCCGGCAGGATCGCAGGAACGTCGCGTGAGCGGTCGGTCAGGTAAGTAATACCGTGCTGGTGTATGGCCACCTTTAGAGAGGGGTTCCAATATGGATCCAATCCCGGACACTATGGTACGTTAGGGTGTGTCCTCTAATGATTTTTGAATCTTAGGTAGAAGGTCTAGTAGTGTGTTGCGTACTTTTAAATATTTTTTTAACTTCCATGCTTACAATCGGTTCAAGAACCTTTAAGTTGTCATTCTGTATTTCAGGTAAAAAAAACACTAAATACACCTGGGCAGAGGATTCCATAGCATATTTAGGAAACCAATTGACCTACCCAAAGAAACGTATACTCCTATAATTTGAAACCATTTCTAGAAGACACCGATAAAGACTTGACCATGTAGTCATCTAAATATTTATCATGGCTAACAAAAATTTCACTACTAAAAATGATGCTTTTGCCAAAAATTATTATATAAAATTTAGAACCCTCCCTATCCCTCCCGAATCCTTTTTTAAGTGCCTATAAAATAAAATCAAAACAGAATAAGAAGATGGAAATAATCATGATTTAAAAAAATTGCTTAAAATAAAATCTAGACCTACTAGTTCAGAAAAAAACAATTACCTTATTTACCTTACTTACCTTATCTTCAGAATTTAAAACTGCATTCATACCATACGTGTCCTTTAACAGCCTATGTTGTTTTATACCAAACTTGAATATTAGACAATGGGAAAATGCTGGTCTAGCACAAATCTCGGATTTAGGGGCATATTTATAAAGGCTTGTTAACTTTTCGCGGCCGTTATTCCCGCCATTTTCACAAAAATCGTGTTGTGCGGCGGTAATTTTTGGGCGCTATTTTCGGCCCTTTATAAATATGCCCCTTAGTCTTTCAATAACACATAGTCCCCTTTATAGATCTGATGACTAAATATAAATTCTCTCTTAAAAATCTTCTAGCATACTATCAGATTATTATTTTAAAGATACCAGATCTATTTAGTCAGAAACAAAATGACATTGTGGACAACCTATTATCTATATCACAAAAAAAGTCACATCTCATTTTATAACCTACTAAATGACAAAAATACATTTTCAGTTCTAAAATGTATGGAGAAATGGGAACTCAATCTACAAAACAATACTTCACAGGAACAATGGATAAATAAAAATATTCAGGAGGTTTTACAGAACACCTACTACCTTACACAAGTGGTTCCAGACTACCTTTATGCTGGAGAAATTGCGGTCAAGGAGCATCACTACTTCATATATGGTGGTGCTGCCCTAAAATTAAAAAAATGTGAAATAAATATATTATTTCTTAAATACATTAACCGGTTTTAAACTGATACCATCACCCACGATGGCTCTTCTAAACATAGATATAGATGCTTTTCCCCCAAAATATTAATACAATATTCTACCATGTATTTACAACTGCTAAAATGCTCATAGCTAAAAATTGGAAGTCTACCAAAATACCAAAACTAACAGAAATATTTCTACATCTGTCTAATAACATGCAATATGAGAAAGCTTACGCCTACTCCCAAGTGTGATGACCAGGTATTCAATGTAAAACGCCATAGACAATATCTGAAATTGCACCCCCAATTTTCAATTATTTCAACCTAATGGCATGATCAAGCAGCATGGTGCGCTTCCACATTGTTTCACTGTTCTGGTAATCGCAGAGTTAATTCATGTTTCCCCAAAGCCAGGGCCATTTGGTGTTAAATTAGCTGACATAGCAGGGGGTTGACTTCAATGGGCAAGGTGTGAATTCCCCATAACAACAAACAAAGTCCCAGACAAAGAGACCCCCAGAACTAGCAGGGAACTCCTAGTAGAGAATGAACAGAAACCAACTGGCAGATCAAAGGTCATCATATTCTTAAATATCCGGTTGTAGAATTATTTCAGGTTTTCATAAAAACCCCAGTTTATCCAGTAATTAATTCTACATTTATAGAGACCTGACACAATATCATAGCCCGAGCCAAAATTGGGATATTATCCTTCTTAGGTCTAGGATACCCCAGATATGTCGTATTTGGGTCTTGTTTGTTGGGAAAAATTGTTATAAACCATCATGATATTATTTTGAATGTGACATGTATGGTTCATGGATTATGGCCGGGGGTTGGAATGATATTTGAAATTCCCTCCAAAACTTGGAACCAACCTTGGGGCAGAACCAAGTCCACCCCTCTAAGGAACAGACCACTCCCATTTTCTGAAGAAAGGATAAAAATGGAACTGGGTCTTCATCCCAAGGAGTCTGTCATAACACCTACAAGAACATTGGAATAACATCTAGCCAACTGGACAGACCGTATTGGCTTAACGCAGGACTTATCATTTGGACTATTATTTCCCAATAAATGGATTATAAGTTCTGGACTCTTCTCATGGATATTCAGATGCCAATTATCTCTAAGTATTTCTTTTTACCCAATTCTACCCTCCCTTGTGTACCGCTTTATGTTCAGTGATTTATTTATTTTCTTTATATTTTATGCACTATTTTTAACAACTTTTATAATGATAAAAATCATTTATAGGCTATTGTCCTATTTGAGTAATCCCAAACAAACCTGTGTCTTCGAAGTATGCTAATATAGAGAAGTATTGTGTAGGTATATAGAGATACTGTATACGGTGTATAGAATATTAGGGGTGAATAACCAATTTCCTTACAGGTTGTTAGAAGTAGGGGTGGGGATATCCCCATAGATATAGGTAACAGGTATTCGCCTGTTTAATCGGGATGTGGTGGCAGTGAGTATATGATATTAGTAATAATAATTGTTGAATATATAGTTTGTTCACCAAACCCACCGGGTCTGATCTGTTCCGTCGCCTGTCGGTTTGCTTGGAGTGTGTTTCCGGTAACGGATAGGTGGTTGGGGCGTTTTGGGAAGGGGGGTTTGTGACAATTGGTTGGCAGCGTTTGGGTATTTGGTGTTTTATACTCAGAATCTCTAATAATACAGTGTTAACTAAGTAACTCTGTAGAGCAGAACCAAGTCTGGGTTAATAGCCGGTGCATTAGAATATATACTGAACAGGTAACACACAGGGACCTTCCCCAAATCTTTTCTCTACTTTTCTACTTGGCAAAATGTCTGAACCGTGAATTATAGAAACATGAGTCTGGAGACTTAATGTTGTTTGCCAAAGCAGACACATGATTCCTATCGGAAAAGGAGGGAGGGAGCTGATTGGTGAATTAATGGAGGCAGATTTCCAAGCACAGGAAACGCTGGATGAGCCTACAGCAGGAATCACTCACTACGACCTGGATTCAAATGATATTGTCCAGCCTGGAATACCATAAGGACTGTATCACCATTACCCATGTGTGTGTTGCAGCTACAGAGTCTCCTCAGCTCAGGCAGTGTTGCAAAAGTTAAGCGAACACTAACCCAATGGAGTACCGCAATTTTGGAACGCCAGCGTCAGCGGCAAGTGAGATGGAGGAGCGACGGGCTGAGCGTGCAGAGCGGCAAGCGTGCACGACAATATGAACTGGAAATGGCTAAACTGCGCCAGTCCACCCACAGTTCATCCCCAAGTTCTCCTGGAGCAGGAGGAACAAGTTGCCAGTGAGTCACAAGTTTAAATTTGCAGCAATGGAGAAGGATACAGACATTGATTTGTTCTTACGCTCTTTTGAGAGAGCCTGCCGTCAGTATCGTCTGCTCAGGAGGATTGGCCAGACATCTGACTCCACACTGCGCTACCAAGCGCTGGATGCGTTTACAGATTACCGGAGGAAAGTGATAATGATTATGGAGCTATCAAGGCGGGGCTATCATAGCCAAGTACCAGTTGACCCCCGAGGTTACCGTAAAAGGTTCCGGTCTGTACAAAAGGGACACCAAGACTCTTTTCGGATGTGGCTAGCCATTTATTCACCACAATCCGACAATGGACTCAGAACACTCACCAACAATTCTATGGAGCCCTGGAGGATCTTATGGTAAAAGATCAGTTTTTACAGGTTGCGCCAGAGGATGTTCGTCAGTTTGTGCTAGAGCGGGAACCCAAGTTAACAACCGCTGCCGCTGAACTGGCGGATAACTTCATTGCAACCCGTGTGCCTGACCCGCGCGAACGTCGTCCCAGGGATGGAAGGGAGGTAAACCATTTACTCTCCAGCCCCTGTGAGCCGTCCCCACCCAGAGACCGGAGACATCTGAGGATCGCACGTGTCTATTGTCACCAGCCAGGACACTTCAAATATTCCTGTCCAGCACTAAAGAGGGCACCACCAGCAACTAGCCAGCCACAGGGTAGACCCCCATCTGCACCCAGAACATCTACTGTGTTATTTGCCAGCGGGAAGGAGATCCAACGCCGCACTCCAAATCACCAGTGGGTTACAGTGAACGACCGGATGTTACGGCTTCAGGGATACAGGAGCAGACATCACTTTGGTTCACTCTAACCTGTTACCAAAGAGAACATCTCCCGGTAAGCACCTGACCCTCACGGGAATAGGGGGCACCCTTCCAAACATCGCCCAGGCCCGAGTGGAAATCGACTGGGGGGTTGGGAAGCAGGAGAAAGTAGTGGTTATCTCGGAGATATCCCTGTCCCAGTGTTGTTGGGGACAGATTTAGGCACATTAGTGGCCAGTATCAAACCGCTGAAGCGTCCCGGAGTCCCAAGGGGGAAGTTCAACCCACACCAAGGTACTGTGTAATTGTGAGTTAGAACATCGGGAAATAGGGGTTTGACAGGACCTAGTTCAGAGGTGCCTGGGGTAAATGTGCAATGTGATTAATTATTGTGTATCTAACATTAGCCTGTATCTGTGGATAGGAATGCATGGATAAGTAATGTTAAGGATGCCAATGATTGTACTGTGATAATGTTTGTACCGGAAGTAGCAGTTACAGGTAGTACTGCTAAGGTCTGGGTTCAGTGTTGAAAGAGGAAGCCAAGATATCATTTCAGCCCTGACCTCAGACATGTAGATTGTCAGCAGTTGACCCCCCGTGTCACAGGGCAACTGGCTGAAACTGGTAGTGGCGCCTGGATTAGCAACTACACAGTAACCCCAGTCTGGGTCACCCAGGAGAAAAGGCTTCTGAGTCACTAACAGAGGGGGCCGCCTCCATGTTATGTGTGGAGGGTGATAAAGTGTCTAATATATGTAAGTTACATGTTAAAAATGT
The DNA here is from genome assembly GCA_019447015.1 of Hymenochirus boettgeri. NCBI lineage: Eukaryota > Metazoa > Chordata > Amphibia > Anura > Pipidae > Hymenochirus > Hymenochirus boettgeri. The sequence goes on along the minus strand of CM033470.1, from coordinate 268,526,392 downwards.
GAATTTATAAATGACAATGGAGAATCTGTCAAAAATGTGTTACCTGTGTTAACAGTCACTCACAGTGTTGAAGGACTGCTAGGGGACGGTCATTGGAATCAGAGCAGGGAGACGTTATTACAAGTTCGTTCCATGTTCTGATCCAGTTGACTCAACCCCTGCCAAGCTTCACAAATACCCACAGGACAGTTGGCTGGAACTTGTGATGCAGACTCTGAGATAACACGCAGACTGACAGCACACTGAATGGGTTGGGACATACAGAGAGAGCAGTAGGGAATGTTAGGTTTCCCTGGATATACCCTGGTTCAGTCAGGTTACATAGGGCAGAGTTACTGGGAAGGAGGGCTGGGAGACCAGAGTAGGAGTCCGATAGTGCCAGAACCAGTAAGGCCCGAGTGTATGACTAGAGAGGGAGGTGGGGAGGAGGATAGCATTTTCCCAGAGATCTCCTGGTTCGATCTAGTGACTTAGTGCAGAGTGACTGGGAAGGAGGGCTGGGAGACCAGAGCAGGAGTCCGACAGTGCCAGAACCAGTTAAGCCCAAGTCCGGTGATGTAGAGGGGGGTGGATGTTGTTGTCCAGCCTGAAGGAGACAAGGGAGCGTTGGGCCGGTAGAACTAACCAAAGAACTGTTATATCTGATAAGGATTGTGTAGGGAAACAGGGATTGTTTTCCAGGTAACACACAGAGATGACTGTACGGAAGAGTCCAGGTATTGGTCTGTCTCAAGAGGAACCAGAAAGTATTGTGCAGGAGGGTGGTGAAAAGTGTAAAAATTGTAAAAAATGTTGGTACAAAACAGATGTGTAACCTGGGATTTGGCCAACAGGCATTCTGGGAAATAGAGTCCAGATGCTTAGTGAACGCAGCAGCCACTATTTCCAGCCCTTGTTTACCCAAGCACACCAGGGGGTGATGTTAATGACAAAGCTCTCAGTGCTGACATGGTTACAGCAGGTAATATAAATGAAGTTGTGGTTTCATGTCAGGAAGATGGTTGCGTTGGAGATGATCCATTGTTAAGACACGTGTGACCGTCTGCCATGGGTAACAAAATGGATCCCAACTCCAGCACAGCTCGTGCCAATAGCATTGTGACTGGAGGAATGTAAAACCACAAAAAGAAAATATGTTTCCCAGCAATGTAATGAACATGTCAAAAAAGGAGGAAAGCCACCATGGCGCCAAGGGAAGTTGGTCGCAACGGTCTAGGTTGTGTAAAACCAATCCCTATGCAACAATTATGGGGGGAGGTGTGATGACCAGGTATTCAATGTAAAACGCCATAGACAATATTGAAATTGCACCCCCAATTTCAATTTTTCACCCTAATGGCATGATCACAGCAGCATGGTAGCTCCACATTGTTTCACTGTTCTGGTAATCGCAGAGTTAATTCATGTTTTCCCCAACCAGGGCCATTGTGTGTTAAATTAGCTGACATAGCAGGGGGTCTGACTTCATGGGGCAAGGTGTGAATTCCCCATCAACAAACAAACAAAGTCCCAGACAAAGAGACCCCAGAACTAGAGGGAATCTCCTAGTAGAGAATTGAACGAAACCAACTGGCAGATCAAAGGTCATTCATATTCCTTAATAATTCCGGATGTAGAATTTTCAGGTTTCATAAATAACCCCAGTTATCCGTAATTAATTCTACATTATAGAGACCTGACACAATATCATAGCCCGAGCCAAATTGGGATATTATCCTTCTTAGGTCTAGGATACCCCAGATATGGCGTATTTGGTCTTGTTCTGTTGGGAAAAAATTAGTTATAAAACCATCATGATATTATTTTGAAGTGGACAGTATGGTTCATGGATTATGGGCGGGGGTTGGAATTTGATATTTGAAATTCCCCCCAACTTGGAACCAACCTTCTGGGGCAGAACAAGTCCACCCCTCTAAGGAACAGACCACTCCCATTTCTGAAGAAAGGATAAAAATGGAACTGGGTCTCATCCCAAGGAGTCTGTCATAACACCTACAAGAACATCTGGAATAACATCTAGCCAACTGGACAGACGTATGGTAACGAGGACTTATCATTTGGACTATTATTTTCCCAATAACTGGATTATCAAGTTCTGGACTCTTCTCATGGACATTCAGATGCCAATTTCTCTAAGTATTTCTTCTTTTACCCAATTCTACCCTCCCTTGTGTACCGCTTTATGTCAGTGATTTATTTATTTTTCTTATTATTTTTATGCACTATTTTTAAACAACTTTTAATAAATGATAAAATCATTTATAGGCTATGTCCTATTCTGAGTATATCCAAAACAAACCTGTGTCTTCGAAGTACGCTACTATAGAGAAGTATTGTGTAGGTAATAGAGATACTGTATAACGGTGTATAGAATATTAGGGTGAGATAACCAATTTCCTTACAGGTTGTTAGAAGTAGGGGGTGTGGATATCCCCATAGATATAGGTAACAGGTCATTCCGCTGTTTAACGGGATGTTGTGGCAGTGAGTATATTGATATTTAGTAATATAATGTGTAATATATAGTTTGTTCACCAACCAACCGGGTCTGATTGTTCCGTCCGCCTGGCGGTTGCTTGGAGTGTGTTTCCGGTAACGGATAGGTGGTTGGGGCGTTTTGGGACCGGGGGGTTTGTGACACCAAGGAAACTTCAAACACTTCTATTGTAAATGGGAATTATGGTACATTGTTAATAGATCCATGAAATGACTCTCTGATGACAAAACATTTTATTAAATCTCTACAAAAGTCAAATTGAGATAATTGTTAGAATTGATAACTTACCTGTTCAAGAGACAACGTATATTCATGTATTTATATTGTTATATACTTTATATATTGTTTACAAATTAAGATATGAACCTATGAACAACATTTTCTGCAAAACAAAAGGGGTAATATATGTGTTGGAATGTCCATGTGGGAAAAACAATAAGATATTTGGCCACGCGTATTTTGGAACATGTTAGAAATATTATAAACAAAAATCCAGAGAGCTCGGTGGCCAGACACTTCGAAAGCATGCATGATGCAAACCCAGATGATTTAAAAGCCTGGGGTATTGAAAAAGTACCCAGGTTAAGTAGAAGAGGTGATTGGGATAACCTTATCCTGCGGAAAGAGGCCCGCTGGATATTTGAGACTAACCCTTTCACCCAATGGCCTCAATGAGGAGTTATTGTATGTGTTTTTTATGAAACATAGATAACAATATATCAGACTGTATCGTACTGTCAATTTAATATATTAGACTGTATCGCACTGTCAGTTTAAATTACCATGATGGAGATAAGCCATCCTTGTAGTTATTGGTATGTAGTACTGGAATTATGTTATATATAAAAAAAATCACAGAAGTTATACTAATTTATCATATTTTTATATAGTAATTTTTGTACCTGTCATCTTGAAACATGATTGCATCCATTGAGTGTTTTGGAAATAGTCACCTCTTCCTAGATTGACAGTCAAACTCCGATAGAGGTGATTGGAGTCAAGTATAGTTTAAAACACCACTGGAATACGTCTGACACGAGACCCGGATGAAGGAGGGAGTGGCCTCCGAGATGCGCGTTGGTCCATATGGCGGAAGGGAACTGAAGCAGCTAAGTGATGAGGGGTTTATTCTCAGCGACCTAATTTGAGAGATTGTACTTATATCTTGGCGAATGCAGATTGTTACTATACGGAGGAAAGAGCGGCCGGTGCGTTGAGTTGGATGTCCAGCGGAGTCCCGGTGCAGGTGTCCCCACTTAAGTATATGTCTTGTTGATACTTACTGTCGCTGACCTTTCTGCTTTTTTGCTTCTTTTTGCTTCCACATCTATGTTCATATACGGGTTACCCCGACCTGTAATGGGGGGGTTGCGCGGAGGCACACGTTTGTGCAGTGTTACACCTGATTTACTTACCTATTAACTCAGCTTTTTGCTGTATTTGCTGCTTTCGTTCCAGGACGCCATAGTTAGATGAATATTGATTTATGATGTACTACGTGTTGGGTTTTAAATGTATAATAAAGTGATGGTTTTATTTTCTTTATGTTGGAAGGTTCTTTTATAAATACCCTTGAGTTATATTTATTCTCCCATTTAAATGTTATTGAAAGGTGTATTTCCCTATATACGGCTGTATGAGTGCCTCTGGGGTTTCCCAGAGTTTAGTGGGTTTTCTGGTGGTTGACAAATAACTTTGGTTACCATACCTATTTTTATTTTGAACAAAATTTTTGTATTTGAAATGACTTGGAAAACAAATTCTATGTTATAAAAAAAAAAATGTAATGCTCAGATGGATATGCGGTGTGTATATAGGAGGTGTGTACATATTATTTACCTAATATGTTGGTGAAAACTGATTGGAAATCTCAAATGGGTGGCCAAGGTGGCAAATGGCCGGGCAGTAATGTGAATGCCTGTGTCAGATGCCTCGGTTGCCAGACATGCCAGTATGCTATGGTGGGTAAGGATTTTCCTCATCCGCACACCAAAAAAGATTTATGATTCATTTTAGACTTACATGCACCATATTATATGTTATTTATATTGTTTCCTGCCTACATATTTAAATGGGTGTTTGTCCAGATTCTCACCAGTACAAATATATATAACAAAGATTACATATATAATATATAATAGAATACATATGTATATAATATAAAATAGAATCTATAATAGAATACATATTTGAATAGGTGTTCCTCCAGATCCTCACCAGTAGAGGAATTATATAAAGTTCAGCTCATTAAGTTTTAACAATCTGGTTTAGCAAGGGTGTAACTGCAGGGGCCCTGGCCTTCCTGAAAAATGGAGACCAGGCCCCTGACACCCCCAACCCCCTCAAGAGTCAAGATCCACGATCAGCAGTTTCCGGGTATCGGTCGGTCGGGCTAAAAAATCTGCTGGGATATCGCCAGCACCAATTCAAACATATCCATTTATTGGTTCCTTTAAAATATATTGCATTTTCTGCCACTACACAAGGCTTTCTTTTACAGAGTATCAGAAACAATTTGCAACATTTCGGATCACTTTGATCCTTTGTCACGCCTTTGACAAAGGATCAAAGTGATCAGAAACATGCAAATAAATGGATATGTTTTAATTAGTGCTACAAATGGTGTGAATTTGGATGGAGTACAGCAGGTGAATGTGCTGAGCTTGCACCAGTTTGACCCCAGGGAGATGAGTGCTGGTAAATCTGGATTGTACATTATCGCCAGCACTAGCCATCTAGCCTTAGATATCAAGTTAATGTTTTTTCATCTCTTTCACAAATTAAATTGTTTAACCTACCTTTAATAATAAGGTTCTTTAAAGGGGAAGTTCAGTGCAAATGCATATGCTTTTTAGAAAAAAGAGCAGTATTTTTACATCCCAATGACCTTAATCTGCACATTCAGCATTGTGTCTGTGTATAAATAACTGCAACCGAAACACTGACTTCCTGTTTGCAGGACCCCTAGTAGAGACCGTTATGGTCTTGCCCTTGACCCAGCGCCTGGGTTGATTCAGTTGCTCAGTAGAGATCTGAGAATGTTTGACCCATCCAACAGCCAATCAGTAGAAATTACTGTTAGGAACATTCCAAGGTAGTGGTGCATCCTGGGAAGAAGATGGACTGTTAGAACCTAAAATGGCAGCTCACTAATGTCAACAGCAGGGAACAGCAAAGGGTATGAAATCAACTAATTTTTCAAAATGGGAGAGAATATATAGAATAACTAAGAAGGAATTACACAAACTAACAATTTAACAAATATTGATAATTTCCACTGCACTTTCCCTTTAAGGCTCTGAAGCATCTAAAATGACCAAAAAAAGTTAAACCCCCTCCCTTGGTTTTCATCTCTGGCACATAATGTAATTTCCTACCTTTGAACCTATCATGGAAATTTCTATTACAAGGCTAATTTGAAAACTTTCTTTTCTTCTTGCCATTACCGCAGCAAAAAGATTGATACGGAAGTCCAATCAAATATTAAAGAGTGATCTCATAGTTAAGCAGATAAATGTGCAGAGCAAACACAGCTATTTTACTTCATCATACTTACCAATGGCAGTGGTCTCTAAGATTAAGGTCACTAAGGCCACTAAGCAGGACTGGATTTCCCAGTAGGCCACCTAGGCCGTGACCTAGGGTGGCACAGCCACCATGGGGGGGCAAAAAAAATATTTAATTTTGAAATTTACACAATGCACATCAGTCGGCACACAGCAGACCCTTACTAGTTTCTGTGAACTGCAAAGAGAGCCGCAATCATGAATTCGCAGGTCCCTCTTCCACTCACTGAGCTCTGCTTCAGCCAATGAATGACAGCATACGTACAAGTGAGACATGTCATCACACATGACACGTTGTGCGTGGCATCTTCTCTGCATGCAAGTCTCCTTGGAGAAAGAAATGTACTCATGCCCATACAGTTTTAAAAAGCAAGAAGAAGCAAGATGCAAGCAAGGAAGTCTGCAATGTGTTGACACATGTCAGTCTTTTGGGCCACCCTCTGCTCTGCATAACCTCTCAAGTAGGTAAAGTAAAAGGTGCACATTCTGAGCTGGTTTAATATTTGCTATATTAGCTTTCTAGTGCTTTTAATGTGGTCCCTTCCTAAACGCACATACATCATGTATTAAAGGAACAAAACGTTTAAAGGGCAACTATACCAAATATTTAACTTTTTCAAATTCTTCTTACCTATATAACAATTATTAAATATTTCTTCTTTCTTATTATTACAGTAAATGTATCATTTAATTTACTTAAGGCTTTTGTTTTGTGATTATTTTCTTGATGATACGAGGGGTCGGGGGGGCAGCAGAGGCAGTGCAAGTAAGCTAGCCTAGGGGAGAAAAAAAGTAAAAATCCAGCCTTGCCGCTAAGTGGTCACCCTTCCTTACCACGCTCGTCTGGGCTGGTGAGGAGAGGAAGGAGGTTTGCTAGCGCGCTTCTTGTCCATGTCTGGCATTTGAAGGTTAACCACATTAGTGCCCACTCCCATTACAGTCCAGGAAATAAAATTACTTAAGCAATTAAAAAGTATGATGGATTTTTTTCATTTTTTATTTTGAAAAATCAGTTAATTTTATCCCCTTTGCTATTCTTTGCTGTGGTCAGTACTGAGCTGCCATTTCTAGTTCTGCAACAGTCCGTCTTGTATAGTCCTATCAAATAGTAACTAGAGATATATATCATATCAGTAGGTTCATTTTTAGATATTATTCTATATTTTGATTACCTTAGCTTGACCTGTGGTAGGGGTAAGATAGAAATAGGAGAAGGATAAGAAATGCACCTCACACCAGCACCCTGGGACCCCTTACCTGCATAGACATCATGGATCCCCAGGCCGGCATCAGTTTAAATAGTTCATGTGGCCTCAGTCCATATTGTTCATAGTTTTTGGAATTTTTCAGGGCAATTTCTGTGTTAGTATATTAGGTTGTGGTGTGGAAGGACATTATAAATTAATTCCCGCCAGGTTTTTATTTTGGTAGCCTCTGGGGCCATCTATTTCAGAACGATTGTTTTCCTTGCCATGAATAATGGTTCTCGTAAAAAAGTTACCATAGTTTTTTAGCCTACAGGGCCAGTCCTCCCCTCCCGTGATCCAGTCATTGTGAGAGGACTGCGCACTTCCAGACCTATGTAGTCACTTCCTAATAATTTTCCTAACAGTAATTTCTAATGATTGGCTGTTGGATGGGTCAAACATGCTCAGAAACATACTGAGCAACTGAATTAAGACCATAATGGATTCTATTAGGGGTCCTGAAAAACAAGGAGGTCAGTAGTTTGGAAGCATTTATTTATGTACAGACAGGGGTGTTCCTAGGGTTTTTGACACCTGAAACAACTTATAAGTACCGCCTATCGGCAGATGAGGGGCGACACGTGAAGGGGGCGTGGAACATAGGTGTTGCTTGTGGAGGTGGATAGGGTGAGCTGACTAACACTGACTAGTGAACTGGAGGGCTGACTGGTGCTGAAATGCGGTATTGTAGAAAGGACATTTTTTTTAACTGCCTCCCCGCAGGGGCGCACCCTGAGCAAATGTTTCAGCTGGCTTCATGTTAGGGACACCCCTGTGTACAGGCAAAGTTCTGGATGGGAAGATTGGGGTTAAAGTATTGTTATTTTTTGATACTGCCACTTTAGCTATTGTTACTTCGATTGTAAATATATGAAATTATAATTGTAAGATTGTCCATACAAAACCATAGCGGCAGTCTACAACAGCATGGTATGATACAAACAAATGCTGACTTTTGATATAACCATAGTGTTGCAAGTTATTGAATAAGGCCCTTAGAATGGGAAAATACCCCTTTTTTCTTAAAAGGATATGTATTTGGGTTGAACATCCCCTGTAAAATGAATGTTGTTTAATTGCAATCACTTTGCAATCAGTAGAGCCCATCCAGTTTTATCTGTTATGTGTGAATCTACTAGAACAGTGATCCTCAAACTAAGGCTCTCCAGCATTCCTCAACTACAGTGGGAAGACTAGAAATGCTGGTTGTAGTTATCAAACATGTGGAGAGACGTATTTTGAGGATCACTGTACTAGAACGAATGATCTGGCAACAGTTAGCACCTTTCCCTTTAACACATTTTGACAATCAGAACTGGATTAAGACCAAATGGGGCCCAAGGCAGAAGTCAGATTTTTTGGGAACCCCCCCCTAATTTTCCATTACACATTACCACCAGCAAATCACCCTGCCATCACCAGCACACCCCCTGGCACCACCAGAATGTGCTAGTGGTGCCAAAGGGGATCATCCCCCCCTGGCACCACCAGCACATCTCCCCCCCGGGACCCCAGCACATCTCCCCCCTGCACCACCAGCACATCCCCTCTGGCACAACCAGCACATGCCCCCTGGGATTTTTCAGGGCAATGTGTGTGTTAGTATATTAGGTTTTGGTGTGGGAGGACATTATAAATTTATTCTCACCAGGTTAATTTTCACCAGCACATTCCCTCTGGCACCATTAGCACATCCCTTCTGGCACCATCGGCACATTCTCCCCCTAATAACACACAACAAATCTTTCCCCCTTACAGACATTTTCTGCAGCATCACTTCAAAAAGATTATTTAAGATTTTCTCCTGTGCTAGTAGTAACCTGTCAGGCTCTCAAGCAAACCACCACCCATCAGTAGCAGGGAGATTGGTTTCAGGTTGGGTAAGGAACTTAGCCGCTGTTGCCATCAGTCACTCCTGCACGCTGCCTGAGGCTTGTCTACAACTTATTTTTGTTATTGACTCCTGCACGCTCCACAAGGATCCATGGAGTCAGTTTTGGATTCTGACTCTAAAAGGCATTGCATCTTATCTGACTTCCTATTATATATCATTCAATAGCTTTTAAATGTGCCAGGGTTCAAACTTTTGAATATAACACTAAAATGCATTGCACTTTGTGCTGCTTCTTATGCTATACCATTTAATAGCTTTTAAAAGAGTTCAGTTTTTAGTGGTCTCTATGGCATCAGTATGATATCATAATTTTACTAACATATGGATTATCATGCTAAAAGCATTTCACGTTGTCTGACTTCTTTTTATATCATATATTAGCTTTCACAACTCATAAAATTAATTTGAGTGATGTCACTATGACATATGCATGACATCACAATTTAGCAATATTATGTCATTCTGTTGTCATAGTGACATCACTATGGCATCAGCATGACATCCTAATTTTACTTAAATATGGATTCTCACCCTAAAATGCATTTTACATTTTCTGACTTCTTATTCTATATCAAATATTAGCTTTCACAACTCGTAACATTCATTATAATGACATCACTATGACATCAGCATGACATCACTATGACATCAGCATGACATCACAGTTTAGCTCAGTTTTGGATTCTGACCCTAAAATGCATTGCACCTTTCTGTATGTGACTTCCTATTCTATATCATTTAATAGCTTTTAAAAGTGTCAGAGTTCAGTTTTTAGTGATGACACTATGGCATCAGCATGACATCATAATTTTACTAAAATATGACTGTCACGCTAAAAAGCATTTCACTTTGTTTGACTTCTTATTTTATATCATATATTAGCTTTCACAACTCATAAAATTAATTTGAGTGATGTCACTATGATATCAGCATGACATCACAATTTAGCAATATTATGATGACATCACTAAAATTTGAATCCTGACACTTTTTAAAGATACTAAATGATATAGAATAAGAAACTGAGATAAGGACAGTGCTTTTTAGGGTTAGAATACATTTTTCAGCAAAATTATAATGCTACTTCTTATTCTATATAGACCTAAGGCTGGAGCCATCGTGGCTGTTTACTTGAAATTAACCCCTTTTACAAACACTTACTTTGTGTTAAAGAACAGTCAGACACACTGGTTGGGTGAAACATAAGGCCACAGCTTTTATTAATTGACACATTAAAACATGTGATCAATTTAAAATATTCAAAACATAATTTATGCATCCTTGCATGTTAATTAACCATAAGTCCCCGAGCCGTAGCCAATGCTAAATGCCAAGCCTCTGGATCCCCAGAGGACATGTAACGGCTCCAAACATAACCTTCGCAAGGATGCATCCGCCAGCTGTGACTCCAACAAACCCTTTTCCCCCTTGTAATAAACCATTAACCAATACTGTTCAAAACAATATAACTAAGGGGAGGGGGGGTGGGGAAGATCCTTCTCCCTGCCAGCAATCAACAAAATGGCGCCCCAGCCTAGTGCTCCGCCCCTTTATATAACTTTGATGACGTCAACACTGACGTCATCTTCCTGCCTCTCGCGAGACCGGCCGCTGCCAATCCGGGCTCACGTAATGACGTGATGATGTCATACGCACGCCGCGGCCGGACTCTCGTGGGAACTCGCCAGGAGGCAGCCGCGACCTGGGACTACACCGCCCGCCTCAGGTCAGACGCTCGGTCCCTACCGCGGGCCGGAGCTACCAGACCTAAGGCTGGAGCCATCGTGGCTGTTTACCTGAAATTAACCCCTTTTACAAACACTTACTTTGTGTTAAAGAACAGTCAGACACACTGGTTGGGTGAAACATAAGGCCACAGCTTTTATTAATTGACACATTAAAACATGTGATCAATTTAAAATATTCAAAACATAATTTATGCATCCTTGCATGTTAATTAACCATAATGCCGTAGCCAATGCTAAATGCCAAGCCTCTGGATCCTCAGAGGGCAAGTAATGGCTCCAAACATAACCTTCGCAAGGATGCATCCGCCAACAAGGAGTTGCTGTAAGCCTACACGGAACTCCGTCCGCCACCCAACAAGTATAGTGCCTGTTCTATACCATCTTGTAAACCTGTCAGAAAAATGTCCAGCCCAATATCATTTAAGTGGACCCTATCCTGTCTCATGAGAGACCTATTATCGCCCTCCAGCTGGCGATGCCTGATGACTACCCCCCATTGCGACCTGACAAATCTGGAGATCCTGGTGTTGAGGACTCTCCTAGCCTTTTCTACGGCCCCTTGATCTCTTGCCCCCTGCCAGTGTACCCTGGGAACATCCTCCGACCAAACGATCACTACCTTCTTAAAGAAGGATCGAAAGCGCTGAAAGTCTGCTTTCATTAAAAATAACAGGTCCGACAGCCGATTCCGAGAAGCGTGGATTACCAACACTGTGGGACCCGGGTCAGCCCTACTAATCTGAACTACTTCCACTAGTACTTGCCACCAAGCCAACCCCCTAATTCCCTTCCCGTACAGTGAAGCTGTTCGGAATCCAAGGTTACGTCCTCCTGGTCGCACATCTGCTCTTTGGGCCGCCCAGAAAAGGTATGAGTGTCCTACTAGCCAGACAGAAGGTTGACGAGTCCCATGGCTGGACCAAGTAGCTGGAGTGACGGAAGACTGGACCAGCTGCATCAACTCTCCTCTGGTATCCCCCATAGGAAGTCCGGGCACTGCAATCCCTGTAGGTTGGCATCAGGACGAAGGCAATGAAAGTCTTCCCACGGCTCCTGGAGACAGGACTGCAGCGGTGGCTGCCCTTCCTGGCCCTTCTGACATCACCTGCTGTGTGCTGGACCCTTCACGTGCAGCGGATATGTCCCTCCTGGGATCTCTTCCCAGTGGTGCTGCCGAAGATCTCCTGCTCCTGTCTGATGTAGAGGAGTAGGAAGCCCTAGATCTCCTGCCTCCAGAACGGGACCTGCTGTGCTCCCAGGATGGGGAACGGTATCGGCGACAATCCCTCCTGCGCTTTTCCCTGCGTGTGAGAGTCTTCACTACTCTCCGATGAGGAGTATCTGCTCCTCCTCCTCCTACGCTCACGACTATTCCTCTCCCTTCTAGACGGGCTTCTGGGAGGGCTCCTGGCTCTGGACCCTCTTCTCTCCTCTACATCCCTCAACCTGGTAGGTGCTGGGCTCATCCCTCTAATAGTGGACCCAGCGTCCCCAAATACAGCGTCCCTCTATTAGCTGCTGGTTTGGTGGCAGCGGGGGGCACAACCTCCTCTGTCACCACCGCAAGAGGGGCTCTGCGGGGGGCAGACTGGGCTAACAGGGATGGATGGATGGTGTGGAAAGCTCTTAACAAGCCTTCAGTAGATACCCTGCGTCTAGGGGTGGACGCCCTCACCACCTGTGCCCCCCATGGCCTACGATAGGTGTGTGGGGGACTGGGGCTCAATCGTACGGGGGAGATGGGTGGGCGTACAGGCTGGTATTGGGCCTAGCCCTAGTCTCAGGGTTCCCAGCTGGTGAACCCCTCTCCAACATTTCCAGCAGCCAACCCACCCCCTCCGCACTGACCCTCTCCCTTACCCTGTCCAGAAGCTGCTCAGCGTTCTCCATAGCTTGTAATCGCTAAAAGTTTGCCGGTGTTGTGTTGCTCTGAGTGGGAGAAGATCCATCTCCCTGCCAGCACTCAACAAAATGGCGCCCGAGCCTCGTGCTCTGCCCCTTTATATAACTTTGATGACGTCACCACTGACGTCATCTTCCGGACTCTCGCGGGAACTCGCCAGGAGGCGGCCGCGACCCGGGACTACACCTCCCCGCTGGCCCCTCCCGCCTCAGGTCAGGCGCTCCGGTCCCTACCGCGGGCCGGAGCAACCAATTTAATAGCTTTAAAAAGTGTCCAAGTTAAATTTTTAGGGATGTCACAATGGCATCAGCATGACACCCTAATTTTATTAAATATGGGTTCTCACCCTAAAAAACATTTTACTTTGACTTCTTATTCTATAACCTATATTAGCTTTCACAAGCAGTAAAATTCATTTTAATGATGTCACTATGACATCAGCATAACATCACTTTGACATCAGCATGACATCACTGACATCACAATTTAGCTTAGTTTTGGATTCTGACCCTAAAATACATTGCACCTTACGTGACTTCTTATTTTATATCATTCAATAGGTTTTAAACATGTCAGGGTTACATTTTTTGTGATGTCACTATAAAATCAGGATTACATCATTATTTCACTGAAATTTGGATTCTGACTCAAAAAGCATTACCCTTTACTAAGCTTCTTATTCTATATCATTTAATAGCTTTGAAAAGTGTCCGAATTCACATTTTAGTGATGTCACAATGACATCAGAATGATATCATAATATTAATGCACACAATGCACTAAAATGCATTACAATATTATGATGTTATTCTAATGTCATAGTGACATCACAAAAATTTGAATCTGACACTTTTCAAAGATACTAAATGATATAGAATAAGAAACTGAGCAAAGGGCATTGCTATTTAGGGTCAGAATACCTTTTTCAGCAATTCAAGATCACCCCCCCTGGCACCACCAGCATATCTCCCTGGCACCACCAGCACATCTCCCCCTGGCACTACCAACACATCTCCCTGGCACCACCAGCACATCCCCCCCTGCCACCACCAGTACATCCCCCTAGCACCACACGCACACCTGGCCACCACCAGCACATCCCCCTGGCACACCAGCACATCCCCTGGCACCACCAGCACATCCCCCTGGCACCACCAGCACACCCTGGCACCACCAGCACATCCCCCTGGCACCACCAGCACCCCAAGGCACCACCAGCACCCCCCTGGCACCACCAGCACACTCCCTGGCACCACCAGCACATTCTTCTGGCACCATTCGCACCCCCAGCACATCCCCCTGGCACCACCAGAACATCTCCTGGCACCACCAGCACTTCCCCCTGGCACCACCAGCACCCCCTGGCACCACCAGCATCCCATGGGACCACCAGCATATCCCCCTGGCACCATTAGCACCCCCCTGGCACCATCAGCACACCCCCTTGGCAGGGGGTACCGGTATTTATCAGAACAGACAACGTGGTGGCAGTCGACATATATATAAAAATCAAGGAGGCACGAGGAGCCATACTCTGATGGAGGAGGAAGCCCCAATAATAAGGTGTGCACAATACAATTTGTCAGATCAGCATTACACAAACCAGGAGTTCAAAATCAAGTGGCATATGTGTTGTTGAGGAACCAACTGGACAACACAGAATGTAGTCTGAACTACAAGGTAGTACAAGAACAGTTAGATGGTAGAAGCCAGACTGGGAACTGATAGCAACAACCCAGCATGCCAAAGCAAAGCGATTATTTTCGAGATGTTCACAGAAAGTGGAGGATGACCATTGATTCACACAGCCAAGACTGGGATCACCCGAAGGCGTATATTTTTCCACCAATACCCTTGATTTTCGGGCTTTTTAAAGAAGGTCCGGTCCTCCAGTATCCAGGTCATAGCCATCATTCCAGACTGGCCATGCAGGCCATGGTATCGGTAATGATGCAAGACCCTCTTCATCTTCCTCCCATAAAAGATCTACTGAACTAGGGTTAGTTTCTTCACCCAAACCCAGAGGTTATCAGTTTGACAGCATGGAGATTGATTGGGGAAGGTAAAGCAGTCAGTGTTGCTCCAGTCATCCAGATCATCTCATCCAGATATGCCAATATTTGGGAGGAGTGTTGGCCCAATCAAATGAAGTTCCCTTCTTACAACCATCTATTCCTCAAATCCTGGAATTCCTGCAAGTAGGCCTGAATAGAAGTCTGAGTCTTAGTACCTTGAAAGTGTATTGCATGTTAATAAGCCACACACATGCACATGCATTAGCTATAAGACATAAAGGAGAAATTTTGCATATCTCCACCCCTTACTCTGGGGAACCCGGGAGTAAGAAATTACTTCTTGTTTCTTCAAATAACATGAGACTGCTAGATACCTTCTGTTATAAGAAGACTCTGCTCAATTCTTACGCTCTGTGGAGGGCTTTTTGCACTTTTTGGCCCACCTCTCATTTAGCTATGTAGCTGCCTTGTACATTGAAAGTACAAACATCTGCCTTGTCAGTGGCACTGGATAGAAAGCTATTCCAGAAAGTCTTAGTCAAAAGAATTCTGCAAGGGGTACAACGTATTAGACCACCCAGAAAACGTTTGTTGCCCCAATAGGACTCACCTACTGTACTAAAATCTTTAGTTAAACCAACATTTGAACCAAAAGAATCAGCTTCTATGTGGGACCTAACACTAAAAATTATACTGCTAGTTGCATTAACAGCAGCCAGAAGGGTACAGTAGCAGCCCTTTCATTTAAAGAGCCCAACATGAAGATTCTTCGATAACGATCATAAATTAACGATCGCTAAACTGTGGTATTGCTTAAAAGTTTATAAATATGGCCCTTTATCTTTTGCTCAAAACAGAAGCAAAAACAAAAAAACGGCAGTTAAATAACTGGACTATTTTGATTATTCTAGTCTGTCAGTTATTTAGGGTAACAAGCAGCTTTCAAATAGCCATATTCATAAAGACAGTGGCGATAGTAAATCAACGATTGCAATCCTTAGTTTGAATACACCCTTGGACACATCTGCAAGGAGTTTTTATGTTCTCCCTGTGCTTGGGTGGGTTTCCTACGGGCACTCCGGTTTCCCCCACAATCATAGGTTGTATGTGTACATAAATTGATTAGATTGTAAGCTCTTCGGGGCAGGGCCTGATGTGTATTGAGAAATAATTGTAAAGCGCTGTGGAATATGTAACCATATATAAGAAATAAAATACATACACACCTTCTGAGGAGTCTGCACCCTATATTGGGGCAGCAAAGGTAAAGGGTCCTTTGGGCCATATTAATACAGCTGCGTTATCGCTTTTTAGAGATACCACGAGTTTAACGATCGGTATCGTAAATTTACGATCGTTAAACCGATCGGAGATCAACAATCGGTATAACGATGGTAAATTTACGATAGCAATACTAAATCTACGATAACAAAATCGTAGATTTACCATTCCCATAGAATACCATTGTGGTAGTTTACTACTGCACAGTATTCTACGATCGAACATTCGTTATCCGCAATAGTAAATTAACTAACCCGTGGTTAAAAATGACCCTTTATCTCAGTTAAAAAAATACAGCTATTTTTGACTGAGGCTGTAATTTTCGGTGAGAATGGACAGCTGCAGCCATGGCGGTTTATATGCCCTAGGTCTGAGATATACTCTGGAATAGCAAGAATATAAGCGATAAAAAATTCTAAGAGGTAAGAGACTGCAGAACTTGACAGGGCACAGCCGCTTCTACACCTTGACCATTCAATCCCATCCTTGCCCCTTCTTTATCTCTTTAGTCCTCCTGGAATAACACGTCACACACCAATAATTGGGCTGAAAAATAGCCACATCATTCTTTACTTATTGCAGCTCCTACTTTCCTGGCTACTCCACAGCAAGTCCTGCCGCCCAGGGCCATTGAAACCAGATGTTTCGCAGGACCTCGTGAGACCTAGCTTTCCTTCCTGCCACGACGCCTGGAATATGTAAGCTATCTGCCTGCAAGGGCAAAACCCTATACTGGGTCCTCTGCTCCTGACCCTGTCAAGCCCTCTTTCCCTGCACTTCGGTAGGTCCCTCGGGTTCCCTTCAAGCTGTCAGTAAAAATTTACAGTAAAACACGAATATATTTTGTGTAAACAAAACAACAACAAAAAATTAAACATTTTATGACACAAATTCTGATATCATAATTGTCTGTTTTTTATTTGCAGCTGGAAGTGAGGGAAATTTCCTCTCGGTATATCAGTGTTAAGTGTGACTAAAAAGATGATGAAAATAGTTTATCTACACTGGGTGTTTTGTTAGTACAAATGTCTGTCCTGTCACTTTCTGTCCTCAGGGGAACTTTTTTTTATTGCCAAATTTCCTCTCTTGCATTGTATGCCACAAAAATGTCTCACTCTCTTACACTTATTGTTATATTGGCATGTATACACATTTCATACTAGATATGGGACAAATGAAATATTCCTTTCCTTGTTTGCTCATAGAGGGCTCATCTGTTAACCAAAACACCATTAGGCCAAACTTCCAGTTTCATCAGCTGTACAACCCCTTTTTTTTGGACAGGATCCAAGCCACTATGTTTACGGTACTAATCCTCTCCGCAATAAATAATACCATCAGCTTTCTAGGAACAAAGAGAAAGAGAAAAAAAAACGTGTTTGTTTTGTTAGCTTCATTTAACCTTTTAGTACTTTATAGATTTTCATTGTTGTTATGTTTCATTATCTGTAGATATGCAAAGCATTTCTGGCAAGGTTCTGTGTTATGCAGGCCATTCACTACAAACTTACCTAACGATCTTCAAGTAATGTTCAACCTCCTGGTCCGATCATTTGTGGTTGGTTTTATGATTGGTAGTTATTGATCATAATTATAATCTTAAAGGGCATGTTCACCCATAAAATAAAATTTCACACACTGATTAATCACCCCCCCACCCCCAAAACCCCAGATTTGTTTTACTTACCTTCTCCAAAGATGCCCAGGAACATAGTTACAACACTCAGTCCCTCGCCGATCTACTGCAGACAGACACTCTGGTTGCCGCTGTCAGTCAAACGCATGTCGATGATGTCACGGCCAATAGCTGCAGCAGCAGAGTCTCACTGATCCTGTTTTGCAACGGGTCCTGTTTTGCAACGGGTTTGCAACAGGAGAAGGGGGCAGCACCCAGGTAGCAAGGGATCGGGTCTTGTCAGTGTGTTACTGGGCATCTTTGGGGAAGGTAAGTATAAAGGATCTAGGTTTTGGGGGTGCTTAATCAGTGTGTGAAATTTCGTTTTAGGGATGGACCGCCCTTTAAACATGGTTTGGGAGGGGAACGTCGGAAGGTAAAACTACCGCTCCTCTCGACGTGACAAACGATTTGACAATTATCTCATATTGAATGTCTAATTGGTTTAATGTTGAGGTAGTGTGTGGCCAGCTTAAGATTCGTCTATTTGTTTCATAATTCGCAGAATCACACTGACTATGTATTGTAACTTACTTTTAGCTGAAGAAAAGGGAAGACATTGGCGCACACATCTAATGGGAAATAGCCGTGTGTTTGTCCATATTGTATGTGGGTAGTTTTAGAAGTAGGATTAGTTGAGGCTGAACTCAAGAAATTACATCTAGCTAATCAGCGAAACAACTTTAATGAACAGTGGCAGAATCTGACTGTAAAGCCTCGTACACACTTACGATACGACCCGAGCACACACGTGCTGCTTTGACTGATAATTGCACATGTGTATGCGTTCAGATGGGCGTTGTTTGTCAATCATGGCGGATAAATGAACGATGTCCGACTGAAAGCTTACACACGTGCGATTCGTCTTGCATGTGCCTTGCGCTCAGGCGTCGTTCGTTGACCTTAAGAGAAAACTGTTCTTTATCTTTATCAGCAAGGCAGATAAGGGGGGATATGTGATTAAACTTGTTAGAGAGGACTACACCAACATATTTCATCATTAGCCAAAAATCCACAAACAAGATCGATCACCTTAAGCTGGGTACTCATGGGATGACATTTGTTCCAGGCCAAACGTTTGCCACTAGAGAGCAGTCATCTGAGACAAATCACTGTCAGTCACGGCAAAAGTAGCTGCAACCAATCATGTAGCCCCATTGGAAAGATCGGTTGCGCCTATTGGCACCCACAACTATGCAATATTTTTGGCCAACTGATGCACAGTAATATCACTCGGTCACCTGAAAATATTGTATGGTATGTACCCAGCCTAAGGGCAGACTGATTGTAGAGGTATTCTGTTAAAAATGGTCTTTTAGACTTGATACATTTTTGTAACAATTTTTGTTTGTGAAAACTGTATTTCACACAATTCAAATTTTATATCATTTTTTTTCATATCATTAATATAATTTTTTATGGCGACGGGAATATAGATTGGTCACCACTAATGAAGTGTCTCTATACTGCTCTATACCCCATTGTTGGGGCCTTGTGGCAGATAACATTTAGAGACATTCAGCCATTATACTAGGGAAATGATTTTTTATTTTTAATAATAAAGGGCATGTTTACCCTTTAAAAAAAAAAAAAAAGTTGTATACCTTTGGTCTTGTAACAGTCTGAGGGCCCCCTGCAATGCACAAGAAATGCATTTCCATTTTTTAACAGTATGCTTGCAATTCCTACAGTATTGATCACATGCTTTGTGATTTCAGACAGGAGCACAACACAGCAAGTGTGGCCTGCTACATTTCCCCCATTGGTATGTAGTTTTTAAATTGATAGTATCGCAAAACACAATCCACAGTGGGGCCTAAGCCTTAATGTTCTGTACAAAAGGGATGGTGAACATCTAAAGGACATAGCATAGTTAGGAGTCCAGTTGCCAGACACTTATAAGTGCAGGGATTAAAACCATTTCTAACTTGTTGCATAGAATATATTTTTATAGATGTACTGTCACTGTCATCAGATATAGCTAGTACGATTATTTGTATTTATAGCCATAAATCATTAGATTATATTTTTTGAGTAATGAACATGCAAAACGTTTAAGGTTTGTTTTTATGATGGCTGAATTAATGTTGTTTTAAAGCATTTAAATGCATTATGGTTACTTCCCATTAGATATTGCGCTGAAGTCTTTCTTTTTGTCTACAGGATTTCAGGTCAAGTGAAGGGTCAGGGCTGGCTGCATCCGGAACACTGAAGAGAAGCGGTGAGTTACTTTACCTGAACCTGATTCAGCTTTATTGAGCAAAGTGTCTCGTGACAACATGCGTTTGGTTTGGGGAATATGCACCCGAACCACTAATTTAGTAGTGTAATATTATTTTCACTAGAGTCATGGTTACAGTAGACAGGACTTAAGGTGGGCATCTACAGACCAAAATTCTTCCGATCCCAAATCTGATTGTCCGAAACGATCGTAAATCTAATTGGAAGAGCCGATCGAATATCCCCACCTTGCACTGGCAATCGTCCAGAGATTTCAGCTTGAAAACTATTAAAGGACTGGTTCTGGTTGATTGGGTCAATGGAAATTTTTCCATCTTGCCTGATCAGGTTTTTTTCGATAGACCGAAAATCCGAAAAATGTGTCTTCGATAATCCGATCAATTCGATCAAATTGATAGAATCAATCAGAATATCAATGCCGTGTATGCCTACCTTTAGAGGGTTTTACAGAGGTGCCAAACTTTCCCCAGGCTAGGGGCTGCACTAGCAGCTTGTACCAGGCCACTTGCTAATCTCCACCCCTGAACCACCCAGACCCCTCCTGCCCAGTCTCCACCCCTGATCTATCCATACTCCACCCTAGCCCTGTCCATTCAAGGTCCTGTGAGCCAACATTTTCCCGAGCAGTCTGCATCCAGGCTGCAGGGTTGGGCACGTTGGGCTTAAACTCAGTGTATGCATAGTTATAGTTTATTTACTTTCAGTTGGGTGAACATAGAAAACCCTCAAACCTGTTTTTACATAGTTTGTGTTGATCAGGCCTGGTTCACACTTGTAACTGATGGCATATTGTAACGTACACAATCGTACGTGATTTACCAGGATAGTTTGTCTAAATGACAGATGTTGGACAGACTTTTGATCAATAAATTGACTTGTAGTCTTTGAAAAAAAAAGTGTCCCAGGCGACATTTTGCTGTTACCAATTTTGCATCCCTTTGAAAACCACATGATTGATCAAAATTTACCAAAATGTCTGATCAAGTTTTCAGCCAATTTGGATTAGAGTGCGACCGAGATCTGACCTTCCAACCAAAGATTTTCGGCTTGACCTAAATATTGTTCAGGCTGGTCCATCGTTGTGTACCGGGCCTTGGACTCTTGGTAACCAGGTTATTTTATTGTTCTCCAACCAATCTGATAAAAAGAAACAGATACGGGATCAAGCAAGCTGAAATTATCAACCCACGTGTACTATGTTTATTCATATGGTAATGTGGCCATACATGCAACAATACTAATTGTGTGATCACAGTATCATATGATTTATATTGGTCCAACTTATAATGTCAAGCACTTCTGAAAGGGAGAAAAATCAGACCTATCATTGGAAAATCACCACACACAAGGTAGGTGAGTGCTTTCTTTAGCTATAGATAGCAGCTAAAATAAGCAAGGTACATGGGAGTGGTTGCTCCTATCTGCCTTTCACTTACACATTTTATTAAAATTAAAGGATAACTAGGTCAGTCCGGGACTAGTCCTGTATTCAGGGCCGGCCTTTGATATGGGCGACCACTGCGACCGCACGGGTAACAATACCAGGGGGGGGTGCCAGCTGGGAGTCTTAGGTCACCTGTAGGTCAAAGTTGTGCATCAGTGCCACAGCCCCTCCAGTTAGGATTCTGCAGATCAAATTAATGTATCAGCACCACCCCACATACTAAGCCCCAACACACATAAGCCTTACTTAAGATATTTGTATGCTGTGCTGTTCTTTCTGTGCATTTCGTATGTTACGTGTTACATAATAAGGTATGCACGATATATACAAGCACGCACGGAAGATACTGAAGGACAGGTGGTTGATTTGAAGCAGGCTAAGGAAAGCAGCATTCAACAGTGTATTGTGTGTGCCCTGGGTGTTTTTTGGACAGGGTGCTATGCGCCAGTAACAAATCTTGCACAGGGTCCGATTTATCCTAAGGCTGGCCCTGCCTGTATTAAAGACAGTGCTGAAGCCAGGAGGAAGACTGGCCGAATCAGTTTTCTTTATGCTGGTGCTCCTCGCAAAATCAATATCGGGAGGTAGGAATTACCAATCCTATATCCCTGTCCCTAGAACTTTTCATTTTAACTGTTTTTAAAAACAACTTTATACACACAATAGTTCTCCTTTTAGTCATTTTTTGTGTGTTTATTCACACGGTAAAGAAAGGATTACATTCCCCTTTAAGGTGGTAGAAATGAAGCGGAGCTTGGATTTTACAAAAGAACTAATATAAACATAAGTCTGTAGTCACTTATGCTGGCCATTCAATATAAGGACGTTGGAGAGATTTGATTGTCAAATCTATTTTCTATCTTTAGAGTGTTTGCTGGTGTTCTGTGGTTCTCTCATCCTAGTGACGTTCCCCCCTAACCTATTCACAATCCAGCCATGCATCTGTTCGGATGTCATGTTTACATTGGAAGGTGAGTTTGCAGTGTATAGGGACCTACACTTTAGTCCTTAATGATTGTGCAGCTGATATACACAGATGGGGAGCTATAAAACAGATGGGGAGCTATAAAAGCAATTTTGCAGCATGACAGGGATTTATTTTATATTTAATTATTTTAAACATTTTTTTGCTGCTGAGGGGGTTAAGGTTTGTACACATGCTCAATATGGTCCCGGCCCGCAACCCCCGATGCCTACATGTGACGAACGGGCGAAACGCCCGTTCATTACGTGTAGCAGCTGTGGGTCACGGGTCGGGACGCACATCGTGTGGGTGTACGAGCCTTTACCCTATAGTTTTCAGGTATAGGAAAGTTTCCTCCCAAATGACAAATAAACAAATAAGTCATTACAGCTGTAACAATGGTAGTAAATGCGTCATTAAAGGAGGACTAAATCCATTTTTTATACTCCAGAATCTGAAAACAACCCCCCTAAAAACACCAATAAGCTATATAATATGACTTCAGTAAATTGCATTAAAGTAAATGTAAACCTGTTAAGAACTGGATGAAGTATCTGTGTGTATGTGCAGTGTCAGACCACACCTCCTGCCTCAGTCACATGCTTCCTTGCTTTATCTGTCCTGTAAAAGGATTGGATAGAGATTATTAATGGGTGTGACCAACTGTAACAAGTTTCTGCCATAGCTAAAGACTGAGCATGGGCAGAACATAATGGTCGTTGACCAGACTGTGTGATATTAGAATGCTGTGATATTAAGCACAAACCATATATTATTTAGGGAAATTTCCCAGCACCCATATCAAAATGAGAAGTAAGACACTGATTACTGGCTTTATATCAAGGTGTTCTGCCTTCTGGTTCAGTGTTGTTCTGTGGCTTTAGTTGTCCTTTAATGTGTCATATAACATTATATATTGCAGAGATAATCTTTTAAGAGAACTTGCCCAGACATTGACCCAGTGTAATAAAGATAATTATATGACTTCCCCGTAACCTTACAATTCATATTATCTGCAAATTAAAATAAATGACTAAATTGTTTTAAATGAAGAGACTAATCTTATTAACAAAATGTTCTAATTATCCAATATTTATGCTAAGTATAGGCCTTTTAATGGGACGGCTGGTAATAATGGAAACGGCCCACTATGTGCACGCGACCAACGTTTTCATTAGAATGATAGTCATATGAAAACCCGACAAAATGCACAGAAAAGAAAAACAGAAAACAGCACTGATGCATTGTGGGGCCTGAAGGTGTCCATACACTGCAGCTTACCTGCTCACGTCTACCTCATTCCGAATATTTCATGCAAACATTCTATTTATACGGGCCATCATTGGGATATGTTGGGACACCTCACTTCCTCCTCTGTTACACAGGTAAGACAATCCCAAGACACGCCCTCCTCCCGAATGTAAGGAACATTCCACCATAGATTATACACTTAACCCCCTAAGTGAACAAACATAGCAAACAACTAACTATAAAACATGATACAAAATGAATATTAAAATAGGTAGCAGAGATGTAACATAGGTAGCAGCTTAATGTGTTACTTAAAGTAACGTGCACGCCCATCTATTTAACACCAGTCAAATGTTTGCAAGGCTGGAAATTACTATGTTTGAGTTTAGCATACTTCTCCCCTTGGATTCACCAAGGCAACCCCATTTTAAAGGGGCTGTCCCAATTTCCTGACCACCTGCATTTGTTCCATGGTGGGTGGGGCTTGCTGGTTTTATGGGCATGACCAGGGTGATCTGGGGCATGGCTGGCAGTCCAGGATGTAGGTGAGCAGGTTTGAATAGGCACTACCCATGTCATGGCCACCCGAAAACTAGGAAGTATAATTCAGAAAGCAAAGTGTGAGTAAATAAAGTAACTAAAGACCCCCACTAAAAAACAACATCAGTCATTATTTCCCTGTTTGTTTCCAAGTGATATATTGGCACATCCTTTCTATCAGAATTTGCATGCCACATCATACAGAAATTTCCTGAACAGGTTTGCAGCAAATGTCTGTTAAACCTGTCCTCATGCCCCAGGGAATGTATTGTAGTGATGTCAAAGCATCAACATTTGATTACTGGTACAGTCATTTCTCAAACTAATGATTATGTCAAGAAAACATCAAGGGTGAAAAATGACACCTATGGGGTTCCCAAAATGACACAGTTCTGGAACAATTACAGAAATGTCTTTTGTGTATATTATTATGTCATCTTTTATAGGTGTCGATTTGTATTATTAACAAAATAAATTGTCACTAAAGCCTCGTACACATGTGCGATTGCGGGTCCCCACCCGCAACGCACGATGTGTCTGAACGTTCATTTCGGCCCTTTATTGGCCTAAACAGCCAGTCGGTCGGCCAATGATCCCCGACCAAACGTCCGTTTTGGCCAATAAAGTGCCCATACATGGGCCGATTATTGGCCAAAACGATCGTTCGGACACATCGTGCGTCACGGGTCAGGATCCGCGATCACGTGTGTACAAACCTTATGTGTCAGAAACTGGAAACGTGGAAAAGGAAAATGCAACTCCAACCAGTGTGATTCATATCTCATTTACTGTAAGGATGAATGGGAATTCAATTTGTGATTGGACTTACTGGCGGGGCTGGTTTAACCATAAGGGTGAACTGGGCATTAGTTTTGAACAGCACTTTCTGAGTGAAATATTCCTTTAACATCCCTTAAGAAAGACTCCAGTATCACAATCCTGCCTGCAGTTAAGGGAAGATGCATGGTGGTACAACTCGGTCTACCACGCTAAGGTGGCTGATAACTACATGTATGAGGCACTAGCATGGGATCTAACCAGCCACTGCAAGAAAAAGGTCATAGATTTATTACAACAGCTTCAAAAGGGAAAAAGCCATTGATCAAGCAACGTATCGTTGCCTCCACCACGGTGAGACCCATCCATGTATATATGGACTCACTAAGCTACACAGGGAACAAACCCCAACCAGACCTACAATCAGAAGCACAAGCTATGTAACATCCAAATTATCAAAAACAAGTAGTAAACATTTTAGTGCCATTAGATGGAAATTGTAAGTATCACATCCAGAATTCCCAGAATTTCACTTGGCACAGAGGAAACAATGGTGTCCTATGAAGTAACAACCCTTTTTACATGTATACCCACCACTGAGGCTGTTGAAATGGGGAGGGAATGGCTGTCCCAAGACAACAGTGTGATTATCACCTTTTTCAAGTATGAGAATAAGTTTTACAACCAGAAACATAAATGTACTATCTCCAGTTTCACATCTATTGTGTCGAACATTACGCATAGAAAATGGAAACAAAGGCTCATGGCCAAATGTAAAAACCTATGGTATAGGAAAATACGGCTGTTTAATACCAACACTACGAAATAACCATACCTCGCCTTAATAAATACGGCTGGGATTACACCCAGCTACTGCTTCAGATAAATTGATGACACCTGGGTTAAAATTCATAAGAAGGAAGTAAAAGCCTTCACAGGATACAGCAACGCTGTGAACCAAAACATCAGATATCCAAGGGAATAGGTACAAAACAACACACTGGCTTTCATGGACTGCTTGGTAGACGTCAGGAGGAATAGTAAGCTGGATGAAGAGGTTTACAGAAAAGCAACCCCCACAGACCACTTGATGTTTGGCTCCCAACAAAAGAAAATTAAACATCCCTGAGGAGCCCTTAAATCTTTCGGATATCCAAACAGGGCCTTAATTAAAACTGGAAGAAGGAAAAAAAAGAACACCAATACCACCAGTGAAGGTGAGAAACATTTTAAGAGACAACAAATACAAATCCCTGTAATCTTTAAAGGGTAAATCCCCCTAATAAAAACCTTTAGTATGTTACTCAGAGCCCCCAAAACCTAGGATTCGTTTTGCTTAAAATAATGTTCCCAGACAGAGAAATTTTACTTCACTGCTGCTGCTAAGTGCTTTCTGTTCACAAGCAGCAGCAGAGGAGGCTCATTCCAATAATGGCAGGAAGGCATTGGCCATGATGTCACTGTCTGGGAACATTATTAAACTTTTTAAGCAAAACGAAACCTAGGCTTTTATTGAGGGTGGACATACCCTTTAAAATCAGCAACACACTGAGGCAATAAACTGTTGCATCCAAAAGACCCAATACAGAAACACATCTAAAATTCAAGCCTAACTGATTTAACAGAATGTCAGATATACCATGACCTGGATGAATGAGAACCTTCACAAGCATACAGAAATAATTAAATCAATGTTTGTATTATTAGATACAATGGGAAATCCTATGGGATTTCCTACATAAGTATCTTCTCTCCTCCCAGGCTGTAGTTTCCACTATTAGTTCACGCTGGAGGTGAATTAACTGGAACACTGTTGAGGAATGGGAAAGATATTGTATAATCACACCGAAAACAGAGTTCACAGAACAGTTTACATTGTAGCCTGTGGTAAAAACCAAGATAAACCAATAAAAACTATGATTTCATTAGTTTGTCCAATATTTAGATGGGGAGAAACCAATCCATACCCAGACTTAAAATGGGTATACACAGTACCAATAAAGCCCCGATAGCTTCATATCCGACAGTATCGGGGCTTTATCGGTACTGTGTGTACCTTACTTTTCCGAACGAGCGTGCAGCCGCCGAACGATTGGGTCGGCCCAACGCTCGTTCGGAAAAGAGGTAAAATTTCCCTCGGCCACGGTAAACTCCCTGTAGGGGTGTCGCCCATGGCTGAGGGAACACAGAGTCCTTGCAGAGCCTGTCTGTCATCTTTCAAAGATCTTTCAGGTGTGTGTATATCTAGCTTTAGCTGTGATCACAAATGTGTTTTATTAACTCACACAACATGTTTTGGGGGACACGCACCCCTTATCAAGTGCATCAGACTTGAGAAGTTATTGTTCTGGAGTAAATATTGTGAATTTCCCTAATTAATATTATTTGGTTGCATCCACTTTAGATTATGGAAAACAATAGAAATCTTATGGCTGAGATATGATGGAAGCACAGTGATATACACTAATACCGACTATTCCCCTACCCCCCTGCTACCTCTCTCCTTTTCATTTGGTTGCCCGCCCTAGTACGCTGTTATCTCTCTATTTTATTACCCCCCTCTCATTCCTAAGTATATTCGGGGGGGGGGGGGGGGAGTTATTATCTTGTTATCTTATGTAATTAGCTTTTTACTTTCTGTTAACCTTTGTTTAGTACAGCTCTGACCTGAGGAAGAGGGTTGATCCCTAAAAAGTGTGTCTACTAAAATAAACTGTTAGTCCGTTAAAAGTATCACAGTACTTTTTACTACATATATTGGACTAATACGGGAAAACAATCATTATTTTTACCAATAAAAATAAACACACCGGGATGGATTTTATTTATGGTAATTTGTTTATTAAAATATTTCCCTGTAGACCAATAAAACACTGTTGTGTTTTTATTCGAGAAAATGTTAGTTTATTGTCTTTGAAATAAAATGTGATGTTTTTGTCAGGGTGGCAAACTGTGTTATCTTATCATCTGCTTCTAGTTGGGCTGCCCAGAAAGCAGGTATACCCAGCCTTGCTACAGACCTTTGGTGCAGGGAATCTCAAATTGTGTGCCTCCAGATGTTTGATAACTACAACTCCCAGCATTCCCTTGAATCCCTCTGTTGTTGAAGAATGTTGGGAGTTGTGGTCAAACATCTGGAGGCACACTGAGAATATTTCTCTATATAAATGATAAATTGCTGTGTTTTTCTTATATTTTTTGCCTCTAAATGCACTACTGCCACTTATTACGGTCCTATTATGATTGCAGCATAATACATAGCTCCTTACTCACAGCAGTGATTAAAAGACTTTTAACTTTATCCAACTTTTGTTGGATAATTGGGATTTATAACCTGACCCCCCTATAGACAGGTTGCTTGGCACTTAAGGTGGCCATAGACGGATCAATTTCATTGGCCGATATACCTATTGGTCAAAAAAAAAATTTCACTGCAGTTTCTCTGGCAGACACCATAAACAGAGCGATACCCGATATCAGCCGATACTATCCCAACGTCTATGGCCACCATTAGACAAGCAACTTGTACTGCTCTATGGGAAGAGGAGGGGGGAGCAATCGAGGTCTGGAGAAGTTGGAGAACAATGCTATTGCTCCACCAACATAGTTGACTCATACCAGAAAACAACAGTATAAAGTACCATGGAGCCAAGTTTTCTAAACTGGCACACTTCCAGCACCCATCCACCAGAGGAAGTATAGCAGGCCAAAATATCTATTGCATTAAAAATCTGTCCCCGGTAGTTAAAATAAATGTCACAATACCTTCCCAAACCACCCTTCCTCCTCTAATAGTACTCACTGTGAGGACATAAACCACTAGGACCTCACCCCAATTTCCTTAAACATATCATGAAGACAGCTTGTAGCCCTGTCCTGTTGCAGAGCACATCTTTCTGTTGATTATGTTTGGGAGCTGTCAAGGGAGTGGAGCAAGATTGCACTGCAAGCCAGACATTGTGGCTTCTTTTTGCAAAAGCAAATCCAAGGGGCAGGAACTAGCAGTTACATTAGGGTAGTAGGGGTTTTAGGAGGGTATTGCACCTTTAATTTTCCAAGAACACAAAGAGCATTGATTATCTCTAGCACCTCACCCATTCATATGTATTGACCTGAATCTGACACGCAATTCACCACTCACCTGCACAATTAATATTATTAATAATAATATTATTATTGTTATTATTATTATTCCATTCACATCCTACTCCTTTCTTATTCGTACCCTTTCTCTCTATTCCAGTCTGCTTACCATTTCCCTTTTAAGTTTCTCCTCCTATTCTGCCCCCCTTATTTCACACATTGGGCCATACAGTTTAATCTACCCACTTCATTTCAGATCTCTATTATCAGTATCCCCTCCTTAATTAATTCAGCACTCCTTTCTTTCTCCCTATTTCATTTTGCTTCCCCTTGATTTCATTCAGATTACTTTTTTATTCACTAGAAAAATCACATAGAGGAAAAAACCTCTGAAGACCTCTAAAAAATGACCCCTAATAGCACTCGTAGCGTAATGCAGGTAAGTATATGTATGATAAGGGCTCCTATTGTAAAACACCTGATCTAACGAAGTAACAATTGGTAAAACATGGGTGGTTTCAGACAGCTACAATTAATACACTTGTATAAGCATGCATATAATAAATTAATAAATTCAATTATTTGTGAAGCCATAACACATATAATACATGAATAACCCCTAAGGCTGGTAACACACAGGGCTATTTTTTGTCCTGACCGAGCGTTTGCTGCGAGCGAGCGCTCGGCTTGGAATAAATGACTGTTGGTCGTGGCCAACAGTGCACGTGACCGACCGATTTACCAACGGACCTAATCGCCCATTCGTCTGGTTTGGACAACCAGCCAACCAAGCTTGGTCACAGTGGTGGGCCTCACGGGGACTCCAGTCATTTGGACTGCTCTTTACTTGTCACTGTGGGCATTAACATATTTACCTGTCACTGTGGGCATTATCCATGTAATATGGACTCACTAAGCTACACAGGGAACAAACCCCAACCAGACCTACAATCAGAAGCACACAAGCTAGTAACATCCAAATTATCAAAAACAGTAGTAAACATTTAGTGCCATTAGATGGAAATTGTAAGTATCCATCCAGAATTCCCAGAATTCACTTGGCACAGAGGAAACAATGGTGTCCTATGAAGTAACAACCCTTTTTAATGATTACCCACCACTGGTGTTGAAATGGGGAGGGAATGGCGTGCCCAAGACAACGTGTGATTATCACCTTTTTCAAGTATGAGAAAAGTTTTACAACCAGAAACATAAATGTACTATCTCCAGTTCACATCTATTGTGCGAACATACGCATAGAAAATGGAAACAAAGGCTCATGGCCAAATGAAAAACCTATGGTATAGGAAAAACGGCTGTTTAATACCAACACTACGAAATAACCATACCTCGCCTTATAAATACGGTGGGATTACACCCAGCTACTGCCTCAGATAAATTGATGCACCTGGGTTAAAATTCATAAGAAGGAAGTAAAAGCCTTCACAGGATACAGCAACGTGTGAACCAAAACATCAGATATCCAAGGGAATAGGTACAAAACAACACACTGGCTTTCATGGACTGCTTGGTGACGTCAGGAGGAATAGTAAGCTGGATGAAGAGGTTTACAGAAAAGCAACCCCACAGACCACTTGATGTTTGGCTCCCAACAAAAGAAATTAAACATCCCTGAGAGCCTTAAATCTTTCGGATATCCAAACAGGGCCTAATTAAAACTGGAGAAGGAAAAAAAGAACACCAATACCACCAGTGAAGGTGAGAAACATTTTAAGAGACAACAAATACAAATCCCTGTAATCTTTAAAGGGTAAATCCCCCTAATAAAAACCTTTAGTATGTTACTCAGAGCCCCCAAAACCTAGGATTCGTTTTGCTTAAAATAATGTTCCCAGACAGAGAAATTTACTTGGGAGTGACCCAAGCCTAAGAAAAACCATTTACCTGTAGAAGAAAACAACAGGGGCACTCTAATGGCATAAACTATAGGAAGTAACTAGCCTCACAAAACATGCGAGGCTCAATAACTGTAGCACCCAAATGAATCGTCCAGCCAACAAAATACAACATACATAAAATTTATTAACCTCATATAGGTCAAAACAGTAATATTGCACAAAAATATATACAGAAAGACTCCTAATACCAGATAAATCTGGTATTAGGAGTGCTTTCTGTATATATTTTTGTGCAATATTACTGTTTTGACCTATATGAGGATATAAATATTTATGTATTGTGTATTTTGTTGGCTGGACGATTCATTTTTTGTGCTACAGTTATTTGAGCCTCGCATGTTTGGTGAGGCTAGTTACTTCCTATAGTTATGCCATTAGAGTGCCCCTGTTGTTTTCTTCTACAGGGTAAATGGGTTTTAGGGCTTGGGTCACTCCCAACCACTCTTTTTTGTTATAGTATGTTATAGTTGTATACCATGCACCACCACCTATTTAGTGGATACATGGTTTTTTAGGTTAACCATACTTGTACCTACCCTCTTTTTCTCCAGAGAAATTTTACTTCACTGCTGCTGCTAAGTGCTTTCTGTTCACAAGCAGCAGCAGAGGAGGCTCATTCCAATAATGGCAGGAAGGCATTGGCCATGATGTCACTGTCTGGGAACATTATTAAAATTTTTAAGCAAAACGAAACCTAGGCTTTTATGAGGGGGGACATAACCTTTAAAATCAGCAACACACTGAGGCAATAAACTGTTGCATCCAAAAGACCCAATACAGAAAACACATCTAAAATTCAAGCCTAACTGATTTAACAGAATGTCAGATATACCATGACCTGGATGAATGAGAACCTTCACAAGCATACAGAAATAATTAAATCAATGTTTGTATTATTAGATACAATGGGAAATCCTATGGGATTTCCTACATAAGTATCTTCTCTCCTCCCGGCTGTAGTTTCCACTATTAGTTCACGCTGGAGGTGAATTAACTGGAACACTGTTGAGGAATGGGAAAGATATTGTATAATCACACCGAAAAAAGAGTTCACAGAACAGTTTACATTGTAGCCTGTGGTAAAAACCAAGATAAACCAATAAAAACTATGATTTCATTAGTTTGTCCAAATTTAGAGGGGAGAAACCAATCCCTACCCAGACTTAAAATGGGTATACACAGTACCAATAAGCCCCGATACCTTCATATCCGACAGTATCGGGGCTTTATCGGTACTGTGTGTACCTTACTTTTCCGAACGAGCGTGCAGCCGCCGAACGATTGGGTCGGCCCAACGCTCGTTCGGAAAAGAGGTAAAATTCCCTCGGCCACGGTAAACTCCCTGTAGGGGTGTCGTCCATGGCTGAGGGAACACAGAGTCCTTGCAGAGCCGTTGTCATCTTTCAAGATCTTTCAGGTGTGTGTATATCTAGCTTTAGCTGTGATCACAAATGTGTTTTATTAACTCACACAACATGTTTTGGGGGACACGCACCCCTTATCAAGTGCATCAGACTTGAGAAGTTATTGTTCTGGAGTAAATATTGTGAATTTCCCTAATTAATATTATTTGGTTGCATCACTTTAGATTATGGAAAACAATAGAAATCTTATGGTAGATATGATGGAAGCACAGTGATATACACTAATACCGACTATTTATCTAACTCTGCTATCTATCTATCTATCTATCTATCTAATGCTGCTATCTAACTCTGCTATCTATCTAGTAGGAGAAGGCCGGGAGCGCAGAGGCCGTCTGTATGTTCTGCGCCGTCGCGCGCGTGACGTCATCACGCCGGCGTGCGCGTGACGTCATCGCGCCGGCGTGCGCGTGACGTCATCGCGCCGGCAGAGTCCGCCGGGGAGTCCGGAACTAGGGGCACAAGTCAGGAAAACATTCGGGGCACTTTGCAAAACATCCGGGGCACGTGCCCCGAATGTTTTAACGTAGATACGCCACTGGGTACAAGAATGTCTCCCTGGCCAAAGGTGTGGGCAAGCATCTGACAAATAATGCCCAAAGTGACAGGTAATATATATTAAATGCCCACAGTGACAGGTAAATATATAAATGCCCACAGTGACAGGTAAATATAAAATGCCCACAGTGACAGGCAATATTATTAAATGCCCACAGTGGCAGGTAAATTATAATGCCCACAGTGACAGGCAAATATATTAAATGCCCACGTGACAGGTAAATATAATAATGCCCAAAGTGACAGGTAATATATATTAAATGCCCACAGTGACAGGTAAATATGTAATGCCCACAGTGACAAGTAAGAGCAGTCCAAATGACTGGAGTCCCCGTGGGCCCACCACTGTGACCAAGCTTGGTTGGCTGGTTGTCCAAACCAGACGAATGGGCGATAGGTCCGTTGGTAAATCGGTCGGTCACGTGCACTGTTGGCCACGACCAACAGTCATTTATTCCAAGCCGAGCGCTCGCTCGCAGCAACGCTCGGTCAGGACAAAAAATAGCCCTGTGTGTTACCAGCCTTAGGGTTATTCATGTATTATATGTGTATGGCTTCACAAAATTGAATTTATTAATTTATTATATGCATGCTTATACAAGTGTATTAATTGTAGCTGTCTGAAACCACCCATGTTTTACCAATTGTTACTTCGTTAGATCAGGTGTTTTACATAGGAGCCTTATCATACATATACTTACCTGCATTACGCTACGAGTGCTATTAGGGGTTTTTTAGAGGTCTTCGAGGTTTTTTCCTCTATGTGATTTTTCTAGTGAATAAAAAAGTAATCTGAATGAAATCAGGGGAAGCAAAATGAAATAGGGAGAAAGAAAGGAGTGCTGAATTAATTAAGGAGGGGATACTGATAATAGAGATCTGAATGAAGTGGGTAGATTAAACTGTATGGCCCAGTGTGAAATAAGGGGGGCAGAATGGAGGAGAAACTTAAAAGGGAAATGGTAAGCAGACTGGAATAGAGAGAAAGGGTACGAATAAGAAAGGAGTAGGATGTGAATGGAATAATAATAATAACAATAATATATTATTATTAATAATATTAATTGTGCAGGTGAGTGGTGAATTGCGTGTCAGATTCAGGTCAATACATATGAAATGGGGGAGATAATAAAATACAAACTAATCCAAAAAGGCCGATAGCTTAAGTCCCTATTGAGACCTGAGGAGATATCGTTTTCATTGTATCCACATGGGAGAATTTTCATCTAGAGCCATGGACCTATGGACAGACTTATATCCAGAGGTCCCATAAGTCGGATCAATCGGATTAATCGGAACATGAAGGAGCACAATAGGGACTTTGAGCTATCGGCCTTTTTGAATTAGTTTTGTATTTTATTTATATACATTTATTCCATTTTTGATTGGTTTAACAACGTATTGTGTATGCATATATAGCATGTTTTCCAATAATGAATTCCATATGTATATACCATCATGCACGTATTATTGTATCTCTGTACACATAATCCATGGTGGCCATTCTTGCAGGCAACTATGTAGAATAACCCACACCCCTTGACTGTGCATGGCGACTTTATTTTTCTTTCCACTTCCTTTAACCCTTCCATTCCACCACCCCCCCGAACCCTTCATTCCTCCTCTTCCTTAAATAACCACACACCACCCCTTATTTCGTTGTAGTGTTGACCACAGCTTTTATTAGGTTTTTTAACATAACAGCCCAATTCATGGTTTTATATATATATATCCTAGTAAAAACATCTTAAATGTAACAATTCATTTTACTGAGTATTTTAAACGCCTTGCCGGTTTGAGGGTCCCGCCAGTCTGCCCCAGTCACTTGCCAAAGCTTGATTTAAAACCTCGGTCCACCAGCGGCAACTCCCAGCTCGATGTCCACGCTGTTAACGATTTCTTTAAAATTCACACCCCTAATGGTAGCCACTACCTGTGCCCCATGAATTATTCTGTCCTTTTATCCCCCGCCACCCCACCCTCCCGGGTTGACCAGGCCATCTCCTCCTTTCTGTTAATCTCACCACTCCACAAATTCCAGACTGGCAAGGAACCCCGCCACCACCTTGTCGGGCTGAAACTAAATAGCCCCCAAGGCCCCAAACCGACAAAGCTCTCTCCAAAACTCCTTGAACATTTAAATTGAACATGTCCAAGCCCACTTCATTTAAATGGACTCCATCTGAGCGGAAAGAGAGAAGGCTGGTGTTATATCTATATGACGGACCACCAGCCTCCATTTTGTTGCATATTTTGAGACACCCGATTAATCTTTATTCCTTGCTTCTCTATCGCTTCCCATGAATTAGCGTCATGCCAAAATTGTCCTGGGGACAATCTCCCCCATATAAGATGACTCCTTTGAAAACTGACCATAGTCGAAGACTCTTTCTATAATCCGTTTATTAAAATTTTCATTGGCAGACGCGCTAATTCATTACCCCCACGTGTAATAGTATAATCTTGGGGGGGCCCCTGAACTTTCGCTAGCTGAATACAAGTAGGACGACTTCGTCCCATTCCATACCTCTTCTGCTAACCCAATGTATCTCCATGTTATTTTGGAGACCTAGCTGTCGCCCATGAGTCGGCCTTTTTCTCCCGCCCTCTCTTCCGCCCAGTAAATATATGAATGGCCTACCAACCAGGTCTTGTATCGAGGCAGACCTACACGGTGACAATGTAAATCACAACTGAATATTTTAAACACCCCCCCCAAAGGTTTTTTAACATTCTATCCTTCCTGTTCTGACGTATGAACGAAACTGGTTGGATTCCCACCTGCCTATTCTTTTTATTACCTCCTCTGGTATCCCCCATCTAGCTGCTGTCTGTAGCTGCCCCGATTCTGAAGAAATGGCTACCATATTCTTTCTGATAAACCTAACTTCTCCAAACCTTTTCTTAATATGGCTCTAATTGATACTGCGACAGTGCTGTTCCATTCTGATGGATCAGAATAACCCCTTCCACCTTTGCTCTCAACATGTTTAATTCCGGTAACAATGTACAGGAATGTTTCTCCTCCCTTCTACTTGTGACAAATTGCCACACATGTCGTCCCTTTTTTGTTTTGGTTTCCCGTATTACAATCCTCACTGTCCCTTGTTACCAGCTAATATCCTCAGCTAAGATTCCTCCCCCATTCCTTGCTTGTTGCGGCTAACCGTATTCCGACAACCAAAAGGCTCCAAAAAAAGGCCCACGAAAAGCCACTTCGAATAACTTCCTTTCATATACCGAGTTCGCCAATAACCCTTAATTGGTCAAACACACCCTTCCATATATCCACTGTGATGTGGTCGTCTAAGGTCTAACCACCTTTTTTTCCCCTCCTGAAACCCTTTATTGCTTGTCTATTATAACTGCTTTTGTAACATCCTTTGAACCTCTTAACTTAAAAAGAAAACTTAGTGCTGACAATGTCTTATCCGCCATGCTCGCGGATACCCCTTGCTGAAAAAGTTGGACTCGTTTCCATATCATAAGTGTAACGTATCTTCTTCCGTGTGAATGCCCCCTATCTCTTGCTCCAGTACTTCCACTCTCCCATACTCGTGTGTACCCTGCCCTTGTAGACGGCGCCAAGGACGCTGTACCCAA
This sequence comes from Hymenochirus boettgeri, assembly GCA_019447015.1. Classification (NCBI taxonomy): domain Eukaryota; kingdom Metazoa; phylum Chordata; class Amphibia; order Anura; family Pipidae; genus Hymenochirus; species Hymenochirus boettgeri. The sequence goes on along the minus strand of CM033470.1, from coordinate 268,489,762 downwards.
GGAAGAATCTCCACTACACTAGATCCCCCAGGGCCTGTGGACAATTCTCTCCTACTTCTCTCGCCCCTGGGGCTAAACTCAAAACTTGTCCCACTGGAATCGAGAGGGGAGAATCAGCCACTCCGTTTTCCAAACCCGGGATATGTTTTGCACGGAATTGATATTTAATTTTAAACATGTTAAAACAGTTGCCGTAACAAGTCAAAACAGGTTGTGATCCAGTTGACAGATGGTTAATTGCATTTTACACTGACATTTTGTCGGATCTAAAAACTACCACTTTTGTCTTTTAATTGGGAACCCCAAGGACCACAGCAACCATAACTGGGAATAGCTCTAAAAATGTCAAGTTACCCATAGGCCTTTCTTCTCCCATTACACCGGCCAAGGACGGACACCATGCACCCTGCAGATATGCTCCAAAGCCAAGCCCGCCTGCTGCTCCGTAAACAACTGGAGGTCCTCATCCATATCCATTAGTGTTGCCAATAAACTTCCCATTAACTGTTCCAGAAATTTTTTCCACACAATCAAATCTTCCTTAATGGGCGGGTAATCCTAATATAGTGATGGGAGCTACGAATGCCTATGTTGCGAATGCTATCTCCTCGCGAAAATATGCGCCCCATCGGGATCCACTTGCATGCAAAATTTAGTTTTCCTATTAGGGACTGCAATTGTTTGTAACGTTACCTTTTTACTTGCTAGAGTGATTATTTAGCGTTCTATTATAATCGACTATTTTTTCTTCTGGTAACCTGCATTCCTGCAATACTGAATTTATCTCAATTCCTAAAAAAGTGAGACAAGTAAGGTTGCACACCGTTTTTTTTCCTGTGCTAACGGTATGCCAAATGTTCCGCAACCTCCTGAAAACATTTCAGCAGCCGCTCACATTTTGAAGATCGCCCGGGCCCACTAACAAAAATCGTCTAATAGTGTGTGACACTTTCCATTCCTGAATAATTCAACGACCCACTCCACAAAACAGCTAAAAGTTTCGAATAGTGAGCAGGATATTAAGCAACCCATTGGTAAAGCTCGGTCAACTGAAAATGCATTGTTGAATTGCACCCAGGAAAAACATGGATTCTGAGTGCACCAGTAATAGCCTAAAAGCTGCCTCTACGTCCGTCTTGGCCTCAGATGCTCCCACTCCTGCCTCAAATGACTCGTAGCGCAGCGTCAAACGAGGTGTTTTCGCTGTTGTCAGACTCTCTTCTATTTCATCGTTGACCGAGCTCCCTGCCGGGTAGGATAGATGGTGTATCATCCTATACTACCCGGTTCTTTCTTGGCACAGCCCTAACAGGGACACTATCAGGTTAGGCGGAGGTTCTTTAAAGGGGCCTGCCATCCTTCCCACGGAACCTCCTTTCTAGTTTACAAAATTAGTTTGGCTGTTCCTTGGCTGTTTTAAATTCTTACAAACAAATCTGGGGCCCTTTAATTTAGAAGGTATTTTAAAACCTTTGCAAAAACCATCTGTCAATAGCTGGGCCTTCCCTCTCAGGGTACCTATTGAGCCACATGCGCATCCTGTCTAGCTTCACCGGGTCACCCCCTTTTCCAATACCACCTGAACTCCTCCCCCTTCTTGCTCTTGCCTTCCTTCTTTTGAAACACTGTGACGTGTGTGTCCCTGCACAAAATGAACACTCATGTCTAAATTTGCATGAGAAACCCCCATTTGCACTGTCACACTCGTTAAATTGCCGACATACTCCTTTTTTGCTCTGGCTCCGCTGGCTCCTGCCCCCCAGAGCTCCCTGGAAAGGGCTGCCCACTTGATGCTGATGAACCTTGCAGACCTTTATTATTCATCACCCTCATCCATAAGGCGATATCCCGATGGTCCCAGCTAGCTCTGTTCGTACCCCCTCTTTGCCTAAACGCCTCATCGTAGCGAAACCTCCCAATTGTATCCAACATTGTTCTGCGTTGCGTTCCCCTATCACGCTGCCTAAAATAACAAGGCTTGTAGCCAGTTCCTGAAGTGCGCGGGATTAATCTAATTCTTCCGCTTCTCTCTCTTTTTCCTCTTTTTTGGGATCTCTAACTTTTTCCCATTTATCAAAGCTAAAAACGCTCTATGGGCAGCGGAATATCCATATTCTTTTTGCCAAATCTTCTCTTTGACCTCCTGTTTTAAATGCAACCCTAACGGGCCCTCATAACATATATGTATGGCCTTTTGCCAAATCTGGCACCCCCAACCCGATCACTGGTTCCACTTGTAGCGACCGACGTCTGTTCTTTCATTCCCTCCCTGTATACTTTGGAACGCTGACATGTTTGTTCCTGGGATCCGCTAACGATTCGACTGCCCCCACCCCTGGACCCACTAGCCACTGATCAGCCTCTGTTGCCTGCCCAACCCTGTTGGAGTAGTATGAGCTTCTAGTTGTCCTAGTAGTTGCCGTAAACCCCATAAGATATTCTCCCACTGGACCCGTCTGTTGCCCGCCGCCATTCTATTTTGTACCTGCTGTTGAACTGACTGTGTTAACACATTGTTGCATGTTGTGTGGGTGTATTGTGGTACCTGATATATTGGTGGGTATCGATGTGTTTGTCGCATCTGCCTCTGATCCCCTAGCGGACCGCTCCAGATCGACGTTGGCTCTTGACACGACCTGTTGTTGAAGAACATTTGCAGACGATGCTCTCAACGCGTCCTGTTTTGAAGAAGATTTGCTGACGATGTTGCCGTACCAAAACCTGGCCCTGATAGCTGAGGATTCTGAAAATTAAGGAATAGTTAATGGCTCGCCTGCAAAATTTAAAGTTGTAATAGGCAATTGCTGTTAAGGGTGCCAGCTCGAACTGCACCATCTCTGCTTGACCCCTTCCCTGTGTGTCACCTCTATTGGCCTACATAGCTCTGCCCAGGCCGCACTCTTTGGATGGCTCTCCCTTACCTGAGGGGCAATGTCTGTTATAAGATGGTGGGTTATGTATCCTAGTTGCCTCACCCGCCCGCCATCTTGGAGACCATCCCCCGCTAGCACTTGGGGTGGTAAGGGTCTTTTCCCTCCCGCTCCCCTGTCGACCTGTAGCTCAACCCCGCTCCTTCTCTCCTGGGGCCCGACCCCCACCATGTAAATCCCACTGCTCACTGTACCGCCCTCTCTGTAGCCGCCCACTGCCCTTTTCCTGGGGCCAAACCCCTGCCATATTAACTCCACTGCTTGATGGGAGGCTCTCCCTGTACGCCTCACTAACCTCCGTTCTTACTGATGTTTTGCTCCTCTGCTCTGCTTGAGACCTGCCTCTGTTCTGTGGCGCAGCCTTACCATGGCTACCTCCTGCTCTCCCTTTTCGGCTTCCCCTGCTCGGCCTCGCTCCTCTGCCGCAACCTTCCCTCGTGGCTCTCCTCTTGTCTCTGCAACCCTCACCCGGAGAGGCTCTCACTCCTCCTCCGTCAGTTCTTTGGTGGGGATGGACTCAGCCTTCAGGCACTCTGCTCCTCCTGGCCCTTTGCAATGCTGCGGGTCTCTCTTCCGTTCCATCCCTTGCTGCTACACTCTGAGTTTCTCCGGTGTCCAGCAGCCACGGACCCACTCCCACCCCTCTGTTCGGCCTCGACCCGAAACGCCTGATCAGCTCCTCCATTGTTCTCCCCGCGACGCTCTCCTTTCTGGTGCTGAGATGGCTTCCCGCTCCTCCCCTTCTTCCCATCAGCCCTTTCGACTCCCTCTCCTCTCCTCCCGCTTCTCGTTCCCCTCCACTCGCGCGCTGCCTGCATTGTCATGTGCCCCTCCCTCCACTCGCTGCTTCGTCCGGGCCTCCTTTCCAGCTCGATTTTAGAGCCTGGATTGCATATAGAAAGTCAATAGGAACAGGATTATAATCAATGCAGAAAAATCGAATCCGCAAGTAAATGTCCATTATACCTCGAATTTTCGAACGGAAGAGTTAAAAAGTAGCACCTTGAGAGTAAATCGAGTTTTCTCAAAAGACCTGGATATTTAAAACGTGTTCCCCAGACCATTCCCCAGGTCCCACAGCCATTTACATTAAGTTACCATTAATATTTTAGTTGTATTCCATTCAAACTTTTCAAACTATTTGCCTCCCATTGACTTTAATGGGTCATTTTTTTCAAACTTTCGAACTTTTTCAATAGTTCGAACATCGAAAACGCTCCGAACTTCATACGTTCGCCTCTCTCTACCCAGGGTGAGGACCGAAAATGCCTAGTGCCCCACACCAATGCCTTCAAAGTCCAGCTCTAGTGCCAATCCGCCCCACCCCAGTCCGGGACTGTTCCCAAACTGAACAATGAAAAGACACCAAAAAAATGGTCTTTGTCACATCTGACAACCAAGGGAAAAGGGACTGTTGAGAGAAATTAATACATGTGGATGACAAAAATTCCCTTGATAAATTTGTACTGTTCAAGATGTCATTGTGGTATTTGAGACTATGTCCCAGGTTTAAGACCTCCTGCAATTTGTCTTGGCCCTGTATAGAGGGAAATATGAGACACTCTACTCTGAGACATGCTATGAAAGGCATTGCTTTTTAGGACCAGTGCAGTCTGTGTGGCTAGCAGTATGATTAGTGGAAGTTTTACTTATAAATGACTTCTATATTAACTAAAAAAAACACCATATGTGCTTCTGGGAAACCAAGTAGTTAATACACAGTAAAAAAACAAAGGTTTTACATGCCTGTTCTGTGTGCAGACATAATTAATATTCCCCTGGATTAACCTTGTGTGATTATAGTTTTGAATAGTTTATTGATGTTTGTAGGCTATTATGTATGTATAATTTTATTATTATATGCGCTACTTACCAACTACCAACTACTTACCAAAGTATTCGAGTTTGGGTCGCGGACGGCCGCCCCACACCGACAGATATTCCGACCGACCGTGCCGTGGATCGACGGTCGGAATATGCTGGTGAGTACCAACCCTAAAGTGTCCAAAGGTGTGATCCAGTGGGCTTCCCTCGTGAGTAGTAGTCTTTTTCATAACAGTCCCAACTTATTCTGTACTGTTTCGATCACCATTCATTCAGCATACAACTCAGTTGATGTGGACTGTCTTATAATGCCAGGCGACTGACAATTCTTCAAACTGATATTACCCGATTATTGTCCGTGCTCTCTCTATTTCAGACCATTCTAATGGGATGACCTATGTTAGCCATATGGTCCCTAATGGGGTGGTAGTGGTCTTCCCAATGTAATAGAGACCACACGGACAAGTAATAAAATATATGGCATGGGTGCTTAAATATGTTGATCCTATCCCGTATTCTAATACGTTGTGCACAATGGGGGTGTGGGAATCAGTGCCTGTCAGGATGGAACGTCAGGTCTGACACCCCAAACACCTAAAGCACCCTGGTTTCTGGAAAGGGAGCCAAGAGGAGGAAGACTTGTGATAGAGGTCTGTACATCAGCATGGACCAGGAAGCTACGGAAATTCTTTCCTCTCCTTGTAGCAAAAATAGGTTTTGAGTTGTGAAAAGGCAGGCTTTTATCAGTATTCACAATACCCTAATTTTTTTTGTACACTCCTTGCTTTATTTCGTTAGTATACTGTGAGTATTGCACAACATAGGGTATTATAGCCTGATTCATATACATAACATGACACACCCGATATCAATTTTCCGTTTTCCACTCTCCTGTTCCCACCTTCAGGCACTTTATCCAATACATCAAAATGAGTGAAGAAACTATATTCAGATAAATGCTGCTAAGAAAAACACTATTTATTGCCCCATGTTTCGATCAACACACGATCCGATTTTCAAGCAAATTACACGGTATTATAGCCTGAGTATCACTTGAACCCATAGGTTTTGATACTTTGGTATGTGTTACTCCATCCCTTTCAGTCACCTAACTTAAATCATCCCTTTCAGCTGTCTTACATGCACATTCCCTCGGCTCCTTATTTTCCCTGTCACCAAGCCACGTGTCCAGGTGGGGTCAATGAGCAACTTTCCTTTGCTTTATCTGTTGTATTCAGTTGATCAACTGGACTTAAAGTTTAGTTCTTGTAGACGATTCATCTGACTGGCTTTCTCAATTCAGAATGACTTGTACAAGAATCTGTTGCAATTTAAGTATCCCTGAAAGTCCCAATTAGAATCACTGCCAGGTGTTAGGGACCTTCTAAATGCAAGGTGTGGATGCATTGAGGCTAAGGGATGTTATCGAAACTGCCCAGGTAAAGGTGTCAAAACAGCATTGTACATGCAGACATTGGTGTCGTACCCCCCCCACCTCTATCAGGCTTGATTTCTCTTCATTTTCACATAAATGGCCTCCTGACACCTCTCTTGAACACGTCATTAACTTTGCCAAATTTGACATTACAATCTTCAAAGGTATGCTCTTTTTCCTTAAGTTGCAGGTACCCGGCTGAGTCCTGACCCAGGAATTGGCTTTTCGGTACTGGGCCATACATTGGTGTAGTTTGGTCCCCTCACATACAAATTAAAGCAGTCTTCCACTGCACTGCGTATGATGTTGCTTTTCTTGTGTTTTCGGTACTAGGTCTTTCAGATGTACTAATTGCTGCCTTTGACCCTTGCTACATATGGGATGACCACATATTCTCCTGTTTTGCTTTCCCTTCACTGTTGGGATTCGTGTTTTTTCTTTCCTTAATGGCTCAGTACGGATTTGCACAAGTTTAAGGGCTCCTCTGAGATGTTTAATTTCTTTTGCCTTCGCCTGCGCTGGTGGAAATGTTCTCTGCTCTGTGTTGCAGGGTTCTGATGCAAAAAAGTTGGAGGGCACACTACTTATTCCTTTTCAGTGTTTATTTAAACAAAAAAAATACAGTTTTGGGGGATACAAATTCCCCTTCCTCAGGTATCTTTTTTGATACCTGAGAAAGCCAGTCGGATGAAGCGAAACATCTTCAAGAACTAAACTTTAAGTCCAGTTGAACATTGAATACACAGATATACCATGATCTGGATGAATGAGAACTTTTACAGTATAATGTCCTTTGCTATTTTTTTTATAGGATCCTTTTTGGGTAATATCACATTCAATATTTGGTTTGATTGATACTTCTTATCACTCCTATTGATACCTTGTTTTAATAAGATGTTGCGATTTATATTGTCATTTTTTGTATCTCGAATATGAAAAGGCAACTTGGAGTTATTCTTGTTGTTAAATTGTGTAGGTTTTGGTTTTTTGGGTTGGTTTGTATTGTTTGTCCTCCTGTTGGGGTGGGTGTGTGTTATGTTACTTACCTGTTTTAAGAAAGAAAGTGATGTATTCCTTGTCCTGATGACAGCTGATGTTGCATCTGATGCATGACACTTAACAGTTACGTTTTTTCTTTTTTTTTAAAAAAAGTCCTGTTGAATTTTCCACTCCTGATATTAAGAGATATATATATATTATATATATATATATTCGAGGGTAATATTCGGAGCACTCAGAGCACTGAATATTACCTCTGATGTATGATATTGTGTCTGGATTAAGCAGGGGTGCCCTACCATGAAGCAAACTGAAACATTTGCTTAGGGCGCCCCCCTGCAAGACAGCAGTTAAAAAAAAAATCCTCCTTCCTGGAATAGCTCATTTCCGAACCAGTCCACCATCAATGTTAATTCAGCCCTCCAGTTCACCAGTCAGAGTAAATAAGCCCACCATACCACCACCCCACAGCCATGCCTATGTTCCCTGATGAAGCCATGCCCGCTTCACGTGTCACGCCCCCCCATCTGCCGATAAGCGGCATTTAAAAGCTATTCTAGTTCGAACAGACTTCTCGAACTATCCCGGAATATGCGAGTAAAATGTCTATTATACCAATATGCGAGTAAATATCGAATTACGAAACCCCGGTAAATGTCTTATAACCAATATGCGAGAAAATCGAATTTCGAAACCCCGAGTAAAATGTCTATTATACCATATGCGAGTAAATATCGAATTATCGAAACCCAGAGTAAAATGTCTATTATACCAATACGCGAGTAAATATTGAATTATCGAATCCGTGAGTAAATGTCTATTATACCAATACGTGAGTAAATATCAATTATCGAATCCGTGAGTAGAATTCAATTATACCTATACTTGAGTAAATCGATACTGAATCCGCGAGTAAAATGTCTATTATACCTTATCGAGTAAATATCGAATCCGCGAATAAAATGTCCATTATGCCTATTTGCGAGTAAATATCGAATATCGAATCCGTGAGTAAAATGTCTATTATATCTATATGCGAGTAAGTATCAAATATCGAATCTGCGAGTAAAATATCTATTATACCAATACACAATTAAATATCGAATTATCGAATCCGCAAGTCGTTCATGGGATAATTATCGAATGTTAGAACGTACAAGAAGCAACATGTTCTCCGAAAAGCTAGAAAAGTTGTATAGCGGGAGATATAGGGGTGTATTTATGAGGTGAAATGTAGCTCACCTTGTAATATAATTTGGTTTATTTTTATGGCAATTTTCGGGGGGGAAGAGGGAAAAAAAGGGGGGAGGAAGCACGGAGGATCTTCAATCAAATGTCCATTTTGGCTGACAAAGTGCCTATACATGGAACAATTATAGGCCAAAATGTTTGCCACCCGTGATTGCACGTGTGTATGAACCTTATGAAGGAATCTCTAAATGTGGGAACTCCCAGGGATGTCTCCCGATGAAGATGAGAGAGAAACAGCACCCTCTTGTAAAAGCACAGGGTCCAGATTGTGTCAAAATATTTACAGGGAGATTCAATAAAAGTTCTTATCGTTTAAAATGGTGATAATTTTGCCCCAACCAATCAGATCTTATTTAACATTTGTAAGCTTACATCTGATTGGTTGGGGCAAATTGCACCATTTTAAATGAATAATTTTTATTGAATAACCCTGTTAGTTGTTATTAGACAAAGGGCTGCCAACCAAATGCTTGCAATAAGTTAAGTATGCTGAAGGGGTCTACCTTGGGGGTTCTGTTCAAATAGGGCTACCCATAGGTTAATAGTAAGGGAGATGAAAGATATAGCCTCCTCACAAAAACCACTGTAGATGAAGCAGGTATAGGGTCCCATCATAGTTTTTCTGAGGGGGCCAGTGACTTCTAATTACACACTGAGGGGAACCTCTTCTGCTCAATAAGGGATAAGATTTGAGACAGCATTTGGGAATCTGTGGGTGAATTAAGCAACATTTTTCAAGATGGGAGAATGTGTGTTGTAGTGTGTCTTCCAAAATGGTATGCTTGAGGCTATTGGGGAGTGGAAGAGTTGTTTGTGCAGTGGACCAGGAATTTAACTTTTGGGCATTGATTAAATGAGCCATTCGGCTAACTATTCTGTTATCAAAGGACCAGTTGGTGAGGTTCTAGTCAGGTGGAAAAGCTGAATTGTAAAATAAAGGTCAATTAGTAAAGGGGCAAGATAGTTAATTGAGTGGTGGTTATTACTGATCTTCACAGTGTGTTCTAAAAATGGGTTGGAGAGGGGTGGGGGGGGGACCTGGAGGGTAGGTTAACTCTAAGGGTCAATAAATCAGCTTGGAGGTCATCAATAGTATAAAAGGTTCAGGCATCTTTCTGCAGGATAGTCATAGTGTATAGTATTTGAGGTTAAATAAAGACATACATACATCTATTCCAACCTACTCAGCAATACCCCATTTTCCTGCCTAACTTTTGATCCAGAGGAAGGCAAAAAGAGTAGATAAGGAAGGCAAAAGATAGATAAGAATGGAACTCCTGCACCAGTGCTCAAATATAGATGTGAGGATATGCTGGGTGCCGCCACAATACTGCCACGATACCACGGCCAGTGGCATATAATCCAAGTATATATTCACTGATGCCTTACCCCAGACTTATGCAAAAAAAAAGATGTGATATTTTTACATTGTAATGTTTCGTTGTTGCATGACCTTCTTCAGACACTTTGAAGTGATAGAGTGCAAAGTGAGTTCATATAGAGAGAGAAATTAAGTCTGTGACCTCCATCTGGTGGTTATCCCTATATAAAGACAAAACATGTACAAATTGTAAATAATCAATATACATTTTGCAATCCATTTTGTATAATAAAAAGTGCTGGTGCATCAAACAAATGCTATAGTTTGAAAGATAAACATTAAAATATGCATGTTCAAGCCACTGTAACCCTTTTTCTCAAATATATAAATAGTAACTGGTTACTTAATATTGTAATTTTTACCAAAAATTACCTGTACTTATTAACTTGTATCTAAATATGTAAAGGGCAGGAATACAAACAAGTAGCACCATAAAAAGGATTTATTCAATAAATTCTATGTAGAATAAATGTAGCACTAGAAAAAGCATTTCAACCCCGTTTCGTATTTAAACCCTTTGGTTGTTAGTGTCTAGTGTTTACCCAAAAGGATTCTTTTCTTCATTTATAATAAATAAAGAGTGTCCAGTATTAAGATGCGTATTTCCTAATTCATTATTCTTAGAAAACCTCACAAAGGCTAGCCGGTTTTTTACACAGAAAGCCTGTTTTGTTATTTCTTAAGGAATAGTTCTCTCGCAAAGTGCGTCCATAGAGGATTAGAACCAGGAAGCAGTCGGAGATTTTCATCTCTCCATGTGTGTAGATCGCGCGAGAGCTAAATATATTTACCTCGTCACTAGCTCCTCTCAATTAATTGAGAACAGGAGGTAAGGCATGCTCCTTTACCTCCCATTCTTCAATCAATCATTAATGTATAGTTCCCTTTTTGAGAGAACTATTCCTTTAAAAACAGAAAACACACCAAAATCTATCTGGAAAGGAAACATAAAACATTAGTGGGTGTAATACACCCACTTCCCTCTCTTTCTTTTAGTAGTGAATATGGATTTTGTAGGTCTCATTTATTTCAATCTCTCAATACATTAACCAAGAAATGTTTGTACCTTACCAGCAAAACTTCCAGAATTAATCGGTGTATGCCTGATCGGCGTCGTAGTCGCCGTTGGCCCATCCTGACCAAGCGGAATCGAACGTCTGTACAAGCTTTAGGCAGGGTTCATAGGTCACTAAAGTTTGGACTAGATGGACATATGTATTATTTAACCTAATACTGGTATTATGTATGGATGTTTTACCCGAGGAAGGGGGCAGAGTAATCTCCTCGAAACATCTTTTATGGGGTTAACACAATAAAGACTTGTGTTTCATTAAGCAGTGTGCATCTCTTGCTCGTTTTGCTATTTGGAATATTGGTTCTTAATCCCCACTATAGAAATAAAAATTATGAAGCAGGTTTAAAGGGAAACTATAGTACGTATAAACTTTATTCAAAATCATTTAAAATTAAAGTACCTGGCCAGAGGAGGTTTTAGAGTTGGTACTTTCTACCTAATATAATATCTAAGAAGCAGAAGCACAAGAAAATTGCTTCTGCCAGACTTCCTGAGTGCTTCATCACTATCTTTATTTGGGAAGTCCATAATGCTCCTCAACAAAACAATATTGGGAGGTGGAAATAATTAATCCGTCCCAGTAGTATATTTGTACTTTAATATAAATACAATTAAGAAGAAATAGACATTTCCCTAAACCTCCACAATCACAGTATTGAGTGCAATAAAATGTGCAACGTTTGTCTGTCTTATTAATCACAGCAAGCAATAATACGTTATCTAACTGAGAAACCTAGTGTAACAGCTGTCATCTGATTGCACTTAACTATGTTGCAGGAAAGATTTTTGCTGGAATAAAAAATTATACAGATCTTGCATTAAATAAAAAAGTAATATTCCTTTAATGATCTGCCAGTGAGGTATATACCAATATATATATATACATGTAAACAGATATTACAATCATATATATAAAAAACAACAGTGTTGTCAGTGCCCTATTCATACAGTGTGAAAATAGTTCATAAAATATAAGTCTGTGTATCTGCACATAACAGTGATTAAACAAGTCTACCTAGAGACCACTTACCTTCAGCTGTTAACACAACTCCAGTGTGCTGCAATTCCGACTCACATGTGGTCTCCTCCACTGGTCAGCTCTCCTATCCTCACACTGTAGGCTCAACGTTTACTGGTGGTCTTACAATCTTATCACAACGCCGACGGTTAGCACTCTGGAGATCGTCTTAGACCCACGTGGCTGTCTCCAGCTTGCAGAAAGTTGTTCCGGTACCTGGATGTTCTCTCCACCCGTGATGATTCCAGTGAATGAGACACCCGGTCAATTGCGCAACTTTTGTTGTGACAGCCGAAGGTAAGTAAAGTGACGTTGCAAATCCAACCTTGGTGTAATATCTCCTTGACCTCACTTTGAATACCATTTAGTCATAAAAGTCATTCAGATAATTCATTAAAGAAACCAGAGAACAGGATCAATGCTCAACATGTAGAATACCTTGTGCGTGGAGGCTCAATCTGCACTAGAGAGATCCAAAGTAAACGTTGATTAATAGGTTCACAGATCATCTACTGATTGAGAGTGTAATACATTTTGTATTTTTGTATTATACTCTCCAATCGTAATGATCTGTGAACCTAGCTCTATGCTTATATGCACTAAGAAGTGCATGCAATTACCATTTTTGGTCGTATTGTATGTGCTCTGATAGTGTCCAATTGCAAAGCAGAACAACCGTGAACAGAAGTGCACGATCGCGCATCATTGCAACTGTGCGTTCTCCCCTGCGCTTAAGTGGGCCATGCCCTAAACCTTTATATGTCCTTTAATAAATGTGCACGTGTACCTACCAATAAATGTAACCTAATGCAAATTTTGTTAGTTACACAAATGTCCTTGATATGAATGAATATTTTGTATGTCTGATAAATAATAAAGCATGCTGTGATTGATTGGCCACATTCTGGAGAATTATCCAGGATTTTGTGTCTGATGTGTCATTGCCATTTGACACAGTCGACTGTTCCATATCATGCTTGCTTTAGTATCAATTGTTTCACAAGCTTCTTCTGTTCTTCTCTCCTTGACCCACAGGAGTGTGGGGTGTCTGTTACTGCAGTTCCCTGCCTTCTATTACTGCCTGTTCTCCTATGTCTTAGAGCACGCTGTATTACATTGTTAAGAGAATGGTTATAACAAGAGGCAGTAAACACAAGGTTAAATGACTGTGCCGCTCTGAACTGGTTGTATATTGCAACTACTAACAATGGGCCAGATTAATGAGATACGCTATATTTCCGGAGTTAAAGTCATGGTTATCAATTCAATATTACCAGCGCACCTACTTGAAACTCAAAGCCATAATGTGAAAATAAGGAACAAAGACTTCTGGTATTTACCATAAGCTCTTAGGAACACTATATCCTTAAAAGACTTTTACGGCATTCCACAAGCTAAATGCAAAACCAGAGCGCCAACTACAGACCGTTTTCGGCTTTACAGTTTCAGTTTAGTGCAGGCCTCTGGTTTTGCAGTGTGAAGCGTGTATTGGCGACAGACGTCGCCAATAATTAAATAGGATAGGGAGATAATAAAGGCTTTGAAATTCCCTTTTCAGCAATATGCAATAAGGAACAAAGCTCTTAGGAAAGCTATATCATTAAAAGACTTTTACAGCATTCCACAAGCTAAATGCAAAACCAGAGCGCCAACTACAGACGTTTCAACTTTATTGAGCCATCATCATTGTAGTGCAGGCCTCTGGTTTTGCAGTGTGAACACCTAATATTCAGGCCTCTGGCTTTGCAGTGTAAAAGCCATAATGTACAGCTGCCAGAACTTCTGGTGGTGCCAGGGGATGTGCTGGCTGTGCCAGGGGGTGTGCTGGTGGTGCCAGGGAGAGAATGCTGGGGGTGCGAGAGAGTGGCTGGTGAAGCCAGGGAGATGTGCTGGTAGTGCCAGGGGGAGATGTGCGGGGTGGTGCCAGGGGGAGGTCATAGTGACATCACAAAATATTAACCCTGACATGTTAAAAGCTATTTAACATATATATTTAACATATATATATGTTATTTAGATATAATAAGAAGTCACTAAGGTGCTATGCATTTTAGGGTCAGAATCCAAAACTGAGCTAAATTGGTGATGTCATAGTGATGTCATGCTGATGTCATAGTGATGTCATTGTGCTGATGTCATAGTGATGTCATGCTGATGTCATAGTGATATCGAAAACAAAACATAGGGTTAAGGTGGTATTACTCACAGGTGCTCTACCCCTGCACTGTCTGGCGGGCTCACACGCTTCCAATACCTCACGACCACAGAGGTGTGTGTGTCTATCCGGAAAATGCAAAAAAAAGTTTAGGAAACAGGCTGCATGCTCTCAGTTGCTTAAAACCCTTCCTTTATTACGAAAATCCACCAAGACACATGGCACTGGATACAAACATAGAAGGCAAACTCGAGGAACACAGGTGCCTGACGCGTTTCGTGATGTAAGTCACTTCATCAGAGGCAAACCACCAGTGAATATGAGTTCCTATTTAAGGAACTACAAAAGGGAGGGGTTACAAATATAAAACACATGTACGTAATTAACAATGATAAAACATCATACACTTAGGGAAGAGACACATGGGAAAATGGTAAGAGCATAAGTCCTGGAAAAATCATTATAGAACTCCCAATCTCACCTAATAGGGCAAATAGATAATATATAAATATAAATGTGAGATCTCCCATAGTCGGCAATCGGATTAATCGGAAATGAAGGAGCCAATAGGGACTTTGAGCTATCGGCCTTTTTGAATTAGTTTTGTATTTTATTTATATACATTTTTCCATTTTTGATTGGTTTAACAACGTATTGTGTATGCATATATAGCATGTTTTCCAATATGAATTCCCCCAGGGAATGTATTGTAGTGATGTCAAAGCACAACATTTGATTACTGTACAGTTCATATTCTCAAACTAATGATTATGTCAAGAAAACATCAAGGGTGAAAAATGACACCTATGGGGTTCCCAAAATGACACGTTCTGGAACAATTACAGAAATGTCTTTTGGGTTATTATTATGTCATCTTATAGGTGTCGATTGTGTATTAACAAAATAAAATTGTCACTAAAGCCTCGTACACATGTGCGATTGCGGGTCCCCACCCGCAACGCACGATGTGTCTGAACGTTCATTTCGGCCCTTATTGGCCTAAACAGCCAGTCGGTCGGCCAATGATCCCCGACCAAACGTCCGTTTTGCCAATAAAGTGCCACTACATGGGCCGATTATTGGCCAAAACGATCGTTCGGACACATCGTGCGTCACGGGTCAGGATCCGCGATCACGTGTGTTACAAACCTTATGTGTCAGAAACTGGAAACGTGGAAAAGGAAAAAAATGCAACTCCAACCAGTGTGATTCATATCTCATTTACTGTAAGGATGAATGGGAATTCAATTTGTGATTGGACTTACTGGCGGGGCTGGTTTAACCATAAGGGTGAACTGGGCATTAGTTTTGAACAGCACTTTCTGAGTGAAATATTCCTTAACATCCCTTAAGAAAGACTCCAGTATCACATCCTGCCTGCAGTTAAGGGAAGATGGCATGGTGGTACAACTCGGTCTACCACGCTAAGGTGGCTGATAAATACATGTATGAGGCACTAGCTGGGATCTAACCAGCCACTGCAAGAAAAAGGTCATAGATTTTTACAACAGCTTCAAAAGGGAAAAAGCCATTGATCAAGCAAACGTATCGTTGCCTCCACCACGGTGAGACCCATCCATGTATATATGGACTCACTAAGCTACACAGGGAACAAACCCCAACCAGACCTACAATCAGAAGCACAAGCTATGTAACATCCAAATTATCAAAAACAAGTAGTAAAACATTTAGTGCCCATTAGATGGAAATTGTAAGTATCACCATCCAGAATTCCCAGAATTTCACTTGGCAACAGAGGAAACAATGGTGTCCTATGAAGTAACAACCCTTTTTACATGTATACCCACCACTGAGGCTGTGTGAAATGGGGAGGGAATGGCTGTCCAAGACAACAGTGTGATTATCACCTTTTTTCAAGTATGAGAATAAGTTTACAACCAGAAACATAAATGTACTATTCCAGTTTCACATTTATTGTGTCGAACATTACGCATAGAAAATGGAAACAAAGGCTCATGGCCAAATGTTAAAAACCTATGGTATAGGAAAATACGGCTGTTTAATACCAAACACTACGAATAAACCATACCTCGCCTTAATAAATACGGCTGGGATTACACCAGCTACTGCTTCAGATAAATTGATGACACCTGGGTTAAAATTCATAAGAAGGAAGTAAAAGCCTTCACAGGATACAGCAACGCTGTGAACCAAAACATCAGATATCCAAGGGAATAGGTACAAAACAACACACTGGCTTTCATGGACTGCTTGGTAGACGTCAGGAGGATAGTAAGCTGGATGAAGAGGTTTACAGAAAGCAACCCCCACAGACCACTTGATGTTTGGCTCCCAACAAAAGAAAATTAAACATCCCTGAGGAGCCCTAAATCTTTCGGATATCCAAACAGGGCCTTAATTAAAACTGGGAAGAAGGAAAAAAAAAGAACACCAATACCACCAGTGAAGGTGAGAAAACATTTTAAGAGACAACAAATACAAATCCCTGTAATCTTTAAAGGGTAAATCCCCCTAATAAAAACCTTTAGTATGTTACTCAGAGCCCCCAAAACCTAGGATTCGTTTTGCTTAAAATAATGTTCCCAGACAGAGAAATTTTACTTCACTGCTGCTGCTAAGTGCTTTCTGTTCACAAGCAGCAGCAGAGGAGGCTCATTCCAATAATGGCAGGAAGGCATTGGCCATGATGTCACTGTCTGGGAACATTATTAAACTTTTTAAGCAAAACGAAACCTAGGCTTTTATTGAGGGTGGACATACCCTTTAAAATCAGCAACACACTGAGGCAATAAACTGTTGCATCCAAAAGACCCAATACAGAAACACATCTAAAATTCAAGCCTAACTGATTTAACAGAATGTCAGATATACCATGACCTGGATGAATGAGAACCTTCACAAGCATACAGAAATAATTAAATCAATGTTTGTATTATTAGATACAATGGGAAATCCATGGGATTTCCTACATAAGTATTTCTCTCCTCCAGGCTGTAGTTTCCACTATTAGTTCACGCTGGAGGTGAATTAACTGGAACACTGTTGAGGAATGGGAAAGATATTGTATAATCACACCGAAAACAGAGTTCACAGAACAGTTTACATTGTAGCCTGTGGTAAAAACCAAGATAAACCAATAAAAACTATGATTTCATTAGTTTGTCCAATATTTAGATGGGGAGAAACCAATCCATACCCAGACTTAAAATGGGTATACACAGTACCCATAAAAGCCCCGATACTTCATATCCGACAGTATCGGGGCTTTATCGGTACTGTGTGTACCTTACTTTTCCGAACGAGCGTGCAGCCGCCGAACGATTGGGTCGGCCCAACGCTCGTTCGGAAAAGAGGTAAAATTTCCCTCGGCCACGGTAAACCCCTGTGGGTGTCGCCCATGGCTGAGGGAACACAGAGTCCTTGCAGAGCCTGTCTGTCATCTTTCAAAGATCTTTCAGGTGTGTGTATATTAGCTTTAGCTGTGATCACAAATGGTTTATTAACTCACACAACATGTTTTGGGGGACACGCACCCCTTATCAAGTGCATCAGACTTGAGAAGTTATTGTTCTGGAGTAAAATTGTGAATTTCCCTAATTAATATTATTTGGTTGCATCCACTTTAGATTATGGAAAACAATAGAAATCTTTATGGCTGAGATATGATGGAAGCACAGTGATATACACTAATACCGACTATTCCCCTACCCCTGCTACTCTCTCCTTTTCATTTGGTTGCCCGCCCTAGTACGCTGTTATCTCTCTATTTTATTACCCCCCTCTCATTCCTAAGTATATTCGGGGGGGGGGGGGGGGGGGGGGGGGGGGAGTTATTATCTTGTTATCTTATGTAATAGCTTTTACTTTCTGTAACCTTTGTTTAGTACAGCTCGACTGAGGAAGAGGGTTGATCCCTAAAAAGTGTGTCTACTAAAATAAACTGTTAGTCCGTTAAAAGTATCACAGTACTTTTTACTACATATATTGGACTAATACGGGAAAACAATCATTTTTTACCAATAAAAATAAACACACGGGATGGATTTTATTTATGGTAATTTGTTTATTAAAATATTTCCCTGTAGACCAATAAAACACTGTTGTGTTTTTATCGAGAAAATGTTAGTTTATTGTCTTTGAAATAAAATGTGATGTTTTTGTTCAGGGTGGCAAACTGTGTTATCTTATCATCTGCTTCTAGTTGGGCTGCCCAGAAAGCAGGTATACCCAGCCTTGCTACAGACCTTTGGTGCAGGGAATCTCAAATTGTGTGCCTCCAGATGTTTGATAACTACAAATCCCAGCATTCCCTTGAATCCCTCTGTTGTTGAAGAGATGTTGGGAGTTGTGGTCAAACATCTGGAGGCACACTGAGAATATTTCTCTATATAATGATAAATTGCTGTGTTTTTCTTATATTTTTTGCTCTAATGCACTACTGCCACTTATTACGGTCCTATTATGATTGCAGCATAATACATAGCTCCTTACTCACAGCAGTGATTAAAAGACTTTTAACTTATCCAACTTTTGTTGGATAATTGGGATTATAACCTGACCCCCCTATAGACAGGTTGCTTGGCACTTAAGGTGGCCATAGACGGATCAATTTCATTGGCCGATTACCTATGGTCAAAAAAAAAAATTCACTGCAGTTTCTCTGGCAGACACCATAAACAGAGCGATACCCGATATCAGCCGATACTATCCCAACGTCTATGGCCACCATTAGACAAGCAACTTGTACTGCTCTATGGGAAGAGGAGGGGGGAGCAATCGAGGTCTGGAGAAGTTGGAGAACAATGCTATTGCTCCACCAACATAGTTGACTCATACCAGAAAACAACAGTATAAAGTACCATGGAGCCAAGTTTTCTAAACTGGCACACTTCCAGCACCCATCCACAGAGGAAGTATAGCAGGCCAAAATATCTATTGCATAAAAATCTGTCCCGGTAGTTAAAATAAATGTCACAATACCTTCCCAAACCACCCTTCCTCCTCTAATAGTACTCACTGTGAGGACATAAACCACTAGGACCTCACCCCAATTTCCTTAAACATATCATGAAGACAGCTTGTAGCCCTGTCCTGTTGCAGAGCCAATCTTTCTGTTGATTATGTTTGGAGGCTGTCAAGGGAGTGGAGCAAGATTGCACTGCAAGCCAGACATTGTGGCTTCTTTTTGCAAAAGCAAACCAAGGGGCAGGAACTAGCAGTTACATTAGGGTAGTAGGGGTTTTAGGAGGGTATTGCACCTTTAATTTTCCAAGAACACAAAGAGCATTGATTATTCCTAGCACCTCACCCATTCATATGTATTGACCTGAATCTGACACGCAATTCACCACTCACCTGCACAATTAATTATTAATAATAATATTTATTGTTATTATTATTATTCCATTCACATCCTACTCCTTCTTATTCGTACCCTTTCTCTCTATTCCAGTCTGCTACATTCCCTTTTAAGTTTTCCTCCTATTCTGCCCCCTTATTTCACACATTGGGCCATACAGTTTAATCTACCCACTTCATTTCAGATCCTATTATCAGTATCCCCTCCTTAATTAATCAGCACTCCTTTCTTTCTCCTATTTCATTGCTTCCCCTTGATTTCATCAGATTACTTTTTATTCACTAGAAAAATCACATAGAGGAAAAAAAACTCTGAAGACCTCTAAAAAATGACCCCTAATAGCACTCGTAGCGTAATGCAGGTAAGTATATGTATGATAAGGGCTCCTATTGTAAAACACCTGATCTCAACGAAGATAACAATGGTAAAACATGGGTGGTTTCAGACAGCTACAATTAATACACTTGTATAAGCATGCATATAATAAATTAATAAATTCAATTATTGTGAAGCCATAACACATATAATACATGAATAACCCTAAGGCTGGTAACACACAGGGCTATTTTTTGTCTGACCGAGCGTTTGCTGCGAGCGAGCGCTCGGCTTGGAATAAATGACTGTTGGTCGTGGCCAACAGTGCACGTGACCGACCGATACCAACGGACCTAATCGCCCATTCGTCTGGTTTGGACAACCAGCCAACCAAGCTTGGTCACAGTGGTGGGCCTCACGGGGACTCCCGTCATTTGGAATGCTCTTTACTTGTCACTGTGGGCATTAACATATTTACCTGTCACTGTGGGCATTTAATATATATTACCTGTCACTTTGGGCATTATTATATTTACCTGTCACTGTGGGCATTTAATATATTTGCCTGTCACTGTGGGCATTATTATATTTACCTGCCACTGTGGGCATTTAATATATTTGCCTGTCACTGTGTGGGCATTATTATATTTACCGTCACTGTGGCATTTAATATATTTACCTGTCACTGTGGGCATTTTATAATTTACCTGCAATTTGGGCATTATTATATTTACCTGTCACTGTGGGCATTAATATATTTACCTGTCACTGTGGGCATTAATATATTTTATATTTACCCGTCACTGTGGGCATTAATATATTTTATATTTACCCGTCACTGTGGGCATCAATATATGCATTTATATATTTAAAGGGTTCCCCTAAGAAAACTACTTTTGGGGTTTCAATTTTATTGAAGAACGAGGGGTAAAGGAGCTGTGTCTTACCTTCCATTCCTCAATAAAAACCTGCAGGTATCCTAGTATATAAAGATATAGGGGCATATTTATAAACAATTGGTATTTTTGCCATTTTGTTATCGCAGGGCATCACAATGGCAAGAAGCGGTATTTTAGCCATATTTATAAAAACGCTAAATTTTGCTTTCGCGGGGAAGGTATCACTGTGGCAATGTGTGGCGGTAGTATCGGCAATGTGCACTGACAACTTCACCTTATTCATTGCATTAAGTCTGGTATTGTGGCGAAAAGAGAAGTCACTCTCTAGCGTCGGCCATTACCAGACCAGGGCTGCAACCAAAAATTTGCTAACATTAAAGGGGGGTCTTTAGTACAAAACCCCACTAATGTATATGTTGAATTTAGAAGCATATTTATAATGCAGAGAAGAAGGTGAAATTTCAGAGCTATTCTTGACATTTTTTATTTAACACTATTTATAAATAGGTGAAATTTTGTCTTTTTGCCAATGTGCCAAAATATGGATTTAACTGACTGGAATGTTCCATTAACAGGACTATTTCCTACACAGCACTATGGTATGTTCCCATATTAATGGAACTGGTTTGATAATTAGTGAAAATAAGCAATACTAAAAAATTACTCCTATTAATAAAATAGAGAAATTTTGATTTTGAGTTTTACACTTTTTGTTATATTTTTGGCTGAAAAAAGACACCACATGCGTTAGGCTATTTTTAAATAACAAAGATAGGTGTTCAGTGTTTATTAACCAATTTAATACTACTTTTAAAAGCCACCAGGGAGTGTTCCCTATTTACCATCATACTGTATGTGCTGAACATAATTTTTTGCCACATTTTCAGGATTATTAGTGCTACTTTTTGCTACATAATATTTGCCTTAGATGAAAATTCACCTTTTTAATAACGATGAGGAAAAGTTGAAAAAATTGTGGTGAAGTCTGGCAGAAAAAAAATAGCAAAAATAATGCCCTGTATAAATATGTCCCTTAGACCCCCATTTGACTTGGTAAATAAAGAAAATCGGAACCTTGAAAAAGCGATCTAAGGAAAATTGGAAATCTCAGATCGTATTACAGTAAATGCTGGAAAATAGTCTAACACCCCCCTGGGTGCTTATTAGTATTGATAAACACTCCACAATATACTGACACTTGTCAGACTTGGCAATTTTGAATGGCTGAACCTAACACAATAAAACACTTTTCGACATTTTACAAATATGATTGAGCGTTACCGCAGCGATTTATGGCGAAAGTTGGCGGTAATGACTTTTCGCCACTGGTTATCCCTGCTTTATAAATTGCGATAAGTCCAAATTTTAGCGATAACGGTGTCGAAAAATGTAAAAACCAGTGTTGCACAAAATCGATCAGCCATGGAGGATCAACGAACGATGCCCGACCACACGCATACACATGAGAGATTATCACCCGAATCAGCCATTTACCACGCGTGTGCACGCGCTCGGGGGTTGTGCTTTGGCAGTAAAATCGTGTGTGTGTATGAAGCTTTGGAGTGTAGGATGTTATTACAATCTGTGGGCTTCTGATACAGGGAAGTAACAATAGTGCTATTATCCACAGATAATGTAACATCCAAGAAGTTGATACAGGTTGAAGGGATGTCAAATGTAAATTTAATTGACGAATGTGACCTGTTGGCATCCTACATCATCTCTTCATCAAACTTCATCTCATCATCAAACTGTGACACACTGCCACTAAAGACACTTCAAAGCAGTTTTGCCCAGGTGAAACTTGGACAGTTGGGGTCATGTTAATTTACGTTAACTTATAGATTTCTGTTTGGGGTTTTAATGGAAGCCTGCTGAAGAGAAAGAGTGGGTCCCCTAGTTATGTCTGGTATCATTGCACTCAGAAGCATCAACATAATTTTTGTGTGTAATTATTACTCTTTTCTACATAAACTGATCCATTTTTTGTCTACAAATTGAACACAAAAAATATATATTACCCACAAAATTCATAATTTATATTGTCACAGAACAATTTGTGCTCAAAGAATGATATTTAATGTTCCCTATTTGTGTAGGTTTTCTACTGTAAAATTTTACTAAACCCAACGAGTGCAAAAAGGTTTTTTTCACTACATTCCGCTAGCACTGAAAGGGTTAAAAGTTTACAAATCACAGGTTTCCCCAACCAGAATATTTGTTTGAGGAGAGTGGTGAATTTTAGTTAAACAAAGGTGCAGTGCCACAGCGTGTTCTTGGGTTAGCCATATACAGTATGCAGGCCATACTATTCAATGTTTCCTGTGGGGTTCCTACTGACTGCCTGGGACAATCATGTTGAGTTGACATGGGTTTCTAATTAGGGCCGTATTTATAAAGACACAGTATCACTTTTTAGCGATGGTACTGCGTGGTATTCTACGACCAAACGTTTAGTAATTAACGAACGTTCGGTCGTAAATGTACAATCGTGGCCATATATTTATGACCACGATCATACATTAACTAAACCAGGTTTATAAATATGCCCCTAAATGTTGAGTTGAAGGGAAAAATGATCAAGTGTTAAGTGAATGGCCAGCAAAAAAAAATATAAATGCAGTGTATTCCTTTTTCTTTGCTTTAACAATGTTCAGTAGAAAAACATTTGGTTCCAGGAACAAAAATGTATTTTCTCATTCCAGTAACAATTAAAGGGTAACTGTACTGTTCCAAACTACCTGCTTTCCCCAATAGTACCCAGATTAAGGACCTACACTGCTATGCTATAAAGTCCAAAGCACAGTCCCAATTTTCCCCTTTCCCTCTCAGAGTCAAGAACTTTTTCTTCAAAGTCAAATGGGAAGACACACTCCTTGCAGAGCATGTCTTCTCACTGACTTAGTGCAGGACTCTTCAAGGGGATGGCACTGTGAAACTATGGCATGCCAGATTAAGTGCAAACCCAGGGAGTTGGAATTAGTGGTTTAGGTCCTCACCCCAAGTACTATTAAGAAACAGGGAGGTTTGGGAAGGTAGAGCACTGTATAGTATAGTTCTCCTTTAAATGCTTTTGAAATACTGACTTCCTGTATGCAGGACTTCTAACAGTGTAAGTTTATGGTCTTGACACTTGACTCCGCCCCCTGGGTAATTAGCTGCTCAATAGAAATCTGAGCATATTTGAATTGCCATACAGCCAATGAGGTAGGAATTACTAATACGAACATACAACTAAAATGAGCATCCTGGAAAGAAAGGACCATTGAATGGCCTGAAATGGCAGCTCTTTACTGATCACAAAAGGAATAAAATCAATTGATTTATTTTAAATAAAAAGTATACACAGATTTATTGCAGTATGTTTAATATAAACATATTTATTTTAAAATAAAAACATTTTCTACTGAATATCCCCTTTAATCTATAAAAAACAATCCTAAACTGTTTGGACATGTGATGGTTAAATTGTTTGAAAGAAGTTTCATAAGGACCTGTATGGATGGAATTTCTTAACTGTTGCATCAGAGAAAAGTCTCCCCTTACAATTGGGTGATTTAATCAGCCTCTTCAATGACAGAGACAGTGACACCCATTTCTCTTTGCTCAGTGTTCCCTGGGCGGCTGGGCCTGCCCCATAACTCAGGTAGTGTCAGAAGGGAATGCCCCCTCCTGACTCACTCCTTCATCTCCTATAAATCACTAACTGGTACAGTGTCACATCATTTTATTATCTTCTTCTGAAAGCATCACTAGCTACTGTACAATGAACATGTTTTTCAGATACTGTTGGCTAATTTTGGTCATACTGCTGACAGCTTTCAAGGACCTGGTGCGTTTCCATTTGGTATTTGGATTACCTTTGCAAACCAATACTGATTCTTCAGAAAGTGAAGTTTTATGGAATAAACTTAAGGGATATTCCAGGGACCTAAATGATCAGACAATGGAATTCTACAGAATCATTCCGGTAAGAAAACCCTCCCATTGCAATTTATATGATTGGAATAAAGGGAAATCAATGTTTTTCTTGCAGTATCAGTTATTACATACGTAAGCATGTATACTAAAACAATGATGTCATAATGATTATGTATTGTGTGGTCTCTCAGAAACACATCATTTGGGCTTCAGGAACTAAGAAGTATTATGGGGGGAATCCACCATAATAATTTCCATTTTAACTGGTGATTTAATAAATGCAATTGTGGCCCTTATATTGTAATTCCCTCTACACTTTTGCATAATTGGAACATCAGGTATTTGCTGTGAAATAGTTTGCAGTAGCTGCGTGCTTTACTTTTCCAAAACTGCTGCAAATCTTAAAGTCAAGTCATGATAACTCTAAATTAGTAAAATTAGTGCAAAAAGTTTAGCATGACAATGTCCACCCCCAATCAAACGTTAGAATCTAGCCTAATTGCCCCCCAAAACCTCGACCGTGCAAAGTTCTTAATGCTCAAATGTGCTGCTAAATCTGCTTACCAGCCCAGACACACTGTCCATCCAATGAACCATCCATGCACATAAAAGGCAAGCTAAGCAGAAGACAGCTAAGGGAAGAAGGGCTGGTAAGAAGATTTAGCAGTACATTTGAGCACCAAGTACCTCTCAAGGTTTTGGGGAGCAATAAGGCTACATTTAAAAGTTTGTTTGGGGGGTGGAAAAACAAGTTTAAGCACCGGGCCACTTGGTACATTTCCTCCTATATGTTTCTGAGTTGGCTTAATTGTTGTTTATATAATAAAGCAGTAAGTCTTCAGAAATTAGTGTGTGCCATTCTAAAAGGGGCAGCAATAGGAGATAATTACTTTTACTATTAAGTTTACTTTAATATTAGTGCCATGTGCCAGATTGCATTCTTAGAGCAATACATGAAGCTACAATGGCTGTGAAACAGTTGAACCCTGACACCCTTTTTTCTTGCAGAAACCCGAGATCCCAGAGAGAAGTGAAACTGGAATTCCCAGAATTCTGTGCGATCATCACTGTGGACCAGAAGACCTCATAAAAAACAAGACGGTACAGTGCAAACTTATGTATTTTAAAGTCTCCCCTGATAGTCTGGCGGAAACAGTAACTTTACTAATATAACAAAAGACTCCATTTACTAAAAGGAAATATTATAATGTATTTATATTATAAAGTGTATACACATGGGTCAATCTGGAAAATAGGAAATGTAGAATTCACCTACACCAAACCTGGTTTTAGTACAAAACTACAAATAAAATTGTCACAAAACTGTCAACGAGTTTCAATGGTCTTACCCAGCGTTTCGAAATTGGAGGGTCCGTGGAACCTCTAGGGTTCCTTAAGCCAGGGATTCTCTAACGGTGTACCTCCAGATATTTAAAAACAACTCCCAGCATTCCTCAGCTACACAGAGAAGCCAGGAAATGCTGGGTTTTACTTTTCAAATATGTGGATGCACACCATTTGAGAACGGCTGCCGTAAGCAGTTGCTAGTGGTCCCTTTAGAGATAGCTAGTAGAGATGGACTAGAACTCGAACTCAAACCCGAGCCGAACTATTCGAATTCGAACAAATTCGGACTTCTCGAACTATCCCGGACCCGGATTTTCGATATTTTCGGACTTTCGATAAATATCGAATGTTCAACTGTTCGAATGTGCAAGTAAAATGCCTATTATACCTATACGCGAGCATCGAATCCGCGAGTAAAGGGTCCATTAAAGCCTATACACAAGCATCGAATCCGCGAGTAAAATGTCCATGGTATCTAGGCGCGAATGCGAGCATCGAAGTCGTGAGTAAAGTGTCCATTAAAACCTATACGCGAGCATCGAATCCGCGAGTAAAATGTCCATGGTATCTAGGCCCCAACATCGAATTTACGAGTAAAGCCCATCTCTGAAAGCTAGAGGAGCTCCTGTGATAATTTCAGCGCATTTATTAATATACATCCATTTTGCCATGTGTCAGGGCTGAAACATTGCCTATTGTTGCACAGCCAATAAAGACTAAATTTATTTAAAAGAACTCCCAGTGTGCACTAAAAAGATTCTGGACTCTTAGACACATTTCTTGATATATTATTGATCTATCCGTTATATTTTTATGAATTATGTATCTCGATGAATTGTGTAAATGTGTATTCTATATTGCAGTGGAAGCAATTTATGGGTTCGTTCACACTAGACTTTTTTTTGTGTGTTTGTATGAACATTTTGTTTTTTTACAAAAGTGATGAGATTTTCCCAATAGACTCCTGTCCTTTTTAATGTTCACACTTTCCAATCCGACATGTTTTCAAAACGCACAGCTGCACACATTTATGTCCAGAAAAGGCCTCAATGAAAGTGTAACTGTGTAACATTAAACCCATTGCTTTGTTTTCCATTTGCAGTGTGAACGAAGCCAAAATGTAGGCACGTTGCCTTTCTTATTCTCTTTCTCTATAATAAAAATAAGAAATAAGTACAACACCTTTTAAAAATGCACCATAACACAACACAATAGTGGGATTGCTTAAATAGATTGTTATTGCTTATTTAATGCACTTGGATTCCTACAAATCTGCATGGGAATCCAACTAGTGGATAGAGCTAGGTACACACAAGCAGATATTTCTGGCAAACCCACCAATATGTTTGAATTTCCATCTTACAGATTACCAATCATTTTTCAAAAATTGTTACACTGTGTACCCAGTTTAAGTACTGGGACTAACAATGTTCTTGGTCTTTTTTGCAGTCTTGCCTTCAGCGCATTTACCTTGTCTTGCACAGCTATAGGAATGGAATGCATCAACTAAACCAGAAGAATATGGAGGAAATTCTGCCAAGAAAAATCTTGGACATAACATCAAACATCTTGAATACCACTAATAAACTACTAGAATGCCTGGAGGTAAGAATTCTGTCCTCTGTATTTTTGGGGTATAATTCGACCTTCACCAGTACAGATTTGTATTAATATTGCAACAAGCAAGAGATAGTGAAAAAGGTCTATTCTACTGCCAACAAAATAAATTCTAAAAATACAGGTGAATGGTCCTGCATTTATAGTTGGAGAAAGACATTGCAGTCACTTAAACTGGCATTTTTTTGGGGGGGGGGGGGAGTTAGCAACCGTACACTATGAATTTCCACTGATAACTTGCATATAGTGAAGTTAGCACTCTATTGTGAGTCACACTGGTGACATCTTCTGGTCAAAATACACAGTACAACACATGAGTATGTACTGGAGCTTCTGACAGATTTAGCAGACCGATCCACACTCGGGTCCTTTCTTAAAGGCAAGCAATACCACTCTGGAATAAATGAATGCTTGTCTTTTTCCATTACATTGATTGGATGTTGACAGAAGATTCTGATTTCAATTATTTTAGACAACACTAGTCCTGGATTCATGCAGGGGCCCTCCCCTGATAATGATAAAAAAGGAGCAGATTAAAAGTGCCTAATGACCACTCCTACTTTAAATGATATCTCCTACAATTAGCCACTGCTTTGATGCACTTGCCAAATCAGTTCTCTATAGGTAGAGGATTTGATTTAGTTCATCTATTAGCTCTTGTCTGTCTCCACCTATACCTTTTATATATCCAGTCATTTACTGCAAATACATATATTCATTCATGGTCTGTATTCCTATTTAATAGTATCTATCCCCTTCATTTACAATAAAGGTATTGTTATAGCTATTCCTTCTTATAGCGTGCCATGATTTTTGTTTCTTCCTTTGTTAGTAAATAGTAAAAGAAAGAGTTTATTGGTATACTGGTAAGGGATTCATGGGCGACAGTAAAGGAACAAGCAGAGCTTAAATGGAAGATTCCTTGCAAACACTCACTTTATGTAAACTTGTGCCCTTTGGACTACCAGATTCTGAATGTTTCATCTAATTAAGGACAAGTGGGGGCTTACATTAGATCATTAAAATACAAATAACTGCATGCAAATCTGAAAAATGGTATGAGGATAATATGATAATAATACATTGTCTACTAACAGGAAAAAGGGTACAGCATGAAAATAACAGAGGAAATAGTTGTACCCAAGGCGCCACATTTAATACCGCAACTCATGGAAAAGATTGCGTATAGACTTACAAACGTCACTCCAATCATAGCACGTGTTTTTTCACCTGGTGATCCATCCTCTCATGGAAAGAACTAAATCTATAATATCTAGATCTAGTATATGAAAACACTGAGGACTTTTCCCCCTACTACTTGAAATATAAATTTTAATATGCGACCTACCTTAGAGGAGAATTATACAGTAAATGGTTGCTTTCTGGTTGTTTTCAAGCTCCCCCTCCCTCCCTCTTCATTAACTTATTTTCTCCAATGTCAGAGATGGAACAATTGTCTGTGACAATGACCGTGGGAGGAGCCAGAAAGAAGTCTGTAATTGCAGGAGTATGATCTTCAATTAATGGTCTTAAATATTTAAATATTGTATATTTAATTAAATTGTTTATAACTTCAGTGCAGGTTTACAGACCGAATTTATACATACATGTACATAGTCAAAAATCCCACACCCACAACAAATACTTACTTTTCCCACCCCTCCAAATCCCACTACTGCAATTCACCTTATAGACTTTCCTGAAGCCTGTTCGGGCTTCAGGCACATCTATGAGGTGAGTATTGCAGTCTTTGGCTTTTGGGATGGTTGGGAATTTAAGGGGCTATGTACTGAGAGTCGCTATCGCTCTCCATTGCCCCCTTTAAGCAATGCACTGAGCACTCAGTGCATTATGACTGGAGTTTGTCTTTTGCGAATCTATAATACCAGCTATCTGCTCGCATTAGATATTACGTCTTAAAGAGCCGTTAATGGCTCAGTACATTGGTTGCGTCAGTTACGTGACACAAATTTTGCGTAACATCGCAAGTGCCCTTAGTTGTGTCTTATTAATGCTTGATACATTAGTTAACGTGACTTAAAGACTCAAATAGACGATAATGGCTCTATGTACATAGCCCTATTAATTTGAGGGGTTAATAGTCTTGCATATGCATCTGTATGTTATAAATATATGTATTGTTTAACCATCTTTATTAATACACTAATGCTAAATCCCATTAGAGATTTGAAAACAATGTGGCAGCACTTCTGCTTTGATATATTTATATTATACTTACAATATTTGTAAAATGTACTATTTAATAGTTTCGTATATTGATATTATGTATGTGCATGTTGGAATATTTTTCATTGTGGGAACTGTGGTTTGTGTTGTGTAGAATCCATTTTTAAATGAAATACATATTTATAAACTTTTTATTTATATTTAATAAATATTTAATATATATTTATTTATAATCTATATATTTTGTATTTTGTAAACTGTAAACTCAAATGTTTTCGGTTTAGACTTGGCATTGTATTTAAAAAATAAATATTACATTCAATAAACGTATTGATCTTATATATAGATATAAATTGTAATAAGATAATTACTGTTTGCAATAAAAATAGCTCTAAAGAATTATGCTTATAGGTTATTAACATAAGTCCATTAGTATTTAAACATGACTACCACAAAACCCAGATTCTTTTTTATTTAATGGGGCTGATACAATAAAAGTTTTCCTGTGCAAATTATCTGCAGCAACCAATCAGATGTTATCTAACTGGAGTAACCCAGTAAAAAGCTACTACTTGATTGGTTGCTGCAAATGAATAGTATGGGCAAGGCATGTTTGTAACCTACATGCCTTGGTGATGAAGAGTTTAAAACCCCCAAATCTAGGTTTCGCATTACTAACTTATGCCAAAGATGCTCCTGAACTTCCTTACCTGACCCCGTCCCTTGCCGCTCCTACTCTGCTGCTGACCGCCGCTTCACTTCCTGGTTGCGGCTGTCAATAAAGGCGCAATGTGACATCACGCCCATTCACCTGACAGCTGTGACCAGGAAGTGCAGCGGCTGTCAGCGTAGAAGCTCACAGCTTTTTTTTTTTGTTCGAAACAGGAGCAGGGCGCAGCACCGAGACATAGAGGTACCGGGTCAGGTAAGGAAGTTCAGGAGCATCTTTGGCATAAGATAGTAACGCGAAACCTAGGTTTGTGGGGGTAGTCTTTAAGCTTTGCTTGTCACTTCTGTACTTCAGCCTTTGCCAGTTAGCACAGGTTTTAGGTCATATTTTTAGGGCATTAGGCAGTATAAGGAGGAAGTAAAGGCAAATTATTTTATATAAGCAACATATTTTGTATGCATAGCAGAACAACAACCAGGTAGGTAAATCAGCCAACTCCCCATTTTTAAGGTCCTCCTTCTACCTGTGGCACATTTGTTGAAGCACAGCAACATAGAGACATAAAAGAGATAGGGAGGGAAATTCCATGTTACCATAAAGTGTAAATTACTTTTAGCATCAGTTTTTCCCCTGATGTAAAGATGCCATAATCAGAACTAGAGCCATAAATAATGGTTAGATTAATTGTGAATAATAAATACAAAAACTTAAAGGGAAAGTTCACCCCAAGATTGCATTACTTACCTAAATCTACGAGATCCATAAAGTTAGGAAACCCTGTCAAGTCTCCACCAGACCTGCTTTCATTGGTATTTGCCTCCATTTCAAGCTGTGCAAGCTTTTATGTGTTCATACATGTTCAAAGGAGGCAGTAATGGAAGCAGACATAAGTCATTACTGTCTACTTCTACCTGGAAGCAGTGGAAGGAATATTACTGGGGTTGGTGGAGATTGGGAAGATATCCTTACATCATGAATCTAGTAAAATAAGGTAAGTATTGTGAGTGTTGCATTACAAATGTTTAGGGGTTGGGGGTGAACTTTCTCATTAATGGGGTACTAAATTATAACTGAAATGCAGGTAACATCCACATCTAACTTTATTAAAACTAATATAGATTTATAAGAGTGAAGTTATTTTAAGGATAACTATATCCCCCCCTCTCCCAGTAAAAGCACCCAGGGTGAGGACCTAGCCCTTTACTTGCTCATCTCGGGGTCTTAACCAATAGAATGATCTTGCTAAACCTGACACTTGATCAATGGGAAGTATTCTCATTGATCAGTCCTGTCATAGCCAGGGGCTAAGGAAGTTCTTTTATCTATTAGACTTTATGTTACATTTAAGCTAAAAGCAGACTTACCGTATGTAAAATAATATTTATAAAACTAGAACTTCCAAGTTTAAGTATAATAAGTAATTAAGCTAGAAAGGCTGTGCAAAGCTCTATTAATGTGAGTGTCTGCGTGTGCTGCGAATTTTAAAACCTGCATCTATGACACATTCAATCAGGACAGCTAATCAGCACTGATTACCGTATGTCTGCTCACACCTGAAAGCAATCAAGAGGCGGTATCAGCCTCCAAGGCTACTTTTCCACCCAAGCATTTGCTTAAACCATTCTTATTCTAGTGCCTGATAAAAGAGCTTCTTGAACCTAATAGTACATCTGTGGTGCTTTCTAACATTCCAATATTACTTTCATAAATAGAATTTTCAGGCAAAACACAACACCAATTGACAGGTCACAATATTGACCTTTCTGTTTGCACAAGGGATTCACGGCAGAGAACAATACAGCAGTTTTACTGTGCAATGGAGTGTGGGGATTTTCCAAGTTGCATCATTCCCCCCCCACAAGAAACTGAAAAATGAAAGCAGTGCCCAACCCATTGTAATAACCAAATAACATTCCACAAATACTGCAGGAAATTTACAGAAGGGCCTGTTATATATGCTGTGTATGTGTATAGTGTCTACTCATCTAAAGTCAACACAAAAAACACATATTTCTAGACTGAGGATTTTTATTGCGGCCTAGTTGACTGTCCATCTTGCTGACACAGCCTCTTCTTTTATTAAAAAAAAAACTTTTCCTTTTTTGCACCACATAGGTAATATGTTAAGGGTATCCACCCATAAAATAATTTTTTGGTGACCTTCCTTATTAAGTGATATATAAAGGTTTGCAGATTCCTTTTTAATGTTTGAAAGGATTTTTATTATGCATGTAATTGCATCTGAATAACAAACATTGTACATATTAAACATGTGGATGATCAAGAACATATTACGACATCAGAGGAATGTGCTGTAAGATGATGAAATAAAGCTTAGTGACCTGGCATTTCCAGGAATGTCTCACTGTAATTCTGATCCTACAGTACCTGCCCTACAGGCATTTGGTATTTAGAATTTTTCCACACACACCAGCTGGATTCTTGATCCACAGTATAGATAATATACGGGATAATACGCTACCTACAGTGTAATATAAGGATATTATGCCACCGAGGAGTACCCTGACCATATAAAAACACGAGGCTGTTAGGCCGAGTGTTTTTATAGAGGTCAGGGAACTCAGAGGTGAAGTAATATCCTTATATTACACTGTAGGTAGCGTATTATTCCATATAATACATAAGGTTAAAAAGAAAAATCTAGCACAGTCTCTCTGTCTCCCCCATCCCTGTCTCCCCCCCTCTGTATTAGTAATGTAGATAACAAGCCATTTTTATAAATACAAAGTTAACTGACATTTCTATCTCAAAATAAAAGAAGACAATAAACATCGGCTCTCACCCAGTGCAGTTCCGGTTCGTTACACTGACTGACTGAATTACTGTGCTGATATGGAGGAGTGAGTGCATTCCTGTGATTCATAATTGACTCGGTTGCTCGCTCCTCCTTAACAGCTCAGTAATTCAGTCAGTCAGTCAGTGTACAGAAACGGGCTTGTTATCTACATTACTAATACAGACAGGGAGAGAGAAATGGGGAGGGGCAGTGGAATACAGGTGACATCACTGAGTGATTGTAATATAGATTCTCGCCACTGCACCTCCCCATTGAAATGCCAAGCCTTATGTATTATATAAGGGATAATGCGCCCCTTACAGTGTAATATAAGGATATTACACCACCGTAGGCCGAGTGCTTTTATACAGGACAGGGAACTCCGAGGTGGCGTAATGTCCTTATATTATAATGTGAAGGGGCGCATTATTTCTTATAATACATAAGTATTGGATTCCTTCACCCTATTCACATTTTAAATTCTAGCCTTGTCCCTTATTTCCACCTTAAATCCCCCAAGCTACCTTCTGTAACTCAAACCCAGTAGAAAGGAACATCCCAGCCCAGCATCTATGTGGTTAAACAAATCTTTGTGGAGGAGGAGAGAGACATTGGTTATGAAGTGACAGGAAGCAGCTCCAACAGGTTCTGTTACTGAAGTTAAACAGAGCAAAAAATGCTGAGTCATTGTCCAGGCATGAACACTGAAATGGGCGGAGTAGTGGGATATAAGAAATATAAGAAATGAGTCACTTAGTGACATAGCTGAGTGATTTTTATAAGGATATATACCACTGCAGCTCCCATTATAAAATATCACACTTATGTATTATAGCTATATTGTTTATACAATACATAATACTTCTAAATGAACTCGAAAAGCAACCTTAATCCCGTTGAAAGAGAGCACAAACAGCTGATTAAAACAAGCCCATTCCCACCTCTCTGTAGGTTATAGAGCCAGAGATGTATGCAGATGAAAGCTCAGTTTGCACAGAGTTACGTGCACTGATTTAATAGATCAATTGCAGCTCTTGGCTTAACATGACCCTTGGGCTCTTGTTACATTTTTGGAAAAAAGCCATGCTATTTCAATATTAAATAGGGTCTGTGCGGCTTTGTAGAAATCCTTTCTTAGTCCTAAATACCTATATAAAATAGGTTAGCACAACTTAGATGTTTACCCAGAGTTTGTCAGTTTGTAAGTCTATTTAACCGATATCTAGATCTGTGCATGGGAAAATAATGACAACTGCATTAATGGCAAGAACATTAAAATAATAAAGCATTATTCACAAATAATAGAACAGTTACAATACTAGTACTTTATCTCAAATTATAACTGAACCCTTTATTTTATTCCCTTATTTCCAGTAATGTTTTTTATGCCCACTGTTAAAACAAAAAAACTGGTTGCTTGTCAGTTACCTGCCCCAACCCCAACTGCTATTTTACCAGCTTATTATATGCACTTTCAATGAGATATTTTTTTAGCAAAAGGTAAGAATGCACACCTGTCCGTCTTTGCTTGTAATTGGGTCCGCGCCTTCCCACTGTTCCGTCTGCAGTTTAAGAATATTCAAAAAGAATTGAGAATTGTCAGTCCAAAACATGTCGCAGACTATTTCTGTGTGGTGTCCCCTTCATCTTCAATTCTTTTTGAGATATTTTTTTATTAGGGGTGGACATGCCCTTTAAGGTTGTGACTGATGACATCACAGCTAATGATTGACTGCAGTTTCCCCTGCTGCCCCCTCTGACCATGCTCATTGACCAGAGGGAGGGGTCAGAATGGAAGAGAATTTATCATTAAGTATCTGGTTACAAATTCATGTAATAAAAATTGTAAAAATAGCAGTTGTGGTTGCGGTCAGATAACGGACAAGTTACCAGTTTTTTTAAGGGTGCCCTTTTGCTCTTCAAAGGCCACAATAATCACTTTAAAATGATAAAGGAAAACCAAGGAAAACTGTTTTACCACAAAAAAAAGTTGTGTTCAAGGCTTTAGCTGTCTAGTGAAATAATTTAGTGTTGGCTTTCCTAGTCATGAAAACTCCAAGATCCATCTTACACATGGAAATTAACTTAAAGGACAACTCCACCCTCATAAGAACGTCTTTTAGAAAGAACGGCCTCTTTAAAATTTGTTGATACATCCTACTTTGTCCTATGAATTCATTACTGTATGGCTGCTATGCTTCTGGATGCCTCATGGAAACTGAGCAATTTAGAAACCTGTACTGAGCCTGTACTGAGCCTGGGCATGCTCAGAAGAGGCAGACAGGGGATTAACATTCAGTCATTGGCTGTGATGTCAACTGTCAAATCCACAACTGACAGTTGCTAACTGGAAGAACCAGGAAGCAGAAATGGGAAACAGGACATTGTGTAGGATTTCAGGTTAGACTTATATATTTCAGATTTCAAACTATTACCGTTTAGGGGGGTGATTTACTTGTATTTAAGTTTTCATTTTGGGGCTGGACTTGCCCTTTAAAGGACAATTATTGCCACCCATGTCCATTCAACATCCCCTCTCCCAGTGATAGTGCCCAGGGTGAGGACCTAAACCACTAGGTTCTCACTTCTGTGTCTTACCTTTTCTCAGAGATCTATGCCCCCTTCTCTTCCTGGTATGCAACCAATGGGAAGAAGCAATTTGCAGGGAGTGTGTCTTCCTATTGATCAGCCCTGCCATAGTTCGGAGCTATGGCAGGGAAGCCCTGCA
Organism: Hymenochirus boettgeri; assembly: GCA_019447015.1. Lineage (NCBI taxonomy): Eukaryota > Metazoa > Chordata > Amphibia > Anura > Pipidae > Hymenochirus > Hymenochirus boettgeri. The sequence goes on along the minus strand of CM033470.1, from coordinate 268,453,872 downwards.
AGCAGCTAAACAAAGCCAACTTTGCAGGGCTCGTTCTCCTTCAGTGGGGGAACTACCGGGCCAATAGGGCCTGCCACCCCCTCCACGATGATTTTACGCATGAATTAAAGATACGCATTTGCGGTTTGGTTCCAGTCTTTTAAACAGCTGATCACACGTATCTTTACTTCAAAATTAGCTGAAAGCAGATCTTCTGCCCGGGAGGGGTGTGTGTCAGGGGCCCCTGCAGTTACTCTATGTTCTCCTTGATTAAGAAAGACCTAGGGGTGAAGACCATGCAGTTTTGGTCCTTATCCTGGGTATTATTAACTGGGGAGGGGGACTTGATTTAAAATCAATGCCATAATTAATGTTCAGATGTTAAGCTAGTTACGCACATTAGATACATTGGGTTTTGGAGCGAATGTTACATGCAATAGCAATAATCTGCCTTTAACCAACAAAATCTGCAAATAGTACACAAAACATTAAAGGACATGTCCAACCCCTCCTCGTAATTTTACGAAAAGGTTCAACCAAAGACACATAAAGCTCTCCATACCTACAGCAAAAATTCTATCTTCTACCTACAGAACCCATACTTTGCTGCAGCTCTGCATTCTCCTATGGCTGCAGCTTCCATGTCCAGAAGTCAGTGTCAGCTGTGATGCTTACAGAATATCATGCCCGATCACGGTTTCCCAGAGCTGCACAGGTAACACATATTAAACACTTTATACACAATGGTGTTCCCTTACACAGACACAGGAATCATTTTACCTGTTAAATAACCCTAATGCGTACTACATGTCTATCTTGTACATTGTAAGACCAATATCTGTGACTGACATAGGAAGAAAAAATGAAAGGCGATCCTACTTCATAGGATGTGTTTAACTTGGAAATGCTGCATATCCAGAGTTTGGTAAAGTTCCTCTTCTCCAACATTAATATAGCTTCACAAGTGATTTCTAAACCTCACTGCTTAAATGGACCAGCACATGAACACAGTCATTGGCATCTTTTGGGCTCTACACAATAGAGAAGTCATTACCCCAAATTTTGATAAGTTAGTAAGGTGCAGTTGCAGTCTATTAGCTTGAATCCAGTCAGTTTAACTCTTCAGAGAATTCCACAGGTAGAACGGGCATCATGGGGTCATTGTTGGTATTTATGAAAATATTATCCACATTCAGATCTATAAAGAAAAGACAGGAATGAACACAACACATATAAAAATAAACACACCACATAAAATACTGCAGCATATTGGGAGCAACGGTGGGATATTTCCTTATGTAAGTCACTCCACTATAATTACATAAATTATAAATATAAAATGTTTTAATATAAAATATAATGCTCTCCTTGCAGTATATAGATATATCATCACTTTGGAGTTCCTGAGGTGACATGTATATGGTCACCTTATATTACACAGCATTATCCCTTATTTTACAATATTTATGTCACACAAGTTATTTGTGCTACTTCTATTCCCAAGCTCCTCCACTGCTAACTGTATATTCAGAATGGCCACATCCTAATTTGGCACCAGCCACAGAGGACAATGGTAAAAGAAAGAGGCAGCATTACATATAATTAATCAATAAAGAACAACTAAATTGTAAAAATTTACTTTTTAAGAATAAAATGTACCTGGGCAGGGAGGTAGAATTGATTATTCCTACTTCTCAATATAATTTCATTGAGGAGCTACAGCATGTTAAGTTTTCATCTACCAGGTTGGTGTCCTGGGCCATCCTGTATCCAAGGAAGTCTGGCAGAAGCAGTGAGTGAACGTATGCCAACGTTCCTCACAGAAACAATATTGGGAGATTGGCATTATGAATCCTACTGCCCCAGATATTTTTCATTTTTACTGTTTTTAAAAACCTTTATATCCACTATTTCTCCTTTAACTATGATTCTTCGCTTCATGGTTTGTTCTACCAATCACAAAATAGGGAATGTCAGAGAACAAATAACAGAACCATCGTCAGTCACAATATCAGCCAGTTTTACAGGAATTTAGTTCCCATTCTGTAAAGGGTAAGTCCCAGAACCTTCTTTAAAAATCACTGTATTACATAATTTTCCCACAATACATAGATTTCCCACCGGAAAACATTCCACGTTCCCTAATCCTCATTGTTTGCTGATATGTATTTAGAACAATGCCAGGTTTGTAGCCAATGTAGTCATTTGTTAATTCAGTGGGTTGTTTTTAGAACTGTATTGTAATTGAATTTCAATACAATAATATACTTTGAAATAAAATTAATAAAAGAAATATAATTGGAGCACAAAAGTTTTTTGTCATTTTTTCTACTAAAAATATTGGTAACTGAAATACAGCAGTGGATTATGGACATAAACTTCATACATCCCCTTCTAACCACAAAGTGAAGCCACGTAAAAGGTGTTTGAATATTGGATCAGCATTCCTCCGGCTCCACCCCACCGAACTGCAAAAGTTAGTAATCTAAAAGATGTAAGTCTAACATAATATTCTGTCTGATGTTCTGTTTCCTCTCTCTCTGCTTCCTGGTTCTTCCAGTTAGCAGCTGTTAGTCATGGGTGTAACAGATGACATCACAGCCAATAATTGAATGCTATTCCCCTAGCATCCTTCTGAGCATGCAAAGCTTATAAAAAACATGGAGAGCTTTGAGAAGTAGGAAAATGTATTTTCTCTTGCAGCCTTAGGGGGACCCAGGAACGCAGGGGTTAAGCACCTTTCTCCAGGAGCGGACACTTTAAAATTGAAAGACTGAGGCTCCAGTGCTCCTCCCCTCAGCTATAACACTCTGAGCACCGGAAGCCTCCTCCAGTTTTTAAGTGTCCGCTTCAGGAGTACGGACCTCTCTATTGCTGCATCTCCTGGAATAACTGACACAGAGATACTGCAAAGGAGCCGGTGGATTTCAGGCTCCACCGGCTCCCTACGTGGGACTAGCATCCAGCATAGGTTTTCTTTATGCTGATGCCGTGGATGGGTTGCCCATCATGACCCTCGGGTCTAAAATGCGCAGACCCCCCCTTCCGCCTGAGCGGGCAACCAGCGGACTCTTCCCGCTCCCTCTGCACTCACAAATCTTCAGGCTGAGGGAGATCACGGCGATGATTGGCCGGTGGGGGCGGGACTTCCTACTTCCTAGCCGTGCTTTCTCAGGGGCAGGACTTCCGGTCTTTCCTCTCTCTACTCAGAGCTCATGGGGAACGCACCGGAGTCTCCTCCAGCATCCCAGTGACTGCTGCCGGCGGTTTAGATAAGTTTTTCTCTGCTGTGTTGGCTGTTTTCTTCTAACTAAGCTTTTTTTCTTTCTTTCTTTTTTCCTTCCCCTGCCTTTGACTGTCAGACCAGATCTCTTCCCCTTCTTCCCCTCCTTGGGGACTTTTTTGGCCAGCCTACAAAAAGGCTACCTTTGATCTAAAAGGGATCTCTCTCTCTAAAAAAAAAAAATTATTTTCTCTCCTCTTCTGCTATCTCTTCAAGTCAGTCATGTCCAGCAAGAAGAAGTCCGCCTCCCGTCCAAAACCTGCCAAATCTGTCCAAGCGATCTCCTACGTTTGCGCATTATGCCAGACTAAGTTGCCAGCCAGCCTATCTGGACCTCTATGTGGGTCATGCAGTGCGAATCAAGACCCTCAGCTTGCTCAGACTGCACCTAACAGTCAGGAACCCGAGTGGGGTTCCTGACTGTTCAGGCTTCCATTGATTTTCTACAGAATCCACCTCCGGGGTCGGTCTTGCCCCGAGTACCTCCGGGGGTACCCCCCCAGGAGTCTGAACCTGCCTGGGCAAAATCTTTAGCAGATTCTATGTCGATATTATCGACATCTCTCTCCCAGGTCCTGAAGTCAGTTAATTCCTCTGGAACGGAAGCCAGGCCACTAAGACGCCAGATCGTCAGATCTCCCAGTATTTCCTTCAGGGGAAGAGATCTCTGTGGAGGAAAGAGAGGAATCGGAAGAAGGAGAACTGGACTCCTTAGCTTCTGAACATGAAGTTCAGACCACATTTACACCTGAGACCATGGACGATCTTATTAGATCAGTTCTGCAGTTGCTTAACATACAAGATCCAGTTGAACCGACAGACCCATCCAAGTCTTTGTTCAGCAGTCCTAAGAAATCGACAGCGATCTTTCCCTCTTATGATCAGTTGGAACAGATCGTCTTGGAAGAGTGGGCGTCTCCAGAAAAGAAATTTCACCTGTCAAGGAATTTTCAAATGATGTTTCCTTTTCTCAAGTCGGACGTGGATAGGTGGTCCATGCTGCCAGCAGTCGACCCACCAGTGAGAGACTTTCCAAGGCCACAGCTATCCCTCTGGCCGAGGCAGCCACTTTCAAAGATCCCACAGACAGACGACTGGAGGGATTCCTGAGAACATCGTTTGCGGCATCTGGCGTGGCCCTACGCCCCACCTTCGCCTCCGCATTGGTGGCCAAGGCTATGGAAGCCTGGTTGGACCAACTTTACCAAACAGTGGCCAAGGAATCTTATGGCAGCCACCTGATCGATATTGTACAACAGCTATTTGATGCAGCCATATATATTGGGGATGCGGCGTTAGAATCTAGCAGACTTATCGCCAGATCATCGGCGATCCTTATGGCTTAAAGCCTGGGCAGCAGACCCGGCATCAAAAAAAGCCCTCACCAACCTACCTTTCTTGGGGCACCTCCTGTTCAGGCCCGAACTGGAGAAGATAATCGCTCAAGCTACAGGAGGTAAAAGTACCTTCCTCCCGCAGAACAGAGCCCACCGCTTTCCATCATTTCGGTGTTCTTCCTCCTTTCCCCCCTCAAGAGCCTCGCGTCCTCCACACCGGGTACAGACAGAGCCTATCAATACCTTTCCAACCCATCAGGGACAAAGACCATTTACGCCCTGGCCTTCTAAAAGAGGAGCCTTCAAAACAGGGGGAGATAAAAACAAACAGGCATGACTATCTTCTGCCACATGTTGGAGGCCGCCTTCGTTTTTTCGTCAAAGAGTGGCAATTGCCGTCCACCTGGACGATGAATACTCTGACCAACAGCTACCGAATAGAGTTCTCTTCCCTTCCTCCTTCTCATTTCTTTCCCTCCCGCATTCTGAGATGCCCAAGCCGCCTCAAAGCCCTCAATGATTGCGTTCTTTTTCTCCTCCAGGCACAAGTAATAGCCTCGGTTCCAAGAGATCAGAAATTTCGGGGATTCTATTTGAATCTTTTTCTGGTACCGAAGAAGGACGGAACGTTTCGTCCAGTTTTGGATCTAAAAGCTCTCAACATCTATGTGCAGAAAATCAGGTTAATCAGTGCAATCAGTGATATTGGCTATAGAACCAGGCAACTATCTCGCTTCCCTGGATATTCAGGAAGCGTACCTCCACGTCCCCATCTGGAACGGTCATCACCGATTCCTCAGATTTGCCATAGGCGCCCAGCACTTCCAGTTCACGGCCCTACCATTCAGCCTAGCTTCAGCGCCACAGGTATTCACAAAGGTCATGACCTGTTAAGCAGCATTCCTTCGTCTTCAAGGAATCTTTATTCTCCCTTATCTAGACGACCTTTTAATAAAGGCGACATCCTTCAAGCTGGCACAACAACATGTCGCTCAGTGCATAACAACCCTGTCTCGGTTCGGATGGATCATAAACCAGGTGAAATCCTCTATGACTCCATCGAATCGCATGATCTTTCTGGGTATGTTATTCGACACAACCATTCACAAGGTCATCCTCCCCCAGGACAAAATCGCATCATTGAAGAAACTGGCCATTCATGCGCAGTCCAGCAATCAGATCTCAATTCAACAAATGATGCGTCTGGTGGGGAAGATGGCGTCTTTGGTGGAAGCAGTTCCGTACACGCTTTCCATCTACGACCTCTCCAGAGACACCTTCTTCGCTGTTGGGACAAATCCCAACAGTCGTTGGACGCTTGGATACATCTCCCGCATCAGATTCGGTCTTCCCTAACCTGGTGGACCGTGGAGAGCAACTTGGTGGCAAAACTCTTTGTCTGCCCACATGGACAGTGGTGACGACGGACGCCAGTCTCCGAGGATGGGGAGCGGTATGCGACTCTCAAAAGGCCCAAGGTCTTTGGACCAGGGAAGAAATGCTCCAGCCCATCAATGTCCTGGAGATAAGAGCAATATTCCTTGCTCTGTCTCACTGGACGGTTTTTCTGACAGGCAAGAACGTCCGCATACAGTCGGACAACGCCACGGCTGTGGCATACATAAATCATCAAGGGGGCACGAGAAGCGATATGGCCATGGCAGAAGCACACCGAATTCTAACCTGGGCAGAGGTTTACATACCAGCATTATACCGGCAATATACATACCTGGTGTCCTCAACACGGAGGCCGATTTCCTCAGCCGAGTAACGCTCGATCTAGGAGAATGGGCTCTCCATCCGGAGGTTTTCGAACAACTGACACAGAGATGGGGGACTCCAGACATCGACTTGATGGCCTCTCGAGACAACCGAAAAGTTCCGATCTTTTGCGCAAAGACAAGAGATCCGCTGGCGGCCTTCGTAGATGCTCTGGTGGCACCTTGGCAGTTCCACCTGGGCTATGTCTTTCCGCCAACACCTATGATACCAAGGGTTCTGAAGAGGATAAAACGGGAACGAGCTCCAGTCATTCTCATCGCTCCTCGGTGGCCAAGAAGAGCTTGGTTCTCAGATCTTCTCTCCATGTCAGTCGGGGAACCATGGTTGCATCCACTGCGCCAGACCTACTTGTACAAGGTCCTTTCCAATACCCAGATCTTCAGCGCCTACATTTAACGGCGTGGCAGTTGAGTCTGCCATACTGAGAAGACGAGGGGTACCGGTATTGGCAATACCTACCATGTTAGCGGCTAGAAAACCGTCTTCATCTAAGGTTTATTATAGAATCTGGCAAAAGTATGTAATGTGGAGCTCATCCAGGGGTTTTCGCCCATCCAGATTTGTTCTGTCCAGAGTCCTTAGTTTCCTTCAAAAAGGTTTTGACGGTGGTCTTTCACTCAGTGCTCTCAAGGGTCAGGTATCAGCTCTTTCTATATATTTTCATAGGAAGCTTGCGGCAGGAAGGATATCCAGACTTTCTTACAGGGAGCAGCCCATTTGCGTCCTCTGGTTCATGCTCCGGTTCAACCCTGGGATCTATCGTTAGTTCTCAGGGCACTCAAAAAGCCGCCTTTTGAACCCTTACCATCGGTTCCCTTATCGCTTCTCTCATGGAAGACTGTTTTTCTTATGGCCATATCTTCCATCAGAAGGGCGTCGGAACTAGCTACCTTATCAGTGGATCCCTCGTGCCTGTCAATTTCTTCGGACAAGGCCATTCTTTGGCCTCACGTCTCCTTTTTGCCAAAGGTGGTCTCATCTTTCCATATCAATCAGGAAATCATTGTTCTAGCCTTCTATCCGAATCTGTCTTCTTCCAAGGAGCGTGATTTACATTGTCTGGATGTAGTTAGAGCCCTGAGGATCTACATTGCTCGTATGGAAGGCTTCCGTTCCACTCAGGCTTTGTTCATTCTTCTGGCAGGGCCCCGCCGGGGGTCCAGGGCTTCTCCACAATCTCTGGCAAGGTGGATTAGATCTACTATCGTCCGCTGCTACTTGGCAGTTGGGGCCGTTCCTCCCTTGCGAGTTACGGCCCACTCTACTAGGGTTGTTGGAGCCTCTTGGGCGGCTCGCCATGGCGCCTCGGTGGACCAGATATGTTGAGCGGCACCTTGGTCTTCCATCCATACTTTTATCAAATTTTATCGCCTCCAAGTTTTTACAGAGAAGATACAGCCTTGGGCGACTCTATCCACAGAACTGCGGAGGTTTAAGTGGTTATTATGGGTGCCCACCCTACAAGTTCTGGACTTTGGGACGTCCCCTGCGTCCCCCTAAGGCTGCAAGAGAAAAGGGGATTTTTATGTTTTACTCACCTGTAAAATCCCTTTCTCTGAAGCCGTAAGGGGGACCCAGGTATTTCCCTCCCTGTTTGTTGACATGATTGTCTTTGGCCTGTTGCCTGTTAAATTTTTTTCTTGTTTATTCTACTATCTATTATTTCATTACTGGCTTACGCTTCCTCTTTGGGACCAACTGGAGGAGGCTTCCAGTGCTCAGAGTGTTATAGCTGAGGGGAGGAGCACTCAATTTTAAAGTGTCCGCTCCTGGAGAAAGGTGCTTAACCCCTGCGTTCCTGGGTCCCCCTTACGGCTTCAGAGAAAGGGATTTTACAGGTGAGTAAAACATAAAAATCCCCTTTTTTGCAGCATAACATATTAGCCATCCATCTGCCAGCTTTCTAACTAATGTAGTTTTGGGGTATAATTTACTTAGTTTACCTAGTGATTGTAATTTGAACACAAAATTGTCATTCCAACAACTGTATCTTAATGTCAAATACAAAAATGTAATAGAACATTTGCAATTATATTTGTGGCACCATGATGTATATGTCAGAGAACTTTTTCTTTGTGAAGTTCATCTAAAGATCCTGGCAGTCATAAATCACACTATATCACATTATAGAGACACAATCATCAAACTAACCTTCCAGGGTATCATGCACCATTAGGGCATTTAGATCAATATCATCATCAATGCTGTGGTGGCGTCCTGGGCAAAAACTGCTCTCCATCTCATCCTCTTTCCTGCAAAACAAGCAACTGTTACCTACAATATTATAGGTCATAAACACTTAAAGGAATATTTGATAGTGAAAGAATAAGTGGATTTCCCTTATGTCATCTCTATAGCTTTTCAAACTTGCGCTACAGAACATGGGCTAAAGCCCAACAAAAACTTATGCTAAAAATAAAGAAAAATATCTATGGAAGCCAGCCCTAGAGGCATGCATTGTTTCCCTTTACAGAGCATTTGTGCCAAGCATTAGCCCATCCAAAGAAACAAACTTCTCTCCTGCAGCACCCATGGCCCGTCTAAAATCTGAAGCTTTCCTTGCCGCATTGTTTCTCTAGCCTGCCAGTGGCACCTATGGCTTCACTACAGCCCACTAGCATCAACTCATTGGCATACCTGCACACTGCCAAAAGCACCTGGGACTTCCAGTAGTAATTATGGCTCCTCCGTGGCCCACCTGGCTGTCCCAGTCTGTGTCATCAACAGCTAACTCACAGCCCCTCTACATCTCCCTAAGCCAGCCAGTGCACCCATGTCTGTAAACAGATCCTGTGACTTTTAGCAGCAACTATGGCCCACCTGGGGCTCCCTGCAACCTGTCTGCATAACCCACAGCTCGCCTACAGAACCTGAGGCTCTCCTGTAGAGATGCATGGTTCACCCATGCATTCATGTCTGTTCTTACTATTGCATCCTCAAGCTTTACTCCCCCTTTTTTATTTTTTTAGAAAGAAGTACACACACTTAAACAGAAAGGGGTGAGACATACATGGGGATAAGCCTTAGATCAGTTCCTATTTTAACTGAAGCATCTTGTGTTTTGGTGCTTACATTAAGAAAGAACTCAAACCGAGCTGCAGTTACAGTAAGAACGTGCTAAGAGCAATAAAGGGCAGAACTTGTGTCGCAGATTGTTTCTAAAGCTTTGTGTACATGTGTATGTTTAAGAAATCTCATCTGGACTGATCACTAACATTATACAGTTGCTCTAATAATTGTATTCCTTTATGAACAACATAAAGCAAAAGTGTAAAGCTAATAAATAAGATTTGCAAAAGGTTTACACGCAAATACCTGCACACATCCAAATTCACCAATATAAAAGCAGCAAGAAAAGAGATACTTAATATTAAATCCACAAAGTAAAAACTACACAGAATTAAGGTCTGTACACACTTGAGGTCCCATCTGTATGGACGCCTGATTTGGTCGACTATCAGTAACGGCCATTCCGACATGCATCAATGATGATCCGCTAGGCTGTATAATCAACAATGCCCAACCTAGCACCCACACACTTACTGATACTCGCCTGAAACGGCCGTTCCTATACCATCATGCATCGAAGGTCAGCCCCGCTATCACATGTGTGTATGGAACTTAAGAGACAGACATATTTAAAATTCATCTACTGAGGCGTGTGATAATGCAAATAGAAGCACAAAGCTTATTAAAACTCTTTTGGTCAAACAAAACATTTGGATGCCTTACCTTTCAGAAACAAAAATTTGTTTGCGCTGAAGATACTTCTCATACTGTAAGGTTACTTGAATGAAAAAAGAAATACAGAACTATTCAGCAGTGTAACCATCTGTTGTTTAATATAACATTTGCCTAAACACAACTGCACTTTTCTAGAAACCTGTTTAAGACAGATTGTGTGTCATTGTACTCTGCTAGTATAGTAGTTCTTGGAACATTTGCATTGCCAAGAGTGCAAAAATTAAATTTTTTCTGTAGCAAATCTATGTTCTTAGAAAATCGACTTTGGGGATTTTAGTTTTACTGAAGAAGCTTTCTCTTACCCCCCGTTCATCAATTAAACCCGTAGGAGCCAGGAGCGAAGTTAAGAAAGTTACCTGGTCTCGCACTCTGCTGATCTTCTGACAGGTCCCGATACACTTTGTACTATATGTGCATCAGATCAGTGGAGGAGTGCAAGACCAAGTATTTTTCTTAACTTCGCTCCTGGATCCCGCAGGCTTTATTGAAGAATGGGGACATAGCTCCTCCCCAAAGTCGATTTCGTAGGTGGACATACCATTTAATGTTGGACTAGATGGACATACATCTTTATTCAACCTCAACCTTCAAACTTTGATGAGCAATTTGTAAAATCCATTGTTTTAATGACCACAATATTTCAGTCCACAATTTTTTATGACCCATATTAGAAACCAAGCACTATAAATTCTTCTAGAAAATCCTATGATTTAGTCCTAAGCAACGATAACCCTATGAACTGCAACGCTGATAATATATTATGCACATTATTTATGAGCCCAGTCAAGAAGTTCCAAAGCTTTCCTAACTTATTTCATACCTCATATACTTACTTTCAGGTTTTTGTTCATAATATGGCCCAAAAGCCTCATCCTTTGGAATTCTAGGGTACAGGTATTTCAGGGGATTCTCAGGAATGTTTTCCTCAGCCAAAAGCTGATAGTTGCGGATAATTTCAGTGAGTGGGATAGAAGAGAGCTCTTTTTTGGTGTAAGGCTCAACAGAATGGATAGAATACTTGCCTGTAAACAAAGAAGATTTTTAGTGCACATGTAGCATGAAAGCAACATTTGCTAACAATAGAAACACAGAGCTCTTGAAAACAATCTGGAAATAAATGCAGCTTATGGTGGCCATTCACTATTACGATCGTAGTTACCATCTTAAACCGACCAATATTTTGATAGACAGATGTACAATGTTAATTGTATGTAGATGTTCTATACAAACTGTTCGACATTCAATTTGTTTTGTGATTAATGTCGAATGTTGTCCATTGTGAGGATACATTACATTAACACTTAATTGCAACTTCAGAAAACACTACAATCATTTTACCGATCGACTTAAAAAAACGACTTTCCCGATCGTAATTACAATCGATATTACGATCTAATATCGCATAATAAGATCAGGAAAATGTAAAATTTTTGGGCCAATCAATGGAAATGTCTGATTGTATGTCGGATTGTATATAAAATCGGCCTAGTGTATGGTCACCTTTACTCACAAACACATTTAAATCTGTACAAACATATACGGAGCCATTCATAGCTTGATTGAACCCAAGACGTGAATCCAAACACTGCAAAAAGCAATCATCATTCTGTTTCTCTAAGGCATCATCGTCAATTTACTGTAAATACAACGTGCAGTGAAGTAAAAAACTTTCAGGGAGATTTAATAAAAGTTCTTATCGTTTAAAATGGTGCTATTTTTGCCCCAACCAATCAGATCTTATTTAACATTTGAAAGCTAACATTTGATTGGTTAGGGCAAAATTAGCACTAATTTAAACGATAAGAACTTTTATTGAATAACCCTGTTTATCCCTTGAATTGTCAACATTTGCATTGACCCAGCTAAACAGCTAAAAGTGTTTGAAATCCTGGCTATATTCTACAGTGCATCTCTCTATCATTTAATACTTAGCATTAAGAGGATATGTAGATATGCACGCTTCGCTGCCAGGTGGGTTGGTTGGGTCACGCCTCCCTACTGCTCCGTTCCCAGCAGTATTTGGATCCAAAATAATGAGACAAAAAAAGGGGACGCAACCCCTTCCTTTATTTCAATACTTAACTCTAAGGGGGAGATTCAATATGGCCCTTTTTCGTCTAAAACCCACGTTAACCATAAAAAAAAATTTTGGTTAACGTGGGTTTTGGACGGATTTTCGAGCACAGCGCCATTTCCGAATGTTTTTGGAAATAGCGCTGTGCTAACGATCCAAAACCCGTAGTGTTAAGTTTTGCGCTACTTTGTAGCGTGAAACTTAACACTACGGCTTCTGGAGCGTTAAAGTCCCGCTCCTTACCTTAGCCCAATCCCGCGATGCAATAACTGACGTAATCTCGTTTACGTCAGTTATTGTATCGCAGGATCGGGCTAAGGTAAGTAACGGGAGACCCGATATTGAATCTCCCCGCATGTCTGTTACGAACTTACTATTAAACCCACCATCATCATGATGTTCCACCCAGGAGCACGTAATCCCACCATCACGAATACTCTCACTAAAGCGCAGGAGAAAAGTGCCTGACATCATGGTCCTTAAAAGCTCCTCCTCCTTTTTACGACTTACGAACCCCATCACATAACTGAAAATAAAAAAGCAGGTTTAAGTTATAGAAACAAATATACAACAGTAGAACAAACATCAAAACTCAATTTGTCCTGTTATGTGCGAAACAGTTCTATTTACGTGGATTTTTAGAATACAGTAAACATGTTTAATATATAAATATATATATATATATATATATATATATATATATTATATTTCTACTAAAATACTATGCACACCTACTGCTGCTCTCCAACTTTATGTATCAATACCAGTAACATGCAACATTATTTATTTTAAAAACTCATCCAGCTTTCTTTTTGAAACTATCCAATGAACCTGTCATCACCACATCCAAAGGAAGACCGTTCCATAGTTTTACCGTTCTCAGTGAAACCCCCTTCACAATTTGAAAACTAAACTTCCTTTCTTCCAATCTTAAGGGATGTCCAGGTGGTGAACAATGCACCAGATAGTTTATTGTAAGTGATCATATTCCCATGCAAGTGCCTTTTCTCTAATGCACAGAATTGTAACTTATCCAATATGTCTTCATATCCAAACTCTCCCAGTCTCCTTATTAATTTATTTGCCGTACTCTGAACCTTTTCAATTTTTCCATTGCTGGCTCTTGCTTTTCCCGCCAGGTACTGGTACTGCTGCCTGGTACTGGTTGCTACATTTAAAGGGCATTTCCACCCCCAAAACTCAAATTGATATTTGAGTTTTGATATTTTAATTGTATTTCATTCGAACTTTTCAAACTATTTGACTCCCATTGACTTTGATGGATCCGTTTTCGAACTTTCAAACTTTCCATATAGTTCGAAAACGGACCGAACTTTCGGAAGTTCGGCCATCTCTACTATCAACAGGCCTAAGACAAAATACTAAAAAAGTACTAAAAACCAACTTCACCTTGGCAACAGACTTCACTAACACACTTAGGAGTCCAGTTTAGCCCACACCCATCATTACTATACCACCTCAATTACACAAAACTACTTAAAGAACTAAAATCCCAATTAAACCAATGGACAAGATATAACATATCACTATTTGGCAGAATATAATCCACCAAAATGATAACACTGCCTCGCATACTCTCCCAATACCAGTTCCATTCTCCAATCTCAAATCCCTACAAATAGCAATCTGAAAATTTGTCTGGAACAACAAAAAATCCAGGATCTCAGAGTCTAATATTAATTCGCCCCAAACTGAGAGGACTATCCTTACCCTCCCTTAAACAATATTATCAAGCAGCTCGATAAGCACAAACAATAACATGGTACTCCACAGACCCTAATATACGCTGGAAAGAAACTGAATCAGCCATCACTTATCCTACCCCTATCACCAACCTCCTATGGACCAAACCCCAGAAAGAAAATATAGCATCCCGAACAGACAACCCATATATCCAACACTCAAATCTAATATGGGAAAACCTTGTAAAAACATATAAACTCATCTCATACCCATCCATAATGACCCCCATCTTCCACAACCCAGCCTTCCCTGGAAATACTGGATTGATGGAAATACTCATGGAAATATTGGATTGACAACAACATCACGTGCACAGCACGACAAGTGATGACATGGGAATCTGCACAAACCCTATTAAAACTCCCATAAATGGAATGGTTCCGCTTTACACAAACCCAACACTTCCTACACAAAATAATGCAAGACATAGAAACAATAAACGCCACAGCTCTAAAAGAAATATGTCTTAAAAAACCAACAGAGAACAAACAGATTTCACAAATCTACTCGTGGATTAACAAAACTAAATATCAAGACAAAACTACACGCATGCTCTATTAGGAAAATGCACAAAATCAAGAAACAGAATGGGACATCTGGACTGAAATATTCCAAAATATTCATAAATGCTCCCTGAACACAATAATTCAAGAAAAAAAGCTACAAAATCTTAAACAGATTGTATATCACCCCAAACAAATTAAACAAAATGAACCCAAACATCCCACCATATTGCTTTAGAGACTGTGGAGAAATAGCAGACGCACTCCACTGCTGGTGGACATGCAAAAAAGTAAAACATATTTGGAACCAATACTTCGATCTTATCAATAAAACATTACATCTTATACTCCTCCCCGATCCTTGGATCGCTCTATTCAATAAATTCCCTAAAAACAGCTCACTCCACCAAGGTAAACTCCAGATGTGTAATAGCTTCTACATGGAAACAGGACATCCCACCCCAACAACAATTGATAAACAAAATCAAATGGATATGCCAAAAGGAAAATTTGAATGATTCTCTCAAGGGAACAATGAAAACATTCAACAAGATCTGGTCCCCTTGGCTTCTAAAAATGGAAGATCTACCCACTGATTTCCTTCAGAGAGAGATGGCATCAATACCCTACTAACATAATGATCCCATACCTCATTCCTTTACCCTTGCCTTCCCCCCTTTTTTTCCTTCTACCCTTACCCACAACCTAATAAGGTTGAAACGATTAGAACAATACTGAGCACACAGAGCTAAAAGCACAAAGACGAGAAGGAAGAGGAGAAATTCATATAACATTTCTCCCTTCACAAGAACATAAAAACAACAGTAAACATCAACAGAAGCTTCTAGGACACAAACATACAAAACCATATGCTAACATTAAAACCTCCTCAACGGAAGGAGGGGGGGGGCAGGAAGGAAGGGGAAAGTGTTAAAGTTTGTATGTGATTTAATGAGGGGGGAGGGAAGGAGAGGGGAAAACGGAATGTAAGGGCTAGGCCACACTGCTGAGATTTTTCTGCGTTTGCGCATGCGTTTTTTCAAATCATTGAAAATGCGGCAACAAACCGAAAACGCGCGTCGGGTGCGTTGTGATTTGCGTTCCGCATTTTTAATCGCAATCGCATGCATTTTTCTTTTCCTAATTAAGAAAACGCGTGCGCAAACGCAACAAAATTGCACATGAAATCGCATGCGATTCCATGTGCGTTTGCGCTGCAGTGTGGCCGTGCCCTAAAAGTTGATATATGATTTACTACTGCATAAACGATTACTTTTTAATGACTCTACTCAATACTTACCACCCAATAAAAATATTGAAAAAAAATAAATAAAAAATTGCACATCACCTTTAGCTTTTAATGGTCGATAAAGGTTTTGTGTTATCCACAAACAGAGACCTTGCTGACAGTACCAAATACTTCCAAGTACATCTAAATCATTAACAAACAGATTAAATATAAGTGACAACATAGAACTCTGTGACACCCCACTTAGAACTTTGTCCACTTTGACGAAGCACCATTAACAACTACTCGTATCCAATCCATCAACCAATTTTCTATCCATGTACAAATGTGCTGTTCAAGTTTTAAACCAAATAAACTATCTGGACCATTGATCCAGAGTGCAAAGTATCCACCAAAGAAAACACTAAGCCTTGTACAGCCCAAACATAAATGCAATATCCTATTGAACATACATAGAAAGAATACCTAAAATAGTATAAATATATACAGGGCACAAGGGACAAGTTCAGCAGGGCGTCCCCCTCTTGTATTAATCCCGTACGCCCCGCTCCTGCTAAATAGAAAATCACAGATATGGACATGCTTGTGAAGGTTCTCATTCATCCAGGTCATGGTATATCTGTTGTATTCAATTAGATCAACTGGACTTGAAGTTAAGTTCTTGAAGACGTTTCGCTAGTCATCCGACTGGCTTTCTCAATTCAAAAGTCCAGTTGATCTAATTGAATACAACAGATACGGACAGTTTCAGCCCACACTTCAAGATACATCAGCCTTAAACAATTCCAATATGAATACTATCCATCTGCCTACCAGACTCTCCAGGCTACTTGACGTGCATGGTTCTTAAACCTGTATGATTCTCACTCTGTACAGGCTGTAAAAGGCTTGGGTTCTTGCTGTCCTCCTTATTCACGCTTCCAGCAGCGGCTAAGTGCAAAGTCCATGGGTACAGCCTCGGCAAACAACGAACTCCTTTACTCAGCAAACACAGAGTGCCATACAGATGTGCATTTCATCCCACATGGGAATTCCTCAGTGAGACACTGCATAGCCATTACCCTTAAAATAGTTGTGCACTCCTTGCCTTTTCCTATAGTTAATTATTTGTGCCGCTCCTGTATACCACATCAACTGCTATGCCAGAGTTTAAATTCCTACTCACTTCCTCATAAAAACCAACAGGGTTATTCAAAAAAAAGATCTTATTGTTGAAAATACGTTTGCCCCAACCAATCAGATGTTAGCTTTCAAATGTTTAATAACATCTGATTGGTTGGGGAAAAATTAGCACCGTTTTTAATGATTTATTGTCTTTCCCACCACTGAAGATAAATTCACTGGTCTGCAATTATTAGGCTGTGAACAACTACGTTTTTTCTTAATATTGCAACAATGGCCTGGATAAAGCTGAACTTATTTACCTAAGGATGTATTTTATCTAGTCCAGGAGCTTTTTTTGATATTAACCTTATTTATTTCTCCTTAGTTAACCTGTTTACCATTATTGCTACTTTACTCTGTATGCTATCTGTACTTGGGTGCTCTATAGTTACATAGTTAAATATAAAGAGAAAACAAACTGATTTAAGACATTTGCATCGGCATCCTCTGTAACTATCTTATCCCCATTAATTAATGGCTCCTCATCTTACTATTAATATACTTTAAAAAAATTGTTAAGGATTAATCTTGCTTTGTTCAGCTATCCTAATTTCATTATTTATTTTAGCTAGTTTATTTACTTACAATCCTTGTTACAGTTTTTATATTTCCAAATGGCCCATTCCATTCACTCTGATTTCAAGATTTTAAAGGGTATGTCCACCCTAAAAAGAATTTTTTAATATAAGATTCCCCCTGCCAGCCCAGCCCCAACCGCTATATTTATATGTTTAGAAAGCACCCCAAACTCTACTTACCTCCCCTCTTTCCTCCGCCGCGCTCCCGGCCCTCTGCTTGCGAGAAAATGCAAACAGAGGGGCGGGACCGGCAGTCGCGTCTGTTATTGGCTGAGCGGCAGCCAATCACGGACGCGGCTGCCGGGAGCTCATTTCGGCGAAGGAAAGAGGAGAGGTAAGTAAAGTTTGGGGAGCTTTCTAAACATATAAATATAGCGGTTGGGGCTGGGGGGACAGGGGCAATACTATAGATTAAGGGTTTTACACTAGGGGGAGGTAATCCTGGGAGGGAGGGAGAGGGAGGGGGAGAAGGGCTGCAGTACGCATGCCAAACTTCTCCCGGAGGCCAGGTAGGAGGCAGAGTCCTATATGGACTCTGCTATCCTCCTGGTGGGCAGTTTTTGGGACTTTGGGGGGGACTACAGGAGAACCATATGGAGCTGGGATGTGAGGTAAGGATTACACTACACTACATGATGGGGCCAGTAGTTGGGGGGATTATAGTTTTGGGGGTGGACATGCCCTTTAAATGCCATTCTCTTCTTTTCCATTTCCATCAGAATAAAGCCACATGGGTGTTATTTGTTTTTAGATTTATTTCTCAAGGGTATACATTTAGAAATGGTTTAACAATGTTCAGTATCTTTACCTGAGAATATAACATCCCAATTTATATGATGAAGAGCTATTTTTATTCTTTTATTTATTTTATCATACATTAAATAACATTGCTTCACGGTCACGACCCCCTAAGCTTCCAATTTCCTTCATATGTAGAATATGCCCTTATTGCTCTGAGTTTATTGGCTTAACACAATCTGGCTGCGTCATCTGTAAAGGTTGTTTTCAGCATTACAGTCATAACTGCCATTGGAGGTGGGCAGGCGTGTCAAGACAATGTTGTAGTTTACTGTTGCGGTGCTGGCTAATGCAGATGATTTAGGCTGTAAAGGTTCGTACACATGTGCGATCACGGGTCCCGTCACGTGTGTGGGCACTTTATCGGCCGAAAAGGTCTTTCGTTCAGAGATCTGCCAGGTTGGTAGGTTAACGATCCCTGACCGAACGTCCGTTTCACCCAATAAAGTGCCTACACACGGGCCGATTAGTCTGAAACGTTCGTTGGTACACATCATGCGTAGTGGGTCGGCACCCGCGATCGCACGTATGTACAAACATTTAGAGTGGAGGACTAACAACAAGTGGACTGTTACCAGCGGTGTTAACAGTTTTGTGTGTTTCGGGCTAGGCCCTTACTTATAGACTACCTAATCTAAAGCTAGGTACACACACTAACAATAAAGCCCCAATAACATCGGATCCAATGGTATCAGGGCTTTATCGCCAGTGTGTGTAGCGTCATTCCTGACGGCGAACGTTCCCGTCAGCCTTGTGGTCTTTTGGGAAAGACCGAAAATTTCTCTCGCCCGCAGTCGTGGGAAAGATGCAGTCCCGAACATTCTCCCTATGCTGTGTATAGGGAGAATGCTCGGGAGTGTGTGTAACCTGATCATTGAAAAATGACAGACAGGATCTTGCATATCTGTCACCTTTCAAGCATCTTTAGTGTGTGCACCCAGCTGACTGTTAACATTCCTATTACACGTCTGCCTTGATGCTAAAAGTAATGCTTTTAAATAGATAGTTTAAGTTTTAAAGAACATAAGCTGATTACACACTTGCCAGGATCTGCAAGATTTTTCAAAAATCAAGATACAGACAGTCCCGAGCATTCTCCCTATGCACAGCATAGGCAGAACGCTCGGGACTGTGTGTTTCCCTCTTTCCCACTCTGGACTGAAATTTCCCCTCTTTCCCGAACAAGCACTCGGCCAAACCAAATGTTCGGCGGCCGCGCGCTCGTTTTGGAAAGCTAGGTACACAGTACCGATAAAGCCCAGATACCATCAGATCCAATGGATTATGGGTTTTATTGGTACTGTGTGTACCTAGCTACAAACTACAATTGGGACTGGAGGGAGAGGTGCAGCTGCTTTCAGATTTCTGTTCACAATACAATGGGGACAGAGCATACCTGAAAAAGCAAGCAACCAAGAGAAGGAAAGAACTAATAAAACAAAGGAATAGACCTATAAGTCCCTATAAATTCTTGTAGCTATAGATAAACAGATATTCAAACTGACAGACCCCCCACAGTCTAACCTAAATGCCAAACAATAGCAATAAATGTACTACAGTGCCATAAAAAACATAATATCCTATATAAGAAAAAAGCACACATACTTTGTTCATAATCACAAACCCTATAAAAAAAAAACTTGGGCATCCCCGAGATAAACTACCCCACCATAAAAACACTCCTGATCCCTTATGGCAGTTCATGGTTGTACTCTAAAATACACCATGTAAAGTAAGTGGATACTGCTGCAGAGAACGTCTGACGCATTTCAGGCTTATGCGCCCTTAATGATTTTATGATTAAGCCTGAAACGTGTCAGACGTTCTCCACCGTCCCCAGCCTGAAAGCTCTATATATATGATTTTTAACTGGACGAAATAAAGGAAAATGTTTTTATCTAAGAATGGACTGGTGAGTTGCTTTTCAACAATAATGGCTGTTTATGCTGTGCAGCAGTATCCACTTACTTTACATGGTGTGTTTTGAATGTGTGGGGGAGAGGTGCCCCAGGGCTTGCTGGCACGCGACTCAGCTGAATAGGACCTGAGCGGAGGATTCAGCAGGAAGGGAGCTGCCATATTTGTATGCTTCTGTACTCTAAAATAAGCAGGGAGGATTGGAACATGTAATCCCCAGAACGTGCAACGAATGTGTGTACACAAACTGGGTCTATAAATGGACACAACACTGCCTATGTATACAGTACTCACGGTTATCCAAAACCAGCAACAAATGTGTGCAGCAAAGGTTCCCGAGGTAAGTATAAACTCGGTATATCATTGCTCTAATGGAGTTCCAAACTTCTGAATATCATGCTAGATAAATAATATTGGTGCTGAGTACACAAACCAAGCATGGACACAATGCTGCCTATATATAAAGTACTCACGGCCCCTTTAACTCTGTAGATGACATCATTGCACAGCGACAGACCACAAGTGCCGTGGACTTGATCGGTCAGCCAATCACCTCAAATACATGTATCTTCACCCGGGTTGTAGACTGTAAAGCAACCGCTATTCCTCCCAAGGTACAGCTCCAGGAAACCCAAACTAAGATCACGTCAACCGACGTACGTTTCGCCTAACAAATCACGCGGCTTCATCAGGTTCAGAATAGAAGGAGCAGATTTGGAGGAAACCAGAGTCTCCATTTAGATACAGCTACAGAGTTGAATTGTCACCACTACAGACATTGCTCAATATTGGCAGGTGGTGTGTGTGATTGCATCTGCATGAATAGTAATGGGAAGACTTTTTAAGAAAAACCTCAAGGAAAGAACAAAATTCTGCACTGGAAAATCAACTGTCTAGACAAGAAAAGTTGAACCCTACCATAAGGGCTAGGCCACACTGCTGCACTTTTTTTGCGTTTGCTCTTGCGTTTCCGCATGCGTTTTATTCTTATTGTTGAAAACGTGGCAACGCACCGAAAACACGCGTTTTCGGGTGCGTTGCGTTTGCGATTTGCATTCCACATTTTTAATCGCATGCGTTTTCCAATACAAAACGCATGCGCAAATGCAACAAAATCGCACATGAAATCGCATGCGATTCCGTGTGCGATTGCGTTTGCGTTGCAGTATGGCCGTGCCCTAAGTCATATGTCGCTCCAACAGTGAACATTACTGAGATAATCCATATTCTTCTATTCTTCTTATCCAAGGGATAGAGGTAAGGCTTTTACATTTGTTGGAATTTTGGTGTGTTTTCCAATCGGAAAATCTCAACAAAAACACTTTGCTTGTAGGAATGCTGTTTAGCATTCACACTTAAGTGCTGCAATGCAGTGCATAAAAAATCCTCTGGGAAATGTGTACTCCACCCACAGTGGGTCATGTGTTCAAGTACTGAAAGCTGGAGAGTTAGTTCCAAGAAAGCAAGTGAAAGAGCAGCAGGGACTTTGATCTCATAAAAGGCAGGTACTGATATAAAGACAGTTTGAGAATTATGTCTCCTAAGAAGGTAAAAAGTTATTTAAGTAAAAAAAGGTTAAAAGTTAGGACCCAGCAGAATAAAGCAAACCGTGAAGTGGTTGCTGGGCTTAAAATAATTTGGCCAAGTTATTGAACTAATTACTTTAAAAAGCCTGCCCTTCTCTCTGGATAAATTAAAGGGACTGTCCACCCCTCTTTCCAAAAACTGATATAATGTAGATAACCCCTCAAAACCTTAACTTCGTTTTAGTCAAAATTTAGAAATCAGCTCCCACACAGAGATATTATACTTACAAGCTCCTCGCTCCACCGCCGCTTCCGGGTTCTTCTCCCAGTCTCCACTGTGGCTGCTCTGTTCTTTTTGTGTTCTTGAGCAGCCGCAGTGGAGACTTCTCCGGGAATGGCAGTCAGTGATTGGCCGTGACGTCACAGTCACGGCCGACACTGACTGCCTTTCCCGGAAGTGCAGAGCCGCGGCGGTGGAGCGAGGAGGAGGATGTGTGTATAATATCTCTGTTTGGGAGCTGATTTCTAAATTTTGACTAAAACGAAGTTAAGGTTTTGGGGGGTTATCTACATTATATCAGTTTTTGGAAAGAGGGGTGGACAGTCCCTTTAAGTCACAATACAATGGTAAAGTAAAACATAAGCAAATTAATTGGATCTGCACAAGGCTTCTATTTTTTGTATGTAGTGCATAAAAAAAAACACACTGCACGCAGCAGTTTGCAAACACCAGCAATACACAATGCAGGGGAAACATTTAAAGTTGTGCAATCCATAGTGTGAATGTAGCCCAACTCAAAATTCTTCCCAAGAACAATACCATAAATCCAGGGGCTTATACAAAAAAAGGTGCAAAATTATGCCGTCCTATTAATTTGCAGCAACCAATAAGATATAATATATTTGGCAGTTATGCAGTAAAAAACAAACCAAGCAAAAAATCTGATTAATAAGTTAATAGCATAGGACATCTATTGCATCAGCTCCGAAGAATGGTAACATAATGCTCTCCAAGATCTGTGTATTTTTAATCATGATTAAGCTTGTGAAAGCTTTTCTCAAGTAAGATTCTTCTCTAGTAAGTTGCGTTTAGTACATTTAAATAATAGATTCTAAACTAAGAAGTTCCATGTTGTTGCCAGTACAACTCACAGCCTGTGTAATCTTCAAAGATCCTTGTGAGCATGTGCACCAATTGTCCCTTATAAGACTTTTAAGCTGCTTGTTACCCTGCAGTTTATTTTCCAGCAAGAATTGCTTCTAGGTACAATTCAAAATAGCTGATAGTACTGCTGTTCTTTTATTCTATTCCTAGCTAAAAATAAAACAGGGAAATTAAAGCCGCACTTGTTTTGGGCAAGCTGTGTGGCTCTGGATACTTTTCTTAGTGTTGGCTCAGCATACAAATACTACATTTTTAGAAACACAGATTAAAATCCCCAGGCTTACAAGTCAAGTATCCTCACCATTAGTTAGTGTATGGCCCAGGAAGCCGATATCCAGCATGCCAGCGCAAACTGCACGTTACGAAGAAGGTTCAACACTAAATATTTACTCTCTCTATACATTTAAGGCACCTGCCAATAAATCCTTTTAAAGTCGATGAAATGTTTATTATAATGCAGAAATAGAAATAATCATATAAACGTGTCAAAAAAATATCTACAAATGCAAGCAAGATTTGTACAACACAACATTTATGTCATTTGCCAAAACTTTCTTTGATATAAGAAGACGGTGGTTACAAACAGATAGCAATACAAATAAGCAATAACTTTAGCTTTTCATCTCCAGTTTAAATTATTGTACACACCCATCATTCCAGATGTTTTCTAAATGTCCTTTAACCAGACTGAGAACAGCATCAAACCATATCCAGAATGAAAAATTCACACCGGGCATATTTTCCTGTTAAATAAAACACAAAACAGAAATGCATGAGTAATGCTTCCCATACACTAAGCTACCAACATTCTGACAACACCATACTTACATTTTTAAAAGAAGATAAAATATAGAGAGCCAAAAATGTAAACTTTAAAAATTTTTATTAATGTTACAGACACAGTAGTGTCACCTCTCTACCTGTCCCATAATTGAGCCTGTCCTGTTCCAAAGATGGGAAAAGGCTGTAAGTAAAGTGCTATATGTTTTCTGTAAAACCCAGCACACATGGCACCTGTATAACTTACACTCTGTGATTCATCTGTAAACAAAAACATCTCTCACTTTTTATTTCCAAGTTATGAATGAAAAGAACAGAAACCGTATTAAAGTTATAGTTACCATTTTGTTTTCACCTGGGTATAAAAAATGAGATTCTTAAATAAATTGATTTTAATATTCTACTATTTATGTGTACAACCCCCTACACAAAAAAAAGGAAAACTGTGCACACAAGTCTTGACTTTAATAGGTGTTAAATAACACATAAAAAACAACACGTAACCTTCTTCAGACACATAATAAAATAAAAAGCAGAATCAAGGCCTTTAATAGGCTAGAGAAAAAGCTCTATAGCCATCTAGTGCAGAGATGCCCGACCCGTGGCCCAGCCCGCACGACCCACAGGTGGGCGTTGAAAAGGCTGTGTTGCAGGTGTAACCTGGTGTGAGAGGGGTGTAGCTATTCTCTGTGGTGCTCTCAGCATGGAGTCCCATTAGTGAGGCCCCCACCATAGGCCAGGTTGGGGCCCCCTGATCTAGTGGAATCTAACATACACAGCATGGTAACCAATTTATTAAAACATGATAGCTACAATATACAATCGCCTTTTACATTAGGATTACTGTATCTTGTTATTTTCCAAAACAACTTTATAATTAAAACCCTACGCAAACATCCCACGCAGATCAGAGACCTGATATTTAGCTGCAAGAAAATGACTAGCAACAGGGGAATTATCTGTTTTATGCGTATCGGTAAAAGCTTTGGTCAGGGCAGGTGTAATGTCACTTCTGTGATGCTGGAACCAACGTTTAAAAAGGACCAATAGTTTTGCCAACATACACAAGTGAAGATGGACACCTCAGAATGTAAACACAATATTAAGTATTACATTTAAAATTTTGAAATTCGGAGATCCTATACACTCACCCTGAGTATAGATGTATTAAAGTCTCCCCACAACCAATGCATTGCAAACATTGCAATTGCTACATCTAAAGCATAATTTCCAGGTAGAATAAGAGAAAGGAGCTTTTTTCTATTTAGCAACAGGATCAGCCTAAATAAGTTTCTTTCTTGTTTCTGGGTAGCTCGGGGTATAGCCATTTTTCTCCTAACCTCAGGATCGAGCTGCCATACTTTGAACTTGTTTGCCATTTGATCAATTTGAATAGTTCTATCTACAGGATCTAAACCGATTCTATTCACCTGTATAAACTTTGACTTAGGCAGACCCTTAAAAACATGCTGAGGATGAAAACTCCTACCATATCGTAGGGTGTTCTGATCCATTGGCTTGGTGAAGAGAGTCATGTGTACACCATCATAACATACCATAATCTTAACGTCAAGGTAATGTACATTCAGTTTGACACGTTCATCCAGAGAATAGAAAAAATTAACAAAATCCCTGGATGGGGCCTATGACCCTGCCCAGATAATAAAGATATCATCAATATAGTGCCAGAATTTAACAATATGGGTGCAGAATAATGATAAAGATGGCGATACAGCTGACTCTCCTCCAAAACACCAACGTACAAGGTTGGCATACGATAACGCTACTGGACTGACCATTGCAGTCCAGACAACCTGCAGAAAAAAATCACATTCAAATTTAAAATAATTGATGTGCAGAATCAAATCTAGATGTTTAATCAGAAACAGAACTGGAGCATTGCCATTGTGTTTAAATGTCAGTTGGTAATGCTTGTGGTTCTCATTCATCCAGCCCATGATATATCTGTTGTATTTAGTTAGATGGATACTTGCAGGGAGATTCAATAAAAGTTATTATGGTTAAAAATGGTGCTAATTTTGCCCCAACCAATCAGATCCTATTTAACATTTGAAAGATAACGTCTAATTGGTTGGGGCAAAATTAGGACCATTTTTAACGATAAGAACTTTTATTGAATCTCTCTGTCTGTATTTAATTGACAGTATAAAGTTTAGTTCTTGAACTTAAAGGATAACTGTGGTCTCCAATTCTTCCAAACTAGTAAGGATTATATAAAAAGCCTTCCATCATACCTTCAAAATAAAACCTAAATCACTAAAATTTGTGAGACATTATTGCTGGACAAGCTCAGCAATATTACTTCCTGCTTGAACACTTCCTGTTTTTAGCCATGTGACCAGCTTGTAGTCATGTGATCAGCCTCAGTCTGCATTAATAGGCTCCTCTTCTCCACTGTCAATTTTTTCCCCTAGGTACTTCCTGATTTCCCCAACATTAAGTCTTTATTGAGCATGCTTCTCCCCCGGGGCGGAGGGGTGGGCAGAGGTCAGGTAATGTCACTCAACCTACTGGAAGCAGGAAGTTTGAACATTTACCCCAATATCATTTCTCACAGGCTGCAGCCAGAGATGTGATTGTCAGCTCATTATAAAGGAAATACTGCAGGCTTTAATTTAATCCTAACTTGTTTGGAAACCACAGTTGCCATTTAATATTAAGTCCAGTTGATCTAACAGAATACAACAGATATGTCAGTTGGTAATAAACAGTCGCAAACCCCCTTGTATATTCACTGCTAATGTATAATGAAAAAATGTCACCAGTAATTGTATACCAATTTCCCATACACACACATATAGCAAAATTAAATTAACATGAGAAAGAGATTCACCTTTGAAAATTTACTCCATGACACAGTCTGCTGTCTGTCTGCACTAGGTGTTTTTACTTAAAAAATAAAAGAGTAGAAAATGAAATATAGCATAAATATAACAGAGAATCCAACCATATGAATTATTGTGCTGTATGAGAAAATAATAGAAAGAACACAGCTAAACATTACATTTGACAATATTAAGGAGAATTTCCAGATGTATGCCCATGTATTCCTCCAAAACAACCAATCTTGGCACCAAATGGCCACCTCTGTCAGTCAGGGGATTGATCATCTTGGATTGAAGATGGCTGTCCATTAATACTGCCCCAAAATAGTTTATAAGTGGACATATAACTGTAGGTGGTCATGACCAACCAATCCCCATGTACAGGTAGTTAAGCCATGTACAGGCAGTTTAGGAATGTGAGAAAGCAAATAGGCTGGTTACCCAAAGACCTAATGCTCAAATCTGCAATGATTCCAACATTTTGCCAAAAGTTCACCAAACTACAGTTTCTGATAAAAGTCTTGTTGCTTGTGTACAAATAGACCTAAAGTACCGCTTAACAATAATTATAATGCAGATTTTGTTTCAAGAAATGGTTCATTTTACCCCAAACAGCTTTTGTAATAATGTTTCATTGCGAAACGAAACTAACAAAAAGTATTCTAATATTCACAGCTTGGTAAAGCCCATTGAGTCAATTTTTGCAAAGACATAAGTGTTGTCGCCTTGTCATATGGGCTTCACCTGTGACTAATAATGGATCAATTAGGTGTCAGGTGTGTATAAAAGAACCCCAGTACACTAGACCTTCACATCAACTGCAAATAGACCTCTGCAAACATGCCTAAGATTCACCCTGAGACTTAAGTGTTGATTATCAAGAGACTAAAGACCAAATCCACTGCTGATGTGGCGCACACCTTCAATGTCTCTCAGCGTCAAGTTCAGAGGATAAAGAAAAGATCTGAAGAGACTGGAGAAGTTTTTGACAAGACCAGGTCAGGCAGACCCCGCAAGAAAACTGCTCGAGAGGGCCGTTTGTTGGCTCGAAAATCCAAGGCAAGCCCATTTTCAACTGCTCCAGGAGACCTAGTCACCTGAAAACCCTGTGTCAACCAGAAAAGTTTGTCGGATTCTGTCTCGAAATGGTCTCCATGGTCGAATCAGTGCCCATAAGCCAGCACTAAACAAAAGACAATTGAAAAACCGTGTGGCATTTGCCAAGTCCCACAGCCTGCTAAAAGGATGGACCCTGGAAAAGTGGCAAAAGGTGGATTTTTCAGATGAATCTTTTGTTGAATTACACCACAGTCACCGCAAATATTGCAGGAGACCTACTGGAACCCGCATGGAGCTGAGATTTACCCAGAAAACAGTGAAGTTTGGTGGAGGCAAAATCATGGTTTGGGGTTACATCCAGTATGGGGGTGTGCGCGGGATCTGCAGGGTGGAAGGCAACATTACACAATAGTGTAAAATACCAAAAAATCTTAGCTACCTCATATATTCCCAACCATAAAAAAGATTCTGCAGCAGGATGGTGCTCCATCGCATACTTCCATTACCACATCAAAGTTCCTTAAGGCGAAGAAGATCAAGATGCTCCAGGATTGGCCAGCCCAGTCACCTGACATGATCATCATTGAGCATATGTGGGGTAGGATGAAAGAGGAAGCATGGAAGACAAAACCAAAGAATATTGATGAACTCTGGGAGGCATGCAAGACTGTTTTCTTGGCTATTTCTGATGATTTCATCAATAAACTTTATGAATCCTTGTCAAATCTCACGGATGCTGTCCTTCAAGCTCATGGAAGTCATACAAGGTATTAAATTTGGATCTCACAGCACCACTACTTAATTTGCTGACATATTTTTGGATTGGCTGTAAAGTAGATTATTTTCTGTATAGGCGACTACAACACTTTTGTCTTGCAACATTTTGACCTTTCTGTCTTGATTAAATGATAAATCTTTTTCCAGTGAAACTATTTTTTACCAGTACATTTAATATTATTTGGGAGGGCTTTAGCTTTTCACATGAGCTATTTCTAACACCAATTGATCAATTAAAAATCAGGGTAATAGCAGGAGTTACTGCAAAATACACAGGCAACAAGACTTTTGTCAGAAACTGTAATCTTTTAACAATTGTCCTAAACAATTTTATTGCAAATTGTGGGAAATTTACTATACAATTATCGCTTTACCTGGGAAAAAAAAGAGAATATGGCTTTTCAGCTCTGGATAAACCCCAATGCAATAGGGAGTTAAGTTACATGTGAATGTTATTTTTAATGTATCATGTATAAAATAAAGAAAATGCAATTAGCCAATGGAGTAAACATTTTTTTTTTTTTTAGAATCCCCTCCAGTTGGAGGTATTGTTTATAATATAATTTAAATAATGACAGGTAATATTAGTTACATAACAGGTTGCAACAAGTACACTTCAGAGTATATTGATACCGGTACATTGAATAAGAATTTTAATTAAACATCAGGTTTGATATATTTAGTAACTATACATTATTTTTTTTTTAAAGGGTATGTAGGGCTAGTTCCCCCAGCCCCAACCGCTATATTATATTTTTAAGAAAGTGCCCCAATCGTTGCTTACCTTCCCTCTCTCCTCCGCCGCAATGCCTGGCCTTCTGCTTGCACACAACTGCAAGCAGGGGGCCGGACTGGCAGCCGCGTCTGTGATTGGCTGAGAGGCAGCCAATCACAGACGCGGCTGCCTGCAGTTCAGAACGCCGGAGGAGAGAGGGGAGGTAAGTAAAGATGGGGGGACTTTCTTATTAATATTTTATTGCGGTTGGGGCTGGGGGAACTAGCCCTAATATGTGGGAAAGGGGTTTTACACTAGGGGGAGGGTGAACAAAACGGGAGGGAGAAGGAGGGGGGGGGAGTAAAGGGCTGCTCTGAGCAAGCCAAAAACCTCTGAGAGGACAGCTCAGAGGCGGAAACAATTTCCCTTTATTCAAGTTTCTCATCTGACAGATTTGTCCTTTGAAAAAATCTTACCACTGTGAGGATGAGTAACCAGGTTTGTTAAAACAATGCCTCTGAGGGATTAATTTAGAACAGATGAACGTTTAAACAATAAGCAACAGTAATGTAAGTTCATACTGCAATCAATTTTCAGTTATTTAGTATCCTGTAAATAGACTGTGTAATTGGTCATGGGGGCATTCTAATAAGAAACTTTTCAATTTTGATGTAGTCTGTCTTAGAACATATTATTATAGGTTTGTCAGCTTGAGTACTCTGGGTCCGTTCGGCACTCTAGGTTTGTTGTGATGATTCCCATCCTCCTCAGATTTTATCATATTTGGTTGGGCAACCTCTATGTTGGTATAGGAGTTTTTGTAAGGCAACAAAGCATTGACCAGTGCTTTCCATTGTGATAGATCCGGGACTGTGGCTTGTATCCATACTTTTGCTATAAGTTTTTTAGCCATAAATATTGTTTCGGATAGAAATATATTTTGATATTTATTTATCTGTACGTGTTCCATTATGCCTAACAAACATATTTTGGGGTCCAAACCTACTGGGGATCCCATATGGTCATGCAAAAATGTAATACCAGTAATCTTGTATTCTAGGGCATGACCAGATCATATGATAAAAGGTTCCTTGACTTAGATGACACTTCGGACAAAGTGGGCTTGCGTTTGGTTTATATTTAATGACGTGGGTTGAGGTTAAATAGGTTCTATGCAATATGTATAATTGTGTCAGTCTATCTGATGCGTGAAACTTGTTTGTGAGCCGACAAGGCCTCTAATGGATTAATTATTTAAATTTATATCGTTATCATTTGTGACTAATTGGGAAATTTAGCAACTGCTATTTTAAGGTGAATATTAATAGTGTGGGAAACTCCCTAATGGAGAATATAGTCTTAAATTAAAGGAGATGTAAATCCAATAACCCCCAAAACAGTATTTACCAACATGCAGTCCCCTGTGTGCATATACTTTGCACACTTTGCCTCAGTCATATTGCTCTTGTTGAGTATTTCAAATTTTATTGGTTGTACAGGATTGGTTAACGATTTGTATTGTACACAGTTATGTTACATGTTTGTGTGGTAGCTCAGGACATAACCAACTTCCTCCACTACAGTCTATGACTAAACTGTGGTTACATTAGTGTCACATGACTATTACAGGAAATAATGCACTACCAGGCCCCATAATCTTACTTTTCCTATGACATACATCCTCCCCCCCATAAAACCACTGTTCATAAAGCAGGTAGGGGGGCCCATAATAGTTTTGCTGGGGGGGGGGCAGCAATTCCTAGTTATGCCACTAATGCCCCATGTAATTTAAAATATGGATATTACAATTCACCTTTATAAAAGCTTTTGCGTCATGACTTTCTACTTTGAATATCCTTGTATTTTATGATGGGGTGCATTATTTACTATGACTAATACATAAAAATGGCTCCCTGGCACTCTATCAAGCAAGGATGCTGTAGTTTCTGTATAGGAGAACAAACAGTGAAATATGGAAACTTTAAGGAGAGATCAGACAGACCAGTTACCCCTGCTGATGGCCCAACTCCAGCATGGGACAATGCCAATAGACCCCAGTAGTACTTTTTATCTCATCAAAAAGGCAACAACCAACCCAAGACTAAAGATAAAGTGGAACCATGTTAAATAAAGTACCGCAAAGCTTCTTTCTTAGCATTGCCAGTTGGTCATTATCCAGCTTTCTCTTAGTGGTGCATGAAAACTGCCAGCTTAGAGCTTCTGCCAGCATCCCCCATGGAGCTGTAGGAGGGTTTGAAAAAAAGATCACATCCTGTTGGGACAAAAAGTTTCCAAGGTATGTTATCAAGAGAAAATTGGAGTAGGAAACTCTATGGTTTACCTCTACATTAGAAAAAGAACAGAGATTCCTACGCTTGCACTTATCATTAGAGCTACCCTGGCTCATGCTTTTTATTCATCTTTCAGAAAATTGCATCTTAATAGCATTCACAATCAGACAAGACTTGTTAGCCTGTTATTTCATGTTGCACAGTTCTTGTTAGCAGCATTTCTAAAATATGTTTTTCAGATAAAGGTTAACAACATTTTATTATTAGTATGTTGAAGGGATTTCTTACCTTTAGATTTGAACTCAGCAGGTTAAACCAAAGGACAGATGCCCATGCACCAATGAATTGATTGATGTTAGAGATCACTATAAAAGGCAGGGTGACAGCCTAATAGAGGGAGGACCACAAGACGTTACACTAAGAATTTTTTTCAATCACAAATTAGGTCTCAATGTGGAATTTATACAACATATACTGCCAAACCAATCTTATTGCCTTCTATGAAAAAAGAGTACTAATCCAGACCTTGGGGTTTCTAGCTATTTAATGTATTTAATAGGAGAACCTAATAAAAGTGTTGAGGGAAAATGGTCTTGGCCTTGTCATTTGCACTTGGATTGAGAACAGGCTAAATGATGAGTTACAAACTGTGGTTATAAGCTGAACAATTTATCATGAAACCAGTGTTGTCTATGCTCTCCTTCAAGGCCTTCCCTTGGTTCAGTATTTTTAATTAAGTCACTAATGACCTTAAGTTAAAGGACAATTATACTCACCTTTTGCATGATCCATTCCTGTAAAGTACACGGGGTGAGGACCTAAAACGCCAAGACCTCACCTCTGGCATCTACAGAAGTTCTGCACTACTTGCTTGAAGATTCCTTTGGCGCTGTGGTCCAATCCTCCCCACTGGCACCATCAGTGACAGTCAGCGAGGCAGACAATGGGAAGACACACCTCCTTGCAGAGCGTGTCTTCCCATTGGCTGCCACACAAACTGTCAATCACAGTGTCAGTGGGGAGGATCGGACCGCAGCGCTGAAGGAATCTTCAAGCAAGTAGTGCAGGACTTCTGTAAAGTATCCAGAGGTGAGGACTTAGGGTTTTAGGTCCTCACCCTGGGTACTTTACAGGAATTGAGGAAGAGAAACGAAGAGGAGGCGAGTATAATTATCCTATAAGCTTTGTAAATGCTATTTTTTGCCAGTCAGATTATCAACAAGCCAAAACTGAACCGTCATGCATACACATAGTGTGTCGCAGGTCGGCCCCTGCAATCGCACATGTGTATGAGCCTTTACAATTACTGTAGATAAGAGAATCTGTAACTTAGTATCAAATGGTTTCTACTAAAACAAAAGAACATTGAGTCAAGAAAGCTAACAGAATTCTTTACCTTTATAGATCCCTGGTAAGGCCTCATTGTTACTACAAAAATAACACTAAACGTATTTTTCACACAATAAGTTTAGAAAAAGTAGTTAAGACCTGACAAAATGAACTTTGGTAAACATTTGGTTGTCATTGAAGGTAACAGTGCAAGTAAACATCAAGTTGTTAAAGCAAAACAAAGATTTTCAGATTCTACTCGCCTCCAGTTTTTGTTTCACTCCCTGATAGTCAAATTCAGTAGTGAATGTGATAAGATGAAGCTCTTCCATGACACTAAGGGATCCCTAAAATCAACAAAATATTTACAGTCACAGGAGAAATTCCACAAAAGTCAGCAAACGTACATTCAGATGCACATGCCTTGAGCAGTCTTATAACTTGTAATTGTAATACCTGTGCACCTGTTCCTGTACACAGGAACCCTTATACCACTAATGGATTATAGAAGAGACAGTCCTGTCTGTCTATAATTTGCAGGAAAACGTGGTGTACCGTATAAGCCACTAAAAGTGTTTACAGGGTAACCCTTTTGAAATAAAAAATAACAAAAGTGGTATAAAGGTGATATATCTGTTGTATTCAATTAGATCAACTGGACTTGAAGTTTAGTTCTTGAAGACGTTTCTCTAGTCATCTGACTGGCTTTCTCAGTTCAGAAAGACCTGTACAAGAATCTGTGGCAATTATGCACCCTGGAAAATCCCAATTAGCATATCACAGCCAAGTGTTAAGGGTGTGATTGGATAGTGGCTAAGAGGTGTTATAGGAACGCCCAGAGTAAGGTGTCAAAACAGCATTGTACATGGCAGACAGTTGGTGTTGAACCCCCCCACCTCTATTTAGGCTTGGTTTCTTTATTTTCACATAAATGGACTCCTTAACACCTCTCTTGAACCAGTCACGTTCCTTTACCAATATGTTAACATTACAATCTTCAAAGGTATGTCTTTTATCCTTAAGATGCAGGTACACGGCACACATCCCCGTTAGATGCACACGCTGTTGAGAAAGCCCTTGCCTAGGGTGAAACGCGTCCGGCGTCTCCTGGGTCACCACCCTGCTCCCTGACCGTACCCTGATATCTTTGTACTCCTGACACTGACTGACCACTATGATTTGAATGGTACATCTTTCAGATAAGTGTATGGTATTCCAAATATGGAGTTGTACATGTTAACATATGCCTTGCTTTTCAGTGATGGAGGGCTGCACTTGCACTAGGCACTTTATATATTTATAAGTCAGGGTGCTTCTGTTATTTATTCATTTGTATATAGTATATTTTTTAAGTGTTTTTAATCCAACTTGTTCATATTATACCCCAGTCTATCTCTATAATAAAGGGTTGTATATAGTTTGCATATTCTGTGTGCGGTACCTTCTTTTGCCTCTTGATTTAATATAACTGTTTGATTTTTGGCACCTGCACCTGAACTCATTTGAGCATAACTTTACAAACTATTAGTCCTTGTGCCTCAACACATTGTATAGTTATCCACGGCTGAGTCCTTACCTGAGGAATTGGCTCTTCTGTGCTGGGCCATATGTTGATGCAGTTGCTGTTTGGTCTCCCCCACATACTAATCAGAGCACTCTTCACTGCACTGCACTGCGTATATGATGTCGCTTTTCTTGTGTTTTGGTATTGGGTCTTTCGGATGTACCAATTGCTGCCTCAGTGTGTTGTTCGGTTTAAAGCAGACAGGGATACAGTGTTTTTTGAAAATTCTTTATTTCTTTATTTCTCAGAGACCCCTGCTACATATGGGATGACCATGTTCTTTCTCCTGTCTTGCTTTTCCCCTTCACTGTTTGTATTCGTGTTATTTTCTTTCCTTCTACTTCTTTTGACAAAGGCCCAGTCTGGATATCCACAAGTTTTAAGGGCTCCTCTGAGATGTTTCATTTCTTAAGCCTTCGCCTCTGTGCTAGTGGGGATGTTCTCAGCTCTGTGTTGCAGGATTCTGATGACACCCAGCTTGTGATCTAAAGGGTGGTGGGAGTCAAACATCAAATACTGATCTGTGTGTGTTCTACTTCCAGTTTACCATTTTCCTTAACTTCTACCAAGCAGTCCAAGAAAGCCAGTTTGTTGTTTTGTACCTCTTCCCTTGTTAATTTGATGTTTTGGTCTACCGCTTTAATGTGTTCTGTGAAAGCTTGTACTTCCTTCTGGTGGATTTTAACCCAGGTGTCATCCACATATCTGAACCAGTGGCTGGGTGCTATGCCCTTAAAGGTATTAAGCGTCTGTTTTTCTACTTCCTCCATGTAAAGGTTGGCCACAATGGGTGAAACTGGAGATCCCATAGCACATCCGTGTTTTTGCTTATAGAACTTATCCCTGTATTTGAAATAGGTTGTATTCAGGCACAAGTCCAGTAAGGAACATACCTGTTCTGGGTACAATGCTGTTTAACACCTTTCTCTGGGCGTTCCTATAACACCTCTTAGCCACTATCCAATCACACCTTTAACACTTGGCTGTGATATGCTAATTGGGATTTTCCAGGGTACATAATGGCCACAGATTCTTGTACAAGTCATTCTGAATTTAGAAAGCCAGTCGGATGACTAGCGAAACTTCTTCAAGAACTTAACTTCAAGTCCAGTTGATCTAATTGAATACAACAGATATACAATGACTTGGATGAATGAGAACCTTCATAAGCATATAAAGGTGATACCTTTATTGGCTAACTAAGATAATCATAGCAAGCTTTCAGAACATTCTAGATCCTTTTTCAAGCTCATTGTTCTGAAAGCTTGCTATGATTATCTTAGTTAGCCAATAAAGGTATCACCTTTATACCACTTTTGTTATTTTTTATTTCAAAAGGGTTACCCTGTAAACATCTATAATTTGCCCAATAAATGAGGGTACTGTAAACTGTTCAGAACAGAGATTACTTTACTATTTCCAGCTTTATACTCTATCTTCCTGCCTCTACGTCATTGCAATTATTATTTGGGGCAGCACGGTGACTCAGTGGTTAGCACTGATGCCTTGCAGCGCTGAGGTCCTGAGTTCGATTCCACCCTTGGACATATCTGCAAGGAGTTTGTATGTTCTCCCTGTGCTTGCGTGGGTTTCCTCCGGGCACTCCAGTTACTCCCACAATCATAAAAGACATACTGATAGGTTGTATGTGTACAAAAAGTGATTAGATTGTAAGCTCTTCGGGGTAGGGCCTGATATGAATTGAGTAAATTATTGTAAAGCGCTGCGGAATATGTAGCACTATATAAGAAATAAAATACATACATACATATTATCTTTATCTTAATATCTTTCTAATTATGTAAGGAGGCTAGGACCATTTTACAAGCACTTTTTTGACTTCTAAACACAAAATTTGAAATAGTGTTTCTCAAACGTTTTTAGCCTTACAAAACCCTTGAAAAAGCTTTTCATAAAAAAACAAAAAAGCATTTTATATTTTTCCTTTTCATAATTCATTCAATTATAACTAGGAAAAATAGTTGGTCAATTTATAGCAGACTTCCAATTGGTTTCTCGATTGGTCTGAAAGTGATATTCGGCCAGGGTTCGTATATGTTTGCACATCCTCAAGCATTGTACACATGTAAGATTATTGTTTGCTGCAAATATCTGACCATGTCAGGGCGACAAGATCTTTAATGTGTATGAGGCTTAACATTAACTTTGGAAGATAAAACTTGGTTTTCTTTATCTGTAATTAAAAGAAAGGTTGTGTTAAGCGAAAGCCTTGTAGACATAAGATACTGATGGGCGACATGTAATATTGTCAGATGAAACGGTAGGCCATTTATCCAATGCTCCTGGCTGCTAATAATCTTATGTAGGTATGAGGCATAAGGCTGTGTTCGCACATTGGATACTGTAATTGTTGACTGAAGAATGTCCAATGACCGCCCCCTTCAACCAACAGTCTAACATGTATGGTGGCTCCCATCATTGTCATTTAGTGATTTGTCCTGCTGAAACACCAAACCCAATTACAGAACCTCTCACACACACTGCTAAAGAATAGAACAGGTGCTAAGCTAATGGTGAAAAGCTCATTAATAGTGACAATAGTGACAATCATCTAATAGTCAGTCTTAACAATCTAGCCTGGTAAAAACTTTCGTGTGTGGGTTTCCCCACTGGGGAAATGGAGCTTGGGGTTTTTCGGTTTAATTGAAGAATGGGAGGCAAAGTAGCAATATCTTACCACCCGTTTTAAATAAAACCTACAGAAGCCAGGAATGAATGGAAGGAATGCGTTTGTACTGTATGAGCTTGCACATACAGTACAAACTCCGTCAGGACCAGAAGAACAGTGGAGGAGTGCAAGACCGGGTAGGTTCCTTCCCTTCTTTCCTGGCTCCTGCGGGTTTTATTGAAGAACTGAATCCATTCCCCCAGTGGAGATAGCCTTTTAGTATTATGTAATGCACATAAAACATATAAAACTTTTAGCACCAAACTCCACTTACGTCATTTATACCTTTACTGCCTTTGCCTCCACCACATTTCTGTTCTTTCAATGTCTAAAGGAAAGAAAAAAAATCCTCTTATCTATTCAGCAAAAAAAGTTAAGACTCGTACACACGTCAGATCATTTTCGTACGATGTGCCCGACGAACGTTCAGTAACCGTCTCGTTATAAACTAGTTCTGCCAATGACGCTTGTACATACATCAACGATAGTGGATAGATAATGTCCGTTGGTAAAGATGTTATGTGACGTTCGGCATATCGCGTGATCTCGAAATGTTGCACATGTGTATTTCATTCAATCTTCCATTACACTCTAACGATAATCTGCCGACTATGTACAAACAAACAACAATCGGCAGAACGAATCCACCAGGCTGATAGTCGGAAAAAGCCGAGAATAGTTGTGGATCGTTGATATTAGAAGATCATTAAAGCTTAATTTTCGCACGAATGTTGCACGATGGGTCGTTCATCGGGCAAATCGTTCGAAAATTATCTGACGTGTTTACGAGGCTTTACAGTTTTCAAACAAGTTTTTTACAATGTCTAGACTGGGTAAAAGGGCTCTTACAACAAAGTAGGTGCAGGGGTGTCCCTAGCGTTTCTGGCACCAGAAACAACTTTCGAAAGGCGCCCCTAGGTGGACGTGCAATGCAGGTGTGGCTGACTTACATTGGGAAATGAATTGGAGGGCTGATTTTACACTCGGTAATGAACTTGAGGGCTGACTTACACTGGGTAATGAATTAGAGGGCTGATTAACTAGCACTGGGCAATGAATTGCAGGGCTCATTTTACACTGGGCAAGGAATTGGAGGGCTGACATTACACAGGGTAATGAACTGGAAGGCTGACTAACTCTGGCTAATGAACAACTGGAGGTCTGACTTTAACACTGGCTGGAGGGCTGGTTTTAACACAGGCCAATATAAGGGATGATAGTTTACAGTTGTTATATCTGAGACCGACATACATTGTTCTGTTAGGAGCTTCCTACAAAGTCCTGCCCAAACTGAAAAACTAAATTTTATAAACTGCTGTGCTGCTTCCAATACTGTGACAGTCTGGGCAAGAAACTTTGAAGGAAGCCCAGAGCAGAGCAATTTATGCAGGGGGGTCTCAGAGAAAATACACAGACTAGCAGCTAACACCACTCCCTCAGGCCTCCACACACATAGTGTGTCAAACCTTTATTCAGGGGAACAACTAGAAATCAGTGGGCACACCAACAAAATTTTGGATGGAGCGCCATAGAGAATGAAAGACAGACAAATTGTTAGATAGACAGACCTCATTATTAGGGAGATATTGGCACTGAAAACATGGTTGGCACAGACTGGTATTATGCTTTGCATATGGCACCAACATGGACACTGGTAATATGCTTGGTACATAGCACTGATAGGTGGCAAATACATTGGAAATATGCTTGGCACATGGTACTAATAGGTGGCACCGATACTTGTAATATGCTTGGCACACTGACACTGATAACATGATGGCACAGACACTGGTAATATGCTTGGCACATGGCACTGATAACATGGTGGCACAGACACTGGTAATATGCTTTGCACATGACACTGAACATGGTGGCACAGACACTGATATATGCTGGCACTAGCACTGATAGGTGGCAAATACATTGGAAATATGCTTGGCACACTAGCACTGATAACATGGTGCACCAGATACTGTTAATATGCTTGAACATGGCACTATACATGATGGCACAGACACTGGTAATATGCTTGGCACATGGCACTGATAACATGGTGGCACAGACACTGGTAATATGCTTTGCACATGACACTGAACATGGTGGCACAGACACTGATAATATGCTTTGCACATAGCACTGATAGGTGGCAAATACATTGGAAATATGCTTGGCACACTAGCACTGATAACATGGTGGCACAGATACTGTTAATATGCTTGGAACATGGCACTAATAACATGATGGCACAGACACTGGTAATATGCTTGACATATGGCACTGATAACATGGTGGCACAGAACATGGTAATATGCTTTGCACATGACACTGAACATGGTGGCACAGACACTGATAAATGCTTTGCACATAGCACTGATAGGTGGCAAATACATTGGAAATATGCTTGGCACAACTAGCACTGATAACATGGTGGCACAGATACTGTTAATATGCTTGGAACATGGCACTAATAACATGGTGGCACATACACTGGTAATATGCTTGGAACATGGTGGCAGAGATACCGGTAATATGCTTGGCACACTGGCACCGATAACATGGTGGCACAGGCACTGGTAATATGCTTGGCACATGGCACAGATAACATGGTGGCACAGACTGTCAACACTAATAACATGGTGACACAGACCTTGGGATTGTGTCCAATATAAATATAAACATGTCTAACAGTGCCAGTCAGCGGCACTATACCAGTGTTTACTTATTTTACTTTAGGAACTGAACTGATCTTGCACATGTCCTGCTAAATGCAATGCTAATGTTATGTTCAATAGTAAAAGTGAGTATAGTAAAATATCTAAAACAGGTGCACCTGAGTTCCCCCACTCAGGCAAAAATTCCCACAGCAGGGTATGCCCGAAAAGAACAACCCCCTGAGGGATAGACAAATATATATAATATGCACACTGAATGAGGGAGCGTAAGAGAAACAATATCCCAAAAAAGGACAAAAATATTTATTGCAGTAGACACATATTCGTCCAACTAAACATATATACACATAAACACAGCTGGCCAGCTTCACAATATGTAAAGTATATCCCTAAGTATCCCAGTAAGTAGCCCATAGAAAAACCTCTACCAGACGTATATTATGAGGGGGGATTTCCAGTTTGTACAGTTTGGTTGGTGTGCCAAGTTAAGAAGTCCTAATTGGAAATATCATTTCTCCAGACATGTGGGAGCATCAGAAATTGTAATCCCCAGTAATGATTATATAGTAATACAGGACAATATTTACCATTCGGAATTTCTTAGCAAATGCTCTGGATATTACAATTACCTGGCCAATGCCACCTATCCTGAAGTTGGCACATTTGATGCCTCCCTCAAGTTGCAGAACGGGCCAATTGATGAGCATATCATCTCTCTTGATGTTGAAAATTTACTGCACGTTCTTTCAGCTACTACAGAGCTTCCTCAGAGTTCAAACTTAGAGTTGACATGGACTCTAGCACTCATCAGTAACAAATTAATGGCTTTTCAGCTCATGGATCAAAATAATGTGTCAGAATGGACAGTGTCTCTGAGTAAATACGCCAACAAAACCAATTTTTGTCCCCCTGGAACAGCAGTTTCCAGAATCCTGTTCCTATTTAACAGCAGTGGGTTAGTTTCACTCAGAGGCAAACTGGACTTTACCAGAGGTAACGCAATTCTTTCTACTGACAAAAACCTCTTTCCAGTCACTTCAAATACCAAACTAAACCAAATAGACTCCTACTACTTCAATCAGGACCACGGACTTTACTACAATGCAACAGAGACCAATGGAAATTACAGTGTGCAAAATATTTATTGGCAGCAGGGAAGCTTGTCTTTCCTTTTCAATTTCAAATCTGAGGATTCCTCTAAACGGAGCCTCGATGTGCACATGTATTTAGAAAAGAAGAAAGCATTGTTTAAATACCTAGAGGAAACGGATATAGAATTATATATCTTCACTAGCTCTACAGCACCAAAGAATATTAGTTATATTCTATGGTTTATACCCAAACAACACAACCTGCTATCGTGCAAATGGGCATTTCATCTGGAAATTTACGCAGGTGTGAGAAGATCGTACCTTGTTAAAAGAGTTAATTATAATTATGGAAATGCCACCACAGACGCCCACAAATTGCTTCCTGGTACTGTCTTTCCATTTGATGTGAACAGATATGAAGGTTTTGTCGTTAAGGTTAACTTTTCAAAAAGTGGCTTAAAATCTGTTACCTTACAAACAAAGTTTGGAAATCATGTTAGCAAGTTATTGAATACCTCAATCCTGGTTAAGAAGGTCCCATGTGACGTGCTAACATTTAAAATCAATAAACCAACTTTTGATCCTATAACAACCACCACAAAAGGCAAACAATTGAGCTTATATTTAACTGTAGCAGTAAAATGTTTGGTACCAAAACCAACAATTATTGAATGGAAAGTGTACAGGATCTTTAGCATTTCTGACTCACCAGACTGGAACGATTTCCTTGACTTACCGCAAACCATTCCAAGGAATCAGACAACATTAACTATACCAAAAAATACTCTACATTATGGACTTTATCTGTTTCGAGCCTTGATAGGCTTCCCTATAGATGATGATGAAGTAGATGATGACAAAAATACAGATACTGTAGTTGTTGAAGTGCAAGAGAGTAAACTAATTGCAGTGATTGCAGGTGGAAGTTTCAAAACCGTTGGCTTTAATCATTCCTGGATCCTAAATGGTAATGCTTCTTATGACCCAGACTCACCAGACAGTCGGGATGGAATGGACTTTACATGGCACTGTGCCACTAAAGAAAAGGACTATAATAACATGATACTGAGTCCTAATTCAAAGTGTCACCCAGATCAAATAGACCTTAAATGGATTGATCCCTTTGATGCTTTTCTTTATGTTGAAGCCGAGGAACTTCCAGGACAGAGAAATTACTATTTTCGCTTGGTCAACGATAAGGGGGACAGATATAGTCATTTTACCCAGAAAGTGTTTGTAGAATCGGGATCTCCTCCCATCGTAAAGTGAGTTTCGGTGAGTTTGCCGCTATGCTGTGGCACCCAGCATTGAACATTGTTAATGCTACATTGGGAGTGTGCAGGATCGTTTTCTACTTTCCAGAAAAATGGTAACAATTAATAGGTGGGAGGATGACATGTGACATTCCAAAGGCTGCTCCTCCACATTGCTGGCGGCAGAGCACAGCTTCAGACTTCACAGTGTGAAAGGGAAACAGGAAGTTCCTCCCCCTCCCTGCTGTGTGAAGATCCCCACAGAAAAGGAAAGGGAATTTACAGCCCTACCTTCCCACTGTGTGAAAACAGTCTTTTCAGGCAGAGTTCTCAATTCCGTTCAATTTACCTAGTCATTTTTGGACCACAGTTCCCCTTTAAGAAAACATCAGAGATGAATTACCTTTGATGCATTACCTTTTATTTTATTTATTATGATTTTATTTTTTTGTTTGTAACAAATTACTTTGATTGTAAGCTCTTCTGGGCAGTCTAATGTAAATAAATATGTTTATTGTATAAATGTTATAAAACATTCAAACCAGAGTATTTTTTGTTTATTTATTTATATGTATGGGAGCTACCATAGTGGTCACTGTCAGAGTGCACAGAACAGTTCAATACAACCTGTTAGAATAAATTAGATTATTAGCACCATTATTAACTAGAAAGGGGAAGTTTAAGCATTTTTTTTTTTTTAAGCTTGAATTACTGCTTTTTAGAAGGGAATGTGTGACTGTGTGGCAGGTTTTAAAA
Source organism: Hymenochirus boettgeri (assembly GCA_019447015.1). Lineage (NCBI taxonomy): Eukaryota > Metazoa > Chordata > Amphibia > Anura > Pipidae > Hymenochirus > Hymenochirus boettgeri. The sequence continues at coordinate 268,411,187 of CM033470.1, read as the reverse complement.
CTCAATAACCTTGATTTACTTTTTATAATTCATTTTGATTAAACACATATATTTGTATTATTGTGAGTATGGTTGCCATGGAAATGTAAGGGTATGTTAGGTGTGACAGTGTATCAAAGTGTGCGTACCTGTATTTTTGTAGTATTAGGGGGTATGTTTTTTGCTTTTTAGACCATGAAAATATAAGGGTAGGTTTGGTGTGCCAGTGAATAAGTAGGTGTGTGTACCTGTACTATGGTGCAAACCGTCATGGTGCCAACAATAAAAGTGCCAATTTTTTTTTTTTTAAAAGCGCATGTTCAGCTAGAAAATAACTAACCATTTTTAGGTTGTTTACCCCCTAAAATGGACTTGAATTTTTATCTTGCCTTTATCCGATGCTCCTACTCTGAGACATATCTACTTTAACACAACCGATCCCTCCCCGCCTCCTCCTTCTCTACAGGGTATGTTCTGTCAGTAATTGCCACGCTGGTTTTGCTCTAGTGTAGGCCCCCTATCCCTCTCCCAACCGCTATGTTAGTTTAGATGAAAACTAACTTTGAACAGGCACTGCAGGAGAACCATAAGGAGCAGAGATGGTAAGGTAAGGATTTAACCTACTACACAGTGGGGCAAGTAGTGGGTTACATTTTAGTTTTGGTGATGGACATGCACTCTGATCACAAGAAAAGTTATCTATTATTTTAATCAGCCATTTCTGTGATATACAGGGGTGTCCCTAGTTTTTGCACCTGAAACAACTTTTGAATGGAGACTCTAGGTGGATGTGCGGCTTTGTGTGTGTGGGCGTGTTTTAGTGGGCTGACTAACACAAGGTAACGAACTGGAGGGCTGACTAATACTGGATTATGAATTAGAGGGCTGACTAACAGTGGGTAATGAATTGGAGGGCTGACTAACGGTGGGTAATGAATTGGAGGGCTGATTACGGTAACTCTGGCAAATGAACAGCTGGAGGTCTGACTTTAACACTGGCAGGAGGGCTGGTTTTAACACAGGCTATCAAAGGGATGATAGCTTACAATCGTTATCTCTGAGACCGCAATACATTGTTTTGCTCAGGGCTTCCTACAAAGTCCGGCCCAAACTGAAAATCTACATTTTAGATACTGCTGTGCTGCTTCCATTACTGTGACAGTCTGGGCAGGAGACTTTGAAGGAAGCCCAGAGCAGAGCAATGTATGAAGGTCTCAGAGAAAAGACACCGGCTGGCAGTACCCCGTCAGGCCTCCACACACACACATTTTCCAGCAAAGGCAGCACATAGTTAAATGTGTCAGACAGTGTCTCCCAAACCTTTACTCAGGGGCGTAACTAAAAATCAGTGGGCCCCCAACAAAATTTTGGATGGGGCCCCCTTGCCCAACCACATCTCCCCTCCAAGGACATGACTCTTTCGGCTATAGAGAATGAGCGATAGACACACAGACAGGCAAATAGATAGACAGACAAACAACAATATTAGGGAGACACTGGCACAGATAACATTGTTGTAACACACACTGGTTATATGCTTGGCACATGGCACTGATGACAAGGTGGCACAGACACTGGTAATATGCTCTGCACATAGCAATGATAGCTGTCATAGACACTGGTAATATGCTTGGCACATGGCACTGATAACATGGTGGCACAGACACTGTTAATATGCTTGGCACCTGGCACTGATAGGTGGCACAGACACTGGTAATATGCCCGGGAGACAAAACTCTTTCCTATGGCTCATAGAAAAGACATTCAGGTCTCCCGGGCTCTACTGAGTCATCACGGACACTGGAACTTACACTGACTGGAGGGAGACAGCTGGATTTTTACTGATCAGGTCTGTTCCCTGCTATAGGTTTTTACACAGAAATTACTGAAAGATTTTATTAATAATGGTGACAGGCTGTGTACAAAGGCTTTTTATTTTTTAAAGCCCAAATACCAATCTTGAATTAAAATAATAAAACCTTATGTATTATACTAAATAATGTGCCCATTACTGTGTAATATAAGGGAATATGATAATCCTTAAAAAATAATTTAGAAGATACAGCCAGTTATGAGGAGATCTTTTCTTTCATAGGGGTGAACAAGAAAAAATTATCCTGGGGCCTGGGGCCGCAGACAATGGGGTAAAGCACTGCTAATAATAAAGATGGAGCCGATCAGAACATCTTAACACTGGCAGATCTCCTTGAAGCAATAATAGACAAAAATAGACAAGGTAAAATCATATATCTTTGCTCAGACAAGACATGTGAATCTGCACAGCTGAGTAGCAGAAACTGAAACCAGAATAAGCTCACTAGAGGATCGTTACCCTCCCGTACACAAAGAACAGATTCCCAACAAGCCTCTATAGCCACACTGTTTGCCAGACAAGATAACATGGAAAACAGACTTTGCAGGTGTACCCTGCGATTCGTGGGACTACACGAAAGTGCAGAAGGAACGGATCCAGCTAATTTCCTGGAATGCTTATTGCTGGACATGGAATATGGTATGGAAGAGAAAGTTTCTCATCCACATTCGTAGTAGAAAGAGTGCATCGCACTACACCCAGACTTCCCCCTCCAGGAGCACCACCCAGAACCTTCATTGCTAAACTACAGAGTTCGCGATACGGTACTTCGCCCTACAAGAGACAAAGGGAATATACCAAAACACAACAATAGCTGTATATCCATAATTTTCTATTAATCTTCAAAAGCTGAGAGCAAAATTTACAGAAATCAAACCACTTTTACGTGACAAGCAAATCAAATACGCCATGAAGAAGCAGCAGCATGGCTGGAAACTCTTGGAAAATAACATTTAATCTAGGCCTGGAGACAAAAGAGATGATTTTATATGGTCTAACAAATACATAAAGAAATCCATCAATAAATAAAGAATAACCTAACTAGTATGAACAAGCTGAATAACTGGGATTTACATCTGTGAAATCACCAGACCACTGTAACCAGATACGTACATTAATCCATCGACACCAAAACTCAATATGACACACACACCCTCCTAGTTACTCTATTACTATATTCCGAATAGTCCCATATACTCTCCCACAAAAACGAAAAAGAAACCTGGACCCAAATATTGACACCCTCCTTAACCACCCATACCTCCAATCACTATCCCCAAAACACCCCTGGATAATTTGGAGTGAAACCAAAACTTTCTAGAAAAATAAGAATCCGCCTAAACACCTTCTGTTCTTTATGAGAAGGAACTTATTAGCCCCACTAGCTAGGAAATGAATCCTATTGCTATTAATATCTTAATCCCAAGTTAATAGGATGTATAACATAAAACTCTAAGAGTAACTAGAGTTTATCGAGAAAGACGCTGACAGCAATGTTACTGTATATAACAGTTTAAAATGTTTATGTGTATATAGTTTAAAGCAATTGTATATTCATTTGTGCAATCTACAAAATAATAAGGAAAACTATATGTATAATCAATACACCACTGATGATGTTATAATACTAAGTGATAGGTTAGGTTAGGGAAAGGAAGGGAGAAATGTGATGCAGGATCCTGTTGGGGCAGCCTTTCATCCAGTGGATCGATTTGTCTTACGTAAACTATAAATTGTTCCACTGGAATGCCCGGGGCCTACAAAAGAAAACAAAAGGGGACAGCAGGTCTGCAACATATAAAAAATAACAAGGTGGACATAGCAGTACTTACTGAAATGCATCTTAACAACTCACAATATAGAGCCCTTAAGAAACCCTGGGTAGGCTGGATATACCACTAACATTTTACCACCTCCTCGCATGGAGTGGCAATTATGATATGCAAATCAGTATGCTTTGAGCCGCTGGGTGTGAGTCTGGATCCACAGGGAAGATATGTCTTTCTGTATAGTAGAATACATGCTCAACCTGTGTTGATATTAGCTTTGTATGTGCCCCTCCATATAACTTTTTAATACAAATGGGTCCCCAGTTTATGGCTGACCACCCATTACCCAAAGTGATTTGGATGGGTGACTTTAATACAGTCCTGAATTTGGCATTGGATGGTCACCAAACACCTAGAAGGGGACTAGTGACATCCCCCAACTACCAGATTTCACAGTCTCCTAACAGAGATGCATATGACTGATCCATGATCCAAGATATGATCTTGTTTAGCGAGTTATTATTATGGTCATTGCAAGATGCGGGATACAAGCCAAGAATACCGTCAGACCATTCACCTTGTTGGGCTATAATCAAATGGAATGTGATTCCCCCAACTGCCACATGGAGGTTAAACCTGTTCTGTCTGTCCCTCTTCCCAGAGGAGGATGGGTTGCCAGAAGACTGAGAAACATTCTTTGGTGTGGTACACCTTTAAAATGCATGCTAGAATAAGATTAACACAAACCATTAATCACATCAAACGCCACTCAATGGCAGCTGAATCAGCAGCTCTGAAGGCACTGCAAGTGGCTAATGCTAAACTTATCACAGACCCCACTGTAGAAAATGCCCCAGCATTTTAACTCCAGTCAAGATAAACTGATAACATAGAAATAGGAAAAGCGAATTAAAAAAAATGAAATGTTTCAACCCTTCTGACACTATGAATATGGGGGAAAATGTGGGAAATTTCTGGCATACTTAGCATGTCAGGATAGCAAACCCCCCACAATGATAACACTTACAACAATAACGTCTTCTCCACAAACTGATTTCCAAGATTTAACAAATTATTTTGCACAATACTATGAAAAACTATATGCCACTCAACTGAAGTATACCAATATAGATGTTCAGGAATACCTATCACAAATCAAACTCCCCACTATCTCCAACGGACCACCAATTTCTGGAAAACCCAATAACAGAAACAGAGATACACACAGCAATTTCACTACTCTCACGAAATAAAACACCAGGCACAGATGGCCTCCCCGCTGAGTTTTAAATCCCCTATACAGATAATATAGTGCCCAGACTCTTAAATCTCTATGACCAAATATTCAAAGCCAATGATTTACCAAACAGCATGACAGAAGCCCTCATCATCCTCATACCCAAACCCGATAAAGATCCCATGTATCCAGAAGCATACAGACCCATATCCCTGCTCCAGGTATATATAAAAATCCTATCTCAATGACTAAATACAATAATCAGCAAATTGAAAAGCCCTGATCAAACAGGATTTATATCTGGGAAAAACACAGTGCAAAATACAAGACATCTATGCATGAACTTATGTGCCCAACACAACATTATAGAAACCAGATTCTATCTTTGGCAGGTGCTAAATAATTTTGGGTTTGGCCCTAGATTTATTAAAAGGTTAAACATACTATACACTAAACTCCAGGCAAAAGTACTCGCTAATCAAAAAATATCATACCCCTTTCAACTATCAAATGGTACCCGTCAGGGTTAACCCCTATAGTCGCTGCTATATGCCCCGGCGATAGAACCACTGAACCACAGAGGGGTCATAAGCCTTTATGCTGATGATATGCTATTGTATCTGGCAGATCAGAAAACATCAATAGAAAAAGCACTACAGATAATCAACAAATTTGGCGAATACTCAGGTCTAGCCATTAATTGGATGAAATTAACAATTCTGCCAGTAGATGCCTTCCCAGACCATGCAGCATTTTTCCTCCTGACCGACCTTTCAGCTCTTCCGACCGGTCGGCCAGGAGGAAGGACTGTCGGTTGCGGCAATAGTGGCAGCAGCAGACAGTTTTCCGTAACCGAGAGTGCGGTCCATAGAGGACCACGGGATCGGCCACGGTTTTCCGACCTGTCCAATCTGATTCGAACGAACAAACGGTCGGTCACGTCCAAAAACTCCATACAATTATTTAGTTCCGATGGACCAATACACTGAACTATCGGTCGATCGGACCAAAATATTGCATGGTGTGTACCAGCCTTTAATGAACCGGGTCCATTTAAGGGCCTAGTCTCTAAATGGACCACAGGGAGTACTGAAAGCAAAAATCCCTTAAACCATTTTATATACAAACGAAAACATACCAAGTGTTTAAAATCTGCAAAGAGGCCTTCTCCTTGAGAATCTTCCAGGGCTTTATCCTGAGTCCCAAGCAAGTTGAATTTCCGATACCTTTAAAAGTAAACCCAGTTACCCCTTTCCAAAATGCCAGAAACAAACTTAAAAATAAAATATAGGTTAACAAACTCAAAATGTAGGCTTTGAAAACCCAATGAGTTTTTTCTTACCCTCTGATATTTGGTGGATTCCTGTTAAAAGTAAAAAAAAATAAATGTTAAATCGTTGTTCTCTATATTCTTACATGTGCTTTAATACTTTATATATTTGTATTTGTATATTTTGAGATAGATTACATGAATCTACTAGGGAAGCTTGGGAACGACTAAACCAAAACTTTTTTTTTTCATAGACATTGAAAATCAAAGGACTATATGCTGTAGAAAGAAGAACCAAAGCTAAAACTGATAATAAAAGTACTGTAGGATAAGGTGATACCTTTTTATTATGGACTAACTGTTCATTTTTACAGGCAAGCTTTCGAGAGATACACTTCTCTCTTCCTCAGGTCAAGTAATACTAGTACTATTAAATATTAGTACTTTATCTAAAACTGATCAGGTGGCCATACACATGTGGCTACGATCCCATGTGTGCCGACATGAAACACGGATACATTGATAACTTATCGGTTGCCTTCCCCCCTTCCAGGGCTGATCTTATCTGCTCCCTCTATTTAAAGTAAAGGGAGCAAATACTAATTAATGGACCTTTTTCAATGGCAACAACTGACAAAATATCAGCAGAAGTGCTTGATCTGCATCAATGTTGGTTTGTCTTGGCCTCCACAACTTGCCAATATTAGGCAAATCCTGCAGGATCCAACAGGAGTATTGGCCATGTGTATGGCCACTTTAGAGAAGAAACGTTTGGATTAAGATGGAAAAGAGTAAACAAAGTAGGTTTTTTATTACAAACGTATATTTTCTGTGAATTTAAATTGAACCAGCTACAAAATATACAGCGTGTAGAAATGTAATGTTAAAACATTAGATTACTACATGAAAGACTAACAAAATCTCACAACACCTATTTTACTGTTTAGCAAATTTTCCCAATTCCATTACTTTTCAATACATATTTTTTTATGCCTACTAATATATTACACATCAGCCTTTATCCCAAACACTAAGCAGCTTAATATTTGACAATAAAGAAAACTGCCCATTTAGTTCCAGACTTATAAATACTAAGCAAAGGAACAGAGAAAGATGCAGTAGAACTGCCAACCCCCCATATTACTGCTTTAGTTTGGATTCTAACAAATCTTCTACTGTCCCCACACAGTGAAGTAAACTGAAGAAGGATATTCCAATAAATCAATATTCCACATACTCCATATACGTCTGTATTTGTGTATCTAGACTTTTTTTTTTATTCATGTACTTTATTTTTATTTTGTCACTGCCCTGTCCCATTAAAATTATCTCTCCTGCAATGCAATAAGAAAACACTTACTCATCAATAGAAAAGCGGACCTTCATATTGTCTTTGAGTTCTGGTAAGTTTAGTAGAAGTCTGGTAGGAGTGGGAAAAAAAAGAATCAGTGTAACGCCATAGGTAGGTTTGTAAACCATTAAGAATAATATTGCTTTTATTTAACGTATGCTATTTATCAAGAGTTGTGTTATTTTCACTTACCTGGCCCTCACAGAAAACTGGGTGCTGGTTTTTAACACAAGAGGGCGTTTACAAGGATAAGCCATAATCGGTTGCTTATCAACAACAAATGAGCTAGAGAAGGGGGAACAAAAAAAAAAAAAAAAGAGGATGTGTTTTTCAATTATGAAAACAAAAGGCACTGACAAAAATTAACGTTTTAATGTAGCTATATACGGATCATTTTAAAAAAATCAAACCCACCAAAAACATATTCCTATTCACCCTTTCGAACAACAGAAACTATTGGTTTTGGGCAGTTTATCAATCAAAAAGCAATTCTTTTATTTATGGATTCGCCAGGTGAAATTGGGAAAAGAGGCACAACTGGACGTCAGTTTTGGCTGGCAAAGCTCACACACACAGCAAGATTGTTGGCTGTAACGAACGCTCATACACTTCAGTCTGGCACCCGCAATAGCACGTGTGCATGAAGCTTTACCTTTCTTTTAATACAGCATTATAAACAGATGGAAAAGACTGAGCATTCCCAAGCTATAAAAGAGGGGAAAGGACAGAAGAAATATGAAGAAATAAATTGTGGATAATGTACCTCTTTGTTGTTATAATAGGCACTCGTCAATATACTGTAGCAGCATATCAATTATAAGGATCATTTTTACTGTTAGGTCCCATAGGGATCATGGAAGGGATGTTTTAAAAAATTTTCTAAAAAAACATGATGATGGAATTAGTATCTATAGGTGAACAGGAGGTAAAAGAGAACACTCCTACATCCTATTCTTACACATTTTGTGCTGCAGCTCCGAAGTTCCTGAAGTTTTTACAGATTGTGGCTGCTAACAGGCTCCTCCCCCCACCAGAGGGAATCTATACAAATTTTAGAAACTTTGGAGATGCAGCACAGAATGGTAAAGATGCTTTTTTCTTACAGAGAGGTTTGGATATATTTATAAATTTATCAAATTAAAACTATATTTGGGAGTAAAAATAAGAAAGCTATTTACAAATTAAATGATACTTACTATCAGGGTTATTCAATAAAAGTTCTTATCGTTAAAAATGGTGCTAATTTTGCTCCAACCAATCAGATGTTAGCTTTCAAATGTTAAATAACATCTGATTGGTTGGGGCAAAATTAGCAGCATTTTAAACGATAAGGACTTTTATTAAATCTCCCTGTATGTATGTTAGGAGTGACAGGAGGCAATGGGCAAACAATTGCTGCAAAGTATGATCTCGCTTTGTACACTGAAATGGTGTACAATGAGCTGGATTCTGTATCTATCAATCAACAATAACAACATTAGAGAGTGAAGATGTGTAGGTTTCAAAAAGATATACGGTAGTTTGTAATCAGAAACTGTTCAAATACAGAGGTGGCTAAATTTTTTTATGCAATTGGCCGTATGCAATGCTCCCCTTTGGGGCTAGTTAATGGACCCATCTAGGTGTGTACCTATACATGTGGTATCCCATTTTATTCAGATAATTTTCGTTTTTTATATTTATGTTTGTCTTTAACTTTTCTCTACATTCCTTGAAATGTGCAGTTATAAAGTCTTGTACCGTTTTGTTTAGTATATAATGCAAGAAAGTGAGGTTATAGTTTTGGGGTGTCATTTGAACAGCAAAAGTGGGGTATCTTTATTTTTGTTAAGGTACTTGACAAAATGTTACAACATTTTTTGCGCATAAACATAAATTAAACACAAATAAATATGCAAAAAAAAATTATATATATATTAGATTTTTTTTGATTTTTTTGCCATTTTTCAATCCAAGATTCCAGTTAAATCTCTGGAAAATGTACAAACGTTTTAGTTTATTTTGTGCTAAAATAAAAACCCCAATATGTAATGTTACAGTATTTCTTGGGAGGATTTCTAACATAAATTGTCAATAAACCTAATGAGTGCATATTGTAAAAATTCTTCGGACAGAATGCAAATCAAATAGAAATTATGCTGCCACTGAGCTCACATGTCTGTCACAACTTGCACTGAGGTACATGGTAGGAATTTGATTTTCTCTTGCATTATTATTTACGGTATACTTTATATTCCTAATTCACTTATTGTTTTTTTTAACTTTTAGTTGATTCCTTTACTGTAAAATAGGTTATTGTATGTATGTATGTAAAATTATTTTATAAAGCGCCACTTGGGTACGCAGCACTGTACATTAAAAATACTGAGTATACAGAGAGGGGGATAAGTGCAAGCCATTATACAGATAGTTAAAAAAAAAATTAACTACAATTTAATCGATTAAGAAAGCATACATGTAAATTATGTATAAATTGATATAAATGCTACAGGCCTCAACACATTAGGAATGAGAACCCTGCCCCGAAGAGCTTACAATCTAAGTGGGAGGGACAACATACAGATACAAATAGGGGGGTGGGGACAAAGTGCTTAAAAGGGCTAACAATCATTTGTTGTGCTGATGCTCAGAAAGGTAGGAGAACAGTCTAGATTTGAAAGTATTAATGGATGTCACCAGGCGAAGCGAGAGAGGGAGGGAGCTCCAAAGGTAGGGAGCAGCAAGAGAGAACGGTTTAAGGCAGGAGGCAGCAGTGTTAGTTGGGGGTCTGTGGAGAAGATTTCCTTGCCAAGAACGGAGGGTACGGCCTGGAACATAAGGGACCAAGAGAAAAGATAAGTAGGGAGGTGCAGTAGAGCGAAGGGATTTAAAGGTTAAAAGCAGGGTATTGAATATTATACTTTGTTTGATGGGAAGCCACCCTATGGACTGAAGTATTGGGGTTGCGTGTTTGCTTTTGGAGGAGAGCGAGATGATCCGAGCTGTCAAGATTAAGATAGACTGGAGAGGAGAGAGATGAGAGTCTGGGAGTCCAAGTAGTAGAATGTTACAGTATTCAAGACAGACAAGAATCCCTTTCCCCCTAACTAAAATGATTTTTCTGAATCAAATTAAATTACCGATTACCAAATACCAGAGACTGCAACTCTTGGTCCTCCGACTGTCGTTGACAATTCCCCTTAAAAGATGATGTTTAACTACAGCTGTTTGGAGATGCCGGCAATCAGTCACATAGAAGGGGCATATCACTGCATAGATTTAGTAAAACTTTTATTCAGTAGTGTAAGATCATTTGTATAGATCTATTCTCAAGCATAGTGATACAAAGCGGAGGGGAAGGAAGGGGGTGTGAGCGGAAAGTGCACAACCTTACGTGTTTCGTGACTTCAGCCATTGAGGAAGTGACTGATGTCCCAAAACGTAGAAGGCTGTGATCTGCCCGCTCACACCATCTTCCTTTACCTTCCATTCTGTATCAATTTTTTTTAGAATATGTCACTACAAATGATTTTATATTACTGAATAAAAGGGGTGTTTTACCGAATCTATGCAGCAAGATGCCCATTCTATATGACTGATTTCTTGAATTTCTGTACAGCTGATGCTAAAAGAGCCGCAAATGCTGAGCTCCACTTGCATATGGGGTACGATTCACGCTCCCTTACCTTGGTATATGTTTATCTGGATATGCTTGGAATAGCAGTATAATAACAGCTGTACACAGCACTGGACTGTGAGTGTTAGGAGAAAAGACAAATTGTTGCCTGCTTACGGTCTACTTTGGAAGAGAACTTTATATGTATCCAGAGAAAATGGACGAAGAATGAGGAATGATAAAGCAGTTTTTCCACATACAGTGTTGGATGATATATGAAAAATATAGTGTAAAGATTTCTTTTAAGATGAAAAAGGATCCCAATTAGAAAGAGGAACTAGGCAAGGCTGTCCATTATCCCCATATCTATTTTCCCTAGCAATAGAACCATTGACCATAAAGCTTCACTCCTCTACACAAATCGAAGGACTCAGATTGGGAGCCCACACCTCTCTTCTGAGCCTGGTATCTAAACTCTATACCGGTCTATGCAATACTAAGCTGGACACAGACACTGCGAGTATCCTGGGTAAATGGTAACCACTGATACCCTCACTTCATTGGAAGACTGGGAAGACCTTGCTCAAAGTCATCTCCTTGTCTCTCCGTCCGCCCCAAATAAACTAATGAAGTTTTATATACTGCACCAGACATACCTTTCACCTCACAGACTCACCCGCATCTCCCTCTCCTACTGCCTTTACTGCCCCAAATGCCACCAGACCCCGGCCAACTTCTGGCATTTAATATGGGACTGTCCTAGGTTCTGGCATAAGGTTACAAACTACCTTTCGTCTATACTACCATATATAGAGATATCTGGAACAAACATGAATTAGAATTTATATGAGAAGCCCTGTTCTATGCCAGAAGAGCCATAATACTGGAATGGATGGCCTCTATGGTCCCCAAACTGAAAACCTGGAAAACCATGATTAGCTAAATGCTTCCCTATCTGAGAATAATTTATCAGAACAGAGGATCTCTCAATAAATATAATAAAATATGGTCCCGCTGGAATGAATAAAACGAGACAACATTAAAGGGTGCAAAAGCTCTTAGGTGACGACCCATAGATGTGATCCCTAGAGGCACTCCCAAACAGCTACCACCCCGCCCCTACACATGCTTAAACTCAACCCTAGAACAATATAGTAACAACATACTGATTGAATCACTCCCAAGTTCAATATCCCCAGTTCTTTTTAGTTTTTTTCTCCCATTTTATATATTGTCATATAAACCTTGGTATCCAACCGAATCCAATGTATAATACATGCAATTATTTGAATGTCAATTTTTAACTCACTACTGTCTTCATTTAAACTGTAATCTGATGTAAACTGTATACAACAACTCACATACCAATAATCTGACAAATCCTATGTGAATACATGATGTAGCCTAATGTATATGTATACAATAAACACTGTTTGATTTCCTCTGGATACTAATTTTGTAAATAAACACAGTTTAAAAAAAAAAAAAAAAAAAAGATGAAAAAGGATCATAAGTCAACAGTATAACCATATTCTCAAAGAAAATATAACGGACAAATTTGTAATTTCCAAAGCTGCCTTGAACACCTACCTCTTTAGAAGAGAAAAGAGCAGTTCTTCAAGACCCTGTTTCAGATTAGGAGGATCTGTTTTCAGAGGATCACCTTCATAAGAAATTCTTAAAGGCAGCTCAGCAAGAAACAGAAGAAGGCATCTAAGCTGGAGAAAACTCTGAACTGTGTTTGTTAGCCTATTGGATAAAGGGTAAATTGTAAATTATACAATCTAGTACCCCGGATGACGGCCAAAAGTAAGGCTTAATTGCGTTGGTGATAATAAACGTTATTGGTTTGTGGTATGCGTCCCAGAGTGCACATATATCGTCTACCAAATTAATGCACTTAAGGGTCTTCATACGAGTAGGAGCTGAAACGCGTCAACTAGACATGCTTTGCCAATATACAACTATTTGTATGAAGACCAGTGAGTGCATTCATTGGTGGACTCTATGATTAATTTGAAGTATGCACCCAGGCAATTCATGACATTTGGAGTGCTTTCATATTGTATGGATTTACATATATATCAGCTTTGGCTAAAGTGCAGCCATATACTTCAGATCTAGTATCTCACAAAAGTGGGTACACCGCTCACATTTTTGTAAATATTTACAATATCTTTTCATGGGACAATACTGAAGATATGACACTTTGATACAATGTTTTCCCATGAAATTATATAATAAGATATTTACAAAAATGTGAGGTGTGAAGTGAACTCACTTTATTGAGATGTTGTAGATTGGATCTTTTTATGTGATGTAATACAATCTAACATGGGTAGATTAGCTATAGATATATATTAGATATATATAGATATATATATTAGATAGATATATATTAAAGATATTAGATATAGCAGCACGGTGTCTCAGTGGTTAGAACTGATGCCTTGCAGCACTGAAGTCCTGAGTTTGAATCCACCCTTGGACACATCTGCAAGGAGTTTGTATGTTCTCCCCGTGCTTGTGTGGGTTTCCTCCAGGCACTCCGGTTTCCCCCACAATAATAAAGATACTGATAGGTTGTATATGTCAAATAAATGTGCTTAGATTGTAAGCTCTTCAGGGCAGGGCCTGATGTGAATGTATACATGTAATTGTAAAGCGCTACGGAAGATATTAAAGCGCTATATTAATCCACAATAATAATAATAAGAATTAACTGTACTAGCTGAATGTACAAAAACTTTTCCAGCGTGTATTAGGAATCTTAGGAAATATGATCGGTCTGTATATTTGGCTGAGGCATAATTGATAGCTAGTGTAAAATAGAAAAGTTGCGTATTAGGCAAATGATTCCCTGGTCCAAGGCTTCCAAAATGGATTTCCCTTTTTCTACAGTTCTTATTTTTCTGTGAGTTTGCCTTTAGCACCCAAAAATACATGTATATGTCGTGTGTGAAAGCTGAAAAAAAATCCCCTTGAAATCTCACACCTGTAAAATATATTTGGAATGAGTGAGAGGGCTGCAAGCTCAATGCATTGTTTGACAACAAAATGGGAGTTAGGAGTACACTTTCCTACCTCCCTGGGATATGTTATTGTATGGTTGGGAATGATTAGTAGCTTGGCCACTATAGTTGCTCTTGAGCATTATAGTACATTTTATAGATGCCCAGATTGTTAAGGCTAGTACACGCCATGCAATTTTAGCTAGTAGCAAATAGTCGGCTGGGATGAATCACCATGCAAAAAGCAGCAGATTTTTCGGGCCAAGCGACCGATAAATGGAAATATCCATCGGTTGCCCTGAAATATCTGTTTGTGTATGCCCAACCTTAAGCAACATAGAAGAAAAGGCAGGCACGCCAGTGCAACGATATAGTGCAAATATAATATCATCTAAAAAAATTAACCACATTCTTAAGCAGCCTTAAGCAACCCATTTAAAAAGCCATATGAGCACTAATTAGCCCCAAAACAAAGCACAAGACTGTAGGACATCCAATACAGTTAGTAATACTAATTAGTCTGATTAGTAACTAGTGATGTAGATAGAAGGTTCCATTCTAGATCTAATTCCTTTTATATGTTCCTATATGGGGGGGGGGGGGGATGAGAAGATGACCAGAACCCAGATAGAAGCAACTTGGGACAACTTAAAGTCACACATTTTACTGTCACAAGGTTATAGTGACACTAAGTTTTTTTTTGGTACGCTGTATGTACAAGATATATTGTTTCAATGCCAAGTACTTTGCCTCATTTTAACTTCTGATTGTACCAGTAGGTTCAGACATTCAATACTTGCCAGCCCTGAAGAAGATTGAGACGTGTATCTGTAGCTGCTCCAATACAAGCCAACTTTTGATTCAAAAGCCATTCATCTAGCTCTTGTTGCAAAAAAGCGAGAAGTGTTCCACACAGCACAATCAGCTCCCTCATCTGATTCAGCACCTCCTGAGGATTAAAAATATAACATTATCACAAATAGCAGGGCAAAATATCTCCAGACAATCCATTGGTTTAGTCTGTGTGGATGGGCCCAGTACATACAACATGGTTACAACAGATACTAATAGTTAACAAAATCCCTTGCAGTTATGAATAACCCTGCTTAAGCTGACCACAATACCTTGCGTTTCTTGTCCAGTTCATTCAACTGAATCTGCAGATCATCTTTTTTTGTCTTCAAATGTTTATCATTTGGGTATGATATACCTGAAAGTGTGTCAAGCATATCATGCAGTTTAGAATTGCACAACTATTGTACACCCCTGTTCTAACATTTAGTAAGACAGAAAGGAAAATAAAATACAATGTTTAAAATATAAAATGGTGTAAAAATCTTGTAATATAAAAGTGACAACTGAGTTTTGAAGAGGTAATCTCAAATAGCAAATCGTATATAGTAAAAGAAAGATGTAAATCCAGGACACTGGACCCATTGCAGAACTCTGAATGTCCATTAGGTGGTGCTGGAGAGAATGGGAAGAAATCCTAATACTAACCAAAGGATTACACCAGCGCAGCAGGAAGGGGAGAGGAGAAAGATGGGTGGTTAAAGAAAGTGGCATCCTTCAGAGGGAAAAGGGTGGCAGTAGATTTGCAATTCCTTAAAGAATCGCATTGCTAGTTCTACCAGAAAAGGAAGGTCAATGCATGTTTTTTAGGATCCATATAAAACCTTTAGTTAGCATGGGCAGAAGGGGATTTTGCTGTTAAATTAATTCCTATGGCCAAAAAAACGAGACACTCAAAAGACAAGGTGAGAACGTTGCACTCCAGATGTAGATTTATTAACTAGTGAACCACAAAATCACCACGTTTTGGTGTTTTACCCCTTCCCGAAACGTGGTGATTTTGTGGTTTACTAGTTAATAAATCTACATTTGGAGTGAAGCATTCTCACTTTGTCTTTTGATATACCGTATTCCTATGCCCCTTGGGGTGGGGGCCAGAGACGTCTACACCATAACAGGTTATGTGTGCATTTGGGACTAAATCTAAAGATCCCTACTCTTTGCTCATTATTCTTAATCTGTCCTCTGCCTTTGATACTGTTGATCACGCTCTACTTCTTCAGATCCTGGCCTCCTTGGGTATCCAGGACATTGCACTTTCTTGGCTATCCTCCTATCTCTCTGGTAGGACCTTTAGTGTTTTCCACTCTGGAATTAACTTCTCGCTTCTCTAATGCCTCTCCTCTCTGTCAGTCCCTCAAGCAAAGGATCCACTTCAAGCTGCTTACCCTATCCTATAAAGCACTATCCAATACAACCCCTCCATATATCTCAGAGCTGACCACCGACACCGTCCCAGACGCAACCTCCGCAAATTATATCCTCCTCTCAGCCACCCTTATCATCTCTTTCCATACCCGTATTCAGGACTTAGCTTGTGCTGCCCCTCTGCTCTGGAACTCCCTTCCTCCGTCTCTGTCCGTCACTCACCGTCCCTTAATACCTTCAAACGTAACCTTAAAACCCACCTCTTCAGGCTAGCATATAACCTGGTCTAGACATTACCCATCTTACTACCCAATATGATCCAATCCGCCTACCAATTCCTGCAACCTTGTGTCTCACCCCCATATCCTCTAGACTGTAAGAAATAACCAATTTTTTATAGGAATCCATTCTTGAGGTAAACTCAGGTAATCTGTATAGCTCAAGCAAAACAAAATCATAATTTGTGGTGATCAAACATTTATTTGCACACGTTTTGAAGATGGGCGTTACCCTGCCTCTTCCTCAGGTGTGACTATTGGCAAGGTCTAAATTCTTTAATAGACAAGTTACTATTGCCCTCTAGTGACATCATGAACAACATCAGTTTAGAGGAGTCCCAGTTTCTTAACAAACCTGGAATCTTGAAAATTCACAAATCAAGAATCGAAAAAGTTGAAAATCACACTGGTTGAAATTTGAGAAATCTCAATGATCATGGTAAAAAAAATGATCTTTGATTGTGTTGTGAAATTTGAATAAGTTCATGCAGATCCACTAGCATTTTTCATTCAACTCTAACTATCAGTATAACCTAGGTCTCTGGTTTGCAGTGTGAAGTGCCATTTGAGTGATGTCTCTTGTTATTAAGGCTAGAGTTTTCTTTTTCATTATGAAAATAAGGGGAGGAGAGACTTCTAGGATTTTTCATTGTTTCGATTGTAGCCCTTGAGGCATTGTTCGTATAGGTATCACAGCTGAAATTAAATAAAGTCCTTCCTGACTCCAAATGGTGGAAATCGGATAAAATATTTACTTAAATTTTTTTTTTATTTAACACTTTTTTACCTCAGTTAATTGGCCAGTATTTATAAAGGCGCGGTATCACCTTCAGCAAGCTCGATTTTTACGACTGCGACCATACATTCTCCATCGGACTTTTAGGAATAATGTTTTCAGCAGAAATTTCCCCTGAATTTCTCTTTTCTCTTGATTTCTTTTTTCATGTTTTTCATTATACTTTGCTACTGAAAAATAAAATGACACTAATTAAAACATAATTATAATTAACCCAAAGTTCTTTCCACTTGGTCTTGATGTAACAAAATGTTCCTTTCAAACCATAATTAGTCATGCCAGCCAAACTTCTCCTTTCAAATAAGCATTAGATGGAAATGCTTTACATCTGCTGAAACCCAGGTGTAGTAAACAGAGCAGATAATATGGAACCTCTTAAATCACCTTCTCAAATCCATTTATCTTGGTTCTTTTATATCAGTAGATCTCCTTAGCTGAATAGCAATTAGATTCTTTTATACAAAAGGGCAAAAATACAGAAAAATAGGTGGAAATTTACTATTTTGCCGACTTCAAAGAATATTTAAAATATAATTATAAACTGTGTGAATTTTAATTTGCTTTGATTTGCTATTATTTTTCATATATATGAAGCACCAAAATGACGGACCAAAAGCTCAGTTAAAAATTAACTTTTATTAGTGTATTTAAAAGCATGGCTCACAGAGGGATAAAAACTGACGCATTTTGTGATGTCATCACGTCACTTCCTTACTGACTTCCCTGTTGTGTTTCAGTGGGATGGATGATCTCTTAGCTGTAATGTGATTGTCTGTCAGCCTCTAGGAAGGCTGCAGCTTCCTGTGAAGTTTACATACACGTGTACATTTAGCTGGTTGTCACCCAGCTACGGGGGACTATGGGAGCTGATTTAACAAAACAGGGGAAAGGGGGAAAAAGACCAGATCTGAATTTGGGGCCCAGAGCCATCAAGGCACTCTCACTGCATGTAAAGTGACAAAAATGGGAGGGAAAGTTAAAACAACCTTAAGGTACACAGTGACGATAAAGCCCCGATAACGTCAGATACGATGGCGTAGGACATTTTATAAACAATTGTGGTTATGAACATTCCATTCGGCCTTGCAGTCATTTGGAAAAGATCGAAAATTTCCCTCCGCCGTGGGCGTATCCCTGTACTAAAGAACCAGTCGGCCGCGGTCATGGTAAACATGCAGTCCCGAACGTTCTCCCTATGCTGTGTATATGTTGTGTATAGGGAGAATTCTCAGGACTGTGTGTACACTGACACTGATCTTTGAGAAATGACAGACAGGATCTTGTAGATCATGTCTGTCATCTTTCAAACATCTGTGCAGTGTGTACCCAGCCTTAGAAATACAGGAATGACCAGTTGGTGGACTTTATTAAAGAAAATAACTAAAAATAGTAACAATAAAACCCATTGCACAATGTAACCCTAGTCCATAGATGAACACTACAGTCACTAAACTGTACATACAGTGAAGTACACATATAATAGCAATAACGCTGGAACCTTAACAGGCAGTAATATGTGGTAGTCCAGTTTGAAGTCCGATACAGCAGCAAGCTAGTGCAGTGTACTAACGTTCTTATGGTGATTGCAGCTTCAAGTGGCAGACCCAAAGGAAGTATGTTTAATGGGTGGATGTAAACATGGGGGCAAAAAAGGGGGATAGTTGAACCCAACTATTTAATTGATAGCCACTTGGGCGTCAAACTCAGACAGTTATATAAATAGAAGCCAGGTTGGAAGAGTCTCAACCATATGTCCTGAAGGTAATTCTGTGCTGTGAGTGGTTCCAGGCTTGTAAATAGGACGGTCGTCCGTCACTGGAGCTGACTGCTCCTCTATAGTGTTGTTTCCCCAACCAAGGACCATGATCATCTGTCTGCCAAATAAATGCTGCATCAAACCAAGAGAAAAGGTATACTGGGTTCCACATGCCTAACGGTCTGACTGACTGACCTGCGTTTAGAGGATCCAACAATCTCTTCTTCCGGGTCATTTGAATATGGGAGCTGCCCTCTAGTACCCACAGGTAAATTTCATAAATCACCCATCAGCCACAGCACATTTGTGAATGTGCTATGTCTATTGGGGCAATGTTGTTTGGAGAATTTATTTCCCCTTTAACAATATTGTTCCTTTATACATAGCGTCCACTGTTCACACTCCTAGCAGCCATTTGTTAGTGTGTTGGTGTATGTTAGAGATTGTTGGAGTAGATATAGAAAGCGAGTTTTGTTCAAATTTCAGTAGCCAGCTTTCCAGTCAGTCCACCAGTTTTGGCCATTAGTATATTTTTCCTATGCCAATTTGCAGCTTCATGTGGTAGTTACAAAATCTATTATGATTGCCAAGTCCTGCTGCCAAGTCCTCCAAACATAATGGCAACAATAAATGGCAACATTTTGTGCATAAAGATGGGTGAATAAAGTTTCTTCACATTCTTCAATGTATAGACTGTAATGGGGATAATGCTGTATTCTGACTTAAATTCACACTTATCCATTTGTGGCTAGAGATGGACCAGAACACGAACCTGAACCCAAAAAATCTGCAAATTTCCACGTGGAACGGATTTTGCTAAGTTCGCCCATTTCTATTTGTGGCAATGTAAAAATGGTTAAGCTTGACCTCAGAAGAGTTAAAGACTAATTCATAATGTACCACATTGGTACCTCGCAGTACGATGGGCAGGACTTACAGATAATGACCTTGTTCTCTTTTATACTAAGAAAACAGTTGCTAAATTACTAGCATCCTATCATTGCATTTTTTTATTCATTTACGTTTCTAATATTTTTTTTATGCAAAATGAATGTTTAAGAAGAAGTATGTGCCATAATGTATGATACATTGTTCATTAATAACGTGTGTGTTGTAAAGTTTAATAAAAAGGATGACAATTAATTAATAATTTCTATTTGGATCAAAGCAACAAAGACATTTTCAAGGTCTTATATTGTACTTTTCCTTTGTATCTACAGTAGTATTATCCTGCTGATTGGGAATTGAGTTTTTACTTTAATTTGGACAACAGGAATAATAGAATCCAGTTAGGCCCATTTGTATTTATGATTTAGTTCTATATTAACACAGGATAAGCAATGCCATTTCTAAGGGCCTCGGGTCATGTGATTGTGAGAAATGAGTTCTGCCTCATAGAAAGTATGAACATATAATACTGAAATTCATAAAAGGGTAACTCAAACTAAAATGAGACACATGTAGCAGAAATTCTCTTTGAGGGGTATCTATACTCTATCTATAAAAAATTTAATTTTTAAAAACTATACCTTTAGATACACCAAGAGCCCACTACTTAAAAACCTTTTTTTCGGATTTTAAATCTGAGCTGTAGATCCTGAGAAATCATCATTTTAATTACAGAATTTACAGGTAAAGACCTGTCACTCCAGGAGAAAAGATTGTAATATGTGACCCACTAATGACATCTTACCAGGATCTTTAGCTGTCTGACAGCAACATGTCTGCAACAATTATGAGAATCAGCAGAGAAAAGAAGAGCAGAGTAGGGTCTATGGTGAGGCTGTGCAGAACTTACAAGTGTCGCAGACACTACCAGAACTGTTGACAATAGTTGCAATATCCAATAGAAAAAGAGCAGGTTCCTTCTTTTACGTACAAACTTTTTAGAACTAAGCTTTCAGAGCACATACAGTAGCTTGAAAAATAATGGTATCACCTTTACATTTCAAAAGTATTACCCTGTAACTCTTGAAACCTGAAAAATTATAACACTGAACCCCAATTTTGACAGTTAAAATTTTGATAATTCAAGTTAAAATTTATTGGTAGTTTTGAACAATTAAATAGTCCTTGTTATTCTGCAATGTGACTTTCAATATTTCTGGTCTTACACACTATATATACTGTAGAGCAGAATGTGCAGGTCAGATATCAGATGTTCATTAAATTCTCTGATGGTTCTGGATGGTTAATATACCCATCCCCATTAAATTCATGCTTATAAACCTTAGAAACCATAGCAGTAAGGACATTATTAATTGGCATACATACTTACTTATTTGGAAGGAAAATAAAGTTATTAAAGGGCATCTATAGTGAAAAAAACACATAGCCCCTTTGCAAAGTTAAATTCATGTACACTGTGCTGCCTTAATCCTAACTCTGTCAGTGACTTTGTTTAACCATGGTGTCAGATCTCTATGCAGCACTCCCCCCTCCCCCCCTCTATTACCTCCTCCATGTCTCAACCCCGGCTAACCGACAAGCTTATCATGTGCAGTAGGAGTTAAAAGTTCAACATCCTGAAAAACACACCCATGCACAGTGGCCAATAGAAAGCAAGCTGTCCTGGAGACAGGAAGAAGAAGGAGAACAGTACAGTTTACGATCTCTCACTTTGTGACCCATCGTCAATCAGTGAAAGCTATTAAGAAGGGGGGGTCAAGTGCAGCCTTATATCTACCATCAAAGCTACCTCTCTCCCCCTGCTAATGCTCTTATCTCTATGTTTATTACAGAGCAGGGAGGGGAGATCACGTCACAGGGATTTGATTGGCAGTCCAAGTAGAAGTAGAGGAATGCAATCACTATTCTTCTAACTGGTGTATCTCAGGACAGAGAGGGCTTCTGGAAAAAAGTGAAAAGTGGGGAATTATAGAACACATGGAAAGAAAGAAAAAAAAGTTCATTTTCCCACTATAGATGCCCTTTAAATTAGAATTATTTAAGTAGAAAATACCACTGAATAATTTGTCATTCTCTTTATTAAACTGGACAACAAACTTACTGTTAATGAATAATAAATTATACAGTCAGGAATATCTTTCTCCTTAAGCATCCTCTTAATTTTGGTGGGTTAGGCAATTGCTGTCCTCAGATCAGCCCAGACTGCAAGGGAAAGGGGACTGTGTATGGGACTTTCTATTGGGCTGTGTATAGGACTTTCTATCGGACTGTCTGTGGAACTATTTATGGAGCTTTCTATGGGAGAAAGTGAATCCTCGGCTTATACTAGATTCAATCAATTTTACTAGTTTTTAGGTAAAAATAAGTAACTCGGCTTATACCGGGTGGTTTAATACTTGAGAATATACGGTACTTAATTCTTAATTTTATTATTAATATTTTTGCAGAGAGATCTAAAAAAAAATTTAAATCTAAAAAAATTATTTTTGTTAATGAGATGCACTGATGTGAAAGTCAAAGCTTTTTAGCGATACCGTGACTTTAACGATCAGTATCGTAAATTTACAATACTGATTGTAAATTTACGATACCGATCGTAAATCTATGATAAAGAAATCGTAGATTTACGATCCCAAAAGAATACCATTGCGGTAGTTTACTACCGCACGATATTCTACGATTGAACGCTCGTTAATTAACGAACATTCAGCCGTAAATGTATGACCGCGATCGTAGATTAACTAACCGGCGGTATCGCTGAAAAGCCCACACTCAAGCCTTAGCTCTGGAAGATTAATAGACAAGAAAGTTTGGATTTGTAATATATAATGATAAAGTCAAACATAGGTTTGTACATATACTTCACTCTGGTACAGGTCCTGGCCTCCACATATATATGTAGGGTGGCTTCCTGTCATGAATGTAAATATAACAATGGGGAATGAGCTCACCTTGTGTGTTAGTTGGCTTGGGTGCGTAACATCCCCAAGCCCCTCGCTAGACTCAAAGTTTCATGAAACACCATCCACCAAAAGAAGCAGTTTTCACTTCAATCGGGATGCAATAGAGCAACAGCACATGGTTAAAAAGGAATCTTTATTATACAATTCAAAAAGCTCACATCTGAACACACCTGTTGCGTTTCGTTCCTGATTGGAACTTCATCAGAGGTGTGGCCAGACACCCTCTACAATCCTTAAATAGGTACCATCCCCAAGTGGATCCCACCTCTTAAAGTGCAGTACACATCTATATTAAAGGTAGATACCTAATACTATAACTTTAGATACATGGGGAGTTTTAAAGAAACACAAATGAAAATAAATATAAAAACAAATGTTTGGCATCTTTTAACTGGACTGCTACATCAGAAACCCACGCAGTAGATTTTGGCTTATTACAGCATGATTATTTAGCCTCAGGTTGATCTTTCTGTAGTCACAAACAGGCAGGGAGCCGTAAATATTATATCATACTTGTAGTTTTCTACAAATCCACCTTTATTTAGAGCATGCCACAGGGGAATTCACTACAGTAAGACACTGAGTTTTTACGCTTCAAATATATCCACTGTACCAAATGTGTTAACAGCGTAATAAGCTGTGACTACCCAAGGCTACAACTTCAAAAGTAAAAGTCTCGACATCCATTGACTTCAACTAAAAATGATGAATAAAAATGTAATACATTCCTCATTCACTTAAATGAATAGAAATTTGTGGCCTGTTTGGTATCATTTAAAGCAGGTGGTCAGTCATCAGCGAATCATTACTGTATATCTACCTGGTGTAGCTGGGATTCTTAAGGCACAAATTATATTGCAATTTCTCAGAAGAATGGCATTTATTCTGAAGGGCTTAACAATGAATATAAAACCTATCAACAATAGGGATAATCATACCAAAAGACCTACAACTCCCAGAATTCCCTGGCTGCAGAGTGCCTGTATGTGAAAGTTGCAAGTTGTAAATTTCAAACATATGGAGGGCTACCGATCTCTGATCGACAACAATGTGGCTCCCTGTGCATGTCTGTTTATTCTATATTGTTGCAGTGGACATTGTAAAAAGCATTATTTATTATTATCAACAAAGCCATCCTTCCTCAATTAACTGGAGCACAATTAAAGGGGAAATGTGGTCCAAAAATGACTTTAGGTAAATTGATAGGAATTGCTACCCTGAGAATTTTTGCAATTTATTTCCATTGCTTATTTTGCATAGTTTTGAAGGTATTTACATTTTTGTGTGTGATTTTGTGTGTGGCAGCAGCATCACCAGGTCCCCTGCACTTCCTGCTTCCTGCTCTGAAACTGTCAGTCAATCTGTCCTGTGTCTCCTCCTCCCCTTTGCAGCCCCCCTGGTCCCTCCCACTCATGGACCCCATGGTCCCTCCAGTTGCAGGCCCCCCATGACCAATTATCTTACAGCCCCATGTGGCCCCGCCCACTCGTGGGTGCCTAAGCCCCGTCCACTTGTGGGTGCCTAAGCCCCGTCCATTCGTGGGGTGCCTAAATCCCACCCACTCACTGGTGCCTAAGCCCCGCCCACTCGCGGGTACCGTGGGTTACTCAGACCCACCCTCTACCTTCTCTGTCAGGACTTCACACAGCAGAGAGGAGGAGGGACTTCCTGTCTCCCTCACACACTGAGGGAGTCTGAGGCTGTGCTCGCTGGTGGCACTGTGCAGGAGAAGCCTCAGGAATGTCACATGTCAGCCTCCCACCCATAAACTTAACTTGTTTGGAGACCACAGATCCCCTTTAATATAATAATCATCCAATGAACTTTGTTTTAGAAAATAACATTCTGTGTCTGTTTTGCAAAGACTTTTGTCTTTTAAATAGTATCTAAACTGGAAAAATAAATTGACCATTACTGGAAACTATTCATTTTTCAGCCACCGCTGTACCATTTTTTTGGTTGATCTGTCCCATGTTTTTATAGATATCGACTTATTATCATAAACTCTTTTGATGTGTGCAGTTAGGGGTGACAGTTGGTATTTGTAAAATGCATTGTGGGAAATTCCCTCTCCCGGTGATAATCTGATCAACCTATCAGTATGTCTTGTAGAGACAAGTCCCCAGTTTTGAAACAAACCTGGTTTTGATTCATGACTGATGGCTTCCAAAATCCAGAAAATTTTAAGAATGTTGGAAAAAATTGGAAATTATGATCAATAATTCAAAAATCACTGTAGAATTTTTAAAACACAGTTGAAAATCACATCAAAAAACACGACCAAAAAGTCAAAAATCCTGGTAAAAAATAATCTAAAATCTCTTGTCACCAATATTAATATAGTGCTAACTATAATGCTAATTCCCCCAAATCTTTCATTACCCTAAAACAAGATTGCAATCGAAGACCATTCAGCCATTTACTGACATGATTTTGATTCAGAATTGCCAGTTTCAAAAATCCGCAGATCCAGCAGAATTTTGTACATTATAGAAACTCAGAAATTTTCATTGAAAAATAGAAAGTCGAATATTAGAAAATCAAAAATTCAGAAATTAGACTGAAAATCCAAAAAATTTTAAATTCTGGTTGCAAATTAAAAATTGTAATAGACTATTTAAACAAATGTAACTATTTTTAAAATTCCAATTCAATTGGGTTTAAGCTGGAATTTTGGAACTTAAGTTAGTACTGTGGAACTGCTTGCTGTCAGAAAGGAACTTCGTGGCCTGTAAGTTCCTCTTCTTTATTTAAATAATTAAAATTTCTGCAACTACCTAATTAGCCTGAAGTGTCCATGAGAAATCATGCCTGGCTATATAGTATAAAGCTATGAAAATAATAAAAAACTTCCTTTGATTCTCCTTTTAAAATGAGATACCTTAAATGCTTTTCCTCTGTATGTACTAGTACATAGCCTATGAAGTTGCTGTCAATCATTAATTGGAAATGTAACTTGCTAATTTCTTTACAAAGTAAGATAATTCTGAATGTAATAAATATTAATTCCTCTTAATGAAGTTAAAAACCACCTTGTTTCTTAATTACAAATGGAACGTACTAGATTGATAGACTTACAATTACCATATTTGTCTGCTGTCAGACTTTATTTCTATACTGATAGCCCTAAGTATCAGAAGGTGGCGTGATTTATTCTACTAGTAATGGGGATATTAATGTTAGGCCACCCTCATAATAAAAGCTATTAAATTATTCAACTGTTGCCTTGAGATCAGTATTAGCAAGGTACCAATAAGGCACCGGTATTCTGATAAATGGGTCATCCTTGTACAACTTTCAAGCCTTAAATCTCCTGAAGTGTAATGGCTCATTTAGCAGCTTTTAATCATCTGTCCAAAAGGCATCTGGCAGTCACATGTAGCAGGATTTAAGATTGAAGTGTATGAACTGTGCTTTTAGCTTTGGAGAACAGTTAAGCTTGCAGATTGTGCAAACTAGACTTATTCAGTCATCGAGACAAATAAAGGGGCTGATGCAATAAAAGGTGAAAAGGTTTGACTATAGCAACCAGACAGATGTAATGTAAGTGCAGTAACCAAGTAAAAGGCTAACATCTAATTGGTTCCTGCAGATTAAAGGGTATCTCTACTGGAATTAACACATTTTGGGAATTCTGTTTTATTGAAGAATGGGTGGTAAAGGAGCTGTGTTTTACCTCCCATTCTTCAATAAAACGAACATGAGCCAGGAAAGAACAAACTTCCCTGGTGCATAGTCTGACAGGTCTTAACGGACTCTGTCTTCTATGTGCATGCCTTAAAGGGCATCTATAGTGAAAAAAACACATTACCCCATTGCAAAGTTAAATTCATGTACTCTGTGCTGCCTTTCTCCTACCTCTGTCAGTGACTTTGTTTTTCCATGGTGTCAGATCTCTCTGCAGCACTCCCCCCTTCCCCTCCCCTTTGTTACCTCCTTCATGTTTTAACTCCGGCTAACCAACAAGCTTATCATGTGCAGTAGGAGTTAAAAGTTCAACATCCTAAAAAACACCCACGCACAGTGGCCAATAGAAAGCAAGCTGTCCTGGATCTCTCCGTGTCCTGCTAAAATAAAGATCTCTCTCTAAGTGACCCATCATCAATCAGTGAAGTCTATCAAGAAGGGGGGTCAAGTGCAGCCTTATCTCTTTATCTCTATGTTTATTTCAGAGCATGGAGGAGGGAGGGACTTGAGCAGGGAAGAGGATCATGTCACAGATTTGATTGACAGTACAAGTAGGACTAGAGGAATGCAATCACATCTTCTTCCAATTTGTGTATCTCAGGACAGAGAGGGAATCTGAAAAAAGTGAAGACACTCTGGGGGTTGGAGAGAATTACAGAACACATGGAAGGAAAGAAAAAAAGTTCATTTTCTCACTATAGATGCCCTTTAGATGTGGCCCACACAGCCCTGACTGCAACACTCTCTATCGATTGCAGCCAGCTCCCACAGCTAGAGAAAAAGGTGATGACCAAGGAAACATTTTGGAAAGATAATTGATGGTATGGCACTAGTCAAACTCAGCATATACTCAATGCTGGGAAGGTGCTGAACAGAATAAGGGAGCTCGTAGTTATTATAGAAAAGAAGAAAAAAGTGATTCGCAGCACACAACAGGTTTCAAAAAGTAGAATATATAATCCTTTATTCTAGTATGTAAACACATACATAACTGGGATAATAAGTGTGCAAAAACTTCATGTTAAAAAATAATTAAAAAACTATGTTATATACAGATAGCAGCATAATGGGCTAGCAGCTATATATACATAAAGTGCTAATGCATACAGTACATTAATACTGACAGAGCAATACAGTGAGTGGCATAAATGGCCGTCAGCTATGTGATAAACAAGCAAACAATACTCATCTGTCCCTAAATGTAGCTCAGCACTTATAAGAGAGTAGGTCCCATGGGAAAAGGGTATCAAAGCTGCCGTCCTTCATATGACTGCTATTAAAGTCGGAAACGGTAGGTCCCCCTTACGCGTTTCGCCCGACTCCTCGGGCTTTCTCAAAGGTACTAAAGACATGCCCATTTCTTTAATGTATAGCCCCCGGGAACATCCGCTTTTTTTCGCGGGTATTCAATCGCGTCGTTCTCCGCAATAGCGTAGTGACGTCACTACATCCAAGTGTCATGACATACTATATGTAAATATTAGGGTTTTTCCACGCATGCTCCTATTTATATTTCATTACCGCGATATGTCACACAAGGGATACAATGACAGCCGGTCTCTCTGCTGGCACACTGCAAGACCCAATACATTAAGTATAGTATGGGCAATGCCATGAGATACAGCATGAACAATCGGACCTGGGCTTTTCTGAGCTTTAGTACAACAAGGACCTCATATCACTAAACATATTAAACATTACACACCAAAGTTATTACATTTTCTGAAAATATAAATATCATATTTACATAAATCACCCCGGAACGTTCATGTATGAAGCATAAACTGAAAACGCCTTTGGAGATACAGGTTCGTACAGAGACTAAGTGTAGTCTATTGAGGGAATATTCTCCAGAGAGCGCTTATTCCAAAATAAAGTATTCCAAAATAAAGTAAAGGGTGAGATTTTTTCTTTTTTCAAATATCACATGGTCATTGGATAATTTTCGATGTTTCGATTAAGGTAAGTATCCATGAACCAGACTGATAAGTATCCATAGTCCAGATTGATACTAGATGCTTAAACAAAGGTAAGTCTCCATGGTTCTTCCATTGCACATTCAATATTTCAGAGTTTATCATAGTAGAGGTAAATAACCCAAATTCTTTTGTCAATATTTGAACAAATCCAGCGAGTTAAAGAACAGTAGATCAGGGGGGCCCCCATAGGCTGATGTCCTAGGCTGTGTCATTGTTCAGATGAAGGGAATGAAGTCCATTTCCTCATTTATTCCCTCTGGTGCTAGACTCCTTAACTGGTAGATCCACTTTGTCTCTGCTTTCAGTAGCATCTTATTCACATCACCACCTCTCAGTTTTGTCTTAATCTGCTATAATACAAAGCAAAAGATACCGTTAGCTTTTCCACCATGGTACTGAAGAAAGTGCTGAGCCACACTGGAGACCGTTTTACTATCTCCACTGTCCCTTCCTGCTAAACAGATATTGGAAAAATGATTAGACAAATGTTGCTTAAATCTTTGTATGGTTTTCCCTATGTATAGCTTCTTACATGTACATTGCAAAGCATATACTATGTTACGGGACTCACAGTTGTGATAGCCAAACAGTTTAAATTTCTTTTCACCCCTGGAGCTGGTAACATATTCTCTTTTTACCATATAAGGGCAAAATAAACATTTTCCGCATGGAAACGTACCCTGTACTACTCTATGACTCGGGGTTCTCTGAAAGTGACTAGAAGTTAAATCATCACCCAGATTTCTTCCCCTTTTTGTAGTGATGGATGGCCTGTCATGTATAAATTCTGACACTGAATTTGTGTATACCCCATATTATAGGTTGTAATGAATCTTACTTTGGCATCACTTGATTTCTCCTTGGGTTGTAACAAGTCATTTTGTGAGAACTTTAATGCAAAATTCTTATTGGATGTTAGTAAGGCTTTTGGGTATCCTCTATGTGTTAGGCGAGTTTCCAATTCCAACGCTGCCTTATTGTAATCCTTCAGAGTAGTGCAGTTGCGACGCACTCTTAAAAATTGACCCTTGGGAATACCGTTAAGCACTGATGATGGGTGGGCACTATTATAATGCAGAATTGAATTTGTAGCTGTGTTTTTTCTAAACAGTTCAGTTTTTAATCTGCCATGCTCTTTTTTTACCTTTAAATCCAGAAAAGTAGTTTTTGTGTTTGAAATGTCATATGTAAGATGGATATTTATTTTATTCATGTTTACAATCCTCAAAAAATCGGATGCTAGTTCCTTTATTCCACTCCGGAGAATAAATACATTATCAATGAAACAGACCCACAGATCTACAAATGCAGTAAAGAAAATCAAATCCTCGTTGAACACGAATTCTCTTTCCCACCATCCAAGGAAGAGGTTGGGGTATGCGGGCGCACATTTTGCGTCCATCGCCGTCCCTCTTCTCTGGAGGTAGTAGACTTTATCAAATAGAAAGAAGTTTTGATATAAAATAAACCTCAGAAGTTTAATTACCGTCTCTGTCTTGTCCTTTCCTGTCCTGTGTTCCATATTCATAAAGTATCGACAGGCCTCGATTCCGGTTTCATGATCGATGTTGGAATACAGAGACTCCACATCGCACGTTATGAGGAGATGACCCTCTTCCACTGGCATTTCTTGAATTTTTTACATTTTCTGTCTCGTAGGTAGGAATCTAATTGAAGAACAAAGGGCTGTAAGTATGTATCTACATAAAGGCAGAGATTCTCGTTCAGACTGTTTATACCGGATATAATGGGTCTACCTGGTGGCCGCAGAATATTTTTATGGATCTTTGGAAGCATATAAAAAGTTGGCGTTGTTGGATATTCTCGATATAGAAATTCTGCTTCCTTTTGTGTAACATCCTCTATCGCATCTTCGAGTAGACTCTTCAACCTTTTTTGAAAAACAGAGGTAGGGTTAGAGGGCAGGGGGGTTTAGTTGTCCTTGTTGTTAAGTTGCTTCTTTGCCTCTGTCAAGTACATATGCTCAGGCCACAGGACTATGTTCCCCCCTTTATCCGATCTCTTAATAACCACCTCTTTCATAGCTCTTAGTTCTTTAATGGCAATTCTTTCCTTCACTGTAAGATTATACGAGTTACTTCCTGATTCCATTCTCCTGCATTCATCTGTCATACATTTATAAAACACATCAATGTTAGGAAATTCAGAGAAGGAAGGGCAAAAGGTAGACTTTGCCCTAAATACCTGCCTGTAATCCGAGACTATAGATGTACTGACAGGAATGTCCACCTTGTCTTCAGTTATTTCTTCTTGTGTCATTGGTATACCTTTAACATATGCCTTTAAGGCTAATCGACTGCAAAAAAGATAAATATCCTTTTGTAGTGTAAAGTTATCTAAAGATTGTGAGGTACAATATGACAGACCTTTTTTAACATGATGTTTTTGCACACTGATTATCCCAGTTATGTATGTGTTTACATACTAGAATAAAGGATTATATATTCTACTTTTTGAAACCTGTTGAGTGCTGCGGATCACTTTTTTCTTCTTTTCTATAAGGAAACATTTTGGGCACTTCCTCAGGCATGTGTGAATATTTATCGACCTCTGTACAATTGTTTTTACAGTACACACTTTGCAAATAAATCTGCAATCCCATCAAATTTGAGATGCCTTCCTCCCCTGGTATATCAATTGGTATTAACATTTCAGTTAATATGTGACAAGAATATGCTCAATTTTGCAAGTTCTTTCAATAATATTTACATTACAATTTGCATGAAATTCTTCATTAATATTTATTTTCGTATGTTACTTCTCTGCTCCTCTCACCTTTCAGCTTGACATCCTAAACTTGTCTTACCTATAGAATATTTGACGTGAAAGGGGAAGTAAAATCAGGGTTTTAAAGTCATTTACTATATTAAGGGAAAATAAACAAAAATAATATTGTAATGTCAGAAAATAATAGACAACTATAGTGTAGATTGACGATGTTCAAACCTGTTTCTGGGACAGCTAAAGTATAAAATATATAATATAATTTCTAGGTGGGCAGGTTGGCAAAAAGAAAATACAGATATGATGTAAAGTTATACCAATATTGCTCTTTAAAGGAGAACTGTGGTCTCCAAACAAGTTGAGTTTAAATGAAAGGCCAGTTTCCTACCTTTAAAACGAGCCATCAAACACCTCTCTACCTGCTCCATAGCCCAAGAGATAAGGAAATGACTGACCATAAAGTTAATGGGTGGGAGGCTGACATGTGACATTCCTAAGGCTTCTCCTGCACATGCCACTGGCAAGCACAGCCTCAGACTCCCTCAGTGTGTGAGGGAGACAGGAAGTCCCTCCTCCTCTCTGCTGTGTGAAGTCCTGACAGAGTAGGTAAGGGAGTCTGAGTGGCCCATGGCACCTGCGAGTGGACGGGGCTTGTGCACCCATGAGTGGGTGGAGATTGTGCACCCATGAGTGGGAGGGGCTTGTGCACCCATGAGTGGGTACGGCTTATACATCTGTGAGTGGGGCCACATGGGGCTGTAAGAGAATGGGCCATAGGGGGCCTGCAACTGGAGGGACCATGGGGTCCATGAGTGCGAGGGACCAGGGGGGCTGCAAAGGGGAGGAGGAGACACAGGGCAGATTGACTGACATGGTTTCAGAGCATGAAGCAGGAAGTACAGGGGACCAGGTGATGCTGCTGCCATATCACACACAAAAATGTAAATATCTTCAAAACTATGCAAAATAAACAATGAAAATAAACTGCAAATTCTCAGGAGAGCAATCCTATCAATTTACCTAAAGTCATTTTTGGACCCCTTTAATCTCAATCGTTATTAATCGTTACCAAACTATTGGTTTCACATTCAACATTTCAATGTTACAAAATAGTTACGGAATTTCAATGCTGAATTATTAAAATTTAGCCTGTCAAAACCAGATATTTCATGATTTTGCCATCGGATTTCTGGGTTTTAAGTTTTTGAAATTCTGCAACCCCACATGTCCTGTCAACACAATAAACCCCAGAAGGTTGGTGCATATTAACTGTTTAACCTTGTGTTCATAAAATAAATACTGATAAATGTAATGATTCTTAAAGATATTTATGAGCTCATTGTTACTTTATGTAAAATAAATACTAAGGGGTGATTCGTGGTGGCAAGAGTGACTAACACATCACCCCAGTATTCCACTTACAGTATATACTCATAAACTATAAGCTAAGGTACTTATTTTTAACTGATAAACCAGGAAAACTACTTTTTCCCATTTCTCTTGCAGTCTGGGCTAATCTATGAGTGAGCAGGACAACAATTTCCTAACCCACCGAAATCAAGAGGATTCTGTGTGTTACAGGGTACAGCTTTTGTTTTCCCATGGCTATATGATTTTGTCCAGCTGCTCTTTCAAGCATCCAGATCAGCACAGACCCGAATATAAGCTGAGGGGAGACTTTCAGGATGATTTTTAAGGTAAGATTTCTTGGTTTATACTTGAGTATATATGGAAGTTTTAGTAATGTACATTATTAACTGATAACCATCTAACGTTATTGAATTTCAGCTAATGTATAAAAGGACAATAATTATGTCATTGTTGTGCATTTGTTTATATGCATAGGTCTGCTAAGCATACTTTTTCACAACGTAGATCACCTATGTGCTGTAAGAGTGAATGACAGCCTGACAAAAAAAAACCCATGTATTAAATCCGATGCAGTGTAAACATGGTGAATTATAAAACCTTAATAATATTATGCATAGTTAATAATAGACCAGGCATTTTTAAATGGTGGGTGATTGTAGATTAGTTGTTACCATGGAGAAAAACTATCATTTTCTTAGATCCATCAGATGAAAATGATAACACTGGTGTACAGAGCATGTTGAAGAAAATCATTTCATTAACGTCCCCTCAAGAATAGACTAAGGCTCCATTAGACAAACCAGATACAGGATTGCATAAACATTTGTCATTAAAGGCTGATGATTAATGAAGTCTATGTTACCAGTAGTTTCTTTATTTTCAAATGAGCTCATTGTTCTGTAAAAATGATGTCTTTATTAAAGATCAAGAAAAGTGCTTTAAGGAATATATATACTGTTATACTGTATATATTTATTTATATTTTATACATATACAGACGTCACGTGGTATTGCAAAATTACTGTAATTACTGTAATGCACCTAAAGAGATATTGTAAAATAAGGCCCAGTATTGCTATTTCGTTTGTATTTTCAAAAAGTTGCGATTTGTGATAAAATGTATTCACCCGTATTACACATACAAAGAGTCAGGTTTATTCAATAAAAGTTTGTATCGTTAAAAATGGTGCTCATTTTGCTCCAACCAATCAAATATTATTTATCATTTGAAAGCTGACATTTAATTGGTTGGGGCAAAATTTGCACCATTTTTAATGATAAGAACTTTTATTGAATCTATCTGAATGTTTCGGGCCCTACTTCAAGCCTTCACCTTTGCCCTTTCTCAAGCCTTGAGAAAGGGCAATGGAGTGCCCAAAATGATGCCCTTTGTATGTGTAATATGGGTAAATACATTTTATCACCACTTGCAATTCTGTGCTCCAGCTGAACTTTTTGAAAATACAACAAATATTTTCACCACAGGCAAAGTGGCAAACATCAGTGTGAAGCAGTGAACCCCAGCAATAAACTAGGTTTACCAATAGAATATATGTATTGCTATTTCGTGATACTATGCCTTTAACGAGTGTTGTCTTGATGGTAAATTTACAATCTATGATAGCGGTTATAAATCAACAGTTGCAGCCATAAATTTCCAATCGTAGATTTACGAACGCCAATTCAATAATATTGCGATATTTTACGACTACATCTCACTTTACCTTTAGTTTCTTTAAATTTTTTATAGTGCCAAATATATAAACCTTTGAAAATGCTGCAATTTGTAGGAGCTGCTACACCTCATCTGCCACTCAAAGGCACACACCCACACAATCCAAAGCTCCCATGCAGTACTGTCACACACTCCCTCACCCACACGTTATACACCACGTGCCACATATCGTCAAATGATGTAGTGCTAAACACAATCAATAAACCATTAACCCAGCAATATGAGCATAACACACTATAAAACAGCCCCCCCCCCCCAAAATAAAATCTCATACACATACAAAACCAGTGACTCAAAAGGACCATGTACTGTAGGTCCACACAGGGTACCTCAAGTTTTGTTACCCTGGCTATGAGACTGAGCTAAATTGCTGATGTCATAGTGACATCACTCAAATTAATTTTATGACTTGTGAAAGCTAAAAGCCCTTTGGCTTTTTAAAATTGGGGAGGCAGGGGGGAAGTGAGAATGCCTGCTATATTGATCCAGTGCGCAAGTATGAGGAATGCAAAAGTTTGCTAACCATAATTAAAGTGAAAAAGGTTAGAAGTTAGGACCTTCCAGACCGGGGTTACCTTGATGTGGTTGGAAGGCTTTTCGTTCATGTGATCACGGTAATGTACTGTATACTAAAACCCCTTTATTTATAATGTATGCCAGTGTGCAGATAATATGATATTGTATGGGGGCCTAGGGAATGTGCATTGATTATCTTTTCTTTGTATAAATGTTTTGATGATCCCCTGGCACCACCGGCACACCCCCTTGGCACCACCAGCACATTCTGGTGGCGCCAGGGGGTATGCTGGTAGTAATGTGTAATGGAACATTAGGGGGGCAATTTGGTCTTAATCCGGCTCTGCCAAGAAGAGGATGGAGCTACCAGCAGGGGGAGACAGAGAGCCATCAGGGGAAACAGAGCTGCGAGATTGTGTAGTATGGTAAGTTAACACAGGCAGATTGTAAATTGAATCTGGAGATGGCAGCTAGTGATGCTATCTCTCACTGAAGTATAGAATCCATTTTTGAAAAGTTGTTTTTTCTGGTTGTAGATACCTTTTAATGCAAAGACTAACAACATGCAAGCTTGACTAATAGGAGCACACAGTCATTGGTAAGTTTGCTGCCCCCAGACCACGACGCGCTGAGCGTCGGCACGATCACTGCTGCTTTTGCGCCATAGCAGTGCATTAGTGGGTGACGTAACAATGCACAGGAGAACTGTGCTGGTGGTGCCAAGAGGCCAAGTGCTGTGGTGCCAGGGGCATGTGTGCTGGTGGTGCCAGGGGGTCATGTGCTGTTGGTGCCAGGGGGCATTTTCTGGTGGTGCCAAGGGGGTGCTGATGTGCCAGAGGGATGTGCCTGGTGGGTGCCAGGGGGGATGTGCTGGGGGGTGGCCAGGGGGGGTGCTGGTGGTGCCAGGGGCAATGGCGCAGGTGGGCCCATAGGGCATGTTCTGGTGGGGCCATGGGGTGCTGTGGTGCCAGGGAGATTTTGCTGGGTGTGCCATGGGTGCTGGTGTGCCAGAGGGCTGTGCTGGTGGTGCCAGAGGGAGATGTGTGGTTGGTGGCAGAGTTTATGTACAGAAAAAATAAAAAAGTGATCCGCGCACTCAACAGGTTTCAAAAAGTAGAATATACAATCCTTTTTTTCAAGTATGTAAACACTACATTAGCTGGGATAATCGTTGGTGCAAAAACATCTGTTAAAAAATATAAAAAAAACCATCTATATCAGTATGCAGCATAATGGTCTAGCAAGCTATATATATATAAAGTGTCTAATGCAATACGTACTTATACTGACAGAGCAATCATTGAAGTGCATAAATGGCCGCGCTATGTAATAAAACAAGCCAAGCAATACTCATCTGTCCCCTAATGTAGTCAGCACTTATCAGAAAGTAGTCCCCTGGTAAAGGGTATCAAAAGCTGCCGTCCTTATATGACTGCCTATGAAAGTCGGAAACGGTAGGTCCCCTTACGTGTTTTTGCCCGACCCTCGGGCTCCTCAAAGAGGTACTAAAAACTTGCCCATTTTCTTTAATAGATAGGCACCGACCGCCGGAACATCCGCTTTTTTCGGTGGTGCCAAAGGGCAATGTTCTGGTGGTTGCCAGGGGGAGATGTGCTGGTGGTGCCAGGGTGAGATGTGCTGGTGGTGCCAGGGGGAGATGTGCTGGTGGTGCCGGGGGAGATGTGCTGGTGGTGCCAGGCCTGTAGATGTGCTGTGGTGCCAGGGGGAGATGTGCTGGGTTGCCAGGGGAGATGTGCTGGTTGTGCCAGGCCAGGGGGAGTGTGCTGTGTGGCCAGCCAGGGGGAAGAATGTGCTGGTGGTGGCCAGCTAGGGGAGATGTGCTGGTGGTGCCATGCTAGGGGGAAGATGTGCTGGTTGTGCCAGGCCAAGGGGAGATGTGCCTGGGGTGCCAGCCATGGGAGATTTGCCGTGGTGGCCAGGGGGATATGTCCGGTGGTCCCGGGGGAGTCATGGTGCCGGTGGTGGCCATGGGAGCTGTGCCGTGGTGCTAGGGGGAGATGTTCTGGTTGGTGCCAGGGGGAGATGGTGCTGGTGGGTGCCAGGGGAAGATGTGTTCTGTTGTGCCAGGGGGAGGATGTGCTGGTGGTTGCCAGGGGGATGTGCTGGTTGTGCCAGGGGGGATGATCAGAAATCGCTGAAAACTATTCTGACCCTAAAAAGCAGGGTCCTTTTGCTCTTTTCTTTTCTGAATCATTTTAGAATCTTTGAAAAAGTGTCAGTATTTCAAATTTAGTGACGTCACTATGACATCACATAACATCAATAATATTGCAATGCAGTTTAGTGTTTTAGAATCTAACTAATTGCAGCAATATTTATGATGTCATAGTGACATCACTACCATGTAATTCTGACACTTTTCAAAGCTATTAATGTCTACTAATAGAAGCTGAGTAAAGGTCCATGCTTTTTGGAGTCAGAATCCCATTTCATTGAAATAATGATGTAATGCTGATGTTATAGTGACATCACAAAAATGTAACCAGACATGTTTAAAAGCTATTTAATGATATAGAAATAAGAGTCACATAAGGTGCAATGCAATTTTAGGGTCCAGAATCCAAACCTGAGCTAAGAATTTTGTTTGATGTCTATGCTGACATGTCATAGTAGATATCAGTAGAATGAATTTTCACCAGTTGTCTGAATCTAATATATTGATATAGAATAAGAAAGTCAACCGTGAAATGCATTTTAAATACCGGGGAGAATCCCCAGACTTTTACAGTAAAATATAGGATTCATGTGTTTGATTGCATATGAATGTTCCATCAAATTGAACTCCGACATCTTACATTTTATTCAATAAAAGTTTCTTATTCAAAATGGTGCTAATTTTGGCCCCAACCAAGCTAGAGGTTAGCTTTTTCGTCTGCCAAGAAGCGTGTACACTAAGTTCTTGATTGGTTTGGGGTGGAAATTAGCACCATTTTTACAATAAGCACTTAGTAGCTTCAAAGCTTTTAAATGATATAGCAACGCAATTGCAGTTGCGTTCTAGTGACAGAATACGTATTCGTGAAGCTACTGTGTCATAATACCACGATTCTTAAGAAATAGCACTAGGTTTAATGCTTTTTTGGTAACATCACACACTACCAAAACTGAGCTCAATTGCTGATGCACTAGTTGGACATCTACTCAAAATAATTTTTAAAACATGACTTTGTGGAAAGCTAATAAGCCCGTTGGGCTCTTTATAAAATTGGGGAGAGCAGGGTGGAAGTGATAATGCCTGCTATATTGATCCAGTGCGGCAAGTAGAGGATGGCAAAAGTTTGCTAACCATCATTAAAGTGAAAAAGGTATAAGTTAGGACCTTCCAGACCGGGGTTACCTTGATGGGTTGGAATGCTTTTCGTTCATGTGATCACGGTAATGTACTGTATACTAAACCCCTTTATTATAATGATGCCAGTGTGCAGTAATATGATATTGGATGTGGGCTAGGGCATTGCAATTGATATCCTGTTCTAGTTCTTTTTGCTTCTTTTAGATAATGTGGTTGATGATGCGCCCTGTCGCCACCGGGACATGCACCGCCTTGGCCTCCACACGCACCCCCCACTACTGGGTGCGCCAGGGGGGTAATGCTGTGGTAGTAATTGTGTAATGGAACATTAGGGGGCAATTTGGTCTTAATCCGGCTTGCCGGAAGAGGATGGAGCACCAGCAGGGGGAAGACAGAGAGCCATCAGGGAAACATTGGAGCTGCGATATTGTGTAGTATTGGTAAGTTAACCAGGCAGATTTAAATTGAATCTGGAGGATGGGCCAGCTTAGTGATGCTATCTCTCACTGAAGTATAGTAATCCATTTTGAAAATTGTTTTTTTATGGTGTAGATACTTTTAATGACAAAGACTAACACATGCAAGCTTGACAAGATTTGCAATTATCAATTTTATAAAATGTTAGCATGTCTTTAAAACATCCGAATTGGGCTGTCGGGCTTTGGAAATCTATACATGTACCTGCTGCAAACAATCTAATACAAAAGTGAGAAATGTTGATACAGCTAAAGGGTTCTATAGTTTGGATTGCAATGGGCCCCTATGTTTCTTTCTTACAGAGTTGAACTCAACCACGTTAGCCTGTTTTGTCTATCTTTGGGTAGGTATGAGGTACTACACTTGGGTTCTGGTCCAAAAAAATCAACTATACGTGCCCCATTCAGACACCCCTCAAGAAAAAATTTTTTTTCAGGAAAGCCTATTTACCCACTATAACTGGAACAAAAACAAATTACAGAACATTGCAACTATTCCCTCTTCTCAGACAGCAACCTATGACATACATACTATTGTCTGATAGTTTTTATACTTGAAGTTCAAATTGTTTCTTGCAGATCTTCCAGTGCTTAATGGTGTTTCCTTCATTTCAACCAACTGAAACAAGAGTGTCCTAGTTTGAAAACGTAAGAAAACTATTAAAAACTGA
The DNA here is from genome assembly GCA_019447015.1 of Hymenochirus boettgeri. Taxonomy (NCBI): domain Eukaryota; kingdom Metazoa; phylum Chordata; class Amphibia; order Anura; family Pipidae; genus Hymenochirus; species Hymenochirus boettgeri. Next base: position 268,371,687 of record CM033470.1, on the reverse strand, counting down.
TTTGATGTGAGTACACAGGTAGTCACAGTACACACAATCCACCCATCAACCTACACCATTCATGGCCAATCTCCTACAGAAACGGAGATGCCAACTTGCAGCGCAAAACCCACTTAAATATGCATAGTGCCCAACACATAGATTTTAAAGGAGAACGAAACCCCAATTTATTACTTATTCCAGTGAAGTCCGTAAAACAGCTTTGCCACTAAAAGGACACAACCAATAAGCTTATAAAATTCCCACTGTCAGTAAATTGTATTAAAGTAAATGTTAAGCCTGGTAAGAACGGGTGTCTGTATGCTGTGTGTTGGTGCATGGCATCCAGACCACACCTTTCCTGACCTCGTCACTTTTCTTGCCTTTGCTTTTATCTGTCCTGTTTAAAAGATTTTACGCATACAATTAACTACATGGTGTGTGACCAACTGTAACAATTTTTTTTTTTCTGCCATGTGGCTAAGGACTGAGCATGTGCAGATCTATAATGATCGTTGACTCAATACACCGTGTCGAAACTAGAAATGCTGTGAAGTAAAGCACAAGCCATATGTTATTTAGGTACATGTCCAGCACCCATAGCAAATTAGAGGTAAGACACAGATTTATTGGTTTTATATTACGGTGTTCTGCCAATCTGGGTTCAGTGTTGTTCTGTGGCTTTAGTTTTCCTTATAACATTCAAATACGGTAGTTCTTCAACTTGACAGAGAACGACACATCAAAATAGAGAGACATATAAAGTGGATAGGACGGATTATAGATTAACATTGAAGTTTGTTTACCACTATACATTTTGAATATACACGAGGTAGTGGGTTCCTTCTACTTGGATTAGAGTTGGACCATCAATGGGTAATAGGGGTTTTTTGGAGGTGAATTGCACCTAATAATATTGTGGGCATATTGCCAGCCTTGGCAGGCTAGTGTGACTTGGTACTTGTTTTGGGTCTGTCTATCCCGTTTACACAGAAAGGCCATGTCTCTTTGCTGTTCTGGTATGCAACCTTGGGTGAATACTGTTGTGGGCGCTGTAGTGACCAACTCTAGCACACGCGTGCCTATAGGTTCACCACCACTGACCTACACACCCAAATTTGGCTGCGTGGTCCATAGGCCCCCCAAAATATTGGAACATGATTTCCATGAGAAAGAAAATATCATACTGATCTCAGACAAAAGTTTGATTTATCCCGCTCCTGCAGCAGCTGCTCTTTCTGGAACAAATAGGCTAGCCCCCGCCCCCATCATGCAATGAACGGGGCTCCAACTCACAATCTACTGCGGTTCCTAAAGCTGCAATTCACTTCCGGTTTTCCGATTTGCACCAAATTCTTTGGCCGCACTGGGAAATTTGCGGGAAAACAGGAGGGGGACAGCGGGAAAGGACCCCAAAACGGGACAGTCCCGCCGAAAATGGGACGGTTTGGGAGCTTTGTACAGTGTCCCGACAGATTCTTGTATTTTTATGCGCAATCCGCAATATGCTCGCATAGAGTAGTAAGTGCGTCGAGCGAACCTTCAAGAGGAAACGAGGTCGGACAGTAGCAAGAGTTGGGTAAGTTTCTCTAAAAATTTATTCACGGACTTCACTGAAACGTTTTATGAAGACAGAACGTAACAGCTCCATTACCAATCACCATTCTTTTTCAATAAACACTAAATAGTATAAAAAGTGGTTTTTAACCACTGGAGAGACCCTTTGATGTTTTTCCCTATGAGCAAGCAAGTTTGTACACATGGCAGCCTTTTTTACCTACTTATATGTGGTATCTTCAGGGCATCACCAGCGGCATGTGCTATTAGCTCAAGCAGTGCTAGCTTTGTTCTATGAATTTCAGTAACCCACGTAAGATTATCATTAGCATTTAGCTATAGTTAACAGAATCACACTACAGTAACCAGACTTTTATCCATTTAAAAGCATACAGACATAGAAAATGTGCAATTAGCAGGGTTATAAAAAAAAATATTTTAATATTTTGGTATTTTAACAAATAAAGAGAGCAATGTTTTAAATAGGATGTTTTTGCACATCAATACTATTGGACCAATTTCAATATGGGTCAGCTAATTTGCCAACAACCTATCAGAATTTAAGCTTTTATACTGGCAGTTAGATAACATCTGAATTTGATGCTGGGCAGATGCTCACAGTGCAAATGTTTGGCAATCTTTTATTGCAACAGGCCGCTACATTTTACTGATACTATACTCACAAACAGTGGCAAGGCCGGCTTCACCTGCAACCCTGTGCCCTTTAGATCCTCCACCACACGTGTGTTGATCTCCTAATTGTCTCCCAGCCCGAATGAAAACCTGGGGAGGCTGCTCAGCCGGGGCTGTAATGAAGGAAAGTATTAGTTGTAGATAGAAAAATCGGCCACCTAATACGAGAGATTCAGCTCTAATTTCTTTTTTGCAATGTCTGCAGGTTGATAAAATTGTCTATTCTAGATTTCCCCAAAAAACACAAAAGCCAAATTAAAAATTATACACAGCCTGGTTCTATTACCCAGGTCTAGTAAAAAGGTTTAAAGGGTCTCATGTCCACCCTTAAAAACAAACCTGGTCGCATGTCTGGGGGCTCATCATCTTTCCCCCACTGCAACTACTATCAGACATCTTGGGTATTCAATGTATTATCAACCAGATATTTAAGTATAATTATTGTCCCTATATCTGACAGTAAGCTAGGCCCACTCTCTCTTCCATGCGTCAATCACGCTGTGAATGTTGATATCATAATCAATGATTTCCTGTTGTTTTTTCCCCTGCCTACCCTCTACTGCAGATGCTTCATAGGCCGTTGCTGAACGGAAATAACTTATCATAAATATCTGTGTTAGCTACCTGCATTCATTAACCTTATTATTACTCGAGTATAAGCTCGAGGTTTTTAGGTTTAAAAATTAACACTAAAAACCTTGACTTCGGCTTTAGTAGCTCAATGTCACAAGGAACTTACACTGCAATCCAGATGGCAGCGCGAGTCCGGCCTGGCATTTCCTATACCCATACAGTTCTTCGTACGGACTGCGCGACTGACGTCATCACCACCTGGCGGATGACCTTCATCGCTGCACCGCGAAGCAGTTAATGGTAACTTGCCGGCCTGGGACTCGCGGCTGCCTCTGGATTGCAGAGAGAGAAGACTGCAGACCAGGTACGGGTAAGTGAGCTGGGGAGGACTGGGGGGAAGGGCTGGGGTACTGGGGGTGAGGGGCTGTGGGGACAGTATGCCATGCAACACCACATTACCTTTTTTACTATAGTTGTTTGGAAACTACAACTCCGCACCAAGCTGCTGGAGTTTTATTTCCAACATCTAACAGTGAAATGTATTAGGGTTAACTGTTTTATACCCTCGGCTTATACTCGGGTCAATCATCTTTTCTAATTTTTTAGTCAAAATTGGTGCCCTCGTCTTATCCTCTCGAGTCGGCTTATACCTCGAGTATATACGGTATAAATCTATCCTCTAGCATAATTTAGCATTTACAGTGGCAATCAAGAAAACTTTGGCTGCAATTGTTTCGAAACTATTGCTTATCTTTGTCTGTCTGTGAGAAAGAAACCATGTGTTTAGGCAGAAAATGCTTTTTAAAATTGTAGAATCAAAGATTATGTTTTAAGGAAGTGCTGCTCTGGACTATTTTAAACCGTTAGTCATCTCTTGACAAACGTGTTGTACTTACATTTTCTGGATTTGAGGTGCCAGAGGATGGACGCTTTAGAACACATTCTAGGCATATTTTACTTTTGAAGTAGGTATTTAAATGGTTGTGGGACTGGCCAGGGGAACCTTTTATTTAATTCATTTAACTTGAACTGGTCAAATATTAGCTGCTTGTTCATGTGTTTTAGGACAAATAAAAGTTTTATTGTTCTTATTAGGATAAGACATTTCCATCTGTATGTAGTCATGAGAGCAGAACTTACTGAATATCACTATTTAAGTTTATGACCGTACATCATGTAACTAATTAGAAGTCCCAACAGTCAGCACCGAAGTTCAGTTGGTTCTACAATAGCGTCTGAACAAATCCACAGAGCCGGTAGCAAATGCATCTAAAATGCATACTCGTGGGTGCAGTTAGTAGCCCTGGAAATGGTCCGCATCATAACTGAGCCTCTTTACCTGTCACAGGACCATAGCAACACCACACCAGCACCCCATTTCCCCTTCCGGAACCTAGCAGCATGCCCAGAATGCCAGGAGATCAGCAAAAGGATCCAACAACAAATAGAAGCCCCCCCTCGCCCAACCTTAAAATCATTACACTTGTTACAAACATAAATCAAGGACACGGCTCAAGTCTCGGCACAGAGAGGCCTCACCACAGAAAACTCAGACCAGGGGTAACACAATCCCTATACAGCATATACAGCAAATGCTGATGAGGAAACTTAAATGTTTCACTGACTACCACAAGACATCCAGGAACTCTGGTGCAAGAATCATAGACCTCGAGGGTGACAGGCCACCACTCAGAGGTCATCCATCATAACCCACAGGACATACTGATCTCGCAAACAAAATGACAGGCGGCAACACAACTTGAAGACCACAAATAGGTCCAGAAGATGTTAACCTGCGAATTTAGAGGAGTCCTGATATCACCTTCGGATCACTAAGAAGTAGTGAAGGAACCCATTCATAACATGTTACCAATCCCCAACCTCATGTGATCGAAGCACCACCGGCCCTTGCAAAGCCCCCATTGAAACAATGGACCAGGGATTTTTATGTGAAGCTACCTATTTACGCACACAAAAGAAAGCTATTACAGGAGGCCCGGACAAAAACCTATACACAGACCTTTCTCCAGCCACACTGGTGCCAAAGACAGCGCCCTGCCCCATCACTACAGCGCTGTCAGAAACAATGCATTAAATACGATGGGGATTTTATTTAAACTACAATAGACTCACACCATTGACGAACCCCCATGAAGTGGATTGAAAGTTCTTCAAAAAATAGGTAAAATCCAACACTTTGACCATTAACACCCTGGAACTACCTATCAGAAAAAACATTAAGGAGAGCATGGACACACCCCCGCTAAACCCCAGGACCAAGACATCTAGGTCCGCGCCACTAGACTGCAGTCACAAAGACAAACAAAAAAACCCACCTGCAATTAGAAACCTCTGCCTTCTGATACTTAAGCATACTTCACACAAATCACCTATGCGAATTGTTCACACTAATGAACATGTTTTACTGAAACTGTAACTCAGAGAAGAACAAGGATGTATAGACTATCCTACAACGACTATACACCCAACGAATCCCACCTTTGTATATGATAACTTTTACACACTCAACACACCCCATCGAACAATATGGACTGCATAAGACGACTCCTATATAACTATGAGAATATGTGGACAGAAACTATATTATCTGCTTAATGTATACTAGACTAGACTATCTACTATTTCTCTCCATGTTAGTTAAGCATAGTGTATTTGAACTCATGTGATTTGCACTGAGGCCTTGGCGTGGCTGATTCCCGGAGTTTGAATCCACCCTTTGGACACACTCTGCAAGGGTTTGTATGCTAATGTCTTAGATTATAAAGCTCCTCGGGGTAGGGCCTGGTTGTAAATGACATACATGTATTGCAAAGCGCCTCGAGATGTTGGCGCTATATAATCTATAATACCGTAATACAACAAATAAAAATAATTAATGGGAGGTCTTCATCGGTCCCCACACCTAAGCATCACAACTTGCATTTCGTATAGCATGGCATAAATACACACCACTTCCCCAAGATTGGATATCCATGCAACATTGAACTAGCATCTGCCTTCCCATATAGACACCACTTCCTGTTCCCCCCAACAAAAGATTTAATCAAAAGAATATGAGCCCCATGTACATTAAAAACCTACACATAGTGGATCACAGCTAAATTTAACTTTTAAGCTTTGTGAACAATTACACAATGACTACAATAACACATGATCCAGAATTCCTACCGGCTACCTTAAACAACGGATAACATTATAGCAAGCAAAAATCCATGTTGGGGCCCAGGAGACAAACAAGCACTAGAACATAGAAAAATTAATAAACAATAACCTCAATTTGGTCCTATGAATTTATATGGAGAAGTAATGCCATAACTAACATTGTAACACCATTACAGGGGAACTGTGGTCTCCAACACAAGTTGAATTTAATGGAAAGCCAGTTTCCACCTTTAAACAGCCATCCACCACCTCTCATGTGCTCCACAGCCAAAGATATACAGAGAATGACTGACCAGAAAGTTTATGGGTGGGAGGCTGACTTGTGACTTCCTGAGCTCTCCGCAACAGTGCCGCCGTGAGCACAGCCTCGACCCAACCCCTCATGTGTGGGGAACAGAAGTCCCCTCCTCCTCTCTGCTGTGTGTAAGTCCCTTACAGAGAGGAGGGAATGTACGCCCTTCTTTCACTGTGTGAAAACAGCCTTTTCAGCTGAGTTCTCCCCGCCTGAGGCTGTTCATGTGTGGGTGTGTTGTGTGCTGAGTAACCCCCGCCCCCGGAGTGGTGCGGGCTTGACACACCCATGGGTGTCGGGGCCACAGGGGCTGTAAACTATGGGCCATGGGGGGCTGCAACGAAGGAACCATGGGGTCCATGAGTGGGGAGGGACCAGGGGGCTGCAAAGGGAGAAGAGCGAACAGGACAGATTGACTGACGTTTTCAGAAGAGAATCAGTGGGACCGTGATGCCCACAGAATTCCCCTTTCAGAAATATAACACTACAGCACAAATAAAAGATACCCCATGCCGTTTATTTAAAATCGTTATTCTTTATTTCTGTTTTATATTTATTCTGTTTATATTGAAATCATAATGCTCTGTAATAGTGTATCCATGTCTCACTAAATTTGATAAAAAATTTATTGAACTTTTTATAGGCAGTCTTTTGAAATGTTATGGAAAAACTGGAACCTTAAAAGATAACATTGGCTCATAGAATTGTCCAACACAACCATGTAACATTTTTCCTCCTGACCAACCCATTCGGTCTTGCTTGACCAGTCGCCAGGAGGAAGGACTGTGGCGTCTATGGACTGCATATCGCCGCCGTGGTTTGTCTTGGCATGTCCGATTGTGGTGTTTGTTTCGCGAAAACCATGCAATTTTTCGTCCCATCGACTGATAGACTGACTATTGCAGCTTCAACTACTGAGCTTCGAAAAATATTGCATGGTGTGGTTTCCATGCTTCAGGACTACTTCCTGTACTTACTGCTTCCTTGCAACAAACATCCCACCTGCATTCCGTGAGCTTCCAACAGGTATCTGTTCTCAGGAAGAAGACTCGTATTCAAAACTGCAAGTTGCTTTGGATTGACCCTGGTGACATGCCTTAGTTTTCAAAAAAAAAATAGTAATCAACCTTTAACAGCGTTTCAATTCCAATCAACGTCAAAATATCATTAAACCTAATACTTTTTCAAACATCTCCTCTGCATTTAGATTCTGAGGACCCACATATAGACCTGTCCTCCTACCTTCTGAGCATCACATACTAATATGTGTTAGCCCTTTTAAGCCTTTGTACCCATCCCCCTCACTTGTACCTGTAATGTTTTGTCCCCCCCCACTTAACTGACAGCTCTTCAAGCAGGATCTCATTCCTAATGTTGTCGACGGCGTGTTGTGCCATTATATCCATTTATACATAATTTATATATATGCTTTCTTACCGATTATGGAATTGTATTACCGGTAACTTAATTTTTATCTATCTAGATATGGCTTGCACTTATCCCCTGTTTGTATACCGATATACTCGAGTATAAGTCGATCCGAGTATAATCGAGGTCCTATTTTTACCGTGAAAAATTTGTAAAAACTGATTGCGAGGGTTAGAAATTACACCACTCACTGCCTTTTGATTTTGTTTTTTTAGGCTTTAATTGCCCTTTAAATGGACAGCAGAATACCCATACAGATCCCATACAGTAATAGCCAAATCCAGTAACAGTAACCTCCATTCTTTTGGACTCGAGAATTTTTGGAAACTACAACTCCAAGCATGCCTTTGGAGCGGCAAGGTTCAGAAATTTTTAATTAAGCTTACCACATTTACAATCCCTGACCCCATATAGTAACGGCCTCTGACCCCCATATATGTAAAGGGCCCTCTGACCCCCAATAGTTTAAAAATGTCCTTAGAGTTGTAGTTTCCAAGCTGTCCTTTGCACTGTACTAGCAGCTGTTTTTTGCCCAAACGAGGGACCCATCAGATTTACAGCATCCAGTGACAGTGCTGAGTGAGTCCAGCAGCCATAATACAGAAGCATGCAAGTGTAAAGGCATATCAGCATCCCTTTAACTTTCTAAATGCAGGTTAAACACACAGCGCCACCTACTGGCTACTATCTGTAATTGATATTTGATCTAAATTAGGGACTTGACCGAGTATAAGTCGAGGTTAGGGTTTTCAGGCTATTTTCAAGCCGAAAATTCGACTTATACTCGAGTAATACGGGGGGTACTCTGTATTTTTCCTAATTACGGACTGCGTACCCAAGTGGCGCTTTATAAATAAAATTATACAACATCACATATTAGGTCATATTAACCAAGGGAGCAAACCGGAGTCCAATAGAACCCCACAAACTAAATGTAATTCTTACTTTATTATCTTCTCTGACTCATTTTTTGTACTGCTTTACTGATGTCTATAGAGAACATCTGCATCATAATATCCAAATAATTCATTTTCTTCTAATAGAAAAAAATTACCCTTTTAAAGCAAAATATGTAATACTCATTAGTTCATTTTTAGCCGAAAAAAATACCCGAAAAGGGCACCTATACTGTAAAAATTAACTCATCTTAATATATAATACATTTAAGTACCCTTACTTGAGGGAGTGTTGCTGCATGCCTTCATCCAGTACTTGTTTTTTGCTTTGCCTAAGTTTCCCCTCCCTCTCTTAACTCGAATCCCTCCTTCTATCTGACTTGACTTTGAGAGTCAAGCATGCCAGTAATAACTATGATCAGTACTGGGAGGTGGAATTTCAACCATGCCAATTCCCACATTCCAACTGTCACTATTTCACACTTCAGCAAAACTGCAAGGCAGAATAGTTTATGGTAGAAGGCATTTTATTGACGCTGAAATATACAGTGATCGTTTACTATACTATAAGAGCTATACCATCCGTACTAACACCATCCATTCCTACAGGCAAGTGGCTGGCACAAACCTGGGGACTACAGAGTTTGCAAAACGCTTCAATGGCCTGTAGCCTAATTAAGGGCCAGCACCCGGCAATGTGCCTGAGGTGATGTTACTTCCTACAACTTTAGGCTAGTCCATACTAGTGCACGTTAAGTATGATCTGATTGTGCTTTCAACAAAGACACCAGTAGTGTAAGGCATGGGTCTGGCCACATTAGTCTGCTGCACTGCGATCACCAGTTTTTGCTCAAAATCGCATGGAGCTTCCCATCGCCATATAAAGGCCGGTATTAATATAAATAAGATTCAATTATCGAAAACGTTTTAAAGGGCATGTCCCACTCCTCTTGTACTGAAACTTTTTATATAATGTACTGCCCTTCCCCCAGCCACCAATCGCATACTTTTATTTACAGACTGTGTCGCCAATCTTTACTTACATGCTCTATCTCTTCGCCGACTGCACCGCCCTCTGCTTGCAACGAAATGCAAGCAGGGGGCGGGATCTGCAAGCCGTGCGGTCCGGCGTGATTTGGCGTTGATCATGTGGGGCGCCCACCAGTACCGGCTGCCTGGGATTGGGGGTGCCAACTGGGGCGGGGGGAGGAGCTGTAGGCCTGTCAGTAAAATATAATCGGGGCACTTTCTGTAATAAAAGTTTTGGCGTTGGGGGCCTGGTGGGAAGGAGCATACACATAATATAAAAAGATTTACTCGAGCTATTTGGGAGGGAGACAAAATCGAGACGGAGGGGGATAATGCACATGCGCACGGTGGCAGCCAAGGCTGGCTTCTCCCAGAGGGGAGACAGGATGCAGAGTCCTTATGACTCTGCTAACCTCCTCTGGACGCAGTTTTTGGGACTGGGGGGGGGGGGGGAACTACAGAGATAACCATAGTGGAGCTGGGATGTGTGGTAAGGTTTTTTACCCAAGATAGTGGAGCCAGTAGTGGGTTAAATTATAGTTTGGGGGGCTGCGGACAATGCCCTTTAACTATGTAATAAGTTAATAGTTATATTTCAATATAAACTTTGTGATCTCAAACACAATTTTCTCTTTGCTCCTATAAAACTTAGATTTCCACAGGAGAGCTTAACAATATTACCTGGAATACTAATTTTTGAATCTTCGGAAGTTGTGTTGCTGTAGTATTTCCTGCTTCCTGAGTAAAGCGACTAACTGGAGGTCCAAATTCTCTATAAGATTCTGAATTGAAACAGTGGCCAAAGACGGGGTCCTTTGCGCCTGTGTCCAATGGGTTAGAACATTGATTGATAGTAAACACAAGAATAACAAACAATCGCTTAGCAATCTTTTTTTTTTTTTTTTTACACGCCATTTAAATATATTCACAATGTCTACTGTTTCCTGATGCCTGCTTGCTGCTTGAACTGTTCCTCCACTTAGGAGCGCCTAAATATTAAAGTACAATTCTACTCACCTCCCCCTCGATCCTTCCCCCCACTCACCTCGGGTCCTTTACAAAGTCCTCTGCACTACTTATTTGTAATCTCCTCGTCCCTCGGTCCTCCTGCCCACGGCACTTTGAGCGACAGGTCCGATGCAGCCAATGGGAAGACTCTCTCTGCAAGGGGGCGTGGTCTTCCCATTGGCTTCCTGCCGGACTTCACTGACAGTGCCAGTGGGGAGACTCCAACCGAGCGACGAGGAGATTACCAATTGTATTGGAGGACTTTTGTAAACGTACCCAGGGTGAGGATTTAGCGTTTTAGGTCCTCACCCTGGGTACTTTTGCATGGAGAAGGGAGTGGGGGGGGAAAGGATCGAGGGGGAGGTGAGTATATATTGTCTTTAATATTTGAAATGGTAATTATAATTGTCCTTTAAATGTGAGAGCTGAAATCATAATGGTATTTTAAGACAAGCCCACAACTCATAAAATACAGCTAAAAACCATTCCTTCCATGCTTGTCTCACTTTTTAACTTCATATCATTAGTTTGCAAGAAGAGTGAAAATCCAAAGGAAAACGATTGTTAGCACATGACAAATGCATCTTCACCAGGGGTGTAGGAATCACTAAAGCAACCATAGCAGTTGCTATGGGCCCCAGAGCCAATGGGGGCCCTGTCCAGGTCCCCTGCAGGCATGCCCACCCTCCTAATAATGTTTTCTCAAGTTCAGCCCCACAAACCCCATTTTCCTTAAACGTTTTAAAGATGCCCCCAGGGGCTGAGTTTGTGGGGCTGAACTACGTGAGGTAAAATTTTGTTAGTCGGGTGGACATGCCCTTTAAATAATCTTGCTGCAATTTGAGTTAGTTTGAACTGCACCAAACTGATTTTTATGTGGGGGGACCATCTAAAATCTTACTATGGGGCCCTGTGATATCTAGCTACACCACTGATCTTCACTGAACACAAATCATATGCATAAGACACCAAAGTATGCCCATTAAACCTGACCACAGGGCCGGCCTTTGATATGGGCGACCTGAGCGACCGCACCAGGTCTTACGTCACTGACCTGCAGGTCAAAGTTTGCATTAGTCGCCACAGTCCCCCCCCCCCCAGTTAGGTCCTGCAGTCACATGTATCACACCACCCTCCCACAGACAAAGCCCCCAACACAGGTAAGGCCTAAGATGTTCTGGATTCTGTGCTGGTCTGTGCATTAATGCCTATGTAATAAAGTTCTTATAGTAAAAAATAAATGGTGCTAATTTTTCCCTAACCCAATCAGTGTTAGCTTCAAATGTTAAATAAGACTGATTGGTTGGGGGAAATTAGTACCATTTTTTCATGATAAGACTTTTATTGAATCCCCCTGTTAGTGGCCGTTTCATGTTATGTAATGATGTAGGCGGATATATACAAGCACGCCCTGCAGATACTTGAAAGACCGTAAGTGCAGGTGGCGGAGTTGATTTGCAGCCTGCCAAGGCAGCAGCATTCACAGTGTTATTGTGTTGTGCCCGGGGGGGGGGGGGGGGGGGGGGTTGGGGGGTTGGAGGGTTTGCTAGGTGCCAGTAACATAAATCTTTCACGGGGTGCATTTATCCTAAGGCGCCCTGCCTGAACCAATTGTATAGGCACCTCAACTATTTCATCACAAAAAAATATTAAGGTCTACGCATGCGAGATGTAAATCAAAGCAGAGTACAAACAATCATGTTAATCAATACCAGAAATGCCTTAAAATGCATTAAAGTGGGCTGTTCCGTTTCCTAGAACTAGGGAACTTTCCCCGATTGCAATTGTATGCAGGAAGGAATTCTTCCCCCCCCCCCCCCCCCCCCCATTTTTACCTGGTTTTTTTTTTTTTGCCTTCCTTGGAGCAACTGTTAAGTAGGGGTTTAAAGAGGCAGGTATAAAGGATGGGGCTATATTGATTTATTTCTTTATTCAGCTCAATCACTATGTTACACAAAGTATTGTAAGTTGAATAAAGAATAGGTTCCATCTAGTCTAAACATTTTAGCCTACCAGAACTTGTTGAGAACGGAAGGGAAAAATAAACCAGTATGAAGGTGAAAAAGCATCCTTTCCATTTTCCACTGGCAATTGCAAAGATCCCTGGATCACCAAAACATAGTATTAATACCAGTTATTTTTGTAACTTATCCAGCCCACTCTTGAAAATATCAAGACTCATTCTACTTAAATTTTTACCTCGTAAGACATTAAATTAAGTATTTTCTTTTTTAATCTAAAGAAGTCCTGTGTGTCCTCTGAAAATGATCTAATTGGTGACAATGCACCAGGCAAGTTTATTGTAAGCCCATATACATTTGTATATACGATTATATCTTCTCGACTAACACGGGGCTTCTGCAGTGTAAAACACTAAGCTTGTTTTAATCTGTCCCCAAGTCAAAGCACCCTCCATTCCCCTTATTAATTGTTGTTGCCCTTCTTTGACTCTTTTAATTTCCAAGATGTCCCTTTTATTGGATAAAACTGCACAGCATATTTTTATAATGAGGTTTTACCAGTGCTTTGTAAAGAGGTAAGAGAATATTGTTTTCCCTTGATCTTTCATTTAAGTACTGGCCATTTAAAGTATAGCAGCCCAAGATTTAACCCCTATATTTTCCTCACCTTACAATTTGTTCAACACATTCAGAAAGACACCACAGCTTGATCTCAATACATCCCTTCTATGTCATTTATAAATTTTAAAGAGTAGTGGCCCTAGTACAGACCCTGAGGGCAAGCCACTTTTAGAGCATTAGTCCAGAAAGAATAGGCTCTATTGGCACCACTTTTGTACGTGCCAATAAGAGAAATTCCGTGCAATGACATATCTTTCAAAGAAAAAAAGAGTATTTTCCATTCTAATGTATTTTGTAACCGCCCGATTCATCATTTTGTCTGTGTATATAAATCTTTCAAATACCAACTTCCGGTTTTCATTTAAGCATGTTCCCAATGTGCCCTAACAAAAATAATCTAATCCTTTAAATGGTCTCCTTTAAGTTGGGCTGTGAATTCGAAAGAGTGGTTTGACCGAAACCTATCTGTGTCAGCACTATGTGGGTTTACCTACCATCCTGGACTCAATCCCACGAAGCCAATATTGGTCGCACCTCCTAGGAATAACATCATAGCTTGTAGAGTCCCAGAACCTTCTCCCTTGAATTGACCAGTCAGCTTATAGAAGAGCAGTCCACTGGCTCATGGTCGGTTTGGTAAATATGCCTGGTACAGAAGAGAAAAAAGGGTGAAAATATGATGCGACTTTACCAAAGCAACAACAAAACTAGTCAAGAAACCCTTTCAGCTTCAAAATCAATTAGACCAATCGAGCATTGGCTTCTAGGAACACACCCCCAAGAAATTGCATACATTTGTATCCTTTTCAGATGGGCTGTAAACCTCATCACTATCTGGAGAATCACACTCCCTACAGAACAACTACTGCAATATAATATCACCCCCTTTAAAAAAACTCAACACATTGTTAGCTTGAAACAGTTTCCCTCTCACATTTACGGCAGAGCATCTTCTCAAAATGAACATTTTCCCCAACATTGTACTACTACCTTCAAAACATAACCATTATTATACGTAACAGACAGGATGACAAACGACTTACACATGAACTCCGCAAATTCATTTGGCAAAAACAAACCACCATGAATCCACTTACTATTTTCAGAACTAAAACAAAAAAACAAAGGTGAATTGCTCCCTCACAATCAAACTATACACAATTGTAGCACACTTGTAGTCAGTAAAAAAACCGGTTAAGTGAAACCCCTACCTCATACTGACACTGTCTTGGACACCAACTCAGCCCCCAATCTTCTCTCGCAGCTATCCTGGATTTGCCAGAGAGGTCATAACCAGAACTTTCAACTTGGAAAAGCCAGGGGCAAGGCCCAAGATCTCTCTTGGAGTGAATAGACCACAACTTCTTCGATACCATTCATTAAACACCCAGGTTTTCAGGGAGGGTAGAGCCCTCCGATTCACAACTTGGCACAGAGGGGGATACAAAGATAGCAGACATCATAGATAAGACACCAGACATCACCTTTTCTCTTCTTCGGGCCAAATCTTAATTCTCATTCCTTCAACCAACCCAATTGTTCGCATTAACACAAGCATACATCCCACCCGTGCCTCATCCATGCAGGGGTGGGGGTGTGCTGTCACACAGGGCTGTGCTCAAATGATTTAGGGTAGGTGGAGGTGGGGTTAGGGCGGATTATGGGTATTCCCGGGGCATTCTGGCACCCGGGGGGGGGTCTCAAGTCCTCCTCTCAGTCCGGGAGTCCGGGGTGGTGGTGGGGTCCTCCACGGAGTGCGGGAGACCACCCCAGAATCAGGAGACTTCTGGGGGGGTGGGATTACTTGACAAGCATGCAGCTTCGCGCGACAAAATACACAACTGTACTGGCATAATCCTCTGGATAGTTATTATCATCACCTGTGCCCATTTTGCTAAGAAACTCCAACTACACAAAATTTTATCAGACAATGAAGGATCACCTTCTCCAACAAAAAAATACCAAATGGAAGAAGAACATCTTTTACAGCTTTAAATATCGTTAAAACTTCTACCTGCCGCATCATTAATGAATCTCATAACAAATTTTACCCAGGGATAATCTCTCCCACAGATTGGGTCTATCAAGGCCACTTAACACACCTTGCCCAAAATGTCCTTTGTTCAATTTTCTACACCAATTTCAAACTTTTTGTGCCTCAGTAATACAATATACATCTCGTACCTACTAACTACATCCATCCCCCCACCATTGTGGGCACTCTTCGACCATCGTACAACCTTAAAATAACAGAATGGAGCTAGAAAGTTATTATTATATATCTCCGCAGCAATCTAGGACGGCTATTCTAACACATTTTGGACAGACACATTACAACCTCCACGTCCCTTCAAAGCTTTATTGTCCGCATGGACTGGGACGAAGCCACTCTAGACAAAGAGAAGAGGGTTAAACATTTCTCCTATGGAAGTTTGATGATATTCTCTCCCCAATCTATAACAAACAAATTGGGCGACAATTCAGTCCCACCCTACTTGCTCTTGGGGAAGAACTGTTTCACGGTTTTATAAGATGTTCAGCTAAGGGGTAAAAGACTATGTGAAAATTCATTCACATTTTTCTTCTTTCCCTTTCCCCCCTCCCCCACTACCTCCTATTCTATCCCACTAAATAACTTACTAAATAGTCACTATCCTGCCTCTCTAATTCCCTATCCTCCACTAATCACGTCTGCCTATCAATTGGAAACTATAAAGTCTCTAAAATTCTACATCATTGCAATCTCAAGGATAAATTTTCACTTAAGACAAGATGTGTTAACACAGCGAACATTTGGACTATCAATAACACTTTCTTGACCCTGTGAGTGCAAACTCCTTTTTTGTGATCTTAGATTGCAGTTTTTGCCTTCATATGGGTTGTTTTGGGGTTGTTTTGTCCTTTCTCTGATCAATTGTTAGAGAGAAAATACTTAGCAGGCAAAAAAGGGAGGATAGATGGACTTCATGCAATGCTGGGGATTTTGGTTACTTACAATCGTTTTACTGCATAATAACATACTGTCCTATTAAAGGGTCATCTTACCACCACAAGAACAATGGATATTATAGACAACCCCCATACTTAAAGAACGCTTGTATGGTTGTGCTCAATCCCCCTTGCGGCCTAGGCCTAACCAATCGAAGATCTCTATGAGAGGCTCCTTTATACTCTTGGATATATTTCAGACAGAGGTGGGGTGAGCGTATCAATACAGTTTGTCCTTTACTTACCTCCCCCCATTCCCTCTAGTCATCCTGATCTTGCCAGCCCCACTGAAAGGGTTTTGCAAATGCAGATTTCATTGTGTTCTGTCTTAACAGTGAAGACCCTCTCTGCAATGGATTTAAAGTTTTGGGTTTTGTTTGCAGAGTGGTCATCTCCAGCATTCCCCTACTGCAAGAAATTAAAAGTCTCATCCACAATGCCAGTCCCAGAGAGAACAGCTGCAGCTCCCCCGAGCTAGTTTCCTACCTTTCAGCAGCACGAGACTAATTCAGTCATCTTTCCCACTGAGGAAGTGAGTGTTGTTCAAGAGAGAGAACAAAACACACACAGTCACCTAGCGATTGGACCGATTGTTCAATCATTTCTACACAAAACCCAAACTGACACCTAACAGGGGGCGGGTAACACGAAGCGCGAGACCCACACTAGTACCCGCCCATATTTTTGTACAGCTATTAGGGGAGCTGCTTCAGTTTTAAATTGAAAGTGTTTTGCGTCGCGGCCCAGAGGAGGCGGGGGAACAGAGCAATTCTCCTTAGGCCTGCCTATTTCCCAGTAAAGACTTTAATAAGTAGGCGGGGCTTGCTACGAGATTGACTAGGGAAGTTTAGCTCCCAACCGTCCCACGTTTTCGTTCCGGGACTGTCCCGTTTTTGGGCTCCTTTCCCGCTGCCACCGGCAGCCCCCTCTCTGTTCCCCGCATGCCCCGTTTTTTCCCGGGCGTTCTGGTACCTCTTTTAAAGTCAAAACGCTAAACGAAGTTCCTAGCAGGCTTTAGACCCTGCAGTTTGGAGACTCCCAGTCCTGCTGCTGGGGGCGGCTATTAACGAACGGAGCTGCTGGGGATTCACATGGAGAGGGACGGAACTGCAGAAGAAAAGGATCGAGTCCCACTGTTAAACTGCAAGTTAATCTGCACAGAGTCTAGATAGTACACAGGCCACAGTTAATACCGGCACTAGGGTTAGTTAGGGGTGCAGTGCCCTGCAAAGCTAGATACAGAAATATGGGTAATGCTCAGTCATATCTAGTCAGTAGGTGCCCTGGCCTGGGGGACAAAACTTTGTTGTATAGTCTTAATAATTGTGTATATGCATGTGTGTAGTAGTGTGTTAGTGTGCATTGTGTAGTGTGTGTCACTATGATCTGTGCGTGTCAGTGTCATGTTTGTAGTGTTGTGTCAGTATGCACTAATCGTGCTGTGGATGTGTGTAGGTTGTAGTTCCATGCATACTTCTGTGTCAATTCAGTGTATATGTGTCATGTTTGTAGTGTGTCACATATCCGATGTTTGTGGTGTGTGTGTGTCTGTATATCAGTGTATGTGTGTTGTCATGTATGTGTTGTGTCAGTAACGCTGTGGCCCTATATCAGTGCATGTGAGTCCTTGTGTGTGTCATATATCAATCATGTGTGTGTCAGTGCATGCTGGTGTTGTGTGTCTCATATGTCCGTCGTGTATGTGTTCAGTTTGGTGTCCACTGTAATGTGTGTGCTGTATGTCATGTGCATGTTTGTGTGTCTATGTGGTGGTTAAGCTTATGTATTGTTTGCAAAATAAAGTATAGGTTGACACAGGCAGACAATAGATGTGATAAACAGGTTAATAGATAGACAGGTAGGTAGACAGACAGAAGAATGAGATAAATGAATATCAGGTTAGATAAAAAGATGTCAGATAGACAGGTAGACCGACAGAAAGAGATAGAAATGATAAGATAGACTGGTAGTAGATTGACAAGAAAGAGATAAATATATAGATGACAATTAGGTAGATGGACAGAGGATAGATCGACAAAATGGGTAGACAGCAGAAAAAGATAATAGATATAAAGACTCAGCTATAAAAATAGTACGACAAACCAAATAAACCTGATATTAGCATACTTGGTAGTGGCAATATGCATATTTTAAAAAGTGTCCTCTGTTAATGGGGTTTATCTTAAAATTGGGGCATAACGGTTGATTGAGTGGTCTAGAAACAGGCGTGGCCTAATCAAGCGGCGTGGCTAAATTTTGCCGCGGACGTGCAACTCGCTCTCACCTTTACTGTCCCTCTTGTGTTTTCAAATGTAGGAGTATTCCACCTCATTTAAAGGGCTTCCTGGCCTTTCCATGGTTCTTTTACTTTGCAGTTCACGGCCCTGCTGCCGCCCCCACCAACACACACACACACCTGTTTTTCTAGCCAGTCGCTCACATTATAAAAAATTACACTTACATTATACCATCCGTTGTTTCCTCTCTCTTTGCTTTCCTTCCCCATATTACTGTGCAGTGTCTCAGCAAGCATTACAAGGTCAGTGACCCCTCACCTCCTGGTTGTAGCATCTACAGGAACTGAATAAAGACCACCCACCTTCTTTTAAATGTTCGTTTCTACACCCCTCTTCTCCTCCTGAATTCCTCTCACACACAACCCCTTCTCAAAACTGCGTCCTGCCACAACATACATCAAAGCTACACTGCATAGTAGCACGCTGATTATAATGATATTATTTTACATTTTAGCCCATATGGATCAATGAAAGGTGTGTTATACGGATATAACCCACCCCTTCAGGATCCCTATGGTATAAACGTAAATAATATCCCTATAATCGCGCCGATAATACACGGAAGTACCCCCCGGATCAAAGCCATTACCCTTTCATCTTCACCGGGTGTGTGTGAGGGATCCAGGAGGAAGCAGGAGAGGTGCGGTCTAATCTGTCTCTGAGGCACTGAAAGAAAAGCAGGTGGGTGGTCTATATCAGGGACCCGTGACCTGCCAGGAGTAGAATGGGTTCGCCTGACCCTCTAAATGCCTGTGCAGAAACAACCACTTGACAGACAACGATGCAGAGAGGAAGAAGGCTCGGTAAATAGAGAGAGAGAGTGTGTGGTGTTTTTAGATGCCTGTGAACGACCAGCAGCCTGGGACTCACATAAAACCATGGGTTTGTTTATAATGAGGAGGGGTGGGTTATATGGATAATGTAACCCCTACTGTAAATTCATATGGATATTAGAAGGCACCTCGGAGTTTCCGTGTCCTGTTAAAAGACACTCGTCCTCCGTCCCCGTGCTTTATTGGTCACGGAACTCCTCTTGAAATTCTAATATCCTATAATTTTACAGTCGGGGTACATTCATCCCACTATTTATGCCACCAGAGGAGTTCCTGACCATATAGAAGGCACGAGATGTAGGCCCGAGTGCTTTATAACAGGGGCATGAAACTCTGAGGTTAAGTAAATCCTGTAATACATAAGTGTGATATTTATAATGGTAAAGCTGCAGTGGTTATATATCCTTATAAAAGCACTCACTATGCACTATGATTTATTTGTTATATCCACCCATTTTGCCCCTCCCATTCACGTGTTTTATACTGAAAACGATGACTTAGTTTTTTGCAGTGTGACATGATCCTGCTGGAGCGCTTCCTTTCACTTCATACCAATGTTATCTCCTTCTTCAACAAGATTGGTTAACAAAAAAAAAACTGGATTCTGCTGGGTGGGATGTTCTTTCTCTACTGAGTTTATTAATTAGGTTAGGCATGAGGGGTTTAAATAAAGTGGGAATAGGCAGGAGGCTAGAATTTACAATGCAAATTGGGGTGAAGGAATCAGAAACTTATTATTTTAATAAATAATGCCTCCCTTCACAGAGGACCAAGCCGAGCTTGGCTCTTCCTTTACTTTTTCCAATAGCAACAGATTAACTATTTATATACTTAGGCCTTACTATATAAATTATAATACAGGGAGGGGGAGAGACAGGGTGAAGGTTGCAGTGGAATACATGAATTCACTCAGTGACGCACGCTCCCCAATCTAAACCCACAGCCTTATAATAAAGATTATGAACTTTCTCCTGGTAATTTAAATGAAATATTAATGCAGAAGTATGGACTAGTTTAAAGGAATAGTTTCACTCAAAAAGTGAACTTTTTCTTAAAGGGTATGTCCCACCCCACCCCCCAAACAAACTTTTAACCCACTACTGGCCCCACTGTGTTAGTTCTTGCAAAATCCCTTTCCTTAATCCCTGCTCCAAATGGCTGGCCCTGCAATGCCTGTGTAAAGTCCCAAAAAATGAAGATTAGGAGCCTGGTTTGTGTCCCATATTTTTCTTCTGGCTCTTGCCTCTCCATCCGGGAGAAGTTTGACATGCGCAGTGAAGCCCTCCCTCTCACTCCTGTTTTACTCTCCCTTCCCCTAACTCCATCCTTTTCTGTAGTGTAGCAGTCCCTATCCCCCCCCAACGCTATTTTTACATGTAAAAAACAAGTTTCCAACATTCCTTACTTTACTTCATTCCCCCCCGGCGTCTTTGTAATGCCTGCAGTCCACTGCCATCTCAGCCACTCACGGACCGCTGCAGGGTGGCCCCTGCTGCAGTTTCCACATCAGAGGACTGAGAATGAGGACTGGGTGAATGAAGTAAGTAAGTATTGTTAGGAATCTTTTATTTTTTACATGTAAACAATAAGCGTTTGGGGTGGGAAAGGGACTACTACAATTATGAAAAAGTCGATATGAGGGTGGACATGCCTTTTGTTTTTTAAATGTATTGAGTTAAGCCTAGGATGTTTAAGGACGCTATGCCTACCTCCGATACAAAACACCGCCGCAAAGCTGAAAATCTCAGACCGCTTCCTGTTCTATTCTACTATAAGCACGCATTATCACGCATGCCTGCACTGCTGTAGTGATTAGAACCAGGAATCTTTCCAGAGATTTTCAGCTCTACAGTTTTTGGATTTGTACGAAAGGTCAAATATCTCTTACCTTTGTCCCCTGCTCCTAAGATATTGATTGAAGAACAGAAGTGACGCCTAGCTCTTAAACCTCCCAGGCTTCAATCAATACATTAAAGGAAAAGTTACATTTTTTGCCGTGAATATTCTTTAAATAGGGGTCTTAGACCAAGATAGCATAAGAAAAATCTCAACACCAGACCCTCTAGGGAAAACCATTTATTAGGAATTTAAGGTATCGTCAAATAACGGAATGTTTTCAGCTAATTGAAAATCCATCAGTGATCGTAGAAATAAATTGTCCTGTGCACATACAAAAAGAAATTGTGTGCTCCAAGCCAGCCAGCAGTTATTTTCCAGCGATTTTTGTGAGTGCACCGCTTTAAACCTATGTGGCGCAGGCCTGCAGAGTTGTGTGCACATTCACAGGGCACAGCATGTGAAAATAAAGAAACCAAGCCTAAATAGAGGTTGGGGTTCGACCACTGTCCTGCCCTGTACAATGCTTTTGACACCTTACTCTGGGCGTTCCTATAACACCTCTTAGCCACTATCCAATCCCGCCCTTAACCCTTGGCTTGTGATATGCTAATTGGGATTTTCCAGGTACAATAATTGCCACAGATTCTTGTACAAGCATTCTGAAATTGAGAAAGCCCGTCGGATGACTACGAAACGTCTTCGAGAACTAAACTTCAAGTCCCAGTTGATCTAATCTGAATACAACAGATATCTTGGTAAAATCTTTTCAGATAAATTTAAACCTGTTGGTAGACTAGTCTGGATTGTAATGTAGGAATCATTAACTTTCCGACAATAAAAGGGTCACATTTGTTCTTGTGTGGGACCTGACCTCCGCCCATTTAAAGGCTTCCGTTCTAGCTTTCTATAAAAAAAAAAAAGTGTAGACCGGTACACATAATCTTTAAGTTCTTTCATAGAACCTAAATTGAATGTTTCTCTTCTACCTACTTTGAATGGCAGCAATGTGACCCTTCTCTACATTGCGCTTCTAGGAATTATCCTGGGTTACAGGGTGGGCAATTAATTTTCACAGGGGGGCCCATGAGAAAATTAAGAATGTCCAGACAAAAAGGTTCCACTCACTTCTCATTTATGAGACGTGCCAAAACTGGATTTTTAAAAAAGATTAAATTGGATTTCCCCAGTTTATTTTCGATTTTTTTTAAAAAGATCAGTTTTTTTTAAATAAATAACAAAAATAAATGAGAAATTCCTTTAACAAATTTGCTTGTTAATAAACCTTGGTCTTTCTTTCACTTTCACAACTGAATTTCTCGCTGCAGCTGTCAGTCTTTCTGCCTTCCAGCTACTTGGCAGCCAGAGCATTACAGCCTTTGACCTTGAGAAGTTCACATAAGACAAAAACTGTAGGAAAACCACACAATAAATAGCATCTATTGCCCTAAGATTACTATCCTTGTTTCCTTGTAAACTCTACAAGTTTATATGCAAAACCTTGACCTAGATAGTGGAGCTGCAATTCTTATGTCTACCATGGACTCTGTATGGAATTCTGCTGTCCCATTTAAAGGGCAACTAACGCTCAAAACAAACCGATCAGAGCAATCTTTAGCAATAGATACCATCCGCGCTGATTCTGTTTTGGACGAAACTAATACGTCCAGAATTATCTGTTCCCTTCCAATTGGTTTATTGAGATAACATCTAGACTGGGAAGAAACTATAAAGAACACACTGAACAGCGTTCAGTAGGTAAAAAAAAAAATGTGTCTTCTGATTTATTGTTAGTTACATACAACGGGCTATAGGTTTGGTGGGGGTTGATTGGCACAAGTAGTCCTGGCAATGGTCATTATATTTGCTGATTTGGCTATTGGTAGCTCTTTCTCTCTTCTCGCAGGAGTCGTCTGGAAGCTCATACAATCAACAAATATTTTGTCCTTTTGGGGAGACTCCCTCTTGTTCATTCATCTAGCAGAGCTAGCGTATATTCTATGTTTAATCAAATCAGTTGAGTAGGAAACAAGAGCTGAGCCATATCATATAAATATTGATCATCATCAAGTTAGAGATAAACAACCGAAATATAGTAATGAGACAGTAAAATACATTTTCTTCATGTAATTAAACTAAAGCCTTAAGCGATAGATATATGTTATATATGTTTCCTTAACAGTCCCCTAAAATGGTTATTTTGCTGTCCTACCTAACAAGGACTATCAGAGTTGCCCCGAGGGAGTCCAACCTAGAGTGGTGTGGTTTTCAGCTTGCTGTGGGGACCCGCGCAAGGCCAGGACCACCCTTTCCAACTCCAATATGCCTAACTATCCCTGTAAGAATTTAAGTGGAAAGCTCTGTAGGTTGCATGGGAGTGTAGGAGGGACTCAGGATAAAATCAGGTTCGTATTCTGCATTATTACAAACATTGGGACGGATACATTTGCGAGCTTGTTTTGCTAGCTTCTTAATATATGGAATAAAACAACAAACTAGAAGAGACCAATATTAAACTATCAATACAGGTTCACTCCTATCTGGGCCAAGGTTTTCTGCCACCCATCATCCATACCAAAATTGGTCCCATGGGCTATTTTTATTCCATAGTTCTTCTTTAATTCGATTGACAATCTTCAAGTTTCTTAATAGCAAAGTGACGTTTACCATTTGGGCAGTGTTTATTCAGGGATATAAGTGCACACTGCTAGAGTTCTGTACCTTTTTACACCAAAACTCCTCCTTTTTCAGCAGCATCATTCTAGCGATCCTGTTTTTTGAAACTCATTTGTACAGTTGGCCCTAACTGATCAGCCCAACCCTGAGTGCAATCTTTAGTATAGTTAACAAATCGCTGTGCGATTATAGTAAATGTATTAATCCAATAAAACATTTTTTCACGGTTGATTCTTGAATTAAAGACTTCAAACCCTTCTTTAACCTGATCACGGGCTTTAAATTCATCTCGGTTGTAAACCCCCCCTAGGAACTCCCAATGGAATCAATATATATGTTGTGGATCAAGACTTCCACCTGTAGTCAAGTCTCTTTTAGTTAAAGCGGCGATGAGGGGGTTCAAAGGGTACACTTGATTATAGTGAGGGATGATATTGAAGGGGCAATAATCACCTTACTTAGGCCCCTTCACCATTCCAGGAAGTGGGGAGATGGGCCTGTTTTCAATGTCTCACAAATCCATTAATGTCAACCAAGTGATTGTACTTGATTCTGCAGGGCTTTTAGAGCCCATCTTATACGTTTCACAATATCCTGTTAGTGAAATTGCCTATGGCTGTGCCAGATGATGGTATTTAATAACAGGTTTAATACATTCCGGGATATATTGTTTATACCTTCAGTTTGGCTAGGAGTTTGTTTTAAGAATTGGGTAAGTGGTTTTCCACCACGTCTCACAATTGTCTGGTTGGGGAAACATTACTGAACAGGCTAAGGAAACATGCTAATTTGGGTGGGAAGAAAGTTGGAACAGTGGCCAAGTGGGGGCGTGCTTCCCCCACAACGAAACAGTTGGATTTATTATGTTGTGACGGCACTATATTTCATCATTCCAGCACAACTTGGCATCACTAAATCCAGTTTTCGATAGATATTGTCTCTCTTGTCTCTTCAAAGTCGATTGCTATAGCCCTCAATTGGTTTTTGTTGTTTTGGTACATAGATTCGTAGGTTTTTGTCTCCTTTTTGTTAGATCCCTTAGATTCTCTGATTATACATATCTTTTAGAAGAATGTACCATTATATAACAGAAGCAGTCTTACCAACGCCCATGCCGCTAAATATAAGGTACCTGCTCTGTGGAGGTGGGATTCACAAGGGTAAGGGTTGTTTCATATTTAACCGGTCTAAATCGCTCTTTCTTCGACAAGGCCTTTTTTAGGATGGGGCCATTCTTTTAAGGAGTTGCAAGGGAACACCATTCTATCTACTTTTAAAAAGGAGGCGAGCAGTATTCGGGCTGAGATCCCCAATCTGATCCCGTATTCCACCCTACAAGCCCCCCAATAGCAACAGTTGTTTTCCCCCAATATTTCGTCATTACACAGATTTATAGTGAGCTATGGCTGGTTTGCCATTATAAAGTTACATTGCTCAAAGAGACTGGGCACCTAGCAATCAATACAGAAATCAACTCAAACACAGCATATCGGTGTTTGAAGAATTAACCAGAATGTTGTAGATCTTCATTCTGAGTTAACGGGCAAACCTGTAAAAGCTCTTCCCTGAGGATGAAATGAAAAGGATATATATACCAATCGACCAGGAGGGGGGTTGTTTTTCTTGCAATGTGAAGCTGATCCAAGATGGTCTTCCCTTCTTCCAACGTTCACTGAAGTGGGAGGGGTAAGGAGAACCTGGAATGGCTGTCAAACCTAGGTTTCAGGGAGTGCTTTCTTACAATTTCTTTACCATCACCCAATCTCTGGGAGGAGTGATGAGCCCTGTTACAGCCTCATGATCTTGAATAGAAGAGAACACTTGACCAATGCACTTTAGTTAATTCACGTTTAGTTGGGCAAACAAAATCAGTTAATACATCAGACAGTAATTGTATTTGCTGGGGGAAATAACACCCTAAAACCTTGGCTAATCCAATAGATCTCAAGGGGGATAACTTGTGCTTCCCCCCTGGGTGTGTATCTGCACTGAACATAGCTCTGGCCAGGCTATCAGGCCATCCCATCCCAGAATCATGATCCGATTTTTATATGCGTGTCTTTAGATACCATTCATGCTTTCAACCTTCCCACTATACTTTGATGATGATAGGTCGGCAGGAGGTCACTCCTAAAGCATCAAATTTCTTTAGTGACAGGTTAAATTTTCCACTCTCACACTCTTCTGGCACTTCCTGTATGCCTCTCTGCGAAGCGTGATCCATCCACAAAATAGATGATGTCTGGGTTGTCCCTGTGCCTTGGGCCCCATTTGGTCTTAATCCGGCTCTACCAAGAAGAGGATGGAGCTACCAGCAGGGGGAGACAGAGAGCCAGCAGGGGAAACAGAGCTGCGAGATTGTGTAAAATGGTAAGTTAACACAGGCAGATTGTAAATTGAATTGGGAGATGGCAGCTAGTGATGCTATCTCTCACTGAATTATAGAATCCATTTTTGAAAAGTTATTTTTTCTGGGTGTAGATATATTTTAATGCAAAGACTAACAACATGCAAGCTTGACTAATATTTGCAATTATCAATTTAATAAAAGGTTAGCATGTCTTTAAAACCATCAGAATGGGCTGTCGGGCTTTTGGAAATCTTATACATGTACCTGCTGCTAACAATCTAATACAAAACTGAGAAATGTTGTACAGCTATGGGTTCTATGGTTGGGATTGCAATGCTATTTCTTTATTACAGAGATTGAAACTCAACCACGTTAGCCTGTTTGTCTATCTATTTGGTAGGTATGAGTACTACACTTGGGTTCTGTCAACAACAACTATACGTGCCCCATTCAGACACCCCTCAAGAAAAATTTTTTTTCAGGAAAGCCTAATTACCCACTATAACTGGAACAAAAACAAATACAACAATGCACCTATTACTTTCTCAGAGCACTAGACATACATACTTATTGTCTGATAGTTTTTATACTTGAAGTCAAATGTTTCTTGCAGATCATCCAGAAATTTCACTTCATTTTCAACCAACTGAAACAAAGAGGGAATAGTTATGAAAACGTTAAGAAACTATTAAAAACTGAATTTGATGGAGACATGTAGTCACAAGCTACACAAGCACCCATCAACCTACACCAGTCATGGCGAATCTTTTAGAAACGGAGTGCCCAAACTGCAGCGCAAAACCCACTTAAATATTGCATAGTGCCAACACCATAGTTTAACATGAATACGGAGGTTTTAACTTGAGAGAGAACAACTCAAATAGATAGACAGATAAGTGGATGGACTGATTATAGATTAACATTGAATGTTGTTTGCACATTACATTTTGAATACACTGATGTAGTGGTTTCCTCTCACTTGATTAGAGGTTGGACCATCAATGGGTAAGGGGTGTTTGAGGATTGCCACCTAATATATTGGCAATTGCCTGCCTGGCATGCGCAGTGTGACTCTACTTGTTTTGGTCTGTCTTGTTACCAGAAAGGCCATGTCTCTTTGCCTTTCTGGTAACAAACGTGGGTGAATACTGTTGTGCCTGAATACCAACTCTAGCACGCGTGCTATAGGTTCACCACCACTGACCTACACACCAAATTTGGCTGCGGTGGCCAATAGCCCCAAAATATTGGAACATGATTCCATGAGAAAGAAATATCAGACTGATCTCAGACAAAAGTTTGATGTATCCCCAGCTACCAGCAGCTCCTTTCTGAACAAATAGGCTAGCCCCGCCCCCAGCAGGCAGGAACGGAGGCTCCAACTCACATCTACTGCAGGTTCCTAAAGCCTGCAAATTCACTTCCGGTTTTCCGATTTTCACCAAATTCTTTGGCCAGACACTGGGAAATTGCGGGAAAACAGGAGGGGGACAGCGGGAAAGGACCCCAAAAACGGGACAGTCCCGCCGAAAATGGGACGGTTGGGAGCTTTGTACAGGTCCCGACAGATTCTGTATTTTAGTTTTCGGGGGGACGTCCCGTTGTTTGGGGTCCTTTTCCCGCTGTCCGCACCCCCCTCCTGTTTTCCGCAATTTCCCAGTGTCTGGCCAAAGATGGTTGTGAAAATCGGAAAAACGGGAAGGAATTGCAGGCTTAGGAACCTGCAGTAGATGTGAGTTGGAGCCAGTTCACTGCATGCTGGGGGCAGGGGTAGCATATTTGTTCAGAACGGAGCTGGGTAGCTGGGGAACATCAAACTTTTGTCTGAGATCAGTCTGATATTTCTTCTCATGGAATCATGTTCCAATATTTTGGGGCTATGGCCACCGCGCCAATTTGGTTGGTTAGGTCAGTCGGCTGGGACCTATGGTAGCGTGCCAGAGTTGGTAGTAGGCACAACAGTATTTCACCACGTTGTTACAGAAAGGCAAAGAGGACATGGCCTTTCTGGTAACAAGACGATCAAAACAAGTAGAGTCACACTGATGCCACAGGCAGGCAATTGCCATATGATTAGGTGGCAATCCTCAAACACCCCTTACCCATGATGCGTCCAACCTCAATCACAGTGAGAGGAAGACCACTACATCAGTGTATTCAAAATGTAATGTGCAAACAACATTCAATGTTAATCTATAATCAGTCCCTTCCACTTTAATCTGTCTATCTATTTGAGTTGTTCTCTCTCAAGTAAAACCTCCGTATTCATGTTAAACTATGGTGTTGGCACTATGCAAATTTAAGTGGGTTTTGCGCTGCAGTTTGGGCACTCCGTTTCTAAAAGATTCGCCATGACTGGTGTAGGTTGATGGGTGCTGGTGTAGCTTGTGACTACTGTACTCATCAAATTAGTTTTTAATAGTTTTCTTACGTTTTCATAACTATTCCTCTTTGTTTCAGTTGGTGCAAATGAAGTGCACATTTCTGGATGATCTGCAAGAACATTTGACTTCAAGTATAAAAACTATCAGACAATAAGTATGATGTCATAGTGCTGGAGAAAGTAATAGTGCATGTTGTATTTGTTTTTGTTCCATTATAGTGGGTAATAGGCTTTCCTGAAAAAACATTTTTCTTGAGGGGTGTCTGAAGGGGCACGTTGTAGTTGTTGTTGACAGAACCCAAGGTAGTACTCATACCTACCAATAGATAGACAAAACAGGCTAACGTGGTTGAGTTCAATCTCGTAATAAAGAAAATAGCATTGCAATCCCAACATAGAACCCATAGCTGTACAACAATTTCTCAGTTTTGTATTAGATTGGTTAGCAGCAGGTACATGTATAAGATTTCCAAAGCCCGACAGCCCATTCTGATGTTTTAAAGACATGCTAACCTTATTAAAATGATATGCAAAATTAGTCAAGCTTGGCATGTTGTTAGTCTTTGCATTAAATAGTATCTACAAACCCAGAAAAAAATAACTTTCAAAAATGGATTCATAATCAGTGAGAGATAGCATCACTAGTCATCTCCCAATTAAATTTACAATCTGCCTGTGTTAACTTACCATTTTTACACAATTCTCGCAGCTCTGTTTCCCTGCTGGCTCTCTGTCTCCCCCTGCTGGTAGCTCCATCCTCTTGTTGTAGAGCCGGATTAAGACCAAAGGGGCCAAGGCACAAGTCAGATTTTTTTGCCCCCCTAATGTTCCATTACACATTACTACGAGCACACCCCTGGGCACACCAGATGTGCTGGTGGTGCCAAGGGGGTGTGCTGGTGGTGCCAGGGGTATGTGCTGGTGGTACCAAAGGAGTCATCAAAAACATTCTATACAAAGAAAAGATAATCAATGCAATGCCCTACGCCCACATCACAATATCATATTACTGCACACTGGAATCATTATATAAAGGGTATAGTATACAGTACATAACCGTGATCACATGAACGAAAAGCATCCAACCACGAAGGTAACCCGGTCGGAAGGTCCTAACTTACTAACCTTTTTCACTTTAATGTATGGTTAGCAAACTTTTGCATTCCTCATACTTGCGCACAAATGGATCATATAGCAGGCATTCTACTTCCCCCCCCCTTGCTCTCCCCATTTATAAAAGCCCAAGGGCTTATTACTTCACAAAGTCATTTAAAATAATTTGAGTAGTGTCCAACTATGGACATCAGCAATTGAGCTCAGTTTGGTATTGTGATTTCCATAAAAGCATAAACCTAGTGCTTTTTAAGATATGTGTATTATCACAGTAGCTTTCAGAATCCCACCGTATCTGTCACATAGAAAGCACTGCAATTGGTTCTGATATCATTTAAAGCTTGAAGCTACTAACGTCTTTTTATTGTAAAAATGGTGCTAATTTCCCCCAACCAATCAGATCTATGTAACCATCTTGGGAAAAGCTAACCTCTGTTGGTTGGGGGCCAAAATTAGCACCAGTTTTTTGACTAAGAAACTTTTATGAATAACTGTAAGATGTGGAGTTCAATTGTGGTAGACTTCACTATGCATGCAAACATGAATCTATATTTTACTTAAAATCCTGGGGATTCTCCCCCGTAAAATGCATTTACGTGTTGACTTCGTATCTCTATATCAATATAGTTAGATTACAACTTGAAATTCTTCTAGGATATCACTATGACATTCAGCATGGACATCACAAATTCTTAGCTCAGGTTTTGGATTCTGACCCTAAAATTGCATTGCACCTTATGGTGATGTCTTATTCTATATAATTATAATTCAACAGCTTTTAAACATGTCTAGGTTAATTTTGGTGATGTCCACTATAACATCAGCATTACATCATTCTTTCAATGAAATGGGATTTGACTCCAAAAAGCATGGACCTTTACTCAGCGTTCTATACTAGATCATTAATAGCTTTGAAAAGTGTCAGAATTACATGTTAGTGATGTACTATGACATCATATTAATATTGCTGAATATTTAGATTCTAAACACTAAATGCATTGCAATATTATGAGTTATGTGATGTCATAGTGACGTCACTAAATTGATACTGAACTTTTTCAAAGTTCTAAGAATGATTCAGAAAGAAAACTGAGCAAAAGGACCCTAGCTTTTAGGGTCAGAAATTGCGATCGATCATCCTGCACCGCAATCCCCTCCCCACACCCCCCGACACGAAATCTTCCTGACCACCAGACCATCCTGACCCAGACATCCCTAGCCCACCACAGCCCCATGCACCCCGCACGACCGACCACACAACCTGGCACGCAATCTCCCAGCTACCCGGCACACCCCCTGGCCGGCACAACCAGAATCTTCCACATGGCACCCCGGACATCCCACCTAGGCACATTCCATGCACCCATTCGTCCCCCTGGCGGACCACACAGCACACTCCACCTGGCCTGGCACACCAGCACATCTCCCCTGGCACCCACCGCACATCTCCCCCTGGCACCACACCAGCTACAGGCTGCAGCACTCTCCGGCACCACCAGCACACTATCCCCACTGCACACCATGCACTCTTCACCACGGCACCACCCACACCCCTGGCACCACCAGCACATTCGCCTTTGGCACCACCGAAAAAAGCGGATGTTCCGCGTCGGTGCCATATTATTAAGAAATGGCAAGTTTTTAGTACACTTGTGAGGAAGCCCTGAGGAGTCGGGCAAAACGTAGGGGACCGACCGTTCCGACTTTCATAGGCAGTCATATGAAGGACGGCAGCTTTTGATACCCTTTACCAGTGGGACCTACTTCTGTAAGTGCGAGCTACATTAGGAAGATGCGTATTGCTGCTGTTTTATGACATAGCGGCGGGCCATTTATGCACTTCAATGATTGCTCTGTCAGTATTAAGTTACGTATGCATTAGACACTTTATGTTATATATAGCTGCTAGACCCATTATGCTGCTATCTGATATAGTATGGTTTTTTATCATTTTTTAACATGATGTTTGCACCACTGATTATCCCAGCTAGGTCTGTGTTGACTTACTAGAATAAAGATTTGTACATTTCATACTTTTGAAAACTGTTGCGGCTGCGGGTCAATTTTTTTTTTTTTTCTGTAATAACTCCTGGTACACCAGCACATCTCCCTCTGGCACCACCAGCACAGTCCCTCTGGCACCACCAGAATATCTCCCTCGGCACCACCAGCACATCTCCCTATGGCACCACCAGCACCATCTCCCCTGGGCACCACCAGCACTCTCCCTTGGCACCACCAGCCCACATCTCCCTCTGGCACCACCAGCACAGCTCCCTCGGCACACCAGCACATTCCCTCTGGCACCACCAGCACATTCCTTCTGGCACCACCAGCAACATCTCCTCTGG
Source organism: Hymenochirus boettgeri (assembly GCA_019447015.1). Taxonomy (NCBI): domain Eukaryota; kingdom Metazoa; phylum Chordata; class Amphibia; order Anura; family Pipidae; genus Hymenochirus; species Hymenochirus boettgeri. The sequence goes on along the minus strand of CM033470.1, from coordinate 268,339,640 downwards.
CACCACCAGAAATCGCCCTCTGGCACCACCAGCACATCTCCCTCTGGCGACCACCCGACATCGCCCTCTGGCACCACACACATGCACTCTGGCACCACCAGCACATGCCCTCTGGCACCACAAGCACATGCCCTCTGGACACCACCAGCACCCCCTGGCACAACAACAGCACATCTCCTGCACCACCAGCACCATTGCACCACCAGAAACATGCCCTGGCACACCAGCACAGTGCCCCTTGCCACCACCAGCACCCCCCCTGGCACCACCAGAACTACCCCCTGGCACCACCAGCACATCCCCTCTGGCACATCAGCCCCCCCATTGGCACCAACCAGCACATGCCCATGGCACCAACCGCCACATGCCCATGGACCACCAGCACAGCCCCATGGCACACAAGCACATGCCCATGGCACCACCAGCACTGCCCATGGGCACCACCAGCACATGCCAGGCACCACAAACCATGCCCTCTGGCACCACCAGCACATTCTCCTGCAGTGTACGCACCCACATAATCAGGCAGGCGCAGCAGCAGTGTCTCGTGCGCAGCGCGTCGTGGTCTGTGTGTACAGCAACTACCAATGACTGATGTGCTTCCTGTCAGGATTGGAAGCCTGCGTCGGGCCCACCACATGCGTTATTTAAAGCTCAGACCATCAGAAAAAGAAGAGTCAGAGCCGAATTGCCATACAGCCATTCTGGGCCCCAGGATGGCCTTGATGGGCCCCTTGCAAACCCGGGGCCCAGGCAGTGCCTGGGTGCCTTGTGGAAAATCCGGCCCTGCTTCTTGGTGTTCTGCAACTTCCGACATATGAACCAAGGGAGTTGGGCAGGAGTACTGCATCAAGGGAGCCATAGAGCTGGCAGGATCGTATTAAGCAAACACAGGCAGATCTTCGGCTGTAAACATTGAATCGGAATGGCAGTTAGTGATCCTATCTACCCACTGAATTATAGAATCCATTTTTGAATAAGGTTTTCTGGATGAAGTTACCCTTTAATGATATCAGTACTTATAATCCCATTTAGGCTTTAAAAATATGTGATATATTTTAACTTTCATTATTTTCAGGCCCCAGGGACGGTTGGGAGCTTTGTACAGGTCCCGACAGATTCTGTATTTTATGCGCATCGCATATGCGCATAGAGTAGTAAGTGCGTCGAGACCTGTCAGAGGACGAGGCGGAGGAGCAAGAGGTTGGGTAAGTTTCTAAAATTTATTCCTGGCTCCTGAACGTTTTATTGAAGAACAGGAAGACACAGCTCCATTACCTCCCATTCTTCAATAAAACTAAATAGTAAAAAGTGGTTTTAACCACTGGAGATACCCTTTGAGGTTTTTCCCTATGAGCAAGCAAGTTGTACACATGTGCAGCTTTTTTACCTACTTATATGGGGATCTTCAGGGCATCACCAGCGCAATGTGCTATTAGCTCAGCATGTGCTAGCTTTTTCTATGAATTTCAGTAACACACAGTAAGTTATCATTAGCATTTAGCTATAGTTAACAGAATCACTACAGTACCACTTTTATCCATTTAAAAAGCATACAGACATTAGAAAATGTGCAATTAGCATGGTATATTTTAATATTTTGGTATTTTAACAAATAAATAGGACAATGTTTTAAATAGGATGTTTGCATCATACTATTGGACAAATGCAATAATGGGTGCAGCTAATTTGCAACAACAGAATTTAGCTTTTACTGCAGTTAGATAACATCTGATTTGATGCTGCAGATTCATAGCACAGGCAAATGTTTGCAACTTTTATTGCAACAGGCCCTACATTTTAAGATACTATACTCACAAACAGTGGCAAGCCGGCTCACCTGCACCCTGCCCTTTAGATCCTCCACACGTTTGTTGATCTCTAATTGTCTCCCAGTCCCGAATGAAACCTGGGGAGGCTGCTCAGCCTGGGGCTGTAAGGAAAGATATTAGATTAGATAGAAAACAGACCTAATAGAGAGATTCAGTTAATTTCTTTTTCATGTTTGAAAAAAATTCTATTCTAGATTTCCCCAAAAAAACACAAAAGCCAATTAAAATTATACACAGCTGGTTATATTACCCAGTGTCTAGTAAAAAGGTTTTAAAGGGCATGTCCACCCTTAAAACCAAACGCTGGTCGCATGTCTGTTGTTATCCCCCAACTGACATATTCAGCACTTTATTCAATCTATTATCAACCAGATATTTAAGTATAATTATTGTCCCCATTCTGACAAGTAAGCTGGCCCCTCTCTCCATGCAGTCAATCAAGGCTGTGAATGTTGATATCATAACCAATGATTTACTGTTGTTTCCCCTGCTACCTCTACTGCAGATGCTCAGGCCTTTGCTGGAACGGAAAAGAACTTATCATTAAATATCTGGTTACGAATGCATTCATTAACCTTATTATTACTCGAGTATAAGCTCGAGGTTTTTAGGTTTAAAAATTAACACTAAAAACCTTGACTTCGGCTTTAGTAGCTCAATGTCACAAGGAACTTACACTGCAATCCAGATGGCAGCGCGAGTCCGGCCTGGCATTTCCTATACCCATACAGTTCTTCGTACGGACTGCGCGACTGACGTCATCACCACCTGGCGGATGACCTTCATCGCTGCACCGCGAAGCAGTTAATGGTAACTTGCCGGCCTGGGACTCGCGGCTGCCTCTGGATTGCAGAGAGAGAAGACTGCAGACCAGGTACGGGTAAGTGAGCTGGGGAGGACTGGGGGGAAGGGCTGGGGTACTGGGGGTGAGGGGCTGTGGGGACAGTATGCCATGCAACACCACATTACCTTTTTTACTATAGTTGTTTGGAAACTACAACTCCGCACCAAGCTGCTGGAGTTTTATTTCCAACATCTAACAGTGAAATGTATTAGGGTTAACTGTTTTATACCCTCGGCTTATACTCGGGTCAATCATCTTTTCTAATTTTTTAGTCAAAATTGGTGCCCTCGTCTTATCCTCTCGAGTCGGCTTATACCTCGAGTATATACGGTATAAATCTATCCTACTAGCATAATTTAGCATTTACACTGGCATCAAGAAAACTTTGCTTACATTGCTTTCGAAACATTGCATTATCTTTGCTGTCTGTGAGAAGAAGCCATGTGTTATGGCAGAAAATGCTTTTTAAAAATTGTGGAATAAAGATTATGTTTTAAGGAAGTGCTGCTCTGGACTATTTTAAAACCTTAGTCATCTCTTGACAAAGTTTGTACTTTACATTATTCTATTTGAGGTGCCAGAGGAATGGACCTTTAGAATCACATTCTAGGCATATTTACTTTTAAGTAGGTAGTTTTAATGGTTGTCCAGGGGAAACCTATTTCTAATTCATTTAATTGACTGTTCAAATATTAGCTGCTATGTATCATGTGTTTTAGGACAAATAAAAGTTTTATTGGTCTTAATTAGGATAAGACATCTCCAGTCTGTATGTAGTCATGAGCAGAACTTACTGAATAGCACTTATTTAGAGTTTATGGACCGTTACACATGTAACATAATTAGAAGTCCCAACAGTCAGCAGAAGTTCAAGTTGTTAAATTAGGTCTGAACAAATACCCAGAGCCAGGTAGCAAATGCATCTAAAATGCATACCTGGGGGGTGCTAGTTAGTAGCACTGGAAATGGTCGCATCATAACGGAGCTGTTTAACCTGTCACAGGAACCATAAGCAAACACCACAGCCAAGCACCCCATTTCCCACCTTCCGGAACCAGCATCTGACAGCAAAATGCACAGAGATGCCCAAGCAAACAAAATAGAAGCCCCCCCCGCCCAGCCATTAAATCATTACACTTGTTACAACATAAACCAAGGAGACTCAAGTCTCTGGCACAGAAGAGGCCTCACCACAGAAACAGGACCAGGGGATAACACAATCCCTAATACAGCAATTATGAGCAATGCTGAAGGAGAAACTTAAATGTGCACTGACACCACAGACATCCAGGAACTGGGTCAGAGAATCATAGACCTCGAGGGTAGACAGGGCCACCACTCAGAGGTCATCCTCAGTACCCAACAGGACATACTGATGCTGCAAGAACAAAATGACAGGCTGGCAACACAACTTGAAGACCTACAAAATAGGTCCAGAAGATGTAACCTGCGAATTAGAGGAGTCCCTGAATCATTTACAGACACTAAAGAAGTAGTGAAGGAAACCTTTCATAACATGTTACCAGATGATCGAGCACACAGGGCCCTTGCAAAGCCCCCAATTAAAACAATGACCAGGGATATTATAGTGAAGCTACACTATTACGCAACAAAAGAAAAGCTATTACAGGAGGCCTGGAAAAAAAACACTATACACAGACCTTGCTCCATCCACACTGGCCAAAAGACAGGCCCTGCGCCCCATCACTACAGCGCTGTCAGAACAATGCATTAAATACAGATGGGAGGAGCACACAGTCATTGGTAAGTTTGCTGCCTCCCAGACCACGACGCGCTGGCGTCGCACGAGCACTGCTGCTTTTGCGCCTGCATGATTTGTGGGTGACGTACACTGCACAGGGAACTGTGCTGGTGGTGCCAGAGGCGCAATGCGTTGTGGTGCCAGGGGCATGTGTGCTGGTGGTGCCATGGGCGTCATGGTGCATGGCATTGCTTGTGCCATGGGGCTGGCATGTGTTGCATGGGTTGGTGCCAGCATGGCTGGTGTGCCATGGGGGCTGATGTGCCAGAGGGGATGTGCTGGTGGGTGCCAGGGGGTAGTGCTGGGGGTGGCCAGGGGGGGTGCTGGTGGTGCGCAAGGGGCATGGCGCGGTGGGCCAGGGCATGTTCTGGTGGGCAATGGGGTGCTGTGGTGCCAGGGAGATGTCTTTGTTGTGCCGGGTGTGGTGTCCAGAGGCATGTGTGTGCCGATGGTGGTGTGCCAGAGGCATGTGTTGCAAGGCTGTCGGGGCCGGGGTGGTGGTGCCAGAGGGCGATTCTGGTGAATGTTGCTGGTGGTGAGAGATGTGCGCAGAGGTGTCTGCAGGAGCTGTGCTTGCCAAGGTGCTGTGGGCCAGGAGATGCTGTGCAGGGAGATGCATAGGAGATGTGCCAGGAGATTGTGTGCAGGGACTCGTGGCCGGGGTTCTGGTCCAGATTATCAAAAAAAATCCGCAGCCGAACAGGTTTTCAAAAAGTATGAAATGACAATCTTTTATTCATAGTATAGTACAACACAATCCTAGCTGGGATAATCAGTGGTGCAAACATCTGTTAAAAAATATAGAAAAAACCATATATATCAGTATGCAGCATAATGGTCTAGCAGCTATATATATACATAAAGTTCTAATGCAATACGTAATTATACTGACAGAGCAATCATTGAGTGCATAAAATGGCCCGTCCGCTATGTCATAAACAAGCCAGCAATACTCATCTTCCCTAATGTAGCTCAGCACTTATCAGAAAGTAGGTCCCTGGTAAAAGGGTATCAAAAGCTGCCGTCCTTCATATGACTGCTATGTAAAGTCGGAACGGTCGGTCCCCTCGGTCCCGACCCTCGGCTTTCTCACAGAGGTACTAAAACTTGCCCATTTCTTAATAGATATGCACCGACGCGGAACATCCGCTTTTTTCGGTGGTGCCAAGGCATGTTGGTGGCCGGGGAGATGTGCTGGTGGTGCCAGGGTGACTGATGTGCTGGTGGATGCTCAGGGGTGCATGTGCTGGTGGTGCCGAGGGGAATGTGCTGGTGGTGCCAGGCGGATGGTTGAGGAATGTGCTGGGTGTGCCAGGGGAGATGTGCTGGTGTGCCAGGGGGGTGTTTGGCAGAGGGGGAATGTGCTGGTGGTGGCCAGCTAGGGGAATTGCTGTGGTGCGCTGGGAAGATGGCTTGCCAGGCAGGAGATGTGCTGGGGTGCCATGGGGTTTGCCGAGGGGGATAGTCGTGTCGGGGAGTATGGTGCGGTGGTGCCAGGGAGCGTCCTCAGGGGGAGTGTCGGGTCCAGGGGTGGTGGGTGGGCCAGGGGGTGTTCTGCAGATGTGCGGTTGCAGGATCGTTTGCAGGATGATCGAACGTGAAAAACTATTCTGACCCTAAAAAGCAGTGTCCTTTTGCTCTTTTCTTTTCTGAATCATTCTAGTACTTTGAAAAGTGTCAGTATTCAAATTTAGTGACGTCACTATGACATCACATAACATCAATAATATTGCAATGCAGTTTTAGTGTTTTAGAATCTAACATTGCGCAATATATAATGATGCTATGCCATAGTACATCACTACCAATGTAAATTCTGACACTTTTCAAAGCTATTAAATGTACTAGATAGAACGCTGAGTAAAGGTATGCTTTTTGGAGTCAGAATCCCATTTCATTGAAATAATGATGTAATGCTGATGTTATAGTGAACATCACAAAAATTAACCATGACATGTTTACAAAGCTAGTTGAATATATATTAATTAATAAGAGCATTCACCTAAGGGTGCAATGCAATTTTAGGGTCAGAATCCAAACTGAGCTACAGAATTTGTGATGTCCATGCTGAATGTCATAGTAGATATCAGTTAGAAGAATTTTCACCAGTTGTAATCTAAATTTGATATAGAATAAGAAATCAACCGTAAATGCCTTTTAAATCCGGGGGAGAATCCCAGACTTTTAGTAAAATATAGATCATGTTGTTGCATAGTGAAGTCATCAAACATTGAACTCCGTACACTTACATGTTATTCATAAAAGTTTCTTATTAAAAATGGTGCTAATTTTGCGCCCCCCAACCAACTAGAGGTTAGCTTCGTTGCAAGAAGCTGTTAACTAGTCTTGATTGGTTGGGGGGAAATTAGCACCATTTTTACCAATAAGCAAACTGTAGTTAGCTTCAAGCTTTTAATGATATCAGCAATTGCAGTTGCTTTCTATGGACATATAGCGTAGGGTGTCGTGAAGCTACTGTCATAATACACATATTATAAAATGCACTAGGTTTAATGCTTTTTGGTAATCACAACTCCAAAACTGAGCTAATTGGCTGATGTCCATAGTTGACACTACTCAAAATATTTTTAACTATGACTTTGTGAAGCTAATAAGCCCGTTGGGCTCTTTTAAATTGGGAGAGCAAAAGGGTGGAAGTGAAATGCTGCTATATTGATCCATTGTGCGGCAAGTAGAGGAATGCAAAAGTTTGCTAACCATCAATTAAAGTGAAAAAGGTTAAGTTAGGACCTTCCAGACCGGGGTTACCTTGTGTGGTTGGAGGCTTTTCGTTCATGTGATCACGGTATATGTACTGTATGACTAACCTTATTTATAATGATGCCAGTGTGCAGATATGATATTGATGGGGCGAGGGATTGCATTGATATCCTTTCTTTCTTTGTATGCATTCTTTTAGATGATGCCTGGTAGATGCATGACGCCCTGTCGCCACCACCATGCACCGCCCTTGGCCTCCACCGCACCCCACTCTGGTGTGCGCCAGGGGTAGTGCTTGCGTAGTAATGTGTAATGGAAACATTAGGGGGGCAAAAATCTATTGGCTGGCCCATTGCTTAATCCGGCTTGACCAAAGAGGATGGAGCTACCAGCAGGGGGAGACAGAGAGCCAGCAGGGAAACATTGGAGCTGCGAGATTTGTAGTATAATGGTAAGTTTAACCAGGCAATTTAAATTGAATCTGGGAGATGGCCCTTAGTGATGCTATCCTCACTGAATATATAATCCATTTTTTGAAAAGTTGTTTTTTTCTGGTTGTAGATATTTTAATGCAAAGACTAACACATGCCAGTCTTGACTAGATTTTCATATCATTTTATAAATGGTTAGCATGTCTTTAAAACATCCAGAATTGGGCTGTCGGGCTTTTGGAAATCTATACATGTACCTGCTGCAACCAATCTAATACAAAAACTGAGAAATTGTTGATACAGCTATGGGTTCTATGTTTGGGATTGCAATGCCCTATGTTTACTTTATTACGAGATTGAAACTCAACCACGTTAGCCTGTTTTGTCTATCTATTGGGTATGTATGAGTAATACACCTTGGGTTCTGGTCAAAAAACAACTATACGTGCCCCATTCAGACACCCCTCAGAAAAACTTTTTTTCAGGAAGCCTAATTACCCACTATAATGGAACAAAACAAATACAGACATGCACTATTCACTTTCTCGACAGCAACCTATACATCATACTATTGTCTGATAGTTTTTTATACTGAAGTCAAATTGTTTCTTGCAGATCTATCCAGTTTAATGTGTTCACTTCATTTCACCAACTGAAACAAAGAGTGCTAGTTTGAACGTAAGAAAACTATTATAAACTGATTTGATGTGAGCACAGGTAGTCACAAGTACACCATGCACCCATCAACCTCACCATGTCATGGCCGAATCTCTCAGAAACGGAGATGCCCAACTTGCACGCAAAACCCACTTAAATACTGCATAGTGCCAACACATAGATTTTAAAGGAGAACGAAACCCCAATTTATTACTTATTCCAGTGAAGTCCGTAAAACAGCTTTGCCACTAAAAGGACACAACCAATAAGCTTATAAAATTCCCACTGTCAGTAAATTGTATTAAAGTAAATGTTAAGCCTGGTAAGAACGGGTGTCTGTATGCTGTGTGTTGGTGCATGGCATCCAGACCACACCTTTCCTGACCTCGTCACTTTTCTTGCCTTTGCTTTTATCTGTCCTGTTTAAAAGATTTTACGCATACAATTAACTACATGGTGTGTGACCAACTGTAACAATTTTTTTTTTTCTGCCATGTGGCTAAGGACTGAGCATGTGCAGATCTATAATGATCGTTGACTCAATACACCGTGTCGAAACTAGAAATGCTGTGAAGTAAAGCACAAGCCATATGTTATTTAGGTACATGTCCAGCACCCATAGCAAATTAGAGGTAAGACACAGATTTATTGGTTTTATATTACGGTGTTCTGCCAATCTGGGTTCAGTGTTGTTCTGTGGCTTTAGTTTTCCTTATAACATTCAAATACGGTAGTTCTTCAACTTGACAGAGAACGACACATCAAAATAGAGAGACATATAAAGTGGATAGGACGGATTATAGATTAACATTGAAGTTTGTTTACCACTATACATTTTGAATATACACGAGGTAGTGGGTTCCTTCTACTTGGATTAGAGTTGGACCATCAATGGGTAATAGGGGTTTTTTGGAGGTGAATTGCACCTAATAATATTGTGGGCATATTGCCAGCCTTGGCAGGCTAGTGTGACTTGGTACTTGTTTTGGGTCTGTCTATCCCGTTTACACAGAAAGGCCATGTCTCTTTGCTGTTCTGGTATGCAACCTTGGGTGAATACTGTTGTGGGCGCTGTAGTGACCAACTCTAGCACACGCGTGCCTATAGGTTCACCACCACTGACCTACACACCCAAATTTGGCTGCGTGGTCCATAGGCCCCCCAAAATATTGGAACATGATTTCCATGAGAAAGAAAATATCATACTGATCTCAGACAAAAGTTTGATTTATCCCGCTCCTGCAGCAGCTGCTCTTTCTGGAACAAATAGGCTAGCCCCCGCCCCCATCATGCAATGAACGGGGCTCCAACTCACAATCTACTGCGGTTCCTAAAGCTGCAATTCACTTCCGGTTTTCCGATTTGCACCAAATTCTTTGGCCGCACTGGGAAATTTGCGGGAAAACAGGAGGGGGACAGCGGGAAAGGACCCCAAAACGGGACAGTCCCGCCGAAAATGGGACGGTTTGGGAGCTTTGTACAGTGTCCCGACAGATTCTTGTATTTTTATGCGCAATCCGCAATATGCTCGCATAGAGTAGTAAGTGCGTCGAGCGAACCTTCAAGAGGAAACGAGGTCGGACAGTAGCAAGAGTTGGGTAAGTTTCTCTAAAAATTTATTCACGGACTTCACTGAAACGTTTTATGAAGACAGAACGTAACAGCTCCATTACCAATCACCATTCTTTTTCAATAAACACTAAATAGTATAAAAAGTGGTTTTTAACCGACTGGAGAACCCTGATGGGTTTTTCCCTATGAGCAAGGCAAGTTGTACACATGGCAGCCTTTTTTAACCTACTTATAATGGGATCTTCCAGGGCATCACCTAGCGGCATGTGCTATTAGCTCACCTGTGCTAGCTTTGTTCTATGAATTTCAGTTAACCACAGTAAGTTATCATTAGCATTTAGCTATAGTTAACAGAATCACCTACAGTAACCACTTTTATGCCATTTTAAAAAGCATACAGACATAGAAAATGTGACAATTACGCATGGTATAAAATTTTATATTTTGGTATTTTAACAAATCAAAGAGAGCAATGTTTTATAATAGGATGTTTTGCACTCATACTATTGGACCAATTGCAATATGGGTGCAGCTAATTTGCAACAACCAGAATATTATAGCTTTTAACTGCAGTTAGATAACCATCTGAATTTGATGCTGCGATGTCACGTAGCACACAATGTGTTGCAATCTTTTATTGCAACAAGGCCCTACATTTTACTAGATCTATCCTCACCAACAGTGGCAAGCCGGCTTCACCTGCAACCCTCCCTTTAGATCCTCCACCACACGTTTGTTGATCTCCTGAATTGTCTCCCCCCGATGAAAACCTGGGAGGCTGCTCACCCGGGGCTGTAAGGGAAAGTATTAGTTGAGATAGAAAAATCAAGCCACCTAATAGAGAGATTCAGCTCTAATTTCTTTTTGCAATGTTGCAGTGATAAAAAATTGCTATTCTAGATTTCCCCAAAAAACACAAAAGAGCCAAATTAAAAATTATAACACAGCTGTGTTATATTACCCGCTGTCTAGTAAAAGGTTTAAAGGGTCCATGTCCACCCTTAAAACCAAACCTGGTCGCATGTCTGGGGCTATGTTTTTCCCCCCTCAACGACATATCAGCACTTGTATTCAAATTATTATGCAACCAGATATTTAGTAATAATTATTGTCCCATTCCTGACCAGTAAGCTAGGCCCCTCTCCTCCATGCGTCCAATCACGCTGGAAATGTTGATATCATATCAATGATTTACTGTTGTTTTTCCCCCTGCCTACCTCTACTGCAGATGCTTCATGGCCTTGCTTAACGGAAAAAGCCATTATCATTAAATTCTGTGTTACTGACTCATTCATTAACCTTATTATTACTCGAGTATAAGCTCGAGGTTTTTAGGTTTAAAAATTAACACTAAAAACCTTGACTTCGGCTTTAGTAGCTCAATGTCACAAGGAACTTACACTGCAATCCAGATGGCAGCGCGAGTCCGGCCTGGCATTTCCTATACCCATACAGTTCTTCGTACGGACTGCGCGACTGACGTCATCACCACCTGGCGGATGACCTTCATCGCTGCACCGCGAAGCAGTTAATGGTAACTTGCCGGCCTGGGACTCGCGGCTGCCTCTGGATTGCAGAGAGAGAAGACTGCAGACCAGGTACGGGTAAGTGAGCTGGGGAGGACTGGGGGGAAGGGCTGGGGTACTGGGGGTGAGGGGCTGTGGGGACAGTATGCCATGCAACACCACATTACCTTTTTTACTATAGTTGTTTGGAAACTACAACTCCGCACCAAGCTGCTGGAGTTTTATTTCCAACATCTAACAGTGAAATGTATTAGGGTTAACTGTTTTATACCCTCGGCTTATACTCGGGTCAATCATCTTTTCTAATTTTTTAGTCAAAATTGGTGCCCTCGTCTTATCCTCTCGAGTCGGCTTATACCTCGAGTATATACGGTATAAATCTATCCTACTAGCATAATTTAGCATTTACATGGCAATCAAGAAAACTTTGGCTTGAGCAAAGAACCAGTGTGTTTCGAAACTTTGCTTATCTTTGTCTGTCTGTGAAAGAAGCCATGTGTTTAGGCAGAAAATGCTTTTTAAAAATTGTGGAATCAAAGGATTATGTTTTAAGGAAGTGCGCTCTGGACTATTTTAAAACCTTAGTCATCTCTTGACAAAGTTTGTACTTTACATTATTCTATTTGAGGTGCCAGAGATGGACGCTTTAGAATCACATTCTAGGCATATTTTACTTTTGAAGTAGTATTTTAAATGGTTGTGGGAGAAACTTGTGTCCAGGGGAACCTTTTATTCTAATATCATTTAATTGAACTGGTCAAATTTAGCTGGCTTTTCATGTGTTTTAGGACAAATAAAAGTTGTATTGTTCTTAATTAGGATAAGACATTTCCACTCTGTATGTAGTCATGGAGAGCAGACCTTACTGAATATCAACTTATTTAAGTTTATGGACCGTACATATGTAACTAATTAGAAGTCCCAACAGTCAGCAACTCAAGTTCCCAGTTGTTCTACAAGTGAGCGTCTGAACAAATCCACGACCGGTAGCAAATGCATCTAAAATGCACTACTCAGTGGGTGCAGTTAGTAAGCACCTGGAAATGGTTGCATCATAACTGGAGCCTCTTTCCTGTCACAGGAGATACCCATCAAGGCAAACGATCCACAGTCAATCACCCCATTTCCACTTCCGGAACCAGCACTCTACAGCAAAATGCCCAGAGATGCCCACCCCCCCCCCCGGCAATCAAAGAGCAAAAATCCCAGACGATGCCCAAGCAAACAAAATAGAAGCGCCCCTCCTCACCCAACCTGTAAAATCATACAACTTGTTACAAAACATAAACTACAAGGACACCTCAAGTCTGGCCACAGAGAGGCCTCCCACAGGAAAAAATGAGACCAGGCGGATAAACACATCACACTCAATACAGCAATTATTGAAGCCAATGCAGAAGGAGGAACTAAATGTGCATGCACGACCAACGACATCCAGGAACTGGTCAAGAGATCATTAGACCTTCGAGGGTGACAGGGCCCCCACTCAGAGGTCATCCACAATAACCAACCCCAGCCCCGGAACATTACTGATGCTGCCCCGCAAACAAAATGGACAGGCGGCAAACACAAACTTGAAGACCACAAATAGGTCCAGAAATGATGTAACCTGCGAATTTAAGGAGTCCATGATTCACCTTACCTGACTCAGCAAAGAAGCTAGTGAGGAAACCATTCATAACATTTACCAGAGAACCCCAACACGTCTGGAATGTGATCGAGCACACAGGCCCTTGCAAAGCCCCCAATTGAAACAATGGCCAGGGATATTATAGTGGAAGCTGACACTATTTACGCCATACAAAAGAAAAAGCTATTACAGGAGGCCCGGAAGTAAAAACCTTATACACAGACCTTGCTCCAGTCCACACTGGTAAAACTGACAGGCATGCATACCCCATCACTACAGCGCTGTCAGAACAATGCATTAAATACAGATGGGGATTTTTATTTAAACTACAATTGAGACCTACACCATTGAGAACCCCCAGGAAGGATTGAAAGTTCTTCAAAAAATAGGTATAAATCCAACATCTTTACCATTAACCCCTGGAACTACCTATCAGAAAAAACATTAAGGAGAGCATGGACAACAACCCCAGCTAAAACCCCAGGACCAAGACATCTATGGTCCGCCACTAGACTGCAGGCACAAAGACAAACAAAAAAACCCCAACCTGCAATAGAAACCTCTGCCTTCTGATACATTAAGCATATCTTTCACACAATATACACACTAATGCGAATTGTTCACACTAATGAACATGTTTTACTGAAACTGTACTCAGAGAAGAACAAGGATATATAAACTACCTATAACGATATATACACCAACAATCCCACCTTTTGATAGGATCACACATCAACCCATCGAACAATATGGACTATAGACTAAGAACTCTCTATATAAATATAGAAATATAGTGACAGAAACATAACTGTTATACTAGACTAGACTATATACTATGTTCTTCCATGTTATTAAGCATAGGATTTGAACTCAGTGATTTGCACTGATGCCTTGCAGTGCTGAAGTCCTGAGTTTGAATCCACCCTTGGACACATCTGCAAGGGGTTTGTATGCTAAATGTACTTAGATTGTAAGCTCTTCGGGGTAGGGCCTGGTGTAAATGAATACATGTAATTGCAAAGCGCTACGGAAGATGTTGGCGCTATATAAATCTATAATACCGTAATAAAAAAAATAAAAATAATTAAGGGAGGTCTCAATGTCCCCACACTAGCAGCACAACTTACATTTCTTATAGCATGGCATAATACACACAATATTCCAAGATGGATTACAATGAAAAATGAACTAGCATCTCCTTCCCATATAGACACACTTCCCTGGATCCCCCCAAAAAAAGATTAATAACAAAAGATATGAGCCCATGTACATTAAAAACCCTACAAATATGGGACACAGCTAAATTTAATTTTAATCTTTTGAACAAATATACACTAATGACTACAATAACACATGATCCAGAATTCCTACCGGCTACCTAAACAAAGGATATACATATTATTAGCAGCAAAAATCCATGTTGGGGCCCAATGGAGACAAACAACACTAGACATAGAAACATTAATAAGAACAATAAACTCAATTATGGTCTATTGAATTTATACTGGAGAAGTAATGCCCATAACTAACATTGTAACACCATTTAAAGGGGAACTGTGGTCTCCAAACAAGTTGAGTTTAAATGAAAGGCCAGTTTCCTACCTTTAAAACGAGCCATCAACCACCTCTCTATGTGCTCCAAAGCCAAAGATATAGAGACATGACTGACCAGAAAGTTAATGGGTGGGAGGCTGACTTGTGACATTCCTGAGGCTTCACCTGCACAGTGCCGCCGGTGAGCACAGCCTCAGACTCCCTCAGTGTGTGAGGGAGACAGAAAGTCCCCTCCTCCTCCCTCTTTCTGTGTGAAGTCCTAAAGGAAGGTAAGGGAATCACAGCCTTCTTCTTCACGTGTGGAAAACAGCCTTTTCAGGCTGATTTCCCTCGCCTGAAAAGGCTGATTCCACAGATTTTCTGTGTGTGTGTGTGTGTGGTGGGGGGGTCTGAGTAACCCACGGCCCCCGCGAGTGGGGCGGGCTTAGACAACCCATGGTGGGTCGGGGCCACAGGGGCTGAAAGATAATGGGCCATGGGGCCTGCAACAGAAGGGACCATGGGGTCCATGAGTGGGAGGGACCAGGGGGGCTGCAAAGGGGAGAAAGCGACACAGGACAGATTGACTGACAGTTTCAGAGAAGGAAGTGCAGGGGACCTGTTGATGCCACAGTTCCCCTTTCAGAAATATAAACGATACAGCACAAATAAAAGATAGCCCAATGCCAGTTTTTTTAAAATGCTATTCTTTATTTCTGTTTATATTTATTCTGTTTATATTGAAATCAACATAATGCTCTGTAATAGTGTATACATGTCTCACTAAACATTTGATAAAAATTTATTGAACTTTTTATAGGCAAGTCTTTTGATGTTATGGAACTGGAAACCTTAAAAGATAACATGGCTCATAGAATTGTCCAACACACCATGTAACATTTTTCCTGACCAACCATTCGGCTCTTCTGACCAGTCGGCCAGGAGGAAGGACTGTCGGCCGTCTATGGACTGCACAATCGCCCGTGGTTTTGTCTATGGACATGTCCGATTGTGGGTTTGTCCGAAAAACCATGCAATTATTTCATCCCTATCGACTGATAGACTGAACTATTGCAGCTCGAACTACTGAGCTTGAAATATTGCATGGTGTGTTCCATGCTTAAGGACATA
The DNA here is from genome assembly GCA_019447015.1 of Hymenochirus boettgeri. NCBI lineage: Eukaryota > Metazoa > Chordata > Amphibia > Anura > Pipidae > Hymenochirus > Hymenochirus boettgeri. The sequence goes on along the minus strand of CM033470.1, from coordinate 268,324,001 downwards.
CTTCCTGTACTTACTGCTTCATTGCAACAAACATCCCACCTGCATTTCCTGAGCTTCCAACAGGATCTGTTTCTCAAGGAATAGAAGATCTCTGATTAAAACTGCAAGTTGCTTTGGATCTGACTGGTGACGAGCCTTAGTTTTCAAAAAAGAAAAATAGTATCACCTTTAACAGCGTTTCATTTCCAATCAAAGTCAAAATATCATTAAACCTAATAACTATTTTCAAACATCTCCTCTGCATGATTTGACCCACATATAGACTGTCCTCCTACCTTTCTGAGCATCAGCATAACTAATGATTGTTAGCCCTTTTAAGCACTTTGTACCCATCCCCCTCACTTGTACCTGTATGTTGTCCCCCCCACTTGACATGTAAGCTCTTCAAGGCAGGGACTCATTCCTAATGTGTCGAGGCTTGTTGCACTTATATCCATTTATACATAATTTATATATATGCTTTCTTAACCGATGTATGGAATTGTATTTACCGGTAAACTTAATTTTCATTTTTATCTATCTGTATAATGGCTTGCACTTATCCCCTTGTTTGTATACTCTGTATTTTCTAATGTACAGGACTGCGTACCCAAGTGGCGCTTTATAAATAAAATTATACATACATACACATATTAGGGTCAGATTTAACCAAGGGAGCAAACCGGAGTCCAAATAGACCCCACAAACTAGAATGTATTCTTACTTGATTATCTTCTCTAGACTCATTTTGTACTGCTTTACTGATGTCTATAGAGAACATCTGCATAATAATATCCAAATAATTCATTTTCTTCTAATAGAAAAAAATATACCCTTTTAAGCAAAAGATGTATACTATGAGTTCATTTTAGCAGAAAAAAATAACCGAAAGGGCACCTATACTGTAAAAATGACTCATCTTAATATATAAATACATGTAAGTAGCCCTTACTTTGAGGTGAGAGTATTGCTGCATGCCTTCAATCCAGTACTTGTTTTGCTTTGCCTAAGTATTCCCCTCCCTCTCTTAACCGACTCCTCCTTCTATCTGACTTGACTTTGAGAAGTCAAGCATGCTCAGTAATAACTATGAGTCAGTACTGGGAGGTGGAATTTCAAACCATGCAATTCACACATTCCAACTGTCACTATTTCACTTACAGCAAAACTGCACACAGCAGAAGAGTTTATGGTAAGAAGGCATTTGATTGACAGCTGAAATATACAGTGATAGTTTACTATACTATAGGCTATACACAATCCGTACTAACACCATCCATGCCTACAGGCAGTGCTGGCAGCAAACCTGGGGAACTACAGAGTTTGCAAAACAGCTTCAATGGCCCTGTAAGCCTAAGTAAGGTCAGCACCGGCAATGTGCCTAGGTGATGTTACTTCCTACACTTAGTGCTAGTCCATACTAGTGCACTTTTAAGTATGATCTGATTGTGCTTTCAAAAGCACACAGTAGTGTAAGGCAATGGGGCTGGCCACATTAGTCTGCTGCACTGCGATCACCATTTTTTGCTCAATCGCATGAGCTTCCACATCGCCATATAAAGCCAGGTATTTTAAATATAAATAAGATTCAATGATCGAACGTTTTAAAGGGCATGTCCACTCTTGTAATGAACTTTTTATATAATGTACTGCTCCTTCCCCCAGCCCCCCCCCCCCCCCCCCCCCCCCCCCCCCCCCCCCCACCCCCCCCCCCCCCCCCCCCCCCCCCCCCCCCCCCCCCACCCCCCCCCCCCCCCCCCCCCCCCCCCCCCCCCCCCCCCCCCCCCCCCCCCCCCCCCCCACCCCCCCCCCCCCCCCCCCCCCCCCCCCCCCCCCCCCCCCCCCCCCCCCCCCCCCCCCCCCCCCCCCCCCCCCCCCCCCCCCCCCCCCCCCCCCCCCCCCCCCCCCCCCCCCCCCCACCCCCCACCCCCCCCCCCCCCCCCCCCCCCCCCCCCCCCCCCCACCCCCCCCCCCCCCCCCCCCCCCACACCCCCCCCCCAATCGCATAACTTTTATTTAACAGAAAGTGCCCAATCTTCAGCTTACAATGCCTCTATCCTTCGCCGCCCTGCCCCAGCCCTCTGCTTGCACGAATGCAGCAGGGGCGGGATCGTACATGCCGCGTCCGTGATTGCACTTTCTATAAATAAAAGTTATGCGTTGGGCTGGGCAAGGAGCCAGATACATAAATAAAAAAGATTTTACACTAGGGGGAGGGAGACAAAGCGGGAGGAGAGGGAGGGTGAGAATGGCTGCCGTGCCGCATTTGAGGCCAACTTCTCCCAGAGGGGAGAAGACAGGAGTCCTATATGGACTCTGCTAACCTTCTGCTGGACTGCTGACATTTTTTTTTGGGACTTGGGGGGGGGGGGGGGGAGGGGAACTAAGGAGAACCATATTTAGCTGGGCTTTGGTAAGCTTTTTTACACACAACATAGTGGGGCCAGTAAGTGGGTTAAATTATAGTTGGGGGGGCGGACATGCCCTTAACTATGTACTGTCTTAACAAGTGTAGCCAGCATTAGGTGCATCTATAGAAGAGGTAGTCATATAGAAATTGGGCATGAACGTAGATTTTCAATCTAAACTTTGTGATAATCAAACACAAATTTTCTCTTTGGGCGCCATATAAAACTTCCTAGATTATTCCGCAGGAGAAGCTTGACAATATTAACCTGAATACTAAGTTTTGAATCGGCGGAAGGTTGTGTTTGCTGTAGTTTTTCCTGCTCCTGAGTAAAGCGACTATACTGGATGTCCAAATTCCTAGAGATTCTGAAATTGAACATGGCCAACGACTGGTCCTTTGCAAGCCTGTTTCCCTAATGGTTAAGAAAGAACATGGATAGATGTAAACACAGACTATCGCTTAGCAACTTTGTTTTTTAATTTTTTTTTTTACAAACAGCCATGTAAATATCTATCACAATGTCTACTGTTCCTGGTGGCCTTTTTGCTGCTTGAAAACTGTCCTCCACTTGGGAGTCCCCTAAATATTAAAGACAATTCTCTCACCTCCCCCTCGATCCTTTCCCCACTCCTGCAAAATCCCGGGAGAGGACCTAAACGCTAAGTCCTCACCTCTGGGTACTTACAAAATTCCTGCACTACTTATTTGTAATCTCCTTCCGATCCTGCCCACTGGCACTTTGAGTGACCGGCACGATGCGCCAATGGGAAGACGCGCTCTGTCAAGAGGCCGTGTCTTCGCCACTGGCTTTCCTGACAGTGCAGTGGTGATAATCCCCGGAGCGCGAGGGAGATTACAAATTAGTAGTGCAGGACTTTGTGTAAAGTACCCCAGATGAAGACTAGCGTTTTAGGTCCTCACCCTGGGTACTTGCAGGAGTGGGGGGAAAGGTTCGAGGGTAGGTGAGTATATTGTCCTTTCATATTGAAACTGGTAATTATAATGTCCTTTTAAATTGAGAGCTGAAATCGTATCATAATCCGATTTTTCCAGACAAGCCCACAACTCAATAAAATAACAGCTACAACCATTCCCTTCCATGCTTGCCTCACTTTTTAACTTCATATCATTAGTTTTTGCAAGAAAAGTGAAAATCCAAAGGAAAACGATTGTAAGCACATGACAAATACAGGAATCACTAAAGCAACCATAGCAGTTGCTATGGGGCCCAGAGCCAATGGGTGCCCTGTCCAGGTCCCCTGCAGGCATGCCCACCCTCCTAAGAATTTTTTCTCATGAAGTTCAGCCCCACAAACCCCATTTTCCGTAACTTTTTAAAAATGCCCCCAGGGGCTGAGTTGTGGGGCTGAACTACGTGAGGTAAAATTTTCTTATTCGGGTGGACATGCCCTTGGCTGCAATCTGAGTTAGTTTTGAAGCTGCACCAAACTTGATTTTTTAATGTGGGGGGCCCCATCTAAAAATTTGCTATGGGGGCCCTGTATCTCCTACTCCAACACCACTGATCTTTCACTGAACACAATCATATGCTAGACAAAACCAAGTATGGCCCCATTAAACCTGACCACATGCCTGCTGGTCAAAGTTGTGCATTATTGCCACGTCCCCCCCCAGTTTAGGTCTGCAGATCACATTTATCAGCCACCACCCCACAGACAAAGCCCCAACACCAGGTAAGCTTCAGATGTCTGTATTCGGTGCTGTGTCTGTGCATTACATGCCTATTGTAATAAATTTTTCTTATAGTTAAAAAATGGTGCGAATTTTGCCTAACCCATCAGATGTGTAGCTTTCAAATGTTAACTAAGATCCTGATTGGTTGGGGGAAATTGCACCATTTTTTTAACGATAAAACTTTTATTGAATCTCCCTGTTTTAGTGCGTTTCATGTTAATGTAATGATGTTAGGCAGGATATATAACAATCACGCACTCTGCAGATACCTGAAAGACAGTAAGTGCAGATGGCGGTCTTGATTTGAAGCCTTCCAAGGCAAGCAGCATTCAGCGTGTATTGTGGGTGCCCGTGGGGGGGGGGGTGCTGGTGCCAGTAACAAATTGGCACATGGTGCTGAATTATCCTAAGGTCATCCCTGCTGACACAATGGTATAGGTGCACTCCAACTATTTCATAAACAAAAAAATTAAGGTCTACCATGCAGAGATGTCACATCAAGAGCAGAGTAGCAACAAATCAATTTAATACTAACCATAAAATGTCTTAAAATGGCATTAAGGGCAATGTCCCCTCCCCACACTTAAATCCCCACTAATGGCCCACCATTCGTGGTAATAAAAACATCCTTAACCTCACATCCCACTCCATCGGGTCTCCTGTCTCCCCCCCAAAGTTCCAAAAAAACTGCCACCATGAGGCTAGCAGGTCCCATATAGGACACTGCCTGCTACCTGGCCTCCCGGAGATTCCTGCATGCCGTGCTGCAGCCCTTTCTCCCCCTCCCTCCCCCCCCCTCCCTCCCTCTCCCTCCCGGTCTCCTAATCCCTCCCCCTAGCATTAAACAACCCCCTTAATATTCGCTCCGCCATGTCCCCCCGCCCAACCGCATGTTTTTTTTTAAAAAAAAGCTCCCCAAACTCTTACTTACCTCTCCGCTTTCCTCCGTCTGCTCACTAATGACGCTCGCAGCCGGCGTCCGTGATTGCTGCCGCTCAGCCAATCACGACGCGACTGCCGTCCCGCCCCTCTGCTTGCATCTTCGCAAGGCAGAGGGCCGGCAGTGCGCGAGGATGAGGGGAGGTAAGTAAGAGTTTGGGGGGGGGGGGAGCTTTTTGGAAAAAAAAAACTGCGTTGGGGCTGGGGATCATGGGGGAGCATAATATTAAAAATCGATTTTTAGTGGTGGACATCCCTTTAAGTGGGCTGGGTACGTTTCTAGAACTAGGGGAGACTTTCCGATTGCAATTTGAGTCAGGAAGGAATTCTTCCCCCCCCCCCCCCCCATTTTTAGCTGGTTTTTTTTTTTTGCCTTCCTTGGAGCAACTGTTAAGTAGTATAAGAGGCAGGTATAAAGGATGGGCTAATTATTTTATTCTTTATTCAGCTCAATCACTATGTTACACGAGTATTGTAAGAATTGAATAAAAAGACAGTAGATGAAACATAGTTCGAATAAAATCCTGGATAACAAAACTATATGTTTAATCCATTCATTTCAATTTTGTAAACTTATCAGCCCACTCTTGAAAATACAAGACTATTAACATACTTAATTTATCGAAAAATTTACTAAAATGTATTTTCTTTTAAATCTTAAAAGAAGTCTGTGTGTCCTCTGAAAATGATCTATTGGTGAACAATGCACCAGGCAGTTTATTGTACAGCCATCATATACATTTGTATATAACGTGATTATATCTTCTCGCTAACACGGCTTCTGCAGTGTAAAACACTAAGCTTGTTTAATCTGTCCCCAAAGTCAAGCCCCTCCATTCCCCTTATTAATTTTGTTGCCCTTCTTTGAACTCTTTTAATTTCCAAGATGGTCCCTTTTATTGGGATTAAAAACTGCACAGCATATTTTAAATGAGGTTTACCAGTGCTTTGTAAAGAGGTAAGAAAATATTGTTTTCCCTTGAATCTTTCATTTAAAGTACTGGCCATTTAAAGTAAGGCAGCCCAGATTTTAACCCTATATGTCTTACCTTACATTTGTCAACACATCAGAAAACACACACCTTGATCTCAATACACCTTCTATGTCATTATAAATATTTAAAAGAGTGTGGCCTAGTACAGACCCTGAGGCAGCCACTTAGAGCAATTAGTCCAGAAAGATGAGGCTCTATTGCAACCACTTTTTGTACGTGACCAATTAAAGGAGAAATTCAGTGCAAATACATATACTTTCAAAGAAAAAAAGGAGTATTTTTCCATTCTAATGACTTTAACGCCCATTCATCATTTTGTCTGTGTATACACTAAATGCTTTCAAAATACCACTTCTGTTTTCATTAAGCATTGTCAAATGTGCCCTAATACAAATAATCTGAATCCTTTAATGGTCTACTTTAATGGGGCTGTGAATTCGAAAGAGTGGTTTGACCTGAACCTATTCTGTGTCAGCCCTATGTGGGTTTTACCTACCAGTCCTGGGACTCAATCCACGAAGCCATAATTAGTCGCACCTCCTAGGAAGAACCTCATAGCTGTAGAGTCCCAGAACCTTCTCCTGAATTGACCATCAGCTTTAGAGAGGCATCCACTGGCTCATGGTCGTGTTTGGTAAATATGCCTGTACAGAAGATGAAAAAAGGGTGAAAATATGCGACTTTACCAAATGCAACAACAAAACATAGTCAGAAACCCTTCAGGCTTCAAAATCAATTATACCAATCTGAAGCATGGCTCTAGGAACACCACCCAAAGAAATTGCATACATTTGTATCCTTTCAGATGGGCTAAACTCAATCAATATCTGGGAATCACACTCCCTAGAACTGCACTACATCAATATAATATCACCCCTCTATTAAAAAAAAACTCAGACACATTGTTAGCTGGAAACAGTTCCTCTCACATTTACGGCAGAGCAATCTTCTAATCAAAATGAACATTTTCCCCAAACATTGTACTTCCTTCAACATACCATTATAACAACAGAAGCAGATGACAAACGACTTACACAATGAACTCCGCAAATTCATTTGGCCAAACAAACCACCATGAATCACACTTACATATTTTAACTAAACCAAAAAAACAAGGTGAATTGCTCCCTCACACTCAAACATACACAATTGTAGCACACTTAGCATAGTAAAAAACTGGTTAAGTGAAACCCCTACTCATACTGACACTGCTTGAACCCACCACTCAGCCCCCAATATTCTCTCGCGCTATCCTGGATTTGCCAGAAGAGGTCAGAACCAGACTTTCAACTTGGAAAGCCAGGGCAAGGCCAAGATCTCTACTTGGAGTGAATAGACACAATTCTTCTGGATACCATTCATTAAACACCCAGGTTTTCAGGGAGGAGAGCCCATCCGATTTCACAATTGGCACAGAGGGGGATACAAAAGATGCAGACATCATAGATAAGAAACCAGACAACCTTCTTCTTCTTCAGGCAAATCTTAATTCTCATCCTTCAACCCCATTTGTTCCATTAACTACAAGCAGAACATCCCACCCTGTGACATCATGCAGGGGTGGGTGTGTGTGTCACACCAGCGTGGCCAATGATTTAGGGTAGTGTGGAGGTGGGGTTAGGGAGGGATTATGGTATTCACCGGGGCATTCCTGCGGGGGGGGCTCAAGTCTCCTCTCAAGTCCGGGAGTCGGGGTGGTCTCACGGAGTGCGGGAGACCACCCCAGAATCAGGAGACTCTGGGGGGTGGGATACCTGTACAAGCATGCAGCTTCGCACACAAAATACTTACTGCGCTCATAATCTCTGGATATTATATCATCCTGGCCCATTTGCTAACAAACTCTCAAACTACAAAAATTTTAAGACAATGAAGGATCAGCCTTCTCCCAACAAAAAATATCCCAAATGGAAGAAGACAACTTTTAGCAGCTTTAAATATCAGTTAAAACTTCTACCTGCCGCATCATAATGAAATCTCACTAAAAATTTTACACAGGGATATATCTCTCCTCACAGATTGGGTCTAATAAGGCCACTTAACACACCTTGCCCAAAATGTCCTTTTTCATTGTCTACACAAATTTCAAACTTTTTGGCTCAAGTAATACAATATACATCTCAGTACCTACTAAACTACATTCCCCCCACTCATTTGGGCACTCTTCGGACACTAGAAACCTTAAAAATACACAGGAGGAGCTAGAAGTTATTATTATATATCTCGCAGCACTAGGAAGGCTATTCTACATTTTGGACAGACACATTACACCATCCACGTCCTCTCTTACGCATGGACTGGGACGAAGCCACTCTAGACAAAGAGAAGAGGGTTAAACAAATTTTTATAGTTTGATAGATATTCTTCCCACAATCTATAAAACAAATTGGCACAATTCAGTCAACCCTACTTGCTCTATGGGAGAACTGTTCACGGTTTTCATAAGATGTTCAGCTAAGGGGGTAAAGACTATGGTGAAAATCATTCACATTTTCTTCTTTCCCTTTCCCCCACTCCCCCACATACCTCCTATCTCTCCACTAAATAACTTACCTAAATAGTCACTATCCTGCCCTCTCTAATCCTATCCTCCACTAAACGTCTGCCCTATTCAATTGGAACTATAAAGTCTCTAAAATTCTACATCATTGCAATTCTCAAGGATGAAATTTCACCTTAAGAAGATGGTGTACAGCGAAACATTGGACTATCAATAAAGCCCTGTGAGTGCAGAACTCCTTATTTTGTGATTTAGATTGCGTTTTTGCCTCATACTGGGTTTTTTTGGGGTTTTTTGTCTTTCTCGTGATCAATGGTTAGGTAGAGAACTTACATTAGCAGGCAAAAAGGGGGACTAGAGGACTTCAGCAATGCTGGGGATTTGGTTACTTACAATCTTTATGCATAATAACATACTGTCCATATTAAAGGGCATCTACCACCACAAGAACAATGATATTATGAGGACACCCCCAATACTTAAAGAACACGTATGGTTGTTGCCTCCACCCTTTGCGGCCTAGGGCCTAACCAATAAGATCTCTATGAGAGGCTCCTTTATCCATTGGATAATTTCAGACAGAGGTGGGGTGAGCGTAGACAATACAGTTGTCCTTTTACTTACCTCCCCCCATGTCCCTAAAGATTCATCCTGATCTTGGCCAGCCCCACTGAAGGGTTTGCAAATGCAGATTTCATTGTGTTCTGGTCCTTAACAGGTGGACCCTTGTCAATGATTTAAAGTTTTGGGTTTTTTGCAGAAGTGTCATCTCCAGCATTCCCTACTGCAAAAAATTAAAAGTCTCATCCACAAATGCCAGTCCCAGAGAGAACAGCTCAGCTCCCCAGGCTAGTTCCTACCTTTCAGCAGCACGAGACAATTCAGCGTCTTCCACTGAGGAAGTGATGTTCATGAGAGAGAACCAAAAACACACACAGTCACCTAGCGATGTGTCAATCTTTCACACAAACCAAACTGACACCTAACAGGGGGCGGGTAACACGAAGGCGAGACCACACTAGTACCGCCCATATTTTTGTACAGCCTATTAGGGGAGCTGCTTAGTTTAATGTTAAGTGTTTGTCGGGCCCAGCAGGAGGCGGGGGAACAGAGCAATTCTCCTTTAGGCCTGCCTATTTCCCAGGTATGACTTGTAATAAGTAGGCGGGCTTGCTAAGATTGACTAGGGAGAAGTTTAGCTCCCAACTGTCCGTTTTCGTGGCGGGACTGTCCCGTTTTTGGGTCCTTTCCCGCTGCCGGCAGCCCCTCTCTGTTCCCGCATGCCCCGTTTTTTCCGGGCTTCTGGTACATTTTTAAAGGTAAAAACGCTAAACCGGAAGTTACTAGCAGGCTTAGGACCCTGCAGTTGGAGACTCCCAGTCCTGCTCTGCTGGGGGCGGGGCTATTAACAGAACGGAGCGCTGGGGATTCATCATGGAGGGGAGGAAACTGCAGAAGAAAAGGTCGAGACTGTTACAACTGCAAGTTAATCTGCACAGAGTTAGATAGTACACAGCACAGTAATACAGGCACTAAGGGTTAGTTAGGGGGTGCAGTGCCTGCAAAGCTAGATACAATGGAATGCTCAGTCATATCTAGTCAGTAGGGTGCCCTGGGCCTGGGGGACAAAACTTTGTTAGTATATCTGTATGTGTGTGTATCAGTGCATGTGTGTGATTGTGTAGTGTGTGTCACTAGTCTGTGCGTGTCAGTGCATGTGTAGTGTGTGTAGTTCACTATATCTGTGCTGTCAGTGCATGTGTGTAGTGGTGTAGTACCAGCATGATGTGTGTGTCCAAATCAGTGTATATGTGTCATGTTTGTAGTGTGTCAGCATATCCGTGTGTGTGGTGTGTGTGTCTGTATATCAGTGTATGTGTTGTCATGTATGTGTGTGTGTAGTGTGTCCATATATCAGTGCATGTGAGTCTTGTGTGTGTCAGTATATCATGCATCTGTGTGTCAAAGTGATGCTGGTGTGTGTGTGTCTCAGTATGTCCGTCAGTGTATGTGTTGTCAGTTGTGTGTCCATGTATGTGTGTCTGTATGTCAGTGCATGTTTGTGTGTCATATGTGTGGTTAAGCGTTATGTATGTGGCAAGATAAAGATATAGGTTGACACAGGCAGACAGATAGATGGTTAAACAGGTAGATAGATAGACAGGTAGGTAGACAGACAGACAGAAAGAGATAAATTGAATATACAGTTAGATAAAAAGATGCAGATAGACAGGTAGTGATACAGACAGAGAGTTATATGAATGATATACTGTGGGTACACGTGATATAGACTGAAGAGAAATATATGCAGCGTAGTGCAATCCTCTGTAGCCCCCCTACTTCAGGCTCCATAAACAAAAGTAAGAACTAGGATACAACACGACTGTAGTGCATAGATTTCTTTATTCTTGTGCAAAAATCAGTCATACAGCATACAACGTTAAATTGCCGCGACCGGCACCGCTCTCCCTCATATACTGTACTCAGTGTCTCACACATAGATAATCCCCTAGGCTCCACCCTTCCATGTGTTATTGATTATTGTGCCCCCCCTGGTCAGTGAGGCATTCAAACATAACACACACACTCTTAGTTCAGCAGTCGCACACATCTAACATTACCATTACCATCGTTTCCTCTCTTATTCTACATTCCATATATATGTCTAATCAGAACTTAAAAGTACTCATGTAAGCATCTGCAGGACTGATAAAGTGCCTTTTAATAGTCATTATAATCAATGGAATTCCTCTAAAAAGCTTCTATATCCTGCGTGCGAGCTTAGATAAATTAAACATCTAAAGTTCTCCCCGTTAAATGTTTTTAAAAAAAGTTACTAAAAGTTAACAAGCATATTAAGTTTACAATTTGAATTATCTGTAAATTATGTGGATGCTGACTGACAGGGCATCACAACTAACACATGGCAGTGGAGCCTAGGGGTATAAGTTGATCTGTGTAGCACTTGGTACACGGAGCTTTATACCGTGATGGAAGAGGGATCAAGAGCTGAGAATTGTGAGCTGTAATGCTGTTGGCACTAAAATAAAGGAGTTGTTAAAGACAGAATAGAGATAATGATACGACGACCCTAGTGGGTAATACATAGGTAATAGATAGAATAGCAGTATGGGGCAGAAGTATAGATAGATCATGGTTAGACAGCAGAAAAGATTATAAGGATAGTCTCTTACATTTTAGCCTCTAGGATCATGGCATAGGGGTGATTTTATCCAAAATATAATTATGGCTCACCGAGGAGATTCCTGCCCATATATGAAGCACGAGTGAGTCGGCCGAGTGCTTTTATAAGGGATGAAACTCTGAGGTTAAGTAAATCCATGTAATACATAAGTGTGATTTATATAATGTAAAGGCTTGCAGTGGTATATATCCTTATAAAATCAACTCAGCTATGCACTATGATTATTTTATATCCATTGCCCCTCCCATTCAGTGTTTTGACTAAACGATGACTTAGTGTTTTGCAGTGTTGAATGATCCTGCTGGAGCGCTCTTCACTTCATAACCAATGTTTCTCCCCTTCTTCACAAAGATTGGTTAACCGGATAGCTGCTGGGCTGGATGTTCCTTTCTACTGAGTTATTGGTAGTAGGTAGCATGAGGGGTTTAAATAAGTGGAATAGGGACAAGGCTAGAATTACAATGCAATTGGGTGAAGGAATCAGAAATTATGTATTAATAGAATAATGCGCTCCTTCACAGGAAGGACCAAGCCGATGCTTGGCTCTCCTTTACTTTCCATAGCAACAGCAATAACTATTTATATACTTAAAGGCCTTTACTAATAAATTAATAATACAGGGAGGGGAGAGACAGGGGAAGGTGCAGTGGAATACAGTGAAGTCACTCAGTGACGCACCTCCCCATTCTAAACCCACAGCCTTATAATAGATTATAACTTTCTCCATGGTAATTAAATGAAATATTAATGCAGAAGTATGGACTAGTTTAAGGAATAGTTCACTAAAAAGTGAACTTTTCTTAAAGGGTATGTCCCCCCCAAAACAAACTTTTACCCACTACTTGCCCCCGTGGTAGCTCTTGCCAAAATTCTTAATCCCATGATCTGGCCCTCAATCCCTGAAGACCTCCCCTTCGCTGCCCTAACTCACAATCCCTTTTCTGTAGTGTAGCAGTCCCTATCCACCCCAAACGCTATGTTTACATGTAAAAAAAAAGTTCACAACATTACTTACTTTACTTCATTCCCCCGTGTCTTTAATGCCTGCAGCCACTGCCTCTCAGCCAATCACGGACGCGGATGCGGTGGCCCCTGCTTGCAGTTCCACAGCAGAGGGACGAGAATGAGGACTGGGTGAATGAAGTAAGTAGTATTGTTAGGATCTTATTTTTTTTACATGTAAACATAGCGTTTGGGGTGGAAAGGGACTAACTACAATATATGAAAAAGTCGATATGAGGTGGACATGCCTTTAATGTATTGATTAAGCCTAGGAGGTTAAGGACCTATGCCTTACCTCCGATACAACCACCGCCCAACGAAAATCTCAGACCGCTTCCTGGTTGCACGCTACTCTACTATAGCACGATTATCACGCATGCCTGCACTGCTGTAGTGGATTAGAACCAGGAAGCGGTCAGAGATTTTCAGCTCCTACAGTTTGGATGGTACGAAAGGTAAATATCTCTTACCTTGTCCCCTGCTCCTAAGATATTGATTGAAGAACAGAAGGTGACGCATAGCTCCTTAAACCTCCCAGGCTTCAATCAATACATTAAAGGAAAAGTTCATTTTTGCAGTGAACTATTCCTTTAATAGGGGCTTAGACCAAGATAGCAATAAGAAAAATCTCAACACCAGACCATCTAGGAAAACTCATTTATTAGGAATTTAAGGTATCTGCAAATAAGGAATGTTTTCATGCTAATTTAAAATCCATCAGTGATGGCAGAAATAAATGTCTGTGCACATACAAAAAGAAATTGTGTGCTCCCAGCCAGCACAGTTAGTTTCCAGCAGATTTTTGTAGTGCACCGCTTTAAACCTATGTGCGGCAGGCCTGCAGAGTTGTGTGCACATGCTCACAAGGGCCACAGACTATGAATAGAATAAATAAGAAACCAAGCCTAAATAGAGGTTGGGGGGTTCGCACCACTGTCTGCCATGGTACAATGCTTGTTTGACACCTTACTCGGTGGCGTTCCTATAACACCTCTTAGCCACTATCCAATCCCGCCCTACACTTTGGCTGTGAATATGCTAATTGGGATTTTCCGGTACATAATTGCCACAGATTCTTGTACAAGTCATTCTGAATTGAGAAAGCCAGTCGGATGACTAGCTAAAGTCTTCAAGGCTAAACTTCAAGTCCAGTTGATCTAATTGAATACAACATATCTTGGTACATCTTTCAGATATTAAACCTGTTGGTAGACTAGTCCTGGATTGTATGTAGGAATCATTAACTTTCCGACAATAAAAGGGTCACATGTGTTCTTGTGGGGACCTGACCGTCCGCCATTTAAAGGCGTCCGTTCTAGCTTTCTATAAAAAAAAAAAAGGTAGACCGGTACAACATAATCTTTAAGTTCTTTCATAGACCTAAATTGAAGTTTCTCTTCTACCTAAACTTGAATGGCAGCAATGTGACCCTTATCTACATTGCAGCTTCAGACATTATCCTGGGTTACAGGGGTGGGCATTAATTTTCACAGGGGGGCCACATGAGAAAATTAGAATGTCGACAAAGGTTCACTCATTCTCATTTATGAGCTGCAAAACTGGATTTTAATAAAACAGATTAAATTGGATTTCCCCATGTTTATTTTCGATTTTTTTTAAAAAGATCAGTTTTTTTTATAAAAAAACAAAAATAAATGAGCCAAATTCTTTTTAACAAATTTTGCTTTTAATAAACCTTGGTCTTTCTTTCACTTACAACTGATTTCTCGCTGCAGCTGTCAGTCTTTCTCCTTCCAGCTACATTGGCAGCCAGAGCATTAACAGCTTTGACCTTGAGAAGTTTCAACATAAACAAAACATTAGGGACAAACCACACCAATACAAAGCATCTAATTTGCCCTAATGATACTATCCTTTTTCCTTTAAACCTACAGTTTGAGTATGCAAAACCTTGCCTAGATAGTGAGCTGGCAATTCTTATGCTAACATGGACTACTGTATGGGAATTCTGCTGGTCCATTTAAAGGGCAACTCAGACGCTCAAAACAATACACGATCAGAAGCAATCTTTAGCAATGATCACCATCCCGCTGATTTGTATTGTTATTAGGGCCCATTAGTTGCCCTTTAATGGAGTAAACCCCACACAGTAACCCCCATTTCCTTGCACACACCATTGTTGGGAAACTACAACTCCCATCCTGCTTTAGGTGCTGAGTTGGAGGATAGGACTAGCCTGTTGTATACCGTACTTAGTAATGCCAACTGCCGTGCTCAATCATCAATCTGACTCCACATCCACTGGTTCTGGCACCTGACGTCACACTCATGCACCAAGTAGTGATGTCAGCCACCGAATTGTGGATGTGGAAGGGACAGGCAGTCGGATGACTGGATTATCAGGTAAGTGAGACCCAGTATAAATCGAGGTTCATTTTAGACTATTTTTAAAGCCTAAAAACCTTTACTTATACCGTGAGTAATATATGGTACTACTTCAAGCAAACAATACTGGCATACATAAAATACAAAAAAGCCAGTGTCCTCTAAAAACAGAACTATTTATAAATACTGTTTCAAAGTTCAACTAAAATTCTTTAACAGGAACTTCTAAGAACGTATTTAATCTCAACTCCTTTATTGATCTCTATGATAAATGTAAATGAAGGAGTCCAGACGACTGTAGAAACACAAATCCATCATTATCAATTTGGTTAAGATGTCAGTGTTAGAGACGTAACTTTTTTAAAAAGTATTTAAAACAGTAAGATTTGTAAACTCCCAGATATACAATTATGTCCTCCTGGGTAACCTTTAAAATGGTTAAGCTAAATAATATCTTATGACATGTTACTTCGGTTACAGTTACCACCCTTAGCTGGTTAACGTCCATACAATTATCATTTTTACAAACAGGGTCAAAGCACTTCTACAAACAAAATATAATTTCATCTTAACCTTTAATAGACTATTTTCAAATGTTGTAAATCCCGATCATGGTGCACTATTCATCCGATAGGATTACAATAGAGCTACTTAAGAGGTGTTAAGATAGTGGTGGACAGGAACTGAAACACAAAATATTGTGTGTGTTTGAATAACATACATACTTTATAGTCAGCACAGGCATATAACGATCTATAATGGATCATCTTAACCTAGGCATACTAATGACAAGGAGCCAAAGAAAAAAATACAGTATTCGACATTTTAGAGATAAAGATGCAGCATTTCAGTATATTCTTGGTTTAGAGTCTGTAGTTGTTTCCGTTTTTCATTTGCCTGTGGGACTCTTACTGTCCATATATGAATAAGTGCTAATTACCGGTATTGTCTTCTTTCAAAGTTACTTTTAAATCCATAATATTCTCACCAGCCAATCCGCGCGTCTCCATCTTTTATCAAATATACTTATGTAGATGATTCGAGTGGCCAACCGCTCCGTTGTTAGATTCTCAGTATATTTTACTACTGGAGCCCAGATCTTTGAAACCTATCATTTGGTCTAATACCAGGGCTGTTAGGATTCCATGGATCTTACTTCTGATATTGCTTGTAATAGATCTGATTTAGTGGGGGGTTGTGGCTGTTTTCCAAAATCTAAATTAGATGTCACATAGCCACCTGTATATAGTACCAACTTGAGGCATTCTTGAAAGCCTTTTCAATGGAGACCGAGCACCAATGTATTCGGGTCACTAGGGGTGTTTGTATGCAAACATATTCAGGATCAGCTTTTGGAGTCCTGTCCATATATTTGTATAAATGGGCAGGTCGAATATATGAACCAGGGAACCCTTCTCCCCACCTCCTCCACACCTGTCGGTCGTAATCTTCCATATCCTATGCGTTTTTTCTGGTGTAAATACATTCCAAAATCACTTTAAGCATTTTTTCTTTGTATATCACTCAATGGACGACCTAGAGCCTGTTTCCATATCGCCCTCCATCTTCCGTAGTTATTTGTCTGTTTAGTTTGTTCCAATGGTCATCTATTTTATGTATAGGTTTTTGGTTGTGGTGGGAGAGAATTTAAGATATTTGTAGATTGGGATATTATTTCGTCTGGATGGGGCCTCTTCTCACTCTTTTTCAAACATTTTTGGTGGGGGTTTAGTCCCTTCACATATGAGCTGATATTAGTGAGTGTGTTGTAGATAAAGTATACAACATTTTGTTATTTAATTTCTTTTTCGATACGAGTGTGGCAAACATGTGTACGGGTAGTGGGTCCACGTGATCTTCTATTGGTTGTGAGTTTGGCTTTTTGTCTCATATGTTATATGATGGTATGTAGACGTCGGGGGAAACTCAGGATTCCCGACTACCGTGGTTAGAGTTGAGATATCTGCTGTGAGTCATTTGTTATTTCCATAGTCGTTTCAGATTGATTTGGTCGTGCACATTGGTCCTAAGCATTTCTGCTTGTTGGAGTGGTGTTTAAAGTCGGTGGTTTGTAATATGAAGTGTTGCTAGATGTATAGGGAGATCCAATGCCTGTTCTAACTGTGTCCATAAGCTCCGGGTGACTATTGCACTAATATCTGTTGTATCAATTAGATCAACTGGACTGAAATGTATTTCTTGAAGAACGTTTCGCTAGTCATCCGCCGCTTTCCTCAATTCAGAGAATTGAGAAAGTCAGTGGATGACCTGGATGATGAGAACCTCACAAGCAATATTGACCCAATAGTCTGTTGACAAAGTTGTTCTGCTTGGTAATATTTAGTCATGTTGGGACAGCCGGCCTCCTCCCATCCTCCCAGACGAAGAATGCCAGTACAGTGAAGTCTCAGGATATAAAATCATGACGATAAACCTAAGCATTTTGTATAAAACACCCCTAATTATCACCATCAAAAACGCAAATACTTGACTGGGGAGGCGGCGTCTGCTTCGCCTTCAACATTCTTGCTCCACGGGGCCCCGCTCCGAGTTCCCCACTTTGTATAGAAAACAAAATGAAGAAGGACAGCATAGAAACTCTAATGTATATATCCATTCTCGATAATCTTGGTTAATCATTTTGTAGCCCTTGCAACATTTAAGTCTCTTCCCCTTTTCTTTTGGAATAGAACTTTTCACATTAGACAGAGCACATATCTTGGTACTGTTATTTATAATCTAAAGCATTGCGTACATATATGGTATCTATAAACACCAAACAGGGAAAGGGAGGGACCCAACTCCCTTTGGCTTACCATACATTGAATCTCTCTCTAGATTCCTTTCCACCTGTAGCCTGTTATATCAATTATCCGCCTTTTTTTATACTACTCACAGAAAGATTTAAGATATAGGGATTGAAAATTGGAGTATTAAGAAAAACACATTTTTTTACTGGGATATAAGCAGATCTTATCAAATGCGTAAGTTATGCACTTAGTGATCCCTCTATATTGGCACTAGTAGTTTCCCCAGTTCCATCATTTAGAATTGCTTGGATATCGATTGTGATAAGGGAATGGTAGATATAGGGGTGAGATAAATTAATTTCATTAACTATTCGTATTTTACAATAGGTATGTAATTCATTGTAATATAACATTGGAATCTGCTTATCGGGTTTCAGCTATATTTCCTTCCACAACATATCAGAACTTTTTTCAGTGTCCTCTCGCCGATCCCGGCCTAATATCATAACTTTAAAGACAGGGCATTCAAAGTTCCCCTGCTGTTGTATTGTTGTCTCACCCAGCTGCCTACCATGTAGCTACTGTAACACGTGGGAGGGGAGAATTTAGGTCCTCTGATTATACCAACATGAGTGGCTTTCTTAATTTCGGGTTCCCCTCTACATTATTACACCCACTTTCTGACCTTTAGGCATACATTTGTTGATAGAGTGGAATTTAGAAACTATAGGGGAGAGCTGTAATTTATTTTTTTTTTATTTTTTTTTGTTTTTTTTTTTTTTTTTTTACTGGAATTGTAAGGAAATTCCCTCTCAGATTCCCAGAGGTAGAGCTTAGTGTCCCTCGGTGTTGGCACTAGTAGGTTTTTCCCATTTCCATCATTTAAGAATTTACCATTTCAATACAGCAGAGATAGGTGGTAGCGAAGCCTAAACCTTGGAGAGAAGGACACCAGGGTAAACGTCACCAATTAACATGAGTCACATCTATGACATGATAGTGTAGTTTAGGTTTAGGTATTCATTTCAACTGTTTTTCCGCTTAAGACAAACGCGAGGATCGTAAGGCATCGTTCCCCCTTGTTTAGTGCAATATATATTTGGGTTACGGTCTAGATATATGCAGTAGGAGAACTGGTATTAGGGAGAGTTATGTCATGGCTCCCTAGGTCTTTGCAAATGAGATCCCATTGGAGATGTATCAAATCTGATGGGACATGGGTCCATGTATGTTTGGTCTTTGTGGCATTGTAGGGAGACCCTTCCAGTCCGGTAGTGAACTTCTGGTAAATTAGGGTTCTGCGCAAAACTTGGTGATCTTTTCTGGGTAAGTTAGTCATATGTTTATGCCCGCTTGTCTGTCCTATTACTGGAATGGTATCCCCATCTATAGGGTATCATTCTTTTTCTTTCAGTAATATAGAAGTGGTCTCTCCGTTGTCTGCGGCGGACCAGTGTGATGGCCGCACGGTCTGGGTATCATTGCACTGGGCACCCTCCGTGTATGAATATCTGAGAGGTTTTTATATTCCTTCATTATATCCTCTTTTTGGCTTAAAAATAGATGGCACACTGCGAAGCCTTAGAAAAGCATTCAGTCTGAAAGCACGGTGTACTCGATCCCTGTTCGATTGCTCTGGGTGGGGCAGGCCAAATGGTGTTAAAGAGGGGTTGTATGGATTCTTTAAGCTCTGAGTCACTTATGGCTCTAGGAGACTCTTTATCCTAAGATTATTACAGCTCCCACGGTTTTTTCCATGTCTTCTATATGCCGGTAAAGGGTCCGATGGCTTTTGATTGGTCTCTTATAATCCCCTTATTTGAGTCCAGTTGGTTACCCTGATTGTTGACTTCCCTCCATATCCTCTACCCTATTTAGACTGCCTTTAGTTTGTCCCTCAGGGATGTTATTTCTTCCCTAATGTTGTTGATGTCTTGTGTTAGCTGAGCAAGCCGTTTTTTGTAGTAAAGAGGCATTTTTTTCATTCAAGTTATCCCCCCCCGCATTGTTTGCGTAGGATAGCGGAGGCGTTGGTCCTACTGAGTCATCAGTCATGAGTGAGCCTCATGGAACCGCCTCATAGGTCCTTGGTTCTGGTTCATAAAGGCTCCGGGGAAGTAATCCGGAGGTTCAAGTTTGCTTTTCAGTCTCTGGTCTTTAGGTAGGGCGGAGGGGTTTGTGCTATTGTTTAATATGGTACCTGTTTCCAGTCGGTGAACATGCTACGTCGATCGTCCACTCTGTGAGTTGTCCAGGTCCCTTGTGTCGGGCTCCAATCCCTGGAAGACTTAGTGAAGGTTGGTAATGAGGCGAGTATCGTAGTTCCCCATATTCCTGAGGAGTCATATCTGGAGCGTGCTGTCAGCAATTGTGCCTTGTGTAGTGTCCAAGATGGCGGACGCAGGCTCCGCGGCTTGCCTCCTCGTGGCAAAAGTATTGCTCCAAGTCCCTTTGTTCCCAGCTTTGGGATGTTTTTTTGTCGCATGGGGTTGTTTACCCTCCTTCCTTCTCCCATATACCTACCCTTAATTTGGCTTGACAGACTGTATTTTGGGAAAGGGAATTTGTGTGTTTTTGTCTGGTCAGCTTTAAAACTCAATAATGCCAATGGAAGAGACATTTTTGTTTTTTTACTTACCCTTTAAATATGTCACATGCTTAAACGTAGTCAGTTGGTGTGTGTATTCATATCAGTTTTGGGCGATATATCCCTTTAAAAGTATGGTTGCAACAGTAATGAGGGTTAGGGTCAGTAGGTGTGTAACCTTATCACGTTTGGGTTAAAAAAACTTTTTGAGTATTAATCACAGGTTGCTTTTTGACTTTAGTTCGGCCGGTCTGTTATGTATGGCTGCCACAGTAATGAATAAGTGATCAGTAGGTGTGTGTACCTGGGTCTGTTTGAGGGGTATATCTTTTTTTGTGTTTACAACCAACAAAACTATCTTTTATTTAGGATAAATCTAAATAGTTTTTTTTTTTTTCTTGAGTTATCCTTTAGTATGGCTGCCACTGTAAATGAAGAGGTAGATCAGTAGGTGTGTGTACCTAGGTCTGGTTGAGGGGTCTGTCTTTTTTTTGTGTTTACAGCCATAAACTATTTTTTATTGAGGCTTATATCAAAATTAGTTTTTTTTTAACTTTAGTTACCCTTTAAAGTATGGCGCCACAGAGATGGATAAGTAGATCAGTAGGTGTGTGTACCTGGGACTGGTGTGAGGGGATCTTTTTTTTTTGTGTTACAACCATAAAACTATCTTTTAATTGAGGATACACCTAAATTAGTTTTTTTTTTACCCCTTTAAATATGGCGTCCATGGGAATGGAAAGTAGGTCAGTCGGTGAGTGTACCTGTGTGTTTGTGTGGGGGGGGGGGGGGGTTGGGGGTATCACATTTTGTTTTAATGACCATGAAACAAACTGTTTTGAAATATCCACATTTGGGATTTGTTACCATAAAATATAGGGTCGATGGGAAAACAGTCCAGAAATTCGCCAATAACTTCATAACGCTTTGCGGATTCCTTAGCTAGAGACAGCACACTTCTCCTATATGCCCCGCACGTCTGTACCGAATTTCAGTCTCTAGCTCAAAACTTTGGGAGGAATACAGTCCAAAATGCGTGAAGACCCTAAAACGGAAGAAGAACAAGAAGAACAGTAATTTGGCTTTTTCAATACAAATAATATAAGTCTAATAAATCACGTTTGGCTGATATCTAAATCCATTGGAAACTCAGGAATTTTTCGTTCGCCACGATTTACATTCTTAGCTGAAATAGGTGCTATTGCGGTTAATGCGGTTGGGCTGGGGAGCATGCCCTACCGCATATCAAAAGTTTTTCAAAGTGGTGGACATGCCCTTTAAAATGACTCCAGGATCTTCAGTCTACCAAATTTACAGGAATATAAAGGGTGTTTTTCTTGCTAGTACTGTCATTTTGACAATAGCCAGAATTTTGGGGTCTCCTAAGGAGGCATGCCATTGCCATTATCAGCTGCATCAAAGCCCCAACAACCCCTAACTTTCCAATCATTTTATTTTTAAAATCTAGCCACAAAAACCTGAAAATCGAACCTTTCGTTCCATAAGATGCCCGTAGGTAGGGAAAGGATAAAGAATGGTTGCAGTTCTGTAAATAGCTTCAGAACAGATCAATTTGGAGGGGCTGTTGGTTTCTTCCTGGCTTGGTATGGTTTACCTTTTTTTTTTGTTTTCTAAATTGATTTCCCAGATGGGGATGACAAGCCTGTAAAATAAACCAAAGCAATGCTCAGGAGGGCTACTTTCGTACATAAAAAGTGCAACTTAGCAGAAAGCAACATCATAGATAATGATCCAAAATATCGAATTAAAACCATCCTACAGTGGGTTATTCGTGTATTGTATGACATTTTGATATAGTAACATAGTAATTGAGGTTTAATAAGCATGTCCCATCAAGTCCGAAAACAAAACCTTTTCACGCCTTCCTTTCGTATCATAAATATTTACTAAAATCGTTCTTTAAAAGAATATGTGCACAACTATGCAAAGATCTGCTTCTGTTCTTGAAATGGCTATCACCACCATGACAGGATTCAAATATGCATGGAAGTTATATTACAAACTAATTTGTTGTTGCAGTTAGGAGCCGCACTGTATAGAGGCCAAGTTGTTTTTTTCTTATCAGCTTTAGTTTATATTGGTTTGAATGAATATCTGACCAATTTAACCTGGGTCTTTTAACAAGTGGTAAACACGGTACAAGCAAAACACTGTGGTTAAGTCCTCGCCTTTTCCGGATATGTTTCTAGTTGATTGTTGAATATATGAGCTTTTGAGTAACGCTCTTCTGACAAATAATTTGAATGAGAGAGGCAACATTAAAATTACAGGTTACAGCAGCAGTACCCATTTGTACTCAACAAGAAAACACAATATAAAAAATAACTGCAAAAGTTGTAGCTCTCCGGCTGGGCAAAAAAAACAGGCCGTCGCACTGGCTGCTACAAACAGTAAATTACACAATTCTGAACTACTGATCAAGTAAGACAGTCACTTGTGCCTTTTATAGGGTTGGGAAACAAATTGAGGTTTTGAAACGATATTACAAGGAATGTACAGTGTAAATCAAAGTCCATACAAAGCTGTACCTTAAAATCACACACTGTTATATTTTTTCTAATCATGGTTCAAAGCTTACCCTTCCCAGTTGATTGATATGCTTTAAAAGTTAAAGGGAATTGATATTATACGTTTTAAAGTTAAGGGCAAGTTGTAGTATACCTTTACGCGGAGGTTGATCTGATACGCATTAAGGGGGGGGTGTTGATGTGATAACGTTATATCAAAGTAGTCCCTTTTACTTTTAAAGCATATCAGATCAACTTACCCTTATATTGGGGGTTCAACATCTTCTCACATTAATTTTATTTTTTTGTAGGATTAGCACCATTTTGCCCCAAAATTTGGACATTTTGAAATATCCCCTTAATACAGATGTGCGCAACAATAACCCCATACCTTTAAAAGTCTGCACATTACCCAAAATTATAATTGACTCACATTGCCCTTCTTAACACAATTCAGATGCCACCACTCACATAAAATTTATGCTGCCAATATTATTTTAAAATGACATGTAAAAAGATAAAACCCTTTAAGTTGAAGAGTGCAAGAAGTTCACAGTACATTTCAAAAGAGAAACCACATATGTCACACATTTGAATGATGACTGCTGCTGGGAATTCAACCTCCAGCAAGTCTCGACGAAGTTAGTGGAATGAAAGATGATTACAGATGAGCAGGAAGACCGCTATTAAAGTAGGAAAGGTAAGCTCTGTCCAATGGCTTAGAAAAATACGATTACTGTGTGTGTGATTTAATTTCAGCTTTGGCAGTTGGACTGAATTTTAATTACACTGTAACATTCCCTTTAAAAACACCTAAATATTTGCTATACGCTGCATAACCATCAATTAAAAAAAAAAATCCAATAAATAGTAATCATCCTTTACTCTTTACGTTAACCCGCCTTTCACGCTCCACTGCAATCGTTTAACATAGTAAACATAGTAATTAAGGTTGAATAAGACAGACGGCATCAAGTCCCAACATATTCACCCTCTTTTTTTTTGTTATTAACCCACCTAACAGTGATCCAGAGGAAGGCAAAAAAACTCACTTAAAAAGGGGGAAAAATGTCCTTCCTGACTCCAAACGGCAATTCGGAGTAATCCCTGGATCAACCAGATCTATATATTTACAGCCTACCTTTCCCCTCACCTTATTCTCACCTCCATCATCCTCTAGTCTGTAAGTCTCTTTGTCTGGTCCTCTTTCCTATTGTACCACAGTATTGCTGTAAGAAACTCCACAGCTCTGTCCTTATATTATGATTACCTGTGTATGTTTATATGCTCTGACTTTGTATAACATGATTACCCTGATGTATGTATGACATGTAATTTGGTAAAAGATTTGGCGCATATAAATCACCATAATAATAATAACTCTGGGCCAAGGGAAACAATCTCCCTCCCTAAGACCCTCACAACATGGTTAAATGATTGAATACTTATTCATCGAGAGATTTAAAGGATTGTACACTAGGAAAGAAGTTTTTTGATTTGGTCCTTATGGGTGGAGGTGGCGAGACGACTATAATTCTATACGCTCACTCACCATATTTTTTGTTGACTTGTCCCCTATTTCTTTAGATATCCAGTCTGAAACATCTTACATTTTAGCTGTCTAAGTGTCTTAGTATCAAATTTTTCTGTTATGTATATTTTGCTGAGCTGGATGGTAATGGTTGGTATGTGGACTGCGTATGGGAAATTCCCCTCTCCCAATTCTGCTCATAGGGATTACCTGGACATGCGTGCCCTCACAGAGTGTAATATAGTCTGCCTAAGGCTGGGGGGACTGAGCTGAGCAGACAGCACTTGATTGAATCATCAGCAAAACCACACATCAGAATAAATGCTGCTTCACGTGATTTTATAGATTGAAATGAGGCAAAGCTATTTCCTCTAAACTAATACAATTCCGTTAAAAGGGATCTCCACCCCAGAAACTAAATTTTCTCATATTGTACTGTCAGCCCCCAGCCCCTCCCAACCGCCGTTTGCCAGAAATTGCAAACAAGGGACTGGGACGGCAGCACCCGTAACGCTGGGTCAGGTAAGTCTTTTCTAGGCTTGTTTTACAATCAAATTTAGCGGTGTGGGAGTGGGCGGGCACCCTACACCACGGAAAAGGGGTTAAAGGTAAGAATGAGGAATCCATGATGGGACCGGAGGGGGATCCTGGCACATGTCAACAGCGTCAACAAAGGCAAGGAAGTCAGGCATCGGGGATGACTCACAGACAGCTCCTACTGTTCCCTTTCTTAGGACTTTTGAACAGGCACTTGCATGAGAAGCATTTGGAGCAGAGACTTTTTACACTACACAGTGGGGCCCGTAGTGGGTTAAATTTTAGTTTTGAATAAAATCACATTCTCCCCACTTGTCTCTAATTCTCTATCAGAAATTAAAGCTGCTGCTTATGGGGCCCACTTTTGGAAGTAAGGTTCTGTTTTTACAGGGTTGATCCAAGAATATCATCGTGTCCACATTTTGTGTTGTATCAGGTAAACCTTTAGACAACATGGATAGTGCATTTCGATTTTCCCAAAACTGTACATGAATCCCTTACAGAATTTCCATTCTCATGTATAGTCCAAAGGCATTGGACTATACTGTACACGTGTTAACTACTTGCTCTCTTGTAGCTATTTATAATTCGTAGATGTATACTGCACATTCCCAATGATAAAATAAAACATAAAACAGTTACTACAACAATATATCTATAGCATTTTTATTAAACTTCTAAATAAATGTAACAGATCTAAACTCAAAAGTAGCTAGAATATAAAACAAATTAAAAAAAATCTTTGCCATATGCATACTCCTAAGATTGAATAATCAACTGTACACGCTTATGCATATAATTATATCTAAAACCGCTTTTTGAACGCAACAGCCAATTGTTGTAAGCTCTAAATACACAATGCAAACATTACTTTGGTGTATTATATCAAATAGCTGAAGTACATCTATATAACAATCATAAAGGATGGCTTGTGATACAATTAAATGAAGTGCACTGTAAAATCAAGTTCGTTTGGAAAGCTGCAGCTTTAAAATACTGTTGCCATATTTTTTTTTTTTACCTATGCCCCTCCAGAGCCTAGCTTTGTGCCTTTAACTTTGCTGACATCATGGTTCTGCTTAGCTGAAATGGTGAGCTCTGCCCCTCCAAGATTGCAGCTTCCTGCTGATTCAGGGGTAGCTGCAAATCTAGCAGAACCAAGATGTCAGCAATTCCAAGGCACAAAGCTAGGCTCTGGAGGGGCATAGGTAACAAAAAATATGCACCGTAATTTTTTAAAGCTGCAGCTTCCAAATGGAAATAACTTGATTTTACAATGTGCACTTATCCTTTAAGAAAACGCAGACCCTCCCTTTATTTGAAACCATTTACACATGCTTCATATAAAAACAGATCTATACACTGGGTCTTATTTAATAAGGCATTTCCACCATCAATCATCATCCTTCATCCCTCAATACAGCCGTTTTCGTTTAGTTGGTTGAACCTCGACTCGGTTCTGAATCGGATAAATATCCTGAAGGTCAGGAACCACAGGCACTTTCATCTGGGAAAACCACAATGTTTATTTTCAGTTATTCTAATGTAACTATTCCCTACTTAATAAATATAGTAGTAAGCTTTTATTGCATTATTTTATAAAACACATGCAAATGAAAGCTGCAGTCAAAAATTCCACTACAATCTGTGTTTTTAGGTTAGATGCAATTGTCTGTTAAGGCAGATTCTCCACAGACATTGCACAGGAACGCAGTGTACAACAATTATATGCACCGCCCCAGTAGCCTATTTTCCCCATGCAAAAAGCCTATTCCTGTATGCTATATTTTTGTGAGCAATATTTAAGATAATTCCGATTGCAAACATGATCCTGCCCAGTAACATCAGCAGGTAAATTTGCATGCTCCACTCTCATTACATCAATTCGACATTTTCATACATAATGTGGGACATATTGCTACATAAAAATAGTAATAATAGTATACATTGCATTATTGACCGCTTTGCAATACATACTAGTTGTTCTGTTAAGGTATTATCATCATCACTGTCTACCCAGACGGCTCCTTTTCTTTGACGTCTTTGGCCTTTTAAAAGGAATAGGAAAGGAGGAGAAGGTAGTTAAATATTTACTTAAGGTCATGTCCACCCCATTTTACAACTTGTTTTCTGTATTTAGGCTCCCTCCCCCAACCCAAACGCTATAGTATTTTCACCAAACACCCCTGAGCACTACTTACATCACCTCGTTCCCCCACGATGTGTAACGCCTCTGCTTGCATGAAACTGCTTGCGGCTGTGCAGATCGACGGGGGCAAAGAGGCCCTATAAGTATAGATGCGGAGTGTTTTGGGTGAAACTACTAGGCGTTTAGGTTGGGGGAGAGAGCCGCTACACTACATTAAGGATTTTGTGCTAGGGGGAGGGGAGAGAGAGACAGGATGGAGAGGGAGGGGGAAGGAGGAGTCTGCACTGAGCATGAAAAATTCTCCCGGGAGAAGAGACAGACTCTGCAGTGCTCCTGGTGGGCAGTTTTTTTGGACCTTGGGGGGGATTACTGGAGAACCATTGAGCTGGGATTGTAAGGTAAGATTTATTACACTACACAGTGTTTTTGGGGTTGCATGCCCTTTAAACATGTTTTGTCCTTAGTATTTTGACTTTTGGACATTCAAATCAACATTATACGCCTCAACCTCCTTTAATAACCCAGAGAGGTGAAGTACTGTGAGCTATCTGTACCCTCTATATAGCCAACACAAATCTTTTTTTCCACTAAAACTTAAAGCTTGTGTTTTAAAGTTTTAAAAGGGGAACGTGGTCTCCAACAGTGATTTAAATTAAGCCATTTTCCTACCTTTAAAACAAGCCATCAACCACCGCTCTACTGCTCCACAGCCCAAGATATAAGAAATGACTGGACAGAAAGTTTGATGGTGGGAGGCTGACATATGACTTCCTAGCTTCCCTCACAGTGTCGCTCGGTGAGCACAGCCTCAGTACTCCCTCAGTGGTGTGGGGAGACAGAAGTCCTCCTCCTCTTTGGCTGTGTGAAGCCCTCACAGAGTAGGTTAGGGAATCTACAGCCCTTCTTTCCCACTATGCGAAAACACCTTTTCAGGCATTCTCACTCTGGCTGAAAAGGCTGTTTCCACATAGGTTTTCTCTGGGGGGGATGTCTGAGTGGCCCAGGGCACCCACGAGTGTGTGGGGCTTATTGCCCATGGGTCACAGGGCTTAGGCCCCCGCAAGTGGGCATGGCACATGGGGCTGTAAGAGAATGGGCCATGGGGGGGTGCCTGCCACTGGAGGGACCATGGGGTCCATGAGTGCAAAGTGGAGGAGAGACAGCAGATTGACTGACATGGTTTAAGAGCAGAGTGCAGATCGCTCTCACAAACACATAGTGGGGCCAGTAGTGGGTTAAATTATAGTTTGGGGGGCGGACATGCCCTTTAACTATGTAATGTCTAACAAGTGTATGGCCAGCATTAGGTGCATCTGATAGAGGTAGTCAGATAGAAATTGCATGAACGGAGATTTTCAATATAAACTTTGTGATATCAAACACAATTTTCTCTTTGCTCCATATAAAACTTCCTAGATATTCCACAGGAGAAGCTTGACAATATTACCTGAATACTAAGTTTGAATCTGCGGAAGTTGTGTTGCTGTAGTATTTCCTGCTCCTGAGTAAAGCGACTATACTGGATGTCCAAATTCTCTAGAAGATTCTGAAATTGAACAGTGGCCAAAGACTGGTCCTTTGCAGCCTGTTTCCTAATGGTTAAGAACATGGATAGATAGTAAACACAGAATATCGCTTAGCAACTTTTTTTTTTTTTTTTTACACAGCCATTTAAATATATATCACAATGTCTACTGTTCCTGATGGCCTGCTTGCTGCTTGAACTGTCCTCCACTTAGGAGTCCCTAAATATTAAAGGACAATTCTACTCACCTCCCCCTCGATCCTTTCCCCCCACTCACCTCTGGGTACTTTACAAAAGTCCTGCACTACTTATTTGTAATCTCCTTCGTCCCTCTGGTCCGATCCTGCCCACTGGCACTTTGAGCGACAGGCCACGATGCAGCCAATGGGAAGACGCGCTCTGCAAGGAGGCGTGTCTTCCCACTGGCTTCCTGACAGTGCCAGTGGGGAGAATCCAACCGGAGCGACGAGGGAGATTCTGACAGTGCCAGTGGGGAGAATCCAACCGGAGCGACGAGGGAGATTACAAATTAGTAGTGCAGGACTTTTGTAAAGTACCCAGAGGTGAGGATTTAGCGTTTTAGGTCCTCACCCTGGGTACTTTGCAGGAGTGGGGGGAAAGGATCGAGGGGGAGGTGAGTATAATTGTCCTTTAATATTTGAAATGGTAAACCTCAAGACACTTTGGCCTAAGGATTGATAGAAGCAATTTCAGTGACATTTTATTAATTGAAGTACCAAATACCTGAATGAATTAGGACTTGACTAGCTTTCAAATGTTAAATAAGATCTGATTGGTTGGGGGAAAATTAGCACCATTTTTAACGATAAGAACTTTTATTGAATCCCCCTGTTAGTGCGTTTCATGTTATGTAATGATGTAGGCAGGATATATACAAGCACGCACTGCAGATACTGAAAGACAGTAAGTGCAGGTGGCGGAGTTGATTTGAAGCCTGCCAAGGCAAGCAGCATTCAGCAGTGTATTGTGTGTGCCCGGGGGGGGGGGGGGGGGGGGTTTGGGGGTTGGGGGGGGGTGCTAGGTGCCAGTAACAAATCTTGCACGGGGTGCTATTTATCCTAAGGCCGGCCCTGCCTGACCACAATGGTATAGGGCACTCAACTATTTCATAACAAAAAAAATATTAAGGTCTACCATGCAGAGATGTCAAATCAAAAGCAGAGTACAACAAATCATGTTAATACATACCATAAATGCCTTAAATGCATTAAAGTGGGCTGGGTACGTTTCTAGAACTAGGGATACTTTCCGATTGCAATTTGTAGTAAGGAATCTATTCTCCCCCCCCCCCCCCCCCATTTTTAGCTGGTTTTTTTTTTTTTGCCTTCCTTGGAGCAACTGTTAAGTAGGGTTAAAGAGGCAGGTATAAAGGATGGGCTATATTGATTTATTTCTTTATTCAGCTCAATCACTATGTTACACAGTATTGTAAGTTGAATAAAGACATATGTCCATCTAGTCTAACATTTTAGCTTATCCCAGAACATTGATTGAGACTGGGAAGGGAAAAATAAACCAGTATGAAGGTGAAAAAGCATCCTTCCAGTTTCCAAATGGCAATTGAAAAGATCCCTGGATAACCAAAACTATATGTATTAATACCAGTTATTTTGTAAACTTATCCAGCCCACTCTTGAAAATATCAACATTTACTAATTAAAAATGTATTTTCTTTAAATCTTAAAAGAAGTCTGTGTGTCCTCTGAAAATGATCTATTGGTGAACAATGCACCAGGCAGTTTATTGTACAGCCCATCAATACATTTGTATAACGTGATTATATCTTCTCGCTAACACGGCTTCTGCAGTGTAAAAACACCTAGCTTGTTTAATCTGTCCCCAAAGTCAAGCCCCTCCATTCCCCTTATTAATTTTGTTGCCCTTCTTTGAACTCTTTTAATTTCCAAGATGTCCCTTTTATATATGAGGATTAAAAACTGCACAGCATATTTTAAATGAGGTTTTACCAGTGCTTTGTAAAGAGGAAGAATAATATGTTTTCCCTTGAATCTTTCATTTAAAGTACTGGGCCATTTAAAGTATAGGCAGCCCAAGATTTTAACCCCTATATGTCTTACCTTACATTTGTCAACACATCAGAAAACACACACCTTGATCTCAATACACACTTCTATGTCATTTATAAATATTTAAAAGAGTAGTGGCCCTAGTACAGAACCCTGAGGCAAGCCACTTAGAGCATTAGTCCAGAAAGATGAGGCTCTATTGGCAACCACTTTTTGTACGTGACCAAATTAAAGGAGAAATTCAGTGCAAATACATATACTTTCAAGAAAAAAAGGAGTATTTTTCCATTCTAATGACTTTAACCTGCCCATTCATCATTTTGTCTGTGTATACATAAATGCTTTCAAAATACCAACTTCCTGTTTTCATTTAAGCATTGTCAAATGTGCCCTAATACAAAATAATCTGAATCCTTTAATGGTCTACTTTAAGTGGGCTGTGAATTCGAAAGAGTGGTTTGACCTGAACCTATTCCTGTGTCAGTCACTATGTGGGTTTTACCTACCAGTCCTGGGACTCAATCCACGAAGCCAGATATTGTCGCACCTCCATAGGAAGAACATCATAGCTGTAGAGTCCCAGAACCTTCTCCTGGAATTGACCAGTCAGCTTTAGAAGAGCAGTCCACTGGCTCATGGTCGTGTTTGGTAAATATGCCTGTACAGAAGATGAAAAAAGGTGAAAATATGCGACTTTACCAAATGCAACAACAAAACATAGTCAGAAACCCTTTCAGGCTTCAAAATCAATTATACCAAATCTGAAGCATTGGCTCTAGGAACACACACCCAAAGAAATTGCATACATTTGTATCCTTTCAGATGGGCTGAAACCTCAATCAACTATCTGAGAATCACACTCCCTAGAAACATAGAACAACTACATGCAATAAATATCACCCCTCTATTAAAAAAAATCTCAGACACATTGTTAGCTTGGAAACAGTTTCCTCTCACATTTACAGGCAGAGCAATCTTCATCAAAATGAACATTTTCCCCAAACTATTGTACTTCCTTCAAACATTACCATTATACGTAACAAGACAGGATGACAAACGATTACACAATGAACTCCGCAAATTCATTTGGCAAAACAAACCACCATGAATCAACTTACATATTTTAACTAAACCAAAAAAACAAAGGGGAATTGCTCCCTCAACATCAAACTATACACAATTGTAGCACACTTATGCATAGTAAAAAACTGGTTAAGTGAAACCCCTACTCATACTGACACTGCCTTGGAACACCAACTCAGCCCCCAATATTCTCTCGCAGCTATCCTGGATTTGCCAGAAGAGGTCAGAACCAGAACTTTCAACTTGGAAAGCCAGGGGCAAGGCCAGATCTCTACTTGGAGTGAATAGACACAACTCTATCTGGATACCATTCATTAAACACCCAGGTTTTCAGGGAGGGAGAGCCCATCCGATTTTCACAACTTGGCACAGAGGGGGAATACAAAAGATAGCAGACATCATAGATAAAGACACCAGACAACCTTTCTCTTCTATTCAGGCCAAATCTTAATTCTCATCCTTCAACCCCAATTTGTTCCATTAACTACAAGCAGACATCCCACCCTGTGACATCATGCAGGGGTGGGGTGTGATGTCACACAAGGCGTGGCCAATGATTTAGGGGTAGTGGGAGGTGGGGTTAGGGAGGGATTATGGGTATTCACCGGGGCATTCCGTGGGCATGCCCGGGGGGGGGCTCAAGTCTCCTCTCAAGTCCGGGAGTCTGGGGTGGTCTCACAGGAGTGCGGGAGACCACCCCAGAATCAGGGAGACTCTGGGAGGGGTGGGATACCTGTACAAGCATGCAGCTTCGCGCACAAAATACTTACTGGCATAATCCTCTGGATAGTCTATTATCATCCCCTGGCCCATTTGCTAACAAACTCTCAAACTACAAAAAATTTTATAGACAATGAAGGATCAGCCTTCTCCCAACAAAAAAATATCCAAATGGAAGAAGACACACTTTTAGCAGCTTTAAGATATCAGTTAAAACTTCTACCTGCCGCATCATATAATGAAATCTCACTAAAAATTTTACACAGAGGATATATCTCTCCTCACAGATTGGGTCTTAAAGGCCAACTTAACACACCTTGCCCAAAATGTCCTTTTTCACTGTCTACACAAATTCAAACTTTTTGGTCTCAAGTAATACAATATACATCTCAGTACCTACTAAACTACATTCCCCCCACTCCATTGTGGGCACTCTTCAGACACATAGAAACCTTAAAAATAACAACAGGAGCTAGAAAGTTATTATTATATATCTCAGCAGCAGCTAGGAAGGCTATTCTACAATTTTGGACAGACACATTACACCATCCACTGTCCCTCTTCCGCATGGACTGGGACGAAGCCACTCTAGACAAAGAGAAGAGGGTTAAACTATTTTTTATAGTTTGATAGATATTCTCCCACAATCTATAAAACAAATTGGCACAATTCAGTCAACCCTACTTGCTACTATGGGAGAACTGTTCACTGTTTTCATAAGGTGTTCAGCTAAGGGGGTAAAGACTATGGTGAACAATCATTCACATTTTCTTCTTTCCCTTTCCCCCACTCCCCCAACATACCTCCTATCTCTACCACTAAATAACTTACCTAAATAGTCACTAATCCTGCCCTCTCTAATCCTATCCTCCACTAACACGTCTGCCCTATTCAATTGGAAACTATAAGGTCTCTAAAATTCTACATCATTGCAATTCTCAAGGATGAAATTTTCACCTTAAGAAAGGATGGTGTAACAGCGAAACATTGGACTATCAATAAAACACTTTACATTTTCATAAGCCCTGTGAGTGCAGAACTCCTTATTTTGTGATCTTAGATTGCAGTTTTTGCCTTCATACTGGGTTGTTTTGGGGTTTTTTGCCTATTCTCTGATCAATTGTTAAGTAGAAACATTACATTAGCAGGCAAAAAAGGGATGGACTAGATGGACTTGCAATGCTGGGGATTTGGTTACTTACAATGTTTTATGCATAATAACATACTGTCCATATTAAAGGGCATCTACCGCCACAAGAACAAATGATATTATGAGGACACCCCCAATACTTAAAGAACAGCTGTATGGTTGTTGCTCCAATCCCCTTTGCGGCCTAGGGCCTAACCAATAAAAAGATCTCTATGAGAGGCTCCTTTACTCATTGGATAGATTTCAGACAGAGGTGGGGTGGAGCGTAGACAATACAGTTGTCCTTTACTTACCTCCCCCCATGTCCCTAAAGATTCATCCTGATCTTTGCCAGCCCCAACTGAAGGGTTTGCAAAATGCAGATTTCATTGTGTTCTGGTCTTAACAGGTGGAACCCCTTGTCAATGGATTTAAAGTTTTGGGGTTTTTTGCAGAAGTGTCATCTCCCAGCATTCCCTACTGCAAAGAAATAAAAGTCTCATCCACAAATGCCAGTCCCAGAGAGAACAGCTGCAGCTCCCCCAGGACTAGTTCCTACCTTTCAGCAGCACGAGACAATTCAGCTCTTTCCACTGAGGAAGTGAGTGTTCATAGAGAGAACCAAAACACACACAGTCACCTAGCGATTGGACCCACGATGTGTCAATCTTTCACCACAAACCAAACTGACACCTAACAGGGGGCTGGGTAACACGAAAGGCGAGACCACACTAGTCCCGCCCAATTTTTGTACAGCCTATTAGGGGAGCTGCTTAAGTTTAATGTGTAAAGTGTTTGCTCGAGGCCCAGCAGGAGGCGGGGGAACGAGAGCAATTCTCCTTTAGGCCTAGCCTATTTCCCAGGTATGACGTTTAATAAGTAGGCGGGGCTTGCTAAGATTGACTAGGGAGAGTTTAGCTCCCAACCGTCCCGTTTTCGGCGGGACTGTCCCGTTTTTGGGGTCCTTTCCCGCTGCCCCGGCAGCCCCTCTCTGTTCCCGCATTGCCCCGTTTTTTCCCGGGCGTCTGGTACATTTTTAAAGGTAAAAACGCTAAACCGGAAGTTCACTAGCAGGCTTTAGGACCCTGCAGTTGGAGACTCCCAGTCCTGCCTGCTGGGGGCGGGGCTATTAACAGAACGGAGCAGCTGGGGATTCAGCATGGAGTGGGAGGAAACTGCAGAAGAAAAGGTCGAGACTGTTACACTGCAAGTTAATCTGCACAGAGTTAGATAGTACACAGCACACAGTTAAATACAGGCACTAAGGGTTAGTTAGGGGGTGCAGTGCCTGCAAAGCTAGATACAAGATGGTAATGCTCAGTCATATCTAGTCAGTAGTGTGCCCTGGGCCTGGGGGGACAAAACTTTGTGTAGTATATCTGTATGTGTGTGTATCAGTGCATGTGTGTGTAGTGTGTATTAGTGCATGTGTGTAGTGTGTGTCACTATATCTGTGCGTGTCAGTGCATGTGTGTAGTGTGTGTCAGTATACATGCATGTGAGTGTAGTGTGTGTCCAAATATCAGTGTATATGTGTCATGTTTGTAGTGTGTCAGCATATCCGTGTTTGTGTGTGATGTGTGTCTGTATATCAGTGTATGTGTGTGTCATGTATGTTGTGTGTGTGTCAGTATATCTGCGTGTGTGTCTCAGTATATCAGTGCATGTGAGTCTTGTGTGTGTCAGTATATCTGCATCTGTGTGTCAAAGTGCATGCTGGTGTGTGTGTGTCTCAGTATGTCAGTCAGTGTATGTGTATCAGTTTGTGTCCATGTATGTGTGTGTCTGTATGTCAGTGCATGTTTGTGTGTCATATGTGTGGTTAAGCGTATGTATGTGGCAAAGATAAAGATATAGGTTGACACAGGCAGACAGATAGATGGATAAACAGGTAGATAGATAGACAGGTAGGTAGACAGACAGACAGAAAGAGATAAATGAATATACAGGTAGATAAAAAGATGCAGATAGACAGGTAGACAGACAGAAAGAGATAAATAGATAAGATAGACTGGTAGGTAGATTGACAGAAAGAGATAAATAGATAAGATAGACAAGTAGGTAGATGGACAGAAGGATAGATAGACAAATGGGTAGACAGACAGAAAAAGATAAATAGATATACAGACCAGGCTATAAAAATAGATACAGACAAACACAAATAAACACTGATATTAGCATACTGGGTAGTGGCATATGCATATTTTAAAAAGTGTCCTCTGTTTAATGGGGTTTATCTTAAAATTGGGGGCATAACCTGTGGAGTGGAGTGGTCTAAGAAAACAGGCGTGGCCTAATAAAAGTCGGCGTGGCTAAATTTTGCCGCGGACGTGCAACTCGCTCTCCCTTTTACTGTCCCTCTTGTGTTTTCAAATGTTAGGAGGTATTCCACCTCATTTAAAGGGATTCCTGGCCTTTCCATGGTTCTTACTTTGCAGTTCACAGGCTGCTGCCCCCAACCACACACACACACACCTTGTTTTCTAGCCAGTCGCTCACATTAGAAAAAAAATTACACTTACATTACCTATCCTTTGTTTCCTCTCCTCTGTGCTTACCTTCCCCCATATTACTGTGCAGTGTCTCAGCAGCATTACAAGGTCAGGTGACCCCTTCACCTCCTGGTATGTAGCATCTACAGGACCTGATAAGACCACCCACCTTCTTTTAATGTTCCAGTTTCTACACCCCTCTTCTCCCTCCTGAATTCTCTCACACACAACCCAGCTTCTCAAAACTGCGTCCTGCCACAGACAGTACATCAAAGCTACTACTGCATAGTAGCACGCTGATTATAAGGATATTATTTACATTTTAGCCACATAGGGATCAATGGAAATGGTGTGTTATAAGGATATAACCCACCCCTTCCATGGATCCCTATGGGGATAAACTGTAAATAATATCCCTATAATCGCGCCGATAATAACACGGAAGTACCTCAAAGCCATTACCCTTTCATCTTCAGCCGGGTGTGTGTGAGGGAATCCAGGAGGAAGCAGGAGAGGTGCGGTCTAAGCTGTCCGGAGCACTGAAAGAAGCAGGTGGGTGGTCTATAATCAGGACCCGTGACTGCCAGGAGGAGAAGGGGTTAGCTGACCCTCTAATGCCTGTGCAGAAACAACACACTGACACGAGGCAGGAGAGGAAAGAAGGATCGGTAAAGAGAGAGAGAGAGTGTGTGTGTGTTTTAGCCTGTGAACGTATACAGCAGCCTGTGGACTGCACAATAACCATGGGTTTGTTTATAAATGAGGGAGGGGTGGGTTATAATGGATAATGTACCCCCTACTGTAAATTCATATGGATATTAGAAGGCACCTCGGAGTTCCGTGTCCTGTATAAAAGACACTCGGCCTCCGGCCTCGTGCTTTTATATGGTCACGGAACTCCTCTTGAATTCTAATATCCTTATAATTTACAGTAGGGGGTACATTATCCACTATATTATGCCACCGAGGAGTTCCTGACCATATAGAAGCACGAGGATGTAGGCCGAGTGCTTTTATACAGGGCATGAAACTCTGAGGTTAAGTAAATCCATGTAATACATAAGTGTGATATTATATAATGGTAAAGCTGCAGTGGTATATATCCTTATAAAAATCACTCAGCTATGACACTATGATTTATTTGTTATATCCCATTGCCCCTCCCATTCAAGTGTTTATGACTGAACGATGACTTAGTGTTTTGCAGTGTTGAATGATCCTGCTGGAGCTGCTTCCTGTCACTTCATAACCAATGTTATCTCCTTCTTCACAAAGATTGGTTTAACCGGATAGCTGCTGGGCTGGGATGTTCCTTTCTACTGAGTTTAAGTTAAGTAGGTAGCATGAGGGGTTTAAATATAGGTGGGAATAGGGACAAGGCTAGAATTTACAATGCAATTGGGGTGAAGGAATCAGAAACTTATGTATTATAAGAAATAATGCGCTCCTTCACAGGAAGGACCAAGCCGATGCTTGGCTCTTCCTTTACTTTCCAATAGCAACAGCAATTAACTATTTATATACTTAAGGCCTTACTATATAAATTAATAATACAGGGAGGGGGAGAGACAGGGGAAGGTGCAGTGGAATACAGGAAGTCACTCAGTGACGCACCTCCCCAATCTAAACCCACAGCCTTATAATAAGATTATAACTTTCTCCATGGTAAATTAAATGAAATATTAATGCAGAAGTATGGACTAGTTTAAAGGAATAGTTCACTTAAAAAGTGAACTTTTTCTTAAAGGGTATGTCCACCCCCAAAACTAAACTTTTACCCACTACTGGCCCCACTGTGTAGTCTTGAAAAATCCTTTCCTTACATCCCTGCTCCAAATGGCTGCCCTGCAATGCCTGTGTAAAGTCCCAAAAAATGAAGAGTAGGAGCCTGGTTGTGTCCCATAATGTTTCTGCCTCTTGCCTCTCCTCCGGGAGAAGTTTGACATGCGCAGTGAAGCCCTCCCTCTCCCTCCTGTTTTACTCTCCCTTCCCCTAACTCACAATCCCTTTTCTGTAGTGTAGCAGTCCCTATCCCACCTCCAAACGCTATGTTTACATGTAAAAAAAAAGTTCACAACATTACTTACTTTACTTCATTCCCCCGGCGTCTTGTAATGCCTGCAGCCACTGCCTCTCAGCCAATCACGGACGCGGCTGCAGGTGTGGCCCCCTGCTTGCAGTTCCAGCAAGCAGAGGGACGAGAATGAGGACTGGGTGAATGAAGTAAGTAAGTATTGTTAGGATCTTTTATTTTTTACATGTAAACATAGCGTTTGGGGTGGGAAAGGGACTACTACAATATATGAAAAAGTCGATATGAGGGTGGACATGCCCTTTAATGTATTGATTTAAGCCTAGGAGGTTAAGGACCTATGCCTTACCTCCCGATACACCGCCGCAAAGCTGAAAATCTCAGACCGCTTCCTGGTTCTAGTCTACTATAGCACGCATTATCACGCATGCCTGCACTGCTGTAGTGGATTAGAACCAGGAAGCGGTCAGAGATTTTCAGCTCTACAGTTTTGGATGGTACGAAAGGTAAATATCTCTTACCTTTGTCCCCTGCTCCTAAGATATTGATTGAAGAACAGAAGGTGACGCATAGCTCCTTAACCTCCCAGGCTTCAATCAATACATTAAAGGAAAAGTTACATTTTGCAGTGAACTATTCCTTTAAATAGGGTCTTAGACCAAGATAGCAATAAGAAAAGTCTCAACACAGACCAATCTAGGAAAACTCATTTATTAGAGAATTTAAGGTATCATCAAATAATGGAATGTTTTCATGCTAATTTAAAATCCATCAGTGATCGTAGAAATAAATTGTCTGTGCACATACAAAAAGAAATTGTGTGCTCCACAGCCAGCAGCAGTAATGTTCCAGCAGATTTTTGTGAGTGCACCACTTTAACCTATGTGCGCAGGCCTGCAGAGTTGTGTGCACATGCACAAGGGCACAGCATGTGAAAATAAAGAAACCAAGCCTAAATAGAGGTTGGGGGGTTCGACACCAACTGTCTGCCATGTACAATGCTGTTTTGACACCTTACTCTGGGCGTTCCTATAACACCTCTTAGCCACTATCCAATCCCGCCCTTAACACTTGGCTGTGATATGCTAATTGGGATTTTCCAGGGTACATAATTGCCACAGATTCTTGTACAAGTCATTCTGAATTGAGAAAGCCAGTCGGATGACTAGCGAAACGTCTTCGAGAACTAAACTTCAAGTCCAGTTGATCTAATTGAATACAACAGATATCTTGGTAAAATCTTTCAGATAAATTTAAACCTGTTGGTAGACTAGTCCTGGATTGTATGTAGGATCATTAACTTTCCGACAATAAAAGGGGCACAATGTGTTCTTGTGTGGGACATGACCGTCCGCCCATTTAAAGGCTTCGTTTCTAGCTTTCTATAAAAAAAAAAAAGGTATACCGGTACACAATATCTTTAAGTTCTTTCATAGAACCTAAAATTGAATGTTTCTCTTCTACCTAAAATTGAATGGCAGCAATGGACCCTTTATCTACATTGCAGCTTCTAGGAATTATCCTGGGTTGACAGGGGTGGGCAATTAAATTTCACAGGGGGCCACATG
This sequence comes from Hymenochirus boettgeri, assembly GCA_019447015.1. Lineage (NCBI taxonomy): Eukaryota > Metazoa > Chordata > Amphibia > Anura > Pipidae > Hymenochirus > Hymenochirus boettgeri. The sequence goes on along the minus strand of CM033470.1, from coordinate 268,284,251 downwards.
AGAAAATTAGAATGTCCAGACCAAAAGGTTCAACTCAATTCTCATTATAGAGACTGCAAAACTGGATTTTAAAAAAAAGATTAAATTGATTTCCCCAGTTTATTTTCGATTTTTTTTAAAAAGATCAGTTTTTTTTTATAAAATAAACAAAAATAAAATGAGCCAATTCTTTTTAACAAATTTTGCTTGTTAATAAACCTTGTCTTTCTTTCACTGATTTCTCGCTGCAGCTGTCAGTCTTCTGCCTTCCAGCTACTTGGCAGCCAGGAGCATTACAGCTTTGACCTTGAGAAAGTTCACATAAGACCAAAACATGTAGGACAAACCACACCAATAAATAGCATCTATTTGCACCTAAAGATGACTATCCTTGTTTCCTTGTAAACTCTACAAGTTTATATGCAAAACCTTGACCTAGATAGTGAGCTGCAATTCTTATCTACAATGGGACTACTGTATGGGAATTCTGCTGTCCATTTAAAGGGCAACTATAGCTTGAGTCCTGTCCTGGGTTGGGGTGCGTTCTTTCGTGATGGCTCCCATTGGGCGCCAATTGTTATGGACTAAACTAAGTCCAGGAATTATCTGTTCCCTTCCAAATTGGTTATCAATTGATATAACAGTCTAGACTGGGAAGAAACTATAAAGAACACACTGACACGAGCTGTTCAGTAGGTAAAAAATGTTCCTTCTGATTTTATTGTTAGTTACAACGGGCTATAAGGTTGGGGTGGGGGTTGATTGGCACAATTAGTCTGGCAAGGGTCATTATATTTGCTGATTTAGGCTATTGTAGCTTCTTCTCCAGGAGTCGTCTGTGAAGCATCATACATCACAAATATTTGTCCTTGTGGGGAGAATCCTCTTGTACATTCATCTAGCAGAGCTAAGCGTATGATATCTATGTTTATCAGTTGAGTAGGAAAACAAGAGCTGAGCATATCATATAATATTGAATCATCAAGGTTAGAAGAATAAAACAACCGAAATATAGTAATGAGACAGTAAAATAACATTTTCTTTCATGTAATTAAAACTAAAGCTTAAAGCGATAGATATATGGGATATATGTTTCCTTAACAGTCCCCCCTAAAATGTTTATTTTGCTGTCCCTACCTAACAAGGACTATCAGAGTTGCCCCAGAGGGAGTCCACCCTAGAGGTGGGTGTGGCTTTTCAGCTTGGCCTGGGGAGACCCGCGCAAGGCCAGGGACCAACCCTTCCAACTCCAATATCCTAACTATCCCTGTAGAGAATTGTAAGTGGAAAGCTCTGTAGGTTGCATGGGAGTGTAAGGAGACTCAGGAATAAAATCAGGTTCGTATTCATGCATTACAAACATTGGGACGGATACATTTGCAGCTTGTTTTGCTAGCTTCTTAATATATGGAATAAAACAACAAACTAAGAAAGAGACCAATATTAAAACTATCAATACAGTCACTCCTATCTGGGCCAAGGTTTTCTGCCACCCAGTCATCCATCCAAAATATTGGTCCCATGGGCTATTTATTCCAGAGTTCTTCTTTAATTCGATTGACAAATCTTCAAGTTTCTTAATAGCAAGAGTGACTTTACCATTTGGGCCAGTGTTATCAGGGATATATATCCTTGTTTCCTTGTAAACTCTACAAGTTTATATGCAAAACCTTGGCCTAGATAGTGAGCTGCAATTCTTATCTACAATGGGACTACTGTATGGGAATTCTGCTGTCCATTTAAAGGACAACTAAAGCCTCAAAACAATACAGAATCAGAAGGCAATCTTTAGCAATAGATACCATCCTCCTGATTCTGTATTGTTTTGAGGCATTAGTTGCCCTTTAAATGGAGAGTAACCCCACACAGTAACCCCCATTTCCTTGCCACCCCAGTTGTTGGGAAACTACAACTCCCAGCCTGCTTTAGGTGCTGGGAGTTGGCAGCTGGCGGTGGCAAGGAAATGGGGGTTACTTGTGTGGGGTTACTCTCCATTAAAGGGCAACTAATGCCTCAAAACAATAAGAATTGTTAAGGAAACTATATCCATATATCTATCGCTTTAAGCTTTGTTTTAATTACATGAAAGAAAATGTTATTTTACTGTCTCATACTATATTTCGTTGTTTTATTCTTCTAACCTTGATGATTCAATATTTATGATTGCTCAGCTCTTGTTTTCCTACTCAACTGATAAACATAGTACATACGCTTAGCTCTGCTAGATGAATGTAAGAGGCTTCTCCCACAAGGACAATATTTGTGATGTATGATGCTTCACAGCACTCCTGGAGAAGAAGCTACAATAGCCTAAATCAGCAAATAATGACCCTTGCCAGACTATTGTGCCAATCAACCCCCACCCCAACCTTATAGCGTTGTAACTAACAATAAAATCAGAAGGAACATTTTTTACCTACTGAACAGCTCGTGCAGTGTGTCTTTTTAGTTTCTTCCCAGTCTAGACTGTATATCAATTGATAACCAATTTGGGAAGGGAACAGATAATTCCTGGACTTAGTTTAGTCCATAACAATTGGCGCCCAACGTGGGCATCAGGCTCTGACTGACCCCAGCCGATGCCAGGACTCCAGTGACCAGCAGTGAACAGACGGAAACTGATCACTCCGGACACAGGTAAGACCTATGTTAATAGTTTCTTGCTTGTGTCATCTGTTACACTGTTGGACTTGGTGTCTATATCGGCTGTTAGCAGTTAGCAAAGACAGGTAATTTCTTGCATGGTGGCATTCCCATAACCTGTGAAGGAATATCTGTTGCCCGGTCTGTGTTTGTGGTCTGTGTTTTGTCTGGTTGAGCAGAACTCATTAAATAGAGACAGGATATGTGTATGTGAATATAGTGTTCCCTAACCGACTGATGCGTGTGCTGTGGTGGGGGCTTGGTGGTTTGTGGGTAATATTTCACATAAACATCCAGGACAGGGAAGGTCCTAGACCGATTGATCTACGTGGCTATCGGTGCGTGAGGACAAAGTGCTCCCTAACTGACGATTACGTGACTGTCAGTTCTGCGTGGTCCTGAAGAGCAGTAGAGAACTACGTGTGCTACTGTTGTATGTTGGGGTCATGTTCTGTAGTTGTTGTAACCCTTCCCAGGGTTTAGCCGAGATAGAACCAATTGTAATTCAGAGTTTACATTACTCAGGTTCTCTGTTTTTTTTAGAGTTAAATCGTGCTTCAGATTCTCCCACCATCCTGAGGGGGGAGGATATGTGTGTGTGAAGCTTTCCAGGCAGATAGTGGGGATATCCTGAGATTTTCCACTGAACGTAAAAATAAACTGAAAGTAATAATAAACTGTGTGAGATTTTACATAGTGTGATTCACCAACCAATACAAAGTAAATGCCTGTTAATTTCGTAGTTAATTCGTAATCATTGTCCCGTTTTCTGCCATTGCCATGGGTCAAAATAGTATTAAATCATATGAATGTGAAGGGGAAACTGCATTTACACTTATTCGCTCTACAATGGGGAGTAAATACGTAAAAAAGTATGTAAACTGCCAAACTATGTAATCTGTCAGTAACTGCTCCAAGATTACAACAGAACAGGGTTATATTTAAGGGATAAGGGGGGGATTTCGAGACAAAGGTCTCCTAGAGATGCAGAAGCATGGTTTAAAGTCTCAGGGAATTACATGAACATAACTGGTCTGAACAAAGAGTGATTGGTAAAACTGGGAAGATAACATATTTTACACAAGAGTCCCCCCTTCCCCTGTGTTCAGCCACCACCATATGAGGGTGCAAGGAGGGTCTTACTCCAGTACAAAACTAACGTTGAAGCCCCGCCATGAAGCACCACCTTGGCGCATCTTATGGATACCCTGTCCCCAATGGTGGCAGCCATTTTAATTAGCAACACCCTTCTTCATGGTGGCAGCCCTTAATTCATCCAGTTTGAGTACCATGCCCCTCCAAATAACCCTTTTATCAAGATTGTCCATCATCCAATCAGGTTGTCACTCCTATACCCAGTATTGACCACTACCGGCCAACTGTATTCCCTCCAACCACTATTAAGTCATTAGGAGATGATGAAGGGGTCACTCCTTCTAAATGGATGACTCCATCCACCGGCAACAGGTGGCCACAGGGAATTTACACGCCAAAAATGACATAGCTGACCAATCAAAAGACATTAGAAAACAACAGCCATAAGACAAAAGAAATAAGAAAAATTACAGACAGACAAGTCTCAGGTCAGATGTTCCCCCAGACCTAATCCTATCATGGTGTTAGGGGATGATCTGATATAGAAGTGACAGCAGTACACAGGGTGCAGTAGGGGGCGCTAGGCCTAGAAAAACCTACTGATAAGATTTAGAGCGTGAAATATCTAAAACAATAATCATCTAGGACCTTAGGGAAATGACACTTAAAACACCCAGAGACTACCGAACCAAGAGGGTTAGAGAACTCCGTACAGATGAGTTAGGGTCAGCAACATACCGCCTACAGGATGATACAGACTGGATGACTGTAGATAATGCTGAGTCCACCCCCCCTTCCATTCTTAGGTCCAAGTGTCAAAACTAGGGAATCAATCACCCACTATCCTGACAGACGAAGGAGGAAGACCTTGAGGGTGTCACTGTATTGAAATTATTGCGGGGAGGGTGGGAAGAAACATATAAAGAATTATGCTAGATTGCTCACCAATTACCCAGTTATAGAACGGACAGTGTGGTCCAGTTCATTGAAGTTCGAACTTCTGAAGAGATATGTTTTGCTTAGCTAGCATTATACGGACATTAAGAGACCAGACCTTTGTTGTTTGTGTGTGTGTTTATGTGTAACAGTTTATCTGCAAATTTGTTAATTTGCTGAGCTTTGCTTGGCTTGCGCTTATTGTTAAATTTCTTGCTACAGGATGGAAAGTTTCACAGCAAGGTGTACTGACCCAACATGATAAGTTCATTTAAAAGTATATTAAAGTGTTTTAATTCTAAGTTACAGGTTTCCCATGTGTGGAAAAATACTGAAACAAGGACTGGATACAGAAGTCCGAAAGAATTTTCCTGGAGGATTAGGTGATGCCGATGGCAATCCATGGTTTGATAATTATGGGTTGGATAAAAAGATGTATAATTCTTTATTGTGAGCTCTCTTAGTGAATTTTATTATAAATCTGATTATATTAAAAGTAAAGTTTAAATTTAGTTAATGCTGGCTTCACTTAGAATGTTTTCTATTATAAAGTAAGGTAAAGTTCTGTTGGGAAACTACAACTCCCAGCCTGCTTTAGGTGCTGGGAGTTGGAGGAGAGGACTAGCCTGTGTATACCGGTACTTAGTAATCCAACTGCCGTGCTCAATCAGCAATCTGACTCCACATCCACTGTTCTGGCACCTGACGTCACTACTCAGCACCAAGTAGTGATGTCAGCCACCAGAATTGTGGATGTGGAAGGGACAGGCAGTCGGATGACTGGATTATCAGGTAAGTGACCCAAGTATAAATCGAGGTTCGATTTTTAGGCTATTTTTAAAGCCTAAAAACCTTGACTTATACTCGAGTATATATGGTTCTACTTCAAGGAAAACATACTGCAATACATAAAATACAAAAAAAAATCCAGTGGTCCTCTAAAACAGAACTATTAATACTGTTTCACTAAAATTCTTTAACAGGACTTCTTAAGAAAGTATTTAATCTCAACTCATTTATTGAATCTCTAATGAGAAATGTAAATGATGAGTCCAGACGACTGTAGAAACACAAATACAATCAATTATCAAATTTTAGGATGTCAGTGTTAGAGACGTAAATTTTTTAAAAAGTATTTAAAACATTAAGATTTGTAAAACTCACCAGATATACAATTATGTCCTCGTGGGTAACCTTTAAAATGGTTAAGCTAATAATACTATGACATGTTACTTCTGGTTACAGTTACCACCCCTTAGCTGGTTAAAGTCCATACATTATCATTTTTGCAAACAGGGTCATAGCAACTTCTTACAAAATATAATTTCATCATATCTTCATGACTATTTTCAAAATGTTATTCCCTCTGTGGCACTTTCTCCTTGGATTAATGCTCTAAATGTAATATTGAAATAAAAAAAAAAATTTTTTTTTGAAAACTTTGTTTTTATTTTCTTCAGAAAATCATAAAAACATCCAATAACTAATGACAAGGAGCCAAAAGAATAAAATACAGTATTCGACATTTAGAGATTAAAAGATAGCAGCATTTCAGTATATTCTTGGTTTAGAGTCTGTAGTTGTTTCTGTTTTTCATGTGCACTTTGGGATATTTTACTGTCCATATAGTGAATAAGTGCTTTTACAGTTATTGTCTTCTTTCAAAGTTACTTATCCCCTGCAAGGATATGTTAGTCAATTATAGTTTTGACCACCCCACCTCTTTTATGATCCTAGATCAAATATATTAAACTTCAAGAGGGGGGGGGGGATAAGGGAGGAACCAAAAGACTCTCTATTACAGAAGCTGCAATTTGAGTACTGTATATCATTGTCTGTGATCTAACAATAAATCATATAATATAATATGAACATCACTGCTTAACTTTTATATATAGAGTAGAGAAAGCAGAAAGGAAGAGAGAAAGAAGAGAGGAAGGAAAGACAGAAGAAAAGGGATTTAAACCATAATATTGTCAAAAGCCAATCCGAGTTTCTCCATCTTTTATCAAATATACTTTATTGTAGATGAGTTGAGTGGCCAACCGCTCCGTTGTTATGATTCTCAGTATATTTACTACTGGAGCCCAGACTTTTGGAAACCTATCAATTTGGTCTAATACCATGGCTGTTAGGTATTCCATGGATCTTACTTCTGATATTGCTTGTAATAGATCTGATTTAGTGGGGGGTTGTGGCTGTTTCCAAAATCTAGAAATTAGATGTCTCATAGCCACCTGTATATAGGTACACAACTTGATGGCATTCTTGGAAAGCCTTTTCAATGGGAGACCGAGCAACCAATGTATCGGGTCAATAGGGGTGTTGTATGCAAACATATTCAGGATCAGCTTGGAGGCCTGGTTCCATATATTTGTTATAAATGGGCAGGTCCAGAATATATGAACCAGGGAACCCTTCTCCCCACACCTCCTCCAACACCTGTCAGTCGTATCTGGCCATATCCTATGCAGTTTTTCTGGTGTATAATACCATTCCAAAATCAACTTATAAGCATTTTCTTTGTATATCACGCATATGGACGACCTAGATGCCTGTTCCCATATCGCCCTCCACTCTTCCGTAGTTATTTGTCTGTTTAGGTTCTGTTCCCAATGGGTCATATATTTATGTATAGGTTTTTGGGTTGTGGTGGGAGGAGAATTTAAGATATTGTAGATTTGGGATATTAATTTCTGCTGGATGGGGCCTCTTCTCACTATTTGTTCGAAAACAGTTTTTGGTGGGAGGTTAAGTCCCTTCACATATGAGCTGATATAGTGAGTGTGTGTAGATAAGTATAAAACATTTTGTTAGGTAATTTCTTTTTCGATACTAGTGTGGCAAAGTCATTGTACGGGTAGTGGGGTCCACGTGATCTTCTATTGTTGTGAGTTTGGCTTTTGTCCATATTGTTATATGATGGGTATGTAGACTCGGGGGAAACTCAGGATTCCCGACTACCGGGGTTAGAGTTGAGATATCTGCTGTGAGCATTTGTGATTTCCATAGTCGTTTCCAGATTGATTTGGTCGTGCACATTGGTCCTAGCATTTCTGCTTGTTTGGAGTGGTGTTTAAAGTCGGTGGTTTGTAATAGGAGTGTTGCTAGATGTATAGGGAGCATCCAATCCTGTTCTAACTGTGTCCATAAAGCTCCGGGGTGACTATTGAACTAATATCTGTTGTATTCAATTAGATCAACTGGACTTGAAATGTAGTTCTTGAAGACGTTTCGCTAGTCATCCGACTGGCTTTCTCAATTCAGAGAATTGAGAAAGCCAGTCGGATGACCTGGATGAATGAGAACCTTCACAAGCATATTGAACCAATAGTCTGTATGACAAAGTTGTGCTGCTTGGTAATATTTAGTCATGTTGGGGACAGCCAGGCCTCCTCCCAGCCTCCCAGACGAAGAAATAGCCAGGTACAGTGAAGTCTCAGGATATAAAATCAATGACGATAAAACCGAAGCACTACCCATAAATTTATCACCGTCAAATACGCAAATACTTGACTGGGGAGGCGGCGTCTGCTTCGCCTTCAACATTCATGCCCCCACCGGGGCCCCGCTCCGAGTTCCCCACTTTGTATAGAAAAACAAAATGAAGAAGGAAGCATAAAACATCTAATGTCATATATCCCATTCTCGATATCATGGTTAATCATTTGTAGCCTGGCAACATTTAAGTCTCTTCCCCTCTTCTTTTGGAAATAGAACTATTTCACATTATGACAGAGCACATATCTTGGTACTGTTATTTATAATCTAAAGCATTGCGTACTATATGGTATCTATAAACACCAAAAAAGGGGAAAGGAGGGACCCAACTTCCTTTGGGTTACCAGGACATTGATATCTCTCTCATAGATTCCTTTCCACCTGTAGCCCTGTTATATCAATTATCCGACTTTTTTATACCTACTCACAGAAAGATTTAAGATATAGGGATTGAAAATTGGAGGTATTAAAAAAAACACGTTTTTTTAACTGGGATATAAGCAGATTCTTATCAGAATGCCTAGAGTTAGCACTTAGTGATCCCTCTATATTGGCACTAGTAGGTTTCCCCATTTCCATCATTTTAGAATTTGCTTTGGTATATCGGATTGTGTATAAAGGGAATGGTTAGATATAGGGGGTGAAGAGAAATTATTTCAGTAAATAGTCGTATTTACAATAGGTATGTATATTCATTGTAATATAACATTGGAATCTGCTTATCGGGTTTCAGCTATATTTCCTTCCAAAACATATTCAGATAACTTTTTCAGTGTCCTCTCTCCCATCCCGGCTAATATGCATTAACTTTAAAGACAGGGGCATTCAAAGTTCCCACTGCTGTTGTATGTTGTCTCACCCACTGCCTACCATGTAGCTACTGTAAACACCGTGTGGAGGGGAGAATTTAGGGTCCTCTAGATTATACCAACATGAGTGGCTTTCTTAAAATTTCGGGTTCCCCCCTATACATTATTACACCCACTTTCTGACACTTTAGCATACATTTGTTGAGAGAGTGGAAGTTTAGAAACTATAGGGGAGAGCTGTATTTTTACTGGAATTATAAGGAAATTCTTATCAGAGTGCCCAGAGGTAGAGCTTAGTGGTCCCTCTGTGTTGGCACTAGTAGGTTTCCCCATTTCCATCATTTAAGAATTTACTTTACCATTTCAAATACAGCAGAGATAGGGGTAGCGAAGCATAGACCGTGGAGAGAGGACACCGGGGTAAATGTCATCACATTAACATTAGTCACATATATACATTATAGTGTAGTATTAGGTTTAGGTATTAAGTTCAACTGGGTTTTCCCCTTAAGACAAACTCGAGGATCTTAAGGCATCGTTCCCCCTTGTTTAGTGCAATATATATTTGGTTTAACGGCCTAGATATTATGCATTAGGAGAACTGTATGAGGGAGAGTTTGTCATGGGCTCCCTAGGTCTTTTGGAATGAGATCCCATTGGAGATGGATCATGTGATGGGACATGGGTCCATGTATGTTGGGGTCTTTGTGGCATTGTAGGGAGACCCTTCCAGTCCGGTAGTGAGACATCTGGTAAATTGAGGTCTGCGCAAAAACTTGGTAGATCTTCTGGGTAAGTTAGGACATATGTTATGCCCGCTTGTCTGGCTATTAGCTGGAATGGGTATCCCCATCTATAGGGTATATTCTTTTCTTTCAGTATGAGTAGAAGTGGTCTCCGTTGTCTGCGGCGGACCAGTGTGGATGCCGCAAGGTCTGGGTATAATTGCACATGGGCACCCTCGTGTATGATATCTGAGAGGTTTTTATATTCCTTCATTATATCCTCTTTTTGGCTGTAAAAATGCACACTGCACTCTCGGTGCCTTAGAAAAGCCTTTCGGTCTAAAAGCACGGTGTACTCGATCCTGTTCGATTGCTCTGGGTGGGGCATGGCCCAAAATGGTGTTAAAGAGGGGTTGTATGGATTCTTTAAGCTCTGAGTCACTTATTGCCTCTAGGAGACCCTTTATCCTAATATTATTACATCTCCCACGGTTTTCCATGTCTTCTATATGCCGGTAAAGGGTCCGAATGGCTTTTCATTGGTCGCTTACAATCCCCATTAGTGAGTCCATTTGGTTACCCTGTTGTTGACTTTCCCCCTCCAAGTTCTCTACCCTATTTAGAACTGCCTTTAGGTTGTCCCTCAGGAATGTCATTTCTGCCCTACATGTTTGTTGAATTTGCTGTGTTAGTTGAGCAAAGTCAGTTTTTGTAGGTAAAGAGGCAATTTTTTCCTCCAAGGTTACCATTGTTGCGTAGGATAGTTGAGGTGTGAGGCCTACTGAGTCATCCGGCCTAGTGAGGGGAGCCTCATGGAACCGTCTCATAGGGCTTGGTTCTGGTTCATAAAGGTCTCCGGGGAAAGTGTCCAGAGGTTTAAAGTTGCTTTTCAGTCTTTGGTCTTTTGGTAGGGCGGAGGGGGTTTGTGCTGTTGTGGGATATGGTACCTGTTTTCCGGTTGGTGATCGGAGCGTCCACTCTGTGGGTCGTCCAGGTTCCTTGTGTCGGGGCTCCAATCCCCGGAAGGTATTAGTGAAGGTAGGTAAGGAGGCGAGGATCGCCTCCTTACCATATGTTCCTGAAGAGTCAGATCCTGGAGTGTGTGGTCAGCAATTGCGCCTTGTGTAGTGTCCAAGATGGCGGACTCGAGCTCCGTGGCCTTGCTCTCGTGGCCAAAGTATTGCTCCAAGTCCCTTTGTTTCCCAGATTGGGGTGTTTTTTTGTCGCATGGGGGTTGTTTACCCTCCTTCCTTCTCCCCATGGTACCTACCTCAAGGGGACTTAGGGAGGTTAATATGACCAGTGGGTTTGATCAGAGCGGGAGCCCCTCGGTAACACGTCTGCTCAGCTACACATCCAGGCCACGCCCCCCAGTCACCTCCTTTTTAAACGTGCTTTCCGACTAACCTGCTGGAATCGCATTGTCCCTGTCTGTTCTTTGCATGTGCACTACAAGCAAATAAAGCTTGGATACCCTAACCTGAGCACATCCAGTCTCTGTGTGCATGGTACATTTGGTTTAAAAGAAAGGAAAATTAAACAAAAGGAAGAAATTCCAAATAAATAACAAATATCTACACTTCAAAACATTTTTGATCCTAAAGAAGCCTATGCAAAGGTGAAATGCGTTGATCAACTACCATTTTTCTATTATTGACCTTTCATTTAGTTCACTGTTTTAAGTGAAATAAAGAGTTTTTAAATGTACTGAAGTGTGAACCAGCTTATTTATACATTGGTGGAGTAAAAGGGAACACAGAAGTTGTAAACCAACCACTTCATGGGAATAATAGGAACACACCAGAAGCAATTTGAAACCTGATTACAGGGTGTAAGTGTATTTTTATCTTAATATATTATTTTAAACTGATTTTAATAGAATACAATTCTTGATCTTAATATAAGGTTTTATGTCCTTTTTCTATTTTGATGGCTTTTTAAAGGGTATCTCCACTCGTATGCATTTTTGGAATTCAGTTTTATTGAAGAACAGGAGGTAAAGGAGCTGTGTCTTACCTCCCATTCTTCAATAAAACAATCAGGAGCCAGGAGAGAAGATAAAGAACTTACCCGCTCGCTTGCTTCCCTGGCACGTAGTCTGACAAGTCCCTGAATCTGCATTCTTCTATCTAAACTTTTGGATTAGTTGGTTGTTGTTTTTACTGCAACTTGGAGTATTTTTGGACAATATATACACTGCAATATCAGAGGATAGGTAGGGGATCAGATTAGGCAACGTTTCGGTACCTTCCTAGGTCTCTTTATTTAGAATAAATAAATATATATATATATTTATATAGTGAATACAGGCACTCACTCCAAGCTGGATACTTGCCCGGGTGCCACCCGCTAATAAAATATAACAGAGGTATATATTTAAGGTGCACTTGTAGAAAACGTATATTTTACATTAAATATCTACCTCTGTTTTTATATATATATATATATATATATACATAAAATCAGCAATGCACCGCACAGTTCTTGACTTTCATACTTTTATTTAGCACATATGTCAATGTACTTTACGTTTCGGGGATCGTACTCCCCTTCGTCAGGTACAAACATTCACATAATGCTGGAGGTAGAACAATCTTATATACCCTACCCCAGGAACTGACAACATAGCCCAACCCACATCTTAGAACATTCCCCTTGAAGTTAACCCCTTACATCACAGTAATAATTCAATCTATATGCAAAATCTCTGTTTTAGGAAAAAGACAATGTTTATTAGCACTCAACATTATTTAAGATAGTGGTAGAGATCATAGTCTTTATTAAACCTGTCCGGGTATAAACTATTAAGTTTGTATACCCGCCAAACTTCTTTTTTTTCAATCTAAGGCCACTATCTCCACCTCTTCTGTAATTCAAGACCCTCTCCAGCACCCTGAACTTTAATTCATTATTAGTGTGGCCTGCCCCCACATAGTGCTTAGATACAGGCAACTTCATTTCCTTTTTTTCGTATGCTATACATATATATATATATATATATATATATATATATATATATATAGATATGAATCCCTTTAAGTATGGTTGCAACAGTAATGGAGGGGTAGGTCAGTAGGTGTGTATACCTGTATCACGTTTGGGGTTAAAAAAAACTTTTTTTGATTATTGATCAAAGTTTGCTTTTTTGACTTTAGTTACCATTTAGGTATGGCTGCCACAGTAATGGATAAGTAGATCAGTAGGTGTGTGTACCTGGGTCTGTTTGAGGGGTATATCTTTTTTGTGTTTACAACCAAAAAAACTATCTTTTATTGAGGATAAATCTAAATTAGTTTTTTTTTTTTACTTGAGTTATCCTTTAAGTATGGCTGCCACTGTAATGAATAGGTAGATCAGTAGGTGTGTGTACCTAGGTCTGGTTGAGGGGGTATGTCTTTTTTTGTGTTTACAGCCATAAAACTATTTTTTATTGAGGATATATCAAAATTAGTTTTTTTTTAACTTTAGTTACCCTTTAAGTATGGCTGCCACAGAGATGGATAAGTAGATCAGTAGGTGTGTGTACCTGGGACTGGTTGAGGGGTATGTCTTTTTTTTTTGTGTTTACAACCATAAAACTATCTTTTATTGAGGATAAACCTAAATTAGTTTTTTTTTTACCCTTTAAATATGGCTTCCATGGGAATGGAAAGGTTAGTAGGTCAGTAGGGGTGAGTGTACATGGGTGTGTTGTGGTGGGGGGGGGGGGGGGTGTTGGGGGTATCACCATTTGTATTTATGACCATGAAACAAACTGTTTTGAAATATCCACATTTGAGGATTGTTACCATTATAGTCTATGGGAAAAAATGTCCAGAAATTCGCCAATAACGCCATAACGCTTCTGCGGATTCCTTAGCTAGAAGACAGCACACTTCTCCTATATGCCCCGCACGTCTGTACCGAATTTCATGTCTCTAGCTCAAAAACTTTGGGAGGAGATACAGTCCAAGAAAGCGGAAGACTAAAACGGAAGAAGAAAAAGAAAGAACAGTAATTTGGCTTTTTCAAGACAAATTAATATAAGTCTAATAAATAACGTTTGGCTGATATCTAAAATCCATTGGAAATCGCAGGAATTTTTGCGTTCCCACGATTTACATTCTAGCTGAAATAAGGTGCTATTGCGGTTAATGCGGTTGGGGCTGGGGGAGCATGCCCTACCGCATATCAAAAGTTTTCAAAAGTGGTGGACATGCCCTTTAAAATGACTCCAGGATCTTCAGTCTATCCAAATTTACAGGAATATAAAGGGTGTTTTTCTTGCTAGTACTGTCATTTATGACAATACCAGAATTTTGGGGTCCAGCTAAGGAGCATGCCCATTGCCATTATCAGCTGCATCATAAGCCCCAACCCCCTAACTTCTAAATCATTTTCATTTTTAAAAGCTAGCCACAAAACCTGAAAATCGAACCTTTTCTTTCCATAAGATGCCCGTAGGTAGGGAAAAGGATAAAGAATGGTTGCAGGTCTGTAAATAGCTTCAGAACAGATCAATTTGGAGGGGCTGTGGGTTCTTACTTGCGTTGGTATGGTTTACCTTTTTCTAAATTGATGTCCAGAATGGGGATGACAAGCCTGTAAAATAAACCAAAAGCAATGCTCAGGAGGGCTACTTTCGCATAAAAATATGCAACTTAGCAGGAAAGCACCAGCATAGATAAATGATCCAAAATATCGAATTAGAACCATCCCTACAGTGGTTATTCTTGTGATTGTATGACATTTTGATATAGTAACATAGTTACATAGTAATTGAGGTTTAATAAAGACATGTCCATCAAGTCCAACCTTTTCACCCTCCTTTCGTATCATAAATATTTAACTAAAACGTTATTTAAAAGAATATGTGCAAACACTATGCAAAGATCTGCCTTCTGTGCTTGAAAAGTGGCTATCACCACCAGGGACAGGTTCAAATATGCAGGAAGTTATACTTACAAAATAATTTGTTGTTGCAGTTAGGAGCCAGCACTGTATAGAGGCCAATTGTTTTTTTCTTAATCAGCTTTAGTTTATATTGGTTTGAATGAATGATCTGACAATTTAACCTGGGTCTTTTAAACAGTGGTAAACACGGTACAAACAAAACACTGTGGTTAAGTCCTCGCCTTTTCCGGATATGTTCTTAGTTAGATTGTTGAATATATGAGCTTTTGAGTAACTGCTCTTCTGACAAATAATTTGAATGAGAGAAGGCAACATTAAATACAGGTATGCAGCACAGTACCCATTTTACTCAACAGAGAAAAACACAATATAAAAAAATAACTTGCAAAAGTTGTAGCTCTCACTGCTGGCAAAAAAAACAATCCAGTCCACTGGCTGCTACAAACAGGAAATTACACAATTCTGAACTATCTGATCAAAGTAGACAGTAACTTGTTCCTTTTATAGGGTTAGGAAACAAATCTGAGGTTTTGAAAAAGATATTAAAAGGAATGTACAGTGTAAATCAAAGTCCATAGCAAAGCTGTACCTTAAAATCACACACTGTTATATTTTTCTAAGTCATTGGCAAAGCTTACCTTTCCCAGTTGATATGATATGCTTAAAAGTTAAAGGGGAAGTTGATATTATACGTTTTAAAGTTAAGGGCAAGTTGATGTGATACGCTTTAAAGCGGAGGTTGATCTGATACGCATTAAGGGGGGGGGGTTGATGTGATAAAGTTATATCAAAGTAGTCCCTTTTAATTTTAAAGCATATCATATCAACTTACCCTTTAATATTGGGGTTCAACATCTTCTCACATTAATTTATTTTTGTAGGATTAGCACCAATTTGCCCCAAAATTTGGACATTTTGAAATATCCCCTTAATACAGACTGTTGCACAACAATAACCCCATACATTTAAAAGTACTGCAATTACCCAAAATTAATAATTGACTCACAGTGCCCTTCCTTAAACACAATTCAGATGCCCCACTCACATAAAATTTATGCTTGCAAAAATATTATTTTAAAAATGACATTTAAAAAGATAAAACCCTTTATTTGAAGAGTGCAAGAAGTTCACAGTAACATTTCAAAAGATAAACCACATATAGTCACACATTGATAGATGACTGCTGCTGGGATTCAACCTCCAGCAAGTCTCACTGAAGTTAGTGGAATGAAAGATATTACAGATGAGCAGGAAGAGCCAGCTATTAAAGTAGGAAAGGTAAGCTCTGCCAATGGCTTAGAAAAATAAGAGTAATGTGGTGTGTGATTTAAGTTACAGCTTTGCAGTGGACTGAATTTTAATTTACACTGTACATTCCCTTTAAAAACACCTAAATATTTGCTATTACCTGCATAACCATCAATTAAAAAAAAAATCCAAATAAATAGTAATCATCCTTTACTCTTTACTTTAACCCGCCTTTCACGCTCCACTGCCAATCGTTTTAACATAGTAACATAGTAATTAAGGTTGAATAAAGACATACGTCCATCAAGTCCAACATATTCACCCTCTTTTTTTTTTTATTAACCCTACCTAACAGTTGATCCAGAGGAAGGCAAAAAAACTCAGCTAAAAAGGGGGGAAAAATTCCTTCCTGACTCCAAACGGCAATCGGAAAGTATCCCTGGATCAACCAGATCTATATATTTACAGCCTACCGATTCCCCTCACCTTATGTCTCACCCCCATATCCTCTAGACTGTAAGCTCTTTGGGCAGGGTCCTCTTTCCTATTGTATCATGGTATTGCTGTAAGAAACTCCACACTCTGTCTACTTATATTATGGATTACCTGTGTATGTTATATGTATGACTTTGTATAACATGTATTACCCTGTATGTAATGTATGACTATGTAATTGTTAAGCACCACGGAAGATGTTGGCGCTATATAAATCAATAATAATAATAATAATAATAATAATAATACTCTGAGGCAAGGGAAAAAATCTCCCCTTCCATAAGGACCCTCACAACATGGTTAAATGATTGGAATACTTATTCACCAGAGAGATTTAAAGGATATGTACACTAGGAACGTTTTTTGAATTGGTCATTACGAGACACTATAATTCTATACAGCTCACTCACCATTTTTTGTTGATCTGTCCCCTATTTCTTTAGATATCCAGTCTGAAACATCTTACATTTTAGCTGTCTAAGTGTCTTAGTATCAAATTTTTCTGTTGTGTATAGTTTTGCTGTAGCTGGAATGGTAATGGTTGGTATGAGAACTGCGTAGTGGGAAATTCCCTCTCCCAATTCTGCCTCATAGGGATTACTGGGCATGCTTGCCCTCACAGAGTGTAAGATAGTGTGGCAGAGGGCTGGGGGACTGAGCTTGAGCAGAACAAGCACTGGATTGAAGTCATGCAGCAAAACCAACACATCAGAATAAGTGCTGCTTACACGTATTTATAGATTGAAATGAGGCAAAGCTATTTCTCTAAATAAATACAATTCCGTTAAAGGGTAGTGTACTGTACCCCAGCCCACCCCAACCTCCATTTGCCAGAAATTGCAAACACGGACTGGACCGGCACCCGGAACGCTGTCAGGTAAGTCTGTTTCTGAGGCTTGTTTTACAAATCAAATTTAGCGGTTGGGAGTGGGCTAGGGCACCCTACACAATGGAAAAGGGGTTAAATGGTAGAGAATGAGGAAGCCATGATGGGACCTGGAGGTGGATCCTGGCACATGTCAAAAAGCTCAACAAAGGCAAGGAAGCAGACATCGGGATGACTCACAGACAGCTCCTACTCTTCACTTTCTAGGACTTTGAACAGGCACTGCAGGAGAACCATTTGGATCAGAGGACTTTTTAACACTACACAGTGGGGCCAGTAGTGGGTTAAATTTTAGTTTTGAATAAAATCACATTCTCCCACACTTGTCTCTAATTCTCTATCAGAAATTATAAGCTGCTGCCTTGGATGGGCCCAACTTTTGGAAGTAAGTTCTGTTTTACATGGTGGATCCAAAATATCATCGTGTCACATTTTGTGTTGTATCAGGTAAACCTTTAGGACAACATGGATAGTGCATTTCGATTTTCCCAAAAACTGTACAGAATCCCCTTACAGGATTCCATTCCATGTATAGTCCAAGGATTGGACTATACTGTACACGTGTTAACTACTTGCTCTCTTGTACTTATTTATATATTAGTAGATGTATACTGCACATTCCAATGATAAATAAAAATAAAACAGTTACTACAACAATATATATATAGCATTTTATTAAACTTTCTAAATAAATGTAACAATCTAAACTCAAAAGTAGCTAGATATAAAACAAAGTTAAAAAAAATCTTTTGCCATAATGCATACTCCTAAGATTGAATAATACAACTGTACACGCTATATGGCATAATTATATCTAAAACGCTTTTGAACTGCAATAGACTAATTGTTGTCAGCTCTAAATACACAATGGCAAACAATACTTTGGTGTATTATATCAAATAGCTGAAGTAAATCTATATAACAATAATAAAAGGATGAGCTTGTGATAATTAAAGGATAAGTGCACTGTAAAATCAAGGTTTGGTTGTTTGGTGTGTGTTTTTAAAAAATATTGTTGCCTTTTTTTTTTTTTTACCTATGCCCCTCCAGAGCCTAGCTTTGTGCCTTGAAAGTTGCTGACATCTTGGTTCTGCTTAGCTGAATGGTTAGCTCTGCCCCTCCAAGATTTGCAGCTTCCTGCTGATTCAGGAGGTAGCTGCAAATCTAGCAGAACCAAGATGTCAGCAACTTCCAAGGCACAAAGCTAGGCTCTGGAGGGGCATAGGTAAAAAAAAAATATGGCAACGGTATTTT
Source organism: Hymenochirus boettgeri (assembly GCA_019447015.1). Classification (NCBI taxonomy): domain Eukaryota; kingdom Metazoa; phylum Chordata; class Amphibia; order Anura; family Pipidae; genus Hymenochirus; species Hymenochirus boettgeri. The sequence continues at coordinate 268,265,787 of CM033470.1, read as the reverse complement.
TAAAGCTGCAGCTTCCAAATGGAAATAACTTGATTTTACAGTGCACTTATCCTTTAAGAAAACTCAGACCCTCCCTTTATTTGAAACACATTTAACATGCTTCATATAAAAACAGATCTATACACTGGTCTTATTTAATAAGGCATTTCCACCATCAATCATCATCTTCATCCTCAATGACAAGCCGTTTTCTTTTAGTTGGTTGAAGCCTCGACTCGGTATCTGAATCGGATAAATATCCTGGAAGGTCAGGAACCACAGAACTTTCATCTGGGAAAACAACAATGTTTTATTTCAGTTATTCTAATGTTACTATTCCCTACTTAATAAATATAGTAGTAAGCTTTTATTGCATTATTTATAAAACTACATGCAAATGAAGCTGCAGTCAAAAATTACCACTACAATCTGTGTTTAGGTTAGATGCAATTGCTGTTAGCAGATTCTCCACAGACATTGCACAGGTCACGCAGTGTACAACAAGTATAGTGCACCGCACCAGTAGCCTATTTTCCCCAATGCAAAAAAGGCCTATTCCATGTATGCTAGTATTTTTGTGAGCAATATTAAGATAATTCCGATTGCAAACATGATCCGGCCAGTAACATCAGCAGGTAAATTTGCAGCTCCACTCAGCATTACAATCAATTCGACATTTTAATATCATAATGTGGGACATATTGCTACATAAAAATAGTATTAATAAGTATAAACAGTTGCATTATTGTAATAGCTTTGCAATACATACCTAGTTGTTCTGTTAAGGTATTATCATCATCACTGTCTACCAGACGGCTCCTTTTCTTTGACTTCTTTGGCCTTTTAAAAGGAATAGGAAAAAGAGAGAGAAGGTAGTTAAATATTTTACTTAAAGGGCATGTCCATCCCATTTTACAACTTGTTTCTGTAGTGTAGGGCTCCCTCCCCCAACCCCAAACGCTATAGTAGTTTCACACAAAACACCCCTGATCACTACTTACATCACCTCTTTCCCCCCACGATGTGTAACGGCCCTCTGCTTGCATGAAACTGCTTGCGGCTGTGCAGATCGACGGGGGAAAGAGGCAATATAAGTATAGATCGGGAGTGTTTTGTGTGAAACTACTATGGCGTTTAGGGTTGGGGGAGAGAGCCCTACACTACAGTAAAGGGATTTTGTGCTAGGGGGAGGGAGAGAGAGACAGGAGGGAGAGGGAGGGGGAGGGAGGAGGTCTGCACTGAGCATGAAAAAATTCTCCCGGAGAAGAGACAGGACTCTGCAGTGCTCCTGGTGGGCAGTTTTTGGGACTTTGGGGGGGATTACTGGAGAACCATTTGGAGCTGGGATGTAAGGTAAGGATTTTATTACACTACACAGTGGTTTTGGGGGTGGGCATGCCCTTTAAACATGTTTTGTCACTTAGTATTTTGACTTTTGGACATTCAAGACCAACATTATACTGCCTCAACCTCCTTTAATAACCCAGAGAGGTGAAGTACTGTGAGCTATTCCTGTACCCTCTATAGCCACACAAATCTTTTTTTCCACTAAAAACTTAAAGCTTGTTTTAAAGTTTTAAGGGGAACTGTGGTCTCCAAGCAGTTGAGTTTAAATTAAAGGCCAGTTTCCTACCTTTAAAACAAGCCATCAACCACCTCTCTACGTGCTCCACAGCCCAAGATATAAAGAAATGACTGACCAGAAAGTTGATGGGTGGGAGGCTGACATGTGACATTCCTAAGGCTTCACCTGCACAGTGTCGCCGGTGAGCACAGCCTCAGACTCCCTCAGTGTGTGAGGGAGACAGGAAGTCCCTCCTCCTCTTTGCTGTGTGAAGCCCTCACAGAGTAGGTAAGGGAATCTACAGCCCTTCTTTCCCACTATGCGAAAACAGCCTTTTCAGGCAATTCTCACTCTGCCTGAAAAGGCTGTTTCCACAGAGTTTTCTCTAGGGGGGGATGTCTGAGTGGCCCAGGGCACCCACGAGTGGGTGGGGCTTATGCCCATGGGTGCACAGGGCTTAGGCACCCGCAAGTGGGCAGGGCCACATGGGGCTGTAAGAGAATGGGCCAAGGGGGGCCTGCAACTGGAGGGACCATGGGGTCCATGAGTGCAAAGTGGAGGAGGAGACAGGGCAGATTGACTGACATGGTTTCAGAGCAGGAAGTGCAGGGGACCTGGTGATGCTGCTGCCATATCACACACAAAAATGTAAATATCTTCAAAACTATGCAAAAATTACACAATGAATAAATTGCAAAAATTCTCAGGAGAGCAATTCCTATCGATTCAGTCAGTTTTGGACCACAGTTTCCTTTTAATAGTAAAGTAAAATAGCACCTCCCCTTAGAATCTAGTACAACACACATTATAAAATGTGAACAGTCTGTGTAGAAAATTTGATACAAAGTGCTTACCTGTCTTTTTGGATTCTGATGGCTTATGTTCTGATTCCTTGTGCTCTGAAATAAGAAATATAATTAAAAAAGTGAACTGTAACAAATAGATCTTGGTACAACTCAGAAATCCAGCATCCTGGACCAGAGCCTAATTACTCTACTCTACTCTACATTCTACAACTTTGGTAAAATTAGCTGTCCAAAATCGCAGAATGAGCTGGGGAGCAGATATCAACAAAAACCGATGGCACATGTGCAATCCAGTCCCCTAAACAGCCCAATCAGTACTGGGAGGAAAATCAATTTTTAGTTAGACTGGATGACATCACCTCTCCAGCATCACCAACATTTTAGAAGGTTATTACCAATCCATGTGCCACTTATCTTTAAGTAACTTTAGCTAGATTCTGCCACAAACCTTGGAAAGGGTTTTCTGAATTATCTTTATCGTTGTCCACCAGCTTGTTTTTCTTTGAAGTCTTTGACCTTTAAAATAAAACAAAACAGGTTTTATTGTTGCATACACTTAAAGGAATAGTTAAATATCAATTTAACTAAAGCGCACATGCAAGATAATGCGCACTATAGTTAAACTAAATTCGGAAGTGGACAAGACCTGTCAGTGGAGCTGGAGGTGGATCGTGCACAAGGTAAGTTTAACTCGTTCATTCCTGGCTCCTTTTAAATTAAAGGATATGTACACTGTAAAATCAACTTTAGTTGCCCGGATAGCTGTGGCTTTAAAAGTAAATATGTGTATATTTTTTTTCTACACCCCCCTACCTACCTTGCCTACTTGAATGTTGCTGGCTTCCTCCTCTTGGATATGACTGCTGGAGCTCCACCCCCACATGATCTTCAGAATTTCTCCATCTCAATGTGGTCGATCAGGTAAAGCTTGTGTGGAGCGTGCACGCGCCTGACTTCACAGCGCACAAGACGACCACATGGAGAATGAAAAATTCTGAAGATCTCGTGGGGGTGGAGCTATGGTAGTCTATGGGGTAGGGGGTGGGGGTTTAGAAAAAAAAAAGAGGATTTTTATGTTTTACTCACCGGTAAAATCCTGTTTGCTCCTGAAGGCTGTAAGGGGCCGCAACACAGGGGTTAAGTACCCTCACTTCAGGAGCGGACACTTTAAAACTTGAGGCTCCAGTGCTCCTCCCCTCCTATATTAACTCACCAGCACCGGAAGCCTCCTCAGTTGGTCCCAAAGAGGGAGCGAAAAATAAGTAATAATAGAAACAAGAAAGTAACAGGCAACAGGCCAAAGACAATCATGTCAGTTGCTTGTGCAATAATCTTCTCAAGTTCAGGACCAAACAGGAGGCGCCCCAAAAAGGGTAGGCTGGTAAGTGCCTTCTTGGAAGCAGGGTCTGCCGCCCAGGCCTTAAGCCATAAGGACCGCCTAGCCGCAGTAGAGGCCGCAGATGACCGTGCAATGAGACGGCTAGTTTCAAGAGCGAGGGCAGCCCCTGAAGCAGCGAAGGATGTTCTCAGCAGGCCTTCCAGACGTCTGTCCGTTGGGTCCTTAAAGGTGGCGGCCTCTGCCAAGGGAATGGCTGTGGCTCTGGAAAGCCTAGCCACCGGGGGATCGACTACTGGAGGCATGGACCACCTATCCACATCCTCTTTAGGAAAAGGAAACATCGTCTGGAAGTTTCTGGAAAAGTGAAGCTTCTTTTCTGGAGATGCCCATTCTTCCAATACGATCTGTTCTAACTGATCGTATGAAGGGAAGGTAGCAGACGTTTTCTTGGGACGACTGAATAAGGATTTGGCAGGATCTACACCAGGATCCCCTGCGGCTGGAGCGGCGGCCGACCGCTGCTCTCGCCGTTCCGTGCGGAAGGGGGGCTCTGGCCATTTTAGACCCGCGTGTCTTGATGGCCAGCCCTTCCGCCGCATTCGCAGGAGGAGAGCCTCTGCTGAATGCGATCCCACGTGGGGAGCCGGTATCCCCGTGGATTCACCGGCTCCTTGAAGTCCATCTGGAAGAAGAGGGGAGAGAAGTCCATCACTCCTGAAGCGGACACTTTAAAACTGAGGAGGCTTCCGGTGCTGGTGAGTTAATATAGGAGGGGAGGAGCACTGGAGCCTCAAGTTTTAAAGTGTCCGCTCCTGAAGTGAGGGTACTTAACCCCTGTGTTGCTGGGTCCCCTGTAGGCTGTGGGAGAAAATACACATATTTACTTTTAAAGCCACAGCTATCCGGGCAACTAAAGTTGGTTTTACAGCGTACATATCCTTTAATTGAAGAACGGGAGGTAAGGCATAGCTCCTTTACCTCCCATTCTTCAATTAATGCAGTATAGGTATAGTTCACATTCTGAGTGAACTATTTCTTTAATATGTATTTTCATGCAGTTGTGACAATATGGTATCACAGTTACTTTCATACATTTCCAGTATTCTGTACTGTTATGGAATATGAGTTACAGTATAACGAAAAACACTTTTTAACTCACTTTGTTTTTTTTATTTCAGGTTCTAAAGAGGCATCACTGGATTGTTCATTTTCCAGAAGATCTAAAAATGCAAAAATGTATGATCTAGGTCAGTAAATTAAACAAAAAAAAGCTAAACTAAGCAATATAAACTAAATTTATATTGTATTTATTTTTATATATTGATGAACACAATTCACAACTATTAACAATTAGTTTATTCATTAACAACAGACCCCATCTAGGGTTAGGTCACTCTATGCGCGTTGCAATCCGTTTTCCGTTTTGTGTGTGTTTTGCGAATCGCAATGTAATTTACAATATAATAGAAACCGCGAGAATCAGTTCCCACTGTATAATTCGTTCCTAATCTATGTGGTCCATTTTTTATCTGCACGTGTGCACGAATTTTGGTCTGTGCGTGTCAGAATCGCACTTTAATAATATTCTGTGGGAACACAAAAAAAAGCAGACACTTGTTTTTTGCATTTTCTCCAGTGTTCCCTGTTCATTTCCCAAAAACTGCACACATACGCAAATGGACTGGATACACGAACACGTGGAAAAATGCATAGATTAAAAACACGTCTGTTAACCTGAAAATGGACAGGAACATGGATATAATGCATTGTCCTAAACGCACTCAAAACAGACAGCAAAACAACACACATAGAGGGACCTTGCCCTAAAAGCTTACAATCTAAAATCCCCTATCTCAAACACACACATACAATCAGTATGTCTATAATTGTGGGGAACACATAAGTACCTAAAGGAAACCCAGATAAAGCATGAGGTTAAAATGTTAGTACTTAATGAGGCCAGCATAATATCACTCCCCATTGCTTCTATCCTTTCTGTGCACCCACGACACTGTAATCTCTTTAAAACAGTTACAGCAAAGTAGGTGCATGGTCAGGTAAAAAGGAACGGGAACAGGTTTAAACACTACAGCACATGTTAAAGTTCCTGCTACTATAGAATGCAAAAACTAAAATAGTACTGCATTGGATGCACTAAATCATTTGAAGTTGGCTCGGAGCCCATAGTGTACATGGGGTAGCATGGATTTTACACTCAGTTTACCAATTGCAGGGAATATTGCATCCCCCTACCTTGCTGAACAGTTAAAGTTTTCTTCTTCCTTGCTAGTAGAAGAGCACGTAAGGCTTCTGCCCTTTGTTCTGTGCTAGGTTCCTGTTCCTCAGAATTTTCAAACACGTCACTGAGAGCTTCTGGGGCTAAATTAACAAGAGAAGAGGCAGCACTGCGCAGCTGATCTGGGCTTATTTTGCCTGGGATTCGCCAGAATGATTCCTGTGAAGCAAATTGCAATGATGATATTTGGAGGAAGGAGGAATAATATTTCAGCATTAATAAATAAAAATTACACCACTACCATAATCAGACTAAAAGAGAATAACCTGAAAATATAAAGAACCCTGTAAAGCAAACATGTAATAAAATGTCACGAAAACAATGCTAATAAATAACATTCCAGAATGTCTGTCAGACCCAATCTCTGTAATAAAAGGTACCACTAATCTGGGTTATAAAGAACTAAGAAGATGATTTTGGAAAGCTGTTACTACTTTGTTCTAAGCCAGATGCTGCTTTCTTTTCACATCCAATTTAAAGAGAAATAACTAAACAGCCATTGGTCCTGTATTGCTTAACACAGTAGAATCTTTAAGAACTCTTGTGTTAATACTGAAAAAACATAAATGTCTTAAGGAATGTTAATGTTAACAGTTACCTGCTCGTTTGCTGGAGGACGGATGCCTAACTTCTTCAGCAGCTTTTGGAATGTTTTATTTTCCATAGCATCCTCATTGTCTTCTGTCAAAGGTACAAGAGGAATTGCCTGCAGAGAGCCTGGCAGTTGCAAGACAAGAACCAATATTGTACATTTACATAGTCTTTATCCAATAAACCTTTCTACTACCTTAAAAAGGATAATATTGATGGATTTAGAGAAAGACAGATTTCAGAATATCATCAATATCCATATAGCATATTTTTGGATTAACAGCACCAGTTGAGTTTAGAATACTCAAAAAAATAAAAATAAAATGGCAGACTTCACAGACGGACAGGATTTGGATAGAACAAAAAAGCTAAAAAATTGAAAATCAAACCGTACAACAGATTATATACATTTTATATACATATATATCAAGGAAAGATTTCTCATTATTCCATTACCCACCATCCTGTTCTCTGTCTTCTGCGGTTCGGTTTAAAGAATTCTGAAGCCACAAAAGTGGACTGGAAAGACCTTTAAATTTAAATATGAAAAAAAAAGTTACAGACAGGAAAAAAATTATTTAAACAACCCCCCCGTATCTAAAGAATTAGCGTGGCAAAAATTTACGGCACATGTTTCTACTGCACAATCTTAGCTTGTATCACGCATTAGAGGTTACTTGCCGACCAATCAATTCTTCCAGAACCACCTTCCTTCACCAGGCAGGACCTCGCAATCCTATGTTGGTCATAAAGAAGGATGTAAAAGGAGGTTGCAGATGAATTGACTAAATGTTGCTGGATCAGTCGACAATTAACTTCTAATGTTTGGGCACCTTTATTTTGCAAATAAATTGGCACTCACCTTCTTGATGCAAATTATGCACAAAATGTTGTATCTTCTTATCGATAAAGGTTTCTGCTCTATCACTCATCTTATCTTTTGTCATTTGTCCATAGATAGTCTCCTCCCACTCTTCCTCCTCCTCCTCTTGTTCATCATCATCTTCTATATTGTTTTTTCCACTAAATCCCAAATCTTGCAGAAACTCTTCCTCAGACTAAAAATGAAGAAAATAATATACATATATTCAACTAAGCATCTCTCTTCTATTAACACTTTTGAAATCAAGTGGACAATAGGAATACATGATATCAACAAAGCTTCCTCCTTGTACAGTCTGCAGCATGATCAATGCACTTACACTTGCCACCTATAAACTTTTGTAATTAGAAAGATCCTATCCCAGGAAGTTATGAAATCCTAACTGATAGTATAGATAGGGGATATAATCTTGGGGGTCATGAACTTAAATGAACGGTCAGCCACTGTACAAGTCGAATGGATCGCTCAACGCTTGTGCATGCAGCCACCCAGGTCAGGGCATAAATTACCTTTAATTAGGTAAATATTAATAAATTTAATGTTTTTGCATACCACAGCAAGAATGTCTTAAGGCACCTATTTAAACACAATAGAAGGACTGTGGAAGCACAACTACATTTTGCCCTAGTGTTACTGATCTGGTAGCACTTCCGTAAAATGTAGTTGTAATTTAGCCTAAGGAGTGCTTCCACAGTCTTTGTATAGTATTTATATATTAGGAAGCATGGTCAAACTTCCATGTGGTAATAGCATCCCCCAACATGCCCTTAAATGAGAGGACCTATGCCTTTAATATAAGGCACTGGATAGACGCCTCTTCCCTCATTTTTAAAAGCCAAAGGGCTTGGGGTAAATGAGAAAGCCTGTTATACTGATCCAATTTGAAGCAAGTGTGCAGCCTGTTTGTGCTCTGTAGTACATTATACAAAAAAACATACATTTTCTAAACATTATAAATACATACAAATATTTAGAGTTGAGGAAAAAAAACTTGAGAAGCCAGGAAATTTGATGTTCCACAAACAAAAATAAACATCTATCTGGTTCTTGCAATATAACTAGCAACCCTTGTGCTGTGTAGCACATTATATACAGTAGAATTCAAGTTTTCTGAATGTACCATGCCAGAAGATTTTTCCTTTTTCCTTCTCTTTTTATAAAGCTCTTTGCGATCAGATACCAGTCCCATACTGATAAGTTTATCTATTATTCTAGCTTTAGAGCGTTTTGCAGTCACATTCTTCATTATGTTTCCCAAAATATCTAGGAATAAAGGATTAACAGTGACAAAGCTGGCAGGAAAAATGTGCGGCATCATATTTAAGGAATACTGTCATACTTTAAGAATTCCACAGGTATTTTAAGTTTATTCTCCGAGCTAACAAATACAAAAGGTAACCTTATAATTAATGTTAACTTAACTAACCTCTACCATTATATCTCATCTCCAAATGATCTTAACACTAAACGTTCATATACACAACGCAAAATGTGAAATGAAGGCGCACTTTGGTAGACAGATCGCCTATACGTGGAACTTTAAACGTTGGTTTAAATGGGCGTTCATTACACATCATGCGTCACAGGTCAGCCCACGCGACCGCAGGTGGGTTTCAACCTTTAAGCCAGGCTGATAGCAGTACAAATACAAGCAAATAGATAGCAATACAAGCAAAAGGAAATGCATAAGGGGTTTATTTACTTAACATCTCATCTGCTAATTCATCTGCAGATACAGCCAATTTGATTCAGTTGCCAAAGACCGACAGATAGTATTGTCAGGAACTACCTGTCAATATTACCTGTGCTTATATGGGTACAGTGCTGTGTATATGAGGAAAGAGGGTACAGTGCTGTGTATATGGAGAAAGAGGGTACAGAGCTGTGTATATAAGGAAAGAGGGTACAGAGCTGTGTATATGGAAAAATATATCTTCGTTATTGGCTCCTGTTACATCAACTGAAGAATGGGTGGCGAGATATAGTTCCTTTACCTCCCTTTCTTAAATTAATGCAAACACAAAATAGTGAACTAATCCTTTAACCACATATATACATCTCAATAAATATTGCAGGCAACAATGTAAAATGGGAATAATGGTCTTTAAAATGGGTGTAAACCACAGGAATTGAGCTGAGCCCCCAATGGCGTCTATGCACATAATTTGTGTGGTTTCTAGTGACATGCTCAGTAGAGAAACAAGAGGGAGCATAGTATGGGCACCAGAAATTGCCATTATTATAATGGTTGTACTCAGTACAAACAATGGAAGGCTGAATGGAGCAGAAATAAGGAACATAAGAGTAAACTATTACTATTCCTGCCTGATAAGTATATGTAACATTTTAGGACTGATTCTTTTCACCTAGGTGCCTTTTTCAGAAATACATTTTTTTTAAAAATGAATATCATTCCCGTCCGCATGGAGGAGGACCGGGGGTCCTTCCAATAGGTGCCCGATCCGTGCCTGTGCGAAAAAATCCCCGAACTCTTAGGAGAGAGGGGTATAGAAGTGTACCTGATTCCATGGCTATTGTGAATCCAACTAAGTCTTCTCCTTTTGTAGTAGCAGCCCATGCAGGTACCCTGTCAGCGAGGAGTGGGTGAACAGCCCACTGCTGCTGTAGTGTGTGTTGGGGAAGAGCTGGAAAGGAATTGGATCCAGCTGTTCCCATAGATCTTTTCTAGACCTTCTTTTGTAAAAACTTGTGAGTAGTGGTCCAACTCCTGAGCGGACACTTGAAGAACTGAAGCAGGCTACTGGTGCTGTGCTATATAAGGTAAGGGGAGGAGCACCTGAGCCTGTGAAATCTTTAACTCTCAAGTGTCTGCTCCTGGAGGTGAAGCACTTAACCCCCTGCGGTGTCTGGGTCCCCCTGTGACTTCGGAGAAAAATATTTTACAGGTAAGAACAAAATCTCTTTATCATTCCTTCTGCGAAAAACTAGTAATTTTAGATTTTACCATCTGTTTCTTTAAATTCCTCATAAAGGCGCTGAAGCTCCAGTTCTTGGTCCTCTGTCCAGAGTACAATACGAGTTCCCTTGCTGTAATAAAGTAACTGGGATAGTTAATAACAGAATGTGAAGCATTTCAGATGTTCCCTAAAATAGGAGCTGTTATTTTTAGTATTGTCCTGTCACGTGCATAGTATATTACTCCTGTAGATAATTTCATTACAGTGTGTAACTTCCTAGCAAATAGAATGTCTGAAGGTCGGTGTAATATTTAGAATGTATGAAAACTTTTGTGTCACATGTACTCACATCTCACGTTTGAAGTCTTTCACACTATCCGCCAGTCCCATTTGCACCAAATGATTTATAATTTGCTTTCGAGTACGGGTTCCAGGCTTTATGTTTGCAAGAATGTTATCCACAACATCACAATCTATCAAACAAAATAAAAGACATGTAAATAATTTTGAAATGCACATTATTAAAATGAAATTATTAATATGAGATGCATGAAAATGTATGTTACAGCAGGCTAACAATGAATTAAATGTAATATGAATGAAAGGGTTTGTTTGTTGGTGGACACACTTTATCAACAACTATGTGATTTGTGTTTTATTATAAATACACCAAACCCCCAAAATTAATAGTTATTAATTATACATTAAAAAATATATCCCACTACGCAGATATTAAGAGAATGTTCAAAAATATTTTTTTTAGAATTACTGGCCAAAAGCCGACTTTCTATGGGATTTCTAACATGAGATATACCGTATATACTCGAATATAAGTCGATCCAAATATAAGTTGAGGTACCTATTTCTACCTGAAAAATTAGTAAAATCTGATTATCTCGAGTATAAGTCGAGGGTAAAATTATGACCACTGCTGCCTTCTGATTCTGTATTGTTTTGAGGCTTTAGTTGCCCTTTAAATGGACAGCAGAATTCCCATACAGTTGTCCCATACAGTAATAGACATACTGGATTTAGCTATTACTGTATGGGGCTACTGTATGGGAATTCAGCTCTCCATTTAAAGGGCAACTAAAGCCTCAAAACAATACAGAATCAGAAGGCAATCTTCAGCAATAGATACCATCCTCCTGAATCTATACTGTTTTAAGGCATTAGTTGCCCTTTAAATGCAGAGGTTTGCACCAATTCCTTGCCACTTCAGATGTTTGGAAACTACAACTCCCAGAATGCTTTAGGTGCTGGGAGTTGTAGTTTCCAAAGATCTGCAGTGGCAAGCACTGCACCTACCCCCCAGTGGAGGAGAGGACTTGCCTTCATGTTCCTTATGCAATCTGGACTCCTGCTGAAATGTTCCTAGTGCTATCAGTATACAATCCAATCTCCTGCTGATAATCCCTCTGCTAACAGGCTGCCGATCATTTCCCGGCGCTTCCGCCTCCACTGTTGAGGTACCTGACGTCACTACTCGGCACCAGGTGAGACCGGCGCCGAATAGTGACATCTGCCACCAGCACAGTGGATGCAGAAGCATGGGGAAGCGAGCGGCAGCCTGTTTAAAGGTAAGTGACCGGAGTATAAGTCGAGGTCGGCTTTTTAGGCTTTTTTTGAAGCCTAAAAACCTTGACTTATGCTCGAGTATATACGGTAGCTATGTGAAATAAGTCAAATCATTCATTAAACCAACTCTACAGTTACTTGCACTTTAACCCCCTTTTCAGATAAGTAAAAAGTTGCTCATTGCCCAGCTCCTTACGCTCTCCATAAATGAAGCACAATGAGCATGTCTGTTGCACTACGAAAAGGGGCGATGAGTACGATTTATAATAATGAATGTAAGAAAAGCAAATATTTTGTAAGGCATTGCCTAGAAAGGCATGGGATGTATAATTCTGATCAGCAGTTTATGTTCTAGAAAAGGCAAGAAAAAAAATTCTAGCTTTCTGTTTATTGGTGACAGTATCCTTTATATTCGCTTTAATCAGCAATTCCTTCCTAAAAAATATGACTTAAAGGGTATGTCCACCCCTAAACAAAAATTCTTGTATCCACTGGAAACCCCCCCCCCCCCATCACCTACCCCTGGCATGGTCAAATCACTTCAAATCAGCAGCTAAATATACTTACCAGCCCTCATTCCCACCACTGCCTTCTGCTTGACTTCTGTGCCAGACTGGCACCCGTGACAGTGATTGGCTGAGGCATCGTCCCTCACTGTCACTGCTGCCGGTCCAGCCCCTTCCGCTTGCTTCTGTGCAAAAAAAGGCATGAACAAAACACGAAAGACAAGCAGAAGGCAGCCGTGGGAACAAGGGTTAAATGATAAAAAAGTGAGGCTACCCATTTCCCCCCCATTTTTTTCTTGCATTCTTTTTTTTTCTTGGAGGTCTTATGTTACTATTGATAACTTTGTTAATTGTAAAGATCTATATATTTTAACCTCATAACATAAAAGTTTATCTGTAATGTTTACCTTCCACCTCATTATATTGCAAGTAAAGTCCCCTAAGTTCCTCCTCCTCTTCCGGAGTCCACTTAATGCGCTTACGGTTTTCCTCACTAGTCACAAAGAGACACATGGTTAACTTTAAGAGAAGATAATTACAAGGATTCTGCACAGCCATTTGCTGCCACTGCCATACCTCTCCTCTCCAGGTTTTGAATAGCCCTCTGTCATTTCTCTGATCACATTTGTGTTTTTCCAGAAAAGAAGCTCCACGTATGCTTTATTGTTTGTTGCAGCCAAGGCAAAGAACTTATTCAAAATGTATTTAGAAAAGGCGACCAGTTCCTAGGATGACATATAATTTGAAAACAATAGGTATCAAGATAACACAATACTGAAAATTACTATAAGGTATTATAGCATGGTGCATGTCACTAAATAAAACATGTAGATCGCCAGTAAAGCTGTATAATTGGAATTATTTTCTAATAATATTAAACACCATGCAACATTTTAGCAGTAGATAAATATGCAACAGATGCAAAACGTAATAGCAACAGAACAATCAGATACTTACAATGGGAGATGTGACAGAATATGTACAGCCAAACTATGAGCTACAACGGGGGGATGGGGGGTGGTTGTGCGGCAGTGGATTTATGATTCTTTAAAGAATTGGAAATTTGCTAGTACTATATTAACAGGAGAGTTACCTGGCCATACAGGGAGACAGGAAGATTGACCAAGCTTCCATGTGGTAGTAGCACCCCCAACACGTCCCTTTAATTGGAGGTCTTATGCCATGAATACTAAGCATTGGATGAGAGGCCTCTTCCCTCCTTGTTAAAAGCCATTAGGCAGGGAGGTTGTGATAGCCTGTACTACTAATCCAAAGAAAATGCGACCAAGCAGGGAGTGCCAGTCCAGATAAATGACCCAAGGTAAATTGTTAGGACCTTCCATACTGGGGTTACCTTGACATGGTTGGAAGGCTTTTCACTTTTATGCATAAAATTGTAACAAAAACCCCCATGTTTTTACTGTTTGCACTAGCATAAGTATTATGATATATGGGGCCCAGGAATGTGCATTGATCATCTCTTTTCTTGTTCATAAAGGGAGACTAGCATATTGCAATGGCAGCACTTAAGGCTTCAAACGTAAGTGCATTAAAATATTTTTCACTTTAAAAAGAAATAATCAAGCAAATAACTGGAGGTTCAACATCAGCATGCTGCATTTTGTGGGTGTGACCACTTCCTCAGAAACTCAAAGTTGATCTACACTGATCATTTTGTTTGGTACAGCAGCCTGTCCAATATGCTGAAAAAAAACGAGAAAGTACTGATATTGGCGGATCCGATGGTATCGGCCCTTTGTCGTTACTGTGTGTTCACACCTTAAGAAATGCATCCCAATAAACAATAGGAATATGTAGAAGGAATATAGATATGTAAATTGTGTTAATAAAGATATGAAATGTTAAGAGGGCCCTAAACTCATCCTGGTGGGCCACTGATCTCAGATTTCCTGTGGCCCCAACAGTCCAGTCCTAAACTGCAAAACCACATCCTGTTTAAATTTGTCACTTCAAATTAAAGCTTTAATATATCTTAATTTCTAATAACCAGCATGAGAGCACTGCTTAATCAGAGCAGCAAGCCCTTTTATTGCCCAGGCAAACGGTGCAATGGGACTGAACTACAAAGATCCAGAGTGTCCCAAAATTTTCATGACAGTTAATAAATATATTGCCCTCAATTAGCACAACAGCCTATGAAGAGCTATCACTTGTGCACATCATTCCCAGTACAGATAAGATTTTAGCTCCTGTACATATTACCACCATTACCACATATAAAAAAAAGGATAGACCTGAGTTTGTATGTATGGATTTTATTACTTTATTTTTACAGTGCTACATATTATGCAGTGCATTACAATTATCTCACCCACACAGCCTCTATGTCTTTACGATTGTGGGGGAAATCAGAGTGACTGGAGGAAGCCAACACAAGCACAAGGAGGATATACAAACTCCTTAAAGATGTATCTAAGAATTTCAGTACAGCAAGACATCAGTGCTAACCACTGAGCCACCGTGTGAAGTGAACTTCTCCTGATTATGTGTGTTTACAGGAGAATAAGAGTGTATTATCCAATCACAATGCAATTCATTCTGCACTGAGTTTACAGTGAGTTTTACACTGTAGAGATATCAGGGTAACATATAGACAATGTGGAGCTAGTTAATTCATTAGAAGCAACAGTCCAGAATTTTTCTTGCATTGCAACTCAGCCTAGACTTTCCATACAGATTATGAAACATTGCCAGGGATACAGCAAATGCAGGATGAAACTGCAATACCGCAACTCCCATACATTAAGGTAAAGCTGAAAACTATGGATTCTGATTTTTTTCTCTTACCTTATAGGCATTTGCTGCTGGATCACTTAAAATATGGTTAAAAACACAGAACACAGAGAGCTGAAAGAGAAGAGCATCCATTTTGAGGTCATAAGCAATGCGGTGCAACATCTTTACAACACAGTGGTTAGTGTGAGCACTGTTCTGCTGATAATTCTTCAGAAGTATTGAATAAGTTTTCACCACACTGGAGTTGGCAAACCTGAAAGAGTATTATAAAAGACCATTTTAATTAATTATCCTGTTTTTAGTATTTACTTTTATTTTAAAAAAAATAAATGTATATATATATATATATATATATATTATATATAATATATGGGAAAATGCAACATAAAGTTATTTTAATAAATAGTTTTTATTTGAAGCAGGTTTAAAGAAACATTACAAACAGTTATCTTATTTGTCATTACACTGTTTAGTTGTCATGTCATTTAGTCTGTTTTTATTTTCACTTTTTAAAAAAAAAAAATAACTTTTTTCAAACATTATCATTATTATTGCTTGTGAAGGTTCAGATATGTGGATGACACCTGGGTTAAAATCCACCAGAAGGAAGTACAAGCTTTCACAGAACACATTAATGCGGTAGACCAAAACATCAAATTTACAAGGGAAGATACAAAAAACAAACTGGCTTTCTTGGACTGCTTGGTAGAAGTTAAGGAAAATGTAAACTGGAAGTAGAGGTTTACAGAAACCACACACACAGATCAGTATTTGATGTTGGACCCCCACCACCCTTTAAGATCACAAGCTGGGGGTCATCAACCCTGCAACACAGAGCTGAGAACATCCCCACTAGCACAGAGGCGAAGGCTAAAGAAATGAAACATCTCAGAGGAGCCCTAAACATGTGGATATCCAGACTGGGCCTTTGTCAAAAGAGTAGAAGGAAAGAAAAGAACACGAATACCAACAGTGAAGGGGAAAAGCAGACGAGAAAGAACATGTCATCCCATATGTAGAAGGGTCTCCGAGAAATTAAAATTTTCAAAAAACCACTGTATCCCCGTCTGCTTTAAACCGAACACACCACTGAGGCGTAATTGGTACATCCGAAAGACCCAATACCGAAACACAAGAAAAGCGACATCATATACGCAGTGCAGTGAAGAATGCTCTGATTTGTATGTGGGGGAGACCAAACAGCAACTGCATCAACATATGGCCCAGCACAGAAGAGCTAATCCTCGGGTCAGGACTCAGCCGTGTACCTGCATCTTAAAGGGTATGTCCACCCTAAAATTGAATTTTTAATAAGATCCTGGGCTCCCAGCCCCAACCGCTATATTTTTTTTTTAGAAAGCCCCCCAAACTCTACTTACCTCCCCTCTTTCCCCCGCCGCGCTCCCGGCCCTCTGCTTCAAGGAAATGCACAGAGGGGCGGGACCGCAGCCGCGTCTGTGATTGGCTGAGCGGCAGCCAATCACAAGACGCTGCCGCGCCTCACTTCGCCGGAGGAGAGGAGAGGTAAGTAAGAGTTTGGGGAGCTTTCTAAAAATAAAAAATATGCGGTTTGGGGCTGGGAGACATGGGGAATACTGTACTGAAGGGCTTTTATCTAGGGGAGGGATAGTAGAACGGGAGGGAGAGGAGGGAGAGGGAGAGGGGGGAGAAGGGCTGCAGTACGCATGCACAAAAATCTACCTGAGGCTAGATAGCAGCAGAGTCCTATATGGACCTGCTAGCCTCCTGGTGGGCAGTTTTTGGGACTTTGGGGGGGACTACAGGAGAACCCTATGGAGCTGGGATGTGAGGTAAGGATTAAACTACACTACATGGTGGGGCCAGTAGTTGGGGGGATTATAGTTTTGGGGGTGGACATGCCCTTTAAGGATAAAGGACATACCTTTGAAGATTGTAATGTTAACATATTGGCAAAGGAACGTGACTGGTTCAAGAGAGGTGTCAAAGAGCCCATTTATGTGAAAATAAAGAAACCAAGCCTAAATAGAGGTGGGGGGAATTTGACACCAACTGTCTGCCATGTACAATGCTGTTTTGACACCTTACCCTGTGCGTTACTATAACATCTCTTAGCCACTATGCAATCACGCCCTTAACACCTGCCTGTGATATGCTAATAGGGATTTTCCAGGGTACATAATTGCCACAGATTCTTGTACAAGTCATTCTGAATTGGGAAAGCCAGTCTGATGACTAGCGAAACGTCTTCAAGAACTAAACTTCCAGTCCAGTTGATCTAATTGAATACAACAGATATTTAGAGAAGATAATCAAGTAAGAATACATTCTAGTATGTGGGGTCTATTTGGACTCTGGTTTGCTCCCTTGGTTAAATCTGACCCTAATATGTGTATGTATGTATAATTTTATTTAGTCTGATGACTAGCAGATATATCATTATTATTGATTTATAGAATAGTTAGTGAAAAAGAGAGGATAGAGAGGGCGAGTAGAGGAAATAAAAACTAACTTAAAGGAGGAGAGGAGAAAAAAAATATATATTAGATATTATTTTACTTTCTTGTGTATTACAGTAGTTATACTTTTGTTTTGTTTTTTTAGGTTGTTCCATCACCTGGGTCCGAGTCGAGGTTTTCAAGATATTCATCAAAAGGTAACCACTAATCTGAGGCAAATATATAGTCCTCTTTCATTTGTAATGGTTTAATATGTTCCATTGATTGAGTTTATTTTATTTTTGGGTCCAAATATTTGTTATTACTGGCAGTCCCACCACATATGTATATATGAGCCTGGATCTGAATATCCTCACAATCATTTTTAAGGATTGTTTGGCGAGGTATATTTGTTGATTTTTTCCGGGGTAATAAACCATCTGTATAGTATTTTGTAGGCTCTTTCCGAATATGTAATGCATATTGATGATTTTTTGGCTTTGGTCCAAATCTCCGAACACTGTTGTTCCATTAATGTTGTTGATAGGTCTTTATTCCAAGCTTTTATACATTTTTCTTCATAGATATTATGTTTTGTATCTACGTAGTCAGATAATGTTTGGTATAGTTTTGTGATTAATTTAGCGGTGTTGGATATAAGCTCATTTTGGTGATTAATTCTGGATATTCGTTTAATTTGCTTTGGTTGATTTGTTTAGTTAAGTAGTTTTTTATTTGAAGGTATTGGAATGATGCTTGTTTTGGTAGGTTGAATTTTTGTTGTATTTGATGCCATGAAATCCAATTCTTTTGTTTGTTTGTTTAGTAGTTGCAAGAAAGTATATTCAATGTCCATAAACTGCCCAGCCAGCGATTTGTCTGTGCATAAATAAATGCTTACTAGTAAGTATTGACTGTTTGCAGACCCCCTTATAGTGTCTGTTATGGTTTAAGTCCCTGGGATGATTCAATTGCTTAGTAGAATTTACTATTAGGAACCTTTCAAGGAAGTGTGCATCCTGGGAATAAGAAGGACCATTGCAGAAGCTGAAATGGAAGCTTACAACGGATCACAGTTAAGCATAGTAAGGGGAAAAGGGAAATTTGTACTCACCGTAAAATGCATCTCTATTAAGCCATCAAGGGGACCCAGGACACGCAGGGTTTAAGTGAGCCACCTCCAGGAGCGGCCACTTAGAGATTACCATATAGCCAGTGCACCGGAAGCCTTCCTCAGTTTTGTTCCAGAGAGGAAGCGAAAGGAGTTGGAAGAGAAGTAACAGTAATAAGAACACACATCAACAACAAAGGCAAGTAGCCAAACTGGGTGGGTCGTGCCTGGGTCCCCCTGATGGCTTTGGAGAAAGGCATTTAAGGTGAGTACAGAATTCACTTTTCTCCTTCAGCCAGTCGGGGACCCAGGACACACAGGGGACGTCCCAAAGTCCCACTCATCAATAAGGGATGGCAGTAACATAATCTACACCTCCACTGCTTGTATAACAGATTTCCCCAGAGTGGCTTCTGTAGAAGCCACAACATGGAGTCAGTAAAATCTTATGAAAATGTTGATAGAAGACTAAAGTTGCCACCCAACAAATCTGGTCCACTGAAGCTCCTTTGCGAGCCACCCATGAAGCACCCAAAGCCAGAGTAGAATGGGCTGCAACCCGCTATGGGAGGAGCAGCCCCTGCTATCTCATTGCATTTTAGAATTACAGAACGTATCCATCGTGCTAGGGTCTGCAGTGAAACTCTAGCCCCTCTGTGAAGCTATAGCCCCCTGTGCTCTGCCAGGAGCACAAACAGAGCTGGAGTCTAAATTCTAAATGGAGTACAGGTGTTCATAAACTCCTTTAGTCTTTTGGGGTCTTACCAATATATTGGTTCCCACACTTACATCTGACTAAATACACCAAATAGTACTGTCTTTCCATCCTAGAACTAGTAAATGTGTATGGGTCTTTTTGTAGAACCCAAACATGTTCTACATTGAGATTTCCCACATTTATAGCAAGTTATGCTGGGACAGAGAGGAGGTGATAAAAATAAAAAATCCTATAAATCGAGAATTATGGTGGATTTTAGAACTAAGGCTGGGTACACACAGCCGGACTATTTGTCCCGAGCGAGCGCTCGGCTGGTCCCTAACAAATCTCCAAGATTTGGAGACTCTACTTAAAATAAGTGAAACTGATTGCCAGGATTTACATTATCTGGGGATTGACCCATGGGAATTAAAATGGAAATTAAATCAAAATTTTACCCAGTTAACTTAAGGTCCATATGTGTAGAGAAATTCCAGACACTAGTAGAACATGATTTAAAAAGATTACATCAAACAGCCACAGGGAATGTCACAATAGTCATAAAGACAGTGGTGGTCCAGAATAAAATAGATTACCATAGGGAAGCCCAAAGACAACTCTGTGATACCAATATATACAGGAAATTAGAAACAGACCCACATCCAAATACAAACAGGATTTAAGCAAATTGGTATGGGAGGGTATACGAATAGGTTTTCTTGAGAAGGGGTTGGTCAAATACCTTATCCCCGAGTCTCTGGTTATTCCCCCCCTTTTTTATCATGTCCCGAAGGTCCATAAAATGGTATGCGTTGGTGCAGGTAAGAGGTCTTAGGAGGGTAACGGCCGGTGGTTTTTGGCAGGAGCAGCCTTACACTCTAAGGGGGGGGGGGGGGGGGGGGAAGTGTGGTGGGCACCTAGTAGCCAGGAGAGGGAAGTGCAGTGACACACACACACACACACAGAGGCACGGACACAGCAGTTAGGGTTTTATTATATAGGATTATGAGTTCTGTTACTCAATATTTTTGTACACTTCTAGCTAATTATTATTATTAGCATTTCTATGTATCAGTACATTGGTAAAGGACACTTATTGACCAACTAGCTGCAGCATTGTTGTTAGACATTATTATACTATTTAGTATTGTGTGTGATAGTTTATAAAAATTGGATGATTGTTTTAATCTATATAATTTTTTTATCTTATCTGTCAGGAATTTTTATTCCCACCCCTCCTAAATTTTCTGGGGTTAAAACTCGGCATACCTATTTAATATTTAGTATGAGTAGTACTATAGGTATGTAGGAATGTGAGTTTAGAGGGGCGGTACCTCTGATGAAGTGTCTATTGACACAAAAAGAGTCAGATATGTACTTGTAATTTGCCTGCCTTGCCTGTTTTTAAATTAACACAAAGCCTTGTTTTTATTCATTTGGATGTGGACTTGGATGTGTACATCGCGTGGTAGCAGAGCCTTCTATCTATGTATTGATGTCAAATGCTGGGGATATGTTCCGGATACTCTCTTGAAGTGCCCTCCCACCAGATGTTATTGTGGCCGTTGGTAAGCCCCAGGATCCCACATGTTTTGTTTTGCTTCTATTCCAGATAGTGTTGACGGAGAAAGTCGGTCTCATTATTCAGGAGTCCTAGGATATAAATTGCTGGCAAATGTTGTTCTGCCCAGGAGAGTGGACCTCCGCCATGGCTATCTTGCTTCGAGTGCCCCCTTGGTGGTTCAGATAACAAGAAATCAAATCTACTTACCGGAGAACACTGTCCAGTGTTCTAGTTCAAAGCTGTAAAGTAAATCATAAATCTGGAGGGTTTTGGTGACTGCTGCCATGGAAGTGACTGGGAAACAGAAATCTCCGGTAAGTAGATTTGATTTCTTGTTTTCCCCCAGTCACCATGGCAGCAACATCACCGAATGGATTATACCAAGCAAAATTAATTCCAGGGCGGGTTCTCCGTTTCAAAACACATAATTTATATCTGATAGAACAGAATGCAAAACTTTTCTGCCAAATCTGGCATCCTGGTTCAACAGCACTTCCATCCTGTAGTGCTACCTTGCGGTTTTACAAAATCATTTCCATTGGGGGCTCTGCTTGTGCCGCCCAGGAACATGCGATACCTCTGGTAGAATGCGCCTTAAATCCTTGCAGGATCTTTAAGCAATTTGTCTGATAAGCCTTCTGAATGCAGGACACAATCCCCCGGCTCAAGGTCCTCTTAGAGGGTGTCTGTCCCTTCCTATGCCCACCTGGGATTATTAAAAGATGCTATGATCTTCTCCAGCTCTTAGTTCGGTCAAGGTAGATTCTAATAGCATGAACTAAATCTAACGTGTGTAGTAGTCTCTCCATCTTTTTCTTTGGTTTTGGGAAAAAAGGACGGCTTTATTACTTCCAGGTCTGAATGGAAGTTTGATATGACTTTGGGTAAAAAGTTAAAAGCGGGTCTTAGTTTCACCTAATCGTCCATAAATTGTAAATACGGCTCCTTTATTGATAGTGCCCCTATTTCTCCGACTCTGCATGCAGATGTCACTGTTAATGATGATTCGAGAGGTTCAAAAGGCGGCTGATTTAGTGCTTGAAGGACTAGTGGTAGACTCCAAATTGGTGTTCTGTCATAAATTTTTGGTTTACCCTAGCAAGGGCAGCAAAGAACCTCCTTACCATTGGATTAATGGCTAAGTTCCTTTCTAGCAAAGCAGAGAGAGACGAAACCTGACCTCTTAAAGTACTCTCACTTAGATTTATCTTGTACCTTGAAAATTGACTATTTGAGGTACTGTTAGATTGAGGCAATCAAAACTTTCCGCACTTGGGTGCTGAGTGAACACTTCCCAGATTTCTCAGAAGTAACTGACTTCCTTGATTTAAGAAGTAATTGAATCACATCCTCTTGGAGATTAAACTTCTTTCATCTTTGTCTCTCAACCTCCAAGCCGCTAGTTGGATGTGTTCCGAATACTGAAGTGGACCCTGAGTCAACAGATCTTCTATTGGATGAATCATCAGAGGTTCCATCGCTAAAGATAGAACCAATGGAAACCAAGGCCTCCTCAGCCAGTGAGGAATCACTGCTATTACATCGGACTCCTTGATCTTGATCAGTATCTTCCAAATCATGGGAAACAATTCAGCCTCTGAGTCATCCGAGTCTATTGTTGACTCTCTATAAGACCTTTCCTTTCTTTTTCCTGGACTCTTGCATAGACTCATTAACAGCAGACTTAATAAGTTTCATTAGGGAGTCCAAAGACTGTCCTTGGATAGGGTTAACCGAGGTTTCAGCTTCCTCTATGTCTTTGCTTTTCCACTCCAGGTTTGGATTGCTTATCAGACATAGAAAGGCTGTTGAGAGACAAAAGAATAATGTCAGCCCCAGGCAGCCTAATCATCTGCTCTCTTTCCATACTCACCCCTGCTTACCTAGATCCCTTAGAGTGACCTTTAATGGCGCTCCCAGACTCCATGCTGAAGTGCCCCCCCCCCAGCAAAAAAACGCTATGATGCGGCCGGGAGGAGGCTGGGAAGGCCGGGAACGTCAGCCGCGAAAAGCGGAAGTGATGTCATTCGCGGGACAGCCATGTGGTTTGCAGAGGGACAGACCCGGCCACAGGGCCCACATCCCTCTTGGCACAGATTGTAACTCTCGACCGGAGGGGCATCTAACCTGGAGGAGAGCAGGAAAGACTCCAGTTAGGCCAGGGATCCACCGTGATGGCTGGTATCAGACTGCAAAACAGGAAAAAAAGAACACTGGACAGTGGGAGGAGGAGGGGGAGTTCTTCCTGTTTCAATTAGCAGCAATGGATGTAATATCTCACAAATCAGTGTGCAAATAGTCACAAGTATGACAAGCAGCTGTCAGCTTAGGTCCGTGCACGGACAAGTCAAAAAAGTGCCTGAGTATCTGGGCTGATAATGTAACAAGTACAGATGGCGGGGTGTCTGAACGAAATCCACATCAGGGACAGGAGAGGGAGGGGAGCGCACCTCAAACGCGTTTCGCTCGTGGAGCTTTCTCAATGGCACTAATATGCATTAGTGGGTCGCAGGTATTTAAATATCTGTGAACCAATCAGGACCCAGATACTCAATCACACCCACTTTGTCACTGGTGGAAATCATTTGGTAATAGAAGTCGTAACAACAAATACATATATACAAAATATACAAAGTAACATCTTAATAAGAGAGTACCACACAGAGATTCATAGTTTCAAAAGTAGATCAGAAGCATCTCTTAAGACCTTTTTGAAGAGAATCCCGTATCGACTTGTAATATAAGCGTACACACAGGGAGAACGGCAAATAGTTGGATAGCCATAAATCATCCGTAATTGACTATACATATAGTCCAGATCCATAAGTCCCCAAAAAAAGTGCTTAGTATCTGAAGTTTTTTTAAAAGTAAGTATAATCCAGATCCGTGAGTGTCAAACCCATATCCACCTCCATATCGGCAGAATACAGTCGCCAAGTTAAGACTGATAATCACTTAAAGTGGGTAAGCCACGGGTAAGATTCCAAGGCATATGTTTGTACTCCATATCGGCAGAATACAGTCGCCAAGTTAGACTGAATGGTACTTAAGTGGGTAAGCCACGGGTAATATTCCAAGGCATATGTTTGTACTCCATATCGGCAGAATACAGTCGCCGCCAAGTTAAGACTGATAATCACTTAAAGTGGGTAAGCCACGGGTAAGATTCCAAGGCATATGTTTGTAAGGAGGTCACAGGAGACGGACAAGTTCCCATCAGAGGGTCCAACTCAGGCAAGCAGATGAGCAGAAGCCATTCACAGTCCATATAGCTGTGGTCCATCTTTACTCGAATCGGTTGATGTGAGCCGATGGTGTCATGATCATACTTGTGACTATTTGCACACTGATTTGTGAGATATTACATCTATTGATACTTGATTATATTTTCGCTTTTTCACTTATTTTAATATTAATATAATAAAAGATATTTTTAGACTTTAAACCTTTAGACTTTTTTCTAGTTGTTGATGAATCTGAATATACTCAAGTTAGGTATTTCTGACCGGGCTATCATTTGTTTATTACATCAATTAGCTGCAATGGGAGAGGATTCGTTTGGTGACGTTGCTGCCATGGTGACTGGGGGAAATGCCACTGCAACGGTGTTGTCGGATTGGATAGGAACACACCTTCCTGAAAGTAGGGGTGTCCAAATGGAGAGAGCTCTGAGGATTGCTCTGAGCTCCAAGTAGTGCTGTGATACCTTTTATTGGCTAACTAAATAAAAAAATTAAGCAAGCTTTCAGGAGTCCTAAGCCCCCTTCATCGCTGGATGTTACAAAAGAAACTGAGAAATCACAAACTTATATACACATAGGGACTGTAAACATCAAATATAAAAAAGAACTCAAAAGCTTGATAAATAACTTACCTAAGACCTTTAGAGACCAACTTAGTGCCCTTATTCCAGACAAGCCTAAAGTTGGCTGCTTCCACAAAGAAGGATGTCCAGGACGACCCATTATCTCAGGGATTGTCACGCTGACAGAGAATATCTCAGTCTGGGTAGAAAACATCCTTAAACCACTAGCCAAGAAAACACCCAGCTACATTCAGGACACCACAGACCTGCTGAATAACCTCAGTGCATTAGACCCCATTCCTGTCAATGCAATTTTGGCCGCAATGGATGTGGAGGCCCTATATACAAATATCCCTCATCAAGATGGTATTGCAGCATGTAAAAACTTTTACAGAAGGAGGGCATACACACAGAATCAGTTCTCAACATGATACACTTCACCCTCTCACACAACATATTCTCATTTAATCAGGAGATCTATCTACAACAGATGGGCACTGCCATGGGTTGTCGCTTCATACCACAGTATGCCAACCTGTTCATGGCCAAATTGGAGGAGGATTTTCTATCCTCCTGCAACACCACACCAATGACTTACCTTTGTTACATAGATGATATCCTCATTATCTGGACTGAAAGCGAGGAAGAACTGCTCTCCTTCCATAGGAATTACAACTCCTTCCACCCTACCATTAAATTAAAACTTGACTACTCCAAAAGTCAAAACAACTTTCTGGACACCACAATTAAAATACAAAAGGAACACCCTAGTGACCTCGATATACCGCAAACCTACAGACAGACGCACATACCTTAGGAATGACAGCTTCCACCCCAAACACTCAAGAAAATTGATCATTTTCAGCCAAGCGATACGTTACCATCGTATCTGTTCAGACCCAACAGAAAGGAATGAACACCTACTGCAACTTCGCAGTGAGTTCATTAAACAGGGTTACAATCCCAAAACAACAGACAAGGAAATCCAAAGGGCCATATCTAATTCCAGGCACAAGCTACTGAAATGCAAATGAAAGAATACCTTCGTAAAATCCGCAGGTTTCTTTCTCTCCCGACCACCGCTATGCTTATGCATGCTCTCATCCTATCGCACCTGGACTGTTGCAATTACTACTACTGGTCTTCCTCTTCCACCCTCTCCCTTTCAGTCTACACTTAACTCTGCCACACGTATTGTTTCGCTCTCTAATAAACAGGATCTCAAATCTCTCTTGTACCGGACAACAACCTGGCTCCCTGTTAAACAGCGCATTGTATGCAAAATCTTCTCAACTTTTAAAGCCCTTGCTCTGCTGCTCCTTCTTATATTTCTTCTCTAGTGTCCCCATATGTTCCTGCACATACCTTTGCTCATCACAGAACCAGCTCCTGTCAGACCTCCCACTCGTACTGCTTCTCTCCTCTTAAACCTCTTCTCTTTGTGGCTCCCATCCTCTGGAATTTTATTCCCTCTCTTTTCATCAAGAAATCTCTCTATTTTTTTTTTTTTTTTTAAATCTCAGGGTTAAATCTAGCCTTACATCCTACCTATCTGGAAACCAAGTCTATGATTGTTTTACGAGCAAAGGCAGCTGCAGCATCCTACGAACAAGCCTTACCGAAAAGGTAGTAGGTGAAAAGACTTTCTTTATTAGCACATATATCTATACATACAAAGACATGTCTAACGCGTTTCGTGCCTTAGCCTGGCGAAATGCGTTAGACATGTCTTTGTATGTATAGATATATGTGCTAATAAAGAAAGTCTTTTCACCTACTACCTTTTCGTGTAAGGCTTGTTCGTAGGACTGCTGCAGCCCGCCTTTGTTCGTATTGCCTTTGCCGTTTTGGACCTTGCGAGGGGTCCGGGGCAAGACAGAACCCGGACCACTGTTTGTGATCGGCAAGATCTTCTCCTAACCTTTAATTATATTGTTTTTCTATCAATACCATCATTGTTTCCTAAGCATCTGCACACTGGAGCGTCTGTGTCCGGGGGGAGTGTCCACCCGGCCCACCCTGTTATAGTGTGTAAGTTCTTACGTTTCTTACAAACTTGCTACTAATTCTCTGCCTTTTGTCATGTTTTAACATGGTATGCTTGATTTGTTTAATAGTTAAAAACTTTTTTGACAATTGGACACACTATCTTTTATATTAGTTACTAATTTAAGATCCACTTCACAAACTGTCCGGCACGCTCCAATTATTTACATGTTCTATGATTGTTTTATTTGCACTACATACGTCTTACTCCGGGACGTATACCCACTCCATTGTATCTGTACGTTACCCGCCTAACTAGATTGTAAACTCTACAGGGCAGGGACCTCCTTTCCTCTTGTAAAAGCTCTAGCACTTCTATTTATATAACTTATATATTTATCCCCTTGTATGACTTTATTGTATTTTATTACTGTACAGTGCTGCGTCCCCAAGTGGCGCTTTAGAAATAAACTATATATACATACATTTTGCCCAGACTGGTTCAGACTCAACAGGAGGTCCCTGAGGAGCCGAGACCCCATAGCCATTGACTGAGGGGTATTTAGTGGCCTTGGAGCAGGGTGGGGACATAGTGTTATCTACTTAATCAAGAAGGTGTACCCTCAGCAGAAGAAGAGGTAAGCCAACAAGCTGAGAACAATTCCCAACAGGGATATGAGAAGACAGGTCACCAGATAGAAAAGAAAAGAGTGCCAGACAATCTACAAACAGAAAAAGAAAAAAGGAACAGAAATCTTATCTGAAAGGAGCAGCCCAGCAAGGTACATACAACCAGGAGGGAGAAACACCACCAGCATTAGGAGCAGAGGAAATGGCAGCAAGAGAGCACCTCAAGAGAAGGAGGAAGTCCCTCCCCTGCCAGCCAATGAGGATCACGACTGGCCTTTGCAGTGCGGGGAAAACATGCTAAGCTAGCTGGGTCGGGTTACTAAGGAAGGGAGAGGGGAAGCTCAGTGGAGATTCTCGGTCTTGTGCCAGATTGTCAAAGTTGTGGGACGGAAGACTGATCCCAACACCGGACATGAAGGTTAGTGTCCTACTCCTGAAGCAGACACTTAGAAACTAAGGGAGGCTTCCAGTGCACAGGCAATAAGGTAGGAGGGAGGAGCACCGGAGCCTCTTTTTTAACTCTAAGTGTTCGCACATGGTCCTGGAGGTGGCTCGCTGTCCTGGGTAACCCTGACTGGCTGAAGATATTTTTCAAAAATGAATACAATACGCAGAATACCTAGTTAAGTGTAATATATATAAATAATTTGATTAATGTGTTTTTTCAATGAGTTTCCCCTTTAATCTAAAAACTTTATCTTTTACAACTGTCTTACCGTTTAACATAATCAAGAAAGTTAAATTCCTTCTCAGAAACTTGCACGGATGTTAGTTCTTCTTCTTCAATTTCCTCTTCCTCTGCTTCCTCTGTCATATCCTCATTTTCAATTTGCGTTGATCCTACGTTATTATAAATAGTGATTTCTTTGAATGTGTATTACAGTTTTAATGCAATAGTATATGATGTTGTCTAAATGACTGTATATTTTTAGAAGTGCAGAAATTCATGTTTATTTCATACTTTCTTTAGGACAATATAACAAGATACATATAAAAGAAGGCCAATGCATAATAAGGTGTACATAACAACTACAACAAACGTTACTATTATTAAAGGGGAACTGTGGTCTCCAAACAAGTTGAGTTTACACGAAAGGTCAGTTTCCTACCTTTCAAATGAGCCTGCTCCACAGCCCAAGATATAAAGAAATTACTGACCAGAAAGTTAATGGGTGGGAGGCTGACATGGGACATTCCTAAGGCTGCTCCTCCACCTCGACGCCAGCGAGCACAGCCTCAGACCCCTTAGTGTGTGAGGGAGACAGGAAGTCCCTCCTCCTCTCTGCTGTGTGAAGGACCTACAGCTGCAGAGAAGGTAAGGGAATCTACAGCCCTTCTCTCTCACTATGTGAAAACAATCTTTTTTCACTCGGCCTGAAAAGGCTGTTTTCACACAGTTTTCTGTAGGGGGGGGGGGGGCGGGTGGCCCACAGCACCCGCGAGTGGGCGGGGTAAGACACCCGCGAGTGGGTGGGGGTAAGACACCCGCGAGCGGGCGGGGGTAAGACACCCACAAGTGGGTGGAGCTATGACACCCACAAGTGGGAGGGGCCACATGGGGCTGTAAGGAAAGGGGCCAAGGGGGGACCTGCAAATGGAGGGGCCATAGGGTCCATGAGTGGGAGGGGCCGGGGGGGGGGCTTGCAAGAGGAGGGGGGCTGCAAGGGGAGGAAGAGACACAGGGCAGATTGACGGTCATCCACTGACTAGTTTCAGAGCAGGAAGTGCATGGGACCTGGTGATGTTGCTGCCATATCGCACACAAAAATGTAAATATCTTCAAATAAAGAATGACAAATTGCAAAAATTCTCAGGAGAGTAATTCCCTTTCAATTTACCTAAAGTCATTTTTGGACCACAGTTCCACTTTAAAGGGCATATCCGCCCCCAAAACTATAATCCCCCCCACTACTGGCCCCATCATGTAGTGTAGTTTAATCCTTACCTCACATCCCAGCTCCATCTGGTTCTCCTGTAGTCCCCCCACCAAAGTCCCAAAAACTTCCCACCAGGAGGATAGCAGAGTCCATATAGGACTCTGCCTCCTACCTGGCCTCCGGGAGAAGTTTGGCATGCGTACTGCAGCCCTTCTCCCCCCCTCCCGATTAGGATTCCCCTCCCTTAGGTAAATCCTTTACATATGTCATTCCCCCTGTCCCCCCAGCCCCAACCGCTCTATTTATTTATTAGAAAGTGCCCCAAACTTTACTTACCTCCCCTCTTTCCTCCGCCGCATGAACTCCCGGCAGCTGCGTCCAAGATTGGCTGCCGCTCATCCAATCACAGACGCAACTGCCGGTCCCGCCCCTCTGCTTGCATTTTCTCGCAAGCAGAGGACTTGGCAGCGCGGCGGAGGAAAGAGGGGAGGTAAGTAAAGTTTGGGGCATTTTCTAATAAAATAAATAGAGCGGTGGGGCTGGGGGGACAGGGGGAATGACATATAAAAAAATAATTTCAAGGGTGGACATACCCTTTAAAACTCTATTCAAAAAGATTTATTTTTGCAAACATGCAAGTACTTAAGATTAGGAGCTAAAAAAATGTTTTAAACCTAGTGCAATCTCACTATAAAGGTCCACATCTTGTGTGTACAAAACAAGATTCAAATCCTGAAGGGCTAATTTAAAAATGGAGCATGGATATTTCAACAAAACAATGATTCAGAAATCCCTTACAGTTAACTATTATCTTTGAAAAGAAATTAAAGGTTGAAGGGCCAAACCAAATTTCTGCAATTCTCAAACATGGACATTATGCAAAACTACCACTGAATATTTGTGGGACAAAAAAAAAATATCAAATGAACGATGGTAACTGGCAACAAGAAACCTTTGATGACTTACTCAACCAAAAGTTACAAATGTAATCACATACATTGTGCTTGTGAAGGTTCTAATTCATTGAATAAAACTTCCTATGCATAAAAAGTATGGACTTACTTGGAAGGTCAGCAAAGAGTATCTGTTTCAGCAGTTCTATTTCTTCTTCAGGTTCTATTTCAGAGCTGCCAAAAACATCCCCTTCTGGCCAAACCTCCCTGAAAAAAACCCACAAAAATAAATATATAAATATAAACTTGAATCAAATGGAATAATTCTGGTGGAAACAGCATGTAATGCAAGTGAAAGGTTTTTAGCTTGCAAAAATCTACTGGGCATGAAAGCATTCCAATATAACTTAAAAGGATATTTTGGAAGGATTACCGGGCAGAACGCAGCAAAACAAGGGCTTCTGATCCACAGAAAGCTAAAAGTCTATCTTGTATTCGCACTAAGGCTTCTGTTCTTTGTTCTTCTACTGGTGTTTCAGAGGCAGCATCAAAGGGCATAATAATCTCTGGCAGATCTTCTGAATTCTGTAATTTAAAAGATGCTTATTAGAATAATTTAAAGGGAATGTCCATCCCTCTCTACAAAAATCTATATCTTGTATAATACCCCCCCAAAACCTGGACATCCTTTTATACATACATAAATCTTTAATTCCCTGCCAGAGATATTATACTTACTTGCTCCTCCCCCACAGGGTGCACAGCTCTGCACTTCCGGGTAAGGCAGTCGGTGCTGGCCGTGACAGTGACACCACGGCCAATCACTGATTGCTTTTCCCGGGGCAGTCTCTACTGCGGCTGCTTGGGAACACAAAAATAACAGCAGCCGCAGTGGAGACTAAGTGAGGAGACTGGAAGCGGCGGTGGATCGAGGAGCTTGTAAGGATATCATCTCTGGCTGGGAGCTGAATTAAAGATTTTGTATAAAACGATGTCCAGGTTTTGGGGGGTATTGTACAAGATAAAGATTTTTGTAGAAAGGGATGGACATTCCCTTTAAATATCTGGTAAAAATATCCCTGCAGTTATTTCTTAAAAGCAGATGAATGGGAACTACTTTCAACTTACCGCTGTAAAAGTCCTGATCTGTGTTGAAACATTTGTCCATATTTCCGTTAGCTCCTCTGGGCTCTTAGGTTGCTCCTTTGGCTGACTTGCAGAAGATTTCTTCTTCTTCCGTTTAACTCTTCGTTTCTTTTAAGTGAACACAAAAATGATTCAATTAAAAAAAATTTAAAGAAATACTATGTAAGCTTATACCTTTAAGAAATGACAATCAGCCTCATTTACTGAAAGCAACTAAAATTAGCATTCCCTGCACTGATTCAATATAAGTGGTTGCAGAACCTGGTAAGCCAGCTTTTATTTGAGAAAGTTTAACACTGGCCTTGAAGCCAATCTTCGCAAAAAAGCTACCCAACGGGAAAATTAAAGGGTAATTATACTCATGCAGTAACAGACTTATTTCTAGCTCCTCCCGCAGTCATAATCACTGACAATTCTCCCATCTGACACTGAAGATATAGACATACGAACAAATAATGAACATATGTTAATCAATGAGGGGGAAGTAGCTGGAAACTGTCAGCTAATGCTAGAAAGCAGTCAGTTGCAGCATGTGCATTCTTCTCTTTTAAATAGGGTTGCGCTGGCTGCGGGTATCCAATTTTGAAATAATGTATGGAAGGTCGCACACCAAAGGTATATAATGTGAACTCTTTTATTGAACCATTACACACACAACGTTTCGAAGGGTTCCACCCCTTCATCAGGTGATACACAAGTGATCCTCCCTTCTCTTTAAATACCCATCATGCTCAGTGAATCCTCCCAGGGGAGAAGTGGCCAAAGTCCAATCCATATGATTATAATGTGCTACATATTGAAAGTGACATAGTGCAGTATTGAACAACATTTTCTACAAGATAAAACAATGGATAAATATAAGACACAATTTAAGACAAAATATATAACCAACAGTCTGTGATAAAACAAAGTGCATTATTTAGTATCTATGTGTAATCTAAGTGTAATAATTGTCTCCATGGGTAATCATGTATGTTTCTATATTCACAGTGTAACGAATGAATACATTGTAATAAACTATTTTATATAAAACATTGTGTATGTTTCAAATCTTTACTGGTTAAGTACCTTGCGCTGGCTGGGGGATTCACTTCATAAACGAAGTAACAACTGCAAGCCCTTTATTAAAATCACTTTAAACGTACATTAAATAGTTAAGCGCAACTTAAGATGGCTTTTTTGCCTAGCGCCACTAAGAAAATGAGGCTGAATATATTTAGGGCAAAACAAGACCAAACATTGCAAAAACACATAATACATCTCAAATGAAAAAGGCAGAAAATGTCAGGGGACCCATAAATCACCATAGGTGTTTAAATTACTTGAAGCAAAAACTGTTCCAAAGTTCTCTGCCTGTGCCCACTAAAATAGGGAACGGAGACAACAAATATCTGGAATGCTTTCTTCTGAAATTATCCTGATTGAAAACTGCTAGATGTTTGTTTAGGAATTGCTTAGAAAGCATCAGTCAGCAAAAAAATGTGCTTCAGCCTGAAGATTTCCTGTGTACTGACTGAAGAAAAATGTATTTATTTGAGGTAGACTACCTAATAAAAGGGCTGTCCCTTTTGTGATTTTTTTTACTTCTCACCTGTACTACCAAACTCTGTTTCCCTTTGCAGAATTTTTCAAGCATCCTAAGAAATAAATGAGTTGTTTCAACTAAATCTTTTAAGAAGGAACGCGGTTGCTTAGTCTCATCAAACTTTCTGAAAAGGGCCAAAAAAAGTTCCCGATATTCCATTAAGTAGAATATGTTACCTGTTAGGAAAAATAAATAAATATTAAGATTTACAAAGCTGGTAACAGTGGGGATAAATATAGTTGACCTGAGCAACTAATGGAATTAGATGATCTGTCAAGGGACTTTAGCTAAAATCAAGAGAAACAGAATATATACCTTCATTTCTAAACCCCTGTACACACAAGTGATTGCAGGCCCAACCTTCATTTTCCTAATGGCCTACTATCACTCAGTGTAGAGATGCTTGGTCGGGCCTCGTTGATGATCCAACCCTACTGAGCTCCCATAAACTTGTGCAAAGCACAGTTAGGCTCTTGAACACAAGTGTATGGTCCTTGAGGCTCTACATAATTTCATAAGAATCATCTGGAAATAACCAAGTTTTAAAATGATTTAAAACCAGCATTAACATTATTTTAAAATCTAATCAAGCAATCAATATATTCAATCTTAAAGGAATAGTTCAATGAAAAAGTGAACTATTCCTTTAATGCATTAATTGAAGAACAGGAGGTAAAGGACCTATGCCTTACCTTCCATTCTTCAATCAATTGTACAGGAGCCTGGAACGAAGATGAATATATTTAACTTATTTGCGATCCACCTTCGGCTGAAGTGACAGGTCCCAACCTTCTCCTGCTTCTCTTTAACTATAGTGCGCATGCAAGCTAGTTAAAGGGTAACCAGAAGTGTGAGTGTAAACCTCAATGAACTGCAGCAACATTTTAAAAGGAGAGTGAGTTAAACCTCCTATTCCTAACTTAAGTTATTTCTTCTAAAGGTAGTTCTACAAGCTGGGGTGTACTTTTTCCAAAATGTTTCTGCATTACCTGTTAAGAACAAGTTGACTTCTGGAGAGTATAAATAAGAATGTATATTCAACTCACAATATTTTAAACATCACTCTGGTCTCTTGCCGCACTCAGACATCACTTTTACACCTGTGTGAGCTCACACAGACGGTTTTGACTGGTGTCTACCACCCATAATATCACCTAGAAAATCTTACTTTTAATAACTTTACTGCTCTCACGTACAGCCTCATCTTTTGAATGGTCCATTTCATTAACAGTGGTGAGGAGTTCCTGATAGGCCTTCAGTGCAAGATGCATTCTGCCAACAAAATATAAGGTATGTTATTTACTTGAAAAAAAAACTTAAATTACAAGAAAATACAAACTCCATTGAAGAAATGTAGACAATGTGTTGTGTCAGGGGGTACATATTACATTTAGGGGTGACGATAAAGGGAGGGGAATCGTTTAACAAGGTTCATGTCTTGTTTAAAGGGGAACTGTGGTCCAAAAATGATTTTAGGTAAATTGATAGGAATTGCTCCCCTGAGAATTTTTGCGATGTATTTCCATTGTTTATTTTGCATAGTTTTGAAGATATTTACATTTTTGCGTGTGATATGGCAGCAGCATCAACAGGTCCCCTGCACTTCCTGCTATGAAACGGTCAATCTGTCCTGTGTCTCCTCCTCCCCTTTGCAGCCCCCCATGTCCCTCCCACTCATGGACTCCATGGTCCCTCCAGCTGCAGGCCCATTACCCATTATCTTACAGCCCTATGTGGCCCCGCCCACCTGTAGTTGATGTGGCCCCGCCCACCCACGGGTGCCCAAGCCCCGCCCACTCGCAAGTGCCGTGGTTTACTCAGACCCCCCCTACCTTTTCTGTCAGGACTTCACACAGCAGAGAGGAGGAGGGACTTCCTGTCTCCCTCGCACACTGAGGGAGTCTAAGGATGTGCTCGCTGGCAGCACTGTGCAGGAGAAGCCTCAGGAATGTCACAAGTCAGCCTCCCACCCATTAACTTTCTGGTCAGTCATTTCTGTATATCTTGGGCTGTGGAGCCCGTAGAGTGGTGGTTGATGGCTCATTTTTGGCCTTTCATTTAAACTTAACTTGCTTGGAGACAACAGTTCCCCTTTAACACACAATATGTATTTTTTATAATATATATTAAAGAACTAAACATAATTCTTTTTAATCCTAATATGAAAACATTTCTCCCCAAAACACTTGTAAAGTGAACTATTCCTAATGTATTGATTGAATATCGAGAAGTTAAGGAGCTATGATGTATATTCCATTCTTCAATCAATTCACCAGGAGCCACGGATGAAGATAGAAGATATTTACCTTACACACAAGATCATTGAAAATTCCCAACCGCTTCCTGGTTTAGATTAACTTTCTTTTTTTGTTTGTTTGTTTTATTAATGCCAGTGAAGGTTCTGATTCATCCAGGTCATGGTATATCTGTTGTATTCAATTAGATCAACAGGACTTGAAGTTTAGTTCTTGAAGACATTTTGCTAGTCATCCGACTGGCTTTCTCAATTCAGAATGACTTGTACAAGAATCTGTGGCAATTATGTACCCCGGAAAATCCCAATTAGCATATAACAGCTAAGTGTTAAGGGCGTGATTGGATAGTGGCTAAGAGGTGTTATAGGAATGCCCAGAGTAAGGTGTCAAAACAGCATACTGCAAAAGGCTCAAACACAGCTCCTAAATGAACGGGTACGACAGACACATTTTACAGTCTACTCACATTCCAAGTGAGTAATTTAATTGGCGTACTCATTTTAACTAATGGTCATAATGACATTTTAGCACTGTGCCACCAACATAACATACTTCTTATTAACACAACAAATAGAGTTTTAAGTTTTCCCTTGATATATTTGTGTGTTGGTTGTGAAGGTTCTCATTCATCCAGGTCATGGTATATCTGAACTTCAAGTCCAGTTGATCTAATTGAATACAACACATATCCCTTGATATATGTTCTAGAGTAGTATATAACAATGTTTGCGAAATCCCAATTCCCACCCATCTTACCCTGAAGGCTTCTACAAGCCTTGCATTCCCTTCCAAAAAAACACAACATTTGTATTAAAACTTACAACAAACTTTAGAGGTGGCACATTAAGTGCAACTGTCAAGCAAAACTGCTTGTGTGTGTAACTGCTAGCATTGAGGGGGGCCCACCACAATGCCCGGTGCTAGAACCATTCCCACCTGGGGAGGGACAATAGTAGTGGTGATATGGTTTAGTGTTGGAGAAGCAAGAGAGGGGGTGATGTAAAGGCCACAAATGTTAGAGGGGAGGGGCTGATAATAGATATCTCAAAGAGTGACATTCACACTTTTTACTAGTATAGGGCAGAGGTGACCCACAGAATATATACAAGTCCCCCACATGTAATCGTATGGCGTGTTAGCTAGTCATGCTTATCGTCTAGATTATTATAACGCAATATTGCCCAATATGCATATACACAACTCCCATCATAGTGCAAATAATGCTCATATAGCTCCCAACCATGTACCCGTAGATGTACACATTACATATACACAATAAGGCACGTTATGATATCTTATCTCTATATTTTCCCCCATAATATATACATATTATGACCATAAATATATTTCCCCCCTTATTTAACATTTGGATAAACAATCATATTCCCCATCCAAAAGATGAGGGAGGGGAAGAAGGGGGGAGAGGGAAAAAAGAATGGAGGGGGGGAGCTGAAAAGGATAGAAGGGGAGCGAGTGGAGGGGACCAATATCGCAGGTCGCTTACTGTGGGAGTCAAATGACTCCTGAATGCAGTACACATTAAATTTAACTTTACCCATATTGTCTTTCACACAATTATTATTATATTGTATTTGATAGGTAATAATTAGACCAGAGTGCAACCCCTTGAGCCATCTCTTTTTGGTGGTAAAATCTATACAACCAGTGGAAGTGTCTGGATTAAAGATGTCTCGCCATAAACTTACAAATAGCGTATTGACCTGGGAGCTTTTGAAACAAACAAGGGTGTTGTGACCACAGCGGGTCCACCTACATGACTAACCTTTCAATGTCCATTTAGGGATCCCAATAGTTTATGAGGTGCTGTACATTATTAAAGTATTTGCGGGTGCTTTAAAATCAAGTGGATCTTGTGGTGTCTATTATCCAAGGGATTCCCTGGTGTATACAGTATGCGAAAAGCTTACTGGAGCACTTGGGTTAGTCCATATAACGGTGCATCAACTAGCCCAGTGGTAGTGCATATATGGGGTGGGAAGTAAATAAGTACATACCAAGTCTTGGTGATTCCGCTTAGCATAAATCACAGGCAGGTAACAACAAAATACAAGATCTGTGAGGATTTCCATAAAACAATCGACTGCGGTGGGTAAGGTATATTCCTAATGTGGTAGGGCCTCTAGCCCTTCCATTGTAGCTGTGGGAGACTCGAAAAAATGGGTGCGATTATTATGGGCCACCAGGGCCTAGCTGGGTACGGTGGAATAGGTGATCCCAGCTGTTTTTAGCCTTCGTTTGACCTCCAAGTAGGTAGCCAGCCTTTTTTGTAGCTCGATTGAGAAATTCAGAAAAATGGAAATATTGGATCCCCCAAGTCTTAGCTCCCCTTTACTCCTGGCCATACGGAAGATGTGATCCCTGTCCCTGCAGTTGAGCAGGCAGGCGATCAGCGGCCTTGGTCTGGCGCCTGGTGGCGGGGCCTTGGCGGGAACTCTGTGTGCATGTTCGGTTGCGAGCGTCTGGGACAATGATGTTGGTCCAAACTGGTCTCGTATATATTGCTCCAGAAATTGGGTGGGTGCCCTCTGCGCCCTCTGGGATTCCTATGAACCTTAAATTTTGCCGTCTGGCCCGGTTTTCTAGGTCGTCGGCCTTGGCTTGTAGCGTTGCCATTTGGGTTTTGAGGGTATCCATATAATTTGTAACATGTGGCATTTGGTCTTCCATGTGGGAGACTCAATCTTCCACCTCACCCACTCTTACCAGGCCCACAACAATTTTTACCTCCTCTATGAGAACTGTGAAGGAGGTATTTGGCTCCATTATGGCCTGCATTTGTTCAGCGTACCTTTGCGGGCCAGACTAGTTTGGGTCCTCTACTGCTTCCACATCTACCACTTTTGACCGTGAGGCACTGGTATCTGGTGAGCAGGCAGCCTGTTGCGTTGGTGCGGCCTTCTGACCTAGTGGGTGGACACCGCCACCTTGAGCTACCGTGCGTTGAAACTTGGCATGTTTTTAGGCCATTTCTGCAGTTGAGAGAGATTTGGGCTTGAGTAATGTGGTTCTCATTGGGTAACCTCCCCGGAGTGGGGTGATTCCAGCGCTATTTTTTAGCAGGATTTGTTCAGAATGGCTGATTAATGCGGAGCTCCCTCAAAACACGTCCGCTCACAGCGCCATCTTGCTCCGCCCCGGTTTAGATTAACTTTAGCTCACATTATCACGCATGTGCTTTCTAGTTAATCTGAACCAGAGCAAGTGGTCGAGGCCTATCAGTAAATATCTTCCATCTTCGTCCGTGGCTCCTGGTCAAATGAACGAATTGAAAGAACGGAAGGTACGTCATAGCTCCTTAGCCTACCGGTCTTAAAGGACAACTAAACTATAAAAATTTACTTTTTAGAAATGAAAAGTACCTGGGGCACGTAGGTAGGCTTGATTATTCCCACCTCCCAATATTGTTTTGTTGAGGAGCTACAGCACATAGAGTTTTCATTTGCCAGGTTATGGCCCTGGGCCTTCCTGTATTAAAGATAGGGCTGAAGCATTCAGGAAGCCTGGCAGAAGCAATTTTCTTTCTGCTGCCACTTATCATAGAAATAATATTGTGAGGTAGAAAGTACCAATCCTACCTCCCTGCCCCAGGTACTTTTCATATTAGCTGTTTTTGAAAAAAGTGTGTACAAACTATAGTTCTCCTTTAAATCAATACATTACGTTTCAAGTGAACTATTCCTTTAAAGCCCATGTTTTATTTTTGTTTCCATTATGTTCCTAGCAAAAACTTAATATTCTACATGTAGCAGTGTTTCTCATAGTATGTCTGTTTGTTTAGGGGGGTCAGAGTGCACGAGGTTGCCGGTTCAAATTCCAGACTTCTCACAATATATAAACAGAGAGCAACCTTCGCAATTCAAAAACGGCCTGCGTACCCAGAATCAGGTGGTGCTATGGGTGACTGCACATATATTTAAACAAACAACAACAAAAAAAGATAGACCCATAAGACCCCAAACAAAGCACTCAAAACACTTGTGGCCAAAGAGAGAAAATTCCCCACTAACAGTCTGAGTATAATAATGGAGAATATATGCAGAAACCAAATATGACCCTGACAAAGTCATGGGATTTCCAAGGCGAAACACGCGTTGGTTAAATCCGATCCCACACACAGAGTGTAGCTCAGCAGTGTTGTTTGAGACATTGTACAGGGATTCATAGACTCCAGGTGAAGAATTAGGTGGGGATTGCCAGTAGCCCTCAATGTGCATGTGAGGATCACGGAGGAAGGCTGTTGATGCTGTTAATCTGTCTGGCATAAAATCCCGGTTTTCCAGTGTGATTCCCCATAACCCGTTATCATGATTATGACCTGTATGCTCCCTAGCAGGAACTTTAGTTGATTGGGCTTTCTTTGACCTTTATTGCTTGATGGAGGCTGATTGAATTTCAGGATTTCCCCTAGAGAAGTCTGTTTAGCCACTTAAGGGAATGCTCCCCCTGGTCTTCTTCTACCATTGACTGTGGTTGGTTGTTTTTAGCGATATATGTTTTACATCAGGGATTCCTGATTTTAAATTACTTGTGATTAATAAAGAGTTGTTTGATATTTGCTTTCTGCATATGCTCTCCATTACTTAGACTGAGAAGGGATTGTGAGGGAGGATATCTCTATTCAAAAGTGTTTTGAATGAAGGTACATTAAACAAATGGGGTAATGCACAGAGAGCTGTAAAGGTAAGGAGAGATAGCAGATCTTGCAAATGACTGGCGATATTGTTACTTCTCAATACAACATAAAAAAATGCTAAATTGCTATATTACCTGGCTTATTGCCAGACTTATTAAAGGGCAACTGTGGTTTCAAAACAAGTTAGGGTTAAATAAAAAGCCTGCAGTATTTCCTTTACACTGAGCCAACAATCACATCTCTGGCTGGAACCTGTGAATGTTCAAACTTCCTGCTTCCAGTTGAGTGACATCACCTGACCTCTGACTGCCCTTTTCCCCCGGGGGAAAAGCATGCTCAGTTAAGACTTAATGCTGGGGAAATCAGGAAGTACCTGAGGAAAAAATTGACAGTTGAGAAGAGGAGGCTATAGCAGGCAGAGGCTGGTCACATGACTACTAAGCTGGTCACATGACTACAAAGCTGGTCACATGGCTAAAAGCAGGAAGAGTTCAACCAGGAATTACAATACTGAAATTTTGCAACAATAACTTCTCACAAATTTTATCTAGAGATGTGATTTAGGTTTTATTTTGAAGGTATGATGGAAGGCTTTTTATATAATCCTTACTAGTTTGTAAGAATTTGAGACCACAGTTGTATTTTTATAAAAATCTATAAAAACATTATTTCAATCTGCAATATCTGGGTTATAAGTCAGAAAAAATGTATTGAAGCCGAAAGATTTCTTTTTAATTGCAATTTTAAACCTATATTTTTCATTTACCGCCGAGCCCACGAAGTAGCCTCTTTCTTGTCTGTTAGCATCATCTCATAATAATTTGTGAGGTTCTGCTCAATGAAGTGGAACGTTCTGATGCTCACAGTCTCTGTGACAAGCTCAGGCTGGAATTGGTAGAGGCGATTAAACCCCATGAAGAAAGCGATGGACCACAAGTAGTACGTTTCATCATGTTGCTGTGCCTTTTCACGAATCAGATTATCCTGAGCAAAAACAAGGTAAAAAATATATTTTCTTGCTAGTTTCCGGGACACTTAACTTAATGTGAAAAGAAAAGTGACACTGATCTTTAAAGGTTATTTCCACTGGAAATAAAAATATTCTATTTAGTTTTATTGAAGAATGGGAGGTAAAGGAGCTGTGTCTTACATCCCGTTCTTCAATAAAACCTGCAGGGGCCGGGAGAGAAGGTAAGGAACTTACCCAATCGCTTGCTCCTCTGCTGCCTATTCTGGCAGGTCCCGACGGACTATGTATTCTATGCGCATGCACGTAGAAGACAGAGTCTGCCAGGACCTGTCAGACTACGCGGCGCAGGAGCGAGCAATCGGTTCCTTTCCTTCTCTCCTATAGCTTTTATTGAAGAACGTGAGGTAAGACACAGCTTACCTTCTCTACTATAGGTTTTATTGAAGAACCGGAGGTAAGACACAGCTCCTTTATCACCCGTTCTTCAGTAAAACTAAATGCCAATTTTTTTTCTCCAGTGGAGATACCCTTCCAAATAAAGCCATAAACACTATAGCCAGCAAACCTGGCGGCTTTGGTACTAATCATCATATATATTTTTATATTTAATATAACTAAGGGCTCGTTCACACTACATCAGTTTGTATCCGTTTTTCAAATGCAGGTGCAATTTAAAAAATGTACAGACAGTTAAACCCCACAGGATTTCATAATATCATTCACACCTGCTGCGTTATAATCTGTTCCGTTCCAGTCCGTTTAAAAAACGCACTGCATAGCTAAATATTTAAAGTGGAATTGTGGTTCCAATACAAGTGGCCTCTGTTAAAAAGGGCACACTCACATTTAAATGACTCCAGGATCATGCTTATAGCTGCAATCTATCCAACATTACAGCAGTATAAAGGTTGGCATTTCCAGCTAGCACAAAGCCCAAACTTATAATTTTTAAAATTAGCCACAAGCCTGAAAAAAGGCCTATAACTAAGCTTCAGAAAATATTTTTGGGTGTGGGGCTCTTCCCCTCTCTCTTCATCAAGAAACCTCAATAAACTAGTTTAAATCTAACCTCTCATTCTATCTCTGAGCACAGCACAGCATAGGACTGTTGACACTGCACCGGTTATTACTTTAGCACTTTCGACCTTTCCTATGTATCTGTATGGGGGCAGGGACCTCTTTCCTCAGGTTACATGTTTCAAGCACTTGTATATTTCATACTTATTTATATATTAATTTAATTATTATGTATTGTATTTATTTATTTATTGTTCCCCTTGTACAACCTTTTGTATTCTATATTGTAAAATGCTGCATCCCCTAGTGGTGCTATATAAATAAACATATACATACATACACCAACAATAAGGACAAAAATTTCAAGAAGCGATAATGTCAGGAATAATGTTATACATCTAATGGCAAATTCAAACATTATTCCTGAAAAGGGTTTGGTTTGTATTATGTACAGACGTAATGCAAAACAGTTCTTCAAAAATAGGCTTACATTTGAACATCTTCTATATGTATAAATTGTATGCAATTATTTATTTGGCGCTAGATTAATGGACTAATGTTCTACTTTTAGAAAGAAAGAATCCATAAGGTTATAGTTTCAAATTCCCACACTTACGTAATTTTAATTTTCTTTCTGCCATCCATGCTGGCTAGGAAATAAACTGCAAAGATTACTTTTTTTGTATGAAAACAAAGAAATGTGTAATTGTTAAGGACAGTAGTGTTGAAGAATGTTTGCAAATATACTACACTGTAAAATTCCCTGTTCTGTGTCTAAAAGAGGCAGGATCTCAGGGCACAATAGGTGCCTAACAGTTATCTGTGCTGTAACTTGAAAGGCAGCAGCTTCCTTGTTTTATCTGCTGTGCACTACAGAGCATGTTCAGAAGTGTGCAGCGCATACTCAAGACTCCAAACAACACAGAGAGATGAATTATGGAAGCTGACCCTTAGTACCAACAGGTTAACATACAGACACAGCTTGTTGTATCATTGTGAATGTGCTCTGTCTACTGGGGACTTTTGCTCCCCTTTAAATTAAATGGTGAAAAGCTGTAAAACATCACACTCACTTGTGTTTTCCCTGAAGGAAGATCCTGGCAAAATG
The DNA here is from genome assembly GCA_019447015.1 of Hymenochirus boettgeri. NCBI lineage: Eukaryota > Metazoa > Chordata > Amphibia > Anura > Pipidae > Hymenochirus > Hymenochirus boettgeri. The sequence goes on along the minus strand of CM033470.1, from coordinate 268,222,855 downwards.
CCCATTTTAATTATGTTCATTACTAATAAAATGGAATTGTTATAAAAGAGCTAAATTAAAAAATATATATAAATAAGCCTAAATTAATTGTATAATTCCACAGAGCGCTGTAGCACTTATCTCTAAAATCACTGTGGAGAAATAGCATTTTTGACATGTTCCGCAGGCATTCTTCTATAGTGTGTCCTGGACATTTAAACTTAATTGTTCCTGCTTAGTGAGTTCTCTAGCCCAAGCCCTCCCTTTACCTCAGAACTAAAAAGGAAGTACTGGGTGACTTGCATGTGACCTCTGTAATAAAAGTAGGTAGTAAGATACCAGTTGTTACTCGCTAGGACAGAGGGCCACATAAATAAGAAATTGGCAGAAACCTTCCAAATTCAATAATTTCTATAGAATGCTGTTGATTTGGGAGGTGAGAGTTTCAGCTCATTACTAGGAGTTATAGAATTTAGAAATATATATTTAAGTTTTACTTCTCATTACATTTCTAATTTCACAGCATATGGTCTCTAGAACATCATTACTTACATCTGTGGAATTTCTATAAATATTTTTTCAGGTTGAGGACCTAAACCGCATGGTCCTGACCCCTGGGTTCACTTTCTCACCTAAATTTTCCTTCTGTGCTCTGATCCTGAAGTTCGTCGGTGACTTGGCTAATTAGAAGACGCGTTCTGAAGGAAGTGGGATTGGAGTGCCGAAGGAAACATTAGGTAAGTAAATCTAGAGTTAGAAAGTGAACCCAGGGGTGAACACAGTGTGGTTTAGGTCCTTACCATGGGTACTACAGATGGCACAAATGGCACGAGCGAGGTATAGGGCAGTATAATTATTGTCCTTTAAACTCAGAGAATTACTACAGAAAAAAAAACATACAGCCATTCCATGCTTAAATTTAAATAAAATGAAAATGATTACAACCATCTTTACCAACAATATAAAATACATGCTATATAATTGTACCACTTGGTTCCTGAAGGTTTGTGAATTTTTAGAATTAAAGAATAATTTACCACAAATTTAAACAAAGCACACAGAAAACAAAAAAAAAACATTCACCTTCACAATATACATAAGCCGATTGTAGCAGTTCTCCAAGAAGTCAACGCAAAACTCCTTCAGAAATAAGCGAACATTTAATGCAGAGCGGCGGTGAGTCTCTGTGTCTTTAGCCTTCTGTCTCCTTTTTGGCACCCTCTTCACCTCTTTTCCAAGGTCGTGAGTGAAATTTTTAAACTGGCAAATGAATCCCACAAATTAATATAGCAATAAATAATAATAAAAAAACAAACTAAGGTCAATTGATGGCTATCAGCATTGATTTACTGTTCCATTCTGCAAATTAAAAAAGTTTAAAATGAAAACTAAACTAAAATCCTCAATGTGTCATATACTCTAGAGGCACTAGGGTTTAATAAATGGAGAATCAGTGATGTCCTCTTCCGATCTCAGAGGACATCACTGATAGAAAAGGTTTCTTTACAGTGAGAACGGTGAAACTGTCTTCCAGCAGATGTGGTAATGGTTCATTGAATAGCTTTAAAAATGGCCTGGATAAGTTTCTAAAACTAAAAAATATTGAGAATTACTGGTATTAATACATATACTGTAGATCTGTTTGATCCAGGGATACTTTCTGATTGCCGTTTGGAGTCCGGAAATAATTCCCCCCCCCCTTTTTAGCTGGGTTTTTTTTTTGCCTTCCTCTGGATCAACTTAAGTAAGGTAAAAAAAAATATATATATATATATAAAAAGAGGGTGAATAGGTCGGACTTGATAGACGTCTTTATTCAGCCTCAATTACTATGTTAGCCTGAGGCCACACCACACGACTGCGTGCGCGATTTCTGTGCGGTTGAACGCAAAACGTGAACGGATGTGCAACGGAAATCGCGGTAATTTTCGCGTTTCCGAAAATTACAGCTCATAGTGAACAGGATAAGTGACAGCTAGTCAGAGGGAGCTGCTGCTTTGTGCTGACAGGAACACTGGGGGACAGGGAAAGGCTGATCGTTACCTTTGACATTTATTACTGAGCTAAAGAAGATCTAATGCCTTTCTGCTAATGAGATGAACTAGGGTGGGATGGGAAACCCTTGCAGAGTCAAAGCCCGTGACTGATGGGTCAGCAGAGCAGCTGAAGGAATGGAACATTCTGCAGTCAGGAATGAATGGATTAGAGCTGCAGGGTGGAACCAAATCTCCTTTACTAAGTCACCCCAATGATGTTTGGGTCCTGCCTTCCCATCCAAATGGAATAGAGCAGGATGAGGAACATCAGTCTCTCCCACAGCAACACGAACCAACCAAAGTCCAGCATTTCCATAGGCCTCCAGGTCTTGTGAACGGCTCCAGGAAACCCAGGTGGAGCAGCATGGCACTGCTCAAACTATCCCTCATGGCTTTCAGTTTTGTATTTTGGGCCGCAGGTATTGCCATGCTTATTGTGGGCATATGGGCAAAACTCTTATTGGAGGAATACCTGGTGCTTTCTACCAACAACTATCCCAATACCCCTCTTATCCTTCTATGCTGTGGGGGCGCTGTAATACTATGGGGATTCCTAGGTTGTTTCAGTGCTGCAGTGGAGAAGCGGTGTTTACTCCGCACCTATGGGCTGTTCCAACTGTCTGTGCTACTTACTGGGTTAGCTGCAGGACTGTCCGGGCTCTTCTACCGCAAGTAAGTGACTCTTTGTCATCTCCTGTGTGCAGCAAATCACTCTGCTCACTGAGACAATAGCTCTATGTACTTGGAGTTTGTGTAATGCTGGGGACCCTATGCAACTGCACAATAGCCAATGACTAATATTACAGATATTTCTTACTTACTATTTCTAATCCCATTTGTAGGTATGTCCATTGTAAATAAAGTACATGGAATATTTTAAATATTGGGTATAAAACCATATTTATTGGAAGACTAGAAAACTGTTGTGTTTGTCAAAGTACTAAAAAGGGACCATCATTAAACACAAATAGTGTGCTTTCCCTTTATCCCTTGCAGGGGAAAGAGCTTATAAATGGCATTCTTCCTTTAACATTTGCAGTAACATTTAAGGTATATGGTGAACTTTGCCTTTGATGTTTCTAATGCTGTACCAAATATCTGATATATACAGTTAAAAAAAAAACTCGGGTAAATAGCACATTTTTCTTTTAATGGACAATTATACTCACCTCCCCCTCGTTCCTTTCTCCCCACTCCTGCAAAGTACCCAGGGTGAGGACCTAAAACGCTAAGTCCTCACCTCTGGGTACTGTACGAAAGTCCTGAAGTACTTACTTGTAATCTCCCACGTCGCTCCGGTCCGATCCTCCCCATTGGCACTTTGAGTGACAGGTCGCGAGGCAGCCAATGGGAAGACGCGCTCTGCGAGGGTGTCACTGACAGTGCCAGTGGGGAGGATCCGACCAGAGCGACGAGGGAGATTACAAGTAAGTACTTCAGGACTTTTGTAAAGTACCCAGAGGTGAGGACTTAGCGTTCCTGGTCAGCTACGCGGCGCAGAGCGAGCAATCGGTTCCTTCCTTCTCTCCTATAGCTTTTATGAAGAACGTGAGGTAAGACACAGCTTACCCTCTACTATAGGTTTATTGAAGAACCGGAGGTAAGACACAGCTCCTTATCACCCGTTCTTCAGTAAAACTAAATGCCAATTTTTTTTTCTCCAGTGGAGATACCCTTCCAAATAAAGCCATAAACACTATAGCCAGCAAACCTGGCGGCTTTGGTACTAATCATCATATATATTTTATATTTAATATAACTAAGGGCTGTTCACACTACATCAGTTTGTATCCGTTTTTTCAATGCAGGTGCAATTTAAAAAATGTACAGACAGTTAAACCCCACAGGATTTCATAATTCATTCACACCTGCTGCGTTATAATCTGTTCCGTTCCAGTCCGTTTAAAAAACGCAAGCATAGCTAAATATTTAAAGTGGAATTGTGGTTCCAATACAAGTGGCCTCTGTTAAAAAGGGCACACTCACATTTAAATGACTCCAGGATCATGCTATAGCTGCAATCTATCCAACATTACAGCAGTATAAAGGTTGGCATTTCCAGCTAGACACAAAGCCCAAACTTATAATTTTTAAAATTAGCCACAAGCCTGAAAAAAAGGCCTAAATAAGCTTCAGAAATATTTTTGGGTGTGGGGCTCTTCCCCTCTCTCTTCATCAAGAAAACCTCAATAAACTAGTTTAAATCTAACCTCTCATTCTATCTCTGAGCACAGCACAGCATAGGACTGTTGACACTGCACCGGTTATTACTTTAGCACACTTCGACCTTTCCTATGTATCTGTATGGGGGCAGGGACCTTTTCCTCAGGTTACAGTGTTCAAGCACTTGTATATTTCATACTTATTTATATATTAATTTATTATTATGTATTGTATTTATTTATTTATTGTTCCCCTTGTACAACCTTTTGTATTCTATATTGTAAATGCGCATCCCCTAGTGGTGCTATATAAATAAACATATACATACATACACCAACAATAAGGACAAAAAATTTCAAGAAGCGATATATGTCAGGAATATGTTATACATCTAATGGCAAATTCAAACATTATTCCTGAAAAGGGTTTGGTTTGTATTATGTACAGACGTAATGCAAAACAGTTCTTCAAAAATAGGGTTACATTTGAACATCTTCTATATGTATAATTGTATGCAATTATTTATTTGGCGCTAGATTAATGGATAATGTTCTACTTTAGAAAGAAAGAATCCATAAGGTTATAGTTTCAAAATCCCACACTTACGTAATTTTAATTTTCTTTCTGCCATCCATGCTGGCTAGGAAATAAACTGCAAAGATTACTTTTTTTGATGATGAAAACAAAGAAAGAAATGTGTAATTGTTAAGGACAGTAGTGTTGAAGAATGTTTGCAAATATACTACACTGTAAAATTCCCTGTTCTGTGTCTAAAAGAGGAGGATCTCAGGGCACAATAGGTGCCTAACAGTTATCTGTGCTGTAACTTGAAAGGCAGCAGCTTCCTGTGTTATTCTGCGTGCACTACAGAGATGTTCAGAAGTGTACAGCGATACTCAAGACTCCAAAAAACACAGAGAGATGAATTATGGAAGCTGACCTTAGTACCAACAGGTTAACATACAGACACAGCTTGTTGTATCATGTGAATGTGCTCTGTCTACTGGGGACTTTGCTCCCTTTAAATTAAATGGTGAAAAGCTGTAAAACATCACACTCACTTGTGTTTCCCTGAAGGAAGATCCTGGCAAAATGCCCATTTAATTATGTTCATTACTAATAAAATGGAATTTATAAAAGAGCTAAATTAAAAAATATATATAAATAAGCCTAAATTAATTGTATAATTCCACAGAGGCTGTAGCACTTATCTCTAAAATCACTGTGGAGAAATAGCATTTTTTGACATGTTCCGCAGCCATTCTTCTATAGTGTGTCTGGACATTAAACTTAATTGTTCCTGCTTAGTGAGTTCTCTAGCCCAAGCCCCCTTTACCTCAGAAATAAAAGGAAGTACTGGGTGACTTGCATGTGACCTCTGTAATAAAAGTAGGTAGTAAGATACCAGTTGTTACTCGCTAGGACAGAGGGCCACATAAATAGAAATTGGCAGAAACCTCCAAATTCAATAATTTCTATAGAATGCTGTTGATTTGGGAGGTGAGAGTTTCAGCTCATTACTGGAGATAGATTTAGAAATATATTTAAGTTTTATTCTCATTACATCTAATTTACAGCATATGGTCTCTAGAACATCATTACTTACATCTGTGGAATTTCTATAAATATTTTTCAGGTTGAGGACCTAAACCGCATGGTCCGACCCTGGGTTCACTTTCTAACTCAGATTTACTCACCTAAATTTTCCTTCTGTGCTCTGAGTCTGAAGTTCGTCGGTGACTTGGCTAATTAGAAGACGCGTTCTGAAGGAAGTGGGATTGGAGTGCCGAAGGAAACTTAGGTAAGTAAATCTAGAGTTAGAAAGTGAACCCAGGGGTGAACACAGGGTGTTTAGGTCCTTACCATGGGTACTACAGTTGGCACGAATGGCACGAGCGAGGTATAGGGCAGTATAATTATTGTCCTTTAAACTCAGAGAATTACTACGAAAAAAAAACATACAGCCATTCATGCTTAAATTTAAATAAAATGAAAATGATTACAACCATCTTTACCAACAATATAAAATACATGCTATACAATTGTACAACTTGGTTCCTGAAGGTTTGTGAATTTTAGAATTAAAGAATAATTTACCACAAATTTAAACAAAGCACACAGAAAAACAAAAAAAAAAAAATTCACCTTCACAATATACATAAGCCGATTGTAGCAGTTCTCCAAGAAGTCAACGCAAAACTCCTTCAGAAATAAGCGAACATTTAAGCAGAGCGGCGGTGAGTCTCTGTGTCTTTAGCCTTCTGTCTCCTTTTTGCACCCTCTTCACCTCTTTTCCAGGTCGTGAGGTGAAATTTTTAAACTGGCAAATGAATCCCACAATTAATATAGCAAAAATAATAATAAAAAAACAAACTAAGGTCAATGATGGCTATCAGCATTGATTTACTGTTCCATTCTGCAAAGTAAAAAAGTTTAAATGAAAACTTAAACTAAAATCCTCAAGTGTCATATACTCTAGAGGCACTAGGGTTTAATAAATGGAGAATCACATAATTGCAGATTCAACTGCTAAAAAACAAGCTTTTTTGTTGCAGACACAATGGGAATGACGCGATAATGGTGATGGGTGATTTTAACAAGCCATCTTAATAACTAAACAACTTGTTTGTACTTGAGGAGTTCAATGTCCAACCCGTGAAGGGACCATTGCTATTGAACAATACAGAATGCCTATAATGCATTATCGCAATATAGTCCAAAAAGCAGTCCAGCACACTGCTGTTGGCTGTTTGCCAGACAATAAGTAGGTGCAAACCTCCTATTCTCTACTCCTAGGGCTGCAAAACTCCATGGAAACAAATATAGAGGAGCACACTCTCTGTGATTCAATCATTTATTGTGAAAAAAACAACATGCATACTATGTTTTCACAATAAATGATTGAATCACAGAGATAGTGTGTTCCTCCATATTTGTTTTTATAATGCATGCTCCACGGAGGAAATCAGACCATGTTATGGTCCAGTTGGTCCCCACATATGAAACAACAACTAAAACTAAGTAAACCAGTAAAGAATCATTCTCTTTTGAATAAACTAACCAATGTCTATACTCTATTTGAACAGAAGACTTATCCCCCATTTTCATAATTCTTCAACATTTTTTATAAAAGAGAATTATGTCAAAAGAACATTTGCAAGACCCGGTCAAAGCAGCAGGCCTTGACAGTGTTTCATCTGCTACTGATATTTAGAGCTTACTGTATATACTCGAGTATAAGTCGACTCGAGTATAAGTCGAGGTACCCTTTGTTTACTCAAAAATGAGTAAAACCAATTGACTTGAGTATAAAGTCGAGGTAGAGTAGTAGAAGGGAGTGGAAGTAGGGAGTAGAAACATCTGGAGTGGAACTGGCACACTAACCCCAAACCACTACCCTGTCCCTGACTCTTACTCTCCCCTCCCAGCCCCAGGAATAAAACCTATTTCCCTGCACCCTCTTCTCACCCTGCCACAACTAACCCCAAACACACTACCGTCCCTGACGTCCTTACTCTCCCCTCCAGCCCCAGGATTAAACCTCTTTCCCTGCACCCATCTTCTCACCCTGCCACTACACTACTACTACTACAGTACCACTACACACTACAGACCTCATAATGCTGCAACCCTTACCTTTGTCGGAGAGTCCGGGCCCCCGACATCATGCACTTGATGGGAGGAATCCGGCTGGCCGCGTCCACTGATGTCGCATCCACTGACGTCACGACCGGTGCCGGTCTAATTTCCCGGCGCCGAGTCGTGACGTCAGTGGATGCGACCATCATGTACGCGGCAGCCGGATTCCTCCACCAGTAAGTGACTGACTCGAGTAAAGTCGGTTCAGTTTTCGGCTGTTTTCACAGCCTGAAAACCTCGACTATACTCGAGTATATACAGTATCCCTTATATTGGTTCCAGCATTTTTTAAATATTCTGTTATTATTCCTTTACCTAAAAAAAGGAATGCCACTTGCTTAAATGACTATAGGCAAATTGCCTTAACATCAATTCTTAGGAAGGCTGGTGTTACCTATTTTAAAACAAGCCACTGCAAAGGCTCTTAACCCCCCCCCCCCTCCAAGTGGCCTATAATGAAAACTGAGTATACAGGATGTAATCAATCTGGTTTACAATCTATATTGGATCATTAGACACAGAGGTTCCTATATTAGGATTTATTGCCTAATTCGTTTTTTAATACATTAGCACCAGGAATATAAATAACTAAACTAAGTTGATGTGCATTCCTGCATTTGTGAGTTTACAGGGTTTTTTTGGGGGTTTTTTGACAGAAAGGGAAACAATATGTGAGAGTATTTTCTCATCTCTCTGGTCATCTTATTACTGGTACTAGTGTACCGCAAGGTTGTCTGCTGTCCACACTTCTATATTCTTTATATACGAATGATTAGATCCTCTGATCTAAGGGATTTTGTACATACAGTAAAATCCATTTCTCTAAGGCCTATTGGGGACCCAGACATTACCATAGGGGTTAAGTTCCTTCCAGCAGAAACCAGACACTTAAGCTTTGTACACACGTCAGATCATTTTTGCACGATTTGCCCGACAAACGACCCATAGTGCGACATTTGTGCGAAAATGAAGCTTTACTGATCTTCTACAACGATCCACGATTATTCTCGGCTTTTTCAGACGATCACCCTGGTGGATTCGTTCTGCCAACTGTCGTATGTTTGAACATAGTTGGCAGATTATCGGTAGACTGTGATATAAGACTGAATGAAATACACATGTGCAACATTTCGAGATCACGCGATATTCCAAACATCACGTAACACCTTTACCAACGAACATTATCTATCCACTATCGTTGATTTATGTACAGGCATCGTTGGCAGAACTAGTGTATAACAAGACTGTTGCTGAACATTCATATTGTGTGAAAATGACCGGACGTATATGAGAACCTTTATGAAAAAAAAGTTGCAACAGAAGCTCCACCTCCCTCCACTTAACCTTCTTACACTGTATCTACAGATTCAGTGTTGGTACCAAAGACCTGGAGGGAAGAACTAAAACAAAACATGACTATAGCCATCACATGTGCCTAACAATATGCAATGACCTGGGCGGGGGTCTGGGTCCCCCAATAGGCCTCAGAGAAATGGATTTTATGGCAGTACAAAATCCCCTTTTCTATTTCAGCCATTGGGGAACTTAGACATTGCCATGGGGACCATGGAGTACAAGTGACTGTTCTGTACAGGCAAATCACTGATGCCCCATATAAAAAGCAATTATAGACATTGTCACCCAGAAACCCCTGCCAAAAGGCAGAAAAACAGAAAAGCATAAACATGTTACAAATCCAGTACTACCTAGAACTGACAAAAATGCACTAGGACCATGAGTGACAACTCAGCACAATGCATTTCTTGAATTAATGCAAAAGATTATTTGAGACAGAAAGGACTAATGCAAATCAATGACAGCCATAACATTCTTGAAAACCATAAGATGGGGACTCCATGGACAGTCCAATTGTAAGCCTCCTGACAGAAGCTATTGTCACAAAGAACACCAACTGACAGGTGAGGATTAGAAACCCAATCATATAAAGGCACAAAATAAACCACAAATGCCACTAAAAATCAGAGTGTATGAGCATATGAACAAAGCTCTACAAAAAAATAAACAAATTTCCTCCTAAAGGAGTCAGAGAAAGTAAAACATGCCCCAATGTCAAAAAGTAAACTGCTTCTCCCTGCATCAGTGTAAAAACTACTGTATAGGCAGGAACACTTTCATATAAATGTCAGGCCCAGACTAATACAAATAAAATATCAGTCCAGATGCAATGTAATCACCCATCTTGGCTGCTGTAACTCCCATCTTGACTACTGTAACATTCTGCTACTTGGACTCTCGGCCTGTCATCTCTCTCCTCTCCAGTCTATCTTAAACTCGGCAGCTCGGATCATCTCACTGTCCTCCAAACTTGACAATTCAGTCCATAGGGTGGCCTCCCATATTGAATACCCTTCTTTTAACCTTTAAATCCCTTACCTCTACTGCACCTCCCTACTTCTCTTCTCTCTTGGTCCCTTATGTTCCTGGCTGTGCCCTCCATTCCTCACTAGGAAATCTCCTCCACAAACACCCATGTTGTCCCACCCACTTAGATTGTAAGCTCTCCGGGGGATCCTGATGACTTCCAGAAGTAAAATGGCTGAAATGCGTTGATTTAACAAATGTAATGCAATAAAGAATAATTTTTTTTACTATTCCAAGTGAATGCTTATTGGAAGACAGTATCCACTTTTGTTTATATGTAGACAGGAGCACCCTGGGGATTGTTTCATAACAGTGGTGTGCGAAGGACTTTTGGACTTATGTGTGTGTTCTTAACCGATGTATAAAATTGTATTTGTTATTTATCTGTATAATCGCTTGTTTGCATACCAAGTGGCGCTTTATAAATAAAATTATACATACATACATAATGAATGCTCACACAATAAGACTATATAACCTCAAGACACTTTGGCCTAAGGATTGATAGAAGCAATTTCAGTGAGATTTTATTAATTGAAGTACCAAATACCTGAATGAATTAGGACTTGACAAAGTGAAGAAAAATGCATAGATGGGGTTTCTGAGGAAAAGCATAGGGACAGCAGACAAAGGATACATTACAAGCTCGTACCAGTCAGAACAGAGTTCTCACCATGCATCATTCATCCAGGTCATTGTATATCTGTGGTATTTAGTTAGATCAACTGGACTTAAAGTTTAGTTCTTGAAGATGTTTCACTAATCATCCGACTGGCTTTCTCAATTCAGAATGACTTGTACAAGAATCTGTTGGCAATTAAATACCCTGGAAATGGAGAATAGATTCTTGTACTGGTCATTATGAATTGATAAAGCCAGTCAGATGACTAGTGAAACGTCCTCAAGAACTAAACTTCAAGTCCAGTTGATCTAACTAAATACCACAGATATACCATGACCTGGATGAATGAGAACCTTCACAAGCATAGTGGAAGTACACAGTCTTATTGAACTTTTTAATCTTCTGCAGGTTTTACCAAGTGAGCTGGTCGTTGTTCACCACGCTGTCTGGTCAGATGCTTATTGTAGGAACAAACTCCTTAAGTACAGACAGGGAAATTCCCACAACATCAAGAAGGAGTAATTTGATAGAGACTGCTGCCCCAAGTGACAACGTCTAGGAAACAAGGCACGTTTTCAGCTCATAAAAAAGGCCATTGCATCTCAGCCAATCACAGGAGATGCTTCTGGTCCGGCCCCTTTTACTTGCTTCCAAGCATGGAAGCAAGCAGAACCATGCCGTGGGGGAAAAAAGAATGGGTAAGTACTGTTAGAAGCATCTTTGGATTTTACAAACTCTATGAGGTTGAGGTCTTGGAGGGTTGCCAACCAAATATAAAAGTTTTTTGAGCGGGTGGTCATACCCTTTAATGTACCAGGAGAAAGGAACAAAATGACCCGCATTGCGATAACGTGAGGCCCTAAGGCCTTTTCTGCTGTGGGGATGCAGGAAGTTTCTTTTTATGATTCTGGCAGATCATCTACTTAAAAGGAGCCACTGTGAGGCCTAGAGCACCTGTCTGATTTATTCATTAACATCAGGGTCATCTCTCTAACAAGGAAACCTGGAAAAAAATGTCAGGGTGGCACCCCTGCAGGTAGTCAGAGAAGCAGCATATTCACATTTTTTATGTCCACCACTTTTTGGAACGCGCTGGAACTTCCGTGCATAATAACGGGCCCCGCGCGTGATGCCGAATTACACGCAATTACCAAGTTGCCTGTCTGCATTCCGTTAAATCGCACTACCAGCTCATAATCAGGATCCACTGCTAGCACAGCGACAGACTAGTAGTTCACATGTCTATGAGGAAAGGAAAACAAGTAAAATCCAGGTCAGTCCAGGTACCAGGAAGATTAGGGAGGGAGAGAAAGAGAACTTCTTGTTCCCTTGTCCTGTACAAAACCAAACTTTATTTAAAGGGCAATTATTCCCTTTCCTCCCAACAAACCCAATAAAAGTACTCAAGGCAAGGAACAGAAATGCTAGTAGGTCCTCACCCTGGCTTACCTTAGATCTTCAGCAATTCCCCATTAAAGTAAGGATTGATAGCTTGCTTAGTCCCCCAGGTTGTGTCTGGGAACATTGCCAATAGGAATGGTTCTAGCAGAATGCATTGTCTGATTGCCCAAGCCCTGTGCTGAAGCCAGTGGGAAAGTGCTGGAGGTCTAAGGTAAGCACTGGAACGAAGACCAAGAATTTTATTGGTTTTGCCGGATGGAGGTGCGGCAAAGGCTATAATTGCCTTAAGGTTAAAAAGTATATATCCTTTCTATGTGATCCCTATTCAAGAGTTCAGCAGTGCAAAGTCAGGGAAATAAGTCAACACGGCAAAAGTAGCAGCGGCAGACAGCTTGCTGCTATCAAGCGTGCGTTCCATAGAGGGACAATCAGTCTGAAAAATTGCATGGTGTGTACACAAGTATAACCTGAAATGCTGCACAATGTCCTATTAACTCTCTTTCTGCTTCCTGGTTCTTCCGGGTTGGCTACTGTCAGTCATGGATATGACAGTTGACATCACAGCCAATGACTGATTGCTATTCTCCAGCAGCCTCCTCTGAGCATGTGCAAGCTCGTAACAATCTCAGAGAAGAGGAGGCAGAAACCTCTTTGAGAGGCAGAGAGAAGATGAACCTTTCACCGTATAACAGGTTAGTCCTGCATCTGTCAGCTCTATAATTATGTTTGGGGAGTAATTTCCTATATATAATTTTTTCATGTGAGAGGAGAAATTGACATTTACTTCCCTTTCAAAATTGTAATAATTTTCACTGCTTAGATTGGTGATGGACTCAGGGCCCAGCAGGGTTGCCCTGGTATCCGTATAACTAGTCTGATCCTGTGATCATTTGGTTTACACAAGGAGGAACACTGGAAATCTCATTGAATAAACATTTACGTGATCTGTGAAATATAGAGAATAGAGACTGTAGGAGAGAGAGAGAGAGAAAAAGAGAGAGTCTTCAGAAGAGAGATAATGTGACAAATGCTAATTTAAAAAGAGGGACTGCAGAAGAAAGGGAATGTAAGAGATTAAGGATATCGACTGTAGAAGAGAGAGAAAGAAAGAATGTGATAAAGGATAGAGACCGCAGGAGAGAGAATGTGAGAGAATAGAGACTAGGAAAGAGAAAGAATGTGAGATAGAGGATAGAGACTGCAGGGAGAGAAATGTCTAGCGAATAGAGACTAGGAAAGAGAAAGAATGTGAGATAGAGGATAGAGACTGCAGGAGAGAGAATGTGAGAGAATAGAGACTAGGAAAGAGAAAGAATGTGAGATAGAGGATAGAGACTGCAGGAGAGAGAATGTGAGAGAGACAGAGGATAGAGACTGCAAGAGATAGAGAAAGAATGTAATAGATAAAGGATAGAGACTGCAGAAGAGAGAATGTGAGAGAAAAGAGATTGCAGCAGAGAGAGAGTGAGAGCTAGAGGATAGAGACTACAGAAGAGAGAATGTGAGAGAGAGGATAGAGACTGCAAAAGAGATAGAGAATAGAGACTGCAGAAGAGAGTGTAAGAGATGGAGGATAGAGACTGCATAAATGTCTATTCCAGGGGTGCCCAACACAGCCGACACTGGGGGCTGCATTAGCGGCACAGAGCACAGTGAGCGGGCCGCGGGGGGTAGCTCTGCCCCCAGCCTGCCCGGTTACGGCCCCCCCTCCCCGGAACACCCTTTCCACGCCCACTCATGGCTCTGTGCGGGCCGGGGTGGGGACTGGTCTATTCTCACTGTATGGGACTTACGTCTATTCCTAACTCTATGGAACCTTTACTGTCTGCTCTCACTGTATGGGACCTTTACAGTCTGCTCTCACTATAGTGACCTTACCATCTGCTCTCACTGTATGGGACCTTTACCGTCTGCTCTCACTGTATGGGAACTTTACCGTCTGTTCTCACTGTATGGGACCTTTACTGTCTGTTCTCACTGTATGGACCTTTACTGTCTGTTCTCTTTATGGGACCTTTTTAGTTGTTCTCACTGTATGGGACCTTACTGTCTGTTCTCACTGTATGGGACCTTACTCTGTTCTCACTGTATGGGACCTTTACCTCTGTTCTCACATGTGGGGACCTTTACAGTCTGTTCTCACTTTTGGACATTACCTTATATTCCTAACTGTATGGAACCTTTACTGTCTGTTCTTACTGTATGGGGCCTTTACTATCTGTTCCCACTGTATGGGACCTTTACCGTCTGTTCTCACACAGTGTGGGACCTTTACTGTCTGTTCTCACTGATTGCACTAAAATGCTTAACCAAACATATACTTTGCTACAGATTTATTTTTTCATATTTTTCTTCACTAAATATGTTTGATATTGTTAAAAGGCATTTCATATGGTTAGGTAACCATATTGTTCTGTACCACATGATTATGGTGGCACGTATTTCTCATTTGTGTTAAGCAAAGGTAAACCTGTCCAGTGCTACTAAAAACCCAATAGTGGTAATTCTACAGTAAAGGTGGCCATATACACATGATCCCACACCATGTGTGCCGACAGATCACATTGGTATCTGTCGGCACACATGTTGTGGGAACAGCACACATGGAACCGACCTATGCCCATACGCGGTATGGGGATCGGTCAGCCGTGCGGCCACAAACAGCACGATCATATCGGCTCCCTCTACATCAAGTAAAGGGAGATGATATCAACCGACAGAAATTTTCCGTCATTCCCGATCGATCGGAGTGCCGACTACGGTTGTTCGTCGGCACTCCGATCGGACGGGAACAGCCCCTACACACTAACAATGATAGGTAAATCCTGTCATTTCCCAACAGGAATTACCTATTATCGTTCATATGTAGGGCCACCGTAAAGAAGTTTTAAGAAGCTATGAAATTACACCTGTGTTTTTAGGTATGCTTGTTTAATGGCGATGATGTCCCTCTAAAACTATGCCCTGTCACACAGGTCTAAATGTGTCTGCCCATTCGTAAATATCTTTGGTAATGTCCAATTACAGAGGCTGCACAAGTTACAATAAAAATATTTTATGTTGTGCAACTATAGGAGAATACAATTTAGTAATACTACATACTAATGCAACCAGGAGTTCTTTAATTTATTTTAAGACTTTTTTGCATAGATGGGATTTAACAATAAAGGAGGAACACGTTCTGATAGGATTTTTTTTCTTTATTATTAAAGAGAACCCTTTCTATATCCACTGCATCCAAACATACACACAAATAATTCCCAACAGGCACACTTTTGCTAAAATATAATATAGAGTAATATATATTCATAAAAGTGAAATAAAAAAAAATGTTGACTTCGATTCCAAGTCAAAAAAGAAACTTACATTGTGAAGACCTTTGTGATAAATCACATCTTTGTCACCAAGTGACTTCAATCCTTGAACGATATATGAACCACCAAACCGAGAATGGCTAAAAAGGAAACATGAATAGTTACTCCAGTTAGCCAAAAGTGGCTTCCATAGCATTGTACTTTAGCAGAAAGTAACTGAATATCATTAACGTACTTAATATGAAATACAATACTTTTCTATGCAAAATTATTGAAAAGTTCAGCCTAATAAAATTAACAGAAACAAAGTACAGCTGGGCAAACCCCAATAGGTAGCTTATGTGCCTAAAAACTAAATATTTTAAGTATTTTCTATTGATAACTATTAGTACTGTAGATTAGAAGGGAAACCCTACTGCCGGTTTTATATAGGAACCAACTCTATAGCATTAAATTTATCTACAGACAGACATGACTTGAATGGTAGATATAATAGGGATGAAGTGGACTATGTAACCCATATACTGTTTAATACCCTATTGTATATAGCACTGTATGCACTTTATGTCATAGTTCTATATGTTTTTATGTGTAACTTATATATCCCTTCTGGAATAAGAGTTTTTAAGTATGCTTGAATCTTTTGGTTTCTATATATGTTGACATATTGTAATTTAAAGCAGGCAATGCACCTCTACCTCACTTGAGGATCCCCTTAAAGCCCAGTGCCCTATCAATTTATTTTTATGGTCATTAAAGGGTATGTCCAGAACAGGAGGTAAATGAGCTATGTCTTACATCCCGTTCTTCAATAAAACTTGCAGGAGAGGAGGAAGGACTTACTGTGGATTGATCCAGCGCCACTTACAGACTCCGAAGTAACCACAGTCTTTTGCATTGTGTACGCATGCACACACAGTGAAAATGAGCTATTCAACATACTGGCAATCTATATATAAACCCAGAAAAAGGCCAACCCCCAAAAAATAAGCTGACCTAACACTGATGGTCTGAGATGTTTGAGACAGACTGTATGAATAGTTACCACATCAACAACATGGACATTAAGGAATGTTCGATGCCTTCTGGATTACAAATACTCCTTATTCTGCAAAAAGCCTATTAAATTGTTATGCATCGAGAGCATGCCTTGAGTGCTCACAGGTAAACAGCCAAAGAGATACCCAAATATATCATCCCTAAAAATTACTGTTTTTATTTTTAAATGTTTTCAAGGTTAAGGGTACATAGACAGTCAGACTCTGGGGGGGCAGGAAAAAAAGGTACCAACAGGAAGAAATGCTTGCTATATAGTTACGTAACTGCTCTAATCAGATCTGATAAACACTGTTTAATGTTGTGGAATCTAATTGAGACTATTGCACCAATATATACCCAATTTGATAAATGCTGTAAAGCAATACAGTTGTATGATAGCAATGACTACTCTTAATATAATGTGCAGCAAATAGGAGGTCTTTGTTGTTTAACTATATCCCCAAATATAGTCCAGGCATTGTTAGATTAATTGAAACACATAGAACAACCCTCACTCCAATTTTTTATAAAAAAATGGGTGGGCTGGGCAATACATAACTGCTATTCAACATACTCCAGAGGTGTCTCATTTTAACAGTTAAAAAAGCAGGGAAATATATAAGAGTAATATATATTTTAATATATAATATATTTTAATATAATATATATTTCTTAATATATAAGAGTAACCTTAGAAATAGAGAATATTTTATATAAAATAATTGTTTAATTCCCCCCCAGATACATTAGATATTATCATTAACAACTGAATTCCCTTACGCACGGCTAATCTACATGGGAGACCTAAAGATGGACAGACTCTCACCAGCAGGACGACACACACAAAGAGGTCCCTCCCCCTTGCAAATTTAATACAAGAGCTGGGTTGGATAGATATATGGCAATGCCTTAACCCAACAACTCGAGCATATACATGATACTACGCCACACACAGAACCCATTCACAAATCCACTATATCTTTAGTACTTGTAATACAATCCCACATGTGGAACAAATCCAATATCTGACACAAGGAATTTTTGATCATTCCCCAATAATGCTCAATACATGTCTGACAACCCCCAATTATATAAGTACTAACTGGAGATTAAACCCCTTCTGGTTAACCCCAATACCACAACCAGATGCGATAATAGAGCAAATTGACATATATTGGGAAGTCCATACCACACAACAGGCACCCCAACTACCAACCAATTCGGATTGCTTCAAAGCCTACCTGCGCTGGTGCTTCCACAACACTGTCACATATAAAAAACGATTACCAGACAGGAAGAAGAAATCTTGGAACAACAACTCCAAAACACACAACTTAACATAATGCACCAAACTTCCTTACACCATATCGACTTCGACATATAGGGGATAATCAAAATATCCCATGCCCAAAATGCAAATTAGTCAATGTGGACTTTTGGCATCTAATATGGGCATGCCTAGTGATCCATAATTCCTGGACCCAAATAATTAGATTTTTAATCAATATTCTACAGACAGCAATTCCATTTAATGGAGAGACATGTATCCTGGCTGTCTTTGATGATGAGAACTGGAGCAAATACTAACTAACCTTCTTAAGAGATGCAGTGTTCTTTGCAAGAAAGGAAATTGTCCTAAAATGGATGTCACCTGTACCCCCTTCAATAACTGGCTGAAAAAATATAATAAATATTATCCTACCCTACTATATAAACATGCCCTGGAAAGTTCAATAAAGTCTGGCACTGGTGGTGTGACTCACCAGTCTAACACAGATGACAAATGAGGAACCTGGACACTAATGCTTCCATAAGCAACATACAGCACACTATACACAGTATTTTAGATCACAATAGATGCACAGACATTAAGAAAAGAGACATAAAAAGACAGGATAAATCAAATAAGAAATAACAAGCAACGGGGGGGAGTGGCCTGGCATGGTGTGAAGAAGGACATACATACACTTAGGGAGCTCCGCTCGACCCACCTAATCCTACCCTAATCCTAAAGGGAAAACTATTAAAAAACACTAACAACAGCTGCCCCAGCACACCGGAGGATCCCAGGCGGAGGGACTGCTCCTCACTGACCCGCACAACGAGAGTGCTCAACCGCGGAAAGGCCCAACACCCACCTAACCCATCCTAGCCCGACTGCACGGACACGGGTGAAGAGAGCCCCCGTGGCAGGACACAGAGACCACCCAGACAACACCGCTAATCTGGAGCGGGGAACCCAGCCTGCAGGGCAAAAACCACCTGCTTGGACAGAGAGCGGGCCTACATAGCAGCCCCGCATGCACACTGGACCGAAAGTGCACTGGGCCCACATTCCCCCGACAGTACTGGGGTAAATCACAAAACTCCAACTGCTGGAGAGATCGGCCCACCGGGAAACCTCCAGATCGCGGAGGCGACCGCAGGAACTTAGACTGCCACACGGGAAACTACTGCTGAGGCATAACCTCGGCCTAGCCTACAGCCTCAGGTACATACAGCGACACCAGGACCAAAACACACCGGCCCAGTTCCATTAGGCCGCGGGGCAGGAAGGGCGGGCCGCAAACACAGAACCCAAGCAGCGGGTTGCAAACACCATTGGGGAACCCCCGACCCACCAATAGAGCACGGCCCACTAAAGGAAAACCCCTTACACAGGCAGAGAGCTGGCCCAGATAGTACCCAGAGACTGTAACCCCAAACAGGACCAGTCTCCTATCACAGTGCACAAGCCCTATATATGCTATATGACCAGCGCCAAAAGCAAAAATAGGCTGCAATTAGAATAACTACAATAAGCGGGGCCCTCACTATCCATCCGTACCCACAAAAAGACCCAGCTCTACCTACACTGTACCCGTATATTCCGGCACAATGTCACCCCCAAGAAAAGCACAGGACGTGACCCGCGGGCTCGACAAATTCAGTCGCCAAACTGAACAGGAAGACACACCAGACCCTACTAAGGTACTGGAGGCCATCGCCAACTGCCAGACCACCCTGAAATAGAAGAGGTCAAAGTAGACATCTCATTAATCCGCCAAGACCTACACACATTGCGCGATAGAGTGACAGACACCGAGCGCCGCATCAGCGATGTAGAAGACACAATCTCCCCAATACAACGCACGGTGGAGGCCCAACAGGCCACAATAAATGCACTCCAGGCATGACAAGAAGACCTGGAAAACAGGCATCTCAGAAACAATATAAGGTTAGTGGGCCTACCAGAGAAAGCTGAGGGAGCTGATCCAACCAAGTTCCTGGAACAATAAATACATTTGGCAGCGACAGCTTATCAAGTACATTCGTTGTGGAACGCGCACACAGACTCTCCCCTAGAACACCTCCCCCCGGGCCCCACCGCGAACCCTTATAGCAAAACTGCTGAACTTCAGAGACCGGGACACAATACTTCGCCTCACAAGGGAAAAAGGCAATATCCC
The DNA here is from genome assembly GCA_019447015.1 of Hymenochirus boettgeri. Taxonomy (NCBI): domain Eukaryota; kingdom Metazoa; phylum Chordata; class Amphibia; order Anura; family Pipidae; genus Hymenochirus; species Hymenochirus boettgeri. The sequence continues at coordinate 268,202,832 of CM033470.1, read as the reverse complement.
TTTCCAAAACAGCACAATCTCGATCTACCCCGACTAGAAACTGAGAAACTACCCCGACAGAAATTGAGAGCAAAATTTACGGATGTCAAACGCAGGATGAGATCAGCGAATATAAAGTATGCAATGCTCTACCCAGCAAAACTCCGGGTCATATCAGGCGACAAAGTGCACTTTTTCACATCTGCCGAAGAGACCTCAAAATGGCTCGACTCCAACCCCAACCACAACATCCCATAGGAACATAAACACCTATAACCTATCTCAGCCCATTGCCACTCCTACATTATACTCCTAAACAAGCATGCAGAAAAGAACCAGTCCCACAAAGCAAACTATAAAAATCCACCGAAAACAGAGAGCAAGACTTACTCTTGTCTAAACCCTACAGAAAGAACTGCCCATGAACTTAACTCAAGAAACCCGACCTGTGGATTACAAACGCAAAAGCCTCTACAGAAACACCTCACGGGATCCTCACTCATATACGACCTGCACCAACAACACCCTAAACAGCCTACCACTATCCGCAACCGCGGCACCCTAAGGATTACAAATGTCCATGGTACAACACCACAGGACGATACCCCTACCAGCTTTCCGGATCGTATCCTTAACACCTCACTACAGGAATAGAAAACCCTGTCGGAAACAGGGACCAACCTACTCTTGCCTAACCTCGTAGGGGGAATTGCCCATCAACCCAACCCAAGGAAGCGAACTAACCAACACCTGTGGATTACAAATACCAAAGTCCCTACAGTAATACTACTTTAACCCTTAACTCCCACGCGACCTGCATCAACGGGTCCCCAAACAGTCAACCACTACCTACAACCCCGGCACCCAAAGGATTACAAACGACCATGGAATAACCTCACCAGGAGAGACTCCTACCAGACCTCTGGACTTGCATCCTCGGGACCCCACCACGAGAAAAGGGTAAGAACAATGGTAACCCCCCCCTACACCTGCTAATAACCACAACATGGAACCAGACCTAAACTTCAAAAATCGCCCCCCTAGCGCTGCTAATTTAATTACCAGGACAATTGGTTCACCAAGATTGGTACCAAGACTAACACTTCCTGGTATAAAAAGTAAACTTGTTGTTTAAATGTTTGATGTTAAGAGTACAATGTTTGCACTAGTTAGAAAGTGCATGATTGAAAACACAGATGTATGGTTCACTGTCCTTTATTTAAAAAAGTTTATTGGTCATATATAATGTAACAAAGTCTTCTGGTTGTGTAATTTAGGCCTCAACCGACCCCGCGTCTGGCCCCACCCGAGCTCGGACATATGAACACACACCACCTCTTAAAACCTTAGTTTGGAATGTTAGGGGCCTCCAAAATAAAATCAGCAATCTTTAAAAAAACTAAATTTGGATATAATCGTGCTTGTGGAAACACATCTGGCAGACCGCCAGCAACCCGCATTAAAAAGACCATGGGTGGTTGGGTATACCACTCCCAATTTCACTCCTCATTGCAGCGTAGCAGTACCACACAGGAACCATTGCCACTCCCCTGCTGTGTAGACTTCATTTGGTCGCACGATCCCACCCCGAGACCATGGAGGCTGAACCCTTTCTGGCTGACCTTAATGCCAGAGGAGGACAAGCTGTCTAGAGAATGGGAACTGTTTTTTGACATTAACGCAAATGTAATCCAGGTGTGGGAAACGTTTAAATTGCACGCACATATGATTATGATATCTGCCATTAATAAGATCAAACACAGATCCTGCGAGACAGAGAAAAGGGCCTTAAGTGCTCTACAGCAGGTGCATTCAACATTTATCAATAACCCCTCGATAGAAAATGCAGAAGCTCTCAAACCAGAGTAACAAACGAAATACTAGAGACAAAAGCCCAAAAGAAACTCCATTTTAGATTGCGATGGCTATATGAATACGGAGAGAGATGCAGGAAGTTGCTAGCATACCTAGCCAATAACGAACACAAACCCCCTACAGTCGTCACCCTACGAACCCCAGAGGGAACCCCGGTAACCGACCCACATGCAGTTGCTAACCAGTTTCACACATACTACAAAACTCTATACTCCTCTCAACTTGACCGCACTCTGGAGGAAATTGCAACACACTTAAGCACAATCCCACTACCTCAGCTCCCACTAGACGCCCGCCACCTACTAGAGGAACCCATCACAGACAACGAAATTAGATCTACCCTATCTCTCCTACCACACAACAAGACCCCTTGTACAGACGGACTGCCAGCAGAGTTTTACATCCACTATGCAGACACTGACATATTCACCACTTCCACACTTCCAGAATCTATGTCCAAAGCCCTTATGGTGCTCATCCTAAAACCCCCAACTACCAGAGTCCTACAGACCGATATCACTCCTACAAACTGTTATTAAGATCCTAGCCAAAATACTTTCCACCAGACTAAACAAAATTATCCAATACCTAATCCATCCAGACCAAAATGGCTTCATGCCTGGGAAAAACACCTCCCAGAACACCAGACGCCTCTATATGAATATACAAGCCATACACGACAACACCAATACAAGATGTATAGTAAGTTTGACACAGCATTGACTCAGATGGAATGGCCGTTATTTTGGGCAAGGGGGCTACGGTATCGGACCCAAAGTCATTAAATGGCTCCAACTCCTATATTCCCGTCCCAAGACCCAAATCTTAGTCAATGGAATAACCTCTAATACCTTACCTCTATTACAGTGGGGAACAAGGCAGGGTTGTCTCCCCTGCTGCGATAGAACCCCTAGCAATAAAATTCTGGAATGATCAAACAATCCAGGGCCTACAGGTAGGAACTCACATAGAAAAAAATCAGCTTATACGCTGATGACATGCTACTATACTTAGCAAACCAGGATATAGCACTTAGCACATCACTAGCCCTTATAAACGAACATGGCGAATATTCTGGCCTCTCTATCAACTGGGCTAAATCCCAAATCCTTGCAATAGATTCCTTCCCCCCCAACACTACTCTAACCCCCCTCCCTTTACAGAGATCTAGCACAATCAAATATTTGGGAATAACTGTCTCCAAAGATCCCAAAGAATATCTGAACCTAAATATGGAACCCCTGATCCAGCTAATTAAATATAAAACGCAAATTTGGTCCAAGCTACCCATAGGAACGACCGGACGTATCAATCTTATAAAAATGATACTCCTCCCCAAAGTCCTCTATTTCCTATGGCATTCCCCAATCCTCATCCCACTTAAGTATTTTAAAGTAATGGACGCCATCCTCAGATCATTTGTGTGGGGAGCGGGCAGATCAAAACTAAACTGGCAAACACTGAAAACGCCCAACAGACCTGGGGGGCATGGCACTCCCAGACTTTCGACTTTATTATGTTGCCTCCCAGATTTCACACATATACCACTAGACAAGAGATGAATCACAACGATTCCTCCATCTGATCACACCCCTACACACCTCAAATATCTTAAACCCACTATACATAATATCATATGGCGTGAAAGGATGGCAATCAACTACATCCTCTCCACCTCTGCTAACCCAAGCGCTGAAGACCTGGGATCTCGCAGTACAACTTATGAAACTGACTCCCCCGACCAAGCAAACCCCACTGTGGTTTAATCATACTCTCCCAGAGTTCCTCTCCATCCCACAACCTGAAATTTGGCATAAGTATGGAATCAATAAACTCTCATCTCCTGACAAATGGCCAGCTAAAAACATCTGACCAACTAAAACACGAATTTAAAATACCAAATACCCACTTATTTAGATACCTACAGATTAGACACGCTTTCAATACCCAGTTTCAAGGACGCATCCTCGACTTAGACAGCAATCCACTTATAGACTTGCTCAGCGCCCCAACCTCTGGGAAACTAATATCAAAAATTTACACCCACCTCCAAACCCCCCACGCCCGCTCCCAAGCCTTCGAAAAGAAAACTATCTGGGAAGGCGACATAGGCCAGATCGAGGCCGATGAATGGGAAGAGGCACTGATAGCACAGAAAACTGCCACCCTGAAGATGTCAGAACGGATGACACAGTTATATATTTTACACAGAGCATACCTTGCTCCAATTAGAATAGCAAAATTCAGACAGGGAAGAAGTCCTTTATGTCCCATGTGTAACACGCCCCCTGGCAACTTTTACCATTTACTCTGGAGTTACCCACAAATACACGGGTTCTGGGAGCAAATTATAAGATTTCTACACGACAACATGGGCAGCCCAGTGGGAATGGACCCAAAAGTATGCCTACTTAGCATAACAGAATACCTAGGACTAGATAAATTCACAAACACTTTTATATGCGAAACACTGTTTACTGCCAGAAAGCTGAGAGCAGAACACTGGATATTGCCCACAATATCCAGTTTTGATTACCCTCTCATTGAGAATGTGTGTAAAAGGTATGAAACACAGTACTAGGATACGGAATATGAACAAATAAGTATGACAGTGTATCTATCTTTATTAATAATGACAATGTGATTTAAAGTGGTCATAAGCTGTTCGACTATGTACACTCAACATTGTATATCAAAATGTATGTAAACAATAACTCTGCTATACTCAATAAAGTTCCTCCATGGGAGGGAATTTAAAAAAAAAGAAATAACAAGCAACAGGTACTTAAGGGGTTTATAAGTTAATTTATTGCTTAATGTTTAAGGTTCCTTTAAAATTGTTTATACTTTCATTATAAAATGTATAAAAGATTGATAAACTGTAAAAACAGCAAGAACTGGATCCTCATGAAAAACTGATATAATACAACCTGTTTAGATCCTGAACAATTGATGACAATGTGTATTAAAGTATAATTTTTGCCGATAAATAAAAAGAATTAAAAAAAATCAGTGGACATACCAAGTAATGAGATACTTGTGAAATTATCTCCTGTATTTGCAAAGTGTACGTGTGGCTAACAGCAATTAAAAGATCAACAAGAACTAACCGGGTGCCACGCTGGAACACTCTATTCTTCTTTTCTGCAAGTTCTCTCTGCCTCAGGATCTCCAAATCTTTCATATCTGTGTTTCTTTCTGCAGCAGAACGAGCTTGACCAGTTGCAGACAGATGCTCTGCATTCTAATAATTAAGTTAAATAAACACCTTACCAATAATATAAGAAAATGTATTAAAAACAGGTCACCTTAAAGGGTAAGTGGTCTCCATACAAGTGTCTTATACCTCTTATACCTATTAAACAACCCAAAAATGATGTCTCTAGCATATCTCGTTCTTAACTTTTAAATTTACACTCAGACAGTCAGAATGAACAAGGAAGTGTGCGACAGTCACATGATGTGCTGTGAAGGAATCCCCACCCCCACAAAAAAACAAAGCAGAGCAATGGTGCTGGTTATATCACAGCGCTAGCTGGAAACACCACCCTTTATACCGCTATAGGTTTGTATAGATTGCAGCTAGTGCAGGGGGAGCAGAACAATGGTGCTGGTTATGTCACAGCTCACAGTGCTAGCTGGAAACACCACCCTTTATACCGCTATAGGTTTGTATAGATTGCAGCTAGTGCAGGGGGAGCAGAACAATGGTGCTAGTTATGTCACAGCTCACAGTGCTAGCTGGAAACACCACCCTTTATACCGCTATATGTTTGCATAAAATGCATGATCCTGGAGTGGTTTTAAAGTTAGGAAATGTGCTCTTTTTAATTAAAAGCACTTGTATGAAGACCACAGTTACCCTTTAAATGTATATGCAATTCCCTTATACACTTGGTTGACCACAAAAGGTGTTACAAACTTTAGAGTAAAAACAGTGAAGCTTAACTTTCTAAGCTCTTAAATTAAGTTTATACTTTGCAGGAAAGTAGCTTTTATAATAGCAGGGGAGGGCAAGGTGTTACAAATTTGTGGAGTTATATGTTTATACCTCAATGCTAAAGTCATATATTATCAAATAAGAAAAGGGACAGAACCAATAGCACTCTGATAAAAATTCCTTTAACAACAACTGGGAATATCTTAAAACATAATTAAAAACACTTTAGGTACCCCTTGCCATTCGGTAAATATATCATACAATATCACAAAGTGCACATATGCATTATAGCATTGCACCCCTCATGTGTTCTTTGAATGTAACATAAAATTAACTCTTATCCTGACAGCCAATAAGCATATATGTACGTTGAAATTGAAAAAAAGTGGTAGAATGAGACAATTGATAGAGTTGAGAAATGGTACCTGACACCGGCAAGGACTAGAATAAAGCCTTCACAGCACAACCTCTCTCGATTGCCTCATACTACCACCTTTTCTTGCTTTTAGTATATAGTATTCAGGGTTGCAAGTGGAGACCCATGGTAGAATTATAAGACTAAGCCTATAATGGCCCTGGTGGACAAAACCAAATATTGATCTATGAATATTTTTATGTATATAATAAATAAGATCTATTTACATCATGTTAAGTTCCTGCCCGTTTGTAATTTTATACTGGGCATTTCAAGGGGTGGTGTAGCCTATGGAAAGGCACCACCCCAGCAAACCCCTCCTGGAATTTTATTGTACTTGTGATTTAAGTGCCGCACCTTTTACATGACCATGGAACTCTTCTGTGACTTGTGACTCTGTGACTTTGAGAATTACCGTCTCTTACGAAGGTAAAATTTACTAAGGTTAAAGGTTAGGGCCCAGCAGAATAAAGCAAACCGTGACGTGGTTGCTGGGCTTAAAATAATTTGGCCAAGTTATTGAACTAATTGCTTTAAATTCACTGGCAGGCTTTTTAAGTCGCAATTCACTGGTAACGTTAAATGTAAGCAAATTAGTTGGATATGCACTAGGCTTCTATTGTTTGTATATATTAAATTGATTTGGTCTCTAGTTGCACTCTGTGTGGATGTATACTACCCCATTTTTGTATATATTTTGCTCTTCTGTGACTTCTAATAAATACACATACATACAATCAAAGTAAGCATTCAGATGAAAACATTTTAATTGCTAGATTCTTTAAGTAAATTCCAACCAGGAGTAGACCAAATGTAAAGCTAAGTTTTAGAAATATGTGATGACTAACTACAAAAAGCTATATATATATATAAACTGTACTATGTGAAATAAACCAGAAATTAAAAAAAAAAAAAAAGAAATACTTGATAACAGCAATACATTTCTTAATAGAATTAATATTTTTTTTAGATGATTTTGAATTATGTTACCTGATCTCTAAACATAAGAGATACAGTCTCCAACACATGCATGCTCCATTGCTGCTCAGACTCAGAGCTTGCCAAAAACTTAATAAGATCATCCATGCCACTCATGTGAATTGCCCAAAGCACCCGGTCATGAATACTAGCATCATCATCTACACTCTTAAGGAGAGAAAAAGAAAAACATGTCATACTTACTGAGATTTCTGTTTCCCAGTCACTGTCATGGCAGCAGTCACCAAATGGAGAATTAAACCATTTGGTGCTGCTGCCATGGTGAAATGGGGGAAAGAGGAGTATTCAATTATATTTAAACATTATGAACACATTAGCTAAATATCTCTATCTATATAGAGTTGATAAGCTTAAAAGGAGAACTAAATTTTTTTTTTATGCTAATGTGACATATTTTCTCCCTGGAACACCTATAAATTGTAAGATTCTTCTCTAGTAAGTTGCATTCAGTGCCTGTAATAGATTCTGTAACAAAGAAAGCTTCCATGTTGTTGTCAGTACAACTCACAGCCCATGTAGTCTTCAAATAACCACACACCCTGACCCCAGTACGTGTTTTCTATACAGATGTCCCCACACCAAAATAAAAGTCCCTGATAAGATTCTGAATGCTGATGGTTACCCTGCAGTTTATTTACCAGACAGTGTCCATTGCATACAGCTTTCCTGGGGTAATATAAAATTGTCAGATGGTTTTAATGGCATTCTTTTTTTTTTTTATTATATTCTCCTAGCAAAAGATAACGCTTCTAAATGTATCTGTTTTTTTGCATAACCATTGGTGGGTTACCAGCCTAAATGCATGTTTTTGAAACAAAGGTCATGGGTTCAAATCAAATTTTTGTGTGATAAGCAAAGGAATATATCACTGTTGGGGACAGGAGCATTTAAATATGTTTATACAAATACTGCAATCTCTGTTCTGTGTCAGGAAGAAGGAGGATCTCTGAGTTGTTATATGATTGGCTGTCAGCTTTTAGGAAGCAAGGCTTGCAGCTTCCTTGGTTTGATCTGTTGAGCATTACATAGCATGTGAAGTGTACTGCCACACTTAACTGGGGACACCCAATTACGGTGGATTATGGAAACTTACCTTCTCCTCTTCTGGGTCAGGGGGCACATGAAGGATATTACGTACTAATAGCAGTATCCTTTCTATAAGCAAGTTGTGTTCCTCCCCTCGTTGCTCCCAGTCCTAAAAAGTAAGCAAAATTATAAATAAAAGCTTCGCACAACTTATATGTCACAAACATATGTTACAAAGAATTTGAAAATATTAGCAACACAATGTGGACTTCATGCTTTGTTAGTTATATCCATGTCTACTGTAATTTTAATTTAAAAACAGGTAACCAGGAAGGTCTGTTTTTTTTTGTGATTTAAAAGATGTTCTTGCAGTGCTCAAACTTTCTGAATTATCAGAGGTAAATTAGTAAACGCTGCAACCTCCCCACCCCCCATGGCCAGGTGGATCCATGCATTAAAATTTTTTTTTTAATTTCTTATTGCTGAGCAAATAAACTACCTCTTTATCTTATATTATTCAGTGCGGAACATGCAAAATTATCTTAATTACCAAAGTACAAGTCTGTTATGAATTATAGCTTCTAATCATCGGGGTGTTTGATAACTAAACAAGACTTACCATCTGCAACAAATCATAAAGTTTTTCACTTAAAACTCCAAACAAATGTTCATTTGCAAATGCCTGAAAAAGAAAAAAGCCTTAAAAGGATATCTAAACTAAAAACGATAATTTAAAGGAGGTAGTCAGAGAAAGAGATGTCACCCACAGGTAGGAGTGGCTACTTTGACTGTTCACATTGCAGCTTCAAGTCTAACTCCCAGGGAACTGTAGAATTCATTAAAAATGCAGGTACCAATGCTAGTTTGTGTAATCCTATTGGATATATAACCCAAACAATGTTATAGAAATACAGCATAATTTGCTAATTCCATTGGGGGGGGGGGAGAGAACAAGGCATTTGTCAATCAGCTAATTTGTATTGTGGAGTGATTATGTGTTTCAATGGTTTACTAGTAAAAGATTTCCATGTCTGTACTTTTGTGAAAAAAAATGCATACAAAGAAAATTATATAGAATTTATTTCAGTAGGTCCTGAGCATAACATGCAACAGAGCATGCGAACAGAACAAAAGGTACAGTCATGATTGGCATTTTCCACCTAAGCCAAGAAATATGGAATGATTCCTCACTTTTCTAGAACTTCTAGAAAAGAAGGCATACATGTAGAATTAACTCCTTTATGTCTTGATGACCAATGCATGTGTCTAGAGCCACTGGCATTTATTATGCAATGCAGCCTAAAAAGTATAGAGACATTCATCCAAACTGCAGATATGGCATGTCTCAATCTGGTTAGATCTCCTCAATGCAAATGTTATTTATTTTATTTGTGAGATTTTTTGTTTCTGGGTATCTTTTTGCCCCATTATCTTAAATGTATGCTTATTTGCTATTACAATAGTAAGACAGTCACTAATACACAACATTTCCACAATGTTCCCCTTGCCTAGTCCATTCATTATACAATAGAATACAATACAGATTGCAAAATGGTTATTTTAGGCAGTTGATGTAACATCGTGGGAATGTTGACAGTTGAGATATCTAATGTAGCAGCAGATAACATTGTCCTTATAGACCACATTCACAAAGATATAAAAAGCTGTGTTTTACAATAGATGATTTATGAAATTAACCTGTGGATTAATCTACCTGTTTGTTTAGGTGGAAGTCTAAGCTATCTTGGGATTTAAATATGCAACTTCATGTACTCTTTCATGTAATCTTTCTAAAAGCAGAGCATAAGTCAACTTTCCCACAAGAGCCAATATATAGAAAGATAGTACTTTTAGAAAGTGTATCTTTCCTTAGGAACTGAATGGAAGCAAAAAAAAGTCAGTAAACTCATCTGACTATTTAGTATTGTCCCTGGAAGATAAACTGCAGGGGCTTCCATACTGGCATGGAGACATCTCAATAGTGGGGTCAGGGGGCATGACTAACAGGTACACATGATCACAAGATTGTTAAAGACTACATGGAGATTGGCATGTACTGGCAACAACAAGGAATACAATTCCTACAATGCATTTGTGTACATGCAACTTACTGGAATAGTATCTTACTATGCATGGGTGTTCTGGGGAGAAAAATTTTCACATAAAAAGGTAAAAACAATTAATATTAGTTATTTAATCTACAAGATGGGTTTTACGATCCATTATGTATTCCATACATGCAAGATAATGCACGCTTTAGAGAATTAGAACCAGGAAGCAGTCGAGGATTTGGAGCTCTGCATCAGTGGATCGTGCAAAAGGTAAATATACTTACCTTCGACCCTGGCTACAGAGTTATTGATTGAAGAACGGGGAAGAAAGGCATAGTTCCTTAACCACCCGGGTTTCAATCAATACATTAAAGGATAGTTTACTTTGGGAGTGAACTATTCCTTTAAAGGGCATCTATAGTGGGAAAAAAACCATTGCAAACTTAAATTAATGTACTCTGTGGTACCTTTCTCCTACCTAGGATAGTGACTGTTTTTCCATGGTGTCCGATCTCTCTGCAGGACTCCCCACTTGCCCCTCCCCTCTGCTTCATGTCTAAATGCCGGCTGCCCAACAAGCTTCTCATGTGCAGTAGGCGTTATAAGTTCAACTTCCTAAAAAACACTACCACACACACAGTGCCCAATAGAAAGCAAGCTGTCCTGGAGATACTGAAGAAGAAGAATAGTACACTTTACTGCTGCAACACGATCTCCCTCTTTGTGACCCAACATCAAACAGTGAAAGGTATCAAGAAGGCGGGTCGAGTGCAGCCTTATCTCTGCACTCAAAGCTACATCTCTCTCCCTGCTAAGGTTCTTATCTCTGTTTGTGCAGAGCTTCAAACAGAGAAGGGAGGGACTTGAGCCGGTAAGAGGGTCACATTCCAGGGATTTGATTGACATTAGAAGTAGGAGTAGATGACTGAAATCATGTATTCTTCTAATTAGTATATCTCAGTACAGAGAGAAACTGAAGAAACCAAAGGCAATCTGGGGGTTAGGGGGGATTTTACAACATATGGCATTAAAGGAGAACTAATCTTACATTTTTTAAATCCTAATATGAAAACTTTTCTCCCTAGAACACCTATACAGAGTAAGATTATGTTCTAGTTAATTGCATTTAGTACATGTAAGTAATAGATTCTGTAAGTACAAAGGCTTCCATGTTGTTACCAGTACAGCCCATATAGTCATCAAAGAGCCACGTCCCCTAACCCCAGTCTTCACTATCTCTATGCACAGAAATTTTTCTATACAGATATCTCCATCAGTTGAAATCTGCTTTTTACTCTGCAGTTTATTAATCAGTCAGTGTGAGTTGCTGAAAAATAAACTGCAGGGTAATAAAGCAGCTTTCAAAGTCTTATCAGGGACCTCCATATTTTTATAATTCTGTTCCTAGTAAAAGATAAAGTTTCTAAATATACATGGATTATCTGCTTATTCAGTAGTGGCACACCTTGCACCAACTCTGAATACCCAGACTTACCCCCCCCCCCTTTTTTTGGTTTACATTATGTTCACAGTAAAATATAAAGTTCCTTTGGGTTCTCTGTTATATATATATATAATCTGGCTTTTATTCTGTAGGTAGCGTATTATTCCATATAAAACATAAGGTAAAAAGAAAGGAAGAAAAATCCAGCACAGGCACTCCCCCCTCCATGCCTCTCCCTCCCTGTATTAATAATGTAGATAACAAGTCCATTTGTTTACATACAAATAGTTAACTGCCGTTTCTATCTCAAACTAAAAGAATACAATAAACATCCCGGTGCTGTTCCGGTTCGTTACACTGACTGACTGAATTATTGTGTTGATAAGGAGGAGTGAGTGCATTCCTGTGAGTCATAATGGACTCGGCTGCTCACTCCTCCTTATCAGCACAGTAATTCAGTCAGTCAGCCAGTGTACAAAAACGGGCTTGTTATCTACATTACTAAGACAGGCAGGAAGAGAAAATTGGGGAGGGGCAGTGGAATACAGGAAATCACTCAGTGACATCACTGAGTGACTGATTATATAGCTCCTCGCCACTGCACCTTCCCATTAAATGCCAGAGCCTTATGTATTGTAAATGTACAAGTTGCAGGTTCAACTCCCCAGACTTATTTTTACTGAAATGTTAATATTCTTACATCCACGATAGCTTAGAAATACACTACAAACATGACTTCTTTTTGTATGAAAGGATTATATCATTAGTAGGACAGGAGCAGTGAATGGGTTTGAAAACAAAACTGAAATCTCTGTTCTGTGTCAGGGAGAGGGAGGATCTCTGTGGTGTTATGTGATTGGCAATCAGCTTCCTTCTAATAAGCAAGGCTGCAACTTCTTTGTTTTGATCTGCTGAACACTACAGAGCATGTGCCTGTACGCAGACACTTAACTGTGGGTTTACCCAGCTAAGGTGGATTATGGGAGCTGAGCCCTAGTACCCACAGGTTAATTTCAGCAAACACCCAACAGTCACAGCAAAATGAGAGGTGAGACACAGTTTGTGGTATGTTTGTGAATGTGCTCTGTCAATTTGGAGACTTTAGTTCTCCTTTAAAGAAAAAAAAAGTTAATCTTTCCACAACAGATGCCCTTTAAAGGGCACGTAGACCCTTTATTTTTGTGTCATTTCTAAAGGTAGCCATACCCATTGCCAATAATGGGTAAATCCCATTAGGGACAGGATTAACCCAGTATCAACAGTGCTTAGGGGCCGAAATGCAGGCGAAATACCATAGCCAATTCCGAACCAATACTCTTTCTACCAGGCCCTTTTGCTCGACCTCGAATACAGCAAACAATAGATACGATCCTCAGGATCCCCAGGTTCCTGAGGCGTCCATACCTGACGCGTTTCGTAACACTCACTTCATCAGAGCCTCTGATGAAGTGAGTGTTACTCACGAAACGCGTCAGGTATGGAGGCCTTTTAATATCTTTGATACTCAATAAAACTACTGTTCTGGGTTGCACGGCTCCATTCCGATCCTGGGGATCCTGAGGATCGTATCTATTGTTTGCTGAACTACCATAGTCTGCTTGCAAATTTACTTTAATCAGACACAACCTAAATCTTCAGTTTGAGTGTGTCAGAGAACAGACACATTTTGTGTTTTTGTATAGGTATTAACTGGCGCATACAAACGAAACCTTTAAAGCAGATCAATCTGCCTTCACATTTTTGTAATATCATACTGGTTACTGACTAAAAATGCCATTTGCCAGAATACAGTATTCCAGAATAAAGCGCAGTGATGCTCCTTTCTTGATGAGAAAGCGAGACTGGTAAAATAGATGAAATCGACTATTTAGAAATGACAGGTGGAAAAGGGAAAAGACAACTTTGAAGGTAGAAGAGAGATAAAAGGTGAGTGAAGTTACCGCCCAGTTACTAAGAATTAAAGGAATTAATTTTATTCTATTGGCTTCTAGTTTCCTGAAAGAGAATAATGGTGGCAAAATTACCATTTAGAGATGAAAAAGCAGAAAAACTCACCTCCTTGTAGGCTTGTAAGTAGGAAACTACCTGGAGAAAATGGTGACGAAAAGTGGGATCCTGTGGTACCTTCCCAAAGCACAAAAGTGCTGGTTGTGTTATATTTACCATTAACCTTTGTCAAAAAAACAAATAGCATTTGAAATAAAAGACCATTGATGCCTATACATAATGCATTACAAATTGCATAACAGGCCATATTATAGGTGTACTAAAACAAAACAAAAAACAGAACATTTAAAACCAATCTGGCCATACCGAATAACAGCATCAAACAGCTGCTTTTCACTGTGGTGCTGGATAACTAAGGGAATAAGATCATTCTGCAGTATCTGAGCAGCCCCAAGCTGCTGCCTGATATCCCTTGTATCATCTTCGTGTCTCAGGTAACGAATTAAGTCTTTTACACTCTCTGAAAAAGAAAAAAATTTAACAATGCAGTAATTTCTCAAACTCTTAAATTTTCTAGACTTTTATCCAAATTCCATTCCAAGAGAATCTGACTGTTCCTCTTCCAAAGAAAAATAAAGTCAGACTCCTGACTCCTTAGCTCCCATGTATGAGTCATCCAAAGGATGGGTGCACAACTTGTTGAATTGGTCTGTGCCAACTAGTTAAAATAAATAAATCTTTGTTTTCTGTGAAATCTACTTTAAAAGTCTGTTTAAAAAAAAATTATCAGAAAAGTTTTGAACTTGCTGACATAGTTGTCTTCCTGTGTTTCCTTCTCATTTTTGTCTCCATGTAATCCCTCATTATGGCTTTAAATGAAAAGTAAACGGGTTTTTTCCCCACGGCTTGACAGCTCTACCAATAACACTCCTGCTTCTACCATATATGCATATGTGCATATAGTAGGGAAGGATAGGGGGCGAGGGGCAATCGGGGCAGCTGTTAGCCATGGCAAGCGGTAATTTCAGCACTTCTTAATAAGAATATAAGGTTAAGTGTAGTGATTCCTACCTCTCTGTAAAGGATATATTTTATTTTAAAAAGTGAAAAAAAAACACTTAAAGGTTCTCCGTCCAAAACAAAGTTTCTAATGCTCCAAGTATGTCTACATTTTTAGGATATTGATATCCTGTTAAAACAAGTTTGCCAGTAAATTATTACATCAAAATACATGTATATTACTCAGCATTCATTGGTTTAAAGACTGCACAAAACATTGTACCTTCCAAAAACATGACAAAAAATTCCCCCCCTTGTCAGTACATGTATGTATATTATTTTTTCTATAGCACTACGTATTCCACAGCGCTTTACAATTACTTTATCCATTCAATTCAGGCCCTTCCCCGAACCTAGTAGTATGTCTTGTGGGAGAACCCAGAATACCAGGAGCAAATGTATGCAAGCCAGGGCAGGACATACAAACTTCTTGCAGGTGTGTCAAATGGAGGATTCAAACCCAGGACTTCAGCACTGCATCAGTGTTAACCACTGAGTCAATGTGCTGTCCATGCTTTGCAGTATTTTCCTCTAGTTTTCTTTTTACATAAATAGTTTCTGAGCTATAACATGTTCGACAAGCCTTTTGCAAAAGAGTGTCTCAGACTAAAGTATGAACTAGCTCAGGTATTTACAACTACAAGACTCGAAACTGGATTCTAGTACTTGACTTAATTACAGATGAGCAGCTTCGGGCCAAAATTAGAAAAAGTATACCTTTGAATCAAAGAAAAACATATATTGTTAAAGGGTATCTTCACCGATAAAAATGACTATTTTCCTATTCATTTGAGATCGGGAGGTAAAGGAGCTTTGTCTTGCCTCCCGTTCTTCAATTATTTAGACAGGAGCAGGCAAGGAACTTATCCACGATTGCACATGCATATATTGTAAAGGAACGTCAGGACATTAAGAGAAAGCAGCGCTGGAGCACAACAGCATGTAAGTTCTGTGTCTTCACTGCCTGCTCTTGTCTAAACAATTGATAAGTGTGAGGTAAGACAAAGTTCCTTTACCTCCTTTTCTTCAATTAAGGGGAAACAAGCTAAGTATTTTTTATCGGTGGAGATACCCTTTACAACAAGGACCATTTAAGCAAACAGTTTAGAGATTATACAATCTGTGACTTTCTTGCGCTTAAAACACCATTAACAACCTAAAAATATATAACTAAAGCTAGGTACCCATGATTCAACAATTTGGCCCGACCGACCTTCATTTCAGTGTTTTGGTCGGTCGGGACGAATTATTGTATGGTGGCTTTTTGCCGCCTCGATCGACCACCGACCGTTCGTCCAAATCCCAACCGATTCTGCGGTCCTTCACAACCGACAGTCCTTCCTCCTGGCCGACCGGTCGAAAGCCTTAAAGGAAGGATTTTATAGTTTGTCAGGAGGAGGATTTTATAGTGTGTACCAGCCTTTAAAAAACCCATCTAGCTAAGATTAGAACCTAGTGGATAGCAGTTAACTCTTTAAAAAACTGGGCCAGAATTGATAATGCCTTTGAGGATTATGAATAGATACAGTTCACTTTATAATTGATTAATCATGCAGAGCTTAACTATTATTTACTGACACGATTACTATAGATTTATTGACAAGATTGACACAGACAGCAGGCAGCACATTCCCGACTAAATTTAGTAATAAGCAGAGTCTAATTTTATTAGTATTTTTTTTAAATTATGATGAATATAATCTTCCTGTCCTGTGATTTCTCTGTGCATAAGAAAATGCTTCTGAAGTACCGACTTTCAGGGTTAATCAATAAAATTTCTTATTGTTTAAAATGGTGCTAATTTTGCTCCAGCCAATCAAATGTTAGCTTTCAAATGTTAAATAAGACCTGATTGGTTAAGGAAAAATTAGCACCATTTTAAGCGATAAGAACTTTTATTGAGTCTCCCTGTTTGTTTGCAGAACCCCTTATAGTGTACATTACAGTCTCAGCCCCGCAGAACGTTTGCGCTGCAATTTGCACAATATTGCATTACTGCACATGCTGTGTGGCCACCCACACAACGCAATCATAAACAATGGACACAGCAGGGAATGTCAATGTAATATATCTTAAAAATACACTACTTAGGTTTAATCACAATCGTAGACAATATATACTAAGTTAATTATTTGCCACCCTATGCTTACCAAGGCAGTCTGGCTCTTTGTGGTATGTTTCACCCTCCAGGTATCCCAAAGCACTGCATGTTGCAAGCAATTCACAATTCATCATGTACAAGTCCATAAATCACTTGCCACTATAAGAACATAAAACAGGGAATACTTTAAACGCAGACTGAAAATGGATACATATTACTAGCTACAATATCACCAGCTGTGTCTGCTAACTTAATTTATGTTTTTATTTACATGAGGTCAAAGCCATCTGTCATCTTACTGGTAGAATTCTATATACTAATACTGTATACTTGCAAGACATGGTCTACCATAACTGTGTGAAATGTAGACACTACAGATCAATAGGGAAACTTCAGCCTGGTCAAATCAATCAAAACACCAGATAAGGAACTTACCTGCCGCTCAAATTCCGTTCCCGAGCCCCGTCCAGCGTGATGACATCACACGCACCGGCAGACGCGATAACGTCGCTCGTGGCAGCCGATGGCGGCATGATGACGTCATGCTGCTGCGCCTGACGGCGCGAAGATTTAAAAGCCAGATAGTCCCTCTGCCAAGTGCTTGAACTTATCTCCGCTTCAGTCTTCAGTATCCAGTTACCTTTCCCTGCTCTAGCATCATGCTACCCTTCCCGTTCCTTTAGCATCCAGCCTTCAATATCCAGCTACCATTCCCAGATCCAGCATCCAGCCTTCAATATCCAGCTACCATTCCCAGATCCAGCACCCAGCCTTCAATATCCAGCTACCATTCCCAGATCCAGCATCCAGCCTTCAATATCAAGCTACCATTCCCAGATCCAGCACCCAGCCTTCAATATCCAGCTACCATTCCCAGATCCAGCACCCAGCCTGCAATATCCAGCTACCATTCCCAGATCCAGCACCCAGCCTTCAATATCCAGCTACCATTCCCAGATCCAGCACCCAGCCTTCAATATCCAGCTACCATTCCCAGATCCAGCCTTCAATATCCAGCTACCATTGCCAGATCCAGCACCCAGCCTTCAATATCCAGCTACCATTCCCAGATCCAGCACCCAGCCTTCAATATCCAGCTACCATTCCCAGAATCCAGCATCCACCGTCACTATCCAGCTACCATTCCCAGATCCAGCACCCAGCCTTCAATATCCAGCTACCATTCCCAGATCCAGCACCCAGCCCTCAATATCCAGCTACCATTCCCAGATCCAGCACCCAGCCCTCAATATCCAGCTACCATTCCCAGATCCAGCACCCAGCCCTCAATATCCAGCTACCATTCCCAGATCCAGCACCCAGCCCTCAATATCCAGTTCCCTTTCCTATTGCACTTTTGAGTCTAGCCTTTGGATTACCAGCCTCCTCTTAAAGTGAAATTGTGAGTACCCAGGCCTTTCGGACACTTTTATTACGGTTCGATCAGGCCATGGATACACCGGAGGAGGTCGTGTCTGAAATTGGGAAGTCACTTCAGGTCCTATCTAACCGCATGGATGGGTTACAACAGCAGCAAAGTCTAGCCCAATTTATGAAGTCGTTGTCAGCCCGTCTTCCACCTGGTTCTACTCCACCACCATTTTGTTTCTGACAGGGCAAAAGTAGGGTACATCGTTGCACTTCTAGAAGGGAACCCCTCTATGGGAGAGAAAATATCCTTTATTTAATAACATGTTTTTCCTGGAGAATTTCCACAAAATGTTGGATGCACCTTTATGGAAAATAGCTACTTCTTCTTCCTGTCTATTTCAACTTTGCCAAGGTTCTCAGACTGAGCCAATTCACTATTGAGTTCCAGACCATAGCTGCAGAAACCAGCTAGAAAATTTGAATTACCCTTAGAATTCTTTTCTGACAATGAAACCCAGTTTGTTTCTAAATTTTAAAGGTCTCCTTGCAAAGCCATTGGCATAAGATTACAATTTTCCTCTGCTTATCATCCACCATTATAATGGAACCGCTGGATGAACCAACCAAAGCTTGAGACAATTCTTCTGCTGTTATATATGCTATACTTGGGATGATTATGCCGATCTTCTTCCTTGGGCTGAATTCGCCCATAACAATGACTCTTGTGTATCTTCCAGCTTCATCCCTTTCTTTCGTGTTTCTGGGCTTAATCCTATGTTTTCCTTAAGATTTTTTTGGCTACCCAAGCACCTCCCGCCACTGACACCATGTCCTCAATCTGGCAAACCACTCATCATTATTTACAGAAATCTTCTCTAATTCAGAAAGCGGCTGCAGATAAAAGATGTAGGGCCACTCCCCCATGTTACAGAATAAGAATTTTGTATTTGAATATTAATTAAATGTACATATATCTATCTTTATATATATTTTTTTTTTTTTTAGGTGTTGGTTTATAGTAGGTGCCACTGTTGAAGACTTAAAACCTGCATTCTAATGAAGGTGCATGCAAGAACCTGGTCCTACTACTCTAGAAGTGTAAATTAGGGTCAGTTAATTCTGAAGGGAAAATAGGCTGTGAGCATAAAAGAAGTTTACACTGACCAACCAACTTCTGAAAGGTGGACAAATATGATTTTACAAACAGTCAGAAGTCCACAGTGCTAGGGATTCTGGGTCATTTCCTATATCAAGCCAGGACAACCGCTATCTTTAGACTTTTGTGATCTATTCTCTCTTTGGAGGTAGAAGACCTAAGGCCCATGCACTAGAGGTAGCAATCTTTGTACATATCCCTATATTTCTGTTTGAATTTGTATTTTGTCTTTGTTTATTGGTTGTCTTTATGATTGTCTTTGTAGCATGCTTATAAAATACATTTTATTTTGACTGAACAATCTGCATCTTATTTAAATAATCTTTAAAGTTAAGCAGTAATATATATTATATGTATGTGGATTATCATATTCATATTAAATTATATAATCTAAATATTACCAATGCCAGAATTTAGGCAATACCCATGTGCTGTAGGTGATCAGGTATGGCTTTCCTCCATGCAATATCAATGTTTTTCACCTGTCCAATACTAAACCTTGCAACAAGAAGTTGAAAACATTCTCGATTCAAGATTCTTAACAGTATCTAGTTCACTGGAGGACCTCTAGCTATTATATTGTATCCGTTTTATACTGATACTTGCACTCAGAGACCCAGTATTTGTGTTGGATAGCTCGGTTTACCTGCCTGATCTTTAAAGTACATTTCTTTCATATATGCTCAATAAAGGAATTTTATTTGTCTATAGTGTGCATTAGATCCTTTTTTTTTTTTTTTTTTTTTTTTTTTTTTACAAAATGGTCATGACACCAACTATAACCCCCCTTTCCTGATTCCCAATTTCACCCATATTGTCTCTGCTTTAACATCAATATTGACAGTTATCTCTTCCTTGAACTCTTGTTTAACATACCCCTTTCCTATTTTCTCTATCATGTCTTACCAAGCAATATCCTTCTAAATTTACTGATTAGTCATGAGAATTATTATTTTTGCTATACCCATTACAGCATAATGTTCAGTCAAAGCCATTATCTCCAATTCTCCCATTTTTGCAGCCAGGCTTTTCACATTTAGATTATGAACCTTTGATTTGTTTATGTAGTTTAATACACATGCCTCCCTATCCACTTTGCTAGCCCATAGTCCCTTTCATCCCACCCCTATCTACAACTTGCTTCCTTTGCTAAGTACCCCAGTGAAATTGACATTAGCCCCCCTAAACCTAATTTAATATCTCCTTTAGCCATCTTCCTACCGCTTACTAAAAAGCGTGTAGCTGACCGAAAAGTCTGCCCATTTTTCCCAAACCCCTACTCATTACATCAACCTCTTAGCCCCTCATTAATACTTCCTGTTGTCTGCCTAACATAGCACATGGTTGCTGTCATATTTCCAAAAATACTACCCTGGAGGTCCTTACCTTTTAAAGAGACAGTTCAGTGGAAATTATCAATATTTGTTAAACTGTTAGTTTGTGTAATGCCTTCTTAGGTATTCCACATATTCTCTCCCATTTTGAAAAATCAGCTGATTTCATACCCTTTGCTGTTCCCTGCTGTTAACAGTAGTGAGCTGACATTTCAGGTTCTAACGCTCCTTCTTCCCAGGATGCACCACTTCCTTGGAATATTCCTAACAGTAATTTGTACTGATTGGCTGTTGGATGGGTCAAAGATGCTCAGATCTCTACTGAGCAACTGAATCAGCCCAAGTGCTGGGTCAAGGGCAAGACCATAACGGTCTCTACTAGGGGTCCTGCAAACAGGAAGTTAGTATTTCGGTTACATTTATTTATACACAGACACAATGCTGAATGGGCAGATTAAGGCCATTGGGATGAAAAAAATACTGTTCTTTTTTTCTGAAAAAAATATGTATTTGCACTGAACTTCCCCTATAACTTGGCCCCTAGCTCTTGGAAATCATGTTTAAGGACCTCTCCTCCTAATTTTGTTGTTGACACTAATATAAACCAAGACCACATGGTCACTCCCAACCCCACGCAATAACCTGTCTACACGATCCACTACATTTCAACCCCTAGCATTAGGTAGGGAACACACTGTCCTGCATATAGATTAGGGACGGCAGATCATTTCTGAGCTGTCCTCCGCTTCATCACCTAATGTGACAAATCTGTTTTGATGGACTAGCTAGGAAGAATCAACCCTACTCTTCTGTCCCCTAGTAACTCTTACTATACTACCTCCCCATAACTTTAAAAAGGAATATGTGTTTCATGGTGCTGGATCTCGGGCTTATGCTCTGATAAACTTAAAAACAAAGTCAAAAACATTAACCTACAATATATTCAAAACAAATTCAATGAATAAAGCTTTCATTTACTATAATTAAGGAAAATATTAATTTGAGCTTTTTATTTTATATTGTTCTACTCTTACAGTTTTTAGCTAATGTTTCCTGCTTAGCCTCTTACCTGCCTATGGAAAGCTGTAGAATTTGAAATACCACCTCCTCCTCAGGACCTCTTAGAACAAAGACTTAAAAATCTGCAGCTTGTTTCAGGTCTGACGGCAGAACAGCCTATTCTTTAGCAGAGGAGGAAGTATTGAGGAGCTTGTGTTGCAAGGCAGCCAAGGAGAGGAGTGGAATGGGATGGCACATCCTATAATCTTAGTTATGCAATAGATCTACTTTCCCATAAAGCTTTGCTGGTAATAACCTAGATTCTTTTCCACTTCTAAAAAGCTAATAACTAAGAGCCAGACCAAAAAAAAAGGTCACCTATCTAACTTGAAAAAATGAAAAGGGGACAGATCTGTTAAAAAAGATTAAAACTGAAAACCAGGATACAGAGCACACGTGCACCATATTTCTCTGAATTTAAATCCACTCCTAAATTAAAATGTAAACCTATTTTATAACTAGTTGTCCAGGTGATTTGTGACTAAAGCTTGGAATAGTATATATCCTCTACAAAAAGACATTTAAAGGGGAAGTTCAGTGCAAATGCAGAAGCTTTTCAGATAAAAGAGCAGTATTTTTTCATCCTAATAAGCGTTCTCACCTCCCTGAGAATAATAGAAACAGATTTTATGTACTTAACAAAGTACACAAAATCTGTTTAGTGTTCCTTTAATGTTGAGAAATGCTAAGTTATGCATTTGGGAACTACCCTGAATTCTAGTTATACCCTAAATGGAATAATGTTTGGAAAAGCAGTGTTAGTCGGTATCTGCTAAAGCAAATAAAATAACTTTCTGTATAAAAAGGAGCATAGTCAGTGGAAAAAAATCCTAATACTGCCTCTGTATACTACTGCCATCTTTAGTATGGATTGCAATTTTTTGCACCAGCACACAAAAAGAATATCGATAAGACTGAAAAGAGGCACAAAGAACTTGTGTTTAGAAGATATCAAATATGGTGTGTTTGCAAGAAAATATGATAACCCTATGATATTTTGTTAAAGGGGAAGTTTAGTGTAAATACATGTACTTTTCAGAAAAAAGAGCAGTATTTTTTCATCCCAATTACCTTAATCTGCCCATTCAGCATTGTAGTATATATGAGTGTCCCATATGCACACTAATCCCCAGGTGGGTGCAAAAATGTCCAAATTCCCTTACTCCACAGGGAAATAAATCAGTAACATAGATACAAGGTGGACTGCACTCCAAAGTAGAACGTGTTTATTCAAAGCCAAACCATTCAGCATTGTGTCTGTGTATAAATCAATGCAGCCGAAATACTGACTTCCTGTTTGAAGCACCCCTAGTAGAGACCGTTTTGGTCTTGCCCTTGACCCAGCGCCTGGGTTAATTCAGTTGCTCAGTAGAGATCTGAGCAGGTTTGACCTATCCAACAGCCAATCAGTAAAAAAAATTACTGTTAGGAACATTCCAAGGATGTGATGCATTCTGGGAAGAAGGGCTGTTAGAACCTGAAATGGCAGCTCACTAATGTCAACAGCAGGGAACAGCAAAGGGTATGAAATCAACTGATTTTTCAAAATGGGAGAGAATATGTAGAATAACTAAGAAGGCATTACACAAACTAACAATTTAACAAATAGTGAGTATTTCCACTGAACTGTCCCTTTAACAGTCATTGCACTTTTTAAAATGGGAACTGGGAACACAATGAGAGCCTCTCCTGAAAGCAATTTTTAAAAAATGTATTGTACATTAATAAGGCTACAATAACCTTAACTTAGAAAGTGAAAGAGAAATTCAATATTTTTGAAGTAATACTTTCTTGTGGACCCCTTATAGCACTTCAACACTGGAAACAACACGGCACAGTATAGGCTGTCGAAAGTTTTTACATACTAATTTGTCTAAGGTTTTGCTCATAATGTTCAATTTGAACTTGAAGTAAAAGCTAATTGTATCCCTGCAGCTAAAAACATGATTAGCAAGAAAGTTTAAAAGGGGAATGCAAAAAAACAGGCTCTGATGTCTAACATTACACAACTAGAATCGGAAAGATAAATGTAAACTATGAATTTGGCTAAAAAACCAACTTTGATTATTTAGGAGGCTTACCATGGAAACAGTGGGGTGGGTGTATGTGTGTGTGTACTTGTGTCTGTGGGGTGTTAGAGGTTTGTTTTGCGTTTATGACTATAAAACTAACTTGATGGTTTAGGAATGGTTGCCATGGAAATTGTAGGGTTGGTTGGATATGAGGGTTTATCAGTAGGTATGTGTACCTGTAATATACGCAAAGTACCTCCTAGGTGTCCAATCCCTTCTGGCCACCTCTCTGCCAGACAAACAATACTCCATAATGTAAAGAATAGGAATGTCCAGACGTTTATATTATTGCGAGGGGTAATGCCATTTTATTGCAGATACAACAACACACAACATTTTGGCCGATTGGCCTTTATAAATATGCTTGTAATATTTAAGCTTGCCCATATGTGCAATTTTATGCCCAATGAACAAGTGCCAATAAACCATCGCGCTTGTGTGGCCATTTTTTGTTTGTCAGGCGTCGTTGGTCCAAACTGACTAATTAACAAATTGAACAATCATTGGGGCGTCAGTGTCATGTCTGTACTCTGATTTACCTAAAGTTGCAGTTGCCAGTCTAGTCCGACCCTGTAACCTGCGTAGCTGTGCAAGAAGTGCTTTTCCCTATTGGCTAGGTCCCAGACTGAGGAAGCGAGCAGAGCTGGATCAGTTATCGCAAATTTGCATACAAGCAAAAAAATAAATGCAGGGGTAAGGATCTAACAGTTTAGGTTATCACCCTGGGCACTTTCAGTAGGAGATAAAAGGGACAGGGTGGTTTTTCAACTTACGATAATGTGAACTGTAACTAGCATGGGATTTCATTATTGAAGGTACTACACTAATACAATTCTTAGTCATTTCTACTTTCCCATTTGACACAGTACAGAGACACTGCTGTGATATTCGAAAATGGCCTTACTATGTTATTACTGTTACAAAGTGAAAACTGATGGTAGTGTCATTGTTAAAGTATCCTATTGGTTGTATGTTACTTTAATCCTCCTGACTACGAATAGATTATTTTAATATATGTATGAAAACCTGTTATAAACCGGTAATTGTTAATGTTGGTGTGAAAATCTTTATAACGCACATTTTCCAGTGTAGTTTCACAGCACTGTGGCGTCAGTGTAACCATAACAATTGCAGCATTTATGGGGATAAATCACTGTAACGTAACCTCAGCATTCCCAATACAGCCCATGTTTTTTACGTAACATGCCCTATTCTAACTGCTGTGTGAATGGAGTCTATATGCTCTGTTGTTTTTGGCTGGATGCCAGGGAGAACTGGGTCAGAGTGTGCATTGTTCTAAAACCAGTATTCCTGCCTTTGTACAGACATACAGCCTTCTACTATGTATACACAATGTATACGCAATAATCAGGCTGAGGTCGCACTACGCCGGCCGGAAACACGCGGGAAAAACATGCGTGCACTTATGAAGTGTTCCATGCAATGTTGCTCAATTAGAGAGCAAAAAATGTGCTCCAAAAATGTATCACAGCGCAAATACACTACTCTGCATTTCTCACATGCAAACGAATCACAAATCACGATCGGAAAAGTGGTAGTGTGGCCTAGCCCTTAGCACGTAAAGCCATTTGGAACTATTCCCTGAGTGTAAAGCTGCTAGTCCCATTATCACAATAATATCGGCCTCAACGGGCTGAAAATGAATTAAACCCACGTTTCCCAATCGGGCTGTAAGATTCCTTGCAAAGCTGATTTTGCATACCTCCCAGCATTCATAATTAATGAAGTGGAACATGAGCAGGACCAATCCATGTCCAGATCACTACCACTGTCCTTGCCATACCAAAAGACACCCCAGACCACCAAAGTGCTGCCTTTTTTGGGACAAAGCTTATCATTTGAGGGACAGGGCCCTTAAAATGGCCGTCTCGGAGAATGAGAAAGTTGGTCAATATGATTCTGAATGCTTTTATAATAAAAGCCTCTCTTTATTCAAAACCACTTTAAAAACATTACCATAATCAGGTAAGCCAGTGGTGACCACCATGTTACCTATTCCCTGGCAATGGTAATGTTTTTAAAGAGGTTTTGGAATAAAGCGAGGCTTTTATTACAAGATATCTGGAGTTCTGCTGTTTTCTGGGAAAGGAACCATCTAACTGTGCAGCAGTATTTTACTTTTCAAGCTATCTGTATCTTAATTAATTTGATGCAAACAGGGAGAGATTGTTATCAGGTACATCACTCAGCAAAAAAAAACAAAACAGATATGGAATGTCATAAAAATGGCAGAAAGCACAAACTGTGAATCTGGACCTATGAACAGATCATTGCCAATCACCTAGCTGATAAGGCAAAAATATTATACAGGGTGATTGATCATGCTGAAATATCTACCCCTGTCTACCAGGCCCAATCGTTCCTAACATCGTTTTTAAGATATTTTTCTGTACAAGACATACAAAAGGGATGCACAAAAATATTTTCTTTATGTCCAGCTAAAGAATCCCATTAGTAAAGAATTGCAACTATAAATAATTGAAAATCATTTCAATCTACAACTGATTGTTTTACTGGTAACTAACAATTAAAATGATCAGATAATTGACCCATGTAATGCTAGCTTTATGCTACTTAGCACGTGTATGTACGTATTGTGCAGTTTCATCTGTTTAATAACATAGAACACGAGACATCTGCCAAGTCCATGTGCAAAGCAGTGGAAAGGCACCTGGACCATGTGACAGTGTGAAAATGTGTCTGTAAACCGCGCTCAGTGCTTGTAATCTGAACCCTGGGAGTAGATATACAGGTTTTTGTGTTATTTATTCCTATCTCACAGTTTCTTTTTCCCTCTTTTAAATGGATTCTATGAGTTGAGTTCCTATTTTAGTACTGAATAATATCTGACATCTGCTTATTTTCTCAATGACTGTAACAGTTATATGAACAGATATATGAATTTTGCTTGTTCGGGTCTAAAAGGTGCTGGTACACATGGGCAGCGTGTGCTGGCTGTTTCTGCTGTGCCTGTGGGGCTACAGTTTATATCTATTTGAACAATTTTTATTTTTTTAAGGGGGGTGTCAGGGAGCTGAGCAGTCTGTGAAGTCATTGTGTCCATGAGAAATATCCATGAGGATAGCCATTTACTGGTCAAAGCACAGTTAAAGGACAACTCCACCCTCATAAGAACATCTTTTATAAAGAACGGCCTCTTTAAAATATGTTGATATATAATACTTTGTCCTATGAATTCATTACTGTATGTCTGCTATGCTTCTGGATGCCTCATGGAAACTGAGCAATTTAGAAACCTGTACTGAGTATTTACTGAGCCTGGGCATGCTCAGAATAGGCAGACAGGAGATTAACTTTCATTCATTGGCTGTGATGTCAACTGTCAAATGCATAACTGACAATTACTAACTGGAAGAACCAGGAAGCAGAAACTGGGGCAACAAGACATAGTGCATGATTTCAGGTTAGACTTATATATTTCAGATTTCAAACTATTACAGTTTAGGGTTTTGGGGGGTGATTTACCTGTATGTAAGTTTTCATTTTAGGGCTGGACTTGCCGTTTAATCTTGATCCCCCTTGCTGAAGGGAAGATGGCAAGATATTTCATTTTAATTTGATATTTTACCTGTTGCATTGAATCAGTAATGTCATATAGTTAGAATAGTGTTATAATGTTTGATTACAGTTTATGGGTTTAAATTGTTTGCACTTTACTTTTGTTTTATAGAATTGAAAGCTAAATGACTTACCTAGATTGCTTGAACAAACATACTTAGCTGCAGGTGTTATTTTTTCATATTTTTCTTTATTAAATGTGTTAGATGTTGTAAAAAGGCATTTCATATGGTTAGGTTAGCTTTAGATAGAGTTTAAGTTAGGTTAGGTTACAACAGTAAGGTAAGTTAGGGTCCTGCTTAAAGACATGGTAGCAGGGCTTACACATCTTTTATTCTTCGTGAATTATGGTGAGGGTAAATGTCTTTTTGAGGAACACCTCAAAACCTCAGTGATGCCAAGTTCAAAATGACCAAATGGCTAGCCACGCCCACCCCACCTCGGCAGCAGCATAGGGGCGCCATTCAAAGTTTGTCTCAGGTGGCAAAAACCCAAGAAACAACCTCTGCCTGTAAGCATACATGATGTTACAACTGTGCTGTTTTCCCTGTGTGTGATTTAAACAGTAAATACAGATTCACAAGTTAGTGTACTGTGTGCTCCCTGTGTGATCTACACAAAAGGCAATCCTCCCAACAATTACCAGCTTATTTACCAGTAGAGATGGACACAAAACCAAACTTGAACTTTATGAGTTCGGACGAACTCGAACTATTCGAGCTAGTTTGTATTTCCGGACTCGCGGCTGTATTTTCGATAATTATCTTAAATTCAATAATTATTGAATTTGCGTACTGTTCGATAGCCCTAGAATGTATCATTCGCTAATGCTCAAAAGTATTGTTCGTTTTCAGTAACCCTTGAAAGTACGGATCGTTTTCGCTAACCCTCGGAAATATTGTTCGCTAACCCTCGAAAGTATCGTTCGTTTTCAATAATCCTCAAAATTGTTGTTCGTTTTCTGTAACCCTCGAATGTATGGATAGTTTTCGGTAACCCTCGAAAGTATATTTTGGTAACCCTCGAATTGGCCGTAACCCTCAAATCTAGCTTGCACAAAACCCAACAATTGTCCGCTCGTGTTTAAGAAGTGTTTTAACAAGTTTTGGTTATAGTGACATGTTCTCCAGACCATTTCCCAGGTGCCACAGCCATTCACAGTAAGTTACCATTGTTAGTTTAGCTGTAAATCACCTGGACTTTTCGAACTATCACTCCCCTATTCGAACTTTTACTGAAGTTCGAAAGTTTGAAAACGGACCAAACTTTATGAAGTTCGGCCATCTCTATTTACCAGCCTGTATGAGTTGCATACAGCCTTCCTGGAGCAATAAAAAATGTTCAGCTGTTTTTTCTGACATTTTTTTGCTTCTGTTTCTAGCAAAAGATTCTAAATTTAGCTATGTTTTTGTGGATTTCCTGGTGGCTCAACAAAATGTACTGTGTTTTAGAAAGAAACAGCCCATTAAGTCATAGGTTGAAATCCCCATGCTTACTTATGAAATAATACAATAGTAGTTTATTGTTTTTTTGTTTGTTTCAATTGTTTTTCTAGGAAAAGATATACAGGGAGATATAATAAAAGTTGTAATTGTTAAAAATTGTGCTAATTTTGCTCAAACCAATTAGATGTTAATTACCATCTGAAAGCTAACATCTGGTGCAAAATTAGCACAATTTTTAAAGATAAGAACTTTTATTACATTTCCCTGATAGTCTCTTAATGTATTTTCTATATAGCAGCTCTCATGGACTAGTGGTATAATAAAAAAGAGTACATGAGGTTGCTTATCCAAAGTCCAGGAAACTGAAGAATTGGAACTTTCTTGGTGAAAAGGTTACTGCCTCCTTGTGCAGAAAAAAATGGACATACCCTTTAAGTGGCTGATACACACAGCTTAAGTTAACAAGTGTATTAAGCTTAAAGAACAACTGGACTGTCTAAGCTCCACCCCCTCCTTAGTCACTTTATCGAACCATTAAACAGAGTTTTTTTTCACCAGGCGATCCCGGACGTTCCTCAAGAGATAGTGATGGGAATGGTATGAATCCACCCTTGTCATGAATTTGAGTTTTCTTCTTTATTATAAATATATTTATATATATTAATCTGTTATATTTATTAAAATAGTGTATTTTGCTAGTAACTTTTTCACATAGGGGTTCCACAAGATATGAAAATAGTTTCAAGGGTTCTGCAAGGATAAAATGGTTTAGAATCGATGCTTCATTAACTTCCATTTTGGTTTAATGTCTTCAGTCTACGGACAGTGGTTATTTAACCCATTTATTCTACAAATTTGGAGACTGCTGTCTCCATTATGCACTTACACTCAAGTCCCACATTAGGAATAAAACTCTTGCGTTCCCCTCTACTTCCGTATATACACAGAGGATCACGTGTTCTTCAGGACTTGCTTATATATACAGAGGATCAGGGTCTAAGCGCCTCAATGTTTCCCTACTGCTTCCATTGTGCTTAAACTTCCATAGGCTTTTTTACACACAGACACACGTCTACCGTACACACCTGGAAACGCGCAATTCTTTTTTCCCCCCCTGAAAAACAGACGGACACGTTTACTCGTGCTGTGAGCCCAAAACAGGCACATTTGCTTTAATTTACAAATTAACTGCCCTTAGGATATTGTTGTTTCAAAATAATACTTTTCTGTATTATTGAAAATATACAGAAAAATAGAAAAAAGCATTTGTTTTGTGGTTCTCGTTGTTTTTCTATTTTTTTTATAACTGTTTTATTAAATGTGCTTATCCATTTAATACATTACTGTGTTTCAGACCTTTTTTGATTTTAAGAGCTCTGCCCTCTAGAGGCACAGAATGAACACAGACTGAATTCAAGAATCTTGAAAGTATCAAATGCCAATTATTGCAAATGAATGCACACTGTGCACATTAAAGAATACTAACAATGCATTGCAGAAATACAGAGTTCCTCTAATTTTTTGCACCCCAAACCAGTAAATTGTAAATCCAGTCTATTAAGGGAGTTTAAAATGA
Organism: Hymenochirus boettgeri; assembly: GCA_019447015.1. NCBI lineage: Eukaryota > Metazoa > Chordata > Amphibia > Anura > Pipidae > Hymenochirus > Hymenochirus boettgeri. The sequence continues at coordinate 268,172,383 of CM033470.1, read as the reverse complement.
TATATTAAATAGTAGTGAATTCAAATAAGTCTTTGGTCTTTCTTTTCTACTATAGAAGAACTAGAAGAGATTGATTTCCAATCCAAGCTAATATAATTTAAAGAATATAAAGATAATGTTGCTTTTTTGTCCGAATAGACACTTTCAATTTGATTCACCACCGGCCGCAGCGCTGCCAAGACACCAATCGTTTACTACGACTTAAACCCATTGCTTGCAGTGACGCTCACACAGCAGCTGAAAGCTATTCACCAACAGCTGTGTGGCTGGAATGCATTACTATTTATCACCAGATAATAGCTGCCATTAAATAGTAACTTAAAGTATAGTAACCTAAATAGTATATCACACAGAGGTGCTATACCTAGACTTGTACAGCCAATGGTGAAGTGCACTTAAGAGCTCTGGGTAAATCTCTCCATTTATATTTTGGATTTCAAAAAGAAATAGTGAGAGTAGGTCTGACGATCTCAAAGACTGTTATTTTATTTAGTATGCTGTATCAGTAGGGAGGCACCATGGTCTGAAACATATTTACCTTGACTTATAGCCCAGAAACTGCTTAATAAAATTGTATATTCTTGCCTAACTAAACATATAGGCCTGTTAGGTTAGATCTAACCACTACCATCTTATTTACTCTTACCCCTTCCTCTGAGCATACTGAGCATGTCTGTCAGTATGAGCATACTGAGCATGTCTGTCCCACTTGGAGAGGGGGCGAAGGGGGAAATTAAGTAAAATCTTATTTCACATTGGTATGTTGTTGATTAGGAGTTGCTTAGAAAGACAAGTGATTCATTGTCTGTAGTTTCCTGGGCTATAAATCAGGATACAATGCATTTCAGACTATAGTTCTGTATGGGGCCAAATACAAAATGTAACACTTGATAATTCAAAGGCAGATATCATTAGTAATGGAGTCTTTCTCTGTGGTATATTTTCTATATGTACTTTGTTTTTACCCCATTATAGAATAGAGTACATATAATTTGTTACTATAATCACATCAGATCACATCAGAAAATGCTGAAATTAAGCTATGGAATAGAAAACAAACAGCCTAGTTAAACTACTAAGATTTCTTATTCTTTATGTATCGCTAATAAACACACTTTTAGCTCTTATCTCCACTCCATAAAATATTTTCTTCAGTGCTGGAACTACACTTCTTCCTCACTCAGGAGAACCATGTGTGGCTAGTTGCAGGTGTATCATTTGAAACATGAGCAGAAGTTGCCACCATGCCTGTCTATTAATCAGTAGAATTATTTGTATTCCTTCATGCAGTGGGTTAACTGGCTATTGCAACATCTACTCTGCAGTCGTGTCATTTAGACGGGTATATCATGATGTATTGCAATGCAGGTCTACTTCTCAACAGCCGCTCACTTATGTGTTAACATGTAGGATGCTGAATCTGCATTTCTTATAATACTATTAGAATTAGCCTCTCGTTTCACCAAAAATGGTAAGAATCATTACATTAGAGAGTGCTCGGTTTCAGGAAAGCAACATTGTTCTCTCTTTATTAAAGGCCTTTCATAGCCATAAAATGGTACTTGTGGTACTAAATGTGCCATTAAGTCAAATAATAAAATGTAATTAAAAGAAAAATATGTGACCAATGAAAATATACAGGTTGAAGTGATCTTAAAGGTAGCAAACCATTGGATGCCTTACAATTAGAAAGTAAAAACTGCCCGATCTAGTAGAGTTTCTGCAGTGAGACACTTGGGATTGTAAACCCCAGATTTTACAGTTACAAGTAATCGTATAAAGTGTTTCAATTAAAGCTGCCAAGGTTCCGGTGATAGTTATTAGGAGGGATTGACATTCTGATTATCCTTCAGGCAGCAGAATAGATCAGATCACCCCTGAACGTATGCGTATATGTTATGAGCTTCCTCCCCTTTAACCCTCCCACCTTTTTCCCTTCATACATAGATACTTATTCCTTTTGTTCTTCATCATAGTACCCATAACCTGGTAAGAAAAATATTTTTAACTAGATTTATCTCCCGAGACAATCCTCCAATCACAAATATTCTGTATATGCCAAAACAGATAAAGTATTTAAATGTCTATATGTTGGTATGTTGGGAGACAGGGTCTTTATTTACAGAGACTGTGTTGTTAATTCTATGGGCTCGCCTGCTGTATCACGTTTGCTGTTAAGATCTGTTGGCTGTGCCCCTTTAAGAATTGAAAGTCTCTCACTTAGGCCTCTCATTCTGGGTAGAAGGATGAAATCATAAATGAGACCTCCAATTGCTCCACCAATGATAGGACCAGCCCAGTAGACCTGTATTTAAAATGGAAAAAAGTTCAATTAGAATTAAAAGGCATAACTTTAAATACATGTTTCATAGGAATTATAACATACGTATTATTATAACATAAAAAATACACATGCTTCTGATTTCTATTTCTATGTAAATATAGCTTAACAATTCACTAGTTATCATCCATTTATTGTGAACCGTGTTCCAAAAATGTTTTTCCAATAAGGCTGCATCGCGTTAGATCACCAGATCTGCCAACACTTTTTAAGCTGTATTTCTACCCTAGTTTCCCTTTAGTTATACTTTTAAAAAAATCCTCTTCCCTTACTATACTCTACTATACTCTAAAAAATCTAATTTTCATATACCTTTTATATTTTATATATATTTTTGATATACCCACTTCTTAAAAATTGTATTCAGATTTTAAATCTGAGCTGTAGATACTGAGAAATCATAATCACAGCATTTACAGGGCTAGACCTGTCACTCCAGGAACAGAAATTGTAATATGTGTCCTATATCTGACCCCTTACTAGGATTTTTGGCTGTCTGCCACCACACTTTCTGCAACAATTAAGAGAATCAGCAGAGGAAAGACAGCAGGGAGGAGGGAGGGAGATGTGTAAGCAGAGGTCCACAGTGAGGCTGTGCAGAACAAGGAGGCAGTGAGGATGGGGGGAATTGGGAGCAGTAACTAAACATTAACAATTTAATGACAAAGCAAGCACAGATAAATACGTGAGTACCACAATTTTACTTCTCTCAAATTGTAGTTTCCGATAATGTAAAGTTGTTTGAGTGAGTATAGTGACCCTTTAAACATTTTAAGCAAATTTATTTTTTAGTAGTTTTTAATATAATTCAATATCAGTAGATAATATGCCATCCTATTTCTTTCATTCTCCTTACATTCTTTAAAGTTCATTTTAGCCATCTGTCTTAATTGATCTACTGTAGTTAAAATAATGAAAGCCATTATCTGATGGGCTACACCATTTCAGTAAAGCTAGGTACACTCAGGTCATTATTTTGACCCAATCGAGCAGTCACTGCTATCATAGGTGTCCATAGAAGCTGTAAGATCGTCCAAAAATTACCAACACGTCAGATTGAACTTTCATCGCATTTTAAACAAAGGTTTGACTGAGATCACTCAGCAGTGGCCCAAAAAGTACCGCTGATATTACATCTCCATCGCATACAGGTTAGTCTGGTTGAAATACCCTGTCACGTGTACCTAGCCTAAAGGCTTTGTGTCAGTAATAAAAAAATAGATTGGATATGCTGGTAACTTTGGCCTGATCCTTTATAATTTATATGCAGGATAGGACATTGGCCAATGTGAAATAAATCAGGCAGAACTTGGCCCGTGTTTACCTAGCCTCAGAGCTAGTTTGTAACCAACAAATGTTTAATTTTTAGCCTATCCTCGTCTCCCTGGCATATTGTCTGACAATTGGTAGCTTGTAGATAGTTTAACTTATTTCTAGAGATGTGACAGTTCTAGAGAGCTCATAATATTTATCTTACCCAGTGATTGGTAAAGTTTCTAGTAAGTACAGCTGGGGCAAAGGATCTAGCAGGGTTCATGCTTGCACCAGTATAATAAATCTAAAAAGAGAGGCAAAATTCACATATCAACACATTAATATGTTTTTACATTTCCAAATTGATGATCCCAGCTGGCTAATCTAACCAACATTGCATCTGTATTACCCAGATAAAACAAAGAATAATAGGAAATAATATATGTGTGATTCTTGGAACTGTTTGACACAAGAGTTGATATTAATAAAGCACTAAATGTCTCTAGCAATAATTTGGTTTACTAATAAAGCGTATGTGGGGGTATATTATTCAAGATAGAAAATTGAGAAAAAGTTAAAGGTTCAGAGAAGACGAAATCTTAAAAGGAGATTATTTAAAGATCTACAAAAATGATTTGTAAATGTATACAGTACTTAAAGGGCAACTGTGGCAAAAATATTTTTTTCAAAACTTTAAGTAGTTTTCTCCAGGAGGTAGGAAAGCATTCTCCTACTTTCCTGGGTGGCCACAAGCAAGAGCAGTGAGAAGTGTCATAATTTACCACTCAGCCTCTGTGTTCCAAGCATGACTATATCTCCCCTCTAATGTTGGAGAGAAATAACCTTGCATCCACAGAAGAACAAGCAGTGAGCACAGCTGACAGCTCACCTGACTATGTGCTATTATTATCTCATTTTCTCTCTTTCCTGATGTAGTTATTAAATTAAACCAGACCTACCCTCCTTTTTTTTTATGTACCCAGGATGAGGGACTTAAGCTGGGTGCACAGAAGCAAACTGTTCGTCCCATCGCCACTAGCAAGCGGTTGACTGATCAGACATTGGCCGTGGCCACCCACATAAAACAGATTCTTTTTTTTGGGCGGACATGGAAATATTGCTTAGTTGTGTACCCAGCCTAAAACATTAGTAGGGAGAGTCACCCAGAGCCGTAAGCTCTCTGGCGAAATCTCCCGGTCCGGATTTACCAAAGGCTGTGTGACTCTGGATGAATCTCAGCGGCATGTAAGTAATTAACGGCAGCTATTAGCTGGTGTTAAATACTTACGCGCAAAGAGACACACAGCTTCTGGTAAATTGGTTTGCTAAAGCCGCAAGGCAGACATCGTGCTGACTGATCGTAAATCAGTTAGCATGACGTTAAGAGGTGAGAAGAGTGTAGCGCTCCTCAGTAAATAAACCTATAGGTCCTCAACCTTGGTACATGAAAAGCAAGGGGTGTGGTTTAATTCCCTTTAAGCACACATATTAGTAAATTAATGAATGGATTATTTAGTGAATGTATGTGGTAAAATGTGTCTGTGTGAGGAGTGCATGAGCCTAGAAGTAAGCCCTGGAAAGTGTGTGTGCAGCTGCCATCAGCAACATTAATAAAGAGTTAATATGAGAATATAAGTAAGACTCATTGAGTGTTTCATAGGAATATTTGAGGCTTTAAATTTAAAAATGGGTATTTAGTGTGAATGTTTGTAGAACTGACTATTTGTATGGAAGGAAACATACTGTACATCTGTGGGACAGAATCAATGATGCTTTAAAGTTATTTTATAAAAATAAAGAATTAGAATTCGAATAGAATTAAACTTAAGTAACTTACTCCAAAGAGATGTCCTAAAGCGAGCGAAAATCCAATAGCCAATGATACTGAGCCAAGGCGACCATTTCTCCTCTGATCATAGGTGGCAAAGATGCAGAGTACAAACTGCAGGGTCAGGAAAGCCTCCACGGTGGTAGCCTGGCCAAGACTTAAACTAGGATGGATCTGTTTTTGGGATGGCAAAGGCAAAATCAGTATTTGCTGTGTAAAATGACTATAGTTACTACCTATTTGTGTATCTTACCCGTAATCCTTCTGGATACCTAGTAGGAATCAAAACCAAAATCATGAAAATCCTCCATTTCCTCTTTAGGAAATGCTTTATAAAAAGTATATTAGAATCAGAAAATCCTGGACACTCGGGATTTCATAAAAATGTTTTTATTGTTATTAAATGTTCAATGTTTCGGTGCTTCACAGAGCACCTTCAACAGGATGACAGGTATCCTGATAAAGATCCCGATGTATTATGGAATACAATTTCTGACTCTCATATACTTGTTATACCCTACCTGGAGGCACCTGGTGGTAAATGTATGAAAGAGTGCACATGGACCTTCATATCTCTTGATTAATAAACTGTATTGAATTGGCTTGGAACCGATCTGCTACCCAAAGGGAAAGTCAATGAGTCACAGAAGAGCAGAACACCTTATGGAAATTGGCCCAATAATCCAATCAAGTTTGATTTTTCAGGTCAACTAATTTTACTTACAAACTGGAGATAAATAGTAATTCCTATGTCACAAAACTGCAAAAATTAAATGGTAATTAGGAGATGGTGAAGGCATCTTGTAGGCTACATTCACACTTGCAAACACAAAGTAAAATGCCCTGTGCCTTTCAATCTATTTCCCCCTGCATTTACAAGTGTATTCTATGCATTTCTGTTTTTTTCTGGTGCTTGAACAATTATAAATGAAATGATTGCATTCTTACCTATGGAAGGTCATATATTAAAAAAACACAAAAATCTGCTGCTTGTCTTTTTGGGTGCAGACTTTACTTAATTACCAACAAAAAAACACAACTATCATGTAAGGAAAGGTGCCCATACATTAGAACTCACTTTCCGTCATTTCTACGTCATTTGGCACAATTCCAAAGGAACCGTCTGCCACGTTCTTTATTGGGGCCGACGCAAAATTAATGGGCCAGTTGGGTCCGTCGCAGGAATGTCAGAAGGTAAAAAAACACTGGCACTCAAGGTATGCGATAGATTAGTTAGATGTTCATCTATCTTCTCTAATATGTTGTTTATGGGCACTTTTACTGAACACAGTATACAAAGCAATATTTACTTAAGTGGCTATAGTGAAACATACAGTACGGTATGTACATTGTCTTTTATTTTAAAACACTATTGATAATTTGAAATTTGGTGGGTTAAGATAAATTGCAATATGCAATTTAAAAAATACACATTTCTATAGAGACCAAGGTTGGGCTGATACAATAAGTTGTGCAATGTTTTCCAGTGTTATTAATTTGCAGTAACCATTTACTGCAGTTAGATAACATCTGATTGGACACTGTAGATTGTCCCTCTTTATATATATATATATATTTTTTTTTTTTGCAAACACAAAGTTGCATAAATATGAGCATCTCATGAATCCCAAATATCTTTCTTTGATAATATGAAAACAGTTCTAACACTTCCAAAGTTAAAGGCAGGTGAAAAGTTAAAATTTCCAGAAAATATTCACATTTTACCTGAAATCTCTCTAGTAGAAGTGAGTGGGAGTCACAAGGAAATGAAAATATTGATCATCAAACTTGTTTTTGGGGAGTCTTTTTAGTAAGATTTATTCACTATACTATATACAGATAACACTATACAGAAGTGATATTCCTGATGCATTTTCCTGCTCAGAATACTTTAAACATAGCATTAAACAATGGCAACTGAATCATTTATATAAGAAGGCAAATTTCAATCAATACTGAATAATTAATGTATAACATTATTAGCTATAACTGGACTAGTCATTTTTCCTTCTTAAAATATTTTATTATAATTACCGTATTGAGAGCCAAGTTGCCACGAACTGCCGTAGGAGTAACACCATACAGTACTGCTGCTCCGGCAACAGCACCCAATAGCTGTGCAGCGATGTAAAATATTGCACGGAAAAAAGACATCTGGGCGCCAATGAGGAACGCAAAGGTAACTGCTGGGTTGATGTGGGCACCACTGATATGTCCAACAGACTGGACCAATGTGGCTGCTGCAAAGCCAAAAGCTAAAGCAATGTTCAATATATTAGCTGGTCCAGCTGCCCACTTCAAAGATGCACCCAAACCAAGGAAAACATAAAACATGGTGGCAAAGAATTCAGCAAAAACTGCTCTCCAAAAGGAAAAAGAACGGATTTCCCACATCATTGTGGCCTGTGTGAGTTTAAGGTGAGAAAAAACAAGGCGCAAGATTTATGAGAGGAATTAACCCAAAAATGACTTCTTGCTATTAAATGTTCTTCATGGGGCTGTCATTTCACAACTGTAAAGCATGGGGAAAAATGAAAGTTTACAAAATAGAATTAAATTAATAAAAATATAAGAAACCCTAAATGAAAGTTACAGCTTCAAACTCCCAAATGTGGTGGATCCTTTCCCCCCCAACCTGTTTATTGAGTGACGGGGGATTTATAAGGGACAGCTGATGGGACATGTTTAATCCCTCCATACATTTATACACCACCTACTGGTGGGAGGGGCTCAGCACCAGGAGATCTGGTTAACTCTTTAGAGGGGAGCATGTGATATAACACCACACCTTTTGTAACTGGTACAGATGTTCATAATTATAAACCAACCAAATAAATCTTGTGGTCTGCAAATAGGGTTATCCACTGTAAGTGATTTTTTCAGTGTGATGCAAAGGGAATTTGAGTGATATATTTATAATACAAAATATAAATCTATGATTTATAGACTGTTGGCATTAACAATGTGAAACTAAAGGAATTTAGCAGCACATTTAAAATATTACTCTGCTGGGTGAAGAATCATGTTAATACAGGAACCTAGACATTTAGTATGGTACTCTGCTGGGGGAAGGATCATGTTAATACAGGAACCTAGACATTTAGTATGGTACTCTGCTGGGGGAAGGATCATGTTAATACAGTAACCTAGACATTTAGTATGGTACTCTGCTGGGGGAAGGATCATGTTAATACAGTAACCTAGACATTTAGTATGGTACTCTGCTGGGGGAAGGCTCATGTTAATACAGTAACCTAGACACTTAGTATGGTACTCAATGTAAATACAGAAACCCTGGAGGACTCTAATGCATCACAAAATAGAATGTTAAGACAGGAGCCCTGGTTTTGGAGGACTCTAATACATCAGAACATAGAATGGTGCAGTTGATTATAAGCCTTTCAAACATAGATGCAAATAAAGTAACTAAATTCTTAATAGTGGGATGATGTTTACATAGACAGAGGGTAGTAAGGTATCATGTTCTGAATACAAATAATATACCAATGTAAAAAAATACTGTGTGTTAATCACCCCCTTCTCTGGCACCCAACACAGTTGATTTTGTTGGACTAGCAGTTTGTGTCTGAGCTGGGATTTTGTGGTGGTGAATAACTATTTGGCTCCTGTCAGTCTGGGGGAAGGTTATCCTAAATCCACAGCCCCCTATTAGATTATCCGGTGTGCAGTTTGGATTGTTAGGAAAGCGCTGCGCGAGCACCATGGGACACAAAGACACTTGCTGTGTGAGAGGTTTCTTTCAGTTCAGATCTCTATTATTCTCTCATTGCTGCAGCATCAGCATTCATCAGTAGCAAACACACATACAAATTTACAAGGGTCTAGTCATATATATCAGTGTATAGAGTGATACATTGTGTTTTCTAGATGTGATGCTGGGACAGATAAATGCTGAACAATAATATAGATAGGATAGCAGATTGAAGTCAAAAATCTATTCCCATTCAGATCGATAAACTTCCTGATGTACTTCAAGCATTTGTAATATGATGTAACGTAAAGACTTTTATGGTATTGTTCCTCACAATAACATGCCAAACAATATAAAAAAAAAATGAAAATGAAATATACCTAAATAAGCAATGCTATTTCAACAAATAATATTTGCATTTAAATAACCTTTGCCTATTTTTCAAAAGCATGTGAATAGCAGGCTTCTAAAAGAAGCTTTCTAAAAACTCTCATTCGATGACTAGAACACTGTGCAGTAAACTAACTCATTGTGAGAAGTGAATGATGAGAAATGAAGAATGAGAAATGAGGAATAAATTTGTCCATACATATATACGACTTTGGTCTCAAATTTACACCTGAATCTAATGGTGAGTTTGACCGATTCCCAAATGCACAGGAACGATCATTTCATATATTCCTTATACAAAACGATTGTTTATTGTGGCCATACACAGTACCATAGTATCTGCTATCTCTACTGTAGTAAAGGGAGTTGATAAGAATCAGATGGAAATTGTCAGTTCGGACCAACATTCACGATGCCAGCGACAGTAGTTTGACAGCATCATATCTATCCATACACATATCCGATGTTCAGCAAATAGCATTGAATCTGAATATCGCCCATGTGTACAGACATCTAAATAAATAGGAAAGAGAGAATAAAATAGACAAAATATACCAAAATATCTATGAATATCTAGAAAAAGTCTTTCATCCTGTGGTATGTACAGTCATGTAATAAAAAGTAAAAATAGTGTTTTATTCATTTATTTGTATTAGCAGTAAAAACAAAGCCTTTCCTTATCAGTGAAGCAAATTTACATGGTATACATTTCTACCAATGAAAAGTCCCCAGGACACAGTTTAGGATAAAGGTTCATACACATGTGCGTTCGAGGATTCCAACCCGCGATGCACGATGTGTACGAACATTCGTTTCGGCCGATAATCGCCCCGTGTGTAGGGCCTTTATCATCCGTATCGGACATTCGGCCGGGGATCGCCTAACGACCGGCTTGGCAGACCCCCGAACGACTGGCCATTTCAGCGATAAAGACCCTACACACAGGGCGATTATCGCCCGAAATGAAAGTTCGTACACATCGCACGTTTGTACGAACCTTAAGGCTGTAGCTTTTTTATTTTAATCTGTGCACAATAGTCTTTTTAACTATGTTCATGTTTGCGTTCAGGCTGTCTTGTGCGTGCTGCATTCTGTGTAGCTGTGGAAAGGGAAGAGTGGGACACACTTGCCACTTCTACTATTTCAATATCCTTACAGGTAAGACAAGCAACCAACTTCTCCCGTGAAGCGCTAGAAGCGAAGAAGAATTCATAGGAACCACCAGCAAGGAATGCTCCTAGGATTGGGCCAATCCAGTACACCTAAGGGGATAGCAAACCCAAAAACAGAAACTTGGTAGAAACAGCCCCTATTTAAGCAAAGACAAAGCGTTTTAGGTAGATAAAAAAACTTGATTTATCACTCTTAAGGTTGTTGTATATACAAAGATACTGGTCATACACTTCAATCAAGGTAATTGGTCCAGTCTTTATAGATGAGTAATTTGTTAACTGGGACATCTGAATAAAAGCTTTAAGAGTTCTCATACCTGTAGTGAATCTACAGGTATGATAATACCCTGGAATGTGTCTAAATAAGGTGCATATAACAGCACGGTGTCATTGACCTCCTGATGCAAGATGTTCATTGCATCTAGCTAAGAGATGTTATTAAAATTACATCATAATAGCATTATAAAACACACAAACCTTCAGGCTTTGTTTCTTTCATTTTACATAAATGGCCTCTTTGACAGCTCTGTCCTCTTCTTTGGACAAGATTTTGACATTATATAGTTTTCATATTTCCTTTTTTCTTAAGACATACAAAAGATGCAGAATGCAGCACTACGGACTCAGTCTTTAGATAAAAACAACTTTGATTGCATCATATTAAAAAGCTTGTAGAGCAAGTGGTGTACAGTAACCTAGCTCGTCCAGGCCTTTTTAATATAATGCAATAAAAGGTGTTTTTATCTTAAGGCCAAGTCCATAGTGCTACAGCCAGCTTCTTTTGTATGTTTCAAGAGGGAATAAGCTCTTCCCAGCTGTACCTGCACATAGATTGTCCTGACCAGCCAGGTGGCCATTGAGGCTGTGAGGATTGGAGACGCTATTGATTATACACTTAGCCAAATACACGGCTGAGGAATTGTCTCTTCTGTCCTGGTGCATATGCCATACAATAAAACGGTATATATATGCTGACATATACAGTATGCTGATTGAGACACATTATAGGGTATTTATTGCAAAAGATTCTTGTACAAGTCATGCTGAAGTGAGAGAGCCAGTCAGAAGGCTAGCAAAACAATTAAACTTCAAGCCCAGTTGACTGAATACTACAGACCTGGGTGAAAGAAAACCTTCACAAGCAAAGGTTATCATGATATTCTGAATATATTTCACTCCTGGAATTTGCATTTGAAAACATTTTCTCCTGCTCAAAATTATTTCTATTGAAAAGGAAATTATGTAGAAAAATTAACCGTAAACTAGTAAAGAAATTTATAGCAACCAATGCAAAGTTTAGTGCCATTATTGTAGTGTGATTGACTAGCAAAAGCTTTCTAATTGGAAGCTTCCTGGAGCAAACTTTTGCATGGCAATACAAATATAAAAATTCCGTCCCCCAAATGTGCAGGAAATTAGCCCAGAAAGAAGTTCAAAAATACATTAGACAAGGTAAATTAAAATTGAATTTCAATGTTTAGCATTTAATGGGTTAATAATATAAACTAACGTGCTATTTCCTGCAATCAATGTTCCTTAATTAAAAATAAAAGCTTAAATGTAATTAAAGCAAATAGGCAGAAAATACTAAATTGTTAGATTTTTCTATTTGTTTTTTCTTTGCAGAATTTTTTAGATATTTTTTTTCCTGGGTCCTTCTCTTCACCAGTCATAAATCCTCCTTCATAATGGATTATCTGCTGCTAATTTCTGCTACTAAAAAATGCAAATGCATAGCTCTGGTTTAACCAAACTAAAGCATCCATTACAATAACAATGTCCATTGCTTTTTAACAAAATAATTAGTACTGGACACTCACCCAATGATATTCCCAAATCCCAGTAACCAGGGCTGGACCCAAAGATCTTGCAGGATTCATGCTCCCTCCTGATACCTGGCCCTGAGTAGAGGGTTGAAAATAGGGTTTGATTGGAATATAGAATAAAAGAACCTGAAATGGCAGATCACTACTGACTTATCAAAAATGGAAGAGAATATGAAGAATAAATAAGCATGTGTAAATGAAACAAATAACTAATAAATTATCTTAAATACTTGCGGGCTGATGCTATATCAGCCATTTTTGAGGCAAATTAGTGCAAAACCCACGCTACCCGATGTATTACTGGCTGTTGTGGGTTCTGCACTAATTTTGTGCTGGCCATGCTATGTCCATATTTTTTGGAAAATAGCATGGCATTGCCTACTTAATATAGGCTACGTTAAAAAAAAGTGGACGTCTTACCTGACCTCAATTTCACAATGCTTTAAACTCCTTTGCAGGATCCCGGTCAGGTAAGACGTACACTTTTTTTTACTTCATGGGCCCTTACACCTTCATTCAATAGGCGTTGAGTTTTGCACTACCTTGTACATGAATGGTCAAGTTTGTGTACTTTGAAGCAGTAAAAGTTTGAAATATTAAATCAATAAGCATTGTGAGCATTGTGAAAGTTATTACTTGGATATGTTCTGTGACACATGGCTCATTGCTGGCAGATTCTAGGGACAGCTTTGCATAAAGCAAGCCACCTCTGTAGCTGTCCCCCTTAAGAACACAAGTGCGAGCAGGTCCTTTTGAAGTAATGACAGTAATGGTTTATAATGAGGAGATGATTTTACTATGTTAAAATTAAGCAAAAAATGTTCAAAATAAACTTAAAAATGTCTTTGTATCTGACCAGCAGATTTACATTTTTAGGTATTGGCTATGGGATTAAAACTCACACCAATTAGTTTCAATTTTTACTATGTTATAAAAATCATTCTAAAATCCTATTTAAAAAATAAAGGAAAAAAACAGACCTCTGAATAAAACAAGTTGACATGACTATTGAGATAAAAAATCAATCAGTAACAATATTTTAATTCAATGAACAGTGACTACGAATGTTAGGATATTTTTACCGCTGACAAAGAACCGGCAATAAGAGAGAAGCCAATAGCAAGACTCCCTGGCTCTGACAGGTCTCTTCGCCGACGATCATCCACAGCAAAGATTGTGAAAGCAAGAAGAAAAGTGGAAAAAATTTCCATGGCTAAAGCCTGTCCAGCATTTGCTTCAGAACTTACCTATAACAGCAAAAGAAATTGTAAGTAGTGATAGCTATCTATAGTCTTGTTATTATAATAATATACTTATATATACTATATATAATACCAACAAATATGGAATCAGGAAAAAAGACAAAATAAGGACAGCTAATGTTTTTGAGGGCGTGTTTAGGGAGGGATTACAAATGCGCAGAATTTCCCCTTTCTGCTTGCACGTAGTTACCTGCTGTTCCGCCACTTTAAAGGGAAAGTTCAGTGGAAATTATCAATATTTGTTAAATTGTTAGTTTGTGTAATGCCTTCTTAGTTATTCTACATATTCTCTTCCATTTTGAAAAATCAGTTGATTTCATACCCTTTGTAGAGATGGACTAGAACACGAACCCGAGTTCGAGCCAAACTATTCGAGTTCGAACGGACTCGGACTTTTCGAAACTGTCCCAGACCCGATATTTACTGGACTTTCGATAATTTACGAATGTTCGACCGTTCAAGGCGCGCGAATATGCGAGTAACATGTCTATTATACCAATACGCGATTCATTATTTAATTATCGAATATGCGAGTAACATGTCTATTATACCAATACGCAATTCATTATTTAATTATCGAATATGCGAGTAAAATGTCTATTATACCAATACGCGATTCATTATTTAATTATCCAATATGCGAGTAAAATGTCTATTATACCAATACACGATTCATTATTTAATTATCGAATATGCCAGTAAAATGTCTATTATACCAATACACGAGTAAATATTGAATTATCGAATCTGCGAGTCGTTTATGGGATAATTATTGAATGTTCGAACGCAAAAAGTTTGAAAAGCTTGAAAGTAGCTTGCGTGAGAGTAAAATCGATTTTTCGGAAGTCCTGGATATTTGAACGTGTTCCCCAGGTCATACAGCCATTTACATTAAGTTACCATTGATATTTTAATTGTATTTCATTCGAACTCTTTGACTCCCATTGACTTTAATGATTGTACTGTTGGGTCCCATTGTGATGCATTATGGGGGTGGATAATAATATTATAATGATTTAAGATAGGAGTTATTGGGAAAAGGGGGGTAGCATAATAAAGGATAATTCTTACAGCAGAAACAATGACATAATGTTAAAAGTAAATTATACAATTAAATACAAATACATTATACATCAAGGTGGAAAAACTTACTCGTGTAACCATCTGATTGGAGACAGTTGTTGGCATAGACAGATAGAAAAAGGCAGAAGCACATATAGAACCAACACACTGAGCTACAGTGAACACCATTCCATGCAACAAGTCCAGTTTTCTTGCACACACAAGAGCAAATGTTATAGCTGGATTTAATTGGGCACCACTTATCTCCCCAAAACACTGTACTAGGCTGACAACAGAGCATCCCGCAGCCAAAACTGGAAGCAATGAATCTGATCGAGATGTTCTATTTCCAAGGCAGGAAGATCCCAGCACCACAACTACCACCATAAATGTTCCCAGGGTCTCTGCCAATACTGATCTCCAGAAAGTGCATTTTTTCAGTTCCTGTAATGCAAACTACAGGGTCAACAATTATTAATAAAAGTCTCTCTAGTAATATTTCCATCATTTATAAATAACTTCCAATACTTTCTACTTTGTGTTGTATTGTGAATACCAAGAGAAATTAATTTGAGGAGAAAAGGGATAAGATTTTTGGGGGGCAAAACTGGCTGGTAACAAGCAGGGAACATAAACGACAAAAAAACATTCATAGCATGAGTGTGCAAAGTACCTTCTGTGGTGTTCTGTTACATCAACCTCAACGGATGTGCAATTGCTGCAAGCAGACCTAGATTATCAAAATGGGCAGAAGAATGGCAGATGAAATTCAATTCTGATAAATATAAGGTGATGCATTTGGGATTTAAAGGAATAGTTCCCTGCAAAAGTGAACTATTCCTTTAATGCATTGATTGAAGACTGGGAGGTTAAGGAGCTATGTCTTAACTTCCGTTCTTTAATCAATGCCTGTGGAGCCAGGAACGAACATGGAAGGAACATACCTTTCTCGAGATCCTCTGCTGCCACCCTGAAATTCCCGACCTCTTCCGGGTTCTGATAACTATAGCGTGCATCATTATGCATGCACGCTATAGCTAATCAGATCCAGGAAGCGGTCAGGACATGTCAGTGCTGCAGTAGATCATGTGAAAGGTAAGTTTCTTCTATCTTCGTTCCTGGCTCCACAGGCATTGATTAAAGAACGAAAGGTAAGGCATAGCTCCTTAACCTCCCGGTCTTCAATCAATGCATTAAAGGAATAGTTCACTTTTGTGGGGAACTATTCCTTTAAATCCCAAATGCATCACCTTACATTTATCAACATTAAATCTCACCCGCCATTTTGCTTTAACAATCCTTGTGCCACCTACACCACAAAAATGTATGTGTTAAGTAAATCTCTAATGAAAAAAGATTTAGGGGTTATGGTAGATAACAGACTTATTTGTAGCAAACAATGTATATAGAGATAAAAAGAAATGTATAATATATTCAAGACCTCAACAAGGCAGATCTCATCGTCATCTTGATCCGATGTGTCTTAGGGCTAGCGACACCAACACCACTGAAGTCACCAATGCAAGGCAGGCTCACTGCCGACGACAGTGAGCCCACTGGCACCGCCGGCCTCAGTGGAGCCGATGTTGCTAGCCGCTTCTTTCTTCTGCCATCTTCTGCGATAACTTCTGAACTCCGCAGAGGTTTGCAGAAAACCCTAATCCATTTCTGATTGGTCAATTTTTCAATGCTTGGTTTACATGGTTTACATTAACCAATCAGATTTTCCCGAATCAGTGGTGTTGGTGTCGCTAGCCCGAAGACGTTGCGTTGAATCAAGATGCCGGTAGCATCGGCCTCATTGAGGCCACTGACACCGCAGGGGTAATTCACGGGGCCTGTGGCCTCAGCGGAGCTGGTATCACTGGATGGAAGACAGAAGACAGAATGGGGGTCCCCACAATCCCGGGGCCAGACATTTGGGGGTCCCGCAACTCGAAACCGGGACCCCCTCCCGGGTCCTTTCAAGGACCATAGCGGCCCTGAAAAGGGCCCTTTGGGGCTTAAGGGGTCCCACAGCTCAAACCGGGACCCCCCTCCCTGGCACTTATAAGTGCCTTTGCGGCCCTTGGAAGGGCCCTTGTGGCCCTTACAAGGGCCCTTTGTGGCTTAAGTGGGCCCGCAGTTCGAACTGGGACCCCCCTTCCCGGCCCTATCAGGGCCCTTGCGGCACTTAGAAGTGCCCTTGCGGCCCTGACAAATGCCCTTTGGGGCTTAAGGGGTCCCGCAGCTTGAACCAGGACCCCCCTCCCCGGCCCTTCTAAGGGCCCTTGAGGCACTGATAAGTGCCCTTGTTGGGGGTCCCACAGCTCGAACCGGGACCCGTTGGCTCTTAAAAGAGCCCTTGGGCGACGTCTTCTGTCTTTCATCCGGTGATACCAGCTCTGCTGAGGACACCGACCCCAAGAAGTACCCCTGCAGCCGCCAGGTGTACCTCCAGCACCGGTGACCTCAACAAGGCAGATCTCATCGTCATCTTGATCCGATGTGTCTTAGGGCTAGCGACACCAACACCACTGAAGTCACCAATGCAAGGCAGGCTCACCGCCGGCCTCAGTGGAGCCGATGTTGCTAGCCGCTTCTTTCTTCTGCCATCTACTGCGATAACTTCTGAGCTCCACATAGGTTTGCAGAAAACCCTAATCCATTTCTGATAGGTCAATTTTTCAATGCTTGGTTTACATGGTTTACATTAACCAATCAGATTTTCCCAAATCAGTGGTGTTGGTGTCGCTAGCCCGAAGACGTTGTGTCGAATCAAGATGCCGGTAGCATCGGCCTCATTGAGGCCACTGGCGCCGCAGGGGTAATTCGCGGGGCCTGTGGCCTCAGTGGAGCTGGTATCACTGGATGGAAGACAGAATGGGGGTCCCAACAAGGGCCCTTACAAATGCCAGGGAGGGGGGTCGGGCCAGAGTTGCGGAACCCTTTAAGCCCCAAAGGGCCCTTGTCAGGGCCACAAGGGCACTTCTAAGTGCCACAAGGGCCCTGATTGGGCGGGACCACTTAAGCCCCAAAGGGCCCTTCCTAGGCACTTGTAAGTGCTGGGGTGGGGGGTCCCGGTTCGAGCTGTGGGACCCATTAAACCCCAAAGGGCCCTTACAAGGGCCCAAAAGGTCCTTGTAAGGACCCAGGAGGGGGTCCCAGTTTCGAGCTGTGGAGATTCGGACGGAGATTCCCAAAATAGCCTGACAGCCGACAATCTGGCCGGACATTCGGGGAGTTTCGGAAGTGGCCGTTCGGGAATCCTTGAATGTTTCGAGGATTACCGAAAGCGGCATGCGGAAACCAGAAGTAACACGCATGTGCGCTACATCCGTTTTTTATGCTGTTCCCCGTGCACGGACGTTTTCCTCAGACCATCTCCCAGGTCCCAGAGGCCAGTAAGTTAAGTTTACCCTGCAATATTCCGAACTATTTACCCCCCATTGACTTTAATGGGTCCGTTTTCTGACTTTCGAACTTTCTTAGAAGTTCGAAAACGGACCGAACTTTTGAAAGTTTGGCCATCTCTAGTTAGGGCTGTTTACATTGGAGGAGCAACGTTTGTGCCAGGATATGATCACTTATATATATTAATGGGCCATATAATAAAACTCTCTGGTGCATTGTTCACATATCAGAGGACATATCAGTAGACATCCTTTAAGATTAAAAGAAGTTTCATCTTTCGTTTAGAGTACAGTGAAAATTGTGAAACTGTCTTCCAGCAGATGTGGTAATGGCAAGTTCATTAAATAGCTTTAAAAGTGGGCTAGATAAGTTTCTAAAACTAAAAAATATTGAGAATTACTAGTATTAATACATATACTGTAGTTCTGGCTGATCCAGGGATACTTTCCAATTGCCATTTGGATTTAGACATTTTTTTATCTTGTTTGGGTTTTTTTTGGCCTTCCTTCGAATCAATTGTTAGGTAGGGTTAAAAAGAGGTTTAAAGGTTGGACTAGATGGACGTTATGTCTTTATTCAACCTCAATTACTTTGTTACTGTGTTACTATGCTAATTGAACTTTTTCAGAATGCTATGCTAACGTCTCAATTCAGAATGACTTATACAAGAATCTGTTGGCAGTAAAAACCTTCAATCAGTGCCTCAATCAGCATACTGTATAACAGCAAGGTGTCAGGAACCTCCTGAATTCAAGGTGTTAATTGCATAGTATATAAATGGTGTTATTAAACTGCCCAGAGTAAAGCATTATATATTGCAGACACTTTGCAAACACACACAAAGTGTGACAAAAGTGCATCTATTTCAGTCTTCAAATGTCTGTTTTCTTCTTTTAGAATTGGCTCATTTGTGCTTCACCATACATTGGTTCAGCTGCTGTTTGGTCTCCTCATATACAAATCAGAGCACCCTTCACTGCACTGTGTATATGATGTATATATTCTTTCGGTACTGTATCAGTATTGTGTCTTTGGAATGCACCAGTTTCTGCCTCATTGTGTAGTTGCATTTAAAGCAGACAGGGATATGATGCCTCCTGGTTGGACACTCACATCAAGAGCTTACAGGAATTACTAGCTATACAAGAAACAATGGTGTTATATGATGTGTTTTTCTTCTTAACGTCTATACACACCACAGAGACTGTTTAAATGGTGAGAAAACGGCAGTTCCAAGATAACACATGGTCATTCCATATGTTGCATTACTGTCATAGAAATTAAGAAGAATGATGCTTTACATCCATCAACAAACCAAAGCAGCAACTGATGCATCCAAAAAAAACGCCAATACCAAATCACAAGAAGAGCAACATAATATACACAGTGAAGTGCAGTTAAAGGGTATCTATATCGGGAAAAAAAGGGTATTTTAAATTGACCATAACTGGAAACTATAATTCTTCCCAACCACCACTGTATCATTTTTTTGTTGATCTGCCCCCTATTTCTTTAGATATCCAATCTAAAACTTCTTATATTTCAGCTGTCAATCAAGTTCCTTGCTCTCAAAAATTCTTCTGTGAGTAGTTTTACTGTAGCTGGAATGGTCACAGAGTTTTGACAGTTGGAATGCTGTATGCTGTTTGCAGGCTTGACAGTTGGTTTGTGGGGAAGAAGTCAGGTCGGATGGAAGTGGGGAGTGGTTAAAAGAGGGAGGGCGGAATACTGCTCCTAAACAAAATGTGTGCTGGAAGGCATGCAGCAACACACGCAAATCAGAATAAGTGCTATTTACATGTATTCAATTATAGATTAAAATAAACAAAGTCATTTTTTCAGTATAGTGTCCCTTTAAGAGCCAATTCCTCAGGTCAGGAATTAAGATGTAATAGCATCTTAAGCTTTGAATACAGTAATGTCAACATCTTGGACAAAGAACAAGACTGGTATAAATGAGATGATAAGGAATTTATCAAAATAAAGAAACCAAGCCTGAATAAAAGGTGGTGGTGGGGTTGACACCAATTGTTAGACATATACAATGCTGTTATGATGGTTCTGCCTGGGCAGTTTAATAACACCTCTTTGCTACAGTGCAATCAACACCTTGCATTCAGGAGATTTTTGTCACCTTGCGGTTATACACTAATGACACAAGGCAAATTCCAGAGTAATTTTTGCTAACAGATTCTTGGACAAGTCATTGCGAATTGAGAAAGCCAGTCAGATGAATAGAAAAAAGTCTACAATTCCAGTTGATCAAACAGAATACCAGATATATTGTACCATGGCCTAGATGAATGAGACCTTCACAAACATACCTTCTGTTTTAAGAAATCTCTAATTTTATATTTCTCCTAGATCAAGCATTTGTCAAGGTTTCTATTAATTCATGTCTAATATACATACATACATACATGAGCAAACAATAATAAATATAAAGTAAGAAGGCTTACATTTCAGAAGAAAGAAAAGTCTTAATATTTAAAAATTACAGTATGTGAAAAACATACAGAATGTAAAAAAAAGAGTTTTGCCTTTGGTACTCTTACCTCTTTGATAACCATGCTGTCTCAGTGTTTGGTTCAATATGATTATGCAGATGATAACAAACAACTGATTTCATTCAAGCAGCCAGTTCCAGGGTTCTTTTTCAACCCCATCCACCCCTCTATAAGCACTCTTAAAGGAGCAGCTTCATAATGCAATTATAGGTACACAGATAAAAGGATAGATTTATTCAAAAAAGAAAATAGGTTGCAAGGCAAAGAAAGGATTTCATGTCAGTATTTATTATATTTAAATGTTGAAGTATGAAGTAAACAGACTGGTATAAAGTATTTTATTCCTTTATGTAAGAAAGGTTTGAATTGATTAATGGGACTTGTAGTGCAATTATCAAGTGTGATGAAAAAAACAAAATAAATTATATTCATAACTATAACCTTTATTTTTCCAAGTCAGATATTTGAAAAACACAGTTTTGAATTTTCTGTGTTAAAGCCAGTATTGCTTTAATGATAGACCCAATTATAATTTGAAAGGCAAGGTGTGCATAGCAATTGATTAGAATGGGCCTTCATTCTCAGGTTGTCTAGGAGACCATTGAATACAGCTTCACAGGGACCTTTCATCCTAATGAAATTATGCTGAAAATAAAAACACAAAACTGTTTAAAATATGAAGTCGCAGGGACGTCAATGTTTTTTACAAACCTGATGTGCTATTAAAAAAAAAGTGCCAAAAGTGGAGAATTAAAAGGGGGAGAGATTGACAGCTGCCTATTGAAAACAGGTGCACCTAGGTTCAGTTCGGTGTCTAATGGTGAATCCAGGCATGAAATTGCTGAAAAACTAATTTAAAGCCCAAACAGCAATTTTTATTTCAACGGCTTTGGTGAGAACTTCCATTATGGCAAAACTGTTCTGTGTTACAATTATGCAATATACAGTTATCAATTTAAACCTAGAAAGCAGCAACATTTCCCAGCAATTTACATATACAGCTATATAACTATGAAGCCTCAACATTAAAAGTGGAATTACAGTACAAAATATACTTTTAGGTAAGATACAGTCTTGCTGCACGTGTATTTATTAGATGTCCTCTGATTTTTCTCTGATCTTTAATAGTATGGGTGGTGTCAAATTTAAATTGGGCATGCAATAGACATTATTTTTCTGAAGTGTGACACTTGGCAATAGCCAGTACTGTACATGATCCATTCTCTGTCAGCCTCATACTTTGCCTGTCTCTTCAACTTTTACATCTGTTTCATAGTTGCCAATAGTCTTGTTTTTTTGCAGGACAATCCCACATTTTAACTTTTTGTCCCACTCTCATTTTTTTCCTGCAGAATGTCCCTAGATTGGGCAGAGAACAGAAATCTCCTATGGTCCTGGCTATTCTGTGAACCCATCAGATCTTTAAATCAAAAGCATTGCTGCTGCTACACTAGACTGTGTTAAAGGGCATGTCCACCCCAAAAATAATAAATGACCTTTAAACCATACCATCCATTTAGGAAGCAACTTTTTTATTTTAATGAGGTTAAGAATTTGAAATGTCTTGCTTGGAGTACAGTCACACTAGCCTAACAACCACCTGGGGTAAATAAGCAAGAGGTTAGGCTGGTACATGCAGGTCCATCTTTCAGCTCAATCAACTTCTTTGGCTGATATTTGGGTCAATATTGTCTGTAATTATCTGACTGATTTTTAACACATTTTTAAGTGGGGACAGAGCAAACTGGAGCCAATGAGCACAACTTTAAATATATATTGAAATGCTTGGTTGAGGACCTAACTACCTGTCCTCACTTTTGGTACTTAAATAGCAAGTGGGTCAGGTTAAAAAGGTTTAAGTTTCACTTAACAGCAATAAAGAGGTGATAAGGAGTTGAGCACAAAGGAAGAGAGAATACTACAGTTTGTAAGCATATCATTTGTTCACCGCAACAGACCGATGTTGGTCGTACGTATGTCCAGATTGCATGACCATTCGATTGGATCACACGATAGATTATGTAGAAATATCGGCCATTGTCTTTTTATGTTCAACCTGGAATATTTCACCATTATGACCGATCAATCGACCCAAATTATTGGCCTGAGAGATACCTCCACTGCGCATGCCCTCATCAAGGGCCCCCTTCCTGGATCTGCATTGGTAGCTATGACCCTGCGATGCAGTAACAACTTTGTGACACTAATTTCATCACAGGAGCATATGGTAAGATTTGTTCTGTTGTGGGGCTTTTGTGCCACAATTGAAAACATGTTATGTTATTACATGATAATTGCAGTGAAAAACTTAAAGGACCTGTCTGTGATGCCCAGAGTCCCCGAGTATACCATCAGCGCCTATACCCTAATCTACAGCCGTTGTCATCGGCCGAAGATGCTGCGGGCGGCGCCAGAGATTCCCGAAGCCGGCAGTCTGTGAGGGAGCACGAGGCAGGTTATTGCCATGATCTAACATTACCCTGCCTCTCACGAGGGGCCACAGGACCCTTTAAGGCAGGTTTCTCCGGATTGTCCTTGTGAAATTGGTTAATCAGTTTTTGGACCTTTAGGACCATAACCTCTCCAGTCAATAAGATACTGTAAAGAATTTTGGAGCCAGCATGAGTCCAAGATTTTGTCAACCTCAAATTCTGTTTCTCTCTGGACTTTAACTGGAGGAGGAGGCTCAGATGTAGCAAGAGCAGAGGCAGCTGATTTTAGTAATGAAACATGAAATGAGTTTGTACTTTTGTTAGATGGAGGTAAGGCCACTTTGTAGGTTACTCTATTAATTATCTGAAGAATAGGATATGGACAGATGAACTTAGGACCCAACTTGGAACAGGGTTGACGGGGAGAGAGGTTGCGAGTGGAGACCCATACAAGATCACCAGGGGAAAAGTCCGGTTCCTTGGATCTATGTTTGTCTGCAAATTGTTTTTGACGGGAAGAGGTCTTTTTGAGATTTTGTTGTACTTGGCACCAGATAGTAGACGCGTTGAAACCAATTCCAGAAGAGGAAAGTCAGAAGTAGGTCCAGTTAGAGGAGATGTTTGGGATGATGGCCATAAATGCAGTAGAATGGAGAAGTACCTGTAGATAAATGAATAGTATTGTTATATGCAAACTCGGCAAAAGGTATAAACTCTGCCCAGGATTCCTGACAATCTGAAACAATAAACAGAGATATTGTTCTAGTGATTGGTTGGTTCTCTCTGTCTGCCCGTTAGACTGGGGATTAAAGGAGGAAGAAAAAGACAGAGAGATACCCAGCTGAGTACAAAAAGAGCGCAAACTGTGCTATAAACTGGACCCTTCTATCTGAGACTATATTTTTGGGAATCCCATGGAGTTGAAAAACGTGCCTGATAAATAAAAGAGACAACTCTTTGGCAGAGGGAAGTTTGTTAAGTGGGACAAAGTGGGCCATTTTACTGAAGCAATCCACTACCACCCAAATAACTGTTGACCCCAAAGAGACCACTAGGGTGGAGAAATTTTTAATAAATCTCCTATAAAAGTTAGCGAATCCCATAAAAGTTAGCGAATCCCAAAAATCTCTGCAGGGCTTTGAGGCTGGTGGGAACCTCCCAATCAAGAACTGCAGAAATCTTTTTGGGATCCATAGTGTGACCCCTATCAGAAATGATGAACCCAAGGAAAGGGACCTGCTGCAATTCAAAGGAACACTTTTCCAGCTTGGCAAATAAATGGTTTTCTCTAAGCTTTTCCAGGACCAGCTTCACATGGAGATGATGTTGCTCTAGAGAAGAATTAAAGATCAAAATATCATCAAGATATACAATGACAAATTTTCCTAGGAACTCCCAAAGCACATCATTGATAAAATCCTGGGGCATTACACAGGCCAAAGGGCATGACAAGGTACTCGTAATGGCCATCGTTGGTGTTAAATGCAGTTTTCCATTTGTCCCCTTGCCGTATTGTAATCAAATTATAGGTACCTCTTAAATCTAGCTTAGAAAAAAACGAAGCTCCAACTGTCTTGGAAAACATGTCGGCAGGGTATACCTGTTCTTTATGGTGATTTTATTCAGGGCACGAAAATCAATACATGGCCTCAAACTCCCATCCTTCGTACCCACAAAGAAACCCCCCCCCCTGCAGGTGAGATGGAAGGCCAAATGAACGATCTATGGGGCAATCGTATGACCGGTGAGGAGGGAGTTTATCGTCAGCCTGCCGGGAAAATACATCAAGATAGTCGTGATAACATGATGGCAGAGTTTTAAAATCAGTAAAAGAAAGAGGAAGAAACCAGGCTTTTATGATTTAGTCCCCACCTGAAAATCTAACTAGTGGGCCAATCTAAGACTGGGTTATTTTTACGAAACCAGGGTAACCCTAGGATGGCCGGGTTAGATGGAATATCTAGGAAGAAGAATGTTAAAACATCAGGATAACCCGACTCAACCTGAATAGTAATCTCTGGTGTCATACATACTGGACTGCTGGGAAGAAGGGGGGTTTCATTAATGGCCAAAACTTGGATGGGGTTAGGAAGTGGTTTGGGTGGAATACCCATGATCATGGCCAGAGTTTGGTCCATGATATTTCCAGCCGCTCCACTATCCAAAAAGGCCTGGGAATGGAAAACACTAGAACCCCAAGAAATTTTAAAGGGGAACTGTTGTCTCTAAACAAGTTTAAATTAGTTTAAACTAAATTTAATTTTAAAAAGGCCAGTTTCCTATCTTTAAAATGAGCCATCAACCACCTCTCTACGTGCTCACAGCCCAAGATATAAAGAAATGACTGGCAGGTTAATGGGTGGGAGGCTGACATGTAACATTCCTAAGGCTTCTCCTGCACAGTACTGCCAGCGAGCACAGCCTCAGACTCCCTCAGTGTGTGAGGGAGACAGGAAGTCCCTCTGCTGTGTGAAGTCCTGACAGAGAAGGTAAGGGAATCTACAGTCCTTCTTTCCCACTATGTGAAAACAGCCTTTTCAGGCAGAGTTCTCACTTTTCAGTTTTTCTGTAGGGGGTGGGGGGATGGGGTGTCTGAGTGGCCCACGGCACCCGTGACTGGGCGGGGCTTGTGCACCCTCGAGTGGGCGGGGATTGTGCATTCGTGAGAGGGCAGGGCTTATGCCCCTGTGATGGGCTGGGCCACATGGGGCTGTAAGAGAATGGGCCAACTTATACTTAAACTTATATAGAATATTAAAATGAGTGCTAACTACATAAGTGCATACCTTATTGTTAAAGTGCTGCTTTCAGTGCATATCTTCATACTAACCAGTGCTAACCATGTATAAAGTGCATCAACGTGAGCGAATTATATATTAAAAAATAGAATAAGTGATTTCTTTGAATAAAAAGTTCAATTTCTAGAATAATCTTCTTATCCTGTAGATGGCATAACATGCCTGAGTAGAAAATGTGAAATAGACACATATAGTGTTCTGCTACTAAATATCAAATAAATACATTACATTTTGTTCATATGTTTCTAACAAATACCAGTTACCGTATATACTCGAGTATAAACCGAGGGGTAGAAATTATGATCACTACTGCCTTCTGATTCCGTATTGTTAAGCTTTAGTTGCCCTTTAAATGGACAGCAGAATTCCCATACAGTAATAGCCAAATTCAGTATAGCTATTACTGTATGGGAATTCTGCTGTCTATTTAAAGGGCAACTAAAGCCTTAAAACAATACAGAATCAGAAGGCATCAATAGATATCATCCTCATTCTGATTCTGTATTGTTTTTAGGCTTTAGTTGCCCTTTACAACATCAGTCCCATATAGTAATAGCCATACTGTATTTGGTTATTACTGTATGGGAATTCCTATGTCCATTTAAAAGGCAATTAAAGCCTCATTCCTTGGACTCCAGATGTTTGGAAACTACAACTCCCAGCATGCTTTAGTTGCTGGGAGTTGTAGTTTCCAAACATCTGCAGTAGCAAGGAATAGCCACTGCAGGATTTACTGTGCCTTCCCCCTTCTGAAAGTCCCAGTTGCCTTCCTACCTGCTCCACATGTTCCCTGCAGGCTGCTCTGGACCTCTTATAAGCTAGGCGGCGCATGCTCCACTTTCCTCTCCTGGCTGACGTCACTACTCGGCACCAGACTCACTTCCCGGCACCGAGTAGTGACGTCAGTCAGCAGAGGATGCGGAGCGTGTGGCCGACGGAACAAGTAAGTCTTTGGCTCAAGTATAAACCGAGACTATTTTCAGGCTATAATTTTAGCCTGAAAATCTCGGTTTATACTCGAGTATACACGGTATATGTACAGAATGGTAGAATCCCTGGATTAGAGGAAGTTATTTAATCCTGCATCTTTATTAATACCCTTTGGACTTAGGAAGTTTGTAATCTATTGATCCAGCGAGCCTCTTTATTTAATAGTGCCCTTCTGTAGTCACCTCCTTTGTTTTTAGATTTAACCACCAGGATTTGCCACTTCAACTGTGATGCATTATGTCACTTTTGAAAATGTTTACTCACTGAAGTCTCATATCTCGAGGCTATGCCTTTATAGTTCTTGATGTCTCTTCTGTGTTCTCCTATTGTATGTATGTATTTTATTTCTTATATAGCGCTACATATTCCGTAGCGCTTTACAATTATTTACTCAATTCACATCAGGCCCTGCCCCGAAGAGCTTACAATCTAATCACTTTATGTACACATACAACCTATAAGTATGTCTTTATGATTTTGGGGGAAACCACCGGAGTGCCCAGAGAAACCACACGCAAGCATGGGGAGAACATACAAACTCCTTGCAGATGTGTCCAAGGGTGGAATCGAACTCAGGACCTCAGCGCTGCAAGGCATTAGTCCTAACCACTGAGCCACCGTGCTGCCCCTTTACTTCCCTCTCTGTCTTTCCTACATATCCCCAACCATTTGAGGAGATAAACTACTCATTTTGGTGCCTTTACTGGGATGATGTACTACCTCAATTGCAGATCAGATTACCTGTGCACATAGGGAAATGTAGTCCAGGTAGCAGGTGCTGTCTCCACCCAAGGGTTTCCCACACCCAAATGGACAAATCCAGGGAGAAAAACAGGGAAGACACACACTGCAGAACCAATATAAACTTTTATTTCACTTCAACCATCTCACGTGCACAACGTTTCGGGGGACACGCCCCTTCCTCAGGTGCATAATCAAACCCTCCCAGTGTGTAGCAATAAATACTGTTGGTGATTGGACTCCACCCTTCAGGTGGAAGATTATCCATTACTCCAAAGTGCTTGTGCAATAAATAACATGAATATCTATAAATACATTCCAATCAACATGTGTACCAATATAAAGTGCCAAAAATGTACATACAATATCATATAACAGCAGGTATATATATTAAAAACATGTGTAGTTAAATAGTCATATATATAAATAGTTCACAATGTACTTAGTTATAAAAGTGATAAAATATGATACATATCTGTGATTCAGTGTCTCAGTGTCCATATCAAAAGGTGACTCGTACAAAAAATTAGTAACATGAGAAATATCGTTTGTAGAAGAACCAAAGATGGTTTATCAAGCCATCACCTAAATAAAATAAAGGGATTTGTTGAACAGTTACTACATGGATTCCTACTGGAAAATATTTTTTACCACTTACAAATAACACAAAAGGTTCATTGTTTCATTTAATCCACTTGGAGCTAAAGTATTAAGCATGTCTGTCCAGAATACTTCTCTTTGGAGTAATTTTTTAACAAAGTTACCTCCTCTGGAATAATAGCTTTACATATCCCACATTTCCTGCAAGGAAAAGTGCCTGTTTTTAAGGGGCCCAAGAGGAAATTCTGATTTGCCTCTATAGGAGCCATATCTGTGTGTAGGTCTCCTATGTATTTGGAATGTTTGTATGAAAACAAGGGGGGCTTTGTGAACATTCTCTATCACTTTGCAATATCTTCCATTTGCTTTTGACTATTCTTTATATCTGAGTGCATGGTATATTTGATCACAAAGGGTATCCTAAGATTTTCTTTCTGTGGATCTTTTTTGTTTTCTAGTAATGTTGATCTCTATCTGTTGTATTCAGTTAGATCAGTATTCAGTTCAGTAAAGTATTGTTACCGGTATTCAAAATCCCATTTGTAAGTGCATAATAATAAGTTGTGTGGGATCCTGTTGAATGCATTTGTAACGTATAAAGTTCTTTAATTGCTTGTTGGCTTCCTCCATGTAAGCTGCCCTGTCCATAACCACAATTGCTCCTCCCTTGTCAGCTCTTTTGATTAAAATAGTGTCATTATTTTGTAATTCCTGCAACGCTGTCCTCTTGGCGCCTCCTCTGTATTACAGCAGCACAGATTAATTGGCCTGAGTTATTTATTTTTTTGGTAATAGGGCCCATTATTACATCTCCCCCCATGTCTTCAGTACATCTAGGACATTTTAAATACAGGTCTCACACAACTAAGGCTGGCCCTATCAGTGAGATGGCTTTTCTGAATGTGATGACAAAATTATTGTTTTATGTTCTCATTTCTGTGAGCAAGTATTTATTTTACTCAGCATGATTATTTTTGTGCGCTGCCTGCTTAACCAACCCTGATATGCTAAATAGAGTGAGAGAGAGACAGATAGATAGATAGGTAATAGATATATAACCTACCACTGTAGTGGATTTCTATGCGAGGAACTGTAAGATTATAGCCTTATAACCTTACAGTTCCAGGAGGAGAAGGAAACCAGAAACCACAAAGGGGTAGGTTATAATAAATAATGCACCCCGAACTGTAAATTAAAAGGATATTAGAAGTCACCTTGGAGTTCCGTGTCTTGTATAAAAGGTACTCGGCCTGTGGCCTTGTGCTTTTATATGGTCACGGAACTCCTCTGTGACTTTTAATATCCTTATAATTTACAGTTGGGGGTGCATTATCCACTATATAGATGATACATAGATAGATAGATATAGACAGACAGACAGATAGGTAGAACATCACGTCTCAGTACATACAGAGAGAAATGTAGAATTTGTAAATATTATGGGGCACATATGTGAACAATCTCGTTAATGTATAGAAATTGTATAGACAGAACAGCTAAGATTCACCACACGCAAATGTTTTTCTAGATAAAAACTAGATTAAGACTTAAGGTTCGTACACACCTGGCAATGTGCAACAGAGCACCGACCCCGACGTACACCTGCGCCAATAGTCGCGCGTGTGTATGCGCTCGGTCAGGAGTCATTGTGGATCGCCAAGCACTCCCCAACCGAGCGCATACACGCGTGCCCTGTGACACGGGGGTCGGCGCTCGGGTGCACATTGCAGGTGTGTACAAGCCTTAAGGATTGCAATGACTAGTGATCTGATTTATTATATCATCAATGTTTTACTCTGTACTTTGTATCAGGTCACAGATACTGGATAGAGTAATCCAAATAACAGACATCAGCAAAATAGCACAGATCTGGGTTTACAGTATTTCGCACAAATAGAAAACCTACACTGTAGTCATGTGCCCTTTATTCTGTTTTGGCATAGAGTGAATGGGGGGGTGTAAATAATGAGAGGGGGGGGGTATTTTCCAGTAATTCTTTGTGCTTATATTGCTGATGCATGATTTTATCTAATAGAAAGCATTTACAACAACCATTAAATGAATCATAGCAAAAAACATGCAGTCACCCTTTTATCACCAGTTCTTCTGGTACCATCTGTTATTGCAGGAAGATGTTGATGTGCAATAATACCTGGTCAAGTTTTGTTTTTAAAAGGCTAAAGGTGGCCATACATTAGGCCGATTTTATGTACAATTCGACATACAATCAGACATTTCCATCGATTGGCCGAAAAATTGCACATTTTCCCATTCTTATCATGCGACATTAGATCGTAAAATCGATCGTAATTACGATCGGGAAAGTCTTTTTTAAGTCGATTGGTAAAATGATTGTAGTGTTTTCTGAAGTTCTGATTAAATGTTAATGCAATGTAACCTCACAATGGACAACATTCGACATTAATCACAAAACAAATTGAATGTCGAACAATATTTATTGTACATCTACATACAATTAACATTGTACATCTGTCTATCAAAGTATCGGTCGGTTTAAGATCGTAATTACGATCGTAATAGTGTATGGCCACCTTAAGAACCCAAAATGCCAGGGCGTTTCCTGGTCTGTAAAGCCAATAGAATACTTAGAGCTCTAGCAGGGTTATTCAATAAAAGTTCTTTAGGAAGATTCAATAAAAGTTCTTATCATTAAAAATGGTGCTAATTTTGCCCCAACCAATCAGATGTTATGTAACATTTGAAATCTAACATCTGATTGGTTGGGGCAGAATTAGCACCATTTTTAATGATAAGAACTTTTATTGAATAACCCTACTTATCTTTTAAAATGGTGCTAATTTTGCCCCAACCAATCAGATGTTAGCTTTTTAATTGTTAAATAAGTTCTGATTGGCTGGGGCAAATTAAGCACCATTTTAAACGATAAGAACTTTTATTGAATTACCCTATCTTGAGTCTCCAATCGATGTCTCTTTCCATAATGGGCCCCAAGAAGCCAAATGTAAATCTGCAGCCTTTCAATTCACTGCAACCTGATAAGGATTTTAATCCTGCACCTCTGTAGGTAAAACCTTGAAGTGGACATTACAGGCTGAGTCTAGACAAGTAGACCGAGTATGGCAATCAGGCTCTGACTCCTAACTCTTTTTCTGACGGTCTGACCTTTAAATAACGCGTCCGCTGGGGGCCCGACCCAGGCTTCTAATCCTGACAGGAAGCACATCAGTCATTGGTAGTAGCTGTACACCCTAGCCATGACGCGCTGTGCACCAGACACTGCTGTGTTTCCCGCTGGATCCTTTTTGAGTGTGCAGGAGTGACTGATGGCAACAGTGGCTAAGTTCCTTACCCAACCCGAAACCAATCTCCCTGCTACTGATGGATGGTGGTTTACTTGAGAGCCTGACAGGTTAGTTCTAGCACAGGTGAAAATCCTTTTTGATTTGTTGTGTGTTGGTAGGGGGGAGAATGTGCTGATGGTGCCAGAGGGGATGTGCTAGTGGTGCTAGGGGGCATGTGCTGGTGGTGCCAAGGGGCATGTGCTGGTAGTGCCAGGGGGCATGTGCTGGTGTGGCCAGAGGGGATGTGCTGGTGGTGCCATGGGCTGCTGGTTGTGCTAGGGGGATGTGCTGGTGGTGCCAGGGGGATGATCCCCTTTGGCACCACCAGCACACCCCCTGGCACCACCAGCACATTCTGGTGGTGCCAGGGGAGTGCTGGTGGTGCTAGGGGGATGTGCTGGTGGTGCCGGGGGGAAATGGGGGGAGATGTGCTGGTGGTTACCAGCGCACTACCCACCCCACCACCACCCGCCGCCCACGACCCCGCACCCACCCCCCCTGGGGGGGGGGGAGATGTGCTGGTGGTGCCGGGGGGAGATGTGCTGGTGGTGCCGGGGGGAGATGTGCTGGTGGTGCTGGGGGGAGATGTGTTGATGGTGCCAGGGGGATGATCCCCTTTGGCACCACAAGCACACCCCCTGGCACCAGCAACACATTCTGGTGGTGCCAGGGGGCATGTGCTGATGGTGCCAGGAGGCATGTGCTGGTGGTGGTGCCAGGGGGATGATCCCTTTTGGCACACCAGCACATCCCACTTGCACCACCAGCACACCCCCTGGCACCAGCAGCACATTCTAGTGCAAGGGAGATGTGCTGGTGGTAATGTGTAATGGAACATTAGGGGAGGGGGGGGCCTGCAAAAAATCTGACCTGTGCCTTGGGCCCCATTTGCTCTTAATCCGGCTCTAGTGCTTACAATCCTGTGAGAAACGCATGGCAGTGCATGTATATGTGGGTGGCCACATTGCAAGCACAGTATTTCGTTTAAGGAGCACATACAATCACCATTTATTTGTGAACCGCATGTGCTCCGAGAATGAAAAAGTTTGCAAATCACAATGCAAACGGGTAGTAACACAAAGATGGTAACACAAAACACTTAATGCAGAAATGCATTACTGGCGCGCTCGTACACTTTGCTGTGCGCTCTTGCAATGTTGTGCAATCGGAGCGCATGCGATTGCGCAAAAAAATTGCATTGCAGGTGGCAATACAGGTCAGCGCACTAGTGTGCCCACATCAATTGGCCACACTAGTGTCCACTTTTAAAGACGCAATCACATTGCACTTAAAAGCACATTAGACTGACCTAGCCCTTACTATCTGTTCCAGTGTGGCCTCAGCCTATGCAGGGATGTCAAACTTGTGGCTCTCCAGATGTTTGAAAACTACAACTGTACCGCACCCAGTGAATGCTGGGAGTTATTTTCAAACATTTGATATCCCTGGAATAACATGACACACTACTGTCCACACATTAACACGATCGTAATAGTGTATGGCCACCTTAAGAACCCAAAATGCCAGGGCGTTTCCTGGTCTGTAAAGCCCTCGGGTCAGTCACTTACTTGATGGAGGAATCCGGCCTCCGCATCCACTGACGTCATTACTCTGCACTGGGAAATGAAACCGGCACTGAGTAGCAACGTCAGTGGATGCGACCATCAGTAGATGCAGCAGATGGATTCCTCCATCAAGTGAGTGATGTTGGGGGCCCGAAATTCTGCAACTATCACTTCTTGCCCCACAGCACTTTTGCCCCACAGCACCTGGAAAAAGTGAGGCTGCATAAAAAGAAGAGGTAGTTGCAGGGTGGAAGATGCTAAGTGAGAAGATGAGTGCAGGGAAATAGGGTTTTATTCCTGGGGGTGGGGGGGGGAGAGTAAGGGAGTCATTTGGGTTTGGGACAGGATAGTTTGTTTTGGGGTTGTGAACAGGTTTAGTGTGTGCAGTTCACCTACAGATGTTTGTAAATTACAACTCCCAGCAACTAAAGCATGCTGGGAGTTGTAGTTTCCAAATATCTGGAGTGCCAATGAATTGGGGATTACTGTTCGTTTTAAAGGGCAACTAATGCCTGAAAACAATACTGAGGATGGTACCTATTGTTAAATAGATTGCCTTCTGATTCTGTATTGTTTTGAGGCTTTAGTTGCCCTTAAAATGGACAGCAGAATTCCCATACAGTAATAGCTATACTGGATTTGGCTGTTACTGTATGGGAATTCTGCTGTCCATTTAAAGGGCAACTAAAACCTCAAAACAATACAGAATCAGAAGGCAGTAGTAATCATAATTTCTACCCTCGACTTATACTCAAGTCAACCAGTTTTTACTCATTTTTGAGGTAAAAATAGCTACCTCGTACTCGTGTCGACTTATATTCGAGTATATACGGTAATGGATTTAAAAAGGTATAAGAGTTATGCGATATCCCCATATAAAGTTTACATATTTGATGTCTGGTTTTTACATTATTTATGTAAATGTTATTTAAACATAGCGTTTTAGTTATCTTATTTGTTTGTATGTGTAACGGTCAGGTCTTATATAGAATGGGCATGGCTATGGGGTGGGGGCTGGTCACATGTAAATTGAAAAATTAAGTTGCTGGCTCGTAACTTTTATTAGTTGGCTCCTTGAATTTTTGATGATTTGTCCAGCCCTGCTATATGGGACTAATGTATGAGAATTCTGCTGTCCATTTAAAGGGCAACTAAAGCCTTAAAACCATACAGAATCAGAAGGTAATCTTTTTAACAATAGATACCATCCTCCTGATTCTGTTTTGTTTTGAGGTATTAGTTGCCCTTTAAATGGACAGTTGTAGTTTCCAAACATCTGCAGTGACAAGGAATTGCCACAGCATGGATTACTGCCCCCCCCCCCTTCCAGGAAAACCCGGATTTTATACAAGTGGTTCAAGAAGTTTTTTATGCAAACTATGATGGAAAAGATTATGACACTATGGAAGTTCAGCAAGGAAAGGATGCTCTTCCTCCCCCTGACCCAGGTAAACAGATCTTTAACCTCCCAAAAAAGTCTTATCATGCCAGCTCCCCAACAGCAGGTATCTTAATTTACTTTCCCTGCTCCATGTCACAAGAAAAAAAATCTGTGCGCCATATTATGGCAAACACGAACAGTAAGCCGGTCAGGAGTTAGAGATAGAACAGGTTTGGCACATGTGTACTAGACCTAAGAAAAAAAACTATTTTACAGTTCAATGTTAACTTGCCTCCTTCTCAGTAATCTGGTGGTCGCTCGCGCCAGGAAGTGAGACAGGTGCCAAATAGTGACAGCAGATCAGAGCGAGCGGCGCCGGATTATATAATAATAATATATATATATAATAATAATATATACCACTGCATCTCCCCATGGAAAGTCTGTCACCTTAACAACAAAGAATTTTAGTTACTTCCACGGAAAAACTATCACACTGCACGGACCTGAATAGTATAAATCAGCGGAAGCAGCAGCATGTTACATCTACTTCAAGTTAGTTAAACTGGCGGTCTTTAGGGGCTCCCTGCAGCCAAGGAGACCTGGATGTGCTTTCTAGGACTCATAGGAAGGGGTTTGGTCTTCCCGGCTGCACTGTGGATGAATCGTCATGGATCATGGACAACCGCTTTAAAAAAAAACCTGATAAAGTGCTAGTCATAGCATAAAACACATCAGGTGGTACCAGGGTGTTGTTCTATGTCTGTAATCTTATAACAATAAAAGCTACATTTTAACCTATGGTGGATGTCGCTTGCCGGGTGATGCGTGGACCCCGAGAGGTGGATTTGTGCCATGTATAAAACCTAGGTATGCGTAACACAAATAATTATTTTTAACTAAATATTTTTTTTACTTAACTTTCCCTTTAAAGCTAAAATATTCAGACTAACATTTCGGCTAGGTACACATGGGTTGATATTTTGTCCAGAATGGTGCACCTTTTCTACAAACAGAATATGGATATATAAGGTAGCAGTCAGTCCATGTGTACCAAGCATAAGCTGTTTTGTTGTTTGAGCTTTACAATCAATCATACCTGTGAAAACAAATGATTGTTAACTGAACTTTCTACTCCCCTGCTATTCACCCTACTATTCAAACTATGCAATTTACACTATTGATAACAAATGTAAAACATTTCGTGGCCAGATAGTGGGGTCTAGTAAATATGTAAATGTATAAATAAGAACTTACTGAACTTTTTGCGTATGCTACTAAATTTTGTTGGGATACAAGGGATATTCTAGATGGTCTCATAAAGAACACTAACACCCTTCTTGAGATTTGTGAAATCTATCCCTGCTAACAAAATGTTTACATAATTTGTGTTCAATAGCACCTTTGACTTGCAGATAAGTTAGACTGCCATGAGGTCAACCAAAACTCATTTCCCACCTTGGATTGCATAAGCTACAGTAGTTGTAGAGGGAACAGTAAAGGCCTACATGAAGTATAAAAGCTGTTATGAGTGCAAAAAAATCCAATAAACTAGATAAAGTGGAAAATGAAATACAGATAGCTGAAAAAAGCCAGACCAACCTCAAAAGTATATTAATACTAAAAAGATGCGGAACAAGGATGTGGGACTATTAAATAATGGGGCTAAGTTGATTATAGAGGATGCAGAAAAGGCTAATGTGCTAACTGGTAAGGCCTTATTTGGAATATGCGGTGCAGACTTGGAATCCTGTATACAAAAGTGACATAATGGAAATGGAAGGAGTTCAAAAAAGGCCAACTAAATTATAAAGGGAATGGAAGGGATTGACTATGCATGCAGATAAAGTCCGTTTACATTGGAGAAGTGGTAATTCCCCAGGGGGATATGATCACTTTATACCATATAATAAACTCTCTGGTGCATTGTTCACCAATAGGTCATTTTAGAGGACACCCTTCAAAATTAGAAGAAAATAAGTTATCTTCAGGTTAGGAAAGGTTTCTTTACAGCAAGAATGGTGAAACTGCCTTCCAGCAGAAGCAGTATTAGAAGTTCCAATGTTGTGGGTTTATAAGCAAGACCCTAAATTCCATAGTGACTAAAGTCTGGCTTGTCTACTTGCCCCTTTCTCCCAGTCCAGGGACTCTTTGCAGAGTGTCTTCCAATTGGCCAAATCATAGTGGTTTAGTTCCTCACACGGGGTAAATATTCTATTATAGTAGGTAGTGTTCAACCGGTTTCCCTCCATATTTTTAAAAATTACAACACCCAGCATTCCATGGCTGCCCTCTGCAGTTTGAAAGCTGGGAGTTGTAGTGTTTAAACATCTGGAGGTCCACAGGATAAACGTACACGCTTGTGTCCCACAGAAATCAGTTGACCGAAAGCCATTTGTTAATACATGCATCAATATTAGTGTCAGATCGGCTGAAATTAGTTCAAAAACATTTTTGAAAAATACTTTTGTTCTCGCGTTTTAATTGTTAACCCCCCCAAACAGAGTGAGCATAAACCTATATAACCTATTCAAGAAGCAAAAACAGTAGAGGGTCGCACTCCAAATATAATTAGATTTTTTAGTGACCACACATCATATTACAACGTTTCAGAGGGAAAAACAGTGCCCCCTTCCTCAGGTGACCTCAGGCTTTACCTGAGGAAGGGTTCGTTCACCCTACATCAGTTTGTATCCATTTTTCAAAGCAGGTGCGTTTAAAAAAATGGACAGACAGTAAAACCCCATAGGATTTCATAATATCGTTCACACCTGCTGCGTTATAATCTGTTCCGTTCAAGTCCATTTAAAAAACGCACTGCATGCAGCATATCTGCACGTTTTTTCATGCATTTTCTATAGAAATCTATGGAATACACATTGTTAAAAAATGGATACAAATGTATGAAAAAAATGGATACAAACTGACAAACACATGCTGTGCGTTACTGTCAGTTTCTAGTATGAACGAGCCCGAAGGGGGCACTGTTTTTTCGCCCGAAACATTGTGATATGATGTGTGGTCACTAATAAATCTAATTATTTTTGGAGTGCGACCCTCTACTGTATTTGCTTCTGATATACTGGATACACCAGGGGTTGGATTTTTTGAGGCGTAGGCACCCATACTTGGATAAAGTGCAGAGGACTGTATATTTTCTGGATTATATAACCTATATAACCCTATATAACAGTATTTCAACCCATCAGGAAGTGGAAAGCTGCTCATTATTGTGGTAAAAACCGTATTCTTACAGATTGAGAACAAACACTGTATATCATGGTTTGTCTGCCAGAATGTCAATGGAAGGATAACACATACCTTGTTCTTTAAGGCTTCATATTCCTCGGACGAAGAGCAAGAAGAGGCCGCTTCAGCCCATTCCAGACTCTCGGCCGCACTGCGCTCAAAAAAACTGTGAAACACTTCAAAGTAAATCCACGCCAAATCATCCTTAATCTGCAGTTTGCCACACGCGATATGCCGCCACTTTCGCCAGTACAACCGGGGGTAGCAGCCTTCGCTTGCATTCGATCGAACATACAGAGCCATTTTCCGCAGATAATGTACGCTAAATTTAGCAGGGGGTGGGAGTAGCAGGGTACCCACAAGGAAAGGGTCACTTTTTGCCCACAACTGCACTCTACAGTGATCCATAGTTAAAACTGCTGGGTAAATGAATTAAAAAAAACACACGTTAACTTCTCACTGCTGTAAAACTTCAAAAGTTACATCCCCGCCCCTACTGCCTGTTACAACAACCCCATCTACTTCCTACAACGCTAACGGAACCACTGACGTCACAGCTACACGTGATTGCTCGGTTACCAAGGAATAGAGGAACCGCCCACTCACAATAAATGGTCTGATGTGAACTGGATCCATCTTTACCTTTTATTAACTTGGAAGGATTCAAAGATAAAAGTAAAGTATTGAAGTAAATATTCAAATATAATGCATAAGGCTCTGGACTTTAAATGGGGAGGTGCAGTGGAATATATCCTTATAAAAACCTCTTAACTACGTAGTTAAGGTTTTTTTTATAATAATATATACCACTGAACCTCCCCATTGAATGTCTGTCACCATAAGAACAAAGAAGTTTCATTATTTCCATGGAAAATTGATGACACTGCACAGACCTGAATAGTAGAAATCATCTGAGCAGCACCACGTTACATCTCCTTCAACTTCGTTAAAATTGCTGGTCGTCCGTGATGAGTCATCCACAGTACAGCCGAGGAGACCGAACCCCTTCCTATGTGTCATAGGAAGCACATCTATTGTTTTGAGGCTTTAGTTGCCCTTAAAATGGACAGCAGAATTCCC
The DNA here is from genome assembly GCA_019447015.1 of Hymenochirus boettgeri. Lineage (NCBI taxonomy): Eukaryota > Metazoa > Chordata > Amphibia > Anura > Pipidae > Hymenochirus > Hymenochirus boettgeri. The sequence continues at coordinate 268,133,477 of CM033470.1, read as the reverse complement.
ATACAGTAATAGCCAAATCCAGTATGACTATTGCTGTATGGGAATTCTGCTGACCATTTAAAGGGTAAGTAAAGCCTCAAAACAATACAGAATCAGAAGGCAGCAATAGATAACATTCTGCTTCTGATTCTGTATTGTTTTTAGGATTTAGTTGCTGTTTAAATGAACATCAGAAGTCCCATACAGTAATAGCTATACTGTATTTGGTTATTACTGTATGGGAATTCTTATGTCCATTTAAAAGGCAACTAAAGTCTCATTCCTTGCCACTGCAGATGTTTGGAAACTACAACTCCCAGCATGCTTTAGATGCCACTGCAGGAATTATCTGTGCCTTCCCCCCTTCCTTCCCAGGTGCCTTCTCCTACCTGCTCTTCATGTTCCCCTGCAGGCTTCTCTGGATCCTCTTCTCTGCTCCGGCGGCCGCATGCTTCAATTTCCTCTGCTGGCTGACGTCATTACTCGGCGCTGGCCTCACTTCCCAGCGCGGAGCAGTGACGTCAGCAAGCAGAGGATGCAGAGCGTGCGGCCACCGGAGCAGGTAAGTGTTTGACTCGAGTATAAACAGAGACTGGATTTTCAGGCTATTTTTTTTGCCTGAAAATCCCGGTTTATACTCGAGTATATACGGTATAACTTTTATAACCTATCCCTGTAGTGGATCTCTATGGGAGGAACTGTAAGATTATAGCTTTATAATCTACAGTTCCAGGAGGAGAAGGAAACCAGAAGCCACAAGGGGGTAAGTTATAATAAATAATGCACCCCGAACTGTAAATTAAAGGTGTATTAGAAGTCACCTTGGAGTTCCATGCCCTGTATAAAAGGTACTCTGCCTGCGGCCTTGTGCTTTATATGGTCACGGAACTCCTCTGTGACTTCTAATATCCGTATAATTTACAGTTGGGGGTGCATTATCCACTATATTATATAAGATTACCTAGGAAGGTGACATTAGCTCATCCTGTGTAAATATGTAGCCATCTCTGTACTTGTATATAACTTTTTTTACTCTAAAGCAAGTGGTGGCGTTATAACAATGTTTTATTAGATCTACCTGAAAACCCCTCAGAAGAAATCTTTTTCCCAAATTCCATTTTTTTTATAAATTACTTTCAGTTAGGTTTGCTAATGTATTTTTTTTAAATACCATGGTGTTTTAAATGTAAAAAATGGTGGATTAAATGTAAATAAAACCTTAGGCTAGAGGGACTCTTTAACTTTCCAAAAGGACCCTTGCTAAATCAAAAGGATAAATGCAATATCTCCCATATTGGCCCCTAAGCGGAGAGCTACCTTTTTACCAAACTGAAATACTGCGGTGGCTGTGCCTCTCCTGTCAGCTCTCCTCTTAAGAACTCCCTTGTTTACCATGCAGCACCTACAGTTAACATACACATGCAGGGGGTAGGTTTGGTAAGTAGTTAGCTCTCCGCTTAGAGGCGAGTATGGGAGACAGGAGCAAGTGTTTTTCTCCATTACAATTATACTTTTGATTTAGTAAGGGTCATTTTGTGGGTTTAGTGTCCATTTAAAATTATTTTGCAATAAATGAGATCCTGAGCCATAACTCCCAAAATTTCTCATTAAAAAGTGACTCATACTTGACACTTAGCACTGAAGGCAGAGCCAATGCACAGGACCAAAAAACAAAAATTGGACTGGTGCTGTAGCTCCAACACTACAGGATAGTTGTGCAAGGAAGTTATTTTATTGTAACCTTTTAGTTTTCATTTACTAAAAACGATATGGTTTCTTATTTCTGAAAGTTGCTGAAGCAAGATAGTTTTAAGTGGCAGAGCTGTTCCTAGTATGAAATTATACTTCTACAGTGAGATTTAATAAAAGTTCTTATTGTTAAAAACTGTGCTAATTTTGCCCCAACCAATCCGATCTTATTTGAAATCTAAAGTGTCATTGGATAGGGCAGGATTAGCATTTGTTCTTTATAATCTGTTAGATAATATAAAAAATCCAACCTTTCATTAAGAGCTATCTAAAAAATGTATGTGCTACATCCCACTGTAATTTATTCCTATTTTTACAGATATATCCTTCAAACTCGATGAGAAAACTGCCCATTGCAGCTTAGACCTTTTTAAGAAGGATACTGGAGTAATATATCACATGCTGGGCATTGATCCAACAAAGGTCCCTCAAAACCTAGAGCGATTTCGTGAATGGGCTGTAGTTCTAGGTGATACACGTGTAACAAGTGGCCGGCATTACTGGGAGGTGACAGTAAAACGCTCCAGTGAGTTTCGTGTTGGCGTGGCTGATGCAGACATGTCCAGAGATGATTGCATTGGTGTTAGCAGCCGCTCCTGGGTTTTTTCCTACAGCCATAAAAAATGGTATGGCATGCTGGATAATAAGAAAATTCCTATAACCAATATTGGCCATCCAAGTAAAGTGGGCCTTCTTCTGGACTATGAAAGGGGAAAGCTGAGCCTTGTAGACTCAGAAAAGGCTTCTGTTATCCACTCACTTAATGCAGATTTCCGAGGTCCAATTGTACCTGCATTTGCCCTATGGGATGGGGAACTACTGACCCATTCAGGTCTAGATGTCCCTGAAAATCTGTGAAACATGCTGGTGTTGCCTTTAAGTGCCTCTGGAGAAGTGATACAATGTGTTCGGAGAATAAAGACTTTTTTTATTGTGAAAACAGCAATATGTTACTCACAAGCAATGCATTTGTTTAAGGCACTTTGTTACTTTCAGTGTTTGTGAATCCTGCCACTTGACATACCAAAAATATATCTGCAGTCGGTGTATCAATTTTTTCATTATTCATTACTTTGATAATGTGCAGCATTCATCCAAATCAGGGATGGACAAATTAATTTCAACACTAGGAGCCATTCAGACAACTCTTTTTACAAAGGTAGTTCCATAGATAGAAAGTAAGCTTTAGGCACATTGGCCATCTGGCTGTTAAGAGCTTCAAAGAATTCTAATCTAAAAGGGGTGCTTATTAAATAAACAGCTATAAGAAAAAAATAAATTGAGAGAATGAAATGCACTTTATAAAAGTCTAAAATATATGGAACTGGTTAAGAGTTTTAATTTAAATGCTGTCTTTTGTTTATGTACATTTTCTTCTTATGGATTGAAACTAAAAATATATATTTCTGTGAAAAACCACACATATATATGTATGTTATACACATTTGTCTCTCACTAGATTTGATGCATTTTAAAGGGTAATAGTCTTAAATTTAAAATAAACTTGATTATTTAAAAAAAACAACCCATCTGTCAATGATGGCTAGCGATCGTTAGTAAGCTTACCTCTGCTGCATTTATAAAAATAAATGTTCTGTGTTATTGCATATTATATTTGTACAACAACACAGGAAAACATGCATTAGTGTGAACAATGCCTAAATAATATACATTATTAAAGTTGGTATGGCCATAGTAAACACTGCTGTAATTTATTGGCACTTTTGATGTCTGTACTTGTCTTGCTTGTCTCCCTCTACTATGCATAAGTAGTTTATAGTGACACTTATGTTTTTTTTTTAATTGCACATACCAGCACTGCAGGTAATGAGGTGGTGTAGGTGAGGTAGGGATGTATTCACTAGTGCTGGGAGGTGGTTTATGCTGTGCAAAGCAATGGAAAACTCGGGAGAACGCAGGAAATCAGGCATTTATGTGCTCTCCAGAAATGTAGAAAAAAGGCCTTTTCAATAACCATAACTTTTTGTTTAGGCTACCATTCCCCTTTAGGAGACAATTATTGCCAACCATGTCACCCCTCTCCCTCTGATGGTACCCAGGGTGAGGCCCTAAACTTGCAGCTCACAAAGCCGATTTTACATAGCTTGTTCTAGGGGATCAGACGAAGACCCAGTGGTGAGGACCATGCAGTTTAGGTCCTCACCCTGGTTAATATTAACTGGGAAAGGGGGAGTTGGGTGACAATAATTGCCATTCGAAATATAAACACATTTCCAGAAATAACCACAGTAAAATATTAAATTGCTTGTTTTTATATATTTTAAAATATATTAAAAACACAACTGTTTAAAAATGCTTTAAAGTATAGTTGTGTGGTTCGCATGAAAATATTTTTGGTCCTGAAAGAACATACTGTTCTAGTTGCAAAGTAACCTGACGGTGTCATATACACCATAACAGCTGTTCTGACCAGATTTTGGCAGCAAAGTGATGATTTCATTTTCTGTGAACTTTCCCTTTGTTTATAAAATGATAAAAGAGCTTAATTTGTGGACTTCAGTCCTGTCCTTTGCTTATTGTAACTTACTTATTTAGCTGGGGAAGATCCTTATAAATACCACAAGGTTCAGAGTGAAGGTGTGGAAGTAAACTATTGCCACTGTAGAGGTTTAGATTCAGATTAACCAGATTAAACCTAGCAGATTTTGGGACCTCCATAAACAATAATGTATCTACACATATCCACAGGTGCCTTTAGAAATCTCCAAGGGAGTGGTCACTAACATGTTAATCCCTCTTTCCACTCATTGGACAGGGAAGTGCAAGCAATAAATTTCCCTCTTACATTTCTCCAATTCTTCCTGTTCCTTTGCGTGGATAGAGTAATGGAAGTTCTTAAATCGGCATGTGTCCTCTTCTCTGGTTACCCAGGTTGCCTCCTAGGTCGCAAGAGAAATCCCACCGCTCCATGTCAGTCCTATTCTTGGGTTTCAGTGCAAAAAGTCAGTGTCATCTTCTGGTCTGTCGTTTGTAATGAAGTCATTGCGCTAATTTAAACAAATGCTGAGAGACCGTTCTTTTCTGTTTGTATATGAAGCACCTTTTTTTATGTAGACCTCCAGTTACTACTATATTACTTTTTAGGTGAGCATACACTCCAGAGGGCACCGCTCTCGTTCAAGATCATGATCTAGGGGGTGAGAAACGTTTTCGGTAAAGGGGGGTTCTAATTGTGTTTATTTGTGTTTCAGGGATCATCTCAGATTCTGTGAAAATTGTATAGCTGCATACTTCCCTATTAAAGAACAAAAAAGGCAATAAATGTGAGCCAATGGGTCAAGGAATTATGTGATGGTAATGGCCTCAATTGCTCCTATTGAGGAAACAAGCTCTCCCGCTAATCCATTTTCTGGTCCTTTTAATCCAGGCACAGTGGATCATGTCATTCTGACAATGAATCAGACCTTTCTTTTTTAGAGAAATGATTCAAAACTTAATTAAAGCTATGGAAAGAACTTTGTGTTTAGAAGAGGATTTAAACTCCTTCTACAGCAGATGTTTGCCTCTCAATCAGAATCAAAAAGTCATTTCTACCTTCATCCCACTATGGGTAGAATGTTTTTTTATATATGCAACTATATCAAACAAATATCCAATTAAGCCCAAAGATTGCAAATTCTGGGATAATTAACTCAGACTAGACACAGCCATGTCAAGGCTGTCCAAAAGAACCTTGCTAACAGCAGAAGGGGGGTGGCATGTAACAGACCCCATAGACTGCAAGCAAGACTCTATTCTCAGTAAAAGCATATCTAGTGGCTGGAGCATCTCTCAAACCAGCCATCACAGTGGTTGGTCTATTGAACGCAAGAGATTGAATAGGCAATCCGAAAAGGTGAACCCCAAAAGCTTTCAAATCTGTAATATTGGAGTTACTAAGAAAGAAAGTAGAACATGCTTTAGTAGACCAAAGAATTCTTTCTGAAAAGAAATATATCAGGAAAGAAAAGCCATATTCGATGCCTGCATTCACATTCCAATATGGGGGAAAATAAAATTCAAGAGATTTTCATACTAGAATGGAGTTCTGTGTAAAAAATGGACATTTTTGAAATGGAAAGGGTTCAGAGAAGGGCAACTAAATCAATAAGGGGATTGGGAGAGCTTTAATATAAACAAAGATTGGATAACTTACAACTATGTACGCTAGAGAAAAGGCGCTTGCATGGGGATATGATAACTGTATAAATACATTAACGGGCCATACAATAAACTATCTGGGGCATTGTTCACCAATAGAACATGTCAGAGTACACACGGCATCCCTTAAAGCTTGAAGAAAAGAAGTTTAGGCTTCAAGTTCGGAAAGGGGTTTTCTCTGGGAGAAAGGTAAAGCTATGGAACTGTCTTCCCGTGGATGTTGTGATGGCAGGTTCATTTGACAGTTAAAAAAACAAAAAGCTGGATGAGTTTCTGTAAACAAGGAATGTTGCAGGTTACTGGTACTGATACATAAAGTAGAGTTGATCCAGAGAAATTGCCACTTGGAGTCAGGAAGGAATTTTTTCCCCCTTCATAAATTTGGTGGGTTTCTTTTTTGCCTTCCTCTAGATCAACAGTTAGGCAGGTAATGAGGATATTGCTAGGTGGGATGGACTGGAGGGATGTATGTCTTTATTCAATCTCAAATACTATACAGCTAAAAATCATTTTTAAAGGCATTTTCTAAATATCTGTTGTATTCAATTAGATCAACCGGACTTGAAGTTTAGTTCTTGAAGACGTTTCGCTAGTCATCCGACTGGCTTTCTCAATTCAGAATGACTTGTACAAGAATCTGTGGCACTTATGTACCCTGGAAAATCCCAATTAGCATATCACAGCCAGGTGTTAAGGGCGTGATTAGATAGTGGCTAAGAGGTGTTATAGGAACGCCCAGAGTAAGGTGTCAAAACAGCATTGTACATGGCGTCGAACCCCCCCACCTCTATTTAGGCTTGGTTTCTTTATTTTCACATAAATGGCCTCCTTAACACCTCTCTTGAACCAGTCACGTTCCTTTGCCAATATGTTAACATTACAATCTTCAAAGGTATGTCCTTTATCCTTAAGATGCAGGTACACGGCTGAGTCCTGCATCTTAAGGATAAAGGACATACCTTTGAATACCTTCACAAGCACATTTTCTAAATACTATAAAGAAATGGGATAACAGTATGAAACACTGGGTAATGAGAGCTGAAATTGATTATTTACCATCCTAAAGGAATAGTTAACTAGAAAACTGAACTATTCCTTTAATGCATTGATTGAAGACCTGGAGGTTAAGGCGCTATGTCTTACCTTCCATTCCATCAATCAATGTCTATGGAGCTAGGAACAAAGGTGAGTATATTTAGCTTTAGTGCAATCTACTGTGGCTGCACTGAAAATTCCCAACCACTTCCTGGTTCAGATCAACAACAGCGTGCATTATTGTGCATGCGCGCTATAGAACAGGACCAGGAAGTGATTGGGAACTGTAGGGAAAATATCTTTCTCCTTCATTCCTGGCTCCTGAGAAATTGATTGAAGAGCGTACGGTATAGCTCCTTAACTTCCAGTCTTCAATCAATGCATTAAAAAAATAGTTCACTTTTCCAGTGAAATATTACTTTAAAGTTGTGCTAAGAGATTTACAAAGGGTTATCATGCCTTTAAGGGGATTGCAGTGGCTGTGCACGTTTTACAAAAAACTATTTTTTAGAATGAATTTTTAACACCAGCAACAGTGGGTAAGATTAGACCTTACCTCCCAATATTGTTTTGTTGAGGAGCTACAACACATGTAGTTTTTATCTGCCAGGATATGGCCCTGTGCATTCCTGCACAGAACTAGTTAGATAGAACTAAAGCATTCAGGAAGCCTGGTAGCTTTTGTGTGTGTATGTTGCTGCTCCTTATAAAATGTTATAGGGAGGTAGACAGTACCAATCCTACCTCCCTGCCCCAGGAATTTTTACTGTAACTGGTTTTGGAATTTTTTGGACTTAGCCATGAGTATATTTCCCCTTTAAATTTGTGTCTCTCAGTAAATGAGTTCCCTGGTGTTTTAACACTTTAATTGCCCTTTTAACTAAAGCCAGAAGTCCTCATGTCATTAGATGTGAGGTTTTTGCCTTATATATTTTCATCAGAACGTATGCAGTAATGAGTGATATGTCCAATTTTGGTATGCTTAATGTGTTTATAAGTGCTTTTTGAGAATTCCATAGACATGTAATGTCCACCCCATAAATTACATTTTCTCAATCTCTTGTACAAGCAGTTATTCAGCCTGATGTTTGCTGTCCCAGTAGTAGATGACATCACAGCCAATGACTATGGACCAGGGACTACCTGGTAAGTATTACGGATTCAGGATTCGGTTTTTCTATTATATCCTTTACCTTTATATCCGCAACTTTACAGCCACTATCACACCAGGCAAAGTTCTGTGCTGATGCAGTCTCTCTGTTCCCTGCACATCTCTGGCACACACCCCCGACTTGTGATACAGTGCCTCTTTTGCATAGGTATGCATGTACCCTAGGGTGAGTGGAGGGGTCTAGGAGCAGGCTGCCTGCAGCAGCCTAAAGCCTAGTGTGGTCGTAGCTGTATATACCTTACATTCAAAAATAAAACATTAAAATTAAACTAAGTACAAAAGTATCCTGATGTAAAAAAACAGAAAATAATATGTTGCAAATTTTCAAATATAGATTTGCTTTAAAAAGTTTTAACATGTTCAGTGCAAAAGCGTTGTCTGACCTATGGTATGTTAATCACAAAGAATACACCTACATATTTAGCAGCAAGGCAAATAAGCAAAGCTAATTCCAATTCAGTCACAACCAGGCAAACCTGGAAAGACCCAATTGTCCTTTGGCAATAATCTCTTGACAGAACATCTTTGGTTTTTTACACCTTAAACAATAATGGTCAATGTAACTATGAAATATCAGACAGCTTTTCAGTTAAGCAGATGATCACACAATCCCAGTTCAAAAGTCAAACAATGATGCAAGCTTTAAACCTAACATCTTTAGAAGCAGCAAGGTCTACGGTAGGTACAGGCATGTACATTGTGGCTTACCCAGGGAGAGACAGAGGAGCTGAAGAAAAAAATGCAAAAGGGTAACTGGAATACCTGCTGTACAGATGTGTCAGGATTGCACTGCTGGTTCTTTGTTTAGGAGCCACTTGGAAATGCAAACAAAACATTGTTTTTATTAGCAGCTTCTGACATGTGATAAGTCAAAAAAGAATATTAGCTTTTTGTTTTCCAAGCGTTTTAGCATGATTTGTATGTAAGAACTTTGTATCCTCTCTATTGTAGTTTATTAGTTACACCATGCTTTCCAGATTCTCTAGTGACATTTGATCTTCTAAATTCTTTGCTTCCCTCTGGAAATTTCTGTAGGTCTCTTGGTATTCAGTTAGAATGTTTTCCACTTCATGTCTCTTGAATCGCACAGCATCCTGCAGAGGAGTGTTCCCCCACCTAAATAGAAAAAGAATTCCACTTTTATCATAAATCATTTAAACATATTCATCTTTTTTTCCCTTAAAGATGAAAGGGACTTTGGGTAAATTGTCATATTAGTATTTTCTGCCCCTGGTCCCTTCAATCTTTTATTTCTTTTTTTTTTTTATTTCTGCTCTCCTCTTCCTCTTTATTTCCCATTAAATGTCACTTGGATTAATGTATTTTATCCCTATGTTTCTTTACTCTTCTGGTTTCACAGTGGCCCTTTTTTTTAGTTCCAGTTTCTCAATTTTCATAACCAATACTTGTAAATCAGATAAATCCTGCAATGTAGAGTGGCAGAAAATTCCTATCATGTGTTTAGGGTTGAACACCATCTGACATGTAAGTTACTAAGTCATGAGCTTATATATGAACAAGAACATAGGATAAACACTTTACTAGGTAGGAGGCTTAAAAGCAACTTCTGATATCTTACACAAAACGCCACATGAGGTTATTTATTATGCTGCATTAGTTGTTTGTGAAGAAACTATGTAAAATAGAAATGTAAATACCCGCTTTGCTCCTCCCCTGCTGGACACCGTGACACAACTCCCATCTCTGAAATGGGCGTGCAGCACACCTTAGTCAAAGAAGGTGGGGACGATGGAAATGAGTAAGCAGTAAGGTTAGAACAGGAAAATTATTCTTTATTTTAAAGGGCATGTTCACCCTTAAAACAAAAAACTGGTCATATGCCTGTCACCTGCCCCAACCTTTATAATTTGTGCTTTATAACCTGCATTACTAACCAGATATTTAAGGATAATTATAGTTTCTATTTGGGCAGAGTAGTCTGGCTCCTCTTTCCACGCAGTCAATCAAACATGGGACTGCTGATATCACAACCAGTGACTGACTGCTGATTCCCCTGCTGCCTCCTATGCAGATTCTTAAGCTTATTAAAAGCTCAGTGAGCCATGGGTGGAGGCAGATATCATTAAAAATCTGGTTAAAAATGCATGTTTTAAACTGGTAAAAATAGCAGTTGCGGCTGCAGGCAGGCAGTTTTTTGTTTTAAAGGTGAACATGCCCTTTAAACAGTGTATTAGGTAGTTTCTTACCCCTTAAATAAATCTGCAACAGTATGAACACATTACCAGTTGTTTTTTCCTGTATATTTTTCTAAATCTGCAATTGTATTGCAGCTTTTAACACAGTTGATCATGAAATCTTGCTCAACAAGATACAAGAGTACTGTGGCATAGATGGCTTAGTTCTCCAGTAGTTTAACTCCTTCCTGGCTGGCAGAACACAAAGGGTATCCTTGGGACCCTTCCTCTCCAATCCTGTACCTCTGAAATATGGAGTACCCCAGGGTGCAATACTATCCCCTCTGTTGTTTACCATATACATGTTGCCACTGGGAAAAATCGTACAAAAACATGGCCTAACGTATCATTGCTATGCCGAAGACACCCAACTGTATTTATCATTTAAATCTGGTGTCACAGACCCTAACCCACTAATAAACGAATGCTTAGCTGAACTTCAGGAGTGGATGAATAATAACTGGCTAAAACTAAATGCTGACAAAACTGAAGTTCTAGTTATTGGAGGTCAGCGCTTGACAGCAAAGCAGCTTCAGTCTCAGCCAGAACAACTCAGACTTTGTGCGCAGCCTGGTTATACTGATTGATGGGGAACTAAACTTCAGGAACCAAATCTCAGCTGTTGTGAAAAATTATTTTACCTAAGGATCATTGCAAAAATAAAGCACCTCATTCCTCTAAGTCAAAGACAAAAACCCAAAGGGTAGAAAGGAGGCGGGCAACCGGGCTTCAGTAAAAAACTTCTTCAATCATTTATTAGGAATCTCTTAAAACCACAAATGTAGTAGCCATCACTACAAGTTTGTTGCAAACAGACAAACAGAAACATGGGAACACCACAGGCTCCGCCCAACGCGTTTCATGGGCATGCCCCTGAGGAAGTGGCTATTGGCCCGGTTGCCCGCCTCCTTTCTACCCTTTGGGTTTTTGTCTTTGACTTCGTGTATTTTGGCCGTGGAGGAGACGGTGGTTTATGGAGGCTTGGAGGAGCACTGGCCTTTTCTGATGGATATCGCTCCCACCTGATCAGATGTAGTAAGTTTGCTTGTCACCTCATTCCTCCAGAAGATCTTCCAACCCTGGTCCATGCATTCATCACATCACGGTTGGATTACTGCAATGTTCGCTATACAGGCCTTCCAAAAAAAGACCTGCACCGCCTGCAACTAGTACAGAATGCCCCTGCGAGGCTATTAACAAGCCAACCCCACCATTGCCACATAACACCAACCCATTGCTCACTCCACTGGATAAAATGGAGAATTCTGTTTAAGATTTGCTTAGTGACATTCAAATCCTTGCACAATCTGGACGCTGGATACCTGAAGGACTTGCTGCAACTGCATCACACCCCCCACAAACTTAGATCAAAAGGATCCAATAACTTGGCCATCCTAAAAGTCCACCTCAAAATTTTTGGAGACAGAGCCTTCTGTCATGCTGCCCCTACACTTTGGAACTCCCTGCCATGCCCAATCAGGACATCCCCATCCCTGGAAACATTTAAATCCAAACTGAAAAGCCACCTGTTTAGTCTGGCATTTATGAACACCGGAATATTTTCCACCTGTATTTTCCTCTGTATTGATCTGAGACATATCTTTGATTCCTTTAGGAGAAAGCCGCTTTACAAATCTTATTGTATTGTATGCATGCATATATTTATTTATACCCCCCAATCTGGGACGCAACACTGTACAAAATTAAAATACAAAAAGCTGTACAGAGGGGACAAAAAAATCAAAATATATATATAAAAAAAAATCAAAATATATATATAAAAATTATTTACATTAATAATTATTTACCATGCAGCATAAGAAAAGAGGTCTCTGCCCCATGGAGCTTACAAATTAAATGTTTTAGCCATTTAGGATAGGAGTATGGAATCAAAACAGCAGGAATGTTTCTGTTCTATTTGTCACTGTTTCATTCTGACTGTGGTTCCATGTTACCTATTGATGTTTTGAAAATCTAATTTAAAACCCAAATGAATCTGTATTTTTAAAATTTTTTATCACATTTTTCAAGTATTCAAAAGCATTTTTCAAATTTTCGCTAAGAATCTTAAATTTTTAAATGCAATTTTTTAGATTTTTTTATTTTCTAATATTACATTTTCAATGAAAAGTTCAGAGTTTTGAAAATTTCTAAAAATTTCATCGCATCTAGGGATTTTATAAATCGTCAGTTCTGAATCGAAACCGGGTTTGTTTCGGGATTCATCACTAGTAGAGATGGCCGGTTCGCGGACCCGAACCGGGATCCGCCGCGGATTTATCCCATCCGCGAACGGTGGATTATTCGGGATTTTCCGCCTTCCAAACCGCGGATTTTTTTTTTTTTACGAAAATTTTCGAAAATACGAGTATCTCCGTAATTACGAGAATCTGCGACCTTCCGGGACCCGGAAAAACCGAAGATCCTCGTAATTACGCGGATTCTCGTAATTACAAGAATTTTCGTAAAAACGAGAAATTCTTGTAAATTCAAATTTTTGGGGATCATTTTCAAGACGGAGCAAGCCACATGACCCAAATTAGCCAATGGCAGCTAACATGATTACACGTTTTTACGGGAATCCTCGTTTTTCGGAGATCCGCGGGTTTACGGAGGTCCTCGTTGTTACGGGAATCCTCGTTTTTACGGAAATCCTCGTATTTTCGAAAAATACCGTTCTCGCTAGCGGACTGTAATTTTTAGGTATTGTAGGCATTGATACGTGTTTCTAAGGACATTACCCAGGTCCCTGAGTGATTAAGTGTACATTACCAAGGCTATTTAGACCACTTTTAATGCGGATTTTGCCGAACTTTCATTTTAATACGTTTTAACGGGTCCGCTCGCGGATTTTCGAATTTACAGATTTTTTCGAAAATCCGCGGATCCTCGTGCGGACCGGATTTTTCGAAGTTCGGACATCTCTAATCACTAGTTATAATCTGTGATGTAACATGTATAACAATTTGTTTAATAGGTCATTAACATTATATTATATGCAGTTGGGTTCAACAAGATGTTAATATTTTTAGAGAATGGTAAAGAAATGGACATTCTCAACATTAATTTAATAATTCTTACCTGTCCTCTACAAAGGGATTCACCCTGCAGCCTTCTATTAAGAACTTGATTACATCTATGTGTCCTTTTCAATGAAACAAAAAGACATTTTTAAAAATCTTTTAAGGTTCATCAAACCTCCCTCCCATACAGATTATTTACAGTTTGACAAGCTACAATATTTCTTGATTGGACACCAAGGTCAACAATAACCATTCATCTCAATAGTCAGCCACCACTGACACCGATAGTTGGTTGTGCTAGTTATGTAGCTGGATGTAAATCTTAATACCTTCAGCAGCTGCAACGTGTAAAGCTGTTCTAGAATCATAGTCCTTCTGCTCCATGTCCATTGCTGATAGTGCAAATCTGTGCAAAACATTTTAGAAATGAATGTAAATGTCTGTTTTTACTTTTTTGATTTCACTTTAAAAACAGTTTCCGCTGTTCAATTAGACATGGTAGAGCCCCTGACACCCCTACCTTGGTTTGTTTATAAATGTCAAAGGCTCAAACATCCTACTGTACATATTGCAGTGGAGTTATTGAATTGGTTTAAATTACAGTTTTCTACTCCATATAGTTGTAAACATTTCTACCCCTCTGGTGATAAAAGTATACTAAGAGATGAGTATTGTAGGGTAAGCTGATACCTTTTTATTATGGACTTACAGTTCATTTTTACAGACAAGCTTTCGAGAGATACACTTCTCTCTTCCCGAGTACTGCTTGACCTGAGGAAGAGAGAAGTGTATCTCTCGAAAGCTTGTCTGTAAAAATAAACTGTAAGTCCATAATAAAAAGGTATCACCTTATCCTACAGTACTCAACCATTTTATCTGCAACTATGTGATAAAAATATAAATAAAGAAACTGCAATTTTTGTAGCAAGTCAACATGCACCTAATGATTCAGAAGATCCTAATACCGAAGATATAAATAAAATTTCCATTGCAGCAAATAAAAGATTACGAACTCCAGTCACATTACTCCAAGAATTTGTAAAAGTCTACGTAGAGCTGATGCACAAATACCTTTAAGGATCCAAAATAATAGAGAATAGTGTCCTTTTACATACACAGACTTTAGAAGCAACCAGATAAGCGGTATTGCATATAAGTATCATGATGTGGGCACAGTCTGTCCTTTCTACCATATAGTCCTTAGCAATGATCCCCAAAATATCAAATATTCTAACGTTCCATGGAGGTCATTCCCCGAGAGTTGTAAAAACAAAAGTTATGCAAATGACTTTCAAATAAATTTTCCTGCTTGTGGCAAGTAGCAGCAAATTTCTAACTGCATCAAAATACCGCCATTCCTAAATTCGATTTAATTATCAGCATTGCCTGCAGGGGACCTGGCCTTATTGTTTTTTGAGAAGCCCTATTCAGTTAGAGTTATTGGGGCTATGCAATCTTTTTACTAGCAATAAGATCCCTCGGTGAATAACTTCCTAAGTATTACGGTATAAAGAACACTTCAGTATCTGTGAAAAAAAAAACCATGAAAGCAATGTTATTCTTGTGTTGACAGGATAAAGGTCTCACCTTCTCATGGCTGAAACATCCCCACTGTATGCAGCAAAAAGAAGGTTTACCACAGTCTTGTTCTGTGTAGATAAGGAAATAGAAACATTTTTATTGAATTTTAAACAGACCAAGGCCTGGCCTCTACATGACTTCTAACACTCACTGCTAGCTAAATATTCATTATCACCTTAATCAGAACATTATAAGGGATTAATTGTACTGATACAGGGAAACTAAAGGGTTTCCCTGTATCAGGAAGTTCAGTGCAAATACACATGCTTTTCAGAAAAAAGAGCAGTATTTTTTCATCCCAATGACCTTAATCTGCCCATTCAGCATTATGTCTGTGTATAAATAACTGCAACCGAAATACAGACTTCCTGTTTGCAGGACCCCTAGTAGAGACCGTTATGGTCTTGCCCTTGACTCAGCGCCTGGGTTGATTCAGTTGCTCAGTAGAGATCTGAGCATCTTTGACCCATCCAACAGCCAATCAGTAAATTACTGTTAGGAACATTCCAAGGATGTGGTGCATCCTGGGAAGAAGAAGGACAATTAGAACCTAAAATGTCGGCTCACTAATGTCAACAGCAGGGAACAGCAGGGAACAGCAACGGCTATGAAATCAACTGATTTTTCAAAATGGGAGAGAATATGTAGAATACTAAGAAGGCATTACACAAACTAACAATTTAACAAATATTGATAATTTCCACTGAACTGTCCCTTTAAAGCAGCCAATTAGTGATCCGTTTTTGACCAAATTTAGTCAAATAGAGAAAATTACCCGGGCTTCCCTTCTCTCTTTCCTTGGGTCCAGTTTACGAACGCAATATCTCAAGTTGTCATAATTATGGAAATTGAAGAGTGACACCAGTTCCTAGGAGCAGAAAATAATCAAAACGTTTTGATAAATAAGTATCACATTCCACAAATGTCATTAAATTTATCTTACGGTTATTGTTACATTTCCAAAAACAGAACAAATGGCTTCCCTGTCAAATTTAGGTAGGACACGTTCTGTCCACTTTTAAAGCCCTCGACTGTATTATTTTATGTCAATGATCTGCCAATATATGAATTTATAGATTATTTTCTTTATCCTAATTTAGGGTCCTAAAGGCATTGATGTATTCTCAATAAACATATTTATTTTCACAGAGAATGTTCATTAATATTATAAACAAATCCATGATAAACTTGTTGTGAAGGCAGATGGTGTATATTCATTCAGTACCTGACATAAATGGATCCCTCGGACACTGTTACCAATCCTGTCCAATGGAGGGGACCAGCAGAAAACTCCCATAACATTTGGTACTACAAGAAGGATGGCCCCTGATACTCCTGACTTGGCAGGTAATCCCACCTATAGAAGACAAGAGTATGTATTACCGTATATACTTACTGTATTTATATTATGTATATTAGATTTTTGCACTACTCTACCGGTGTTCTGCAAATGTACCCATGTAGCTCTTCATAAGAAATCGCACCAACACGCATGTGCAATAGAAGTGCACAGCACCTTTAAACACTGTTGTAAAAAATGCACTGCATGCAGCATTTTTGTGCATCGGTGCCATTACAAATAATGTCCGTCGCAGAGGAACATCACAATAAATCACAAAGGCAATGTTCCGCTGTGTTAAAAATGCGTAATGTAAACAAAGTCTTAAAGATTGAAGTGTGCTCTTTTTTAATAAAGACCACTTGTATGGAGACCACAGTTCCCCTTTAAAGGGCATGTCCAGTCAAAAAATAAATTAAGCTATAAATGTTCTCCACCACCCTCCAAATCCCACTTTCGCATTATCAAAATTTACCAAAGATGCCCCTGAAGTTCCTCACCTGACCCGGTCTCTCGCCACTCCTCCTCTGCGGCTGACAGCCGCTCCACTTTCTGGTTGCATCTGTCAGTAAAGGCGTGGCGTGACATCATGCCCAATTGCCTGACAGCCGCAACCAGGAAGAAGACTGCCTGTCAGCACAGAAGATCTCTGCTCCTGTGTTGGCTCAAAATAAGCTTGCAACAGATACAGGGGGCAGCTCCTAGGCAGCGAGGGACCAGGTCAGGTAAGTCCCTTCAGGGGCATATTTGGAAATTATTATTGATTGTGGGGTTTGGGAGGGTGAAGAACATTTCTAGCTAAAGTTATTTTTTGACTGAACATCCCCTTTAAGGTTGTACATGGTCTATAAACTTGGCTTTGACTAGGCTTTCTACAATCATTGCAGAGGGATCTAGATAGATTGTCACATTGGGCTGCTAATTGGTAGATCAGATTCAATGTTGATAAATATAAGGTGATGCATTCTGGACTTAAACATCCTTGAGCTGCTTATATGATAAATGGCTCTGTGTTAAGTGAATCCTTTGGAAAAGGATCTTGGAGTTTTGGTGAATAACAATAGCAGTGCCAGGCAGCAACAGCAAGATATTCAGGGTTATTCAATAAAAGTTCTTATCGTATAAAATGGTGCTAATTTTGCCCCAACCAATCAGATGTTAGCTTTTAAATGTTAAATAAGATCTGATTGGTTGGGGCAAAATTAGCACCATTTTAAACGATAAGAACATTTATTGAATAACCCTGTATGTCTTGTATAAAGAGAGGTATGGATTCAAGGGAGAACAATTTTATTCTCCCTCTTTACAAATATTCCTCATTTGGAATATGCAGTGCAATTCTGGAATCCTGTGTACAAAAAAGGCATCTTGTAAATAGAAAGGGCTCAGAGAAGGGCAACTAAAATAATAAACGGATTGGGGAAACTTGAATATGAAGGCTGATTGCATAAGTTAAAATAATGTACACTAGAGAAAAGTCACTTGTGTGGGGATATGATTA
Source organism: Hymenochirus boettgeri (assembly GCA_019447015.1). Lineage (NCBI taxonomy): Eukaryota > Metazoa > Chordata > Amphibia > Anura > Pipidae > Hymenochirus > Hymenochirus boettgeri. Next base: position 268,115,743 of record CM033470.1, on the reverse strand, counting down.
CTGTGTATAAATACATTAACGGGCCATACAATAAACTATCTGGGGCATTGTTCACCAATAGAGTATGTCAGAGGACACACCCTTTAGACTTGAAGAAAAAAAGTTAAGTCAAGTTCAGAAAAAGTTTTTCACTGTAAGAACAGTAAAGCTATGGAACTGTCTTTCATTGGACATGGTGATGGCAGGTTCATTGGATAGTTAAAAAAAAAAGCTGGATGAGTTTCCAAAAACAAGGAATGTTGCAGGTTACCGGTTTTGATACATAAAGTAGAGTTGATCCACGGATATTTCTGATTGCCACTTGGAGTTCATAATTATGTTGTTTTTTTTTTTTTGCCATCCTCTGGATCAACAGTTTAGGCAGGAAATGAGGGTATTGCTGATTAGGTTGGACTGGATGTATGTATGTTATTTAACCTCAAATACTATACTAAATATTCCATGTCCTTTTATTCTGCAATCAGTGTGTTTCACTAATGCAATATCACTTATCCTGTGCTGCTTACTTTATTTAGATCCCTCAATGCACTCTCACATCTCTCCCATATAGTCATCACAGGAGCGAAGGAATGTAAGCAGTGCCAGGTTGCAAAAGTTTTAACACCCCAATAGAATAAGTGTTAAGTTCATGGTAAATAATAGCACAAAACCTTTTACTTATTGCATCGGGTGCACTATTTCCAAAGAATACAGAAAATGGCACATGCCCTGTAAAATAAGTGTTTATTCTATGCTAATCCGATTGGTTCATTGGGTAGCGTGGGTTTTGCACTTATTTTCCCGTTAGCACTAGATTTTATATCTCCATGGAAATGTCATCCCTGCTACATGCTTAAAGGAGAACTAAACCCAAAATACAAAGGCAACGCCACAGACTCTATAACTGTCACTTAGTAAAACCATTTGTCTCTCACCTCTGAATTCAGCCTCTTAGTGTAGAAATCAATTATAGAACATTTCTGAGTAATGGCAATCTATTATGTCATGGCTGGCTTCTAGTGTTGCCTCTTCCTGGTGGTCCAGGTACCAAAACTCCTTCTGCACATGCTAACTAGCTACCTTGTGTTTGTTTCCAACTCCCCTTATGCTAAGCTGTATGTAACAGTTGAACTCAGAGTCCCCACCTGCAAGTGTCTCCCAGCCAATTATCAGAGATAGCAGTGAATATTATTAGCAGATTTTCCTGGTCAAACAGAGTGTCGTAAGGTGTTAACCCTTTTCATATATATTTAGGAAGCAACTTGTTAACCCTTTATATTTGTGAGCATTTCTGCAAGAGACTGTCAGGCTCATGTACCTAGAGTTAAAGTCATTATAGCAATAATGCACGATCATGCTTCGCTTCCGTGCATGGGTGTTGCGCTTCCACAATTGGACCCTAGCAGAGCGCATGCAATACAGACCAAAAATGGCAATCGCATGCACGTGTCAGCACACTGAAACGAATCACATGTAGTGGAGCCGGTCCCATAGTCTATTACATGCCTGCAGTCCCACTAGCACAATCGGATCGCAGTAGCCCTAAGAGTTTGAGTCTTAAAGGGAAAGGTGGCAACCCCAGTAGAATTGAACTGACCACTTTACAAGGTAAAAGCAAAACAGCTCAGAGCTGCAGGTGCAGCATATTGACTTGAACATAGTCTTAGCACAGCTCTGTGCAATGCATTTTACAGGCCACCTTTGTCTTTAAGACCCAAACACATATTAAATCTACATGTCGCAGTGCTTAGTACCATTGCATTAAATACAAACTGTATCAGCCTGCATCATGCTTCTAAAGAAAATACTAACAACCTTTTTTTGTGTAAATATTATCAGGCCTATGTAAAAAATGTTCTTAAAATCTGATTGGTTGGGGCAAAATTTGCACGATAAGAACTTTTAATACATAGGCCTGTATATGTGTTTGGGTTTTAAAGGCAAAGGTGGGAACCCTAAAGGCAAAGGTGGGAACCCTAGTTGGAAGAGGGATTTTGTTTTTGCAAAACATCCCACGGGCAGCCCACCTGCTGCATTAATATGACATGTTTGCATCCCTCTAACAGTACCCCTTTAATTGTAATTCCCTCCAATAATTCCTCTTAATATGTACATTTATAGAAACAATATAGTACAGAGCTGCAAGTGGCATACCCTCCAAAATTCCCCTTTAATATGTACACTTATAGAACATGGTGCAGTGCTGCAGTTGGATAAAATAATGACTCTGATCTTAGCACAGCTCTGTGCAATGCATTTCTCTGTGTAATGCATTTCTTAGCTTAGCTCTGTACTACAGGTTGTTGTTTTTATACAGACAGCTGAATAAGAAACACACTTTTCCTACCCTCCAACATTCCCTTTAATAAGGTACACTGATGAGAAATGCATTGCACAGAGCCTTGCTAAAATCAGATTCACTTCACTATCCTCCCCCTACAGTTCTGCACCATGTGGTTCCTATAAAACACACTCTTCCTACCCTCCAGCATTCCCTTTTAATAAGGTACACTGAAGAGAAATGCATTGCACAGAGCTGTGCTAAGTTCAGGTTCACTTCACTATCCTCCCCCTACAGTTATGCACCACATGGTTTCTATAAAAACACACTCTTCCTACCCTCCAGCATTCCATTTTAAGAAGGTACACTGAAGAGAAATGCATTGCACAGAGCTGTGCTAAGATCAGGTTCACTATCCTCCCCCTACAGTTATCCTCCATGTGGTTTCTATAAAAACGCACTCCTACTACCATACCAACATTCCCCTTTAAGAATGTACACTGATAAGAAATGCATTTCACAGAGCTGTGCTAAGATCAGGTTCACTTCACTATCCTACCCCTACAGTTATCCTCCATGTGGTTCCTATAAAACACACTCTTCCTACCCTCCAGCATTCCATTTTAAGAAGGTACACTGAAGAGAAATGCATTGCACAGAGCTGTGCTAAGATCAGGTTCACTATCCTCCCCCTACAGTTATCCTCCATGTGGTTTCTATAAAAACGCACTCCTACTACCATACCAACATTCCCCTTTAAGAATGTACACTGATGAGAAATGCATTGCACAGAGCTGTGCTAAGATCAGGGTCACTTCACTATCCTCCACCTACAGTTCTGCAAAAGGAAACTCATATCATACTAACAGAGAGTTTCTTTTCCTGGCCATTCCCTCAGGCAGCACTTATGGGTTAACTTCCCCTATCAGCTGGACAGAAGAAAACAGACACTCCCAGCTTTAAATAGCTCCCACTCCCCTTTTTACCAGTGGTCAAGTTTACAAACATAAAGAAATACATAGGGGGGGAAATTGCTGCCTGAGGGAATGGCCAGGAAAAGAAACTCTCGGTAAGTATGATATGAGTTTCCTTTTCCCTGGCCATTCTCAGGCAGCACTAATGGGTTAGTACCCAAGCAATTAAAATGGGAGGGAAGAAATAAGAGAAAATCAATCAAATTCTGAGTAACGAAAAAATATATATTTAATTTGTGGCTCTGGTCACTGTCTGTAACTGGGAGGCCATCCTCAAATCTAATTTGTAGTGTCTTAGGAATGTGGATGAGGAGGACCAATTTGCAGCTCTGCACAATTCGTCTGTCGTTACCCCTCTGCTGCCGCCCAAGATGCTGCTTGCCCTCTCGTAGAGTGTGCATGAATTCCTTGAGGAGGTGCCATATCTTGAACCATATATGCTCTTTGTATAGCTTTTACAATCCAATTCCTCAAGGTTACTGTTGTGGCTGGTTCACCCTTTCTTGAACCAGTTGGTAAAACAAATAGTCTCTGAGATTTTCTGATCTCAGCTGTCTTTAGCAAATAGTTTGAAATGCATCTTCCTACATCTAAATAAGCCATCTGAAAATCCTTCTCCATATCAGCTTGGCTTACTTTAGGTAGGATAATTGGTTGATTCAGATGATATCTGGAATATCTGTTGTATTCAATTAGATCAACTGGACTTGAAGTTTAGTTCTTAAAGACGTTTCGCTAGTCATCCGACTGGCTTTCTCAATTCAGAATGACTTGTACAAGAATCTGTCGCAATTATGTACCCTGAAAAATCCCAATTAGCATATCACAGCCAAGTGTTAAGGGCGTGATTGGATAGTAGCTAAGAGGTGTTATAGGAACGCCCAGAGTAAGGTATCAAAACAGTCACTCTGGGCGTTCCTATAAAACCTCTTAGCCACTATCCAATCGCGGTTCCTTAAATAGCGATTTAGCCAGGGTAGCCGATATGGCTGATATATGCACTTTAATTGTGCTCAAACTCAAGTCTTTATCCAGACCCTCCTGTAAGAATTCTAGGAGCTGTGGGATTATGAAACTTACTGGATCATAAGAGTGTTGTATCATCCATTTTTGAAAAATACTCCATATTTTGGCATATCTGTTTGAAGTCGCTATTTTCCTTGCTGAAATTAAAGTTGAGATGACCTCATCTGAACAACCTTGACTGGCTAACCTAGACCTGTCAATTTCCAGGCTGCTAAGTTCCATGCTCCTGGATTCGGATGGGTTATGAGTCCCTGAGACAGAAGGTCTCTTTGGGAGGTCCCAAGGTTGTTACTGCAAACTGGGTTTCGGGACTAGGCACTCCTTTGTGGCTACTAACCAATGTCTTCTAAGGTGCTCCCTTCTCAGGTCCTCTACCATGGACCTACTGCTATAGCACAAGCAAAAAAGTTCACTTTATTCAATCACATCAACACAACGTTTCAGGGACCACAATGTCCCTTTCATCAGTCCCTTTTCCCCAAGGTTGTTAACCTCCTCAACAAAGGATACCAGGGACGCCTCGGCCAATCTGGTATTATTGCAATTATTTCAACTTTGGATAAGAGAATTTTCATTATCGCATCTACGTTCTCTGCTTGAGGGCTGTAAACTCTCTACAAGAACCTCCTGGTCTTCCTGTTCTGGGCAGTAGCCATGAGATCTATCTCTGGCTCCCCCAATCGAGAGGTCAGCATCCTGAATATCTGAGGATTCAGGCTCCATTCTGTGTTGTCTATCAGGTCTCTCGATAGACTGTCTGCCAGATAATTCTCCCTGCCAGGAATATATAGGGCTATTATCCCTGTTAGGTTCTACTTGGCAAATTCCATGATTGGCTCCAATTCCCTCAACATCCTCAGGCTCTTTGTTCCTCCCTGTTTCTTTACATATATTGCTGCTGCCTGATTGTCCGTTTGAATACATATCGACTGACCTCGAATTTCTAGATGAAAGGCTAAGAGGGCTAGATGGATTGCTCTCCCCCCGAAAGGGAGATTGGAGAGGTCCCTCTCCCAACGACCCTGCACCAGAGCATCCTGCATGAGGGCTCCCCAGCCCTGGCCCGACGCATCTGTGAATTTTTCCTGCCAGTCGGGTTCTTGAAGAGGTGTTCCCCTCCTTAAATTGGCATGAATCGTCCACCAACCTATCTGTCTTCTTATGTCCTGAGACAGAAAAATCTTCTGGCTCAGACTCTGAGAACTCCCATTCCAATTGTCTAAGAGGAACTTCTGAATTGGCCTCATCTCCCAGGCAGCCCACTGGACTAAGCCAATAGAAGATGAAATACTTCCTAAGAAGCTCATCTGTCATCTTAATAGTTTTGCTTGGTTGACAATCTTCAGAATTCTCTCTGGTGGTAAGTACAGGAGCCCCAAAGATGTATCTATCGTCGCCCCTAGGTAAACTATTCTTTGAGAGGGTTGTAAGTGACTCTTCTCGTAGTTGATCAACCAGCCGAATTCTTTTCAAAGATTTGAAAGAACCTTGTCTCTGCTCCTTTCCAACTCCTTCTTCCTCTTGCCACTATCAAGAGATCGTCCAGATAATGATAGATCTCGATTTGCTGTTCCCGTAGTTTGGCTATCACAACTACTAGTACCTTCGAGAATGTTCTCGGAGATGTGGATAGGCCGAAGGGCAGGCAAGTAAACTGGTAGTGCTCTTTCCCTACCGTGAACCTTAGGTTTTAAAGATGTTCCTCTGCCACTGGAACATGAAGGTACGTGTCTGTAAGATCTATAGAGCAGAGCCAGTCCCCTGGTTGTATGGCCGGTTTTATGAACTGCAATTTTTCCATCTTGAATGGGCGAACTTTTATAAATTTGTTCAATTCTCGAAGATCCAGAATTGGACGGAACTCCCCCGAAGCCTTTCTCACTAAGAATAAGGGAGAGTAAAATCCTAGACCTTTCTGCCGCATCGGCACTCTCCTTATCGCTTTCTTTATTAGGAGTTTCTCTACATAATTCATCAACGCCTCCCTTTTCTCCAAGTTTTCTGGAATTGAGGTTCTGATGAAATGGTCTCTGGTTGGCTTGATCAAAAATTCTATTCTGTATCCTCGGGCTACCACCATCTTCACCAAAGAATCCTGAATATTCCTTGCCCATACCTCCCGAAACATTAATAATCTGGCGCCAACCTAAGAAGTATGGGCAGGCTGACCTTCATAAGTTTTTATTCATCTTTGGGAACCTAGGTCCTCCAGGTCTTTGGCCACGAAAAAGGTTAACTTGGACAGATTTCCATGTTGCTGATTTGGAAAATTCTCTTTCAGGTCTGTAACCCCTGACTTCCTCTCTCTTCCGTGGTAAGAAACCTTCCTGCTGTCTTCTCTGGTTCTCACGAAATCGCTTGTTTCCTTGAGGTAGGAGGCTACTTTTCCCTCCGGTAGACTTAGAAATCATATCTTCTAAGGTCCTACCAAATAATTTTCTACCCTCGAAAGGAAGCTTGCACAATGTGGCCTTAACCAGAGTGTTAAGTCTTCTTACAGCCACTGACAAAGCCATCTGCCGGGCTTGTAATTTAACTATGTTAGCCGAGGTTTCCAGACCGAAATCTGAAGCTAATCAAACTTTTTTAATGATGCTATGATGTCCTTCCTATCAACCCCCTGCTTTAGGTTCTTCTCGAACTTGTCCAACCATAAAGATAGGCTTTTGCTTATTGATACCATAGCTACTGCAGCTTTGCATCCTGCACCTGTGGTAATGAAGGCTTTCTTGGCCTCTGACTCTATCTTCCTATCCATGGGGTGTCGCAGAGCCGAGATGTCGTCAATGGACAAGGTAGTACGCTTAGAAATTCCTGCTACTGGGGCGTCTACAGTAGGAGATCTATCCCAGGCTTCCATTTTATCCGCAGGGAAGGGGTACAATCTCTCGAATTTCTTTTCTACAGGCATTCGTCTAGGAAATTCCATCCATTCCACTTTAATCATCGCTTCTATCTCCTCATGAACTGGGAAATATATTTTCTTTTTCCTAGGAAATAAAGCAGAGGTAGTTGGTTGATCCTTGTCTTGAATCACCAAAGTCTCTCTCACTGATTTGATAAGAGACTCAATAAGATAAGAGCATCCAACATTGTCTCCTCTTGTTCAGTGTCATCCGCTGAGGCTACATCTAAATCTTCAGCTGCTTCAGTATCATGTTGCTCCGTTGAAGTAGAAGGACCAAGCTGAGGTTGAGGCACTACATCCTAGCCCTGAGCAACCGCCTGAGTAATCCATTGCAGGATATCTCCCTGCTCTTCAGGTGGTGTAGGCTTCCTGGCTTTTGATTTAGCTGAAGTTGTTAAACGATCTTACTCCAACATTTCCTCTATGCAATACTTGCACCACCGTCTTCCCTCTACAGCATGGTCCTCACATCCTCTACAAACACGCCTCTTATCTGACTTCGCTCTCTTCCTAGAGCTTCCCCCAGAACGAGAACTCTGGTTACAAAACAAAAGAACAGAGACAATAATAGAAATCCTCCTGTCTGCACCTTTCCTGCAGCTGTAGAAGCTTCACTTACCACCTCCCCTCTGAAGCATGCTCCATGGCGGCCGACACAAAACAGCTAGGGGTAAAGATCCCTGGTAACAGTTTACAGGCGTCTACTAGGCAATCCAGCACAGTCTGCATCGTCAGTTTCCAGATTACGCGTGTGTACGTCCACTTTGTAATCCTGTACAGTCTGCAGCGTCCAATTTAAAATTTTCGGAAGTACCCCGCTCGCGGAGCTACTGGATCCAAATGCTGCCGGCAAGAGGGGTCTTGAAGGTGTTACTCCGGCTAGAAACGGCGCTGACTTCTCCTTCCAGCATAGACAGAAGAAAACAGACTACTGGTAAGAGGGGTGGGGGAGATATTTAAAGTTGGGAGTGTCTGTTTTCTTCTGTCCAGCTGATAGGGGAAGTTAGTGCTGCCTGAGAATGGCCAGGAAACATGTGGTTTCTATAAACTCTTCCTACCCTCCAACATTCCCCTTTAAGAAGCTACACTTTCCACTAATATTGCTGCAGCTGACAAGGAACGCTGGAGACCTTCACAGTACGGGCCATATTTATAAAGGTGTGGTATCGCCTTCTTTAGCAATTGTTATGGTAATCATTAATTTATGATCGCTATTGGTAATCTTGTAAATGTAGGATAGCAAACATAAATCTACGACCCCCCTTAGAATATCATTACGGTAGTTTGCAGCATGTTATACTACTGCCATGATCGTACAGTAACAAAAACCTGTGGTATCGCAAGTTTTTAAATATGGCCCTCCAAAAGTTAAACAGTACATTACAGGTAAAACATACAAAGACACAGGTCTGTAACTGTGAATAGTGCAGGTTCATTGCAAAACATGCTTGCTACATGTTTCTGACCCACATGTCCTTCCTCCAGTGCATGAGTGGGTCTGAAACATGTAGCACGCATGTTTTGCAATAAACTTGCAATATTGCAATTTATTGTTTGTATATCGGATTTGGTGGAGTGAAAGCCGTAGGTGAGACATACATTATTTCCCACTAGATACCCAGACCCATATCATCACATTACAACACTGCTACTAGGAAAGGGTTAATCAGCTGCACCACCAATTTGAATATTGATGATTTAATATATTCATACATCATAGGGGTTAAAGGGCATGTCCACCCCCAAAACTATAATCCCCCCAACTACTGGCCCCACCATGTAGTGTAGTTTAATCCTTACCTCACATCCCATCCCTAGGGTCTCCTGTAAACCCCCCCCAATTCTCAAAAACTAACCACCAGGAGGATAGCAGGTCTCTGCCTGCTATCTAGCCTCCGGTAGATATTTGCCATGCGCACTGCAGCCCTTCTCCCCCCTCCCTCCCCCTCCCTCTCCCTCCCTCTCCCTCCCGTTCTACTATCCCTCCCCCTAGCGTTAAACCCCCTTAATATTCTGCTCCCCCATGTCCCCCAGCCCCAACCGCATGTTTCTTTTTTAAAAACTCCCCAAACTCTTCCTTACCTCTCCGCTTTCCTCTGCTGCACTGAATGACCGGCAGCCGCGTCCGTGATTGGCTGCCGCTCAGCCAATCACAGACGCGACTGCCGGTCCCGCCCCTCTGCTTGCATTCTCGCAAGCAGAGGGCCGGCAGTGCGGCGGAGGATCGAGGGGAGGTAAGTAAGAGTTTGGGGAGCTTTTGGAAAAAAAGAAACATGCGGTTGGGGCTGGGGGACATGGGGGAGCAGAATATTAAAAAACGAATTTAGGGGTGGACATGCCCTTTAAGAGGTGGGAGTGGAAATCACACAGGTGCTGAAAATGTAATCAAGGTAAAAGTACTGGCAGGGAAGGGAAAATGTCAGCTTCAGATTTGGGGAACAAACAGAACCTAAAATGAGCTCACAGAGGTAAAGAAAAGGCCCCTGAGTGGAATCTTCCATGCTGGGAAGGATGTTGAGGCAAGTACTTTCTAACCTAAACTTTGATTTTTTGGGGTTTAGTTCTCCTTTAACAATTAGCCAGATATTTTGGGGTTTAGTTCTCCTTTAACAATTATCCAGATATTTCACAACCAAGTGGTAGTGATCAACAGGAACAGTAGAGGGCAGCATGTACAATTAAAAAAAACATTTTAAAAATGATTAATCCAAATGTGGCAGGTAATATTTAATTATGTTAACATATTAAAAAGCTTTTTCATTTAGATGACCGGGCTGTTCTAGGGTGTAGACAATTCTACTAAAGCAAACATATCTCAATTTACTTGTAGTGTGGATAGCACTTAATAAACTTTCCTAAAACAGCCAAAAGTCTGTTAAACAATTGAGTACATGGAAAGGTAGCTATAGTAGTTAATGACTTGAAGGTAGTAATGTTTCAAAAATATCCTATACAGTTTATGCTCAGCCTGCCAACCATCCAGCTTTTCATGGCACAGCCCAGTTTACAGGAATGTCCTATTGTCCCATATTATAAATTCCTATCCAAAATTGGACATTGCTTGGGATGGCCATGGGAAGCCCACGTTGGAGGGTATGGTATACCTATATATCATATGTTTGCTAAATCTTTATTTCTAAACCTATATTTGCTTAAACATATTGGTTTTTTTTTTCCTAATTGCATTAGTATATTATTTAAAAGCTGAACATTTTGAATTTGCAGCAAAATTGTATAAATAAAATCTTGTGTGAAATCACCACCACTGTCCTTTAATCTATGTTCTCAAACTGTGCTGTGGGGTTTGCTGATGTGCCAAGACAGAGAAAGAAGTGGGCTGCTAAATCTTGAAAGTGTATATATTTTTGACTGTAGAACTTTGTTTTTATTTTTACTTTTGTTTTGTTTTTATTAAAGGGAAATTAAACCTTTCCATACCACCACCCCTATCCCCTTTATTCATTAGTACCCAGGGTGAGGACCTAAGCCACGGGGTCCTCCCTGCAATGTTGCTTTGTGAAGCCACTTTCAGGGCTTCCCTACCATAATCACAGACTATAGCAGGGCTGATCAATAGGAAGACACGCTCCTTGCAGAGCATGCCTTCCCATGGCTTAAATACTGGAAAGTGGATGGGTAGCAAAAAGGTAAGACCCGGGGGTGAAGACCTATTGGTTTAGGTCCTCACCATGGATATTATCACTGGGAGAGGGGGACATAATTAGCACACACAAGCTATAAGAAAGACAGAAGGTGCTAGACACACCACACATTGCCCATAAATACAAAAAACTATGACAAACCAGACACTCCAAGTAGGAAATAAATTTTAAAAAACAAAAGTTTTCTTGTATTTCTCTGACCTATATAAACAGACCTGGCCTTGTGCTTAAAAAGTTATGGAGCTCCTTGCTATCATATTAGTTAGTAAGGGGTACATTATCCCTTATATAGCAGAATACATTTCATTATCTGCATTGATTAATAAAATATATGTTGGGAAAGTACTGCAATATTGTATAGACTAGGTATATAGCAGTACAATGAGCAATCCGTACTAAATAGTGCCAAAGTCCAAAGAAGGTCGTTTTTTTTATTTGCCAACAAACAGAATAGAGGAGCAGTGTTTTGGACACAGACTCATCAGTAGCAGTTCATTAATATTTAATTTTAACTCTGTCACAGAAGTTCTACAAAGCCTTTTTATATATCTAGATGATAGATTGCACATGTATAACTATCCCCCTATCATCCGTCTCTTAGCAAAGACCCTACAGATGTTTATACAAGAGTCCAATAGCTAATGATGTTGGCAGTCGGATAGGGTGAAACTAAATCAATAAGTCTCAGTCATACACTGGCACTGATATTGAAGTGGTCTCAGCTTGTTACACATGTGAGATGCAGCATGAATGGGCATGCTGGACAATAATACGAACGATGCCTGACCAATTGGCAACACAACTATGATTATTGTCCAGTACAACCGATCAACTCATTTGTTGATGGGTCGTGTGGGGACATCGTGCACGTATACCATTAGTTTTAATACCTACATCAAAGTCTCCCTAATGGCTTTGTGCAATTGATGAGAGACTTATTCTGTTTTCAAGCATCAATAGACAATCTGGTGATCTCTAGGGCAGTCTTTCAGGTTTGTTTAATATCTGAACTAGCATAACCTTTCTTAAATGATCTCTTTTAAACTGCTGACTCTCATCACTCTCTTCTTAGCTTTCTCACACTGCCCAAGGCAATGTTTCTCAGCCAGCTTCACTTTTTACAGCCAACTTCCCCCACAAAATTAAAATACAAAATTTATAAAGAATGTTATCACTAATAGCCCCTCATCTAATGCAATCTATCTTAACAAAGTTAAATGAACGGCTGCATTAATTACATAAGAAAATGGCAGCATCTTGGCCCTAAACAGCTCCATGCCACTGTCCAAGGTCATTGATTAACTTTGGCAGGTACCCCTGGGATTAAATATAGGCAACAGGGCTAATGTTGTTACATTTACACTGGAATTCCTTCATAAATATATGTACAATATAAACAATAAACAAGGACTTGTATGTATAGCTAGATTAGATAGATAGATGGATAGATGGATAGATAGATAGATAGATAGATAGATAGATAGATAGATAGATAGATAATTATACCAAGATGTGTGCACTCAGCCTTCCAATAGATTCCAAATGCAATTTTAGGATGCCCAGGTGCTTGTGCTAGACTGATAATACCAAACCAGGATATAATTGCAGAGCACTCTTGGGTCTTAGATAGATAGATAGATAGATAGATAGATAGAGAGAGAGAGAGAGAGAGAGAGAGAGAGAGAGAGAGAAAGAGAGAGATACACACAAGTACACCTTGAAGAAAAGTGCACAAGCTTACTCGCTCTTATTGAGTTTAAACCCAATTACATCTTAAAAACCTTCTCATTACCTGACCAAAAAGGAAATTAATTAGGAATGGGATAACATTTTCTTGATTACATACTCACTTTTTTTTTACAGTTCCTTTAATTTGGCAAATATACAACTCATTAAATGTGAGATTAGATCCCTTACTAGCCAGGAATCTAACTTCTGAGCTCCCTTACCTCTTTCTGTCAAAAAAGTTAGCCTTTGGGTACTAGGGGTCAGCTCCAATAATTCACCTTAGCTGAGTGACATCCAGCTAACAGGGAGATTAAATAAAAGTTCTTCAGGGTAATTCAATAAAAGTTCTTATCATTTAAAATGGTGCTAGTTTTGCCACAACCAATCAGATGTTAGCTTTCAAATGTTAAATAAGTTCTGATTGGTTGGGGCAAAACTAGCACCATTTTAAACGATAAGAACGATAAGATCAGGGACAGTTTTTTTGTAAACATATTTAAATGCTCCTATCTCATACAATGATATATTCCTTTGCTTTTAATACTAAAAAACAGTTTTTTGCAGTTTATTTCTTAGATAGCTGGATGTAAGAAACAGAATTTTAACATTTCAGTAAAAAATAAAGTAAAAAAACGTCTGGCTATTTAAACCTGTGTCCTCATGTTTATGTCTAATCCCAGAGGAGGACAGAGTCCAATAAAGACTGGGTGGTGCCATAAGCAATTCTGTGATATGGGAGCATATGAATGCAGGTTTGGATTTGAATATTAATTAACTCATCCTTTGTTATTCTAGATATAATAATAAAATCTAGACATGCAGCACACACATGTTGGATATTTGTAAATAGGCAAAATGAATGGTAATTGCTCTAACAGAGGATGTTTCTCACAGAAACAGAATGACACTCATCAGTGAGATAACACTCACATATAGATTTGTTGTACAATTTAGATCATTGTACTGAATGCATTTCTGTAGGTTTAGCAATATCACAAAGATACCAATCAAAAGTGCATCAGTTCAATAAACTGGTAAACCTTGCAGGACTAGTATACATGTATGATTTTGCCAAGCATGTTCATGCGCGCGTCGAATGCCTGTTGTGCGTTGTAAGTTATGCAGCCTGGTTTACAATGTGATTACTTCCCAATATGATTACAGTGTGATTCCCAATATGATTACAAAACGTTTTGATAAATAAGTATACATTCCACAAATGTCATTAAATTATCTTACGGTTATTGTTACATTTCCAAAAACAGAACAAATGGCTTCCCTGTCAAATTTAGGTAGGACACGTTCTGTCCACTTTTAAAGCCCTCGACTGTATTATTTTATGTCATGATCTGCCAATATATGAATTTATAGATTATTTTCTTATCCTAATAGGGTCCTAAAGGCATTGATGTATTCTCAAAACATATTTATTTCACAGAGAATGTTCATTAATATTATAAACAAATCCATGATAAACTTGTTGTGAAGGCAGATGGTGTATTTTCATCAGTACCTGACATAAATGGATCCCTCGGACACTGTTACCAATCCTGTCCAATGGAGGGGACCAGCAGAAAACTCCCATAACATTTGGTACTACAAGAAGGAGGCCCCTGATACTCCTGACTTGGCAGGTAATCCCACCTATAGAAAACAAGAGTATGTTATTACCGTATATACTTACTGTATTTATATTATGATATTAGATTTTTGCAAATCTACCGGTGTGTTCTGCAAATGTACCCATGTAGCTTCATAAGAAATTGCACCAACACGCATGTGCAATAGAAGTGCACAGCACCTTTAAACACTGTTGTAAAAAATGCATGCATGCAGCATTTTGTGCATCGGTGCCATTACAAATAATGTCCGGCAGAGGAACATCACAATAAATCACAAAGGCAATGTTCGCTGTTGTTAAAATGCGTAATGTAACAAAGTCTTAAAGATTGAGAGTGTGCTCTTTTTAATAAAGACCACTTGTATGGAGACCACAGTTCCCTTTAAAGGGCATGTCCAGTCAAAAAATAAATTAAGCTATAAATGTTCTCCACCACCCTCCAAATCCACTTTCGCATTATCAAATATTACCAAGATGCCCCTGAAGTTCCTCACCTGACCGTCTCTCGCCACTCCCTTGCGGCTGACAGCCGCTCCACTTCTGGTTGCATCTGTCAGTAAAGGCGTGGCGTGACATCATGCCCAATTGCCTGACAGCCGAACCGAAGAAGACTGCCGTCAGCACAGAAGATTCTGCTCCTGTGTTGGCTCAAAATAAGCTTGCAACAGATACAGGGGGCAGCTCTAGGCAGCGAGGGACCAGGTCAGGTAAGTCCCTCAGGGCATATTTGGAAATTATATTGATTGTGGGGTTTGGGAGGGTGAAGAAATTTCTAGCTAAAGTTATTTGACTGAACATTCCCTTTAAGGTTGGACATGGTCTATAAACTTGGCTTTGACTAGCTTTCACAACATTGCAGAGGGATCAGATAGATTGTCACATTGGGCTGCAATTGGTAGATCAGATTCAATGTTGGAAATATAAGGTGATGCATTCTGGACTAAACATCCTTGAGCTGCTTATATGAAAATGGCTCTGTGTAAGTGAATCCTTTGGAAAAGGATCTGGAGTTTGGTGAATAACAATAGCAGTGCCAGGCAGCAACAGCAAGATATCAGGGTTATTCATAAAAGTTCTTATCGTATAAAATGGTGCTAATTTTGCCCCAACCAATCAGATGTTAGCTTTTAATGTTAAATAAGATCTGATTGGTTGGGGCAAAATTAGCACCATTTAAACGATAAGAAATTTATTGAATAACCCTGTATGTCTTGTATAAAGAGGGTATGGAATCAAGGGAGAACCATTTTATTCTCCCTCTTTACAAACATTCCTCATTTGGAATATGCAGTGCAATTCTGGATCCTGTGTACAAAAAGGCATCTTGTAAATAGAAAGGGCTCAGAGAAGGGCAACTAAAATAATAAAGGATTGGGGAAACTTGAATATGAAGGCTGATTGCATAAGTTAAAAAATGTACACTAGAGAAAAGTCACTTGTGTGGGGGGATATGATTACTGTGTAAAATACATTAACGGGCCATACAATAAACTATCTGGGCATTGTTCACCAATAGAGTATGTCAGAGGACACACCCTTTAGACTTGAAGAAAAAAAGTTAAGTCAAGTTCAGAAAAAGTTTTTCACGTAAGAACAGTAAAGCTATGGAACTGTCTTTCATGGACATGGTGATGGCAGGTTCATTGGATAGTTAAAAAAAAAGCTGGATGAGTTTCCAAAAACAAGGAATGTTGCAGGTTACCGGTTTTGATACATAAAGTAGAGTGATCCACGGATATTTCTGATTGCCACTTGGAGTTCATAATTAGTGTTGTTTTTTTTTTTGCCATCCTCTGGATCAACAGTTTAGGCAGGAAATGAGGGTATTGCTGATTAGGTTGGACTGGATGTATGTATGTTATTTAACCTCAAATACTATACTAAATATCCATGTCCTTTTATTCTGCAATCAGTGTGTTTCACTATATGCAAATCACTTATCTGTGTGCTACTTTATTTAGATCCTCAATGCACTCTCACATCTCCCCATATAGTCATCACAGGAGCGAAGGAATGTAAGCAGTGCCAGGTTGCAAAAGTTTTAACACCCCAATAGAATAAGTGTTAAGTTCATGGTAAATATAGCACAAAACCTTTTACTTATTGCATCGGGTGCACTATTTCCAAAGAATACAGAAAATGGCACATGCCCTGTAAAAATAAGTGTTTATTTATGCTAATCCGATTGGTTCATTGGTAGCGTGGGGTTTGCACTTATTTTCCCGTTAGCACTAGATTTATATCTCCATGGAAATGTCATCCCTGCTACATGCTTAAAGGAGAACTAAACCCAAAATACAAAGGCAACGCCAAAGATCTATAACTGTCACTTAGTAAAACCATTGTCTCTCACCTCTGAATTCTCCTCTTAGTGTAGAAATCAATTATAGAACATTTCGAGTAATGGCAATCTATTATGTCATGGCTGGCTTTAGTGTTGCCTCTTCCTGGTGGTCCAGGTACCAAAACTCCTTCTGCACATGCTAACTAGCTACCTTGTGTTTGTTTCCAACTCCCCTTATGCTAAGGCTGTATGTAAAAGTTGAACTCAGAGTCCCACCTGCAAGTGTTCTCCCAGCCAATTATCAGAGATAGCAGTGAATATTATTAGCAGATTTTCCTGGTCAAACAGAGTGGTCGTAAGGTGTTAACCCTTTTCATATATATTTAGGAAGCAACTTGTTAACCCTTTATATTTGTGAGCATTTCTGCAAGAGGACTGTCAGGCTCAGTACCCAGAGTTAAAGTCATTATAGCAATAATGCACGATCATGCTTCGCTTCCGTGCATGGGTGTTGCGCTTCACAACTTGGACCGCAGAGCGCTGCAATACAGACCAAAAATGGCAATCGCATGCACGTGTCAGCACACTGAAACGATCACATGTAGTGGAGCCGGTCCCATAGTCTATTACATGCCTGCAGTCCCACTAGCACAATCGGATCGCAGTAGCCCTAAGAGTTTGAGTCTTAAAGGGAAAGGTGGCAACCCCAGTAGAATTGAACTGACCATTTACAAGGTAAAAGCAAAACAGCTCAGAGCTGCAGGTGCAGCATATTGACTTGAACATGTCTTAGCACAGCTCTGTGCAATGCATTTTACAGGCCACCTTTGTCTTTAAGACCCAAACACATATTAAATCTACATGTCGCAGTGCTTAGTACCATTGCATTAAATAAAAACTGTATCAGCCTGCATCATGCTTCTAAAGAAAATACTAACAACCTTTTTTGTGTAAATATTATCAGGCCTATGTAAAAAATGTTCTTAAAATCTGATTGGTGGGGGCAAAATTTGCACGATAAGAACTTTTAATACATAGGCCTGTATATGTGTTTGGGTTTTAAAGGCAAAGGTGGGAACCTAAAGCAAAGGTGGGAACCCTAGTGGAAGGGATTTTGTTTTTGCAAAACATCCCACGGGCAGCCACCTGCTGCATTAATATGACATGTTTGAATCCCTCTAACGTACCCCTTTAATGTAATTCCCTCCAATAATTCCTCTTAATATGTACATTTATAGAAACAATATAGTACAGAGCTGCAAGTGGCATACCCTCCAAAATTCCCCTTTAAATTGTACACTTATAGAACATGGTGCAGTGCTGCAGTGGATAAAATAATGACTCTGATCTTAGCACAGCTCTGTGCAATGCATTTCTCTGTGTAATGCATTTCTTAGTTAGCCTGTACTACAGGTTGTTGTTTTTATACAGACAGCTGATAGAAAACACACTTTTCCTACCCTCCAACATTCCCTTTAATAAGGTACACTGATGAGAAATGCATTGCACAGAGCCTTGCTAAAATCAGATTCATTCACTATCCTCCCCCTACAGTTCTGCACCATGTGGTTCCTATAAAACACACTCTTCCTACCCTCCAGCATTCCCTTTTAATAAGGTACACTGAAGAGAAATGCATTGCACAGAGCTGTGCTAAGTTCAGGTTCACTTCACTATCCTCCCTACAGTTATGCCACACATGGTTTCTATAAAAAAAACACTCTTCCTACCCTCCAGCATTCCATTTTAAGAAGGTACATGAAGAGAAAGCATTGACAGAGCTGTGAAGATCAGGTCTCTCATCCTCCCCCTACAGTTATCCTCCATGTGGTTTCTATAAAAACGCACTCCTACTACCATACCAACATTCCCCTTTAAGAATGTACACTGATAAGAAATGCATTTCACAGAGCTGTGCTAAGATAGGTTCACTTCACTATCCTACCCTACAGTATCCTCCATGTGGTTCCTATAAAAACACTCTTCCTACCCTCCAGCATTCCATTTTAAGAAGGTACACTGAAGAGAAATGCATGCACAGAGTGTGCTAAGATCAGGTTCACTATCCTCCCCCTACAGTTATCCTCCATGTGGTTTCTATAAAAACGCACTCCTACTACCATACCAACATTCCCCTTAAGAGTACACTGATGAGAAATGCATTGCACAGAGCTGTGCTAAGATCAGGGTCACTCACTATCCTCCACTACAGTTCTGAAAAGGAAACTCATATCATACTAACAGAGAGTTTCTTTTCCTGGCCATTCCCTCAGGCAGCACTTATGGGTTAACTTCCCCTATCAGCTGGACAGAAGAAAACAGACACTCCCAGCTTAAATAGCTCCCACTCCCCTTTTACCAGTGGTCAAGTTTACAAACATAAAGAAAATACATGGGGGGGAAATTGCTGCCTGAGGGAATGGCCAGGAAAAGAAACTCTCGGTAAGTATGATATGAGTTTCCTTTCCTGGCCATTCTCAGGCAGCACTAATGGGTTAGTACCCAAGCAATTAAAATGGGAGGGAAGAAATAAGAGAAAATCAATCAAATTCTGAGTAACGAAAAAATATATATTTAATTTGTGGCTCTGGTCACTGTCTGTAACTGGAGGCCATCCTCAAATCTAATTTGTAGTGTCTAGGATGTGGATGAGGAGGACCAATTTGCAGCTCTGCACAATTCGTCTGTCGTTACCCTCTGCTGCCGCCCAAGATGCTGCTTGCCCTCTCGTGTAGAGTGTGCATGAATTCCTTGAGGAGGTGCCATATCTTGAACCATATATGCTCTTTGTATAGCTTTTACAATCCAATTCCTCAAGGTTACTGTTGTGGCTGGTTCACCTTCTTCTGAACCAGTTGGTAAAACAAATAGTCTCTGAGATTTTCTGATCTCAGCTGTCTTTAGCAATAGTTTGAAATGCATCTTCCTACATCTAAATAAGCCATCTGAAAATCCTTTCCATATCAGCTTGGCTTACTTTAGGTAGGATAATTGGTTGATTCAGATGATATCTGGAATATCTTTTTATTCAATTAGATCAACTGGACTTGAAGTTTAGTTCTTAAAGACGTTTCGCTAGTCATCCGACTGGCTTTCTCAATTCAGAATGACTTGTACAAGAATCTGTCGCAATTATTGTACCCTGAAAAATCCCAATTAGCATATCACAGCCAAGTGTTAAGGGCGTGATTGGATGTAGCTAAGAGGTGTTATAGGAACGCCAGAGTAAGGTATCAAAACAGTCACTCTGGGGTTCCTATAAACCTCTTAGCCATATCCAATCGCGGTTCCTTAAATAGCGATTTAGCCAGGGTAGCCGATATGGTGATATATGCACTTTAATTGTGCTCAAACTCAAGTCTTATCCAGACCCTCCTGTAAGAATTCTAGGAGATGGGGATTATGAAACTTACTGGATCATAGAGTGTTGTATCATCCATTTTGAAAAATACTCCATATTTTGGCATATCTGTTTGAAGTCGCATTTCCTTGCTGAAATAAAGTTGAGATGACCTCATCTGAACAACCTTGACTGGCTAACCTAGACCTGTCAATTTCCAGGCTGCTAAGTTCCATGCTCCTGGATTCGGATGGGTTTGAGTCCCTGAGACAGAAGGTCTCTTTGGGAGGTCCCAAGGTGTGTTACTGCAAACTGGGTTTCGGGACTAGGCACTCCTTTGTGGCTACTAACCAATGTCTTCTAAGGTGCTCCCTTCTCAGGTCCTCTACCATGGACCTACTGCTATAGCACAAGCAAAAAAGTCACTTTATTCAATTCCATCAACACAACATTTCAGGGACCACAATGTCCCTTTCATCAGTCCCTTTTCCCCAAGGTTGTTAACCTCCTCAACAAAGGATACCAGGGACGCCTCGGCCAATCTGGTATTATTGCAATTATTTCAACTTTGGATAAGAGAATTTTCATTATCGATCTACGTTCTCTGCTTGAGGGCTGTAAACTCTCTACAAGAACTCCTGGTCTTCCTGTTCTGGGCAGTAGCCATGAGATCTATCTTGGCTCCCAATCGAGAGGTCAGCATCCTGAATATCTGAGGATTCAGGCTCCATTCTGTGTTGTCTATCAGGTCTCTCGATAGACTGTCTGCCAGATAATTCTCCCTGCCAGGAATATATAGGGCTATTATCCCTGTTAGGTTCTACTTGGCAAATTCCATGATTGGCTCCAATTCCCTCAACATCCTAGGCTCTTGTTCCTCCCTGTTTCTTTACATATATTGCTGCGCCTGATGTCCGTTTGAATACAATCGACTGACCTCGAATTTCTGATGAAAGGCTAAGAGGGCTAGATGGATTGCTCTCCCCCGAAAGGGAGATTGGAGAGGTCCCTCTCCCAACGACCCTGCACCAGAGCATCCTGCATGAGGGCTCCCCAGCCCTGGCCGACGCATCTGTGAATTTTTCCTGCCAGTCGGGTTCTTGAAGAGGTGTTCCCCTCCTTAATTGGCATGAATCGTCCACCAACATCTGTCTTCTTATGTCCTGAGACAGAAAAATCTCTGGCTCAGACTCTGAGAACTCCCATTCCAATTGTCTAAGAGGAACTTCTGAATTGGCCTCATCTCCCAGGCAGCCCACGGACTAAGCCAATAGAAGATGAAATACTTCCTAAGAAGCTATCTGTATCTTAATAGTTTTGCTTGGTTGACAATCTTCAGAATTCTCTCTGGTGGTAAGTACAGGAGCCCCAAAGATGTATCTATCGTCGCCCCTAGGTAAACTATTCTTTGAGGGTGTAGTGTGTAAGTGACTCTTCGTAGTTGATCAAACAGCCGAATTCTTTCAAGATTTGAAAGAACCTTGTCTCTGCTCCTTTCCAACTCCTTCTTCCCTCTTGCCACTATCAAGAGACGTCCAGATAATGATAGATCTCGATTTGCTGTTCCCGTAGTTTGGCTATCACAACTACTAGTACCTTCGGAATGTTCCGGAGATGTGGATAGGCCGAAGGGCAGGCAAGTAAACTGGTAGTGCTCTTTCCCTACCGTGAACCTTAGGTTTTAAAGATGTTCCTCTGCCACTGGAACATGAAGGTACGTGTCTGTAAGATTATAGAGCAGAGGCAGTCCCCTGGTTGTATGGCCGGTTTTATGAACTGCAATTTTTTCCATCTTGAATGGGCGAACTTTTATAAATTTGTTCAATTTCGAAGATCCAGATTGGACGGAACTCCCCCGAAGCCTTTCTCACTAAGAATAAGGGAGAGTAAAATCCTAGACCTTTCTGCCGCATCGGCACTCTCCTTATCGCTTTCTTTTTAGGAGTTTCTCTACATAATCATCAACGCCTCCCTTTTCTCCAAGTTTTCTGGAATTGAGGTTCTGATGAAGTGGTCTCGGTTGGCTTGATCAAAATTCTATTCTGTATCCTCGGGCTACCACCATCTTCACCAAAAGATCCTGATATATTCTTGCCATACCCGAAAACATTAATAATCTGGCGCCAACCTAAGAAGTATGGGCAGGCTGACCTTCATAAGTTTTTATTCATCTTTGGGAACCTAGGTCCTCCAGGTCTTTTGGCCACGAAAAAGGTTAACTTGGACAGATTTCCATGTTGCTGATTTGGAAAATTCTCTTTCAGGTCTGTAACCCTGACTTCCTCTCTTCCGTGGTAAGAAACCTTCCTGCTGTCTTCTCTGGTTCTCACGAAATCGCTTGTTTCCTTGAGGTAGGAGGCTACTTTTCCCTCCGGTAGACTTAGAAATCTATCTTCTAAGGTCCTACCAATAATTTTCTACCCTCGAAAGGAAGCTTGCACAATGTGGCCTTAACCAGAGTGTTAAGTTTCTTCAGCCACTGACAAAGCCATCTGCGGGCTTGTAATTAACTATGTTAGCCGAGGTTTCCAGACCGAAATCTGAAGCTAATCAAACTTTTTTTATGATGCTATGATGTCCTTCCTATCAACCCCCTGCTTTAGGTTCTTCTCGAACTTGTCCAACCATAAGATAGGCTTTTGCTTATTGATACCAGCTACTGCAGCTTTGCATCCTGCACCTGTGGTAATGAAGGCTTTCTTGGCCTCGACTCTATCTTCCATCCAGGGGTGTCGCAGAGCCGAGATGTCGTCAATGGACAAGGTAGTAAGCTAGAAATTCCTGCTACTGGGGCGTCTACAGTAGGAGATCTATCCCAGGCTTCCATTTATCCGCAGGGAAGGGGTACAATCTCTCGAATTTCTTTTCTACAGGCATTCGTCTAGGAAATTCCATCCATTCCACTTTAATCATCGCTTCTATCTCCTCATGAATGGGAAATATATTTCTTTTTCCTAGGAAATAAAGCAGAGGTAGTTGGTTGTCCTGTCTTGAATCACCAAAGTCTCTCTCACTGATTTGATAAGAGAATCAATAAGATAAGAGCATCCAACATGTCTCCTCTTGTCAGGTGTATCCGCTGAGGCTACATTAAATCTTCAGCTGCTTCAGTATCATGTTGCTCCGTTGAAGTAGAAGGACCAAGCTGAGGTTGAGGCACTACATCCTAGCCCTGAGCAAACCGCCTGAGTAATCCATTGCAGGATATCTCCCTGCTCTTAGGTGGTGTAGGCTTCCTGGCTTTTGATTTAGCTGAAGTTGTTAAACGATCTTACTCCAACATTTCCTCTATGCAATACTTGCACCACCGTCTTCCCTCTACAGCATGGTTCTCACATCCTCTACAAACACGCCTCTTATCTGACTTCGCTCTCTCCTAGAGCTTCCCCCAGAACGAGAACTCTGGTACAAAACAAAAGAACAGAGACAATAATAGAAATCCTCGTTGCACTCCTGCAGCTGTAGAAGCTTCATCTACCACCTCCCCTCTGAAGCATGCTCCATGGCGGCCGACACAAAACAGCTAGGGTAAAGATCCCTGGTAACAGTTTACAGGCGTTACTAGGCAATCCAGCACAGTCTGCATCGTCAGTTTCCAGATTACGCGTGTGTACGTCCACTTTGTAATCCTGTACAGTCTGCAGCGTCCAATTTAAAATTTTCGGAAGTACCCCGCTCGCGGAGCTAATGGATCCAAATGCTGCCGGCAAGAGGGGTCTTGAAGGTGTTACTCCGGCTGAAACGGCGCTGACTTCTCCTTCCAGCATAGACAGAAGAAAACAGACTACTGGTAAGAGGGGGTGGGGAGATATTTAAAGTGGGAGTGTCTGTTTTCTTCTGTCCAGCTGATAGGGGAAGTAGTAGTGCGCTGAGAATGGCCAGGAAACATGTGGTTTCTATAACTCTTCCTACCTCCAACATTCCCCTTTAAGAAGCTACACTTTCCAATAATATGCTGCAGCTGACAAGGAGAGCTGGAGACCTTCACAGTACGGGCCATATTTATAAAGGTGTGGTATCACCTCTTTAGCAATTGTTATGGTAATCATTAATTTATGATCGCTATTGGTAATCTTGTAAATGTAGGATAGCAAACATAAATCTACGACCCCCCTTAGAATATCATTACGGTAGTTTGCAGCATGTATACTACTGCCATGATCGTACAGTAACAAAAACCTGTGGTATCGCAAGTTTTAAATATGGCCCTCCAAAAGTTAAACAGTACATTACAGGTAAAACATACAAAGACACAGGTCTGTAACTGTGAATAGTGCAGGTTTATTGCAAACATGTTGCTAAATGTTTCTGACCCAAATGTCCTCCTCCCGTGCATGAGTGGGTCTGAAACATGTAGCACGCATGTTTTGCAATAAACTTGCAATATTGCAATTTATTGTTTGTATATCGGATTTGGTGGAGTGAAAGCCGTAGGTGAGACAACATTATTTCCCACTAGATACCCAGACCCATATACATCACATTACAACATGCTACTAGGAAAGGGTTAATCAGCTGCACCACCAATTTGAATATGATGATTTATATATTCATACATCATAGGGGTTAAAGGGCATGTCCACCCCCAAAACTATAATCCCCCCAACTACTGGCCCCCCCCACATGTAGTGTAGTTTAATCCTTACCTCACATCCCAGCTCCATAGGGTTCTCCTGTAAACCCCCCCCAAAGTCTCAAAACTAACCACCAGGAGGATAGCAGGTCTCTGCCTGCTATCTAGCCTCCGGTAGATATTTGCCATGCGCACTGCAGCCCTTCTCCCCTCCCTCCCCCCCTCTCCCTCCCTCCCTCCCGTTCTACTATCCCTCCCCCTAGCGTTAAACCCCCTTAATATTCTGCTCCCCCATGTCCCCCAGCCCCAACCGCATGTTTCTTTTTTAAAAAAGCTCCCCAAACTCTTACTTACCTCCGCTTCCTCTGCGCACTGAAGACCGGCAGCCGCGTCCGTGATTGGCTGCCGTCAGCCAATCACAGACGGACTGCCGGTCCCGCCCCTCTGCTTGCATTCTCGCAAGCAGAGGGCGGCAGTGCGGCGGAGGATCGAGGGGAGGTAAGTAAGAGTTTGGGGAGCTTTTGGAAAAAAAGAAACATGCGGTTGGGGCTGGGGGACATGGGGGAGCAGAATATTAAAAAGACATTAGGGGTGGACATGCCCTTTAAGAGGTGGGAGTGGAAATCACACAGTGCTGAAAATGTAATCAAGGTAAAAGTACTGGCAGGGAAGGGAAAATGTCAGCTTCAGATTTGGGGAACAAACAGAACCTAAAATGAGCTCACAGAGGTAAAGAAAGGCCCCTGAGTGGAATCTTCCATGCTGGGAAGGATGTTGAGGCAAGTACTTCTAACCTAAACTTTGATTTTTTGGGGTTTAGTTCCTTTACAATTAGCAGATATTTTGGGGTTTAGTTCTCCTTTAACAATTATCCAGATATTTCACACCAAGTGGTAGTGTCAACAGGAACAGTAGAGGGCAGCATGTACAATTAAAAAAACATTTTAAAAATGATTAATCCAAATGTTGCAGGTAATATTTAATTATGTTAACATATAAAAAGCTTTCATTTAGATGACCGGGTGTCTAGGGTGTAGACAATTCTACTAAAGCAAACATATCTCAATTTACTTGTAGTGTGGATAGCACTTAATAAACTTTCCTAAAACAGCCAAAAGTCTGTTAAACAATTGGTAATGGAAAGGTAGCTATAGTAGTTAATGACTTGAAGGTGTAATGTTTCAAAAATATCATACAGTTTATGCTCAGCCTGCCAACCATCCAGCTTTTCATGGCACAGCCCAGTTTACAGGAATGTCCTATTGTCCCATATTATAAATTCCTATCCATAATTGGGCATTGCTTGGGATGGCCATGGGAAGCCCACGTTGGAGGGTATGGTATACCTATATATCATAGTTTGCTAAATCTTTATTTCTAAAACTATATTTGCTTAAACATATTGTTTTTTTTTTTTCTAATTGCATTAGTATATTATTTAAAAGCTGACATTTTGAATTTGCAGCAAAATTGTATAAATAAAATTCTGTGTGAAATCACCACCACTGTCCTTAATCTATGTCTTCAAATGTGCTGTGGGGTTGCTGCTGTGCCAAGACAGAGAAAGAAGTGGGCTGCTAAATCTTGAAAGTGTATATATTTTTGACTGTAGAACTTTGTTTTTATTTTACTTGTTTTGTTTTTATAAAGGGAAATTAAACCTTTCCATACCACCACCCCTATCCCCTTTATCATTAGTACCCAGGGTGAGGACCTAAGCCACGGGGTCCTCCCTGCAATGTTGCTTTGTGAAGCCACTTCGAGGCTTCCCTACCATAATCACAGACTATAGCAGGGCTGATCAATAGGAAGACACGCTCTTGCAGAGCATGCCTTCCCTGGCTTAAATACTGGAAAGTGGATGGGTAGCAAAAAGGTAAGCCCCGGGGTGAGACCTATTGGTTTAGGTCCTCACCATGGTAATTATCACTGGGAGAGGGGGACAAATTAGCACACACACAAGCTATAGAAAGACAGAAGGTGCTAGACACACACCACACTTGCCCATAATACAAAAAAACTATGACAAACCAGACACTCCAAGTAGGAAATAAATTTTAAAACAAAAGTTTTCTGTATTCTTGACCTATATAAACAGAACTGGCCTTGTCTAAAAAGTTATGGAGCTCCTTGCTATCATATTAGTTAGTAAGGGGTACAATCCCTATATAGCAGAATACATTTCATTATCGCATTGATTAATAAAATATATGTTGGGAAAGTATGCAATATTGTATAGACTAGGTATATAGCAGTACAATGAGCAATCCGTACTAAATAGTGCCAAAGTCCAAAGAAGGTCGTTTTTTTATGCCAACAAACAGATAGGGAGCAGTGTTGGACACGAACTCACAGTAGCAGTTCATTAATATTAATTTTAACTCTGTCACAGAAGTTCTACAAAGCCTTTTTATATATCTAGATGATAGATTGCACATGTATAACTATCCCCCTATCATCCGTCTCTTAGCAAAGACCCACAGATGTTTATACAAGAGTCCAAAGCTAATGATGTTGGCAGTCGGATAGGGTGAAAATAAATCAATAAGTCTCAGTCATACACTGGCACTGATATTGAAGTGGTCTCAGCTTGTTACACATGTGAGATGCAGCATGAATGGGCATGCTGGACACATAATACGAACGATGCCTGACCAATTGGCAAACCAACTATGATTATTGTCCAGTACAACCGATCAACTCATTTGTTGATGGGTCGTGTGGGGACATCGTGCACGTATACCATTAGTTTAATACCTACATCAAAGTCTCCCTAATGGCTTTGTGCAATTGATGAGAGAGAGATTATTCTGTTTTCAAGCATCAATAGACAATCTGGTGATCTCTAGGGCAGTCTTTCAGGTTTGTTATATATTGAAAATAGCATAACCTTTCTTAAATGATCTCTTTAAACTGCTGACTCTCATCACTCTCTTCTTAGCTTTCTCACACGCCCAAGGCAATGGTTCTCAGCCAGCTTCACTTTTTACAGCCAACTTCCCCCACAAAATTAAAATACAAAATTTATAAAGAATGTTATCACTAATAGCCCCCTCACTAATGCAATCTATCTTAACAAAGTTAAATGAACGGCTGCATTAATTACATAAGAAAATGGCAGCATCTTGGCCCTAAACAGCTCCATGCCACTGTCCAAGGTCATTGATTAACTTTGGCAGGTACCCCTGGGATTAAATATAGGCAACAGGGCTAATGTTGTTACATTTACACTGGAATTCCTTCATAAAATATTGTACAATATAAACAATAAACAAGGACTTGTATGTATAGCTAGATTAGATAGATAGATGGATAGATGATAGATAGATAGATAGATAGATAGATAGATAGATAGATAGATAGATAGATAGAAGATAATTATACCAAGATGTGTGCACTCAGCCTTCCAATAGATTCCAAATGCCATTTTAGGATGCCCAGGTGCTTGTGCTAGACTGATAATACCAAACCAGGATATATTGCAGAGCACTCTTGGGTCTTAGATAGATAGATAGATAGATAGATAGATAGAGAGAGAGAGAGAGAGAGAGAGAGAGAGAGAGAGAGAGAGAGAGAGAGAGAAAGAGAGAGATACACACAAGTACACCTTGAAGAAAAGTGCACAAGCTTACTCGCTCTATTGAGTTTAAAACCCAATTACATCTTAAAAACCTTCTCATTACCTGACCCAAAAGGAAATTAATTAGGAATGGGATAACATTTTCTTGATTACATACTCACTTTTTTTTTACAGTTCCTTAATTTGGCAAATATACAACTCATTAAAGTGAGATTAGATCCCTTACTAGCCAGGAATCTAACTTCTGAGCTCCCTTACCTCTTTCTGTCAAAAAAGTTAGCCTTGGGTACTAGGGGTCAGCTCCAATAATTCACCTTAGCTGAGTGACATCCAGCTAACAGGGAGATTAAATAAAAGTTCTTCAGGGTAATTCAATAAAAGTTCTTATCATTTAAAATGGTGCTAGTTTTGCCACAACCAATCAGATGTTAGCTTTCAAATGTTAAATAAGTTCTGATTGGTTGGGGCACAAAACTAGCACCATTTTAAACGATAGAACGATAAGATCAGGGACAGTTTTTTTGTAAACATATTTAAATGCTCCTATCTCATACAATGATATATCCTTTGCTTTTAATACTAAAAAACAGTTTTTTGCAGTTTATTTCTTAGATAGCTGGATGTAAGAAACAGAATTTTAACATTTCAGTAAAAAATAAAGTAAAAAAACGTTTGGCTATTTAAACCTGTGTTCTCATGTTTATGTCTAATCCCAGAGGAGGACAGAGTCCAATAAAGACTGGGTGGTGCCATAAGCAATTCTGTGATATGGGAGCATATGAATGCAGGTTTGGATTTGAATATTAATTAACTCATCCTTTGTATTCTAGATATAATAATAAAATCTAGACATGCAGCACACACATGTTGGATATTTGTAAATAGGCAAAATGAATGGTAATTGCTCTAACAGAGGATGTTTCTCACAGAAAACAGAATGACACTCATCAGTGAGATAACACTCACATATAGATTTGTTGTACAATTGATCATTGTACTGAATGCATTTCTGTAGGTTTAGCAATATCACAAAGATACCAATCAAAAGTGCATCAGTTCAATAAACTGGTAAACCTTGCAGGACTAGTATACATGTATGATTTTGCCAAGCATGTTCATGCGCGCGGCGAATGCCTGTTGTGGCGTTGTAAGTTATGCAGCCTGGTTTACAATGTGATTACTTCCCAATATGATTACAGGTGATTCCCAACTACCTGATTACAGCGTGATTACTTCCCAATATGATTACAGTGTGATTCCAATATGATTACAGCGTGATTACTTCCCAATATGATCACAGCGTGATTCCCAATATGATTACAGTGTGATTACTTCCCAATATGATTAGAGTGTGATTACTTCCCAATATGATACAGTGTGATTCCCAATATGATTACAGCGTGATTACTCCAATATGATTACAGTGTGATTCCCAATATGATTACAGCGTGATTACTTCCCAATATGATTACAGTGTGATTCCCATATGATTACAGCGTGATTACTTCCCAATATGATTACAGTGTGATTCCCAATATGATTACAGCGTGATTACTTCCCAATATGATCATAGTGTGATTCCCAATATGATTACAGTGTGATACTTGATTAATTCCCAAATGATTACAGTGTGATTAATTCCCAATATGATTACAGTGTGATTAATTCCAATATGATACAGTGTGATTCCCAATATGATTACAGTGTGTTCCCATATGATTACAGCGTGATACTTCCCAATATGATTACAGTGTGATTACTTCCAATATGATTACAGTGTGATTAATTCCCAATATGATTACAGTGTGATTCCCAATATGATTACAGTGTGATCCCAATATGATTACAGCGTGATACTTCCCAATATGATTACAGTGTAATTCCCAATGATAAGTGATTATTCCAATATGATTACAGCGTGATACTTCCAATTGATACAGTGTGATTCCCAATATGATTACAGTGTGATTACTTGATTACTTCCCAATATGATTACAGTGTGATTAATCCCAATATGATTACAGTGTGATAATTCCCAATATGATTACAGTGTGATTCCCAATAGATTACAGTGTGATTCCCAATATGATTACAGCGTGATTACTTCCCAATATGATTACAGTGTGATACTTCCCAATATGATTACAGGTGAACTTCCCATTGATTACAGTGTGTTCCCAATATGATTACAGTGTGATTCCCAATATGATTACAGCGTGTGATTACTTCCCAATATGATTACAGTGTAATTCCCAATATGATACAGCGTGATTACTTCCCAATATGATTACAGCGTGATTACTTCCCAATATGATTACAGTGTGATTCCCAATATGATTCAGGTGATTACTTCCCAATATGATACAGTGTGATTCCCAATATGATTACAGTGTGATTACTTCCCAATATGATTACAGTGTGATTCCCAATATGATTACAGCGTGATTACTTCCCACTATGATTACAGTGTGATTCCCAATATGATACAGTGTGATCACTTTCCAATATGATTACAATGTGATTACTTCCCAATATGATACAGTGTGATTCCAATATGATTACAGCGTGATTACTTCCCAATATGATTACAGTGTGATTCCAATATGATTACAGTGTGATTACTTCCCATATGATACAGTGTGATTCCCAATATGATTACAGCGTGATTACTTCCCACTATGATTACAGTGTGATTCCCAATATGATACAGTGTGATCACTTTCACATATGATTACATGTGATACTTCCCAATATGATTACAGTGTGATTCCCAATATGATTACAGTGTGATTCCCAATATGATTACAGCGTGATTACTTCCCAATATGATTACAGTGTGATTCCCAATATGATTACAGCGTGATTACTTCCCAATATGATTACAGCGTGATTCCCAGTATGATTACAGTGTGATAAGTTCCAAATATAATTACAGTGTGATTCCCAATATGATTACAGCGTGATTACTTCCCAATATGATTACAGTGTGATTCCCAATATGATTACAGTGTGATTACTTCCCAATATGATTACAGTGTGATTCCCAATATGATTACAGCGTGATTACTTCCCACTATGATTACAGTGTGATTCCCAATATGAATACAGC
Organism: Hymenochirus boettgeri; assembly: GCA_019447015.1. NCBI lineage: Eukaryota > Metazoa > Chordata > Amphibia > Anura > Pipidae > Hymenochirus > Hymenochirus boettgeri. Next base: position 268,084,678 of record CM033470.1, on the reverse strand, counting down.
GTGATTACTTCCCAATATGATCACAGTGTGATTCCCAATATGATTACAGTGTGATCACTTTCCAATATGATTACAGTGTGATTAATTCCCAATATGATTACAGTGTGATTCCCAATATGATTACAGGTGATTCCCAATTGATTACAGCGTGATTACTTCCAATATGATTACAATGTGATTACTTCCCAATATGATTACAGTGTGATTCCCAATATGATTACAGTGTGATTCCCAATATGATTACAGCGTGATTACTTCCCAATATGATTACAGTGTGATTCCCAATTGATTACAGCGTGATTATTCCCAATATGATTACAGCGTGATTACTTCCCAATATAATTACAGTGTGATTCCCAGTATGATTACAGTGTGATTACTTCCCAATATAATTACAGTGTGATTACTTTCCAATATGATTAGTGTGATTACTTCCAAATATGATTACACTGTGATTACTTCCCAATATGATTACAGTGTGATTACTTTCCAATATGATTACAGTGTGATCATATGGGAAGCTTTGATCAACAAGTTATTTAAATGAAAGCAAGACAGGGGGAAAGATGAGCAGCTTCTAATTTTATACAATTAAACAAGGTAAGGTGAGGGTTCCATTTTTCGTTTAGTTCTTCTAACTTCTCAGAATGACTTTTTTTTAAAAAAACTAGCTGAAATAGTGCAAATTCAGCGTGCACCATAGCTGAGGCTGCAATCTTAAGCCCTTGATCACTACCACCATCTTAATAACAACAGACGACACATGGGGTTAGAAAATAAAATGTGTTGTAATCACCATACTAAAAGACATAAATTCATGTAGTCCAACCTTATATCTTATTCTTAACCCTCCCTAACAGCTGATCCAGAGGAAGGTAAAAAAAAAAAAAAAAGGTTAAAAAAAGGGAGGAAAAGTCCTTCCTAACTCCAAATGGCACATCGTAAAATATCCCTAGATCTACCAGAACTACAGTATAGTATTAATACCAGTAATTCTCAATATTATAAGTATCCCTGTACCAACCAGAACTACAGTATATGTATCAATACCAGTAATTCTCAATATTATATAGTATCCCTGTACCAACCAGAACTACAGTATATGTATTAATACCAGTAATCCTCAATATTATATGTATCCCTGTACCAACCAGAACTACAGTATATGTATCAATACCAGTAATTCTCAATATATATAGTATCCCGTACCAACCAGAACTACAGTATTGTATCAATACCAGTAATTCTCAATATATATAGTATCCCTGTACCAACCAGAACTACAGTAAATGTATAATACCAGTAATTCTCAATATTATATAGTATCCAATTTACCAACCAGAACTACAGTATATGTATTAATACCAGTAATTCTCAATATTATATAGTATCCCTGTACCAACCAGAACTACAGTATATGTATAATACCAGTAATTCTCAATATTATATAGTATCCCTGTACCAACCCGAACTACAGTATATGTATTAATACCAGTAATTCTCAATATTTTTTAGTTTTAGAAACTTATCTACCCCACTTTTAAGCTATTCAACAAACTGGCCATTACCACAACTGCTGGAAGACATTTCCACAGTTTCACCGTTCTCTCTGTAAAGAAACGATTAGTAGACCGTGCACTATAAAGTTTATTGTATGGCCCATTAATATATTTGTATATAGTGATGATCATGTCCCTGCACAATCGCCGCTTCTCTAATGAAAACCGCCCTTACTGGTCTTTGCCTTACTTTGCCCTTTATTTTAGTTGTCCTTCTCTGAACTCTTTCCTTTCTTATATGGGATTCCAAAAATGCTCCACATATCTCTCTCTGCCGTTGGTGCCGCCCCTGACATCATAAGGCACCATACAGGGAACACAGGTCAAAAGTCCATACTGGATCTAAATGGTTACTGGTGATGTGCCTTCCCAGTACGAAAGTGGATGTTACTAGTAATGAATGACGTAAGAGTATGAGGATGTTTCACCTATGTTTAGAGACTTTAGCAAGAATTTGCAATCTTATGTAAAATAGTATGTTTTATTTTTCTCCCTCTTAACATCCCAGACTGCTCTTCCTCTATTGTTCTAAACCGCTGTGGACAACTACATACGCAATGTACCAAAAATCTTCTTAAAATTCAAATCATCTAATGCAATACATTCATGTAAATGTCTACACAAAGAATGCTGTTCTTTGAAGTGGGAAATCGTTGTATAATGAAAGTCTTGCTCTTATCCAGGTGTGTCCCAAGAGAGAAATGCACTAGCTGTGTTTAGTGGTTGGTACCACAGAGAAATGCAGAAGGTATTTTGTTGACTTAAACAGTGATTTTAATGTTTCACTTGGCCTTACTTTTAATCCCATAATAAGCTGCACAGGTGTACAGTAATGGTACTTACAATCATCAGAGAGAAGTATTGTGATTAGTTTTCAGCCACATGCTTTAGCATAAAAGAAAACAAATATATATTTATAACTCACATCAAAAGCAAATTGGCCAGAGAAGTCATAATGCCACATGAGTGCATCAGGCTCAATGTGTTCCTCACAGCCTCTGGACTAAGAACGCTCTCCTGTATAGGGCAAATCCCCCCATTTGCTAGAGTGGCAGCTATCACACTGCCTGATTCGCAGGTCACCTCAATGGAACACAATAGACGGGGAATTGAAATACATTGGTTAAGCTCATGCTCATCTAGGGTACATAAACATATAAATGGATGGAGAAGAATCAAATAGAAATGATGGAGCTCATGCAACAAAAGGTGCAAGGTTCATTGTTACCAACCAATCAGACTTTTACCTTTACTGGTTACTACACTTATGCTAGGTACACAAAGAGATTTTTCAGGCCAACCGATCGTAATAACGAAATATCGCTCGGCCAGCTTAAAATATTGACCACTGTGTACCTACCTAATTAAATAACATCTGATTGGTTGTTTCAGATGAATAGCACTGGCAAACATTATTGCATCAGCACCTATGTTTTCAAATGTGTAGGATTGGTTTACAGATTCACATTATCTGTAGTACTTACTTGGAAATAACAATGGCGGCCTTACTCCTTCATTTCTCTATGGAACAAATTAGGCTGGGACACGTGGACAAATTTTAGTCCCAACCAACCAGTCACCACTAGCGAGTAGCGGGACGAATACTGCCGCACTATCGGAAGTAATTTACCGACATGTCCAATACCCAATCATCTGATCTGGGCGAACGGGCACATCAACAGCGGTCGCTGGTGCCTGGCGGAAACCAAAAAAACCACAGATTTTTCGGCCCGACCAACCGTACAAGGAAATATCAGTTGCTGGGCCGAAAAATCTGCTTGTGTGTACCCCCAGCCTTAGGTTGCTTTCACACTATACATTTTGCATTTTAGTTTCATTGAAGTCAGTCCCTTTAATGACAATGGACATGAAATTGATGGGTATGTCACTGTTATATTAAGGAAATACTGTTTGGGGGAAGTAATGAAGTGAGAGCCGCTTTATTAAAAATTCTTTGTAACCCTTTGATTTTGCAAACCACAAAATGTTGTGTGCAACAATCAAAACTCCAAGGGGGAGATTTACCAGGGTGGCAATCGCTTCAGGTAAATTCCCCCCCCGCACAAATTAAATATCAAGGTTGTGTGCGTGAGTTTAATGGCAGCTGCCATTCTATCTAGTTCTATTAGCATAGAACTGCGATATTAAGTCACTAGCGCCGGTTGTGGTGTCTTGTTAAACCTGCACATACATATTAAATCGGTTAGTCTGACTTTGACTCTGGAAAACAGAATCATTTCTCTCTATAAATTTCACATATCTTCATATATTTCAACCCAAAATATATATATTGCCTGTATATAAGGAAAAGGTTATAATTACCTGAAAATAAAGGTCCAGTGCAGCCATCATGTCAGATCCTGGTGGAAAGCACTAGAAAAGCAATATAAAACTAAGGGAAATCTTATGATAAGAAAATAAAAACAGTGAGTATGTAAGACAGAAAGAAATGTGTCGGTGCAAGTATAATGTACCTTCTTCTCCTTTAGGTAAACCCAATGGCATAATTCCGATCTCTGTCTTCCTTCTCTGAATGTAACCTGAAGAAAATGCAAATATGTTACACAATGCAAAGTTTCTGCTTTTATGCAGCTAACGCAGAATTGAAGGCATTTTGTTCTTCCAAGTTCCACCCTTTTCCAATATGGATAGGCCCTAAAATAAAGTCTGTCCTCTTGGATCTCTGTTTATTAGTTATGGGGATAGTGTCCCCTATATTTGCTGCTCTTGAGTTAGGGTATAGCCCACAGATGATATTTAATACATCATTCTACAACCCTATTGGCAAATTGCAAAGGGGTGCAAATAGATATCGGTGTACCGATTTAGGAATTTCCTTGTTAGCCCTACACAATGCAGCTATTACTCAGTGACAGTGGTCAGTCAGGGCTAGGCCCAACTAGTGCGCTTTTAAGCACGATCGATTGCGCTTTTAAAGAGCACCTAATGTAATGTTCCCAATTGGACTGGCCTGCAGGTGGCCATTTGCGATGTGATCCATTGACCAGAATGCATGTGATCACCATTTTTGTGCGATTCGCATGCGCTCCGATCCCGGAAGAGAGCAGCCACCAACGCCTGCATTCAGTGTGCCTCAGCCTCAGTCAGAATACAAAATCTAATTCATAGTGACTTTGCATGTGTGTTACTTTGTAATTAGCTCATCCCTGACACATGCATGGAAAATCTTTGGCGACCAAGAAGTCTCAGATGTCCGGATAACTTTATAATCCCTTTGTGATTTTCTATGTATCTATTTATATGTTTATTCTCTCATGAAAACCTTGTCAGTTTGCGAACAAATGTGTCTTGATAAAAGATTGTATGGTAAGTATGGTAAGTGTGCTTGCCAGGTTAAAAAAAATATTTAGAAAAATTGTCAAAACTTAAACAACATCTGCTTTATACAATAAAAGGGCAGATAATCTGAGTAGTAGTAGTGTAGTGCAGATCCCTTTCCGCACTTCTAGCAATCTTCTAGGGGCCTGCAAACATTGTTAGCAATGATATGTCTGGAACACAAGGTAAATCCATAAATGCATAGGAACTGAATCAGGGGAATTTAAAATTAAGAAATATTAAATGTATGTATCAAACTCAAACTGTATTAGACATCTCTGCAATTATTAAACATCTCTTACAGTCAATCAACCCTGAATATGTATTATGAGATAGGAAATATTTTTGTCAAAATCATTTTGAGAAACTGGGAATGACTTATTTAGATTTACAACTGTAATGTAATTTTTTAATGCAATTTTTAACAATGCTACTAAGTCCGTTATATGGTTATTAAGGATTCCAAGATTTGTTTTTCTATTACTTCTTAAAGGGCATCTATAGTGGGAAAATGAACTTTTTTTTTCCTTTCCATGTGTTCTATAATTCCCACACAACCCCAGCGTGTCTTCACTTTTTTCAGATTCCTCTCTCTCCTGAGATACACCAGTTAGAAGAATACGTGATTGCATTCCTCTACTCCTACTTGGACTGTCAATCAAATCCCTGGACGTGATCCCCCCTCCTGCTCTGTTATAAACATAGAGAAAACAGCATTAGCGGGGGAGAGAGGTAACTTTCATGGTAGATATAAGGCTGCACTTGACCCCCCTTCTTAATAGCTTTCACTGATTGATGATGGGTCACAAAGTGAGAGATCGTAAACTGTACTGATCTCCTTCTTCCGTGTCTCCAGGACAGCTTGCTTTCTATTGGCCACTGTGCTTGGGTGTGTTTTCAGGATGTTGAACTTTTAACTCCTACTGCACATGAAAAGCTTGTCGGTTAGCCGGCAGGAGTAGAGAGACATGGAGGAGGTAACAGAGGGGGGGGGAAGGGGGAGTGCTGCACACAGATCTGACACCATGGTCAAACAGAGTCACTGACATAGATAGGATTAAGGCAGCACAGAGTTCATGAATTTAACTTTTCAAAGGTGCAATGTGTTTTTTTCACTATAGATGCCCTTTAACTATATTACTAAATTATAAGTATAGGATCCCATTCCTTGTTGTAATATTTTATATTAAATTATTACTTTAAATTTTAAAAATTTAAAAAAGCAATAATACAATGATACAGTAGAGATGGGATCCAGGTCCGACACGGACCCGGATCCGACCCGGAAACCTTGCTTCCGAAATCTGAATGATCTGTCCGAATCCAGATGGATCGTCCAGATTTTGAGCGCATTTTCGAGGATTTTCAAACGTTTGAGGCTATTTGTGAAAATTTTGAAAATGGTCTCGAACATTCGAAAATATGATCAGAAACTCGAAAATGGTCTCCGATCACATTTTAGAGGATTTCGGCCGTTCAAGGCTATTTTCAAAAATTTTCGAAAATAGCCTCAAACGTTCTAAAATCCTCAAAATTTGTTCCATTTTCAGATCTTCGGGATTTTCCAGGATCCAGGAATCCAAAAACGGAACGAAACTAGTTAGTTTCAGCCATCTCTAAGATACAGTATGTGAAAATACAGTAATCCGTTTGCACCAGTAGTAAGAAGGAGTTTGTACTACGAATCCTCCCAGCCTGCATCTGTGCACCAAAAATATCCAGTAAGAACTTACGTTGCATTGTTGAAGCCAAACTATTCATTCCCAGACATTTTTTTCAACATCTGCATTATCTAAATTGGAGAAAAACATCTGGTAAAATGGTTTTAAAAACAGCTGGAAAATAGCTATTTTTATGCCCAAACTTGCGTATTTATGACCACTGCACATCACATAGGATTTTTGTGGAGTGTGTCATTTTCATTTTGGTATAAACAGGTTCTGCTAGACTTAAATTTTCTGTCTGCAATGTATAGTTCCAAGCGTAAAGAATAAACATTGCTCAAGCAAATATGCAAACACCAGAGGCTCACAAAAATGTACACACTAACAAAAAACACCCGTGTTCTAACATGCACACTAAACTTCATTTAAACTGAAGAACTCCAAGTATTAAACTGTCGTTCCTATATAGAGTAAAACTTAATGACAAATGTGGAAGCATCTACTAGAGTAGGTGGGGGGGAGGTTGGATCATTAGGAATAATAAACAATAATGTGGATAATTATTTAGATGTAATACTTACATAGTCAAATTTTTCAGCTTTGTTTGAAGAAGGCTAAAATAATAATAAAATAATTTTACTATCATCAAAAGTTGCAAATCGTATGTTTCCTACATAATTCTATGTAATGTGACTCTATTTGCCAGTAGGTGTTACTGCAGTTAGATCACTTTGATTGGTTCCTGCAGATTAACAGCATGGGCAAACATTTCTTTTATTCCAGGACCCTTGTTATTGAGATTAGCTATACAACAATTTTCATTAAGTAATATGCAGCCAGATGTAATACTTACTCTCCGCGCTCCTCTTCATTCCAGTAATACTTGGATTGAGTTACTGCATCTCAGGAACCCGGCAGGTAAGTAGGCGGAGGGTGACGCCTCTATTTAAAGGTATTCATTTTTGCAATACAATGTAGCTTTTTATTTTTACATCGGGTGCCTGTGTGGTTAATATAAAACAGATCAGGCCCTAGATAAACCCCGCTAACCGATATTACATCAGGAAGCGTGAGTTTACCACACAACAGTGTGTGGGGTATTACATCATCCTGATGATGTTATAAAAAATAAAATAAAGGGGAACTGTGGTCTCCAAACAAGTTAAGTTTAAATGAAAGGCCAGTTTCCTACCTTTAAAACGAGCCATCAACCACTCTCTACTTGCTCCACAGCCCAAGTATACAGAAATGACTGACCAGAAAATATATGGGTGGGAGGCTGACATTGTGACAATTCCTGAGGCTTCTCCTGCACAGTGCCGCCAGCGAGCACAGCCTCAGACTCCTCAGTGTCTGAGGGAGACAGGAAGTCCCTCCTCCTCTCTGGTGTAAGGTTCTGACAGAGAAAGTAAGGTAATCTACAGCCCTTCTCTTTCACTGTGTGAGAAACAGCCTATTCAGGCAGAGTTCTCAATCGCCTGAAAAGTGGTTCCACAGAGTTTTCTATAGGGGAGGGGGGTTACATGGGGCTGTAAGATAATGGGCCATGGGGGGCCTGAAACTGGAGGGATCATGGGATCCATGAGTGGGAGGGACCAGGGGGGGGGCTGCAAAGGGGAGGAGGAGACACAACACAAATTGACTGACAGTTTCAGAGCAGGAAGCAGGAAGTGCAGGTGAGCTGGTGATGCTGCTGCCATATCACACACAAAAATGTAGATATCTTCAAAACTATGCAAAATAAACAATGGAAATAAATTGCAAAAATTCTCAGGGGAGCAATTCCTATCAATTGACCTCAATTTATCTAAAGCATTTTTGGACCACAGTTCCCCTTTAATTTAATTTCTTTCTTTATTTGGTTTGTGAATTTGTACAGCTTAATGAAGCTTAACCATTTTCTTCCACATATTCAACCAAGGGAAAATAAAGGCAACAGTGGAAACCTGAACTTGCGGTTATACACCTATGCATGTGCCTTCTTCCTCTGGGTTAAACAAGACAATACAGGCAAGTTTATGTCTAATTTAATTCCTATCTTATATATGAAACACATTTACAGCTTTCTTTTTCAATTAAGTATATTTTTTGCTTTGTCTATAGTTATTAGTGCATAACAGGCAACAGAGATGTACCGACATGGTCAAACCTTTAAAAATGAACCTTGAATCACATCTCTACGTAAGACTTTTAAAAAGCTGTATTGCTGGGGAGGTTTAGCAATATAACTTCCTGAACACTTGCTGGTTTCAGCAGCTGTACCATGTAGCAAGCTCTGCCTGCATTAATAGGCTCCTCTTTAGATTTTTTTTTTTCTGTCCGGGAGGTACTTCCTGGCTTTCCCTGCATTAAGTGAGCATGCTCTTGCCTGGGGAAAGTGAAAGAGGGGAGGGTCAGGTGATTCACTTTAGCTACGGAAGTTTGAACAATATGCACAATATCAGTTCTCACAAGCAGCAACCAAGAGTTGTGATCCAGGGCTCGTTTAAAGAAAAATTACACAGATAATCATCTGTTCAGGAACTAAAAATTAAATCCACTATTGAAGGGACAATAAAAGAATATGGGGATTTGGAAGCAAATGGTTGTCTTAGGACACTCGTCCATGAGATAACAATAAGCTAAAAGGAAGGGAGTGATTTAAATCTTTTAGAGCCAAGTCCATCAGGATACTTACTTCAACCAATGAGCAGAAAACTATGGCTCCTGCATTCACCATAGGGTTGTGAGGTTACCTGGTAATAGACACAGTTGGTAATGTTTTGTTTTACAGATGCTTTGCACATTAGACCTATATCTGTCTTGCTTTCAGGGGTGTTCCTAGAGTGTTTTGACACCTGAAACAATTTTAAATGACGCCTATTGGCAGACAGGGTCGACACATGAAGCAGGGCATGGCTTCATCAAGGAACATAGATGTGTCTTGTGGAAAAGGGTATGGGGAGCTGACTAACACTGACAGGTGAACTGGAGGTCTGTCTTAACACTGATTGGTGGACTGGTGCGAATGAAAGCGGTATTGTAGGGAGCAGGATTTTTTTAACTGCCGCCTTTTAAGTTGTCCGCAGGGGCGCACCCTGAGCAAAGGTTTCAGTTTGCTTCATGGTAGGGGCACCCTGCTTGCTTTGGTACAGTCATTGGCTCTGGTTAAAAGTGGAAAATAAACCTCAGTTCAACCATTTTGTGCTTTTGACTATTTTCTTCTATTTAAAAAAAATATTCTATCAGCTAAGCAAATATCTTAAACTTTGGATCCAAATGTTTTAAGTGAATGTAATAATAAAATGAATTACTTTACAGAAGCCAAGGCTCTGTTTACCAAAACATCTGTAATATTATTAATTAATGCGAGAGGCCATTAGTCACTCCAATATTGCATATAATATTTTAGGATAAGTAATATTTATGAAGTATAGACACCAGTAAATCATCTAAATTAAAGATGCTATAGCGAGATAATTAGCTGTGTAAACAAAATCCTTCAATGCAAGCGAAAGTGAAAAGCTACACCCAGTACACTAGGGTTTCTTAGGGAAAAAAATCATCTTGCTCTAATGGAAGATAATTAATAATATTAGTGTAATTTACATACTAGTTCCTGTTGTAATAATAGAATGTAGTCCACTTCACTTTTTATTTCACTGGGACATTGAGCTGAAGAGCAGATAGTGAAAGATTTGGCCACATATATGAAGATGTTGCCTGGGATCCCTACATAATATAGGCCAACTGTGTTAAGGACAGCAAGCAGCATTGTGTAAATTCCAATTAAATTAGATATTACATTTTATAAACAAATGTAGATTACACATTATAATTTGTAAAAAAAACCCAAAAAAAAACCTTACCTGCCCTAAACCCCACCCTTAACTTCTCCTTGCCTTGCACGTATAGTACCCAAGGTGAAGACCTAAACCAATATGTCCACACCCCAATGTCCTTTTTAGAACAGCGGAAGTATATAAAGTTTCCTTCACTGCGGTGTGGCCAATAGAAAGATGCAGAGTATGTCTTGTCATTAGCCCATTATGGACTGACTGAAAGAGGTAGAAAGGTCTGGAGCAGCGTATCATGCTATGAAGCACTTATCATAGGCAGTTAAAGTCTCATTTCAACACAAATATTGCCACATTAATTAATGCCAGCATTGTTAAGTTGTGTTAAAAAGTGAGCTGAAAGGTTTGTCCGAATTTCACGTTAAAGCTATGAAACATTTGACAATAACTGTTTATTGCATATGAAATACACTAGCAAATATACGTCACTGTTTGCTATATATACTTTTCAGTACATTGCCATGTGGGTCTCTTAACATGTGTAGAACTTGTGTTAAAGTTTGGCACACAGTTCAGTCTGCGGTCAGTATCAGTAGCAACATGTGACGGCAGAGTGACGTCATAATGAGAGCAGGAACTGGGAATAAGTATTGCGAGAATGACGGTAGTGGTGAGATCTCACGTGCAACTCAGCGAGATTTACGGGCATCTTTTAGCATTTAAAACCAGTTACTAGAGGTTTGTTGAGCCAACGATTAAGTCAGGAGACAAAAAGCGTTTGGCGTCCAAGGACACCCCATACTTGCAGGAAGCCCTCTAATGGTTATTTATCAATTGGTATTCTCTGTATTATACTGATATGGTCCTTCCATGATGCTTAATAAGCACAGATAGGATACACGGCATTAATATCACCATGCAAGTGGTAACCTGCTATACTTATTTATATCACTTATATATTGTATATAGTATTGTGGTAACCTTTGTTTTTATTGATTACTGCACAATAAGGAATTTTATTTATAAGAGTGCCATAGGTTCTGTTTCTTTTGCTGGTCTCATTTCGAAACTGTTTCTCTACTAGAGTGGGGGGGAGAAAACTTGCTAATGCCATATCTGAGGATATCTGTTGTATTCAGTTGAAGACGTTTCACTAGTCATCCAACTAGCTTTCTCCATACAGAATGGTGCCATACAAGTTTGAGGGTTTTCCCCAAAATGATTTACAATATGCTTGTGAAGGTTCTCATTATGAGATGTTTCGCTAGTCATCTGAGGATTCAAAAAACTAAATTTAAGTCCAGTTGATCCAACTGAATAAACAGATATACCATGACCTGGATGAATGAGAACCTTCACAAGATCTTGCCATAGGGGAAAATAAAACTAAATACTAAAAAACAATGACTACAGAACCATTGCCACTCCAAGTAACCCAAACACCAGAGGAGGCCAGTATGAAAAAAAGGTAAACAAACAGCAAATAAACAAATCTTCAGGGAGATTCAATAAAAGTTCTTATCGTTTAAAATGGTGCTAATTTTCCCACCAATCAGATCTTATTTAACAATTGTAAGCTTACAACATTTAAACGATAAGACTTTTATTGAATAACCCTGTCTAATATAAGCATATGTGAAGTTACACTGGTGTTCCATGATCTGTATAAAATAATTTTAGAGAAGATATATACCTAAATTGTGATTTGGTTTTTTTATTGAAAAGCATTAACCATGGGTAGTAAAAAAAAAATATAAAAAAAATCCTGCTCCAATCTAAGCACAGACAGTAAATCCATACTATGTAGTAAAGATGTAACAATTACAGTCCAGGTCTCTATAAATGGATGGGTGTTAAGAACCAAAACCCCAAGTCTCATCCATGGCAACACAGTCCAAGCAACCCTTATTTATTAAGTGCCTTATATCATTAGTGTGGAGACACTCCACTGGTCAAATAGAACTCAAAGGGTATGTTACTGAAATTAATGATTTTGCCTTATCTCATTTCTAAATGAATACATTTAAGTACAGTAGCACAGCCACAGAGGTAGGTGTGTGTTGCATGTCTTCAATCCAGTACTTGATTTGTCCAAGCTAGGCATTCCCCCTCCCCCTCCCAATGTCACAGTTTAACTGTGATTTAGCAACAGAATTAAAAAACAAAAGGTATGAAAGCCTCATACGCTACAGTAGTTAATAATAGTTGTTTACTGTTAGCAATGTCACCTCACTTAACAGCACATCTATTATGACATAACAGGATACCACCTTGACCTTGAGGCATTTTATGCTTGTAGAGACATTACTGTGAAACAACTCTGTTACACCTCAACCTTAAAAACAAGACGAGCAGGTTATGGGTTTCACTGACAAGTGTCCAGGTCAAGTTCTTTCAAACCCCTTCATGTCAGCCAAAGAACAGAGAACCTCCAACATTTTTTTTTCTCTGATCTTTCTCACAGATCTTTTTTTCCCCTTCCAAATTGACAAACTGGCTTTTTTAAGTTAGGTAGGTTTAAAGGGTAACTGGTCTCCATACAAGTGAACTTTTCTTAAAAATAGACATTCAAACCTTTAAAACAAACTCCAGGATCATTTCTCTAGCTGCAATCTGTCCAAAACCTATAGAGTTTAAAGGTGGTGTTTCCAGTAGCACTGAGAGTTGTGACATCACCAGTGCCATAGCTCTGACCCCTTGCTACCGGCAGAGCATCCCAGTTGATTTACTGCTGGAACTGTCTTTAAATAGAAAAAAGATCTTTTTTGGGGGTGGGGCTTTGTACACAGCAAATCATGTGGACAAACTCAAAAAGTGCCCTCTACATTTGAATAGTTCTAAAATAGATCTTCTCCTATAACAAAAAAATTACCAAAATTCTGTTTTTTAAATTGACAAATGAGGCTTCACTTGTCAGTTTAATATGAGGCAATCTTAGTAATTCTAAAGTTTGTTTACTCATAGTGAAGCCATTGCTATGGAGTAGAGTAAAATGTTTTTAATAAGAGTATCTTGCAGAAAACCAATCAAGCAAAAGTGATCCTCGCACTCGTCCACCTGTGGGTGCCCCACTCCTCCGAATAGTCCAACCCTTAATGGACATATATCAATAGGAAAACAGCAAGGAAACGAGGGTCGCACTCCAAAGTAAATTAACTTCAATTTATTGTAAACCACACAATATACACAACGTTTCGGGGGGAAACATGCCCCCTTCTCAGGTGAGGAAGGGGGCATGTTCCCCCCGAACGTTGTGATATATGTGTGGTTTACAACTAAATTGAAGTTAATTTACTTTGGAGGCGACCCTCGTTTCTTGCGTGTCCATATCTGCGAAGAAAAGTTGTTTCAATCTTGGTGGCTTGATCATACCCAAATGCATCATGTATATTGATACTACATGGAATAACAGTTCAGGGTGATTTTTTCTGTCTTAAAGCCCAGAAATGCAGATCAAAGTAATAAATCTCATGCCATTCTAGATTGCCATAAATATACAAGTGTAAAATAAGTTAAATCAATCACTTCCATTCTACTCCTTGTAGAAATATAAAGCAGTAATTGGACAGCTTCTGTTTGGCACTAACATCGTTTAAGCCAATGGTTGTGGATGCAGAGGGATGGGGAGTGACTAGATGACTACTTCAAACAGGTTTATTACTAATGTGGTTACAAAATATCAGGGAGATTTAATATAAAAGTTATTGTGCTAATTTGCCCCAACCATATCAGATGTTTTTGTAACTATAAGACTTAACTATAAGACTTGATGAACTCCTGATTGTTTATACAGCAGTTATTGACTATAACTAAATAATTAGTAATAATATTGTATAGCCTTAATTTCTTCTTTAGGGCTGATGCACAACAGGATATTTTCTGGCAATCAACCAATATTTTGTTCAATAGGGCATTTTTGGGGGGCAAGTGTGATTCCCAATATGATTACAGCGTGATTACTTCCCAATATGATCACAGCGTGATTCCCAATATGATTACAGTGTGATTACTTCCCAATATGATTAGAGTGTGATTACTTCCCAATATGATTACAGTGTGATTCCCAATATGATACAGCGTGATTTACTCCAATATGATTACAGTGTGATTCCCAATATGATTACAGCGTGATTACTTCCCAATATGATTACAGTGTGATTCCCAATATGATTACAGCGTGATTACTTCCCAATATGATTACAGTGTGATTCCCAATATGATTACAGCGTGATTACTTCCCAATATGATCATAGTGTGATTCCCAATATGATTACAGTGTGATTACTTGATTTACTTCCCAATATGATTACAGTGTGATTAATTCCCAATATGATTACAGTGTGATTAATTCCAATATGATACAGTGTGATTCCCATATGATTACAGTGTGTTCCCATATGATTACAGCGTGATTACTTCCCAATATGATTACAGTGTGATTACTTCCCAATATGATTACAGTGTGATTAATTCCCAATATGATTACAGTGTGATTCCCAATATGATTACAGTGTGATTCCCAATATGATTACAGCGTGATTACTTCCCAATATGATTACAGTGTAATTCCCAAATGATTAAGGTGATTATTCCAATATGATTACAGCGTGATACTTCCCAATATGATTACAGTGTGATTCCCAATATGATTACAGTGTGATTACTTGATTTACTTCCCAATATGATTACAGTGTGATTAATTCCCAATATGATTACAGTGTGATTAATTCCCAATATGATTACAGTGTGATTCCCAATATGATTACAGTGTGATTCCCAATATGATTACAGCGTGATTACTTCCCAATATGATTACAGTGTGATACTTCCCAATATGATTACAGGTGAACTTCCCATTGATTACAGTGTGTTCCCAATATGATTACAGTGTGATTCCCAATATGATTACAGCGTGTGATTACTTCCCAATATGATTACAGTGTAATTCCCAATATGATTACAGCGTGATTACTTCCCAATATGATTACAGCGTGATTACTTCCCAATATGATTACAGTGTGATTCCCAATATGATTACAGCGTGATTACTTCCCAATATGATTACAGTGTGATTCCCAATATGATTACAGTGTGATTACTTCCCAATATGATTACAGTGTGATTCCCAATATGATTACAGCGTGATTACTTCCCACTATGATTACAGTGTGATTCCCAATATGAATACAGTGTGATCACTTTCCAATATGATTACAATGTGATTACTTCCCAATATGATTACAGTGTGATTCCCAATATGATTACAGCGTGATTACTTCCCAATATGATTACAGTGTGATTCCAATATGATTACAGTGTGATTACTTCCCATATGATACAGTGTGATTCCCAATATGATTACAGCGTGATTACTTCCCACTATGATTACAGTGTGATTCCCAATATGATACAGTGTGATCACTTTCACATATGATTACATGTGATACTTCCCAATATGATTACAGTGTGATTCCAAAATGATTACAGTGTGATTCCCAATATGATTACAGCGTGATTACTTCCCAATATGATTACAGTGTGATTCCCAATATGATTACAGCGTGATTACTTCCCAATATGATTACAGCGTGATTCCCAGTATGATTACAGTGTGATAAGTTCCAAATATAATTTACAGTGTGATTCCCAATATGATTACAGCGTGATTACTTCCCAATATGATTACAGTGTGATTTCCCAATATGATTACAGTGTGATTACTCCCAATATGATTACAGTGTGATTCCCAATATGATTACAGCGTGATTACTTCCCACTATGATTACAGTGTGATTCCCAATATGAATACAGCGTGATTACTTCCCAATATGATCACAGTGTGATTCCCAATATGATTACAGTGTGATCACTTTCCAATATGATTACAGTGTGATTAATTCCCAATATGATTACACAGTGTGATTCCCAATATGATTACAGGTGATTCCCAATTGATT
The DNA here is from genome assembly GCA_019447015.1 of Hymenochirus boettgeri. Taxonomy (NCBI): domain Eukaryota; kingdom Metazoa; phylum Chordata; class Amphibia; order Anura; family Pipidae; genus Hymenochirus; species Hymenochirus boettgeri. The sequence continues at coordinate 268,068,383 of CM033470.1, read as the reverse complement.
ACAGCGTGATTACTTCCAATATGATTACAATGTGATTACTTCCCAATATGATTACAGTGTGATTCCCAATATGATTACAGTGTGATTCCCAATATGATTACAGCGTGATTACTTCCCAATATGATTACAGTGTGATTCCCAATTGATTACAGCGTGATTATTCCCAATATGATTACAGCGTGATTACTTCCCAATATAATTACAGTGTGATTCCCAGTATGATTACAGTGTGATTACTTCCCAATATAATTACAGTGTGATTACTTTCCAATATGATTAGTGTGATTACTTCCAAATATGTTACACTGTGATTACTTCCCAATATGATTACAGTGTGATTACTTTCCAATATGATTACAGTGTGATCATATGGGAAGCTTTGATCAACAAGTTATTTAAATGAAAGCAAGACAGGGGGAAAGATGAGCAGCTTCTAATTTTATACAATTAAACAAGGTAAGGTGAGGGTTCCATTTTTCCGTTTAGTTCTTCTAACTTCTCAGAATGACTTTTTTTTAAAAAAACTAGCTGAAATAGTGCAAATTCAGCGTGCACCATAGCTGAGGCTGCAATCTTAAGCCCTTGATCACTACCACCATCTTAATAACAACAGACGACACATGGGGTTAGAAAATAAAATGTGTTGTTAATCACCATACTAAAAGACATAAATTCATGTAGTCCAACCTTATATCTTATTCTTAACCCTCCCTAACAGCTGATCCAGAGGAAGGTAAAAAAAAAAAAAAAAGGTTAAAAAAAGGGAGGAAAAGTCCTTCCTAAACTCCAAATGGCACATCGTAAAATATCCCTAGATCTACCAGAACTACAGTATAGTATTAATACCAGTAATTCTCAATATTATAAGTATCCCTGTACCAACCAGAACTACAGTATATGTATCAATACCAGTAATTCTCAATATTATATAGTATCCCTGTACCAACCAGAACTACAGTATATGTATTAATACCAGTAATCCTCACATATTATATGATATCCCTGTACCAACCAGAACTACAGTATATGTATCAATACCAGTAATTCTCAATATATATAGTATCCCGTACCAACCAGAACTACAGTATTGTATCAATACCAGTAATTCTCAATATATATAGTATCCCTGTACCAACCAGAACTACAGTAAATGTATAATACCAGTAATTCTCAATATTATATAGTATCCAATTTACCAACCAGAACTACAGTATATGTATTAATACCAGTAATTCTCAATATTATATAGTATCCCTGTACCAACCAGAACTACAGTATATGTATAATACCAGTAATTCTCAATATTATATAGTATCCCTGTACCAACCCGAACTACAGTATATGTATTAATACCAGTAATTCTCAATATTTTTTAGTTTTAGAAACTTATCTACCCCACTTTTAAGCTATTCAACAAACTGGCCATTACCACAACTGCTGGAAGACATTTCCACAGTTTCACCGTTCTCTCTGTAAAGAAACGATTAGTAGACCGTGCACTATAAAGTTTATTGTATGGCCCATTAATATATTTGTATATAGTGATGATCATGTCCCTGCACAATCGCCGCTTCTCTAATGAAAACCGCCCTTACTGGTCTTTGCCTTACTTTGCCCTTATTATTTTAGTTGTCCTTCTCTGAACTCTTTCCTTTCTTATATGGGATTCCAAAAATGCTCCACATATCTCTCTCTGCCGTTGGTGCCGCCCCTGACATCATAAGGCACCATACAGGGAACACAGGTCAAAAGTCCATACTGGATCTAAATGGTTACTGGTGATGTGCCTTCCCAGTACGAAAGTGGATGTTACTAGTAATGAATGACGTAAGAGTATGAGGATGTTTCACCTATGTTTAGAGACTTTAGCAAGAATTTGCAATCTTATGTAAAATAGTATGTTTTATTTTTCTCCCTCTTAACATCCCAGACTGCTCTTCCTCTATTGTTCTAAACCGCTGTGGACAACTACATACGCAATGTACCAAAAATCTTCTTAAAATTCAAATCATCTAATGCAATACATTCATGTAAATGTCTACACAAAGAATGCTGTTCTTTGAAGTGGGAAATCGTTGTATAATGAAAGTCTTGCTCTTATCAGGTGTGTCCCAAGAGAGAAATGCCACTAGCTGTGTTTAGTGGTTGGTACCACAGAGAAATGCAGAAGGTATTTTGTTGACTTAAACAGTGATTTTAATGTTTCACTTGGCCTTACTTTTAATCCCATAATAAGCTGCACAGGTGTACAGTAATGGTACTTACAATCATCAGAGAGAAGTATTGTGATTAGTTTTCAGCCACATGCTTTAGCATAAAAGAAAACAATATATATTTATAACTCACATCAAAAGCAAATTGGCCAGAGAAGTCATAAATGCCACATGAGTGCATCAGGCTCAATGTGTTCCTCACAGCCTCTGGACTAAGAACGCTCTCCTGTTATAGGGCAAATCCCACCCATTTGCTAGAGTGGCAGCTATCACACTGCCTGATTCGCAGGTCACCTCAATGGAACACAATAGACGGGGAATTGAAATACATTGGTTAAGCTCATGCTCATCTAGGGTACATAAACATATAAATGGATGGAGAAGATCAAATAGAAATGATGGAGCTCATGCAACAAAAGGTGCAAGGTTCATTGTTACCAACCAATCAGACTTTTACCTTTACTGGTTACTACACTTATGCTAGGTACACAAAGAGATTTTTCAGGCCAACCGATCGTAATAACGAAATATCGCTCGGCCAGCTTAAAATATTGACCACTGTGTACCTACCTAATTAAATAACATCTGATTGGTTGTTTCAGATGAATAGCACTGGCAAACATTATTGCATCAGCACCTATGTTTTCAAATGTGTAGGATTGGTTTACAGATTCACATTATCTGTAGTACTTACTTGGAAATAACAATGGCGGCCTTACTCCTTCATTTCTCTATGGAACAAATTAGGCTGGGACACGTGGACAAATTTTAGTCCCAACCAACCAGTCACCACTAGCGAGTAGCGGGACGAATACTGCCGCACTATCGGAAGTAATTTACCGACATGTCCAATCACCCAATCATCTGATCTGGGCGAACGGGCATATCAACAGCGGTTCGCTGGTGCCTGGCGGAAACCAAAAAAACCACAGATTTTCGGCCCGACCAACCGTACAAGGAAAATATCAGTTGCTGGGCCGAAAAATCTGCTTGTGTGTACCCCCAGCCTTAGGTTGCTTTCACACTATACATTTTGCATTTTAGTTTCATTGAAGTCAGTCCCTTTAATGACAATGGACATGAAATTGATGGGTATGTCATGTTATATTAAGGAAATACTGTTTGGGGGAAGTAATGAAGTGAGAGCTCGCTTTATTAAAAATTCTTTGTAACCCTTTGATTTTGCAAACCACAAAATGTTGTGTGCAACAATCAAAACTCCAAGGGGGAGATTTACCAGGGTGGCAATCGCTTCAGGTAAATTCCCCCCCCGCACAAATTAAATATCAAGGTTGTGTGCGTGAGTTTAATGGCAGTGCCATTCTATTCTAGTTCTATTAGCATAGAACTGCGATATTAAGTCACTAGCGCCGGTTGTGGTGTCTTTGTTAAACCTGCACATACATATTAAATCGGTTAGTCTGACTTTGACTCTGGAAAACAGAATCATTTCTCTCTATAAATTTCACATATCTTCATATATTTCAACCCAAAATATATATATTGCCTGTATATAAGGAAAAGGTTATAATTACCTGAAAATAAAGGTCCAGTGCAGCCATCATGTCAGATCCTGGTGGAAAGCACTAGAAAAGCAATATAAAACTAAGGGAAATCTTATGATAAGAAAATAAAAACAGTGAGTATGTAAGACAGAAAGAAATGTGTCGGTGCAAGTATAATGTACCTTCTTCTCCTTTAGGTAAACCCAATGGCATAATTCCGATCTCTGTCTTCCTTCTCTGAATGTAACCTGAAGAAAATGCAAATATGTTACACAATGCAAAGTTTCTGCTTTTATGCAGCTAACGCAGAATTGAAGGCATTTTGTTCTTCCAAGTTCCACCCTTTTCCAATATGGATAGGCCCTAAAATAAAGTCTGTCCTCTTGGATCTCTGTTTATTAGTTATGGGGATAGTGTCCCCTATATTTGCTGCTCTTGAGTTAGGGTATAGCCCACAGATGATATTTAATACATCATTCTACAACCCTATTGGCAAATTGCAAAGGGGTGCAAATAGATATCGGTGTACCGATTTAGGAATTTCCTTGTTAGCCCTACACAATGCAGCTATTACTCAGTGACAGTGGTCAGTCAGGGCTAGGCCCAACTAGTGCGCTTTTAAGCACGATCGATTGCGCTTTTAAAGAGCACCTAATGTAATGTTCCCAATTGGACTGGCCTGCAGGTGGCCATTTGCGATGTGATCCATTGACCAGAATGCATGTGATCACCATTTTTGTGCGATTCGCATGCGCTCCGATCCCGGAAGAGAGCAGCCACCAACGCCTGCATTCAGTGTGCCTCAGCCTCAGTCAGAATACAAAATCTAATTCATAGTGACTTTGCATGTGTGTTACTTTGTAATTAGCTCATCCCTGACACATGCATGGAAAATCTTTGGCGACCAAGAAGTCTCAGATGTCCGGATAACTTTATAATCCCTTTGTGATTTTCTATGTATCTATTTATATGTTTATTCTCTCATGAAAACCTTGTCAGTTTGCGAACAAATGTGTCTTGATAAAAGATTGTATGGTAAGTATGGTAAGTGTGCTTGCCAGGTTAAAAAAAATATTTAGAAAAATTGTCAAAACTTAAACAACATCTGCTTTATACAATAAAAGGGCAGATAATCTGAGTAGTAGTAGTGTAGTGCAGATCCCTTTCCGCACTTCTAGCAATCTTCTAGGGGCCTGCAAACATTGTTAGCAATGATATGTCTGGAACACAAGGTAAATCCATAAATGCATAGGAACTGAATCAGGGGAATTTAAAATTAAGAAATATTAAATGTATGTATCAAACTCAAACTGTATTAGACATCTCTGCAATTATTAAACATCTCTTACAGTCAATCAACCCTGAATATGTATTATGAGATAGGAAATATTTTTGTCAAAATCATTTTGAGAAACTGGGAATGACTTATTTAGATTTACAACTGTAATGTAATTTTTTAATGCAATTTTTAACAATGCTACTAAGTCCGTTATATGGTTATTAAGGATTCCAAGATTTGTTTTTCTATTACTTCTTAAAGGGCATCTATAGTGGGAAAATGAACTTTTTTTTTCCTTTCCATGTGTTCTATAATTCCCAACAACCCCAGCGTGTCTTCACTTTTTTCAGATTCCTCTCTCTCCTGAGATACACCAGTTAGAAGAATACGTGATTGCATTCCTCTACTCCTACTTGGACTGTCAATCAAATCCCTGGACGTGATCCCCCCTCCTGCTCTGTTATAAACATAGAGAAAACAGCATTAGCGGGGGAGAGAGGTAACTTTCATGGTAGATATAAGGCTGCACTTGACCCCCCTTCTTAATAGCTTTCACGATTGATGATGGGTCACAAAGTGAGAGATCGTAAACTGTACTGATCTCCTTCTTCCGTGTCTCCAGGACAGCTTGCTTTCTATTGGCCACTGTGCTTGGGTGTGTTTTCAGGAGTTGAACTTTTAACTCCTACTGCACATGAAAAGCTGTCGGTTAGCCGGCAGGAGTAGAGAGACATGGAGGAGGTAACAGAGGGGGGGGGAAGGGGGAGTGCTGCACACAGATCTGACACCATGGTCAAACAGAGTCACTGACATAGATAGGATTAAGGCAGCACAGAGTTCATGAATTTAACTTTTCAAAGGTGCAATGTGTTTTTTTCACTATAGATGCCCTTTAACTATATTACTAAATTATAAGTATAGGATCCCATTCCTTGTTGTAATATTTTATATTAAATTATTACTTTAAATTTTAAAAATTTAAAAAAGCAATAATACAATGATACAGTAGAGATGGGATCCAGGTCCGACACGGACCGGATCCGACCCGGAAACCTTGCTTCCGAAATCTGAATGATCTGTCCGAATCCAGATGGATCGTCCAGATTTTGAGCGCATTTTCGAGGATTTTCAAACGTTTGAGGCTATTTGTGAAAATTTTGAAAATGGTCTCGAACATTCGAAAATATGATCAGAAACTCGAAAATGGTCTCCGATCACATTTTAGAGGATTTCGGCCGTTCAAGGCTATTTTCAAAAATTTTCGAAAATAGCCTCAAACGTTCTAAAATCCTCAAAATTTGTTCCATTTTCAGATCTTCGGGATTTTCCAGGATCCAGGAATCCAAAAACGGAACGAAACTAGTTAGTTTCAGCCATCTCTAAGATACAGTATGTGAAAATACAGTAATCCGTTTGCACCAGTAGTAAGAAGGAGTTTGTACTACGAATCCTCCCAGCCTGCATCTGTGCACCAAAAATATCCAGTAAGAACTTACGTTGCATTGTTGAAGCCAAACTATTCATTCCCAGACATTTTTTTCAACATCTGCATTATCTAAATTGGAGAAAAACATCTGGTAAAATGGTTTTAAAAACAGCTGGAAAATAGCTATTTTTATGCCCAAACTTGCGTATTTATGACCACTGCACATCACATAGGATTTTTGTGGAGTGTGTCATTTTCATTTTGGTATAAACAGGTTCTGCTAGACTTAAATTTTCTGTCTGCAATGTATAGTTCCAAGCGTAAAGAATAAACATTGCTCAAGCAAATATGCAAACACCAGAGGCTCACAAAAATGTACACACTAACAAAAAACACCCGTGTTCTAACATGCACACTAAACTTCATTTAAACTGAAGAACTCCAAGTATTAAACTGTCGTTCCTATATAGAGTACAAACTTAATGACAAATGTGGAAGCATCTACTAGAGTAGGTGGGGGGGAGGTTGGATCATTAGGAATAATAAACAATAATGTGGGATAATTATTTAGATGTAATACTTACATAGTCAAATTTTTCAGCTTTGTTTGAAGAAGGCTAAAATAATAATAAAATAATTTTACTATCATCAAAAGTTGCAAATCGTATGTTTCCTACATAATTCTATGTAATGTGACTCTATTTGCAGTAGGTGTTACTGCAGTTAGATCACTTTGATTGGTTCCTGCAGATTAACAGCATGGGCAAACATTTCTTTTATTCCAGGACCCTTGTTATTGAGATTAGCTATACAACAATTTTCATTAAGTAATATGCAGCCAGATTAATACTTACTCTCCGCGCTCCTCTTCATTCCAGTAATACTTGGATTGAGTTACTGCATCTCAGGAACCCGGCAGGTAAGTAGGCGGAGGGTGACGCCTCTATTTAAAGGTATTCATTTTTGCAATACAATGTAGCTTTTTATTTTTACATCGGGTGCCTGTGTGGTTAATATAAAACAGATCAGGCCCTAGATAAACCCCGCTAACCGATATTACATCAGGAAGCGTGAGTTTACCACACAACAGTGTGTGGGGTATTACATCATCCTGATGATGTTATAAAAAATAAAATAAAGGGGAACTGTGGTCTCCAAACAAGTTAAGTTTAAATGAAAGGCCAGTTTCCTACCTTTAAAACGAGCCATCAACCACTCTCTACTTGCTCCACAGCCCAAGTATACAGAAATGACTGACCAGAAAATATATGGGTGGGAGGCTGACATTGTGACAATTCCTGAGGCTTCTCCTGCACAGTGCCGCCAGCGAGCACAGCCTCAGACTCCTCAGTGTCTGAGGGAGACAGGAAGTCCCTCCTCCTCTCTGGTGTAAGGTTCTGACAGAGAAAGTAAGGTAATCTACAGCCCTTCTCTTTCACTGTGTGAGAAACAGCCTATTCAGGCAGAGTTCTCAATCGCCTGAAAAGTGGTTCCACAGAGTTTTCTATAGGGGAGGGGGGTTACATGGGGCTGTAAGATAATGGGCCATGGGGGGCCTGAAACTGGAGGGATCATGGGATCCATGAGTGGGAGGGACCAGGGGGGGGGCTGCAAAGGGGAGGAGGAGACACAACACAAATTGACTGACAGTTTCAGAGCAGGAAGCAGGAAGTGCAGGTGAGCTGGTGATGCTGCTGCCATATCACACACAAAAATGTAGATATCTTCAAAACTATGCAAAATAAACAATGGAAATAAATTGCAAAAATTCTCAGGGGAGCAATTCCTATCAATTGACCTCAATTTATCTAAAGCATTTTTGGACCACAGTTCCCCTTTAATTTAATTTCTTTCTTTATTTGGTTTGTGAATTTGTACAGCTTAATGAAGCTTAACCATTTTCTTCCACCATATTCAACCAAGGGAAAATAAAGGCAACAGTGGAAACCTGAACTTGCGGTTATACACCTATGCATGTGCCTTCTTCCTCTGGGTTAAACAAGACAATACAGGCAAGTTTATGTCTAATTTAATTCCTATCTTATATATGAAACACATTTACAGCTTTCTTTTTCAATTAAGTATATTTTTTGCTTTGTCTATAGTTATTAGTGCATAACAGGCAACAGAGATGTACCGACATGGTCAAACCTTTAAAAATGAACCTTGAATCACATCTCTACGTAAGACTTTTAAAAAGCTGTATTGCTGGGGAGGTTTAGCAATATAACTTCCTGAACACTTGCTGGTTTCAGCAGCTGTACCATGTAGCAAGCTCTGCCTGCATTAATAGGCTCCTCTTTAGATTTTTTTTTTTCTGTCCGGGAGGTACTTCCTGGCTTTCCCTGCATTAAGTGAGCATGCTCTTGCCTGGGGAAAGTGAAAGAGGGGAGGGTCAGGTGATTCACTTTAGCTACGGAAGTTTGAACAATATGCACAATATCAGTTCTCACAAGCAGCAACAAGAGTTGTGATCCAGGGCTCGTTTAAAGAAAAATTACACAGATAATCATCTGTTCAGGAACTAAAAATTAAATCCACTATTGAAGGGACAATAAAAGAATATGGGGATTTGGAAGCAAATGGTTGTCTTAGGACACTCGTCCATGAGATAACAATAAGCTAAAAGGAAGGGAGTGATTTAAATCTTTTAGAGCCAAGTCCATCAGGATACTTACTTCAACCAATGAGCAGAAAACTATGGCTCCTGCATTCACCATAGGGTTGTGAGGTTACCTGGTAATAGACACAGTTGGTAATGTTTTGTTTTACAGATGCTTTGCACATTAGACCTATATCTGTCTTGCTTTCAGGGGTGTTCCTAGAGTGTTTTGACACCTGAAACAATTTTAAATGACGCCTATTGGCAGACAGGGTCGACACATGAAGCAGGGCATGGCTTCATCAAGGAACATAGATGTGTCTTGTGGAAAAGGGTATGGGGAGCTGACTAACACTGACAGGTGAACTGGAGGTCTGTCTTAACACTGATTGGTGGACTGGTGCGAATGAAAGCGGTATTGTAGGGAGCAGGATTTTTTTAACTGCCGCCTTTTAAGTTGTCCGCAGGGGCGCACCCTGAGCAAAGGTTTCAGTTTGCTTCATGGTAGGGGCACCCTGCTTGCTTTGGTACAGTCATTGGCTCTGGTTAAAAGTGGAAAATAAACCTCAGTTCAACCATTTTTGTGCTTTTGACTATTTTCTTCTATTTAAAAAAAATATTCTATCAGCTAAGCAAATATCTTAAACTTTGGATCCAAATGTTTTAAGTGAATGTAATAATAAAATGAATTACTTTACAGAAGCCAAGGCTCTGTTTACCAAAACATACTGTAATATTATTAATTAATGCGAGAGGCCATTAGTCACTCCAATATTGCATATAATATTTTAGGATAAGTAATATTTATGAAGTATAGACACCAGTAAATCATCTAAATTAAAAGATGCTATAGCGAGATAATTAGCTGTGTAAACAAAATCCTTCAATGCAAGCGAAAGTGAAAAGCTACACCCAGTACACTAGGGTTTCTTAGGGAAAAAAATCATCTTGCTCTAATGGAAGATAATTAATAATATTAGTGTAATTTACATACTAGTTCCTGTTGTAATAATAGAATGTAGTCCACTTCACTTTTTATTTCACTGGGACATTGAGCTGAAGAGCAGATAGTGAAAGATTTGGCCACATATATGAAGATGTTGCCTGGGATCCCTACATAATATAGGCCAACTGTGTTAAGGACAGCAAGCAGCATTGTGTAAATTCCAATTAAATTAGATATTACATTTTATAAACAAATGTAGATTACACATTATAATTTGTAAAAAAAACCCAAAAAAAAACCTTACCTGCCCTAAACCCCACCCTTAACTTCTCCTTGCCTTGCACGTATAGTACCCAAGGTGAAGACCTAAACCAATATGTCCACACCCCAATGTCCTTTTTAGAACAGCGGAAGTATATAAAGTTTCCTTCACTGCGGTGTGGCCAATAGAAAGATGCAGAGTATGTCTTGTCATTAGCCCATTATGGACTGACTGAAAGAGGTAGAAAGGTCTGGAGCAGCGTATCATGCTATGAAGCACTTATCATAGGCAGTTAAAGTCTCATTTCAACACAAATATTGCCACATTAATTAATGCCAGCATTGTTAAGTTGTGTTAAAAAGTGAGCTGAAAGGTTTGTCCGAATTTCACGTTAAAGCTATGAAACATTTGACAATAACTGTTTATTGCATATGAAATACACTAGCAAATATACGTCACTGTTTGCTATATATACTTTTCAGTACATTGCCATGTGGGTCTCTTAACATGTGTAGAACTTGTGTTAAAGTTTGGCACACAGTTCAGTCTGCGGTCAGTATCAGTAGCAACATGTGACGGCAGAGTGACGTCATAATGAGAGCAGGAACTGGGAATAAGTATTGCGAGAATGACGGTAGTGGTGAGATCTCACGTGCAACTCAGCGAGATTTACGGGCATCTTTTAGCATTTAAAACCAGTTACTAGAGGTTTGTTGAGCCAACGATTAAGTCAGGAGACAAAAAGCGTTTGGCGTCCAAGGACACCCCATACTTGCAGGAAGCCCTCTAATGGTTATTTATCAATTGGTATTCTCTGTATTATACTGATATGGTCCTTCCATGATGCTTAATAAGCACAGATAGGATACACGGCATTAATATCACCATGCAAGTGGTAACCTGCTATACTTATTTATATCACTTATATATTGTATAAGTATTGTGGTAACCTTTGTTTTTATTGATTACTGCACAATAAGGAATTTTATTTATAAGAGTGCCATAGGTTCTGTTTCTTTTGCTGGTCTCATTTCGAAACTGTTTCTCTACTAGAGTGGGGGGGAAAAACTTGCTAATGCCATATCTGAGGATATCTGTTGTATTCAGTTGAAGACGTTTCACTAGTCATCCAACTAGCTTTCTCCATACAGAATGGTGCCATACAAGTTTGAGGGTTTTCCCCAAAATGATTTACAATATGCTTGTGAAGGTTCTCATTATGAGATGTTTCGCTAGTCATCTGAGGATTCAAAAAACTAATTTAAGTCCAGTTGATCCAACTGAATAAAACAGATATACCATGACCTGGATGAATGAGAACCTTCACAAGCATCTTGCCATAGGGGAAAATAAAACTAAATACCTAAAAAACAATGACTACAGAACCATTGCCACTCCAAGTAACCCAAACACCAGAGGAGGCCAGTATGAAAAAAAGGTAAACAAACAGCAAATAAACAAATCTTCAGGGAGATTCAATAAAAGTTCTTATCGTTTAAAATGGTGCTAATTTTCCCACCAATCAGATCTTATTTAACATTTGTAAGCTTACAACCATTTAAACGATAAGACTTTTATTGAATAACCCTTGTCTAATATAAGCATATGTGAAGTTACATGGTGTTCCATGATCTGTATAAAATAATTTTAGAGAAGATATATACCTAAATTGTGATTTGGTTTTTTTATTGAAAAGCATTAACCTGGGTAGTAAAAAAAAAATATAAAAAAAATCCTGCTCCAATCTAAGCACAGACAGTAATCCATACTATGTAGTAAAGATGTAACAATTACAGTCCAGGTCTCTATAAATGGATGGGGTGTTAAGACCAAAACCCCAAGTCTCATCCATGGCAACACAGTCCAAGCAACCCTTATTTATTAAGTGCCTTATATCATTAGTGTGGAGACACTCCACTGGTCAAATAGAACTCAAAGGGTAGTGTACTGAAATTAATGATTTTGCCTTATCTCATTTCTAAATGAATACATTTAAGTACAGTAGCACAGCCACAGAGGTAGGTGTGTGTTGCATGTCTTCAATCCAGTACTTGATTTGTCCAAGCTAGGCTTCCCCCTCCCCCTCCCAATGTCACAGTTTAACTGTGATTTAGCAACAGAATTAAAAAACAAAAGGTATGAAAGCCTCATACGCTACAGTAGTTAATAATAGTTGTTTACTGTTAGCAATGTCACCTCACTTAACAGCACATCTATATGACATAACAGGATACCACCTTGACCTTGAGGCATTTTATGCTTGTAGAGACATTACTGTGAAACAACTCTGTTACACCTCAACCTTAAAAACAAGACGAGCAGGTTATGGGTTTCACTGACAAGTGTCCAGGTCAAGTTCTTTCAAACCCCTTCATGTCAGCCAAAGAACAGAGAACCTCCAACATTTTTTTTTCTCTGATCTTTCTCACAGATCTTTTTTTCCCTTCCAAATTGACAAACTGGCTTTTTTAAGTTAGGTAGGTTTAAAGGGTAACTGGTCTCCATACAAGTGAACTTTTCTTAAAAATAGACATTCAAACCTTTAAAACAAACTCCAGGATCATTCTCTAGCTGCAATCTGTCCAAAACTATAGGAGTTTAAAGGTGGTGTTTCCAGTAGCACTGAGAGTTGGTGACATCACCAGTGCCATAGCTCTGCCCCCTTGCTACCGGCAGAGCATCCCAGTTGATTTACTGCTGAACTGTCTTTAAATAGAAAAAAGATCTTTTTTGGGGGTGGGGCTTTGTACACAGCAAATCATGTGGACAAACTCAAAAAGTGCCCTCTACATTTGAATAGTTCTAAAATGGATCTTCTCCTATAACAAAAAAATTACCAAAATCTGTTTTTTTAAATTGACAAATGAGGCTTCACATTGTCAGTTTAATATGAGGCAATCTTAGTAATTCTAAAGTTTGTTTACTCATAGTGAAGCCATTGCTATGGAGTAGAGTAAAATGTTTTTAATAAGAGTATCTTGCAGAAAACCAATCAAGCAAAAGTGATCCTCGCACTCGTCCACCTGTGGGTGCCCCACTCCTCCGAATAGTCCAACCCTTAATGGACATATATCAATAGGAAAACAGCAAGGAAACGAGGGTCGCACTCCAAAGTAAATTAACTTCAATTTATTGTAAACCACACAATATAACAACGTTTCGGGGGGAAACATGCCCCCTTCCTCAGGTGAGGAAGGGGGCATGTTTCCCCCCGCAAACGTTGTTGATATATGTGTGGTTTACAATCTAAATTGAGTTAATTTACTTTGGAGGCGACCCTCGTTTCTTGCTGTCATATCTTGCGAGAAAAGTTGTTTCCAATCTTGGTGGCTTGATCATACCAAAGCATCATGTATATTGATACTACATGGAATAACAGTTCAGGGTGATTTTTTCTGTCTTAAAGCCCAGAAATGCAGATCAAAGTAATATAATCCATGCCATTCTAGATTGCCATAAATATACAAGTGTAAAATAAGTTAAATCAATCACTTCCATTCTACTCCTTGTAGAAATATAAGCAGTAATTGGACAGCTTCTGTTTGCACTAACTGGTTTAAGCCAAGGTTGTGGATGCAGAGGGATGGGGAGTGACTAGATGACTACTTCAAACAGGTTATTACTAATGTGGTTACAAAAATATCAGGGAGATTTAGATAAAAAGTTATTGTGCTAATTTGCCCCAACATATCAGATGTTTTGTAACTATAAGACTTAACTATAAGACTTATTGAATCTCCTGATTGTTTAATCAGCAGTTATTTGGACTATAACTAAATAATTAGTAATAATATTGTATAGCCTTAATTTCTTCTTTAGGGCTGATGCACAACAGGATATTTTCTGGCCAATCAACCAAGATTTTGTTCAATAGGGCATTTTTGGGGGGCAAGTGTGATTCCCAATATGATTACAGCGTGATTACTTCCCAATATGATCACAGCGTGATTCCCAATATGATTACAGTGTGATTACTTCCCAATATGATTAGAGTGTGATTACTTCCCAATATGATTACAGTGTGATTCCCAATATGATTACAGCGTGATTACTTCCCAATATGATTACAGTTGATGATTACTTCCCAATATGAATTACAGTGTGATCATTCCAATATGATTACAGTGTGATTAATCCCAATATGATTACCGTGTGATCCCAATTGATACAGACGTGATTACTTCCCAATATGATTACAATGTGATTACTTCCCAATATGATTACAAGTGTGATTCCCAATATGATTACAGCGTGATTACTTCCCAATTGATTACAGGTGATATCCCAATATGATACGTGTGATTCCCAATATGATTACAGCGTGATTACTTCCCAAATGATTACAGGTGATTCCCAGTATGATTACAGTGTGATAAGTTCCAATTAATTACAGTGTGATTCCCAATATGATTACAGCGTGATTACTTCCCAATATGATTACAGTGTGATTCCCATATGATTACCGTGTGATTACTCCCAATATGATTACAGTGTGATTCCCAATATGATTACAGCGTGATTACTTCCCATATGTTACAGTGTGATTTCCATATGATACAGCGTGATTACTCCCAATATGATCACAGTGTGATTCCCAATATGATTACGTGTGATACTTTCCAATATGATTACAGTGTGATTAATCCCAATATGATTACAGTGGATCCAATAGATTACAGCGTGATTATTCCAATATGATTACAGTGTGATTCCCAATATGATTACAGCGTGATTACTTCCCAATATGATTACAGTGTGATTCCCAATATGATTACAGTGTGATTCCCAATATGATTACAGCGTGATTACTTCCCAATATGATTACAGTGTGATTCCCAATATGATTACAGCGTGATTACTTCCCAATATGATTACAGCGTGATTACTTCCCAATATAATTACAGTGTGATTCCCAGTATGATTACAGTGTGATTACTTCCCAATATAATTACAGTGTGATTACTTTCCAATATGATTAGTGTGATTACTTCCAAATATGATTACACTGTGATTACTTCCCAATATGATTACAGTGTGATTACTTTCCAATATGATTACAGTGTGATCATATTGGGAAGCTTTGATCAACAAGTTATTTTAAATGAAAGCAAGACAAGGGGGAAAGATGAGCAGCTTCTAACTTTTATACAATTAAACAAGGTAAGGTGAGGGTTCCATTTTTCAGTTTAGTTCTTCTAACTTCTCAGAATGACTTTTTTTTAAAAAACTAGCTGAAATAGTGCAAATTCAGCATGCACCATAGCTGAGGCTGCAATCTTAAGCCCTTGATCACTACCACCATCTTAATAACAACAGACTGACACATGGGGTTAGAAAATAAAATGTGTTGTAAATCACCAACTAAAAGACATAAATTCATGTAGTCCAACCTTTATATCTTATTCTTTAACCCTCCCTAACAGCTGATCCAGAGGAAGGTAAAAAAAAAAAAAAAAGGTAAAAAAAGGGAGGAAAAGTCCTTCCTAACTCCAAATGGCAATCGTAAAATATCCCTAGATCTACCAGAACTACAGTATATGTATTAATACCAGTAATTCTCAATATTATATAGTATCCCTGTACCAACCAGAACTACAGTATATGTATTAATACCAGTAATTCTCAATATTATATAGTATCCCTGTACCAACCCGAACTACAGTATATGTATTAATACCAGTAATTCTCAATATTTTTTAGTTTTAGAAACTTATCTACCCCACTTTTAAAGCTATTCAACAAACTGGCCATTACCACAACTGCTGGAAGACATTTCCACAGTTTCACCGTTCTCACTGTAAAGAAACGATTAGTAGACCGTGCACTATAAAGTTTATTGTATGGCCCATTAATATATTTGTATATAGTGATGATCATGTCCCTGCACAATCGCCGCTTCTCTAATGAAAACCGCCCTTACTGGTCTTTGCCTTACTTTGCCCTTATTATTTTAGTTGTCCTTCTCTGAACTCTTTCCTTTCTTATATGGGATTCCAAAACTGCTCCACATATCTCTCTCTGCCGTTGTGCCGCCCCTGACATCATAAGGCACCATACAGGGAACACAGGTCAAAAGTCCATACTGGATCTAAATGGTTACTGGTGATGTGCCTTCCCAGTACGAAAGTGGATGTTACTAGTAATGAATGACGTAAGAGTATTGAGGATGTTTCACCTATGTTTAGAGACTTTAGCAAGAATTTTGCAATCTTATGTAAAATAGTATGTTTTATTTTTCTCCCTCTTTAACATCCCAGACTGCTCTCCTCTATTGTTCTAAACCGCTGTGGACAACTACATACGCAATGTACCAAAAATCTTCTTAAAATTCAAATCATCTAATGCAATACATTCATGTAAATGTCTTACACAAAGAATGCTGTTCTTTGAAGTGGGAAATCGTGTATAATGAAAGTCTTGCTCTTATCCAGGTGTGTCCCAAGAGAAATGCCACTAGCTGTGTTTAGTGGTTGGTACCACAGAGAAATGCAGAAGGTATTTTGTTGACTTTAAACAGTGATTTTAATGTTTCACTTGGCCTTACTTTTAATCCCATAATAAGCTGCACAGGTGTACAGTAATGGTACTTACAATCATCAGAGAGAAGTATTGTGATTAGTTTTCAGCCACATGCTTTAGCATAAAAGAAAACAAATATATATTTATAACTCACATCAAAAGCAAATTGGCCAGAGAAGTCATACATGCCACATGAGTGCATCAGGCTCAATGTGTTCCTCACAGCCTCTGGACTAAGAACTCGCTCTCCTGTTATAGGGCAAATCCCACCATTTGCTAGAGTGGCAGCTATCACACTGCCTGATTCGCAGGTCACCTCAATGGAACACAACTAGACGGGGAATTGAAATACATTGGTTAAGCTCATGCTCATCTAGGGTACATAACAATATAAATGGATGGAGAAGACTCAAATAGAAATGATGGAGCTCATGCAACAAAAGGTGCAAGGTTCATTTGTACCAACCAATCAGATCTTTTACCTTTACTTGGTTACTACACTTATGCTAGGTACACACAGATAGATTTTTCAGGCCAACCGATCGTAATAACGAAATATCGCTCGGCCAGCTTAAAATATTGACCACTGTGTACCTACCTAATTAAATAACATCTGATTGGTTGTTTCAGATGAATAGCACTGGCAAACATTTATTGCATCAGCACCTATGTTTTCAAATGTGTAGGATTGGTTTACAGATTCACATTATCTGTAGTACTTACTTGGAAATAACAATGGCGGCCTTACTCCTTCATTTCTCTATGGAACACATTTAGGCTGGGACACGTGGACAAATTTTTAGTCCCAACCAACCAGTCACCACTAGCGAGCTAGCGGGACGAATACCTGCCGCACTATCGGAAGTAATTTACCGACATGTCCAATCACCCAATCATCTGATCTGGGCGAACGGGCATTCAACAGCGGTCGCTGGTGCCTGGCGGAAACCAAAACACCACAGATTTTTCGGCCCGACCAACCGTACAAGGAAATATCAGTTGCTTCGGCCGAAAAATCTGCTTGTGTGTACCCCCAGCCTTAGGTTGCTTTCACACTATACATTTTGCATTTTAGTTTCATTGAAGTCAGTCCCTTTAATGACAATGGACATGAAATTGATGGGTATGTTCATGTTATATTAATGGAAATACTGTTTGGGGGAAGTAATGAAGTGAGAGCTCGCTTTATTAAAAATTCTTTGTAACCCTTTGATTTTGCAAACCACAAAATGTTGGTGCAACAATCAAAACTCCAAGGGGGAGATTTACCCAGGGTGGCAATCGCTTCAGGTAAATTCCCCCCCCGCACAAATTAAATATCAAGGTTGTGTGCGTGAGTTTAATGGCAGCTGCCATTCTATTCTAGTTCTATTAGCATAGAACTGCGATATTAAGTCACTAGCGCCGGTTGTGGTGTCTTTTGTTAAACCTGCACATACATATTAAATCGGTTAGTCTGACTTTGACTCTGGAAAACAGAATCATTTCTCTCTATAAATTTCACATATCTTCATATTATTTTCAACCCAAAATATATATATTGCCTGTATATAAGGGAAAAGGTTATATTTACCTGAAAATAAAGGTCCAGTGCAGCCATCATGTCAGATCCTGGTGGAAAGCACTAGAAAAGCAATATAAAACTAAGGGAAATCTTATGATAAGAAAATAAAAACAGTGAGTATGTAAGACAGAAAGAAATGTGTCTGGTGCAAGTATAATGTACCTTCTTCTCCTTTAGGTAATACCCAATGGCATAATTCCGATCTCCTGTCTCCTTCTCTGACTGTAACCTGAAGAAAATGCAAATATGTTACACAATGCAAAAGTTTCTGCTTTTATGCAGCTAACGCAGAATTGAAGGCATTTTGTTCTTCCAAGTTCCACCCTTTTCCAATATGGATAGGCCCTAAAATAAAGTCTGTCCTCTTGGATCTCTGTTTATTAGTTATGGGGATAGTGTCCCCTATATTTTGCTGCTCTTGAGTTAGGGTATAGCCACCAGATGATATTTAATACATCATTCTACAACCCTATTGGCAAATTGCAAAGGGGTGCAAATAGATATCGGTGTACCGATTTAGGAATTTTCCTTGTTAGCCCTACACAATGCAGCTATTACTCAGTGACAGTGGTCAGTCAGGGCTAGGCCCAACTAGTGCGCTTTTAAGCACGATCCGATTGCGCTTTTAAAAGAGCACACTAATGTAATGTTCCCAATTGGACTGGCCCTGCAAGGTGGCCATTTGCGATGTGATCCATTGACCAGAATGCATGTGATCACCATTTTTGGTGCGATTCGCATGCGCTCCGATCCCCGGAAATGAGAGCAGCCACCAACGCCTGCATTCAGTGTGGCCTCAGCCTCAGTCAGAATACAAAATCTAATTTCATAGTGACTTTGCATGTGTGTTACTTTGTAATTAGCTCATCCCTGACACATGCATGGAAAATCTTTGGCGACCAAGAAGTCTCAGATGTCCGGATAACTTTATAATCCCTTTGTGATTTTCTATGTATCTATTTATATGTTTATTCTCTCATGAAAACCTTGTCAGTTTGCGAACAAATGTGTCTTGATAAAAGATTGTATGGTAAGTATGGTAAGTGTGCTTGCCAGGTTAAAAAAAATATTTAGAAAAATTGTCAAAACTTAAACAACATCCTGCTTGTATACAATAAAAGGGCAGATAATCTGGAGTAGTGTAGTGCAGATCCCTTTCCGCACTTCTAGCAATCTTCTAGGGGCCTGCAAACATTGTTAGCAATGATATGTCTGGAACACAAGGTAAATCCATAAATGCATAGGAACTGAATCAGGGGAATTTAAAATTAAGAAATATTAAATGTATGTATCAAACTCAAACTGTATTAGACATCTCTGCAATTATTAAACATCTCTTACAGTCAATCAACCCTGAATATGTATTATGAGATAGGAAATATTTTTGTCAAAATCATTTTGAGAAACTGGGAATGACTTATTTAGATTTTACAACTGTAATGTAATTTTTTAATGCAATATTTTAACACTGCTACTACCGTTATATCATGCGTTTATTTAAAGGATTCCAAGATTTTGTTTCTATTTTACTTCTTAAAGGGCATCTATAGTGGGAAAATGAACTTTTTTTTCTTCCTTTCCATGTGTTCTATAATTCCCCACAACCCCCAGCGTGTCTTCACTTTTTTCAGATTCCCTCTCTCTCCTGAGATACACCAGTTAGAAGAATACGTGATTGCATTCCTCTACTCCTACTTGGACTGTCAATCAAATCCCTGTGACGTGATCCCCCCTCCCTGCTCTGTTATAAACATAGAGATAACAGCATTAGCAGGGGGAGAGAGGTAACTTTCATGGTAGATATAAGGCTGCACTTGACCCCCCTTCTTAATAGCTTTCACTGATTGATGATGGGTCACAAAGTGAGAGATCGTAAACTGTACTGATCTCCTTCTTCCGTGTCTCCAGGACAGCTTGCTTTCTATTGGCCACTGTGCTTGGGTGTGTTTTTCAGGATGTTGAACTTTTAACTCCTACTGCACATGAAAAGCTTGTCGGTTAGCCGGAGTAGAGACATGGAGGAGGTAACAGAGGGGAGGGGGAAGGGGGGAGTGCTGCACACAGATCTGACACCATGGTCAAACAGAGTCACTGACATAGATAGGATTAAGGCAGCACAGAGTTCATGAATTTAACTTTGCAAAGGTGCAATGTGTTTTTTTCACTATAGATGCCCTTTAACTATATTACTAAATTATAAGTATAGGATCCCATTCCTTGTTGTAATATTTTATATTAAATATATTACTTTAAATTTTAATAAATTTCAAAAAAGCAATAATACAATGATACAGTAGAGATGGGATCCAGGTCCGACACGGACCCGGATCCGACCCGGAACCCCTTGCTTCCGAAATCTGAATGATCTGTCCGAATCCAGATGGATCGTCCAGATTTTGAGCGCATTTTCGAGGATTTTCAAACGTTTGAGGCTATTTGTGATAATTTTTGAAAATGGTCTCGAACATTCGAAAATATGATCAGAAACTCGAAAATGGTCTCCGATCACATTTTAGAGGATTTTCGGCCGTTCAAGGCTATTTTCAAAAATTTTCGAAAATAGCCTCAAACGTTCTAAAATCCTCAAAAATTTGTTCCATTTTCAGATCTTCGGGATTTTCCCAGGATCCAGGAATCCAAAAACGGAACGAAACTAGTTAGTTTCAGCCATCTCTAAGATACAGTATGTGAAAATACAGTAATCCGTTTGCACCAGTAGTAAGAAGAGGAGTTTGTACTACGAATCCTCCCAGCCTGCATCTGTGCACCAAAATATTCCAGTAAGAACTTACGTTGCATTGTTGAAGCCAACATATTCATTCCCAGACATTTTTTTCAACATCTGCATTATCTAAATTGGAGAAAAACATCTGGTAAAATGGTTTCTAAAAACAGCTGGAAAATAGCTATTTTTATGCCCAAACTCTGCGTATTTATGACCACTGCACATCACATAGGATTTTTGTGGATGTGTCATTTTCATTTTGGTATAAACAGGTTCTGCTAGACTTAAATTTTCTTGTCTGCAATGTATAGTTCCAAGCGTAAAGAATAAACATTGCTCAAGCAAATATGCAAACACCCAGAGGCTCACAAAAATGTACACACTAACAAAAAACACCCGTGTTCTAACATGCACACTAAACTTCATTTTAAACTGAAGAACTCCAAGTATTAAACTGTCGTTCCTATATAGAGTACAAACTTAATGACAAATGTGGAAGCATCTACTAGAGTAGGTGGGGGGGAGGTTGGAATCATTAGGAATAATAACAATAATTGTGGATAATTATTAGATGTAATACTTACATAGTCAAATTTTTCAGCTTTGTTTGAAGAAGGCTAAAATAATAATAAAATAATTTTACTATCATCAAAAGTTGCAAATCGTATGTTTCCTCACTTATAATTCTATGTAATGTGACTCTATTTGCAGTAGCTGTGTTACTGCAGTTAGATCACTTCTGATTGGTTCCTGCAGATTAACAGCATGGGCAAACATTTCTTTTATTCCAGGACCCTTGTTATTGAGATTAGCTATACAACAATTTTCATTAAGTAATATGCAGCCAGATGTAATACTTACTCTCCGCGCTCCTCTTCATTCCAGTAATCACTTGGATTGAGTTACTGCATCTCAGGAACCAGGCAGGTAAGTAGGCGGAGGGTGACGCCTCTATTTTAAAGGTATTCATTTTTGCAATACAATGTAGCTTTTTATTATTTTACATCGGGTGCCTGTGTGGTTAATATAAAACAGATCAGGCCCTAGATAAACCCACGCTAACCCGATATTACATCAGGAAGCGTGAGTTTACCACACAACAGTGTGTGGGGTATTACATCATCCTGATGATGTTATAAAACATAAAATTAAAGGGGAACTGTGGTCTCCAAACAAGTTAAGTTTAAATGAAAGGCCAGTTTCCTACCTTTAAAACGAGCCATCAACCACCTCTCTACTTGCTCCACAGCCCAAGATATACAGAAATGACTGACCAGAAAATTAATGGGTGGGAGGCTGACTTGTGACATTCCTGAGGCTTCTCCTGCACAGTGCCGCCAGCGAGCACAGCCTCAGACTCCCTCAGTGTCTGAGGGAGACAGGAAGTCCCTCCTCCTCTCTGCTGTGTAAGGTTCTGACAGAGAAAGTAAGGTAATCTACAGCCCTTCTCTTTCACTGTGTGAAAACAGCCTATTCAGGCAGAGTTCTCAATCTGCCTGAAAAGGCTGGTTCCACAGAGTTTTCTATAGGGGAGGGGGTTACATGGGGCTGTAAGATAATGGGCCATGGGGGGCCTGAAACTGGAGGGATCATGGGATCCATGAGTGGGAGGGACCAGGGGGGCTGCAAAGGGGAGGAGGAGACACAACACAAATTGACTGACAGTTTCAGAGCAGGAAGCAGGAAGTGCAGGTGAGCTGGTGATGCTGCTGCCATATCACACACAAAAATGTAGATATCTTCAAAACTATGCAAAATAAACAATGGAAATAAATTGCAAAAATTCTCAGGGGAGCAATTCCTATCAATTGACCTCAATTTATCTAAAGTCATTTTTGGACCACAGTTCCCCTTTAATTTAATTTCTTTCTTTATTTGGTTTGTGAATTTGTACAGCTTAATGAAGCTTAACCATTTTCTTCCACCATATTCAACCAAGGGAAAATAAAGGCAACAGTGGAAACCTGAACTTGCGGTTATACACCTATGCCATGTGCCCTTCTTCCTCTGGGTTAAACAAGACAATACAGGCAAGTTTATGTCTAATTTAATTCCTATCTTATTATGAAACACATTTACAGCTTTCTTTTTCAATTAAGTATATTTTTTGCTTTGTTCTAATGTTATTAGTGCATAACAGGCAACAGAGATGTACCGACATGGTCAAACCTTTAAAATGAACCTTGAATCACATCTCTACGTAAGACTTTTAAAAAGCTGTATTGCTGGGGAGGTTTAGCAATATAACTTCCTGAACACTTGCTGGTTTCAGCAGCTTGTACCATGTAGCCAAGCTCTGCCTGCATTAATAGGCTCTCCTCTTAGATTTTTTTTTTTCTGTCCGTGCAGGTACTTCCTGTCTTTCCCTGCATTAAGTGAGCATGCTCTTCGCCTGGGGAAAGTGAAAGAGGGGAGGGTCAGGTGATTTCACTTTAGCTACTGGAAGTTTGAACAATATGCACAATATCAGTTCTCACAAGCAGCAACCAGAGTTGTGATCCAGGGCTCGTTTAAAGAAAAATTACACAGATAATCATCTGTTCAGGAACTAAAAAATTACATCCACATTATGAAAGGGACAATAAAAGAATATGGGGATTTGGAAGCAAATGGTTGTCCTTAGGACACTCGTCCATGAGATAACAATTAAGCTAAAAGGAAGGGAGTGATTTTAAATCTTTTAGAGCCAAGTCCATCAGGATACTTACTTCAACCAATGAGCAGACAACTATGGCTCCTGCATTCACCATAGGGTTGTGAGGTTTACCTGGTAATAGACACAGTTGTTAATGTTTTGTTTTACAGATGCTTTGCAATTAGACCTATATCTGTCTTGCTTTCAGGGGTGTTCCTAGAGTTTTTGACACCTGAAACAAATTTAAATGACGCCTATTGGCAGACAGGGTCGACACATGAAGCAGGGCATGGCTTCATCAAGGAACATAGATGTGTCTTGTGGAAAAGGGTATGGGGAGCTGACTAACACTGACAGGTGAACTGGAGGTCTGTCTTAACACTGATTGGTGGACTGGTGCTGAAATGCGGTATTGTAGGGAGCAGGATTTTTTTAACTGCCGCCTTTTAAGTTGTCCGCAGGGGCGCACCCTGAGCAAAGGTTTCAGTTTGCTTCATGGTAGGGGCACCCCTGCTTGCTTTGGTACAGTCATTGGCTCTGGTTAAAAGTGGAAAATAAACCTCAGTTCAACCATTTTTGTGCTTTTGACTATTTTCTTCTATTTAAAAAAAATATTTCTATCAGCTAAGCAAATATCTTAAACTTCTGGCATCCAAATGTTTTAAGTGAATGTAATAATAAAATGAATTACTTTACAGAAGCCAAGCGCTGTTTACCAAAACATACTGTATATCTTATTAATTAATGCGAGAGGCCATTAGTCACTCCCATATTTGCATATAATATTTTAGGATAAAGTAATATTTTATGAAGTATAGACACCAGATAAATCATCTAAATTAAAGAATGCTATAGCGAGATAATTAGCTGTGTAAACAAAATCCTTCAATGCAAGCGAAAGTGAAAAGCTACACCCAGTACACTAGGGTTTCTTAGGGAAAAAAATCATCTTGCTCTAATGAAAGATAATTAATAATATTCCTAGTGTAATTGACATACTAGTTCCTGTTTGTAATAGAATGTAGTCCACTTTCCACCTTTTTATTTCACTGGGACATTGAGCTGAAACAGCAGATAGTGAAAGATTTGGCCACATATATGAAGATGTTGCCTGGGATCCATACATAATATAGGCCAACTGTGTTAAGGACAGCAAGCAGCATTGTGTAAATTCCAATTAATATTAGTATATTACATTTTATAAACAAATGTAGATGTACACATTATTAATTTGTAAAAAAAACCCAAAAAAAAACCTTACCTGCCCCTAAACCCCACCCTTAACTTCTCCTCTGCCTTGCACGTATAGTACCCAAGGTGAAGACCTAAACCAATATGTCCACACCCCAATGTCCTTTTTAGAACAGCGGAAGTTATCTAAAGTTTCCTTCACTGCGGTGTGGCCAATAGAAAGATGCAGAGTATGTCTTGTCATTAGCCTCATTATGGACTGACTGAAAGAGGTAGAAAGGTCTGGAGCAGCGTATCATGCTATGAAGCACTTAATCATAGGCAGTTAAAGTCTCATTTCAACACAAATATTGCACATTAATTAATGCAGCATTGTTAAGTTGTGTTAAAAAGTGATGCTGAAAGGTTTGTCCGAATTTCACGTTAAATGCTATGAAACATTTGACAATAACTGTTTATTGCATATGAAATACACTAGCAAATATACGTCACTGTTTGCTATATATACTTTTCAGTACATTGCCATGTGGGTCTCTTAACATGTGTAGAACCTTGTGTTAAAGTTTGGCACACAGTTCAGTCTGCGGTCAGTCATCAGTAGCAACATGTGACGTCAGAGTGACGTCATAATGAGAGCAGGAACTGGGAATAAGTATTGCGAGAATGACGGTAAGGTGAGATCTCACGTGCAACTCACGCGAGATTTACGGGCATCTTTTAGCATTTAAAACCAGTTACTAGAGGTTTGTTGAGCCAACGATTAAGTCAGGAGACAAAATGCGTATGGCGTCCAAGGACACCCCATACTTGCAGGAAGCCCTCTAATGGTATTTTATCACTTTGGTATTCTCTGTATTATACTGATATGTTCCTTCCATGATGCTTAATAAGCACAGATAGGATACACGGCATTAATATTCTACCATGCAAGTGGTAACCTGCTATACTTATTTATATCTACTTATATATTGTATATAGCTATTGTGGTAACCTTTTGTTTTATTGATATTCCCACTGCACAATAAAGGAATTTTATTTATAAGAGTGCCATAGGTTCTGTTTCTTTTGCTGGTCTCATTTCGAACTGTTTCTCTACTAGAGTGGGGGGGAAAACTTGCTAATGCCATATCTGAGGATATCTGTTGTATTCAGTTGAAGACGTTTCACTAGTCATCCAACTAGCTTTCTCCATACAGAATGGTGCCATACAAGTTTGAGGGTTTTCCCCAAAATGATTTACAATATGCTTGTGAAGGTTCTCATTATGAAGATGTTTCGCTAGTCATCTGACTGGATTCAAAAACTAAACTTTAAGTCCAGTTGATCCAACTGAATACAACAGATATACCATGACCTGGATGAATGAGAACCTTCACAAGCATCTTGCCATAGGGGAAAAATAAAACTAAATAACTAAAAAACAATGACTACAGAACCATTGCCACTCCCAAGTAACCCAAACACCAGAGGAGGCCAGTATGAAAAAAAGGTAACCAAACAGCAAAATAAACAAATCTTCAGGGAGATTCAATAAAAGTTCTTATCGTTTAAAATGGTGCTAATTTTACCCCAACCAATCAGATCTTATTTAACATTTGTAAGCTTACACCATTTTAAACGATAAGAACTTTTATTGAATAACCCTGTCTAATATAAGCATATGTGAAGTTACATGGTGTTCCATGATCTGTATAAAATAATTTTAGAGAAGATATATACCTAAATTGTGATTTGTTTTTTTTTATTGAAAAGCATTAACATAGGTATAGTAAAAAAAAAATATAAAAAAAATCCCTGCTCCAATCTAAGCACAGACAGTAAATCCATACTATGTAGTAAAGAATGTAACAATTACAGTCCAGGTCTCTATAAATGGATGGGGTGTTAAGAACCAAAACCCCAAGTCTCATCCATGGCAACACAGTCCAAGCAACACTTATTTTATAAGTGCCTTATATCATTAGTGTGGAGACACTACACTGGTCAAATAGAACTCAAAGGGTATGTAAACTGAAATTAATGATTTTGCCTTATCTTCATTTCTAAATGAATACATTTAAGTACAGTAGCACAGCCACAGAGGTAGGTGTGTTGCTGCATGTCTTCAATCCAGTACTTGATTTGTCCAAGCTAAGCATTCCCCCTCCCCCTCCCAATGTCACAGTTTAACTGTGATTTAGCAACAGAATTAAAAAACAAAAGGTATGAAAGCCTCATACGCTACAGTAGTTTTAATAATTAGTTGTTTACTGATTAGCAATGTCACCTCACTTAACAGCACTATCTATTATGACATAACAGGATACCACCTTGACCTTGAGGCATTTATTGCTTGTAGAGACATTACTGTGAAACACTCTGTTACACCTCAACCTTAAAAACAAGACGAGCAGGTTATGGGTTTCACATGACAAGTGTCCAGGTCAAGTTCTTTCAAACCCCTTCATTGTCAGCCAAAGAACAGAGAACCTCCAACATTTTTTTTTCTCTGATCTTTCTCACAGATCTTTTTTTCCCCTTCCCAACTTGACAAACTGGCTTTTTTAAGTTAGGTAGGTTTTTAAAGGGTAACTATGGTCTCCATACAAGTGAACTTTCTTAAAAATAGCACATTCAAACCTTTAAAACAACTCCAGGATCATTCTTCTAGCTGCAATCTGTCCAAACCTATAGTAGTTTAAAGGGTGGTGTTTCCAGCTAGCACTGAGAGTTGTGACATCACCAGTGCCATAGCTCTGACCCCTTGCTACAGGCAGAGCATTCCCAGTTGTATCCTACTGCTGTAACTGTCTTTAAATAGAAAAAGATCTTTTTTGGGGGTGGGGCTTTGTACACAGCAAATCATGTGACACACTTCAAAAAGTGCCCTCTACATTTGAATAGTTCTAAAATAGGATCTTCTCCTATAACAAAAAAATTACCACAAATTCTGTTTTTAAATTGACAAATGAGGCTCCATTGTCAGTTTAATTTAGGAGGCAATCTCTAGTAATTCTAAAGTTTGTTTACTTCATAGTGAAGCCATTGCTATGGAGTAGAGTAAAATGTTTTTAATAAGAGTATCTTGCAGAAAAGTTTGTTTCCATCTTGGTGGCTTGATCATACCAAATGCACCATGTATAGTTGATACTACATGAATAACAGTTCAGGGTGATCTTTTTCTGTCTTAAAGCCCAGAAATGCAGATCAAAGTAATATATCACATGCCATTCTAGATTGCCATAAATATACAAGTGTAAAATAAGTTAAATCAATCACTTCCATTCTCACTCCTTGTAGAAATATAAAGCAGCTAATTGGACAGCTTCTGTTTGCACTATAACCATGTTTAAGCCAATGGCTTGTGGATGCAGAGGGATGGGGAGTGACTAGATGACTACTTCAAACAGGTTTATTACTAATGTAGGTTACAAAATATCAGGGAGATTTAATAAAAGTTATTGTGCTAATTTTGCCCCAACCTATCAGATGTTTTTTAACTATAAGACTTTAACTATAAGACTTTATTGAATCTCCCTGTATTGTTTTAATCAGCAGTTATTGACTATAACTAATAATTAGTAATAATATTGTATAGCCTTAATTTCTTCTTTAGGGCTGATGCACACAGGATATTTCTGGCCAATCAACCAATATTTTGTTCAATAGGGCATTTTTTGGGGGCAACAGTTGTTGGCCCAAGTGTTCCAACATGTTTGTGAATTGTTATTGATCCTGTTGACTTCAATAAACCACAAAATCAAATGGGCCAAAAGCCAGACATGCTACTGACTGGTAGGAATGTCAGGCAGGCATCTGCGAGTTTACCAGGCGTTATGGAGTTTCATTATCAGAAATGTGGCTTTTTGATTGCATTAACTTTTTATGAAACATTATAGCAGGTTATGTTTATTTGTCTTTGAACTATAAACCTTACAATGGTTTTGAGCAAATGTGTTAACATGTGCCTTGATTTGTGATGTTCATTCCAAACCAGTTATCCTACATTCATGGGCAAAATATTTTATCTCACCTCTTATTCCACTTAAAATAATGGGAGATTGGTGTAACATATTTAATTTTTTATTTAAAAAAAATAGAACATTTAAGGAAAAACAAAACCATAAAAAAACTAAAATATAAAATACTTTTTTGGCAAGGTTTTAAAGCCAAGAAGTGCCCATTTTACACAATCACAAACAAACCATACAAACTCTGTAACTTAAAGGTTGTTTTTACCTTGATCGTTAAGTGACATTTTGTTGAAGCGATGCCCACTGGGCTCTTTGCCCATGTAATGGTGAACATAATCTGTGCCAAGGTCATTTACAGCGATGGCATACTTAAGTGGCTTCACACAGGACTGTAAACAAAATGGGACACTTGTGTCACCAATGGAGTGCCTTGTAGGAAAAGAAAAAGAAGAAAAGGGGACAACAGAGAATTAGAACTATAGTGAGGACAAGCTTTAGCAATATAAACTAATTCTATTTATAAGTTTTCTTTGTTGTAAGCTAAAATTTCTTAATTTATATTATATTGTGTGTTATGTTTGATCTGGTCCAGGAAACTGGACCAGATCTGTTTTTGAACCTCATTTAAGTCATTTCTCCAGAGCGATCAGCTCTTGAGTGATTTTCTTTCAAAAGGATTTTCTGTTTTAAAGGGGTTTGTCTGTATTTAAGGGGAGAGAGCGTTAAGAAACAAAAGCATTTAGAACAAGAAAGGGTTTAAGAACAACACTGCTGTTTCTCTGCTGTGTATTGCTGTGTCTCTGCTGTGTATTGCTGTGTATTGCTGTGTCTCTGGTGTGTATTGCTATTTAGTATGGACAGTTTTGTTGGGGCCATGCAATGTGCATCCAGCTGCATGTATGGGATCTTGGAGCAGCCGCCCCAGGGGACCTATGTATGTGTCAGATGTGAGTGGGTTGCCCATTTGGAATCTGAGGTCCAGAATCTAAAGGGTAAACTTGCAGCATTGCAGGGCTTGGCAAATCTGGGGGAAATGCAGGTACTGGCAGGGGCCAGTAAACTGGACACCAACCAGAATTACAGTATATGTATTACCAGTAATTCTCAGTATTATATAGTATCCCTGTACCAACCAGAACTACAGTATATGTATTAATACCAGTAATTTTCCATATTATATAGTATTCCTGTACCAACCAGAACTACAGAACTTCCAGCAAAAGTGGTAATGGCAAGTTCATTGAATAGCTTTAAAAAAGGCCTGGATAAGTTTCTAAAACTAAAAAATATTGAGAATTACTGGTATTAATGCATATAAATCTAGTTGATCCAGGGATACTTTCCGATTCCGGTTTGGAGTCAGGAAGGATTTTTTTCCACCTTTTTAGCTGTTTTTTTTTGCTTTCCTCTGGATCAACGGTTAGGTAGGGTTTAAAAAAAAAAAAAAAAGAGGGTGAATAAGTTGGACTTGATGGACGTATGTCTTTATTCAACCTTAATTACTATGTTACAGTATATGCATTAATACCAGTAATTCTCAATATTATATAGTATCCCTGTACCAACCAGAACTACAGTATATGTATTAATACCAGTAATTCTCAATATTATATAGTATCCCCACACCAACCAGAATTACAGTATATGTATTACCAGTAATTCTCAGTATTTCCTGCATGGCTTAAGGCTCAGGTAAAAAGGAAA
The DNA here is from genome assembly GCA_019447015.1 of Hymenochirus boettgeri. Taxonomy (NCBI): domain Eukaryota; kingdom Metazoa; phylum Chordata; class Amphibia; order Anura; family Pipidae; genus Hymenochirus; species Hymenochirus boettgeri. The sequence continues at coordinate 268,037,859 of CM033470.1, read as the reverse complement.
TGGAAAACAAGAAAAGGGCTTTTAAAATTTTGAAAACAGAAGGCCCAGAACAGGCTTAAAGGGAGTACAAAAGCTTATAAAGAGTGCAGAGAGCAATAAACTACTAAAATAGAAAATGAAATAGGGATTCCGAACAAACAAGTCCAACCCCAATGTTTTTTAAGTATATAACTGGTAAAAAATGAGGACTGAGAATTGGGACCATTAAATAATGGAGCTGAGGTGGTTGTAGAGATCCGAAAAGGCTAATCTGCTAACCCGTTTTTTTACATCGTTTTTTACTGTTGAGAATCCTTGCCCTTCAGTAGGCATTGTGCAATGTGCAGGGAAGAAATGGAGAGTTTTCACATTGGATAACAGAGATATGGTACGGAAACAATTAGACAAAGTTAATATCAATAAAGCCCCGGACCAGATGATTGCATCCTAGGATTTTAAAGAGCTTAGTTCAGTTCTAGCTAGCCACCTGTTTCTCATATTTTCAGATTCGCTTTTGTCTGGGGACGTGCCGCTGGATTGGAAAAAAGCCAATGTAATACCATTTCAAAAAAGTAGTCGTTCACAGCCTGGTAACTATAACCCTGTAAGCCACACAGTGGTAAGGAAGGTGATGGAAACTTTGTTAAGGGATCATAACCTTGACTTGTCTCCAGAGATCATCTTATAGTAGTAGTCAGCATGGATTTATGAGAATAGAGTCATGCCAGACATTTAATTGGTTTTTATGAAGAAGTGATTAAGAATTGAACTCAGGCACAGCAGTGGATGTGGTATATTTGGATTTTTGCAAAGCTTTTGATACTGTGCCACATAGCACTAATTATAAACTGAGGACTGTTGGCCTTGAAAAAACATTTGTTCATGTAGAGAACTGGTTATTGGACCGCAAACAAGAGTGGTGTTAATGGAGCTACATCTATGTGGGCTAAAGTTCTAAGCGGAGTGCCTCAGGGTTCTGTACTGGGGCCGCTTCTGTTTAATTCTGTTTATAAATGACTTAGAAGGGGGCATTGAGAGCAAGGTCTCTGTTTTGCTGATGACCAAATTATGCAGAGCTTTAGAACTTCAATGATGTGCAAGTGCTGCAAGCAGACCTAGATAGATTATCAAAATGGCGCAAATGGCAGATGAGATTCAATGTAGATAAATGTAAGGTGATGCATTTGGGATTTAATATCACTGTGCCATCTACACCATAAATAACTCTTGTTAATCATCTGTAATGGAAAAGATTGGGGTTCTGGTAGATAAAAGACTTAGCTGTAGCAAACAATGCCAGGTAGCAACAGCTAGAGCTAGCAAGATATTGTCTTGTATAAAAAGGGGAATAGATTCAAGAGAGAAAAATTTATTCTCCCTCTTTACAAGGCACTGTAAGCCTCATTTGGAATATCGGTGCAGTTTTGGAATCCCATATACAAAAGGGACATCTTGGAAATTGAGGCAGTTCAGAGAAGGGCAACTATTAATAAGGGAATGGAGGGCTGAATATGCAGGCAGATTAGACAATTTAGGGCTGTTTACATTGGAGAAGCCGCGGTTGCGTGGGGACATGATACCTTGTACAAATATATTAATGGCCCATACAATGAGCTCTCTGGTGCATTGTTCACTAATGGTCAAATCAGAGGACACGTGGACATCCTTTGGGTTGGAAGAAAAGAATTTTCATCTAGGTTAGGAGAGGTTTTTTACTTGAAACGGTGAAACTGTGGAACTGTCTTCCAGCAGATGTGGTAATGGCAAGTTCATTGAAATACTTTAAAAAAGGCCAGGATAAGTTTCTAAACTAAAAAATATTGGAATTACTGGTATTAATGCATATAGATCTGTTGATCCAGGGATACTTTCCGATTGCCGTTTGGAGTCAGGAAGGAATTTTTTCCCCCTTTTTAGCTGGGGTTTTTTGCCTCCTCTGGATCACTGTTATTAGGGTTAAAAAAAAAAAAAAAAAGTTCTTTGACCACTTCTCTGCTTGGTTGTCCCACTTTCTATTCACTGACATCCCCTCAATTATCTTAGGGGATTTCAATATCCCCATCGATACCAACACCTCTGCTGCCACTAAACTTCTCTCTCTTACCTCCTCCCTTGGCCCTACCCAATGGTCCTCTGCCCAGACCCTCTGTAATGGGCACACACTGGATCTGGTTTTTACCCGCCTCTGTTCCGTCGCCCACCTATTTAAACGATAAGAACTTTTATTGAATCACCCTGTCTAATATAAGCATATGTGAATTACATGTGTTCCATGATCTGTAATAAATAATTTTAGAGAAGATTATACTAAATTGTGATTTGTTTTTTTTTTTATTGAAAAGCATTAACATAGTAGTAAAAAAAAAATATAAAAAAAATCCCTGCTCCAATCTAGCACAGACAGTAAATCCCTACTATGTAGTAAGAATGTAACATTAAGTCCGGTCTCTATAATGGATGGGGTTTAAGAAACCCAAAACCCAAGTCTCATCCATGGCAACACAGTCCAAGCAACACTTATTTTATAAGTGCCTTATCATTAGTGTGGAGACACTACACTGGTCAAATTAGAACTCACAGGGTATGTAAACTGAAATTAATGATTTTGCCTTATCTTCATTTCTAATGAATACATTTAAGTACAGTAGCACACCACAGAGGTAGTGTTGTTGCTGCAATGTCCTTTCAATCCATTACTTGATTTGTTCCAGCTAGCTTCCTCCCTCCCCCTCCCATGTCACAGTTTAACTGTGATTTAGCAACAGAATTAAAAAACAAATATGAAGCCTCATACGCTACAGTAGTTTTAATAATTAGTTGTTTACTGATTAGAATGTCACCCTCACTTAACAGCACTATCTATTATGACATAACAGGATACCACCCTTGACCTTGAGCATTTATTGCTTGTAGAGCACTTACTGTGAAACACCTTTTACACCTCAACCTTAAAAACAAGACGAGCAGTTATGGGTTTCACATGACAAGTGTCCAGTTCAAGTTCTTTCAAACCCCTCTTGTCAGCCAAAGAACAAGAAACCTCCAACATTTTTTTTTCTCTGATCTTTCTCACAGATCTTTTTTGCCCCTTCCCAACTTGACAAACGGCTTTTTTTTAAGTTAGGTAGGTTTTTAAAGGTAACTATGGTCTCCATACAGTGAACTTTCTTAAAAATAGCACCTTCAAAACCTTTAAAACAACTCCAGGATCTTCTTCTAGCTGCAATCTGTCCCAAACCTATAGTAGTTTAAAGGGTGGTGTTTCCAGCTAGCATGAGAGTGTGACATCACCAGTGCCAAGCTCCTGACCCCTTGCACTGGCAGAGCATGCCCATTGTATCCTACTGCTGTAACTGTCTTTAAATAAAAGACTTTTTTTTGGGGTGTGGGCTTTGTACAACAGCAAATCATGTGACACCTTCATAAGTGCCCTCTACATTTGAATAGTTCTAAAATAGGATCTTCTCCTATAACAAAAAATTACCACAAATTCTGTTTTTAAATTGACAATGAGCCCATTGTCAGTTTAATTTTAGGAGGCAATCTCTAGTAATTCTAAAGTTTGTTTACTTCATAGTGAAGCCATTGCTATGGAGTAGAGTAAATGTTTTTAATAAGAGTATCTTGCAGAAAATGTTTCCATCTTGTGGCATCCTGAATCATCACCATACGATAGCCAACCAATGTATAGTCTGCTTCAACCTATACCACTGAATACAGTTCCCAGGTGTGATTTCAATTTATTTCTGTCTTACAATGAGTAACCACCTGTGCCTATCAGACAAGTATTATTATTTACTACATGACACAGTTCTAGAATTTATTGTCCCATTCAGATTAAATATAACAAGTGTAAAAATATAAGTTAAATCAATCACTTCCATTCTCACTCCTTGTAGAAATAAAGCACTAATTGGACAGCTTCTGTTTGCACTATAACCATGTTTAAGCCAATGGCTTGTGATGCAGAGGGATGGAATGACTAATGAGCTACTCAAACAGGTTTATTACTAATGTAGGTTACCAAATATAAGGGAGATTTAATAAAAGTTATGTGTCTAATTTTGCCCAACCTATCAGATGTTTTTTTAACTATAGACTTTAACTATAGACTTTATTGAATCTCCCTGTATTGTTTTTAATCAGCAGTTTATGACTATAACTAATAATTAGTAATAATATTGTATAGCCTAATTCTTTCTTCTTTAGGGCTGATGTCACACAGAATATTTCTGGCCAACAACCAATATTTTGTTCAATAGGGCATTTTTTTGGGGCAACATTTGTTGGCCCAAGTGTTCCAACATGTTTGTGAATGTTATTGATCCTGTTGACTTCATAAACCACAAAATCAATGGGCCAAAAGCCAACATGCTACTGACGGGTAGGAATGTCAGGCAGGCATCTGCGAGTTTAACCAGGCGTTATGGAGTTTCATTATCAGAAATGTGGCTTTTTGATTGCATTAACTTTTTATGAAACATTATGCAGTTTATTTTTATTGTCTTTTTTGAACTATAAACCTTACAATGGTTTGACAAATGTGTTACATGTGCCTTGATTTTGTGATGTTCATTCCAAACCATTTATCCTACATTCATGGGCAAAATATTTTATCTCACCTCTTATTCCACTTAAAATAATGGGAGATTGGTGTAACATATTTAATTTTTTCATTTAAAAAAAATAGAACATTTAAGGAAAACAAAACCTAAAAAAACTAAAATAAAATAACTTTTTTGGCAATGTTTTTAACAAAGCCAGAAGTGCCCATTTTACACAATCACAACAAACCATACAAACTCGGTAACTTAAAGGTTGTTTTTATTACCTTGATCGTTTAGTGACTTTTGTTGAGCGATTCCCACTGGGCTCTTTGCCCATTAATGGTGAACATATCTGTGCCATGTCATTTACAAGCGATGGCATACTTAAGGGCTTCACACAGACTGTAAACAAATGGGACACTTGTTCACCAATGGAGTGCCCTTGTAGGAAAGAAAAAGAAGACAAAGGGGAACAAGAATTAGAACTATAGTAGGAACAAGCTTTAGCAATAATAAACTAATTCTATTTATAAGTTTTTTCTTTGTTGTAAGCTAAAATTTCTTAATTTATATTATATTGTGTGTTATGTTTTGATCTGGTCCAGGAAACTGGACCAGATCTTGTTTTTGAACCTCATTTAAGTCATTTCTCCAGAGCGATCAGCTTTGACTTGGTGATTTTCTTTCAAAAGGATTTTCTGTTTTAAGGGGTTTGTCCGTATTTAAGGGAGAGAGCGTTAAGAACAAAAGCATTTATAACTGTGGTTGCAGCCTAGTAAATCTAGTAAATGTACTAACTTAGCACTATTTATTTCTAGGAGTGTGCCCTGTGTAAGTAATTATCACTGGTTGTTTTTTTTGGGTTTTTTTTTACTACTTACTGCTTGAAAGGTAGTGGAATTGTTTAAGTAAACTCAAAGCACTGGGTTACTAAAACAAATACTGTGTTGGAAAAAGCACTGTTACCTGTAGAAGCGGGGGCTGTAAGAGACAAAGAAAGCATTTTTTTTTTTCCTTTTTCTCTGATTGGATGGGGGTGTAGCTAATTGGTTTAAATTGGCTGAGGGCTGTTGGCTCTTTGGTTTTGAACTCATTTAAGTCATTTCTCCGAGCGATCAGCTCTTGAGCGATTTCTTTCAAGGGATTTTCTGTTTATAAAAGGGTTTTGTCTGTATTTAAGGGGAAGAGCGTTAGAAACAAAAGCATTTAGAACAAGAAAGGGTTTAAGACAACCCTGCTGTTTCTTCTCTGCTGTGTATTGCTGTGTCTCTGCTGTGTATTGCTGTGTATTGCTGTGTCTCTGGTGTGTATTGCTATTTAGTATGGACAGTTTTTGTTGGGGCCATGCAATGTGCATCCGCTGCATGTATGGGATCTGGAGCAGCCGCCCCAGGGGACCTATGTATGTGTCAGATGTGAGTGGGTTGCCCATTTGGAATCTGAGGTCCAGAATCTAAAGGGTAAACTTGCAGCATGCATGGCTTGGCAAAATCTGGGGGAAATGCGGTCTCGGCAGGGGCCATAAACTGGAAGTGGAGATGGGCAAATAAGTTGAAAGGAAGATAGAAGGGGCACCAGTGGAAGTAGGGACGCTTCTTCCCAGCTGGTCGATCCCAACAGATTTGCTATTTTAGGTGAATGTGGAGGACGATGGCTGGAAGCAGCATGTATGGAGCGGGGCTTTCCCTTGAGCACCCAGGGGACATCTCCAATCAAGGGAGGGAGAACTGGGGGTTAGGAGGAATGCAGGTGGTAGTGGTAGGACTCCATTATTAGAAGGTAGATAGGGTAATCTGTCGCCAAGACCCACATGCCGACACGTGTGTTGTCTCCTGGTGCTAGGGTTCGACATGTGTGGATCGTTTAGACAGAATTATTGGGTGGGGCTGGAGTGACCCGGCGGTCCTTGGTCACACATTGGTGCCATGACAAAGTTAGAGGTGGAGGTGAGGTCCTTAAAAATTATTTCCGGCAATTAGGGCCAAGTTAAAAGCAAGGACCTCAAGGGTAGTGATTTCAGAAATACTACCCGCAGCCACGTGCTACGCTAGGAGAAACGGGAGCTTCAGATTATAATGCGTGGCTAAGAGAGTGGTGTAGGAGATGGGGTTTGGGTTTTTAGAGAACTGGGCTGATTTTTCTGTTGGCTACAGCTCTTTAGTAGAGACGGCATTGCCCTCAATGGTGATGTGCAGCTGTTTTGGGGGGAAATGGCTAGGGGTTGGGAGATTTTAAACTAGGTATGGGGGGTGAAACGTTGAACTACACAAGGGTAATAGAGATGTTAGTGGATCAGGGGCATTAACACAACGGAGGGAGGAGAAGGGGAGGGGGGAGCATAAGGATAAGAGGCATGTGACCATGTATGGAAGTCAAATCAATTGATAATCTAAAATGTAATGTTTTACAATGCAAGAAGTCTGGCTGGAAAACCGGCGAACTTGAAAAAATAGCTTTAAAGGAAGGTAGATGTAATTGGTATAGCAGAATCATGGCTTTAATGATTCACACGACTGGACAGTAATATTGAAGGATACTCCTTATTTAGACATGACAGAGTTAATAAGAATGAGAGGAGTATGTATGTATGTTAACCGGATTGAAGCCAAATTAAAAGATGGAATAGATGGAGGAGTAAACGATACGGCAAAACCATTATGGGTGGAACTGTGTACAGGAAGCAAAGAGGTAGGTAAATTAATTGTTGGAGTATGTTATAAGCCGCCACATTGCCGGGGAAGAGGTGGAAATGAATCTCCACATGCAGTTGGCGAAGCTGCTGGGTATGGGCATGTTCTGTATATGGGGGATTTTAACACCCTGACATAGATTGGAGTAAGGGAACTGCCACAACCTCAAAAAGTATAAAGTTCTTAAATTCCTATATGAGCATTTTCTTTCACCAATGGTAGAAGTTCCTACTAAACAGAATGCTTGTTGGATCTGGTATATCTAATAACCCTGAGCTCATTTTGAGATGAGGGTAATGGGAAGCTTAGGGAATAGTGACCATGATAAGTGTCATTTAATCATAGTTGCAAAAACACTGCTTAATACTGGCTTAACAAAAACTTTTAACTTTAGGAAGCTAATTTTATGCTGTTAAAGGAATCGCTCCTGCTCATAGACTGGGGAACTGTTTCTAGGTAAAGATACTACCAGATGTGGTCCAAAGGGATATTAAACTATTACATTTCTAAATCTGTACCTTTAGGTAACAAGTGTAAAAAAATGAGGTCCACTCCTTCATGGCTTAAATGCTCAGTAAAAGGAAATGGAAAAACAAGAAAAAGGCTTTTTAAATTTTTGAAAACAGAAGCACAGAACAGGCTTACAGGGAGTACAAAGCTGTAATAAAGAGTGCAAGAAGCAATTAAACTAGCTAAATAGAAAATAATACGGATTGCTGACAAAGCAAGTCCAACCCCAAAATGTTTTTTAAGTATATAAATGGTAAAAAGATTAGGACTGAGAATGTGGGACCATAATAATGGAGCTGAGGTGGTGGTAGAGGATGCCGAAAGGCTAATCTCCTAAACCGTTTTTTTAAAACGGTTTTTACTGTTGAGAATCCTTGTCCTTACATAGGGATTGTAATAATATGCAGGGAGAAATGAAGAGTATTCACATTGGCTAACAAGGATATGGTACGGAAACATTAGATAAAGTTAATATCAATAAAGCGCCAGGACCAATGGATTGGCATCCTGGATTTAAAGAGCTTAGTTTCGTTTCTATCTAACCACTGTTTCTCATCTTTTCAGATTCGCTTTTGTCTGGGGATGTGCCGCTGGATGGAAAAAGCCAATGTAATACCAATATACAAAAAAGGTAGTCGTTCACAGCCTGGAAACTATAGACCTGTAAGTCTAACATCAGTGGAAGGGAAGTGATGGAAACTTGTTAAGATGGATCTACCTTGACTTTGGGCATTTTAAAAGGAACATGTTAAGCGCAAAAAAATTAAACGCCGCACACTGTCTGCCCGCGAAAATAGCGTATCCGCCGTATTTATAACTGCGAGCGCTATTCCCGCCGATACCTATCGCGGCCGCGATGTGCTGCGGTACTTTTAAATAATAAGCAAAGAAGAAGAGCCCCTTCCCTCTCTCCCCCTCGCGGCGATACTACTGTATAGTAATCGCCGCCGAAGGACTTAAAATCCCTTCTCGACGCTGCTCCTACCCCGCCCACACCCCCCCGCGTCGGCGCGGCGACACCCTCCACCGCTTCCCCCAGCAGCCCCTCCCAACCCCGTTTCCCCTTTCGCAAGCATACTCTTAACTGGAGGGCTAGGGGGCTGCCGGGAGGGGCCGCAGCGGTGGTCTCGACCACCTCCTGCGCACTCCCTCCCCGGCAACCCCTCCAAGCCCCCGCCCCGGCCGCTCCCGGGAGGGGCGGGAGGAGGCCGCTGGGGGGGTGGAAGCCTCCTCCATGCGGGGCCCTGAGAAGGCCTTTGGGGCTTCGGGGTCCCGCAGCTCGAACCTGACCCCCTCCCCGGCCCTTCAAGGGCCCTTGCGGCACTGACAATGCCTTTGGCGGGTCTCCGCAGCTGAAACCGGGACCCCCAGTGCGGCTCTTAAAAGAGCCTTTGGGGGGACGTCTTCTTTCTCCAGTCCCCTGCGACACCAGCTAACCACGCCGAGGCCGCGACCCCCGAGAGGTACCCCCCTAGGCGTCCGCCAGGGGGTACCCGCCCCGGCGGGCTCCGGTCGACCTCAACGATGCCGAGGTTTGCCCGGCGGCTTGATCCGACCGACTCTTCTTCGGGCTGGCGACACCAACCCCACTCAGTCGCCGTGCCAGGCAGACACCTCCCTGCGGCCCGCCATTGGAGCCTGCTGGCAACCGCCGCCTCAGTCGGAGCGATGTTGCCAGCCGCTTCTTTCTTTCTTTGTCTTGAGCAGCATCTACCATGCAGGGCATCGGTTCCGCGCGGAAAGCGCCTCTGTATATAGGTTTTCAGAAATCCATACTCCCGTTCTGATTGGTCAATTTTTTAATACTTTGCTTTCATACATTAACCAGCAGATTTCAGAACTTTCCAGAAATCTGATTGGTTAAATGAAGCAATATTAAAAATTGACCAATCAGAAACGGATATGGGGGGATTTCTGCAACCTATATAAGAGGAGCTTTCCGCCGAGAACTCAGATGCCTCGCAGTAAGATGGCTGAAGAAAGAAGAAAGACGGCGGCTGGCAACATCGCTCTGCTGGAGGCGGCGGGCCAGCGGGCTCACTGTCAGCCGCATTGAGTCTGGCCTGGCTCGGCGACCTGATGGGGTGGTGTCGCAGCCCGAGACGTCGCCCCAGGCTCTTTTAAGAGCCGCAACTTGGGGGTCCGGTTCGAGCTGGCGGGACCCCCCGCAAAGGCACTTATTAGTGCCGCAGGGCACTTGTAATGTGCCGCAAGAGGGCCCTTGGTAAGGCCGGGGCGGGGGTCCCGGTTCTAGCTGCGGGACCCCTAAGCCCCAAAGGTCTCTTATAATAGCCGCAAGGGTCACTTGTCAGTGCCGCAAGGGCCCTTATAAAGGGCCGGGGAGGGGTCACCGGTTCGAGCTGCGGAACCCCGTAAGCACCCAAAGCTTCCTTGTCAGAGCCGCAGAGGGCACTTGTAAGTGCCCGCAAGGGCCCTATAAGGGCAGGGGAGGGGGTCCCCCCGGTTCGAGCTGCGGGCCCCCCTAAGCCCCAAAAGGCCCTATCTCAGGGCCCACCGCTGGAGTGAGCCTCCACCCCCCCCGCGGCTCCCTCCCGTCCCCTCCCCGGGAGCGCCGGGCGGGGTGCTTGGAGGGGTTGCCGGGAGGGGGTGCGCGGCGGGTGGTCGCGACCACCGCTGGCTGCCCCTTCCGTGCAGCCCCTCATCGAGCATCCCGTTCTCGAGGATTGACGCTGCCAACGGGGAACTGGTTGGAGGGGTCTGCTGGGAAGTGGGCGGCGGGCGTCGGTTGTGGGCGGGGGTGGAGGTGTCTCCCGGGGTGGGTCGCGACCACCCGCCGCGGGTTTGCCTGCCCCTTCCCCGCCGCGGGAGGTTAGTAATCGCTTACTTCGCCTCCTTCAAGGTGGCGAGTAAAACAACGCATAAACTAGCCGAGCGAAACCAGTACCCGCCGCTTTCTAAATAGAAAGCGGCCGGTAACAGGTAAGGATCGGCGCGAAAGGGTTAACGCTTCGTTAACTTTTTCGCGGCCGTTTTCGGTGCCTTTATAAACGCGCGGTAAACGCGATTTATGCGTTAATGGCGCGAAAACGGCCCAAAAAAAGTAAACGAACCTTTAATAAAATGCACCTTTGTCTCCAGAGATCATCTTATAGTAGTAGTCAGCATGGATTTATGAGAAATAGATCATGCCAGACAAATTTAATGGTTTTTATGAAGAAGTGAGTAAGAAGTTGGATCAGGCACAGCAGTGGATGTGGTATATTTGGATTTTGCAAAAGCTTTTGATACTGGTGCCACTAGGCGACTAATGTATAACTGCGAACTGTTGGCCTTGAAGAAAAATTGTTCATGGATAGAGAACTGGTTATTGGACCGCAAACAGAGAGTGGTGGTTAATGGAGCTACATCTATGTGGCTAAAAAGTTCTAAGCGGAGTGCCTCAGGGTTCTGTACTGGGGCCGCTTCTGTTTAATCTGTTTATAAATGACTTAGAAGGGGCATTGAGAGGCAAGGTTCTCAGTGTTTGCTGATGACACTAACTATGCAGAGCTTTGGAAACTTCCAATGATTGCAAGTGCTGCAAGCAGACCTAGATAGATTATCAAATGGGGCAGAGATGGCAGATGAGATCATGTTGATAAATGTAAGGTGATGCTTTGGGATTTAATAATCCCTGTGCCACCTACACCATAAATAACTCGTTTAAGTGCATCTGTAATGGAAAAAGATTTGGGTTTCTGGTTAATAACAGACTTAGCTATAGCAAACAATGCCAGGTCAGCAACGGCTAGAGCTACAAGATATTGTCGTGTAAAAAAGGGGAATAGATTCAGAAAGAAAAATATTATCTCCCTCTTTACAAGGCACTGGTAAGGCCTCATTTGGAATATGCTGTGCAGTGTTGGAATCCCATATACAAAAGGGACATCTTGGAAATTGAGGCAGTTCAGAGAAGGGCAACTTAAATTAAAGAGGGGAATGAGGGGCTTGAATATGTAGGCAGATTAGACAGTTAGGGCTGTTTTACATTGGAGAACGACGTTTGTCTGGGGACATGATACCTTATACAAATATATTAATGGCCCATACAATGGACTCCTCTGGTGCATTGCTACTAATAGGTCATTCAGAGGACTCGTGACATCCTTTAAGGTTGGAAGAAAAGAAGTTTTCATCTTCAGGTTAGGAAGGGTTTTTATACAGTGAGAACGGTGAACTGTGGAACTGTTCTTCGCAGCAGTGTGGTACATGGCAAGTTCATTGAATACTTTCAAAAAGGCCTGGATAGTTTCTCAAACTAAAAAATATTGAGAAATTAGTATTAATGCATATAGATCTGGTTGATCCAGGGATACTTTCCGATTGCCATTGTGAGTCAGGAAGGAATTTTTTTTCCCCCCTTTTTAGATGTTTTTTTTTGCCTTCCTCTGGCATCAACTGTTAGGTAGGTTCAAAATAAAAAAAAAGAGGGTGAATAAGTTGGACTTGATGGACGTATGTCTTTATTCAACCTTAATTACTATGTTACTAGGATATAGATAAAAGTTCCTCTAGAAAAAAGAATTAAAGGGCACGTCCACCTCTTTTTTTTTAACATTTTGCTTGTAATGGAGGGAGTTTTTTTTTAACATTTTGCTGTAATGTAGGGATTCCTCTCCACCCCCAACCACATGAAACTACAAGCAGGGGGCCAGACCGGCAGCCGCGTCCGTGATGGGCTGAGAGGCAGCCAATTTAGGACGTGGTTTCCGGCAGTAAAGAACGCCGGTGGAACAAGGCAGTGTAAGTACAGATCGGGAGAGTTTTTTTACAAGCTAATAGAGTTGTTGGGGGTGGGAGAGGGAGCCCTACACTACAGAAAATGGCTTTTACACTAGGGCTCAGGAAACCAAACATGGATCGGGAGGGATGGGGGGGGCTGCACTGAGCAAGCCAGAAACCTCTCAGAGGACACTTCAGAGGCGGAAAAGTTTTCCCTCCCTGCCAGGCTCCTGGTGTCTACTTTCTAAAACTTTGGGCAGACATTGCAGGAGAACCATTTGGAGCACAAAGGTAAGGTAAGGATTTTTAACCTCTACTTACTGGGCCCAGCAGTGGGGGAGATTGTTGTTTTGGGGGTGGACATGCCCTTTAAGACAATGTCTGAATAATCAAAGTCTGAAAACAATGTCAAAAAAGGAATTCAATGTATAATAAAGCATAAAATGAAAGAGCAAAACAGGAAGGGGACAATGTTTAGGTGATGTGGCCTATTTTTTGGCATCTAGTCTCTGAGCATTAGAGGAAATCACAAATTTAAAATGAATATACTGATATGAATACATAAACAAACTGTAATACTGTAAAAAAATGTAATATTTATTTTTTAAAAATGAATAATAAAGCCTAGCAGAAGAAAAGAAAATTAGTATACTGCTGTCTACATCTATTATTATTATTATTATTGATTTATATTGCGCCAACATTTTCCATGGTGCTTTACAATTACATTGTCATACAGTTACTTATTACCCCATAACCCCTACCTCTGTCCATCCACTGTACAAAGTGACACTCCCCATCGGTCAGGATTAGACTTAGCCAGCTGTGGAATATAGTTCGCCACCTTAGGGGGAAAATGCAGTATTTTAAGCTAAAACAAAATCAAGATGCACACCTACTAACATTCACATTTCCCAAAATAGGACATTTTAACCTCACCTTTCCAGAATTGTCCCTCTATATAATACGTTTTCATCTAATTTAGTACATTTCTTTGCAGTTTACTAATTTGACCTTCTAACTGACCCCATGTTTTATTACCATGTGGCTCTAGTTGTCTTGATTTCCTAACTTCTCTTCCTAATCACTAGTTCCTGACATAACATCAGTGTATTTCCCTTCCAACTGTCCTAACATCTGCAGGGTACTTCTTGTGTTTTTGGACTTAAAAGAGGTTTGGGGATCAAGGACAGAAATGACAATGGTTATTGGATCTAGGCATACAGTAGCTGAAAACAACCAGGACCACCCTTCATAATTAAAAAAATATATAGTTTGGAGTGCAGGACAATTGCCTTGTTTTCAGCCTCTAAATCTGGCCCCCAAAATAACTCATTTTATTTGTCTGTGAGTACAAGTTAATTATTGGATTGGTTATGTAGAATTTTACAGATTAATATGGCATTACTGTTACATAGACAGGTTCTGACTGGTCCGGACCCAGATGCCATGAAGTGTGTCAGTCAAATACAATAAAATCTATACAGTATCGCCGCGAAGGGGCTTAAAATTACCGCAGCACATCGCGGCCGCGATACATATCGCGGGAATAGCGCTCGCCGTTATAAATACGGCGATAGCGCTATTTTCGCGGGCCGCGATGTGCGGCGGTAATTTTTTGGCGCTATTATCGTTGCTTTATAAATATGCCCCTATGTCTTTAAAAAGACTTTTACAGAATTCCACAAGCTAAATGCAAAAACCAGAGTGCCAACTACAGACCGGTTTCGGCTTTATTGAGCCATCACCATTGCAGATACTGTGATACCTTTATGAACCACCAATCAAAACAATTCAGGCCCTTTTGTGATATAAAGTAACGGAAATGAATCCTTACCTCTCCACTCTCTATTGAACGTGCTGTATCATACAGATCATTTACATGTAATGTGAATTGTTCAAAATCAGGAATCACCAACTTCTTGCAGACAACCTGAGTCAGGAATACAATGTTACTCTGAACACATCTGTAACAGAGAAACACAAATTACAAGTCCTGGCATGGTATTTGGCATTTCTTGTACAGTAGGAATGGCATACATTTTTATTGCTGGTTTCCATTTTTCATGACCCATTCTTGATCATCTCCTGGGTCAACAAATGGCAAAAAAGGGGCTTATTCAATAAGATATGCAAAATTTTGCCATTATCTCAATCTACTGCAACCAATCAGATATTAACAAATGTTTTCTAAAGTGGTGTACACACTGCACCAGTTTTTAAAGGAAGGTAGACAGAATCTGTAGTCTGGAGCACTATCCCTATATAAAGTATAGGGAGATAGTTCGGGACAGCTACACTCCCTACAGCCTTGGCCAGCTCCCTATTCTTCCATACAGGTGGCCAGCTGCAACCAAGGGAAATTTTCAGTAATCATTCCTGAGGCAGATGGTGAACGCTTGTTTACATAGTACACGCTTTACCGATAAAGGGGCGATTCCTTTAGATCCGATGGAATCGTCTCTTAATTATTAATGCGGGGGGTACCTATCTTAAGACGAGTGAAAAGGTAAAATCTGATTGGTTGAGGAAATTAAGTAATGTTAAGGAAGTGTCAGATGTTTTTTTTTTAAAACACTGATGTGCTGCATATTAATGTGCCAACAGTGAGGGGAGAGAGTGACAGGTGAACCTGGGCATGTTACTACTGTGCCCAATATGGGATTCATATGGGATTCATCATACACTTCTAGGAATGATATTTTATCATATAGACTGGTGATATGTTTTCTCTAGTACAACCGCAGAGATTGCCAGATCTAGCTACATGGATCAGTTAAACTAGAAACGCTGTTGGCACCTGTTAAGGCTGAATATCAGTTTGTGTCAAGTTCACATTTCCCCGAAGCCCTTTTGTAATAGTTACTCCAGAGAATTGTGAGGGTTCCATCTGTAGATCTATACAATTTTGCTTCACAAATTAAATAAACAACTTTCTGGCTTGTAAGCCACAATCCCATTTCTCCCTTAAATAGTGCAACTCTGCCACTTATCTGGGGTATAACTGAAACCACTCGCATTATCCGGGGATAGAATCATAACCAAACTCTGACACTTATCCGGGGTATAATCTAACTAACTCTGCCACTTCTCGGGGTATAATCTAACAACTCTGCACTATCCGGGTCTAAATCTAACTAACTCTGCACTTATCCGGGTATAATTCAACAACTCTGCCAATTCCGGGGTATAATCTAACAACTCTGCCAATTATCCGGGGTATAATCTAACTAACTCTGCCACTTATCCGGGGATAATCTAACCACTCTGCCACTTATCCGGGGTATAATCTAACCAACTCTACACTATCCGGGGTATAATCTAAACTAACTCTGCCACTTATGCCGGGGGTATAATCTAAACAACTCTGCCAACTTATCCGGCGGGATAATCTAACAACTCTGACACTATATCGCGGGTATAAATCATAACTACAACTCTGCCACTTATCCGGGTGATAATCTAACATAACTCTGCCACTATCCGGGGGTATATCTAAATAACTTGCCACTATCGGGGTTAATCTAAACTAACTCTGCCACTTATCAGGGGTATATTACAACTCTGCCACTTATCGGGGTATAATCTAACTAACTTGCCACTTATCCGGGGTATAATCTAACCAACTCTGCCCACTTATTGGGTATATCTAACCAACCTGCAACTTATCGGGGTATATCTAACTACTCTGCACTTATCCGGGGGATAATCTAACTAACTCGGCACAATTATCCGGGGTTTATCATCAACTAAACTCTGCACTATCCGGGTATAATCTTAATCAACTCTGCCACTTGTCTACGGGGTATAATCTAACAAACTCTGCACTTATAGGGGTATTATTTTACCAACTCTGACACTATATCCGGGGGTATAATCATAACCAACTCTGACACTTATCCGGGGTATAATCTAACCAACTCTGCCACTTATCTGGGGTATATCTACAAACACAACTCTGCAGCTTATATCGCGGGGTATCTAAACTAACTCTGCCCATTATCCGGGGTATAATCTAACTAACTTGCCCACTTATCCGGGGTATGGGTAATAATATATACCAACTCTGGCCCACTATCCGGGTATATTCTAAACTCTGCACTACGGGGTATATCATAACTCTTGCCACTTCACGGGGTATAATCTAACCAACTCTGCCACTTATGGGGTATAATCTAACCAACTCTGCCACTTATCCGGTGGTATAATTAACAAACATCGCCACGTATTATCCGGGTATAATCTAACCAACTCTGCATTATTCGGGGTATACTCTAACCAACTCTGCCATTTATCCGGGGTATAATCTACTCAACTCTGCCACTATCGGGGTATAATCTATAACCAACTCTGCCACTTACCGGGGTATAATCTAACCAACTCTGCACTTATCCGGGGTATAATCTAACCAACTCTTCACTTATCCGGGGTATAATCTTAACCCAACTCTGCCACTTATCCTGGTGGGTATAATTCTTAACCAACTCTTGCCACTTATCCGGGGTATAATCTAACCAACTCTGCCAATATCCGGGGTTGGTAATCTAACCAACTTGACACTTATAGGGTATAATCTTAACCAACTCTGCCCCATATCCGGGGTATAAATCTAACCAACTATGCAACTTATCCGGGGTATAATCTAACCAACTCTGCCATTTACCGGGGGTATAATCTAACAACTCTGCCACTTATCCGGGGTATATCTAACCACTCTGCCACTTATCACGGGGTATAATCTAACAAACCTCTGCCCTATAGGGTATAATCTAACAACTCTGCCATATCGGGGATACACTAACCAACTTGCCACTTATCGGGGTATAATCTTAACCAACTCTGCCACTTATCCGGTGTATAATCTAACCAACTCTGCCATTATCGGGGTATAATCTAACAACACTCTGCCATTATCCGGGGTATATTCTAAACCAACTCTGCACTTATCCGGGGTATATTCTAACCACTCTGCCACTTATCCGGGATATAATCTAACCAACTCTGCCACTTATCCGGGGTGTGGGTATAATTGCCTAACAAACTCTGCCATTATCGGGATAATCTACAATCTGGCCATATCCGGGGTATAATCTAACCAACTCTGCCTATCCGGGGTATATCAAGCTAACCTCTGCCACTTATCCGGGGTATATCTAAAAAACTGGGCCACTATCTGGGGTATAAAGTACAACTTGCACTATCCCGGGGTATATCTACCAACTTGCCACTTATCCGGGGATATTCTACAACTTGCCAATTATCGGGGTATAATCTAACCAAACTCTGCACTATGGGTATAACTAACCACCCTGCACTATCGGGGTATAATCTAACCAACTTGCCCACTTATCCGGGGGTATAATCTAACCAACTCTGCCAACTTATCCGGGGGTATAATCGTAACCCCTCTGCCACTTATCCGGATCGGGTTATACATCTATCCAACTCATGCCACTTATCCGGGGTATAATCATCCAACTCTGCCACTTATCCTGGGGTATAATCTAACCAACCTAGCACATATCTGGGGGTATAATCTTAACCAAACTCTGCCACGACTCGGGGTTATAATCTAACCAAACTCTGCCACTTATCGGGTATATATAATCCAACTCGCCACTATCCGGGTATTAATCTAACCAACTCTGCACTTATCCGGGGGGATAATCTATCCAACTCTGCCACTTATCCGGGGTATAATCTACCAACTCTGCCACTTATCCGGGGTATAATCTAACCAACTCTGCCACTTATCCGGGGTATAATCTAACCAACTCTGACCACTTATACCGGGGTTAATCTAAACCAATTCTTTGCCATTATCCGGGGTATATAATCTGAACCAACTCTGAATATCGGGGTATAATCATACCAACTCTGCTGCCACTTATCCAGGTAATCTACCAACTCGGGTGACTAATCTCCGGCAATCGGGGTTATAATCTTTAACCAAAACTCTGCCACTTATACTGGGTATAATCTAGCCAACTCTACCACTTATCTGGGGTATAATCTAACTAACTCTACCACTTATCCGGGGTATAATCTAACCAATTCTACCACTTATCAGGGGTATAAACTAACCAACTCTGCCACTTATCCGGGGTATAATCTAACCAACTCTGCCACTTATCCGGGGTATAATCTAACCAACTCTGCCAGTTAAATGTGTCCAGAAAAACATTCCACCATTTAATAACTTTTACAGTTTGCTCCTATTAACGGAAAGCCACAAACGCTCGCGAATTCAATTGTGTTTTTGGCTCTGGGTTAAAACCATTTGGTCTACCCTCAGCCGGAACAATACCTCAAATATTTTCCTTGATAGTTTTTAAAATGTTGATTTGAAATTCGACTCATTGTAGAAATGTTTCCAGTGAATTTTTAAAAATACTAACGTGGAATGCCAAAACAGGAAGCACATTGAAGTTTCCGGTAGGTACTGGACGATACGTTTTTAAAAGATTGTGGGCATTAAGTAAGTGTTTATAACAGAAAGAAGAAATGCTCAAGGTTACCTCCCAGGGTCCAATCCTTCTGGGCCACCTCACTGCCATATGTAGACAAAAACTAAGAAAATGAAAGAGAGCGGATGTCCTAGTCGTTTTATATTTGAAAGGGGTATGCACCTGCTTTATTGCCATTACACCAACACACAAGTTTTGGCCGTAGGCCTTTATCAGTAAAGGCCCAAAACGTTGTGTGTTGTTAACTGCTAGTTCCACTTGTAAAATATAAAACGATTCTGGACAGCCCTATCTTTTTCATGTTCTTAAGAATAATATAGTTTCCCCCCAGACAAATTTCCAGTTCCTGAGGCTATTTACAGTAAGTTACCACATTGCAGTTACCACATAATTTTAGGGCAGACAGAATTTAGCAATTTTGAAACTCCTTTTGACTTCAATGTATAGGTAGCGTAAGATCTACCCCTATGCCACACCACGCGAATCAGGGGGGCCACAGACTGTGTAGGGCCCACATAAGACCCAATCACCCTGTAGTGCCCAAGACATTGTAGTGAACAGTGATGGGGTATGAAGGAACTATTGCGCCAAATAGCGTGTTAAAGACAGAGGTTGTATTTCCGGAAGTTCAGGTCCGGCTTTTAAACAGCTGATTCCGGCGTAGGCTTCCTTCATAGCCACGATCAGCGTTAAAAATGTCGGTGCCTTCGCTGCAGAGATGGGGGGGGGATCAGGGGCCTCGGACCTCCAATATGGCGGTAGGGGGGGCCTGCAAGGATGCCCCTGCTTAAAGGGTCCGCTAGTGGATTTTATGATTTTGTTTGAAAGATCTGTGAATCATGAGCGCGGAATGGATTCGAGTGAGTGTCTGCATCTCTACCTTCTTACCACTGTGTCAAATACTTGATGTCTTGATGTTCATCTTTCACAAATTACCAAGAAAAAGATAAAGTATCACAGCACACCTGGATGAATGTTAAAATAGTTGTATCATCACACACTTTATTAAGGCTTATGTACCTAGGGCAAATCCGTCAGTCGCAAGATGTTAAAAACCTTTAAAAAAACTATTATTAGACAAAATATACGCACACCTCCATAGTGGATAAGAAATTGGTAGTGGACAACCTCTCTCAGCCTAAAAGTCCTCTGTAAATCAAGTGCCCCAGTAACAAACTTATCTGTCCAGTCGAAGTCAAGGGAGTCTAAGGTAAGGTAACACCATGGGGTTTGGTAACAGGACAGCACTGTTGTGCATAGGTCGGAGGGTTCCACCAAGGGGGATAGTAGCCAAATAGACAGAAAACGCTATACGCGTTACGCTCTACACGAGTGTTTCTCGCCTCTATTAATAAAGGGTTTGTGTAGATACACTTTACATTATCCATGTGTGCTGTGTAATCTTAGCTGTTTGGTGATTGGATTATTAAATACTTTATACACATGCACCTATACCCACTTGGGTTTAATGCTTGTAAATATACCCTGTGGGCCTGTCTATAGTGTAATAGATGTAACATCTTTTGACTTATATCTTTGCAGATTTAAAATCAATGGCGATTTCTAACATCGGACCTAGGCTAAAGGACTGTATGTATATAATACGTCAGATATGTTAAAGAGTATGCCACAGGAGTTTGTTAAGTGAATGGATCAGGAAAGTATTTAAAAGGTAATTTGAAAAAACTCTTTATACGTAAAAATTTCATCAAATTCCTAACAGAAGGCGACAGTGAGAGCAGTGAATATGAGATCTTTGCATCGTAACATGGCTTATGGACAAAGGGAAAAAAAATCTCCTCCCCCCTAGGTTTGGTCTAATTGGTAAACAATACAGGCGTAATTACTACAGCGTGTGGATATGTTTTTACTGCCTTAATGTAAAGGAAGGATAAACAGTAATATGACGGAGAGTTGTGATGCAAATTACGTGCCCTTCGTAATTATAGCTAACCTGAGCAGTTAACATATTCTGATGTTCAATTCAAGTGATTGTTTTGCAGCATTTTGTTTGTTACTCAATCCAAAGCAGTGTATAAAGTAGTAGGTTAGTGTTATGGGATCTTAGGCCAAATACTGCTTGCCCGCTTTTTTGCGTTTGCCGTTTTTCATATCATTGAAAACGGTGGCAAAGCACAGAAAGAAAAACTCGTTTGTAGGGCGTTTGCGATTTGCGTTCTGCAGTTTTAAATCGCAAATCGCATGCCTTTTTCAAATACTTCAGATGAAAAAAACAATGCGCAAACACAACGAAATCGCAAAAAAATGCCCCCCCTCCCCCCAAATAGACATGCGATGCGTTTGCGTTGCAGTGTGGCCGTCCTTGAAGTCGCTCAGCTCTTCTATCTGTGTATCTATCTCTCTCTGCTATCTATCTCTCTCTGCTGTTTATCTCTCTCTGCTATTTATCTCTCTCTGCTATTTATCTCTCTCTGCTATCCATCTATCTCTGCTACCTATCTATCTGATATCTATCTCTCTCTGCTATCTATCTCTCTCTGCTATCTATCTCTCTATCTATCTATCTCTGCTATCTATCTATCTATCTCTCTATCTATCTCTCTCTGCTATCTATCTATCTGATATTTATCTCTCTCTGCTATCTATTTCTCTATGCTATCTATCTATGCTATCTATCTATATTTGCTATCTATCTATATTTGATATCTATTTATCTCTGCTATCTATCTATCTATCTCTGCTATCTATCTCTTCTATCTGTCTATCTATCTATCTATCTCTGCTATTTATCTATCTCTCTCTGCTATCTATCTCTCTCTGCTATCTATCTCTCTCTGCTATCTATCTCTCTCTGCTATGTATCAATCTATCTATCTATCTCTGATATTTATATATCTCTGCTATCTATCTATATTATCTATCTATCTATCTATCTCTCTTCTATCTGTCTATCTATCTATCTGGGAGCGTTTGTGGCTTTCGTTAATAGAGCAAACTGTAAAAGTTATTAAATGGTGGAATGTTTTCCTGGACACATTTAAACTGGCAGAGTTGGTTAGATTATACCCGGAGAAGTGGCAGAAGTTGGTTAGATTTAACCCCGGATAAGTGGCAGAGTGGTTAGTTTTATACCCCTGATAAGTGGTAGAATTGGTTAGATTATACCCCGGATAGTGGTAGAGTTAGTTAGATATACCCCAGATAAGTGGTAGAGTTGGGCTAGATTATACCCAAGTATAATGGGCAGAGTTGGTTTAGATTATACCCGGATAAGTGGCAGAGTTGGTTAGATTATACCCGGATACTGGGAGTGGTCGTTATTACCCCGGATAAGGTGGAGTTGGTTAGATTATAACCCGGATAAGGGCAGAGTTGGTGGTTCGATTATACCCCCGGATAAGTGGCAGAATTGGTTAGATTATACCCGGATAATGGTGAGTGGTTAGATGTACCAGGATAAGTGGCAGAGTTGGTTCGATTATACCCCGGATAAGTGGCAAAGTTGGTTAGATTATACCCCGGATAAGTGGCAGAGTTGGTAAGAATATACCCCGGATATGTAGCAGAGTTGGTTAGATTATACCCCGGATAAATGGCAGAGTTGATTAGAATATACCCCTGATAAGTGGCAGAGTTGTTAGATTATACCCCGGATAAGTGGTAGGGTTAGAGTTGTAGATTATACCCAGTAAGTGCAGAGTTGATTAGATTATACCCCGGATAGTGGCCGAATTGGTAATATACCCAGATAATGGCAGAGTTGGTTAGATTATACCCCGGATAAGTGGTAGAGTTGGTTAGATTATACCCCGGATAAGTGGCAGAGTTGATTAGATTATACCCCGGATAAGTGGCAGAATTGGTTAGATTATACCCCGGATAAGTGGCAGAGTTGGTTCGATTATACCCCGGATAAGTGGCAGAGTTGGTTAGATGATTACCGGATAAGGCAGAGTGGTTAGATATATACCCCGGATATGGCAGAGTTGGTTAGATTAACCCGGATAAGTGGCAGAGTTGGTTAGATATACCCCCGATAAGTGGCAGTTGGTTAGATTATACCCCGGAAAATGGCAGAGTTGGTTAGATATACCACGGATAAATGGCAGAGGTTGTTATAGTTATACCCCGGATAAGTGGCAGAGTGGTTAGATTAACCCGATAAGTGGCAGAGTTGGTTAGATATACCCGGATATGGCAGAGTTGGTTAGATTATACCCCGGATAAAGTGGCAGAGTTGGTTAAGATTATACCGGATTAAGTAGGCAGAGTTGGTTAAGATTATACCCCGTATAAGTGGAGTAGAGTTGGTTAGATTATACCCCGGATAAGTGGCAGAGTTGGTTAGATTATAACCGGATAAGTGGAAGAGGTTGGTTAGATTATAACCCCGATAAGGTGCAGAGTTGGTAGATTATACCCCGATAAGTGGCAGAGTTGGATGATTATACCCGGATAAGTGGCAGAGTGGAGATTATACAACGGATAAGTGGCAAGAGTAGTTGGATATATTATTACCCGGATAATGGTAGAGTGGTTAGATTTAACCCGGATAAGTGCCGAGAGTTGTTAGATTATACCCCAGATGTGTCAGAGTTGGTTAGATTACAACCGGATAAGTGGACAGAGTTGGATAGATATACCCCGGATAAGTGGCAGAGTTGGATAGATTATACCGGATAAGTGGCAGAGTTGGTTAGATTATTACCCCGGATAAGTGGCAGGTTGGGTTAGATTATACCCCGGTAAGTGGCAATTGTAGATTAACCCGAAAAGTGGCAGAGTTGGTTAGATTATAACACGATAAGTGGCAGAGTTGGTTAGATTATACCCCGTATAAGTGGCAGAGTTGATTAGAAAATTCCCCCGGATAAGTGGCAGAGTTGGTAGAATATACCCGGATAAGTGGCAGAGTTGGTTAGATAGACCCAGGATAAGTGGCACAGTTGGTTAGATATACCCGGATAAGTGGCAAGTTTTAGAATATACCCGGATAAGTGGCAGAGTTAGTTAGATATCCCCGGATGTGGCAGAGTTGGTTAGATTATACCCCGGTAAGTGGCAGAGTTGGTTTAGATTATACCCGGATAAGTGGCAGAGTTGGTTAGATTATACCCCGGATAAGTGGCAGAGTTGGTTAGAATATACCCCGGATAAGTGGCAGAGTTGGTTAGAATATACCCGGATAATAAGTGGCAAGAGTTGGTTATAGTTATACCCCGGATAAGTGGCAGAGTTGGTTACAGTAGCATACCGGATAAGTGGCCGAGTTGGTTAAGATTATACACCGGATAAGTGGCAGAGTTGATAGATTATACCCCGGATAAAGTGCAGAGTTGGTTAGATGATATACCCCGGATAAGTGGCAGAGTGGTTAGATTTATACCCCGGATAGTGGCAGAGCAGAGTGGTATAGGAATTATATATACCCGGATAAGTGGCAGAGTTGGTTAGATATTTTACCCCGGATAAATGGCAGAGTGGTTAGATTATACCCCGGATAAGTGGCAGAGTTGGTTAGATTTACCCCGGTAAGTGGCAGAGTTGGTTAGATTATACCGGATAAGTGCAGAGTGGTTAGATCCTGTACCTCCAGGATAATGGCAGAATTCAATTGTGTTTTTGGCTCTGGGTTAAAACCATTTGGTCTACCCAGCTGAGTGACTTCAAGGGCACGGCCACACTGCAATGCAAACGCAATCGCATGCTATTTCATTTTTGCGATTTCGTTGTGTTTGCGCATGTGTTTTTTTCATGAAGTATTGAAAAAGGCATGCGATTGCGATTTAAAATGCAGAACGCAAATCGCAACGCACCCGAAAACGAGTTTTTTCGGTGCGTTGCCACGTTTTCAATGATATGAAAAAACGCAAACGCAAAAAAAGCGCAGCAGTTTGGCCTAGCCCTAACACTCGCTTTTTGTTGGAGTTAAACAAAAAAATGCTGCAAACAACAATATTGAATTGACACCAGTGATTGCTCAGGTTAGCTTAATTTAGAAAGGGTCCGGTAATTTGCATCACTCCGTCAATTAGTCTGTTTATTCTCTGTACATTACAGGCAGTAAAAACATATCCACACATTCTGTATTATTAGCCTGGATTGATTTACCAATTAGACCAAATCCTAGGGGGGAGGAGATTTTTTTCCCTTTGTTCCAGAGCCAGTTACGAGCAAAGATCTCCATATTCACTGCTCTCATCTGGCCCTTGACTTTAGGAATTTGATAAATTTACTATAAGAGGTTATTTCAAAATTACCTTTTAAATACTTCCTGATCCATTACAGCTCCTGTGGCAGACTCTTGAACAGTCTGACGTATTATATACATACAGTCCTTTAGCCTAGGGTCCGATGTTAGAATGCCATTTGATTTTAAAGTCTGCAAAGTATAAGTCAAAGATGTAACATCTATTACACTATAGACAGGCCACAGGGTATTTAAAGCATTACCCAAGTGGGTATAGGTGCATGTGTATAAAAAGTATTTATATCACAATACCAAAAAGCTAAGTATACACAGCACACATGGATGAATGTAAAAGTGTATCTACACACCCTTTATTAATAGAGGCGAGAAAGCCTTGTGTAGAAGCGTAACGCGTATAGCGTTTTCTTCTATGGCTACTAATCCTCCTTGTGGAACCTCCTGACCTATGCACAACAGTGCTGCTGTTACCCCCATGGTGTTACCTTGACTCACCTTGACTTCGACTGGACAGATAAGTTTGTTACTGGGGCACTTGATTTAAGGAGCTTTTAGGCTGAGAGAGGGTTGTACTAACAACATTTCTTTCCACTATGGAGGTGTGCGTATATATTTGTATAATATATTTTTTTAAAGGTTTTTAATATCTTTCGACTGTCATTGCCCTAGGTACTGCCTTAATAAAGGGTGTGTAGATACACTTTTACATTCATCCATGTGTGCTGTGTATACTTATCTTTTCTTGGTATTGTGAAAGATGTAACATCAAGACATCAAGTATTTGACACAGTGGTAAGAAGTAGAGATGGCAGAACTCACTGAATCCATTCCGCGTGCAGATTCACAGATCTTTCAAAAAAATCATAAAATCCACTAGCGGACCCATTGAAGCAGGGGCATACCTGCAGGCCCCCCCTCCGCCAGATTGGAGGCCAGGCCCCTGATCCCCTCCTCCATCTCTGCAGCGAGTGCAACCAGACATTTTTAAACAGCTGATCGTGCATATGAAGGAAGCATACGCGGGATCAGCTGTTTAAAAGGCCGGACCTGAACTTCCGGAAATAAACCGTCTGGTCTTTTAAACAGCTGATTGCGCATATGTTTCCTTCATACGCACAATCAGCTGTTCACTACAAATGTCTGGTCACTACAGGGATTGTGGGCTTATGGTGGGCCCTACTACAGTCTGGGCCCCCCTGTGATCGTGGGTGTGGCAGGGGGGGTAGTTACGCTACTACATTGAAGTCAAAAGGAGTTTAAAAAATTCTAAAATTCTGCCTAAAATTATGGTGTAACTAGCAATGGTAACTTACTGTAAATGCCTCAGGAAACTGGGAAATTGTCTGGGGAACATTTATTAATTCTAAGAAATGAAAAGAGTAGGGCTGTCCAGTCGTTTTATATTTTACAAGGGGTAAACACACAACGTTTTGGCCTTTACTTGATAAAGGCCTAGCGGCCAAAACTTTGTGTGTTGGTGTAATGGCAATAAAGAGGGATTACCCCTTGCAAAATATAAAACGACTGGACAGTCCTACTCTTTTCATTTTCTTAGTTTTGTCTATCTGGCAGTGAGGTGGCCAGAAGGGATTGGACGCCTGGGAGGTACCTTGAGCATTTCTTCTTGATTTATAAAACACTTATTAATGCCCAAAATCTTTTAAAAACTGTATCGTCCAGTACCGGAAACTTCATGTGCTTCCTGTTTTGGCATTCCACGTAGTATTTTTAAAAATTACTGAAATTTCTACAAATGTCGAATTTACAAAATCAAAATTTTAAAAATATCAAGGAAAATATTTGAGTATTGTTCCGCAGTTTGGAAAAATCTGAAAAAGTCAGAAATCGGCAAAGTCCAAGTTCCGGCAGACCCATGAAATCTGCTTTGGAACCAAGTTCGGATTCGGGTCCATCTGTATGCTATAAATGCAAAAAACTGTTGTTGGTAAAAAAATGTAATTAGTTTCCAGAAACATGACCAACTACTGCACAGACACAAGTGCCTTCCAAACCTAAATCACACTTGGCTTTAACTGTCCCCTTTCCCCTATTGTCATTCAGATACAAAGTGCATTCTCAAGGGCAGGCAAGGGGCATAATTATAATTTAAGCAGCAAAATGATTTTGGTATCACTTTATGCCACAAATGACCACAAACCTTTTGCTATTTGTAAGAAGACTTTGATGTGAAAAATCCTAGTATAAAATCTCACAATACTGTTGACCAAAACATTTTCAAAATGATTTTGAACAAAAGTGAGTTCGTATTTCAGTGTGATGGAGGTAAGTATATATGTATATAAGTTGGATATATGGAAGATTTCAAACAGGTGAAACTACATCTATTTAAAGGGACATCTTAGCTATTGATAGACCACAGAATCAACTGCTGGTACCCTTTAGGGCAGGTATGAAAGTAAGAACCTGTCAACCCCACAGCTAAAAATTTGCATGCATGGCTGCAATCAGTCAGTCAACTTTGCAAAATGATTGCAAGGTCAGCTGACTAAATATGAAGTTCCGAGGCCTCCATTCATCCTCATGGCCCACAGCTGTGGCAATGGGCCATTGTGGTGGGGTACAGTAGCTCTAGACTGGGGCTTTTGTTGCCCTATGACTTTGCAAAGGATCATTTGAAATTTCTCTTTTTTTTTTATTTTGTCTCCTCAGACATAAAATTACAAATGTCATGGACACACAACTAGATCGAGATGCTACAAACAATGTCAGCTGCACATCAATACATCCATGCACACCTTACGGAATGGAAGTCCGTAAGGTGTGTGTTCATGGGGCCATGTACCACTAAATGAAAAGCCTCATAGACAGTCTCCTCGGAAATAACAATGATGACATGATTATGTGGGTTCTGCTTTATAAAGATCTTCCTGAACAGTTCGGAAATGCGGTGTCCCACCCCCCAAGGACATGTTTAGGAGCTGCTACCACCATTCCCCCAGCTTTTGCCATTATTTTTTTGGTGCTATTAATGCTGTTAAAATTAATTATAAATAATAAGTAAAATTAAAAGTGAAGTTTAAAAATTTGCCTTGATGACTGGCAGTAAAACAAAAGTGTGATAATGCAGATAAGTATAAATATGCCAGTTAGTGAAGGAGAAGTAGTGCCAGTACAGATCTGATCATAGTGTCTGCAGGGTCACAAGCTTAGAATCAGAGCAGACAGATCAGGTGAAGGGAGAGAAATCAATCATTAAAAACAAGAAAACCAGATATACAAGACAGACAAGAGTTAGTGGCAATAGGACTGGAACAATGTCAGAATGTAGGGCGACAGGGAACATTCTAGAAAGAAGAGAACAGCTTGGGGACAGAGACCTGCAAGAGGGATCATCTGTGATAGCCCCTAAAATTAAATGATTTTACATTTCACTCTTCTAACAACATGCACAAAGAGGCAAGCTTAAACATGCATAGCGATTTTAGCTGTAGGCTCAGGGGCGTAGGAATCACTATAGCAACCATAGCAGTTGCTATGGGGCCCAGAGCCAAATGGGGCCCGTCCAGGTCCCCTGCAGGCATGTCCCCCCTACTAAGAATCATTTTACCTCACAAAGTTCAGCCCCACAAACCTCATTTTCATTTTACTTAAACCTTCCAAAGATGCCCCCAAAGTAAAATTAAAATACAGTTTGTGGGCTGAAGTATGTGAGGTAAAATTTTTCTTAGTAGGGTGGACATGCCCTTTAAATTGCTGCAGTTTGGACGGGTTAGATTGAACTGCACCAAACTGATTTTTATGTGGGGAGCCCCATCTTAAATCTTGCTATGGGGCCTTGTGTAGGCTGGTTCTTGCTCTTGATAAAGATAATCTGATGTTGTAAAATCAGATTATCTGATTTTACACCATCACTGTCAGCGAATGTCGCTGTGACCAATCCTGCCTTCCATAGGAGACAGCATGATCGGTGGTGATTTTCTGTTATGTCGTGTGTACCCAGCCTTATAGGTAAGATATGATAGTTATTACATATTCCTCTAAGGAATATATTAATGTCTTGTTTTGTGCTTTCAGCATGGGGATGAATGAAGTTGGTTTTACTAGTTTCACCAAAACGAAATGAATCTCAGTGCTTAGGTCCCTTAGTACTTAGTCAAGTATCATAAATATTTCCCCATGCCATTTCCCAGCTTACAATGCATTGTGTACAACAATTTAAAAATTTGGCCTCCCATTGACTTCAATACATTTAGTTATAAAATTCTTACTGAATTTAGAAAAACTGTAGATGAAATATAACTGAGTAGTTTTGTCCATCTTTAATTTGGGGTTGAACAAATCTTGGGCTGCTTATAAAATAAATGTGTCTGTGCTAAATGAATCTCTTCTAGATAGATAACGGACAGGTAACTACACTGCCAGGAATAAACAGCTATAGATATATGTGGGGGGGGATGCAATTAAAGGTGCAAAAGTTTGCCCATGCTCTTAATTAGAGATGTCCTGAACTCGGACGTTTCGTTCCATTTTCAGATTTACGGAACTCGTAAAAAACCTGAAGGTCCGATAACGGAATGTACTTTCGAAGGTTCAGAACGTATTTTTTCACAGTTATGTGAATGTACGAGGTTATTTTAGGTAACCCTCAAAAATAACCCCGAACATCCGATAACCCTCGATAATATGATCAAAAACTACTTTCAAGTTTCCAATTGTATTTTTGAGGGTTGCCAAATGTAAAAGGTTATTTTCGAGGGTTACCAAAATTCACCTACATTCGGTAACCCTCGAATATAACATTGTACTTTCGATAACCCTCAAAAACATGTCCTGAAATCCGAATAATCTGCTTGGTTTTGGATGGAATGTTCGTATTTCGGAACTGAGGGTTACCTGGTTCTGGATGCCATCTCCACTCTTAATCAGAAAAAAAAACTAATCAGATTGGTTCAAAATAAAATCACAGTAAAATATTTGCATTAGCCCTATTGCCTTTTATTGTCTTATAATGAGGGGTAGATTGAAGAGGGAATTTATTCTCCTTCTTTAAAAAGCACTGCAAAGGTCTAATATGGAAACGTTCAGTATGGTTTATGAGATCTGTTTATGAGAACTGTAAAGGATTCAGAAAAGGGCAGCTAAATGAATGGGGGGGGATTATAAGGTTGATTATAAAGAGCAATTAATAAGTTACAGTTAAGGGTTCATTGTTCACCAATAGTTGGTATCAGAGGAAATGTGGACATCTCTTAAGATTAAAATAAAAAAAATTTTTAAGGGCATGACCACCCTTAAACCCCAAAAAACTGGTGACTTGTCAGATATCTGCCTGCAAACCCCAACTGCTATTTTTTGCACTTTTAAGGGGGAACTATAATGCTTATAAGGTTTATTTAAACAAATGTATAATAAAAACTTGATTCAATTGATTTATTATACAAAGCAGTGTAATTGCAGAAACACTACTTGGGTACTAAGGCCTAGTCAAAAAAACTAAAATTATAATACTTCTTTAAATCAACTGGAAAAACATTTACAGTAAAAAATGACAGCTGGGTAAACTAATATAGGTAAACACAAAGCATTTGGCTGAGTAACATGTAAATAAATAATCTCTCACAGTTATGAATTTGTGAACAGGAATTTGTTCTTTTCCTTCAGAGACTGTGTAAAAAAGCAGGTCACTTAGACGTTGCAGCACGGAACTGCAGGTGATTCTAAAAGGGAAACGATACAAAGAAGAAAAGGTTAACTTTCTCATTAAAAACAATAACATGACCTTAAGTTATATATTAATGTGGAACAGGACCATAGAAATCCAACTAATCAACACAGTAATGCAGTATACTGTATCTTTAAATGATTTGCACTATGCACAAAAGAGGGATATGTGAGCTATAACCAAAATGTTCCAGATGAGAAGATATTTATAGGTTGCCTAATTGAAGATGCATCCTCATATTGTGCCAAGCGGTGGTTTGGAATGTTTATAAAACCGTCAGGATGTGTGACAGTATCAATGATTTACAAAGAGCAGCAGTGAGAAAGTTGTATGTCTCTGTGTCTTTGTAAATGTGTCTATTGTAAAATCATTCCAAAGTGTGCCATACATGACCAATCCTGATCGTATCGCAATATTATACGACAAGAGATTGTAAGGTGAAGGGGTCCATTCATCAGCCTGTACCAGATGTTACATAGTAATTTTCAATTAATAAAATTAGAAGCCACTTTTTATGCTGGAAAATGAATGGCAGAATCTGTCTCTTTGTTATGGGTCTGTAAGAAAATAAATGGAAACTCTCTCTAACGCCCCAGAAACACCTAGAACTTACACATTACAAAAGCAAATATAAAATGGGACTGTCCTGCTGAAGTTTGCACAGTTGGGAGTATGCTACATATTATATTATACCAGCAAACCCTGCGGTGCGCGCCCTCGCACCAACCCCCCCCCCCACGGCACACTGCCCTCCAACCCCCACACGCACATTCCCCAGACGGGGACGTTGGGGTCTATATCTACATCCTTATTTTAGTAATATAGATAAACAAGTAAAGTTTTATTAAATAAACAAGTAATGACAGAGTTAAATTATTAGAAGCAGTGTGGAATTTAAAGGAAAGCAACAGGCTAAAATATATTTTTGAAACTTCCGCTCTCTTCGCCAACTCAATACTGAATCGGGGACTTGGCCAATGGAAAGATATGCAGAACATGTCTAGCCATAGACCCGATAGCAAAGGTTCGTTAACTTTTCACCGTTGCTTTCGGCAAACTTGGACTTGTGTAACCACTTAATCGTATTTAAAAATGGCAATAAGGGCATGGCCACACTGCGCCACACACGTAATTGCATGAGATTTTGATGCGCTTGCATTTTATCTGTAACCCCCTGACCAAGGTGGTACTGTAGAAAATGAACACAAGCTAATTGATGGCTATGCTGAGCACTTCTGATTCAGCTATCACAGGAAATGGAAGGACATCTGCATAGAGGAAACTACACCCACCAGCATGCACGGCAAATGTCACATGGGGAGAAGGAGAGAAAGGGGGAGGAGCCTGCGGTGAGGGGCGAGAGGGGAAGGATTGAAAATGTGTGTGGAGGACAGAGGAAGATTCTACCTGTGGGGAAATCTGAAAGAGGATCCAAGGGTAACCCTTTGTTCCAGGCTGGTGGTGATCAGTCCTAGATCTTCAGAGTTGTGGGATATTGCATCAGAATAGGTAAAGTTTGCTACCACATATTTATGGTTTAAAGTATAGGCCCAAGATTTTCCTCAGCAGTTACACAGACCTCCCTGTTCTGCTGGATTAATATGTTACACAGATCCTCTGCTCCGGTTAAAGACCATATTCCTGTTTAACTTGCCTGCAAAGTACAGTTATCAAAGGGCCCCAACCCAAGCCATGGCAGCATAAGGACAATGTTATTATCTGCAAGGAACTGGGGACAGTGATGCTATACCGGTTAACCCTGCTATATACCCAGATATGGATTTAAACTGTATAATGCCTGCTTAGATTTGTTATATTGTTAATGGTTTGTTGCTAATACATATTGCTATTGCTAAAATTTTATTGCTAAATACAGTTGTTGCATAGTATAGTATTTGTATAGTATTTGTATAGTATTTGAGGTTGAATAAGACATACGTCATCCAGTCCAAACCCATCTAGCAATATCCTCATTCCTGCCTAACTGTTGATCCAGAGGAAAAAAAACCCACCAAATTTATGAAGGGGCAAAAATTCCTTCCTGACTCCAAGTGGCAATCGGAAAAAATCCCTGGATCAACTCTACTTTATGTATCAATACCAGGAACTTGCAACATTCCTTGTTTGAAGAAACTCATCCAGCTTTTTTTTGAAACTGACCAATGAACCTGCCATTACAACGTCCACTGGAAGACAGTTCCAAGCTTTACCGTTCTCACAGTAAACAACCCTTTCCGAGCTTGAAGCCTAAACCTTTTTTCTTCAAGTCTTAAGGGATGTCCTCGTGTCCTTGACATGTTCTATTGGTGAACAATGCCCCAGATAGTTTATTGTATGGCCCGTTAATGTATTTATACACAGTAATCATATCCCCAAGCAAGCGCCTTTCCCTGCGTACATAATTGTAACTTTTCCAGTTCTCCTTCATATTCAAGCTCCCCAATCCCCTTATTAATTAAGTTGCCCTTCTCTGAACCCTTCCATTTCAAAGATTATTTTTTGTACACAGGATTCCAAAATTGCACTGCATATTCCAAATGAGGCCTACCAATGCTTTGTAAAGAGGGAGAATTACATTTTCCTCCCTTGAATCCATACTCTCTTTATACAAGACAATACCATGCTGGCTCTGGCTGTTGCCGCCTGGCACTGCTTGCTCTTTAAGTTTGTTATCCACCAAAACTCCAAGATCCCTTTCCAACAGGCATGATCAAATAGTTTTTCTTTTCAGGTAAATAAAAAGGGGTGTCACCTGCAGTTGCAAAGAAAAGTACCCATCATTCTCATTAACCACATCTCCGGGTGGGTTAATCCGGGTGGGTTACATATCATTACATATAGAGAAACGCATGTGATTGCACAAAAAAATGCAGACTGCAAACGCATGCGCAATCGCATCTGAAAATACAACCTTTCAGTGCATTGCCGCGATTGCAATGTTCTGAAAAAAAAATGTGCAAACGCATTAAAAGCGCGCTAGTGTGGCCTAGCCCTAACAGTTTCCTTACATTCAGTTCAGCCAATTAAAATTGCCCGTTTGAGTATGAGGTGGCGAAACTGCATAAGTGCCCATATATGTAGCCGATCAGGGGGGCCTCGGAAGGTGTCAACGCTTACTGTAATACGATCACAGATTTCTGGGTTTACCAAGAACGCTATTTTCTCTTTTCGCCGTGATAGAGGACTTAACGCAATAAACAAGATATGTGTGCCGGCAACACCGCCGTATTCATTGCGTTATGTCCTGTATTGCACCGGAAAGAGAAGATACTACCACTGCACATCACCGATAAATGATCGGCTTTCTAACTACGGCAAAAATAATGATTGCGGTGATACCAAAACTATGATGTTAGATAAACTTTATAAATATGCCCCTATGGTTACCTTTTACCCTCCCATAATGTACCAACAGACATGATTAGTACATTGAGGTGAAACTTGCCTAAAAGAAACCCAAGAAGTTTTATCAGTCTTAATTCTAATGATTTGTCTCAAAAACTGAAGGGGCTAAGTTGCAACCCAGTCGGTGGACTGGGACAGAAATATTATTATTATTATTGTGGATTTATATAGCACCGACATCTTCTGTGGCGCTTTACAATTACATTTATACATTTACACCAGGCCCTGCCCAGAAGAGCTTACAATCTAAGTTCATTTATTTGACACATACAACCTATCAGTACCGGTTATCCTACCGTGGGAGTCTCCCTGATCTTGGGGTGGTCTCCCGCGAGACGACCTCAAACTCCCGCGACCTGAGTCCACCTCCGGAATGCCTCTTTTCTTCTGGAAATGCCTCCTATGTAAATTACATCACACAGGCCAGTTACTCCCCTAGCCACACCTCTAACATGACATAATTTATGTCACATAATGTATTCCTCCCCTGACTCCGCCCCGCCCCTTTAGTGATGTCACATCACTCGGCCACGCCTCCTTCTCCTCACCCTGCCCAGAACTGGTCTCGGCAACCTGCACTCTGCCACTAGCAAGCGGCCGGCTGAGATTAAAAAAATTATATTGTGTACCAGCCCTAATAACAGGCAAACTTTTGCACCATTTATTGCATCAGCCTTCTGGCCCACTCTTTTATGTCCTAGGCATGCTCAGTGTCATTCATCCAGTGTATGAGCACTTCAGTCAGCTACTTTGTACCTTCTGTGCTAAATGGATGTTGGAGGGGGGAGGAGTTTTTTGGACTGTCTGTACATTTACTAGGTACAGGTGACATGTGTACATTAGCTCAAACACACAAAATAGGAGGCTAAATAGAAAATTTTGCTGACCAAATACTGAGATCCATTACCAACTCTATACGTCTAGAAGGGAGATTATCCAGAAGGCAACCAGTTGATCCAATGTCTAGATCACGGTTCCCTAAATATACTCCATCTTTACAAATTCCCATGCCTAATAATTGGAAAATCCCAAAGGCCCTGGCAGAATGTGCTTATTATCAGACATGTTTATGCCTCCCACTTTCATATGTACACAGAGCTGATAGAGATGGCTGTAGTGTACTGTCCTCTAACAAACTGATACTCATACAGTGGGGTGAGTGTATGTCAATAGTCACAAATTATATACAGATTACAAAGGAATCTACAATATAATTTGCAACAAATGTTGTGTAAGTGTGGCCAATTTAAAGGGTATCTCCACAGCTTAAACATTTTTTCTATTCAGTTTTATTAAAGAACGGAAGGTAAAGGAGCTGTGTTTTACCTCCCGTTCTTCAATAAACCTGCAGGAGCCAGGAGAGAAGGTAAGGTACTTGCCCGTTCGCTTGCTCCCCCGCCGCATAGTCTAGGCAACGCATTTGCGCATTGAGTACAGAGTCAGTCGGGACCTGGCAGAGGATGCCACAGAGAAGCGATCAATCAAGTAACTAGCTTACCTTCTCTCCCGGCTCCTGCAGGTTTAATTAAAGCTCCTTTCCCTCCCGTTCTTCAATAAAACTGAATGGCAAAAAAAAATTTTAAGCAGTGGAGATACCCTTTAAGGGAGAACTATAGTATATGTAAAGTTTTTTTTAAAAAACCCAGTTAAAATGAAAAGTAGGGTTGTTAATTCCTACCTCCCAATATTGTTTCTGTGAAGAGCATCAGCCCAAAGAAAACTGATTCTGCCAGTCTTCCTCCTGGCTTCAGCAATATCTTTAATACAGGAATAGTCCAGGACTACCCTGGCAAATGAAAATGTATGTGCTGTAGCTCCTCAATGAAACAATAATGTGAGGTAGGAATAATTAATCTGACCTCCCTGCCCCAGGTACTTTCCATTTTTAAAACATTAATTAAAGGTATCCTTTATGAAGTAGGTCCCCAAATCACAATACTGTTGTATTAATCTGCACAAGACCATAAGATACTTCCATGCATAGCACTCTAAAGGTGGCCATACATAAGGCCGATTTTATGTACAATTCGACATACAATCAGACATTTCCATCGATTGGCCGAAAAATTGCACATTTTCCCATTCTTATCATGCGACATTAGATCGTAAAATCGATCGTAATTAGTTCGGGAAACTCGTTTTTTTAAGTCGATTGGTAAAATGATTGTAGTGTTTTCTGAAGTTCCGATTAAATGTTAATGTAATGTAACCTCACAATGGACGACATTCGACTTAATCACAAAACAAATTGAATGTCGAACAATATTTATGTACATCTACATACAATTAACATTGTACATTGTCTATCAAAGTATCTGTCGGTTTAGATCGTAATTACGATCGTAATAGTGTATGGCCACCTTTACCCTCCCCACTTGAATAGAATTAGGCAATACCACATCAATAAATCCTAACACCAACAGAGTTGTATATGCTTACTGGGGGGTCTGTGATGTGTGGACTCTCCATCCATCCCTGCCTTGTGGTCATAGCCAAATTTTCTCAAAGGAATATTCTCCTTTCCAGAACAAGTGATCCACAGTTTTGGGATTGTCCATAAGTTTCCCCCTCTCCGACATCTGATGTAAAACATTTTGAACTATATTCAATGGACAAGCTATAACAGGTTTACTGTACAAAGAAGAGTAGAAAAAAGCGATAGATCTCAAACATGAAATTCCATAGTGAGGTGCAAAGATATTTCTAAGGAAGCAACGATGATCCGGTTAATTTGCAGGCTTGGTGCCGGAATAATCCCAGAGTGATCAGGAAAAGTTCCTCTGGACACTATAAAGGCATGGCAGTAATGGTCATGGGTGTTGTGACAGTGCTGGAAGATTTACAGGACTTCAGCTGTTCACACTGAAAGAAAATCTCAGCATTTTTAAGTGACACGTGGAGAACAGAAGATTTTCCTTAAATGAGTGGTCTGTGCTGTCAGTAATGAATAAGAGCTTTGTTTGGAATTTTCCAGAAAAAGTTTCATTGAGTAGAGCAAAGTTATAATCCAGATTTCACCATTGCCCAGTAGTTACAGCTTTCAAAGCCACTGCCCCACAGAAAATGTGTAAATTCTGGTACCTTTAAGGGACTACAGCTACATTGTAGCTATTCCTAGACCAGTGTCAAGCCTCCTACAAATGCCTCTCTACTATCCAATCAGACAGCAGGACAGGAGGAGGCAGGGCTAAAATAGTCAAGCAAGAGAAGGCGGGAGGACGTGTAGTATGTGATCTGTTTCTCATGCAAACACACACCCCCTGGGTCTGTTTCCTAAAATGCTTTTCTTACCTCAGATACCTGCACGCACTTGGATCATATGCTCAAAGCTAAAGATCATTTCTCATAATGTCACAAATAGACTGTGCATATGACGCAGCAACTGCAAAACTTTTACATTTCATAGTACAGGGCAGAAACAGAAAATAAAACAGGCTAGTCATAGGTGTGTATTGTACTGACTGTTATGCTGTTTACGCTTCTGAATCTGGGGACCCTGAATTTTCCTGGGACCTGAGAACTTAGGATGCCAGCAGGGCGATGTACCGAGCACCGCTATCGGCAACCCAGTGCAAACAATCCGGCAACGCTATATGCCGATAGTGGTGCTCGGAACACCACTACCTGGAGCTTTTCTATTTCGGCACTTTTAACACCAGCTAATAGCTGCAATAAAATGCCGATTTCGGCATATAACATCGCTTGCGGCAGCTGTAAGGTTTACTGTTGCGTTAGCCACGCAGCCACTGCAAGGAAGGAGCTTGTCACACTAACCAATATAACATATAACAACAACTCAGGAGCGGTGCGCCCGCTGCTTGCGTATAATCCTGCTTTGCATGATATCAGTTATACCCCCACCAGAGAAATATGTTGCATGGGCCCCATAAGACGCACTCACTGCCGCATAAAACGTTCTTATATGTTCCAGTACAAAGTTATTTATCATTCCAACACCAAATCTGTTCCATAAATATGAATATTTAATATTAATAACGCAAACAAGCTCTATTTGTACATCATCCAAAAAACATCTGCGTGTTTATCTTAGTATAACACTACATGAACGTAATAGGTTGAAGTTAGAGAGTTTTTTATTTTTTGCAAACAAGTTGTATGCCGTAAAATACACTTATGATGTACAAACATATTGTGATTATGTAATAAGCCTGAGCAGATAATCAGCAGCAACCAATCAGCTGTAACCAAATGTTTTCTAACTGTAGTAGATCAGTAGAAAGGTGTCATCTTATACAA
This sequence comes from Hymenochirus boettgeri, assembly GCA_019447015.1. NCBI lineage: Eukaryota > Metazoa > Chordata > Amphibia > Anura > Pipidae > Hymenochirus > Hymenochirus boettgeri. Next base: position 267,999,430 of record CM033470.1, on the reverse strand, counting down.
TATTGCAGCTGTAAATAAATAGGATGGTCTCATGATAAAGTCAACTATTAGATGTTCTGTGACAGGCACTGGATTTACTATTAGGCACGCTAGGCATGCGCTGAGGGATGTCTATCAATATCCCTGCATTTCTTCCCTAAAAAGAGGAAGATGTGGAGCTAAGTGAGCCAGGCTTTTTGTGCTTACAAGTTCCTGAGGTGTAAAGCCGCCCCTGGACTCTGTGTATTAGTGCTCAGTCCCAGTTTTGAGGCAGAACTGTGGGTTTTGAAAATTTGAGGCCGGGCATTTTAGAATATTAAAGGGTGGAGCATTGCAGAATTTTTCCGAAATACCAAAATTAAGGATTCGGCATTAAAATGGAATGCTGTAAATTAAACAAACAATTCTATTCCCACAGACTTCAATTGAGTTCCAATTACCAATGGGATATTACAGTCGGATCAAATGTCAAATCAGCTGTAATGTCTAACAAGTGTATGGCCAGTGTGAGATCTAAATGGAAATAAAGAGTCCCTGAGCTATTTCTCAGCTACTATACAGTACCCGGGGGGGCAGTGGTTTTACCATGTGATGTACCCACAATCTTCCTTGTTCTGGTTCATTCATTTTGTGATCGAATATCGACCAAAAGGTTGAGCCAGGAGGTTGAAGCAGGAACATCAGGGGCTAAGATCTATATTGTTTAGCACTGCAGTATAACTGACCATAGCAGTCCTGATGCTCTAAACAGAGATGTATGAACACATCACAAGCTCTGTCCATCTTCGGCCAGGCATAACCATTCACAGATTTGCATCTCCATAAAAACACCAATAACCCATATAATATGCTTGTGAAGGTTCTCATTCATCCAGGTCATGGTATATCTGTTGTATTCAATTAGATCAACTGGACTTGAAGTTTAGTTCTTGAAGACGTTTCGCTAGTCATCTGACTGGCTTTCTCAATTCAGAATGACTTGTACAAGAATCTGTGGCAAATTTTATCATATCATAAATTTTAGTTCTGGGGGTGGACATGCCCTTTAATGAAAACAAACCCAGCATTGCTTATAGCCTAATTTCCCTATTTGTTTTACCACTTTCCCTGTACCCTCTTTACTCTCATCTCTGTGCTTCTTTTTTTGAGCTTTTTATAAAGTGCAGAGGAAGCAGCAGGTGATGTCAGTTGTCACATCCTTGATTGAGTGCATGGAGAGAGGGGCCAGCTTATTCTGCCAGATAGGAGTAAGGGTGAGGCCACACTGCAACGCACAGGAATCGCGCACAAAATCGCGAGCGTTATCGCATGCGATTGTGTGCGCGTTTCGCGTTCGCGTTTTGCGCATGCGTTTTCGCCTTTTCACGTTATGGACACGCATGCGTTAACGCACCAAAAATGGTGAACGCATGCGTTACCATAACGCGAACGGACGCGCAATCGCATGCGCATCGGAAATCGCGGGAATTTTTGCGTTCCCGCGATTTCCATTTTAGCGAAAATCGCGGGCGCAAACGCGAGCGCGAAACGCGTGCGCAAACGCGCGAAAAACGCGCTAGTGTGGCCTAGCCCTTAATGGTTATCGGTAAATATCTGGTTAGCACAAAGAATAGCAGGCAACGTTTCGGGACATATCCCTTTATCAAGCCATATAATCAAGCCTTGAGTTCAAAATGAACAGTGTAGCCAATTTAACTCATGGCAACAGGAAATTGTTGCAAACAAGCTTCATTAACATCAGGATACACATCAATTGGTACAATTGGAAACAGTGGCCTCCAGTGGCATGTGGGAGAAAATATATAATGAGCAGTTACAAAAAAGTTACAGAAAAACAAACAAATCATAATCCTTATTTAACCCATTAGGGGGGTAAAGTCCCCAGTCTGTTTATCCACCAGACTTCTCTCTTTTTCAACTCTGATTGTCAATCACCACCTCTCAGGTGGTCTATATGAACTTGTTCCAAAATCATGGATTTCATTTGGTCAGGTATATGTCCCCGATCGAGATAATGCTTGGGTATCGGGAGCATGACCTGACAGGTTTGGATAGATGATTTATGCTTTGCAAGTCTTAAGTTCATTTTTGTGTGGTCTCTCCCACATACAAAAGCCCACAAGGGCATATTAAGACATACACTACATATCATGTATTACAAGTAAAACATCTATTTAACCTGAAGGTCTCCCCAGTTCTGGGATGTACAATTTCCTTACCCTTGATCACTTTATTACAGCAAATGCCCCCCATACATCTCTTTATTTAGGCCCTTCAACCAAGTGCCTTTTGTAGTCCCCTCTATCCTCACCCTTTTGGAGGAGACTATTGATCCAATACTTTTACCCCTTTTGTATGAAATAAGGAGGATTGTTGAATTCTTTAATGTTAGGCAATGACGTTTGTAATAAGGACCACTGTTTATGGATCACCCTTGCCACCTGTCTGCCATATGGGTCATAAGTGGTAACAATAGGGATCCTGGCTTCATTTTCCATTATCCTTTCCTTTCATTGATCCCTTTCTCTAACAGACCGGTTAGTAATATAGGTAATAAAGTGTAAAATATATCAGTTAGGGTTGGGGGCAGGTAACTGATAATTGATAATTTTTTTTAAGGATGGACATGATCTTTAGGTTAGGTATCACTATATCAGAGCTATGTTTTCTCATACTGTTCATTGTTACAAGGTCTGTGAGTCAGTTCTCAAACACCATTCTATATAGTATAGAATGGTGAGTGTAGAGTATAGATAGCTTTTATGATGTTCCCATACATAAGCATAACTTTACATTAACCAATATTAAATCACATGTGTCCTTTTGATGCAAAGTCTATTTTGCTGCACAATTTTGTATTATAAGATTGTCATCAGTCAGTAAATTTAAAGCCTAACTTCAAGATCAATTTAACAAAATTAAAAAACCCTGAACCTGGACAGACCCCAGACAACTACAAATGACAACACTGTCCAACGATAAAATGTTCCATTAATAACTTTGTTCTGTAATCTATCCTTCAGCCAGTTCTCAAGTACAGATAAGTAAGGTCAAGACCACTGCTCCTGATTTAAATAAGTTACTTAAGGTTCCATATTGAATGGTTTTGCAAGCATCACATCACACAAAACACCCAAGATTTGGGTCTACTGCTCTTTTGCTCTAGCAAGTTTATTGCACATAAATCCATTATAACACTTATGCATGATGTTGAGCTTTCCTACTACAGATGCCAAACTTAAAGCCTATAGATAGATGGGAGCAGGATCCCTTTTAGAATAATGATATATAATAAGGGTTGTAAGGACCAGACAACAAGGAGTCTTGAATGATTTTAGCAAATTGAAGTTCCATCACCTCCCCCAAATAGTTGCTTAAAGCTTTGGGAACAGCAGTCAGTCATTAGCTGTGAGGCCAGCTGTCATGGCCAATGACTAAGTATTCTTTTGGCCCATGTATAGATAGCTTTAGACATAGAGATACTTCCCATTACTTTAAGTTACTTAATTTGGGACATATCTGTTTTTAGGTGGAATGGGTGATAAGTAATGGGCAGATCACTTATTTGTAGGCTTGTGGAGGTTCTCATTCATCGAGCTCATGGTATATCTGTTGTATTCAATTAGATCAACTGGACTTGAAGTTTAGTTCTTGAAGACGTTTCGCTAGTCATTCGACTGGCTTTCTCAATTCAGAATGACTTGTACAAGAATCTGTTGGCAATTAGGTCATTCTGAATTGAGAAAGCCAGTCGGATGACTTGCGAAACGTCTTCAAGAACTAAACTTTAAGTCCAGTTGATCTAACTGAATACAACGGATACACTTATTTGTAACAATCTTTAATGGATTTCTTCATATTGTGTGCATGTTTGGTTATAGACTTGACTGGGATTAACTGGTTGTAACTTGCTGTGTAAGGCTGGGTACACATGGATGGACAATTTGTCCCGACCGAGTGCTCGCTACGAGCAAGCGCTCGGCAGGGACAAATGTCTGTCGGTCGCGGCAAATTCGAATGATGTAAATGATCTTTGCTATACAAAAAAAAAAATAATCTACACTCTGGACACTTTGTTAGGTACACCTATTCAATTGCCTGTTACCACAAATACCTAATCAGTCAATAACATGCCAACATTAAGGCATCTAGACATTGTGAAGTGAAATTGCTGAAGTTCAAACAGAGCATCAGAATGGAGAATAAAGGGGATTTTAGAGACTTTGGTTGATTTGGGTTTTGGTGCCAGAAGGAGACATCTGCGTATTTGGGCTGGTCTGAGTGTTTCAGAAACTGTTGATCTATTGGGATTTTCACACAAAACCATCTCTAGGGTTCACAGAGAATGGTCCGAATAAGAGAAAATATCCAGTGATTGGCAGTTGTGTGGACAAAAATGCTACATTGATGTCAGCGGTCAGAGTAGAATTATTGAACAGGTTTGAAGAGATTGAAAAGTAACAGAAGCTCAAATAACCCCTTGTTGTAACCAAGGTATACAGATTACCATCTCTAAACACACAACACCAATGTTAAACTGCCACAGCAGCAGAAGACCACACAAGGTGCCACTCCTGTCAGCTAAGTACAGAAAACTGACTCTACAATTTGCATTGGCTCTTCATAATATTCAGATTGTAGGGTAAAAATTTGGCATAAACAACATGAAAGCATGGATGCATCCTACCTTGTGTCAACACTTCAGGCTGCTGGCGGTGGTGTTAATGCATGGGGGCATTTACTTTGCTCCCTTTGGGCACCTTTGTAGCAATTGAGAACTGAATATTGTTGCTGACCATGTACCCAAACTTCCAGCAGGATAATGCACCATGTCACAATGCTCACATTATCTCAAACCAGTTTCCTGAACATGACAATTATTTCTCTGTACTGCAATGCCCTCCACAGTCACCAGAGAACCTTTGGGTGAAATGAGAGATTCGCATCATGGCTGTGCGGCCAACAAATCTGCACCAACCGTGCGATGCTATAATTTCAATACAGACATTTGTTCAACACCTTGTTGAATCTATACTGCCCAAACAATTAGGGCAGTTCTGAAGGCAAAAGGGGGTCCAACCCATTTTTATCAAGTTGTAGGTAATAAAGTGGGAAGTGAGGGCTAGGCCACAATAACGCGTTTTTAGTGCGTTTTCGTTCGAGTTTTGCACGTGCAATTTTGGTTAAAATGGAAATCGCAAGAACACGAAAATTCCCGCAATTTCCAATGCGCATTTGTTTGTGTACACCATTTTTTTACATGAATACATGCGTTTTTATAATGTTAAATTAGAAAAACACACACGTAAACGCAGAACAATGCACAGAAATCGCACATGCAATTGTGTGCGATAACGCTCGCGGTTGCGTGTGCGCTTTGGTGCGTTGTAGTGTGGCCTCAGCCTAAGTGTATATTGTGTATGCTCTAAATACTTTCATTATTATTTCTATCTTAATAACCATTTTGCATGTTAAATCAGATACAACCTGTAAGGCCTTGGCCCCACTGTTAATGATTTCCTATGTAGCTGGATCCACCGTTTGCTGGTGAAACAACTAACATTCATGTTCTTAATTTCATTACAGTAAACTGGATAACAATCCTGAAATAGTGGGTCGCCACCTACTGGACATGTAAAATTATAACACAGGTATACAAATCCTCTATTGTGAGGTTCAAAGTAAAGATTTTATAGAAAGTTTGCTTTTGATAGGCACAACATTTAATATACTGCACTAGCTCTGGAGTCTTTTTGGGACAATTCCCTGTTTTGGAATCCTGTGTACAAAAAGGACATCTTGGAAATGTAATGGGTTCAGAAAAGGACAACTAAATTAATAAGGGGATTGGGGGAGCTTGAATATGAAGAGAGACTGGATAAGTTACAATTATGTACACTAGAGAAAAGGCATTTGCGTGGGGATATGATTACTGTGTATAAATACATTAACGGGCATTTTTCACTGTGAGAACGGTGAAATGCTGATCCTTCCTTTTTTTTGTAACAAACTCGTCCTATAAACATACTGTACCCTAGAAAATTAAATGATTAGATAAAAACAGAAGTACAACTGTATGAAATGAGAAATGTAAATTCATCTACTGCTGAACCTGTCAGGATATTCCTAATATTACAGGTGGCCATACACTTGCGACTTTCACAGCAGATTCCAAATATTGTAACAATGGTAAATACTAGTGCACTTTTAACTTTCCCATACTTTATACAGAGAGTGATCACTCGGTTTGCCACACTCTGAGATTATCAGCTCCCTGTTTTTTGGAACTTTTTATATTCAAAGCATTTGAATGTCCCAGGTAGGGTTTTTCAAGAAAACCTTTTTATTTTGGGGGGAATCTGAATAGCATCTAATTAGCAGTAAAGACTGAGAAACCATTAATAGTCCCCAATGTAGATTTCTTTCCCAACATCTGTAATCCATTTGATAGTTACCACAATTCATTTCCTGTGGGAACTCTGCACCCAATAATTACTGCATGTTCGCTCCACTGAGTGTACCCATGAGAGAGGAAAGTGTATGGGAAATATTATTTTTTACTGTGATTCCCAAAATTCTGTCTTGTAACTTGTGTAAACATCGGTGTGGACTTTTCTATGGGTGCCATTTATACTTTTCATGTTTCTTATAATAGCTACCCTAATCCTATCTATCACTCCTAGAGTGACCTATAACAAACAGAATCTAAACTCACATTAATTTGGCCTAACTGTTATCTAAGGTCCCAGGCTCATCCCATCTCATCTGGGAAAACCCCAGTAAGTCAGAAAGAGCACATGATTGCTCTCCATTTTATACTTTTACACAGCGACTCCTACTGGCCAAATCCTGCCAGAACAAGAAGACTAAAGGATAATTAGTTTACCAGTTCCCTACACACTTATTATACCAGATGACACAGCTGAACACTAGAGATTGCCGAAACTCAGAAGTTTTGTTCCGTTTTTGGATTTACAGAACTCAGGGAAACAGAACTTACTTTTGAGGGTTCGTAACATATTTTCAAGGGTTACAAAAAGTACAAGGTTATTTTCGAGGGTTACAGAAAATAACACCGTCCATTCGGTAACCCTCAAAAATACGTTCCGAATTCCCGAAATCTAAACAACCCACCTGGTCTCGGACAGAATATTCGTATTTTGGAACCGAGGGGTTTTGTGCCAGATCTGGATCCCATCTCTACTAAACACTGATTATACCAGGAAACATCACTGTGACTACGAATGACCTGGAAGTTGAGGCCAGTTAGAGATCACAGTTCCTGACTATTAATTCTGTTAGTTTATTCCTGTTGTGGTCACTTATCATAAAACCTGTAACATTCTCCTGCAGTTTCTTGGAGGTGAAAGTGTCTAAGGCTGTGCACAAATGGTTACAAATTTTGGACTGATCGGACAGTGGTTGCTAGTCTGTCTGATATAAAAAGGGTCTGGTTGCTTCACAACCTTTGCGGTAAGAGATGGTAAATACCGTATATACTCGAGTATAAGCCGATATTTTAATGCTTTAAAATTATCCTGAAAACCTAACCTCGCCTTATACTCGGGTCAAGTCCTAATTTAGATCCAAATGCTGCAATTGCGGATAGTAACCAGTAGGTGGCGCTGTGTTAAGAAAAAATCTTTCACCTGCATAGAAAATTACAGGAGCTGATCTGCCTTTACACTCCTTCCTGCTTCCTGTAGTCTGGCTGCTGGACTCACTCAGCACTGTCACTGCTTATCTGGATGCTGTAAATCTGATGGGTCTTCTCAGTTTGGGGCAAAAATGTCTGCTAGTTCAGTGCAAATGACAGCTTGAAACTACAACTCTCAGGTGACATTTTTAACTATTGGGGTCAGAGTGCCTTTTACTATATGGGGATCAGAGTGCCCTTTACTATATAGGGGCCAGAGTGCCCTTTACTATATGGGGCCAGAGTGCCCTTTACTATATGGGGGTCAAGGGGCCCTTTACTTATAGGGGGCCAGGAGAATTGTAAATGATGGTAAGCTTAATTAAAACTTTATTGAACCTTGCCACTCCACAGGTAAAAATAGGTACGTTGGCTTATAATCGGATCGACTTATACTCGAGTATATAAGGTACTTCACTACTGCTCCCTACAACTCACATTCAGAGTTCTTCCCCAACATATTATTTCGATACTTGCAAGGAAGGAGATGAGAAATTAGTCTCTAAAATACATACATGCCTGCTGCAGGCACGAACAGATGAAATTAAGACAGAGTTGGTAGCCAAATGGGCTAAGTATATACCATCTATAACAGAGTATGATTGGACAGAACTTGCAAATATGCATTTACAGGTCTTGCCAGTTGCAGCTCAGCTAATAAACCTATCCACTGCTCCGTCATCTGACAAGTCCAGATGGACTTAGTACGCTATGTGCACTTGCAAGTGCATTGAGCATGTGCATAAAAAACAGAGTCCGTTGGGACCTGTCAGAAGATGCTGAGGAGGAGCGAGGGATCGGGTAATTTCCTTACTTTTGTTCCTGGCTCCTGAACATTTTATTGAAGAACGGAAGGTAAGACAAAGCTTCTTTACCTCCTGTTCTTCAATAAAACTGAATACCAAAAAATAATTTTACCAGTGGAGATATAATTTAACGAATCTGCTTCCTTATTTAAGAATAATATATGTTGGACGTGGGCAAGTGAAGCCACGGTATAACTTGATGGGAGGTGCTATATAAGCACTCTAGACATTTAAAACACTGCCTGAGTTTGGATGACCCGCTGACGTAGGACATAGCATTATTGGATCCCCCAGGTTCCGTCATGGTGCATTGTATATATACAATATTAATAATTAACGCATGTAATTGTAATATCATTGAAGGCTTTATTTTACACAAGTGAAGGATGAACCCACCTCCCTCCCGATTTAATATTTAATAAGTTATGAGATTTTCGCTCTCACCCTTCCCTGTATGGTTGTTATAAAATGTAGAAATCGTTAGAATTCTTGCTGTACCTGTTTGTATAAAGAATGACACAGAATCATGCTTTTTAAACGTGTAATTTTATTGAATGTATTATTGTAAAATGCTGTAACTGACTAGTAATTGAATGCTTAAATAAAAAAAAATGCTGTGAGTGTGATATTTTATAAATAAATCGATAGGACACCTTAAAAGGGTGAATTTACCTCAGATAAATAATTGTTTACCCGGTATCTTAGCCGGTGTATTCAGTAGCAAGAGCAGCATTTTTTAATGGAGAATTAAAATTAAAATTGCTAATTATACAGGAGCTAAGGGCAAGACAGTTACTGATCAATTCTACACTGCACAAGTCACTGTCAGGGGAATGACTACCAGGGGAGAAACCAGGGGGTCCCAGGAGCCAGGGAGGCCCCATCTTCTATCCTGTGACAGATATAGCCTTCTCCCAGAAAACCACTGTAGGTGAAGCAGGGAGAGGGGCCCCATCATAGTTTTGCTGGAGGCCCAGTGATTCCTCGTTACACCACTGCCTACTCTGTGTTCTGATTACAGGGAGTATGTGATATTTGGACATCACTACCAGATTTTACACAAGCTAGGAATGAAAGTAACTTTAAAAATCTTAACTTTGAGAAAATTTAAGGCAGGAATAGGAAGGTATAGGAAAACGCATGCGATTGTGATTAAAAATACGGAACGCAAATCGCAATTGCATGCGCAATCGCAACGCACCCAAAAATGCGCATTTTCAGTGCGTTGACGCGCTTTCAATGATCTGAAAAAACCACAAGCGAAAACGCAAGAAAAACGCGATATTGTGGCCTAGCCCTAAATGTTATTTAATGGTCTACCTGAATTGTAGAATTCCAGAGTAGGCAGGAGCAAACCCTGTTTTGCTCTAGATGTACTGCAATCTAATGATAAAATAGGGTGCATGCACTTGTGGCTCATAGCTTCTCCTTTCTAGCTCCAGGATATTCTGCTATTTTACATACACAAGAGCAGAAGGAAAAAGCCCTGTGTTTAATGAATTGTTATTTTTAACATATTGTGTCCTTTCGCTATATTTACAGAGCGACTAGCACTATGGTATTGTATAGGCGATCGTACCACGACCATTGCATTAGTCTACTACTGTTTGGTATTGTATGGCCTATGGGGCGTAAACAGACGCAAAACTTTTGGATACTGCAGGTTTTTTAATTTTTCCCTAAAGCCCCAAAATTCATTTTGTTTTGTTATTATTGTAATTTTAGGCACCATAAATATATTTCCAAAAACCTAAATTATCTATAATGGCACTATACACTGACTGCCCTGGGGGGTACCTACCTGTACAGTGTGTGAGCTAGCTAACTGCATGATTGGCAGTGACCTTTTGATTGGTAAATTATTACATTGTAGTAAATAACTAAATCACTGCCACAAGCCATTGCATTTTTGTTAGAATTTTCATAACTGACGAATTGTCAGGAAAGAATTAGTAAAAAGATGAAGGAGATTAAAGAGAAAATTAGCTGCTTAGTGGTAGACAACATACTAACCTTCAAGTTGAATATTTATCACTTTCCTTATATTGCAATATTTAATAAAAAGTGGTGTATAGTTTGTCTTAAAGGGGAAGTTTTCTTTTTTGTGGAAAAGAAAGATGGAGGTTTAAGTGCCTGTATTGATTATAGGGGTTTAAATAAAATCACTATAAAGAACCGTTACCCTCTTCCACTCATCTGTGAATTATGCTACCAGATCAAAGGAGATAAAATATTCACCAAACTCGACCTTCAAGGAGCATATAATATAATCCGCATTTGTGGGGACGAGTGGAAAACGGCCTTTTTAATACTTGTGATGGCCATTACGAATATCTTGTGATGCCCTTTGGCCTTTGTAAAGCTCCAGTGGTTTTCCAAGAGTTTGTTAACGACATCTTTCGAGATCTTTTTGGTATCTCAATGGTCCTATATCTCGACGACATTTTAATCTATTCTCAAGATCTACCTACACATCGTCTCCATGTACAGCAGGTCTTAGCACGTTTAAGGAAAAATAACTTATATGCCAAACTAGACTGGCCTCTTCCTACTGGTACCAAAGCCATTCAAAGGTTTATTAAAGGATTCTCATCCATCATTTCTCCTATTTTGTCCCTCATTAGAAAGGGTGGTAGACACAATTCCTGGTCTCCGGCTGCCATCCAAGCATTTAAACAGTTAAAAAAAAACTTTGCCTCTGCCCCAATTTTAGTTCATCCGGATCCCAACCTCCCTTTCTATATTGATGTAGATGCCTCTGACTTAGGTGCCGGTGCTGTCCTGTCACAAAGACAAGGTATCAAAGAGAAACTCCACCCGTGTGCCTATTTTTCTAAGAAGTTCCTGCCTAATGAACGGAATTATGATATCGGAAACCGTGAACTACTGGCCATCAAGTTGGCTCTTGAGGAATGGCGCCAAAGAAGGCACTTCTTTGTCCATTACCATCTTTACCGACCATAAAAGCCTTAAATACATCCAAAACCTTAAAAGGTTAAATCCTCGCCATTCACGTTGGTCATTGTTCTTTTCCCAATTCAATTTTATCATCACCTACCAACCAGGTTCCAAAAACACTAAAGCCAATGCCCTCTCCAGATCCTTCATTTCCTCTGATTCTTCTGACCAGGATAAGGGTCCTGTAATCCCTGCAATCAAGATTCTGGTCTCCCTTACTCCACAACATTGTTTCCAGATTCAAGCAGCACAGGAGTCTGCTCCTCCTGACACCCAAACAGGCAGAATCTTTGTACCTGTTTTTCTTTGGAACACCATCCTTCGGCAGACTCATTGCTCTAGACAGGCCAGACATCCTGGTATGAACAAAACTTTTGATCTTCTAGCACGCTCTCTCTGGTGGCCAACCATGAGAAGGGATGTTAAGGACTTTATTCTAGCCTGTTCTCGCTGTACCCAGTCTAAATCTCCTAGAAGCCTTCCCTGTGGACTTCTTCAACCCCTTCCCATTCCATCTCGACCCTGGAGTCATTTGTCTATGGATTTCATTGTTGAGCTTCGTCTTTCCAAATGGAATACTGTCATTTGGGTAACTATAGACCGCTTCAGTAAAATGGCTAATTTTGTCCCTGTTCCTAAATTACCATCTTCTGTGGAATTGGCTCTTTATTTCCCATATTTTTCACCTCCATGGACTTCCTTCTGAAATAGTTTCTGAAAGAGGAACTCAATTTGTTTCTAAATTCTGGAGGGCATTGTGTAAATCCATGGGAATAACATTACAATTTTCTTCTGCTTATCACCCACAGTCCAATGGGGCTACTGAATGCATTAATCAGTCTCTAGAACAGTACCTCAGGTGTTATATTTCCTATACCCAAGATGATTGGTCTGACCTCCTGCCCTGGGCTGAATTTGCCCATAACAATGCCACTCATGCCTTTTCTGGAGAATCTTTTTTTGTGTGTCTTTGGCACTAATCCAAGAGGTTTTCCTTTGTACTCAGGTTCCTGCTGCTGATGACTCTGTGGCCCAAATGTGTCAATCTACTGAAATTTGCCTTCTGACAGGAGACAAAGGAAACCTCCATAAAGTGTGTCTTTCTTCTTCCCATATTAATCTACGTGTTCCCTCTGCTAAATTAGGACCCAAATTTATTGGTCCTTTTTCTATTCTGGAACTAATTGGTTCTGCTGCTGTTCGTCTCCAACTCCCTACCAACATGCGGATCCCTAATGAGTTCCATATTTCCCTCCTTAAACCAGTAATCTAAAATCAATATACTACCCCTCTTCAGCCTCCCACTCCAATCTCTGTTGACGGGCAACAAGAATTTGAGGTTGAAAAGGTTCTGGACTCTAGGGGCCCTATTTATAAAAAATCGCTATCGTTATAGGAAAAATAGCAATCGCTATTTTACAATAGCGATCGCTATTTTACAATAGCGATCGCTATTTTGTGATTTCACCATTGTAGATTTACGATGGCGAAATCGCAGAATAGCGTTCGCTATGGTAAAATAGCGTTTGCTATCGTAAAATAGCGAATGCTATCATAGAATAACGGTCGCTATCGGCGAATACTGACCGTTATTGTTGATAGAGATCGTTATTCTACGATAGCATTCGCTATTTTACAATAGGTTGGTTTGTGGGGAAAAAGTCAGGTCAGATGGAAGTGGGAGTGGTTAAAAGAGGGAGAGGGGATACAGCTCCTAAACAAAATGTGTGCTGGATTGAAGGCATGCAGCAACACATGCAAATCAGAGTAAGTGCTACTTACATGTAATTATAGATTAAGATGAGGCAAAGTAATTTTTTCAGTAAAGTGTCCCTTTAAGTTGTTTTTGGCTGTAGTCTGTTGATTGCTAAAACATCTTTGGCTATCTAGGTTGGTAGACCTGTATAACTCAGCAATGTCTAGAAATAAAAAGGGAAGGAGAAATGACAAAGGCAGCTGTGAATAGGGAAGGGTGAAAGGAAAGGAACAAAGAATTCCCTTACCTGAGCCAGGTAGAAAAAGGGGTGCAGCTAGTGAATGGCGGGAAAATAAGGGGAGGAGTTTTAGGTACAGAAGGCGATTGTGAAAAAGTGAAAATCAAAACCTAAAAAAAAAAATGAAAAACTAACCTTGTCTTTTTGTTTTCCCACCCTCCCATCCCGATGTGAAAGTACAAGTCTTGGAAACTACTTCGGAGTTCGGAGTAAATTTGGTACAATTAAAGGGAGGAATGTGGTCTCCCCCTCCCCCAAACAGCGGTTAAGAGGTGCCATGGTAATACAGTATGGGACCCTACCGGCAGCACTGAGCTGTGCGTTCAGGTTGCAAAAAGGTGGCCAAAGCAGATGGGGCACCTGGGGTAGGTACGGACAAAGGTAAAATCCCAATTGTCTAGACCTCCAAACACCAGCTGATGTGCAGGGGGTCTCAGCTGGTGGGAGCACGATTTATGCCAGCTGGTGTGCAGGGGGACTCAGCTAGCAGGGGCGGTGAATGATTGGTATTGCCAATCAATTAATGCCAGCTGATGTGCAGGGGGACTCAGCTGGCAAGGGCAGCAATGGGATTGGGGCTGAAAAGTCAGTTAATACCAATCAATGCCAGCTGATGTGCAGGGGGACTCAGCTCTCAAGGGCGGTGAACGATTAGGGCTAATTGAGCCAGGTAATACCAATCGACCATGGGGGGGGGGGGGGGGGGACCGCATTTAGTTTAGAAGGGGACGCTGTAATTGTGTTTTTTATATATTGTTTTCATCTAATAAAGTGACCTCCCATATTTTGCCACTATTAAAAAGTTAAAAGTATAATTATGGTTTCAAAAATTTTTGTTAGGTAATTGGGGCCTGGTGGGGTCTCTGACCCTTAAGAAATTAGCTGTAAAGTTAACAGTGGGTACTACATTAGCTATTGCAAATAGCTTACAAATATTACAAATTCTTCATTCCACTGGTGGGTTCATGGAACAGACCAATGTTTCACCACAAGAATCTCAACGGTTCAGACCAAAATCCCATGTTGAACCCAGGAAATTTTAACGTTAAAACTTAAAATCCAAATGACGGTTGTAGTTATAACCAATCAAATTTCTACAGTGGAACTGGGGCTTGTGACCAGGGCCGTTTCTAGGCGTAGGCGACCTAGGCAAACAACTAGGGAACCTTTCAAATGTGGAGGACGCCATTCAAAAAGACCAGGATCCTTATCAACCATAGGTAAATAAGCTGTTTCCAATCTAGTTTCCTGTACCCGCTCTGTTTCCATTCAATATGCAAACAGAGAGGCCAATCTTGCCTGAGTTTTCTAACCTATACAGAGACTAATCCAAGGAGTGGACTTACTTAGGGCACCAAAATGACTTCATGGTGCCCTAAGTAAGTCCACTTCTTAGGGCAACAAAATGGTTGTGACTAGAATCCAGGTGTAGGCTTGTATCTGTTGTTTCTTACCCAATTGCCCTGAGTGTGCACACTCCTTTACTTTGCTCTTTTACTTCTTAGCTACATTAGGTGAGGAATGAGGGAGTTACACACAAGTGACATTATAATTGTGTCTGTACATGAATGTTGTATTTGAGTTTTGTATTTGAGATTGGGGTCTTGACATTTTTGTGCAGAGAGCAAATAATAATATAAGCAAATAGGGATTTAGTAGCCCCTGAGTGGATGGCAGAATGCCCTCAAGATACTAATAAAGTCAAGTGATATAACATTTTATTCAGAATTTTCTGAGCTATAAGATGGAAATTGTATACTTTAGTTCTCATTCAAAATCTATATCTTAATTGTAACAAAAAATGTTAGAAATCTAAAGCTTGACTACAGCAATGGAAACATTGATTTGCCAGAGCGCTTTAGTTTTTTTCCTTTAATAATCCCTGTGACATCAGCAAGCCAGGCTGGAGTCTAAAACATCTGCACAAGAAGTTCACTCCAGACAGACAGGGGAATTGGATGATTACCAACCTAGAAAGTCTAAACAGAGAGTGTAATAGTACAAACACCACTAACAGGAAAATGTAGAAAATAAAGGTACAAATTGTCAACGTTTGGTCAACCCAGACTGAGAAATGCTGGGAAATCCAAATAACCTTCGGCTTATTCTGCTAACATCCTCTCGCTGATTTGTGTTTAGTTCAAGGTTTGACAAACTACAGCTTGATAATACAGAAAATAAAAGTCTTCAGGGGCAAGAGAACCACAAGCTTAACAAGCTCTCATCATTAACTAATTTGTATGAAGTGTTTTTAAATCTATATACACCTGTAAATTAAAATAAAGGGCAACTTTCCACTACAAAGCACAAAAAAATCCTTTTAAAATTAAAAAGCCTCATTTTTCAGGGAGGTAGGAAATCCTGTTCTGACTGCTAACATGAGCAACGAGCTATCAAAATTCCACGCCTGCAGTGCCTGATAGCTCATTCCTTGCTGCAGTGAACAAGCATAACTATCTCCATAACGCGAGAGACCTGAGTTGTGACGCCTGAAGCGGAGCAGTGAGACATGAATTGTCAGTGCACATGTTAACGACCACCAAGGAAGGTAGGAATAAGATTTCCTACCTCCCAGGTAAAGAGGCTTTTCCATTTTAAAGCGGTTTTTTATGATCAGAATTTTTACTGTATATCTAATGCCTACCATGAAAACATGGAGATTTGCATAATGAAAAGGGGAGATAGCCTAAAGTTTACCTAACCTACTTGATGGCGATGTCCAGGGCCAGATTATCCACAAGGCACCCAAGGCAACTGCCTGGGGCCCGTGTGCCAGGGGGGTCTGTCGAGGCCATCCTGGGGCCCAGTATTGGTGTATGACAATCCGGCTCTGACTTCTGAATTCTTTTTCTGATGGTCTGACCTTTATATAATGCGTCTGCCAGGGGCCCGACCCGGACTTCCAATCCTGACAGGAAGCACATCAGTCATTGGTAGTTGCTGTATGCACAGGCCACTACGCGCTGCGCGCCAGACACTGCTGCTGCACCTGCGTGCGTGGTCACGTGGGTGCGTACACTGCAGGTTTCCTGCTGGATCCTTGTGGAGCGTGCAGGAGTGACCGAAGGCAACAGTGACTAAGTTCCTTGCCCAACCCAAATCCAATCTCCCTGCTACTGATGGATGGTGGTTTGCTTGAGAGCCTGACAGGTTACTACTAGCACAGGAGAAAATATTAAATAATCTTTTTTAAGTGATAAGCTGTGTGCCGATGGTGGGGGGGAGGGGTTTATGCTGTAAGGGGGAAAGATTTGTTGTGTGTTGGTAGGGTGGAGAATGTGCCGATGGTGCCAGAGGGGATGTGCTGGTGGTGCCAGGGGGCATGTGCTGGTGGTGCCAAAGGGCATGTCTTGGTGGTGCCTTGGGGTGCTGGTGGTGATAAGCTGTGTGCCGATGGTGGGGTTGGGGGAGGGGTTTATGCTGCAGAAAATGTCTGTAAGGGTGAAAGATTTGTTGTGTGTTGTTAGGTGGGAGAATGTGCTGATGGTGCCGGGGGATGTGCTGGTGGAGCCAGGGGGGTGTGATGGTGCCAGAGGGTATGTGCTGGTGGTGCCAGGGGGGTGCTGATGGTGCCAAGGGGATGTGCTGGTGGTGCCAAGGAGATGTACTGATGGTGCCAGAGGGCATGTGCTGGTGGTGCCATGGGGTGCTGGTGGTGCCAGGGGGATGTGCTGGTGGTGTCAGGGGAGGTGCTGATGGTGCCAGAGGGGATGTGCTGGTGGTACCGGGGGATGTGCTGATGGTGCCTGGGTGAGGTGGTGGTGGTGCCAGGGGTGTGTGCTGGTGCC
Source organism: Hymenochirus boettgeri (assembly GCA_019447015.1). Classification (NCBI taxonomy): domain Eukaryota; kingdom Metazoa; phylum Chordata; class Amphibia; order Anura; family Pipidae; genus Hymenochirus; species Hymenochirus boettgeri. The sequence continues at coordinate 267,982,209 of CM033470.1, read as the reverse complement.
AGGAGGATGTTCTGGTGGTGCCGGGGGAGCGCTGGTGGTACCAGGGGGATGTGATGGTGGTGCCAGGGGTGTGCTGGTGGTGCTAGGGATATGTGCTGGTGGTGCCAGGGGGAGATGTGCTAGTGGTGCCAGGGGGATGTGCTGGTGGTGCCAGGGTGGGTGATCCTGAATCGCTGAAAAAAGTATTCTAACCCTAAAAAGCATTGCCCTTGGCTCAGTTTCTTATTCTGTATCATTTAGTATCTTTGAAAAGTGTCAGGATTCAAATTTTAGTGATGTCACTATGACATCAAATAACATCATAATATTGCAATGCATTTTAGTGTTAGAATTTAAATTTCAGCAATATTATGTCATTCTGATGTCATAGTGACATCACTAAAATGTAAATTCTGACACTTTTCAAAGCTATTAAATGATATAGAATAAAACTGAGTAAAGGGTAATGCTTTTTGGAGTCAGAATCCACATTTCAGTGAAATAATGATGTAATGCTGATGTTATAGTGACATCACAAAAAATTTAACCCTGACATGTTTAAAAGCTATTGAATGATATAGAATAAGAAGTCACATAAGGTGCAATGCATTTTAGGGTCAGAATCCAAAACCGCGCTAAATTGTAATGTCATAGTGATGTCATGCTGATGTCATAGTGATGTCATGCTGATGTCATAGTGACATCATTAAAATGAATTTTATGGGATGTAAAAGCTAATATAGGCTATAGAATAAGAAGTCAGACAAAGTGAAATGCTTTTTAGGGTGAGAATCCATATTTAATAAAAGTAGGATGTCAATATTGTGACAATATGCCATCTTGACATCACTAAAAATTGAACTCTGACACTTTTTAAAGCTATTAAATGATATAGAATAAGAAGTTGCATCAAATTTTCACTTAAAAATGTATTCTGACCCTAAAAAAGCATTGCCCTTATATCAGTTTCTTGTTCTATATCATTTAGTATCTTTAAAAAGTGTCAGGATTCAAATTTTAGTGATGTCACTATGACAACAGAATGACATCATAATATTGCTAAATTGTGATGTCATGCTGATGTCATAGTGATGTCATGCTGATGTCATAGTGACATCACTCAAATTAATTTTAAGAGTTGTGAAAGCTAATATATGATATAAAATAAGAAGTCAAAGTGAAATACTTTTTAGCGTGACAATGCATATTTTAGTAAAATTATGATGTCATGCTGATGCCATAGTGACATCACTAAAAACTGAACTCTGACACTTTTAAAAGCTATTAAATGATATAGAATAAGAAGTAGTGCAAAGTGCAATGCATTTTAGTGTTATATTCAAAAGTTTGAACCCTGGCACATTTAAAAGCTATTGAATGATATAGAATAGGAAGTCACATAAGGTACAATGCATTTTAGGGTCAGAATCCAAAACTGAGCTAAATTGTGATGTCATAGTAATATTATAGTGTCATGCTAATGTCATGGTGACATCATAAAAATGAATTTTACGAGTTGTGAAAGCTAATATTTGATATAGAATAAGAAGTCAGACAACGTGAAATGCATTTAAGGGTAAGAAACCATTTTTTAGTAAAATTAGGATGCCATGCTGATGCCAAAGTGAAGTCACTAAAAATTGAACTCTGACACTTTTAAAAGCTTTTGAATGATATAGAAAATTGCAATACTTTCTAGGGTCAGAATACGTATTTCATTAAAAGCTACTGAATAATTTACAATAAGAAATAGCAAAAGGTGTAATGCATTTTAGGATCAGCATCCAAAACTGAGCTAAATTGCTGATGTCATAGTGACATCACTCAATTGAATTTTACAACTTGTGAAAGATTAAAGCCCTTTGGCTTTTTAAAATGGGGGAGGCTGGGGGGAAGTGAGAAAGCCTGCTATATTGATCCAGTGCGCAAGTATGAGGAATGAAGAAGTTTGCTAATCATAATTAAAGTTAAAAGGTTAGACGTTAGGACCTTCCAGACTGGGGTTACCTTGACGTGGTTAGAAGGCTTTTCATTCATATGATCACAGTAATGTATAATAAAACCCCTTTGTTTATGTATGCCAGTGTGCAGATAATATGATATTGTATGGGGCCTAGGAATGTGCATTGATTATATTTTCTTTGTTTGTATAAATGTTTGTATAAATGTTTTGATGATCCACCAGCACATTCTGGTGGTGCCAGGGGGTGTGCTGGTGGTAATGTATAATGGAACATTAGGGGGGGGGGGGCGCAAAAAATCTGACTTGTGCCTTGGGCCCCATTTGGTCTTAATCCGGCTCTGGCGATGTCTCCTGAGTGACACTTTGCTATGCAGACCAGAGGCATACATTTTACTGAGGATGACCAAATAAAACTGGATTACAGTTGGCACTCTGATTCTGCAGATGTATGCTGCATAGAAGGTATAGCATGTTACATGGGAACATGAAAATTATCACTTCTACTCCTATTTGCATAATGAGAAAGGTGGTGGGGCTGTGACTTCACCGTCACGCCTCGGTAGGTGGACGGGGGCTGACGGAGGGGTGTAGTTGTGCGGGGAATAGGCGTTCTGGGGCGTGGCTTTTGTCCCTGCAGTCGGGACAATCCTTCCCAAATCGGAATATCTGGCAACCCTGTCTCTAGACAATTGATGTCAAACTTACGGCACTCCAGATGTTTGAAAATACAACTCCCAGCAAAATCCTTCCAACCAGTTCAAGGTAACCTCAGTGTGAAAGGTTCTTGCTATTGCTAACCCTTGTTGGTCTTGTGCCTTAGATACTAACAGGGTTATTCAATAAAAGTTCTTATCGTTAAAAATAGTGCTAATTTTGCCCCAACCAATTAAATGTTAGCTTTAAATGTTAACTAAGATCTGATTGGTTGGGACAAAATTTGCACCATTTTAAACGATAAGAACTTTTATTGAATAACCCTGTTAGCATTGGATGGGTGGCCCCTTCACTCCTTATTGAAGATATTAGGTGGGGTGGGGAGTGAAAACCTATTACATTAATTTAATGCCAGATCAAGAAAAGGCAACCAAGCTGGGGGTGCCAGTCCAGAGAAATTACCTAAGCTATCCATCTAGAACCTTCCATACTGGGGTTACCTTGAACAGGTTGGTAGAATTTCTCATTTATATGGTCATAAACATGCAACTAAACCCGTTTCTTACTATTTGCATTAGCACAGATTACTATAATAGTACACGTGCCCTGTAATGTGCATTTATCTTTTTTGGTATTAATGTTTTGGACTGATCAGCAGCACTCCTACTATATGCAATTGTAATTGTGCCTAATGAGCACTCCCATTGTTCCTCTTTTGTATATGATCTGATTCTGGAGATACCTGAACTGAAATCTGTTCTGTAACGTAAAAGAATGAAAGACTTGTACTGCAATGTAAGTATATGATTGTGCCAACCCCTCGCCAATAAGGAGCACCAGAGGCCTTGCAGTTCCCCTGATTAGAATTTCAGCAGGAAAGTTAAATTTTATTATTTATAACAATGTGTGACACGCCTTTTTTTAGTGACCTCATAACCGTTCAGCTGTTAACAATCCTGTTTGTTGTTCTGACCATCATCATGACCGTCTATGTAACCAATTATTAGGTAAACAGTGTATATGATATCCATGGGCTAGGTACACATGGGCTGATATTTAATGCATTTCATTAGTAACCACTGTGAGGTTTAGGGGTTTGCACTCGGACTCCCTTTGTTTTTTTTAATCAAATCTTTCCTTTACAATAGCATTGTCCTTGTACAAAATCCTAATAACCTATAGCGTGGTTGTAGGTGCAAGTAGACATCATAGACAGCTGTGGTGTGAATTGCTCTATGCCTTCAATCCAGCACTGGCTTTGCTCAAGCTCAGTATCCCCCTTCCCATTACCCCTCCTTCCATCTAACCGGACTTTTTGTAAAGTAAAGCATGCTCAGTAATCGCTATGAGCCAGATGTGAGAGAAGGAATTTCCCATCATTAATTTCACCTACCAACTGCTACCCTTTCAGTTACAGCAAAACTGCACACAGCAGAAGGTTAATAAGACACTTGAATCACTTGAATCTAAAATTAAAAAAGAAATATTTGAATGGCAGGTTTTCTTGGAAACAATGATAGTTTCCAATAATGGACAGTTTAAAAAAAGTACAGATGACCTTTATACTCTTTTTCACTGACGTATTCTGTCATCTTTTTACATACTGCAGATACTAAATTTGCTGTCACAATATCTATTTGGCTTCTGTATATATTAACAGACTGGATGGTAGGATACCGACTGTAGAATAACCAAAAATATTTTATCTTTAAAGCTTTTATGTTTTGCTGCTTAAATATGTTTATCTTTTTACTAGTGAAAGTTTTTTGTCTGATTAATTTAATTTTATGGACAGACTTTTCTCGATTTTTCTCATTAGTCTCATGGTTGATTTTCTTATTTCAGAAAACGTTTCCGTATTGTGCTGGTAATAGTAAAGGCATGGTGTAATGGTTGGGCCTGTAATCCCTTTGCGGGGCCTCTGGGTTCAAAGGACTGTGAGAGACTCCTGAAATCTATGAACTGGGAGATATGTAAGGAATTCTGGAGTGGATGAGGGGATCTGAATAGGTCCCAGCTGTGCTAACTCCAGCTAAAGAATTCAAAATTCTCCCCACCACCACTGCCACACACAGTCACAACATGCAGCCAACACAAGGCGTAGGGTGTTAGACTATCACTCTTACTGGCTGTGTCACATTCCTCAGATGGCTCTTTTTAGAGGACAAAGGCCCCAGGAAGTGTTTAACATAATACTTTGACCCGGTGACCTTCTAGGCTTTTTGGCTATGTTAAGAGAGTTAAAAATGACAGTCTAGAGAGCTAATAGTAGAGCTGCATTTAAGTTCATTGGCTACAGGAAACATTCACTGGTACTGAAAATAAGGTTTAAAGGGCAAACTATTAGGGAATGGTTGGCAACATGAAAATCATCAAAGCCAGTGGCAAATTGTTTTTACCTACTTAGTGGTCATTTTAAGTGGGCAAGGTGGTAACCCAGTTCAGGGGTGTAATTCTGTTTGACCCGTGCCAATCTTTTTTCCTATCAAGAGACCTGGAAATCTACATTTAAATCTGCCACTTTTATGCCATTTCTGGACGTGATTAGCATTACAATCAAGGAGCAGTTTCCAACCATTCTTCATTCCAATAATACATGATAAGGGCTAGTGGAATGTCATCTGGGCCTAATTACTTCGTACCAGTTTGCTTTACATTCTATATCGTTTGGTTCTTGTGCAGTAATGCTGGATATAAACCCTGCTCTGCTATTTAAACACTCAGTTATTCACAGTCTTACTCTCTTCCTTTCATTTTTACATTGGAAGGATTTCTCCAATTTCAGTCTCACACCTAAAAAGCTACTAAACACTAGAAAGCTGTTTCTCCACATGAACGCAAGTGGTCCATTAGACGGTTATATTTTTGAATATGCATTGTTAATCTCTGATTTTTCCTTTATCTTGTCCATTTACTTTCTTTATTGGAAGGCTCACACTGCCAGGAGTATAATGTATCCTAATATTTTAACTGCTGTTCCCCAGGGATCAAGCCCTTTCATGCATTTTAGGAATGTGCGTCAGTTTTAAAAATGTGGGCTCCGTGAGTACTACATTAAATTAATATAAATTTCTTTTTATACAGTTCATCAGTGTCTCACATAGACATTTATAAAAAAGGATATGCACTTTATTGCCTGGAGAATGTTTTACAAAAGATATATATCTACTTATAGGGCAACTGTGGTCTTTGAACAAGTTAGGGTTAAATAAAAGCCTGAAGTCTTAAATGACATCACCTGATCCTCTGCTCCTCCCCTCCATCCCAGAGGTAGAGCATGCTCACTTAAGACTTAAAGGACAATTATACTCACCTCAGCTCTGCCCCTCTTTCTCTTTGTACCCAGGGTGTTACCCTAAACTGCTAGGTCCTCACCTTTGGGTTTAGCCTGTATAATCATAAAGAACCTTGTAAACTTTTCTTTGTGTGTCCGCCTCGCTCAACTTCCTCCTTTAGTCGCACATAGCCTGACCAATAGAAACTGGGCCGAATGGGGTAAAGCGAAATGATCGCACAAAGAAAAGTTTAAAGGGTATCTCCACTAAAATGTGTGCTAAAATCACTTTTTTCAATTCCATTTTATTGAAGAAAGGTAAAGGAGCAGTGTCTTACCTCTCGTTCTTCAATAGAACGTTCAGGAGCCGGGACAAAGTTACAGAACTTACCCGGTCTCTAGGTCCTCTGCCGTGTCCTCTGGCAGGTCCCGACGGACTTAGTATCGCACTTGTGCGTGCGCATGACGTACTGAGTCCATTTGGACCTATCAGAGGACACGGCGGAGGAGCGAGCGATTGGGTAAGTTCTGTAACTTCGTTCCCGATTACTGAGCATTTTATTGAAGAAGAGGAGGAAAGACACAGCTCCTTTACCTCCCGTTCTTCAATAAAACTGAATTGAAAAAATTTTAGCAGTGGAAATACCCTTTAAATGGTTCTTTGTGATTATACAGGATAAACCCAGGGGTGAAGACCTAGTGCTTTTAAATGTACGACATTAGTTTTACCCTAATTTTTTGACAAATGCAAACCACTGTGTTTTTCAATGCGATGCAGTGGCATGTTAGCCTTGCATGCATCCCAGAAGGCTATAGCTACAGCAAAAGAGATGTATCTATTATGGGGCCCTGAAGAATGCTGTTGTTTAGTTTACTACTGAAACTGCTATAGCTATGATAAAAGTTAGCCATTAGTGCTATTAGATGATGCAGAAGATGCAATGCATTACCACAAATGATGCAAAACCAGAATCCCAGCTATCTCCATTTGCAGTGTCTATCATTATGTTTGTGTGGCTATATACATTGATATTAATGCAGATAAAATAAATGTACACCAATATTTTGAATGACAGGTGTAACCTATACATTTTGATAGAATGCTCATACAAAGATAATGATGTGTTTTATTTCCATTCTATGGCAGTATAAAGCAAGTTGTGGAAATAAATGTTGTGTATTTGTTTGGATAATATTGTAAGTTGCATTGTGAAAGATTTGCATAATAATTTAGGATTGTAACATGTCACATGACCTGAATTCTGTTGCCAGGGGAACATGTTCTATTTCCTCCTGAACCAAAAATCGCATTATCATCACCCCTAGTGAGCAGTGGGTGTTGTAATGTAATAAAATGCGAATATCACCACCCTTAGACTGTGAAATACAGATTGCTGTCTGTTCCATCAACCATGCCTAATTTCTTGTATGTGGGCTATGGAGCAGCTTGGAACATTTTAACCCTTAAAGAACAAAGTTCTGCAGATTTTTCATTGAAAGATGCTGCCTTAATTCACTTTGCACTGTTAGGTATCGTGTTTTCTTCCTATGCGGTATTAGGATAATGAGGACCCAACAGCTCTACAAGCAACCAGAGACAGATGTAATGTTTTCCTAAGGCCTTTAAAAGAATGAGTAACCATACTAATGGAAGCCTGTGGCAGCTGCCATGGAATGTTATCATTGAACATGTCACTTCCTGGATATGAAGCAGGAAAATGTTTATTTATCATGACTAGAAATGGCCTTGTGCACATTTGCAGATAATACAGATGTTTCTGGAGCCTTGTCCACTAGTCAAACTTTACCAACCTGCAAGCAATGGAGCTAGATTTTTACAGGCCTTTCAAGAAAACATTCTAGCATGTGTAGAGATATCTACCAATATCATTTATAGATCCAACCTGCTATATTGCTAAATAATGTCGGGGAGTGACTGACTTTCTCTTCTACCACAGCGGTTCATGGTCGCTCCCTTCCCCATAGAAAAGAACAGTTTTGTATGGTGGTTGATAAACAATTACTGTTTAGATCAATTGTCTAATGAACAGTCCAAATAAGAATTATGTAACGTGTGCAGAGAGCTTGGGAACGTAAAACCTCTGTACCTATTGTAAAGAAACTATATTATTCCAAAACAAACTCAGGGAGGTGTAATAAAACTTCTTGGGCCTGATTTACCCACGCGTGCTGTGCTAAAAATAAGGGTTAAACTCGTGCTAACCAATATTGAATAGTTTAGCGCAAGTTTAACTCAATAATTGCACTGGCTGCACCAGTTTCACAAAAGACACCCGTGCAACCGGCGCAATTTATTTAATAAAGGATTTGCACCACTTCTAACTCCACAATTTAAGACCAGCTAATGGCTGGTCTTAAAATGGTGCTGGGGTAAAATCTCTTTTGGGATTTACCACAAGGTGCAAATCCAGTATTAAATACTGAAAGCCATATTTGCCAGGAGCAATTTGCAGCTCTGTATAAATGAGGCCCCTTTGTTAAAAATTGTGCTAAATTTGCCCCAACCAATCAGATGTTAGCTTTCAAATAGTACATAACATCTGATTGGTATGGGCAAAATTGGCACCATTTTTAACAATAAGAGCTTTTGTTACATCTCCCTGACTGTATTCATTCTTATTAATAGCCCAGAATCTACATCCATTTATCTAACAAATAATGTATTGCCAAACAGCCTGTTCTGTGCTATGGAGAGGGGAGTGGAGGGAGACTCCTTGTGACATGGGAGGCCATCTTACTTCAACATACTGTAGTATGTAGTAGTGAGTTAGTGAGAGTGCTAGATTTTCAGCCAAAGTAATCTTTAATGGCTGTTTCAGCTGACAGTTATCTAGCATGTGTACAACTCATTTCTAACCTTAGCACTTGAAGAAACAAACAGGGAGATGTAATAAAAGTGACTGACTCCAAATAGCATTCAGAAAGTATCCCTGGATCAACCTATCTAAATTATATGTATTAATACCAGTAATTCTCAATATTATATAGTATCCCTATACCAACCAGAACTATAGTATATGTATTAATACCAGTAATTCTCAATATTATATAGTATCCCTGTACCTACCAGAACTACAGTATATGTATCAATACCAGTAATTCTCAATATTATATAGTATCCCCGTACCAGCCAGAACTACATTATATGTATCAATACCAGTAATTCTCAATATTATATAGTATCCCCGTACCAACCAGAACTACAGTTTATGTATTAATACCAGTAATTCTCAATATTATATAGTATCCCTGTACCAACCAGAACTACAGTATATGTATCAATACCAGTAATTCTCAATATTATATAGTATCCCTGTACCAACCAGAACTACAGTATATGTATTAATACCAGTAATTCTCTATTATATAGTATCCCTGTACCAACCAGAACTACAGTATATGTATTAATACCAGTAATTCTCAATATTATATGGTATCCCCGTACCAACTAGAACTATAGTTTATGTATTAAAGGGCATGTCCACCCCCAAAACTAAAATTTAACCCCTTACTGGCCACATCAAGTAGTTTAAAACAATCCTTACCTTACATTCCTGCTCAAAATAGTTCCCCTGCTGTGCCCCTCCAAAGTCCAGGAAACTGCTGTGTAGGAGCAGTGTGTGACTCATGCTGTGCCTGAGACTTCCTCAACCTCATCAAGGTTGAGGCATGCTCAGTGCAGCCCTCCCTGCCTCTCAGCCAATCACGGACGCGGCTGCCGGTCCTGCCCCCTGCTTTCAATTCCATGCAAGCAGAGGGCCTGAACACTGCAGCAGGGGAGAGAGGGCAGGTAAGTAAGAATCGGGGGACTTTCTAACAATTATATTGATGCGGTTGGGACTGGGGGAGCATGCCCTACCACATATCAAAAGTTAAATTTTGGGGTGGACATGCCCTTTAATACCAGTAATTCTCAATATTATATAGTATCCCTGTACCAACCAGAACTACAGTATATGTATTCATACCAGTAATTCTCAATATTTTTTAGTTTTAGAAACATATCCAGGCCATTTTTAAAGCTATTTAATGAACTTGTCATTACCACATCTGCTGAAAGACGTTTCCACTGTAAAGAAACCTTTCCTAACTTAAAGATGAAACTTCTTTTCTTCCAATCTTCTTTTAAAAAATTTATATATTGTAGATTACCCCCAAAAAGATCGTTTTAGTCAAAATCTTTAAATCTGCTCCCACACAGAGTTATTATACTCACATGCTCCTCCTCGCTCCACCGCCACTTCCGGGTTCCTCACTCAGTCTCCACTGTGGTCCTCACTCAGTCTCCACTGTGGCTGCTGTGTTCTTTTTGTGTTCTTGGGCAGCCGCAGTGGAGACTGGTCTGGGAATGGCAGTCAGTGTTTGCCCATGAAGTCACTATCATGGCCGACACTGACTGCCTTACCCGGAAGTGCAGAGCCGCGGCGGTGGAGCGAGGAGGAGCATGTGTGTATAATAACTCTGTGTGGGAGCCGATTTAAAGCTTTTGACTAAGACGAACTTTAGGTTTTGGGGGGTTATCTACAATATATTCATTTTTGAAAAGAGCGGTGGACATTGCCTTTAAAGGATGTCCATGAGTCCTCTGATATGACGTATTCATGAACAATGCACCAGAGAGTTTATTGTATGGCCCATTAATATATTTGTATAAAGTGATTATATCCCCACGAAAACGTCACTTCTCTAATGTAAACAGCCCTAACTTGTCTAATCTGCCTGCATATTCAAGCCCCTCCATTCCCCTTATTAATTTAGTTTCCCTTCTATTTCCAAAATGTCCCTTTTGTATATGGGATTCCAAAACTGCACCGCATATTCCAAATGAGGCCTTATCAGTGCCTTGTAAAGAGGGAGAATAATATTTTTCTCTCTTGAATATATTCCACTTTTTATACAAGCAGGGGCATACCTGAAGGGGCCCGGGCCCCCCGTGAGTTTGGGGGCCGGACCCCTGACTCCCTCCTCCACAGACTTCCAAGATCCCTTTTTAAAGAGCTGATCGCTTGTATGAAGAAAACATACGTGCGATCAGCTGTTTAATACTGGACCCGAACTTCCGGTTCAGTTCTGGAAGTATGTTTTCTTCATACATGCGATCAGCTCTTTAAAAAGGCTCGATACTGCAGGGATTTGGGCTTGTGGCGGGCCCTACTACAGTCCGGGCCCCCCAGCGGTCAGTAGTTACGCCACTGTATACAAGACAATATCTTGCTAGCTCTAGCCATGGCTGTCTGGTATTGTTTGCTACAGACTAAATGTATCTGGAATGATAGTTTAAAGAACCAATAGAAATATTTAAAACATTTGTATGGTAAAAAAACAAACCAGAAAAAAAGACAACGTGACATATCAGCCTTGATGAACTAAAAGGTAGTGTAACCTGTGATGCCATCCAATAAAGGCCACGCAACATCAAAACAATTCACGTGTATGACGTTCAAGGAGCATTGGTATGTGTGTGAATTGGCTCATACGCTTGGTTTTTAAACAGCAGCAACGTCTTGCTCAGTATTTAGGGATAATTTTCTACGTTAACAAGCTTCTAACCCTTACCGTTCAAGAATTACAGTTCCCATGATACCCTACTAGCTCAGGATTATATAGTCATTATATCTAATCACTACAGGCTGATACAGTAAAAGGTAATACTTTTTGCTGATGCCCTGTTAAAGGGTAACTGTGGTCTCCATACAAGTGGCCTTTATTAAAAAGGGCACACTCCTACCTTTAAAATGACTCCTGGATCATGCTTATAGCTTCAGTCTTTCCAAAGTAACAGCAGATATTTTTGGGGTGGGGCTTTTACACAGAACACCATGTGACTGTCACAGAGGCTCAGACAGAACAGGAACTGTAACTTTACAAGCCTATAACTTAAAGCTATGTACACACCATACAATAATACGGCCCACCAACATTGCGGGTCAAATTGTTGGATGTGTTATGCAGCCGGACGTGACCGAAATCCAGCCATTTGTTTGCCCGAATCAGATGAACGGTTGAATGGACGTGTTGGAAAATAACGCAATTGGTCACGGCTAACTGTCAGACTCTGCTACTTTTGCCGAGACCGACAGTCCTTCCTCCTGGCCGACCAGTTGGAAGTGCCAAACGATCGGTCAGGAGGAAGGATTGTATGGTAAGTACTTAACTTAAGATCCAAAAAAGCTAGAGAATATCTTAAGATCTAAAGAACCTAGAGACATCATAGGCTTGAGCTTGTTTTAAAGGTATCAAAGAGCTGTTAATAAGAGAGCACTTGTATGAAGACCACAGTTACCCTTTAAGTATGCTTAGCTACATGGGCATAACTACCAGGGGAGCAGCCCTTGCAGGGGGGGCCCCACATTTTACTTTTTTACTTTCCCTATAGCAGATTCAACCTCCCCCCCCAGAAAACCCACTGTAGATGAAGCAGGTAGTGGGTCTCATCATGGATTTTGCCCAGTGATTCCTAGTTAGGCCATTGCTTAGCTACCTTTCCATTCTCTTCCCTGTAACTGACAGTTTTCCTTTAAAGCCAAAAACAGGATCCTCTATTTCCTGTTTTAGCAGCAGAGCTAAGATCAGGCAGTGATTTGTTTTATAGCGGTATGGGCTAATAGTATACAGTGGGTGTTTTTTCTGATGCCACCAGCAAATAGTCACAGTGTGATATTAATTGAAATAGAAGCAAATTAAAATAAGGCAGGGAAATAATATAAAGCGCATTTATTATTTGAGATAAAGTTGAGACTGTGATGATGCATTTGACTGTGAGTATGGCATCTCATTGAAAACAACTTATTAAACATGGCAAGGGGAGATTAAATAAATTGGGTATCCCCTAAATCAGTGCAAACTGATGTACTATTGGGTTAGTGATGGTTTTGCACTCTGGTGGTGAGGCATTAATGGACATTAAGTGGGCAAATCCTTCTTAAACTCATGCTACCCGGTGTATGGATTTTACACTGACTTTGTGGTCCTGCACCATTTCCAAAAATAATTCCAAATAGCACAGTGTGGCCGATGCTACAGAGCATAAGATAAGTTTTGCTCTACTGTTTAGCACGAAACTTAATTCCTTTTAAATCGAGACATAAGCCCAGCTCCTTACCTGAAGGCCATTTATTAAATCTTGCAAAGGGATTATTACATTTCAGGATCTTTGGCAGGTAAGAAGCGTGACATGGCCATATAGCATCACCTTGTTTGTGCCATACAAAGGTTTTTGGAAATAGTGCAGCGCAATCAAAAAAAAAATCTAGCTTTCATTTTTAGGCTACCTTTTAGCATGATAGCCTTTCAATTGGGGCTTTAAAGCCCTGCAAAAAAGTGCTGCACACATCCCGCGATATATTAACTGTGAAAAGGTTAATACATTGTGGGAAGGAGTGCAGGTACAGTAAGTTGAAATATAGAATTTGATTCCATCTCCCCCTTGGTTTTTAATGGTTTCCTGGGTCTACCTATTTTTTTCCTTTTGTGCAAATCACAATAATAATCCATGGCTTCCTACAGGGGTTTTTACCCACGTGCTCGTATAGAATGGTTGGTCTATTTCAGGAACTCTAAGCTTCAAGGCTTCATTATTCTCAGTCTATGCATATTATTTTGCCTGTAAATCATTACATTTGAATGCAAAATGCAATCTTATGTACGCTTGGATTTTGCATAATCAACTACAAACCATTCTTCATAAATAAATGCATGTGCTACTGTGTGCCATATATCAATTCCACTGAAAATGTTTTTGACAGATATTTGTCTCTAACACGATAGGAGGTAAATGAAATTCGCAACATGTGCATTTTCTAAAAACCTATGCCCATCCATGATAAATGGCTAAAGGTGCCCATAGATTAATAAGACTTTGTCTAAAGGGGATCTTTCCCCCCCACACTGTCTATCTGCAAATTCCAAGATAGTGTATGGCCGGCATAAGGTATCAACAGGGAAATATTATATATATATATATATATATATATATATATATATAATCTGGCAAAACCAATGCTACCATATTAAATATAGGGTAAGCTTTCTGATGCAACATTTTCCTTCAGTATTTAACACAAAAATCAATGCATTTTAAATGGGGGCATTGTCTGTATAAGGTGCTACAAACAATTTGTATGTTATATTTCCCTCCTATTTTTCATTTAATGTAGGGTTGGTTTGATTACAAGATACCTGGGTGGCAGGTGCTTAGGGGTCACTACAGCAAACATAGCAGTTGCTATGGGACCCGGAGCCAAAGGGGGACCAACCAGGTCCTCTGTAATAAAAATATCTGAGCCTGGGAGCATCTTTGAAAGGTTTAAAGGGCATTTCCACCCTCTCCAAAACATTTTCACATGTTGTAGTGTATCGCTTCCACCCCCAACCACTGTATTGCCTTGCTAAAAAAAGAATCCAAACAGCATGCTTGTGAAAGTTCTCATTCATCCAGGTCCTGGTAATAATCTGTTGTATTCAATTAGATCAACTGGACTTGATGTTTAGTTCTTGAAGACGTTTCGCTAGTCATCCGACTGGCTTTCTCAATTCAGAATGACTTGTACATCTTTGGCAATTATGTACCCTGGAAAATCCAATTAATAGCATATCACAGCCAAGTGTTAACTAGGTACACACAGTACAATTTCTGAAAGATGACAGACGGGATCTGCAATCTGCCATCTTTCAAAGATCTGCATACACACAGTCCTGAGCGTTCTCCCTATAGGGAGAACCTCGGGACTGTGTGTTTCCATCGGCCGCGCTAGACTCCTATAGGGGAGTCTAGCGCGGCCGATGGAATTTTCGGCCTTTCCCGAACGAGCGTATGGCCGACCCATCGTTCGGCGGCCGCGCCCTGTTCGGGAAACGAACGTACACACAGTAACGATAAAGCCCCGATACCGTCGGATCCGACGGTATCGGGTTTATCGTTACTGTGTCCCAGCTTTAAGGGCATGATTGGATAGTGGCTAAGAGGTGTTATGAACGCCCAGAGTAAGGTTCAAAACAGCATTGTACATGGCAGACAGTTGGTGTCGAACTCCCCCACCTCTATTTAGGCTTGGTTTCTTTATTTTCACATAAATGGCCTCCTCTCTTGAACCAGACACGTTCCTTTGCCAATATGTTAACATTACAATCTTCAAAGGTATGTCCTTTATCCATAAGATGCAGGTACAAGGCTGAGTCCTTACTCGAGGAAGCCAGTCGGATGACAAGCGAAACGTCTTTAAGAACTAAACTTCAAGTCCAGTTGATCTAATTGAATACAACAGATAATCCAAACAGTACTTACAGCCCCTTGCTCCAGCGTCGATCTGATCGAGCTCCCTGCTTGCCGTAACTGCAAGCAGGGGGCCAGACTGGCAGCTGTGGCTGTGATTGGCTGAGAGGCAGTCAATCACAGACGCGGCTGCTGTGAATTGTGGAGCAAAAGTCTGTACGTACCATTCGGATTCTTTTATTAGCAAGGCAATATAGCGGTTGGGGTTGGTAATTGATACAGTACAGTATGGCAAAGTGATTTCTCGCTAGGAGAAGGTCAGTCATGGGGGGGATCAGGAGGGAGGGAGAGGGGGCTCCCTTGCGCATGTCAGTATCCCTCCCCGGAGGCAAGAGAGGAGGCAGAGATATTTGGACAGGAAGCCACCCACTACTCTTCAGATTCCTGGACTTTGGACATGGACTGCAGGAGAACCATATGGAGCAGGAATGTAAGGTAAGGATTTTTTAAAAAACTATACAGAAGGACCAGTAGTGGGTTAAATTTTAGTTTGGGGGGTGGACATGCCCTTTAAGTAAAATGAATACGGGGTTTGTGGAGCTGAACTAGGTGAGGTAAAAATTTTCTTAGGAGGGTAAACATGTCCTTTAAATGCCTGGCTGCAGTCTGTCCGGGTTAGATTGAACTGCACCAAACTGTTTTTTATGTGGGTTGTGGGGGCCATATAAAATCTTGTTATGGGGCCCTGTGATATCTAGCTATGCCCCTGCTTGGTGGCTTTCTTGGTTTCAGTTTATTCTGCTGAGATTAAATTGTTTGCAGACATCTACTGGCTTACATTTGGATAAAAGGCACCACAGGAAATATGTAATGGATTTGTTAATAAGATCATGAGACAAATTGAATGTAAAATATGACAATTTACTGCATGGATTGAGCCTCAGAGAGTAAAATCACAATAAACAAATAGCTAGTGGGTTGGAAGTAATAGACATCCCATGGGAAGGAATTATTCTGTGTCCTGCTGACAGTGATCATAAACAGATTAAAAAAGAACTCCATAGGCTGGGTGATCCTCACTAGTGGGATGGTATCACAAGGGGAACATGAGATATTTTACTTCTTGGTCATACAAACTCGTAATGATATCGTGTTTGGTATCTTTGGATTGCATAAAATTAGACAATCACAAAACTGTTAATATTTTGTATGTGTCATGTGCACATATCGGGGAAAATAGATACCAAAGTTTCCCTCCAAAAAGCAGGATACACTTCCCAGGAAGGGAACAAACACAACCCTCTAGGGACCAAATCGCTCCCATTTTCAGGATAATGCATACATTATGGAAGTTCACCATTTTACCATCTACAAGGATACATCAAAGCCAATTGGACAGACCGTATATTGGCTACCATTTTGGACTTTCATATTGGACTGCAAAAATGAACTATTCCTTTAATGCATTGATTGAAGACCGGGAGGTAAAGGAGCTATGTCTTACCTTCCATTCTTCAATAAATGCCTGCGGAGCCAGGAATGAAGATAGAAGAAACTTACCTTTCGTGAGATCCCCTGCAGCACTGACAGGTCCCGACCACTTTGTGATTCTGATTAACATGCACGATAATGAGCCCTATAGTTAATCAGAATCAGAAAGTGGTTAATCGGAATCAGAAAGTGGTCGGGACCTGTCAGTGTGACAGTGTTAAAAACAGGTTTTGTGGTGTGCAGAAAGAGCAGAAAATTTGCTTGACCACACACTGCAACTGCAAGCAATTTAATAAGGATTATAACAAGAATTACCTGGGTTTTGTGGGACTGTCTTAAAGGAATATTAGTTTAATGCATTGATTGAAGAACGCGAGGTACCTGTTCCTCGCTTTGTTCCAGGCTCCTGCACAATTGATTGAAGAACGGAAGGTAAGGCATAGCTCCTTTACCTCCCATTCTTTAGTCAATCCATTAAAGGAATACTTTTCCAGTGAACTATTCTTTAAAAGGGCATGTCCACCCTCTAACTAAATTTTGCAAAGTGCTTAAGAACACCCCCAAATACATTTTCCCTAGGTCACAATGCTGCTAGGTTGGTGGCTGTTTTATCCTGGTGGATCAACAAACGTCTGTCAACCAAGTGCCCTTACATGGGCGATTCTCGTCCGGAACTCTTGGACGGCCCTCAGGGTTTTACAGTTGAGAAAAATTTGCAGTGTGTATGGAGCTTTAATGCTGGTGTGGGATTCTGCTGAGCAAGTTTAAAAGCATTTTTTTAAAGGTAAGTATAGTGAAAAATGCTTCATCTGCACTGTTTGAGGCCGTTTTCCTGAACGAGCTGAACGTTCGGGTTGGCCAAGCGCTTGCTTGTGAAAGACCGTAAATTTCCCTCGGCTGCGGGATGCAATAAAAGGTGGTGTGCCCGTGCTATTCATTTGCTAAAATGAGATGTTAGCTAAATCTAAAGCTAAATCAGATGTTAGCTTTTTACTAGGTTACTGCAGTTAGATAGCATGTGATTGGTTACTGCAGACTGATTATGGCTAAATAACTAAGTTTTATCTGTCCACCGTTTCCCTCTACATTCCAAGTGTTTTCTTGCTCTATATAACAAGGGAGACATAACACATCTGTATGTGCATTATCTCACAAAGTGAGCACACCCTCACATGTATGTTTCTATTTTATCTTTCCATGGTTAAATAATGAAGATATGATACTTTGATACAAGTACAGTTAATTTTGCTGTCCCCTTAAAAATAACAACACAGCTATTTAAGTATGAGAAAATCATTTATCTTTTTTAACTAGTCTCATCTTAATTAGAGATGTTCGAAACTGTTGAGTTTCGTTCCGTTTTCAAATTTTCGTCTATTTTCGATTTACGAAAATCGTCTATTTTCGATTTTCGAAAATCGTCTACTTTCGATTTTAGAAAATCGTCTACTTTCGATTTTAGAAAATTGTCTACTTTCGATTTTAGAAAATTGTCTACTTTCGATTTTTGAAAATCGTCTACTTTCGATTTTAGAAAATCGTCTACTTTTGATTTTTGAAAATCGTCTTCTTTCGATTTTAAAAAATCGTCTACTTTCGATTTTAGAAAATCGTCTACTTTCGATTTTAGAAAATTGTCTACTTCGATTTTAGAAAATTGTCTACTTTCGATTTTTGAAAATCGTCTCTACTTTCGATTTAGAAATCGTCTACTTTGATTTTGAAAAATGTCTTCTTTCGATTTTAGAAAATCGTCTACTTTCGATTTTAGAAAATTGTCTACTTTCGATTTTAGAAAATTGTCTACTTTCGATTTTTGAAAATCGTCTACTTTCGATTTTAGAAAATTGTCTACTTTTGATTTTTGAAAACAGGCTTCTTTCGATTTTCGAAAATCATCTATTTTCGATATTACATCTCTAATCTTAATTATATCATACGTTTTAGAATTATATTGGGGTTATGTAAAAAAGGTGCAAAATTTTGATTTTGTTATTAATCTGTTGCAGTCAATCAGATGTTAGCTTTTTGTTGGAAAACCAACATTGTATAATACAATTATATATGATTGGCTACTTAAGATTACCAGCACAGGCAAACGTTTGCATCTCTTGGTCCCTAGGCCCCAATATAATTGTGATAATTTGTGTAATATGTGACTAAATACACCTCCTCCCACCTGCTAGCGAAGGTTACTGCACCGTGGGAGCGAGGAAGGTAAGTTGAGCTTCAATGTGGTTTTCTTTTACGTCTCACACAAAACAGTAATAGTAGCCCAAACCCCCAAACCCTAGGATCACAGTTCTTTTTTGGGTCCCCGGCATTCCAAGTTCGCCGGCCCTTCTTGTTCCTTCAGCAATACTTTGAGGTGTCAGCGTCAGTTACGGACAATACCTTATAAGTCGTCTCCTCTATGACTGCACAAGGGGGGTCCTGGTTTTATTGAAAAGTCTACTGGGGGTGAACAGACCCTTTATTGCTACTGAATTTAAGGGTTATATCCTCCTTACTTTAAAAGAACACTAAACTCTTAAAAATGACTATGTGGCATCCGTTTCTATTATTCACAGGGAGGGGAGAACGCTTATTCTCCCCTCCTTGTGAATAATAGGACGCTGGGGGACTGGAACTTACCTTACCCTCCGCTCACTCGCAGCCGCTCAGTCTCTGAACAGCTGTTCTCTCCCGATCACGCGCCCTATCTTTTGAATTGGCGCCTAAGATAGGGCGCGTGGTCGGGAAGAGCGGCTGTCATGACTACGCGGCTGCGAGTGGAGCGGCGGGTGGTAAGGAAGTTCCAGGTCCCCCGAGCGTCCTATTATTCACAGGGAGGGGAGAATAAGCGTTCTCACCTCCCTGTGAATAATAGAAACGGATGCCACATTTCATGTCATTTTTATGCAGGATTGGAGTTTACAGGTCCTTCAATGCACTTTTGCACACTGATTACTACATCATGAGTGCACAGTTAGGTAAGTAGTAACAGGGAGCAATTAATTAATATTAATATTACATTTTCCCCATTATTTTTAGGGAAAAGTATGTTTTCATATGAGTTATTGTTTCCAGGCTTGTGATTAAAATGAAAAGGATGTATGTAGAGTAAAGGTGACCATACACTACAAAAGGTTTATTGCAATCGTAATTACGATCGTAAACCGACTGATACTTTGATAGACAGATGTACAATGTTAATTGTATGTAGATGTACTATACATATTGTTCAACATTCAGTTAATTTGGTGATTGTCGAATGTCGTCTACTGTGAGCTTACATTTACATTTAATCGGAACATCAAAAAAATACTAAGATCATTTAACCAATCAACTTATATAAAGACTTTCCCAGATCGTAATTACGATCGATATTACGATCTAATGTCACATAAAAAGATCGTGAAAATGTACAATTTTTAAGCCAATCAATGGAATTGTCGGATTGTATGTTGATTTTTACATAAAATCGGCCTAATGTATGGTCACTTTTAAGTCTAGGTTAAAGAGGTAAGGAAGCATTTCATAAGGCAATCACAACCCCACCCCCCTTTCAAACCAAACACCATGAACAACTCGCATTAGGACCTTGCAGCCAGGGAATGAATGATCTCGTGACGTCAGGGGAGGCTGGGCAGAACTGCTGGTCTCCTGTGTTCCATCTCCCTGTACCTTAAAGAAAAAAATGCTGCTGTCTGTCCCTTCAAGGGCAGGGATCGCTTCTTTCAGCTACACCAGGAGCCATAAGAAGGTAAATCAGCTTGTTCCCTGTGCCCAGCGCTGGTCTGTAAGCTGCTACAGCTGCTGATCGGCCTAGGTTAGCTAGAAAATGATGTGTGAGGATCAGTTTACCCTTGTAACAGAACTGTGTCTGTGAATTAGCTAGATGGCAGTGAGTTCCTATGGACTTCTCTAAGGTCTGGGGGTCTGTGTGTCTGGTTGTACCGTCTGATCTCTCCCCTTTCCCCACCGATTACATTTCTGGCGGAAAGGAAAATGCTGAGTGTAGTTGTTAGATAATGGGGCTGGTATTGGCTGCTGGGAGTGCAGTGAAAGGCTGACAGAGGAAGGACATTGACAGGGAGAGAGGCCGGCGCACCCACAGGCAAGCTACTGGGAAGAGGTTGTGTAGAGACAGGCAGGGAAGGAAGGAACAGGAGAAGGAACCAGAACAAAGCAGCCTGGTAAAGAAATGATACACAGAAAGCAAGAGACATAAACCAGCCATTGAACTAATGGGCAATACATAGGAATATTCAAAAATGAAAGGAAAATGGTTATAAACATTATAACATGAAAAGTCATAGACAGGAAAATAACTGAGAAAAAGCATAAAAGGAAATGAAAAGGGACACGGGACAGGTGATAAGGAATCACAGGCAGGTATAAGGATACACAGAGTGACGCTCTGACATACTCTCAGGTGGGTAGGATAAAAGGAGGGACAGTCTGGCATACTGTCAGGTGGGTAGGATACGGGGAGGGACAGTCTGGCATACTGTCGGTGGGTAGGATACGGGGAGGAACAGTCTGACATACTGTCAGGTGGTGGTAGGATACGGGGAGGGACAGACTGACATACTGTCAGGTGGGTAGGTGGTATGGATGGGGAGGGACAGTCTGACATACTGTCAGGTGGGTAGGATACGGGGAGGGAGGACGTCTGACAAATGTCAGGTGGGTAGGATACGGGGAGGGACAGTCTGGCATACTGTCAGGTGGGTAGGATACGGGGAGGGACAGTCTGGCATACTGTCAGGTGGGTAGGATACGGGGAGGAACAGTCTGACATACTGTCAGGTGGGTAGGATACGGGGAGGGACAGACTGACATACTGTCAGGTGGGTAGGTTATGGATGGGGAGGGACAGTCTGACATACTGTCAGGTGGGTAGGATACGGGGAGGGACAGTCTGACATACTGTCAGGAGGGTAGGTTGGAGGGAAGGACAGTCTGACACTGTCAGGTGGGTAGGATATGGATGGGGAGGGACAGTCCGACATACTGTCAGGTGGGTAGGATACCGGGAGGGACAGTCTGACATACTGTCAGGAGGGTAGGATACAGAGAGGGATAGTCTGATATACTGTCAGGTAGGAAGGATACAGGGAGGAACAGGCTAATATACTGTCAGGTAGGCAGGATACGGGGAGGGGCAGTCTGATGCTGTAAGATGGGAAGGATACGAAAAGGGACAGACTGATAAACTGTCAAGTAAGTAGGATATGGGGAGAGACAGAGTGATATACTGTAAGGTAGAAAGGATATTGGGAGGGATAGACTGATATACTATCAGTTAAAAGCATACATGGGAAGCGACAGTATGATACAGTAAGGTAGGAAGGATACTGGGTAGATTGATATACTGTCAGGTTGGTAGGATATGGGGTGGGACAGTAATACTGTCAGGTGGGAAGCATACAGGGAGGGACAAACTAATATACTGTCAGGTGGGAAGGATATGGGGAGGGACAGTCTGATATACTGTCAGGTGGGAATGGTACTGAGAGGGACAATCTGATAAGCAATCGGGTAGAAAGCATATATGGAAAAGGACTGTATAATACTGTAAGGTGTGAAGGATACAGGGTAGACTGATATACTGTCAGGTTGGTAGGATACGGGGTGGGACAGTCTGATACTGTCAGGTGGGAAGGATACAGTAAAGGACAGATTGATATTCTGTCAGGTGGGAACAATACAGGGAGGGATAGCCTGATATACTGTCAGGTAGGTAGGATACGGGGAGGAGCAGTCTGATACTGTAAGGAGGTAAAAGTTCTGTAAGGCTACAACAAACAGCACAGAAAAAAATTGTGTGTTGTGTTTGTATGTTTTCATTCCTAAGCCTATTTCCTTTGGTAGAATTAAAATGCATGTGATCAGCACTAAAAATTGGGATCGTTTGTCTTTTGAAATCAGATTGGAACGCATACTGCGGCCAGTCTGATTATCAAGCACTGCTGTCTGAATCGCCAACGGATTCCCGAAAAAAAGACGGCATCACACAGCAAAAATACATAAATACATTTTTTGCTGTACTTCAAGGAAAAATGATAGATTAGTTCAAATGTGACAACAGCATTATTCTGCCCACCTACTGTATCAATATTAGGCCGATTTTGATGTTGAATCAAACAAACTAATATCAAATAGTATTATTGACTTACCTGCCGACATTCCTGCAACACCTGAGAGGTTTCTGGCATGAACCTCTGAGAGGTTTCTGGCATGCGCAGCGGAGCCCTCCCCCCCCTCCTGGTCCCTTATGGCTGCCCACGTGTAGGGCATCCCAGCCGAACCCCTACTGCCGATTTACATTTCTAAAAAAAGCCTCAGAAACATACTTACAGACCTTCATTCCCTCTGCTGTGTGCATAGCCAGCAGCCGCGTCTGTGAGTGGCTCCCGGCTAGCTTATCACAGACATGGCTGTCGGTCCTGCCCATCTCTGCTGAACCTGGAGCAGAGCGCCGGGGGAAAGAAGATCTGTAAATATATATGTGGTGCTTTTTTTAGAAATCTAAATCGGCATCTGGGGTGCCTTACACACACAAAAAGCTATTTTAAGGGTGGACATACCCTTTAAATATCAATAGTAAATTAATTGGCGATTGACAGAATATTGCTCAAATGTCAAATTCAAAAATGGGCTTTTTGGAATTCCTTATCTGTAATCTGTCTCATTGTCTATTAACACAACTACTGTCAGTAATTTAAAGGACAACTATACTAACCTCCCCTGCCCCCCTCTTTTTTTTCTCCCTGGGTAAACTAACCAGTATGAGGATTTAAACCACTAGGTCCTCATCCATGGGTTTTGTCTGTTTTACTTACCTTAACTTTCACCTCGTCAGTCCAGCTCAGTTTCACTTTCACTTAAGGTTAGGTACACAGGGCCGATAGTTCAGCTTATTTATAGTCAATGGGGTCAAACTATTGTCAATAATTTTACATCAATATTTTTACTTCCTCAAATTCGAAAATCGTTAGGTTAGATGTTTGTAAATTTCAGCCAATTATGAAGACTTCCATGGATCACACGGTCGGTGACACCAAAATACTGCAGATGCCAATTTCATCAAGGCCAACAATATTCCAACTCGACCGACTGGTTGATAGCAGCACTTGTGTCTGAATATCAACCCATGTGTACCTAGCCTTAACTATGGATCCCTAAATGTTGCTGTAATATACTGGCCATGTTATTTATATATAAGGGGATGCTAGGGTCAGCCGTTCAGCAACAGATAGTGATTTATAATTTTGTGTTAACAAAGCAAATTACAGTTGTGCTTGATAAGTCTTTCAATGAATCTCATTAAATAAACGCTCTTCTCTGCTGGGAATGCGCAGTGCGTGTTTTAGCAGGTTTATTTTTACTTTTACAGTTTTATTACAATTGTGTGTTATTACGTTATTGTATGCTTAGTAATAGCTAACATGTTATCATCACTGTTTCTATTCAGTTATGTTCTATGACGTTTCATGGTTATTAACACAGCATTTTATAAGGCTGCATGAATGTAAACTAGCTATGAATAAAGACAAAGCAGCAATACTAGAAATGTCCTATAGCGTGCTAGGAGATACAGTTCAAACCCAGTTCAGGGCAGCCTTTCTTTGTATGTCTTTTACTGAAACATATTGCTAGTGCGCATTTCTAACATTCTCCTGTAAACGTCCACATCTGGGGAATATATATCATGCAGAGCTGTGCAGATGTTATGGTGGCGTTTCCTTTGAAAATGGAAAGAATAATAAAGTTCACCAAATATGGAGCTTCTGAGATTTCATTGTGACATTGCTTAGTTCATATAAACAGATAAGCAATATGTATGTATATATATATATATATATATATATATATATATATATATATATATATATATACAGTCTGTCAGAAAAGTGAGTATACCCTCACATTTTTGTAAATATTTTGTTATAGCTTTTCATTGGACAATACTGAAGATATGATATTAGCCAATAAAGTAGAAACCGCTGGCAATAAAACGGTACATGCCAATGTGCAAATTAGCCATTTTTCCTCCTTATATTAGGCACAACACAAAATATACAAACTTACTTACAGAGCTGAGATCCCCATTTCAACATAGTATTGTCAAAATGGGAGGTTACACCACACCCCTATGTCTTTTCCATGTGAAAGAAGTTTAATCCAAAAAGAGTTTCTGTCTGCTACACAGGATGTGATGTTTATTGTAATGGACATATACACCAAGGCTCCTTATATACCACCTCCAGCCTGCGGGTGGTATCAGTGAGTAATAAAAGACAAGACATCCCTGTTCTCTATGGCTAGGAGGAGAGAAAGTGAAAGTAGATTGTGGTGTGTGCTTTGGAGTGATATTGAATGGAACACAAGATCCTGTGTATAAGACCATCTGTTGGGAGGACAGATTATTGGACAGACAATTAACCTTATTGGATACAAACTTTGAGGCAACAGATAAGTGTACACCAACTGACAAGGACACACAATATACAGGCTTGTTCAATATTCAAAGTGGTGCACCATATACAAGGACACCCCTGATTACTGCACATGTTATGTGGGGAACCTCTTTATGTGCACTGTCTGCTTTGTGCCAGACCACCAGAGTAACCCACCGTGTGCCTTGCTACCCATAATCCTTCCATAAAGCAGTGGTCTGGTACAAATTGGTGGCAGTGGTGCTGGTAATACCATTTATTCTCCCTGTTTTCTCTGTATGTTTGTGTTCTGTATTAAGCTATGGAGGCTGCTACTGAAAGTATGAATTTAATTCCTCCTGTCCTTGTACCTGCAGATGAAATTCCCCAATTAAACCCAGTAGCTCTACCAGGCCCAATTGCCAAACCTATTTTTAAACCTGATCCATTTGATAGGGTATCTAGGGAGTGGACTGATTGGCTAGAACAATTTGAATTGGCAGCCACTATTAATGGTTGGGATGAAGGTGCTCGCTTGAAATTCCTTAGCCTTTTGCTTAGTGGTAAAGCCAGGCAGGTATACCAAGGATTTACTGTAATACTGAAACAAAAAGCAGTTATCAGTTTTTAAAAATTGCTCTGAAGCAATTTTTTTTCAAGTAGATCTCTATAAAAGAATATATAAAGGATAAATCCATTTCTTTAGGTAAACTGGGAATGAGAAATGTTTGTTTATACATTAAATTATTAGGGCAATGCTATTATAATAACATAATGCTGTGAGGTACCTTCTGTTATAATATAAGAGGTAAGATCACCACTTTCCGTGGTGAATACTAATAAGTATTGACCTAACATGTTTAGTTTCAACCACACAGTGTGGCAGGATTGCCTGGGTCTACTCTCAGACCTGCAGGATTATCCTATTTGGTTCCTCTGGAAGCTGGTGACTGTCTGAGTAACAGTTTAAAGTATACCTGTGTGAAGATTCTATATCCACTCATAGCAAAACATACACACACATAATTTCCATTGTGCACCAACAGGCACACTTTTGCTAGTATATATATATATATATATATATATATATCATCAATAAATACATACCATTAACCTTCTGTGGGGCATCCTCTAATGGAAGGTGGAGGAGTTTTCGTGGAGGAGTGAAGGAGGATTCTATTGTCAACCGTTAAAGCTCTAGTGAACTCTATGCCCAAGAGAGTTATGGCAGTGTATGTATTTATACCAATAATTCTCAATATTATATAGTATCCCTATGCAACCAGAACTACAGTATATGTATTAATACCAGTAATTCTCAATATTATATAGTATCCCTATACAACCAGAACTACAGTATATGTATTAATACCAGTAGTTCTCAATATTATATAGTATCTCTGTGCAACCAGAATTGCAGTATATATATTAATACCAGTAATTCTCAATATTATATAGTATCTCTGTGCAGCCAGAATTGCAGTATATGTATTAATACATGTAATTCTCAATATTATATATTATCCCTGTACCAACCAGAACTACAGTATATGTATCAATACCAGTAAATCTCAATATTATATAGTATCCCTGTACCAACCAGAACTACAGTATATGTATTAATACCAGTAATTCTCAATATTATATAGTATCCCTGTACCAACCAGAACTACAGTATATGTATTTCAACCAGTAAATCTCAATATTATATAGTATCCCTGTACCACCCAGAACTACAGTATATGTATTAATACCAGTAATTCTCATATTATATAGTATCCCTGTACCAACGAAACTAGTATATGTATCAATACCAGTAAATCTCAATATTATATAGTAGTATCCCTGTACCAACCAGAACTACAGTATATGTATTAATACCAGTAATTCTCAATATTATATAGTATCTCTGTGCAACCAGAATTGCAGTATATGTATTAATACCAGTAATCCTCAATATTTTTTAGTTTTAGAAACTTATCCAGCCCACTTTTATAGCTATTCAATGAACTTGTCATTACCACATCTGCTGGGTGGTACTTTGGGACGTACTCACTTTTGATGTTAGAGGTTTATACATTAATGCCTGTGAACTGAGTTATCTTTAGGGGACAACAAATTTATTCAAGCTGTTCATGGACTCCTTTACATTGTATGAAAGTGTCATATCTTCAGTATTGAAGATATGAAAAAGATACACATTTTTTTTATAGAAGTGTGTGGGTGTACTAACCAATAGAGACAAAGAGACCAACTGCCTGGCTGCCATTAACATATGTCTGCCTCTGATTAAGGACAGAGAAGTGTCCAAAATGTGTAAGGCGTGCTGAAATGAGGAAACGGCAGACGGCAGTTCTGGTTTACAGGATACAAGCTACATCCACTCTAATAAAAAAAAAAATTATTATATATTGAATGTATGTATAGTGTACAAGCCATGCATATATATGTATGTACTGAATACATTATGCAGTGCTGTCATCTAGTTTATCTATTCACATCTGGCCCTGTCAACAAACAACTAATTGTTACAGAGAATTTTAGAACTGTATTTTCTGTTAGAATCATAGATACATTTTTGCAAACCTTCTATTGGTTAGATTGATAGAGTACACAGGGCATGTCTATGGACAAGGTATTTGGTTTTATTTTAGCCCTTTAAACAACGCTGGGCTACTTTCACACAAGCAGTATTGTAGCGTTTTCTGAGTATTGATTCGTCAGCGGTGACCACTCAGTATATGTCAGGTAACCGCTAAGAGAACTCCGTCTGAACGAAAATATGCAGCTTGTGTGAAACTAGCCTAAATGCTCAATACAAATGCAGTGGTTATGTGAACTGGTTGCTTAGGAGTAACCTGCTGTTGCAATTTGTGATGTTTAAAGAGAAATTGTTTGGTTCTAATGGCTAAGAGTTGTGCTGTAAGTGTATATGGTGAATAAATAGTTACAATTTACCTTTAAAGTGAATCAATGGTTTTTTATCCGATCGTCATGAAAATGTTAAAATGCTTTCCAGAGTTTTTTAAAGTGATTCATATCCTCCAACATGATCTGCTTAATTGTACCACATATAGAAACAACATGGTGCAGAGTTGCAGGGTAGGATAATGAATTGAAGCGACTTTGCACAGCTCTGTGCAATGCATTTCTCAGTAGTGTACCTATTTACAGGTGAATGTTGGAGGGTAGAGAAAATGATGGGACAATCAACCCATGTAAGAAATCCGCACACAAGGCCTGCATGATACACAAGCTTCTTCCTACATGAGAGGTTTTTTTTACATACTCCGGAAATGTATCTCCTATTGTTATTTAAAGTTTTCCATGTCTGTCATACATGCAGATTATTGTATTTTTTCTGTAATAAAACACTGGATATTAGTGCAGGGGAAATGTCTGTGTTCTATCCCAAAAACAGAGGTGGAAATATTTCACGTGGTATGGTGAACTATGAAATATGAATGTGTTACATGGGGTGGATTCCTCTGTTATCGGTGTCTCCAAGAGGTGTTTATTCAAAATAATTACAGATTAGCCCCGAATTGTTTGGACTGACAGTTTTATAAACTATACATATGAATTTATGAGTTATAGTTATTGAAAGGAAAATGTCACAGAAAGTTTAGGGTTGGCATGTTATTTTATGCAGATTTTTATTGTCATTGTAACTGTTCATATAAATGTATGAATTGTTCTGTACTATATAACTGGTGCTGATTGGTGACTTTAAAATGTACTCTGTGTTATGAAAAAAGGGAATTTCCTTTAAATGTTAGAGAACTAATTCAGCCTGTGTAGTAATGGAGAAAGTGGTAAACGGACTACTGTTAATGTGTAAATTAATAAAGAGTTCCCTCTTGGATCTTGATATGGATCCAGTATTCAATTTATCATTAATTAGTGGGTAAAGCATGGTACACACCATGCAACTTTTCCTCCTGACCAACCGAACTATTTTGGCCCCAACAGTCAATACACTGAATTGCATGGTGTTACTGTTCATCAAATAAATATATATCACCTGATCTGCCGTAATATCAGGCTAGGTTCACACACAAACAAATGGTCAGCGGTTGTTTTTTCAGCATTTTACCAGGGTTTTTAAGCGTGTACCTCACAGTGCAGCTTTTTTAACAGCAAAAAATCGGGAAAAGCATTTAATAACATAATACAAGCAGTGAATTTTTGAAGATTATGATAAAACAGTGTTTTGATTTGTTGATTGTGTTTTCAGCCATTTTCTTCCCCCATCAAGCTTAAATGTACCTGATGTATTTTTTTTATTTTAAATATGGTTTTATTATATCTCAAAGCAATTCACTTTAACGTACATTGTTCATTTATATCTGGGATATTGGAATTCAGATATAAGGGTAACTAAGCTTAGAAATTGTAGATGTGGACATTCTTGCAACATAAACTTGGAAGTTATATATATGTAGTACTTATATATTTGTTATATATATATATATATATATATATATATATATATATATATTTTATATTTGTCAATAATCGGCTTGAGATTTTTGTTTATTTTAACTAATTTTTAACTAAACCACCGCAAAAGTGCAGAACTATAATATAATAATAATTTGCCTTGTTTTGAGTGTTTCTGAGTTCTAGTTAAACATGCTCTATTCTATTAAGTGTAAAGGCTGGTAAACCCTGGTTAATTTTTCTGTCTGGTTGAATTGAATCAAGTGAAAAAAATGTACCCGTGTGTGGCATCCATTAAGGAGACTGGTAAAATCAGGTAGTCTAGCTAACGAAAGCTGATGGACCATTGTGCAGCCATCTAATGTGTATTGTCTGCTTTACTTGGTTTTTAGACGTTCCAGAGAACTGTCTCCAATTTGTAGTTATGATGATTGTGATGAATTGATGATTGAGAAAAGAGATACATGAAAAACCTATATTATTGTTTTCTTATGTAGAAAGAGATACATGAAAAACCTATATTATTGTTTTTTTAAGTAGGAGATATGAACATTTTTCAGAGGTTCTACAATGATAAAAAGGTTGAGAAACATTGAGATCAGTGGATCTTTTATACTTTCAGATCATAGCATAATCGTAGCATAATTTTTATTGCAGCATTCCTGATTTTCTTATGTTGGACTTTATGTTGTAATTACTCATATTTTATGCACTTTACAGGGTATGATTGTAATCAATGTAGTATAAAGTTAAACTAAATTTACTGCATTGAAATTTTATCACAAGTTTTTTCAGGAGCTTTTGGAGATTGCAGTAATCATACCCCCCAACCGTACTGGTTTCTCCAGGACAGACGCGGTTTGATGGGTCTGCCCTGGAGTCTCGGTAATCCCGATATAGTCCTGTTGGGCTTGGGCATTCCAGGGGTGTGGCTATGACATCATCTTTAGGCTCTGCCCCTGTCTTCGGAAAGTTGCGAGGTATGCAGTATTGCCACCTTTTACAAGTTCCTCAGATAAGCATTGTCCCATTATCTTCACTGAATGTTGTTGGTCTGTTGTTGGTCATCAGACTTTAAACTGGCTCTACACATTCCCAGTCTGCTCTCCCTCATTTTGGTTTCTGAACAATCTCAAGGCTGACTGTGGTAGTTCATCGCCTGTGGTATCAGACAATTTTTCACTACACACGTGGTCAATAATAGGCCAATGCTGTTGGACTTGGAGGGATTGGACTGTTATTAATACTGTGTGTACCTGGCTTTGCAATTTTAATTAAATATCAAATACCTGTTATAGGATAGATAAACAGCTAATGTACACTATACACTATCTCTGTAAGTTATATGCCTTTCCATTAAGCTATAAGAATTTTCCATTAATTTTTAATTAATAATTTACTCTATTACGATTATCAGCTCCCTAGATATGATTGCCTTGTTTTAATAGCACTAAATGATTCAAGCTTTTAGATCAGTATGATAATACACATTGAACAGAAAAGCTGAATGGGCCTAAAATACTTTGCTTTTTATAAGGTCAGTTGTGACCGTCAGGGACGTCTTGTTTGTATATGAGCCATACTGGATTTGGCTATTACTGTATGGAACTACTGTATTCTGTATACTGTATTCTGCTTTCCATTTAAAGAGCAACTAAAGCCTCCGAACAATACAGAATCAGAAGGCAGTACTGGTCATAATTTAAACCATCGTCTTATACCGTGTCAGTTATGTCTTCCTAATTTTTCAGGCAAAAATAGGTACCTCTGCTTTTACTTGGGTCAGCTTATACTCGAGTATATACGGTAATTCAAAAAAATTCTCCTTGCGGTGGCTTGGTTACCTACACAGGGTAACATACACTGGTGTTACCTAGCACCTTAGAGCATATCTCCTGGCCTTAGATAAACCATTTCAGCTTAGATACTTCAGGTTAAATTATTATTGTTTGGCACGTCTACATCTAGGGCTAAATGTACTTTAGATAAATATTAGATGTATCTGTACAATCAGGCTTCTTTGCAATGGCTGAACTCCCTTTAAACTAAGAGGGGAGCCATCCTGAGAACTCCCACAACCCAGAAGAACAATACAATAATGTAGGTACATGCAAATGTAGGTACATGCAAAGGCTATTTAAGTTTTATAGACTTAGCCATTGCTTTTCTATAGAACTCTGTAGTTTGGAACAACAAATTTTGTGTAGCATCTCCAATCCAGTCTATTTTAAACATTGTCACCATCAAAGTCCATTGTAATATCAGTAACCAGTATCCTCTTTAAGCTGGAGTTAAGGGTGTGATTAGATAGTGGCTATAAGAGGTGTTATAGGAATGCCCAGAGTAAGGTGTTAAAACAGCATTGTACATGGCAGACAGATGGTGTCGAACCCAAGCCTAAATAGAGGTGGGGGGGGTTCGACACCATCTGTCTGCCATGTACAATGCTGTTTTGATACCTTACCCTGGGCGTTCCTATAACACCTCTTAGCCACTATCCAATCACACCCTTAACACCTGGCTGTGATATGCTAATTGGGATTTTCCAGGGTACATAATTGCCACAGATTCTTGTACAAGTCATTCTGAATTGAGAAAGCCAGTCGGATGATTAGCGAAACGTCTTCAAGAACTACATTTCAAGTCCAGTTGATCTAATTGAATATAACAGATATACCATGAACTGGATGAATGAGAACCTTCACAAGCATATTTTGT
Organism: Hymenochirus boettgeri; assembly: GCA_019447015.1. NCBI lineage: Eukaryota > Metazoa > Chordata > Amphibia > Anura > Pipidae > Hymenochirus > Hymenochirus boettgeri. Next base: position 267,950,029 of record CM033470.1, on the reverse strand, counting down.
CAGTTAAACAGGAAATAAAACGTGCAGATTTATGGCATTGCTGCGTAAAATATTTAATTACAGGTGTTTTATAGGGTTCTGTCATTAATAAAGTGGAAACTCCCCATGGCTGTACATTAAGCACTGTGGTTGCAATTGTTAGCATCTGTCTAGGTGGAAGCCTCTTGGGTGACAGTTTACAATAAACATTATAACATACTTTCACGTTTGGTTTTCCAAACTGAAACTCCAGTCACTTCCTTTTATAAAGGGCACAGTGGTAGCCTTAAGGTTATGCTTCTTACGTTAGATGAATTTGACCAAAGGCCCACTCCTGTTTTATTTGGAGCACTCCAGCGACCACAGTCATGTGATAACAAATAAGTGAATACTTGTTTTCCTGTATCACTGCCCATTCATATCTATTATTATGGAGATCTTCCTAAATCTGATATTTTCTGATGTTTTACACATCCAGAATTAGTAGCTTTTATTGTGTCACATCATCTTAAATTATTTTGTTTTTTTTCAATTGACCAAAAGTGAATGAATTTATATCAGTCTGATTTAAAAATTTCTACTGATAGTGCAAGGAAGAAATTTCAATGAATGTCTGCTCAATTGTGTTAACTAGCATGCACGCTTGTTGGAAAAGGAATTACGAATCACATTAGTCCTATTAATTAATCTTATTAATCAAAGAATCCCGTTTATAATAGAATTTATTCTAGAAAGGAAATACATTTGTGAAAGACTTGTTTTCTCTCTTTCCTAATATTATTAATGATTTATCAATATAAAGATAGTATCCATTCTAGCATTTTTCTTTTGGTTATATCAGAGAAAAGCAACCTGTTCCATTCCAGATATTGTGGAAAAACAATACATCTTGGTGGCAGGGTGATGATGGCCAAACTGTTTTATTCAGTTCTTTAACATGTTTTATCCTCTGGCATACTGTAAATTGGCACCTTATAGTTTATTTGCACTTGCTGAATAGATTTAAGTATCTTGCACCATATCCATTTCTTTTTCACTTTTCCATGCTACTGGATTTAGCCCAAATTTAGTTGTAGCTTTCCTTAGTGATTGAAGTCACTGGTCGCATATTCTTCGATTAAACATTCTTTCCACTAAGCAGCAAACGGAAATGACTGCACAAGGATATTGTGTTGTAGTCTATTGCAGAGGACTTTTCTTGATGTCTGCTTCAATGTCACAGGTGCTTGCCTATTGCTTTCCCCAATTGTACCTTTCCCTTCCCTTTACAGGTCTGTAAATCCCCCCCCCCATGAGGTATCACTACATGTAAAGCAATATTCTTACTGCACTTAGAATACATATAGCAACAATGCTACAACATGAAGTATCCTTGTGGCTTTATGACTTGGCAGTTCTCTCTTTAAATATTCTAGCAATCAAAAGACCCCAAAATGGTAATTACTGTCAACTGGAATTTCACACGGAAGCAGTTATTACATTTTATTTCGTGCAGAAAGACACATGATTCACATTAACAATAATGTGAAGCAGTCTTCCTCTATGCTGGGCATTTTGGTTATGGTGAGAATGGGATAGAGGGTTGGGGCGGCCATTGGCTCAGGAGAAAAGACATGGCACTGAGGGGGTGCAGCTAACCTTATAACAGCTAAAGAAAACGATCCTATGAGTCAACCACAAGGTAGGATTAACCCTTTACATTCCACTGCCGTGGAAGGACCAGGAAAATGGCTTGTTTGCCATTGCACTGATCATGGTAAAAAGAAAAAGGGCTTGTTCACACTAGAAACTGACAGAAATGCACAGCATGTGTTTTTCATACATTTGTATAAATTTTTTAACAATGTGTATTCCATAGATTTCTATAGAAAATGCATGAAAAAACTGACAGAATTGCTGCATGCAGTGCGTTTTTTAAATGGACTGGAACGGAACGGATTATAACGCAGCAGGTGTGAACGATATTATGAAATATCTGTTGTATTCAATTAGATCAACTGGACTTGAAGTTTAGTTCTTGAAGACGTTTCGCTAGTCATCCGACTGGCTTTCTCAATTCAGAATGACTTGTACAAGAATCTGTGGCAATTATGTACCCTGGAAAATCCCAATTAGCATATCACAGCCAAGTGTTAAGGGCGTGATTAGATAGTGACTAAGAGGTGTTATAGGAACACCCAGAGTAAGGTGTCAAAACAGCATTGTACATGGCAGACAGATGGTGTCGAACCCCCCCCACCTCTATTTAGGCTTGGTTTCTTTATTGTCACATAAATGGCCTCCTTAACACCTCTCTTGAACCAGTCACGTTCCTTTGCCAATATGTTAACATTACAATCTTCAAAGGTATGTCCTTTATCCTTAAGATGCAGGTACACGGCTGAGTCCTGACCCGAGGAATTGGCTCTTCTGTGCTGGGCCATACGTTGATGCAGTTAATTGCCACAGATTCTTGTACAAGTCATTCTGAATTGAGAAAGCCAGTCGGATGACTAGCGAAACGTCTTCAAGAACTAAACTTCAAGTCCAGTTGATCTAATTGAATACAACAGATATACCATGGCCTGGATGAATGAGAACCTTCACAAGGATATTATGAAATCCTATGGGGTTTTACTGTCTGTCCATTTTTTTAAATGCGCCTGCATTTGAAAAAAAGGATACAAACTGATGTTGTGTGAACAAGCCCTAAGATTAATGATTCTTTTAGTGGATGACTAGCAGTTCTAAAGTTTAGATAACTATAAACAAGACACATGTTGGAATAATTCTGTGTGGATAACCATGCTGTGTAGGGTTATCTCTGATCAAATTGATAAAAATCAATCTTTAGACAATTGTACTGGGCACATTTGAACTTCTGCATAGATGTACCACAGCAACACAACTAGTATTAAAGGAATAGTTCACTCTCAAAGTGAACTATTCCTTTAATATATTGATTGAAAGCACGGGAGGTTAAGGAGCTATGCCTTCCTCTGATCTTCAATAATATTGCAGGGTTCGGGAACGAAGATACCAAAGACCTTACCTTTTACGCGATCCACCGCAGCCCAGCTGGAATCTCCGACCGCTTCATTCTCTGTAGCTATAGCGCGCATGCCGGTAATGGCGCCTATAGCTGTACAGGAGAATGAAGCGGTCGGAGATTCCAGCTGGGCTGCGGTGGATCGCGTAAAAGTTAAGGTCTTTGGTGTCTTCATTCCCGGACCCTGCAATATTGATTGAAGATCAGGAGGTAAGGCATAGCTCCTTAATCTCCCGGGCTTCAATCAATATATTAAAGGAATAGTTCACTTTGAGAGTGAACTATTCCTTTAATTATGTCTATGCACATCAGTTATATAAATTTGATTTCCCTTGGATTGTGGAAAACTCTACATGTAGAGGATGATGATGACCCAAGGAGGCAACAGTGCCAGTCACAGAGGCCCCTAATAGCTTACACATTTGCTTGGGTCACCCTGAGTACAATCTTTCTTAAAGGTGGCTCTTTGATTTCTGTTTTAAATCTCCGTTAAAGAGGAAACTTGCAAACCCATGTATATAGCTAGGTGACACTTGTACACTAAACAACAGGATTAAGTGGTTTGCTGTCTGTGTATTAGCCAAGAACTAGCTGCACAGATTTACTTCTTTGGCACAATTCAATGCATTCATGTGGCGTGTCCCTTCAATCCACTCTATAGGGAACATTGAATCCTATTTCCTGTTTCCTGACAAGACATGGTGATATCTCAGGTCATCCTTTAATACATCTTCAAAAATTCACCAGCATTACAGACTTCAACACCAAAATGCAAAGAAATTACAATTATCCATGAAGACAAAACTATAGGCTTTCTCCACTTCCATAATTCAGTGAATGGAATATGTAAAACAACTTGGAAACAAAAGGCAAATAACAAACAAAATGGATTGTAAGGTTTGTATCATTGGCTAAACCATTTCCAATAACTTGACTATTAATGGAATATTTTTAAAGTTTTTAAGTAAGTTTAACCCCTCTTTAGACTACTAAATCCCCCGTATTTGTGGTACTAATCTTTATTAAATGATTTATATTAGAAATAGATGTACAGATCTTTTTTACCCTTATTTCGCCTGAACGTGATCTAAACTACCACCATGTGTTACCACTTCAGTGGGCGGAATGGTAATGTCTAGCTACATCTTTGTGTATTTTACTCTCACTATAGGGTATTTTGATATTTGTGGACATAGTTAATATAGGATGTAGGAATCTATCTGTGCTAATAAACCGCTTGTTTGATATTGGCTAAAAGTGTAAGTCTATCACCTTTGTTATTTATTGACCAATGTTTTTTACCCCAGCACCGTCCAAAGTGGAATGCACAGGCCTATAAAAGACTATGCACCCTTTAGTATAATATAGTATAATAGCAATGGTAATGTTATCTGCCCTCTCCATATCAAAATAAAAGTGTGAAAAAGCGATGGATTGTGGGAAGCATGCAGGCTTAGAAGACATTTTAGTGGGTTTTTAATATATGTGGTAAAGGAACTATTTCATTTCTCAATATCCTGCTTTTCGCCTTTATAAACCTGAGTAAAATTATCTGGTGCTTTTAGGAAATTTAGCATTAACTGTTGGCCATATATACATTTCCTTCTTACTCCCACAGGAAAGGTCTCTCTCTTCATGGTTCAGGGGCTTTTCTTACTCATCATTTCCTCTCTACTAATTGTTATTGATTTGTTGTAGCTGTTGCTGCTTCTCAATACCTTCCACCCTTTGTGATGTCTAAGTGTTACTAAAATCAAAAGCTAGTGCGACATTAATACTTGAACTTAATATATAAGTTTGTCTCCATGAGTTTGTCCACTTTTATGTTTAAAGTATTTTAGTTTTGACAAATCTGTTTGCAATTACTGAAGTAATAATGGAAGGAGCTTTTGTAAAAACTAATGCTGGCCATAGATAATTTAGACATTAGAATGGATGTTAATTTGTATCTAATGTATAAATAGTGCATTTTCGGGCCGACACTTCTTACCTTCCGAAGTTCTTATTTGGCAAAATCATTTTGCAATTGAGAGTCAGTCGCAAAAGGTCAGATGGCGCTTCAGATGATACTTGAACATAGGACGAAGGTTGGAATTTGAGTATGTTGAGTATAGATACCTTACAGCAGCGAAATAGACAACCAATCCAAAACCGTCCTTTCTCCTAATGGTTGTTTATCAGTCAATTCAAAAGATGCTTTCAGAAGAGGAAAGGTTAATTGCTACAGCCTGTTAACTTATCTTTTAGGGGAAGGAAATACTCTCTCTGGGAGATTTATGGTCAGCTTCCATTTTAGTATACCATAGATACAAATAGACCATACAATCCTCCTCACACCATTCCATATATAAAAAAGAAAAGAAGCAAGTGAAATATGAATACCCAATATCAATTAATATATGATACGCTTTACTATGTAATAAATAGGGCTAAGTAAGTGTTCAGGGAGGGTTTTTCAAAGTTTAATATATAATCAAATAAAAGCTAATTCAAAAATGCAATAAAAATACTTCCAGCAAACACAAATAAGACCCCATGAGATATTTCATCCTAATGATGCCTGAACCTCATATCTTAGATTCCTGAGCTGTATTCTACTGTATTACTTGGCTTCAGGTGAATGAATTACACTGCTCCTAGGCAGCTTTCTCAGGAGACCGAGAAAGACTGAGACTCTAGAGAAAGCTGCCTAGGAGCAGTGTAACATGTTGAGTACCTGAAGCCAAAGAATAGGACACATATCTGGCATCCAGTATACGAGGTAGAGGCAGATATGCTGAAGCAAAATGTAAGCTACTTTTCACATCATAAGGATTAGTTTTCTAGGAGTGGTCTCATCTGTTTTGCTGGCTTTCATTGCATTTTTAAATTTGCGTTTATGTGATTCTATTTTAACTGCAATAAAGCATTAAAAAACCATCACTTGGAGGTTTGGTAACATAAGTGAAATATTTATGCCTGGTATTAAATTTATATATTATACCTTTTACCCTATTATAAATAGGGTAAAAGGTATAATATATAAATTTAATACCAGGCATAAATATTTCACTTGCTTCTTTTCCTTTTTTATATATAGGGAATGGTGTGAAGAGGATTGCGCAGTCACTATCTATAGGATATCAATACATTTTGAGTGGTATGCTGGCTCAGCAGCAGGCCGTCGCAAAAACATCAAACAGGCTCGCTTAACCATAGGCACAAAGAATATATAAGAATAAGCTTGAATTTACAATGGGTTAGCATTGCTGCTCTTCTGTGTGACCGGCTTATATGTGGCATTAAAGTCACTTGGAGGTTATGTCCCTTCAGGATTTACCCAGAGCCACAAGTGCAAAATTAAATCGCTAGAAGCTTGACACTTATGGCTTTGTGTAAGTCTCCCTGTATGGCTTATGTAATAAGTGGTGCAAAAGTTTGTCTGTGCAAACCAATCGGCTATTAGCTTTTATGGTTTAATGCAGTTAGATAACATTTAATTAGTTCCTGCAAATTATTACCAATAGCAAAAGTTTATACAGATGGTTGTTAAGAAAAATTCTCAATAAAGATTTTGAATAAAAAAAAAAAAAATAGCAAGTTTGCTCCATAATAAAAATTCAATCTTAATTTAAAAATAAAGAAATGATTACAGATGACGTGTTTCGTGTATGATACACTTCATCAGAGACCTGTCCTAAGTATACTTCATTTCCATTATAAAGCATGTCACACCCAAGAATTAAGCCTCGTACACACATGCGATTGCGGTTCGTTTGGAGATCCGCCCGGTCGGGCGGGCAACGATCCCCAACCAAACGTCCATTTCTGCCGATAAAGTGCCCATACACAGGCCGATTATCGGCCGAAAACGAACGTTGGAAACACCGTGCGGCGCGGGTCGGGACCCACGAACGCACGTGTGTACGAACCTTTACTCTTCTCACTACCTGTCAGGATCCTGGAAAAAAATATAAAATATCTCCAGATATGTTACTGTGAAATCAGCCGGTCCTTCAATTCTCTCTCCCGCACCAATGTTGCAGACGTCTGTCAAGGCCATGACGGTGACGTCACAGGCAATGACTTACTCCGGTTGCACTGCTTGCCTACCTTACTGCTGCACAACCTCACGTAGAGCTCACAAAGCAATAAAGGAGATGGAAGAGAGCAGCGAAGGACCGGTGGTAAGATATCTCGACTCAAGTGTGCGAGGTGTTTTGCAAAAGTTTGTGGCGGGTGAACATGCCATTTAAGCCATCAAATGATGTGAAGATGCAAACTTACTTTATTATTACGGTGTTGCAAAGTATTTTTTTGGTTTTTATTAACAGTAGCGATGGGTCACTTAAACATTAAAGCAAATTGATTCTCGGGTCTAGGTCAACGTTATGCGTTTCTATGCAATTCTATTGTCTACGCAATCCAATAGGACCAGTCCTACTATATGCAATATCGATTGGTTTATGAAAAAAACAAGGATTAGCCAGTCGGGAAATTTTCGATCAACCCCATCTTCTGCTGAAATCTACAGAAAGATTGGCACTGTAAAAAATTGGCCCATGTGTGAATAGCTTAAGTAAATAATATTATTTACAGAACATATAAACGCTATAAATATTACTCATCTGTTATATAAATAATAAGTGAAACCATGGAGACAATCTTTGAAAACATATCTGTTTTAAGGAAAGTGCTTGCTGAATCCTTTTCCTATTCTTGGTGCAGGTGTTATCACAGATGTATGGACGAGTCCTATTTTACATTTTAAAAGCCCCACAGAAAATTTCCCGTATTGTGCAGGTTTTATTTAAACCTGATTAACAGTTATGTGCACATTTTGCTAAAACTTGACACTCTTTTTATGAGCACAACCACTGACACCATCAGTTTTAACAGAGTTGTTTCTTAGATTAGGTTCATTGTAATTTAAATGAACTTTATATACATATACCCAGGCCCGGATTTAGCACGGGGCACCTTTGGTTGGAGGTTACTGTCAATCTCTCCCCACCCCTCCACCCCCTATATATTCTAATTTCTTCAAAAAAAAGAGAAAATGGACATGGTCTGTGTTTGGGGTGGGGTTCAGGGTGCCAGGCTTTTTGTGCCTACAGGCACCTGATGTGTAAATCTGCCCCTGCATATACCCATACATTCTTACTTCCTCTGGGTAGAGAAAGGACATGATCACGGCCTGTCTGCATACCATGACTGCCCTGCCCAGGACCACCCAAACCCATGACCTATTCTGAGACATGGTTCTACTTGCCCTGCCCCTGAAAGTGACTTTCCCACCAAAATTGGGACAGTTGAGGGCCATTTTATACCTATTGCTGAACATATCTAACTATGATTGCTACTGCATATTAAAATATAGAGAACCAAATCTATAAACAAGGCTTTACAGAATCTATGTAAGAATAGGTATCTGCAACTTATTAGGGTTGTCCACCATTCCACCGGTAGTCACCAACAAGATACAAATATGCAGATGCTAGTGAATTCTGTATTACCCATACACCCATTGTCATAGCTGTCGAGTAACTACTGGCTAAACTTCTTAATCCTGCCTGACTGTTAAAAAGCGGTAAAACAACTACCGGTAAATGATCTAGCATGAAGAGGGAAGCTAAACAACACTGGAAAAGCCAGAAATCTGCAATATTATTTTTTTCAAGTTGAAATTGGTAGAAATAGAATTATCAAACTGGCTTATGTTTTCATTCTACTTTAATAAAGAATTAAATGCATTAATCTCTTACAGTCCCTTCCTCATATGAACCCTATAAAACACAATATTAGAAACAGAAGAAAAACAAAAAAACAATACCTAGAAATCAATACATTCTTTAACCCCTCTAAGACCTTTAGTGGCTGGAAAATAAGCTTGACTTCTTTTGGTAATTGTTTTTTTCAATTTAAAATAGCAGTAGGGTCCAGGGGAGGTCGAGGACTAGGAGAGGTTAAAATGCTGGAAACCTTTAGTTCCCCTTTGTATGTGTTATTTTCTATATTCCCCTTTATAGGATATGTTCTAAGTAAGCATTTGTACAAAAAAATCACACTATTTTCTGATTAGATATGTACATGGCAAACTGCCAACAGAATTACCATAGAAGTTAAGGACTCTTAAACTGGTAATTTAAAGTAACACTGCAATGCTCACGTATTGTAATGTTTAAAGGGGACGTTCATCCCCCAACTTTATTTTTTCTTCAAGTGAAACAACCTCCCAAACCCCAAGATCATAAAACTCACACTTCCCTTTAGTGTCTCTAAAAGAAATTGACCTGCATTTAAATATTACCTACAAATAATACTAATGTATATTTGTAAGTAGGTTATATTTAAAGGACATGTCAAACACACACACCCCCATGGTGGTTAAAATGCCAAAACTATTTATTAACTTATATCTGTTGTATTTAATTAGATCAACTGGACTTGAAATGTAGTTCTTGAAGACGTTTCGCTAGTCATCCGACTGGCTTTCTCAATTCAGAATGACTTGTACAAGAATCTGTGGCAATTATGTACCCTGGAAAACCCCAATTAGCATATCACAGCCAGGTGTTAAGGGTGTGATTAGATAGTGGCTAAGAGGTGTTATAGGAACGCCCAGAGTAAGGTGTCAAAACAGCATTGTACATGGCAGACAGTTGGTGTCGAACCCCCCCACCTCTATTTAGGCTTGGTTTCTTTATTTTCACATAAATGGCCTCCTTAACACCTCTCTTGAACCAGTCACGTTCCTTTGCCAAAATGTTAACATTACAATCTTCAAAGGTATGTCCTTTATCCTTAAGATGCAAATACATGGCTGAGTCCTGACCCGAGGAATTGGCTCTTCTGTGCTGGGCCATACGTTGATGCAGTTGCTGTTTGATCTCCCCCACATACAAATCAGAGCATTCTTCACTGCACTGCACTGCATATATGATGTGGCTTTTCTTGTGTTTAGGTATTGGGTCTTTCGGATGTACCAATTGCTGCCTTAGTGTGTTGTTCGGTTTAAAGCAGACAGGGATACGATGTTTTTTGAAAATTCTTCTTAATTTCTCGGAGACCCCTGCTGCATATGGGATGACCATGTTCTTCCTCCTGTCTTGCTTTTCCCCTTCACTGTTGGTATTTGTGTTCTTTTCTTTCCTTCTACTTCTTTTGAGAAAGGCCCAGTCTGGATATCCACAAGTTTTAAGGGCTCCTCTGAGATGGTTTTCATTTCTTAGCCTTGCCTCTGTGCTAGTGGGAGTTCTCGGCTCTGTGTTGCAGGGTTCTGATGCAACCCAGCTTGTGATCTAAAGGGTGGTGGGAGTCAAACATCAAATACTGATCTGTGTGTGTTGGTTTTCTGTAAACCTCTACTTCCAGTTACCATTTCCTTAACTTCTACAAGCAGTCCAAGAAAGCCAGTTGTTGTTTTGTACTCTTCCCTTGTGAATTTAATGTTTTGGTCTACCGCATTAATGTGTTCTGTGAAAGCTTGTACTTCCTTCTGGTGGATTTTAACCCCGGTGTCATCAACATATCTGAACCAGTGGCGGGGGTGCTATGCCTTAAAGGTATTAAGCGCCTGTGTTTCACCTCCTCCATGTAAAGGTTGGCCACAATAGGTGAAACTGGAGATCCCAGCACATCCATGTTTTTGCTATAGAACTTATCCCGTATTTGAATAGGTGGTATTCAGGCACAAGTCCAACAAGGAACAACCTGTTCTGGGTTGAGATCAGTTCGCTGGTAAGAGTGCTGTCTTGGCCCAGCCGTTTTCTCACCATGTCAACAGCTCCTTGGTGGGTATACAAGTGAAGAGAGGTGGGGGGGTTCGACACCAACTGTCTGCCATGTACAATGCTGTTTTAACACTTACTCTGGGCGTTCCTATAACACCTCTTAGCCACTATCCAATCACACCCTTAACACCTGGCTGTGATATGCTAATTGGGATTTTCCAGGGTACATAATTGCCACAGATTCTTGTACAAGTCATTCTGAATTGAGAAAGCCAGTCAGATGAATAGGAAACGTCTTCAAGAACTACATTTCAAGTCCAGTTGATCTAATGAATACAACAGATATACCATGACCTGGATGAATGAGAACCTTACAAGCATATTTATAACTATGAATTTTTTTTTTTAAATTCTCAAATCAGGAAGCTTGGACCAGTCATGGTACGCACATTGGCTCTTCCAACCAGTCGGCCAGGAGGAGGACTGTCAGTCACGGCAGTAGTGGCCATAAGGACCGCCATGGTTTTCCGCCATGTCGGTCATCCTTTGGCGATTCAGACACGCCCGAAAACCCATGCAATTATTTTGGCTTGATCGACCAATACAGTGAACTATCAGTCATTTGGACTGAAATATTGCATGGTGTGTACCAGCCTTAGTTTGATATGTCAGAATGAAGGCATTCATTATTAGGATTATTTTTCCTAATCCTAATAACGAACGAACGGTGGGACATTTCATCCAATATTTAAGACATTATGGATGTTACCCATAATCTGCAGCACCCAATCCGATGTACCTTTGGTTTCTAAGAACACAGGCAAATTTTTGCACTTTTAAATAAGTGCCCCCATGTCAACATTGGGAAAAACATCAGAATGCAGTGATTGTGGGGTTATATATAACAAATGAGTAATATATATAGCGTTTATATGTTTGTAAATAATATATTTACTTCGGTAAGCTATTCATACATGGGCCAATATTACCTTTCATTTGGAACACAGGCAAAGAGAAAAACCTAAGAAGGCAGTGATTGTGGGGTAGTCTAAGAAGGCAGTCATATATTGTATCCACTATTTTTTTAATGTATGTGAATGCTCCTGTAGTGGTGTGGTTCTGGAATGTTTTCACAGTATTAACATAACATAAGGGTTAAACAAAATGAGTTCAATACTATGTACCAGTATATTACTATATTGGGATTAGACATGTTTATTGTGTGTTTGTATGCAGATTTGGAATGCACTTGTTTTTAGTTCCCCCATCCAACATCCATTTAGTACTAAAACAAACTCAATTGTAGTATGTATGTAGACAACGCAATGCATGCAAAAAAAAGGTATTTGCACTGCGTTTTGTGTTGTGAAAGTAGCCTAAGTGAAATGGGTGAAACTGACAATCCTAAACTTGGATGTACTAGAAAATTATGGACCACATGTGTAATCATTTTGACTGCTTTGATTATTTTTGGCTTAGTACATTTTTAGGCAGAATTGGTCCTTTACCAGTTTAGCTAGATCAGGTTAACCAGTTTCTTATTTGTTCCTTGACATTTTGCGATTAGCTCCACCATTTGGAGACCCCCATTACTCTTCATCTGGCTAACATTGTATGATGCATAACTGTATATTATATATGTATAATCCACCCCTTCCATTGAACGCAGTGGACCTCACCTGTAAATAATAATCTGTGCACTACTACGTAGTAGCGCGCCGATTATAACTTTCCAGAACTGCCTTGCCTCTTCTCTCCCCGTCTCACTTCCCCCACCTCCATTTACTTTCCCCTTTAGGTTTACCTTCTTCGCATTGTCTGTCACTGAGTTCCACGGCTCCCGACCACTGTGGTTGGTGCGGCTCCACCTCTACCTTTGAAGAGCACCATTTTACGATAAGAACTTTTATTGAATCTCCATGTTCCTTTCACCTTGTGTGTTCTTGATCTTGTGGTTTTTTGTTTGGCGCGTGGGTTTTGCGCATGGATTTTGCCATTTTCCATTATGGAAACGCATGGTTATCGCACCAAAAATGGAAATTGCAGGGGATTTTTTCGTTCCCGCGATTTCCATTATAACCAAATCGCAAGTGTGGCCTAGCCCTTAGTGACCTAGGAATGATTTAGCAAGTTGTATCAGTTGTCTGGCCGAAAAAATTGCATGGCTTTTTGGCGACCAACAATTCATTTATCTGAATGGGCATTGGACACGTCCAAAAACCAGGGCAGTCGTGTGAATCTCTATGGGCTGCATACTTGGTCGGAGGTACTTTGCCATGACTGACTTCGACCTGCCTGACAGGTCAGAAGTGCCGAACTGTCGGTCAGGACAAAGGATCTTAAGGTGTGTACCATAGAGGACACGCACGATTGCCTGTGGTTTTTGTCCTGTCTGTTCGCCCATTGTCTGATTTGAGCAAATGGTCACCGACGGTTGCACAGAGAATACATTCAATATTTTGTGTTTATCGACCGATTCACTGTGAAATACTGCATGGTGCATACACACATTTGCCCAATATGGGGGATCATCCTTTTATCAGGCTAAGACTGGATTCTATGGTTTTGGTGGAAAGGTGAAAGGAAATGGAGATTCAATAAAAGTTCTTATCGTTAAAAATATTGCAATTTTGCCCCAACCAATCAAATCTTATTTAACATTTGAAAGCTAAAATCTGATTGGTTGGGGCAAAATTAGCACCATTTTTAATGATAAGAACTTTTATTGAATCGCCCTGATGGTTTATATTGTAGCTTCTGCCAAACCACAGCTCCATTTGTTCTGCTTGTAGTGTCATTGCATATAAGTCCCCACTATCACGTGTCAACTGCCTGCTTTTGGCATGTTGATAGTTGTAGTTCAGGAGCAGTTGGCCCAGACCGTGGGTGTTCCCTTGCTGGAATTATCGCTTAGTAAAGAGGAAGATGAAGAGGACATTGGATGTTATGGCTGTGCTCCTGATCTGATGATAAATCCCCAACTATGCCAGGAATCTGTGCGCAGGAACAATGCACCGCCCCAATAGCAGGGCTGACCAACGTGGAATGGACCATTTAACTACAGGGGAGGATGGTTTACCGAAGTTTCTAAATCTCGTCACATTTACATTTCACCGAGGATGTTAAACCTGTGATAATCTAAATGGCGATGTAACCCACCAGCAGGCCGTGTACCGAATAATGACCTTCAAGAATGGAGTTCGGTGTATGTTCCTTACGGCACCCTCGGGATTGTGGGCTAGTCCACGGTGTGTGGGTGGAGTTTCTGAAGCCAGGTACCCGCCCTGCTGCTTTTTTGTTAATGAAAGTTACAGGAACCTTTTATTTCCTGCCTTTCCAGTTAATCCAATTGCGACTGGATCCCGGAGTGACCTCAACGCCGCATACTAAGGACACCAGGAGGAAGTGGGGGCAGAGCCACAGTGCGGGCGCTGCTGGCCACATACCGGGCACCCTCGCTCGGTGACAGTGGGACTGACTGGGTATTCACCCCCCCGTGCAGGAGGAGCCCGGACCATGATATTCTCCGTGTCCCATAAGGATTCCAGGGGGAAGCTGGTAGGCAGAGGACTGGGGTTGGTTACTGTGTGAGGGATGGGGTAGGCCTGGTTACCTAGGGACCCATAGCCTGTGTGTTTACATTACATTGTGTGGGGGTGTTGTCATTGCCTTTTTATAGCTGCTAATAGGTTTTATTGTGTTCATGTAACCTACCTATAGGAAGAAGGTCTTAGCTGTAGAGCAGGTGAGCAGGAATGGAGAGCATCTGGACATTGCAGCATTCAAGGAATTCACTAGGTCACAGATGTCAAATGTGGGGCCCTCCAGATGTTAGAAAACTACAACTCTCAGTTCAGCCGTGGAATGCGGGAGTGGTAGTTTTCATTTATATATGGGCCAATGTTGTACATGTACCTTGAAACTATTTTATTTAAGAAACGTTACGGTGTAAGGTCATACATAAGCAGATGTTTAGTCAATTCATAACAATTGTTCCTCTCTGGTCAGCTGAATGATATTTAGCAGACCATAGTATTGCACATGGAAAAAAAATTGTCAGATAAAATTGTTACGCTATGCTTTTCCTTATGATTCTCAGGCTGTCAATAAAAGTATTAAACGGATCTAAAAACATCTGCTAGTATGTACCAACCTGTTGGTGATTATTAGTTCTGTAGAATTTTTCAACTTTGTTTTTTTTATTTGTTACACAGAAAACAAAGAAATCGTAAACAGACAGGTTTGTAAAAATTCACTAAATAACAAAAGATAAAATTTCTATAATTGTTTTCCGTGGTATGCTTGGGGAATCCACTAAATTGTTTTAGTGAAAATATTTCAGTGTTTCGGGGCGGTCAGGCGTGAATTATTGTATGGCGGCTCGACTGACCGACGACCGTTCCTTCGTCTGAATTGATTTTTTTTAATTTGAATCGCACAAAAAGGCAGTCTGAATGTTGGTAAATCATAGCAGTTTGTACGATATGGTGTGAGCTAGCCGAAAATAACCAGTCAGAAATATGTAGGTGACATTCTATCTTTGTATCATAGACACCAATAGAAGGCATTTAAAAAATTAGATGCCAGGAGTACATTTTGTTTACCGTATTTGGTACCTGGCTCTTGGGATTTGTCCAGTTATAGTTATAGATTCAAAAAACAGGTGTGTCACTACAGTTGCAGTTGAATTGCCAAGGGTGCCTTTGTCTGAAAAAAGCAGAGAAACCATGGCACTGGGATTGTGTTTTTTTTGATCCGTAGTTTGTACACAAATAAGGAAGGTCAATTTTGATGTTGTCATATCTACTCTCCTTAACCAGATGCTCAATTCATGGTTGTAATAGCCATATTAACAAGCTCAATACAGTTATAGTTATGCAATCAATCTGTTAAACTTGCAAGCCTGGGTGAGAAATGATGCCCAGACCTAGGTAAATGTATAATGGTTATAACAAAGATAGTATCTGTATGTAATATTACAGTAAATATAACTACATAATAAAGTGTTAATTGTGAAAAAATTAAGCTCTTGCAAACTGCCCCAGATCATTGTTGAAACTTACTCCCACTACCCCTAAACAGATGTTCATTTGTGTAGACAAGGTGTGTTTTATATCATGCCTCTGCGTTCCTAAAGAGTACTTAGTATAAACTGAAAGCGCAGTTGTTGTACCTACTGTTACCTGCATGGTTGTGGCTTCAGTTCAAAAATAGCCGATCCAGAAATAATATTACTTGCACAAAAAAGAACTGATAAAAGTTATCATAAAGAAACTTGTCTGTAAGTGTTGTAGTATTGAGAGGCAAGCCCAGATCCATCAAAAGGGCTGCTTATCAGATTTCATGTGCACATCTGGAAAGTTGTGGTGGTTCTTTTCTTGCAATTAAAGCTGTTATAAGTTATCTTCTCTACAAGTATAAAAATGAAATGCACCCATTGGTCATAGCCTAATCCCACAGCCCCTTTTTTTACCCCCCCCCCACTGCAGAAGGAGCATGCGGTAAGACTCCCCAGTTGCATATTACTATTTAGTAAAATTACCTGGAAAAATATACTGTTGTGGTGTGGGGACACAATCATTGAATAATCATACAAAGTTCAGTTTTATTTGACTACCGTAGTTGGATTTGAGTTTGAATGGGTATATCATTTTGCATTTTAAATTAAACTTCTGCATGGGTTAGTAGCATGTGTGTGTTTGTAGAGAACATTTTATTTTTTACAGTTTGTATACATAAACATAGGGAAATATTTAGGGTGGTGTATTGAGTGCATGGATTTATGATGAGGTGCTCATTCAACAGAAAATACCTGTGTTATGGAGACCGATTTATTTTGTATGTTTAATGAGAGGCTGTTTATCAGTGTCTTAAACACAAGCCAACAGCTGTCACTGGATGCGTCACATGGAATGTTTCTCTGCAACCCTGTTAAAAAGGGAACGTACGCACACATTTATTTATTCCTGGCTAGATGTACAAGTATAAAATTCCTTTCAATAAAGGGTCCAGTCTGTGACATTTGGGGGTTTGACTAGATATTTGGAAAGTTGAAAGGTTTTTTTATACACACTTGATAGTATATCCAATAATCATGAATCTACTAAGATTGTTAATTCTGAGATACAGATCCTCTACTGTGATGCTGTTTGTGTTGTCGCTACCCTGTATGTTCGCTCCACATTGTATGCTTTAGTGCTTTTATAGGATTATTCTCGTTGCATTATGCAATTTGAAAATATTACAATATTTGTAAGTACTTACAGTTAGATTATTTACAGATACATATTTTCTTAATCTGTTTGGGCTCCAATAAAGGAAGCAATTACTGGGATATAGCCTGTAGTGCTCATAATAGGATTATGCATTTAGGGCTACGCCACCCTAGCGCGTTGCTCACGTGACTACACATGAGACACGCAGCCAGTCTAACACATTGTGGGTGGCTACACTGTGGCGTTCTGTTTTTAAGCACACTTAATCGAAAGTGCTCTGATAACAGAATTTAGAGTAATCACAGAGCAAATGCACAGTAACTAGCGGAAAACGCAATGTTCGCATTTCACGTGTGTGACGCATTGTAGTGTGGCCGCAGCCTTACCAACTGGAAGGACTTATTGTGTTTGTCCCATGGATTTTCCTGCTTTGCAAACCGTTTTGGTTAAGGCTGCTTGCACATCAGTCACATATGCTGAATTTGTGATTTCCCTTATGTACACAGAGCCAATATTTTCCTTAGCTTTAATTTACTCCCTTTCTAGTAAGAGCTTAAAGACTTTAACTTCTTTACATAAAATAATAATGTTTGACAAGGGGTGAGATCAGCTTTTTTAAAATTTCAAGGTATATTTTCTGTTTGCTGTAAAGAGGTCTGCAACACATTAAATAACGTGAATGACTGATGTTCATGTATTTGTTAGAAAATAAAAACATTTTATGCTTTTAAAATTCATTCATTCCAAAATTAAGTTTATTCCTCTATTGATTGAATGGTTCTGAAAGCTTTCAGATTTTGCCACTTGCGAAAATGCAAATTACACAGTATATCAAGGTGGGCATATTGAAATTAGGAGTTTGAGACAACTCTAGTAGTCACTCTAGCTTTTAAGGTAGCCAGTCCCATGATGCAATATAAAACTTCTAAAAAGTTAAGCCCCCATACACAGGATCGACATTTGTAGTAATCCAATCAAATTTATTGGCTCACTAAAATACCAAAAAAACGTTTTCTGACCAATCTGCTCAACAATGAAAATTTTCTGCCAACCCCATTTTCGGTCCTCATCTCTGCAGATTTCTACTTAAAAGATCAGAGCCTCAAGGTGGGAGGCTTTGATTGGTTCTTCCAATTTTATTTTTCGGTTGTGCACTCAGTCGTAAATTCAGTCGGAGGAACATCTGCCCATATGGTGGGCATCTTAGTTGACAGACATTATATAAATGTCAGCCCAAACAGTCGACGATAAATACAGAAAATATATAATATAGCATCAACATTACTTTGTCGATATTACTCTATATGTAACAGATGATCTGCAATACTTAAATTTCTGAGTGTGAAGATAGGAGGGAGTGCTGAGGAATGTGAGAGATCCTGGAACACTATCGGAACACACACAGCCTGACGTTGGAGCTTTTAGCTTTTCATTTGTTTCCTGTGCTTAATGTCATCATCATTAGAGTACTGAATATTGACTTCCTTAAATGTTATCTCAAGGAATCCCAGGACAGCATTCTTTAATTTATACATTTTATTATTCACATTTCAATGTCTGTCAGGACGTCTTTCATCTAGACAAACTTCTCAAATGATAAACTGCAGTAATTCCTTTCTTATACAGCTATAAAATTGCACTGCCTTTCTGCAGCTCCCCTCCAAAAAGTTTAAAATTATCCTGAACAGTTATCTGCTGAAAAATAAATAAATATTATATATAAATAAATAAATATACATAAATACATATAACTGTTAGAACATTGCTGAATGTCTTTTTCAGTTGTGAATGGGCTATACTAGTAATGAAGAACAGTGAGGGCTAGACCACAATGGTGTGAAACTCACATGCTTTCAATCATGTTTTGCAGCTCATGCCAGTGCATTTCAATGTGGGTGGCTACACAGTATGTGCTGCGATTTGTTTCAGAGTGTATGCGATATAATTTTGTGGTGGAAAAAATGCACTCTGATAACCGATTATTAGCAAAATGGCAGTGTAAATGTACAGTAACGTTATTGAAATGTGCTGTATTGCGATTCTGTTTTCACGGCCGTGCATTCATAGTGTTCCCGCAGCCTTAGAGTTTCTGTTCTTTTCTAAAATACTTATTTGGTCAATTACTTAAAGTTGGTGTTACTATCTAGGAGGAAATAGGAATAACTCATCTATCATAACTAGATTTATTTTCAACCGAGTCATGAATTTGACATGCCTGTGAAAATAACATTATAAGGCAAACGGTAGTAGTATATAAATTGTCCTTTTTGCCCCATTACATGATCTATGTTTGAGAGCTAGTACTCTCACAGCTGTATGGTTTCTATTGCGAGCATGACCTTGAGCCAGTGCATGTCTCATTGAACTTGGTTAATATTTTGCAGCCTGATAAAAAAACAAGAGATGATTACTTGTGCTAGTCAGGGTACAGTTTTAGTGTCCATTTTACATTGTTCGCACTAGAGCTTTTTTGGTGCGTTTTACACAGAAATAAATGGTTGCAGTTCACATTAAAGCGCTGCAATGTATGCAGCACAGCGTTGCCATTATAATAAGGCGTCAGACGTGTCCTGTGTGCTCACTGATGGCGGATGTGCCAAAATAAGATGTTTGATTTTTAAGGAAGTGCGGCTTCTTCTTGATTCCATTGAAAATAATGGCATGTGTGTGCATTAATGCAGCGGAACAACGCACACAGATGTTCTGCTTCCCTCTAGTGCGTCTTAAGGACAAGTTAAGCATGTATAAATAGATATTAGTGGACACATAAGGCTTAGGAAAAGTCTGCATTAGTATAGTTCCTTTTTTTTTATTAAACTTTGGTTTGGGGCATAATATATATTTGTATGCAACCTTTTTATTGTAAAACAAAATACAATTAATCACACAGGCAAAGTTTCCATCCTGATGTACCACTCATTAATCTGTTACTCAGAATTTAAGTTAAAAGCATGGTTGAGAGCTCTTAGATTTAATAGGAGTGAAACTGTCCCAGCACCTTGTTGCATGGATCATAGCACTGTTCGGCTTGTAGATGACCCCAGACTGTGAGCATAGAATTAATGACCTTATGTACTGTGACTGAAGTATGGTAGCTATTACTAGAATTCCTTGTCTTTTGTTCAATAATCGGAGGTAACACAGACCAGTGGTAATTTACTAACATTTTGGCTGCAGCCACACTGTAAACGTGTAAATATGCATGTGCACTGCAGTGTGTAACAGTCATTTTGCACTGTGCTTCTGCTAATATTCCATAATGGATTGCATGGATTCACAAAAATGGCAACTGTATTTGCTCTTAAAACGGAATGTAACGGAGCGTATACAATGTGGCAACCCAGAGAAATGCTCTAGAATGGCCTAGCCTTTAATCTATTGAATGGAAAATCAAAATCCTCTGACCTTGCCCTATCTGACCAAAATATTAGGTGGGGCAACCAAACCAATTTGTCCGTGGTGATCAATCAGTCAGTTGCGTAGTGTACTAGCTCATATTGTATCCTTAAAGTTGAATTTGAAGTGCAACTCTTATTTTGCACAGTGCAAAAATGATGCTTGCTAACAGGCTGTATGAATGGATGATTATTTATAACCTGCAGAGCTGGCAGTATACTGTAGTAAAACTGCAGTGAAGTGTTTTTGGAAAAGCATTAGTTAGTACCTGAACAAAAGAATGAGCTTGCAGGCTCGTCAATGTGTGAAGTCCAAAGCACATTTAACTTTACAACTGAAAAAAATAAAGAGAAGATGATTTATGAAAGTCTACCCTCCATTTTCCTATCTGCATAGCATTTGTAGCGTTACTTTGCTTCTCCTGCAACTACCATTTCGGCCCATGCTGAGCATACAATGATACCTAATTGGACCACACCTGACTCTCATAATTTACTTGACTAGTCATTCTCACCACACCCTCCCACCTACTCTTTTTCAATTAATGCTATCACTGTAAGGGCTAGGCCACACTAGTGCATTGCTCACATGCTTACAATCGTGTTTTGCAATCTTTTAGTACGTGAGAAACGCATGGCAGTGCATGTTAATGTGGGTGGCCACATTGCATGCAATGCTTTCCTTTTTCGAGCACAAGTGATCACTATTTGTTGCGTAAATGGACGGTAACAGAGGTAAATTGGTGCGCCTTTCAAGTGTGTTAAGGTTCAGTTAGTGTGGCATCAGCCTAAAACTTTGTAGCAGGGAAGAAAAAGCATTTCTCACTGAAACATTGTGTTGCTGATTAAGCAACATGATGCGTTGTGATTTACTTCCTGTTAGTTCCATACTCTTTATGTAATCTTTTTGGGTGTCAGGGGACAGGACTGGTACTCATGAGGCTGCCTAATACTGTGAGCACAGGAACCAGAATGACGATGCTCCAATAATGCTTGGAATGTATCTACCAAAAGAGGGTTTAACAACACTTAATTTCAAGGAAACTGTTACAGAATGACAAAGGATATATTTTAGCTTACTTTCACACAGGTGATTTTTAAAGCAATTTTCAAGCAGTTCCAGATGATCTTCTGCTAATGTTAAAGAGAAATGTATAAGATTTACAGTACAAAGCACAAGAAAATTCTGTCTTTTATTTAGCCAGTCCCTTGTGATGTGCCCCTTTTGACCCCCGACCGAACGCATACACACGGAGGATTCTCGTTTGAAATGGGCGTTCGTCGCGTATATCGCTCTGTGTCGGGGGTCGCTCGCTTGCAAATTGAGCGTGTGTACGAACTTTTACTCAGTAGCTCTAAATTTCCCATGGGTGCTTTGTTCCTTAGGGCCATGAAACATTTTTCAATCCTTTACCCACTTTTGCAACTTTTCTAATGCATGTTGCAGACCGCACTGAAATTCAATGCAAGTATTTAGTTTTAATAATTAATTAAGCTGTACACACTGCATCTTTTAAAGGGAATATATGTACCTGATTAGTAGAATGTTATTTATTTAAAAATTACTGGTGTGCGTTCATTTGTTCAGTTTCAAAGTGTCCGATTTGAATGTACAATCTCAAGTTAATGTTAATTAAAAAAATCAACCTTAAAGGGCATGTCCACCCCCAAAACTATAATCCCCCCAACTACTGGCCTCACCATGTAGTGTAGTTTAATCCTTACCTCACATCCCAGCTCCATCTGGTTCTCCTGGAGTCCCCCCAAAGTCCCCAAAACTGCCCACCAGGGGCTAGCAGGTCCATATAGGACACTGCCTGCTACCTGGCCTCCCGGAGATCTTTGCCATGCGTACTGAATCCCTTCTCCCCCCTCCCTTCCCCTCCTCTCTCCTCCGTTTGCTAGCCTCCCCCTAGCATAAACCTTTTATACACTATTCCCCCATGTCTCCAGCCAAACGCATATTTTTTATTTTTAGAAAGCCCCAATCTTTTACTTACCTTCGCTTTCCTACGCGGAAGTGAGCTGCCGGCAGCCGCGTCCGTGATTGGCTGCCGCTCAGCCAATCACAGACGCGGTGCCGGTCCCGCCCCTCTGCTTGCATTTCCTCGCAAGCAGAGGGCCGGGGAGCGCGGGCGCAGGAAAGGGAGGGGGTAAGTAGAGTTTGGGGGTTCTTAAAAAAAAAATAATGCGGCTGGGGCTGTATATCAAAAATTTCATTTTAGGGTGGACATACCCTTTAAATACATGCCCGCCAACATTCCCCTTTAAGTCTAACTTATAGAAAAACCATACGGCCTATGTAACAAAGTTTCTTGCTAAAAATAGTGTAATTTTGCCCCAACCAATCAAATGTTATGTACCATTTGAAATCTAAAATCTGATTGGTGGGCAATCTGATTTAGCAAGCTCTGTTCAATGCATTTCTCAATAGTGTATAGAGGGACGTGGCGGAGGAGCGAGAGAAGGGTAAGTTGCTTAACTTCATTTCTGGCTCCTGAATGTTTTATTGAAGAATGGGAGATAAGACATAGCTCCTTTACTTCTGTTCTTCAATAAGTGTAAATAGCAAAATAGGGTTTGACCACTTGAGATACGTTAAATAACTTTTCTAAAAGAATGCTGGGATTAGAAGTTCAATATCAACTAAGATGATTTACTTATGTCCTGTTGTTACATAATCTGCTGCCTAGATATGTGTTTTGTATCTATGAGGGCTAGGCCACGCTAGCGCGTTTTCGCGCGTTTGCGCTTGCGATTCTCATTAAATGGAAATCGCGGAACGCAGAAATTCCCATGATTTCCGATGCGCATGCGATGGCGTGTCCGTTCGCGTTTTGGTAACGACAAGCATTGCGCACACAAACTGTGCGATAACGCTCACGATTGGTGCGCGATTCCTGTGCGTTGCAGTGTGGGCCTCACCCTCAGTATTTTAAAATGATCCTGGTTGGTGGTGTTGAACACATTTCCCTTCATCCATTATCAAACAAAGTGATATATATAAACTTCATCATTCAGGGCAGCAATGCATCACTAAAATTACCCTTTAATGTGAACTACACTTTTTTAGAATTTATTACAGCCATAGTGGTCACAAAACATATTTATTGCTGCCCTGAAAGATGTGATTTTGGTAACATTTAAGTAATTGTCTAGTAAGGGTTGCTGGGAGGTGAAACATTTCAATTAATGCTATCACTGTAAAGGCTAGGCCACACTAGTGCATTGCTCAACTGCTTGTGAAGGTTCTCATCATCCAGGTCATAGTCATTGAGAAAGCCAGTCGGATGACTAGCGAAAGTCTTCAAGTATATAAACTTCAAGTCCAGTTGATCTAATTGAATACAACAGCTCACGATCGTGGTTTGAAATCTTTTAGTACGTGAGAAACGCATGTCAGTGCATGTTATGTGGGCGACCACATTGCATGTGATGCGGTCCTTTTTCGGGGCAAATGTGATCCCCATTTGTTTCGTAAATGGACGGTAACACAAGTAAAATGTGCGCCTTTCAAGTGGTGTTAACGTTAAGTCAGTGTGGCATCAGCCTAAAACTTAGTAGCAGGTTAGAAAAGCATTTCTCACTGAAACATTGTGTTGCTGGATAAGCAGACCTGATGCGTTTGTGATTTATACCTGTACCTTCTGCATTAGGGCCCTCTGACTTGTGATTTTTGTAAGCTTTCTGTCTCAGCAGTGGACCCTTTGCATGTGGTCTTACAGTGTTCAGCCAATGCTAGTGGCACAGACTGCATAATAATTGACTAGTAGGAGGGATTTTAATATATACCCTATTCCACTGAATACTTTAAATCGGCCACAATACACCTTCAGATATGAAGGAAGATTGAGAGATATGGAGACAAAATCACATACGTCTGTAACACCCTGTGTGAATTTACAGAAACTAGAATGTGGCTTATTTCAGAGGTGGAAGAGCCATTACGTGTTGTACCCAAGGTGAGGGCCTAAAACTCATATTCTTTCCTCTAGATAGGGAGAAAACATATCTCCTTTACTTCCCATTCCAGGGAGTCTCTGTGCCACCTATGGAAAAAACCTTTTTCTTGCGGATCAGATTTTTCTTAGGTTGGTATGCCTGCCTGTGAAGGGACAGGGCTGGACCGCCCTTATTAAGGAACTTTTCTCCCCATCTGCTTTGCTCCCAGGGGTGGGGAGTGAGAGACTATGGTGTTTTAGGTCCTCATCCTGGGTACAGCAAATGGGAGAGGGGTGGTGTGGACCTTTTAGTTTCCCTTAGATTGATCTAATTCATTTAAACTCCTTTATATACACCTTTTTGGTCCTCCGAATACTTTGGGCATTACAGATAGTCCAACTTCACTCAAACACTAAAATGACTGTCGGTCAGTTACATTGATTTCTGCTGTTGCCACATTCCATTCTCATTGTTGAGAACAGCTTTTGCCTCTCTCTTATGTCAAATGCATGCAGAACGCAGTGCAGCTCTGCTATGATATGATCTGTGTGTTCAAATTCTTTTAGGCGCCAAAGAAATGTGAATCAAATAGCAGTCACTTGTAGGAATGATCTTGGCCATTTGCTGTACATGCATTAACCTATCTTGCTAATGTAACCTTAGGTGGAGGAGGGTGAAAGAACTATTTTCAGAATAGCTTATTTGCTGCAATCTAAAAAAATTATAATAAAAGGATTAAACTGTTTAATATACTTATACTGAATAATTCTGCATTTATAGTTCAAACGGATTTACATGGCCAGGAAATGGACAGATATTTGACCATTTGTGTGTAGAAATATCCACAAACCATCAAACATTAAAAGGGCAAGTCCAGCCCTCAAATAAACGCATGCGCCAAAGATAGGCGCTTGGTCGGGACAGCATGGCTGTCAGCTTAGAGCAGCTGTGAGTGGAGCGTAAGATAAGTTCGGCGTGACCCTTGAGCATTCTATTATTCGCAGGGAGGTGGGAATAAGCGTTCTCGCCTCTCTGTGATAATAAGAAACAGATTTATGTACTTACAAAGACACAAAATCTGTTAGTGTCCTTTTATGTTGAGAAATTATGCATTTGGGAACTACACTGAATTCTATTATACCCTAAATGGAATAATGTTTGGAAAAGCAGTGTTAGTCGTATCTGCCTACAAAGCAAATAAATAAATTTCTGTATAAAAAGGAGCATAGTCAGTGGAAAAAAATATGCCTGTCTGTATATACTGCCATATTAGTATGGTATATTAGTATAGTATTTTTTTTGCACCAGCACACAAAAGAATATCGATAAGACTGAAAAGAGGCACAAAGAACTGTGTTTAGAAGATATCAATATGGTGTGTTGCAAGAAAATATGATAACCCTATGATATTTGTGAAAGGGGAAGTTCAGTGCAAATACATGTACTTTCAGACAGAAAAATAGCAGTATTTTTTCATCCCAATTACTTAATCTGCCAATTCTGCTTTGTCTGTGTATAAATAAAAGCAACCGAAATACTGACTTCCTGTTGAAGGACCCCTAGTAGAGACCGTTTTGGTTTGCCCTTGAACAGTACCTGGGTTGATTCAGTTGCTCAGTAGAATCTGAGCATCTTTGACCCATCCAACAGCCAATCAGTAGAAATAACTGTTAGGAACATTCCCAAGGAAGTGGTGCATCCTGGGAAGAAGAAGGATCGTGAGACCTGAAATGTCAGCAGGAAAAGCAAGGGTATGAAATCAACTGATTTTTCAAATGGGAGAGAATTTGTTAGAATAACTAAGAAGGCATTACGCAAACTAACAATTTAACAAATATAGCTAATTTCCACTGAACTGTCCCTTTAAGGAGGTCATTACACCGCAACCCCTTCAGAAATTCACACCATTATTCCATTGTTGATTTTTGTGGCGAGTAGCAAATACATAGTATTGATATTTCCCTATATTCTGTAAAGGGAACAATTTTGTGCGGCCACCACACTTGCATCTATTATAGTAAAAGTAGCCGTTAACGATTCAACAGAAAATTTTTGTCTGTCCCAATAGATCCTGATTCTGTCAGTAGTTTGTTGGCATAGGGAGCAAATCATTTTGTCATACCTGTTTCTGTGTATATACTAATCCATTGTGTATGACTGGATTTGCGAATATCGCCCAGTGTTTATTGCCACTTTTACAGGGAACTTTAGCCATAGTAGGGGATGTTTTCTCACTTTGGGTGAACAAAAGACAATAAGGCATTGATAAAACTTGGGGAAATCAAACCGAATGCTTACTATTCTTCTCCCCTACATTCTTAGCTAGCTTTTTTAAATCAAAGCTAGGTACACACATTACAGATTTCTGAAAGATGACAGACAGGATCTGCAAGATCCTGTCTGTCATCTTTCAAGATCTGAATACACACAGTCCAGAGCGTTCTCCCTATGAACATATAGGGAGAACGCTCGGGGCTGTGTGTTTCCATTGGCCGCGCTAGACTCCTTATAGATGAGTCTAGCGTGGGCGATGGAAATTTTAGGTCTTTCCGAACGAGCGTTCGGCCGACCCGATCGTTCGGCGGCCGTACGCTCGTTCGGGAAAACGAAGGTACACACATAACGATAAAGCCCCGCCGGACCGACAGTCCTTCCTCCTGGCGACCGGTCGAAAGTCTCGAACTGTCGGTCAGGAGAAGAATTGCACGTGTGTACCAGGAAGGGACACACGTGCAGGGGTGTCTCAGGGTTTTTGCACCTGAGCCAACTCTGATCGCCGCCTCAATGCGGTGCGCGCAGCGCGCCACGGCGAAACATAGGGCGTGGTTTTGTGGCGCGTGGTTTGTTTGTGGGTGTGGCTTGTTTGTGGGTGTGAGCGCGTTAGACATTTTGTCATTTTAAACTTGCCACCATTTATTTGTACAGTTCCTTAGAACATTATACACACCATAATTCCAGAAGAAAAGAACCTGCCACCAGGTCAGTAGACTCTTTTAATAGGGCCCTAAGTAACTTACCTAACCTAACCAACTATCTAAAGCTAATCTAACCGTATGATATGCCTTTTAAAAAATAACATCTGCAGCAAAGTATGTTTGGTTGAGCAATCTACACTCCTGCAGTGAGAACGGACAGTAAAGGTCCATTACAGTGAAAACAGACAGTAATGGTTCTATACAGTGAAAACAGACAGTAATGGTCTATACAAGTGAAAACAGACAGTAACGGTCCCATACAGTGAGAACATACAGTAACGGTCCCCTACAGTGAGAACAAACCGTACGGTCCCCTACAGTGAGAACAGACCGTACGGTCCCATAAGTGAGAACAGACAGTATGGTCCATACAGTGAGAACAGACAGGTCAGTAATGTCCCATACAGTGAGAACAGACAGTAATGGTCCATACAGTGAGAACAGAGAGTAATGGTCCCATACAGTAGACAGTAATGTCCCAACAGTGAAAACAGACCGTAGGATACATGGAACGCATAATCCCTACAGTGAGAACAGACAGTAATGGTCCCATACAGTTGAGAACAGACAGTAATGGTCCCAAATACAGTGGAGAACAGAGAGTGAATGGTCCCATACAGTAAGACAGTAATGCCATACAGTGAAAACAACCGTAATGGCCCCATACAGTGAGAAACAGACAGTAATGGTCCCATACAGTGAGAAACAGACAGTAATGGTCCCATACAGTGAGAACAGACAGTAATGGTACCATACAGTGAGAACAGAGAGTAATGGTCCCATACAGTAGACAGTAATGGTCCCATACAGTTGAAAACAGACCGTAATGGCCCCATTACAGTGGAGAACAGACAGTAATGGTCCAACTAGTGAGAACAGACAGTAATGGTCCCATACAGTGAGAACAGACAGTAATGGTCCAATACAGTGAGAACAGACAGTAATGGTCCCATACAGTGGTGAACAGACCAGTAATGGTCCCATACAGTGAAAACAGACAGTAATGGCCCAACAGTGAGAACAGACGTAATGTCCTTACAGTGAGAACAGACATTTAACTTCTGCACTTCTATTCTCTATCTCTCACACCCTCTCTCTGTCTCTCCTGCAGTCTCTACCCTCTATCTCTTACATACTCTTCTACAGTCTCTATTTGCTACTCTCACATCCTCTCCACTTTCTGCAGTCTTTATCATCTCTCTCTCACAACACATCTTTCTTCTGCAGTCTCTACCCTTTATCTTCACACACTCTCTCTCTTTTCTGCAGTCTCTATTCTCTATCTTTCACATCCACTCTCCTGCAGTCTTATCCTCTACTCTCACATTTCTGTCTATCTTACAGCTCCTATCCTCACAATGCAGTCTCTATTCGCTATCTCTCACATCCTCTCTCTCCTGCAGTTGTATCCTTATCTCTCAAATACTCTTTCCTGCAGTCTCATATGCTATTTCACATTTCTCTCTCTGTAGTCTAATCATCTTCTCTCAAATTCTCTCTCCTGCAGTCTATATCTCTCTCTCTCAAGTTCTCTGTCTCTCCTGCAGTCTCTATCCTCTATCTCTCACACTCTCTTCTTTCTGCAGTCTCTTATGCAATCTTGACATCCTTTTCCTAACTCAGTCTCTATCCTCTCTCACACTCTCTCTCCTGCAGTCTCTATCTCTATTTCACATTACCTCTCTCTCCTGCAGTTGCTATCTCTATCTCTCACACACTCTCTTCCTGCAGATCATCTATCTCTCACTCTCTCTCTGCAGTCTCTATCCTCTATCTCTACACATCTCCCTCTGCAGTGTCTATCCTCTATCCCTCACACTGGGTCTTCCTTGCTGTCTCTCTCCTCTCTTTCCTGTGGTCTCTATTCTCTATTTCACATTATCTCTCTCTTTTCTGCCAGTCTATATCATCTATCTCTCAAATTCTCTGTCCTGCAGTCTCTATTCTCTATCTCACCCACTTTCTCTCTCCTGCAGTGTATTCTCTATCTCTCACACTTTCTTTTCCTTCAGTCTTTATCCTCTATCTCTCATACTCCTCTCTCATGCAAGCAGTCTCTATCCTATATCTCTCAAACACTCTATTTCCTGCATTCTCTATCCTCTATCTCTCACACACTCCAAGGGAAAAAAGAATCTAGGTACCCTTTTGATTCAAACAAACACAGCTTTTGCATTTAGGCCACATCCCACTTTTAAAGGGCAACTATGCCCCCACCCCCCAAAAAAACAACACCACCTTTTGCCATTTAAAATGAGAAAAGTGTAATAGCTGGCAACCTAAGACAGGATATGATTTTTAAAAAATTGAATTGGCTGGAAAATCTTACATACACATTCACACACTGCGTACATACACACTCTCACACACGAGCGTAAAAATATGCACTCACATATACGCTCTCTCAACATACTGTATATTACACACTCTCTCACCCTACTGTACATATATATTCTCTACTCATACGTACATATATATTCTCTACCATACTAAATATATATGCTCTCACTCATATGTACATACATATCTTCAACCATACTGACATATATTCTCTCACCCATACTGTACATAATATATTCTCTCACCCATACTGTACATATATATCTCTCACCCATACTGTAAATATATACTCTCCACCCATACTGTACATATATTACCACCATACTGTACATATATATTCTCTCACCCATACTGTACATTATATATTCTCTCATCATACTGTACATATATATTCTCTCACCCATTACTGTACATATATATTCTCTCACCATACTGTACATATATATTCTATCACCCATATGTACATATAATTCCCTCACCCATACTGTAACTATATATTCTCCACTCATATGTACATATATATTCTCTCACCTCATACGTTACATATATATTTCTCTCACCATATTTACATATATATCTCTCAATACTGTACATATATATTCTCTCACCCAATACTTGTCACAATATAGATTTCCTACCCAATACTGTACATATATATTCTCTCACCCATACTGTACATTATATATTCTCTCACCCATACTGTACATTATTTCTCTCCCCCCTAGTTACATAGATATTCTCTCACCCAACTGTACATATATATTGCTCATACCCATACTGTACATATATATTCTCTCACCAATACTGTACATATATATTCTCTCACCCCATACTGTACATATATACTCTCACCCATACTGTACATATATACTCTCTCACCATAATGTACAATATATACTCTTCACCATTAATGTACATAATACTCTCTCACCCATACTGTACATATATACTCCCACCCATACTGTAAATATACTTCCACCCATACTGTACATATATACTCTCACCCTACTGTACATATACTTAATTACTACAAGAATCATCACCCATAATGGAAATATCTACTCTCTCACCCATACTGTACAAAACACTCAACATACACACTACTATTTCATTAACATCTATCAATTTCTCTCCAATTTAATAAAGTGAATGATCATCATTAATAGACAATATATAATTAAAAATATGACCCCATAATTTAATTGGCATTTTTTTATCACAACACAATGATACCTACAAACTTATTGTTATTCCAACACCCCACCCCAGCCTTATACCCTACTTATTAGTCTAAATCCAGCAGGCAGACCCTATAAACAATCTCTGTTTGCCTTAATGGCAGCACCTTCCCTGGCTGGCCCCCAGCTCCACCTTTACTGAACATACAGTGTTCAGTAAAGGTGGAGCTGGGGGCCAGCCACAGGTAACTACTTGGGGAAACTACTGGACAGGTCCCAGGCAGCCCTATTAGCACTGGCACAAGGAATCCCAGTCTGTCTCTATTTCAGCTACTGGAGCTACTTACAGTTACAGCACAGAGACCAGGGAACTTCACAATCTTAACTTGAAGAACTTCCCTCGCTCGCTTCAGGCTCCGCCCACAGACGGCTCCTTCCTTTCATAGGAACCTAGACAAGGAAACTGAGTTGCCTGAGTCCCGCCTACATAACTGACAGCTGCTTGAAGGAATCGGTAGCTATGTCCCTTCAACTGCCGCTTCTAATCCGATTTCGGCATTCCTCCTCCCACCGGCGTGCTGCGCCGGCAAACTCTGCAAGGATTTATTTCTTACCCCACAACTGCTGCAGTGCCGCTTCCCTGGGGCATAGACAGGGTGCCGCTCTGCACAACTTGCTCACCACGCCTCATTAGCGAGATGGCCCTGCACACGTGGCACACGAAGCCTATATTAGTATGTTCTTAACACTTTGTTGCTATTTCTTTGATACACTGGTTGCAGCACAAAGATGGACTTAAGGTTCGTGGGGTTCCTACACATTGTGCGTTGTGGGTCGGGACCTGCGATCGCACATGTGTACGAACCTTTAAACTTTGTGCCACAACTGCCTCTAATCCTGTCTTGAAGGACTTCTTTCCCAGTGAAACAACCCAGGGTGGGGTGCTAAACCACTCCTTACCTCCCGAGACTTGCCTAATTTGGTAGACTCAGCTTGTTAAAGTTAACTTTGTGAAGCTGGTTCTGGCCCACCCCCACCACAACCCAATCAATGTCCTGTCATAGTGCTGAAATATGACATCTCATTTTAGAAGGCTTGTTCTACGAAATTAGGTAAGACCCAGGGGTGGAGACCTTGTGGTTTAGGTCCTTGCCCTGGTTACTTTTATGTGAGGGGAAATCCATTTATAAGAATTTAATTGCCCATCATGCTAACCCTTGGTACATGATTGCAAACATGCTAGTGTGACTCAGATTAGTTGTTGTGTGTACATTTCAGTTCTTTAGAATTACAGTTTCTACCATCCCTGCTTTATATCTCTGGGATGTTGAGGTTGGAACTTCATAATGAAATGTAGGGCCCCTGATTAGATTCCTGTGTGGTTATTTACAAAGATTTTATTTTCTGGTGTTTTTAACCAGTATTTTTTTTTTTTGGTGTGGGGCCCCTTTTGATGCTGGAGGCTCAGGAGACCCCCTCCCAACTCTGGCCTAAAACCAGCCTTGTGGTTTGTGTGCAGGGTTTTGTTAAGTTTTTTCTGAAAAAGGATACTTCAATGGACTGACTGCTAAACATTTCTGCTGTTATGATCTGTATGCTCACTTCTTTGACATTTGGTATTTCTAAATAAAGAGGTTGACATCTAGAAATTCTTATTGTCACTAATTTCTGGTTTTCATTTATTTGCATTTGTGTATTGTATGTGATTAATTACTGTTACTATGCTCCTATATTGTGGATCTGAAATCAGACAGGACTGTAGCTGTAATTTTGTTTTTGGTGGAAACACCACCAGGGACATTTCTATGGGGTGGGGGGTGCTGGTTGCACATACATTAATTTACAGGACACTGATTCTGATTAACCAGACTTCCAGAACTTCAGACAGTGCACTCAGACATTGCCATTCATTTACAGGGGAGTATTGCACATATTTAGTATTATTAGTTAAGGAACGAACAAATGTGCTTGGTGTTGGGATTTTTTTGTGTGGCAGATTCAGACATGTTTTGAAGAAATGCAGGCGGGTGGTACCTTAAATGCCATCCTATAAATGACTTCAGTGCTGCAGCTTTTGTTGGTTTAAGTTAAAACATGTTTATCACTTATTTATATTTGACAGTAAACTTTCAGGGAAAATATACTACTCTGACCTGATGAAGAGGGTTTAGCCCTCGAAAGCATCACAGTACTCTTATTTTTTACATCTATATATTGGACTAATACGGCACTACAATATTTTTTTATGCTAGGGAAAATATATCATTACCCCAGAGTAGTGACACACTTAATTGTTCTCAACGATCTCTGTGACAAAACACCAAAATATATACTAGAAAATAATTTGTATGTGGATAGGTTTCTATTTTCTACTTAATCGACACTTGATGTTAGTGTAAGATTATGGACTTGTAATACCGTATATACGTCGAGGTATAAGCGAGGTGACACCCATTTTGCCTCCAAAATTAGAAAAACATGATTGACTCGAGTATAAGCCTGAGGGTATACAGTAACACCTATACACCTTTCCACTGTAGATGTTTGGAAACTACAAACTCCCAGCATGTTGGGTTGCTGGGAGTTGTAGTTTCCATACCACACTATAGTAGAAAGGTATTGGGGGTTACTGTATGGCATACTGTCCCCCACCCTAACACCTTTCACTGTAGATGTTTGGAATACAAACTCCAGCATGCTTGGTGCTGGGAGTGTAGGTTCCAACCACCTATCGATGAAAGGTATTGGGGGGTTACTGCATGGCATACTGTCCCCCCAGCCTCCCCCCAATCCCCCCCAGCTCATTACCATAACTGGTCTTCAGTCTCATCTCTCTGCCGGCGGCGCTCGCCATGTGCAGAGCGGCAGTTCCCATGTACTGCTTCTGGCGGCGATGAACATCATACCGCCCAGGGTGTGCGAGAATAGCGGCCAGGCGGTGCGATGACATCATCGCGCAACGGACGAGAACTACTGAAACTGCCGGCCTGCTCTGCAGCTGCTTTTGGATGAAGGTAAGTGTCTATTGACTCAGTATAAGCCGAGGCAAGGTTTGGTTGATTTGTTTAAACACTAAAAACACGCTTATACCGAGTATATACGCCGTAGACCAAAGTGGTTATTTCACTTCCAATACTTTGTTTTAAAGGGATTGTCCCACCCACCAAAACTATATTTAACCCACTATATGGCTCACTCTGTAGGGTAATAAAATCCTTACCTACATCCCTGCTCAAATGGCTGCCTGCACATGCTTGTGAAGGTTCTCATTCATCCAGGTCATGGTATATCTGTTGTATTCAATTAGATCAACTGGACTTGAAATGTAGTTCTTGAAGACGTTTCGCTAGTCATCCGACTGGCTTTCTCAATTCAGAATGACTTGTACAAGAATCTGTGGCAATTATGTACCCTGGAAAACCCCAATTAGCATATCACAGCCAGGTGTTAAGGGTGTGATTAGATAGTGGCTAAGAGGTGTTATAGGAACGCCCAGAGTAAGGTGTCAAAACAGCATTGTACATGGCAGACAGTTGGTGTCGAACCCCCCCACCTCTATTTAGGCTTGGTTTCTTTATTTTCACATAAATGGCCTCCTTAACACCTCTCTTGAACCAGTCACGTTCCTTTGCCAAAATGTTAACATTACAATCTTCAAAGGTATGTCCTTTATCCTTAAGATGCAAATACATGGCTGAGTCCTGACCCGAGGAATTGGCTCTTCTGTGCTGGGCCATACGTTGATGCAGTTGCTGTTTGATCTCCCCCACATACAAATCAGAGCATTCTTCACTGCACTGCACTGCATATATGATGTGGCTTTTCTTGTGTTTAGGTATTGGGTCTTTCGGATGTACCAATTGCTGCCTTAGTGTGTTGTTCGGTTTAAAGCAGACAGGGATACAATGTTTTTTGAAAATTCTTCTTAATTTCTCGGAGACCCCTGCTGCATATGGGATGACCATGTTCTTCCTCCTGTCTTGCTTTTCCCCTTCACTGTTGGTATTTGTGTTCTTTTCTTTCCTTCTACTTCTTTTGAGAAAGGCCCAGTCTGGATATCCACAAGTTTTAAGGGCTCCTCTGAGATGTTTCATTTCTTTAGCCTTCGCCTCTGTGCTAGTGGGGATGTTCTCGGCTCTGTGTTGCAGGGTTCTGATGACACCCAGCTTGTGATCTAAAGGGTGGTGGGAGTCAAACATCAAATACTGATCTGTGTGTGTTGGTTTTCTGTAAACCCCTACTTCCAGTTTACCATTTTCCTTAACTTCTACCAAGCAGTCCAAGAAAGCCAGTTTGTTGTTTTGTACCTCTTCCCTTGTGAATTTAATGTTTTGGTCTACCGCATTAATGTGTTCTGTGAAAGCTTGTACTTCCTTCTGGTGGATTTTAACCCAGGTGTCATCAACATATCTGAACCAGTGGCTGGGTGCTATGCCCTTAAAGGTATTAAGCGCCTGTGTTTCTACCTCCTCCATGTAAAGGTTGGCCACAATAGGTGAAACTGGAGATCCCATAGCACATCCATGTTTTTGCTTATAGAACTTATCCCTGTATTTGAAATAGGTGGTATTCAGGCACAAGTCCAACAAGGAACACACCTGTTCTGGGTTGAGATCAGTTCTGCTGGTAAGAGTGCTGTCTTGGCCCAGCCGTTTTCTCACCATGTCAACAGCCTCCTTGGTGGGTATACAAGTGAAGAGAGGTGGGGGGGTTCGACACCAACTGTCTGCCATGTACAATGCTGTTTTAACACCTTACTCTGGGCGTTCCTATAACACCTCTTAGCCACTATCCAATCACACCCTTAACACCTGGCTGTGATATGCTAATTGGGATTTTCCAGGGTACATAATTGCCACAGATTCTTGTACAAGTCATTCTGAATTGAGAAAGCCAGTCAGATGACTAGTGAAACGTCTTCAAGAACTACATTTCAAGTCCAGTTGATCTAATTGAATACAACAGATATACCATGACCTGGATGAATGAGAACCTTCACAAGCATATTTATTAACTATGAAATTTTTTTTTTTAAATTCTCAAATCAGGAAGCTTGGACCAGTCAATGGTACGCACATTCGGCTCTTCCAACCAGTCGGCCAGGAGGAGGACTGTCAGTCACGGCAGTAGTGGCCATAGAGGACCGCCATGGTTTTCCGCCATGTCCGGTCATCCTTTCGGCCGATTCAGACACGCCCGAAAACCCATGCAATTATTTTGGCTTGATCGACCAATACAGTGAACTATCAGTCATTTGGACTGAAATATTGCATGGTGTGTACCAGCCTTTAGTTTGATACTGTCAGAATGAAGGCATTCATTATTAGGATTATTTTTCCTAATCCTAATAACGAACGAACGGTGGGACATTTCATCCAATATTTAAGACATTATTGGATGTTACCCATAATCTGCAGCACCCAATCCGATGTTACCTTTGGTTTCTAAGAACACAGGCAAATTTTTGCACTTTTTAAATAAGTGCCCCCATGTGCAACATTGGGAAAAACATCAGAATGCAGTGATTGTGGGGTATTTATATAACAAATGAGTAATATATATAGCGTTTATATGTTCTGTAAATAATATTATTTACTTACGGTAAGCTATTCATACATGGGCCAATATTACCTTTCATTTGGAACACAGGCAAAGAGAAAAACCTAAGAAGGCAGTGATTGTGGGGTAGTCTAAGAAGGCAGTCATAATATTTGTATCCACTATTTTTTTTAATGTATTGTGAATGCTCCTGTAGTGGTGTGGTTCTGGAATGTTCTTCACAGTATTAACTATAACATAAGGGTTAAACAAAATGAGTTCAATACTATGTACCAGTATATTACTATATTGCGGATTTAGACATGTTTATGTGTGTTTGTATGCAGATTTTGGAATGCACTTGTTTTTAGTTCCCCCATCCAACATCCATTTATGTACTAAAACAAACTCAATTGTAGTATGTATGTAGACAACGCAATGCATGCAAAAAAAAGTGTATTTGCACTGCGTTTTGTGTTGTGAACGTAGCCTAAGTGAAATGGTTGAAACTGACAATCCTATAACTTGGATGTACTAGAAAATTTATGGACCACATGTGTAATCATTTTGACTGCTTTGATTATTTTTGGCTTAGTACATTTTTAGGCAGAATTGGTCCTTTACCAGTTTAGCTAGATCAGGTTAACCAGTTTCTTACTTTGTTCCTTTGACATTCTTGCGATTAGCTCCACCATTTGGAGACCCCCATTACTCTTCATCTGGCTAACATTGTATGATGCATAACTGTATATTATATATGTATAATCCACCCCTTCCATTGAACGCAGTGGACCTCACCTGTAAATAATAATCTGTGCACTACTACGTAGTAGCGCGCCGATTATAACTTTCCAGAACTGCCTTGCCCTCTTCTCTCCCCGTCTCACTTCCCCCACCTCCATTTACTTTCCCCTTTAGGTTTACCTTCTTCGCATTGTCTGTCACTGAGTTCCACGGCTCCCGCACCACTGTGGTTGGTGCGGCTCCACCTCTACCTTTGAAGAGCACCATTTTTAACGATAAGAACTTTTATTGAATCTCCATGTTCCTTTCACCTTGTGTGTTCTTGATTCTTGTGCGTTTTTTGTTTGCGCGTGGGTTTTGCGCATGCGATTTTGCCATTTTCCATTATGGAAACGCATGCGTTATCGCACCAAAAATGGAAATTGCAGGGATTTTTTCGTTCCCGCGATTTCCATTATAACCAAATCGCAAGTGTGGCCTAGCCCTTAGTGACCTAGGAATGATTTAGCAAGGCTGTGAACACAACATGCAATTTTTCGGGCCGATCGACTGATAGTTCAGTGTATCAGTTGATCTGGCCGAAAAAATTGCATGGCTTTTTGGCGACCAACAATTCATTTATCTGAATGGGCATTTGGACACGTCCAAAAACCAAGGGCAGTCGTGTGAATCTCTATGGGCTGCATACTTGGTCGGAGGTACTTTTGCCATGACTGACTTCGACCTGCCTGACAGGTCAGAAGTGCCGAACTGTCGGTCAGGACAAAGGATCTTAAGGTGTGTACCATAGAGGACCGCACGATTGCCTGTGGTTTTCTGTCCTGTCTGTTCGCCCATTTGTCTGATTTGAGCAAATGGTCCACCGACGGTTGCACAGAGAATACATTCAATATTTTGTGTCTTATCGACCGATTCACTGAAATACTGCATGGTGCATACACACATTTGCCCAATATGGGGGATCATCCTTTTATCAGGCTAAGACTGGATTCTATGGTTTTGGTGGAAAGGTGAAAGGAACATGGAGATTCAATAAAAGTTCTTATCGTTAAAAATATTGCTAATTTTGCCCCAACCAATCAAATCTTATTTAACATTTGAAAGCTAACATCTGATTGGTTGGGGCAAAATTAGCACCATTTTTAATGATAAGAACTTTTATTGAATCGCCCTGATGGTTTATTTGTAGCTTCTGCCAAACCACAGCTTCCATTTGTTCTGCTCTGTAGCTGTCATTGCATATAAGTCCCCACTATCACGTGTCAACTGCCTGCTTTTGGCATGTTGATAGTTGTAGTTCAGGAGCAGTTGGCCCAGACCGTGGGTGTTCCCTTGCTGGAATTATCGCTTAGTAAAGAGGAAGATGAAGAGGACATTGGATGTTATCTGGCTGTGCTCCTGATCTGCTGATTAAATCCCCAACTATGCCAGGAATCTGTGCGCAGGAACAATGCACCGCCCCAATAGCAGGGCTGACCAACGTGGAATGGACCATTTAACTACAGGGGAGGATGGTTTTACCGAAGTTTCTAAATCTCGTCACATTTACATTTCACCGAGGATGTTAAACCTGTGATAAATCTAAATGGCGATGTAACCCACCAGCAGGCCGTGTACCGAATAATGACCTTCAAGAATGGAGTTCGGTGTATTGCTTCCTTACGGCACCCCTCGGGATTGTGGGCTAGTCCACGGTGTGTGGGTGGAGTTTCCTGAAGCCAGGTACCCGCCCTGCTGCTTTTTTGTTAATGAAAGTTACAGGAACCTTTTATTTTCCTGCCTTTCCAGTTAATCCAATTGCGACTGGATCCCGGAGTGACCTCCAACGCCGCCACTACTAAGGACACCAGGAGGAAGTGGGGGCAGAGCCACAGTGCGGGCGCTGCTGGCCACATACCGGGCACCCTCGCTCGGTGACAGTGGAGACTGACTGGGTATTCACCCCCCCGTGCAGGAGGAGCCCGGACCATGATATTCTCCAGTGTCCCCATAAGGATTCCAGGCGGGAAGCTGGTAGGCAGAGAGACTGGGGTTGGTTACTGTGTGATGGGATGGGGTAGGCCTGGTTACCTAGGGACCCATAGCCTGTGTGTTTACATTACATTGTGTGGGGGTGTTGTCATTGCCTTTTTATAGCTGCTAATAGGTTTTATTGTGTTCATGTAACCTACCTATAGGAAGAAGGTCTTAGCTGTAGAGCAGGTGAGCAGGAATGGAGAGCACTCTGGACATTGCAGCATTCAAGGAATTCACTAGGTCACAGATGTCAAATGTGGGGCCCTCCAGATGTTAGAAAACTACAACTCTCAGTTCAGCCGTGGAATGCTGGGAGTGGTAGTTTTCATTTATAAATATGGGCCAATGTTTGTACATGTTACCTTGAAACTAATTTTATTTAAGAAACGTTACGGTGTAAGGTCATACATAAGCAGATGTTTAGTCAATTCATAACAATTGTTCATCCTCTGGTCAGCGGTGAATGATATTTAGCAGACCAATCGTATTGCACATGGAAAAAAAATTGTCAGATAAAATTGTTACGCTATTGCTTTTCCTTATGATTCTCAGGC
This sequence comes from Hymenochirus boettgeri, assembly GCA_019447015.1. Lineage (NCBI taxonomy): Eukaryota > Metazoa > Chordata > Amphibia > Anura > Pipidae > Hymenochirus > Hymenochirus boettgeri. Next base: position 267,910,413 of record CM033470.1, on the reverse strand, counting down.
TGTCAATCAAAGATATAATACGGATCTAAAAACATCTGCTAGTATGTACCAACCTGTTGGTGATTATTAGTTCTGTAGAATTTTTCAACTTTTGTTTTTTTTATTTTGTTACACAGAAAAACAAAGAAATCTGTAAACAGACAGGTTATGTAAAACATTCACTAAATAAACAAATAAGATAAAATTTCTATAATTGTTTTCCGTGGTATGCTTGGGGAATCCACTAAATTGTTTTAGTGAAAATATTTCAGTGTTTCGGTCGGTCAGGCTGAATTATTGTATGGCGGCTCTGACTGACCGACGACCGTTCCTTCGTCTGAATTGATTTTTTTTTATTTGAATCGCACAAAAAGGCAGTCTGACATGTTGGTAAATCATAGCAGTTTGTACGATTATGGTGTGTAGCTAGCCGAAAATAACCAGTCAGAAATATGTAGGTGACATTCTATCTTTGTATCATAGACACCAATAGAAGGACATTTAAAAAATTAGATGCCAGGAGTACATTTCTGTTTACCGTATTTGGTACCTGGCTCTTGGGATTTGTCCAGTTATAGTTATAGATTCAAAATACAGGTGTGTCACTTACAGTTGCAGTTGAATTGCCAAGGGTGCCTTTGTCTGAAAAAAGCAGAGAACCACTGGCACTGGGATTTGTGTTTTTTTTGATCCGTAGTTTGTACACAAATAAGGAAGGTCAATTTTGATGTTGTCATATCTACTCTCCTTATCACAGAATGCTCAATTCATGGTTGTTAATAGCCATATTAACAAGCTCAATACAGTTATAGTTATGCAATCAATCCTGTTAAACTCTGCAAGCCTGGGTGAGAAATGATGCCCAGACCTAGGTAAATGTATAATGGTTATAACAAAGATAGTATCTGTATGTAATATTACAGTAAATATAACTACATAATAAAGTTGTTAATTGTGAAAAAATTAAGCTCTGCAAACTGCCCCAGATCATTGTTGAAACTTTTACTCCCACTACCCCTAAACAGATTGTCATTTTGTGTATACAAGGTGTGTTTTATATCATGCCTCTGCGTTCCTAAAGAGTACTTAGTATAAACTGAAAGCGCAGTTGTTGTACCTACTGTTACCTGCATGGTTGTGGCTTCAGTTCAAAAATAGCCGATCCAGAAATAATATTACTTTGCACAAAAAGAACTGATAAAAGTTATCATAAAGAAACTTGTCTGTAATGTTGTAGTATTGAGAGCCAAGCCCATGATCCATCAAAAGGGCTGCTTATCAGATTTCATGTGCACATCTGGAAAGTTGGGTGGTTCTTTTCTTGCAATTAAAGCTGTTATAAGTTATCTTCTCTACAAGTATAAAAATGAAATGCACCCATTGGTCATAGCCTAATCCCACAAGCCCCTTTTTTTATCCCCCCCCCCCACTGCAGAAGGAGCATGCGGTAAGACTCCCCAGTTGCATATTACTATTTAGTAAAATTTACCTTGGAAAAATATACCTGTTGTTGTGTGGGGACACAATCATTTGAATAATCATACAAAGTTCAGATTTTATTTGACTACCGTAGTTGGATTTTGAGTTTTGAATGGGTATATCATTTTGCATTTTAAATTAAACTTCTGCATGGGTTAGTAGCATGTGTGTGTTTGTAGAGAACATTTAATTTTTTACAGTTATGTATACATAAACATAGGGAAATATTTAGGGTGGTGTATTGAGTGCATGGATTTATGATGAGGTGCTCATTCAACAGAAAATACCTGTGTTATGGAGACCTGATTTTATTTTGTATGTTTTAATGAGAGGCTGTTTATCATGTTCTTAAAACACAAGCCAACAGCTGTCACTGGATGCGTCACATGGAATGTTTCTCTGCACACCCTGTATAAAAAGGGAACGTACGCACACATTTATTTATTCCCTGGCTAGATGTACAAGTATAAAATTCCTTTCAATAAAGGGTATCCAGTCTGTGACATTTTGGGTGTTTGACTAGATCATTTGGAAAGTTGAAAGAGTTTTTATTCATACACACTTGATAGTTATATCCAATAATCATGAATCTACTAAGATTGTTAATTCTGAGATACTAGATCCTCTACTGTGATGCTGTTTGTGTTGTCGCTACCCTGTATTGTTCGCTCCACATTGTATGCTTTTAGTGCTTTTTATAGGATTATTCTCGCTTAGCATTATGCAATTTGAAATAATTACAATATTGGTAAGTACTTACAGTTAGATTATTTACAGATACATATTTTCTTAATTGCTGTTTGGGCTCCAATAAAGGAAGCAATTACTGGGATATAGCCTGTAGTGCTCATAATAGGATTATGCATTTAGGGCTACGCCACCCTAGCGCGTTGCTCACGTGACTACACATGAGACACGCATGCCAGTCTAACACATTGTGGGTGGCTACACTGTGTGCGTTCTTGTTTTTTAAGCACACTTAAATCGAAAGTGCTCTGATAACAGAATATTAGAGTAATCACAGAGCAAATGCACAGTAACTAGCGGAAAACGCAATGTTACGCATTTCACGTGTGTGACGCATTGTAGTGTGGCCGCAGCCTTACCAACTGTTAAGGACTTATTGTGTTTGTCCCATGGATTTTCCTGCTTTGCAAACAGTTTTGGTTAAGGCTGCTTGCACATCAGTTACACATATGCTGAATTTGTGATTTCCCTTAATGTACACAGAGCCAATATTTTCCTTAGCTTTAATTTACTCCCTTTCTAGTAAGAGCTTAAAGACTTTAATACTTCTTTACATAAAATAATAATGTTTGACAAGGGGTGAGATCAGCTTTTTTTAAAATTTCAAGGTATATTTTCTGTTTGCTGTAAAGAGGTCTGCAACACATTAAATAACGTGAATGACTGATGTTCATGTATTTGTTAGAAAATAAAAACATTTTTATATGCTTTTAAAATTCATTCATTCCAAAATTAAGTTTATTCCTCTATTGATTGAATGGTTCTGAAAGCTTTTCAGATTTTGCCACTTGCGAAAATGCAAATTACACAGTATATCAAGGTGGGCATATTGAAATTAGGAGTTATTGAGACAACTCTAGTAGTCACTCTAGCTTTTAAGGTAGCCAGTCCCATAGGCATCAATATAAAACTTTCTAAAAAGTTAAGCCCCCATACACAGGATCGACATTTTGAGTAATCCAATCAAATTTATTGGCTCACTTAAAATACCAAAAAAACGTTTTCTGACCAATCTGCTCAACAATGAAAATTTTCTGCCAACCCCATTTTCGGTCCTCATCTCTGCAGATTTCTACTTAAAAGATCAGAGCCTCAAGGTGGGAGGCTTTGATTGGTTCTTCCAATTTTATTTTTCGGTTGTTGCACTCAGTCGTAAATTCAGTCGGAGGAACATCTGCCCATATGTGGGCATCTTAGTTGACAGACATTATATAAATGTCAGCCCAAACAGTCGACGATAAATACAGAAAATATATAATATAGCATCAACATTACTTTGTCGATATATACTTCTATATGTAACAGTATGATCTGCAATACTTTAAATTTCTGAGTGTGAAGATAAGGAGGGAGTGCTGAGGAATGTGAAGAGATCCTGGAACACTATCGGTAACACACACAGCCTGACGTTGGAGCTTTTAGCTTTTCATTTGTTTCTGTGCTTAATGTCATCATCATTAGAGTTACTGAATATTGACTTCCTTAAATGTTATCTCAAGGAATCCCAGGCACAGCATTCTTTAATTATATACATTTTATTTATTCAACATTTCAATGTCTGTCAGGACGTCTTTCATCTAGACAAACTTTCTCAAATGATAACCTGCAGTAATTCCTTTTCTTATACAGCTATAAAGAATTGCACTGCCTTTCTGCAGCTCCCCTCCAAAAAAGTTTAAAATTATCCTGAACAGTTATCTGCTGAATAAATAAATAAATATTATATATAAATAAATAAATATACATAAATACATATAACTGTTAGAACATTGCTGAATGTCTTTTTTCAGTTGTGAATGGGCTATACTAGTAATGAAGAACAGTGAGGGCTAGACCACAATGGTGTGAAACTCACATGCTTTCAATCATGTTTTGCAGCTCATGCCAGTGCATTTCAATGTGGGTGGCTACACAGTATGTGCTGCGATTTGTTCTCAGAGTGTATGCGATCATAATTTTGTGTGTGGGAAAAAATGCACTCTGATAACCGATTATTAGCAAAATGGCAGTGTAAATGTACAGTAACGTTATTGAAATGTGCTGTATTGCGATTCTGCTTTTCACGGCCGTGCATTCATAGTGTTCCCGCAGCCTTAGAGTTTCTGTTCTTTTCTAAAATACTTATTTGGTCAATTACTTAAAGGATGTGTGTTACTATCTAGGAGGAAATAAGGAAATAAATCATATCATCATAACTAGATTTATTTTCAACCGAGATCATGAATTTGACATGCCTGTGAAAATAACATTATAAAGGCAAACGGTAGTATATAAATTGTCCTTTTTGCCCCATTACATGATCTATGTTTTGAGAGCTAGTACTCTGCACAGTCTAGTATGGTTTTCTAATTGCAGAGCATGAACCTTGAGCCAGTGCATGTCTCATTGAACTTGGTATAATATTTTGCAAGCATGATAAAATAAACAAGAGATGATTACTTTGTGCTAGTCAGGGTACAGTTTTAGTGTCCATTTTACATTGTTCGCACTAGAGCTTTTTTGGTGCGTTTTACACAGAAATAAATGGTGCAGTTCACATTAAAGCGCTGCAATGTATGCAGCACAGCGTTGCCATTATAAATAAGGCGTCAGACGTGTCCTGTGTGCTCACTGATGGCGGATGTGCCAAAATAAGATGTTTGATTTTTAAGGAAGTGCGGCCTTCTTCTTGATATTCCATTGAAAATAATGGCATGTGTTGTGCATTAATGCAGCGGAACAACGCACACAGATGTTCTGCTTCCCTCTAGTGCGATCTTAAAGGACAAGTTAAGCATGTATAAATAGATATTTAGTGACACATAAGGCTTAGGAAAGTGTCTTGCATTATGTATAGTTCCTTTTTTTTTATTAAACTTTGGTTTGGGGCATAATATATCATTTGTATGCAACTTTTTTATTGTAAAACAAAATACACTTAATACACACAGGCAAAGTTTCCATCCTGATGTACCACTCATTAATCTGTTACTCAGAATTTAAGTAAAAAGCATGGTTGAGAGCTCTTAGATTTAATAGGAGTGAAACTGTCCCAGCACCTTGTTGCATGGATCATAGCACTGTTCGGCTTGTAGATGACCCCAGACTGTGAGCATAGAATTAATGACCTTATGTACTGTGACTGAAGTATGGTAGCTATTACTATGAATTCCTTGTCTTTTGTTCAATAATCGGAGGTACACAAGACCAGTGGTAATTTACTAACATTTTGGCTGCAGCCACACTGTAAACGTGTAAAATATGCATGTGCACTGCAGTGTGTAACAGTCATTTTGCACTGTGCTTCTGCTAATATTCCATTATAGGATTGCATGGATTCACAAAAAATGGCAACTGTATTTGCTCTTAAAACGGAATGTAACGCAGCGTATACAATGTGGCAACCCAGAGAAATGCTCTAGAATGGCCTAGCCCTTTCAATCTATTGAATGGAAAAATCAAAATCCTCTGACCTCTGCCCTATCTGACCAAAATATTAGGTGGGGCAACCAAACCAATTTGTCCGTGGTGATCAATCAGTCCAGTTGCGTAGTGTACTAGCTCATATTGTATCCTTAAAGTTGAATTTGAAGTTGCAACTCTTATTTTGCACAGTGCAAAACTGATGCTTGCTAACAGGCTGTATGAATGGATGATTATTTATAACCTGCAGAGCTGGCAGTATACTGGTAGAAACTGCAGTGAAGTGTTTAGGGAAAAGCATTAGTTAGTACCTGAACAAAGAATGAGCTTGCAGGCTCGTCAATGTGTGAAGTCCAAATAGCACATTTAACTTTACAACTGAAAAAATAAAAGAGAAGATGATTTATGAAAAGTCTACCCTCCATTTTCCTATCTGCATAGCATTTGTAGCGTTACTTTGCTTCTCCTGCAACTACCATTTCAGGCCCATGCTGAGCATACAATGATACCTAATTGGACCACACCTGACTTCTCATTAATTTACTGACTAGTCATTCTCACCACACCCTCCCACCTACTCTTTTTCAATTAATGCTATCACTGTAAGGGCTAGGCCACACTAGTGCATTGCTCACATGCTTACAATCGTGTTTTGCAATCTTTTAGTACGTGAGAAACGCATGGCAGTGCATGTTAATGTGGGTGGCCACATTGCATGCAATGCTTTCCTTTTTCGAGCACAAGTGATCACTATTTGTTGCGTAAATGGACGGTAACACGAGTAAATTGTGCGCCTTTCAAGTGTGTTAAGGTTCAGTCTAGTGTGGCATCAGCCTAAAACTTTTGTAGCAGGTAAGAAAAAGCATTTCTCACTGAAACATTGTGTTGCTGATTAAGCAACATGATGCGTTTGTGATTTACTTCCTGTTAGTTCAACTCTTTATGTAATCTTTTTGGGTGTCAGGGGACAGGACTGGTACTCATGAGGCTGCCTAATACTGTGAGCACAGGAAACCAGACTGACGACTGCTCCAATAATGCTTGGAATGTATCTACCAAAAAGAGGGTTTAACACACATTAATTGCAAGGAACTGTTACAGAATGACAAAGGATATATTTTAGCTTACTTTCACACAGGTGATTTTTAAAGCAATTTTCAAGCAGTTCCAGATGATCTTCTGCTAATGTTAAAGAGAAATGTAATAAGATTTACAGTACAAAGCAACAGAAAATTCTGTCTCTTTATTTAGCCAGCCCCTTGTGATGTGCCCCTTTTGACCCCCGACCGAACGCATACACACGGAGGATTCTCGTTTGAAATGGGCGTTCGTCGCGTATAGCGCTCTGTGTCGGGGGTCGCTCGCTTGCAAATTGAGCGTGTGTACGAACTTTTACTCAGTAGCTCTAAATTTCCCATGGTGCTTTGTTCCTTAGGGACCATGAAACATTTTCAATCCTTTACCCACTTTTGCAACTTTTCTAATGCATGTTGCAGACCGCACTGAAATTCAATGCAAGTATTTAGTTTTAATTAATTAATTAAGCTGTACACACTGCATCTTTTAAAGTGAATATATGTACCTATATAGTAGAATGTTATTTATTTAAAAATTACTGGTGTGCGTTCATTTGTTCAGTTTCAAAGCTGTCCAGATTTGAATGTACAATCTCTCAAGTTAATGTTAATTAAAACATCAACCTTAAAGGGCATGTCCACCCCCAAAACTATAATCCCCCCCAACTACTGGCCTCACCATGTAGTGTAGTTTAATCCTTACCTCACATCCCAGCTCCATCTGGTTCTCCTGGAGTCCCCCCCCAAAGTCCCCAAAACTGCCCACCAGGAGGCTAGCAGGTCCATATAGGACACGCCTGCTACCTGGCCTCCCGGAGATCTTTGCCATGCGTACTGAATCCCTTCTCCCCCCTCCCTTCCCCTCCTCTCTCCTCCGTTTGCTACCTCCCCCTAGCATAAACACCCTTTTATACACTATTCCCCCATGTCTCCAGCACAAACGCATATTTTTTATTTTTAGAAAGCTCCCCAATCTTTTACTTACCTCTTCGCTTTCCTACGCGGAAGTGAGCTGCCGGCAGCCGCGTCCGTGATTGGCTGCCGCTCAGCCAATCACAGACGCGGCTGCCGGTCCCGCCCCTCTGCTTGCATTTCCTCGCAAGCAGAGGGCCGGGAGCGCGGCGCAGGAAAGAGGGGAGGTAAGTAGAGTTTGGGGGGCTTTCTTAAAAAAAAAATAATGCGGCTGGGGCTGGGAGCCCAGGGGGGATCGTATATCAAAAATTTCATTTTAGGGTGGACATACCCTTTAAATACATGCCCGCCAACATTCCCCTTTAATAGTCTAACTTATAGAAACACCATACAGGCCTATGTAACAAAAGTTCTTATTGCTAAAAATAGTGCTAATTTTGCCCCAACCAATCAAATGTTATGTACCATTTGAAATCTAAAATCTGATTGGTTGGGGCAATCTGATCTTAGCAAAGCTCTGTTCAATGCATTTCTCAATAGTGTATAGAGGACGTGGCGGAGGAGCGAGAGAATGGGTAAGTTGCTTAACTTCATTTCTGGCTCCTGAATGTTTTATTGAAGAATGGGAGATAAGACATAGCTCCTTTACCTTCTGTTCTTCAATAAGTGTAAATAGCAAAATAGGGTTTTGACCACTTGAGATACCCGTTAAATAACTTTTTCTAAAAGAATGCTGGGATTAGAAGTTCAATATCAACTAAGATGATTTTACTTATGTCCTGTTGTTACATAATCATTGCTGCCCTAAGATATGCTGTTTTTGTATCACTTGAGGGCTAGGCCACGCTAGCGCGTTTTTCGCGCGTTTGCGCTTGCGATTCTCACTAAAATGGAAATCGCGGAACGCAGAAATTCCCATGATTTCCGATGCGCATGCGATTGCGTGTCCGTTCGCGTTTTGGTAACGCACAAGCATTGCGCACACAAACCTGTGCGATAACGCTCACGATTTGGTGCGCGATTCCTGTGCGTTGCAGTGTGGCCTCACCCTCAGTATTTTAAAATGATCCTGGTTGGTGGTTGAACTACATTTCCCTTCATCCATTATCAAACAAAGTGATATATATAAACTTCATCATTCAGGGCAGCAATGCATCATTAAAATTACCCTTTAATGGTTGAACTACACTTTTTTAGAATTTATTACCAGCCATAGTGTTCACAAAACATATTTATTGCTGCCCTGAAAGATGTGATTTTGGTAACATTTAAGTAATTGTCTAGTAAGGGTTGCTGGGAGGTGAAACATTTCAATTAATGCTATCACTGTAAAGGCTAGGCCACACTAGTGCATTGCTCACATGCTTGTGAAGGTTCTCATTCATCCAGGTCATAGTCATTGAGAAAGCCAGTCGGATGACTAGCGAAACGTCTTCAAGTACTAAACTTCAAGTCCAGTTGATCTAATTGAATACAACAGCTCACGATCGTGGTTTGAAATCTTTTAGTACGTGAGAAACGCATGTCAGTGCATGTTAATGTGGGCGACCACATTGCATGTGATGCGTTCCTTTTTCGGGGCACATGTGATCCCCATTTGTTTCGTAAATGGACGGTAACACAAGTAAAATGTGCGCCTTTCAAGTGTGTTAACGTTAAGTCTAGTGTGGCATCAGCCTAAAACTTTAGTAGCAGGTTAGAAAAAGCATTTCTCACTGAAACATTGTGTTGCTGATTAAGCAGACCTGATGCGTTTGTGATTTACTACCTTTACCTTGCCATTAGGCCCCTCTGACTTTGTGATTTTTGTAAGCTTTCTTGTCTCAGCAGTGGACCCTTTGCATGCTGGTCTTACAGTGTTCAGCCAATGCTAGTGGCACAGACTGCATTAATAATTGACTAGTAGGAGGGATTTTAAATCTCATACCCTATATCCACTTGAAATACTTTAAATCGGCCACAAATACACCTTCAGATATGAAGGAAGATTGAGAGATATGGAGACAAAAATCACATACGTCTGTACCACCCTGTGTGAATTTACAGAAACTAAGAATGTGGCTTATTTCAGAGGTGGAAGAGCCATTACGTGTTGTACCCAAGGTGAGGGCCTAAAACTCTATATTCTTTCCTCTAGATAGGGAGAAAACATATCTCCTTTACTTCCCATTCCCAGGGAGTCTCTGTGCCACCTATGGAAAAAACCTTTTTCTTGCGGATCAGATTTTCTCATAGGTTGGTATGCCTGCCTGTGAAGGGACAGGGCTGGACCGCCCTTATTAAGGAACTTTTCTCCCCATCTGCTTTGCTCCCAGGGGTGAGTGAGACTATGGTGTTTTAGGTCCTCATCCTGGGTACAGCAAATGGGAGAGGGGTGGTGTTGACCTTTTAGTTTCCCTTAGATTGATCTAATTCATTTAAACTCCTTTATATACACCTTTTTGGTCCTCCGAATACTTTGGGCATTACAGATAGTCCAACTTCACTCAAACACTAAAATGACTGTCGGTCAGTTACATTGATTTTCTGCTGTTGCCACATTCCATTCTCATTGTTGAGAACAGCTTTTGCCTCTCTCTTATGTCAAATGCATGCCAGAACGCAGTGCAGCTCTGCTATGATATGATCTGTGTGTTCAAATTCTTTTTAGGCGCCAAAGAAATGTGAATCAAATAGCAGTCACTTGTAGGAATGATCTTGGCCAATTTTGCTGTACATGCATTAATTCCTATCTTGCATATGTAACATTAGGTGGAGGAGGGTGAAAGAACTATTTTCAGAATAGCTTTATTTGCTGCACATCTCAAAAAAATTATAATAAAAGGATTAAACTGTTTAAATATACTTATACTGAATAATTCTGCATTTATAGTTCAAACTGGATATACATGGGCCAGGAAATGGACAGATATTTGACCATTTGTGTGTAGAAATATCCACAAACCATCAAACATTAAAAGGGCAAGTCCAGCCCTCAAATAAACGCATGCGCCAAAGATAGGCGCTTGGTCGGGACAGCATGGCTGTCAGCTTAGAAGCAGCTGTGAGTGGAGCGTAAGATAAGTTCGGCGTGACCCTTGAGCATTCTATTATTCGCAGGGAGGTGGGAATAAGCGTTCTCGCCTCTCTGTGAATAATAGAAACAGATTTTATGTACTTAACAAAGTACACAAAATCTGTTTAGTGTTCCTTTTTAATGTTGAGAAATTATGCATTTGGGAACTACACTGAATTCTAGTTATACCCTAAATGGAATAATGTTTGGAAAAGCAGTGTTAGTCGGTATCTGCTAAAGCAAATAAAATAACTTTCTGTATAAAAAGGAGCATAGTCAGTGGAAAAAAATACTGCCTCTGTATACTACTGCCATCATTAGTATGGTATATTAGTATAGTATATTTTTTGCACCAGCACACAAAAAGAATATCGATAAGACTGAAAAGAGGCACAAAGAACTTGTGTTTAGAAGATATCCAATATGGTGTGTTTGCAAGAAAATATGATAACCCTATGATATTTTGTTAAAGGGGAAGTTCAGTGCAAATACATGTACTTTTCAGAAAAAATAGCAGTATTTTTTCATCCCAATTACCTTAATCTGCCAATTCTGCATTTTGTCTGTGTATAAATAAATGCAACCGAAATACTGACTTCCTGTTTGAAGGACCCCTAGTAGAGACCGTTTTGGTCTTGCCCTTGACCCAGTACCTGGGTTGATTCAGTTGCTCAGTAGAGATCTGAGCATCTTTGACCCATCCAACAGCCAATCAGTAGAAATAACTGTTAGGAACATTCCAAGGAAGTGGTGCATCCTGGGAAGAAGAAGGATCGTTAGAACCTGAAATGTCAGCAGGGAAAAGCAAGGGTATGAAATCAACTGATTTTTCAAAATGGGAGAGAATTTGTAGAATAACTAAGAAGGCATTACGCAAACTAACAATTTAACAAATATAGCTAATTTCCACTGAACTGTCCCTTTAAGGAGGTCATACACCTGCAACCCCCTTCAGAAATTCACACCATTCCATTCCATTGTTGATTTTTGTGGCGAGTAGCAAATACATAGTATTGATATTTCCCTATATTCTGTAAAGGGAACAATTGTTTGTGCGGCCACACACTTTGCATCTATTATAGTAAAAGTAGCCGTTAACGATTCAACAGAAAATTTTTGTCTGTCCCAATAGATCCTGATGCTGTCAGTAGTTTGTTGGCATAGGGAGCAAATCAATTTTGTCATACCTGTTTCTGATGTATATACTAATCCCATTGTGTATGACTGGATTTGCTGAATATCGCCCATGTTTATTGCCACTTTTACAGGGAACTTTAGCCAATTAGTAGGGGATGTTTTCTCACTTTGGGTGAACAAAAGACAATAGGCCATTGATAAAACTTGGGGAAAATCAAACAGAATGCTTACTATTCTTCTCCCCTACATTCTTAGCTAGCTTTTTCTAAATCTAAAGCTAGGTACACACATTACAGATTTCTGAAAGATGACAGACAGGATCTGCAAGATCCTGTCTGTCATCTTTCAAAGATCTGAATACACACAGTCCAGAGCGTTCTCCCTATGAACATCATAGGGAGAACGCTCGGGGCTGTGTGTTTCCATTGGCCGCGCTAGACTCCTCTATAGTGAGTCTAGCGTGGGCGATGGAAATTTTAGGTCTTTCCCGAACGAGCGTTCGGCCGACCCGATCGTTCGGCGGCCGTACGCTCGTTCGGGAAACGAAGGTACACACATAACGATAAAGCCCCGCGACCGACAGTCCTTCCTCCTGGCCGACCGGTCGAAAGTCTCGAACTGTCGGTCAGGAGAAAGAATTGCTACGTGTGTACCAGGAAGGTACACACGTGCAGGGGTGTCTCTAGGGTTTTTGCCACCTGAGCCAAACTCTGATCGCCGCCTCAATGCGGTGCGCGCAGCGCGCCATCGGCGAAACTAAGTGGGCGTGGTTTGTGGCCGTGGTTTGTTTGTGGGTGTGGCTTGTTTGTGGGTGTGAGCGCGTCTAGACATTTTGTCATTTTAAACTTGCCACCATTTATTTGTACAGTTTCCTTAGACATTTATCCACACCATAATTCCAGAAGAATAAAGAACCTGCCACCAGGTCAAGGTAGACTCTTTTAATAGGGCCCTAAGTAACTTACCTAACCTAACCAACTATCTAAAGCTAATCTAACCGTATGATATGCCTTTTAAAAAATAACATCTGCAGCAAAGTATGTTTGGTTGAGCAATCTACCACTCATGCAGTGAGAACGGACAGTAAAGGTCCCATACAGTGAAAACAGACAGTAATGGTTCTATACAGTGAAAACAGACAGTAATGGTTCTATACAGTGAAAACAGACAGTAACGGTCCCATACAGTGAGAACATACAGTAACGGTCCCATACAGTGAGAACAAACCGTACGGTCCCATACAGTGAGAACAGACCGTACGGTCCCATACAGTGAGAACAGACAGTAATGGTCCCATACAGTGAGAACAGACAGTAATGGTCCCATACAGTGAGAACAGACAGTAATGGTCCAATACAGTGAGAACAGAGAGTAATGGTCCCATACAGTAAGACAGTAATGGTCCCATACAGTGAAAACAGACCGTAATGGTCCCATACAGTGAGAACAGACAGTAATGGTCCCATACAGTGAGAACAGACAGTAATTGTCGCAATACAGTGAGAACAGAGAGTAATGGTCCCATACAGTAAGACAGTAATGGTCCCATACAGTGAAAACAGACAGTAATGTCCCCATACAGTGAGAACAGACAGTAATGGTCCTATACAGTGAGAACAGACATTTACTTCTGCACTCCTATTCTCTATTCTCACACCTCTCTCTGTCTCTCCTGCAGTCTCTACCCTCTATCTCTTACATACTCTTCTACAGTCTCTATTTGCTATCTCTCACATCCTCTCTCACTTTCCTGCAGTCTTTATCATCTCTCTCTCACACACACTCTTTCTCCTGCAGTCTCTACCCTTTATCTTTCACACACTCTCTCTCTTTTCTGCAGTCTCTATTCTCTATCTTTCACATCCACTCTCCTGCAGTCTTTATCCTCTATCTCTCACATTTTCTGTCTATCTTACAGTCTCTATCCTCACACATTGCAGTCTCTATTCGCTATCTCTCACATCCTCTCTCTCCTGCAGTTGCTATCCTCTATCTCTCAAATTATCTCTTTCCTGCAGTCTCTATCTGCTATTTCACATTCTCTCTCTTCTGTAGTCTATATCATCTTTCTCTCAAATTCTCTCTCCTGCAGTCTCTATTCTCTCTCTCTCTCACGTTCTCTGTCTCTCCTGCAGTCTCTATCCTCTATCTCTCACACTCTCTCTCTTTTCTGCAGTCTCTATATGCAATCTCTGACATCCTCTTTCTCTCCTGCAGTCTCTATCCTCTCTCACACTCTCTCTCCTGCAGTCTCTATTCTCTATTTCACATTACCTCTCTCTCCTGCAGTTGCTATCCTCTATCTCTCACACACTCTCTTTCCTGCAGACTCATCTATCTCTCACTCTCTCTCCTGCAGTCTCTATCCTCTATCTCTCACACTCTCCCTCCTGCAGTGTCTATCCTCTATCCCTCACACTGGCTCTCTCCTGCTGTCTCTCTCCTCTCTTTCCTGTGGTCTCTATTCTCTATTTCACATTATCTCTCTCTTTTCTGCAGTCTATATCATCTATCTCTCAAATTCTCTGTCCTGCAGTCTCTATTCTCTATCTCACCCACTTTCTCTCTCCTGCAGTGTATTCTCTATCTCTCACACTTTCTTTCTCCTTCAGTCTTTATCCTCTATCTCTCATACTCCCTCTCTCACTCCAGCAGTCTCTATCCTATATCTCTCAAACACTCTATTTCTCCTGCATTCTCTATCCTCTATCTCTCACACACTCCAAGGGAAAAAGAAATCTAGGTACACCTTTTTGATTCAAACAAACACAGCTTTTGCATTTAGGCCACATCCACTTTTAAAGGGCAACTATGCCCCCCACCCCCCAAAAAAACAACAACAACCTTTTGCCATTAAAATGAGAAAAGTGTAATAGCTGGCAACCTAAGACAGGTATAATGATTTTAAAAAATTGAATTGGCTGGAAAACTCTTTCACATACACATTCACACACATGCTGTACATACACACTCTCACACACGAGAGTAAAAATATGCACTCACATATACGCTCTCTCACACATACTGTATATACACACTCTCTCACCCATACTGTACATATATATTCTCTCACTCATACTGTACATATATATTCTCTCACCCATACTGTACATATATATTCTCTCACTCATACTGTACATACATATTCTCTCACCCATACTGTACATATATATTCTCTCACCCATACTGTACATATATATTCTCTCACTCATACTGTACATATATACTCTCTCACCCATACTGTACATATATATTCTCTCACCCATACTGTACATATATATTCTCTCACCCATACTGTACATATATACTCTCTCACCCATACTGTACATATATACTCTCTCACCCATACTGTACATATATATTCTCTCACCCATACTGTACATATATATTCTCTCACCCATACTGTACATATATATTCTCTCACTCATACTGTACATATATATTCTCTCACCCACTGGACAGGTCCCAGGCAGCCCTATTAGCACTGGCACAAGGAATCCCCAGTCTGTCTCCTATTTCAGCTACTGGAGCTACTTACAGTTACAGCACAGAGACCAGGGAACTTCACAATCTTAACTTGAAGAACTTCCCTCGCTCTGCTTCAGGCTCCGCCCACAGACGGCTCCTTCCTTTCATAGGAACCTAGACAAGGAAACTGAGTGCCTGAGTCCCGCCTACATAACTGACAGCTGCTTGAAGGAATCGGTAGCTATGTCCCTTCAACTGCCGCTTCTAATCCGATTTCGGGCACTTCCTCCTTCTCCACCCGGCGCTGCTGCGCCGGCAACTCTGCAAGTCTTCCTCCTTCTCCACCCGGCGCTGCTGCGCCGGCAACTCTGCAAGTGATTTATTTCCTTACCCCACAACTGCTGCAGTGCCGCTTCCCTGGGGCCCACCTATAGTAGAAAGGTATTGGGGGTTACTGTATGGCATACTGTCCCCCACCCTAACACCTTTCCACTGTAGATGTTTGGAAACTACAACTCCCAGCATGCTTGGTTGCTGGGAGTTGTAGTTTCCAACCACCTATAGTAAAAAGGTAATGTGGGTGTCTGCATGGCATACTGTCCCCCCAGCCCTCCCCCCAGTCCCCCCCCAACCTCCCTTCCTAACTTACTTACCATACCTGGTCTTCAGTCTTCATCTCTCTGCCGGCTGCCGCTCGCTCTGTGCAGAGCCGGCAGTTCCCAGTACTGCTTCGTGGCTGCGCGATGACATCATCCCGCCAGCGTGTGCGATGACATCGCGCCAGCGTGTGCGATGACATCATCGCGCAACCGTGAAGAACTACTGGGAACTGCCGGCCTGACTTGCAGCTGCTTTTGGATTGAAGGTAAGTGTCTATTGACTCGAGTATAAGCCGAGGCAAGGTTTTAGGTTGATTTTTAAACCTAAAAACCTCGGCTTATACTCGAGTATATACGGTAGACCAAGTGTTTATTTTCACTTCCAATACTTTGTTTTAAAGGGCATGTCCACCCCCAAAACTATAATTTAACCCACTACTGGCCTCACTCTGTAGTGTAATAAAATCCTTACCTTACATCCCTGCTCCAAATGGCTGCCCTGCTATGACCCTCCAAAGTCCAGAAAACTGGCCACCAGGAGCCTAGCAGAGTCCATATAGGACTCTGCCTCCTGTCTCTCCTCCAGGAGAATTTTGCCATGCGCAATTCATCCCCCCCCTCCCGTTTTCCTCTCCCTCCCCCTAGCTACAATCCCCTTGGCCATATAGTAGTGCTTCCTCCCCCAGCCCCAACCGCCATAATAGATTTATCAGAAAGTCCCCCGAACTCTACTTACCTTACCTCTCTCCCCTGGCGTTCTAAGCAGTCGGCAGCCGCGTCTGTGATTGGCTGCCTCTCAGCCAGTCAGGGCCGCGGCTGCCGGTCCGGCCCCCTGCTTGCAGTTTCATGCAAGCAGAAGGATAGGCAGTGCGGCGGAGGATAGAGGGAAGGTAAGTAAAGATCGGGGGAGTTTCTGATAATTTTATTATGGTGGTTGGGGCTGGGGGAGGAAGCCCTACAATATAACAAAAATTTTTTTTAAAGGGTGGACATGTCCTTTTAAACAATCCTGTCACAGTAAATAGAAAGTGTATGTAATAAATGATGTTTTTTTTTTAAATCCCACCTACCATGAAATTAATACTGTTGGAACAGTTGTAATTGTTTCTCTTCCTTTTTACAGTAATAAAAGAGAAACTTAAAAAAAATCTTAAGATTTTGATTCTTTTTCTACTGTAGCCAAATAATTCTCTTACACATAGGTTTATATTTTAATGTGTTTAAGCTGTGATGATATAAAGGTATAAAGGATAACTCAACCCTTGTAGTGTAAAATATAAGTAAATAAAGTCACAGAGGAGTTCTCTGACCACGGGCCAAGTTTTTTTATAAAAGGCCGGAAACTCCAAGGTAACTTCATATCCTTATATTATATTGTAAGGGGGCGCATTATTTATTACATATTTTTATTTTTGGCTTTTCATTTTTTTAGTGTAATTTTTTTAAATTTAGTTTATATTTACCAGAAAAGATTAACTCTTTGTTGGTTTTCAGTTAAAATAGACAGTACACATGAACGAACACTGTGGTTGGGGGTGGGCTTGGATCCCCTACACTACACAGTGGGGAAAATTTTAGTTTTGGTGGTGGACATGCCATTTAAGGAGTACAGTTAAGCCATTTCATACCATTTTTAATGTGGATCATTTAATGTAGAATTTGACACAATTATTACCTAGGTAACCAAAAGACCCTTAAGAGAAAAAACACACCCACAAATCCAATTATTACACAATTATTACCTAGACACATGCACAAACACACACTGCCCTAAATACACAGTTTGAATGGCGTTAATGCAAGAAAAGGCCGTCCTTGTAAAAATAACACACAATGGTGCTTTCTTTTAAAAATGGTCACATGGAAATGCGTTTCAAAATAGGATGTTGGAATTGTATTTTAGGTATAAAACTGTATCATGGGCTGTGTCATGTGGGTTTGCCTAAAGCCATTTAACAAATTTTTCATGTTAGAAACAGTAACCTGGTATGTATTTAAATAGCTCTTTCTTTCTTTTCCCAGCAGACCTATGTTTCAGCAGCGCAACACATGGCTCCTCCCAGCCCAAGCAACAGTAGTGGAGGTGGAGAAGGAGGAGGAGGTGGGGAACAGTTAAGCAAAACCAACCTGTACATCAGAGGTCTACATCCCAGCACCACAGACCAAGACCTGGTGAAGCTCTGCCAGCCGTAAGGATAAAGTCATTCCTTCTGATTTAATTGAAATGGGAAATGACAGAAAAATGGGGAGGAATAGTAAAATAAAAGGGAGGGTTTCTGCATATAAATAGGAGGATTGGTCTATACAATAGGGAAAAGGATGGATATTTCCAAAAAGAAGGCACTGTCTCCATGTGACACTGGCAGTAAATTGATGAGAATGGATCATTAGTTAAAATGGTTTATTTCTTTAAAGGGTTAACATGTAAATGAGCCTAAATATTTTCTATAATTCTGAACTAATGAATAATGAAATCTGCAGCATTTTGAAAAAGTTATTCTGGATTATTACGGTATTGCTTTTTAGTTGGGGGCCACAGTCCACATACAAATATTCTCATGCTGTGAGTTCTGTAGCTGACCTATAACTCTTAACAGTGCTAGTGGCTGCTGGTTGACCTGACTATAGGATTCTAAGGGATTTGTTCATTACTGGCATGTGTATGACATTGAAATGGCCCATCCCATGGCTGACTCCCTCTTTAAGAAAACTGAGCCACAGCAATCATGAAATGCATATTTAATATCCATGTTCATGGGGGAAGTCATTTAGTTGAAAGTGTTTGGCAGTATTTTCATAATTTAATAAGTTAATTTGGGTGCTTTTCTTGATTATTTTGGCCCTTTTGTCACAGTGGTGCTGCAAGGGGGAATGGTGCCCACAACAAAATGCCATTTCTCGAGTCAGCATTACCTATGGGCACCCCGGTTTGTCTTGAGCTGTGGTCCTCTGGGAATTTCTGTTTTGTTTATATTTTATGTGGAGTATACCCTTCAGGTTTGTTATTGCTTTATTTGTATTATGTACATCTTGTATAATTTATAGACTTTAAATAATTACGTTTTAATAGCAATTAAGACTTTGGAAAGTGGCCATACATCTTGCCTATCTTTGACATAAGGTGGGCATATGGTCTAAAAACAACTGACTTTTAACTTCAAATAAAGGCAGCTAATGCTGGTAAATGAACATTTTCTGTGCCAGCTGACCACAATGCTGATGGTGTTTTATAGGCATTGTGGTTGACCGGTATGGCTCCCTTTATTTCAACTGGCGAGAGCCAATTCAGCCTTTGTATGGGGACCTGATCAAATGATCCCCCATACAGAGTATTTGTATGGGGGTCTTTTATTCTTGTGAGAATTCTATTGTGGCTTTCTATTAATATGATTTGGACTATTTTAATCCCTGATAGGGCCAGTAATTTAAATTTAGCTTTAGTAAATCTTAAACTACAACAAGCCCTGCGGTTACATCCTTACACGCATAGTGTTATATAGATTGGAAATGGGGGTGTGTGAAGAGATGAGATTAGTAATAAGTAATTGCAGGCCTAACTGTAATAAAAAATAGTTTACTGACTTTATACAGATGCATATTTTTTTAAGAAATACTTAGAAAGGCAAGCTATACATATATTAATTGCTATTTTTTAGGACTTGCTAACTTTTCCTTTAATGCTGTAATTTAATAACTGCATTTCCACTGCTCCATAATGACTAACTGGATGACTATAATATTATTTTTTGGCCTTAGTCCATATATTGTTCCTTGCAAACCAGCCATTAACCACATGCCTGTGGGCCAGCCTTCTGCCTTTTTTGCAGGGAAGGGGTTCAGATCCCTGAATTCTCTTCAGAGGCCTCCTGCTGAAACCATATACACAGTTGGTATGTCCTGGACTAAAGCTAGGTACACACAGTACAGATTTCTGAAAGATGACAGACAGGATCGGCAAGATCCTGTCTGCCATCTTTGAAAGATCTGCATACACACAGTCCCGAGCGTTCTCCCTATAGAACTTCATAGGGAGAACGCTCGGGACTGTGTGTTTCCATCGGCCGCGCTAGACTCCTCTATAGGGAGCCTAGCGCGGCAGATGGAAATTTTCGGCCTTTCATGAACGAGCGTTCGGCCGACCCGATTGTTCGGCGGCGGCGCGCTCGTTCAGGAAACGAACGTAAGTATAGTGGTGCGCCAGTATAGTGGTGCGCCAGAGCAATAATATTATACAAACTGAAAAGAATGAGAGGAAGAGTCCAAAATGGACTCCAAGTACCCCAGACTAAGCGCACTCACACTTGACTATGTTAAAATATCAAACGTTTATTGCAATTCACTAAAATACAGCATATGAAGATATGTAGAGTCTGCTAAAGTGAAGATATAGGTACATCACACGATGTAATAAACTTCACTCCACTAAAATACATAGAACACATCAAAAAATCAAAGGAATCAGGCGTCCCTGATGCTTATAGCAGCAGTGGGTGGCAAATGGCTATATACTTGCTGTTCAGAGTTCCAAATCTCATGTCCCAGTCACCAATGAATCTGCAGTAGGTCTGCTAAAATCCGGACCCCTATGTGACTCTAATCGGCTTCCTGCATCTAGTAAGAATCACTCCGGGACTTGAGGCGTGAGAAGCCAAGCCTCGCTGTGAGCATATTACAATACATTCTGATACTCACAGCTGGCGGCCACACTCTTCATCCGATACTTGAAAAGATACATCCGAACCCGTCTTCAGTCGAGTTCCCTTCTTGGAAGTCTTCTAGGTCCAGTTCACCATCATATCGCTCACTCCAACTGCTGCATATAATAAATAACGCTCTGCCTACACGTATTTCACCCCTTCAATGTTCGCCCGAACGGTCGGTCAGGAGGAAAAATCGCTAGGTGTGTACCTAGCTTTTCATGACCCACGACGAGGTGGCTCCGCAAGCCCGATTGTTCGGCGGCGGCGGCGCGCTCGTTCAGGAAACGAACGTAAAGTATAGTGGTGCGCACAGTATAGTGGTGCGCCAGAGCAATAATATTATACAAACTGAAAAGAATGAGAGGAAGAGTCCAAAATGGACTCCAAGTACCCCCAGACTAAGCGCACTCACCTGACTATGTTAAAATATCAAACGTTTATTGCAATTCACTAAAATAAGCATATGAAGATATGTAGAGTCTGCTAAAGTGAAGATATAGGTACATCACACACGATGTAATAAAACTTCACTCACTAAAATACATAGAACACATCAAAAAATCAAAGGAACTAGGCGTCCCTGAGCTTATAGCAGCAGTGGGTGGCAAATGGCTATATACTTGTCGTTCAGAGTTCCAAATTCATGTCCAGTCACCCATGAATCTGCAGATAGGTCTGCTAAAATCCGGACCCCTATGTGACTCTAATCGGCTTCCTGCATCTAGTAAGAATCACTAGAGATTACTAGATGAATGTGTATCCTGCACTGACGAGATTAAAAAGATCAAAACATGTCATGTCTGCAGGTCAGATGATTGGCTCTATACAATAGGTCTATCTGCATGTTATTAAGCCAGCGGTTCTGGACACAGTATTTTGCATATCTCCCCCCTTACTCTGGGGAACCTGGGAGTAAGAAATTTCTTAGATTTTGTGGGCAGCACTATTCATATAGCATGAGACTGCAAGATGCCATCTGTTATAAGAAGGTGTTTCTCCAAGAAAAACACAATAATGCCCTTTATCTATTTAAATAGCAGATGTATTGTGGATTTATATAGCACCAACATCTTCTTTAGATGCATTAATACATATGTGGAAAACATGCATGTTACGTACAAGGGTAGTGCAAGTAGTACAAAGGGCAAATAAGTGCAGGTCCAGCAGCATTTAGTATGTAAGTTAAGTTACAGCATTACCATAGTG
The DNA here is from genome assembly GCA_019447015.1 of Hymenochirus boettgeri. NCBI lineage: Eukaryota > Metazoa > Chordata > Amphibia > Anura > Pipidae > Hymenochirus > Hymenochirus boettgeri. The sequence continues at coordinate 267,888,653 of CM033470.1, read as the reverse complement.
CAATAGGGTGGAGGGCCCTGCCCAAGAGAGCTTACAGTCTAGAGGAAATGTGATAAATCATAAGGTGAAGCATATCAGTAGGCTGTTACAAGATTGTAGGGGGATTTTAACTAGTAGGTCTTCAATGGGTCAGTAAGAGAGGTAGAGGTGCCAGAGTCCAGATTGTATCCTTGTGAGTTCCAGAGCAGAGGGGCAGCATAAGCAAAGTGCTGAATACGGGGAAGAGGTGATTAGAGTGGATGAGAGGAGAAGATAATTTGCAGAGCAAAGGTAACGCCTTGAGTGGTATCTGTTCAACAGATCAGAGATATTTGGAGGGTCTGTATTGGATAAGGTAAGCAGCCTAAATTGGATCATTTGTGTAATGGGAACCCAGTGGACAGATAAAAAGGGGCAGTGTGTGAGAAGAAGGAAGAAAAGTGAACAAGCCTGGCAACAGAGTTTAGGATGAACTGAAGGGGCACCACTCTGCCTGTTAAACCACACAGGAGATTGTTACAATAGTCCAACCGGGAGATGATAAGGGTGTGAACTAGAATTTTGGTAGCCTCCTCTGAAAGAATGTGAGATATGTTTAAAGAAAAATTCTGAGTCAAAGGTTACTACCAGGCATCACACATAAGGTAGGGGGAGAAGGGCTGCAGTGCGCATACCAAACTTCTCCCGGAGGCGAGACAGGAGGCAGAGTCCTATATGGACTCTGCTATCCTCCTGGTGGGCAGTTTTTGGGACTTTGGGGGGGGACTACAGGAGAACCATATGGAGCTGGGATGTGAGGTAAGGATTTTATTACACTACATGGTGGGGCAATTAGTGGGGGGGAGATTATAGTTTTGGGGGTGGACAAGCCCTTTAACCTCCCAGTCTTCAATCAATTCATTAAAGAAATAGTTCACTATTGAACTATTCGTTTAATGAATTGCTGAATTCGTGTCTGACAGAGGATCTGCCTGAAGGGATAAAGGTGATCTGCTAATGGAGGCCTATGTTTTAGTGATGAATCAACAGTCTCTGTGAATTATTGCTGTCAGCTTGCTTAATTAAATTCTGTTGGGGATCCGTTATTCCTTGAAGTGTGTAAGTGAAGTTGAAGCAACAGTTGGCTGCTTTACGCTTTAAAAACTTCTTTTTCCAAGGTTATCTACTTTTCAGCTTCAGTATCAAAATACACCTATGGTTGTCCATCTTTATTATTTCATTGCTGTAAACCTTCTTTTCTCCCATTGTACAGTAGATGTAATAGAACGAACTGTTTATGCATGACCAAGATTTACTATACATGAAAAAGAGCCAAAGGTTCAATCCAAAAAAATAATGACCAGAAGATATTATTACCTTGACTGTGAATATGTGTGAACGGGCTCTGTGTGATTTATACTGCATTGGCATAGTTCAGTTGTTCAAGCAGTTCTAGGAATCTAAGTACTGCTATGATCTAATGTGGTTTGGAGTTTCATAACAAACGGCAAGCTACAGATTACATGAACTCTGTGATATTTCACTGCTGGAAATGGTTTTGTTTAGAGTTTTCATAATAAGGCCAAAAGCCTTTGTATTAAGGGAGACTTATGGGCCAAATGTAAAGTTTTTTTTTTTGTTGTTGTTTTTTTTTTAAAAAACAGTTTCCTATAATCTATTAGTATTTATTCACACTAGACACGTTTCTGAAAAAAACTGTCTTTTATTTCCTCATAGACAATTATTTTAACTTTCACAATAACGCATTTCCATTCATTTTAAATACACACGCTGCTTGAATTTATATCCATTAACGCATGTACGTAGCTAATGCAACGTGTACAAAAGGCTTGTAAAACACATTTCGTTTGTGTACCTTTTACTGCTTTGTGGTTTGTAGTGTGAACGTAGCCTTACTTGACTGTTTCTACGCCAGTCAAACATTTTAATTCTGATCAGTTCTTATTTCATTCCTTTACAACCCCTTAACCAGTAGGTTTGAGCAAGCAGTGGGGCTCCAATTATTTTTATCATCCAACATTCCATTCCTGTAAACATGGAATTCTGTGTACTCCCATGTGTGAATAGACATCATGTTAGGCTTAATGCAACATGGCAAACTCAAGCCCAAACTGGGAACTGCACTGTAAAAATAAAAAAATACAAAAAAAGGCTAGGCCCAACTTGTTTGATTCACATCACATTTTGCGATTTGCATTGCCAATGCAATGCAACTGCGCTGGCGCCACTATGCGTGCTTTTCTGTGCTCTGAACTTTTATTGGAAAGCATGTGTGCATTCGTGGGGATTGAATGCATGATAATAATACAGAAATGTAAAGCAACACAGCACGTGGCAAAAAAACGCACTGAGATACAATGCATTACCATGCATTTTAGTGGGGCCTTGACCTTAGAACAGTCCATTCTCCTTTTAATGTACCTAGAATTGTCATCTTCATCTATAAGTGGGATGCATCGAGGTTAATTAAGAGTTAAACGTTTTTTGTTTTTTTTAAATATAGCAGATCGATAAAATACTATGTTCACATAATGTAATTATTATTGGTTACATTTTCAGGCCAGTTGTGAATGTTAAATATTAGAAATATAAAATGTATGTGCTTAATATAAATTGATAGAATATCATTGTTCAAACTAGATTCATACCAAAATGCAGATTAAGAATCTGGATACTCGTATGCATACATAGGAGATTCAAATGGGGGAGGAGTTGAGAGGAAAGCCTCGTAACCTCATTTCACCCTGCTCTAGGAATGCATTTGCACATCCCCTGAGCCCCAAGGAGATGTGTGCATCGCCCACAGACTAAGGGAATGTTGTTTGGAAGCAAGATGTTTGCAGAGGGAGCATTGGCCAGATGGAATCATGTTTGTTGCCAGTGTTCCATGAGAAGAGAGCTAATAAAGGAGACCTGTGCTTCTAGGAAATCAAAAACATAGTATTCCTCATTCCCAGGCTGTTGTGTTATGCCAAATATGTCACCTTGAAATGATATACTGGAATTTTGAGTAATATTTTTAGAATGAATCACATCTTCAAGTGATGCATACAGGGTCAGTTAGGACAGAAGGACATTTTGGAATCCACTTGCTAGAAGATCTCTTTGAGTGTATAGGTCACTGATTATTGCACATTTTAATAACTCCTGTGTGGTATTTTGCATATCTGCATGGGATTTTGCACTATCTAAGGTTACTTAACGTGTAGATAGGTATAGTTTAAAATCTATGTGGGAACTTAATCATGGTAATTCAGTTATTTCTAAATTATCAATTTAGGGACCCATACTTCATGGGATATCCCATGACCCACAGTCTAGCACATGCCAATAGGATGTGTTAATGTCACATCCCCCACAGTCTCAAAGACAGCTAGATTGTAAGCTCTACGGGGCAGGGACCTCCTTACCTATTTATATATTTATCTACTGAACGATCTATGTATTTATCCCCCTTGTATGACTTTATTGTATTTTGTTATTGTACAGCGCTGCCTCCCCTCCTGGTGCTTTATAAATAAACTATACATACATACATATTGATAGTGTACTTAGATAGTAAGCTCTTCAGGACAGGGCATGATGTAAAGGGATAAATTATCTGTAAAGTGCTAGATTAGAAAATATGATACATACAAAGATTTACATTTGCATTGGTTCTGAAAAGGGCTTATGTGCTGAAGAGCTTACTTCACCGAACAGTCGAGTTTCACTTGAAACAGAATCTGCCCAGCTCAGTTATTTCCTGTCTGTGTCAGTGCATGGCTGGGAGGAGGTGGGGGTTGGGAGAAATAGGAAAGGGAAGAGGAAAGTTAATCCTTTCAGAACTAAACAGCAAGTCAGTGCAACAGAGCGCAGTCTAGGACTGCAAGAACAACTTCTGTTCAAGGGGTTAATGTAGCCCAGAGCTTCTCTTATCTGTTTTTCTGAGTAGTGAAACAACAGAGCCTGGATTTTGGAGAGGAAAACAGGGGGGAAGCTGTTATCTGCTGCTATTCTTAATTTATGGGTAACTTGCCTTCTAGTAGAAAGAAACTTAAAGGAATAGTTTGGTATTAAAAACTATTCTGTTTTTGCATTAATTGAAGAAAGTGCGTTAGGGCTAGGCCACACTAGCACGATTTCCGTGTGTTTCTGCTCGCAACAGTGGAATCGCGGCAACGTACCGTAAATGCTCAATTTCGGGTGCATTGCGATTGCGCATCTGTTTGCTATACGCTATTCCATGTGATTAGCATTTTTATTCTCAGTTGCATGCAATTCCCTATCTCAAAAGGAGAAGTGGCAAACACAGAAATCGCACACACAATTGGGTGAGATTGCGTGAGTGCTTCTGGTGCGATACAGTGTGGCTGTGCCATTAACGTTCTTTATTAATCACTTAATCTAACAGGAGCCAGGAACAAAAGGAGGAAATTTACCCAAAAACATGATTCACCGATGTCTCCTCTGACAGGTCCTGACCTCCAGTTCTTCAGTTAATGCAAAAACGGATTGGTTCATTTTTTGAGTTAACCTATCCTTTAAAATAAATGGTTGCAAATGTGTAAAAAAGGCACAGACGATCAATAGGAAGTGCACACTGGAAGTAACAGACGAACTGCATCGGATCTCTGCTACCACTTCTTTATTAGATCACACGGATACCATTTATAAAGTAACAGGTTGCCTGACGAGTTTCGAGCTTTGAAATGCGCTTAGTCATAGCCTACAGATAAATCTGATGCAGTTCGTCTGTTACTTCCAGTGTGCACTTCCTATTGATCGGCTTTTTCTACGTTTGCAAGTTTTGGGACTCTGCGAAGGGCTCGGGGCGTTAGCACCTGGGCCACCCATATGGCTGTGTGATTATATCATTTTTTTCACATGGCAGTAGTAGCAACAAGTTGTGCAATTATGTACATGAATGGGAAACTGATGTATAAAGATTTCTAAGCCTCATCGAGTGAGCATTAAGCGACGGGGCTGGGGTATCATTACACCTGGACCTTTTAACTCCTAAAGTTGTGTTTTTAAGCACTTGCGATGTTGATTCACAGCTTAATTAAGTTCTGAGGCATTCGGTGTTAGAAAGGACACGACTCTTATATATTGTATACATGTAAATGACAAGGACATCCATTGTAACTTGCCATATTCTTATTATATTTATTATTTAGCCCTCAACATGTTGCTTAGATTGTAAGATTGTTTTTTGGGACAGGACTTGTTGATGCGCAATATGTTCAATGTTATCAAAGAAAATGAATATGTACATATATCCCATTTAAAATTGGCTAAAACCTTTTACTAGTTCTGATGTTTAACAACCTGATGTGGTGATATTTTATGACTGCTAGCTTACGTTATAGTGTATTGTCTAGTGTAGCCCCCAAATTATAAGAAGAAGGACATATCTCCAAATGTGAAAACTAAACTCCTAATGCCTGATTACTCCCAGTGGTATAATACAGCAAAAAGTCCTGTGTGCACCTTGGTGCTGTAATCCATTTATGGCACGACACCTAGTGCAGCACATAACATTTTGCTTTCCTAAGTATTGCCCTAATAGGCTAATGCCCATTATGGCAGTATTTAGTTAAGTTACTGAAGGGGGTTGAGTAGACAAATGCTACCTATAAAGAAGGATTGGTAGCCCTTTTAACACACTTGCTAGGGAACTTTTATTCCTGTGTCCAAGTTTGTCCTCTTACCTTGTATTTCCTTAAAGGAACGCTAAACTAAAAAAAAAATGACTTGTCTATTTCTGTATTTTTAGTGCTCCCTGTCACTAGCTCTCCTCGTGTCCTGTTAAGCTCACTCCTAGTTAGTATGCATGTCCCCTCTCTGTGTATCCACCCCCTCCCAAAACTGAGGCACAGCTAGAGTGTGGAGCATGAGCAGTGGAAATGATCTGTGCCCCCTTACAGCCAATAGGATTCACCCAGTGATTTTGTGTTCTAGTAAAGTAAAACTGCTTTGCTTATGGGAAGGTAAGCAGCACTGGGAGCTGTAATCACTGCTTAAATGAAGTAAGATTTTCTTTTAGCTGTAGTGGTTTGAAGGTGTGTGAAGGTATGTGTAATTGATTTCTTTAGGTACAGTGCTACATTGGGACTCAAGTAACACAGACAGCAGCTAACTGCAGGGTTGGGTTTTATCTGCACAGAAAGAGCACAGAACAACAGATAATATACTATATTCCTTTTCCTGATATTATTGCTGAATCAATTAGCCATGCAGTGACAGAGAAATAGGCTTTACTTTAATAGAATGAATAGTTTCTACATGTAGTGTGCCAGGGGGATGGGCTGGGTGATTGATTGTTCTTTACTGACTAGCTGTGCCCTGCCAGAGCTAAAAAAGGGATAGGAATGTCAGAGAGGGGAAAAAAGAAGCAGATCAAAGATTGTAATTGGTAATCCTAATTACTGTGTGAATGCCGTATATATTTGAGTATAAACCAACACAAGTATAAACCGAGGTAACTATTTGTGCCTGAAAATGCTTGTAAAAGTAATTGACTCAAGTATAAACTGAGGGTAGAGGCTTTAGTTGCCCTTAAATGGACAGAATTCCCATACAGTAGTCCCATACAGTAATAGCCATAATGGATTTGGCTATTACTGTATGGGAATTCTGCTGTCAATTTAAAGGGCAACTAAAGCCTCATTCCTTGGCACTCCAGATGCCTGGAAACTACAACTTCCAGCATGCTTTAGTGGCTGGGAGTTGTAGTTTCCAAACATCTGCAGTGGCAATGTAATCCAGCAATTCAGTCACTCACTCTGCATTTCCGGCCGCCGCTCGCTTGCTGTCTGTAATGATCTGCTGGCTGACATCACTACTTAAAGCCGGGCATTGACGTCAGCTGGCAGACCAGTACAGGCAGCGAGTGAGTGGCGGCTAGATTTGCAGAGTGAGTGACTGACCCGAGTATACTGTAAACCAAGGTCGGGTTTTCAGGCTGATTTTACAGCCTGAAAACCTTGGTTTATACTCCAGTATATATGGTAGTTAAAAAAATTATTTGGCACAGTTTACATGTCCTTTTAAGGATAGAGGAATATCCATGTTTCAGAGTTCGATAGATGTGCCCCTGTATTTTTTAAAATTCAGCATTTTAAAATAAACCTGAACTTTGTTTATAGTATCAGATAAGTAGCTGCAGTTATAAACAGCTGGGACTTTTCTAAAACACTAAATTTGCATGTAATTATAATGTTACTGGTAGCTGTAATTTAACCTAGACAATGATGTTTGATTTACTGGATAAATAAATGTAATACTCTTAAAGGGCATGTCCACCCCCAAAACTATCATTTCAACCACTACTGGCCCCATTCTGTAGTGCATAAAAATTCTTACCTTACATCCCTGCTCCAAATGGCTGACCTGCAATGTTTCCCCAAAGTCCAAAAAACTGTCCACCAGGAGCCTAGCAGAGTCCATGTAGGACTCTGCCTCCTGTCTCCCCTCCAGGAGAATTTTGCCATGCACACTGCAGCCCTCCCCCCTTCCTCTCCCACCTGTTTGGTCTCCCTCCCCCTAGTGTAAAACCCATTTGTCATATTGTAGGGCTTCCTCCCCCAGCCCCAAGTGCATTATTATCTCCAGAAATCCCCCGTTCTTTATTTACCTTCCCTCTTTCCTCTGCCGTTCTGCACTACCAGCAGCCGCGTCTGTGATTGGCTGCCTCTCAGCCAATCACAGACGCGGCTGCCGGTCCGGCCCCCTGCTTGCAGTTTCATGCAAGCGGAGGATAGAGGGAAGGTAAGTAAAGATTGGGGGAGTTTCTGGAGATAATAATAACGCGGTTGGGGCTGAGGGAGGAAGCCCTACAATATATCAAAAAAAATTTAAAAGGGTGGACATGCCCTTTAACTGCATGAAAAAAGAAACCAACTTAAAGGGCATGTCCACCCCTTTTTACAAATATTTTCTGTAGTGTATGGCTCCCTCCCACAGCCCCAACCGCTCTATTATTATGTAAAAAATCTCTGTACTTACCCCACCTCTTTCCCGCGGCGTTCAGTCCCGGCACTCATGCAAACAGGGGGCCGGACCGGCAGCCGTGTCCGTGATTGGCTGCCTCGCAGCTGCCGACAGTGTAGAACGCCAGGGGAATGATGTAAGTAAGTACAGAATAATAGAGCGGTTGGGGATGGGGGAGGGAGCCCTACACCACAGAAAAGGGGTTTGGAGAAGGGGAAGGGTGGGGGGACTTCAGTGCGCATGCTAAACTTCTCCCAAGGAGAGACGGGAAGACACATTATGGGGCACGGGCAGGCTCCTGTCTTTACTTTTTGGAACTTAACAGGGACATTACAGGAGAACCATTTGGAGCAGGGTTAAAGTAAGGATTTTTCTACACTACACAGTGGGGCCAGTAGTGGGTTTAAATATAGTTTTGGGGTGGACATGCCCTTTAAAGGGTAATTCAGTGTGCATACCAGTCTTAAACAAAATGCTGTGATATTTCTGACTGCTACACATCACTATCGGTCTGTTTGTACCTGGTGACTTTATGGATCATTAGGTCTGAAGAAATAAATAAATATCTAAATTTAAAACCACTCAACCCACCAGAAAACCCGTGCAGAGATCCCTTATTTGTTTAATTAATATGTGACTTAGCTCCTAATAAGCTAGGAAATTGACAAAACTTTTTTTTAGATGTTTTCGGAACAATAGAGTACAGACCTTCCATGAGCTCAGGCCACTTTAATACTCCCTGTTTGAGGGTCATTATAAATTCCAGAAACATTTTAAGTGATTATATATATATATATATATATATATATATCTATATATATATATATATATATAATATATATATATATATATAGATATAGATATATATATATACACTCCTTCTTATTCATCTAAACTGGCATCATTTATTTCTACCCATTTCAACCAGCATGTTCTCACCATTCATTGTTATCATTTAACAACCATGCACAGTAGACCTTAAATGTGCTACCTGCAGCATTTGTTTTGTCACAAATATTTCTGTCTAATTGTGTTTCCTGGAAATGTCCTCTCAGATCCCGTTTTTCCTTTTTCCAAAACCTGAACTGTCAGTATTATTGCAGGGTTGATAACAGGATTTTCTCTATTCTTCCTGACACAACAATCCTAATCCTGCGATATTGAAATAATTAAATTTCATACAATCTTCAGATCGTGTATGGAAAATCTTAAAATGTTCATTTTGTTTTTCCACCTTTCAGACAAGTTGAAAAAATGTTAATTGCCCAAAACTGATCTTACAATATTGTGATTGTACGATTGGGATTGTTGCGTCCAGTTTAAAGCTAGGTATACACATCAGATAAATTCCATTTGGACATGTTCCAAAGAGTATATCTATGATCCCCATACAGGCAAAGTAGCCTGTTCTATTCTAAAGGAAAAGGAGAAAAACACTAGAATTGTTTTCCTTGACACCATTTACAGTTTTGGAATCCCATATACAAAAGGGACATCTTGGAAATGTTAAGAGAAGGACATATAAATAATAAGGGGAATGGAGGGGCTTGACTTTGCAGGCAGATTAGACAAGTTGGGTCTGTTAACATTGAAAAAGCAACATTTGCGCAGAGATGTGATCACTTAATACAAATATATTAATGGGCTATATACCGTATATACTCGAGTATAAACCGAGTTTTTCAGGCTGAAAAATCAGCCTGAAAACTCGGACTCGGTTTATACTCGAGTCAACGCCTTACCTGAGCATTCCGGCAGCCGCACGATCTTTCTCTGTACTGGCGCGCCAAGCCCGGCGCCGGGCAGTGACGTCAGCCGGCGCGCCAGTACGCAAAATAAATGTTGATGGAAAATTCTATGGAAAGAACATCTACACAAACATGACAACAAACAATTTGCATAGCATTTATCGTGGGGGGGGGGGGGGGGGGGGGGGGGGGGGGGGGGGGGGGGGGGGGGGGGGGGGGGGGGGAGAAAATGGTGTTACAATAAAATGACATACAATATAGGTACAAACAGTTATATAAAATAAAAAGGATAAAAAGATTCACAGACCCCAACTACTCACTAGAAATCCTGTGTCTCTGGGCGAGAAAGAAACATATGATCCATACACATTAAAAGTTAATGACGTTAAAATAATTTTTAAGCCCCTTGTTGTACCATCCCCTCTTTATCTATGCATGAGGTGGGAGTATCCAGGAAGGTCAAGATTACGACTAGTCAAAAGCATTCATTCCCCCTTAGTTAAGCAGATTCCATATAAATTCAGATATGTACATTGTAATGGGATATAGAACACATATTCCTCTCCTGTAGTTATTATCGACCACATACTACAATCGACTCAATACTACAATACCAAACACAACCCGTGTATGATACTCCCCAAGATACTAATAACTTCCCCTGACAATGGGGTATCTTAATGGGCCTACCTTCCCATTCACAAATATAATATTGGTTCATGTACCACATATTCCAATATAATAATATGTTGTTATTATTATTATTATTGTAGATTTATATAGCACCAACATCTTCTGCAGAGTTTTACAATGACATGAACGCCGTCCTGACTACCCTCTGCAACTCCGGCTACGACCGTAACTCGGCGGAAAAAACTTTCAGAAACATGTCAACCGTAATCCGCTACCGACCGGAGAAGTCCGGAAAACCGAATAAACGCCACTTAAACGGAACGAACCGCGGCGCGCCGGAACGTGAAAACGGAGCAACGGTCCAGAACCCGTGAATAAAACGGACTGTGAACCTAATACTACTGGTAATCGGACGCGAGCCGGACGTGAAATCTAAAAAACGGCGTAAACGCGGTTCGCGAAACGCAAAATTCGCAAAAACTATGTCGACCTAACGAACGCGGTCTCTCGAGATCCGACGACGGACCCCGCTTTAAAAAACGGAAACTACTGGTTAAGCCCTAACGGTTGTCGGCCGTTACTAATAAAAGTCTGAACTCTAACGACCTCTTTCTTCGCTTAACTCTTCGACGCAAACAAAACGAAAATCCGGCCGGTTCAAAAAGAGACGTGACAAAGGAACCTGACCCCTGGACACGACGACGGTGACGACGAAACGTGGAAAGAGTCCCGGGAAAGTCCCGCGGGCGTAAAAGGGGGACGGAACGGTCCGAAACGGGCGCGGCGCAGGACGGAAGCGAGCCGACGGTGTGAGAACGGGGCGCGGGAAAAAGACTAAACGGGGGAGGCGGGACTGGCGGAGCGCTCGGAATACTGAAACCGGGGCGCGGGCCGCGCAGACTGAAAACGGAGGAAAGAACTGAAGCGCCGCGACGGGACGGACGGCGCGCCGACGACGAATGGAAACCGGCGCGAAACGAAGACGGAAGGGCGGAAAAGTCCGGCGCCGGGTCCTGCGACGACCGGACGCGACGACCAGCGAGCGACCGCGAAAAAAAACGAGTCCTGAACGTGTCCGGACGAAGTCCGCGAAATCTCGAACCGTCACGGCGAGTACCGTCCGCGGCGACGAAGGTGAAACGAACGAAAATAAAAACGCCGGAACCGGCGGAAATTAAAAGTCCGCGGCGAAAAAAGCGAACGCGGGTGATGCGGAAAACGACGAAAACTAGCTTATACTTAAATACTCGCGACGAACGGCGCGACGACCGCGGTACCTGCTACCGGAGTAAAACGACGGGCGGGGAAAAACGGCGGACGCTAAAACCGGAAACGGCGACTCTGGCGCCGAAACAACCTAGGTGGCGCGCGACCGGACTAAAATAAAACGTGACGGCAACTTACCAATGGAAAATACTTCCTCCAATGATCGCGAACGTCAACTGGCTCGAAACGGGGCGATCCGAATACGACGGAGGTTACTACGAACGACAGCAGACAAAGAATCGAAAACGTAGCGAAAAACGCGGTACGTCCCGGTAAAACAGGACGGTTCCGACCGCTGGTCCGAACAAGACGACGGGGAAACATTCAGCTGAAAGAGTTTGGGGCTTAAGAACTGTCCGGAACGGGGACGGCTACCGAACTAAAATCGTAGTACGGGAAAAGAAAGAAAACGGACCTGCTTAAGTCCGACTATGGAAAGAAGTCCGTACTTAAACGACTGCGCTCAAGTACGACCCGAGTACGACCGCGACCTAACTCTGAAACGAAAACGACGACGGGCTAAGACGCGTCCGGAACTTGCTACTGCGACTAAAACTACTGCGCGCGTGAATGCGACTTCCGCGGGGATGGCACGTCTGTTAACCGATCGTGGTCCTGGGAGTCCGGCCCTTGCGACGCGAGACGGGGGTCGTGACGCGCTAAGCGAACGCTCGGACTGAAAACGGCGGCGAGTTCTGTTCCTTCTACCTCGGCAACTGACTCTCGAACGTCTGCTGAACTAAGACAACGATCTTGTTCCTAGGTAACGAGCCGTCGAATACTCGCACGAAATTGAAACTAAACTTACTCAAACGTCCCGGGACGCGCGCGACGAAAACCTTTACCTAACTTCTCTATTTTACCTCGGGATACCTCGGAATGAAACTATCCTTGTGGAGAACGACACTAAACATAAAACGTGTATAAGTCCGTCTATCTAACCGGCTGTCGGACTGCGGCCGAACTGACGTGGCGCGAACAGACCTACTACTTACTTACGGAATATACTAAACGAGTCGCGGAAACTTGCGGGCTACGTGCCGGACGGGTCCTGCGCCTCCGATACGAGTGCGTGCAAAGTCCCGCTGAAACTAAAACCGATGGCCTGATGACTATCTCAACTAATACTACCGCGAGCCAACACTAGTCGCGGAAATTCCGTGCTGACTAGCGTGCGAAACGGGCTGGGGACGCCGCGTGAACGCAAAACTATGTCCGAAAAAATGCTACTGAGTCCGGGGTCGGCGACGAATCCGGCGACTTCCAAAACTCCGAGGTAAACGAATCCGGAGCGAACCGGGAGGAACGAAAACAACGTACCCTAGTGGGTCCTCTGCGGAAAAGACGGGGAGACGCGAACCGAAACTGAAGGGCGCGGGCGATTCCGGCGCGACGAAAAACGTACGTAGGCTCTCTAGGCGCGAGCGTAGCGACGTAAGTATCTGAAGTGAAAGCGCGATCGCGGAAAAAAGGTTGCGGCTACTGCGACAAAGAGCCGTCGCGACGCCGTGAAACGAACCTGCGCCCCCCGCGCCTGGAACGAAAACGGACTGGGCCGAAATCTGAAATATCGGGCGGAAAAACGAAAACCACGACAACGGCGAAAACGCGCGGACGCGGTCGGTCGACGCAACTTCGAAAACGGACTCGACCTCGCTACCTAGAAACGACGGGGAACTAAAAGGGACACAGTGACGAGTACTGAATCTCCTATCCGACCGAAAAACGGGAAACTGCGCTAACTAAAAATGAAACGACTCCGGAATGTAGAATAAACGAACTAACTTGAAAGACGCGCCGGGTGTGACGACTCTGCGAGAGAATCGGCGGTAACTTTCGACGAACTGCGGAGTCCTTCCGCGAACTGTTGGCTGTGCCGTCGATCGAAACTCCGAACCGAACAGGCGACCGTCGACGGACGTTGTAACTCCGGACGCGAACTGTTTATGCATGACCAAGATTTACTATACATGAAAAAGAGCCAAAGGTTCAATCCAAAAAAATAATGACCAGAAGATATATTTACCTTGACTGTGAATATGTGTGACGGGCTCTGTGTGATTTATACTGCATTGGCATAGTTCAGTTGTTCAAGCAGTTCTAGGAATCTAAGTACTGCTATGATCTAATGTGGTTTGGAGTTTCATAACAAACGCAAGCTACAGATTACATGAACTCTGTGATATTTCACTGCTGGAAATGGTTTTGTTTAGAGTTTTCATATAAGGCCAAAAGCCTTTGTATTAAGGGAGACTTATGGGCCAAATGTAAAGTTTTTTTTTTTGTTGTTGTTTTTTTTTAAAAAACAGTTTCCTATAATCTATTAGTATTTATTCACACTAGACACGTTTCTGAAAAAAACTGTTTTTATTTCCTCATAGACAATTATTTTAACTTTCACAATAACGCATTTCCATTCATTTTAAATACACACGCTGCTTGAATTTATATCCATTAACGCATGTACGTAGCTAATGCAACGTGTACAAAAGGCTTGTAAAACACATTTCGTTTGTGTACCTTTTACTGCTTTGTGGTTTGTAGTGTGAACGTAGCCTTACTTGACTGTTTCTACGCCAGTCAAACATTTTAATTCTGATCAGTTCTTATTTCATTCCTTTACAACCCCTTAACCAGTAGGTTTGAGCAAGCAGTGGGGCTCCAATTATTTTTATCATCCAACATTCCATTCCTGTAAACATGGAATTCTGTGTACTCCCATGTGTGAATAGACATCATGTTAGGCTTAATGCAACATGGCAAACTCAAGCCCAAACTGGGAACTGCACTGTAAAAATAAAAAAATACAAAAAAAGGCTAGGCCCAACTTGTTTGATTCACATCACATTTTGCGATTTGCATTGCCAATGCAATGCAACTGCGCTGGCGCCACTATGCGTGCTTTTCTGTGCTCTGAACTTTTATTGGAAAGCATGTGTGCATTCGTGGGGATTGAAGCATGACTATAATACAGAAATGTAAAGCAACACAGCACGTGGCAAAAAAACGCACTGAGATACAATGCATTACCATGCATTTTAGTGGGGCCTTGACCTTAGAACAGTCCATTCTCCTTTTAATGTACCTAGAATTGTCATCTTCATCTATAAGTGGGATGCATCGAGGTTAATTAAGAGTTAAACGTTTTTTGTTTTTTTTAAATATAGCAGATCGAAAAATACTATGTTCACATAATGTATATTATTGGTTACATTTTCAGGCCAGTTGTGAATGTTAAATATTAGAAATATAAAATGTATGTGCTTAATATAAATTGATAGAATATCATTGTTCAAACTAGTTCATTCATACCAAAATGCAGATTAAGAATCTGGATACTCGTATGCATACATAGGAGATTCAATGGGGAGGAGTTGAGAGGAAAGCCTCGTAACCTCATTTCACCCTGCTCTAGGAATGCATTTGCACATCCCCTGAGCCCCAGGAGATGTGTGCATCGCCCACAGACTAAGGGAATGTTGTTTGGAAGCAAGATGTTTGCAGAGGGAGCATTGGCCAGATGGAATCATGTTTGTTGCCAGTGTTCCATGAGAAGAGAGCTAATAAAGGAGACCTGTGCTTCTGGAAATCAAAAACATAGTATTCCTCATTCCCAGGCTGTTGTGTTATGCCAAATATGTCACCTTGAAATGATATACTGGAATTTTGAGTAATATTTTTAGAATGAATCACATCTTCAAGTGATGCATACAGGGTCAGTTAGGACAGAAGGACATTTGGAATCCACTTGCTAGAAGATCTCTTTGAGTGTATAGGTCACTGATTATTGCACATTTTAATAACTCCTGTGTGGTATTTTGCATATTGCATGGGATTTTGCACTATCTAAGGTTACTTAACGTGTAGATAGGTATAGTTTAAAATCTATGTGGGAACTTAATCATGGTAATTCAGTTATTTCTAAATTATCAATTTAGGGACCCATACTTCATGGGATATCCCATGACCACAGTCTAGCACATGCCAATAGGATGTGTTAATGCACTACCCCCACAGTCTCCAAAGACAGCTAGATTGTAAGCTCTACGGGGCAGGACCTCCTTACCTATTTATAATTTATCTACTGAACGAGATGTAGTTACGGATGAAGATTATTGAGACAGCGCGACGCGGTTCTAAGAACAAAAAGATAGTTATTAGTATAGGTTTTTTCATGTTGTTAACTATGCATGGTGCTAATAAATATAATACATTACATGATGTGTATTAGATAGTAACTCTTCAGACAGCATGATTAGGAAAATATCTGTAAGTGCAGGAATGAACAACAGATTATTTGCATGGTCTGAAGGCTAGTGCTGAAGAGCTTACTTCACGAACAGTCGAGTTTCACTTGAAAGAATCTGCCAGCTCAGTTATTCCGTCTGGTCAGTGCATGGCTGGGAGAGGTGGGGGTTGGGAGAATAGGAAAGGGAAGAGAAAGTTAATCCTTCAGAACTAAACAGAAGTCAGTGCAACAGAGCGCAGTCAGGACTGCAAGAACAACTTCTGTTCAAGGGGTTAATGTAGCCCAGAGCTTCTCTTATCTGTTTTTCTGAGTAGTGAAACAACAGAGCTGGATTTTGGAGAGGAAAACAGGGGGGAAGCTGTTATCTGCTGCTATTCTTAATTTATGGGTAACTTGCCTTCTAGTAGAAAGAAACTTAAAGGAATAGTTGGGAAAAAAAAACTATTCTGTTTTTGCATTAATTGAAGAAAGTGCGTTAGGGCTAGGCCACACTAGCACGATTTCCGTGTGTTTCTGCTGCAACAGTGGAATCGCGGCAACGTACCGTAAATGCTCAATTTCGGGTGCATTGCGATTGCGCATCTGTTTGCTATACGCTATTCCATGTGATTAGTTTTTTATTCTCATTGCATGCAATTCCCTATCTCAAAAGGAGAAGTGGCAAACACAGAAATCGCACACACAATTGGGTGAGATTGCGTGAGTGCTTCTGGTGCGATACAGTGTGGCTGTGCCATTAACGTTCTTTATAATCATTAATCTAACAGGAGCCAGGAACAAAAGGAGGAAATTTACCCGAAAACATGATTCACCGATGTCTCCTCTGACAGGTCCTGACCTCCAGTTCTTCAGTTAATGCAAAAAGGATTGGTTCATTTTTGAGTTAACCTATCCTTTAAATAAATGGTTGCAAATGTGTAAAAAGGCACAGACGATCATAGGAAGTGCACACTGGAAGTAACAGACGAACTGCATCGGATCTCTGCTACCACTTCTTTATTAGATCACACGGATACCATTTATAAAGTAACAGGTTGCCTGACGAGTTTCGAGCTTTGAAATGCGCTTAGTCATAGCCTACAGATAATCTGATGCAGTTCGTCTGTTACTTCCAGTGTGCACTTCCTATTGATCGGCTTTTTCTACGTTTGCAAGTTTTGGGACTCTGCGAAGGGCTCGGGGCGTTAGCACCTGGGCCACCCATATGGCTGTGTGATTATATCATTTTTTTCACATGGCAGTAGTAGCAACAAGTTGTGCAATTATGTACATGAATGGGAAACTGATGTATAAAGATTTCTAAGCCTCATCGAGTGAGCATTAAGCGACGGGGCTGGGGTATCATTACACCTGGACCTTTTAACTCCTAAAGTTGTGTTTTTAAGCACTTGCGATGTTGATTCACAGATTAAGTTCTGAGGCATTCGGTGTTAGAAAGGACACGACTCTATATATTGTATACATGTAAATGACAAGGACATCCATTGTAACTGCCATATTCTTATTATATTATTATTTAGCCCTCAACATGTTGCTTAGATTGTAAGATTGTTTTTTGGGACAGGACTTGTGATGCGCAATAGTTCAATGTTATCAAAGAAAATGATATGTACATATATCCCATTTAAAATTGGCTAAAACCTACTAGTTCTGAGTTTAACAACCTGATGTGGTGATATTTTATGACTGCTAGCTTACGTATAGTGTATTGTCTAGTGTAGCCCCAAATTATAGAAGAAGGACATATCTCCAAATGTGAAAACTAAACTCCTAATGCCTGATTACTCCCAGTGGTATAATACAGCAAAAAGTCCTGTGTGCACTTGGTGCTGTAATCCATTTATGGCACGACACCTAGTGCAGCACATAACATTTTGCTTTCCTAAGTATTGCCCTAATAGGCTAATGCCCATTATGGCAGTATTTAGTTAAGTTACTGAAGGGGGTTGAGTAGACAAATGCTACCTATAAAGAAGGATTGGTAGCCCTTTTAACACACTTGCTAGGGAACTTTATTCCTGTGTCCAAGTTTGTCCTCTTACCTTGTATTTCCTTAAAGGAACGCTAAACTAAAAAAAAAATGACTTGTCATTTCTGTATTTTTAGTGCTCCCTGTCACTAGCTCTCCCGTGTCCTGTTAAGCTCACTCCTAGTTAGTATGCATGTCCCCTCTCTGTGTATCACCCCCTCCCAAAACTGAGGCACAGCTAGAGTGTGGAGCATGAGCAGTGGAAATGATCTGTGCCCCCTTACAGCCAATAGGATTCACCCAGTGATTTTGTGTTCTAGTAAAGTAAAACTGCTTTGCTTATGGGAAGGTAAGCAGCACTGGGAGCTGTAATCACTGCTTAAATGAAGTAAGATTTTCTTTTAGCTGTAGTGGTTTGAAGGTGTGTGAAGGTATGTGTAATTGATTTCTTTAGGTACAGTGCTACATTGGGACTCAAGTAACACAGACAGCAGCTAACTGCAGGGTTGGGTTTTATCTGCACAGAAAGAGCACAGAACAACAGATAATATACTATATTCCTTTTCCTGATATTAGTGCTGAATCAATTAGCCATGCAGTGACAGAGAAATAGGCTTTACTTTAATAGAATGAATAGTTTCTACATGTAGTGTGCCAGGGGGATGGGCTGGGTGATTGATTGTTCTTATGACTAGCTGTGCCCTGCCAGAGCTAAAAAAGGGATAGGAATGTCAGAGAGGGAAAAAAGAAGCAGATCAAAGATTGTAATTGGTAATCCTAATTACTGTGTGAATGCCGTATATATTTGAGTATAAACCAACACAAGTATAAACCGAGGTAACTATTTGTGCCTGAAAATGCTTGTAAAAGTAATTGACTCAAGTATAAACTGAGGGTAGAGGCTTTAGTTGCCCTTAAATGGACAGAATTCCCATACAGTAGTCCCATACAGTAATAGCCATAATGGATTTGGCTATTACTGTATGGGAATTCTGCTGTCAATTTAAAGGGCAACTAAAGCCTCATTCCTTGGCACTCAGATGCCTGGAACTACAACTTCCAGCATGCTTTAGTGGCTGGGAGTTGTAGTTTCCAAACATCTGCAGTGGCAATGTAATCCAGCAATTCAGTCACTCACTCTGCATTTCCGGCCGCCGCTCGCTTGCTGTCTGTAATGATCTGCTGGCTGACATCACTACTAAAGCCGGGCATTGACGTCAGCTGGCAGACCAGTACAGGCAGCGAGTGAGTGGCGGCTAGATTTGCAGAGTGAGTGACTGACCCGAGTATACTGTAAACCAAGGTCGGGTTTTCAGCTGATTTTACAGCCTGAAAACCTGGTTTATACTCCAGTATATATGGTAGTTAAAAAAATTATTTGGCACAGTTACATGTCCTTTTAAGGATAGAGGAATATCCATGTTTCAGAGTTCGATAGATGTGCCCGTATTTTTTAAAATTCAGCATTTTAAAATAAACCTGAACTTTGTTTATAGTATCGATAAGTAGCTGCAGTTATAAACAGCGGGACTTTTCAAAACACTAAATTTGCATGTAATTATAATGTTACTGGTAGCTGTAATTTAACCTAGACAATGATGTTTGATTTACTGGATAAATAAATGTAATACTCTTAAGGGCATGTCCACCCCCAAAACTATCATTTCAACCACTACTGGCCCCATTCTGTAGTGCATAAAAATTCTTACCTTACATCCCTGCTCCAAATGGCTGACCTGCAATGTTTCCCCAAAGTCCAAAAAACTGTCCACCAGGAGCCTAGCAGAGTCCATGTAGGACTCTGCCTCCTGTCTCCCCTCCAGGAGAATTTGCCATGCACACTGCAGCCCTCCCCCTTCCTTCCCACCTGTTTGGTCTCCCTCCCCTAGTGTAAAACCCATTTGTCATATTGTAGGGCTTCCTCCCCCAGCCCCAAGTGCATTATTATCTCCAGAAATCCCCCGTTCTTATTTACCTTCCCTCTTTCTCTTGCCGTTCTGCACTACCAGCAGCCGCGTCTGTGATTGGCTGCCTCTCAGGCCAATCACAGACGCGGCTGCCGGTCCGGCCCCTGCTTGCAGTTTCATGCAAGCGAGGATAGAGGGAAGGTAAGTAAAGATGGGGAGTTTCTGGAGATAATAATAACGCGGTTGGGGCTGAGGGAGGAAGCCCTACATATATCAAAAAAATTTAAAAGGGTGGACATGCCCTTTAACTGCATGAAAAAAGAAACCAACTTAAAGGGCATGTCCACCCCTTTTTACAATATTTTCTGTAGTGTATGGCTCCCTCCCACAGCCCCAACCGCTCTATATTATGTAAAAATCTCTGTACTTACCCCACCTCTTTCCGCGGCGTTCAGTCCCGGCACTCATGCAAACAGGGGGCCGGACCGGCAGCCGTGTCCGTGATTGGCTGCCTCGCAGCTGCCGACAGTGTAGAACGCCAGGGAATGATGTAAGTAAGTACAGAATAATAGAGCGGTTGGGGATGGGGGAGGGAGCCCTACACCACAGAAAAGGGGTTTGGAGATAGGGGGAAGGGGGGGGGACTTCAGTGCGCATGCTAAACTTCTCCCGAAGGAGAGACGGGGAAGACACATTATGGGGCACGGGCAGGCTCCTGGTCTTTACTTTTTGGAACTTAACAGGGACATTACAGGAGAACCATTTGGAGCAGGGTTTAAGGTAAGGATTTTTCTACACTACACAGTGGGGCCAGTAGTGGGTTAAAATATAGTTTTGGGGGTGGACATGCCCTTTAAAGGGTAATTCAGTGTGCATACCAGTCTTAAACAAAATGCTGTGATATTTCTGACTGCTACACATCACTATCGGTCTGTTTGTACCTGGTGACTTTATGGATCATTAGGTCTGAAGAAATAGAATAAATATCTAAATTTAAAACCACTCAACCCACCAGAAAACCCGTGCAGAGATCCACTTATTTGTTATTAATATGTGACTTAGCTCCTAATAAGCTAGGAAATTGCAAAACTTTTTTTAGATTGTTTTCGGAGACAATAGAGTACAGACCTTCCATGAGCTCAGGCCACTTTAATACTTCCTGTTTGAGGGTCATTATAAATTCCAGAAACATTTTAAGTGATTATATATATATATATATATATATATATATATATATATATATATATAATATATATATATATATAATATATATATATATATATATATACACTCCTTCTATTCATCTAAACTGGCATCATTTATTCTACCCATTTCAACCAGCATGTTCTCACCATTCATTGTTATCATTTAACAACCATGCACAGTAGACCTTAAATGTGCTACTGCAGCATTTGTTTTGTCACAATATTTCTGTCTAATTGTGTTTCCTGGAAATGTCCTCTCAGATCCCGTTTTTCCTTTTTCCAAAACCTGAACTGTCAGTATTATTGCAGGGTTGATAACAGGATTTTCTCTATTCTTCCTGACACAACAATCCTAATCCTGCGATATTGAAATAATTAAATTTCATACATCTTCAGATCGTGTATGGAAAATCTTAAAATGTTCATTTTGTTTTTCCACCTTTCAGACAAGTTGAAAAAATGTTAATTGCCCAAAACTGATCTTACAATATTGTGATTGTACGATTGGGATTGTTGCGTCCAGTTTAAAGCTAGGTATACACATCAGATAAATTCCATTTGGACATGTTCCAAAGAGTATATCTATGATCCCATACAGGCAAAGTAGCCTGTTTCTATCTAAAGGAAAGGAGAAAACACTAGAATTGTTTTCCTTGACACCATTTACAGTTTTGGAATCCCATATACAAAAGGGACATCTTGGAAATGTTAAGAGAAGGACATATAAATAATAAGGGGAATGGAGGGGCTTGACTTTGCAGGCAGATTAGACAAGTGGGTCTGTTAACATTGAAAAAGCAACATTTGCGCAGAGATGTGATCACTTAATACAAATATATTAATGGGCTATATACCGTATATACTCGAGTATAAACCGAGTTTTTCAGGCTGAAAAATCAGCCTGAAAACTCGGACTCGGTTTATACTCGAGTCAACGCCTTACCTGAGCATTCCGGCAGCCGCACGATCTTTCTCTGTACTGGCGCGCCAAGCCCGGCGCCGGGCAGTGACGTCAGCCGGCGCGCCAGTACAGGAATGAGCGCGCGGCTGCCGGAATGCAGCAACCTTCAATGCTTACCGGTACCTTCAAGAGCAACCTTCAATGCTTACCTTCGATGCTGGCACACAGTCCCTGGCACAGAGGAAGCCCTGGATGGAGGAGAGCCCACAGTTCCTGGATGGAGAAGAGCCCACTGAGGTACAAACTGAAATCTATACTAATCTCTATATCATTCTATTATCTATCTATCTATCGTATCTATCTAAATCTCTGCCATTCTATCTATCTATCTATCTATCTAATCTCTGCCATTCTATCTAGCTATCTATCTATCTCAT
Source organism: Hymenochirus boettgeri (assembly GCA_019447015.1). Taxonomy (NCBI): domain Eukaryota; kingdom Metazoa; phylum Chordata; class Amphibia; order Anura; family Pipidae; genus Hymenochirus; species Hymenochirus boettgeri. The sequence continues at coordinate 267,866,385 of CM033470.1, read as the reverse complement.
CTTGCTATTCTATTCTATCTATCTATCATCCTCTACCATTCTATCTATATCTATCTATCTTGAATGCCACCCTCACTTGGCATTCAGATGTTGGGAAACTACAACTCCCAGCTAATAAGCATGGCTGGGTTGTAGTTTCCAAACATTGAATGCCAAGTTTCTACCTCGGTTTATACTCGAGTCAACAACTTTTATTATGATTTTTAGCTGAAATTGGTACCTCGGTTTATACTCGGGTCGGTTATACTCGAGTATATACGGTAATAAACCTCTGCGCTGTCTCTGCTGCTTTGTTCACTAATAGGTTATATCAGGGGACTTATGAAAATTTTATTTTAACAATTCTTAGTTTATATTAGGCAAACCTAGTTATTATACATATTCTCTTACATTTTGAAAAATGTATACCCCTTGCTATTTCCTGCTGTTGACATTATTGAGCTGATATTTCAGGTTCTGTAACGTTCCTTCTTCTTCCCAGAATGCACACTACCTTGGAATGTTCCTAAAAGTAATTTCTACTGATTGGCTGTTGGATGGGTCAAACATGCTCAGATCTCTACTGAGGAACTGAATCAACCCAGGTGCTGGATCAAGGGCAACACCATAGCGCTCTCTATTAGGGGTCCTGCAAACAGGAAGTCTGTATTTAGAAACATTTATTTATACACAGACAAAATGCTGAATGGGCAGGTTAAGGTCACTAGGATGTAAAAATACTGCTCTTTTTTTCTTCTTAGAAGTATATGTATTTGCACTGAACTTCCCCTTCACGATTAGATAAAAAGCAGTTTCATCTTCAGGTTAGGAAAGGTCTCTTTACATTGAGAACAGTGGAACTGTTTTCCAGCAGATGTAAAGGCAAGTTCATTGATTAGCTTTAAAAATGGGCTGGATAAGTTTCCAAAACTAAAAAATATTAAGAATTACTGGTATTAATTTGTATAGTTCTGGTTGATCCAGAGATTCCTTTGGGTCAACTTTAAAGCTGCGTACACAGATAAAAGATCTTTAAAGGATGACAAACCAAATCTGCAAGATTCTGTCTGTAATTTTGTAAAGATCCCTGTACACACAGTCCCAAGTATTCTCCCTGTGTAAAGTATAGGGAGTTACTTTAAGTTCAAGGAGACGACCGTGCCCGGGGAAATTTTTGGGGATTTCTGAGATGCTGATGCTAAACGTTCGTTGGCCTTTTGAGTGCTTGGAAATGTGCTACACTAACGATAAAGTGATGATACTATTGGATCCGTCGGTATCGTCCCTTTATCATTATTGTCTGTACCCACCTGGTAGAGTTAATGAGTAGGCTATAAAGGTCAGACTTAGATGTACATATGTCTTTTTTTTTTTTTTTAAACTATTGTTACCAGTTATGAAGATTGTGCAGACTGCAACATTTTTGTCCTTCTTAAGTGAGGTTTGTTGCTTATTGGTAGGTTCAAATCGCTTAATTTTAAGGTGTGTAAAAGGATAAAAGTATATAAAGATATACTTTGCTCATACTGAATACTGAGCATGCTTGCCCTCAGAGTTGAATCTGATAAAGGGGACGTTGGTTAAAGGCTCATACACACAGGTAGACGCAGGGGCCCACCCACGACGCACGATGTGTATGAGCACCCGTTTGGGGTGTCAGTCATGGCCTCTATGGGCACTGAGTCGGACGAAATAGGCATTCAATCAGGCCTTGTTGATGATCCCCCAGGCAAATTGGTCAACGAGTCCTGTCCGAACATTCGTTAAGAGTGGGAGAGGGGCTTTTTAGCCTAGGCAAAACAAGAACTGAATTGAAGACAGGCAACAACACACACAGCTCAGAGTAAGTGCTACTTACATGTACTTGTTTATAGATTAAGATGAGGCAGTCTTTTTTCAGTTTACATACTATCGGGATTAAAACATAATTGAATAAAGGCAATAATTGAATAAAGCATTCTCTAATACCTCCTTAGTTGATAATTTATAAACAAAAACCAACCTCCTCTAAACATTTTGTTCATATAAAACTGGAACTATACAATAGTCCTTTATATAAGCAAGTAAATAACTGCACAATTTAAATATGCATGGTGGTATCTCAAGGAAATCTGTTTTATTCTTCATTAATATTTGTGATAAACATTAAAATGTATTTATAAACATCCATAGTAGGATAATGGAGTTCCTGAAAATATATTACTTATAATAGGCTACATACTATAATGTGGTTCTAGCTGTGGGGTGAAGAGTGGCAGGTTAATTGTCAAGCAGCAGACACCTTTTGTCTCGCTATTCCTAAGACCAATATTTAACTGCAAACATAGATTTGCGATGTTTGCATATTTTTGCAGTCTTGTTCAAAGATTCAGTGCTTTGCTTCTCTTTTCCAGAATCCTCCTTTTTTGCTTCCTGTGAGGCTGTGACATATGTATAAATTGTAAACATGAGAAAAGGTAGTTGATGTGATATTCTGACATGATGGGAACATGATCAGCAATGGCAGCAGATAAATGGGTGAACAATTCACATTTTTTCTTAGTAATCCGTAAAGAGATTAATATAACTTTAAGGAATACATTGCATAAATCACATCCCTTAATCATAATATTAAAGCATTTCTGTTTATCTCATGGTAAATTAATGTAGATCTTTTCTCCAGGTATGGAAAGATTGTGTCCACGAAGGCCATATTGGATAAAACAACAAACAAATGTAAAGGTAAGTCAATTACCTTTCCCCCACCATTCCCTCCCCTTCCAATGTTGTGTTTTTGTTTTGTTTTTTATTAAATATACCCCTACCACATGCTCCCTCAGTTTAATCTCACTTAAAGTGCAACTGTGGTCTCCAAACATGTTAGGGTTAAATTAAAGCCTGCCATATTTCCTATAAAATAAGCTGGCAATCACATCCCTGGCTGCAGCCTGTGAGAAATTTATGTTGGGGTTAATGTTAAAGGAGAACTGTGGTCTCCAAGCCAGTTTCCTACCTTTAAAACGAGCCATCAACCACCTCTCTACGTGCTCCACAGCCCAAGATATCAAGAAATGACTGACCAGAAAGTTAATGGGTGGGAGGCTGAAATGTGACATTCCTAAGGCTTCTCCTGCACAGTGCCGCCGGCGAGCACAGCCTCAGACTCCCTCAGTGTGTGAGGGAGACAGGAAGTCCCTCCTCCTCTCTGCTGTGTGAAGGACCTGCAGCTGCAGAGAAGGTAACATAGTAACATAGTAACATAGTAATTAAGGTTGAATAAAGACATTCGTCCATCAAGTTTTTTTTTTTTTTTTTAACCCTACCTAACAGTTGATCCAGAGGAAGGCAAAACCCCAGCTAAAAAAGGGGGGAAAAATTCCTTCCTGACTCCAAACGGCAATCGGAAAGTATCCCTGGATCAACCAGATCTATATGCATTAATACCAGTAATTCTCAATATTTTTTAGTTTTAGAAACTTATCCAGGCCTTTTTTAAAGTTATTCAATGAACTTGCCATTACCACCTCTGCTGGAAGACAGTTCCACAGTTCATTTCACCGTTCTCACTGTAAAAACCTCTCCTAACCTGAAGATGAACTTCTTTTCTTCTCCAACCTTAAAGGATGTCCACCAGTCCTCTGATATGACCTATTAGTGAAAATGCACCAGAGAGTTCACTGTATGGGCCATTAATATATTTGTATAAGGTTATCATGTCCCCACGCAACCGCCGCTTCTCTCAATGTAAACAGCCCTAACTTGTCTAATCTGCCTGCATATTCAAGCCCCTCCATTCCCCTTATTAATTTAGTTGCCCTTCTCTGAACTGCCTCATTTCCAAGATGTCCCTTTGTGTATATGGGATTCCAAAACTGCACCGCATATTCCAAATGTGGCCTTACCAGTGCCTTGTAAAGAGGAGAATATATTTTTTCTCTCTTGATCTATTCCCTCTTTATACAAGACAATATCTTGCTAGCTCTAGCTGTTGCTACCTGGCATTTTTTGCTACAGCTAAGTCTGTTATCTACCAGAACCCCCAAATCTTTTTCCATTTCAGATGCCCTAACACGAGTTATTTATTGTAGGTGGCACAGGATGGATTAAATCCCAAATGCAATCACCTTACTTTATCAACATTGAATCTCCATCTGCCATTCTGCTGCCCATTTTGATAATCTATCTAGGTCTGCTTGCAGCACTTGCACATCATTGGAAGTTTCCAAAGCTCTGCATAATTTAGTGTCATCAGCAAACACAGAGACCTTGCTCTCAATGCCCCCTTCTAAGTCATTTATAAACAGATTAAACAGAAGCGGCCCCAGTACAGAACCCTGAGGAACTCCGCTTAGAACTTTAGCCCACATATGTAGCTCCATTAACCACCACCTCTGTTTGGCGTCCAATAACCAGTTTCTCTATCCATGAACAAATGTTTTCTTCAAGGCCAACAGTCCTCAGTTTATACATTAGTCGCCTATGTGGCACAGTATCAAAGGCTTTTGCAAAATCCAATATACCACATCCACAGCTGTGCCTGAATCTAACTTCTTACTCACTCTTCATAAAAACCAATTAAATTTGTCTGCATGATCTATTTCTCATAAATCCATGCTGACTACTACTAATAAGATGATCTCTGGAGACAAAGTCAAGGATATGATCCCTTAACAAAGTTTCCATCACCTTCCCTACCACTGATGTTAGGCTTACAGGTCTATAGTTACCAGGCTGTGAACGACTACCTTTTTTGAATATTGGTATTACATTGGCTTTTTTTCCAATCCAGCGGCACATCCCCACGCAAAGCGAATCTCTGAAAATATGAGACACAGTGGTCTTGCTAGAACTAAACTAAGCTCTTTTAAAATCCTAGGATGCAATCCATCTGGTCCTGGCGCTTTATTGATATTAACTTTGTCTAATTGATTCCGTACCATATCCTCTGTTATCCAATGAGAAACTCTTCATTTCCTCCCTTGCACATTGTTACAATCCCTACTGTAAGGATTCTCAACAGTAAAAACCGATGTAAAAAAACGTTTAGCAGATTAGCCTTTTCGGCATCCTCTACAACCACCCTCAGCTCCATTATTTAATGGTCCCACATTCTCAGTCCTCATTTTTTTACCATTTATATACTAAAACATCTTGGGGTTGGACTTGCTTTGTTCGGCAATCCGTATTTCATTTTCTATTTTAGCTAGTTTAATTGCTTTCTTGCACTCTTATTTACAACTTTTGAAGTCCCTGTAAGCCTGTTCTGTGCCTTCTGCTTTCAAATTTTAAAAGCCCTTTTCTTTTTTTCCATTTCCCTTTTTACCTGACATTAACCATGCAGGAGTGGACCTAATTTTTTTACACTTGTTTTCTAAAGGTACCGATTTGGAAATTTTATAGTTTAATATCCCTTTAAAAGTGGTCCCTCTGCTCAGTATCTTTACCTAGAAACAGTTCCCCCCAGTCTATAGAGCAGAGACGATTCCTTAAAAGCATAAAATTAGCTTTCCTAAAGTTAAAAGTTTTTGTTAAGCCAGTGCCACTTTAGTTTTCTGCAACCTATATTAAATGACACTATATCAGGTCACTATTCCCTAAGCTTCCCATTACCTTCATCTCCAAAATGAGCTCTGGGTTATTAGATATCACCAGATCCAACAACGCATTCTTTCTAGTAGGAACTTCTACCATGCTGTGAAAGAAATGCTCATATAGGAATTTTAAACTTTATACCTTTTGAGTGCTGGCAGTTCCATTACTCCAATCTATTTCAGGGTAGTTAAAATCCCCCATAACCAGAACAGTGCCCCATACCAGCAGCCTTCGCCAACTGCATATGGAGATTCATTTCCACCTCTTCCCCGGAAGGTAAGGGAATCTACAGCCCTTCTCTCTCAATGTGTGAAAACTGCCTTTTCAGGCAGAGCACCCACAAGTGTGCGGGGCTTAGGCATCCATGAGTAGGCGGGGCCACGACATCCGTGAGTGGGTGGGGCCACATGGGGCTGTAAGGGAATGGGCCAAGGGGGGCAAGTGACCATGGTGTCCATGAGTGGGAGGGATTAGGGGTGCTGCAAAGGGGAGGAGACACAGGGCAGATTGACTGACATTTTCAGAACAAAACAGGAAGTGCAGGGGACCTGATGATGCTGCTGCAATATCACACACAAAATGTTAAATATCTTCAAACTATGCAAAATAAACATGAAAATAATAGCAAAGATTCTCAGGAGAGCATTCCTATCAATTTACCTAAAGTAATTTTTTTAAATTTCCTGCTTCCAGTTGGTTGAGCTGTGCCCCAGGGGAGAAGCATGCTCAGTTAAGACCTAATGCTGGGGAAAACAGGAAGTACCTGAGGAAAAAATTAAAAGTTGAAAAGGGGAGCCTATTAATACTGTCAGATTCTGGCCACATTACTACAAGATGGTCACATGTCAGGAAACAGGAATTGTTTAAGCAGGAAATAATTTTACTGAACCTTTCTAGCAATAACTTCTCACAAATCTTATCTAAAGATGTGATTTAGGTTGTATTTTGAAGGTATGATGGAAGGCTTTTTATATAATCCCTACTGGTTTGTAAGAATTAGTGACCACAGTTACCTTTTAACCTTTTTAATTTTTTTTTTTTTTTTTTTTTTTTTACTTTTACCTCACTCACCATTTGCTTTAGAACTTTTTTCACCCTCATAGCATTTTTGTTTTTCGTCTTAAATGAGAACTTTAAAAGGTATATATATAACTGGAGAAAAAAATGTATATTTGTTCCCGACTATCACCATTTTTTTGTTGGTCTGTAGATATCCAATCTAAAACATCTTACATTTCAGTTGTCATTATGATATAAACTCTTCTGATGTTTTTAGTTTTCTGAATTGGAAAGAGGCACAGTTGGTATGTGAATGGCATGGTGGGAAATTCCTTCTCCCATTGCAATTACTGAGCATGCATTGCCACCTTTACCCTCAAAGATAGTCAGGTCTGATAAATGAGCAATCGCACTATATTTGTACGAAAATATAGCATCAACGATTGTCAATGACCAACGACCGTCGACTATTGTCTGCTTTTTCCGACAGTCAGCCTGGTGGATTTGTTCTGCCGTTCATCGTATATTTGTACATGGTCGGCAGATTCTTGTTAACATTCTACGGAAAATATATAAAAGGCGCATGCTCTGCTTTCGTAATTGGGCGAAAAGACGAACGTTACTTTACATACGAACGTCTATATCTAACGACTATCGTGGTGACTATTGTTGCTGTGTGTACAGATGTCGTTTCAATTATGAGGATTAACAATAATGTTGTTAAACGTTCATCGGCTGCATTGTACGAAAATTATCCAACGTGTGTACATTCTTAAGCATAAGTACTGGATTGAAGCTATATGGCAACATATATACCTCGGGCTTAGTGCTGCTTTTATTTATAGATTAAGGTGATGCAAAGTTACTTTTTATGTATACATCTCCTTTAAAGTAGGACTGTAGTCTACAAACAAGTAAAAAAAAACTTAAATTTTAACTTTAAAGGGTATCTCCACCCACAAATTTAAAATTTTCTGTAGTGTTGGGGGACCCCACAAAATCCTATACACTTGGGATTTAAGTTTTAAAAGTGCACAGAAACTTTCCCAACCTCATTCACTTGGCCTCTGCCTCTATTGATACTTATGGGAACTAAGTAACAATAGGGGTCGGACCAGCAGAGTGTCAGCCAATAATAGATGTTACATAGTAATTAACATAGTAATTAAGGTTGAATAAAGACATACGTCCATCAAGTCCAACCTATTCACTTTTTCTTTTTTTTTTTAACCCTACCTAACAGTTGATCCAGAGGAAGGCAAAAAACCCCAGCTAAAAAGGGGGAAAAATTTCCTTCCTGACTCCAAACGGCAATCGGAAAGTATCCCTGGATCAACCAGATCTATATGCATTAATACCAGTAATTCTCAATATTTTTTAGTTTTAGAAACTTATTCAGGCCTTTTTTAAAGTTAGAGAGAGAGCCATGGGAACGAGGTCCAATAAGTCTATTTCTGGGCTCTAGCATTAAGGGTGGAAGGGGGGGTCCCCTACACTACAGCAAAAGTTTTTTTTTTTTTTAAATGAAATGCATCACCGATGGATCCGGATGGAGGGAGGGGGGAGCACTCCACAGCGCATGCTAGAATCATCCAGGAGGACATGGAAGGGGCAGATACCATGTTACACACAGGAAGGATCCTACTCTTTTCTGGAATTTCACCAGCCACTGCAGAACAACCTTAAGTAGCAGAGGAGAAAGCAAAGGATATTTCAGCACTAGGCAGTGGGGCCAGCAGTTGGGCACATTTTAGTTTGGACATGCCCTTTAAAAACAGAACTGACTCACATCTCCAGGTGAAACCTGTGAGAAATTATACAACTATAAAGGATTATCAATATAACTTTCTGAGCACTTCCTGCTTTCAGCAATTTGTAGTCATGTGACCAGTAAACTGCTTTGCATGTTTTGATAGCCACACATCCTCAGTTGTCACATTTTTTTTACAGCCATTTATAAGTCTGCAAACTTTGTACATTACTTTCTCTACATGTGTAAACCTGAGGCAGAATATCTATTACTTTTTTGTGTGTCTGAATAAAGATCCCTTTGGGTTAGGGTGCTTTTGTCATCAATTATTAGTTGTCCAAGCATGGACTTTCCTGTCTTTCAGAGGAACCAATGAAGCAGAATTACCTTGGCAAAATGAAACAAGGTGCACTCCTTCAGTTTTATTTCCTGAAGAAAAAAGGACCCCAAATGTTGTGCGATTGTCAACAATTTGTTGTCCACTTAAGAGTGTGCCTTTTCCTTATTACTTCCAGTCTTTCCTATCATTAAGTTTTTAGAAAGTTGGTTCAGGCCCTGGGTGAAGAACAGAAACTGAGGTGCTGGTGATGTGTCTTAAGCTGCAGGAAGTGTTAAAGATGTTTAGCAATATAACTTCCCACAGGCTGCATTTAGAGATGTGATAAAAGTACTTATTTTACAACTGCAGGATTATATTAAATCCCCAATTTTTTCGAAGGCCAAACCAATTTTGCCAAATTTAAATAGTTACCTCTGCCTCCCAGTATCCCCAGGAGGCTGCATATGTTCATTTACTTAGTTACTTACTTGGCTGTGACCCCGCCCACTAACAGGTGTCAGCCCCACCCACTCATGGTTGTTGTAGCCCCGCCCATTCCTGGCCATCGTAGCTCCGCCCACTCGCGAGTGCCGTGGCCCCCTCCCCACTCAGACCCAACCCCCCATACAGAAAACTACGTGAGAACTCTGCCTGAAAAGACTGTTTTTATACAGTGGGAAGGTAGGGCTGTAGTTTCATTTACCTTCTCTGTGGGAATCTTCAGACAGTAGGGAGCGGGAGGGACTTCCTGTCTCCTTCACACACTAAAGTCTGAGGCTGTGTTCTGCCGCTGGCAATGTGGAGGAGAATCCTTTGGGATCTCACATGTCAGCCTCCCACCCATTAACTTTCTCGTCAGTAATTTCTTTATATCTTGGGCCGTGGAGCATTTAGAGAGGTGGTTGATGGCTCATTTTAAAGGTAGGAAACTGGCCTTTCAAATTGTTTGGAGACCACCGATCCCCTTTAAGAAGTGACAGTGATGTAGTAAGAAAAAAAGTAAAAAAATTGATCCTTTTTTTTGCTTTATGCTATGATCAGACAGGTGTATTAAACTTCTTATCCCAAATCAGTACCAGTATCTGTACATTTTGAGTGATTCTTGCCATTAAAATCTTCCACTAACCGCTGACTCATTCTGAAGGTTTTAATGCATTAGAAATCTCTGTTAATGCCACTCCCCCACTTACAGACATATAATAATTATAATATATATATAATATAATAATAATTCCTGCTTGGATTTTTTATAGCCACTGTTCTCTCCAAGCTCTTAACTCCTGCTTGCACACACAGTGTTGCACTATAGTGCAAATGAGTGAAAAATAGTGTGTATACAAACACAACATATTGTCTTGTATAAAGAGAAGTATGGATTCAAGGGAGAAAAATGTTATTCTCCCTCTTTACAAAGCCTTGCTAAGGCCTCATATGGAATATGCAGTGGAATTTTCAAATCAAATCCTGTATACAAAAAGGACATCTTGGAAATGGAAAGGGTTCAGGGAAGGTAAACTAAATAATAATGGGAATTGGGAAGCTTGAATATGAAGACAGATTGGATAAGTTACAATTATGAACACTAGAGAAAAGGCACATGCGTGGGGATATTACTACTATGTATAAAAACATTATCGGGCCATACATTAAACTATCTGGGGCATTGTTCACCAAAAGAACATGTCAGAGGACACGTAGACATCCCTTAAGATTTGAAGAAAATAAGTTTAGTCTTCAAGTTCCGGAAGGTGAGAACAGTAAAACTATGGAGCTGTCTTCCACTGGACGTTGTGATGGCAGGTTCGTTGGATAGTGTCAATAGAAGGCTGAATGAGTTTCTGAAAACAAGGAATGTTGCATGTTACTGGTATTGATACATAAAATAGAGTTGATCCAGGAATATTTCCGATGTCACTTGTCAGGAAGGATTTTTTTCCCCCTTCATAATTCTGGTGGAGTTTTTTTGTCTTCCTCTGGATCAACAGTTAGGCAAGAAATGTGGGTATCACTGAGTGGGAAGAACTGGATGGACATATGTCTTTATTTAACCTCAAATACTATTCTAACATTTCTTATTAAATCTGCAAATGAGGTACACATCTGTACTCGGCCAATAAAAATTAATAATTACTGTAACATTTATTTTGATGTGTATTGTGGTAAATATTTAAATATACAATCTATGGGCCCTATTTATAAATGCACGGTATCACTAAATAGCGATACCACGTCTGAATTTGTAGATTGTGCAATTACGGTTGAGACATTTACGTAATTGTATGATTGCCGATGCAATACTTAAGTATTGCATGGTATTGTACTGCTGCACATCTACACCAACCAGCGGTATCAGAATTCTCCAGTACCGCGCGTTATTAAATATGCCCCAACGAAGCACTTTGTCTTTATAATGGTGGAGTGGCTACAGGAAATCTACACAAGCACAGGGAGAACTTAAAAAACATCTTGCAGATGTGGCCAAGGGAGGAATTAAACCAGGACTTAAGTGCTGCAAGGCTTTAGCTAATAAAGAACAGAGACTTCTGGGTAATTTCCATAATTCCATTGCAGCTTTCAGGAAAACCATTCCTTTAAAAAGGTTTTTACAGTATTCCACAAGTTGAATGCAAAACCAGAGCACCAACCACAGACTTTAGCTAACTAAGCCATTATGAATATAAAAAAAAAACAAATACTTTATTTTACAATTTATGACTGAATGTTGTGGCATTCAGTATCCTTAATCCAAGGAATGTTGCATGTTACTGGTATTGATACATAAAATAGAGTTGATCCAGGAATATTTCCGATGTCACTTGTCAGGAAGGATTTTTTTCCCCCTTCATAATTCTGGTGGAGTTTTTTTGTCTTCCTCTGGATCAACAGTTAGGCAAGAAATGTGGGTATCACTGAGTGGGAAGAACTGGATGGACATATGTCTTTATTTAACCTCAAATACTATTCTAACATTTCTTATTAAATCTGCAAATGAGGTACACATCTGTACTCGGCCAATAAAAATTAATAATTACTGTAACATTTATTTTGATGTGTATTGTGGTAAATATTTAAATATACAATCTATGGGCCCTATTTATAAATGCACGGTATCACTAAATAGCGATACCACGTCTGAATTTGTAGATTGTGCAATTACGGTTGAGACATTTACGTAATTGTATGATTGCCGATGCAATACTTAAGTATTGCATGGTATTGTACTGCTGCACATCTACACCAACCAGCGGTATCAGAATTCTCCAGTACCGCGCGTTATTAAATATGCCCCAACGAAGCACTTTGTCTTTATAATGGTGGAGTGGCTACAGGAAATCTACACAAGCACAGGGAGAACTTAAAAAACATCTTGCAGATGTGGCCAAGGGAGGAATTAAACCAGGACTTAAGTGCTGCAAGGCTTTAGCTAATAAAGAACAGAGACTTCTGGGTAATTTCCATAATTCCATTGCAGCTTTCAGGAAAACCATTCCTTTAAAAAGGTTTTTACAGTATTCCACAAGTTGAATGCAAAACCAGAGCACCAACCACAGACTTTAGCTAACTAAGCCATTATGAATATAAAAAAAAAACAAATACTTTATTTTACAATTTATGACTGAATGTTGTGGCATTCAGTATCCTTAATCCAGAGGTATGTTATCAGGGTTTATTATAAATGTTTAAAATCACTGTTTAATTTAAGAGTTTGCTTCACCATATCCAAGTGGAGCTGCTATTATCAGGTCATGAGGGAAGCACTCAAAAAAGTCAAATTCCCGAGATTCCAGGCATATCTATTCAGAGAGGAGTGGGTAAGGTAAGGGAAATAGCAGTGAGGTGAAAGGTCACATGATACTCACATGATTTAGAAATTCCATTAAAGCTGTATTTTATACTGATCAGATCTAATGATAGCAGAACATTTCATGTCTGCAAGTTAAGGACATGTTCACACTGTTTCTGCACAGTTTTCAGACCGCATGTAATGTTGAAATGCGAGGACATTTTTATACACAAAGAAAAATGTTAGCATTCCCACTAATGGTTCACTCAGAGCGTTCACCATTTTTGGTGCGGATTGCATGCGTTGTGATTAAGATCTATTTGGTCAAAATACATTTCTGTTGCGTAGCAGTGGGACCTTAGCCTAAGGCTGTGTTGCATGTGAAAATGCTAGGGGTTCTGGACACAGACATTATCCAAAAGAATAAGTGGTACATTTGCATGTCCCTACCCACATTTCTAGGAGTTATTTCTTTTGTCTTTTTTTTTTTTTTTTCGCCAATGCCATTTTATAGCCTATGAATGTTAAAGTACCTGTTTTTAGACAGCTCTGCAACATTATTTAGAAAAGAGAAAAAAAGTTTTACTAAAAGGAATTTTAAAAGGAAGGTTAATAGTAATCATTTTCTTTTCCAGGCTATGGGTTTGTGGATTTTGACAGTCCCGGAGCGGCCCAGAAGGCAGTAACGGCTTTGAAAGCAAGTGGTGTGCAAGCCCAGATGGCAAAGGTGACTAGCAATCTCTCCACATACACACTTAGACATGTAGGTAAATATAGATGCATGGAATTTTAGAACCATATAACATTAAATGATTAATGCTTTTATCTGTAATGCTATAAAGATTTGGATATGAAAACTGTTATATATTATTCCTATATTAGTGTTAAAGGATAAAACATAGTTTCTGACTTCTGATTAAAACAATGTATCACTTGCTTTTTTGTGTGATTCCTACAAAAATAAAAAGTCCTTCAGTAATTTGCTCATTCTTCTTTACATAGAGCAGATAAAGCCCCACCTTTTGCCACGCCCACTCATGGGTCTGCGAGACCCAAACAAATTGCAAGGGACACGGGTTTGGCATCACTGACATAGGGGGACCATGGAGTAGCTTACTTGAGCGCTTCAGTATGCCCCAGAGCAAAACACACTAAGCTTGTCTGGACCAGGGGATGAGGGAAGATGGGGTTAAGGCAGCATCTGGATGACTAGTTGCAGTAAAATATTTTACCAACTTCATACAGGTTTAGCTCTGTGCAAGAATCACTTAGAAAGGCAAATCATATATTATTTAATTTTGCCATTTCTGGCCTACAAGTCATTAAAAAATGTTTTATTTTATATGCTCAAATTCCAATTACAGCATTGGATACTTCAGTGTATCAGAAGATTGTTATTTATTTTATCACTCGTGTGTAAGATACAGTAGATCTAGAACTTGCCAATCTTGTCTCAAATGCTTTTTAATGAGGTGCTCTTTTCTATTAATGGCCCCAGAGCAGCTCTTTGCTTAGAATACATCAGCGAGGCCTAGACAATGTATCTGCATTCACTAGTGCACTCAAACACATTGAATTTAGACTGAAAGTATCCAGCATAGTCCCAAAGGCTGATATATCTTTTCACAGGAGAGATATAGCCATTTAGCCTAGATTATTGTACCCTTAGTACCCCGGGGTAAATTTGCTTCTGTTTTAAATATGATTAAGAATGCCTCCATCACTTGTAATAGTTTGTAGTCTTGGTAAGTCCATGCTGTGAAAACAATGTTGGCCAGCTTTTTTTTTTTTTTTTTTGCTTCAAAAAAAAAAAAACTATGTAAAACCCTGTTACTGTAATAGAGATTTTCAGCAATCGTACAGAGATTTTTTTGGGAAGGGAAAATTATTCTGTCAAGTGACCAAAGTGACGGCTAAGCTTGCCAGGGTGTGGCTAACTTTACTAGAGCTTGGAAAAAGAACAATCAATATAAATAAATGTACGTAAGAAGCAATAACAGAACTTAGCTCAGCGTGGAACTTGATAATGCGTGGGTGACTGTGTATATTTATATTTTATTACTTCAGCTGTCTTTAGTTGTCCTGAGGGCACTCTGCCCAATGACATAGCCATTGCCAACCAGCAACAGAGATTTAATGCATCTGTGTACGTTCTGTACCCGCCAGTTCCTGTTAATGGCACGTTTTATTTAACCCTTTGTGTTATGGAGACCCTACTAACGCCATAAAATTCAACAGCTACAATCTCCTTGACATGTATTTGTCTTTTAAATCATGTTTATAAGGATCTTATCATAACATTTTTAATTAACCCATTTTTTGCTTTGATGCATGTATGCATTGTACAGTGAAGTTTCCTGTTATTTTTGATAATCTTGTTAACATAAAATGTCATCATATTAACTCATAGTTTTGCATTTTGTTAGTGTGCATTATCTTTATAAATTCATTATCTAATAGCAGTTTAACTTATTAGGTTATCTCATAGTCTGTAGTTAGATGGAGGATCTGTGAGATTGTGCTGTAATATGAAAATAACATTCTTAACCAATTCTTAATATATCTTAACCGTATTCTTTATGAAAAGAAGCAACTTAGCATGTTAAAAGCAGGTGAAATTGTTTATTCTGATTGAAGAAAGGTGTGTGCCACCTTCTTATTATGAAGGAAATGTTGTATGATTTATTCATAGCCAGATTATTGAGCTGCAATATTTTCTGTCAGTTTCTCAGTTAATATGGATTGAGGTACTAACATTTAAAGTGTGCAAAGCTTAAAACATTTTTTCAAAAAAGCATGAAAGTGAATAAAGGTCAAGTAGGAACTGCATTATATGCATCTTGTGTTCTCAAATTTGTGTTACTTTATTTCTTTAGCAACAAGAGCAGGATCCCACTAACTTGTACATCTCCAACTTGCCAGTCAGTATGGATGAGCAGGAGCTGGAGTCCTTGCTGAAACCATTTGGACAGGTTATATCCACTCGTATCCTTCGTGATGCAAACGGAACCAGCCGAGGGGTCGGCTTTGCAAGGTTAGAGTCCAGTAACAGATCAGCAGGCTATTGGGGGTCATAGGATTGTATTTGAACTATGAACATGTGGGGAAAAACTCAAAAGTAGTTTGGAGACTGCCAATTCAATTGACCAGACTGATTAACTTTATTAGATTACAGTTTACTAAGTTATAGTAAAACCGACACAAGATTCATGAACATTTAAGTGTTCCTAGATCATCCTATTATGGTATGTGTGAAATATTTACAAGCCAGCAGTCCTCTGAAAACTGATGGACTTTTGTGCAGCATTTAATTATCACAGAGTTTGGTCACTGACCAATATGTTCTTCACACAGTACGAAGCTACTGCAGGAACTGTAGTGAGGCCTCAGCCTTAGTGTTTTTTTGCTAATCCTATTCTAGTCCAGTTTAGGCAAGAGAGAATGTGACTGAGGAAAAGAGATGTGGCCAGATAGTGCACATACACTGTTTTCTTTTACAGTTATTTTAGGGGGTCACATTTACTTAAACTTAAATGGCATTTACTGCAATGGTCATTTACAGTTTATTAGTGTTCCTGGAGAATACATGCATGTATTATTATTATCTGGATTTAAAGAGCAACTTTGGGAGGTATATTTAAAGGAGAACTAAACCCAAAATACAAAGGCAGCTCCACAGACTCTATAACTGTCACTTTGTAAAACCATTTGTCTCTCACCTCTGAATTCAGCTTCTTACTGTAGAAATCATTTATAGAACATTTCTGAGTAATGGCAATCTATGATGTCACGGCTGGCTTCTAGTGTTGCCTCTTCCTGGTGGTCCAGGTACCAAAACTCCTTCTGCACATGTTAACTAGCTACCTTGTGTTTGTTTCCAACTCCCCTTATGCTAAGCTGCATGTAACAGTTGAACTCAGACTCCTCACCAGCCAGTGTCTCCCAGCCAATCATCCGAGATAGCAGTGAATATTATTAGCAGATTTTCCTGGTCAAACAGAGTGGGGGAAGGTGTTAACCCTTTTCATATGTATTTAGGAAGCAACTTGTTAACCCTTTATATTTGTGAGCATTTCTGCAAGACTGTGTCTTTGTATGTGTTTATTTCTACACTCATTTATGTTAGTGTGTGTATTGCTGAAATGTACATTTAGGGCACAGCCACACTGCAACGCACCTGAATCGCACACGATTTACATGCTTTTGCACTTGTGATTTGTCCATTTTCATTATGAAAACGCATGCGATTGCACAAAAAACGCATGCGTTACCAAATTGCTGATGTATGCGTAAATTGCAACACACCTGAAATTGCAAGATTTTGGTGCGTTGCTATGATTTTAATACAATTGGAAAATAGAAATCGCCTTAAAACGCGCTTGTGTGGCCTAGCGCCAAGCCGCATTGATTTCAGTTTAGCCATACAGCATGTATTTAATGCAATGGAACTTAGCAATTTCCTGAGGCTGTGGCCCCACTTAAGTGCAATTGGACCCTAGCAGAGAGCATGCAATACAGACAAAAATGGTGATCGCATGCACGGAAATGCATCGCATGCAGTGGGGCCGGTCCCATAGGCTATTACATGCCTGCACTCCCACTAGAACAATCGGATCACAAACCACAATCCAAAATGTGCTAGTGGAAGATAGCCCTAAGTCATTGAATCTTAAAGGGAAAGGTGGCAACCCCAGTAGAATTGAGTTGACCACTTTACAAGGTACACTTATGAAAACAAAACAGCTCAGAGCTGCAGGTGCTGCATATTGACGTGAACATGGTCTTAGCACAGCTCTGTGCAATGCATTTTAAAGAGGAATGTTGGAGCCTGGAAGTAGTTTTGGAAATAGTGTAAAGGCAAAGACCACCTTTGCCTTTAAGTTCCAAACATGTATTAAATATATATCTTGCAGTGCTAAGTACCATTGCATTAAATACTTACTGTATTAGCTTGCATCATGCTTCTAAAGAAAATACTAACAACCTTTTGTTGAGTAGATATAATCAGGCCTATGTAATAAAAGTTTTTATGCTAAAATCTGATTGGTTGTAGCAAAATTTGCACCATTTTTAACGATAAGATCTTTTAATACATAGGCATTGTATATATGTTTGGGTCTTAAAGGCAAAGGTAGGAACCCTAGTTAGAAGAGTTATTTTGTTTATGCAAAACTTCCAACAGGCAGCCCTCGCTGGCATTCATTTTATAGAACATGTTTGCGTTCTCTCTAACAGTGCCCCTTTAATTGGCATTCCTCCAATAATTCCTATTAATATGTACATTTATATAAACAACATGGTGCAGAGCTGCAAATGGCATACCCTTCAACATTCCCCTTTAATACGTACACTTATAGAACATGGTGCAGTGGTGCAAGTGGAGGATAATATAATGACCCTGGTCTTAGCACAGCTCTGAGCAATGCATTTCTCTGTGTAATGTATTTCTTAGCTTAGCTCTGTACTACAGTTTGTTGTATTTATACAGACAGCTGAATCAAAAACACACTCTTCCTATCCTCCAACATTCCCTTTAATAAGGTACACTGATGAGAAATGCATTGTACAGAGCTGGTGCTAAGATCAGGTTCACTTCACTATCCTCCCCCTACAGTTCTGCACCATGTGGTTTCTATAAAAACACACTCTTCCTACCCTCCAACATTCCCCTTTAAGAATCTACACTTCCCACTAATATTGCTGCAGCTGACAGGGAGAGCTGGAGACCTTTACACTACGGGCCATATTTATAAAGGCGTGGTATCTTCTTTAGCGATCGTTATGGCAATCGTCAATTTATGATCGCTATTGTAAATCTTGTAAATGTAGGATAGCGAACTTAAATCTATGACCACCCGTAGAATATCATTACGGAAGTTTATTAGCGCATGTTATACTACTGCCACGGTCGTACAGTAATGGAAACCCACGGTATTGCAAGTTTTTAAATATGGCCCTCCAACACTTAAACAGTAAATTGCAGGTGAAACATACAAAGACACAGGTCTGTAACTGTGAATCCAGACACACTAGATACCCAGACCTATGTACATTTTACACTACAACACTGCTACTAGGAAAGGGTAAATCAGCTGCACCACCAATTTGAATATTGATGATTTAATATATTTCTGCATCATAGGGGTTAAGTGGTGGGAGTGGAAATCACACAGGTGCTGAAAATGTAATCAAGGTAAAAGTACTGGCAGGCAAGGGAAAATGTCAGCTTCAGATTTGGGGAACAAACAGAACCTAAAATGAGCTCACAGAGGTAAAGAAAAGGCCCCTGAGTGGAATCTTCCATGCTGGGAAGGATGTTGAGGCAAGTATTTTCTAACTTAAAATTTGAATTTTGGGTTTAGTTCTCCTTTAAGTTACAGAGGGAAAAGCTTGCTAAATAGAGGTACAATATTGTAACTTGCTTTGCACATCTGTACCATTCTGATGGTTGGAATGAAAGGATTTCTGTGCTTTGCCATAAAGTGTGCAGGTGAGATATTTGCTAAGCCATGAATCCTATATCTTTTATGTTTGCCAACATTGTTTGAGTTCCTCTAGCCTTCCCCAACTGATGCTTGCAAAAAAAAAATTTTTTTGTTACAAATGATCTGCTTTAGTTTATTAAGGATAGTAGCAAATTTCCTGCAGTCAATGTACATGTATTATGTGTCCCTGATTAGCACATTTTATAAATTGCAGCCAATCAGATGTTTTCTACTTCTCTTTTTTTATAGAGTAGATTTCATAGTCCCTGTCATATTTAGAATATTGCTTAGGAGGTAACCCTATTTCATTTCTGTATTTTTGTAGTTTCTCATTATCTTAATATCCTCAATGTTTTTTTCTAGAATACATCTAAGTCTAGAACTATTAAATGATATGTCCACCCTAAATGAAGTCTTTTGATATATTGTACCTCTCCGTTGCCCACCCCCAACCACTAGGTTAGATTTCTAATTAAAGCTTGCGAATCATACTTACAGCCCTTTGCTCCCACGGCTGTCTTCTATTTGCTATACTAATAGTTGTTGGCCATTATCATATCCATAAAGTCATTTTACAAAGGGATCTTCTAAAATACTGCTCAAAACAGGAGTCGCTCCTTTAAGGCTCAGAAAATACTTTTGCAAGAAATTACTTTTTGGAGACATGGTGGTTATGCTGACCATGCACTGACTTGACAGTACATCGATTCGACTTTTATTACAATGTGAACATGATGTCGAGTAGAGCGGCAGCGTTACATGCTGATGTTCCATCGATGTTACCCAGCTGGATCCTTATTTGCTATTGACATTATGAACATAATATTGATTATAAAAGGATTGGTTGAGGTGGTTGCTGGAGCACCAGGAGGTACTTCTAATCGTGTGTAGCAAGCATTACAGTACCAGGACTTATCTACTATATAAAGCAGAAAACTTATGTATGTGCTCACCTCCAGAATGTCCACACCCCCTGAACCCTCACATCACAGACACAACACTTGACACACCTAAGTCATGACCACACCCCCGTAAGACAATTACATCTTGGCCACCCACTCAGAATGGCCTGATGTTATGGTCACACACCCAAAATGTACGAACCACCACCTGCACGGTCCAACATCACAGCTACGCCCCAAAACTAAATGCCCAACGTCATTGCAACGCGCCCTAAACGCACCCACATTGTGGCCACACCCCCAGGAAAGCCGAACATTCAGGCCCCTGGGATGCAGCACTTCGTCATTAAATGCCCCCTCACACCCCTAACGTTATGGCAACACGTCTCAGAATGTCACACCTGTTTGGGAGAATATACTGCACAGGAAACGTCGGGAACTTCTGCTAGTTACTTATAAGCACTGATGCATGACTTGAAATAGCATTGGTTTCCATGCAGCCATGCTGCATATGGAATTTACAGGTGTCCTGAATTGTTTCTGCCTAAGGCCTGGTAGGGTAGCAGTGTAGGAGCGGGTGCTGTTTGCTGCATGGCATACTCATTCTGTTTTGCAGTTTTGTATCTGTCCCCATTATAAGCTAAGACCTTTATTAAACTACACTTTTATTCCTAGAGTCTGTTCAGTTCAATATACAGATTTTGATTCTGCCTCTCAGAATAAATGGTTTTCTTTTTCAGAATGGAATCTACAGAGAAATGTGAAGCTGTAATTAGTCACTTTAATGGAAAATATATAAAAACACCCCCTGGGGTTCCAGGTAAGCAAAAAAAAATAAAAAATAAAAGTTTTGTTAAATTTTTTGCTTGTGTAATTAAAGGCCTGGTAAGTTAGATCACTTTATTCTAAGACAAATTTATGTTAGGCTACATTAGAGATACCATTATCTAAATACATATTTTCTCATTTTGTTGATATCCTGCTTGTAGTTAACATAGTGACTCCCAGTGGTCCTTAAAGGATAAATATACTGAAAAAATAAATACAGTTTAAATGGTAGCTGAAATGCATGCACGGACCTAACTGGAAACGAGCAACTCTCGGGGGGCGGAGTTTACCAGACTTCTTTCATCTTCCAAGATGGCCAGCACTTTCCATGGGCTCAGGTAGGCTCTGAAAGGACCTAAAAAAAAAAAGGGGGGGGGGGGGGAGAAAGGTTAGTTAGGGATTCAGCTACCATTTAAACTGTATTTGTTTTTTCAGTATACTTATGCTTTAACCAAAACTTAATTGAAAATGATCTTGAAATTGATCTTGCTATTGTAATACAAACCATATATGCATGGCTTTTTAGGCTATAAATTAAACTGCATGTATAAATTCTGTTCCAGACAATGGGGTAGCGTGTGTTTTTCTCAGGTTTCACGGGGCCTGTGCTAATTGCAAAACTTTTTGCAAACTGTATGTCCATCTCTGCTAAATATGATGTAGTAACAGTCATAAATCAATTGTATTGGGGGAATGAGGTTGCACTCTTAAAGGGATATCCAAACTGTCCAAACTACTAAGAATTGTATAAAAAGCTTTCCATCACACCTACAAAATAAAACCTAAATCACATCTCTAGATAAAATTTGTGAGAAGCTATTGCTGAAAAGGTTCAGCAACATTACTTCCTGCTTGAACAATTCCTGTTTTCAGCCATGTGACTAGATTGTAGTCATGTGACTAACCCATAGCCTGCATTAATAGGCTCTCCTTCTCAAGCTTGTGAAGGTTCTCATTCATCCAGGTCATGGTATATCTGTTGTATTCAATTAGATCAACTGGACTTGAAATGTAGTTTTGAAGACGTTTCGCTAGTCATCGAGGCTTCAATTCAAATGACTTGTACAAGAATCTGTGGCAATTATGTACCCTGGAGAATCCAATTAGCATATCACAGCCAGGTGTTAAGGGTGTGATTAGATAGTGGCTAAGAGGTGTTATAGGAACGCCCAGAGTAAGGTGTTAAAACAGCATTGCCATGTACAATGCTGTTTAACACCTTACTTGGGCGTTCCTATAACACCTCTTAGCCACTATCTAATCACACCCTTAAACACTGGCTGTGATATGCTAATTGGGATTCTCCAGGGTACATAATTGCCACAGATTCTTGTACAAGTCATTCTGAATTGAGAAAGCCAGTCGGATGACTAGCGAAACGTCTTCAAGAACTACATTTCAAGTCCAGTTGATCTAATTGAATACAACAGATATCTCCTTCTCAAGGTTCTTCCTGATTTCCCCAGCATTAAACCTTAACTGCGCATGCTTCTCCCCTGGGGCGGATGGGCGGGGCAGAGGTCAGGTGATGTCACTCAACCTACTGGGAGCAGGAAGTTTGAACATTCACCCTAATGTAATGTCTCAAAGGCTCCAGCCAGAGATGAGATTGTCGGTTCATTTTAAAGGAAATACTGCAGGCTTTTATTTAAACCTAACTTGTTTTGAGACCACAGTTGCCCTTTAATAGAACACCCCCCAAAACCTAGACCTCGCTAGGTTAAAATCTTCCTCTTCTCCTAAATATAGCACGGCAGCAGCAGAAGGAGCCGGACTGTAAGCGGCATCAGTAATTGGCTAAGACATCATGTCTCAGCCAATCACTGATGCTGCTGTCAGTCCAGCCCCTTCTGCTGCTGCATTATGCGGAAAAGGCACTGAACAGCAGTAGCAGGTGTCTGTTCACCCTTTCTGCTGCTGCAGTACAGCAGCAGCAGGGAGTCGAGGGAACCGTACTTGATAAGTATATTTAGGAGCCAAGGAGAAAGATTTTAACCTATCAAGGTCTAAGTTTTCGGTGAAGTTTAATGAAATGTGAAATTTTTGGTTGGGGGTGGACATGCCCTTTAATGCATCGTAATGCACCCAATTTTTTTTAATGAACAGTGGTCTTATTACTTATTTTAATCAAGATACTGAACTGAACTAATGGTAAAGAAAAGCTAGTGATTGAAGGCTGTGTAAAAAAGAAAATGAAGCCCCGTTTATATATACATTGTTTTGTTTGCCAGTGTTGGTTCAATCTTTTTTGGTCTGCAGGTATTGATATAATGCTGTAGAATACATTTCAGATTTTTTTTCACAGCTCCCCAGGAACCTTTACTTTGTAAATTTGCTGATGGAGGGCAGAAAAAAAGGCAAACCCAGGGGAAGTACATTCAGAATGGGCGTGGCTGGGTACGAGAAGGGGAGACGGTAATTATGTCTTACAAAATTTTCTCCTGTGTTTGCTAAGCTCTGTGTCAAGTCATAGTTTGGATGCTTTTTTAGCTTAAAATGAAAGAATGGAATGGGATGCGCTACTCACTGGATGATTAAAGCTTCAATTTATTAATACGTGTTTAAAATCATGGATATGCACACATAAAGCAAAGGGAAAAGGTGCCCCTGATGCTTTTTTAGGTTAAAGGGGAAGTTCAGTGCAAATACATATGCTTTTCAGAAAAAGAGCAGTATTTTTTTTATTCCAATGACCTTAATCTGCCAATTCAGCATTTTGTCTGTGTATAAATAAATGCAACTGAAATGCTGACTTCCTGTTAACAGACCATTATGGTCTTGCCCTTGACCCAGTGCCTGGGTTGATTCAGTTGCTCTGTAGAGATCTGGGCATGTTTGACCCATCCAACAGCCAATCGGTAGAAATTACTGTTAGGAACATTCCATGGATGTGGTGCATCCTGGGAAGAAGAAGGATCGTTAGAACCTGAAATGTCAGCTCACTAATGTCAACAGCAGGGAACAGCAAAGGGTATGATTTTTCAAAATGGGAGAGAAAATGTAGAATAACTAAGAAGGCATTACACAAACTAACAATTTAACAAATAATGATCATTTCCACTGAACTGACCCTTTAATGACTTAAAGGGGAAGTTTAGGGTAAAAACACATACTTGAATGAGTATTTTCTCATTAAAGTAACCTTAATCTGCCCATACAGTCATTCGAGTCTGTATCAGTAAATCCTTATGAAAAGGGGACTTATTATTACTAAAGGGGACCCTTATTGGTGTCTGTTATGGTCTTATCCTTGACTTAGCTCCCTGATGTAATCATTTGCACAGTCGATAAAATGTTTACAGGGTAACCCTTTTGAAATAAAAAAAAAATAACAAAAGTGGTATAAAGGTGATACCTTTATTGGCTAACTAAGATAATCATAGCAAGCTTTCAGAACATTCTAGTTCCTTTTTTAAAGGGTATGTCCACCCTTAAAAAAATTTTTTGATATGTTATTCCCCTTGTCCCCCGAGCCCCAACCGCTCTATTTTATTGGAAAGTTCCCCAAACTTTACTTACCTGCCCTCTTTCCTCCTCCGCGCTGCCAGGCCCTCTGCTTGCGAGGTAATGCAAGCAGAGGGGCGGGACCGGCAGAACTCCCGGCAACTGCCTCTAAGCCAATCACAGATGCGGCTGCCGGGAGTTCAGTTCGGCGGAGGAAAGAGGGCAGGTAAGTAAAGTTTGGGGAACTTTGTAATAAAATAAATAGAGCGGTTGGGGCTGGGGGGACAGGGGGAATGATTTACCTAAATGTTTTTATGGTAGGGGGAGGGAATGCTAATCGGGAGGGAGAGGGAGGGGGAGAAGGGCTGCAGTACGCATGCCAAACTTCTCCCGGAGGCCAGGTAGGAGGCAGAGTCCTATATGGACTCTGCTATCCTCCTGGTGGGCAGTTTTTTGGGATTGGGGGGGGGGGGGGGACTACAGGAGAAATTTATGGAGCGGATGTAAGGTAAGGATTAAACTACACTACACAATGGGGCCAGTAGTGGGGGGGATTATAGTTTTGGGGATGGACATGCCCTTTAAGCTGATAAATGTAATCAGCCTGAAAAAAAAAGGAACTAGAATGTTCTGAAAGCTTGCTATGATTATCTTAGTTAGCCAATAAAGGTATCACTTTTATACCACTTTTATTTTTTTTATTTCCAGAGAGTTACCCTGTAAACATTTTGACTGGCTAACACAGTACACCACCTTTTCCTGCGTCCACAGTAGATAAATGAGCATGTTTGACCTATTCAACATCCAATTAGTAGAAATTACCATTTCAAGGAAGTTTGCATTATAATTTTTAAAAAAAAAACTCCCCCCCCCCCCCCCCACCGAAATACCCTTTAATTTTTGTTATGGTACTATCAAATTAATTGGTTATCAAATCACTTCACAAAATGTAGAATTTTGTTTGCATTCAATTACCAAAATTACTGTATATATTCTAGTATAAACCAAATTTTTTACCTTTAAAATCATCTTGAAAGTCTCCCCTTGGTTTATACTTGGGTCTGCGCTTATCTGGATGCTGCTGGACAAAGTCACATAGCCCTGGGAAAACAAAAGCTGTACACTGTAACACAGAGAATCCTCTTGATTTCAGTGGGTTAGGCAATTGTTGTCCTGCTCATTCAGATCAGCCCAGACTGCAAGGCAAATGGGAAAAACGATCTTTAAGTGTTCAGGCTGCACAGAAAGGTATACAGGTAACATCTATGCATGGGACTTTCTATGGGGCTGTGTATGGGACTTTCTATGGGGCTGTGTATGGTACTTTCTATGGGCGGGCTGTCTATGGGCTGTGTATGGGACTGTCTATGGGGCTGTGTATGGGACTGTCTATGGGGCTGTGGTATGGGACTGTCTATGGGGCTGTGTATGGGACTGTCTATGGGCTGTTGTATGGGACTGTCTATGGGGCTGTGTATGGGACTGTCTATGGGGCTGTGTGTGGGACTGTCTATGGGGCTGTGTATGGGACTGTCTATGGGGGCTGTGTATGGGACCTTCTATAGGACTGTCTGTGGAACTATCTATGGGGCTGCCTATAGGAGAAAGTCAACCTCGCTTTATACTCGAGTCAAGCAGTTTTCCTAGTTTATCAGTTAAAAGGTACAATACAGAGGGAAATAGGCAAAGGCCTTAAACTAACTTACTACTTTGGACAGATTTTAATGTCCTGTTACCTTTTAATTTTTTTCTATTTCAGGGGGGCATGACCTTGACATATGACCCTACAACAGCTTTGCAGAATGGGTAAGTTACCACATTTCGGGCATATTTTTAAAAAACAAATTTCATGAAAGGCAATTTTCAGCAAAATGTTATGTGTGCCCTCTGTCTTCTGGTCCAGTCTTGTTTTAAAGAGACACTACACCCAAAAAACACCCTTGTTAATCAAAATTATAATTCTAATGGAGACAGGAGCACTTTCAGCAGTGCGGTGCCCATGCACATCTAAGTTAAAGATTGGCGCAGAGTTGCAGAAGAGAGTTGACAGGAAGGACACAGCAGCGCCACAGGGTCACGGTTTGGTAAGTAGTGAGATCTGGGCTTTCTACATTAGAACTATAATTTTGATTAAACAAGGGTGATTTTTTTTTTTTTTTTTTTGGAGGGGGGGGTCGTGTCCCTTTTAACTCTTAGTATTAAAACTATCCATGATTGTGTAATCCTCAATCAACCCACAATCTTACCACAATTGTGTACAATAAGGGACCCACTCGTGCTAAGGTTCATACACACGTGCGATCGCGGGTACCAACCCGTGACACACAATGTGTATGCACGCCCATTTCAGGGGCGGTAATCGTGCCGCATATGGCCACTTTGATGATCCAAACAGGCTGCTCGGTTGAAGATCTGCCCGGCAGGTCGGACAACAATCCCAAATGGCCGTTTAAGCCGACAAAGTGCCCATACAAGGCACGATTATCGCCCAAAACAGGTGTGCACACACATTGTGCATCACGGGTCGGCACACGCGATCTCATGTGTGTATTAGTCCTTACACAGCTGTAATGACTGAATGCAGATTGTACAGATTGCAAGGTTTGTGACTATCGCAAACTGCTATTTTAATCAGGTTTTCTGCCTGTCAAATCATAGACCTTGTCGATGGAACTAGAAATCTCTCCTGTTCGAATTGACAGGTACATAATGTAAACTCTCTGGTCTGTAATATAAAATTTTTGGTGGCTCAGGTGGTACATATTCATCTAAAGTGTCATTTCCAGAGAATTATATTTCTTTATAAATAAATACTTTATAAATAAAAAAAAATTATTTGGCTAATTACATATTGTAATTTTTTTTTTAAGGTTCTACACAGCCCCGTACAGTATTGCCCCAAACCGGGTAATAGCTCAGGCGGCCCTATCTCCGTACTTACCGTCACCCGTCTCTTCCTATCAGGTAAATCATATACATCCTACTACTGGGACTAGCAATGTGAATACAGCTACAGGAAGTTGTTATGGAATAATGAAGGCTGAAAACTATTTTTGCTCTGTGTATTCCCCATGTTTAGCTGAATCAAACAATGGTTCATGCTCTCCAGGATACAGCTATGGCATCTACAGAATTAGTCAGGTTGTGCACAAAAATGTATCCATACAGATGATATGTATCTGTGCACACAGCTGATTAAAAATTAGAGGAAATATTGTAGGTGTATCCAGGTGTATTTTCAGTGGTTATTTTTGGTTAGAAACAAAGTAAAGCTGGAGGGGGTCACTGTGGCATGACCCCCCCACCCTTTTCCACTATAGTTCACCCAACAAAATAACCATTTCTTGCTCAAAAGTATATTTGGTTTTTTTTTTTAATTGTAATTTTTATTGAAATTTTAACTTTTCCAATAATAAACAGTTGACACAAATATGATATGGTAAACAACTTAGTATCAGGTTTCAGTAAGGTCTATTCTGTTCCGGTTGGTAAGTATATTCCTCGCAGTTCGTGACGATCTTTTCCAGATTGCAGTGAAAGAGGAGATGAAGGGAGATATACCATATGGCTGCGGGTTGCTGATAATATACCTTTGTGTCCATACATTATATGTGTCAGGTGAATATAAGACCAAATACAAAGAGGGTGAAAATAAAAATAGAAGAAGAGAAAGGAGAGAAAAAAGGAACATAAAATAGGTCGAACTTGACATACTGTAGTAACATTCATTATCCAAAAAAATGCAGTATATATGGTACATTATAATATCATACATTCGTATAGTAGCTACATGGTAATTTAGTAGTTTAACAGGAGTCTGATTCACAGTTGGAGAAGGTGTCCCACAATGCCCATGTTTTGTTGTATTTTTTAAGGGTACCATAAAGGTTGGCAGTTAAGTATTCCATACTTTGTACATCTTTAATTCTAACTAGAAATTCCCATTGCGTAGGAATGTACACGGATTTCCAGTATTTGGGTATTAGGCACCTAGCTGCTGTGAGAATATGTCTGGCCAGAGAGTTTTCTCCTTTTGTTAGATTAGGAAATCTTACTCCCAATAGTGCCTGTTTGGGGGACCTTGGGAGTTGCATGTGGAACACCTTTTCCAGATATATAAATATAATTTCCCAATATAAAACCAATGGGGCGCATTCCCAAAAAATATGTATCATAGATCCCCCTCCCGCACCTCCAGCACACATCCGGTGTCCCCGGGAAGGCTTTACTCAGTCTCTGGGGGGTGTAATACCAGAACATCATAATCTTGTTCCTTATATGTTGTACATATTGAGGTTTTTGCAGCGTCCTCCCAGATCTCCTCCCATATTTCTGTATCTAGTTCCTCTCCCAAAATCCCTTCCCATTTCTGCATGTATGGGTGTTTGTTCCTTGGTTCTTCTGGAAAAGAGTTAAATAAACTATATAGGAGGGATATTAGTCCCTTTTGTTGTGGTCCCTTAGTTGCAATTTGTTCAAAGGGAGTAAGACGTGGGAAGACTCCATTGTTTGTAAGAGTTTGGGCATTTTGTTTGAGTCGGCCGTATGTTAGCCATTCTGTGTGCGGGAGGGAGGGGTGTCTCTTTAGTAGATCAGGAAAGGTCCTTATTTGTCTGTTGATTGGGTCAATTATATCATAGTACCTGCACAGACCTGTTGCTGTCCATGATCTATATAGATTCTGTGAAACATGCATGGGGGGGGCAGTGTCCTGGGAAAAGGGTAAGAGTTGTGAAACGGGTTGGAAAAGTGTGTACATTCTGTTAAGTCTAGCCCATAGGGTTCTGGACCAGTGCATGGGAGGTAGTAGAGGTTGAGATAGAGTCAGTTTTTTTTGTTAGTTAATAAATCTAGTGGATGATAGGGGTGTATCCAATTGTGTTCAAGTTCAGCCCAGCAGGTTTTGGGTTGTGGTGAGGTCCAGTGTTTAGCTGTCTCATCTGTGCTGCGTGAAAATATAGTTTTATGTGTGGTGCGGCAAGCCCCCCTCGGTTGCGGGGTGCTGTCATTACCTTCTTAGATAAGCGGTGGGCTTTCCCCCCCCCCCCCCCATATATATTTGAGAAGTCTGATTGCAATCTGTCCAGGAGTGCAGTGGGGATAGGTATGGTAGTGTGGAAAAAAGATATAATATTTTGGCATATTGACATTTTGATCGCTGTTATGCGACCTGTCCATGAGAGATATAGAGATTGCCAGGCTTTTAGTTGTGATCTTATGGTATTGAACATTGGGTTGTAGTTTGCTGTGTATAGATGAGGGTAGGTGTTAGTCGGATACCAAGGTAAGTAAGATTTTCTTGTTTCCAGCGGTAGGGAAAATTGATCTGTAACAATTTAAGTTGTGTAGTGGTATATGCAGAGGGAGGGCCTCGGTCTTGTCGTTATTCAATTTGTATCCTGATAGTATTCCATATTGTTGTATTTCGTAGTGATGTTAGGTAGGGTAGTAAGTGGTTGTGTGATGTAAGTAAGACATCGTCTGCGTATAGCATATTTTGGTGGTGGTGTTGTTAATATGGATACCTTTGATATCTTTGGAGGCTTGTATTCTAGCAGCAAGGGGTTCGATACATAATGCATATATAAGGGGGACAACGGGCACCCCTGACGGTTCCGTTATAGACTGGGAAAGGGGGGGAGGGAGTTTGGCAGTTTAACCTGCTGTAGGAAATTTATATAGGGCCTTAAGTCCTGTGTAGAAGGTGCCGCAGAACCCATGTCGGAAAGCACTCCAAAGAGGAACTCCCACTATTCTATCGAATGCTTTTTCTGCATCTAAACTGAGTATCAGAGCAGGGTTTTGCCTTCGGTTGATGACCTCAATTGTTTCTATTGCCCTTCGGGTATTATCTGCTGCCTGCGGGCCATTTATGAAACCCACTGGTCCCCATGTATTAGGGATGGCAGGATGGCTGCCAGTCTGTTAAGAGTGTTTTAGAGTATATTTTGAGATCAATTTAATAGTGCAATGGGCCTGTAGCTGGCGCATAGCAGGGGTCCTTGCCTTGTTTTGGGAGTACTTTAAGGTAGGAATGGGACATTGTGTTCGGGATTGGTTTCCCTTCAAGGAAACTGTTGTACAATCGCGTTAAGTGGGGCAGGAGAGTGATTTGAAAATTTTGAAGTATAGATATGAATATCCGTCAGGTCCGGGAGTTTTCCCTGCAGGCATATGTGATATGGTATGGTCTATTTCTAGTTCCGTTATCGGGCGGTTAATAGTTAATATTGGATATGTTAATTTGGGCAGTTTGCATGTTTGCAGATATCTGAGAGTGTTTCCGTGTAATGGGTGTGATTTTTTGCTTAGCTACTGAGGTATATAGTTTCTGGAAGAACTTTTGAAATTCTCTGGCTACTTGTTGGGGATCATGAAGTATAGTTCCCTGGTCATCTTTAACGTAGTGTGGGGGTTTTGTGTCTGCTTTCTGTCTGAGTTGGTTGGCTAATAAAGTATGAGCTTTATTGTTTCTTTCATAAAATTTCCGTTTTGACCAAGTCAGTGTCTGAGTCACTTTATTTAAAGCTAGCTTTCTTAATTCAGAGCGAAGTTCAGTAACTTTACGGAGTTTAGTTACAGTTGGCTGTTTATAGAGGCTCTTTTCCCATTTGGAAAGTTGTTCTTTTAACGTTTGTTGCTGTAGCATTTTGTTTCTCTTATATCTAGCCCCCCATTGGATCAAGTGGCCTCTTAGTACAGCCTTGTGTGCTTCCCACAGTGTACTTTCTGAATTTACTGAACCTAGATTCGTCTCAAAGAATTGTTGTAGGGTTGTTGTAGAGGATTGTATTACTTCCTCTCGTTTCATTAAGGCGCCAGTGGCAGGAGCGTATTTCCTGGGAACCTAGTTTCACTCGCATCTCTATTGGGGAATGATCAGACCATGATATCTGCCCAATATCTGTGGATATAAGTTTTTTTAAGGTTGGGCCAGTGATGAAAAAGTAATCAATTCTGGAGTGCATTTTATACGCTGCAGAATAGAAAGAGTATTGTTTTTCCTTGGGATGGTCTATTCTCCATGCATCATATAAATTATGTGATCTTATCAATTGTCTAAATTTCCTTGATAGTTCTAATGTTTCGGCCCTTGCAGGTTTCGGGAATAAATGGTGTTTGTCTTGGGTGGAGGAGAAGTACAGATTAAAATCTCCTCCTATAATTTTCATCGGGCATGGTATATTTGCCAGTTTGTGGAGCATCTTGGAAAGAAATTTGGTCTGGCCAACATTGGGGGCGTAGATATTACATAAAACAATAGGTTGCGAGTTAAAGGTACCTGTAATTATGATACCTCTGCCTGTGGGACAGGTCCAGGAGTGCTGGATAAGTGGGCAGTTTTTCTTGATCAAAATGGCCACCCCTGCTTTACGTTTGCTAGTGGCTGAAACAAAGATTGTGGGGTACATATGCTTTATAAATTTAAAGGCATCGGGTTGTGTAATATGGGTCTCCTGAAGGAACAACACATCTGCGTCTAGAGACTTGGCCTCCCTCAGGAGTAGCCATCGTTTTGCGCCCAGACCCTTAACATATAAAGATACAATTTTAACCATGCTCGTCCACTATACCGGAGAGCTGTAGATTACCATAGATTATGCTCTTATATTTCAACATAGTAATACATTTGGAATTGTAAGAGGTTAGACATATACATTTGTTAAAGTTAAGCAAGTCGACCAATTTAAACAACATAAAAGAAAAACAGTAGATAATATCCTTCATGGAATCAGAGAGGGAGGTGTCTAAAAGAACACCTGGGGTTTTAAATGTAGTGGTTTTGGGTTGTTGGGGTTACCCAGTATTATGTCCAGATATATATATACCTGCGTGTGTGTGTATATATGTATATATATATATATATATGTATATATATATATATATATATATATGTATGTATATATGGGGGGGGGGTCTGTGAGATGGCGAGATTTTAATGGTGTTGTCTGTGTGTTATTCCAAGACAACAGTGGTGGGGGTGTCTGTAGTTGAGCCAGGATCAGCGTCTATTTTGGTATGAGTTCTCATAACATGGGGAGCCTGTACAATAGGGGTAAATGGAGGGAGAATAGGTGCATTTACGGAGGTAAGTTAGTATGAAGGGATGGTGATGGAGGGAGATATGAAAAAAGAATGTTACCACCCGGTGGGTCTTGTCGAGTCCAGTCCTCTGTAGTAGGGCCGGTTTCGGAGGTCCTCATCCCTCTCCATCTGCATCTAGTGCTCTTGCCGTGGCTGAAAGCATCTGATGGGTCGGTGTGGGTTTCAGAGCGGAGGATAGTTGTGGGAGTTTCTCCCATTCTGTTCTAGATATTTTCCTAGGTGGGGTGGTAGGGTTATCTTTAGTTGGCAGGGGTAGGTTCAACCTTTGTAGCAGCCGGATGGCCTCCTTCGGCGTCGTGGCTGACAGCTGTTGGCCTGCATTCGATACCAGCAAACGGAACGGGAAACCCCATTTGTAGGTAATATGATGTTCTCTCAGTATTCAAAAGTATATTTGTAATGGAGACAGCAGCACTATTTCCTGGCTCCTGTAAATGTCCCCAAGCCCTTGGATCACCAATTGTGGATCCAACAGTGCTGCTCTGCCTCTCCTGTCAGCTCTACTTCGACTCCTCCCCTTATACACGACAGGAGAGACAGCAGCTCTGCTGGATCGTGTAATTGGTAAGTAGAGGGCTTAGGGGGGAAATAAGTATATTACAAATATACTTTTGATCTAGCAATGGTTATTGTGTATGGTGAACTGTTCCTTTTAAACATGCAGGATATATTGGATTTGCAAATTCCATAAGTTGTTTCTACAACTTTCTACTCTGGTTTGGACTGGTTGGTTGGTCAAACATTTTTTCTGTTTGTATTTTTTGAACTACAATGGAGAGGGGAGAAGGTTATTGTAGTGTCAGTGTATTATTTGCCAGAATTAAAAACATCACATGGGATGATCTTGGCACTATGAATTACTAGCACGTTCACACCATGGTGACCATCACATATGACCGTTCACTTGCATAAACTGAGCTTGTTGGGGACATAAACGAGGTGAGGGGTCAGGCATTAAGGTTTTTAACTGACTGCCAATATTCCTGCCAACAGACTTACAGATTGCTAAACCATGTCTGGTTTATTTAAGTAATTGCATGTGGATATTTCGGTCGGTCAAGCCTTAAGCCTCTTACACACGTTGGATAATTTTCGTACAATGCAGCCGACGAACGTTTAACAACATTATCGTTAATCCTCATAATTGAAACGACATCTGTACGCACACCAACAATAGTCACCACGATAGTCGTTAGATATAGATGTTCGTACGTAAAGTAACGTTTGTATCTTTGCGCAATTACGAAAGCAGCGCATGCGCCTTTTAAATATTTTTCATAGAACGTTATAATCATAGAACGTTAACGATAATCTGCCGACCATGTACAAATATACGATAATCGGCAGAACAAATCCGCCAGGCTGATTGTTGGAAAAAGCTGACAATAGACAACGGTCGTTGGTCTTTGAGGATCGTTGATGCTATATTTTCGTACGAATATCGTGCGATTGCTCGGTCGTCAGCTGCATCATACGACAATTATCCAACGTGTGTACGAGGCTTTAGAATGGCAAGACATGTCATTTTAATCTGCACTTTGTCTTTCAATTAGGAAACAATGCATTTTAGCCTAAAAAATTCCTTTCGTAGTTAGAGAAAAGCATGGCTGTAGCCATCTCACTGGGATCCCCAGTATCCGCCTTACAAACCCGAAACGTGACTTTTTCTGTAGAATCTAAAATAAAATGCTTATTCCTTTTTCTAGGTTCATAATCCCTCTTGGATGCATCATCAGTCTTACCTCATGCAGCCTACAGTGAGTAGCCATTTAACAAAATTTCAGTCTGTCCCTCAGATGTTTTCTTAGAAATTCCCTGCAATAGTTTCTCTGCCAGACGTCGGCTCACCTGGATCAACTGTTATTAAACCATTTAAAATTGTATCATTGCCAGAAACCACATACATGTAATTGATAGAAACTTATTGCACTGCTATTTAATTAGCTTATATGATAGTAAGGTGAGATCATGTTCTACAGGGAACCTTTCATTACTTAAAGCACAGATTTTACTACAGGGATAAAATGACAAGAATACCTTTTAATATAAACATTTTTTAGAATATTGTAAATTGCATGAATGTGTTTTATGGAAAAGGGGGGGGCAAGATCACTATCAGGTTGTGTAGGATCATATTTCATGTAAGATATGAAACATTGGGCATTTTGTGCAGTGTTGCTGTTTGAACTTGCACTTTTTGTCAGGGAACTGTTCTGACTCCCACTATGGACCATGCTATTTCCATTCAGCCTGCTTCCATGATGGGACCTTTGACACAACAACTTGGACACCTGTCGCTGGGCAGCACTGGAGCGGTAAGATAGCAATCTATTTATTTGGAGAAAAATTTCTTCCACTAGCCTTGCATTCTGCTACATTATATCTGTGTTGACACCAACGTTTTATCACCAAGATGAGACCTGAGGTTAAGGGAAGAGAGCTGACCTTACTATCTGTTCCCACTATTTTGGATGGTCAAAATGCCAGCATGACTTATATTCCTTCTTCCTGACCTGCTTAAAACTTCTGGGTTCTTCTTCCCCATCCCACCAGTAATCATTTAGATTAATCAAGTAAATGAAGGAGATAAAAGCAGATTAAACCGCTATCTTTTGCTATGGAGATCATGGTTTGTAAATTAAAATGAGATAGGAGCAAGTGGTCCCGTCTCCATATACGGTAAATTATAGATTCATTTCATATGAATTTAGAGTTATTGACACTTTTTATATTTTTGACTGAAAGATGGAGATAGTGTGTGTGTATATATAATATATATAAAAGTCAATAAGCATAGTATTGATAGTATATAAAAACGGTGCATTGCCGGGTATTCTGCTACTATATGATAAAGATTCTTATAGCTGAAACGTTGTGCATGCGATCTGCAAAAATAAGGTTTTATAGTACACCGTTTAATGTTTATTTTAATGATGGTGGCACTTAAGGTTACATTCTCTTTACAAAACAAACACACAAAAACACGCTTTTACCATATGTTGGTGTGATTTCCTGGCTGTTTCGTAAATTAAATAGAAGCACTAACATTTTCAATGAAAAAATCCATAAGGTTACAGATTAAGAGATCCACATATGAAAATGTCTAGTGGCAAAGCTCTTTAAAAAATTGTGGACATATCATTATATACTATAAGGGAGATTCAAGAAAAGTTCTCATTGTTAAAAATGGTGCTAATTTTGCCCCAACCAAACGGATTTTTTTTAACATTTGAAAGCAATCTAATTGGTTGGGGCAAAATTAGCACCATTTTTAAGAACTTATTGAATCTCCATGTATATATACTATAAAAAGGGAATAATGCGTTAAAACATTGTCTGTACTAAACCCAAGTTTCTATTCCTTTTCAATGAGTTTGGTGCACAATACAAGTATTGAGCACCGCTGTTCATTCTAGTATATAAAAAAATTTTAAATATGTATCCATGAATGAGTAATACTGTTCATCTGAAACTGCTACACAAAGATTTGATTGTCTATCAATACCCTGCCTCTTTTTTCATCTTAGTATATGCCAGCTGCAGCCGCTATGCAGGGAGCTTACATCCCCCAGTACCCGTCCGTGCCTTCCACTGTCTCCATGGAGGTGAGATTGCTTGCAGACTATCAAAGATCATTGTGGTAGAGAATGGAATGAGTTATTTAAAAATAAAAGATGATTATGTTTAATTTCTGTACCTAACAATCTGAGTGGGAAATAAAACTTGCTATAAATGGCTAATGGAGAATGCTAGATGTTGCTGTGGCCTTCATCCAAGTCTGAGCTAATGCTGGCTATACACCGGAATAATTGTGGATCAATATGACATTGAGTGTTGAAACCATTGTACCTTGCCAACATTACTGAAAAGTTCACTTGTCTGGGCCATACCTTTAGATTTGACGTTAGAACCTAAATCTCACAAATGATTGTTCCAGGCAGTTTTCTGAATGTCTCAGGAACATCAAATAACGTGTAGACAGCAAAACAAAATTACCACAGTAGGTACTTTTACATTGGTACATTGCTGTTTTCTTTCCTTGTCTTTCTGTATACCACAGCCATTCATACATAAAACTGCAATTATAGTAACTGAACTACTCAGTGAATGTTATGGATATATTGCACACAAGTTAGCATCTGTACCAATTGCAGTGGTAGAGAGAATCAAGTGTTTTGGAAAACATAAATACCTTATGGTCACACAAGATATATCATACCTGTTTTGTATTTTGGGGAAGGGTAAGGTTTTAGTGGTAAGATGTATAATTATTTGAAAAACTTAATATTTGAGCTCCATTAGGGAAGATTTTGAGATTTGATGGCACCCTTTATTGCTTTGTTTTCCTCAGGAGAGCAGCGGGCAACCTCAACAAGTTGCAGTGGACTCCACTCCAGAACATGCCACTTACTCCTACCAGTGAAACTAGTACCAGCAGGTAAGTACATGCAGCTTGCTATTTATTTCGCTAGAGGGAAGGATGTAAAGAGACTATGAGTGTTCTGTTACCGGTACCTTTTGGTGACAGACAGGGCTTGTCACTGATTTTAATTGTTTTATGATTTATCTAGATGGCAACATTTTGGGTATATTAGTTTGTCAGTTTATTATACATAGAATTGAAGGTTCACCACATGATGGTGATTTTAAATTAATGTTTTTGTCACTAGGAACTGTGCAGGTCCACACAGTTAATGAAGGTTATTGGATAATTGTGTAAAAATAGAGAAACTCCAATGGGTGCAAAAGAGCATTTTTCACATTCAACAGCCCCCCAAAGTTTATATTTTAATGTGGTTTGTCATAAATTAAAAAGTTAACAGTAGTAGGTTCACAAGCAGACTGGTATTAAACGGGTTTAACTACATTTGGTAATAATTTGCAGCTAATTATACAAGGTGAAACAGGAATTTACTACACTACCACACCAGACTACATACTTGTAGGCAGGGCTCTTAAATAAAAGCTTCTAATAATTCACATATAAGGGCCATACAGATTATTTTACTGTAGGTCGTTCACAATGCTGGGTAGGCATATTCTTATACTATCAGACAATGGTTTATGCAAGTAGATTTCAAAAATATTAATTATGCCTCTGGAGAGATTCAAGCAGTATAAGAAATTTTAGTTTATTCAGTGATAGATAAACACCAAAGGTGACCATACACAAAAAGTTATTGCAATCGTAAACCCAAACAAAATATTTAATAGACAGATGTGCAATGTTACATAGATGTACCATAAATATTGTTCGACATTCAATTAGTTTGGCAATTGTCTAATATTGTCTATTGCAAGGTTACATTACATCACTATACTCACTCAAACATTTTACATTTTCTGAAACTACAATTTGAGAGAAGTAAAATGATGGTACTCACAAAATTACCTCTTCTTGCTTTTTTAATAAATTATTAATGTTTAGTGAATGCTCCTAATTGCCCCCACCCTCCCTTACTCACTGCCTTCTGGTAGTGGATGCGACACAGGTTCTGCACAGCCTTATCATGGACACTTTTTTGCTTACTCATCTCCCCATTCCTCCCCCATGCCTTCTCTTCTCTGCCGATTCTCTTAAATGTTGCAGAAAGTGTGCTGGCAGGCAGCAAAAGATCCTATTAAGAGGTCAGGGATGGGGAACATATTATAATTTCTGCTTGTGGAGTGACAGGTGTCCCTGTAAATGCAGTGTATGGGCACCTTTAGTGATTGGAATAATAAAGGACAATGTTAGAAGATCAAAACACTTATATTATATGTTTCAATGGGTTTTTTTTCAACAGGTTCAAGTCTGAAAAAAAAAATCAAAGCTGGAGCTAACAGGATGGAGAGTGGGACTTAACATGAGGCTTTACTGAACCTTGGGAAAATGGCAAAAACAAGGGGAGGGCGTGGTGATTTAAAACCCAATTTATTTTTCTTTCTTTCTTTTGCAAAGAAGCAATTTTACTGCAATAAACTTTAAACTTCCAAGGAACCAAAGCAGCTAAAAAACTTAATAAAACATACAGAACCTGAACAGACTTACCAAGCTTGACAGAAAAAACAAACATCAACAACAAAAAAAACGTAAAAAAAAAAAAAAAAAAACGAAACTTAAAAAAAAACAAAACAAAATTCTATTTTAATAAGAGGATTTTTTTCGTCATTTTTTTACCGTAGAATATTTTTTTTTCTTTTTAATTTAAATGCGTTTCCTACGAAGAATTCGCAATAAAAAGGACATAATGCCGGCAGATTATTTGCAAAACAGAATCTGCAAAGGGGATATTGCAATGTTGCTGCCTGCCACCGTTTTCTTTTTCCGTGTTGTTTTTTTTGTTTGTTTTTTTTTTTTAAAAGGACTCTAGAACTGATTTTTTTTTTTTTTAATGAAAAGTTATATGCAAAAGCTGAAAGTGGGTTTCTAAGGATTTGATTGGTGTTTTTTTGAGTCTTTATACAGTCCCTCATATGGATTGTCTACATTGTCAGAAAGGAAGCTACTGCAAAACAGGCCAAAAAGAATCAATGCCAAGAGACAATGGGAAGAAATAATACATTTCTGCCACAAGCCCCTACTTAATATGGTGATAAATAACCATAAATAGCATTATGTGATCTCATATAAGGAGTTTTATTAGACTGGCCTAACATGACTCATGACATGGACTAATAATGGCCTTGGTAAGGAAAAGAAATGTGCAGGACAGCTGTCAAGTCTTTCCAATGTCACAGTTACCTATATACGGTAGTTCTGCTCAGTGATCTCTTTCTAAGTCTGTGCTCGTCTGCAGGTGGGAAGAGGCAACACAGAATGACTTCTATTCATATACCAACTTGAAGGTATAAAGGTTTTTTATAAGCTATGTAAACATTTTATCTGTCTTTATGGTGGCTGCAGAATTATTCTTTAAGCAGTGGGACATAATAGAGTATGAAGGAAAATCATAAAGCGTCATTATCTCGTTTACATGCATAATACAGGTATGTTCTGTCCATCACGGTCTAATACTGTATACCCATGCAGGTATACAAAGTGGCTGAATTGAAGGAGAGCAATGTTCTAGCATTGTACTGGGTAGCTAAATAATATTTGAAATGAACTAGTAAGGGCTGCAGACTGTAGGAAACATTCACCCTCAAAGGGTCTTTGTGCTGTTCTTTTTCTCTGGCCCATAGGGTTAAACGATCAGCAAACTAACACACTGTTCACTGTAAGTGATCAAACAGATTTGCTATTCAGCTAATAAGGGTTCTGCTTTTATATCTGATAATACCAAATTAGCTTTGAATGTCCGCTCATGCAGTAGCAATCAATAAGGCAACGTAGTCACTGACCTAAAGATAAATATGTTATACTGGGTCTTGCCATACTGGGGCACAATTGGGACCTGCTGTCTCTTTTGCTGCTGTGTTAACCTGTCTGTAGCCACTGAGCTTCATTAGAAGCATATCTGATTGTTCAAGGAATAGATTGCTACAATGAAAAGATCAAAAAGCATTGCAAAGTAGCTTCATGATAGCAATATGTGGCTGCCAGGTGTACTCTGTGTAGTGTTAGTTGATTCACACGTAATTCTGGAGTATAAGAACTTTTATTAGCAGTCTTATTTGGATATTCACTAAGCCATAGACAAACAAAATGCTGTCAGATGCCATGTCACTGCAATTTCTAGGATCCCCTTTTGGTGAAGCTGTTTTATATGGGAAATTTAAGAATGTTGGGGTTGCAAGTTTCGTTTTAATGAGCATTTTTGAGTCGGCATCAAGTTGTATTTATTACAGTTTTATATATTTAATGAGAAGTTGAGGACCTTAAGTGATTATTTTATATATTTGGATTTCAGCTGAACTTTGTGATTATTGGTGTATTGCCACTATCTGTTGTTTCAGCCAGTAGAACTTTGATGCTGCTTGATTGGCTGTAAGGTAAAATTAGGATGACCAGCAATCCCATCACACGGAATCCAATGGGAAACCATTGACCATTTTCTAAAATGCTGGCAGATTATTTAGTTATTGGTGATATTGTGTGTGGCTTGTTACAAGTCAATTATTTGCTGTATTTTGATCACAGTGAGTTAATTTACTTTTAAGCGCAAGATTGAAAAGTATTATAGTGCTTTGAAGGCCCCTTTTGAAGGGGAATGTCACTTAAAATTAATAATATCTAGTGAACAGACTGTTATCTCAGGATCATTTGTCTACACGCAGAAAGCAATGCTGTAAGGTTTAAAGGTCAAGTTCTCCTGTCAAATTAATAAATTTGTATGGGAAAATCACCCCAAAAAATAGTTAGAAAGCTGAGAGATGTTAATCTAACCAGAAATGCTGCTCAATGTTCTGTTACTATTGTTTGTGCTTCCTGGTTCTTCCAGTTAGCTGTCAGTTGTGGATGTAAAGCTGAGTACACACGATGAGATATTTAGGTCCGATTGATCGATAGTTCAGTGTATTGGTCGATCGGACCGAAATTATCGCATCCTAATGCGGCCTTGTCCGACCGACCGTTCGGACGAAAAGGCCGAACAGACACGGTGGAAAAACTCGTCCGATCATGCGGTCCTCTATGGACGGCACAATCGATCACGGTAACTGTCGGACGCAGCTGCTTTTGCCGCAACTGACAGCCCTTCCTCCTTGCCGACCAGTCGAAAGTATCGAACGGTCGGTGAGGAGGAAAAATCGCTAGGTGTGTACCTAGCTTAACAGATTAAAGCCAATGACTGAATGCTATTCTCCTAGCTGCATCGTCTGAGTATGGAAAAGCTTGTAAAAAAAAAA
Organism: Hymenochirus boettgeri; assembly: GCA_019447015.1. Classification (NCBI taxonomy): domain Eukaryota; kingdom Metazoa; phylum Chordata; class Amphibia; order Anura; family Pipidae; genus Hymenochirus; species Hymenochirus boettgeri. The sequence continues at coordinate 267,825,449 of CM033470.1, read as the reverse complement.
ATAAAGCGTAGACAGAACTTTGAGAGGAAGAGAAAAGGGGAGCATCATTTTGCTGCATATCAGATCAGCTTTCTAACTATCCTAGTTTTGTTGGTGATTTACCTATATATAATTTTTCATTTAAGGGGTCGACACAACCTTAAAGACTAGAAACGGGTGGAGTTATGTGATATTTGTAATGAGAAAGGGGTGGGGCTATGTGATATTTGTAATGGCAATTACAATTGGGTATATTGGCTGCTCTCCCAGACCAATTTTATTAGATCTAGCTGCCAAATGGTAAAGTTTCAGGGGCAAACCATCCTTCATCTTGGGCTTGATTGGATCTTAAGGTTGCAGTACCATTTTTAGTTATTACTTTTTTTAATGACCCTGATGATGTGGTCTTAAACACACAAATATAAGATATGGGTTGCTATTGATTTACTTCATTTCTATACTTGCATATTGTCCTGGAACAATTTTTTCAAAAACTAAAAAAAACCTATTTAAAGGAAAGCCAATTGTTAATGTGATAGTAAGGCAGAAAAGAGAACAAGAGGTTACTATTCCTTTACCTTCATTTGCTGCCTAGGAAGAGCTTATAAACAATGTTTTTTTCCATTTTAAATTATCTTCTGTGTTGACTTGAAAGACAAGTCATATTTTATATGGGCAGCATATTAATGAATGGAAGAGCATACAGTGTCATTCTCCTAATCTTAACAGTTGTTACATTATTACTGTCTGCCCCTGCAATTCTCTTTGGTGACAAGTAACAGTTGATCCAACTTTATTTGCATACAAATCCTACATACATAGTACACATACAGGGAGATTCAATAACATTTCTTATAGTTAAAAATGGTGCTAATTTTGCCCTTACCAATCGGATATTGGCTTTCAAATGTTAAATAAGATCTGATTGATAAGGGCAAAATTAGCACAATTTTTAACAATAAAAAGTAAAAACTTTTAGTGAATCTCCCCGATAGTATGCCGGGCATTGATACAAAAAAAAGTAGGACAAAAGCAGCTGGGCAAAACTGTGCAGTAAAATTTGTGTGTGTGTGTGTGGGGGGGGTTATTGCTTTTTTGTCATCTTGTTTTTCTGTTGCATTTTGTAACTTTTTTTCCTGCTTACATTTAGCTGTTTGGTGATGTACTTGCTTCCTGTTTTTTAGGCCCTTAGAATATAAGTTTGACACATGGCTCCAGTCTGTGTATGTGTGACTAATGATCTTCCTTAGTTATTTCTGGTATGTTTGCTTGGCTCTGATCTACTGACCTAAAAAACTTTTTTCCCATACACACAGTAGCCATGTTGCTATATACAGATATACCATATACATAGCTAGAACTAAAAAGACGTCCAGAGGCTCCTACTACATTTTTGTGTGATGATCTTTTAGACTTTTTTTTTTTTAAAGCCTAGGGTCCATTCTTTCATGCCCACCGTGCAGTGGTCAGATACTTTTCACCACTCGGTCACAGACCTAAAGACCTAAATCTCTGAATCTCCCTTTGCTTGTAGAGGCTAAGGTTGGCCATACATTAGGGCGATTCTACTAACCCGACCAAGTGATCCCACCACCTTTCCCATTCTTTGCTACCGGCATGCAATCCCATTCATTTTGTGATCGCATGTCAGTTGAAAGTTGAACAGGAAAGGTGGTTCCAGCAGGATCTGTCTTATGTTGTGGGATTGCTTGGTCGGGTATGTAAAATCATCCTAATGTATGGCCACCTTTAGAGGTCCCCAAAACCCCTTAGAGGTCCTCCTATCAGCCCCTAGCTGCCACCAGGGAAATGAAGGAAGAGCTCAATCTGGGACAAATCACAGACTTTCCTGCCACAAACATGAACACACAAATGAAAAACATTTAGGTGAGAGGTGAAGGAAAATTTAATTTGCAAGTTAAGGCCAGGCCTTGTTGTTCTTTAAAGATTGGGTCCCTAATCGTGTTCTCGAAAGCTGGGTAGACACATAACAGATGTTTGAAAGATGACAAACAGGATCTGCAAAGATCAGTATACACATTCCCGAGCGTTCACCCTATACACGGCATAGGGAGAAATTTCAGGAACTGCATGTTTCGCATGACCGCAGCTGACTCCCCTATACTTTAGTACAGGGAAACGTTCATCTGCCTTGCAATTTTTATGAAAATGCACTACACACAGTGATCATAAAGCCTAAATACCATTGGATCCAACAGTATTGGGGCTTTATCGTCACTGTGTGTACCCAGCTTAAAGGGCATGTCCACCCCCAAAACTATAATTCCCCCCACTACTGGCCCCATTGTGTAGTGTAGTTTAATCCTTACCTCACATCCCAGCTCTATATGGTTCTCCTGTAATGTCCCCCCAAAGTCCAAAAAAATGGCCACCAGGAGGAGAGCAGACTTTGCCTCCCCTCCGGGAGAATTTTGGCATGTGCACTACAGCCATTCTCCCCCTCCCTCTCCAACCCTCTCCCTCCCTATTTGGTCTCCCTACCCCTTGCTCCCCCAGCCCCAACCGCTATATTTGTATAGACAGAAAGTCCCCCAATAGTAACTTACCTTCCCTCTTTTCTCCGCCATACAGGACTACCGGCAGCCGTGTCCGTGACTGGCTGCCTCAGCCAATCACAGACGCAACTGCTGGTCCGTACTCCTGCTTGCATTTTCGCGCAAGCAGAAGGCCTGGCAGTGCGGCGGAGGAAAGAGGGAAGGTAAGTAACTATCGAGGCACTTTCTGTCTATACAAATATAGCGGTTGGGGCTGGAGGAGCAAGGAGAACATTATGTCAAAAGTTATTAGGAAGGGTGGAAATGCCCTTTAAGGCTAATACGTCAGATTCGGTTGAAAGAATGAACGACATTGGTTGCCCACGGACAAAAATTCCTCCAGTATTTCCGTCTGACTGACTGAAATATGGAAACGTTGGCTGGCCTGAAATATCTGATTTGTGTGTTCCTAGCCTAAAGGAATTTAATTGTTTCGTTTCTTTTTTCCTCTTAATATTAACATTATGATTGGTGTATTTTATGCAAACTGACCCCTTTACTGAGAAATATTTTTACTTTATAAGCAGGATTTTAAAATCCATATGTTATCTGGAGAACAGTCAAGTTCAAGGGTATATCCTTATGTGTTCAATACAAATACAGATCTTGCAATGTGAGTGCCATACTGGTTGCATATAACAATAGAATATAAAGATGCACTATTTTAGATTAGTGCATTGTATTTCATTAGTAAGTATACCTTAGCTATACCATTAAATTATAGAATTTTCTACACATGACTAAATACAAACTTACAGAAATAGTAAGTTGCTATAGTGATTTGTATCCCTATGACTTAATGTAATGGATTATTCATTCAAGCTCCACCCACTTTTGTCAGTCCAGGGGTTCTGTAGTCTTTAGCTATAGTGTTTCTGTAAAAGGTTTCTGTAAGAGTATTAGTGCTGACTGTCCTACAGTCACCTGCAAAGCAATCAGTATGTGCTGGAAGCATAAATGTGAAAACTAGAGCACTAGAGTGGTCCAAAGATCTGGGCATTCAGGGGATTTTAACATTTTGGTTTGTGTATCATTCTTTCCAACCCAGAATAAGTTGTTTAACTCTGATATACAAGGAAAACATGGCAGACAATTGAGTAACTTTTTGTTAAAACAAATTGCACTGGTACTCAATAAAACACATTGGAGTGAGAGATTTTAAACTGCCCATCATGATATATTGCTGTCACTATATATGCAGGACAGGGTTTAATATAGGTAATAATAGGTAATAATATATATTATAAGGTGTTCGTATTGGTAATGCACAGTGAAGAATGTATTTGTAGAGGAGGAATATTCATTCTGAAAGGATGCTGGGGTGTGTAGATTACATATGCTGGATGAGAGGCAGAGATGTGTTATTAATAAGGCTGGGTACAGACAGGACAAGATTTGCTAATATCAGTGAGATGGAAATATTGTATGGTGTGTACCCAGCTTCTGTCTGACATTATTTTAAATAGCTGGATTTAATAGCAGGATTTAAGAAAAAGACAGGGTATCAAAGGAAATCAATAAGAAAGCATGGGCAGGTACATGTTTAAACTGCTGTGTAGTTTACCAATGGCAGTAGTAGGGAGGTTTAACTTTCTAGGTAATGCTAGGGATGCAGGTTAATTCTTGTGGGACTTAATATGCAACATACATGGTAATAGACACAGGTGGCCTTTATTAAGCTAAACACTTTTAACTTTCCCTTTAGTGGTGGTGTAAGTATTATAATAATGCTGACCATTATTTTGTTTCTTTTGGGTGCCAGTTTGCATAAAATTTTATTCAGATCCTATCTAATGCATTCATGCACATGCAGCCTATCAAAAATGAAAGACCCCAATGTATGCAAATACTAGATGAACCAGGAGGACAATAAACGGACTCTCATCTGACTTGTTTTCAAGCATAGGTGTATTTGTAAGGCATGGTGCATCCCTAGTAAATTACTAGAAGGAATATGGAGCATTCATTTTGAGATTTCACAGGGTCTATATATTTATTAACATTCAATAGACCATCCCAGAGACTGTAGAATTCCTTTAGTTTATGATAATGAACACATTATTAACGTTTTAGGGGGACATAACATTTTTCAAATGACAGGGTATAATTTTGCTTTAGTAGAATATGTCAATACAATATGTTACCAAAGACTTAAGCCATAAAAGGGAAGACTGCAATAGTCAGCCTACTCTACTTCCTGTCAGTGCAATAAGTTGCATTTTCTACTGTTATATTTTAATAAACAAAAGCAGCGATGATTCTAAATAGCAAAAAAAAATAGCTAACAGATTGTGTTAAAAATAAGCATGACATTTTTCTGTCTGAAAGGATATTGTTTAATGTGATGGGGGGGACGACTTGTAGGAGAGAGCACAACCATGCTATAGTTCTATTGAGCAGCAATGTCCAACTCGTGGCCCTCCAGATGCTAGCAAACTTTAGCTCCTAGCATTCAGGAATGTTGGGAGTTGTAGTTCACAGACATCTAGAGGGCATCCGGTTGTAAATCATACAGAGAAATGGGAGAGGGTTGGTTTTAATCAGGTATTTATGCTTTCTTGTTGGATTAATGTTTTTTAGGTAGGTATATGATTTCTTTTAATGCTTTCAGAGTTATCATTAGGTAACAATTAACAATAAGCCGTAAAACAAATCATCTAGTTTAACTTACGGTATATTTCCACTAAACTGCTTCCAACCTTGTGAAAACAGAGATATATTGTTTTGCTCAGGTGAGTTATATTTGGTACTTATCCTTATGGACCCTGTAAAGAATAATCTCCCAAATAAAGTGTGGAGGTTGTAGCAATAAAAACCATCAGGGGTATGCACTGAGAGCTGCTATATTTTTCTGGTGCAATCGGGTTAGCAAAGTTATAAAGCGATAGCAGTGTCTCTGTGCATTGAAATCCTGTCTTAATCTTTTTACACCAACCATTTGCTGACGTTAAAGTTAAGTCTCGCAGTTGCTTTTAAACAATACTTGTGGCTGCGTGTGCACAATTTGTGATTCCGGAGTAGTCGATGCAAAAAGACATGCTAGCAATAAAACCTCAATTAACGTGACGTTCCCAGCACTTTGTGTGGCTAGCACCCATTGGTGCATCACCCTGTACATTTTTACCAGACACCCCGATAGTTGGACTTAGGCTTGTTGTAGATATTTTAATGTTTAACCTCTAGGTCATTGATGTGGTGACCTTGCATGTGATTTAGGGTTAGAAAATGGACTTCCTTCCATGGCTGGAGGCACATTTCATACGACACTCTTTTTCCTCTGTAAACCCACCTTTAAATAATCTCATAGGTCACTGTTTATGTAAAAGCAGCATTGTCATACGAAAAATAAATAATATATTATTTTGACTAAGTTACCAGACAGGCTGGAAAATGTTTGTTGCGAGTATTATCATTACAATTGTCCAATAATCTTCCTAGTTGGACTCGCCCCTTTAAGGACAACTAAATGCTTTTATTTTAATACATTCCACAACCATTAAGGGAATTTACCACTTCCTAAGTTTTTATATTTGCTCTGTCCTAACTTTGGACATATAAGCTTATAATGTATTGCATAGTTTTAAGTAATTTTTTGGTGATTGTTTATGTTGTATTATTTTGAATACAGTTTAGCATGGAATTCCCTGAGGTCTGCTGATTGAGTGGTTATGGTAAGTCACTTCATATAGAGTAACTAAAATTTGCTAGCTTTAATGTGAGAAAGTAAAAAGCTTAGGGGATTCCACATGATCCCCAGGTTTACTTTTGGTTTCATGTTTTCCTTTAAAGTTCCTACTCCTAGCAGAACTTTCACAGTCACAAAGCTTCTCCGAGGTTTTTGTCAAGGCATTGAGAGTTCAAACAGTGACATGAAAATTCTATGTATGTTTGTGTGCCTTGTGTGGCCATATGTGGAGAAATGTCCTGATCACCTGATCATGTCCTTCCATCACTTTAAAGCAGTTTTTTGACTTGGGGTTACGATATCAGAATAAATCATCAGGAATATATTTATTTTGCTAAGATGCAATGATTACAGGGTCATTTATAGTCTGCTATTGTTTTAAAGCATGAAGACATGGCAATATTGTCAAACATTGCGAATAATGAAGCAATAGTACTTATCGTTCCCATCTATCAATGCAAAACACAACCATCCCTCAGGCAGTTCCATCAGGCAGTTGGACATGCGTGTCTCCTTAATTTCAAGGGATAATAACTTGCCAATAACCCTCATTAGACTGCAGTATGTTATGGAAATTGAAAATATGTTTAAAGTCCCTGGGTTGATCCCATGTGAGAAGCCAGTAGTGTTTCAAAAATCTTTTATCAGTATAGACCTTGACCATTTTATAGACTGTTGAGAAGAAGTTTGATAATATCTGGTGGGCTAATGCCATCCCCTATTTCTTAAAGGGCAAGTCCACCCCTCAAATAAAATAATTGTATATAGGTAAATCACCACTTCCCCCCCCTCAATCCCCAGTAGTTAGAAATCTGAACAATGTAATACTAACCTGAAATGCTGCCTAGTGTATAGCAATTCTCAGTCGTGGATATGACAGTTGACCAATGGCATACGGTAACAAGGAATTATTGCCCCCCCCCCATCAAAATTAAGATGGGGACCATATCTGTGCATCATTTACAGTTATTTTCTGGGAGGAGACTATATCAGTCATAGGAAAAATAAGAAGATGGGGCTCCGGGGTCTGCTCCCCCGGTTAGTCACACCCCTGCAGTTGATATCACAGCCAGTGACTTAATGCTCTTTCCCTAGCTACCTCCTCTGAGCATGGGCAAGCTCCTAACACGCTCAGAAATCTTGGATGATAGGCAGAAGCCTTTTAAGAGCCAAAGGGAATGGGAGAAAAACATTTCGCTGCTTAACTCATTCCTCCTAGATCTGTCAGCTTTTGGGGTCTGTGGGTTTGATTTGCCTTTGTATAATTAAAGGGCATCAATAGTGATAAAAACACATTGGTCCATTGCAAAGTTAAATTCATGTACTCTGTGCTGCCTTAATCCTATGTATGTCAGTGACTCTGTTTAACCATGGTGTCAGATCTGTGTGCAGCCCTCCCCTCTGTTACCTCCTCCGTGTCTCAACCCCGGCTAACCGACAAGCTTATCATGTGCAGTAGGAGTTAAAAGTTCAACATCCTGAAAAACACACCCACGCACAGTGGCCAATAGAAAGCAAGCTGTCCTGGAGACACGGATCTCTCCGTGTCCTGATCTCTCTCTTTGTGACCCATCATCAATCAGTGAAGTCTATCAAGAAGGGGGGTCAAGTGCAGCCTTAACTCTGCCATCAAAGCTACCTCTCTCCCCCTGCTAATGCTCTTATGTCTGATGAGCATGGAGGAGGGAGGGACTTGAGCAGGGAAGAGTATCAAGTCACAGGGATTTGATTGACAGTACAAGTAGGAGTAGAGGAATGCAATCACGTATTCTTCTAACTTGTGTATCTCAGGTCACAGAGGGAATTCACATTTAATCGGAACTTTAAAAAACACTACAATCATTCTACCAATCGACTTAAAAACCGGCTTTCCCTATCGTAATTACGATCGATTTTACGATATAATGTCGCGTGATAAGAATGGGGAAATGTACAATTTTTCGGCCAATCGATGGAAATGGATTGTATGTTGTATTGTACATAAAATCGGCCTAATGTATGGTCACCTTTAGACACAGAGTACATCACTGTAGGAACATCCATACAACGAAAATCTGATCAATGTTGACTGTGCTTGGAATTTACAAAGACAAATAGGCTATGTTATTCCTTCTAGTGGAACACTAATATAACACTCAGAATTGCCGCTTGGTGTGGATTGGTGGAACATTTCTATTTATTTCACAATTGTGTGGGTTAAAGGGAAAACAATACCTATTTACACACAGTGCCTTTCTCATTGTGTTTTACAGGGATTTTGTTGTTTTATGCTGTAGATTTTGTGCCATGGAAGTAAGATCATTTATTGTTTAGTGTCATTCAATTTTAAATGTCTTTGTTTTAAGTTTGCTTTTCCATTGTGAGTTTGTTTTAAGGTTTATTGTAGTTCATTAGTTCCAGAAATCTAGCATCCTGCTATCTGGTAACCTAGACATCAACCAGAATGGCTGGGCTGTACAGTATTGATGTCTATAGCTTTGACATGAATGTTCTTACCTTTTTCAGCCCAATTACCCAATACTGTCCATTTCCCCATGCAGATATTTATAAAAGAGACCCAAGAACCAACCATGAAGCCTAGTCTGTCACACAGTGGTACAGTAAGACTTGGGTTATTTTTTCATATATTTTCTTGTTATTGCCAGAAGCGCCTAGAAGCTTTATAAAGTTGGACGTGTTTGGCAGTGGAAGGCAGACATTTTGGTCAATAGTTTGTGTTAGAACAGTTAGGAGCAAGTTTTATGAAATGTGATGGATTTACAGCTTCCAGGCCTCAGATACTGTGCAATGACTAGCGTTTGCATGACTGGGCGATGCTCATAATTCATAGGATTCACCCTTTGTGGAAGATTTATTTGCTGGTACAAGTTTTGTTTTAAAGACTGACACATTAGTGCAATTATATGGAATATATATCACTGCACCACTTATCTTAGGAGATTGTTTATACATATTTGTATATGCATCGTGTAATGCAAAGTGACAGGAATAGGGAATATTGTAAAATATATGAAAGATTTTTCCCATTGTTTTATTTGGTCATTGTGGCTTTTCAATATTCTTTTATTTTGAAGTAGGGGGTTCATTGTGTCTATCTAAGGATATTCATGGCTCCTGTGTATTATAGGATATGAGACATCACCCGTGTAAAAGCTTCTAACATCCCTATATTACTTAGTCCTTATCTAGTACACTAAAAAACAAATGGTTACTGGTTCTTTTTTTTTTTACTGTGCTAGAACATTTCCCAACTTTTACAATATCTGAACATAATGACTCCTGAGATGCATTATCTATAGCGATATCTATTAGGAATTTCATTTTATACAATAGAAGATTTTTTTTCTGGGTGACTTCTGGTGTGCCAGTGATCTCTTTATTTCATTCAGATGTCCGTGTACTGTGTTTGGAATAAGTAGCTATAGGTAAAGCTGAGTACGCTTATTAGCGATAAAGGGCGATCTCGTCCGTACCAATGGGCCCATTGTTGGTAATGTGTCTACTGCAGTTCCGAGCATTCCATTCGTTGGCCTTGGGATCACTAGGAACTACATGAAAATTTCTCTTGCCCCCAATCATCTCCCTGTACTAAAGTATAAGTGGTCAGCCTCAGCTAAAGGAAATGTGCAGTTCTGAATGGAGGGAGCTGTGTGTAGGGGGATCTCTAAAGCTCCTGAAAAAAATCTTAGTTACTGCCTGACCTTAAAGGTCTGTTTTGTATTTCCACTTTTAGCCCTACCTTTTTCCAAAACAGTACTGACAAGTGATAAGGTAAGGCTGACCCATAGCTACCGTACTTATTACTGGGAGGAGCTGTGTTTGGAATAAGGTAGGGCTGACCCATAGCTACTTATTACTAGCAGGAGCTGTGTTTGGATTAAGGTAGGGCTGACCCATAGATACTTATTACTGGTAGGAGCTGTGTTTGGATTAAGATAGGGCTGGCCCATAGCTACTTATTACTAGTAGGAGCTGTGTTTGGAGTAAGGTAGGGCTGACCCATAGCTACTTATTATTGGTAGGAGCTGTGTTTGGAGTAAGGTAGGGCTGACACATACTACTTATTAGTGGTAGGAGCTGTGTTTGGAGTAAGGTAGGGCTGACACATAGTTACGTATTATTGGTAGGAGCTGTGTTTGGATTAAGGTAGGGCTGACCCATAGCTACTTATTAGTGGTAGGAGCTGTGTTTGGAGTAAGGTAGGGCTGACACATAGTTCTTATTAACTGGTAGGAGCTGTGTTTGAAAGAAGGTACGGCTGGCCCATTGCTACTTATTTGTATTTGGAACCTCTGAAAATGCTGCTGTTTGTTGGATTATGCACGATGAATGTTTACTCCTTATAGCAGTGATAAGCAGCCATTTTAATTGGCTTAAATGGCTCTGTGAATTGTGGGTTTTTAATAAATGTTTGATATGTAACTGTTACATATTTAAACCCCATATCTAAAAGCGCATCTTAGACAGATTTTTAAATCGGTTTATAAGAAAATCTTTGTCTAATTGCTATAAAAAAAACGCAACGTAAAATCATGTCTTTCCTATCTTCCATAGTATTGTGATTATGGAATTGTGTGTCTGTAAAGTGTAACAGAGAGAAAACAAAGCCCCAGGGTCTGTCCCACCGCCTTGTTGCCAGAATCATGCATGCTCAGTATATTTTATCTTGGGAGGGACAGGAACTCTTTCACCGACTTCACGCGTGTATCTTTGCTTAGGAATAATTTAGAAAGTGATTACTCTTTATATTCCAGTTTCTGGGATGTATGTCAGAAAACTGTGTTTTAGTCTAAAGGCCACACTACTCCGTTTTTGGGTGGCCATGTTACATGTGCTGTGCTGTGATCCGTTTAATGCTCCAATTGCGCAACATAGCAGCTCAAGTGGACGGTAACATGAGTGAAACACGCGCCAATGTGCGCTTTTCACGTGGGTTGCCATCCCCCACACTGTGGCCTCTGCCTTACACTCTTACAACATCACCATTGTAACAACAGGTGGCAAAAAAGCTGGTTATACCAAGATGCAAGCTTTGTCTTAACGGAGAGTTGTGTATTGTTTGTGTGGAGAGCTATGGAATCGTATAGCAGGAAGCCTGACCCAACTCTATGATGAACTACATCCCCTGTAGATATATTCTGGAAGCTGGAAATCTTCCCAGGAAAATGTTAAAAATCAGCCAAGGATGCTTACAATAAAGATGTTACAATTTTTTTTTTTTTTTTACAGCATGAACTGGTGCTTTAAAGTAAATGACACTTTTGTACATAACCTTACTGCCAAGTGTTTCTCCCTTTCAAGCAATAGTCTTCCTCCCTAGATCTGAAGCTGTCCTACACCATAAAGGGGCTTGTGGCCAGGATAAAACATTTTTTACCTAGAAGACAAAGCATGGAGCGGGATTTTTGGTTCAAACCTTTCTGTTGCTGCTAAATGACCCTTCCCCCGATAAATAAAAAGACTGTAACATAAAGACAAAGTGTAAATGGCAGAGGATGTTTGTTAGCAGGTAGATTTTGTGAACAGGATGTAAAGAGTGGGACGTTGAAGAAGAACTAGGCTGATCCAAGGCTTCTAAACACTAAAAGCTCATAGATGGAAAAGACTGTTTCTTCTTTTCTTAGTTGGAAATATAAAAACCTTTTGTCGTAACTGTACATTTTTAAGAGATGTTGTTGTTTTTGCAGATTGTTAACCCCCCATTTGCTGCCGGAGGACAGGAGGCTTTTGCAGGGCCAGGGACAAGCAACGAATAATTAAATTGGGGTCCTCTGGTGGGGAATGGGCATCAGGACAAAAACTTATACTGCAGGAATAGGTGTTCTTCTGTTGTTCAACTAAAACTCCCAGAATTCCCTTGCTGTTTTTGGAGTTGCAACAGCTTGAATGCTGCAATTTGTCTTTCCCTGCCTTATTGTTATGAGGAATGTCCAACATTTAACCTTTAATTACTGTAGAACTGCAGAACTCCTCATCTTCAGGTTAAGGATGGGGGTATTTGTCTTTCTGCAGTAGCTAAACCACAGATATTGGACCATTATTTCACTTTCTGTGCAGATGCCAGGCAAAGCAAAGACAAAAGCCACACTGTGCAGATTCTAATCAGGACTTGGGAAGACAAACTGTCTAATGCTTTGTGGATTTCTGTGCATGAAAGAGGAAAAAATGCTGTGACAAGTCTTCCATAGAACTTGTATCATTTTTAAAGCTTCATCTGCAGAGGCCTGGATATGTGTTCCATAGATACAGCCTAGAAGTGCTGTAGATTTCTTTTCTGCCTCCAGAATGGGTTGCAGTAAGTTAACCAATATTCCTTAGGCTCTGATGGACCTTTTTCTGGTGCGCTGAAAAGATTGAGGTGCCTTGGACCTGACACGTTAAAAGCCTCAAAACCTCACACACCGTGTCGGGTAAAAGAAGACAAAATCGCCTATTTACTGTAATTCCCTATGATGGCAACACTGGGATCTAGATTCCATATATGCTGTGAGTGTGTGTGTCAATGTTCCAGAAAACATTGTCATTTAAAGGGATAGAAATGTGCTTCCTGTTCAGAGGGACGGTAAATCAGCTGGTTTTGCCTTAAAATAAATGACCATGTGTAGCCCCTTCACTCATCGGTCCCAAGCGAAATAATGCAAAATAAGTTACCATGAAATCCGTTTGTACATAATGTTTTTTTTTTTTCTGTTTTATAACAATTTCCATCCATTGCTTCTGTGCTAAACCCTTGTTCATTTTATTATTTTTGCAATGATTTTGTGAAGTTCCAATTTGAAAAATAAAATTTTTTTGTTGTTTTTAAATAAAACAAAATAATCTTTTCTGTGTCTTGTTAAATGTATTCTGGGAAGGTGAGAAAGGGGTATGAGATCTAAAAAAATAAAATCCATCAATGTAACATAGTAATTAAGGTTGAATAAAGTCCAACCTATTCCCTTTTTTTTTTTTTTTTTTTTTAACCCTACCTAACAGTTGATCCAGAGGAAGGCAAAAAACCCCAGCTAAAAAAGGGGGGAAAAAATTCCTTCCTGACTCCAAACGGCAATCGGAAAGTATCCCTGGATCAACCAGATCTATATGCATTAATACCAGTAATTCTCAATATTTTTTAGTTTTAGAAACTTATCCAGGCCTTTTTTAAATTATTCAATGAACTTGCCATTACCACCTCTGCTGGAAGACAGTTCCACAGTTTCACCGTTCTCACTGTAAAGAAACCTCTCCTAACTTGAAGATGAAACTTCTTTCTTCCAACCTTAAAGGATGTCCACGAGTCCTCTGATATGACCTATTAGTGACCAATGCACCAGAGAGTTCACTGTATGGCCATTAATATATTTGTATAAGGTTATCATGTCCCCACGCACCGCCGCTTCTCCAATGTAAACAGCCCTAACTTGTCTAATCTGCCTGCATATTCAAGCCCCTCCATTCCCCTTATTAATTTAGTTGCCCTTCTCTGGACTGCTTCCATTTCCAAGATGTCCCCTTTGTATATGGGATTCCAAAACTGCACCGCATATTCCAAATGAGGCCTTACCAGTGCCTTGTAAGAGGGAGAATAAATATTTCTCTCTTGAATCTTCCCCTCTTTATACAAGACAATATCTTGCTAGCTCTAGCTGTTGCTACCTGGCATTTTTTGCTACACTAAGTCTGTTATCTACCAGAACCCCCAAATCTTTTTCCATTTCAGATGCACCTAACACAGAGTTATTTATGGTGTAGGTGGCACAGGGATTATTAAATCCCAAATGCATCACCTTACATTTATCAACATTAATCTCATCTGCCATTCTGCTGCCCATTTTGATAATCTATCTAGGCTGCTTCAGCACTTGCACATCATTGGAAGTTTCCAAAGCTCTGCATATTTAGTGTCATCAGCAAACACAGAGACCTTGCTCTCAATGCCCCCTTCTAAGTCATTTATAAACGATTAAACAGAAGCGCCCCAGTACAGAACCCTGAGGAACTCCGCTTAGAACTTTAGCCCACATAGATGTAGCTCCATTAACCACCACTCTCTGTTTGCGTCCAATAACCAGTTCTCTATCCATGAACAAATGTTTTCTTCAAGGCCAACAGTCCTCAGTTTATACATTAGTCGCCTATGTGGCACAGTATCAAAGGCTTTTGCAAAATCCAAATATACCACATCCACAGCTGTGCCTGAATCTAACTTCTTACTCACTTCTTCATAAAAACCAATTAAATTTGTCTGGCATGATCTATTTCTCATAAATCCATGCTGACTACTACTAATAAGATGATCTCTGGAGACAAAGTCAAGGATATGATCCCTTAACAAAGTTTCCATCACCTTCCCTACCACTGATGTTAGGCTTACAGTTCTATAGTTACCAGGCTGTGAACGACTACCTTTTTTGAATATTGGTATCATGGTGCTTTTTTCCAATCCAGCGGCACATCCCCAGACAAAAGCGAATCTGAAAAGATGAGACACAGTGGTCTTGCTAGAACTGAACTAACTCTTTTAAAATCCTAGGATGCAATCCATCTGGTCCTGCGCTTTATTGAATTAACTTTGTCTAATTGATTCCGTACCATATCCTCTGTTATCCAATGTGAAAACTCTTCATTTCCTCCCTGCACATTGTTACAATCCCTCCTGTAGGATTCTCACCAGTAAAAACCGATGTAAAAAAACAGTTTAGCAGATTAGCCTTTTCGGCATCCTCTACAACCACCTCAGCCCATTATTTAATGGTACCCACATTCTCAGTCCTCATTTTTACCATTTATACTTAAAAAACATCTTGGGGTTGGACTTGCTTTGTTCGGCAATCCGTATTTCATTTTCTATTTTAGCTAGTTTAATTGCAAGGTGGTGCAGCTCAATTTCACTGTTGTATTCTATCTGTCTTGTAAAGAGGGAGTATATTATTTTTTTTCTCTTGAATCTATTCCCCTCTTCCTCCTCATCTATACAAGACAATATCTTGCTAGCTCTAGCCACCTGGCATTGTTTGCTATAGCTAAGTCTGTTATCTACCAGAACCCCCAAATCTTTTTTCCATTAGAGATTCAGTTAACACAGTTATTTATGGTGTAGGTGGCACCAGGATTGTTAAACCCCAAATGCATCACCTTACATTTATCAACATTGATCTGCCATTCTACTGCCCATTTTGGTAATCTATGTAGGACAGCTTGCAGCACTTGCACATCATTTGAAGTTTCCAAAGCTCTGCATAGTTTAGTGTCATCAGCAAACACAGAGACCTTGCTCTCAATGCCCCCTTCTAAGTCATTTATAAACAGATTAAAAAGAAGCAGCCCCAGTACAGAACCCCGAGGCACTCCGCTTAGAACTTTATCCCACATATATGTAGCTCCATTAACCACCACGCTCTGTTTGCGATCCAATAACCAATTCTATGCATGTACGAATGTTTTTTTCTAGGCCAACTGTCCTCAGTTTATACATTAGTCGTCTATGTGGCACTGCTGGAAGACAGTTCCACGGTTTCACCGTTCTCACTGTAACTGTCACTGTAACTGTCACCGTTCTCACTGTAACTGTAACTCACCTTTCCTAACCTGAAGATGAAACTTCTTTTCTTCCAACCTTAAAGGATGTCCACGAGTCCTCTGATTTGACCGATTAGTAAACAATGCACCAGAGAGTTAAGTATATGGCCCATTAATATATTTGTATTAAGTGATCATATCCCTATGCAAACTTCGCTTCTCTACCTATACATCATGTTTCACCTCTTCTACAAAAATGTAATTTCTCTTTCAGCCTAGGGGACCCAGGCACAGCAGGGGTTAAGTACTCCACCTCCAGGAGACTTAACAGGCTCAGGTGCTCTTCCCCTTACCTTATATAGCCCATTACCAGGGGCTTGCTTCAGTTTTTCAAGTGTCTGCTCAGGCGTTGGACTACTACTCCCATCTGTACAGATAAAACTAAATCATTAGAGGATGGTAATAACTGGATCTCTTCTAGGTCCAGTTTTTTCCCCACATCAAACAAAATTCTTCCGCAGGATTGGGCTGTTCACCCATTCCTAGCGATGACACTGACCTGCCTAAGACACATATGAACGAAGATCCAGGAGTATCGAGGTACATGGGCAGCTATTGGGGCTCTTGGCAGTCTTTCCACACTGCTGATCCCCTTCTGCTATATGCTCCGGACTAGGCACCACATCGGTCCCTTCTGCCTGCGGGCAAAGATTGGCACTTTTTATTCATGCACCTACTGGACACCTATGCATCCTGGTAAGTGCCAGGGGCCTTAGAAAAGGGAGCGGAAGCTCCTGGCTGGCGCGACTTTCTCTCCTTATTGCTGCGGATCTACCTGCTCCCACGCTTCTATCCAGAACGGTCTTCTCTGCTGAAATGATCACAGCTACCGGACCTCTCCAGGCTCTCTGCATCCTAAACCCCCTAAAAAATCCTAAAAAATATAAAGAAAATCTTTATATTTCTTTCTGTTATTCCAGAGGTTAGAGCTCTCCTTATCTTCCCTCCTCAGGGTCCCCCCCCCTCCTCCTCTTTTCTCTGATATATATATATATATTCACACAAAAAAAACTTTTCTTTAGTACTGTCTGCCCTCTCCTGTTACAATGGCAAGCAAGGGGTTGCTCCCGTCCCGCCACAAGAAGAATAAGAAACCAGTCGCCACATCTTACGTGTGTGCAATCTGCCAAACTAAATTGCCCTCTGGCCATTCTGGTCCCAGATGTACCTCGTGCAATGCTGACCACGAAGCACCCACTGCATCTATGGGCCCTATTTATAAAAAATCGGTATCGTTATCGTAAAATACCGATCGTTATCGTAAAATAACGACCGGGTTTTTACCGATAACGACCGTTATTTACCGATAACGACTGTTATTCACCGATATCGTTAAATAACGGTCGTTATCGGTAAATAACGGTCGTTATTTACCGATAACGACCGTTATTTCGGTCGTTATCGGTAAATAACGGTCGTTAACGGTAAAAACCCGGTCGTTATTTTACGATAACGATCGGTATTTTACGATAACGATACCGATTTTTTATAAATAGGGCCCAATATGATCGGATTATCAAAGACACTTTTCTGGGTTTTCAATAGGCCGATCAGCGATATCGATCTATCTAAAAAAAAAAAAACTGATCGGGGAAGATGGAAAATTTTCCCATCAACTCCTACCAAAACCAGATCATCCATAGTTTTCAAGCTGAAATCTATGGAAGATTGCTGGCGCAAGGTGGGAATATTCGATCGGTTCTTCCGATCAGATTTACGATCGGTTCGGATGACCGCAAATCCAATTGGAAGAATATTGGACCGTGTATGCCCACCTTTGCCGAGAGCTTCTCTTCCTGGCCATCCCCTTAGGCAGCACACAAAGGGTTAACTACTTGTCAGCTAAGACAGAAGAAGACAGGGAGGGAGGGTAGCTGCCTGAGGGTATGGCCAGGAAAAGAAACTCGGTAAGTATGAAGCCTTGCTTCATACTTACCCCTGTGTAGTTAAACAAGGGAACGTTTAACTACACAGGGGTAGATAGAGAAGTTAGGGATCTGGGGGCTAGTAACACAACGGAGGGAGGAGAAGGAGGAGGGGGGAGCATAGAGGATAAGGAGGCATGTACGACCATGTATGGAAGTAAATCAATTGATAATCTAAAATGTATGTTTACAAATGCAAGGAGTCTGGCTGGAAAAACCGGCGAACTTGAAATAATAGCTCTAAAGGAAAGGTATGATGTAATTGGTATAGCAGAATCATGGCTTAATGATTCACACGACTGGACAGTAAATATTGAAGGGTACTCCTTATTTAGACATGACCGAGTTAATAAGAAAGGAGGAGGAGTATGTATGTATGTTAAACAGGAATTGAAGCCAAATTTAAAAGATGGAATAGATGGGGGAGCAAACGATGCGGCAGAAACATTATGGGTGGAACTGTGTACAGGAAGCAAGAAGGTAGGTAAATTAATTGTTGGAGTGTGTTATAAGCCGCCAAATGCCGGGGAAGAGGTGGAAATGAATCTCCATATGCAGTTGGCGAAGGCTGCTGGTATGGGGCATGTTCTGGTTATGGGGGATTTTAACTACCCTGAAATAGATTGGAGTAATGGAACTGCCAGCACCTCAAAAGGTATAAAGTTCTTAAATTTCCTATATGAGCATTTTCTTTCACAGATGGTAGAAGTTCCTACTAGAAAGAATGCGTTGTTGGATCTGGTGATATCTAATAACCCAGAGCTCATTTTGGAGATGAAGGTAATGGGAAGCTTAGGGAATAGTGACCATGATATAGTGTCATTTAATATAGGTTGCAGAAAACTAAAGTGCACTGGCTTAACAAAAACTTTTAACTTTAGGAAAGCTAATTTTATGCTTTTAAAGGAATCGCTCCTGCTCATAGACTGGGGGGAACTGTTTCTAGGTAAAGATACTGAGCAGATGTGGACCACTTTTAAAGGGATATTAAACTATAACATCTCCAAATCGGTACCTTTAGGAAACAAGTGTAAAAAAATTAGGTCCACTCCTGCATGGCTTAATGCTCAGGTAAAAAGGGAAATGGAAAAAAAGAAAAGGGCTTTTAAAATTTTGAAAGCAGAAGGCACAGAACAGGCTTACAGGGACTTCAAAAGTTGTAATAAAGAGTGCAAGAAAGCAATTAAACTAGCTAAAATAGAAAATGGGAAATACGGATTGCTGAACAAAGCAAGTCCAACCCAAGATGTTTTTTAAGTATATAAATGGTAAAAAAATGAGGACTGAGAATGTGGGACCATTAAATAATGGAGCTGAGGTGGTTGTAGAGGATGCCGAAAAGGCTAATCTGCTAAACCGTTTTTTTACATCGGTTTTTTACTGTTGAGAATCCACAGTAGGGATTGTAACAATGGTGCAGGGAGGAAATGAAGAGTTTTCACATTGGATAACAGAGGATATGGTACGGAATCAATAGACAAAGTTAATATCATAAAGCGCCAGGACCAGATGGATTGCATCCTAGGATTTTTAAGAGCTTAGTTCGTTCTAGCAAGACCACTGTGTCTCATCTTTTCAGATTCGCTTTTGTCTGGGGATGTGCCGCTGGATTGGAAAAAAGCCAATGTAATACCAATATTCAAAAAAGGTAGTCGTTCACAGCCTGGTAACTATAGACCTGTAAGCTAACATCAGTGGTAGGGAAGGTGATGGAAACTTTGTTAAGGGATCATATCCTTGACTTTGTCTCCAGAGATCATCTTATTAGTAGTAGTCAGCATGGATTTATGAGAAATAGATCATGCCAGACAAATTTCATTGGTTTTTATGAAGAAGTGAGTAAGAAGTTAGATTCAGGCACAGCTGTGGATGTGGTATATTTGGATTTTGCAAAAGCCTTTGATACTGTGCCACATAGGCGACTAATGTATAAACTGAGGACTGTTGGCCTTGAAGAAAACATTTGTTCATGGATAGAGAACTGGTTATTGGACCGCAAACAGAGAGGTGGTGGTTAATGGAGCTACATCTATGGGCTAAAGTTCTAAGCGGAGTTCCTCAGGGTTCTGTACTGGGGCCGCTTCTGTTTAATCTGTTTATAAATGACTTAGAAGGGGGCATTGAGAGCAAGGTCTCTGTGTTTGCTGATGACAACTAAATTAGCGAGCTTTGGAAACTTCCAATGATGTGCAAGTGCTGCAAGCAGACCTAGATAGATTATCAAAATGGGCAGCAGAATGGCAGATGAGATTCAATGTTGATAAATGTAAGGTGATGCATTTGGGATTTATAATCCCTGTGCACCTACACCATAAATAACTCTGTGTTAGGTGCATCTGAAATGGAAAAAGATTTGGGGGTTCTGGTAGATAACAGATTAGTGTAGCAAACAATGCCAGGTAGCAACAGCTAGAGTAGCAAGATATTGTCTTGTATAAAGAGGGGAATAGATTCAAGAGAGAAAAATATATTCTCCCTCTTTACAAGGCACTGGTAAGGCCTCATTTGGAATATGCGGTGCAGTTTGGAATCCCATATACAAAAGGGACATCTTGGAAATGGAAGCAGTCCAGAGAAGGGCAACTAAATTAATAAGGGGAATGGAGGGGCTTGAATATGAGGAGATTAGACAAGTTAGGGCTGTTTACTTGGAGAAGCGGCGGTTGCGTGGGGACATGATAACCTTATACAAATATATTAATGGCCCATACAGTGAACTCTCTGGTGCATTGTTCACTAATAGGTCAATCAGAGGACTCGTGGACATCCTTTAAGGGGGAAGAAAAGAGTTTCATCTTCAAGTTAGGAGAGGTTTCTTTACAGTGAGAACGGTGAAACTGTGGAACGTCTTCCAGCAGAGGTGGTAATGGCAAGTTCATTGAATACTTTAAAAAAGGCCTGGATAAGTTTCTAAAACTAAAAAATATTGAGAACTACTGGTATTAATGCATATAGATCTGGTTGATCCAGGGATACTTTCCGATTGCCGTTTGGAGTCAGGAAGGATTTTTTTCCCCCCTTTTTTAGCTGGGGTTTTTTGCCTTCCTCTGGATCAACTGTTAGGTAGGGTTAAAAAAAAAAAAAAAAAAAAGGAATAGGTTGGACTTGATGGACGAATGTCTTTATTCAACCTTAATTACTATGTATGTTACTATGTAAGTATTTTCCTGGCCATCCCCAGGCAACACACAAAGGGTTGGTACCCAAGCAATAAATAAAACAATGGGAAGGAAAAAGATACTGTAAACTGAAAATCTGCTGCAAAAAAACTTAAATAGCTCTCTGCCAGTCGGGAATTATAGCTATGGCTTCCATGCTCAAGCTGTAAATCTTCCTTAGCACTTTAAAGATCAGAGGTATTGAAGGGAATATATAGGCCTTGCGACCATCCCAGCTCTGGCATAGAGTATCTACAGCTGGAGCTTGTTTGTTGAGGAAACTGGAAAAGAACGTTTGAACTTTCCTGTTCTTCCTCGTCACCATCAAATCTATTTTTATTTCAACTTAATGATCATTAAGTTGATCGGAAAGTAACAATAGTTTTTTACCAATCGTTAAAGGTGCGGTATCGCCTTTATAAATACGGCCCTCATACTCTTTGTCCCACCGTGATTTCTTATGTACATGGCTGCTGGCTGGTTGTCTTTCCGAATGCAGACTGCTATACCTTAATTAATTGTCTTGAATGCTTGAAGAGCTTGATGGATTGCTCTTAGTTCCAGCATCCCTCCAAATGCCCTGGGGTAGAGAGCCTAAGATCACTGATGTTTCAGGCCTAGGATGGGGAGCAGTGAAAACCTCCACTGGCTCTGGATCTGAAAAAGGAGTTCCCTTTCTCAAGTTGACTGGCCTTGTCCACCAGATTAGATGTTTGAATGTTCAAGGTAGATGAATTCTCTGAGTAAGATTCCTGGATTTCCCATTCCATCTCATCAAAAAGAAGGTCTGAATCAGCCCCATCTTTCAGGCTGCCCACTTGGTAAAGCATGGTACACTCCATGCAATGTTTCCTCCTGACCAACTGTCAGTTTTTAGAGGGGATATTTTCAGTTTCGGGTGTGTAAAAATTTGGGTTTAGTTCTCCTTTAACAATGTAAATGTGAATCTGTTCACAACACCATGAGCCAGGGTACTGGCAAATGTATGGCCATCCAGGACCTTTCATCTTCTTAGGGGAACTAGACGGGTCGGCAAACTCAAAAAAGGATCCTCTGCACTCAACCAAACGTGGGTGCTGACGCCTCTAGATAATCCAACCCTTACATGGATATAATACAAGGAAAAGCAAGAAAGCGAGGGTAGCACTCCAAAAAAACTTAGATTTATTGTGGACAACGCAACACATCACAACTTTTCGGGGGGAAACTTGCCCCCTTCCTCAGGTGATGAAAAATCAACAGTGCAACACATCTATATAGGTCAACCAGTTCTAAGGACGGCCCCTTCTGGGCAGATGGTCCTTTTTGATAGGTTAGTCGGCCTAAGGACCATTGAATATCCCAAAAATCAACCTGCACACCTCTCTGGGCAAACGCTAACCTACGTGAGTTATAGTTATCTGGTACAGACATGGAATACATAGACTAACACACCTTATAAGCAAGTTTTAAAGAGCTTCGAAGAATAGCCAAATACACACCTAACCAGAGCCCCCTGTGTCAGGGAGCCCCAGGAACCTTTTTCCATCTCACCTGGTCCACGAATACAATCATATTGGACCCAAGTAATACAATTTCTACATGACTACATGGGCACTCCAGTGGGGCTGGACTCCAAAAATTGCCTATTAGGTATAATAGATCACCTAAACCTAGATACATTTACAAGCGCATTTCTACAAGAAATACTAAAAAATTGATAGCCAGAACCTGGATTCAAGCAACTGTCCCCACTCTAGATCAATGGGAAGAGGCAGTTAATAGCACACTTCCCTATAAAAAAAACTAATCTATCAACACAGAAAATGCCCTACCAAATTCGAGAAAATATGGAACAAATGGGAATCCGAACCATTGACATGCAACTAAGAGAGCGCTGAATGTTCGTTCATTTCCGTTCGGTCATAGAGTACCATGTGGTAGTGAACTACCGCAATGGTATTCTATGGGAATCGTAAATTTACAATCGTGGTTGTAGGTATGGTCAGCAAGGTTCCTGTGTTTGTGGACAACAAATGTCCCTCCCTTTGCTATGTGCCAGGCAAAGGGATGGACATTTGAAGCATGACAAGCTTACTCCTCCTGAGAACTCATACAGGTGAAGAGTGTGGTCCGGCCGGGGGAATTGGTAAAGTATAAGGCCAGCCCTGGGCCTTGGCTTCTCACTAAAAGTCCTGTTTGCTTTATGTATGTGTTCTGTTCTGATACAGCAGCTTTCCCACTGAAGTGGACCTTTCCAGATACTCTGACTGCCGTTTGTAGCATTTTGGGGACGTCCAGTCTTGGTGCTTGATATCTTGGTTTTTAGATACAGTATGGGTGCACTGTTTTGTGATATTTGATACGCGTGAGTTATTTCTGTAGGTTTTTGCAAGTAACCAATAAACACAATTTTTTGTACTAAGCCTATGTGATAGTGCCATGTTGCAGGGACTTTTACTAAGGGAGGGTTTTCCCCCTTAGCAGCCCAATGTGACAATCTATCTAGATCCTATACCAGAAGAAACTAAGTGGCAGATGAGATTCAATGTTGATAAATGTAAGGTGATGCATTTTGGACTTAAAAATCCTTGTGCTGCTTATACTATAAATGGCTCTGTGTTAAGTGAAAGGGATCTTGGAGTTTTGGTGGATAACAAACTTAAAGGAAGCAAGCAGTGCCAGCCAGAGCCAGCATGGTATTGTCTTGTATAATGAGAGGTATGGATTCATGGGAGGGGAGGAAAATGTTATTCTCCCTCTTTTCATTATTCCTCATTTGGAATATGCAGTGCAATTTTGGAATCCGGTGTACAAAAAGGACATCTTTGAAATGGAAAGAGTTCAGAAAAAGGAAACTAAATTAATAAGGGGATTGGGGGAGCTTGAATATGAAGAGAGGTTTGCATAAGTTATATTTATGTATGCTAGAAAAAAGGTACATGGGGATATGATTACTGTGTATAAATACATTAACAGGCCATACAATAAACATACTTAATGTCTATGGATGCCATAAAGTCCCCCTTTTCCTTCGCAAGAGCAACTAAACATAGGGATTCCATTTTGAACTTAGTTCTGGCAACAAACTCATTCAGGGCTTTCAGGTCCAGGACAGGTCAGAACGATCCCCCTCATTTGGGAACCAAAAAGAGGTTTGAATAGAACTCCTTGAACTAGTGGTTCGTGGGTATGGGTTGGATCACCCACCTTGTAAGTAGGGATGCAATGATTTCCGGCAAGGCCTGTAGGTGAAGGGGATCCTTTGCGATTCTGGGTGTGAAAAAATGATAAGGAAGAGGCCTGCAGATTTCTATCTGGTAACCTTTGGCTAATAATTGAAGAGCACGGAGGTCTTGTGTGGAAGTCACCCAAGTCAAGAGGAAATGGCGCAAGTGTCCTACTACTACAGAGGGTGGGGGATAGTCATGCGGAAGAATTTTTTGGAGGAAGGTCGGGTATCCTTACGATGAGGAAAGCTAGCCCCCCTCTTCGTGCTGCGGGTCGAGTGCTGGTGGTAGCAGGGGCCACACATTTGCAGAATGAAGTTCAATAGGGACGAAAGGAATGAAAGGATGTGCCTCGTCCTCTAAAAGAGGAAGGGTCCTAGGCTTGAGGAAGCCAGGTGCTTTCTGCTGGTTGCTTGTGTTAATTTATCTAATTCTGGCACAAAAAGTAAGCCCCCCTAGGAAGGGCAAGGCTTTTAGTGTTTGGATGTTGGGTCCACTGCCCAGGACTTAAGCCATAATGCATGTCATGCTGCTACTGTATTTGCGGAGGAGCATTCAGCGAGTCTGCTTGAATCAAGAGCTGTGTCCCCTACAAAGGTAGAAGCTTCTGAAAGTTGTTGGACTAAAGAGGAGGTCCTCCTTGTCCGCATCTTCCTTAATACCCCTGTACAACTGTTCCACCTAAAAGTCCATTGTCTTTGCCACCCATGCGGTAGCAAAGGCAGGGTGCAGAGCGGAACCAGAGGCCAAAAATATAAAAAAAAAATTTAAGACACCATCTGCTTTTTTATCAGCTGGGTCCTTAAAAGTGGCAGTGTCTGGTAATGGGGGGGGGGGGGGGAAACAACCAATGGGGGTGAGGCCCATCGCTCCATGTCAGCCTTTGGAAAAGGAAAGTTTGCCTGAAAGCATCTAGAGGATTGTTGGACTACCTGTTCCAGTTGCTGGTGTGCTGGAAATATAGTTGTAGGGCATTTGGTACATGAGAACATGGGTTTGTGAGGGGCTTCAGGTTCTGCGTTGACTTGTATTTTTAGAGTCTTGAGGACTGTTTATCAGAATCTCGATAAGATTCCTTTGAAGATGCGAGTTGGGAATCCCCTCGTCTGGATAACCTTGAGAAACTTCCTTTCCTCTAGAGACTCTATGTCCGATGGCAGAAGGTGCTGGAGTTTGATGGCTTGGACCCTCTGCCAGGGCTAGCTTTTGTAAGGCTTCACACATTGAATTGATACTGCCATAGATGATGACTGAGTGTGCCCGTGCGGGTTCTTCCTCAGGAGAAGGTCCCATGGGAGGAATGGCAGCCACGGCAGATAGCTGCTTTAAATTGTCTATGGACAGTCTAAGCATTTTTGACTATTCGAGTTCTTGAGTAGGATCTGGGACCGTGGTCAGCCGAGCATTTGTGTCAGAACAGGGTCCACATGTGGTCTTTTTGACCGGCAGGTAACAGACTGGCATAAATGGCAGGTATTTGAGCTTTCTTGATCAGACACCTTCCTTAAAGGACAACAAATACCCAAAAAAACAACATCTCCCCCATTACATGTCCACACTTCCTGCAGCTGAAATCACTTACTCTCATTTACAACCGTGCTGTGCTGCACTCCCTTACATATCACACAGCAAAGATGAGTGCTAACAGCCCACCTCCTAGATGGCCCGGGGCCATCGTTAACATATCACTTGTCATTGGCTGGTGGGAATGTCTGTTACAACCTCTCTCCTCCTCCTCTGCCAGTCAAACAAACTTGAACTGTTCTGTTGCTAGAATACAGCCTACATAATCAAGCTAATCAAGGATGGGTGCAGGAGTGTTTTCTTGCATGCTAGCTCTGAATGACAGAATCAGACAATCGTTACACCCCTTTACAGTATGGCTTATTGAAGGCAGAGAGAGGCTCGAAATCCGGGGGGAAAAAAACGTATAGGGAGGGCTGCATACCTTTACTCTTTTTGAAGGATAAGTGCACTGTAAAATCAAGTTATGTTCATATGGAAGCTGCAGCTTTAAAAATACCGTTGCCATATTTTTTTTTTTTACCTGTGCCCCTCCAGAGCCTAGCTTTGTGCCTTGGAAGTTGCTGACATCTTTTTACTGGTTTGCTGAATGTTAAGCTCCGCCCCTCTGAGATTTCCTCTGCTTTCTCCTGCTTGAGCCTCAAACAGTAATGCCTGTGAGTTCCGTGCACGAAGCTGAGCAAAGTCAAGGGGATTGCTTAGGTGGTTTGATATTTTCCCTTACTAAGTTAAAGAACTTAAGGTACTTTGCTGGCTGAATCAAGTGAGGAAAGGCAGTGCTTGTGATGCAGTGTCCAAGGTCCTGAGTGAATGGTGCGAATCACGTGTTTCCAGTATTAACTTGAGCGGTTAAAACTATAGTATTTGGAAATGTATTTATCAGAATTTTTTAATGAGGTCACTAAACACTAATTGGAACTAAAACTAAATCTATGTTTAAAGGTACATGCTACGAATACAGTAACAGCCTGCTTACTGGCTCCTTTCTCATTCAGTTATCACTGACACTTCTTGCACCTCTGTCATAGGCGAGTGTAGGGGGCGGAGCTAGGGAGCTGTCAGTTACTGCACAGGTATAGGTGTTTAATACCTGGAGTATATACATTTCTTCAAAATATGCCCTGTAATCCTAGAGATCAGTCTGTTACTGCAGGGGTATAATTCTTTAAGAATGACCGTTAAGCTGGGTACACACCTTTAGCACTTCTGACCAGTCTGCCAGGATAAAGGACTGCTGATCGCAGGAAAAAAACCCATGCAATGTTTTTGTCCCGATTGGGCCAAAAAATTGCATGGTGTGTACACAGCCTTGGACCATTGATCCAATAATCCTTTTCGAATATACATACATACATAATCATCATTCTAATATGGCTTGAGAAAGGTAATGGATGTTACCGAAACGTCGCCTTTTTTATACGATGATTAACCAAGAATAAATTTTCTACGAGTGCTGCACAGATTTGTTCTCTTTTCCATACATATATAATAATACAGACTGCTCATCAAGCAGTTTATTATTTCCTATGGAGAGGGGAGGCACCCAATTTGGCTGGAACAGTTGTTCTGACCAGAATTATCTAACACATGTACATACCGTTACACCCTGGCCTGTTACCGTTCATTGGTTTTGTATTCACATTCATGAATAATCAGCAGTTAGGGACACATATATAAAGGAAATTTACAAAGAGCTCGTTTCCATTTTTTACCACGCTTTGTTTTTTATTGTATTTTGAGCTGCTAAAGGGCACACTACAGCACATGTGCAACAACGTGAATCTCTATTTTTTTATTTTTATATTTCTTAAAAACGAGATTGATCCTAAAAATATAGAAAGAAATAAATTTAAATTCACAAAAAAAACTGTACATTTATCAAAAAAGTCACTTTAACACAGTTTGGATACATATATATATATATAAAAAAATAATATAGAAGAGGAGAGCTAGTAGGAGTTATTTCAAGAATGGGGTGCTAAACAACATTCAAATGCAAAACAGAACCATGTGGGAAAGAAACACAAATATTCTAATTTTGCAAACAGCAGGTGCCTAGCACGGCAATAACAAGATGTCCCTCCCAGACCCTCATTCAGTGTAGAAAAGACTTTAACCTGTGTTTTTCCTGTCTTGCTTCATGTTCGAGTTGCAAAAAAACATGAACAGATACTGTGCTACCAGTTAGTGAAGTATGTTGGAAACTGACAATTATTGCAAACAAAACACACCCACACCATTAGCACATATATCTGATATATCTGTAAAGAAAAATACCTAAATAAATAGGTGGCACTTAATGATGAAACTTGGTCCTTAATACGTTACGTTGGTACTTTACATCTGTTGCTGATTTTAATCCCACCCTATAGAGGTGAGTGGTTACAGGTAAATGCAGAATGTAAATAAGAATAAAGCTGAAATGTCCCCAAATCTTCTGCTAATTAAGGGCCCCTCTTATTCTGGGTACATACGAGGTGATTTTTCTGGCAAACTGACCAATATTTTCGTATACTGGTTGGCTGGCCCGGAAAATCGTTGGAGTGTTGTGCAGTCGCCCGGATCAAGCAAAAAGGTGATCAGACACGGGGGTAAGTCTCCGGCAATCAGACAGGGCGAACTGTCTGCCGCTGTGATTTTCGTTGTGACCGACAGTGATTCGGCCTGGGCAATCTCTTGCTTGTGGTGGACGGTCAGGCCGTAAAATTCACCCTAGCCTTAAGCTAAGCACAGACCTATAAATCATTGAAACAATCATTTATGTACATACAGACAGGCTGTTCGGCCACTCTGAATGGAAAGGAAAAGTGATCCTGAGAACTGTTGGGCATCTTAACATCTGTACTTAGCATAAAGAAGGGATACTACTTTGTACTTTGCGGTCACAACTTTCATATGTTTCTAGCCTTAAAGAAACAGTAGAGAAAATGGGAGTAAAGTTTTCTGACTAAAATTCATTGTCGCAGAGCATGTAAAAAGATATTTCCCCCCAAACTAGTTATTATGACAGCAGCACAAACAAAACTGACTCCTATATAGATTTTAGGGGAACTTTCCAATAAGAGTATTTTTAAGGGAAGTGAGGGGGAGTTTAGAAACATTAACAAAGCGGAGTTATCATATGCCAACAAGCTTGATCAGAGACCACTATTTTTGTGTCAGGTCAGCAGAAGTCAGTAAATGCTCATGTGACATTTTATAGCCTCAGATGCCCAAATGCTTTGCTTCCACTGCAATACAATATATGACAACAGTCTGAAATCTCAAATGATCTCTGCAGTGCAATTCCTGCAATTGTATAAATGCAAAATTGAACACGCAGTCAGTGGAAGATAAACATAAAGACCCACCAAACAATTTTTAGTCTAATCTGACAACATGAAATGTTTGCGTTAGGTTCGCCTCCATTCCTGAATTTTTCAATGCAACAGATGTCACAATGTCACTCTTATATAGCATTTTCTCAGGAATACAATGCTAAACGTAAACTCAAAATCATGACAATTCAGAAACATTCATTTAATTTTGTATACTTGTTACATTATGCTCTTACAATCTAATGCAAGTCAAGATGTATTTTAAATGACAAATTTGTTTTGCCACCTATAATTAGACAAAGTGTTTGATTTTCCTGCAGTTCTTGGATACCCTGGGTGGTAAAGATATGGTTGTGGATTACAACTGCCAACAAATCCTTTTGGGGGGTTCTGGGTATTACAGTTCACAACAGTTAAACAGCTGATGCAGTGGTTGTGTACATAAAATGATTTGTCAATTATACCAGAGATAACTCCACCCCATGGGTCTCGTTCCCTTAATGCATCTGCCCTATACATTTACACTACTGGATATTTTAAGAATTCATTCTCTGATTACAATAAAGTTACCATTAAAAAAAAAATCACTGAGAAAATAAAACCAGAGACCAATCATCACATTATAAACCATGCATATTCCATAACAAAGTAGGCAATACGAAACAATGAAAAAAACTTCAGAGCTATCTTTAGATAAAATATAAATATGCATAATATAAAGTCACTTTAAGGTTTATCATCTATAGTTGAAAAATATAGAACTAAAGCTACTACATAAAAAAATAGGGTATTTTTGCAGCTATGCCAGCAAGCTTGTCATGTCAATTCAACTCTTACCAAGCTCTGCCTCTCATTTAGATGAATAGACTTCCAATGAAGGCACTGTTGACACTATCTTGTGCTGGCCATTCACTTGCTTGACATTACATTGATTCGACACAAACATTGAATCAATGTAAGTTGATGCTTTCACATCAGATCATTATTTGTGACACTAATAGAAATAAAAATAACTCCAAAATGCAGAGCAGCTAAACTTTATTAAAATGTCGTGCACACAGCAACATTTTTCAGGCCAACAACATCATTTTCAATCATCAAAAAGGTCCAGTTTTGACCCAAAATATGTTGCTGAATGCATGGCAGCTTAATAAAGAACACTAAATAATTTAACAGATCAGTTCTGCTTTGTGGAGCTTTCTTTTAGTGATTGTGGTCTCTGAATTATTGGAAGCCCTGCTTCACGTGATTCGGTGGAATAACAATACAATAATTGGCCTAGGTGGTGGTCAGAATATCTTTGGAATGTCAGGAGGTAATTCACATAAATGTATGGCCACCATAAGAGGAGTATCACAGTGTCTGTTACAATGTTGTCTTATAGCCAATTTATTTTTAGTTTACCAAGAAGATAAATAGAACTACAAGTCCTAGGCCAGGAATAGTAGAACATAATGTATTGCTTTGCAATGCCACATGCATGTTTCCAACAGCACAAGGGGTATTTACCATAATATTGCTATAAAACAGGCCTGTCCATCATTCCCGATAGGCCAGAATTTACACTTACTGTAAGACATATGGCTCAGTCAAAGACTGAACCGGTAAGTACCCAATGTACTAAAGAAGGGACATCTGTTTAAACCTTAGACTGCTAAAACGGGTTATGTTGCAATTTCACTATATTTAAAGGGCATGTCCACCCTTAAAACAAAAACTGGTGACTAGTCATTTATCTGCCCGCAACCACAACTGCGCTTTTTATCAGTTTATTTCATACATTTGTAACCAGATATTTAATGATAAGTTCTATTCCTTTCTGGCAAAAGGTATCTGCCTTCTTCCTGTGCTCAGTGAGCTTTTTATAAGCTTAAACATGTGCAGAGGAGTCAGCAGGTGAAACAGTCAATCGTTGGCTGTTATGTCAGTTATTAAAGCCTCGATTGACTGCATGTAGGGAGATGCTAGCTTACTGTGCCAGACTGGGGACAAAACTTATCCTTACATATCTGGTTAGTAATGTAGGAAATAAAGTGCAAAATATATTATTTGGGGGGCAGGTAACAGACAATTGACCTTTTTTTGTTTTAAGAGTGGAAATGCCATTTGTGTCACTATATGTAATTATGTGTCAAACTAATTTTTACTTTTTAGATATTTACAGGCTGATGCAATGAATGTCCAAAGTTTGCGAGTGCTGTTAATCATCATCAACCAATCAGATTAACCCAGTACAAAGCCAACATCTGATTGGTTTTAGCAAATTAATAGCGTGGGTAAACTTTTGCAACTCTTATTGTGTCAGCCCCTTAATAATTTAATAGCAATCCCACAATTTAAGTTTCTTTGGAGCAAACAAGAGTCTCAAATTGAGAGCGCCATAAAAAACTGATGGGTTAAGAGAAAAGGTTGTTTTCTTACCCTGTGTTCTCACTAACGTACTCAAGTTCACGATTAGAATGCTTTTAAACAGCATGATTAATCTAAATAAACAAGGAAAAAATCTTGCATAGAGGGTGCAAATAAACAATAAATATCCTAAAAATATGAATGCTAAAAAAAGGATTGGTTAAACATTTACCGGTATTAAAAAACCCAACAAGGTATGGTGGATTATTTGAATCCTTTCCAGTTTGAAACTGGCAGGTCAGGTGTAAAGAAGGATTAGCCGCACCGTTTTTTTCCTTTTTGTTTTCTGGCAAAGTTGCCATTTTAGATGTCTCATGTCTACTGACTACAACTGGGGGTAAGCAATAAAGGGAGAGCAACTAGTGGGCAGGTCCTGAGCAGTACATTTTTTTTCTTCTGCAGCCTATTAAATTCCAGTTAGACAGACTACAATAAAGGATAACGGTCCTGGTTAGGATGTTCTAAAAATGCAGCATCTTTTAAATAGTTATTTAAGCAAAATTGTTGTGGTTCTGTTTTCACACTAGTAACAAAATAATCTAAGAGCTTATTACCCAAGTGGATTGTGAAAAGCTGTCATTTTACATTGAATTTCAGGAGCTTATTTCTGCTTCATGGGGATAACTCGCATCACTGAGGACCCCTCTTAAGTTACAATTAAACCCCAAATGCAAGTTTGTAGGCACCTATTTAAGAGCTTTACTGAAAGGCCTACTGTTTGACAATGATACCGTGATAGCATAACTGAATATCTTCTTGCAAGTGCCATTTTCTGCATTCTATTGGACCCAATTGGTAGATGTTTTCTAACAATAAGAAGGGATCCAATCTGCAGTTCTTATTTAAACTGGTAAAAGAAGTAAGCGACCCAAAAGCAAGAACAGTGGAAAACTGCACCAATGGTGTTAAAATACCTGGGATTTCTTCATATCCTAATGATCAAAGGGCAAATCTGCATTTCAGGATCAATGTGCACCTTTTTTTTTTTTTTTAAAGCACTTTTCTTCCAGAGAGTGATTTGCAAACTAACAGACAGAATCAAATCCAGGACCAAGCGAAAAAAAAAATTGTTTTTATGGTTTAACCACTTCCACTTACAACTAGCTAGAACGCTTTTAGCGGATAAGAACATTTTTCAACTATTCTTAAGGTTTTTGTTGCAGTACTTAAAACTGCTTTTATATACTTTTACTTGCAGTATTGTGCTGGTAGTTCATTTAAAAGGATGACCGATAATTGAAGCTTTAACTGAAATTGCTTCGAATTCAGAAACAGCAATCTCCCTATTTTAATCAGTTAAAATGTGATGCAATCCTTAACCTATCACTGAAAGCAGAATAGAATGTTATATTAAATGCTCCATTAAGGCTTTAAATCAGTAAAGAGACAGCCGATACTAAGAGTAACATGGATTTTCAATATATGGGTATAAAAAAACCCCAAACACAGCACTTTTTGTAAACCTAAAACAAACAGGCTCGGTGACAGCCATAAAAAAATAAGATATAAAGAATAACAGAAGATTTTCCTTATAACCAAAATTCACACTCATCCCAAAGCAAAAGACGTCCGAGACATTAAATATCAGTACAAACTGGCATTTTGCCAAGACTAATTTAAATAAATAATTTACACACAACAAAAGGTTGCCACGTCACTTCCCTGCCACTGAAACTTAAATGGAATCCTCTGGGATTCCTGTAGTGCTAAAAGCCTGTAACAGGATTAAGGCTAGAGGACACAACTGCTGGCACCTCTTGACCCAAAACTAAATGGAGAAGCAAAAGGGGATGGGGAGGGAAGAGGTAGTGCCAGAAAAAGAAAGGGGTAAGGGGTAATTTAAGAAACAGTGATAACCAGTAGAAGCAGCACTTTGTAAGGAGACATGGTGGTAAATCCAGCCCAATACACACTAACAAATGCAGTTAATGTTTTATTGGCCGGTGCCCACCTTTACTGGCCAAACCATTACATATCTTTAAACAAATGCAAAAGAAAAAAAATGTAATAACAAATATGAATCTTTGCTATTGCTAATTATTCCTGCTATCTATTCGGATATAAATATGAGAAATGTAATCGTGAGTAAATGTATCTTATGTCCGATAATGCTTCACATGCTGTACAATCTGTAATAGGTAGATTTGTGTGCCCATATTGTGCATGTGTACTAGGCTATGCACATGTGGAATTTTCATTATTATCGGGCTTTTGAAAACGTATGTAAACATGCCTATTCCAAAGCCTGATGCTAGAGGGTGCACGTGGAACACGTATGTGTTCTGCGATTTAGGAATGCAATTATGGAATGAGATGCATAGAACAATGCATGTACAGCAGAAAAAAAAAGAAGAAAGTGCATTCCCGGATTATGTCAAAGTTTCCATCGAGATAAACTGAAACTCTAGGTTCATTTCAGTCAGTGTGTTGGTAAATGGATGCGATCCAGAATCAATGTCACAAATGATGTTCAAAAAATGCATAAGAAACAGAACAATCCACTTGTTCTTGAATTCTCAAATGCTTTTTGTGGAAGGTAGAACTGGCAAACAGGAGAGGGAAATTCATTTTCAAAAATGCAAAGATCAATGGAATCCATTGTCACAAAGCATTCTTGTTGCGTTCACGAATGAACTCTTCCCAACGGATTTCATAGAACTTTTTAAGAATTAGTCCAGCCTTCCCAACTTCTGATTCATCATCGTTAAATAACTGGCAGTTGCTAAAGACAAGCTGAGCATCCTCTGCAAATTCCTCACAGCTGGAGTACCTGAAACATTGATAGAAAGGAGTTAATAATAGACTGCACAGCACAGCTGGTAAAAAGAAGCAGGTTTCCTTTCCATTTTCCTCTTTGCAATTTAATGCAGAAGGCCTTGAGGGAATTCTTTAAAATAACTAATAGACACACACTCTTTCACATGTATAAAAATAGACCTAATGATTACACGTTTCATATTTTTACCAATATTAAAACATCAAGGAGTTTTTCGGCTAGTCGCTTAAACATTACATCAGGCCTAGTGGTTCCATAATTAAATTTGGCTTGACAGAGCCAAATTGCAGTTCTTTCGATTTTTTTTTCTTTTTAATTACACCTATTTCAGACTCTCTCCTCCCTAGGCCACACTGGAGCGATTCCCCCAAACTCTGTACACTGCGCTCTGATCTGTTACTAGATTGCATTCGCTCACCATTTTTGCTGCTGATCGCATGCGCTTCGATAACAGATTATTGGGAGTATCACAGCTCAAACAAATGGTAACGTATGTAAAACATGCTGCATTGCAAGGGCACATTTTTTTGCATGTGTTGACATGCATTGATAGTGTGGCTGCAGCCTTAAAGGTTTCTTTTTATTAAGAAAGTGGCAGTTGGGCTTTACTACAAACCTCAGAATGTTTACATTTAAATATTCTACCCATTAAATGTATGTACACCTAAGAAATCGACTTTGGGGATTTCAGTTTTATTGAAGAACGGGGAGGTAAATGAGCTATGTCTTACCACCCATTCTTCAATAAAACAGGAGAAAGAAGCAGAGGTAAGAAACTTATCTGGTCTCGCGCTCCCCCGTTGATCTTCTGACGGGTCCAGACAGACTTTGTACACTATGCGCATGCAGTCCAAAGTCCGTCGGAACCTGTCAGAAAAAGCAGTAGAGGAACACGAGACCAGATAAGTTTCTTATCTTTACTCCAGGCTCCTGCAGATTTTATTGAAGAACAGGTGGTAAGACATAGCTCCTTTACCTCCCCGTTCTTCAATAAAACGGAAACCCCCAAAGTCGATTTCTTAGGTGGACATACCCTTTAATGGGTCGAATTTTTAAATGCAAACATTCTGAGGTTTGTAGTGAAAGCCCAACTGACACTTTCTTAAAAAAAAAAAAAAAATATATATATATAAAAAGGACAATAATAAAACTATATGTGACTAATCCGAATAAAGTTTGAAATTTAATTTTATGGTCCTAAACACAAAAACATACACCCCTCCCACACAAGTACACCCCCCCCCACTACACCTTTACATTTCCACGGCAACCATACACACAATAACAAAAATAATTGTATTTTATCAAAATTAATTAAGAAATTTGAACACCATTGCCAAAGTAAGGTTATGGAGTTTCAAAACCCGCAGTACACACAGCCATTCACAGACATCACACCCTGCAAAAACTTATTTCAGGGAGGGTACCCACACATTTCAGGGAGGATACCCACCACCTAAAGCCCCACCCCAAGATTAACGCATAATCCATGCATACAGAAACACACATGTATACAGTCAGACACTCTTGCATACAAAACATGCATCTCAACAGACACACTCATGAAAACAGTCAGATGCACATACATACAAATCATGTCACTATTAAGTGTTTTTGTCACTTGTTAACCGCTAAAAGACTCTGACATCATTGTGCTCCCTCATCATTCAAATCAACACATTTCAGGGAGATTGTATATTATTTCAGGGAGTCCGGGATCTGCCATTAAAATCAGGGAGACTCCCAGAACTTCAGGGAGAGGTGGGATGCCTGCATTCAAGCCAAATTCAACGTTTATACTTAAACATTCCCTTTCTAGTTACATTACACTGCAACAAGGCCTTTGCCTTGAACAGCACCATCTATGGCTGGTCTAAGCACTTTCTATAAACCAGGGTTGGGTGATAACTTTAAGAATGTAATTTTGGGGTGAAAGCAACTCTACCTAAATGACCCAGAGGGCTACATTCAGAGTTAGTTTGAAGCAGAGAATTATTTATTTACAGGAATTTAGATATCTATATCAGGATGTAGTGTTCAGTGACAATGGTAGTATTTTACTAACAAATCCTTGAACAGTCTAATAGTATTTGGGAATGCTAAGAGACCATAGAAATTATCAGCAAAAGGCATGTTTACAAATTAAACAGTGAACTGTAAATCCTTTGCACTAGTAACCATAAATTCTGAGAACAAGCTAGACTTCATCAACCAAAAACCCAACAACCCTAGCCTTTTTCCAATAAATGTAGCCACAAAATGGGAAAGTAAGTAACCTACTTGTCATTCAGCAACTTATGTCTCATTGTAGAGAAGTCCATGGGGTTCTTAATTATTTTTCTATAACCAGGGACAAGTCGTGGATTCACAGGCTCCAGAAAGGGCCAAGCCTCTTCATGCGATTCCATTTCCATCAGAATGATTCTGAGAAGAAAACAGATTTGGAAAAAATAAATCTAACTATGCTACAATAAAGCGATTTTGCAATTATGCCTGGTCTTAGTTCAAGTACTTTTTTGGAAGCCTGGTGACCCTTTCATGCAAGACCGGACTTCATAATCTATAAATGCGCTCATTTAAATTTATGCAACCATAAATTTGCAAAAAGTCATCCTCCAAAGAGAAGCAGTTTTAAGAGGTGGGAAGAGGAGGAAGAGGAGGAGGAGAATAATAATAATAATGAGACAGAATTCCTTGAGGACGCAACCTTTTAGCGTATGCGCTTGGATAGACCTCCCGTAGGAGATAAGCTGCCTAACTGACATATCTAAGAATTACCTGGGGAAAGAATTCACAAATTATAAACGCCACAAAGAATTTCACCAGAGAATACAAAAATCTGAAGCATCAGGACTTGTACCAAAGAGATAACGTTTGGTTAGTTAGCAATCATAGAATGCATTCAGGGTTACATAAAGGAACTAAATGCTCCAAACCTGTGCAAAATAATACTCACAGATTTAGTACCAAGCACTGAAAAACTAGTCCCAATTGTTTGTAAATTTCACACTTTCAACAGATTTTATATAAACATTTGATCCTTCCAATTTACACAGATCATTCAAATTCTAATTCCATTTACCTGCTCACTGTACCCTTCATTATTGATTGAAAAAAAATTAAGATTTCCCCCACCCTCTCCCAAAATAGTGAAGAGATTGCACAACCATGAGGGTGACTGATGAATGATTTCTAATAACCGGTTTACTTACTCGCAGAAAGTTAGGTCTGTGTTCTGACTCCTTGTCACAATACGCCTCCGTTTTGAAAGTGGCGATTCTCCAGGAGAGTACTGTAATGTCACTGAATGATCTCTCCGACGTAAAGGCTTTGATGGGCTAGTTTCTTTAACTAATGAAGCGTTTTTTTTAGCGCGTCTTGATGAGCCGTAGGATCTTAAAAACGGACTTTCACTTTGCTGCATAGGGAGATGCAAATTATTATGATGGTGTAGTAGAACAGATATTAAATAGGCCCATTGAGCATCAAGGTTAAGGCATCAATGTTTAAAGAATTTAAATAAAATTTCTGAAGGTTTTATATATCCAGGTCATAGTATATCTGCAATAGTCATTCATCCAGGTCATGGTATATATCTGTAATATTCATTCATCCAGGTCATCTGTGGTATTCAGTTAGATCAACTGGACTTAAGTTAAGTTCTTGGGGACGTTTCGCTAGTCATAGCTGTTTTGAAGTTTTTTTTACAAGTTATTCTGAATTGGAAAGAGTCAGTCTGATGAACAGGAAAATGTCTTAAAAAAAAGTAACCTGATCAAGTTGATCAGGGTCGAACAGAATACCACAGATAGATAAAATTGAAAAGTTGGAATCATGTACTAGCAAATAAAAGCTACAAGCATGAAAACAGCAACCTAAGAAATATAGAAGTATGAACACTTATGAATAACATCACCGATTACTTTATGTTTTAAAAGAAGGATTTCTGAAAAAAACAGCCATATCCATAAAAGGGTTTATCATATATTTAATTTGACTTTAAACAAGTTCATCATCACAGACACTACACTAAATTTTCCCCCCCTTTTCATTAGTGTAAACTTAAATAAGTGAAAACAAGATACATGAAATCTGAATGGCTTTACAGTTGCTTAAGATAATCCTTCTTGTGCAATTAATAAAAACATTTTAACACTACTTACACAAGGAGAATGTGGGAAATGGGTGGAAACATTATTTGTTTTACTAGAGGTATATCTGCCAACAAAAATGCCTCGTTGATGTCCAGGATGGTAAAGTGTGCCCGTTGGTGCACAGTGGAAATTATGTGTGTATAGCTTGCAAAGTAATTATTTTTATTGAAAGCTCGGGGTCATGCTTTCAGTTATACCAACACAAAGTGCACAAACATGCAAGTGATGCGGGATCTATCTGCCTCTCCCTTATGCATAAAACTGTTAAGCTGTAGAGGCTACTTACATCCCTTTCGCCGGTAGGTATCATGATCAATTGTGAACTTGCTCTCCCTTTCCACTCCCAGCAAGTATCCAGGGGGAGGGTCAAATGGGTAAAATCTGAAAGTCCCAAAAAGGACCCAGGCAATCCCACTGCATAATATGATCAAACACACAAACCTTCCCATTTTTTTTGACCTGCCACAATGTGCAATTCTAACTAAACAGCACCATTGGACAACCTGAAACCCTATACAGGTTCCTGATTAACATGCTAGGTACATAGTTATTAGTATTAACCACAGCAGGCTCCATATCTACAATTACTATGGGGTTAGGCGTACACAGGATAGTGATTAGTTATAAATATTAGGGAGAGATATTTTTAAAGAACTAAAATTTATAGCATTCTGTTTTCAGTTTTAAAGAAATAAAATTTCCAGCATTCTGTGCAGCCAGGGAATGCTTCCCTGGCTGCACAGAATGCTGGAAATTGTATTTTTCATACATCCTGGAATAAAGCCCTTTTACTGACTTACAGACATTAAAAGCCCATGCATTAGTGATTCCTACCCAAGGGTTTGAATATGCTCATGTTTGAAAACTACAACTCCCAGCATTCTCTGTTAGCAGTAAGTTTCTTCTTTATGTCCATTGGCTAATGAATGTATTAAGATGAAATACAGTGTAATGATATGGAGCATGGGTGTTGAACTTTTCTAATGTTAAACTACAACTCCCATCATTCTCTGGCTGCACAGAATGCTGGATAATTCATTTTTCATACATCCTGGAATAAAGCCCTTTTACTGACTTAGACATTAAAAGCCCATGATTTAGTGCCTATTTCTCTAAGAATGCTGGGTAGTTTCAGAGACATGCAAAGTCATTTAATCATACAGACATCACTTCCTGTCTAGCAATCAGAAACTGGATTGTCTCATTACTTACTATGGAGAGGGAAGGGGGGAGTAAATGTGATAGTCTGAAGAATGTTCTAATTGACTAAGACTGTCACATGTTTTACAAACAGCACATAATTGGGCGTAATACAGGAACTTCCTTACACTTCCTGTCTTGTCATGTACAATGCCTAAGAGAATTTTTTGATTTGCCAACAGTGGGAGATCAGAACCTCACTGGACGTTAGTAAAATTCCACTTCCTTTTAGAGATCCATGTATAAATCCTAGAGGTGTGGCTAAACCTATCATTTTGAGTTTTCCATTCAAATTTAGGGGTGTCAAGTAAAGTAAGTATACTTTATTAATTGTATATCATTTGTTTTGTAATTCAGTAGTAGGACTATACTTTGTATAGTGTTATTACTTATGGTGATTTTGATTAAATAGTGATAATTACACACATACATTTCCTATGTGAAATATTGTTAGATATTGTTAGATACCCACACCTAATTAGTTGCTCCTAAAAACGGAGGCAAAATAGAAGAATGAAGATGGACCACTTAAAACATAAAAGTTGTAGTAGGGCAATATGCCTATGGTAGAAAACAGACAGAGACAGACCTCTACATTAAATAATCTAGGTGACAGAACAGGTGAAGACATACATGTGGAAGACTCTGGACAGTATAAAATAATCTGAAGGTATTCTGTAAACAGAGCACATGGAGTAGAACCTTTTCTATATCTAATGGTAAATTTTAGAAGACTAAGGATGGAAGTGGAGGAGCAGAGATTGAGCAGAGGCAAGGAAGAATCCAGGTGGATGAAAAGGCCCTTAAGAGAGGAGGTGATTCAGGAATGGGAAAAGGGGATTTTTGTACTTGTCAGTAAAATCCTTTTCTCTGAAGCCGTAAGGGGGACTCAGGAACCATTGGGTTAATGTACCATTCTCCAGGAGCGCAAACTTAAAATAAAGAAAGTGAGGCTCTGGTGCTTCTCCCCTATGGGTTTACTTATCTGAGCACCAGAAGTCTCCACCAGTCAGTCCCAAAGAGGGAGCAAAACTCAAAACATAAAACCAAGAACAAAGGCAAATTGCCAGAAATTTAAGAATAAACATGTTAACCAGGGAGGGAAGTACCTGGGTCCCCCTTACGGCTTCATAAAAAAGGAATTCTCTTTCAGCCTTGGGGAACCCAGGCACAGCAGGGGTTAAGTATTCCACCTCCAGGAGCGGACACTTGAGCAATTGAAGTTTTGCATAGGCTCTGGTGCTCCTCCCCTTACCTTATATTCTGCAGTACTAGCAGCCTACTTCAGTTTTTCAAGTGTCTGCTCAGGAGTTGGACTACTACAGACTCTACACAGAAATGGCAAAACAAGCCTTAGGAACAGCTGGAGGGTAACCCCTTCCAGTCTTTCCCATCATAATCCACACAGACCTGGCTGTCCCCCACGTCTGTTCTAAAACAAAAACAAATTTTTTTACCTGTTTTTGGGAATAGCTGGAAGGTAACCCCTTCCAGCCATCCCACACATTCTGGACAAACAGACCAGGGCAGCCCCCCCCCCCTCCTCTGATGTTCTCCCTACCTTCATCTGAACCCTACTTAAGGAAAGGAGGGTCACTGCTGAAGTTCTTGGGCACAGGATCCAACAGTCCCCAGTGCGCACTGTTGCGTTTCCCTGCAGAAGTTCCCATTACCGGACCGACATATCCATGGACACCTCTGCCTTCAGGTAAGGCCTGGGGGACCTCCGGAAGGGTGGGGGCTTCTTCTGGCCTTGCGCGCTTTTTTCCCTTGGCGTGACTTACACTATTCGCGCGGGACTTCCCGTTCTCGCTAACCACCAGCAAGGTGATCGTCTCTTTCCAGGACTCCATTTGCGGCAGCCTAAAGCTCCGACCCGTCCCTGCAATCCGGTCAGCTTCTCCTCTGCCTATTTTAGCAGTTTGCTACAGCCTCTGCTTCAATTTAGTTCACTTAGGCAGACAGTTATCTTTTTGGGATTGCTCTGGGGTGGGATTTCCTCCTCTATCTCCCTCTTTTAGTCCTTCTCAGCTTTCCATATTATATACATATATTTTATTTTAAAAAAAAAAAAAAGAAAAAAAACAACTTTTTTTTTATCTTTAAGGGGTCGCTCCCGTCCAGTCAAAAGGGGAACAACCAACCACCGTCCGCAGTATCAAATGTATGTGCGACCTGCCAATCAAAACTGCTTGCAGGTCAATCTGGTCCACAGTGCGCTTCTTGTAACGCTACCAATGACCCTCCGTCTGTGCCTACGGACACAGTCAGTCAAATGCCAGAATGGGCAAGAGACATTAAGGAATCGTTAGATTCTTTAAAACATTTACCAGAGGGAACTCAAATTTAAGCTCCTCAGGGGCCCCCTCAGGAGCAGGAACCAGCTTGGGCTAAGTCATTAGCCACCTCTATGTCCTCCCTGTCTGCTTCCATTTCACAGGTCCTACAATCCGGACAGCTGGTGACTACGGAGAGATTCCAGACCTACAAAGCCACAGGAACCTATGGCACCCTGTTTAACTGAGGATTCTCTTCAAGAGGACGATGAGATCACAGAGGACGGTGAAATTGAATATGACACTCCCGAACAGGAGTCACAATCTACCTTTACTCCGGAAGCTGTAGATTCGCTCATAAGGTCAGTTCTTTCT
The DNA here is from genome assembly GCA_019447015.1 of Hymenochirus boettgeri. Lineage (NCBI taxonomy): Eukaryota > Metazoa > Chordata > Amphibia > Anura > Pipidae > Hymenochirus > Hymenochirus boettgeri. The sequence continues at coordinate 267,783,349 of CM033470.1, read as the reverse complement.
GTTCTTAACATTCAGGGCTCAGAATCCCAAGAGAACCCTTCCAAAACACTCTTTTCTAGAGTTGAAAAAGCCTCGGTTCAATTTCCCTCCTATGACCAGTTAGGCAAATTTGTCCTACAAGAATGGTCTGAACCAGAGGGCCGACCCTGTCAGTCCCGGCTCTTTAACACTATGTTCCCCTTCCCCAAGGCAGACATAGATTGATGGGCCTCCCCTCCCATAGTCAACCCTTCAGTGGCTCGACTCTCCAGAGCCACCACCATTCCCCTTTAGAAAGCGGCGACCTTTAAAGAGCCAAACGATCGCCGCGCTATTAAAAATATCCTTTTCAGCCTCAGGGTCTGCTCTAAGACCCACCTTAGCCTCCGCTTAGATGGCAAAAGCTATGGAGGTACGGCTTAATCAATTTTACAAAGATCTCCGTCCCGACCCAACAAAATCCCACCTATTAGTGATAATCCAAGATTTATCAGATGCTGCGGTTTATATTGAAGACGCAGCCTTAGAATCCAGCCGGCTAATCGCTCAGCTTCCACCCCAGTAACGGCGACACAAAGGGTCTTAAGGTTGAAAGCCTGGGCAGCCGATGCGGCTTCAGAAAAGGCCCTAACTAGTCTTCCCTAGAAAAAATAATCTCTCAAGCAACGGGGGGAAAAGTTCCATTTCAAGATGGAATCCTTACATTCAGTCATTCTGCCCGGGAGATTTCTTAGCGTCACTTGACATACAGGACGCCTATCTACACGTTACCATTTGGCAGGGCCACCATCGCTTTCTGAGATTCATAGTGGGAAAGCGTCACTACAGGACGCCTACCTACACGTTCCCATTTGGCAGAGCCACCATCGCTTTCTGAGATTCATAGGGGGAAAGCGTCATTATCAGTTCTCGGCCCTACCCTTCGGCCTCGCATCGGCCCCTTGGGTCTTCACCAAGGTGATGGCTTGTAAGCCAGCCTTCATTTGCTTGCAAGGTATTTTACTCCTTCCCTACTTAGACGATCTACTGATCAAAGCATCATCCCTCACCTTAGCCTCAACACATGTAAAAACTTGCACTCAAACCCTAACCTCTTTCGGTTGGATTATCAACCCTCGCAAGTCATCATTCATTCCCAGCCCCCACAACATTTTTGGGCATGTTGTTCGACACTTCCCGACAACCAATTCTCCTTCCTTCCGAGAAGATCCAAGCCCTAAAAATACTAGCCTGGACAGATTCTTGCAAAACCCCGGATCTCAATCAGTCAAGCCATGTGCTTAGTAGGGAAAATGGTATCTGCCATCCAAGCAGTTCCATATGCCATGTTCCATCTGTGCCCGCTTCAACGCCACATATGTTGACGGTTTGGAACAGATCTCTGGACTCCCTGATCCCCTTGCCACACCTAATCCAGAGGTCCCTGGTATGGTGGTCCCTCACAATGCAAGGCATCTGGTCAACGCAAGAGTCCCTTCTTCCGATAAACGTTCTGGAACTACAGGCCATATGCCTAGCCCTTTCGCACTGGACAGAACAACTGCTAAACAGCTCAACTATCAAGATCCTCTGGCACACCTCATAGATGCACTGGTAGTTCCATGGCGGTTCCAGTTAGTGTATACCTTCCCTCCAATAGCAATGATTCCACGCGAACTGAAAAAAAGTTGGAAAGGACCACAACTATATTCATATCTCCCAGGTGGCCAAGAAGGGCCTGGTTCAAAGATCTCCTAAGAATGTCAAGGGACGAACCATGGCCCCTACCCTTCTGTCCAGACCTTTTTTCTTCAGGGTCCATTCTTCCAAATTTGATGGCTTGGCTATTGAATCCTCCATTCTGAGGAAGAGAGGCATTCCCTAATCGGTCATCCCCACCATGATGGCCGCACGTAAATTGTCATCCGCTAAAGTCTACCACTGAATATGGAGGAGATACATAAATATTTCCTAGAGGAAAACCCCCTGGAAGAGGTCCAATCTAGACTGCTACATTTTCTACAGACAGAATTGGATAAGGGACTGTCTCTCAGTGCCTTAAACGTTCAAATTGCAGCTCTGTCGATTCTCTTTCACCGGCGACTGGCATCTCAAAAGGATGTGCAAACCTTCTTACAGGGGGTGGCTCACATTTGTCCTCTGCACAGACTGTCAGTACAACCATTGGATTTTTCCCTGGTTCTTCGAGTTCTACAAGGACCACCCTTTGAACCTCTAAGGTCGGTTGCACTCTCTCTCCTCTTTTGGAAAACGCTTTTCCTCTTAGCCTTTTCCTCAATGCGCAGGGCGTCAGAGCTGGCAGCTCTGTCGGTGGAACCATCCTGTCTCTCCTTCCACAGGGACAAGGCAGTTCTTCGGCCTCACCCAACTTTTCTACCAAACGTCGTTTCCTCCTTTCACACTTTCAAAGTCAGGAAATAGTCATCCCAGCTCTATATCCTCAGCAAGTTTCTCTTCAAGAAAAGGGGTTGCACTCACTGGATGTAGTCAGAGCTCTCCGGATAATCCTCTCCGGAACATTTTCGTTCTTCCAAGGCACTGTTCATCCCCCTAACGGGGCCTCGCAAAGGCTCCAGAGCGTCGCCTCAGACTCTGGCGAGATGGATTCGGAGTGTCATCTCAAGATGTTATACTGAAGCTGGGTCTGCTCCTCCCTTGCGGGTTGCAGCTCACTCTACCAGGGCTCTGGGAGCTTCATGGGCAGCCTCCATAGATCAGATTTGCAGAGCAGCCACCTGGTCTTCAAGTTCTACAGGTTGGATGCGTTTGCTTCAGCAGAGACGACTAAGTCGACTGGTGCTGCAAGCAGCAGAAGATTAATTCTTTTGCCCTCTATTTACTGTTGGGACTTTGGGACATCCCCTGCTGTGCCTGGGTCCCCGAAGGCTGAAACAGAAAAGATTGCTTACTCACCGCAAAATCTTTCTCTGAAGCCGAAGGGGGACCCAGGCACTACCCTCCCTATGGGTTAGGACTACCAAGTTGTTAAAACTGTTATTTTATCTGTGTGGTTTTATATCAGTTTAGCTCAAGTTAAAATGTGCTTTTAACAAAGTTGTATGTTCTTATGGCAACTCCTTCGCTCCCTCTTTGGGACAAAACTGAAGCAGGCTGCTGGTGCTGCAGAATATAAGGTATGGGGAGGAGCACTGGAGCCTATGCAAAACTTCAATTACTCAAGTGTCCGCCATTCCTGGAGGTGGAATACTTAACCCCTGCTGTGCCTGGGTCCCCCCTTTGGCTTCAGAGAAAGAGATTTAACAGTGAGTAAACAAAATCTCCTTTTAACTGGCAAGTACAAAAATCTCCTTTTCTCTATCAGCCTACAGGGGGACCCAGGAACCATGGGGTCATCTCAAAGTCCCAAAATTATAGGGTGCGCCGAACATAACATACCTCTGCAGCTCTAAGTACAGAGCGACCTAAGGTCGCATCAGAGTCTGCAAACACATGGAGGCGGTAAAACTTTATAAAGGTGTGGATAGAAGACCATGTTGCTGCCCGACATATCTTGTCCACTGAGGAACCATGGCGTGCTGCCCAAGATGCCCCGACCACCCAGGTGGAGTGAGCTGTAACTCGCAAGGGATGAACAGCTCCAGCTGCTAAGTGGACAATCGTAGATTTGATCCATCTCGCTAGAGTCTAGGGCGAAGCTCTGGAGAATAAACAATATACAAGGCTTGAGAGGAATGGAAACCTTGGGTGCGATCAAAGGGAATGTAACTTGCGTTCTTTGGAAGAGGAAGGATCTGGAAAGAAGGAAGGAACCACAATCTTCTAGTTGATGTGAAAAGAGGAGACCACCTTCGTAAGAAAGAAAGCGTGGGTATGGAGAATAGAGTAATTCATGAGGGTTCCACTGACAAGGCATTGTCGCATGAGGCCATTATGTCTATATTCTGGGTCCCCCATCTCCGAGACCGTTCCTCAAAGATTTCTGTATGGAGGGCCCACTCCCCTGGGTCGAACGTGTGTTGACTGATGAAAGCTGCTTCCTCATTGAGTACTCCGGAGATGTATATTGCCTATATTGTATGTATTGGCTGGCAGAAAGTGTTCTGCCCATGATAAAATCCGGTGAGATTCTGCCATGGCGCTTCAATTACCCTGTTGGTGATTTATGTATGCCACAGCAGTGGCGTTGTCGGATTGGATGCGTACGTTCTTTCCTGCAAATGTATTGCCCCAGTCAAACAGGGCTAGAAAAATTGCCCGTAACTCCAAGACATTGGTTGGAAGAAGAGCTTCTTCCAAGCCTTGTGCTTTCGATGAACCACACACTGCTCCCCATCCCTCAACCCCGAGGGGCCGAAGCGAAGATAAAGAGCAGAGCAGTAAACTGGAAATGCTGGTGGCCTATGGCAAATCTCAGGAAATGATGGTGAGCATGCAAGATGTGAATGTGTAGGTAGGCGTCCTGGATGTCCAAACAGTCTATAAAACCCCTGGTTTGATAGCTAGGATTACTGAACGTAGGGATTCCATTTTGACATGGAACATTTGGACATAGCAGTTTAGGGTTTTTAGGTCCAAGATCGGTTGGAATGAGCAGTCCTTTTCAATACCAGAAAAAATTTGGAGTAGAAGCCTCAAAATCTTTGAATTATCTGAACTGACCCGTGCCAGCAGCAGGACCTGAACACAGGAGTGCAGAGCCCTGCAGCATGTTGGGCCTCTTGGGATCTGAGGGGAAGTAGTGAGTGGGAGGAGTGGATGAGAATTCTATTTTGTAGTCGCAGAATATGACCTTTTGGGTCCAGGCATCTGTGGATGGAATGTGCCATTCCTCCTGAAAAAGCCAAGAAGGCCCCCTATCCAATTCTGTCAGGGATAACCATGCCTGTTTAGGTTTTTCTCCCCCTGGTTTGACGCCCCCTCTTTTGTTAGCCCAAGTGTGGAATGGTCTCTGTCCCGGACGGGTTGGGTGAGGGATATTGGAGGAATCAGGAAGATCAAAGGAGATGAAAGCATGATGATCGTTGAAGGAAGGAAAACGTCGAGCTTGGTTCTGAGGAAGAAAGGTGCTCTTCCCTCCCATGGCCTGGGCTATGACCTTTTCTAGTTCTGGACCAAAGAGAAAGCCTCTAGGACCTTCATAAAGGCTGGGTCTGCTCCTGGGCTGAGCCACAAGCATCTTCTTGTCGCCGTGACGGCTGCCAATGATCAGGCAATGAGGTAGCTCAAGTCAAGAGGCGTATACCCGATCTATACCACAGCATCTGTGATAACTGCTGTTCGATGTCCAGCAAGGGGGCTTGTATATGGCCTGGTATAGTTGATCCACCCAGTCTTTCATGGCTTTGGCCACCCATGCTGAATCAAAGGTGGATCGCAGGGCCACACCCCGGGTTGCCAAGTGTCTTTATTTTGGCAGGATTGCCATGACTGCAGGGACAAAATCCTTAGTCCTGCAGTCAAGGCTGAAATCCCGTCTAGAGACTGGCCCTGGCAGCCCCACCCAGTCTTGCCCATTCCCTGCCCACAGTGGTGTCACGGTCCGCCCTCTCCCGCTCAGGGGCGGCCCAGATCTGGCAACCCAGGCCACACCCGAGGCTGAGAAGTAGGTCCTTAAAGACCTTCTACCTGCCTATTTGTGGGATCTTTGAAGGTGGCGGCTTTCAACAGGGGAATGGTGGTAGTTCTAGAAAGTCTTGCTACCGGAGGGTCTACCACGGGGGGTAGCGACCACCTGTCTACATCTGATTGCGGGCATGGAAACATTGCCTGAAATTGCTTGGATTGGATGAGTACTTGGAGTGATCCTCTGGTTCATCCAGGTGCTGAATATTAAGGACCTGCAAAACTGCCTTAATGAGGTCGTTGATCTACTCAGCTGTGAAAGTGGTATGAAGCTCATGTTGGGAACCTTCAGATTCAAATTTTCCTTCTTCCGTCCGTTACAGCTGGGGTCATAGACTGCAGGACCTGACAAATAGAAGCAGATAAAACAGACATTGAAGTCATTAAAGACTTAGCCCAGGCTGGTTCAGACTCCTGGGATTTACAGACACGCAAATAAGATCCAAAAACCATATCCTGAAGTTGGGGTCTTCCAACTCTGCAAATGGGAATCATCGCAACTGGGGGAAAACAGTAGACAAGTCGCAAGGCCAAATTTACCACCAGGACACCTGGGAATCTTCCACAATGGTGCAAAAGGGAGAGACCTTGTGTCTACATCATTCCCCAAGATCCAGAAAGTGTCTGCTGAAGAAGTCACCCCTCTTGTTAAGCTCCCCTGAAATGTACACCAGGGAAAATGCACAGGTATTTGCATTTGCACCATGCTCCCTGGAAGCTAATGCCAGCTACTGCAGTGACACTGAACCTGAATGTGAAGTCAGAGAGAACCTGGACCCAAGAACCAGGCTTTGACTAGGAGACTGGCCTCTTGTGGGGAACAGCAACCCTGAGTGCAAAGAGGAAACGTGTGTGGAGGCTTGGGAGAGGACAGTTAAGGAAGAGCAGTTAATTCTGGACCAAAGAGCAGATGGCCTAGAAATGTGAAAAGAATTCAGAGCTTTCTTGGAGTCTGCCGCTCAAGCTTTCAATTAACATTTTTTATTTGACTAAAGAGTAATGTGGGTGGACCACCTGGGGTTTTCCTTGTCCTGAATAATCAGACCTGAAAGACTGCCTAGAAAGATAACTGTTCTCTCCAATTTTTCCAAACTAGTTAGGGTAATATAAAAAGCTTTCTGTGGTTACTTTAAAATGAATCCTAAATATTGGAATTGATTTCTATAGGTACGGTGCTACATAGGGACAGCACAAACAGCAGGATCGATTGTTAGCTGCAGGCACAGAAAGAGCACAGAGATAAAGAGAATGCTTATATTATTCTTAATGCTGAATCAAGGGGATAGGAAGGTCAGAGAAGTGGTAATTACTTCTTATTACAGTATGAAAAACAGTTGCCCTTTAATAAGTGAGTCCACCTATTCTATTCCAGAGCATGTGGACTGGATATCTGAACCAGACACATCCAAGTCGAATGTTCAGTCATCTGAATGCCAAGTCTTATCTAAAGATGTCTAATTAAAAAAAAGAGGGTGGAGGTAGCCAAAGAAAACTTTACTAGATCTCAAGGGCCCAGACTTACACACGTGCGATCGCAGGTCGGAAATGTTCGAATCGACCGACTTGGCGGATCCCCGAACGACCGGCCGCTTTGGCCGATAAAGGCCCTACACACGGGGCGATTATCGGCCGAAACAAACGGTCGTACACATTGTGCATCACGGCTCGGAACCCGCGATTACACGTGTGTACGAACCTCTAGGTGTTGTTGAGACCAAGGAGGTAGAGGAGCAAGTGGACATAAAAGAAGAGACAAATAGCCAATGCTGGTTTAAACATCTGGAAAGGTTCCCCTGTGAGGAACCAATAATGTTGCAGCCCTTCAGGAAGATTCTTGAGAAAGCCAATTGACATTTGTAACTGCAAGGGCTGAGGGTCTTGCTGGAACTGCATGAACATAGAGGAGCACATCAAAAAGCAAGTACCTTTAAAAGGAGCCTGCTTTATTGGGGTGTCCTAACTTCTTTGCAAAACTTAAACAAATTAACTTCCCATGGAGGATGAAAAGAACTGAAGCCTTTAAGAATTTAGTGTCTGCTCCTGAACACGGAACTTAACTCCATCTGTCCAACCTGTTTCCCCTGCTGACTGAAGCAGTAAAAACTCAACATGCTAATGTTTAACTCACAAGAGATATACAGTCACGACAGAACCAATCACCCTCTGGAATCTGGGTCATCCTTGGACGATGGCAATAAGTATGACACCCTCGATCACAGCTGTCACACAGCAACAAGAATTCATCATTGTCCCCTTTACGACAATATAAACATGTCTGTAACACAAGAGGCGATGAATTAGATTTGCACTTTTAAACATTTTCTTGCTGTTGGTTGAAGCATTTTAGCTTGGAAAATTCTAACAAACAGTTTGGAAGACAAAAAGGGTCTACACTTAACCAGAAAGCCATAACCTTGTCTGCAAGCCTAATAATATTGTATATGCTGCTGTTAAAAGGTTTTCACCTGAAAATGGGTTTTATAGGTGCCCAGTATTTCTAGGACTAGGTTTACACTGCGAACATAATGCTCAATTCTGATAGCCTGTTTATATCTTTTTTTGATGTGGCTGTTTAAACTTGACCTATATCTGTGTGTGTTTGTGGTCCAAAAGTGACCTGCACAAGAACAAAACAATGTCACAGGATGTTCATTTCTTTACAGGAAGTGAACATGGAGGTTGGTATAATGATTATTTATGCTTGTATTTTTAGGGTGTCTTGCACTAGAAGCATGCTTTACTCCAAAGACTATGTATTTATTATGGATAACGCTATAGTATTATTATGTTAATAATCGCAAACAGAATATGGACAAGATTGATCTACCTACAAATATCTTCTGTTTGTTGCCTGGGAGCAACATTAGCTTTGTATCTTTCTTTCAAACCTCATATTAACACACTAACCAACTCAAAAACATCTCTTGCATTCGGACTCTCACACATTGCCACAAAAGTTCTAGTTTAAATCCTAATCATACGACAGCTAGACCACCATAACACCCTCCCGTGTGGATCAATAAACAACCAATTACAGTCACTTTAATCCACCCTAAACTATGCTGCCTGGGTTTGTTCATATTTCTTTACGATTCTCAAATGCTGCTCCTGTCAGTCCACTGGCTGCCTGCCACACAAAGGATCCAATTCGATGCTAAACCCTATTCTGCAAGGCACTCTAATACAACCCCCCCATACATAACAGAGCTGATCCACAGATACCATTCAAGGCGCTATATAAATCCATAATAATAATAATAATAATAATAATAATAAAAGGCAACCCCAAATTAACAACTTCAGGCAAACATCTAACACTGCCTAGAACACTGGCCGTCTCATTGGCCCCACATCTACTTATAGTCTACTGATCACTTCAACTTGTGCCTCATCCACATTTTCTCTAGGCTGTAAGCTCTCTTTGTCAAGGCCCACTTTTCTATCGTAACAAGGTATTGCTGCAAATGAACTCGCTTAACGCTGTATAACTTAGCATTGCATACCAAACTCCAAATCCCGCAGCTATTGTGCAACACACAAAACGGTAACAATGTCATACCACAAATCTTTCCAAAGGTAAAAAGCTTCTTCCTATGACAAGTTGGGGGAAATTATACCAAAATATGTTTTTAGTAGCCTGGATCATTTATCTCAGTGAATATAGCCTATGTGAAGCACAAGCTGTCATTGGAGTAATATATAAAAAGAACACAAACATTATTAAAAACTAGGCAACTCACCACTCTATTAACGGATCGCTCCCAAGCCAATGACCTATCCAGCTGCTGTATGCAAAGGGACAACTGAGCTGCACTTCGACATCTCTCTACAGTCTGTCTCCAAAGCCTCAGACGGGGTGTAATGCTGTACTCACTGGCAAATGTGGGAGATGAGGGAAGGAATAAAGATAAGACGACGTTTGCTGAAGTCTAAGCTAAAAAAACAAAGTCAATGGCAAACCATGACAATTTTTAAATCAGCATTTCAGTCTTACATCTCAGTAGTAGAGAGGGGATCGTCTGCTCTAGTGATCACAACTTTTTCATGCTGCACCTCACTCTGCAGCCAAAGTGGTTCTTTCATGTATCTTCTTTCCACATTTAACTCCAATTCTAAAAGCCGACAAACAGCTAAATCCAACGGATTACAAGGATCTCTATAAACACTGCAATCGTCTCGTTTTACTTTAACGGTAATATCATCAGCAGCCTCTAGATGGTGCTTATAGTACTTAAGATCTGTTCGAGCTGAATCCAGCGCAGGAGGTGCCCATCCCTGTAACATAAGAGGAGATGCTAAATAGCCTGATAACTTAGAAAAAAGCTGCTACAGTATAGTTTTGCATAAATAATTTTTGATCTCTAAAATAATTTTCTCTTTATTGCAAAAAATATCCTCATAAGGTTGCCAAAATTAGTATGCATTTTTTAATTATAGTTTTTACTCTGGCAGTCCAGACATCCCTTAATCAAAAGTTTTTTTGGCTATTCAGGAAAAATAAATGTGTTTTAGCCTAAATATTTTTCTCCGGCCTACAAATTTGATAAAAAAAAAGGATAATTAAACATTTTTTTTTACCTGTAAATTAAAAGCTTCCCTCCCTTAAAACCTCATGCATTGCGATATAATACACCAGTAAATTCCATTTACATACATATAAGAACTAGGAAGGCATCCATGTTGGTGCCAATACAGTGGTTGGCAAAAGTATTCGACCCCCTTGAAGTTTTCCACATTTTGTCACATTACTGCCACAAACACGACTCAATTTTATTGGAATTCCACGTGAAAGACCAATACAAAGTGGTGTACACGTGAGAAGTGGAACGAAAATCATACATGATTCTAAACATTTTTAACAAATCAATAATTGCAAATTGGGGTGTGCGTAATTATTCAGCCCCCTATGGTCCGAGTGCAGTCTGTTGCCCATAGACATTGCCTGATGAGTGCTCTGGACAAGCTGCAGAGATCTACAGCTCAGGTGGGGGAATCTGTCCATAGGACAACTATTAGTCGTGCACTACACATAGTTGACCTTTATGGAAGAGTGGCAAGAAGAAAGCCATTGTTAACAGAAAAGCATGAGAAGTCCCGTTTGCAGTTTGCCACAAGCCACGTGGGGGACACAGCAAACATGTGGAAGAAGGTGCTCTGGTCAGATGAGACCAAAATGGAACTTTTGGGCCAAAATGCAAAACGCTATGTGTGGCGAAAAACTAACACTGCACATCACTCCCACACCATCCCACTGTCAAATATGGTGGTGGCAGCATCATGCTCTGGGGGTGCTTCTCTTCAGCAGGGACAGGGAAGCTGGTCAGAGTTGATGGGAAGATGGATGAAGCCAAATACAGGGCAATCTTGGAAGAAAACCTCTTGAGACTGGGACAACAACCCTAAACAAAGCCAGGGCAACAATGGAATGGTTTAACCCTTTCACTGCCACAGATCGTGTATATACGATCTGTGCAGAAAAGGACCACACTGCCACAGATTGTATATACACGATCTGCAGCACTTCCGGGTTCGGAATGGCCGAAGTGAGAGCGGGGAAACCGCTTCCCCGCTCTAGCAGATCCCCTAGGCAACGAGCAAAATCGGGTCACTTACCTTTCCCCGGTCCACGATCATCCAGGAGCCAATGGGAAGGCACTGACATCAGCAGTCACATGGACAGTGACACTGCTGATGATCAGTGTATAGGAACCGCCCCCTGCTGGATTTCTCTCACTTGTTACCTGGTGGATTACTTTGCTGGATTACTTTGCTGGAGCCCTCCTGCTGTGGTCTGCTGTGTTTCCTGCTGGGATTTACCTTGCTGCCTGCTTTTGATCGCCTGTCTACAGGACTGGTACAGTATTTACACACTACACACATATATTTAGTTTATAACTTTTTTTTTGTATTACACACATCTACACACTAACACACTTACAAACATATTTACACTCTAACACACACAAACACACACAAAATCAACATATATTTTTTTATTTTGTTTTTTTCATTCATTTTGATAGTTTTGCTGGATTTTTTTGCAGTTTCATTTATTTTGGTGTTTATATTATTTCTATAATTGTATTTGTTTTTTTGTGTATATTTTGTGTTTTACCCCTCTTATATCCCTATATACCCCTCCCCCAACCCCCAGACCCTCTTACTGATAACTGTTGTGGTATTGAATTTACTGTAAACATCTTTATTACCCATCAAGACTAGTGGGTCATTTTAACCCCCAGTCTTGCTGTGCGGTAAAGTTATTTAGCCATTTTTGTTTTTGTGTTGTAATATTCTGCAATCTCAGTTTTATACAATTTTTTTGGTTCAGTTACCCTTGATTTCTTTATTACACAACAAGACTAGTGGATCTGTGATTTTGACCCCCAGTCCTGCTGTGTAGTAAAGTACCGTATATACTCGAGTATAAGCCGAGGTTTTCAGGTCTTAAAAATGACCTGAAAAATGAACCTCGGCTTATACTCGGGTCAAGATGAGACTTACATAAATTCCGGACGCAGCCGCGAGTCAGGTAAGAAAACCAGCAGTGGGAACTGCCGGCTTTCCATTCTGACTTGCGTCTGTAAGTCTTTGCAAAGGAGTCCGGAAGGCTCTGCACACCAAACTGTAAGTACCATTCCTATGCTACCAGTTATTCCCAAGGCTACCAGTAATCCCCATGGCTACCAGTTATTCCCAAGGCTACCAGTAATCCCCATGGCTACCAGTATGTGAGGCAATTCCCATGGCTACCAGTATGCAATAAAATGCACATGGCTACAGAAGGCAGTAGTGGTCAATTTCAACCCTCTTATACTCGAGTCAATATGTTTTTCTAATTTTTGAGGTAAAAATAGTACCTCGGCTTATACTTGGGTCGGCTTATACTCGAGTATATACAGTACTTTTTTATCCTCTTTAAGTATTAGGGTTAGTCTTTAAGGTTCACTAATAAGCTTAGGGTTTCCAATTTAACTTAGAGATAGACTCTCAAGTGATTAACAATACATATTATCAATTCTAGGCCTTGTAGAGAACTTATTTTTATCTAATATATATTTTCCTAGCATTAGCTTAAGCATAGCTCCATTTAACATTACATTTAGTAGAAATGTAAACAATGAAACTTTCCCTTAATTAACTTTATCCGTATATATTTATAACCTAGGTTTTGCACTGAACCTTTTATTTTTACCATTGTTCTTTCAGTTTGCTATATAATTTTGAGATATTTTCCCAGTTTCTATTTTATTTATAGGGTATATCGTAATGATTTCAGGCAGGGGGTGTATTTCCGTTCTCTGGTTCAACCTGTATATTTAAGTTCAGCTTTAAGTTGAATGGTCAAGTTTTTCCTTGTAAAAAGGTTTATCTGTTGTATTCAATTAGATCAACTGGACTTGAAATACAAAAGTACTGTATATACTTCTAGTATAATCCGACCCAAGTATAAGCCGAGGTACTATTTTTACCATCAAACATTAGAAAACCTATTGGGACTCGAGTATAAGAGGGTTGAAATTGACCACTACTGCTTGACTTAACTAAACTGATACTGGCTTTGCACTGAAACTGGATAACTAACTGCTACTGCTTACATGAACTGGCATACTGGATAACTGAAACTTGCTACTTGACTGTGACTGGAATACGTACTGTTTCTAACTGAAACCTCTACTTTCTACTTGTGGTTATTTCTTTACTTCTCTACTGACTTCCTACTTACTGAACTGCTACTGACTCACTGGTTCCTAGCTTTCGCTCTAGACTGTACTGACTTACTGCTGACTATGACGACTCACTGGAACTACTACTTCTTACTGCTGTACTGCTACTGCTACTGTAACAACACTTTGACGACATGATACTAAACTTCACTCTCACTTTACTACTAGAACTACTATACTTACTGAACTACTCACTGGGTACTCCTACTGCTGGTGCTGGGACTGCTACTCTACTACTAGCTGGTACTTCACGTAACGAACTACTCACTTACTGATTACTGTAGCGTGGCTGATACTGGGGGGTACTGAACTGGGAACATGGACTGAGCTGGTCTGGACTGTACTGACTGACTCTTCTCACTTGCTCTACTTACTACTGATGTCAACTACTGACTACTTGCTCCTCTACTCACACTGTACTCCTGGCTAACACCTAAACTACTGCCTTCTTGCCATGTGCATTTTATTGCATATCTGGTAGCCATGGGAATTGCCTCACTACTGGTAGCCATGGGATTCTGGTAGCCTTGGGAATAACTGGTAGCCATGGGGATTACTGGTAGCCTTGGGATAACTGGTGCATAGGAATGGTACTTACAGTTTGGTGTGCAGAGCCTTCCGGACTCCTTTGCAAAGACTTACAGACGCAAGTCAGAATGGAAAGCCGGCAGTTCCCACTGCTGGTTTTCTTACCTGACTCGCGGCTGCGTCCGGAATTTATGTAAGTCTCATCTTGACCCGAGTATAAGCCGAGGTTCATTTTTCAGGTCATTTTTAAGACCTGAAAACCTCGGCTTATACTCGAGTATATACGGTACTTTACTACACAGCAGGACTGGGGGTCAAATCCAGATCCACTAGTCTTGTTGTGTAATAAAGAAATCAAGGGTAACTGAACCAAAAAAATTGTATAAAACTGAGATTGCAGAATATTACAACACAAAAACAAAAATGGCTAAATAACTTTACCGCACAGCAAGACTGGGGGTTAAAATGACCCACTAGTCTTGATGGGTAATAAAGATGTTTACAGTAAATTCAATACCACAACAGTTATCAGTAAGAGGGTCTGGGGTTGGGGAGGGGTATATAGGGATATAGAGGGGTAAAACACAAAATATACACAAAAAAACAATACAATTATAGAAATAATATAAACACCAAAATAAATGAAACTGCAAAAAAATCCAGCAAAACTATCAAAATGAATGAAAAAAACAAAATAAAAAAATATATGTTGATTTTGTGTGTGTTTGTGTGGTTAGAGTGTAAATATGTTTGTAAGTGTGTTAGTGTGTAGATGTTGTAATACAAAAAAAAGTTATAAACTAAATATATGTGTGTAGTGTGTAAATACTGTACCAGTCCTGTAGACAGGCGATCAAAAGCAGGCAGCAAGGTAAATCCCAGCAGGAAACACAGCAGACCACAGCAGGAGGGCTCCAGCAAAGTAATCCAGCAAAGTAATCCACCAGGTAACAAGTGAGAGAAATCCAGCAGGGGGCGGTTCCTATACACGATCATCAGCATGTCACTGTCCATGTGACTGCTGATGTCATGCCTTCCCATTGGCTCCTGGATGATCGTGGACCGGGGAAAGGTAAGTGACCCGATTTTGCTCGTTGCCTAGGGGATCTGCTAGAGCGGGGAAGCGGTTTCCCCGCTCTCACTTCGGCCATTCCGAACCCGGAAGTGCTGCAGATCGTGTATATACAATCTGTGGCAGTGTGGTCCTTTTTGCACAGATCGTATATACACGATCTGTGGCAGTGAAAGGGTTAAACCATTCCATTGTTGCCCTGGCTTTGTTTAGGGTTGTTGTCCCAGTCTCAAGAGGTTTTCTTCCAAGATTGCCCTGTATTTGGCTTCATCCATCTCCACAACTCTGACCAGCTTCCCTGTCCCTCTAAGAGAAGCACCCCCAGGCATGATGCTGCCACCACCATATTTGACAGTGGGATGGTGTGGGATTGATGCAAGTGTTAGTTTTTCGCCACACATAGCGTTTTGCATTTTGGCCCAAAAGTTCCATTTTGTCTCATCTGACCAGACACCTTCTTCCACATGTTTGCTGTCCCCCACGTGGCTTGTGGCAAACTGCAAACGGGACTTCTCATGCTTTTCTGTTAACAATGGCTTTCTTCTTGCCACTTTCCATAAAGGTCAACTATGTGAGTGCACGACAATAGTTGTCCTATGGACAGATTCCCCCACCTGAGCTGTAGATCTCTGCAGCTTGTCCAGAGCACTCATCAGGCAATGTCTATGGGCAACAGACTGCACTCGGACCATAGGGGGCTGAATAATTACGCACACCCCAATTTGCAATTATTGATTTGTTAAATGTTTAGAATCATGTATGATTTTCGTTCCACTTCTCACGTGTACACCACTTTGTATTGGTCTTTCACGTGGAATTCCAATAAAATTGAGTCGTGTTTGTGGCAGTAATGTGACAAAATGTGGAAAACTTCAAGGGGGTCGAATACTTTGCCAACCACTGTATTGGCACCAACATGGATGCCTTCCTAGTTCTTATATGTATGTAAATGGAATTACTGGTGTATTATATCGCAAGCATGAGGTTTTAAGGGAGGGAAGCTTTTAATTTACAGGTAAAAAAAATGTTTAATTATCCTTTTTTTTTATCAAATTTGTAGGCCGGAGAAAAATATTTAGGCTAAAACACATTTATTTTTCCTGAATAGCCAAAAAAACTTTGATTAAGGGATGTCTGGACTGCCAGAGTAAAAACTATAATTAAAAATGCATACTAATTTTGGCAACCTTATGAGGATATTTTTGCAATAAAGAGAAAATTATTTTAGAGATCAAAAATTATTTATGCAAAACTATACTGTAGCACTTTTTTCTAAGTTATCACTATTTAGCATCTCCTCTTATGTTCAGGGATGGGCACCTCCTGCGCTGGATTCAGCTCGAACAGATCTTAAGTACTATAAGCACCATCTAGAGGCTGCTGATGATATTACCGTTAAAGTAAAACGAACGATTGCAGTGTTTATAGAGATCCTTGTAATCCGTTGGATTTAGCTGTTTGTCGGCTTTTAGAATTGGAGTTAAATGTGGAAAGAGATACATGAAAGAACCACTTTGGCTGCAGAGTGAGGTGCAGCATGAAAAAGTTGTGATCACTAGAGCAGACGATCCCCTCTCTACTACTGAGATGTAAGACTGAAATGCTGATTTAAAAA
This sequence comes from Hymenochirus boettgeri, assembly GCA_019447015.1. Classification (NCBI taxonomy): domain Eukaryota; kingdom Metazoa; phylum Chordata; class Amphibia; order Anura; family Pipidae; genus Hymenochirus; species Hymenochirus boettgeri. The sequence continues at coordinate 267,766,845 of CM033470.1, read as the reverse complement.
TTGTCATGGTTTGCCATTGACTTTGTTTTTTTAGCTTAGACTTCAGCAAACGTCGTCTTTCTTTATTCCTTCCCTCATCTCCCACATTTGCCAGTGAGTACAGCATTACACCCCGTCTGAGGCTTTGGAGACAGACTGTAGAGAGATGTCGAAGTGCAGCTCAGTTGTCCCTTTGCATACACAGCTGGATAGGTCATTGGCTTGGGAGCGATCCGTTAATAGAGTGGTGAGTTGCCTAGTTTTTAATAATGTTTGTGTCTTTTTATATATTACTCCAATGACAGCTTGTGCTTCACATAGGCTATATTCACTGAGATAATGATCCAGCTACTAAAAACATATTTTGGTATAATTTCCCCCAACTTGTCATAGGAAGAAGCTTTTTACCTTTGGAAAGATTGTGGTATGACATTGTTACCGTTTTGTGTGTTGCACATAGCTGCGGGATTTGGAGTTTGGTATGCAATGCTAAGTTATCAGCGTTAAGCGAGTTCATTGCAGCAAACCTTGTTACGATGAAAAGTGGGCCTTGACAAAGAGAGCTTACAGCCTAGAGAAATGTGGATGAGGCACAAGTTGGTGATCAGTAGACTATAAGTAGATGTGGGGCCAATGAGACGGCCAGTGTTCTAGGCAGTGTTAGATGTTTGCCTGAAGTTGTTAATTGGGGTTGCCTTTTATTATTATTATTATATTATTTTATTATTAGGATTTATATAGCGCCTTGAATGGTATCTGTGGATCAGCTGTGTTATGTATGGGGGTTGTATTAGAGTGCCTTGCAGAATAGGGTTTAGCATCGAATTGGATCCTTTGTGTGGCAGGCAGCCAGTGGACTGACAGGACAGCATTTGAGAATCGAAAGAAATATGAACAAACCCAGGCAGCATAGTTTAGGGTGGATTAAAGTGACTGTAATTGGTTGTTTATTGATCCACACGAGGGTGTTATGGTGGTCTAGCTGTCGTATGATTAGGATTTAAACTAGAACTTTTGTGGCAATGTGTGAGAGTCCGAATGCAAGAGATGTTTTTGAGTTGGTTAGTGTGTTAATATGAGGTTTGAAAGAAAGATACAAAGCTAATGTTGCTCCAGGCAACAACAGAAGATATTTGTGAGGTAGATCAATCTTGTCCATATTCTGTTTGCGATTATTAACATAATATACTATAGCGTTATCCATAATAAATAACATAGTCTTTGGAGTAAAGCATGCTTCTAGTGCAAGACACCCTAAAAATACACAGAAATAATCATTATACCAACCTCCATGTTCACTTCCTGTAAAGAAATGAACATCCTGTGACATTGTTTTGTTCTTGTGCAGGTCACTTTTGGACCACAAAACCACACAGATTAGGTCAAGTTTAAACACCACATCAAAAAAAGATATAAACAGGCTATCAGAATTGAGCATTATGTTCGCAGTGTAAACCTAGTCCTAGAAATACTGGGCACCTATAAAACCCATTTTCAGGTGAAAACCTTTTAACAGCAGCATATACAATATTATTAGGCTTGCAGACAAGGTTATGGCTTTCTGGTTAAGTGTAGACCCTTTTTGTCTTCCAAACTGTTTGTTAGAATTTTCCAAGTAAAATGCTTCAACCAACAGCAAGAAAATGTTTAAGTGCAAATCTTTCATCGCCTCTTGTGTTACAGACATGTTTTTTATATTCGTAAAGGGGACAATGATGAATTCTTGTTGCTGTGTGACAGCTGTGATCGAGGGTGTCATACTTATTGCCATCGTCCAAGGATGACCCAGATTCCAGAGGGTGATTGTTGTCTGTCGTGACTGTATATCTCTGTGAGTTAAACATTAGCATGTTTGAGTTTTTACTGCTTCAGTCAGCAGGGGAAACAGGTTGGACAGATGGAGTTAAGTTCCGTGTTCAGGAGCAGACACTAAATTCTTAAAGGCTTCAGTTCTTTTCATCCTCCATGGAAGTTAATTTGTTTAAGTTTTGCAAAGAAGTTAGGACACCCCAATAAAGCAGGCTCCTTTTAAAGGTACTTGCTTTTTGATGTGCTCCTCTATGTTCATGCAGTTCCAGCAAGACCCCGCCTTGCAGTTACAATGTCAATTGGCTTTCTCAAGAATCTTCCTGAAGGGCTGCACATTATTGGTTCCTCACAGGGGAACCTTCCAGATGTTTAAACCAGCATTGGCTATTTGTCTCTTCTTTTATGTCCACTTGCTCCTCTACCTCCTTGGTCTCAACAACACCTAGAGTTCGTACACACGTGTAATCGCGGGTTCCAGCCGGATGCACAATGTGTACGACCGTTTGTTTCGGCCGATAATCGCCCCGTGTGTAGGGCCTTTATCGGCCAAAGCGGCCGGTCGTTCGGGGATCCGCCAAGTCGGTCGATTCGAACATTTCGACCTGCGATCGCACGTGTGTAAGTCTGGGCCCTTGAGATCTAGTAAAGTTTTCTTTGCTACCCCCTCCACCTCTTTTTTTTAATTAGACATCTTTAGATAAGACTTGGCATTCAGATGACTGAACATTCGACTTGGATGTGTCTGGTTCAGATATCCAGTCCACATGCTCTGAATAGAATGTGGACTCACTTATTAAGGGCACTTTTTTCATACTGTAATAAAGTAATTACCACTTCTCTGACCTTCCTATCCCCTTTTTCAGCATTAAGAATAATATAAGCATTCTCTTTATCTCTGTGCTCTTTCTGTGCCTGCACTACAATCGATCCTGCTGTTTGTGCTGTCCCTATGTAGCACCGTACCTATAAAATCAATTCCATATTTAGGATTCATTTTAAAGTACCCACAGAAAGCTTTTTATATTACCCTAACTAGTTTGGAAATGAGAGAGAACAGTTATCTTTCTAGGCAGTCTTTCAGGTCTGATTATTCAGGCAAGGAAACCCAGGTGGTCCACCCACATTACTCTTTAGTCAAATAAAAAATGTTAATTGAAAGCTTGAGCGGCAGACTCCAAGAAAGCTCTGAATTCTTTTCACATTTCTAGGCCATCTGCTCTTTGTCCAGAATTAACTGCTCTTCCTTAACTGTCCTCTCCCAAGCCTCCACACACGTTTCCTCTTTGCACTCAGGGTTGCTGTTCCCCACAGAGGCCAGTCTCCTAGTCAAAGCCTGGTTCTTGGGTCCAGGTTCTCTCTGACTTCACATTCAGGTTCAGTGTCACTGCAGTAGCTGGCATTAGCTTCCAGGGAGCATGGTGCAAATGCAAATACCTGTGCATTTTCCTGGTGTACATTTCAGGGGAGCTTAACAAGAGGGGTCTTCTTCAGCAGACACTTTCTGGATCTTGGGGAATGATGTAGACACAAGTCTCTCCCTTTTGCACCATTGTGGAGATGCTCCAGGTGTCCTGGTGGTAAATTTGGCCTTGCGACTTGTCTACTGTTTTCCCCCAGTTGCGATGATTCCCATTTGCAGAGTTGGAAGACCCCAACTTCAGGATATGGTTTTGGATCTTATTTGCGTGTCTGTAAATCCCAGGAGTCTGAACCAGCCTGGGCTAAGTCTTTATGACTTCAATGTCTGTTTTATCTGCTTTATTTGTCAGTCCTGCAGTCTATGACCCCAGCTGTAACGGACGGAAGAAGGAAAATTTGAATCTGAAGGTTCCCAACATGAGCTTCATACCACTTCACAGCTAGTAGATCAACGACCTCATTAGGCAGTTTTGCAGGTCCTTAAATTCAGCACCTGGATGAACCGAGGATCACTCCAGTACTCATCCAATCCAAGCAATTTCAGGCAATGTTTCCATGCCCGCAATCAGATGTAGACAGGTGGTCGCTACCCCCCGTGGTGACCCTCCGGTTAGCAAGACTTTCTAGAACTACCACCATTCCCCTGTTGAAAGCCGCCACCTTCAAAATCCCACAAATAGGCAGGTAGAAGGTCTTTAAGGACCTACTTCTCAGCCTCGGGTGTGGCCTGGGTTGCCAGATCTGGGCCGCCCCTGAGCGGAGAGGGCGGACCGTGACACCACTGTGGGCAGGGAATGGGCAAGACTGGGTGGGGCTGCCAGGGCCAGTCTCTAGACGGGATTTCAGCCTTGACTGCAGGACTAAGGATTTTGTCCCTGCAGTCATGGCAATCCTGCCAAAATAAAGACACTTGGCAACCCGGGGTGTTGGCCCTGCGATCCACCTTTGATTCAGCATGGGTGGCCAAGCCATGAAAGACTGGGTGGATCAACTATACCAGGCCATATACAAGCCCCCTTGCTGGACATCGAACAGCAGTTATCACAGATGCTGTGGTATAGATCGGGTATACCCTCTTGACTTGAGCTACCTCTGCCTGATCATTGGCAGCCGTCACGGCGACAAGAAGATGCTTGTGGCTCAGCCCGGAGCAGACCCAGCCTTTATGAAGGTCCTAGAGGCTTTCTCTTTGGTCCAGAACTAGAAAAGGTCATAGCCCAGGCCATGGGAGGGAAGAGCACCTTCTTCCTCAGAACCAAGCTCGACGTTTTCCTTCCTTCAACATCATCATGCTTTCATCTCCTTTGATCTTCCTGATTCCTCCAATATCCCTCACCCAACCCGTCCGGGACAGAGACCATTCCACACTTGGGCTAACAAAAGAGGGGGCTCAAACCGGGGGAGAAAAACCTAAACAGGCATGGTTATCCCTGACAGAATTGGATAGGGGGCCTTCTTGGCTTTTCAGGAGGAATGGCACATTCCATCCACAGATGCCTGGACCCAAAGGTCATATTCTGCGACTACAAAATAGAATTCTCATCCACTCCTCCCCACTCACTACTTCCCCTCAGATCCCAAGAGGCCCAACATGCTGCAGGGCTCTGCACTCCTGTGTTCAGGTCCTGCTGCTGGCACGGGTCAGTTCAGATAATTCAAAGATTTTGAGGCTTCTACTCCAAATTTTTTCTGGTATTGAAAAGGACTGCTCATTCCAACCGATCTTGGACCTAAAAACCCTAAACTGCTATGTCCAAATGTTCCATGTCAAAATGGAATCCCTACGTTCAGTAATCCTAGCTATCAAACAGGGGTTTTATAGACTGTTTGGACATCCAGGACGCCTACCTACACATTCACATCTTGCATGCTCACCATCATTTCCTGAGATTTGCCATAGGCCACCAGCATTTCCAGTTTACTGCTCTGCTCTTTATCTTCGCTTCGGCCCCTCGGGGTTGAGGGATGGGGAGCAGTGTGTGGTTCATCGAAAGCACAAGGCTTGAAGAAGCTCTTCTTCCAACCAATGTCTTGGAGTTACGGGCAATTTTTCTAGCCCTGTTTGACTGGGCAATACATTTGCAGGAAAGACGTACGCATCCAATCCGACAACGCCACTCTGTGGCATACATAAATCACCAACAGGGTAATTGAACGCCATGGCAGAATCTCACCGGATTTTATCATGGGCAGAACACTTTCTGCCAGCCAATACATACAATATAGGCAATATCATCTCCGGAGTACTCAATGAGGAAGCAGCTTTCATCAGTCAACACACGTTCGACCCAGGGGAGTGGCCTCCATACAGAAATCTTTGAGGAACGGTCTCGGAGATGGGGGACCCAGAATTAGACATAATGGCCTCATGCGACAATGCCTTGTCAGTGGAACCCTCATGAATTACTCTATTCTCCATACCCACGCTTTCTTCTTACGAAGGTGGTCTCCTCTTTCACATCAACTAGAAGATTGTGGTTCCTTCCTTCTTTCCAGATCCTTCCTCTTCCAAAAACGCAAGTTACATTCCCTTTGATCGCACCAAGGTTTCCATTCCTCTCAAGCCTTGTATATTGTTTATTCTCCAGAGCTTCGCCCTAGACTCTAGCGAGATGGATCAAATCTACGATTGTCCACTTAGCAGCTGGAGCTGTTCATCCCTTGCGAGTTACAGCTCTCTCCACCGGGTGGTCGGGCATCTTGGGCAGCACGCCATGGTTCCTCAGTGGACAAGATATGTCGGCAGCAACATGGTCTTCTATCCACACCTTTATAAAGTTTTACCGCCTCCATGTGTTTGCAGACTCTGATGCGACCTTAGGTCGCTCTGTACTTAGAGTGCAGGTATGTTATGTTCGGCGCACCCTATAATTTGGGGACTTTGAGATGACCCCATGGTTCCTGGGTCCCCCTGTAGGCTGATGAGAAAAAGGAGATTTTTGTACTTGCCAGTTAAAAGGAGATTTTGTTTACTCACTGTTAAATCTCTTTCTCTGAAGCCAAAGGGGACCCAGGCACAGCAGGGGTTAAGTATTCCACCTCCAGGAATGGCGGACACTTGAGTAATTGAAGTTTTGCATAGGCTCCAGTGCTCCTCCCATACCTTATATTCTGCAGCACCAGCAGCCTGCTTCAGTTTTGTCCAAAGAGGGAGCGAAGGAGTTGCCATAAGAACTACAACTTTGTTAAAAGCACATTTTAACTTGAGCTAAACTGATTAAAACCACACAGTAAAATAACAGTTTTAACAACTTGGTAGTCCTAACCATAGGGAGGGTAGTGCCTGGTCCCCCTTCGGCTTCAGAGAAAGATTTTGCGGTGAGTAAGCAATCTTTTCTGTTTCAGCCTTCGGGGACCCAGGCACAGCAGGGGATGTCCCAAAGTCCCAACAGTAAATAGAGGGCAAAAGAATTAATCTTCTGCTGCTTGCACACCAGTCGACTTAGTCGTCTCTGCTGAAGCAAACGCATCCAACCTGTAGAACTTGAAGACCAGGTGGCTGCTCTGCAAATCTGATCTATGGAGGCTGCCCATGAAGCTCCCAGAGCCCTGGTAGAGTGAGCTGCAACCCGCAAGGGAGGAGCAGACCCAGCTTCAGTATAACATCTTGATGACACTCCGAATCCATCTCGCCAGAGTCTGAGGCGACGCTCTGGAGCCTTTGCGAGGCCCTTTAGGGGGATGAACAGTCCTTGGAAGAACGAAAATGTTCCGGAGAGGATTATCCGGAGAGCTCTGACTACATCCAGTGAGTGCAACCCTTTTCTTGAAGAGAAACTTGCTGAGGATATAGAGCTGGGATGACATTTCCTGACTTTGAAAGTGTGAAAGGAGAAACGACGTTGGTAGAAAAGTTGGATGGCCGAAGAACTGCCTTGTCCCTGTGGAAGGAGAGACAGGATGGTTCCACCGACAGAGCTGCCAGCTCTGACGCCCTGCGCATTGAGGAAAAGGCTAAGGGAAAAGCGTTTTCCAAAGAGGAGAGAGAGTGCAACCGACCTAGAGTTCAAAGGGTGGTCCTTGTAGAACTCGAAGAACCAGGGAAAAATCCAATGTTGTACTGACAGTCTGTGCAGAGGACAAATGTGAGCCACCCCCTGTAAGAAGGTTTGCACATCCTTTTGAGATGCCAGTCGCCGGTGAAAGAGAATCGACAGAGCTGCAATTTGAACGTTTAAGGCACTGAGAGACAGTCCCTTATCCAATTCTGTCTGTAGAAAATGTAGCAGTCTAGATTGGACCTCTTCCAGGGGTTTTCCTCTAGGAAATATTTATGTATCTCCTCCATATTCAGTGGTAGACTTTACGGATGACAATTTACGTGCGGCCATCATGGTGGGGATGACCGATTAGGAATGCCTCTCTTCCTCAGAATGAGGAGTCAATAGCCAAGCCATCAAATTTGGAAGAATGGACCCTGAAGAAAAAAGGTCTGGACAGAAGGTAGGGGCCATGGTTCGTCCCTTGACATTCTTAGGAGATCTTTGAACCAGGCCCTTCTTGGCCACCTGGGAGATATGAATATAGTTGGTCCTTTCCAACTTTTTTTCAGTTCGCGTGATCATTGCTATTGGAGGGAAGGTATACACTAACTGGAACCGCCATGGAACTACCAGTGCATCTATGAGGTGTGCAGAGGATCTTGATAGTTGAGCTGTTGCAGTTGTTCTGTCCAGTGCGAAAGGGCTAGGCATATGGCCTGTAGTTCCAGAACGTTTATCGGAAGAAGGGACTCTTGCGTGACCAGTGCCTTGCATTGTGAGGGACCACCATACCAGGGACCTCTGGATTAGGTGTGGCAAGGGGATCAGGGAGTCCAGGAGATCTGTTCCAAACCGTCAACATATGTGGCGTTGAAGCGGGCACAGATGGAACATGGCATATGGAACTGCTTGGATGGCAGATACCATTTTCCCTACTAAGCACATGGCTTGACTGATTGAGATCCGGGGTTTTGCAAGAATCTGTCCAGGCTAGTATTTTTAGGGCTTGGATCTTCTCGGAAGGAGGAGAATTGGTTGTCGGAAGGGTCGAACAACATGCCCAAAAATGTTGTGGGGGCTGGGAATGAATGATGACTTGCGAGGGTTGATAATCCAACCGAAAGAGGTTGGGTTTGAGTGCAAGTTTTTACATGTGTTGAGGCTAGGTGAGGATGGATGCTTTGATCAGTAGATCGTCTAAGTAGGGAAGGAGTAAAATACCTTGCAAGCAAATGAAGGTGCTTACAAGCCATCACCTTGGTGAAGACCCAAGGGGCCGATGCGAGGCCGAAGGGAGGGCCAGAACTGATAATGACGCTTTCCCCTATGAATCTCAGAAAGCGATGGTGGCTCTGCCAATGGGAACGTGTAGGTAGGCGTCCTGTAGTGACGCTTTCCCACTATGAATCTCAAAAAGCGATGGTGGCCCTGCCAAATGGTACGTGTAGATAGGCGTCCTGTATGTCAAGTGACGCAAGAAATCTCCGGGCAGAATGACTGAATGTAAGGATTCCATCTTGAAATGGAACTTTTCCCCCCGTTGCTTGAGAATTATTTTTTTCTAGGGAAGACTAGTTAGGGCCTTTTCTGAAGCGCATCGGCTGCCCAGGCTTTCAACCTTAAGACCCTTTGTGTCGCCGTTACTGGGGTGGAAGCTGAGCGATTAGCCGGCTGGATTCTAAGGCTGCGTCTCAATATAAACGCACAGCATCTGATAAATCTTGGATTATCACTAATAGGTGGGATTTTTGGTTGGGTCGGACGGAGATCTTTGTAAATTGATTAACCGTACCTCCATAGCTTTTGCCATCTAAGCGGAGGCTAAGGTGGGTCTTAGAGCAGACCCTGAGGCTGAAAAAGGATATTTTTAATAGCGCGGCGATCGTTTGGCTCTTTAAAGGTCGCCGCTTTCTAAAGGGGAATGGTGTGGCTCTGAGAGTCGAGCCACTGAAGGGTTGACTATGGGAGGGAGGCCCATCAATCTATTGCCTTGGGGAAGGGAAACATAGTGTTAAGAGCCGGACTGACAGGGTCGGCCCTCTGGTTCAGACCATTCTTGTAGGACAAATTTGCCTAACTGGTCATAGAGGAAAATTGAACCGAGGCTTTTTCAACTCTAGAAAAGATTGTTTTGGAAGGGTTCTCTTGGGATTCTGAGCCCTGAATGTTAAGAAACGAAAAGAACTACCTTTGAGCGAATCTACAGCTTCCGGAGTAAAGGTAGATTGTGACTCCTGTTCGGGAGTGTCATATTCAATTTCATCACCGTCCTCTGTGATCTCATCGTCCTCTTGAAGAGAATCCTCAGTTAAACAGGGTCCATAGGTTCCTGTGGCTTTGTAGGTCTGGAATCTCTCCGTAGTCCACCAGCTGTCCGGATTGTAGGACCTGCGGACCGCCACCAACCCACCCCCCGAGCGTTTCTATAATCTGCTACGTATAAAGCACAACACAACACAATCTCAGATAACCTTAAAACAAGGCCTCGCCTCTGGACCATTCCCGCCATCAACCTTGCCGTGCTTTGCAGTATCGCAAGTATAATGCCTTTGATAGCGGGCATCCGGCATCATCTACGCACCAGGAAAAAAAGCAGACAATAGAATGTAGAAAAAAAAAAAACAATAGTTTGGTCTAAGGAAATACCATGGGAAAACGATTAACGCTAAAAATTTATTCTAGAAAACCAGTTTTTCAAAAGTAGTAGGAAGCTATCAAGAATTAGGATATAATTGAGTCTACAGAACTTAATTGCGTCGGGCCGATCCTCAATTAATCTGAAATGCCTTTCTTTTTTTTTTTTAAAGGGCATGTCCCCGCCCAAAACTAAAAGCTGCCCAGTGTGCGCCGCAACCAGGTAGTGTATAAAAAAAATCCTTACTACTCTTCTCCTTATGGCTCTTCTGATAGTGCTTGTTCAAACACCCAGAAAGTTGACGAGTAGGAGCGGTCTGTGAGGCATCCAGATTGCCTGCCTTCTTCCCAAAGGACTCAGTAAGGAATCCCTCCTCCGCTGCACAGGGGTTCCTTGCCCCCCTCCCAATCCATTCAGGCATGCTCACCCCTATCTATAAAAAACGTTTTGTGAGTTGTGAATTATACCCAGCCTACCCCCCCGCCAATGTTAATTGTTTTAAAAACATACGCACAAAAACATACATTCCCTTCCTCTTCGGCTCTCTGCCATAGCAGCGCTCGGTCTTGATATGGCTGACCCTCAAAACCCGGAGTCAAAAAAAAATAAGTTAAACCTAACGTTGTGAAGTTTTCATTCCATCCAGGTCATGGTATTCTGTGTGTAAATTCAATTTTAGATTCAACTGATCTGAAATTGTAGTTCTTGAAGACTTTCGCTAGTCATTCCGACTGGCTTCTCAATTCAGAATGACTTGTACAGAATCTGTGGACAATTAAGTACCCTGGCAAAATCCAATTCAGCATATCACAACAGCCAGTGGTTAAGGGTGTGATTGGATGTGGCTAAGAGGTGTTATAGGAACGCCCAGAGTAAGGTGTTTTAAAACAGCATTGTAACATGGCAGACAGTGTGGTGTCGAACCCCCCCAGCCTCTAATTAGGTTGGACCTGTTTGTACCCTGACATTTAAGGATAAAGTGAGCATACATTGAAGATTGTAATGTTAACATATTGGCGAAGGGAACTGAATGGTTCACGAGAATGGTGTTAGGAGGCCATTTAATTGAAGATAAGAGAACCAAGCCTATAGAATGACGGTGGCGGGGGTCGACACACCATTGTCTGCCATGTACAATGCTGTTTTAAACACCTGACTCTGGGCGTTCCATAACATCTCTTAGCCTCTATCCAATCACACGCACCTTAAACCACCTGGCTGTGATATGCTAATTGGATTTTCCATGGTACATAATTGCCACAGATTCTTGTACAGTCATTTGAATTGAAGAAGCCAGTCGTAATAGCTAGCGAAACGTTCAAGAACACATTTCAAGTCCAGTTGATCTAATGAATGAAACAGATTAAACCTAACACCTTTTTACAATGCTTGTGAAGGTTCTATTCATCCAGGTCATGGTATATCTGTTGTATTCAATTAGATCAACTGGACTGAAATGTAGTTCTTGAAAGACGTTTCGCTAGTCATCCGATGCTTTCTCAATTCAGAATGACTTGTACAAGAATTGTGGCATTATGTACCCTGGAAAAATCCAATTAGCATATCCACAGCCAGGTGTTAAGGGTGGTTAGATAGTGGCTAAGAGGTGTTGTAGGAACGCCAGAGTAAGGTGTTTAAAACAGCATTGTACCATGGCAGGACAGTTTGGTGTCGAACCCCCCCACCTTATTTAGGCTTGGTTCTTATTTTCACATAAATGGCCTCCTTAACACCTCTCTTGAACCAGTCACGTTCCTTCGCCAGTATGTTAACATTACAATTTCAAAGGTTATGTCCTTTAACTTAAGATGCGATACACGGCTGAGTCTGACCCGAGGAAGGCTCTTCTGTGCTGGGCCATAGTTGATGCAGTGTGCTGTTGGTCTCCCCCACATACAAATCAGAGCATCTTCACTGCACTGCACTGCATAATGATGTCGCTTTTCTGTGTTTTGTATTGGGTCTTTCGGATGTACCAATTGCTGCCTCAGTGTGTTGTTCGGTTTAAAGCAGACGGGATACGATGTTTTTTGAAAATTCTCTTAATTTCTCGGAGACCTGCTACATATGGGATGACCATGTTCTTCCTCCTTTGCTTTCCCCTTCAATGTTGGTATTTTTGTTCTTTTCTTTCTTCACTTCTTTGACAAAGGCCCAGTCTGGATATCCACAAGTTTTAAGGGCTCCTCTGAGATGGTCATTTCTTAGCCTCGCCTCTGTGCTAGTGGGATGTTCTCGGGATGTTCATCTCAGAGGAGGCCTTAAAACTTGTGTATATCCAGACTGGGCCTGTCAAAAGAAGTAGAGGAAAGAAAAGAACACAAATACCAACAGTGAAGGGGAAAAAAGCAAAGAACGGAGGAAGAACATGGTATCCCATATGTAGCAGGGGTCTCCGAGAAATTAAGAAGAATTTCAAAAAAACAATCGTATCCCTGCTGCTTTAAACCGAACAACCAACTGAGGCAGCAATTGGTACATCCGAAAGACCCATACCAAAACACAAGAAAAGCGACATCATATATGCAGTGCAGTGCATAGTGAGAATGCTCTGATGTGATGTGGGGATACCAAACAGCAAACTGCATCAACGTTGGCCCAGCACAGAAGGCCAATTCCTCGGGTCAGGACCCCGTGGTATCTGCATCTTAAGGATAAAGGACAATACCTTTGAAGATTGTAATTTAACATACTGGCGAGAGGAAAGTGATGGTTCAAGAGAGGTGTTAGGAGGCCATTATGTGAAAATAAAGAAACCAAGCCTAAATAGAGGGGGGGGGGGTTCGACACAACGTTGCCATTACAATGCTGTTTTAACACCTACCGGGCGTCCTTAACACTCTAGCCCACTATCTAATCACACCCTTAACACATGGCTGTGATATGCAATTGGGATTTTCCAGGGTACATAATTGCCACAGATTCTTGTACAAGTCATTCTGATTGAGAAAGCCAGTCGGATACGTACTAGCGAACGTCTTCAAGAACTTACGTGCATTTTTTGTTTTTCTGTGCTAAATATATTCAGTGTCTTTATTATATTTTTTTTGCTTCAGTTACCCTTGATTTCTGTTTTATAAAGTTATATAAAATATATAAAAGTTATTTTCTGTATTTTGGAATTGTACGGTGTTAAAATTTGTATACTGTTCATTAGGTTTAGTTTTATAGTATTTCAGTTTTCTGGTGCTTTCTAGAAAGTGTTGAAAGTTGAAAAATTGTTACTTCGTTTGCTTGAAGGGGTTAACCTTCGGTCTTTTTTGCTGAAGGGGTTAACTTCAGGTCTTTTGTTTAAAAAAAAATTGCTATAGTGTCTTGATACAATGGCTAGGAGGAGGTTTTCTGCTGACCAGCTCAGAGGAAAGTGATGTTTCTGATGCTGACCCTGAGTATATACCCAGTGGATCAGAATCATCAGATTCTGACGAGCATGGCAGTAGTGACACTGTCACAGCCTTAGAGAGTAGTGGTTCCACTGGTGATGAGGCTGGTCCTAGCATTGTCACTAGTGATGTTGGTCCTATGGAGGTAGATGATGGGAGGGTTGCTGGTGCTGCAGTTGGAGGAGAGCCTACATGGAGGCCTCCCGCTAATTTTACCCCCCAAATTCCACCTTCACGTCCCTGGCGTGAAGGTGGTCACCTGTAATTTTGAAGTGTTAGACTTCTTTCAGCTATATCTGACGGACGCAATCCTACAGGATGTGGTCCACTATACAAATCTATTTGACGAGCAGTATATTGCCACACACCAATTAGGAGAACATTCACGTGCTCGTGCATGGTATCCCACCACAATAGAAAAAATTTTTTTGCCCTCACTCTTTCAATGGGTCTCCTAAAGAACAATACATTGGAAGGCTATTGGGATACCACCTCTAATTTCCCTCCCCCTTTTTTAAGCTGTAATGCCTAGAAACCGCTACCAAATCTTATTGCGGTTTATGCATTTTAACGATAACACCACAGCTGTTCCCCCCGGTGCACCCGGTCATGACAGGCTTCATAAATTGAGGCCCTTTATTGATAGCCTGTCTAAATACTTTGCAGACGTTTACATCCCTTCCCAGAATATCTGTATTGATGAGTCCCTTATGCTCTACAAAGGGCGCCTAATATTCCGTCAATACATGCCAAGTAAGCGTTCTCGCTATGGGATCAAATTATATAAGCTCTGCGAAAGTAGTACTGGGTACACTAGCAAGTTTATGATATATGAGGGCAAGGACTCACAGTTAGACCCCCCTGGTTGTCCACTGGATTTAACGGCCAGTGGCAAGATAGTATGGGAGCTCATTTCTCCATTGCTGGGCCAAGGTTACCACTTATATGTGGATAACTTTTATACAAGTATTCACTTGTTTAGATATCTTTATTCTTTTGACACCCCAGCCTGTGGCACCATAAATCATAAATCGAAAAGGGTTGCCCAAGGCTTTACTGGATAAGACACAAAATTTTGCTCTAAGAAGCGATGAGCTCCTGGTTATCAAGTTTTGTGATACTAAGACTGTATTCATGCTGACCACAATCCACGATGAGTCGGTAAGAGTAGAACACAGAAGTGGTGGTAGGCCCCCCAAAATTAGACCACTCTGTAGCAAAGAATACAACAAGTACATGGGTGGTGTTGACAAAACTGATCAGATCCACAACTACTACAACGCCACCAGAAAAACAAAGGCCTGGTACAATAAATTAGCCATTTATCTTTTGCAAACGGCCCTACATAATTCGTATATTGTTTACAGGACAGTGGTACCAGAGCCTGTACTGTCCTATTATAAGTTCCAGCTGAAGCTTATTCCAGCTATGTTGTTTGGTAGTGTAGAGGAGGTCTCGGAGATGCCTAGCAATGATAATGTAGCTAGATTAGAAGAGAAAGCATTTTTAGATACCATTCCACCCACGCCTAATAAGCAGCATCCCCAGAGAGCCTGCAAGGTTTGCCGTAAAAATGGGACTAGGCGAGATACAAGGTATTTTTGTCCTAAGTGCCCTAGCAAGCCTGCTTTATGTCTGAAGCCCTGTTTTGAGCGCTACCATACTTTGGTGCACTTTGGAAGTTAGATAGGATTAGGAGGCTCTCTGGATTTGTGGGTGTCCTAGGCCCTTATTTGGCATGCTCCGGGGTTCATTTGCCTTTTTCTGAATAGCTTTGGGATTGGGACAGGTAAGGTCTCCTTCTAGTTAAAATAGTTATTTACTGTAAAGGGGGCATAAGGTACAATGTGTTTTATTGTTCAGTAATGTTGTGCTAACAGCTGGTTTATTTTTCCCCAAGGATTTTTGAGGTTCCTGTAATATTTGTGGGGGGTATTTCTGAGTTATCGGGGTGTTTTGTGGAAAAAACTGCAGACATTTCAAATTCAGGGTTGGCTGAAAATTGTCGCTGTTTCCGAGCCATCATGCATTGTCTCACTTCGTGGCTTTTCGCTTCCACATCCGCGTGTGTAACCACACATATGGCATACTGTTTGATTCAGGACATTTGGGAGATTGATATTTAGTAACTTTTTTTTACATTCCATGAGGTTTTGGCATGATTTTTACCTTTTGAAGTTGTTTTTTTTTTCAGAAAAGTGCGAACTTCTACGAAGAACTGCGCCCACGCCATTGATGGTATGAAACTACAGTGTTACGTAGCTGAAGGTGTGTAGATTTCAGGAATATATAGTTTGCGGGGGTTATTTCTGAGTTATGGGGGTGTTTTGTGGAAAAAACTACAGACTGTTCAAATTCAGAGTTGGCTAAATATTTTCACTGTTTCTAAGCCATCATGCATTGTCTCACTTTGTGGCTATTCGCTTCCACGTCCGCATATGTAACCACACATATGGCATACCGTTTGATTCAGGACATTTGGGAGATTGATCTTTAGTGACGTTTTTTTACATTCCATGAGGTTTTGACATGATTTCTACCTTTTGAATGTTTGATATTAATTTTTTTTAGAAAACCTGCGAAAAGTGCGAACTTCTATGAAGAACTGCGTCCACACCATTGGTAGTATGAATGAACAAACTACAGCGTTACATAGCTGAAGGTATGTAGATTTCAGGAATATAGTTTGTTGGGGGTATTTCAGAGTTATAGGGGTGTTTTTTGGTAAAAACTGCAGACTGTTCAAATACAAAGCTGGCTTTTTTTTTTTTGCGGTTACTGACATTTGGCACTGGTCACGCTCTGGGTTAGTTGGTAGCCATGTCTCTGGGTATACCCATGAATGTGGCATACCGTTTTATTCGGGAGGGGTTAGGCTTCCATATTTGAGATGCGTTTGAACTTTCCTCCACAGTTTTAAGCTGAAATTCGCATTTGATTTTGTCTCTAATTTTACAGTTGAGGAAAAAGTGGTGAATTCTGCTGGCAGTGAAAGGGTAAAAACATATCCATGTGTTAGAATGGCCCAGTCAAAGTCCAGATCTAAATCCAATCGAGAATCTGTGGCAAGATCTGAAATCTGTTGTTCACAAACGCTGCCCATCTAATGTGACTGAGCTGGAGCTGTTTTGCAAAGAAGAATAGGCAAGGATTTCAGTCTCTAGATGTGCAAAACTGGTAGTGACATACCCTAAAAGACTGGCAGCTTTAATTGCAAAAGGTGGTTCTACAAAGTATTGACTCAGGTAGCTGAATAATTACGCACACCCCACTTTGCAGTTATTGATTTGTTAAAAATGTTCGGAATCATGTATGATTTTTGTTCCACTTCTCACATGTACACCACTTTGAATTGGTCTTTCACGTGGAATTTCATGTTTGTGGCAGTAATGTGACAAAATGTGGAAAACTTCAAGGGGGTCGAATACTTTTGCCAACCACTGTATATACTCGAGTATAAGCCGAGATTTTCAGGCTTTAAAATTAGACTGAAAACCTAACCTAATTTAGATCCAAATCTGTTTATTAAAAAAAAAAAAAAAAAAAATCACCTGCATAGAAAGCTACAGGAGCAAATGATCTGCCTTTTACACACCTTCCTGCTTCCTGTAGTCCGGCTGCTGGACTCACTTAGCACTGTCACTGCTCATCTGGATCCTGTAAATCTGATGGGTCTTCTGAGTTTGGGCAAAAAACTGCTGCTAGTTCAGTGCAAATGACAGCTTGAAACAACACTCAGGTGACATTTTTAACTATTGGGGTTAAAGTGTCCTTTATTATATGTTGGTCAGGGTGCCCTTTACTATTTGGGGGTCAGGAGAATTGTAAATGATAGTAAGCTTAATTAAAAGAATATTGTATCTTGCCATTCCACATGTTTAGAAACTACAACTCCCAGCAAACAAAGCATGCTGGGAGTTGTAGTTTCCAAAACATCTGGTGTGCCAAGGAATTGGGAGTTACTGGTACTGGATTTGGCTATTACTGTATGGGAATAATGTATGGGAATTCTGCTGTCCATTTAAAGGGCAACTAAAGCCTAAAAACAACACAGAATCAGAAGGCAGTAGTGGTGATAAATTCTACCCTCGACTTATACTCGAGTCAATCAGTTTTTACAAATTTTTCAGGTAAAAATAGGTACCTCGGCTTATACTTGGATCGACTTATACTCGAGTATATACAGTACCTCTGTCCAAGTAGTCTTGTGAGCATGTGAAATTATTGGCCAAGCCCCCTGATCTCAGTATTCATTGTCTCTATGAAAACTGATTTCCCTACACCAATATGGAAGCCCCTGATAACACTTTGAAAATAGCTGTTATACTGCAGTCTATTTTCCAGCCAACATGAAGGGCACAAAGCCTACCAGGGACAATACTAAATAGACAGTTGGTTTTACTTTCAATCTATCCCTAGTAAAACAAATGTTTTTAAATGTACAGACACCCTATCTATTAGCTCTGGTGGGCCAGTGGCTCCGCTTTTAGAAAAAGTACATTAAGATGCAGGTTAAATTTCCCAGGCTTTTTTTTTTTTACTGAAATTTTAATATTCTAATTAAATCCATGCTGGCTAAGAAATAAACTGCAAATAAACTTTTTTTATGAAAAGCAGGAAATATATGAAAGGAATGTGTAATTGCCAGGGACAGAAATATGTTTGCAAACACACTAAGCTTAAATCCCTGTACTGTGTCAAAGAGGAAAGATTTCTAAGTTGCAACACGATTGGCCTTTTTAATTTTTTGTACTAAAGAGCATTTGTACTGCGTACACTTAATGCTTGTACACACGCCAGACCATGTGGACGAAGTCCAACCAATGACCAAGCAGCACACCCGAAATGAACAGCCATTTTGGCCGATTTTCACACGTGTGGGCGCTTGTGTAGTTCCGACTGGCAGGTTGCAGGTATGGCGCTTGGTCGTGCCTCGTCCACATGGTCTGACGTGTGTACGAAGCCTTACACTTCCAAAGAAAAAAGGAGAAAAAAAAAAAAGAGGGGCATTATGGGAGCCGACCTCTAGAATCAAAAAGTTAATTTTATTATGGCCCCACTGTGTAGTGTTAAAAAATCCTTACCATAAGTCTCTGCTCTAAATGGTTCTCCTGTAGTGCTTGTTCAAAGACCAGGAAAGTGAACAGTAGGAGCCGTCTTCCTGTGTAAAAGGTTTTCACTTCCACCCTGTCATCTGAAAGGACAGTGGCATGTGCAGTGGAGCACTTTCTTCTCCCTCCCACCCTCTATTGCTGCCCTTCACCTAGCTTAAAATTCTTTTGATATACCATACTTCTCCCTTGCCCCCACCCAACCACTGCGTTAGATCTCTAATTAAACCTCCCGAATCATACTTACAGCCCTTCGCTCCTGCGTCTGTCTTTACAGCCAGCAGCTAATGACAGATGTGGCTGCTGGTCCGGCCTCTCTCTGCTGCTTCTGG
Source organism: Hymenochirus boettgeri (assembly GCA_019447015.1). Lineage (NCBI taxonomy): Eukaryota > Metazoa > Chordata > Amphibia > Anura > Pipidae > Hymenochirus > Hymenochirus boettgeri. Next base: position 267,748,194 of record CM033470.1, on the reverse strand, counting down.
TTAGCAGAGAGCCGGAGAAGACAGTCGCAGGAGCGAAGGGCTGTAAATATGATTTGGGAGGTTAAATTAGAAATCTAACTTGGGGTGGGCAAGGGAGAGGTACAGTTTATAAAAAGTTGTAATTTAGGATGGACATGTCCTTTAAAATTATGTTTTATATACATATACAAATGTGTTAAACTATGGTTAATACATTTTGATTACACATAGCAAAAAAAAAAAAAAAAAAAAAAAAAAAAAAGGACTGACCCTTTGTTGTAAGTCAGACAACACAATCCTTTGTTCCATGTCCTCCACCCACTGCAGAACTGACAAGTCTACCTTGAATGTCCAGTCCAACACAGACCATTTTTTCATGGTCTCCTGGCTAACAGGATGACCTTCCATTGGGTGGAATGTAAAGAGAGGATCTTAAATGGCAAACAAAAAAGTTAGACAAAAGTGACAAAAACATCTAGATACACTGCTCTGTCCGCAGCTCCATAGTCAATTTCATGGAATGAAAAGGAGAGGAGATAAAATAGTTAAAGGTGATTTTGAAAGCTATAAACCCAATGTGAGAACACGCTTGTCCACTTTGCCCCAAAGTGTTACACTACATGCCAGTGGGGAGGTGGATGGGCTGGAATAAAATGTTCTCAGGAGATACACAGGCTGGTTTAGGGTTAAAACATTTATACCCATAGGGCAACTGCACAAGAAATATCGAACAGCAGGTTTAAGAACCTTACAAGCAGAAGTATTAAAGTTGACTTTTAATCAAACTAAGAAGCAGATAAAGTTACAGTGAATGATAATTAACTTTTTTTAAACAGACATGAGATTTGTGCATTTTTGCCTAGATAAAATTAAAATCTCTTACCACTGGCAGGTCGCATGCACATTTCCTTTAGGTGCTGCAAATGCTTTGAGAGGTGTTTGTGCAGGGTTTTTTCACGGATTCCTCGTGGATGAAGAACTTTTATTAATGATTCCAATATCACTGGGTCCTTTATCCACCACCACTTCAGCTTCATGTCTATATTAGTCAGGAACAGCATTGAAACAGCGTCCAAGCTTTATCAGTATACGTTTTTATAATGCAAAAGCAAAAAGGTAAATATACTGTATTTTTGATTTAAAAACAACTACCATATATACTCAAGTATAAGCAGAGATTTTCAGGCTCTAAAATTAGCCTGAAAACCTAACCTCTGCTTATACTCGGGTCAATTCCTAATTTAGATCCAAATCGGTTATAAAAAATCCTTTACCTGCATAGAAAGTTACAGGAGCAGCTGATCTACCTTTACACTCCTTCCTGCAGACTGGCTGCTGGACTCACTCAGCATTGTCACTGCTCATCTGCGCATTCTTAAGTGTGGATACGACCACACAGCACGAGCAGACACAGGAAAGTGATGAGCCGCTGGGATACATATTCGATATTTCAACAAAAAGCCAGACTCTATACCTTTCCCTAATTTGTTGACAGCCTTTTTGTGGCTGATGTCCTAAACTGCACTACATAGCCTCTATACAGAGCCAGAATTATGCTTTTTATACAAGTATTTTTACTTTAGCAGACGCTGCCTGACACTAAAGTGTCTATTGTCCACAAAAACACATAAGCCTTTCTCCAGTGCGCCAACTCCTAACACTATTCCATTTACGGTATAACTAATTCTTGTGTTGTTTTTGCTCAAATGCATAACTTGGCATCTCAACATTAAAACGTTAAAGTAGTGCAAGGAGAAAAATTAATTTACTGTACTATTACTATTCCCATCAACCCATCTCTGTTTTCTCAGCAATATTTATTTATTAAAGGGACAGTTCAGTGGAAATTATCAATATTTGTTAAATTGTTAGTTTGTGTAATGCCTTTTTAGTTATTCTACATATTCTCTCCCATTTTGAAAAATCAGTTGATTTCATACCCTTTGCTATTCCCTGCTGTTGACATTAGTGAGCTGACATTTCAGGGTCTAAACTGTACTTCTTCCTAGGATGCACCACATCCTTGGAATGTTCCTAAAAGTGATTTCTACTTATTGGCTGTTGGATGGGTCAAATATGCTCAGATCTCTACTGAGCAACTGAATCAACACAGGCGCTAGGTCAAGGGCAAGACCAGAACGGTCTCAACTAGGGGTCCTGCAAACAGGAAAGTCAGTATTTCGGATGTATTTATACATAGAAAAAAATGCTAAATTGGCCGATTAAGGTCATTGGGATGAAAAAATACTGCTCTTTTTTCTGAAAAGCACATGTATTTGCACTGAACTTCCCCTTTAAACACTTGCAGTAATTGACATAATAAAAAAATATATATCATTCTACTGAAAGGAAGGTTTTGAAAATAAAATTGATCAATTTCCCATCCTCTATAACTACCTACCAGCTAGACAGGTGTTATCCTGCCTAACGCCTGCAACCCCTGCACAGGATTTTCAAGATCCAATGAGCTCAGAGAACTTTTACCTATGCTATGATTGAGGAATCTCGGAGGAAGACTACAAGGCTAAAACTTCAGAATAAATGTGTTAAAGGGGAATTCAGTGCAAATACACATATATTTAAGGAAAAAAGCAGCATTTTTTTCATCCTGTATAAATAAATGTCTGTATAAATAAATGCTTCCGAAATACTGACTTCCTGTTTACAGGACCCCATAATAGAGACCGTTTTGGTCTTGCCCTTGACCCAGCGTTTGGGTTGATTTAGTTGCTCAGTACAGATCTGAGCACGTTTGGCCCAATCAACAACCAATCAGTAGAAATTACTGTTAGGAACAGTAAAAAAAGGGGGGGAAAGGACCATTACAGAATTAGAAATGGCAGCTCATGAATGGCAAAGGCAGGTCAGAGCAAAGTGGAAGAGAATGTGTACAATAACTAGCTATGTGTAATATAAACTAAAAAAATTAAAAATAATATATATATTTTATACTGAACGTCCCCTTTAATGTAAAATAACTTGCAAAATAAATAATTTTCAGCATAAAATTTACTAAAGAGATATTGTGTCTTGACACAAGTGCACCTTACTAATTTTTGGTTAGTAAAATATTTTAATGCTAGTAATGCTGGCCATACATATACTTACCTTGTAATGCTCAGACAATCACCTGGACCTATTAATTTGTGACAGACATTTGACTGCAAAAGGAATGGGAATGCGTTGAATGTTGGGATGTAATACTTTCGCTGCTATTAGATCAATTTGATGGTTAAAAATTTTATTGTAAATAATCTCCTGGTTTATTTGTGCAAAAGATGAAAACTCACCAGCAGGTATGGGTCTTTCTATAAGTTGGCTGTAATACTTCTGCTCTATCTGTTTTAAGAGCTTGCTGGTTGGTCGTCCTCTTCTTTTATCTATCTCTGTGTTGTTTAAATTTGAAGAACTGAGGGGTGTTTCCATAGGTACAGTGGAATTCTTTCTAGGCTTATTGCAGTTGAGACAAGATGTAGAAGCGGAGGACAATGAGTTAAAGGATTCTGTTTGTTCCTTCAATTTAATGGCCTGCAAGATTCAAATTTCTTTTTAAGGGATATCAAAGATTTTTTTTGTCTGAAAATACAGTTTAATATATTACTATATAAACTAAATAAAAGTAGAGCCAGGAAAATTTTAATGAAAACCTGCCTTTTCTGGACTCTATGGGGGAGATTCAATATACTTAAAATAAGAATAAAACCCATGTTAACCCAATGTCATATAGCAGTAGAAACGGACCTGAATCCAAACCTGGTTCCAGAGCAATTTCGCAGATAAGCCAGAACTAAGGACGCTGCAGATTTCTGACTTTCTTGCATTTTCTGAACTGTGGAACTATTTATGAAAATTTTTAAAAATTCCACAAAATTTCGAAAAACCTGACTTTAGAATTTTTCGAAAATACTACTTAGAATGCCAAAACATTAAGTGCATAAAGTTTCCGGAACTGAACATTTTTTTTTTTTTTTTTTGAAGATTGCGGACATTGATATGTTTCCTAGGTCCCCGAGTCATTGACCGTAAGTTACCATTGCTATTTACACCTTTATTTTATGCAGAAATTTTCGATTTCTTTCCCCCATAAAGCTAAATAGTTCCACTCGCAGATTTATGGGGATTTTTTTGTTTGTTTTTTTGAATCCACAAACAGAACGGATTTTCAGAAGTTAGGCCGTTTCTACTTATAATTATGATAAAAGCCCTCTTTAAATACAGCATTCAATAAAGATCTGCAAGTAACATCCACAAAGTTATTAAAGGAAATTTACCTAGGGAAACCTTATTCATAGCCCAGAAACTGCTGGGGGGGAGAAAAAAAACCCGCTGAGCTTTCAAAATGGTCCCAGAGATCCAGTTGGCCAAAGACAGGAAGATCTTTCATTAGAACAAACAGTCACTTAAAATAGCTAATTTAAGGTGCTTTTTTATCTTTTAACATTTGGGTTAGGGATAAAAACAAATAAAAAATGTTTGATTAAATAAAGCAGAATTTGATTTTACTCACCTGGAGTCCTGGTTCCATCCATCGGTGTGCACGTCCGTTTGTATGTCTCTTGGATATCTGGTATGCAGCTGAGGCGACGGGCTTGGGGCTTGTTGCAGCCACCTTTCGAGCTTGGCGAGTGTACATACACTATTGTTAAATTGCTTGCAAGTGATTCTTGTTTTATACAGCCGGTTTTGAGAAAACTGTCTCTTCAGTGACGGGTCTGGGGCATGAGCTCCCGGACCAGAAGCATTTATATGTGAGTGACACCTACAAATCGGCCTACATGTTGAAACAGAATTTCAGTTTACTTACCATTTACCAATTCCATCTAGCTCATTGACAGTATTTTGTTTCAGTGTAGCATTTTGAATACTCGTTAAGGTGGTTACACAGACACGCTCTTGTATCTCTTGGTTTTCCTACACAGTGTATCTAAATAGACTGCATCTCAATGTTTAGAACGTGGGCCAGATAGAGGCTTCTTTGAGACAGCAGATGTCATTGCACATGACCTTGATTCAGGCAAAGACGTATAGTGGTGCCTTGCTCTTAAAGACTGGTTTGTATAAAAGCATGTAGAAGAATTACAGAATATAAAACACACAAATCTGAAACTAAACTCATTCTATTTGCATATTTTAACAACTTTACTAATACTATATACATATGGTGGTTGTTTACATTTCAGTCCTATATACATATGGTGGTTATGTGGTGTGTTCTGCTATATTATTTCCATGTTTAAATCATCATATCAGTCACTATCAATAGAAAAAAAGAAGAAGAATGTAATAGAAACCCTGTGTTATTTCACTGCAGGGACCTCTTGTCTGTGCTTTATGACCCAATAAATATATGCATTGTGTCTATAAGGTACTATTGAGAAGGAAAGCCTTTGTCAGAGTAGAGAAAATAAGAGTGAAAATACACTGTATATTAAGAGACTGAATGATAAAATTCTTACCTTCTTTGAAATTGAACCATCAGATAATGATGAGGAAGACTGCTTTGGAGGATAGCAAGAATTTCCTTGGCTAACATTACTGGAGGGTGACCTGGAAGAAAGAAGAAACTGCTGCCCTATTTTCTCATCTGTTTCATTACTTCCCTTAGGAGTTTGAGAGAAAATAGTGGGTATTGATTCAATGTGTGAAGGACTACTGTCAGGGGTAAGCACAGTGCTGTCTATGATACATGCTGGATTCTTAGACAACCATGATAGAACTGATGACTGATCGACATCCTGCTTGCTCCCAGGGAATGGTGCCGTGTTGTTTCTTTTCCCATGAAGGCCATTTGTATCCTTGTCCTTAGAAATGATACAATCACATGATGTGAAGTGATGCTCTGCTTCAGATCTGGGTGTTGTTGGACAAACTCTGGTGTAATTTACGATGTCAGAAGTGTGTTCAGAAACTTCAACATCTTCACTTTTTACAGACGATAACTTAGGTTCTTCATCCAGTGCTTCCTCTGTCACAGCCTCTGTAAATACACATAGATGCTAAATCATTTAAAGCTATAGCATTCTGAAAAACACGAAACAAACAAGAGACTAAAAGCAGAATGACAAACACTAGCTAATAAAAACTCTATAGATTTTGTTATAATTCCACTATATTTAATAACCCAGTTATTCCGAACCAGAAGGGGAAGAGCAGGGAGTGAAGGGGGTGTATCCCTCGAAACGTCGCATGTTTTCTGTTTTGATGTTTGGCTTTGAATAAACACGTTCTTTTTTGGAGTGCAGTCCACCTTGCATTTATATTACTGATTTATTTCCCTGTGGAGTAAGGGAATTTGGACATTTTTGCACCCACCTGGGGATTAGTGTGCATATGGGACACTCATATATACTTGAAGAGCAGGGAGTGTGCTATATGTGGGGGGCAAGTCCCTTTCCCCTTGCGGTGTTTGAACTAAATCCTGAACATTTCCTCTTTTAAAAGACGTAAGCACCAAAGAGCTTATTCCTAGCCTCAATGCCCATTTGTCCAAACCATTAGAAGATAACAGATTTTTTCCATTTATGAAGGCTGAAAGGGAATGAAAATTAAATTGATCAATGGGGGTACATCAGGTGGTTTGGGTGCTTTCCTTCTAGCTGCTCTCACTGGTCCTCTCCAGACCTGCAACCTTCTTGCGACCAGCGTTTCAATCAAGGTGCTGCCATTGGGAGGACATGCTACTTGCAGAGAGAGTTCTCCCATTGAACATAATGCCCGGCTAGTGAAGAGGAAGGTTCTAGAAGGGAGTGTCAAGGGCAGTTAGAAGGTAATTTTATAAAATACCAGCTGCAACCACAAGGATGAGGACCTAGCATTTTCGGTCCTCATTCTTGGTACAGCTAAAGGGAGCAATGTTTTTTTTTCTTCAACATTTGTTCCCCTTTAATGTGCATTATGCTTAATGTGAGGTAAGGAGGGGAAATGAATACATGACCCACTGTGGGTGGAGTACACAAGTACTTAGAGCTGGAGAGTTAGTCCCAAGAAAGCAAGCAAAAGAGCAGCAGGGACTCTCACAAAAGGCAGGTACTGATATAAAGACAAAGTTTGAGAATCACGTCTCCTAAGAAGGTAAAAAGTTACTAAGGTAAAAAATGTTAATAGTTAGGACCCAGCAGAATAAAGCAAACTGTGAAGTGGTTGCTGGGTTCAAAATAATTTGGCCAAGTTATTGAACTAATTGCTTTAATGTATCCAGAGTGAAGGGCAGGCTTTTTAAGTCGCAATACAATGGTAAAGTAAAATTGGATGTGCACTAGGCTTCTATTTTTTGTATGTAAGGAGGAGAGAGACAGAGCTTCTGTTGCAAATTTGACATTTTTTCTGTGTTATTCTGGAAGAACAACTGTAGTACTGTTGCTTTACCCCATTTTGCCCAGGGCATAACTAACGTAAAGACATCCACTGAAAGAAGCGCTTCTTCCAAAAGGACTGTGGTGGCAGTGATGGCAGATCTCTGACACAGCTAATCCCTTTAAGCCCAATGAAAGAGAAAAGGGGAGTTTTGTACTCACTGTAAAATGCCCATCTCCAAAGCCATCAGGGGGACCTAAGACACGCAGGGGTTAAGTGAGCCACCTCCAGGAGCAGACACTTGGAGGTCAAAAAAGAAGCATCCCTGAGTGTTGTTTCAGGAGAAGAAGCGAAAGAAGTTGGAAAAAGAAGTAACAGTAATAAAAACACACACCTAAACAACAGGCAAGTAGCCAAACTGGGAGGGTCGTTCCTGGGTCCCCCGACTGCTTCGCAGAAAGGTATTTTATGGTGAGACCAAATTCCCTTTTCTCCTTCAGCCTAGTCAGGGGGGACCCAGGGCACGCAGGGGATGTGCCAAGTTCTCACTAATGAATAAGGGAGGGCAGAAACTAACTCCACTTCATGTAAAACAGATCTTCATAGAGCGGCCTCTAAAGAAGCCACAGCGTGGAGCCCATGAAGCACCCAAAGCCCAAGTAGAGTGGGCTGCAACCCGCTCAGGAGGAGCAGCCCCTGTAATGTCATACAACGGGAGAATTACAGAACGTACCCATCATGCCAGGGTCTGCGGCAAAGCTCTAGTCCCTCGGCGGGGCCCCGCTAGGATAGCCTAAGAGGAAAGGAAAAATTGAGTCGAGCTAAGTAGACCTTGAAAGCTCAGACTACATCCAGACTATAAAATCTGAATTCTTTAGTAGAGGCCGGGTGAGGAAAAAGTCAGAACCACTATGTCCTGATTAAGGTGAAAGGAAAAAAAGACAACATAGGGTAGGAAAGAAGAGTACGCCCTATCCTCCCGAAGAATTAAACAGGCTGGACTGACAGTCAGAGCCGCCCACTCAGTTGATATTCCAATAGAATATCCAGGTGCTCAAAAGAAGCAGACTGCAGAGCCATGAGAACCAGGCAGAGGTCCCAAGGCTGAACCAGCGTGTGTCTAGAGGGACACAAGTGAGTAGGAAAGTTATGACGTGAATTTGAGGGATAAACATTTCTGAAAAAAAGATAGAGCAGATACATGGACCTTTAAAGAAATGAGGGACAGTCCTTTATCCAAACCAGACTGCAAGAAACTCAGAAGTTGTGCAACAATAAAATGGGTGAGAGCGAAAACCCCTGGAATTACACCAAGATATGCAACGCCAACAAATTCTGTGGTATATTCTAACCGAAGACTGTTTCTTGGCCACTAACATTGTTGACAAAACAGCCTCTCTTACAGCACGGATTCAATAGCTATGCCGATAAAATTGAGATGTTGGAGTGGCCCCGTGACAGAAGGTCTAAATGCAGGGGAAGCAGAAAGGCTGGTTCCACCACTAAGTCAGGATGGTCCAAGAAACATGAGTGACGGGACCACTAGAGAGCCACAAAGAAGACCGGAACACCCTTCATCTTTACCTTCTTTAGCATTTTTAGAATCATGGCTATCTGAAGAAAGGCATAAACCACCAGACCACTAGAGTGTCTATGAGTAGTGCTTCTGGGTCCTGAGCCTTGGAAATGAAGCTTGAAAACTTGCGGTTATTCCGAGAAGCCATAATGTCTATTTCCGGCCTTCCCCACCTGAGAGGAAGTTCCTTGAAGACCTTCTAATAAAGGGCCCAGTCTCTGGGGTCCAGATAGTGTCGGCTGAGAAAAATCTGAATGGCCATCTTGCTTTAAGTGCCCCTTGGTAGTTCACATATGTCTGATTGGATATGAATGCACCTTCCTGAAAGTAGGGGGGTCCAATGTGAGAGAGCTCTGAAGATTGCCCAGTGTGTTGGGGCTCAGAGCTGACTATACTCTTCTGGGAACCACAGACCCTGGGTCTGATTGGACTCAAATACCACTTTCCAGCCCTGAAGACTCACATCGGTGGACATGACCGTCCAGGGAGGGAGACAGAGCAATTGCCCTGCCATCAGGTTGGCCACCAGAGTCCACCAAGAGAGTTCCGAATGTGGAGCGGAAAAGGAGTCATCTTGTCTAATTACTCCTGAATGAACTCAAGAGATGTATCTATAGGGGAACAAGATGGAAGATCCCATAGGGAATGGCCTCTGCTGAAGAGACCATCTTGCCCACCAGTCGCATTGCTTGTTGTACCGATATACTTGGGACCCTCATTGCTTTGAGTGCCAATATCCTCAGGGATTGTGCTTTTTCCTGAAGGAGGAAGATCTTTTGCAGAATCATGTCGGAAATCATGCCTAGAAATTGCACACAGCCACTTGATCACAAGCCAGTTTGAAAGAGGACACTTTGGGAAGTATGTCGCCAAGATACAGCATAAAGAAAATTCCTTATAGGTGAAGAAAAGCTGACTGACATATCATGAGCTTGGTAAACACTCAAGGGGCAGTTGCAAGACCGAACAGAGGAGCCATGAATTAGAAGTGTCTTGGCCTTTGAGCAAATCTGAGGAATCAATGTTTTGGCCAGATCAGAATACATAGATATGCGTCCTGGATATCGAGGGAAGCTAAAAAGTCTCCCTGCTCTTGCATTTTGAAGTGCTGCGTTTTTACAAAAACGTTTAGAGACTTCAAGTCCAATACTGGATGAAATGAGCTGTCCTTCTAGGGGAATAGGAACAGATCAGAGTAAAAACCAGCAAACCTCCTGTCCTGCGGGACTGGAATAATCACAGTTTTTTGTTTTTATCAGGAACTGTTCAAATTTAAGTTTTTTCGACGCTCTGGCGCCTTGGGCACCCTGGAAGGGAGAAGGGAAAGAAAATCTATCTTGTACCCTTGAGAAATCATATTTAGGGTCCAATCATCCGTGGAAGGAAGCACCCATTGTTTGTGGAAAAACCATAGACGACCTCCCACCAGATATGGGGGGGGGGGGGAATAGTCAGCTTGGCCAGGATTTTGAGTTGGATGGTCTGTTTGAGCCCCGTCTATTGGCACAAGATGCCCGAAATCTAGGGGCAGGCCAAAAGGAGGGGGCAGTTGGACAGGGGTGGGGGTGGCGGGAGTCCTGTGATCTGGAGGCATGAAAGGGGCGAAAAAAGGCCGGGTACTTTTGCCTCCTGTAGCCCGAGCTATTATTTTATCTAGTTCTGGACCAAATAACAAACCCCCCCAAAAAAGGGAGGTTTATCACGGCTTTTTTAGAGGTTGGATTTGTCACCCATGACAATAGGGTAGCCCTTCTGGAATGATATCCAGCAGGGCTACTTTATTGGGATCTTCATGACATACCTGGTAAAGTTGATTTACTCAGACCTTCATTGCTTTGGCCACCCAGACCGCACCAAAGATGGGGCGCAAAGCTGCTCCTGCTGCTAAAAACGAGGTCTTTAATAGATCCTCCATACGACGATCAGTTGCATCCCTGAACATAGCGGTATAGTGGCAGCTCTGGACAGCCTAGCTACAGGGGGATCCACCACAGAAGACGTCGACAAGCAACCTGTCTGCCTTAGGAAAAGGGAACATATTATGGAACTGAAGGTTTAATTGAAAAGTTTTTCCCAGTGCTGTCTACTGAAGAACTGTCTGTCTGTTTCTGCTGATCATAAGAGGGAAAGCAAGAAGCGTTCCTCTTAGGACGTTCAAACAAGGGTTGAGTGAGTAGACTGGAAAGCAGCCTCTGCTGAATATCCAGTCTGCCTATCCGGTTCCAGGTCAGTTTCCGCAGATGACTTCGACTGGAGGACCTGGCAGAGAGAGGGAAAGGCAGTTCTCTGAGGAAAAGGGAAAAAGAAAGTAAGCCAGACAGCTATACACAGAAAAGAGGTAACAAATCATCTATCTGAAAAGGAGCCAGGCAAGGTATGAACCGACCAGGAGGAGAGAGAAAACATCAGCAGCAGACAAAAATGGCAGCCAGAAGACCTTGAGGGAAGAAGGAGGAAGTCCTGCCCCCTCCAGCCAACAAGCATCCAGACAGGCCTCTGCAGTGCAAGAAGCCAGGCAAGAATGGCTGTGTTCCTACCAGTGGAGGGGGGGGGGGGGAGAGAACCACGTAACATGTTACAGCGATATATACAGACCCCCTTCACGGTCATGAGTAGGGAGATCTCACTCTGGTGCCAAACAATGATCTTGCTGGGAACCCGATTCCAATACCGGACGTGCAGGGAGAGTCCAACTCCTGAAGCAGACACTTAAAAAGACGGAGGGAGGCTTCCGGTGCACAGGATACAAAGTAGAAGCACTGGAGCCTCTTTTTTAACCTCTAAAGTATCTGCTCCCGGAAGTGGCTCACTTAACCCCTGCATGTCCTGGGTCTACCTAACTAGGCTGAAGGAGAAAGATATCCCTGCATGAACCACCTTAAAGGGCAACTCCAGTGTTAAAATAACTTGCTATAAATGTAGATCACATCTTCAGGTTAGAAAAGGTTTCTTTACAGTGAAAATGGTAAAAATTGCTCAACTGTCTCACGTTCCACAAGTAGCTTCATGTGTGGGCTGGATAAGGTTCTAAAAATTACTGGTATCAATAGATAAGGGGGGAGATTCAATAATAGTTCTTATCGTTAAAAATGGTGCTTTTATTCAACTTTTATTGAATCTCCCTGATAGTTCTTGGTGAGCCAAGACCTACATATCCTTTTATTAAAATATGTTCAAGGGTATCTCCAGCAATAAAAAGTACTCTGCTTTTTTGATTTAAAGGGCAACTGTGGTCTCAAAACAAGTTAGGGTTAAATGAAAGCCTGCAGACTTTCCTTTAAAATGACCCTAGATCACATCTCTGGCTGTAGCCAGTGAGAAATAATATTGGGGTGAATGTTCAAATTTCCTGTTTCCAGTAGGTTGAGTGACATCACCCGATATCTGCCCCGCCCCGGAGAATCATGCTCAGTTAAAGGGTATCTCCACTGTGAAAACCACTTTTTGCTATTCAGTTAAATTGAAGAACAGGAGGTAAAGGAGCTGTGTCTTACCTCACGTTCTTCAATAAAACGTTCAGGAGCTGGGAACTTAGTATTTATGGACTTGGTACTCTATGTGCATTGCACATACACATACAGAGTCTGTCAGGACCTGTCAGAGGACGCAGCAAAGGAGAAAGAGACCACGTTGTGTACCTTTGTTCCGGGCTCCTGAACATTTACCCTTTAAGAGGGAAAAAACTGAAGTACCTGGGGCAAAAACTGAAAGTTGAGATGTGGAGCCTATTAATTCAGGCAGAGGCTGGTCACATGGCTAAAAACAGGAAGTGTTTAAGGAGGAAGTAATATAGCTGAACCTTTCTAACAATAACTTCTCACAAATTTTATCTATAAATCTGATTTAGGGTTCATTTTTAAATTACGACAGAAGGCTTTTCAAAACAACCCTAACTTGTATGGAAGCATTGGAGACCACACTTACCCTTTAAAAGAAGAATGGGATGTAATGAAGCTATGTCTTACCTCCTGTTCTTCAGTTAAACAATCAGGAGCCAGGAAGGAACACACAGAACTTACCTGCGATCGTGATCCTCCGTTGTTTCTCTGACAGGTCCTGATGGACCTTTGCAATGTATGCACAGAAGTGTACATTGCAAAGGTGCAACGGGTCTTCTCAGAGGAACAATGGTGAAGCACAATCTCAGGTAAGTTCTTCACTTTACTCCTGGCTCCTGATCATTTAATTTACCTCCCAGTTCTTCAATTAAATCGAAAAAAAATAAGTAGTTTTACATTACCCTTTAATGTATGGGAGAACAGTCCATAACAATGACTGTGGGAGAAGAAGTCTGAAACTGCATGAGTTTAATTCCCCTTCAAAAATATTGCAAAACCGATCATCAACTAAATTTATTACTGGATTTTAGTTAGAATTATTGTAACAAATGTAAATTAAACAAAAAGGCAGATATTTACACATTACAGTATTCACTGGATTTGAAGGTGCTATTGTTAGTATGATCAATGGTTGGGCAAGTTTATTTGCTAACTCAATCTTGTTATGACTTAATCGCACTGTAATCATTATTGAATCACAAAAATATTCTATTTGACATTACAAATTGCAAAGATTTTTCAAATGACAAAGTTTATAAAAGAAAATGTTAACCTACACAGATGTGACCATATGAAACCCGATGAAAGTGAACCTCAGAAGCATTATTTAACATACCAGTGCTCTCAGACAAGCCTTCTATAAAAATTCCCCCTTGCAGAGGCAGCATCCAATAACATCTACGATAGCGGTCTTGTCCCAAACAAACAGTTCGCAACTTTTGTGAAGAGGTGAGTATTTTTTTCCGAAAAAACATTTGACGCTGCAGTTTAGGAAAATTATAAAGAAATTAAACAATCACATAGCAAACAGGTGATAAGAGTCGTAATTATTTTAAACACTCAAATCAGCAGCATTGGGGAGAAATCTTCTAAAAATTAATTTAAGTAAATTAAAAAAAAACAAAACACAGCAATCTTAAAAAGGATTAAGAAAAGGGAATTATTTACTAACCATAAAATACCTTTCTCCAAAGCCCCAGGGACCCAGGACACACAGGGGGTTAAGTGAGCCACGTTCAGCAGCGGACAATTCGAGGTTAAAAAAAAAGAGGTTCCTCCTTCCTTTCCTTATATACGAGTGCACTGGAAGCCTCCCTCAGTTTTGTTCCAGAGAGGAAGCGAAAGGAGTTGGAAAATAGGCAACAGTAACAACAAACAAAAGGCAAACTAGGAGGGTCGTGATTGGGTCCCCCTGACAGCTTCGGAGAAGGGTATTTTACCGTGAGTACAAAATTCACTTTTCTACTTCAGCCTAGTCAGGGGGACCAAGGACACGAAGGGGACGTCCCATAGTCCCACTTATCAATAAGGGAGCTCAGTAACTAACTACACCTCCGTTTGCCTGTAAAACGGATCTCCCTAGAGCGGCTTCTGAAGAAGCCACAACATGTAGTCTGTAAAACTTTATGAATGAATCTATTGTGCCAGGGTCTGCGTCAGACCCCTGCTAGGAGCACAAACAGTGCATGAGAGGAATGGAAAAATACTGCATTCGAGCTAAGTAGATCTTGAGAAATCAAACTACATCCAGACAACGAAGTCTGCATTCTTTAGAAGAAGGACGGGTGAGGAAACAAAGCCGGAACCACAATGTCCTGATTAAAGTGAAAAGAAGAGATCACCTTGGGTAGGAAAAAGCATGTGGATGGATAACCGCCCTATCCGCCGAAAAATTAAACATTCTGGACTGACAACCACTCAGAAGATCTCTGAATAAAAGTACTGGTCAGTAGGACAAGTTAAAGACACAGATTCCAAGGGCTCGAAGGGAGTGGACTGCAGAGCCCTGAGAACCAGGCAGAGGTCCCAAGGCTGAACCAGAGTGTCTGGTGGATGCAAATGAGCCAACCCTTGCAGAAAAGGTCACGGAGGGCTAGACGTCGGGGGGGGGGGGGGAAGATGCCTTTAAAGAACCGAGGGAAAGTCCTTTCTCCAAACCAGACAGTAGGAAACATAGAAGTTGAGAAAGAAGAAAAGATTAGAAGGGAAGCTCCTGGAATCACACCAGACTATGTAGCGCTGCTAGATTCTGTGGAATGTTCTAGCCGTAGACAGCTTCGTTGAGACAACAGCTGGAGGGAAACCTCTCCTCCTCAAGAGTGCGGATTCAATAGCCACGCCACTAAATTAAGCTGTTGAAGCTCTGGATGATGGAGCTGCCCTTGTGACAGAAGGACTGGACACAGAGAAAGTGGAAAAGGATGCTAAGATGAGCACAAGAGACCACAAGAGACGCAGCCACTGGGGAGCCACAAAGATGACTGGAACACCCTCCTGCAATTCTGCCGAGAGGCCATAATGTCTACGACTGGCTGTCCCCATCGAAGAGACAGCACCTCGAAAACTTCCTGGAGTAGGGTCCCTTCTCCTGGATCCAGATAGTGTAGAGGGAGAAAAATCTGCCTCGTTGTTCAGGAGTCCCAGGATATAGATTGCCGAGAGGGCTGTCAAATGTTGTTTTGCCAAGTAGAGTAGCGAATGAACCTCCTACATGGTCATCTTTGCTTCAAATGCCCCCTTGGTGGCTCAGATATGCCACAGTAGTGGCGTTGTCCAAATAGTATCCGTGCGGCAACCACGTTGGACTGTATCCGGGCGTGCAGATCCGATCTCCCAGAACGAGACTTTAGCGGAGTCTCACGATACTAGGAACGGGAACCAGACATCAGGAAGCGGACCACTCCGAAATCAGGAATCAATCACAACGGGTGCATATCAATTTCAGTTTATTCAAACCACACACATAATCATCAAAGGCTGTGCCCAATACAACAGAGGTGCAACCAAGCAGTGGTCTTACGCGTTTCACGGCGATCCTGCCGCTTCATCCCACTGACGGAGAGGATGTCTGGTTCCCGTAATGACTCCTAAGTTTTGACCCACGAGTTCAAAAGATGTATCTGAAGGGGACGAAGGTGGAAAATCCCATAGGGGATGGCCTCTGCTGAAGAGACCATCTTGCCCACCAGTTGCATTACTCGTTGAACCAATATGCTTGGGACACTCATTGCTTTGTGTGCTAATGTCCTTAGGGATTGTGCTTTTTCCTGAGAAAGGAAGATCTTTTGTAGGGTGCGTCCAAAAACATGCCTAGAAATGGCATATGTCAACTGGGGATGGGAGACTTCTTCAGGTTGAGGAGCCATCCGAGTGAGCACCTAGGAACTCATACACACTTTGTCCTGAGCCAGGTACGGCTAAAAGATAATTACTTGTTGGTGAAGGAAGGTCATCTGACATACCATGAACATGGTAAACACCCAAGGGACAGTAGCTAGCCCAAATGGAAGAGCCGTAAATTGAAAATGCTTTGGCCCTAGAGCAAATCTAAGGAATCGAAATTTTGGCAATATCAGAATGTGCAGATAGGTGTCCTGGATATCTAGGAAAGCCAAGAAGTCTCCTTGCTCTATAGCCAGGATAACCAATGTTAGACATTCCATTTTGAAGTGCTATGTTTTTAGATAAACGTTGAGAGCCTTCAAGTACTAGGGACTAGGAACAAGGAGTAAAATCCTGCAAACCTCCTCTCCTGCTGAACTGGAAAAATCACCTGGGTTTTCAGCAGGGGCTGGATAATCAAATTCAAGGCTTTAACACTCTGGCGCCTTAGGCACCCTGGAAGGGAGAAGAAAATCTATCTTGTACCCTTGAGAAAACATATTTAGGCTAAAGCAATATGTGGGAGTGCCCACTGTTTGTAGAAAAAAAAATACAGAATGCCTCCCAACAGAGATGGGGGGGGGGGGATAGTCAGGTTGGCCTGGATTTTGGGTTGGTGGGGCTGTTCGAGACCCATCTATTGGGCTAGGATGCTCGAAATCTAGGGGCAGGTCAAAAGGACGGAGCTGTAGAAGGGGAAGTCCTGTTGAGGTCTGGAGGCATGAAAACAAAAGGTCAGCCATCTAAAAGGCGCTGGGTCGGCCACCCGATTTTAGCCATAGCGCATGCCTCGCCCAAATGGTTGCCTCAGAGGAGCCATCAACCTTCCAGGTTCTAGAGCGGCGTCTTCCAAGTAGATGATTGCATCAAACAGTAGTTGAATGATATCCAGCAAGGCTACCCTATTGGGATGACATTCAGTTCCAGCTAGTCATAAGAGGGGAAGCAAGAAACTTTCTTCTTGGACACCCAAACAAGGGCTTTGATGCTTCTGTAGGAGACTTAGGATCCTTAATGTTGAGGGCCTGTAATACTTCCTTAATCAGGAAATCTACCGAAACAGTTGTTAACGTAGACTGAATTCCAGTTCACCTTCTTCCGACACCTCGTCCTCTCTGTAAAGAGTTGCGGAAATCGGTTGGATAGAATAGAAGTGGCCTCTGTGGTATATTCGTCAGCCTAGCTGGACCCATGTCAGTCCCTGCGGATAACTGACTGCAGGACATGGCAGAGAGAGGCCAAGATTGCTGACATTAAGGATGCCAGTGGTTTTGCCCAGGCTGGTTCAGACTCCACAGGGGGTCCCTGAGGACGTGAGAGCATCGTAGACCCCATAGCTGGATTTCTAAGGGAGTCAAAAGATTCCTGCAGGTTTTTGTCCCATTTAGTTGCTACATAGAAATAGTCAAAGGCTCCGAGGATGGAAGGAAGAAGGATGTCCCCCCCCCCCAGCCAATGAGCATCCAGACCGGTATCTGCAGCACGGGAGCCAGGCAAGAGTGGCTGAGTTCCCAAAAGTGGAGGGGGGAGCACCTCTGGTGGTCACAAGTAGGGAGATCTTATTTGGCACAAGAGTGAGAAGCGTTGCAGGCTGGAAACCCAATTACATCGGACATGCTGGGAGACTAATTCCTAAAGTGAACATATAAGGGAGGAGCACCGGAACCTCTATTTTAACCACTAAGTATCTACTCCTGGAGGTGGCTCACTTAGCCCCCCTGCGTGTCCTGGGTCCCTTGAATAGAAGGAGAAAGGAGTATTCCCAATATTATAACATGGTAACACTAGCCAACAGCAGCACATAAAGATTATTTAAAAGGAGAACTATAGTAGGTGTTAGTTTAAAAAAAAAATTCAAATGAAACTTATTTAGAACAGTAGTAATTTCTACCACATAATATTGTCTCTGTGAGGAGCACCACTCCAAAGAAAACAGATTCTGCCAGTCTTCCTCCCAGCTTCAGCTCCATCTTTAATACAGGACTACCCTGGCAAATAAAAAATTGTACGAGCTGTAGCTCTTTAACAAAAGGTAGGAAGTAAAACACTCCTCGGCCATTCCTTGTTGGAGAAAGACGCTGGAGAGATAGGTTGATTTGTGGCCAGTAGTTCATGTGAACACAATGTGTAACTGAATACTGCTAATGGACTAATTGTATAGACCGGGTGAAAGTAAGGTGCGTTAAGCACACCGATTTAAGTCCAGGCAATCCATTAAGCACACCGATTTAAGTCCAGGCAATCCATTGGCAATTACATCCTCACAGCTAAACTCCATACTAAGACTTTTGCGAATGGTGTATGTTTGAGACAGAACAGCCTTGGTGTCTAGAGTGGGATACAATATTTCCTTTTAGAATGAACTTTTTTAAGCATCCTTGGCACCATTTAGTGGGGTGAACTCTCCAGCGGTGATATACAACTACCATGTCTGTTTTTAATATTGGTTTTAATTCACGTTTGCACTTTTGTATATTTGTTTTGATCGCAGTTTTGTAATACTTTAGACTAATAAATAATTGTGCTTCATTAATGCAAGTTAAGCTCAAATTTCTATTTTGGTGTACATAGCAGTGTGTGCTATTACAGGGGGTCTTTTTCTCTACCATGGTTGGATGTTCACATGTCTACCCCCAGGACGACCCCTTAATACCAGTTTGGGATTGGTTTTTCGCTATACCCATTTATATGATATGCTGTAGCTCTTCCTCCCCTTTGTGCTACATAATCAATCCTACCTCCCTGCCCCTGGTACTTTCCATTTTTAAAAAAGTAAATTTTTAGTGCATAGTTTTCCATTTAAATGAATGTTATACTGTGTAAATACCCATAATACCTGCAATAAGAAAACACAAAAAAGAATAAATAGATTTTAGAAAATCAGTTACCTTTGAGAGCCTATCAATTTGCCTCTCAAGTTCCAAAATGCTTGTAGAAGAAAGCAAATCCCCCTATAAAGCAAAACCACAAAATGAAATTATGCAATCTTTAAATCTATTTAATTACTTATTTCTACACGAACACACCTCTTCTTCCATGCCATCAACATTAACCACACCATTATCCTCCATAGTGCATTCACTATGTTTCTTCCGCTCATCTTCAGGTGTCTCTACCTTCCCAGTCCTCTTGGTCAAAGTAAATTTAAGCCTGCACAAGTTGAATGAGAAGGCAGAAAGATAGTAAATTTTATTTGTGACATCCAAATGTAAGAAATAATAAAAATGATTAAGCCAAGCATTTTAACAATAATTTGACACTGCATTTATTTTCAATTTTCTGACCTTCGAATTTTGCCTTCAATAATCCACTTATTTTTGCGGTAGTGGGACATGCTCTCCAGTGTTTTATCAATATCTCTGCAAAAATAAAAGCTAGTTTCAGAAAAAATGCTTATTGGCAATATACATTTACTGTAAGTAATAAGAAAGTGTGGCAGTTACAGTTAACAGTGTGACTACTTTATTCAAAAAAGGATGCCTCGAAAACTTTGACTTCACGACTAAAGCTGTAATGGCAATTTGAACTTCCCAGTTTAATCCCTCTTTGTTAAAAGCCAGTAGCCATTATAGGGTTACCTTGACGTGGACGGAAAGATTTTCTTTTTTATGCATAAAATACTAACTAAACCCCAACCCCCCCCCCCCCCCGGATGTTTTTACGGTTTGCACTAGCACAGATATTATATTATAGCAACTGATCATCTTTTTCTTTGTTTGTTCCACAGTTTAACCCCATAACAGGACATATTTCTTTCTCCATTGGCGGTTAGGTAATTTCATTGCTAGTTTCAAAGTCTCGTTTCATGCTAATCCACAAGACTTTAAACCAATATTAGAATAACTTTTCAGTTAACTTTTAAAACAACAAGTTAAACAAAGTTTCTATGGTTACACAGCAATCAACCACCCTGTACAGCCACATGAAGTTGGCCCCACATAGAGTACTTGTAACAATTGCATATCCAATTTAAGAATTTCACGGGCAATTCACCTAGGACTGCTGCAGGCACGCAGCACTCCTTTCTCCCCTTAATGCTGCGCTAACTGATTTACAATCCTTTAGCGAAACTTTAAGTCTTGCTTTGCGGCAGCTGCGCGAGTCCCGGAAGTGGCACTCGCGCAGCTGGTGCAAATCAGAGGCTGCTCGGGTCTTACCACATAAGTATTTAACGTCAGCTATAGCTGGCATTAAATACTTACGTGCGGGTGAGATTCACCCAGAGCCGCGCAGCCTCTGGTAAATCCCATTCGTGAGATTTGCCCAGAGCATTTGCGGCTCTGGGTGAATCTCCCTATTAGTCAGGTAACAAGCATTTGTTTTAACTCTATGGCCAGCTGTTATGCTTATATTTCACGGTTATGAAATTTGCAGCTTTAAAATGTCCATCGTTGCCAGGGAAACAGACATCAGTTGGTCTGGCAGCAAGGTAAGCTTGCATGTATGTAAGCCACTCAAACATTGGTATTAGCGGAGAGAGGTGCTGCTGGAAATCCTAAATAATGCCAGCTTTATATTCTCAGAAAATTAAAGGCAACACAGGGTGCTGGATTTCTGAATCCTATTTTATAAAATTAGGTGGTTTTACTGGTGTGAGCTTACGAGATAATCAGTGCGCTGGCATTTAATTCATTAACAAGAAATGCTAGTACTACAGCCTTGATGCGAGGAGGATGCGCCTGAAATGGATGAGAACGAAGACTTTCACAAAGCTCTATGTCACCACCATATGCTTCCAGGAAAATTCGTAAAGCTTCTGAAACATTGTCGCGGTTCAGTCCTATTTCTGATATTTTTTCACCAAGAATCTTTATAGACTATGAAAAAACAAAACAATGAAAGGATTAGGCCTTACTAAAAATATAAAATGTATGTATGTGATCAAAAAAAAACAAAAAAACAAAAAAAAAAATCGAGAGTAAACTGCATAAGGCTGCGGCCACACTGTATAAGATGGTATTGTGACTAAAAAGCTTGTCACGTGCATTATTGACAGCTTGCACCGTCCTTCCAGTAATAATCCAGAATCAGATCGCATGCGATTAATAGAAAATGGTGATCACATGTGCTCCTAAAACAGATTGCCCACAGGCCACCCACATTGCCATGCACCGACATGCATATCGCACATGCTAACGGATCGTAAAAAGGCGTTGGGCCTTTACACTAGTCTATACACTAACTTAAGTTTCTCCATTTACCATAAAGGTCTAGGTTTGGATGTAAAATAAACAGGGCCCTATTTATATGCTAAAAAATTACCTGGTAATAAGGTGGTAGCCCGGGGTCAATCAATGCTGCCCGCAAAAGTTTTACAAGCAGGTCCTGGACTTCTCCAAGGCTGTCTCCAACATTGAAGAGACCCTCCTGTAAGGTGTACAAGCTGGGCACATCCTTGGTCGGATCCAATCCTAACACTTTACCATATGAGTGCAGAAACTCCACTGTGGTTAAGCAATAAGAGAAGGCACAGCTAGGCAGAATCAAGCCTGGTAGTTGAAGAAAATCTGGCAAGGGCTTAAGAAGGACAATTTTGTATTAGGTCATCCTACAAAAAAATCATCACTGTGCACACCACATCTATCTTGCACATCATTCATGTCTTCCAAGTTCTGTTAATTTACCTGATGATCAGATAAACACATATCTTCTGTGGGTTTCTTAAGTTCCTCCAATATAAACTGCTGTCGCTTACGTTCTTCCAGACGTCGCTGCTGGTTTACTTGCTTTTTGTTAGGTTTAGGGGAAATGAGCTTGGGTTTTTCTTTTGATTTTCTAGTCATATTCGTCTTTTCTTTCTGTTGTCCTTTCTCTTGTAACTTTTGCTGTTTTTCCTCTCGGTCTGCCTTTTCCTTTGCATATAAACCCCCCCAAAAAAGTAAAATAATGTACATAAATAATTAGCCTAAATTTTAAATTAGGAATCTTTGGAATATCTGTTCCTTAAAGTTTGTGAAACCAGGCAAGCAAGCCTATGATCAGATGAAAACAGCTATACAAAGCACAGCGGCAGCCTCCAGCAATAAGTCAATGCTGATGTCAGTCAGAAGCTATTAGTGACCGGACAGTTTGGACGTTATTCAAGCTTGTAAGTCCCGAGCCAAGTTTAAAAACTTGCCATTTTTCAGTACAATTTGTATAGATGTTTACAGATCTGATTCTATGTAGTACAGCATTTATTACAACAAATAACATGTATCTTTATTTATATTGGAGTATGTTAATTAAACATTTGAGCACTGCTAAACTGAAAAGCTGTTGAGGCTGCTTACACAAAAGTTTAAGTGAGGGTATTTTTAATTAGATACAAAGTTAAAAAATCTGTACCATAAAAAAAGAGTCAGATTCAGTAATAAACATATTTACAGACAGGCGCTAAGCAGAAATTCCCATCTTAATGTCATACTACCCTATTTTTAACATGTTAGACTTGCAGCCATGCAGTCATAGCAGGTTATTTAATATCATACTTGCAGCCCTACATTAAAGGAATAGTTCACTGCAATAGTGAACTATCCCTTTTCTACATTGATTGAAGCCAGGGAGGTTAAGGAGCTATCCCTTACCTCCTGTTCTTCAATCAATGTTAAGATTGTTTTAGCCAGGTACGAACTTCAGAAAATCTTACCTTTCACGTGATCCAGCGGGGCCGCTCTGAAATTCCCGACTGCTTCCTGCTTCTGTTACACTAAAATGTGCATGTCTATTGGACTTCCTCCAATGGACATGTCTTGGCTATAATTGCATCACTTTCAAAAATGCACAACATTAAAAGACACCTAAATGCTGTGAAGTACATGTTAAGTGGACTGTTAACCTGGTTTACATGATTAAATAATTCTGGCAAATTTACGGTTTGTCTGAATTAAAATGGAAGCACCAATATTTTGGCCCAACCAATTAAGCAGTTTGATAAATAATCCATGTTAAGCCTTAATTTACAGATATGCTTGAGCTGGTAGTCCAACAAATTTGGCAGAAAAGAGTTAGGTCAATCTATAAAAAATTGGGCTGTTGTACATCCATATTAAAGTGCAACTAGAGACCAAAAATATAATACATACAAAAAATAGAATTCTAGTGCACAAACAATTCTAATTGCATATTGACTATATCTCCATACTGTTGCTGCTACAAAAAAGCCTGCTAAACCCTGGAGTTAGGCCAATCAGTTGTGTAGAATATCAAAGCACATCACCAGGCCAATCTGACCCGAGAATTGGTCTGAAAAATTGGTCTGAGTGTACAAGCCCAATTGGGGACACGAAAAATGGTATTTACAATTGTACTAAATCATGATACTCCATTGCTGCAATACACCTTTCTGACATTTCCTCTCACTTCATTGGGACTGGCTATCATCAGAAAAACAGGTATAGGGGAGGACATAATTCATGCTGTAGCCAATCAGACCTGCTAAAGCAGCATTTAGCTTTTCTGGTCTGTTTAATATGTAGTACTTATTTTACAGCAAATTGCAGCCAGGCAATTTTGGGAAATACTTACAGAATGTTAAAGGGCATCTATACCAAAAATTAAGTCGGGTGGAAGTGGTTAAAAGAGGGAGGGGTGATACTACTCCTAAACAAATTGTGTGCTGGATTGAAGGCATGCAGCAACACACAAATCAGAAAAGTGCTAATTACATGTATTCAATTATAGATTAAAGGGGAACTGTGGTCTCCAAACAGGGTGATTTTAAATGAAAGGCCAGGTTCCTACCTTTAAAATGAACCACCAACCACCTCTCTAAGTGCTGCACTGAAATCACTGATCAGAAAGTTGGGGGGTGGGAGGTTCTGAATCTGGGGTCACAAATACTAGTTCCTCCTTCTAATCTATGATTGGCACATGCTCAGTGCAAGAGAAAGCAGAAGAAACCAGGAAGAGATTGAGTTAGTATAACAGCACAGCCAACACCAGAGTGTGTACCGTATATACTCGAGTATAAACCGTCCAGAGTATAAACCGAGGTACCTATTTTTGCCTGAAAAAAGGAATAAAAGTGTTGACTCGAGTATAAAACGAGGTGTTCTGCAAACTTTCTAAACCACCCCACCCCTCCACTGTACAGACCTATTAGCCCACCCCTAAACCCCTCATACACAAGAATTCCTTACTGGATATGATGAGGGCAGATTCGGAAGGTACAGAGTCCTCGATCCTCTATGTACATCTGGGATGCAGTCAGGAAAAAAGAAGCCTACCAGTTGGAGATTGGACCATTCGGTGAGGAGCGAGCAGACCAGAGACCAGGACCGGAGCAATGAGGTGCAGGCAGTATGCTGATGACGTAAGTGATACGCGCGGGCACGTAAGTTACGAACGTCCCACGCATATCACTTACGTCATCAGCATACTGCTGCACCTCTAACTGCTCCGGTCCTGGTCTCCGGTTGCTCGCTCCTCACCGAATGGTCCAATCTCCAACTGGTAGGCTTCTTTTTTGTCCGTACAAAACTTAATCTGTGTGTGACCCTGTGTGTGACCCGAGTATAAACCAAGGTCAGGTTTAAAAGGTATTTTTAAAACCTAAAAACCTCGGTTTATACTCGAGTATATACGGTAAGTGACATTTTTTGTCTTGTTTTTTAATGGAGGAGGAAGATACACAGGGAAGAGGGATTGTTGTCCCATGATTTCAGAGCAGGAAGTGCAGGGGAGCTGGTGATGCTGCTACCATATCACACATTAAAATGTACATATCTTCAAAACTATTTAAAAATAATAAATGTAAATTGCAAAATGACTCAGGAAATCAATTTCTGTCAATTTACCTAGTTATTTATGGACCACAGTTACCCTTTAAGATGAGGCAAAGTCGTTTTTTCAGTATACTGTCCCTTTAAGTACTCACCTTAAGTCTCTTTGCTGCCTCCAGCTTAGCTTCTTGATTTCTAGCCTTGGGGGGAAAAAAGGTGTTTTAAACAAATCTTACATTATATAAAATAAGCCCTTTCATATACAGCAAAGTCATAAGGCTCACCTTTCTTCTCATTTTCTTTTTTAACCTACAGAGCTGGACTTTTTCAGAATCACTTAGAATATCTAAAAAAAATAAATAAATGAATTATGGTTCATATAAGCAATTTCTGTTCACGATTCATTACTGCATTAAAAAGTATGTATTAATTTTAATATAGAAATAACTGGCACATAAATGTTGAGCAGAGCAAGTAAGAAAGATGTCCTAACTAGCCGTTATTCCTTGCCTCTAAACTAAGTAAGCAGCTTTGTGAAAAAATGAATATCTAATTCTGCAGTTTTACAGCACTAATTTCTGCAGCCCTGTAACAACTCGTTTTCTGACTTCCAAGTCCACCCAGTAGTTATTTTACAGTTCTGGAAGCATTGGGAGAGGTATTACTGAGAACCAACACCTTGCTTGTTTAAATTCTTTCTTTGTGCCTTTTTCATGCACAGTAGCAGCAGAAGGGGATGGACAGGTAGCGGCATCAGTGACTGGACGGGGTATTGCAGCTTATTTTAATGGTAAACTATAAAATTGTTAGTTGGGAATTATAGAATCCATTTAGGGCCAATTATAGTTTATCTTTAGCTCCCTTGAAATTGTATTTGGACTGAAGTAGGATTAGTATTCACCTTGGTTTTCCAACTTCCTCAGGAGTTTAGCATCACTTTTGTTTAACAGGTCAATCATTTTAACTTTAGGGGGTCGCCCTCGTCCTCTTTTTACTCTCTCCTCCTTTGCTTTAGCTTTCTCCATGTTCCGTGGACGGCCTCTCTTTCCTGTGATTGCTAAAATCCGAGAGGGAATTTCCTCTGAATTGAGCAAAATCCACTGCAAGCCCTGAAGAAAAAAATAGAAAATTGATTAACAAGCTAGATTAGAGTTTCTCAACTAGGGGTTCTGAGACCCCTAGGGTTCTCAAAGAAGCTGCTAGGGGTTCTCCATACAAAAAGACAGGAACTGTGCAGGTATATTTATTTATCTATTTGTATGAATTAATCAATTTTATGAATTGACAGAAAAAGATTAAATATTAAAAAAGACTAATATATTTATGTAGCGGTTTACACAAAAAAATCTGGAAATTTAAACTACATTTTGCACCTTTACAATGTGCCTTAGGAGTACAAAAGCCAAGGCAACTGACAATATATCTAAGCATCAGACCAAACTTAACCGCCATGTGGTTTAAACAGTTTTTTTCTAATCACCTTCAGCACCTGTGACAAGACAGCACAGATCCAGAACTGAGCCAAAGCTTTCAGAGGGAAGGGAGCAAGAAACTGAAAAGGTAACCGTGGTCTCCAAACAAGTGTCCTCTTAAAAGAGCTCCCTTATAAAACTTTCAAACAAGCTTTTGAGGTGGTCACTAGATTATCTGGTATTTAAGATACAGGCTTGTAAATTGACACTCAGAAAGTCACATGATGTGCTGAGTAAGAACACAACCATCTTTTCTGAAGCAATTTAAAAGACATTTACAGCAATAGGATATGACTTACCATGTTCATGCCCATGGGGGGACAGAGCTATACTGCTATAAGTTTGCATAGATTGCAACTAGGAGCATGATCCCGGAGTTGTTTGAAAAGTAGGAATGGTCTCTTTTTAATAAAAAAAATAAAAAAACTTGTATGAAAATCAGTTACCCTTTAACCCCATTTGAGGAATAATGTTGTATTAGACTAACTGCTGTTTTCATGTTCTAAGATTCCCCGTCAGGAAAGTGTGTAGTTACTTGGCAAGAATGGGTTAACTATTGGTATTAGTTCTTGCAAAGGACCAATAAAAAAAGAGATTTTGTTCTTACCTGTAAAATCTTTTTCTCCGAGGCCATAGGGGGACCCAGGCACCGCAGGGGGTTAAGTGCTTCACCGCTAGGAGCGGACACTTGAGAGTTAAAATTTCACAGGCTCAGGTGCTCCTCCCCTTACCTTATGTAGCCCAGCACCAGGAGCCTGCCTCAGTTTGTCCCAAAGATAGATAGCGAAGGAGAGTGTATGAAGGAACAATAAGAAACTTAGCGGCAACAAGCCAAAACTAGAAACGGAGTACTAACTCTAAACTTAACAAGATTAACTAAAGGGAGGGTTGTGCCTGTGTCCCCCTATGGCCTCGGAGAAAAAGATTTTACAGGTAAGAACAAAATCTCTTTCTCCTTCAGCCAAGGGGGACCCAGGCACTGCAGGGGACGTCCCAACTAGTATAGGGCGGGCAGAAGATTTAAACCTCTGCTGCTTGCAGTACCAAGCGTCCAAGGTTCGTGTCAGCTGAAGCGAACACCTCTAGTCTGTAAAACTTGATGAACGTGTTAATGGAAGACCATGTAGCGGCTTTGCAAATTTGATCGATGGAGGCCCCGCGTCGAGCTGCCCATGAGGCCCCCAGTGCTCTAGTCGAATGAGCAACCCGCATGGGAGGAGCAGCCCCTGCTTCTGCATAACAGCGCAGAATGAGATTCCGGATCCATCTGGATAGAGTCTGAGAAGACACTCTGGAACCCCTAAGAGGCCCCGCTAGGAGAACAAACAAGGCGTTAGAAGAACGGAAGGATTTCGTTCTGGATACATAGATCCGAAGGGCTCTAACCACATCCAGAGAGTGCAGCCGCTTTTCCTTGGGTGACGACGGTTGAGGAAACAAAGCTGGAACGACAATGTCCTGATTCAGGTGAAAAGAAGATACGACCTTGGGCAGAAAGGTTGAGTGAGGTCGGAGTACTGCTTTATCCTTATGAAAAGACAAGCATGAAGGATCCACCGAGAGAGCTGCTAATTCAGACGCTCTCCGAATCGAGGAAATGGGCAACAAAAAAAAGAGTTTTCCAGGATAACAGAGGTAGTGCCACCGAGGCTAAGGGTTCAAAAGGAGGGCTTTGAAGGCCCCGTAGAACTAGTGAGAGGTCCCATGGCTGAACCGGTTGCTTGCGAGGCGGGCGAAGAAGCCACTCCTTGCATGAAGGTCCGGATGTCCCTACTCGTGGCCAGACGTCGATGGAAGTAGACCGAGAGCGCCGAGATCTGAACTTTAAGTGCACTAAGGGACAATCCTTTGGACAACCCCAATTGCAGGAAACATAACAATCGAGACAAAACAAAAGAGCGTGAAGGAAAACCATGTGAATTTGCCCAGGATACATATCGTTGCCAAATGCAATGACAAATCCTCGCAGACGAAGGCTTTCTTGCCGCCAACATGGTGGGTATGACCGACAGTGGAATGCCTCTCTTTTTTAGGATGGAAGATTCAACGGCCACGCCGTCAAACTAAGACGTTTGAGGTCCGGATATAGAAATGAGCCCTGAGATATGAGATCCGGACGGAGAGGTAGAGGCCACGGTTCTCCCACAGTCATTTTGAGTAAATCCGTGAACCAAGATCTTCTTGGCCACCTTGGAGCGATGAATATTGTCGGCGTCTTTTCCCGTTTGACTTTCTTGAGAACACGAGGAATCATGGCTATCAGGGGGAAAATATACACCAGCCGAAAATTCCATGGAACTACTAGTGCATCCACTAGGTATGCCTGGGGATCCCGCGTTCGAGCACAGAAACATGTTACTTTCCGATTGAGACGCGACGCCATCATGTCTATGTCCGGGACCCCCCAGCGATTGGACAGGGTCTTGAAGATCTCTTCGTGGAGGGACCATTCCCCCGGATCTAGAGTGTGTCGGCTGAGAAAGTCGGCTTCCACATTCAGGACACGCCCAGAATGAAAATTGCTGATATTGCTGGAACGTTGTGTTCTGCCCATGAGTGTATCCGGTGGGCTTCCTCCATGGCCATATCGCTCCTTGTGCCCCCTTGATGGTTGATATACGCCACCGCGGTGGCGTTGTCGGATTGAACCATGACAAACTTGTTTGTCAAGTCTGCTGTCCAATGAGGGACAGAAATATGGCTCGTAGTTCCAGGACATTTATTGGTAAACTGGATTCCTGAGGGCACCAGGTCCCGTGTTATTTGAGACCCGAATACTGCCCCCCACCCTACTAAGCTCGCGTCCGTGGATATTACTGTCCAGTGAGGAATACAAAGAGTTTCCTTTTTGTAGGTTGGCAGTCTCTGTCCACCATACCAGAGAGCGTTTGATCTCGGGAGGAAGGAGGATCTTGAAGTCTAGGGATTCCAGAGACCTTTCCAGGATGCTAGTAGATGGCGCTGGAGCGGGCGTAAGTGAAATATCGCGTATGGAATTGCATCCATTGCGGATACCATCTTTCAGACTAGCCTCAAAGCTTGGGCGGATTGATATCAGAGGTTCTGTCACGGCCGGACGTGTCAGGCGCTTCAGTGCTGACCTCTTCTCCGGAGGGAGAAACACCTTCTGAAGAGAAGTATCGACCAGCATTCCCAAAAATGTCATACGAGGACTGGGAATGAGGGATGACTTGCGTTGGTTGACTATCCAAACAAAGGAGGTTAGAATCTGTAGGCATGACTTGAACTGAGATGAGGCTAAATGCAGGGAAGGAGCTTTGAGTAGAAGATCGTCCAGATATGGAAGAAGAAAAATGCCTTGAAGGCGAATGAAAGCTGCTTGGCAGGCCATCACTTTGGTAAAGACGCGGGGAGCCGAAGAGAGGCAGAAGGGTAGAGCTGTAAATTGATAATGGTAGTTTCCGATTGCGAACCTGAGGAATCTGTGGTGGCCTTGCCATATGGGGATATGGAGGTATGCGTCCTGAATATCGATGGATGCCAGGAAATCCCCTGGTTCTATGGTTAGAATGACCCACCGTAAGGATTCCATTCCGTTGTGTGATGTATTGGTTCAGTTCCTTCAGGTCCAGAACCAGGCAGAACGAACCGTCCTTTTTTGGAACGAGGAACAGATTGGAATAAAAACCCCGAAACCTGAGGGCGGTTGGGACTGGTACTATGACTTTTATCAATATCGATAGTTTTATGGCTTTTTGGAGAGCCCTGCGTTTGTGTGATGACCTGGGGAGATAGGATGGAAAGAACCGGTTGGGTGGGGGGGATGAAAATTCTATGTGGTATCCTCGGGAGATGACCTTTTGAGTCCAGGCGTCTGTGATCACCTGAGGAAGGGGGCAAGTTTACCCCCGAAACGTTGTGATATGTTTGGTCTTCAATAAATTCAAGTTTGTTTTGGAGTGCGACCCTCGCATTTTTGCCATTTCCTGTTACTATATATCAATTTAAGGGTTGGATTACCTAGAGGAGTAAGCACCCATGTGTGGACGAGTGCAGAGGATCATTTTGTGAGTTTTACTGTCCTTCCAATAGATGCCCAGCCAGTGCCTGTCCGAAAAAATCCCCGAACTCTTAGAAAATAGAGGGGTTAAGGAGGTACCTGAGTCCCAGGGTATAGATTGTGGCAGCCATAGTCCAGTGCTGTGCCTGTCCCTTCAGGAAGAGATCCTACCCATTCAGGTACCATGTCAGAGAGGAGTGGGTGAAAAGCCCACTGCTGCTGTAATCTGTGTTGGGGAAGAGCTGGAAAGGAATAGGATCCAGCTGTTCCCATGAGTCTATTCCAGGTATTCTTTGCCAAACTTGGGAAGTGGTCCAACTCCTGAGCGGACACTTGAAAAACTGAGGCAGGCTCCTGGTGCTGGGCTACATAAGGTAAGGGGAGGAGCACCTGAGCCTGTGAAATTTTGACTCTCAAGTGTCCGCTCCTAGAGGTGAAGCACTTAACCCCCTGCGGTGCCTGGGTCCCCCTTGGCTGAAGGAGAAATACCATTCCACCCTGGAACAGTCCTATTGTTTATATTAAGATTAGTGAAGCACGGAACCAGATCTTCTTTTCCAGACAATGTGGGGCTGAACTGTGTATCTGGAATTCTTTTCAGCTAGGGGTCTGGTGGGTACCCTAAGAGGTCATTTGAAGGACAACCATACATGTAAAATAAATGTATTTCGGTATTGGAATATGTAAGACAAACCAATATTATATTTGTGAATGGAAAGGAAGGCCCCTTAAAATGATACCCAACATGGAGCCCTTATTCCCTTGCCAAGGCGAGTTATTAATATCTTGGGAAATATGGATTACACACAGGTCATGTTTGGTATTGGAGGAATTGATAATTAATACTGGAGAGGAATATGTGGTCAATATCCCAATACAATGTACATATCTACATTTATATGGAATTTGCCTAACTGAGGGGGAATGAATGCTTTTGGCTAGTCGTAAATCTGGACATTGCTAGACAATCCCACCTCCTGCATAGCCAGAGAAGGGGGGTGGTTCATGAAATGGTTTAAAAATCCTTGTAGCCCATATAACTTAGTTCATACTGAGGGGACATGCTAAAACCAGGTGTATGGACCGGATGTTTCTTCCCGCCCTGGGACACAGGACTTCTTCTAGTGAGCAGGGTCTGTGAATATTTTTATCCTTTTTATTTTATATAACTGTTGTACCTATTGTATGTCATTTTATTATAACACCATTTTATTTTATTTTTGTATTATGTCCCTTTCCAACAAAAACTTACATCTGCTGTATGCTGCTCTTCATAAAAGTCTCCAACAGGCATGCGAGGGCTGAAGCTGAAGTGTTCTCTCCTAACAAAAGGGTCACCACTATTCTTAGACAAATACTAAAAAGAAGAAACATTTAAAAATAAACATAAATCTGGCAGATAAATACAAATTCCAGACAGTTCAAAAGCCCAATGAGAGTTCCCTACAGGAGTCAAAAAGCAATAAAAAAAAAAACAAAAACTAAAATTGCTCAAAAATGGCATCCAAAACATTTATTGGTCTTTACCATATTATATGAAATCTTGTGAGCAGGCCATATTAACATTCCTGTACCACTGTTAGTATTTTAACGGGGGGGGGGGGGGAGGAGGAGGGGACCACACGTCTTTGCATTTCTGAGATATTGAGTCTACATTACCTTAATAACTTCTGGGAACTGCTTCATTCTTTTCCCGCATGGAGCATAATACCAGGTTTCTCCTTGCCACCTATTACTACCTTTGCGTATTCTTACTTCACGCTTCCACCTGCACACAAAGCATTATCATGAAAAATGCTTAAAACGGGTCTAAAACACAATCAAGTCGTGAGTAAAATCTGGTTGGTTTATCAGGTATTAAAAATTATTTTATCCTTAGACACAATTATCAAATGAAATACATTTTTATTGATATACTGCTAAAAATATAACACTTACAGGGAGATTCAATAAAGGTTATCATTAAAAATGGTGCTAAGTTTGCCCCAACCAATCAGATGCTAGCTTTCAAATGTTAAATAGGATCAGAATGGTTTGGGCAAAATTAGCCCCATTTTAACCTCCCTGATTATTCAAAGAATAAGAAAATTAATGCAATATGCCATATAGCATAATATAAGTCGTAAGCAGTCTGGAACAGTCAGGTGATTCAGCAGCGGATCGCACTAGCAGCTAAGATATAGCACATTTACATTACATTTATTCAATTAATGAGCAAACTCATAGGTTCACTTTGAGTGAACTGATCTTTTAAGATACTCCACCCCCTAGTTGAACAAAAAGTGAGATGGAGGATTTACTGGTATGCTTTTTGTCATTGCTGTGTTGCAGGATCCAGTTTTGCTTCAGCTTTAATATTTTAAAGACTTTCTTAAGCTCAGTAGAATTCATGGTGGAATCTAGGATGGTGAGCAGACTAGGTCCTGCTGTGAAAAAGCATCCCAGACCATGACACGTCCTCCTCTATGGTTAATATACGGTTATTTTCCTGGAATGCTGTGTTTGGTTTACACTAAACATTTCCTCTGTTCTGGTGTCCAAATAATTAAAATTCAGAATTATCTTTCCAAAGAACATTACTACATAATGGTCTACATTCTCTGTCAAACTTCAGTCTGGCCTTGAATTTTCTCTATAGAGCAAAGGTTTCCTCCTTGTACACCTCCCATGTAAGTTAAAATTGTGCAGTTTCTGATAGTAAAGGCATGTACTTCACATTATCAGTAGCAAGAACCTGCTGTAGGTCCCGTAAAGACATTAAGGGTTTTTGAAGACTTCTTTTGGGACCTTGTCTTCTTCTCTTGGGGAAAACTTGCTTGGGCATGTTGGCAGTTGCTTTGCAAGTCCACAACTTGTAGATTGTTTTCCAGGCAGTGGAATGGCTGATTTCAAAACACTTATGAGATCTTTTAAAAACCTTTACCAGCTGTATTCTTTCTTAAGGCTTCAAATAGACACTTTGACCGTACCATGGTGTTCACAACAGTCAGCAGCACACAAACTAAAAGCCAGAGGTATGAATAGGACAAACTGCCTTAAAAAATGCAGAACAAAGGTGTTCTAATAATTTGCAACTGATGTGATACACCTGTTATTTGAGACTAAATATGGGTGTGTCCGGATTCATTCCTCACAAAAATTGCATTTTAGTTTAATTATATTTTACAGAAGATTTTAAAAATGTAATCAGTAGGAAGTGTTTAGTTATATTACTTGAATATCCCATATTGTTAAAAGTGAGATTAATTATCCAAAATGTCCAGAAATATTACATAGGTTGTCAATTTTTTCACACGACTATTTCCACGCATTGATCAGTTTCAACAACACAGACAGGATATCTTTATTTATAAAGTAGTTCTGAAAGGAATAAGGCTTTGTAAAGTGCTAAGAAACTTGCTGATTAGAACACAATCAAATTAGGTACAGGTAACATTTACATGCCCCTTTTTGCCATCTGAAACATGGGTTGAAATTAGTGTATGTTATCAGCTTGAAAAAAAACTATGTTTAACATAATCTGCCAATAAGATGTAAAGTTCGGGCACAACTTAAAACTTTTTTTTTTTTTTTTTTTAAACTCGTTTTATTTGAATTTCCACAGTATTGGTTGTTCTAACCACATTGTAATATATTATAATAACATAGTAACAAAAGAGGTTTACAATGTATGTCATCAGTGTTAATACAAATGATTTCTGTGGATATCAATTACCTTTGGTAGTAATTTAAAAAAAATATTTTTTTCTACGATTATATCAATAAAACAAATAGTTTTAAAGAAAACTATAGTCTTTATTGGTTTGTCCATTTATAGATCAAGTTTAACACCTGTTGTGTCATCATTTTGCCATATTCCCCATATTTTATTAAATTTATCTGGGCATCCCCTATGAGTATACACAAGTTTGTAATGTGCCATATCTCTATTTACTAGTGATTACAACTTAAAACTTGATTTCATTTCTTTTTATTAAACTATTAAAACACTTGTTGTAAATGCCAGCTATTTTTTAATGGTCATTGCTTTCCTAATGACCTTGTTTTAAACAAAGATATGTCTACGAGACAGTGAATAACTTACCCATGCAGAAGAGGAAAACACACTTCTTCTGGAGTAGCTATCCTTCTTCGGGAAACAGTACCTTAGAAAGAGAGAAAGCATGATATCTTGCCCAATATTCCATTACATATACCAGAAGTGTTCACCCTGCAGACTGAAAACTATAACTCTCTGCAATACTCACAGAGTGCAGCCAGGGAATGCTGGGAATTGTAGCTTTCAAACATCTTGAGTGCCACAGGTTGGAGACCTGACACTCCCGACGTAAATATTTTAAACTTGAAATATACATATGAAAAAAATGCATTAGCTTTTAGCTTGCTAAGCTAATGAACACTTATCTTTCATTCAGAGAGAAGTTAACAAGTGGTTGTATTCAGTTAGATCAACTGGACTTAAAAGTTTAGTTCTTGAAGACGTTTCGCTAGTCATCAGACTGGCTTCTCAATTCAGAATGACTTGTACAAGAATCTGTTGTAAATTATGTACCCTGGAATGTCCCAATTAGCATATCGCAGCCAAGTGTTAATGACATTAAAGGGCAATTATAGTGAGAAAATTTTTTTTTTTAAATTTCTTCTAATGTATCCTATAAGTCATCCCAACCACCAGGGTACCTTTAGTTTCTTTAAATTCTTCATAGTCCCCGAGATATAAGCCTTTGAATATGCTGTGATTTGTAGGAGCTGCTACACCTCATCTGTCACTCAAAGGCACACACCCACACAATCCAAAGCTCCCATGCAGTACTGTCGCACACTCTCTCACCCACACTATATGTACCATATGCAACATATAGTCAAATGCTGTAGTGCTAAACACAATCAATAAACCATTAACCCAGTAATATGAGCATAACACACTATAAAACAGCCCCTCCCCCCCCAAAAAAAATATCTTATATACATACAAAACCAGTGACTCAAATGGAACACTAATACAGTATATATAATACAGTAATACAGACTATATACCAAACAAGACACACAGTGCAATGTATGAAATATATAGACTAAAGCAACTGAAATATAAAACAGGACAACAAGCAGTGTCACTGTGTTTGTGAAGGTCTCTCACTACAAGCTGCTGTTACACTGACTCTCTTCAGAGATCAGTGATTATGATCTCAGCTAAGCAGGGGAGAGATATGAACTTTAGGTAAAAAATAAATAACAATTAGCAAAGTTAGAGAACAGGGAGAGTTCAGTAACTTACTTGTAAAGAATCTCAGCACCACTTGTCCTCTCTCCCCCTCTGCCCCTCCCTTCAGCATATTGCTACTTTATTCCACACTTTGATTGCTTGCAGTCTAGCTCTGGAAGGGAGGGGTCAACAGGATGTCAGCACTTCATTTAAAGTCCTTTCAACTGACAATGCTCGGACTCTGTATACAGCCCGTCACTGCTTGAGGGGGAGTAGACAGAGAGGGGAGGGGGACTACACAGCTTGGTACAAACTTCTGCCAGTGTGAAGAAATGAAGCCACACAGAAACATGAAAGTAAGGCAGCTTATACTAAGTGAGTATACAGACAAAGTTTTTTTTCACTATAGTTGCCCTTTAAGAATGCAAGGCATGATTGCATTGTGGCTAAGAGGTGTTATAGGAACTCCCAGGATAAGGCGTCAAAAAGAAATGAAACATCTCATAGGAGCCCTTAAAACTTGTGGATATCCAGACTGGGCCTTTGTCAAAAGAACTAGAAGGAAAGAAAAGAACACGTATACAAACAGTGAAGAGGAAAAGCAAGACAGGAGGAAGAACATGGTCATCCCATATGTAGCAGGGGTCTCCGAGAAATTAAGAAGAATTTTCAAAAAAACACCGTATCCCTGTCTGCTTTAAACCGAACAACTCACTGAGGTAGCAATTGGTACATCCGAAAGACCCAATACCCAAACACAAGAAACGCAGTGCAGTGAAGAGTGCTCTGATTTGTATGTGGGAGAGACCAAAAAGCAACTGCACCAATGTATGGCCCAGCACAGAAGAGCCAATTCTTTGGGTCAGGACTCAGCCGTGTACCTGCATCTTAAGATTGTAATGTCAACATCCTTTCAAAGGAGCAGGACTGGTTCAAGAGAGGTGTCAAGGAGGCCATTTATGTGAAAATAAAGAAACCAGGCCTGGATAGAGGTGGGGGGTTTGACACCAACTGTCTGCCATGTACAATGCTGTTTTGATACCTTACCCAGGGCGTTCCTATAACACCTCTTGGCAACAATGCAATCACGCCTTGTATTCTTAATGTCATTAAGACCTGGCTGTGATATGCTAATTGGGACTTTCCAGGGTACATAATTGCCAACAGATTCTTGTACAAGTCTTTCTGAATTGAGAAAGCTAGTTAGATGACTAGCGAAACATCTTCAAGAACTAAACTTCCAGTTGATCTACCATGATACATCATGAACTACCATGACCTAGATGAATGAGAACCACTTAACAAGTGGTAAAAAGCAAATCTCAATTGTTGTCTCAGTATATCAAGCTTTGCGGTTATCGCACTCCATAATTGAAAGGGTAAGATTAATACTCCTGAAAAGTAAATGTCACTTTAAAGTAAGCTTTTGCCTTTATAATCAATTTTTTAGAACTATCGGCAAATGTAAAGGAAAACTAAGCTCAAAAAGAGGATTTTTCTGTCTCTCTCACCTGTAAAATCCTTTTCTCCGAAGCCGTAAGGGGGACCCAGGAACACAGGGGTTAAGTACCCTCACTTCAGGAAGCGGACACTTTAAGAAACTTGAGACTCCAGTGCTCCTCCTCTCCTGTGTTAACTTACCAGCACCAGAAGTCTCCCTCAGTTGGTCCCAAAGTGGGAGAGAAAATAAATAATAGAAGAAACCAGAACAGTAACAGGCAACAGGCCAAAGACAATCATGTCAACGAAGGGAGGGAAGTACCTGGGTCCCCCTTACGGCTTCGGAGAAAAGGATTTTACAGGTGGGAAAGACAAAAATCCTCTTTTCTCCTACAGCCTACAGAGGGACCCAGGAACGCAGGGAACGTCCCAAAGTCCCGAGAGGAAACTAGGGTGGGACAAACAAAAAACACAAGGAATTACAACTCGGCAGTTCTGAGGATAGCACCGCTTAGTGCGGTATCCCTTTGTGTAAACACCTGGAGGCGGTAAAATTTAACAAATGTGTGAATTGAAGACAAAGTTGCCGCCCGACATATCTGGTCCACTGAGGCGCCATGACGAGCCGCCCAAGAAGCTCCAACTGCCCTGGCAGAGTGAGCTGTAACCCGCAAGGGAGGAACAGCCCCAACTGCTAAGTAGCAGCGGACAATAGTAGATCTTATCCACGTGGCCAGAGTTTGAGGAGAGGCCCGGGACCCCCGGCAGGGCCCTGCCAGAAGGACGAATAACGCCTGAGAGGAGCGAAAACCCTGAGTGCGATCAATGTAGATCTTCAGGGCTCTCACCACATCGAGGCAGTGTAAGCTACGCTCCCTGGAAGGAGGAGGATTAGGAAAGAAGGCTGGAACAACTATTTCCTGATTAATATGGAAAGATGAGACCACTTTCGGCAAGAAAGAGACGTGAGGGCAGAGAACCGCCCTGTCCGAAAAGAAAGTTAAACACGGGGGTTCCACCGATAAGGCTGCCAATTCCGAAGCGCGTCTGATGGAAGAAATGGCCAAGAGAAACACAGTCTTCCAGGAAAGAAGAGAGAGAGGAATAGACTGTAACGGTTCAAAGGGAGGCCTCTTGAGCGCACTAAGAACCAACAATAAATCCCAAGGTTGGACTGGCGTCCGAAGAGCTGGACGTAAATGGGCTACTCCTTCTAGAAAGGTTTGAATATCCTTTCTGTTCGCCAGTTTCCGATGGAAATAAATTGACAAGGCCGACACCTGACCTTTGAGGGCACTCAGAGAGCCCCCCGTCAAAACCCTTTTGTAGGAAACTAAGAACTCTAGACAGAACAAATCTGGAAGGAGGAAAACCCTTGAACGAACTCCACAAAACGTATTTTTGCCAAATTCTGTAATAAACCTTTGCGGAAGGTTTCCTAGCCGCTAGCATAGTAGGTATCGCTGAAGAAGGTATTCCGCGTCTCCTTAGTAAAGCGGATTCAAGCGCCACGCCGTTAAATGGAGGCGCTGAAGGTCCGGATGGCTGAAGGGTCCTTGTAACAGAAGATCTGATCGTAGTGGCAGCAACCATGGTTCCTCGACTGACATGGCGAGGAGATCCGAGAACCAGGCTCTCCTTGGCCATCGAGGGGCAATGAATATCACCGGTGCATGCTCCCTCTTTACCCTTTTTAGGATCCTGGGAATCATAGGAGTTGGAGGGAAAACGTAGCCCAAGCGGAAACTCCAAGGCACCACCAGGGCATCTATCAGGGCCGCTAACGGATCCCTTGTTTTGGCGCAAAATACCGGAACTTTTTGATTTTGTCGGGAAGCCATCAGGTCGATGTCCGGTGTTCCCCATCTTAGCGTCTATGCCTGGAACACCTCCGGGTGTAACTCCCATTCCCCAGGATCGAGAGTGACTCGACTGAGGAAGTCTGCTTCCGTATTGAGCGCTTTCGGGTATTTATATTGCTGATATCGTCGGGACATGACCCTCCGCCCAAGTTAAGATCCGGTGCGCTTCTGCCATTGCCAAATCGCTTCTCGTGCCCCCTTGATGATTTATGTATGCCACGGCCGTGGCATTGTCTGATTGTATGCGTATATTCTTGCCCTTCAACTGATACGTCCAGTGAGATAGGGCCAGAAAAATCGCTCGTAGTTCCAGGACATTGATTGACAACCGAGACTCCTCCGTGGTTCAGAGACCCTGGACCTGTTGAGTCGCAAACTGCTCCCCATCCTCGGAGACTGGCGTCCGTGGTCACCACCGTCCAGACGGGAAAGCACAGTGCTTTGCCCGCTGATAGGTGTTTCCCTAAGGTCCACCAGGTTAGAGATGACAGAATCGGACGCGGAAGATGGATCCAAGAGTCCAGGGACTGTTGAGATTTGTCCCAACAACCTAGAAGAGATATCTCTGAAGAGGGCGAAGGTGGAAAAGCGCGTATGGAACCGCTTCCACTGATGACACCATCTTCCCCACCAGGCGCATAGCTTGTCGAATCGAGAGTTTCTTGGAAACTTGAGCTTGAATGGTCATGCTTCTCAGGGATGCGACCTTGTCTTGAGGCAGAAAAATCTTGTGAATGGCTGTGTCGAACGACATTCCCAGGAAGATCATCCGTTTCGATGGGGTTGTCGTAGACTTTGCCCGATTTATGATCCATCCGAAGCGTGACAAGATCGCTATGCACTGAGACACCTGAATCCGAGCGGATTCGAAGGATCCTGCTTTTATCAATAGATCGTCCAGGTAAGGAAGTATGAAGATGCCTTAAGACAAAGAAAAGCCGCCTGGCATGTCATCACCTTGGTGAAAACCCGGGGTGCCGAAGCCAGCCCGAACGGCAAGGCCGTGAATTGGAAGTGTCGGGGGCCTATTGCAAACCTGAGATAACGGATGGGAATGTGTAGATACGCATCCTGAATATCTAGGGAAGCGAGGAAGTCGCTCCTTGAGATCCAGCACCGGACGAAAGGTTCCGTCCTTCTTTGGAACCAGAAATAGATTTGAATAAAAACCCTGGAACTTCTGGTTTTCTGGAACCGGAGATATGACCCTTGATAGCAAGAGGGATTGCACGCAAACGTTAAGGGCCTTGCGTCGATTGAGACAGCGTGGAATCCGAGAAGGAAAGAAACGAGGCGGGGGTCGGGAAGAGAATTCTATCCGGTAGCCGTTGGTTATTACCCCCATAGTCCAAGAATCTGTGGATGGCAGCTGCCATTCCTTGTGGAAAAAATGAAGGCGACCCCCTACCCCAGGTGTGAGCAGATAGTCATGCCTGTTTGTGTCTGTCTCGTTTGGAAGGCCAGGGGGAGAAGGGTTTTTGCCCTTGGCGCGTCGGGAAAGCATTGGAAGCATCCGGACGCGAAAGGGTTGTAGAGTGTGAAGTTCTAGAGGGGCGAAAGGAAGATGAGCGTCGAAAGGATGGAAAACGACATGCTCTTGCCTGTGGCAGAAAAAGTGCTCTTACCCCCTGTGGCTTGGGCAATAATCTTCTCCAGTTCCGGGCCGAACAGAAGTCGCCCAAGGAAGGGTAGTTTAGTGAGAGCCTTCTTGGATGCCGGATCCACCGCCCAAGCCTTAAGCCATAGGGATCGCCTGGCCGCCGTTGAGGCCGCAGATGATCGTGCAATGAGACGGCTAGTCTCTAGGGCTGCATCCCCAATATATATGGCTGCGTCTGATAACTGTTGAATGATATCTATCAGGTGGCTGTCTGAAGACTCCTTAGCCACTGCTTGATAAAGTTGATCCAGCCACGCTTCCATAGCCTTGGCGACCCAAGCAGAAGCGAAAGTAGGACGCAGAGCCGCCCCAGACGCGGCAAAAGAAGTTCTTAACAGACCTTCCAAACGTCTGTCCGTGGGATCCTTAAAAGTGGCGGCTCAGCCAATGGAATCGCCGTGGCTCTGGAAAGCCTAGCCACTGGGGGATAGACCACTGGGGGCGTGGACCACTTGTTCACATCCTCCTTGGGGAAGGGGAACATAGTTTGGAAGTTTCTAGAAAAGTGTAATTTCTTTTCGGGTGAGGCCCATTCTTCCAAGACGATCTGTTCTAACTGATCGTAAGAAGGGAAGGCTGCCGTTGTCTTCTTAAGGCGACTAAATAAAGATTTGGCCGGGTCTACTGGTTCGCCAAAAAGCTGAGGAGTCTAGTTCTCCCTCTTCCGATCCCTCTCCCTCCTCTAAGGAGCCCCCCTCTGCTGCAAGAGGCGGTAGGGGTCCTGAAGCTCTGACTGCTCTATGTGGTCTGGCTTCCGCTCCAGCGGGGCTAACAGACTGTAGGAACTGCGACATAGAAGCCGATAGTACCGATATGGAGTCTGTTAAGGATCTAGCCCAGGCTGGTTCGGGCTCCTGAGAAGAGCTCCCCGAAGGGTCTCGGGCCAAGACCGATCCAGCAGGTGGATTCTGAATGTAATCAATGGACGCCCGAAGGGTCCTCGCCCACTCGGGTTCCTGACCGGAGGGCGGAATTTGCATGGGCTGAGAATCCTGGTTAGCACTACATGGTCCACACAGTGGTCCAGAGTGACCGGCTGGCAACTTAGTCTGGCATAATGCGCAGACGTGGGAGATCGCCTGGGCGGATTTTGCTAATTTTGAGCGGGGGGCAGACTTCTCCTTGGCTGACACGACTGGATAGCAGGAAAAGACCTGACACATATACCCTAAAATGTATAATTTTTCCTATAGTTTCATACACAAATAATGATAGAGACAAAAGATTAATTAATAAAGAAATCCTCCCAATAAAGAGAAGAAACCGAAAAAGTAGTGGAAAAGAGAAAGATTTCCCCCTTAAGAGGGGCACTTAGCTGAATTCCTGGCAGAGGAAGGCTCCCGGTGCAGGCACCAAGTGAAAAGCACGCTGCGGTCAGAGAGAGAAGGAGAAACCGGAAGAGGGCGGAAGTCCCGCCTTCCAGCCAAAGCCCGGGAGATTTTGGAGTCCACCTCCACCAGCCCGGAAGGAGATCTCCCTCAGCCTAAGCAGCGGCCGACCGCTGGTTTGCCGCCAACGCGGAAGGGGGGGACCCTGGCCATTTTAGACCCGCGGGTCATGATGGCCAGCCCTTACGCACCTGTGGAGGAGGTACCTCCGTCTCCCCCTCCTGTCCAGGTAACACGTCGGGAGCCGGTGGTGATTGCTCCGTACAGCCGGCTCCATTGATTCCAGCAGCAGGTGGAAAGCCCGTCACTCCTGAAGCGAACACTTTTAAAACTGAGGGAGACTTCCAGTGCTGGTAAGTTAACACAGGAGAGGAGGAGCACTGGAGTCTCAAGTTTCTTAAAGTGTCCGCTTCCTGAAGTGAGGGTACTTAACCCCTGCGTTCCTGGGTCCCCCTGTAGGCTGTAGGACTAACTTGTTTCCAGGGTTAGTTAAAAAAACAATTGCCTTAGAAGTTTGCTATAGAGCTGGGAAGCAGTTATCCAGCAATACTGAAATGTTAAGATGCCAATTGAATTAGGAGCAGTAAGTACAAAATAGAAATTACCTTTTACTTCACCAGGTTCCAGTTCTTCCTCTACAGGTTGAGGGGCAAGACAGTGCACAGAGCTTTTATTCTCCAATTTGATTTCATCCTGAAAGATATTCTCTTTGATAGAAACTGGTTCTTCAGCCTTACTGCCTTCAGGAGGCTCATCGACCTCAGAAGCACTATCTGTTTAAAACAAATGACATATCACAACAAAATGTAATTTAAAATGATGCCATTTTTGTTCCTCTGTTCACTATTGCATACATAAAATATTATCCACTGCATACAAGATATTTAAGATCTCGGAAATCTAAAATATTTTACAATGTCCCACAGCAAAGGGAAGGCACAATAGTAAAATGTGTTATAGCTATTTCACACTCAAAAATAATATATTTATTCTTAAAACATAAAATACGGAAGAAACCTTACAACTGAAATTGTTTATTTTTCTCAAAGATAATATATATATATTATAATAGATATTTAAACCAAGTCCCCGCTACTTGCCTTCAGAGTTGGAAAGAACAAAAGAGAGTGAGTTAATATAATTAAAACCTTATTTACATTACCGAGAATAGAAAATGCTCCTTTCAACTGCATAACTGTTCAATTACGCAAGCTCTACATAAATCATAAGGCAAAAAATCTAAGGTGCATGGTTTAAATTAAAGTAACAAGGTATTGGAGTTGGGACACTTTAAAGTGTCACTATAGTCACCAAAACAACTTAACATTTTCTGAAACTACAATTTGACACAAGTAAAATGATGGTACTCACATGTTTATCTGTGCTTGATTTATCATTAAATTATTAATGTTTAGTGAGTACTCCTAATTCCCCCCACCCTCCCTTACTCACTGCCTTCTTTTAGTGTCTGCGACACTTATGTGTTCTGCACAGCCTCACCATGGACACTGCTCTGCTTAAACATCTCCCCCTCCCTCCCCCCTGCTGTCTTTCCTCTGCTGATTCTCTTAAATGTTGCAGAAAGTGTGCAGGCAGGCAGGCAAAGATGTCAAGCATGGGTCACATATTATAATTTCTGCTTCTGGAGTGACAGGTCTTTCCCTGTAAATGCTGATTTCTCAGAATCTACTGCTCAGATTTAAAAAAAAAAAAAAAGTGGAATATTGCTGTATCTAAAAAGGTATCCTTTAAGTACCGCAAAACTATTACATATCATACCTTGCATTACAGAATCTCCAAGTACTGGGGATGCAGAGGCTGCATCGAATATAGTAGAGGAGTGTCGTGTATCTTCAGGAATGAGAGGAAAAGATGTAGGGGGAACATATGTTGAGCAAACCAAGCTTGACGTTTCCACCAGTGTATTCTTGTGCTCGCTTTCTCCCACATATAAATCCTCTAGATCATACATGGTGTTGCTAGCTGGATCTATTAACGACAAAGCAAAGAAAGAAAAGGGGAAAAAAAAAGGATTTTTCTTTATCTGTCCTATTTAGATGATTTATAATAATTTAAATTTACCCCAGCACACCCCTTACTACCATGTTTAAAAGGAGAAAAAAAACAAATGAAATTTCCAAGCTTCATCCCCTCAGCTCTCTAACTCTATTGATACTCTGTTCACGGAAGTAGCAATAGGGGCCAGACCGGTAGCCACGTCTGTGATTGTCAGTCATCCTATCACAGAAGCTTGGCAAGTCTATTTCTGCACTTTTTTTTTTTGTAACATATAAAGCTGGTAGTTAGGGTTGGCCTACACTACAGAAAAAGTATTTTATTGCTAGAAGCTTGAAGGGATCCAGAGGGTAGGAGGAAGGGAGGGTTCCCCTGCACATGGCAGAATACTCTAGGAGGACAAGGAAGTAGCAGGCACCAGATGACACACAGACAGCTAATACTTTTTACTTTCTGGGACTTTGAACAGGCACTGCAGGAGAACCAAAAGGAGCTGAGGTGGAAGGTAAGGATTTGTTTTACACTACACAGTGGGGCCAGCACCAGGGCAAATATTTTTTGGGGGAGGACATACCCTTTAAATAAATGGACAACCAAATAAAATGTATGTACACTGATGTCAGCTATCCAATATGACTCAAAAACTTGACAAATCCTGTATACATGGCTTGGACAAAAAAATACCTTGGCTGAGCTCTGTTCCAAAAGGCTCCAATGAATCTGAGTTAAGAAGACTTGAGTCCTCTAATTGGGAAGGTAGCCGAGCTGGATCATGCAAACT
Organism: Hymenochirus boettgeri; assembly: GCA_019447015.1. Classification (NCBI taxonomy): domain Eukaryota; kingdom Metazoa; phylum Chordata; class Amphibia; order Anura; family Pipidae; genus Hymenochirus; species Hymenochirus boettgeri. Next base: position 267,703,578 of record CM033470.1, on the reverse strand, counting down.
ACTAACATCTGGAGGCAAGAGAGGATCCGTTGCTTGCTTAATGAAAGGAGACGCTTTTGTTTCATTGCATTCAACATCTTGAAGATCTATGAAATAAAAGGAAAACAATACATAAAGGATTTAAAAGGAAATGAAAAAAGGAAACAAAATCAGCAGCAAATCTATCTGCAAGGTTGTTCCAGATATGCCACGTTACCTGCTACCCAGTAGAAAATGGCTTGCCTGTCAGATCTCAAAAACCTGAATGAACAGAAATATCACTTGATTTTCTAGCTTGTTTGTTTTAAAGAAATAAGGCATATAAAATATATTGCTGAATTTTCAATTATCATATCTGGGTTATAATGAAGAAAAACGATTGTAGCCTAATGTGTGATGTGTTTTAACCCTTTATGCTCTTTATGAATGCTTCCAGGTGGCAGTTTTCTTTCCATGAACTTCTGTAGAGATAAAATAGTTTCTAGTAATGTTTGGGGCAGAACTGCATGTTTCCACAATAATTTTAAGCATCAAGCAGGTTTTCTTTTCTTCGTACGAGCAAATGGGCACTAGAGAGCATTCAAATGTAGGTGTCAACACTATATAAAGCTTAATCATTCCACAAAATTAGGCACACCAGATTATTAATGAACAGTTTTAGAATGAAATGTCAAGGGCAACGTTGCCCAAAAAGTACAATGAAAAAAAAAACCCTGAAAATTGCAAAGCCATTAGCATGAGTGTTGAGCTGTCGAAGTTCCATTTGTGCAGTGGCTGACATCTCACCACTTACTGCTTTATGCATAAGAAACTCTTTTTCCCAACGTGAGAAGAAGTCATACACTGGACACAGAGCAACAATCAGTGAGTTGTTAGCTGCTGCAAGAGTGAAACTGACTTTTCACTGCTTGTGGTAGCAGCAGTAGTAGCATAACTCCCTGGGTAAAGGGACTTTCAAATTTTCAATGTTTTTAGGGGGGGGAATAGTTGCCCTCTAAAGCTGTCTTCTGTGTTTTACTATTCACGGAACACATTCTGTAGAGCTACATACTACTGCAAAAATATATTTCAATAGAGTATGCTCAACAAGTATAGTTGTTCACATTGTTCGCACGTATGTACGAACCTTAAAATTCAATCCTGCTATTGCAATTAAAGAGGACATTTAAATTTAATTATAATTAAATACATATATTTTATCACTGTGTGTATGGTGGATAAGGAAATAAAAGGTTGAAGGAAACAAAAGAGTGGGGTGGGGTAGGTATGGGGTGTTTCAGTAGTTGTGTGTACCTGTGTGTGTTATGTTAGGGTCATGTTTTTGCATTTTATACTGTTAAAACTACCCTTTTTTATGATTTATGGTTGCCATGGAAACAGGTTAGGTGGAGTAGGTGTGTGCACCTATGTCTGTGTGGAAGGTGTTTTTCTATTTTAGACCATAAAACTAACTGATTGTTTATGTATGGTTGGCGTGGAAATGCAGGTTAGTTTGGGTGCAAGGTCGGGTGTGTAGTAGTTGGTGTGTATAACTGTATCTGTGTGAGGCCGCGTTTTTGAGTTTGTGACCAAAAAAGATAGATGCCTTTCCTGTGGCCCTGCATATAACACCTTAATGCTTTCATGGATTCCTTAGCTAGGTAATAGCACACTTCTCTCACACATTTATACCAAATTTTGTGTTCCTAGTTTGAAAACAGTGGGTGGAAATAGTCCAAAAAAGCTAAAGAATAAATGGGAAGGAGAAATTTGCCTTTTAAGCCAAATTAATAACAATTGGAGGCCATTTTTATGTTCTGTAGAGGGTTTTTTAGGTTAACACAAATAAACAAATATACTAAAGGTTACTACACCTATCAAAGATAAGTCAAAGTTAAGTAAAATCGTTGATTCTGCTGTTTATTTTAAGCCACACACAACATTGGATTCCTTTCAATAGCCCAATCTACACTGCATTCCTTATTTTGTAGATAGACCCAAGTCCATTTGATATAAGGCATTAAGGGAGAATACATTGGACGTTAGGTCCTACTAAATATGGAGTCCTAATCCATTGATTGGGTACACCCATTGACTGCCATTTTGACTGGTGCACCATGGCTGGATGTTATAATTTATATAATTTTTAACAACATACACATATTACCCTTCCAGCAGGTGTTATTTTGTAGTGTACTTCTCAGTTTATTTATAGAGGTTAAATAAGTTCTCTCTTGATGTATTCATGTATTAAATAAATCAAAACTTCCTGGAAGTTTGAACATTCACCCCAATGTAATTTCTCATAGGCTCCAGCCAGAGAATTATCAACAAATTTTAAAGGAAATACTGCTGGCCTTCATTATCCCTAACTTGTTTTAAGACCACAGTTGGCATTTAAAATTCGCCTGTGCAAGGATCAGAATAGAAGAACCCATTCTACAACCAGGGGCAGTGTAAGATCTGTGGGGGGCGCCCTGGGATAAACATTGTGTAAGTCATCCCTAACCATGGCCAATTAAGGAATCTGATTTTGAAGGCTTTGTTTGAAAAAAGAAAAAAAACAACTATTTTCTGAAAAAAAAAAAAAAAAAGAATTCAATAGCTTACAAAAATATATGGATATATTCGGACATTTTTTAAGAAAAGAAAATTTGGTTCCTGAAAAACTAAAACTTTACATGTCATTGCACGATTTGGCCCAACGCACCTGTTGGAACATCAGATGGCTCCAATCCCTCTACAAGTTCTTGTCTATGGGGATGTCCCTTATTTGTGCCAGCATTTTTATTCTCTCCTGCCTTCTCCTTGATCTGTGTGTTATAAGAATTATTCTGTGTGCTGGAGGCCAAGACATGAACAGGCAAAGATGCTTCACAGAAGCCTATGTGTGTTCCATTTGCAACAGTTACTGTATTTACATTAGCCTCAATCAAACTGCACTGGTCATGCCCACTGATGCTGGCAGCAGCTGAGAAGCTTGGCAAACAGTTTTCCCTTGATCCCGGTTGACCTCCTTTACTGGAGGCTCCATTGTGAAGTGAAGAGGTGGATCCATTAACCAGGTACAGAGAAGGGAGAGCACAGTCCTTGTGAGAGGAGGACTTGGGGTAATTCCAGAGGTAATCACAGTCATGGGATGTAGAATTATGCATTATGTGATTAGCCGAGGACAATGTCCCATTAGCGTTATTAGATAAACCATTAACAGGCATTTCATAACTCAACCCTGGAAGCAAAAAATAAGAAAAGTGTGAGATGAGATACAAAAACAGTCCAATACATCATTAGGAGTTTATTTAGAAAATACACGGGGAGATCTTATTGCTCAGGGTATGAGTTAAACCTACGCTTCCTGGTGTAATATTGGGTTAGCGTGTGTTTAACTCAATTTTTCCAGGGCCTGCAAGGTTTTGTATTAATGGCACAGGCAGCCTATGCATTACTTCTTGGCGTTCGTTTTGGTGATACAGAAGCGTAAAAAAAAAAACGCCTTTTAAATTGTGCCGTTACCTCCACATACCTAACCTGCCGGGTTCCCAAGATAAGTAAATACTGCATCAGGAGAACCCAGAAGGAAAAGGAGCGAAGAGGGTAATTATAACATCTCCCCGATAGTGTATGTTAATTCTTTTCCCCATGACATTCAGCTAAACAAAGTTATTTTAGGATTTCTTTCAAACAATGTGCCAGATGCCAGAGTTTATTAATGAATAAAATCCCACAACTGCCAAGTAATGTCTTCTTGTACTCAATCACAGATTCATTAGGTATGCAGTATATAATATTTGTAAAAATTTTATTTACATTTTTAGTTGAGGTTTGGGGGGACATTTAATGTGTAGTTGCCTTGAATCGGGGGTGGATGAATCATTTTTGACATTAGGAACCAGTCAGACAATATTAAGTCATTTTAGTTTTTTTAGGTAGCCAGTAACATGGACATTATTAGAAAACCATTTAAAAAGTCATTCAGTGAAAATTACTAAGTTCATTGGATACATCCTGGGATTTTTTCAGTCCTGCATTGCACTTTATTTTAGTGTGATCTACTACATATCACTGCATGTTTAACATCTTCAATATTGAAAAGATTCATATAGGGTACTAGCAGTAAAAAAAAAAAAGTAGATAAAACATTCATGTATTCAAAATTCTGGCAAAGGCCATTGGCTGGATCGATATTAATTTAATTTGACACTGAAAATTAAAGGAGGATTATACTTATGCAGTAAATGACTGCTTTCTGGCTCCTCCCCCTCCTTCATTAACATACACTCTTCAATGTCAGAGATTAGAGAATTGTCAATAACAATGATTGTGGGAGAAAGAAGTCAGTTTCTTGTTACTTGTTTTGGACAATTAATTTCAACATCAAAAGACAATAACAAAATGATCAGCCCAGGTATTAACATTGGAAAGTCATTCATTATGTATGGGCTGCATTATTGAAATGACAGACAGGTGTTGTGCAAAGCACTGGAAAATGATTTGGATTCTTCATTTAGGCAGAAGCATTTACTTGTTTAGAATTTTGACAGCACGGCTATTGAAAATAAGGTTTCGTTAGTAATAAGTTACACACCCAGTAAAGCCACCAGACTATTTATTGCACATACATATCAAGTAGTGCAGAAAAGACTGTAAAATAAAGTAATTTGTCAACTGCATAAGAAATAGCACACAGCTATTCTTTTTGCAACTGCAAGCTATGGTTTTTAGAACTTCTTTAGACATTAGAAAGATTCCAAGTTTGATCATCAAATCTATCTAATGTATATTTAGTGTATGACCGGCAGAAAACAAGATCCTAGATATTTTGTAGGTAAGTGAAACAGTGAGATTATACTTTCACATTACAGAAGAAAAGTAGCCTGATTAAGGGGGCTTAGGACACCTGAAACCTAGCTATATTTTTTTGTTGTTGTCTCATTAGCCAATAAAACAGATCACAGCTCTACTTTTCTTCTCTTGTTTATGGATAACACAGTACAAACCTCATCTATTTCAAGTCATAAGAACATTAACTTGGTAAATGCTCTTAATATTTTACGTCAAACAATGCCCAATATGTCCAGAACAACCAAAATAAAACCTTAAACCTGCTAGTGAGTGCGACATCACATGTTGTTTCTTTGAGTATTACCAATTCCAATTTGACACAGGATTTGCTGGACTGCACCTCTAAACGTCTTCCAATGTGAAATGGTCCAAGCTTACCTATTAAATATCTATGTATTATGACTTACCCTTTGCTTGTGAAGAAAAGCTTTTTGTATACACCGGTTCCACAGATTGAGGCAGCTGTTTTAATCCTGAGGCATTAGAGAGAGGGGTCTGTCCAACGCAGGAATGATGCTTGTGCGTCTCCATTTTGAATCTGAAAAATAAAAACAAAAAGCTGTCATACATATTACCAATCATATATGAAACAAATAATGTTGCTAAAAAAAAACAAAAAAACTTAAAATCCCTAAAAGTTAATGGGAAGTAAATACAAGGCAGTCCCAGACGAGAGATTCCATATGTCACTAATGCTCCGACAACTGCTGACCCACCACAGACTGAAAATATTTTAAAACCATACCTTTGTGCAGATTTATCAGGAGAGGGGCCATTAATCCAGGCTGTCAATTCAGAGTGTTCAATGGTCTTTTCCTTCAGGACCTATTTAGCACAGCCTATGATATATATCCAAACAAAACTTTTGGTCGATTTGGGTGGGTTATGCGAAAATTTATCCTGTCAAATCTTTAAATCAAGCAATTTTTTAAGAGATCAATAACTGGAATGATCTTTCCATTGCATATGGTGGTTATACATGTAGCAATATTATTAGCCCTCGATGAGCCAATAATAGTTATAGCAATTTTATGGCAAGTCCAAAAAAAAAAAAAAAAAAAAAAAAAAAAAAAAGCCACATTGTGTTGGCATGATTTATACGCAGGACACCACAGAATGTGCATTGGGAAATACCAAAATACCAAATATAGGCATAAAATATCAATAGTGGACAAATTTTTTTTTTTTCTTTCCGCAAATTAGGCTTACCTAGACACTTTCCCAAGCAAGATGTTTAATTAAACTGTGATCAGCATCCTTATCTCTGCAATTTTGATAAGTGTATGAACAGTATTACCATAGTGCCATATTTAACTTTTATTGGAAACACACACCATATAACAGAAAACCCATGCAATAAGTATTACCGCATTCTCAGTGTTTTTAAATAGATAATTCCTGCCAACATGTATGAGAGAACAAAAAAAAAAAACAGTTTCTAAATGTACACTGATTATAGGGTCAAAATTAAACTCAAAAGGCCTGAAATTTTTAACTGAAGAAGCAGCTTGTTTTAGTAAAGGAACCCTGTACCTTGGTAAGACAGAGACTTCCATAATAGGTCAGAGAATGCTGCCTCTTTTTGGATGGAAGCTTAATAATTTCATTCCCTAAAATTACCTTATTTTGATATACAACATAAAAAGGTTTAGACAGTGACCCACCCTTGTTTATATATACAGCAGCCCAAGAAACAGAATTCAGCATTTCCTGATAAAAATATGAACTATTTAACGTCATGCATGTGTGAGATTATGGTGCGTCCTGTTATCTAACCAGTTTTTGCTTTTATATTAAACCCAAATTTAGAAACATACAGAAAAACAGGACCCAAAATGGAAATATGTATTTAGAAGGAAAGAGATTCCTGTACCAGAAAGCATAAAACAAGCTAAAAATGACATGGTTGATTAGAACCAAAATATTGCTAATGTATAATTTATATGGCCCAGTACCTGCTAAGCAACTTACTGTGCACCATTCATTCATGAGATACAGCAAATAGGTCAAGGTAGGATAAAAAAAAAAAAGTTCTTGTAAACTCAAACATTTAACAAAACTGCACTTTCTACCCAATACAAATGTACTGTTAAGATAAAGGCCCAAAAGGTGTTTGTATCTAAAACAACACACACAATGTAAATGCACCCAGTGCCCTTTATCTGATTTTAACAGCGTGGATCTCAAACAATAGTGTAGTGTTGTGGTTCTCACACAATAGTGTGGTGTTGTGGATCTCACACAATAGTTCACACACTGTTTACTGAATCAGACTGTGTTTAATGGAACTGAATGAAGAGGTCAGTCTTAACCACCAGGGACACCACTTCCATCTCCAAACCAACTGAATTAATGAGCAGGATAAATGAGTAGATTAACAATAACTAAAATGGAAGACAATAGAGCAGTGGCTTGTTTGGGGCCTACAACAAACATCTCCCATCTCAGAGTTTCTTTTGGCTCTCGAATCGCAAACAACTGCGCTAGAGGACAGAGGATGCTGGGAGATATAGTTTCTTTCAATCAAAAAAGCCCATCATTTTTTTTCGTAACATCTTTATTCTAAACAATAAATGGAACAGAACCGGTTTGATATACGGACTAAGAGCACATTGGGTCGAACCTTTTAAATACCTGGTGAGACTTCCCCATTACAGGGACACCCAGTCAGATAGAAAAAACGGGCCCTGCGCCTTCTCTCTCCGGGTCCTTATCCTGAGAGACTCACCGGGCACTGTGTGACAGGTGGAAAAGCTGCTTCGGTTCGATGTCGCCTCACATGTTTATCCCAATAAGCCCGGACAGTGAAGCCGGTGGGACCAGGAAACTGGACGAGGCCGCGGCTCAGTGTGTTGGGGAAGGAGAAGACAGAGAGAGCGAGACAGGAAGTTCTGGCGGACGCCACCGGGTCCTAGAGACCGGTAACGCTAACCCTTAAACTGCCAAGCATGGCTAGCCAATTAATGCGCATGCGTGCTACAGAAATCTCCTTGTACAAAGGGCCGTGTACTGACCGAGAGGTCTCTGAACGTCGAGCGGTAACTGCTTAACTGTATCATGTGAAGATTTGGTACAAACACCTGTAATTTACACAATCCCCCTTTCTATTGGTTAATATTAACCTGTAATTTGTAAATGTGTCACGTTGTCGAGATCATTAGGGGTGTCAATCAGTCTGAGGGCACGGCCACACTGCAATGCAATCGCAAACGTGCAATTTTGTTGTGATTGCGCATGCGTTTTTTCATTAAGTATTGGAAACTGCATGAGATTGTGATTTAAAATGCGGAATGCAAAGCACAAGCGCAGTTGCATCGCACCCGAAAACGTGCGTTTTCGGTGCCTTGCTGCGATTCCAATGATTTGAAAAAGACGCAAGCGTAAACTCAGAAAAATCGCAGCAGTGTGGCCTAGCCCTGAATGGTGATTAAATCAACGGGAGCCAATATACAGAAAGCGAATTAAAGCAGGGTACACGCTGTGCAGATTCATAGTCAATGGCAGACAAATTACAATGAAATCTGTTATTGGATACAGATCTGGGTACACAGGGGCATAACTCAGACATCCCACCCTGCCAAAACTCATTTCAGGGAGGGTACCCACACATTTCAGGGAGGATACCCACCCCAAGATTAACACATAATCCATGCATACAGACACACACATGTATACAGTCAGACACTCTTTCATACAAACACTTGCATCTCAACAGACACAAAGGGTGAGGCCACACTGCAACGCACAGGAATCGCGCACAAAATCGCGAGCGTTATCGCACGCGTTTGTGTGTGCGATTCTTGCGCGTTTCGCGCTCGCGTTTTGCGCATGCGGTTTCGCCTTTTCGCGTTATGGACACGCATGCGTTAATGCACCAAATGGTGAACGCATGCGTCACCAAAACGCGAACGGACGCGCAATCGCATGCGCATCGGAAATCGCGGGAATTTTTGCGTTCCCGCGATTTCCATTTTAGCGAAAATCGCGAGCGCGAAACGCGTGCGCAAACGCGCGAAAAACGCGCTAGTGTGGCCTAGCGAGACACACATGCATACAACAAGTCATGTCACTATTAAGTGTTTTTTGTCACTTGTTAACCGCTAAAAGACTCTGACATCATTGTGCTCCCTCACTCTAATTCAAAACAACACATTTCAGGGAGATTGTATATTATTTCAGGGGGTCAGGGATCTGTGGTTATCTGTCATAGGGGGGGAAAAGTTGGGGCTCCCTGCGGTTGCAGGTCGGGTGGACTGTATGTTGATACATCAAAACAATAATTTTCCAAAACTGCCATTTGGTACATCATAGTGCGTGACACGTCAGCCCCACACACGTGTACGAAGAAATAGTGACAGAGGCCACACAGCACAAATAGAAACTTATCTCTATGCTATTATATAGTATATATATATATATATATATATATATATATATATATATATATATATACCGTATATAGAATAATATGGGCAAATATAATTTTTTCAGTATAGTTGCCTAATTTTTTTAAATATATTTTTTAAATTAGCACACAAATGCAAAGATATTACAACAGGCTTATTTAATAAAAGGTGCAAACAATTGTACCTGTTCTTGCAGATGTTTTCAAAATGTAGAAAATGTAGTAGACCAGTAAAAAGGTAACATCCAATTGGTTGCTTCAAATTTAGAACGTGGGCTAAATTTTGCACCTCTTATTAAATATGGCTCATAGGAGTACCATTCACACTGCATGGATGTATACTATCTCATTTCTATAGATATATTATTTTTATTTATTTTTGTTTCGATTATATTATTATTATTATTGAAGGGACTGTCCACCCCTCTCTACAAAAATCTATATAGTGTAGAATACCCCAAAAATCTGGACATCGTTTTATAGAAAATCTTTAAATCAGCTCCCAACCAGAGATATTATACTTAGAAGCTCCTCTATCCACCGGTCTCCTCACTCTGTCTCCACTGCGGCTGCTTTTTGTGTTCTTGAGCAGCTGCAGTGGAGATTGCTCCAGGAATGGCAGTCAGTGATTGGCAGGACGTCTCTGTCACGGCCGACACTGACTGCCTTACCCAGAAGTGCAGAGCCGCAGTGGAGGATCGAGGAGGAGCATGTAAGTATTATATCTCTGGCTGGGAGCTGATTTAACGATTTTCTATAAAACAATGAGCAGCTTTTGGGGGGTATTCTACAATATATAGATTTTTGTAGAGAGGGGGTGGACATTCCCTTTAATAATTTATACAGCGCCAACATCTTCTGTGGCGCTTTACAATAATATAGTCATACTGTACATTACATAAAAGGGTAATACATATTACATATTTACAGCAATACCATGATACAATAGGAAAGAGCTACCTGGCCAAAGAGCTTACAGTCTAGAGGAAATGGGGTGAGACATAAGGTGAAGTTAATTGGTAGGCTGTAAATAGATTGGCAGTGGAATGTGATAAGCGGGTTAGATCAGGTTGTTTGTGAGATGTCTTGGCCAGGTTTTATGCTTGCCTGAAGAGGTGGGTTTTGAGGTTACGTTTGAAGGTTGTAAGGAATGGTGAATGCAGGAGGGATGGAGTAAGGGAGTTCCAGAGAACAGGGGAAGCATGAGCAAAGTCCTGAATACGGCCATGGGATAGAGGTGATGAAGGTGGATAAGAGGAGGATATCTTTGCAAAGTGGAGGTTGTGCTGGGACGGGATCAGATGAATCCATAGATGCATGGAGTGACTGTATTGGATAGTGCTTTATAGGACAAGCAGCTTGAACTGGATCAGACAGAGAGGAGAGACATTAGAAAAGTGAGAAGAGAAATGAATGAGCTGGACAGCAGAGTTTAGAATGGACTTAAGTGGCGCCGGCGGTTGTTTGGTAAACCACACAGGAGTGTGTTGCAGTAGTCAAGCCAGGATATGATTAGGACATAAACTAGTATTTTGGTAGGATAATGCGAGAGGTAGTGAGGAATGCATTTTCTAGCATTATTCACAGGCAGGACATGAGGAGATGGGAATATAGGTGCGTTGTTAATATTAATAGTAAATCTAGAGAGGGGAACAGATTCTGAGAAAATGACAAGTTCAATCTTGTCCATGTTCAGTTTGGGAAAGCAGGATGACATGAAGGCAGAAATGGCACTGAGGCAGTGTAGGGAGATTTGGGGCAGAGATGTAAAAGATAAAGATTCTATATGTAAAGGCATTTCACAAAGTAGTTCTGTTGGGATAGTGGTATTTTACTTTGCAGTACAGAGTATATGGTGTTGCGGGTTCAATTCCCCAGATTTTTTTTACAAAAATGTTAAATACTCTGTTTCTTACATCCATGCTAGCTAAGAAATACAAAGATTAGAGCAGTGATACCTTTTATTGGCTAACTAAAAAAAAAGTTAAGCAAACTTTCGGGAGTCTTAAGCCCCCTTCATCAGGCTGGATGTTACAAAAGAAACTGAGAAATCACAAACTTACATACACATAGGGACAGTAAACATCAAACAAATTGAACAGATGACCACGTACAGATACAGACTCAGGAGGGAGGTCTGTATCTGTCTGTATCTGTACCTGGTCATCTGTTCAATTTGTTTGATGTTTACTGTCCCTATGTGTATATAAGTTTGTCATTTCTCAGTTTCTTTTGTAACAACCAGCCTGATGAAGGGGGCTTAGGACTCCCGAAAGTTTGCTTAATTTTTTTATTTAAAAAAGCCAATAAAAGGTATCACAGCTCTTCTTATGGCTAACACGGTACAAACCTCAACTATTGCTTTGAAAATAAAGGGGAATTAAAGTCACAATAATTCCAATAAACAAAGCACATTTAGAAAGATACCAGCTAAATCTCAACTCTCCATTTGCTGTGGATGTTGGATGATTTATGAAATTAAACTGTGGGTACTAGGGGTCAGTTCTCATAATCCACCTCTTTGTTTTCGTGGAAGATAAAGTGGTTGCAGTACACTTCACATGCTCTGTAGTGCATAGCAGATCATAGAAGTTGCAGCCAGTCTTGTCCCCTAAAAGCTGAAAGACAATCATATTACAGCTCAGAGATCATGCCTTTCTCAGACACAGAATAGAGATTTCATATTAGCAAATATATGTCAACATAGTAATTACACAGTAATTGAGGTTGAATAAAATATGCGTCCATCAAGTCCAACCTTTTCACCCTTTTTTAACCCTACCTAACAGTTGATCCAGAGGAAGGCAAAAAAAAAAAAAAACAAATAAAAAGGGGAAAGAGTTCCTTCCTGACTCCAAATGGCAATCTGAAAGTATCCCTGGATCAACCAGAACTGCAGTATATGTATTAATACCAGTAATACTCAATATTTTTTAGTTTTAGAAACTTATCTAGCCCACTTTTAAAGCTATTCAATGAACTTGCCATTACCACATCTGCTGGAAGACAGTTCCACAGTTTCACCGATATCACTGTAAAGAAACCTTTCCTAACTTTAAGATGAAACTTATTTTCTTCCAATCTTGGAAGAAGACCTATTAGTGAACAATGCACCCCAAAGTTTATTATATGGCCCATTAATATATTTATATTATTATTATGAATAATATATTATTTTAGATGCCCTTCTCTGAACTGCTTCCATTTCTAAGATGTCCATTTTGTATATGGGATTCCAAAACTGCACCGCATATTGCAAATGAGGCCTTACCAGTGCCTAGAAAAGAGGGAGAATAATGTTTTTTTCTCTAGAATGTATTTCCCTCTTTATACAAGACAATATTCTGCTAGCTCTAGCAGTTGCTGCCTGGCATTGTTAGCTACAGACTAAATGTATCTGGAATGATCCATTCTGTTAACTACCAGAACCCCCAAATCTTTTTCTAGTGGAGATTCACTTAACAATCCTGTCTCAGACACATTCCTTTGCTTTTCATACAAAAAAGTACCGGTAATCTTTTTATTTTCTTAGCCAGTATACGGTAGATGTAAGAAACCGAATATTAACATTCCAATAAGAATTAAACAATATCTCCACCCCAAATCCCAAATTTTAACACTACCTTTATAACTTTAAAATCTGCCTAGAAATGTACTTACCTACCTTCGTTCCCTTGGCCACTGCTTCTGCTACTTCCAGAAACAGAAAACTAGAAGGGGCCACTCACAGATGCGGCTGCCGGTTAGTAGAGGGAGCCGAGGGAACGAGGTTGGGTAAGTCTATTTCCCAGCTGATTTTATAGTTATAAATATAGCGATGGGGGGTCCCTTACATTAGAGAAAGGTAAACTTTTTTTTTTAACACAACACAGCGGGGCCAGCATGGAGTTAAATTTTAGTTTGGGGGTGGACATGCCACAACCTGCAACCTTGTGTAATCTGTCTAAAAGCAGAGCATTAGCCCACTTATCCACCACTGATAATATTTAAAAGGAATGTCCAGCCTAAAATGTTTACCAACACCCCCAAACCCGGGTTTAGCATTATCCATACATTTCAATTTGACTTACCTAACCCAGTCCCCCATAAACTGGACTCCGCCCCCTGCTCCTGTTTTGAGCTCATCAGGTAATTAGGCGTGACCTTATGTTGTGCCTTAAAGGGTATGTACACTGGCAAATTTGTTTTTTTAAATTGTCCATTAGTGGAAACTATAATTCATCCCAACTATCACTGTATCATTATTTTGTTGATCTGCCCCCTATTTCTTTAGATATCCAATCTTAAACATCTTATGTTTCAGCATTTCTGTAAGCAGTTTTGCTGTATCTGGAATGGTTTGACAGTTGGTGTGCTGTACACTGTATGCAGTACTGACAGTTGTATGGGGGAAAATAGTCAGGTCAGTGGTCAGAGGCTGAGCAAAAAAAGTACTTTATTGAAGGCATGCAACAACACACACACCTCAGAGTAAGAGCTACTTACATAAATTTATTTATACATTAAGATGACGCAAAGTAATTTTTTCAGTATACATACACTTTAACTCACAGCTTCGACCAAGTAGAGCAGCTGTCAGCCACAGAACAGAGGAGAAGCGGCTAGGGACAGAGTTAGTCATTACAGGAGCATCTTTAGAATGTATGGATAATTTAAAACCTAGGTTTTAGGGGGGGGGTTGTGTGAACATTTCTATGAAAAGTTTATTTTAGGCTGGACATGCCCTTTAGGGTTTGTTTACTTCTTCTTTAATTGTAATCCATATGCAATCAGTTCAGTCCTGCCAATTACAATTATAAAGAGAATTTTTATAATCAGCAGATGATCTGGAAACCCTAGGCAAGGGGCATCTCTGCCATTAGGCAAAAATATGTGGTCACCTTGGCTTTTCTTTGTTGGTGGCACCTTAAGTCATCATTACTGGTGTGGGAATATTTCTATGTTAGGCTGGATACACAGTCAGATCCTTCCTACTGACCAACCAATCAGCACTTCTGACCGGTCGACAAGGAGGAAAGACTGTCAATCACGGCCGTCAGTTAGCTGCAACCGAGCAGACTGTATGATCGGCCGTCTAATCTTGCGTTTGTGCGAATAAACGTCTGTCGCGTCCAAAAAAACATACAATTATAATCGGGCTGAAATATTGCATGGTGTATACCCAGCTTTAGAGGTGGAATTGAGATAAAAACAGAGACACCTAGTGGCAGATTGAGGCAAAACCCAAAGCAATGAGAGTTCAGAAAGGTTTACTTCCTGAAGAAGGTGAAGTCCAGTACTAAGGGATGTCAATCCATGGAGACATAAGAGGAAGGGTGGAACTGCTATTCCCTTATTGTTCTATAGTATACACCTGTAAGCTCTATGGGGAAGCGCATCTGTCACTGCTCGAGGCAGCCTGGCTAACCTGCTACTAGTAAAGTTAGGTTGAAGATAGGATTAGAAAGCGTTAGAAGAGGTCTCGGGCTCCGGGAACATCAACAGGGTGATAGGGGCGTGGACGATTACTACAGGAGGTAGAGAAGGTCCGCGCTTTACGGACATTCCACTCACCTGTGTGTCTAGCCCGAGAGCCACGGCGAAGCGTGAAAATTGGGATCCTTCCGCTTTCTCTTCTCTCCTCCCGGAACATGTCTGTGTCTCTATGGTAGGAAGCAGGTGGCTGCTATTGCTCTGCTGCTGATGTCACTATTCACAGCCCATGGTTTCCATGCAGCTGCTAGATGAACATACATTATTTAAAGTCGTACTATCCATGGCTGTGCTTACTGGAACGTTTTGTTGATAGGGTTGTGGAATTAATTTACCACTGATCTATTCATATTTAGTAAAAGGGATGGAATGGTCTAGAGCATCTGGCTCATGTAGTGACAGGTTCCAATAGTTTGCTAGTTCTATTAATCTATAGCGGAGATGTCCAACAATTCAGTTTAATTGAAGAACGAGGGGTAAATGAGCTATGTCTTACCTCCCATTCTTCAGTAAAGCCTGTAGGAGAGAATCAGAAACTTACAGCAGATCGCTCCAGCGCCGGCTTCTCACTGACAGCCCCCAATGCATCCATGCACCCTTGCACTGGGATGCACACACATACCCTCCAAGTGTACCGATTTTCCCGGTATTGTGCCGTTTTTAAAACGGGAGTACCGGGTATAACAAAAGTACCGGCTTGTACCGGGTGCCTGGCATGTGTACCGCCGGATCATGTGTGCGCCAGTCACTCGGCTGCACAGAGCTACCGTTTTCTTTCTATATTTAGGGTGGAGCTAGATGTTTAGGGGTGGAGCGATGGGCGGAGCAATGGGTGGGGTTTGGTCGGAGCAAGGGGTGTGTCAAAGTGAACCTTCTTCTTGTTTTGGAATGTTGGAGGGTATGCACACACAATGTAAAGGACTGAATGTGTCTGAGACTGTGTGTCTGAGCAATCCACGGTAAATTTCTTATACTCTCCTGAAGGTTTTACTGAAGAACGCAGACATCCTACCCTGCCCCTTCAGGCTTCCAGGCAGGGTTGAAAAAATGGGGCGGGGTGTCACATGTGGTGGGAGAAGGGGTTAGGGGTGTTCTAGGGGGCATGGCCTTGCAAAGTGGGCGTGACCGGGGAGGAGACTCTAGTCTCCTCTCAAGTCCAGGAGTCTGGGGAGGTCTCGCGGGAGACCACCCCAGAATGAGGGAGATTTCCGGACAATCCGGGAGGGATGGGATACCTGAGAACGGGAGGTAAGACAAAGGGCATTTACCTCCCACTGAAACTGAATAAAACATGGCAGTAGTGACTAATTGATTGGTTAAACTTGCTCTGCTAATCATGGGACAGGAAATACACAAACCAATAGACTCTACAACTATCACCACACCTGCCAGTCCAGACTTACCCAAGCATGGCTACGAAGGGAGGGACATTAGAACCAACATGTTCGAGTCCAGAAAATTAAAATGATGGTAAACTAAGGTATCATTTTAAGTACTTCTGGAAGCAATCATTAGTGAAATAAACCAAAACAGTAAGAAAAAAAAGTAAGGATAAAGCAAAAATCTTTTTATTTTATTAATACTGATTTTTATATTTTCCTCCCAAAATTAAAATAAGTTTATAGTATTTTAAAAGGTTCTCTGAATTTGAGGTAACTGCCTGGCAGGTGCCCAGGATGAAAACTCATGAGAGCAAGCTCATGATTTTGCCATCACTCGTATGCTGACCACACACTTGTTGAGGTAGTAGATTCAATGTTCAGTTGTCCTGGTCCATTTATTTTGTTATCAATTATCGATTGCAAAATAATTGGACCAGGTGATTGTCCAAACATTTCTAGGGAAAAATGCTTTTTTATTTTGAAGTACACCATCCCCCAACCCTCCCCCTACCTTTCATGGCCGGCCTTAGCATTAATAGCACCCTGTGCAAGATTAGTTACTGACGCCTAGCACCCCTTCCAAAACACCCCCCAGGGCACACTGCTTTATGCTGCTTGCCTTGACCTGCTTCAAATCAAGTCTGCCACCTGCACGTACTGTCTAACAGTATTTGCAATGCGTGCTTGTATATATCGTGCGTACATCATTACGTAAAACGTAACTCACTAAATGCACAGACACAACAGCACAGCATACAGAAAACTAGTAAAGCTTACATGTGTTAGGGTTTTGTCTGTGGGGTGATGCTGAGACACATCATTTGATATGCAGGACTGTAACTGTGGGGGCTGTGGCACTGATGCACAACTTTTACCTACAGGTCCGTGACCTAACACTTCCTGCTGGCGCCCCCCTGGTAGTGCAACCTGTGCGGCCGCACAGGTCGCCCATATCAAAGGCCGGCCCAGCTACCTTTTTTTCCCCAGAATTCCCCTTCATTTGTTGTCACCAGCAGGGGAAAGTTGTGCTGGTTCCTGGGGGTGTGTCTTCCCCTGTGCTGGGAGTGCTGTCACTCAATGTGCATCATCTTGGTAGCAGACACACCCACTTGGCTGCAGTAAGAAATCCTTTCCTCCCTGACTCTCTAAGTTCATTTTTACAGTTGATCATGCAGAGAGGGGCAGGGGAGGAAAAGTTAAAACCCTCTTCCCACAATACTGTAACAAAGGCAGGGGGAACTTGTGTTGTTTTTAATAAAGGAAAATTAAATCTTACTTACCGAAATTTTATTTTCCTGTGCTGAAGCACGGCAGTGGGCAACCATGGGTTAATCCCTTCCACTGTGTGGAGGCCAGGACGTCATTAGCTATAAATTTGAGCTCCTCCCCCTCTTACCCCGTCTATTTTGTGACTGTTCCAATTGTAAAAGGAGGGGAGGCAGTTTGCCCACTGCCGTGCTTCAGCACAGGGAAATAAAATTTTGGTAAGATTTAATTTTCCTTTTTCCTGTGCCTCCACACGGCAGTGGGCAACCATGGGATTTACCTGAGCAGTGAAATAAAGGAGGTGATGGAAACATATATTTGCAATAACACACAATTTTATTACTTAGATACAGCCTGCAAAACTCTGTTTGCAAAGGAATCTGACATCACATTGAATTTGTAATGTCTAAGAAATGTATTAAACGAGGACCAATTTGCTGCTTTACATAGGTCTTCAGCCGAAGCACCTCCTGCAAAAGCCCAAGAGGCAGATACTCCTCTAGTTGAATGCATCCTGATGGTCTGGGGCTCCTCTCTGGATTTGACTCTATAGCATGACCTGATGCCTTCTGTGATCCAAAGTAGCTTTAGATGCTCTGTATCCCTTCTTGGCTCCTCTGTAGAGAATGAACAGAAAATCTTCTTTCCTGATTTCTGAGGTTTTTTCCAGATAGATTTTAATGGCTCGGACTGGATCTAGTTTCCACAGATCCTGATCAGTCTCATCCTCTGTTGATTGGGTAAGTGCTGGCAGAACTATATCCTGGTTTAAGTGGAATTTAGTGACCACCTTAGGTAGATAGGCTGAGTCTGGTTTAAACACCAACCTGTTAGGAAAAACTACCAGGTATGGTTGGAAAATCTTCAACACATGTATCTCAGAAACTCTACGAGCTGTTGCCAATGCTAAAAGGAGTGTGGTTTTTAATGTTAAATCCTGGATGGTAGCCGCTTCTAAAGGTTCGAATGGTGGTTGAGTCAAGGCATCCAGGACTAAAGATAAGTCCCACGGGGGAATGAAGTCTTTATCTGGGGTTTTAGGAGTTTGACACCTTGGAAGAATCTACTAATAAGTGGATCCAGAGCCCACTGTACTCCTGTCATTGCAGACAGGGCAGATATTTGGTTTTTTAGTGTATAGATGCTCAAATTCCTGCAGGAATTCAATGAGAACATTTGTTGACAATTTTTCTGGATCCAACTGTCTTTCTTTACACCAGTTTAAGAATACATTCCATATCCTGTAATAACTCTTATAAGTTGAAGGTTTCCTGGCTGCTAACAAGGTAGAGGTTGCGGCGTCAGAGATACCCAATTGTTTAAATTACCCCCTTTCACGAGCCAGGCCGTCAGTTTCAGCCTTTCTAACTGTGGATGTAGAAAGGGTCCCTGCTTCAGCAGCTGCGGTATTGTTGGCAGATAATAGGTGGGAGAGAGTAACCTATATCTCGCTGTTGCAAACCATGGCCTCCTATGCCACGACGGTAGAATTAGAATTGCTTTGACTCTCTCTCTGGATATTTTCTCCAATATCCTTGGTATTAAAGGTAGCGGAGGAAAGATATATAATATCCGGAACATTCATGGAAAAGACAGGGCATCTACTGCCACCTGCTGACCCATCTTGAATCTTGAGCAAAATTGAGTGAGTTTGGCATTTTGTGGGGTTGCCATGAGATCTGTCTGAGGTATCCCCCAATGACTGCAAATCTTCAGAAAGATGGATTGATTTAAATCCCATTCTCCGGTTAGGATCTTCCTTCTGCTTAAGAAGTCCCCCTTCACATTCTGCTTCCTGGGTAAGTAGACTGCTGATTTATTCTGAAGATTGGTTTCTGCCCAGTATAGAATCTTCTGTGCCAAGTCTGCAAGGTTGCGGTTGCGTGTACCTCCTTTCTTGTTTATGTAAGCCACAACCGTGGTATTGTCTGAATTTATCCTTATCGCTTCCCCCAATATACATGGCCTGAAAGTCTGTAGTGCTTTCCATACAGCTGTCATCTCTCTGAAGTTGGATGACTTCATCAACATTTCTTTGAAACCAAAGACCTTGAGCAACCTGCTGTCTGTAGGTCGCTCCCCATCCTAGGAGACTTGCATCCGTAGTCATGGTCTGCCAACCAGAGATAGCTAGAGTGATAGGTTTTAGGTTGTCTGGTTGGGTCCACCACTTTAGCTGTTATCTCAGGCTGTATGACAAGTAAATTAACTGCTTGGGGTTCTGATTGTGTTCCCACTAAGAAAGGAGAACTAATTGAAGTGGTCTTATATGGATCATGGCCCACTGAACAGCATCTATTGGTGACACTAACTTCCCTAGAATATGTTGGATTAGGGAGGCTGGTGCAGCTGGAAACCTGATCAATTCGGAAATTATTTTGGAAATTTCCAACTTCTTCTTCTGAGGCAGGGCTACCTGAAAATTCTTCATATCCAGAAAAACTCCCAGATACTCTAGCTGTTGTGTTGGAGTTAAATGTGATTTCTGCCACTTTATTAGCCATCCGTGGTGTTGAAGAAGGCCCAGCGTCTTCTGTAGATGGTGGATTAGTAGTTGTTCGCTGTTTGCTACAATCTAGATGTTGTCTAGATATGCAAAACAACGAATGCCCATCATTCTTAGCTTCTACATAAGGGCTATCAGTACTTTGGAGAAGACTCTAGGTGCTGTGGACAGTCCAAAGGGCATTACTCTTTATTGATAGTGTTGATTTAGAACACTGAATCAGAGATATCTCCTGTGAGCCGGACAGATTGGCAGATGGAGATAAGCATCTTTTTGCAAAGCCAATCGTCTCGTCTGAGATGCTGTAGAATAACTCTTAAAGTTTCCATCCTGAAAGAATTTGTCTTTATAAACTGATTTAGATAACGAAGATCTAAAATAGGTTGTAGGTCTCCTGTAGGTTTCCTGAGCAGAAATAGGGGGGAGTAAGTACCCTTCTTTCTCTGAGATAGTGGAACTCTTTCCAGAATTTTCTTTTCTAGCACTCCTCACACGTTCTGCACATGCACTAAAGGAACACGCACGTCGGACATTTCCCAAGCAGGCAGTCACCGAAAGTGGGCGGACCTACACCATCCACAGCGTTCAGGGAGAAACTCATTGGATTTCTTCTAAAATACTGCGCAAAAACACAGGATACTGCAGGTACATTTCCACCTTACACATATCTATCCTTACAACCCAGGTGACTTTTATCAGTGGAGATACCCTTTAAAACCAACCTGAAACCCTAAATGCCCATATACATGGCTGACCGAGCACTCCGGCCAAAGATCGCTGGTGTATAAGCACTCTTTAAGGCCATTCATCCAGGATGTATCAACAACGACTGCCAAGTGCAGATACTCATAAAGGTGGCCTCTGAATTTATACGGGCCTTAAAGGGGAACTGTGGTCTCCATACAAGTGGCCTTTATTAAAAAGGGCACACTCCTACCTTTAAATTGACTCTAGGATCAGGATTATAGCTTCAGTCTATCCACAGATAAAACAGTATAAGTGTGTAACAAATGGCCGGACGGCCGGGTACTCACAGTACGCTTTAGGAGGAGGCTGATAGTCCAGAAGGTGCAGGATACAGAGGCTGCTGGGAACTGTAGGCTGCAAACAGGAGCAAGGTGCTGCTGGGAAACTGAAGGCTGGATACAGGAGGTAGGTAACTGGATACAGGCAAGGTAGTCACTGGATACTGGCAAGGTAAGTACTGGATACTGGCAAGGTGGTCCCTGGAGGCAGGCAAGGTAAGTACTGGATACTGGCATGGTAAGTACAGGATACTGGGTTGGTAAGTACTGGATACTGGCAAGGTAAGTACAGGATACAGGTAAGGTGGTCTCTGGAGGCAGGCAAGGTAAGTACTGGATACTGGCAAGGTAAGTACGGATACAGGTATGGGTGGTCTCTGAGGCAGCAAGGTAGTACCTGGATACTGGCAAGGTAAGTACAGGATACAGGTATGGTGGTCTCTGGAGGCAGGCAAGGTAAGTATAGAAGCAGGAGCGGAGCAGGATCCAATGCAGGTGAGTAAGGAGCCAGGGTAGCTAGTGCTACTATTGGGCGCCGGGTCCAGGAGGATGCCGGCTTTTCAAAGCTCGCGCCGCCCGGCGTGGCGGCGTCGTGACGTCATGACGTCCACGACGCCGCCCACCCGGAAGTCCAGAGCGGCGCGGGACCGGAGCGGCAGGTAAGTTTGTGACAGTACCCCCCCCTTACGGGGGGCCACAGGACCCAACGGGCCAGGTTTCCCTGGAAAACTCCTATGGAAAGCTCTGACTAGACGAGGAGCGTGCACATCAGCATGTTTAATCCAAGCTCTTTCTTCTGGACCGAATCCTTTCCAGTGGACCAAATACTGAAGAGACCTCCTCCAGAATCTAGAGTCCAAGATTTTCTCAACCTCAAACTCCTGCTGACCATCAACGGAAATTGGAACTGGAGGTTGTACAGATGTGGAATACTGATTAGAGCATACTGGCTTGATGAGGGAAATATGAAACACATTAGGAATCCGCATGCTGGAAGGCAGTTGGAGGCGAACAGCCACTGGACCAATTAATTCCAGGATAGGAAAAGGACCAATAAATTTGGGTCCCAGTTTAGAGGAAGGAACCCGTAGGTTAATATGAGCCGAGGAGAGCCACACTTTATCTCCAACAGAATAAGCTGGGGGTTCTCTACGTCTCCTATCTGCTGCAGTTTTTTGTACCAAAGCAGATTTCTGAAGGCTGACTTCTGTAGCATGCCAGATAGCGGTCATCTGGGCCGCCGAGTCATTGGCAGCAGGTACTTGTGTGAAAAGAAAATCCTGAGGAAAACATCTAGGATTCGTCCCAAACACACACAAAAAAGGAGATTTCCCAGTAGAAGTATGAGGTGAATTGTTATGGGCGAACTCAGCCCAAGGCAGAAGGTCGGCCCAATCATCCTGAGTATAGGAAATGTAACTACGAAGATATTGTTCCAAAGACTGATTAGTGCGTTCAGTAGACCCATTGGACTTTGGGTGGTAAGCCGAGGAGAACTGTAACTTGATGTTCATGGACTTACAAAGTGCCCTCCAAAATTTGGAAACAAATTGAGAACCCCTGTCAGATACAATTTCAGAAGGGAGTCCATGAAAGCGGAAGATATGTGAAATAAATAGTTGCGCTAACTCCGTTGAGGATGGAAGTTTGGGGAGGGGTACAAAATGGGCCATTTTGCTGAAGCGGTCTACTGTCACCCATATAACCGTGTTTTTCTTGGAAGGTGGAAGTTCAACAATAAAGTACATGGATAGATGGGTCCAAGGTCTGGACGGAATGGGGAGGGGTTGAAGAAGACCACAGGGGAGGGTTCTAGAACTTGGAATTTGGAGACGCTGGTACACGCTTGAATAAAGTCTTTAACATCTTTCTCATTTTGGGCCACCGAAGGGAACGGGCAAGAATATAAAAGTTTTGTTAACCCCGGGATGCCCCGGCTTGCTTGGAACAGTGAGTATGAAGAAGGATAGCTTCCCGAAATGAAACAGAACAAGAATTTTGCCAGAGGGTGTGTCTGGAGGAGCAAATCTTGTGCGGCTTGGATTTAACAAAGTTGAGGAGATATAGGGGCATATTATAAAGGTTCGTTAACTTTTCGCGGCCGTTTTCGCGGCCATTAACGCATAAATCGCGTTTACCGCGCTTTATAAAAGGCCCAAAACGGCCGCGAAAAGTAACGAAGCGTTAACCTTTCGCGCCGATACTTACCTGTTACCGCCGCTTCTATTTATAAAGCGGCGTACTGGTTTCGCTCGGCAGTATCGGCGTTTTTACTTTCGCCACCTTGAAGGAGCGAAGTCACCGATACTAACCTCCCGGCGGGGATGGGGCAGGCAACCCGCGGCGGGTGGTCGCACCCGCCCCGGGAGACACCCCACCCCGCCCACACCCCCCGCGGCGGCAGCGGCGACCACCCGCCGCCGCTTCCCAGCAGCCCCTCCCAACCCGTTCCTCCCCGTTCCGCGGCAATCTCGGAACGGGAGGCTAGGAGGGGCTGCGGAAGGGGCCGCAGCAGGTGGTCGCGACCACCCGCCGCGCACCCCTCCCCGGCAACCCCTCCAAGCCCCCCGGCCGCTCCCGGGGAGGGGACGGGAGGGAGCGCTGGGGGGGTGGAGGCTCCTCCAGCGGGCCCTGAGAAGGGCCTTTGGGGCTTAGGGGGTCCCGCAGCTCGAACCGGGACCCCCCCTCCCCGGCCCTTATAAGGGCCCTTGCGGCACTTACAAGTGCCCTTGCGGCTCTGACAAAGCCTTTTGGGGCTTAAGGGGTCCCGCACTCGAACCGGGACCCCCCTCCCGCCCTTATAAGGGCCCTTGCGGCACTGACAGTGCCCTTGCGGCTCTTATAAGAGCCCTTGGGGCTAGGGGTCCCGCAGCTCGAACCGGGACCCCCCTCCCCGCCCTTATAAGGGCCCTTGCGGCACTACAAGTGCCCTTGCGGCACTAATAAGTGCCTTTTGGCGGGGGTCCCGCATCCGAACCGGGACCCCCAGTGCGGCTCTAAAAGAGCCCTTGGGCAGTCTTCGGCTGGGCACACCAACCCCACTCACAGGTCGCCGTGCCAGGCCAGACTCACTGCGGGCCGACAGTGAGCCCGCTGGCACCGCCGGCCTCAGCGGAGCCGTGTTGCCAGCCGCTTCTTTCTTCTTTCTTCTTCTCACCATCTACTGCGATGGCATCTGAGTTTCCTCGGCGGAAAGCTCCTCTTATATAGGTTTGCAGAAATCCATAATCCGTTTCTGATTGGTCAATTTTTAATACTTGCTTTACATTAACCAATCAGATTTCACAGAACTTTCCAGAAATCTGATTGTTAATGTAAAGCAAGTTTAAAAATTGACCAATCAGAAACGGATTATGGATTTCTGCAAACCTATATAAAGAGGAGCTTTCCGCCGCGGAACTCAGATGCCATCGCAGTAGATGCTGAAGAAAGAAAAAGAAGCGGCTGGCAACATCGCTCCGCTGAGGCCGGGTGCCAGCAGGCTCACTGGCGGCCGCAGTGGGTCTGCCTGGCATCGCGGACCTGAGTGGGGTTGGTGTCGCCAGCCGAAGACGTCGCGTCGGATCAAGACGCCGGCAACATCGGCCTCGTTGAGGTCGCCGGCGCCCGCCGGGTACCCCTGGCGGCCGCGGGGTACCTCTCGGGGTCGGCGGCCTCGGCGGAGCTGGTGTCGCCGGGACTGGAGAAAGAAGACGTCGCCCAAGGCTCTTTTAGAGCCGCACTGGGGGTCCCGGTTCAGCTGCGGGACCCCCCAAAGGCACTTGTCAGTGCCGCAAGGGCCCTTGTAAGGGCGGGGAGGGGGGTCCCGGTTCGAGCTGCGGGACCCCCTAAGCCCCAAAGGGCCCTTCTCAGGGCCCCGCTGGAGGGAGCCTCCACCCCCCCAGCGCTCCCTCCCGTCCCCTCCCCGGGAGCGGCGGGGCGGGGGCTTGAGGGGTTGCCGGGAGGGGGTGCGCGGCGGGTGGTCGCGACCACCTGCTGCGGCCCCTTCCCGGCAGCACCCTTCTAGCCCCCCGTTCCGAGATTGCCGCGAACGGGGAACGGTTGGGAGGGCTGCTGGGAAGGGGCGGCGGCGGGGTGGTCGCCGCTGCCGCCGCGAGGGGTGTGGCGGGGTGGGCGTATGCCCCGCCCCCTTAGGAGCGGCGTCGGAAGGGATTTTAAGTCCCTTCGCGGCGATACTATATAGTATCGCCGCGAAGGGCTTAAATTACCGCAGCACATCGCGGCCGCGATAGACATCGCGGCCGCGATAGGTATCGCGGGAATAGCGCTCGCCGTTTAAATACGGCGATAGCGCTATTTCGCGGCCGCGATGTGCGGCGGTAATTTTTTTGCGCTAACATCGTTCCTTATAAATATGCCCCATAGAGGCCAAGATTTTGTGGTTGGTATAATGGAGCCCTTATTTCATAATACAGTCGGAAGCAACAAATGACCTGAACAGGGCATCACTTTCTTGTTTTGGACCAGGTTGGTAAGTGATAACAAAGTTGAATCGGAAAAGAATAAAGACCACCGTGCTTGACGGGATTTAACCTTTTGAGATTCTGGATGTATTCGAGATTTTTATGGTCGGTAAGGATGGTGATAGGTACAGATGTGCCTTCCAATAGATGACGCCACTCTCGTGCCAGTTTGATGGCAAGAAGTTCCCTATTTCCAACATCATAGTTTCGCTCGTTGGGTAGAAACTTCTTAGAGAAATAAGCACAGGGATGGAGTTTCGTTTTAGGGCCTTGTCTCTGGGAAAGGACGGCTCCAGCGCCCAAGTCTGAGGCATCAACTTCGATGTAGAAGGGAAGACTAGGATCTGGATGTACTAGAACAGGAGCATCAGCAAAGGCCTCCTTGAGTCGTTTGAAGGCTTCGAGGGCTGCAGGGGTCCATGAATGAGGCTTACCACCTTTACTGATGAGGGCTAATATGGGAGAAATTATTGACGAGAACCCTTGAATGAATTGTCTGTAGTAATTGGCAAACCCAATGAACCTTTGAATAGCTTTGGTTCCCATAGGAAGAGACCAATCTTGAATGGCCGAAACTTTAACAGGATCCATCTGGAACCCTTGCGCAGATACGATGTAGCCCAGGAAGGGTACTTGTGAACACTCAAACAGACACTTTTCCAGTTTGGCATATAGGCTATTCTCTCTCAGACGTAGTAACACCTGTTTAACATGGATGCGGTGTGAGGGCAGATCATGAGAAAAGATTAAAATGTCATCGAGATATACTACTACAGAGATACCCAACATATCCCGGAAAATGTCATTTACGAATTCTTGGAACACCGCTGGAACATTACAAAGGCCAAAGGGCATTATGAGATATTCGTAGTGACCGTCCCTGGTGTTAAAGGCGGTCTTCCACTCGTCACCTTGGCGTATACGGATCAGATTGTATGCCCCCCGAAGATCCAGTTTGGTAAATATTTTAGCCCCTTTTATCTGGTCAAATAGCTCAGAGATGAGAGGGAGAGGATAACGATTCTTTATAGTAATTTTATTCAACCCTCGGTAGTCGATGCAGGGTCGTAAACCTCCGTCTTTTTTTTCAACAAAAAAGAACCCAGCTCCAGCAGGGGAAGTGGAAGGTTGTATGAAACCCCTAGACAAATGTTCAGTAATGTACTCTTTCATGGCTAGAGTTTCTGAGGGAGACAGTGGGTATGTGCGTCTCCGAGGAGGCATAGTACTAGAAAGAAGATCGATGGGGCAATCGTAGGAACGGTGCGGTGGTAGCTTCTCAGCTCGCTTTTTACAGAACACATCAGAGAAATCACGATAACATTCAGGGAGGTTTTCCTCAGATTTACTCTCACATGTAATGGTAGTGCAATGAGTAGAAAGGCAATTTTTGAAACAGAAGGGCTCCAGACTGAGTTTCATTGTTAGACCAATCTATAACGGTTGTGTAGTCTGAGCCATGGAAGTCCTAGAATGAGGGGACAGAAGGGCTTTGGATGACAAGAAAAGATAAACGTTCTTGGTGAAATATGCCATGCGGAATAGGACTTCGTTTGTAGATTTGGAGATGAATTCTGAAGCCAACGGGTTATTATCAATAGCCAGAACTCGAAGAGGTTGCTGCAAGTGAAGGAGAGAAGCCCCAATTGTGCTGCATAGGTAATCGATGAAATTTCCAGTGGCACCAGAATGCCAAAGGCCGAGAGGAAAAAGTTTTACCATTACAGGTGATAGTAGCTGGTAGAAAGAGTTTCAGTGGTTCACATTTGGCAGGAGACTTAACATTACCTAGAAGGAGCTCCTCCTTAACTTCTAGGTCCTGGAGTTTCCCGACTTCTGGGGACAATTTCTCGCAAAGTGTCCTTGCCCAGCACAATGAGACAAAGTCCATTGGTACGTCTGCGTGATTTTTCCTCGGGGGATAGATGCGTGCCACCAATTTGCATCGGCTCTTCACCCAAGATATGGGTTGCGGAAAGGGCTGAGCAGGCCTGGAAAGGTCTTAGGGAGGTTGGAACGAGCTGCAGACCTTTCTGCCTGCCGTTCACGGAAGCGGGTATCAATTTGTATGCATAGTGAAATCAAGTCCTCCAATGGGACAGGTAATTCCCTAGATACTAATTCGTCCTTGAGGCGGTCAGAGAGTCCCTGCCAGAAGGCTGCAGTAAGTGCCTCATTGTTCCAAGAAGTCTCCGCAGCAAGGGTACGAAATTCAATAGCATATTGACCCACGGAACGTGACCCTTGGCGGAGCTGCATCAAACGGGAGGAGGCAGCAGAGGTTCTTCCTGGAGCATCGAAGACCTTGCGAAACATACTCGGGAAGTCAGTAACATTATAGACGAGAGGATCGTCTCTTTCCCATAAAGGAGAAGCCCAGGCCAGCGCATTACCCTCCAACAAGGCGATGATGTACCCCACCTTAGCACGATCCGATGCAAAATGAGATGGTTGAAGTTCAAATTGGATTCTGCACTGATTAATGAACCCACGGCAGGCTTGGGCATCACCATCAAACCGCGAGGGTGGAGGTATGCGGGGCTCTCTCCGAAGAGAAGGATCACCGGATCCGGCCATCGAAGGAGGTGGCGTAGAACCTGGAGCAGAGGCCGCAGCTGGAGGTAGCCGGACAGCTAGGGAATCCATGAACTGAGCCAACTGGCCCTGGTGATGTTCGAACAGGTCCATGCGTTTGGACAAAGCTTGAAGAGTCTTATTCAACTCGGCCATAGCCCCCTCAGGCGTTTCCATGGCCCGATAGTACTGTAACAAACGGCCGGACGGCCGGGTACTCACAGTACGCTTTAGGAGGAGGCTGATAGTCCGGGACCGGAGCGGCAGGTAAGTTCGTGACAAAGTGGAGTTTATTCTTGCTAGTACTATGATCTGTGACATCCCCAGAATTTTGGGGTCTGCCTCCAAGTTTAAGGTTAGAGCATGCCCACTGCTGGGACAGAGCATCACAAGCTGCATCATAATACCTGCCCCCAAACAACTAAATAATTTTGAAAGCTATCCACAAGCATGAAAAGAAAACTTTTTCATTCCCTAAGGTTTCCATATGTAGAGGAAAGGATAAAGAATGGTTGCATGTGGGTAACTAGCTTTGGAAAATATTGTTTTAGGCAAAATCAGTTGGTTCAAGAGATCAGACAAAATGGTGAACCATGATCTATCTTGTGGTCTTCATTGGGTCTCAAGATCACTTGGACCAACATATTGGTGAGGTCGCTTTAATTCACCACCAATGACTAGATCTGTTAGAAGGAACATGGGACAAAAAAACAGTCAATTGTCCTTTATTTTCCCTAACCCAAACTGCTTTTTTTTAGTACTTTTATATTTTATTTAATATCTGACTAGAAATGCATGTAATAAAGTACTGTCCCTGCTCTCTCCCATTCTAGTAGAAGTCACCTCCTACCCCTGTGCAGAGGAGGCAACAAAGGAAAGAGCAGTCAATCACTGTGATATCAGAAGTCACCACCTTGATTGACTGCATGGAGTCTGCTTCCTCTGCCAGAATGAGGGAATTAATTATCTATAAAGGGCAACTGTGGTAAGGGTTTAATAAAAGCCTGAGGTCTTTCTTTTAAAGGAAATATTTACCCCTTAAACCAAAATTATAATGGAGACAGGAGCACTAACAGGGTTATTCAATAAAAGTTATCGTTAAAAATAGTGCTATTGATTCTGCAGCACTACTGTGCTTCTCCTGTCAGACTATTTCTTCCTGATCCCAAATGGTAATCTTAAAGTATCTCTGGATCAACCAGAATTCCAGTATATATAATAAAGGGCAACCGTGGTCTCAAAACAAGTTAGAGTTAAAAGAAATCCTGCAGTATTTCTTTTAAAATGAGCTGACAAATCCCATCTATGTCTGGAGCCTGTGAGAAATTACATTGGGGTGAATGTTCAAACTTCCTGCTTTCAGTAGGTTGAGTGACATCAACTGACATCTGCCCCACGCATCCGCCCCAGGGGAGAAGCATGCTCAGTTAAAGGACAATTCCACCCTCATAAGAACATCTTTTAGAAAGAATGGCCTCTTTAAAATATGTTGATATATCATAGTTTGTCCTATGAATTCATTACTGTATGCCTGCTATGCTTCTGGAGGCCTAATGGAAACTGAGCGATTAAGAAACCCGTACTGAGCCTGTACTGTGCCTGGGCATGCTCAGAAGAGGCAGACAGGGGATCAGCATTCAGTCATTGGCTGTGATGTCAACTGTCAAATCCATAACTGACAGTTTCTAACTGGAAGAACCAGGAAGCAGAAACGGGAAATAAGACATTGTGCAGGATTTCAGGTTAGACTTATATATTTCAGATTTCAAACTATTACCGTTTAGGGTTTTAGGGGGTGATTTACCTGTATGTAAGTTTTCATTTTGGGGCTGGACTTGCCCTTTAAGACTTAATGCTGGGGAAATCATGAAGTACCTGGGGTAAAAGTTGACAGTTGAGAAGGGGAGCCTGTTAATGCAAGCAGAGGCTGGTCACATGACTACAAGCTGGTCACATGGCTGAAAACAGGAAGTGTTCAAGCAGGAAGTAATATTGCTGAACCTTTCCAGTAATAACTTCTCACAAATTTTACCTAAATATGTGATTTAGCTTTTTTTTGAAGGTATGATGGAAGTCTTTTTATATAATTCTTACTAGTTTAGAAGAATTCAAGACCACAGTTCCCATTTAATACCAGAAATCATACTTAGTGTATATACCGATAAATGTTACCTTTAAAATCATCCTGAAAGTCTCCCCTCTGTTTATACTCGGGTTTGGGCTGATCTGGAAGCTTGCAGGGGCATATGGTCAAAATCACATAGCCCTGGGAAAACAAAAGCTGTACCCTGTAGCATACAGTATCCTCTTGATTTTGGTGAGTTAGGCAATTGTTGTCCTGCTCACTTAGATAAGCCCAGACTGCAAGGGAAAGGGAAAAAAACAGTTCAACAAACAGGCTGCACAGAAAGCTAAGCAGGGTATATCTGTTTATTTAATGGGAGAAAGTCAACCCTCGATTTATACACAAGTCAAGCAGCTTTCCTGGTTTTTCATTTAAAAATAAGTACCTCTGTTTATATTCAGGATGGGTTATACTCAAGTTTATACGGTAATCTGAAGATAAAACCTCTTTTCTTCTAATCCTCAAGGATGTCCACGAGTCCTCTGATGTGACCTATTGGTGAACAATGCACCTTAGAGTTTATTATATGGCCCATTAATATATTTCTATAAAGTGGAAACAACCCTAACTTGTCTAATCTGACTGCATAGTCAAGCTGCTCCATTCCCCTTATTATTTCAGTTGCCCTTCTCAGAACTCATTCCATTCCAAGATGTCCATTTGTAAATGGGATTCCAAAACTGCATCGCATATCCCAAATGAGGTCTTACCAGTGCCTTGTAAAAATGATTCTTCCTTGATGAAAGACAATATCTTGATAGCTCTAGCCATTGCCAAGCAAACTGAAAATTACAAAATTACTTTGCCTCATCTTAATCTATAATTGAATACATGTAAGTAGCACTTACTCTGATTTGCGTGTGTTGCTTCATGCCTTCAATCCATCACACATTTTGTTAAAGGGCATGTCCACCCCTTTTTTGATAATTTTCTGTAGTGTAGGGCTCCCTCCTCCAGCCCCATCTGCCATAGTAGTTTGTCCCAAAACTCCCCCGATCTATACTTACATTACCTCTTTCACTGGTGATCCGTCACGTGCCTCTGCATGAAACTGCAAGCAGGGGGCCGGACCGGCAGCCACGTAGATTGGGTAGTTTTTGAACAAACTACTATAGCGGTTGTGGCTGGGGGAGGGAGCCCTACACTACAGAAATTGTGATGTTACACTAGGGGCAGAGGGGAAATGACAGTGATCGGAAGGGGAGGGCTGCTCTGAGCAAGCCACAAACTGCTGAGAGGATGCCTCAGAGGCGGAAACAATTTCCCTCCCAGCCAGGCTCCCTGTGTTCAGTTTCTGGGACTTTGTAGGGACATTCCAGGAGAACCCTTTGGAACGGGGTAAGGTAAGGATTTTTACACTCTACACAGTGGGGGAGATTATAGTTTTGGGGGTGGACATGCACTTTATGTTGTTATTATTAACACTTTGAAAATGCATTTGGACAAGTGGAATAAAAGTACGTTAATCGTACTGGAAAATATTTAGCATATGCACATATATTGCACTTTTGTGAATAATGTTACTTTATGATATACACATTAGAGATAATGGTCTGTATTCGTTTAACACTACATTTATGCAATGTTTATAACTTTGGGGTGTTTTTATCACTTTTATCATGCTTGTTAAAAAGGTTGATGTAATTGATTAGGGTAGTGACCTTATTGGAACCACACCCTGATGATATAAAAGGTGGTTTAGTAATAATGTGTTCACACTTGAGAAAGGACCTAGACTGACCGAAACATGTCGTGTGTACAATAAATGTATGTTTGTTTATAGCAACACCTGTGGGGTTGCCTTTGTTTTTGGTTGCTCTTTACTACACACCTTTATTTTGAATTTATGTCCAGGAACAGACATCTGGGCAACCAAAAATCTATTCTTCCCAGGATGCACCACATCCTTGGAATGTTCCTAACAGTATAGATGCCCTTTAAGGTAATTGGGATGAAAAAATACTGCTCTTTTTTTCTGAAAAGCACATGTTTTTGCACTGAACTTCCCCTTTAAGACCAATCATGTTTTTAGCATTTTGACATTGGCTGTTTTCTATATTTTCATTTGGTTTTATCCATCAGTTTTTTATACCAAAATCACAATACAATTTTTTGAGAAAATGGCTGTGCAGTTCTACATGTTCCAAACAATGGCATTTTGCAAAAAAACATTTCTCATATGCATTTAGTGCAGTTATGCACTGGCTCATTTTGGGGACATTTACTAGCTGCATCCACAGATTCAAGTATAATGCTATTTATTTAGGTGTGGAAGAGCAAAATTTTACTTGCCATTTTGGTAAGACTTTTTTTCCTACTTTATCTGTAAGTTTACTTAAAATGCAAATGTCTACAAAGAACTGTGCCCAGAATTCTGCATACCTGTTTTAAAGATTAAACTGTTATATAACTGTTATACGTATATTCCAACTTTCCGAAATATACAATTTGTAATGTTATTTTACCGGGTTGCAGTAACTGACACAATGTTGTGCCTTGGATTTCTATTTAAATATTCACTTGCTGGCCACGCCTTAATGTCCATCTGACATGATTGGGGAAACATTTTTTGAAGAACTAGAGATAGTTTTAGAGAGTTTTTTTTTTAAAACTTATTTTGGGAGTTTGGGCATGATTCCCAACTTTTAAATCAAGTTTTTCCTTATGTTTTCAAAAAATCTGCTACACAATTGTGTGTATGTATAAAAGAAATGTCCCTTGTTTTTGCTAAAGGTATTTTTGGGATTGAGGGGTCTTAACTTGGAAGTGGTTAGTTGCTGGCCTTGTCAGGTTGTGTGGTTCCTGCAATACAAAAGTACAGAAAGAAAGTTGGTGAAGGCTGCCATGAACAGTGACTGGGCAACCCAAATTTCGGTAAGTTTTAATTTCTTGTTCTCCCCAGTCATCATGGCAGCCACTCACCAACTGAGATATACTGTACCATAGCTGAAGAAAGAAGGGAGGGAAACTATACACAGTGAACAAAACCATTTTATTATGCAATACTGCTTGCAAAAATTTCCCGAAAATTATATTTAATTTAAGATATCCACAGGGTTATTCAATAAAAGTTCTTATCGGTTAAAATGGTGCTAATTTTGCCCCAGCCAATTAGGTGTTAGCTTTCAAATGTTAAATAAGATCTGATTGGTTGGGGCAAAATTAGCACCATTTTAAACAATAAGAACTTTTATTGAATCTCCCTGCCAGTCTATAGTGTCTTATAAATGTAATGGGTGACAACCATCTCGCAGCTTTACAGATGTTGTCTACTGGAGCTTTGGAGTAAGCTGCCCAGGAGGTGGAGAGTGCTATTGTGGAATGTGCCTTTAATGTTTTAGGGATGCTCTTGCCTGCTAAGGAGTAGACCTTAGCTTTGCAGGAAATAATATAGGAGCTTTGAGTCCTTTTTGTTGGAGCCTGTCCTTTTCTTGCCCCTCTAGGTATTAGAAAAAATCTTTGATTTTCTCCAGCCTTTCGTTATTTTGAGATAAATAGAAAGTGCCCTCATCAGGTCCAAAGTATGTTATTTCTTTTCTGTCTGAGATATTAGGTTTGCAAAGAATGATGGCAGTATTATCTCTAGGTCCATATGGAACTGTCACAAACTTACCTGCCGCTCCGGTCCCGCGCCGCACTGCACTTCCGGGTGGGCGGCGTCGACGTCGTGACGTCACGCCGCCGACACGCCGGGCGGCACGAAATTTGAAAAGCCGGTGTCCTCCTGGACCCGATGCCCGATTGTAGCATTCTGCTACCTCCCTGGCTCCTGTACTTACCTGCCTTGGATCCTGCTCCTTATACTTACCTTGCCTGTATCCAGTACTTACCTTGCCTGTTTCCAGTGACTTACCTTGCCTGCATCCAGTCTCCAGTTACTTACCTTGCCAGCATACAGCCTACAGTACCCAGCAGCACCATTGGTCCAGCATACAGCCTACAGTACCCAGCAGCACCATTGGTCCAGCATCCAGCCTAAAGTACCCAGCAGCACCATTGGTCCAGCATCCAGCCTACAGTTCCCAGCAGCACCATTGTTCCAGCATACAGCCTACAGCATCCAGCCTACATTTCCCAGCAGCCTCTGTATCCTGCACCTTCCGGACTATCAGCCTCCTCCTAAAAGCGTACTGTGAGTACCCGGCCGTCCGGCCATTTATTACAGGAACTTGGTCAAGACTTTGGCAAAAACCAGGGGACAGTATTCATACTTCGGGTACGATTCTAATAAAGGCTGCAAAAAATCTCTTAAGACTAGTTCATACCCTTAATGGCCGACACCTGGCCTCTTAGTGTATTTTCACTAAGGGATAGTTTGTATCCAGCATACAAGAATTTTAGTAGTAAGGAACATGATGGAATTAGGGGGTCACGCATTAAGTCTGCTGCTAATTGCACAAAGTGAGACCAGACTTTGTAATAAAAGGCTGAGGTCGAAATTTTTCTGGATTTTAAATGCCTATTTACCAGTTTGTCTTGTAGATTGTAGTTACTTACCCTTTGCCTCTCAATTTCCAAGCAGCTAATGATAACTGAAGGATCTGAATTCTGAACTGGGCCCTGGGACAGCAGATCCTGACGGGTTGTTATTGGTAAGGCCCCTCTTCTACCAGGGATAATAGTAAAGGAAACCAGGGCCTTCTTGGCCAGAGAGGAATGATCGCAAATTGTTGCTTTGTCTCTATTTTTTGAAGAACTAGACTAGATTGAATGGAGGAAACAAAGTAGTCCTAGGCTCTAGATCTGGTCTAATGCCAAGGCTTCAGGAAACCTCCCCCTTGAGTAAAATTTCTTGCATTGTGCTGTTGGTTGTTGCCATTAAATCTCTAATTGGACTACCCCACATTTGAACTATCTGATAAAAGATGTGCAGATTTAGACTCCACTCCCCCTGCTGGATTATATTTCGGTTTAGATAATCTGCCTAATAAATGTATTGTCATTATGTCTATCCACCTGGCAGATCGGCGAACGACCCCCGACCAAAGGCATACACACGGACGATTCTCGGCCGAAACTGCTGTTCATCAGCCATCAGGGTCGTTCCACGCTCGGAAATTGACCGTGTGTACGAGCCTTAATGGCTTCTTTTCTGCCCACAAGGTAATTGTGTGTTTCTTCGAGTAGGGGTTTGCTTTTTGTGCCTCCTTGCGATCTTATATTGGACACTGTGGTGAAGTTGTCTGACTTTTCCTGCGAGTACTGTTTTTTAGGATACCCTGGTAGGTTCCTCTAGTGGATAACCATTTGAGAGATTGATATTGAGAAGCCAACACTTGTTTACTTGGCTTAGAAGGTAGGACTGCAATGGACTTAAATGGCACTTTGCCAACATTAGCCCTAAGACTCCATCTTCTTTGTGGTTATTAGAGATTGGAATGCTTCTTTCAGATTTGTACGGTTTTTCACTGAAATCCAAACCAAATCCTTTGCTTTCCGAAAACGGGCGCCTAAAAAGGTGAGCTGGTTTTACATTTTTAAATTTATGACCCAGCCACATTTTTGAAGATATGCAATTATTTCTGTCATGCAATGTTCGGCTTGTGGATGCTTTTCTGCTATTATTAGGAGGACATGGTCTAAGTAGTGGAAAACCTGAATGCTTTTTTTCCTTAGTTCTGCTATGACTGTTACCAGGATTTTCGTAAACACTCTGGGTAACAAAGGCCAAACAGACAGGTACATTGGACATGCAGGGCTCCTACTACGAACCTGAGAAATTTTCTTGAGGTTGGGTGAATAGGTACATGGTAGTAGGCTTCCTTCAGGTCTATATTGACCAAGGTGTCTGCTGGAACTGCTCTGATGATTGATGCCAAGGACTTAATTTTGAATTTCTTTTCAGACAGTAATCTGTTGAGTGGCCCCATGTCCAATATTGGCCTGTAGTCTGACTTTTGTGAGAAATAGTCAGGAGTAGAACCCTCTTTGTTGGCTTTTTGGAACTCCATTGTTTAGAAGCTGTTGTAAGAAATCTGCAATCAAGTGATTCTCTTCCGCGATCTTGGGTTGTCGAAATGGTATAAAATGATCTTTCAGTGGTTAAGTGTTGAATTCCAGGCAAAATATGCGGTTTACCCTGGTGTCTGGTATGGCTCAGGCCCAGACTTGAATATAGTTTGACAGTCACCTGACAATCTGTACAGTCTGGACTGGCAACTCCCTATTGGTGGTGTTTGGGACCTGACAGCTTAGGACAAATTCTGGCCTTTACCCTTTTTTTCTGTTTTACTCCATTCTGCAGCAATAATAATAATCTCTGCAGTCTTCTTAAATGCAGGAAACAGACGTTCGGTCAGGGATAGTTGACTGACCAACCTGGCAGATCTCCAAATCAGCCGATAAAGTGCCTACACACGGGTCGATTACCGCCCGACACATTCGTTCCTATACATAGTGCATCGCGACCCCACGTGTGTACAAACCTTTAGTGACCGGATGTCGCACACACACCTAATAAGAGGATCAATAATTGCACAATCATATTCAGATTTAATCTCAGCATTATCCTCCTCTGAGGGTTGAAAGGAATGACTTCCAGAAGTACCAGACATTTCAAAAATCAAAATATTCAGTCAGACTCTGCATTCCTAGTAATACGATCTTTCTTTTAGCAGCTGACCCTTGCATAACATGTGTGAATGCCTTTTTCACATAACAGCCAATATAAATTGTTTGTGCTGGAACAGCAGAGGCGGTCTCATCTTCAATAGACTAGTCTAGCTCCAAGTTTTTATCCAAGTTTGATGCACTGCAATAGAATAGTAGCTATTAGCTGTGCAGTAATATTTTATTTCAAATACCTACCTAAATTGCCTTAGCTAGATCCCTTAAGGTGACCCTTGGAAGACTCCATGGCCACATAAAAATAGCATAGACAATCTAAGTCACACAGCATAAAAAAAAAAAAAAAAAAAAGAACTATCATTTACCTAAAAATTTGTGAATATCCATACTGGGCCTTTGTCAAAAGAAGTAGAAGGAAAGAAAAGAACAGGTATACCAACAGTGAAGGGAAAGCAAGACAGGAGGAAGAACATGGTCATCCCATATGTAGCAGGGGTCTCCAAGAAATTAAGAAGAATTTTCAAAAAAACACCGTATCCCTGTCTGCGACATCATATACGCAGTGCAGAATGCTCTGATTTGCATGTGGGGGAGACCAAACAGCAACTGCATCAATGTATGGCCCAGCACAGAAGAGCTAATTCCTCCGGTCAGGACTCAGCCGTGTACCTGCATCTTAAGGATAAAGGACATACCTTTGAAGATTGTAATGTTAACATATTGGCAAAGGAACGTGACTGGTTCAAGAGAGGTGTCAAGGAGGCCATTTATGTGAAAATAAAGAAACCAAGCCTAAATAGGTGGGGGGGTTCGACACCAACTGTCTGCCATATACAGTGCTGTTTTGACACATTACCCTGGGCGTTCCTATAACACCTTAGCCACTATGCAATCCCACCCTTAACACTTGGCTGTGAGATGCTAAATTGGGATTTTCCAGGGTACATAATTGCCACAGATTCTGTACAAGTCATTCTGAATTGAGAAAGCCAGTCGGATGACTAGCGAAACGTCTTCAAGAACTAAACTTCAATCCAGTTGATCAATTGACAACAGATATACCATGATCTGGATGAATGAGAACCTTCACAAGCTTAAAATTAAAAAAAATTAAAAAGGGGGGGGGATGTATCTACTTCTAGCTTATATAGAATACATGGCAATAGAGAGTGCCAGCATACCTGGATATTAAAATAAAAAAAATCAATGAAATACATGAATTTGCAAAGATTGGTCTTTACACAGATGTTTTATTGGAAACTTTAAATACAGCTTTGCCACCCTGATCCAATATACTGGCAAAATGCATTGATGAAAGTGTCATGGAAGTGCATTAGGAGAAAAAGTCTTTTATGAGTGCTCTTCTGCCAGTTTTTCAGCCTTTGCTACAGCCTCTTCAATAGGTCCAACCATGTAGAAAGCTTGTTCTGGAAGATTATCATATTCTCCTGTTACGGGGGGGGGGAAAGAAAATAAAGTTAAAAAATGCTTAACAGGGATTTTGGAAAGGGCGTGCCTCAATTTTGGTAGTAATATTTCCCCTAGTATAACCATTTAAAAAATATGGACATTTTAGTGTCAATGTAGTGTGCCTTATTACAATAATCATATTTGTTTACAATATACATTATAAGTGCACAACATATGGTAGTAACATTAAGTCTCATAAATGTCAAAATTGTATTGGCAAGTGTGATGCTTTGTAAAAAAAAAAAAAAAAATTTGGGAACTACTGCCCCAACACACTAATCAAAACCCTAAGTTTTATATTATGTTATTAAATCCTGCGCTGCTTAGTCCATGCCTCCACTGCTGCACGTGCCCTTTACGTGTACAAGAGGCAGAGGCTCATTCGGTAATGCATTGGCAGTGACGTCACTTGTCGTGACTGATATTACCAGGAAGTAGCTGGGAGTTGCGATGCTAGATCGTGGGTTTGTAAGGAACCTTACACAGCCTGGGAGCATCTTTGCTAAATGTAAGTAAAACAGAACCAGAGGGGTGGGAGGGGATATGGTGATACTGCCACCATATAAGACAAAAAAAAGAAAAAAAAATTTAGCCACCATAGCAAAACAAGTGGCATAATAAAATAATTGATCATTTGTGTGGACAATACATTTTTACAGTGCCACTTTAAATACATTGCATATCTACATAAAGTGTAAAGCAGCCTTGTTTAATTTAGGTTAATTGGGAAAACCAAATTTAACCTCCACAACAGACTTGCTAAAGTTACTCACAGTGAAGATTGAACTTGGCTGAATGTTTCCAGGAAAAAAGCTACAGGTTCAAGAGGAACACTGATTTTTTTTTAGCAACACATTTGGAAGCTTACCGAAAAGGATCTGTTTAAATCCCTTGATTGTTTCTTTTAATGGGACAAGTTTACCCAGATGCCCAGTGAAGACCTCGGCTACTTGGAAAGGTTGAGACAAGAAGCGCTGAATCTTTCGAGCGCGAGCAACAGTCAGTTTGTCTTCCTCGGACAACTCATCCATACCCAAAATGGCAATAATATCCTGCAAA
Source organism: Hymenochirus boettgeri (assembly GCA_019447015.1). NCBI lineage: Eukaryota > Metazoa > Chordata > Amphibia > Anura > Pipidae > Hymenochirus > Hymenochirus boettgeri. Next base: position 267,664,464 of record CM033470.1, on the reverse strand, counting down.
GACTTATAGTCCTAGCAAGGGGAAAAAAAAAAAAAAAATTGAATAAAGTCTCATCTTTCACTAGTGACATAGGTCTTCTGATTTATACTCTACAGAACTATTTACCTGAAGAATTTTTTGTACTCCACGAGCAATATCATAATGTTCCTGTCCAACAATGTTAGGATCCATAATACGAGAGGTTGAATCTAGAGGGTCAACAGCAGGATAGATGCCCAACTCAGCAATAGCACGAGACAACACAGTTGTAGCATCCAAATGGGCAAAAGTGGTGGCTGGGGCTGGGTCAGTCAAGTCATCAGCAGGTACATAGATGGCCTAAAAAAAAGAAAAAAGTTAAGTCCCAACGGAGGGGGAAGCCACACCCATTAGTCTCTTTATTGCCTTTCAGATACAATAAATGGCTTCAGAAAAACTCAGAAGAACGAAAGTCAATTTACTCATCACAGCAGGCACGAAAGTATTCAGATACAATCCCAAACAGTAAACACACCTGTACAGAAGTAATAGACCCCTTCTTGGTGGTAGTAATCCTCTCCTGCATAGTACCCATATCAGTAGCTAAGGTTGGTTGGTAACCAACAGCAGATGGGATACGTCCCAGCAAGGCAGACACCTATAAAAAAATAAAAAAAGTTAACCTTAGTGAATTGACAGGGAAGCCCGCGTGGCATGCAATTAGAATATTTTTTCTGCATTTAAGTAAAGAAAGGAAGCTTTGGGGTGTTAAAGGGCATGTTCACCCTTACAATAAACTTTTGGCAAATCATAGTATCTTCCCCCAGCCCCAATCGCTATAAAGTGCCCCGACGTTTACTTACCTTCCCTCTCTCCTCCGACGCCCGGCCCTCTGCTTGCAAGACACTGCAAGCAGGGGGCGGGACCGGCAGCCGCGTCCGTGATTGGCTGAGAGGCAGCCAATCACAGACGCAGCTGCCGGCTTCTCAGAATGCCGGGGGAGAGAGGGAAGGTAAGTAGAGTTTGGGGGTCTTAAAATTATTTTTTAGCGGTTGGGGCTGGGGGAAGATATACTATGATATGGGCAAGGGGTTTTATGGTAGAGGGAGGGATCTCAAAACAGGAGGGAAAGGGAGGGGGAGAAGGGCTGCAGTACGCATGCCAAATTTCTCCCGGAGGCGAGACAGGAGGCAGAGTCCTATATGGACTGCTATCCTCCTGGTGTGCAGTTTTTAGGACTTTGGGGGGGGGTGGGGGAGAACCATATGGACCTGGGGTGTGGGGGAGGGAGGTAGAGAATTTACAAGGTGGGGCTATTAGTGGGGGGTGGGGGAGGGGGGGGATTATAGTTTTGGGGGTGGACATGCCCTTTAACTACATTATAAATATTTCAATAAAGGCAAAAAGCTACCAAATTCAGATTTCTTATGGTTCAGATGTGAATGTTAAGCTTAAGCTGACCATGGTCAAAATGAAACTAAGCAGCTATTAGCCTTAAAGTTTAATATCTTTGCAAATATATGGTAAAAATCCAGCAACCTAGATGCAACTTAAACATTTCTATTAGAGGTTTAATGGAGCCTGCCACCGATCTGGGAAACGCGTTGCTCTATGCTGTCTGATAAGATGGCAACAAGGGAGCTAGACTACACATACCCCCATATCTCCTTGTTACCAGAGATCAAGGAGCTTCCAACAGAGGTTCATAATATATAGCCATTATGGAGATTCACATACACCAGTCTACTGCATGCCACAGAACAAGTATAATAATAAAAATGCATTTGACAGAATCCACTTGCTGAGCTCCTATTAAACAGGCACAGCTGAATGACATTACTAAACATTAAACTGCATTTACCTCTGAGCCAGCCTGGGTAAACCTGAAGATGTTGTCAATGAAAAGCAGCACATCTTGCCCCTCCTGGTCTCTGAAGTATTCAGCCACAGTCAGACCAGTTAAAGCTACACGAGCTCTAGCACCTGGAGGCTCATTCATCTGCCCATATACCAGGGCGACCTATATAAAAAAAAAAAGTAAGACTTCGCTACCTGTGAAGGTGGGGGGTGTAAAGTAAATGCAAGGTCTTCTGCAATAGGCACCTTTGAGGTTGTATCCTTCAAATTAATGACCCCAGATTCAATCATTTCATGGTACAAGTCATTTCCTTCACGTGTGCGTTCTCCAACACCAGCAAACACAGAGTAGCCACCATGAGCTTTTGCTACATTGTTGATCAGCTCCATAATAAGTACAGTTTTACCTACACCAGATCTCCAAAAAGACCTAAAAAAAAAAAAAAAAAAAAAAAAAAAAAAAGAATCCCAAGGGTTTAAGATACCCAAAGTAGTCTGGGTAGTGAATAAATTAGAGAAACCCACCATAAAAATATTTTTATTTAAAAGTCAGAAGCTAAAAACACTTCACTTATCTTTCAAAGTTATTTCTCATGAAAAGGAAGTACTAAAATCTTCACTACTACTTTAAGCAGACTGCATCGCTGCAGTTCCATATGTAGGGTTTTGCTATTAGCAAACAACAGGGACAGCTCAAAAAGAGAAGTCAGAGTTGATCTAGGAAAATTAAAAAAACTAAAAATTACCAATTTTCCCTCCTTTGGCATAGGGGGCCAGTAGATCTACAACTTTAATACCAGTCACTAGAATTTCCTGTTCAACACTCATCTCAACAAACTCTGGTGCTTCTGCATGGATGGCTGCAAACCTAGAAAGGACAAAACATATTGAAGTTAAAGAACTCACAGGGAGAATCAATAAGAGTTCTTATTGTTTAAAATTGTGCTAATTTTGCCCCAACCAATCAGATATTAAACATTTGAAAGCTAACATCTGATTGGTTGGGGCAAAATTTAGCACCATTTTAAATAAGTACTTTTATCGAATAACCCTTATCAGTTGTATGATCATAACTGCAGTTTATGAACAATAATTAAAGAAAACCAACGATTTTACTGCTCCTTTGTATCTAATTTACCCTATTCTATTAGTCTGCCTGATTAGGTTACAGGCATCCAAGCTTACCTAAATTAGTTAACAGGTGCTTGAAAGTACAAATTTAAAATATGCATTATGGATTCCAGGAAGAATTTAAGCAGAAATTAATTATGCAAAAAGGGGGCCAGATATTATCAAGATCAGAGGTTCAATAATGGACCTGTTAACATTAGGGGAGATATTACCAACAGCGAAGAGGTATAACAATAACCGCAGCAACTTCCAGAATTCCCAAAATCAAAATAGAAGATTTAATATACTCATTAGACTGCATCACCTGCACCAATTTGTAGGTTTAAGCTCCACTTTAAAGTACTTAATAGTTTAAGTTACACTTCCAAAAAGACAAATACACAATATACTCACTGTTTTGTTGTGATTGGGCCTCGCTCATCGATGGGCTCACCAATAACATTCATGATTCTTCCAAGAGTCTCAGGACCTACAGGAATTCTGATTGGTGTGCCAGCATCAAGGACTTTCTGACCTCTCACTAAACCTTCAGTGCCATCCATTGCAATTGTTCGAACAGTGTTTTCACCTAGAAAGTGCCCCCAAACACTTTAAACTATGTATATTTGGTCAAAGGATTAAAGGGCATGTACACAGTGATGACAAGCTTATTGTATAGTTGTGCCTTTCAATACAAATTCCCCCCCACCCCCTTTCCAAGCACTTCATTTTTACTGGGATCTTGCTGGCCTCCCTCCTTCACTGTCTTCCCATATTTAGCTCCACTGATTCGAGATTTGCAAATCTCCAACACTGTTAGTCAGAATACCGCTAAGTGACTTATGTGCATCCTAGTGTTGTTGCTGCGAGTGTGCACCCATGTGTCTTCAATGTACCTCGCTGTATTATATCGAGTGCAGTGACATTATAGGGGTACACGCTAGCGGCAATGTCATTGGGGCGCATGCATTGACGTCATGACTACGGTATTCTTGGACTAACAGAATGTTAGAGATTTGCAAACCTCAAGAGTGCGGAGCTAAAAACGGGAATACAGTGGAGGAGAGAATCCGCAAGATCCCAGTTAAAAAGGTCTGTAAGGGTAATATGTAAAAAAAAAAAATAAAAAAAAAAACCACCACAACTATACAATATGCCAAATTAGTCATTAGAATGTACATGCCCTTTAAGAAAAAAAAAACAACCCAACCTAGTTCTCAGATCAACATGTTGCTTCAGATAAACTCAGAAGAACGAAAGTCAAAAATTGATCATCAAAGAAGTCAAGGCTGCAGGCACAAATAAATATACCCTTGTTTAATAGATCCTGAAATTATTACTTTGTTTTTAAGAACTGAAACAGTACTTACCAAGATGCTGTGCAACTTCCAGCACAAGCCTTGTGTCCCTGCCCTGAACTTCCAGAGCATTCAGAATGGGTGGAAGTCCTTCATCAAACTGGACATCCACAACAGCACCAATAACTGCCACAATACGGCCAGTAGCTGTTCCTGGCTTGGCTGCAGCGGAAGTCTGAGCTGCATAGTCTCTCCCTAGAAAGTAGATAGCAACATTAGACAACTTTTGGACACAAAACAGCACTGTGGTGATAGAACAAATGTTTTTAAAGGTATCCCATTTTTGATCTTCCTGTACCCACATGTCCAATAGCCATTGCTTAGGAAAGATGAGCAAAATCGCAAACTCCTTTACATTTTGCCCCCAATTATTAGTTCAGAAACTGAAAAGCATCTCAGTTCCAGATATTTAAGGGAAACCCAGGGTAAAGACCAAGCAATTTAGGTCCCTACATTGGATAGTATTTAAAAAACGCAAGCACACAATTCTGCAGGCCTGCATGCACAAAAAAATTGTTGCAATTCAAGTGCTGCAGTGTGTATTTCAGTGCAGACAAATTTAAAGTTAGAGGGAGCACCATGGGAAAAACAAAGCTACAGAGCATGTCTATGGCTGCAAAATCAAGGTCTCCTAACTTATATTTAAAGGAGAACTAAATCCATTTTTTATACCCCAGAATCTGAAAACAACCCCCCTAAGAACACCAATAAGCTATATAATATGACTTCAGTAAGTTGTATTAAAATAAATGTAAGCCTGTTAAGAACTGAATTAAGTATCTGTGTGTATGTGCAGTGTCAGACCACACCTCCTGACCTCAGTCACATGCTTCCTTGCTTTATCTGCCCCATAAAAGGATTGGCTAGAGATTATTGATGGGTGTGACCAATAGTAAGAATTTCTGCCATAGCTAAGGACTGAGCATGGGCAGAATATAATGGTCGTTGACCAGACTGTGTGACATTAGAATGCTGTGATGTTAAGCAAAAACCATATATTATTTAGGGAAATTTCCCAACACCCATATCAAAATGAGAGGTAAGACACTGATTACTGGCTTTATATCAAGGTGTTCTGTCTTCTGGTTCAGTGTTGTTCTGTGGCTTTAGTTGCCCTTTAATTGGAAGTATCTTAACTGACCTAGGGATCCACACTATCGGTCTTGATTTACCCAGAAAATGGGACGAACAGGCGACAGGTTGGTAGCCCCCACCCACACCATGCAAAATTTCAGTTAGTCAAAAATATCGTATGGTGTGTACCCAGCCTAGTTCTCCCTACTGTAGAAGCACAGCAATATTATTAATGCTGGACAGTCAAGGTGAGCCACTGTAATGTTCTAACTTTCATATGAAAGTTTCCCATTTTATTGGTAGTATTTTGCAATTAGAGGCCTAGTAAGAGACTACACTGTCCTATTTGTGCTACTAAACTGGGCCACATCCTACACATTAAACTACAAGTTCCTGGTGTGTATTATTTACCCTTTTGTGTTTAGCCATGGAACAAGTTTTTGGCCCTTCAGATGTTTAGACTGCAACTCCCAGCATTACCAGGTGGCCCAAGTTCGCCATCCATGCCATAAAACGTGACCCCATTGTAGCCATTTTTAAATTGTACAATACAGAACATGGAGCCAATTGGCTGAATAAACCATCGAATCCCTGTACAGCGCTGCACGTGAAACCAAATCACAATATTGTGCATTGCAGCGGGAGACCATGGAGTCTGTCATTCGCCATGAGATCGACGTAGACCGACCTCCCCAATGTCACCGAATAGAGGAAACCCACCAGTGTTCGCTCCTCTGAGCTCCAGGTGCCACATAACCCGAAATCTGTATAGAACAGGAGGGCCCCGCACGAAGGCCTAACCTCCATTCAATGACACTGCTAGGTCACCCCGTACTACAACCAGGCACCTTCCACCCAAATACTCACGGGAGGGTAGGGCCGCAGGGGAAGCCCTGAGAAGACTCTGGCCAACCTGGACTGGGCTGGAGACAGGCTTGAAACCCCGAAGGGCCGCAGCAGTACAACGTCCTACAGCCCCTAACATGGCGGCTTGTGGAGGAGCAGCACAGAAGAACCGATGAGCAGGCTCAATTCCACAGACGGGTAGAAAAAGGGGAAAATGAGTGAGCGAAATATGACGTTTTTGGGAGGAGTCACAAACGCGATTGGAAGATATTAGCTTCAATATTCTAACTAGCTGCCCCTGATTGGATCGGGTGTCCTATTCTGGAGGCGGTGACACCTAATGGGCGGAGTGCGTCATCCATCAATGGGCGGTACTTAGGGAGTCGGTGCGTGTTCTGCGCGGTCATGTCCTTCACTGTCTTTCAGTCGTTCACTTGGCGGAAGTAGATTGTCGACAGTCACGGTTTAGATCTATTAATAATAATAATAATAATAATAATAACAACCAGTCATTGGTAATTAATCCTACATACAATGTATTGGGTAAGGTTATCCTTATTGTATATTGGGTAAGGTTATCCAACATTCAGGAAAAGTGCACTAGATTGATGTGAAACCACGTGTGGCTGTGCAGTTAATGTCGTCAGCCGAGACAAAACAAAGGTCGGTAGTGGTTATAAGTATGGGGAAGTTTGCTTTAGAAATAGACTTTATTAGGGAGATCAATCACAACACTAAAAGCCTGTCATCATGTCTTAAGCAGGGTACACACTATACAATCCTTCCTCCTGATCGACTGTTGAAGGCTTTCGGCCAGGAAGAGGGACTGTCGGTTGCGGCTAAAGCAGCCGCGTCCAACAGGCGCAACCCATCGTGTGGTCCATAGACTACATTGATGAGCTAGTGTGGCCACACTATTGAATTGATTAACATGGCCACCAGGTAATGGTACTAAAAAGAGAACTTTAAATAATGTATATATTCTTTAAAGGGTATCTTCACCCCAAAATTGACCCTAACCGTCATATTTAAATCGTAAGAAAGTGCAGAGAAACATACTTTCCAACCTTCGTTCCCTCTGCCTTCAATGCTACTTTCGGAAACGGAGTAGCACTAGGGGCTGGACCAGCAGAGAGTCGGCCAATCACAGACGTGGCTGCTGGTTATAGGGAACGCTGAAGGAGCGAGGTCTTGTAAGTCTGTTTGTTTCTGGCGGCTAGGGTTGGGAGGGGGTCCCCTACACTACACTAGCAAAAATGCTGATTGTAAAAAACACACATTTTCGGGCGGTACTGTCACTTTAAATAGCAGGGGAAGCCGTAACTTCATTGTTCAACAAACTGCAGCTACGACTCCTCCCCCTCCCTTCTGACTGGCAATTCATTTGATCAAAATCAATGTTTATCAGCCCTGCAGGTCAAAAATAAATGATAGGCATCATTTACCAGTCGCTGTAGGCATCTAATACCAGTCACTATGGGCATCATTTACCAGTCATTGCAGGCATTATTTACCAGTCGTGTGTATAAAGCCATTCCTACTTCTGGACATGCCACACCCCACTTCCAAAAATCGAATTCTCGAAAATTATACATTTATATAGTGTAAAGGTCCACTACTCATTTTTCAGATTTGAAATCCGAGCTGTAGAATCTCAGAAATCTTCATTTTAAATAACAGTATGTACAGGGAAAGACCTTTCACTCAAACCAGTTATGCTAATTTGTGTCCCTCCAGTGACCTCTTACTAGGATCTCTCAAAACATGTCAAAACATTTATTAATATACCTACATATATAACGAGCTGATTAATCATATTTGTTTCCTGTCTATCTATCTTTCATTTATCTATCTGTCTATGTCTGTCTAATCTATCTACTATTATATATCAATCTATCTATCTATGTATCTATCTGTCTTTCTATCTATTATATATCTGTCTATTTATCTATCTGTCCGTCTATCTATCTGTATATCTATCTATCGGATTGTGTCACAGGACGTCACTTACAGGAGCCCCCCCAGCATATCTGCTTGCTTGTTAGAAGGGAGAAGTTTCTCACACAGCAGCAGCAGCCCCTCCCCCACCCACTATCAATGTCAGGAAGATATGTTAATGAGCTGTAGTGTTGGGTTGTGAAGGCTCTTTATTATGTAAATTTAAGTATCCAGTGTCGGGTGGATTTACAAGTGGGAAGCGACTAAGGGGGGGGGGGCAGTTAGGAGCAGTTACTAAACATTGAAAATTCACTAACAAAGCAGACACAGACACACATGTAAGTAACATAATTTTAGTACCCTAACATTGTACTTTCAGATTATACAAAGTTGTTTGAGTATAGTGACCCTTTAACATTACTCAGTGGGACCAGCAGTGGGTAAAATTTTAGTTTTAGGGTAGACATGGCCTTTAAAGGATGTCCACGAGTCCTCTTATATGAACTATTTGTGAGCAATGCACCAGAGAGTTTATAAAGTGTTTATACCCCTGCGGTAATGTCACTTCTTCAATATAAACAGCCCTAACTTATCCAATCTGCCTGCATAGTTAAGCCCCTCCATTCCCCTTATTATTTAAGTTGCCCTTCTCTGGACTTCCATTTCCAAGATGTCCCTTTTGTATATGAGGATATGTTGATAGCTCAAGCTGTGACTGGCATTGTTTGCTGCAGTCTGTTATCTACTAGAACCCCTACATTTTTCATCAATGCTTCAGCTGCATTCCTCAGATACACCTAATTAAAATTTAACCCCATACTGGCCCCACCGTGTGGTGTTCCTTGGCCTCCGGGAGGTACTCAGGCATGCACCCTCCCCACCCCTCCATCCATCCGGATCCATCTTTGTTGCTTGGTGCCCTACCTATAAAAAAGTAGTGTTCTATAGTTCTGTAGTGTAGGGCACCCTAGCCCATCCCCAAACGCCATATTCGTTTAGTTAAAAAAGTAGCAGAAATGTACTTACATTGCTTCGTACCCCCAGCGCTCTGCATTTTCTCTCAGCCTATCACAGACGCGGCTTCTGGTCCTGCCCCCAACTGGTAGTTCTGGTAAGCAGAGGGCATGGATCAGAGTGCCGGGGGAAACAAAGCAATGTAGGTACATTCATGTTGCATTTTAAAGTAAACAAACATGGCTGTTGGGGGTGGGCTAGTGCCCTACACTACAGCAAAACTTTTTTTTTCTGGGTGGAGATACCAATGCCAATGTGTGAACATGTAGAACAGAATAGTATAGTATAGTATAATATAGTATTTAAGGTTGAATAAAGAACATAGTGGTATATTTATAAAGGCGTGGTATTGCTTTTTTGCAATACCACGCCTATAACGGGCACTATTTTTACAACGTATTAGAAGCTGAGTGTACCTTGAGCTGCAGGCCCTGTATCAAGATTCGTCCAGGCTCAATCCACCACTGTCCCAATAAGTAATATTTAAACAATAGGATGGAAACAAGAGAGCCACATCTAGCTTAAATGCTTGGAATGCTTTTTATTTAGGAGTTAAAGCACAACATGTTTCAAACCCATAAAGTTCTTCATCAGGTGGAAGTTACAAACTGAATACCATCACCCTCCTTTGCGATTGCATGTCGGTCGAATATAAGATTGGGAGAGACGGTTCCGACAGGATCAATGAACGTCGCGTGAGCGCCTGGTCGAGTAAGTAATATCGCACATATGTATGGACACCTTTAAGTGTTTATGTATGAGAAAGGTACGTTTAAACCCAGAGTGGCCAAGAGAAGATGGTCATGGGTTATTTGTATTACCCTCTGGTGATATTTATATCTGTGGAATAGAAGGCCGTCACAAGGAGTTCATTTAAGAAAAGATTGAATTGAAGGAAAAGCAGTGCTGGACCAGATGCAAGCAAGGAGTTCCAGGTTCCACATGAAGAAAATTGTTAATTTAAAATAGTTTCTCGTGTATGAATTTTTAGGGAGATCTGAAGAAAATAACAGAGAGAGCATCAGATTACCTCCAAACTTCTCTCACCTCCCTTAACCTCTTTCAGTGGTCATCCACACGTATTGGAGACCTTGATCTAGTCTTCACTCGACTATGTTCCTTATCTAACTTTTCTAACTCTCCCTTTCTGGTATTCGATCACATCCTTCTTAAATTTAATCTTATTTCATCCATCCCAGACACTTCCCCAACTCTCCAACCACTCATCAATATGGCCACTTTCTCCGACCCCAAGCTTGCTGCCTTCCACTACCACAACACTGTCTCCACCGCCCTGGACACTGTTGCCCTCTTAACCACCTCTCGTCTTAGTCGCATTAACCCGCAACCTTGGCTCACGGATCAGATGAAAATGATAAAAAGGCAGTCCCATGAAGATGAGTGACAATGGCATAAAAGCAACAAGACCAATGACTTTCTTTATTTCAGAAATGCTCTTCATCAGTGTAATGGAAATTTTTCAACATGTACATAACAAAGGAATTGCCAAAAGGAACTTAAATGATGTTAAGGGTTAAACAAAACTGTTTTGCGATAACCATATGTGCTAATGAGCAGGTGTTAGGTTTATGGAGATACATCTGCCGCATTATAAGTAACAACTGGTGAATCTTGTCCTTGGCAGAAGAAGACCCAAGATAAGTGTCCTTGGTAGAAGGACAAATATGTCATCTTAAAGGGGAACTGTGGTCTCCAAACAAGTTTATTTTAAATGAAAGGCCAGGTTCCTACCTTTAAAAGGAGCCATCAACCACCTCTCTATATGCTGCACAGCTCAAAATATGAAGAAATAACTGATCAGAAAGTTAGGGGTGGGAGGTTCTGAATCTGCAGTCAGAAATACTACTTCCTCCACTAATCTGCGGTTGGCACTTGCACAGTGCATGACTGAAAGGTAGGAGGTAGGTGGGGAGAACAGCACAGCCCTGCATTTTTAATGCCTCCCACTTGCTGGCCCTTTCCACTCGTGGGCCCTGTGTCCCCTCCCCTTGCACACCCAACCTGGTCCCTTCCCTTGCAACCCCCATGTGGACCACAGCAGGGAAGGAGCCAGGATGGGTCTGCAAGGGGAAGGGCCACAGGACCTGTGAGTGGGAGGAGCCATAGGGCCTGTGAGTGGTAGCGGCCAAGGGGCCCATGAGTAGGAGGGGCCATGGGGCCCTTGCAGATGGCTGCAAGGGAAAGGCTCCAAGGGGCTGCAAGGGAAGGGGCCACGTGGCCCACAAGTGGGAGGGACCACATGACCCATGAGTGGACGGGGCCTCAGAGCACGAGTGGGAGGGGCCACAGGAGGCTGCAAGGGAAAGGCCCAAGGGGGCTGCAAGGGAAGGGGCAGGGTGGGTCTGCAAGGGGAGGGGCCATGGCAGCCCACCAGGAGGAGACACAGGGAGGAGGGACTGTCACATGGTTTCAGAGCAGAAAACGGGATCTGGTGATGCTGCTCCCATATCACACATATAAATGTAAATATCTTCAAAACTATGTAAAATAAATAATGAAAGTAAATTGCAAAAATCCTGTTAATTTACTTAAAGTAATTTTTGGACCACAGTTACCCTTTAATGAGCAGATGGTGGTACCGGAATCGGAATAACCATTTTTGGGTAAATGAAAGAGACTAATCAGGTTCATGATTTTATACTTATGTATTAGCAAATGTATTCTTATTCGCTATTTCACTTGACATAATGTAACATATTGCTTCATTATCAGTGACGTATTGGCACCTGAGGCCTATAAAAATTTCTCTCTCTCTAATAGTGACATTGTTACTGTTGGTCAGAGGGAGCTGCTTGCAAGTAAATTGTATGTTCTTTCTTTCATCAGATTGTTTTCTTACAAGTTTTATTCTGCCATTACAATCGGATCAGCAATGCTTTGTCTTCAGCGAAACAATACCCTACAGTATTTCTCATCCCATATTTCTAAACAATCCCACAATCCAAAACAGATTTTCAAAGTCTTCAACTATCTGCTCTGTCTGCCACCACCTCTTCACACACCCTTTTTATCTGCTGATGAAATTGCCTCTTATTTCACAGAAAAAATCAACATAAGGAATGTTTTTCCAGCATTTTCTAGCTCATCTCCACAGCTTCCAGTCCCATCTACATTTCTAACCAGCCTTCTTTCCACCACCTCCATTTCTGTTGTAACCAACTTTTCCAATATTACAGAACACAGACTTTCAAACCCTCTCTCCAAGACCAGTCTCATGACCTGCCCCCTTAACCACATTACCTCCTTGCTGAACTGGTTAATCACTTTTCTGCTAACACCCTCTTTGATCACCTACAGTCTGGTTTCCACCCGAACCACGGAAAAAGCTCTCACCAAAGTTACTAACAATCTGCTTAATGATAAATATAAAGGCCACTATTCCCTACTTATTCTGTCTTCAGCCTTTGATACAGTGGATCATCCTTTACTGTTTTACATCTTATCCTCCCTAGTTATCCAGGGTTCTTCACTCTCTAGGACCTTTCATTTTCTTTGAATGTTCCTAACAGTAATTTCTACTGGTTGGCTGTTGGATGGATCAAACACATTCATCATCTACTGAGCACCTGTATCAACTCAGAGGCCAAGACCATATAGGTCTTGCAAACAGGAATCAGTTCTTTGGAAGCATTTATTTATACACAGAGAAACAACTGAATTGGCAGATTATAGTCATCGAAATGAGAAAATACTCCTTTTTCTTTAAAGTATATGTATTTGTATGCCTTGAGGCATGGCTAGAAGGGGCACAACACACAATTATGTACTGCAGTTCTTTAGCAGGTTATTTAAAGGGCAACTGTGGTCTCCAAACAAGTTAGAATTAAATGAAAGCCTGCAGTATTTCCTTTATAATGAGCCGACAATCACATCTCTGGCACATCTCTCCCTCTGCCCCGGGGGAAAAGCATGCTCAGTTAAGACTTAATTCTGGGGAAACCAGGAAGTACCTGGGGGGGAAAATTGAGAGTTAAGAGTAGAAGCAAATAAATGCAGACAGGGCTGGTCACATGGCTAAAAACAGGAAGTGTTCAAGCAGGAAGTAATATTGCTGAGCTTCTCCAGCAATAACTTTTCACAAATTTTATTTTGAGATGTGATTTAGGTTTTATTTTGAAGGTAAGATCGAAGGCTTTTTATGTAACCCTTACTAGTTGACAAGAATTGGAGACCACAGTTACCTTTTAATGAAGTGTGATTTTTCAGTTCTTTTAGGGTAAGACGTTTGCAAATTAAAATGTCTTCCCCCATTTTGCTATGGAAAAGAAGATCTCTAGTAAATAGAATACAGATATGAAGCTTGCTTTATTTACCTATTTCTTGGCAAAGTTTCACGTGTCAGAGGAGAATACTAAATTCTGGGACATGACAGAGTTCAGAAAACAAAGACAAAGTAGAGTGCGACCCTCTACTTTGTTTTTTTGTTTCCTGAGATTTACGTTTACGTGAGGTGTCTGCACCTACATGTTGGGCCTAGAGTGCGCTTACCTTTGCTATATTGTGGACATCACAAAGTTGGACGCAACTGTATTTATGTTGTCCAAATAGACACTTTTACCGTATATACTGGAGTATAAACCGAGTTTTTTAGGCTGTAAAATCAGCCTGAAAACTTGAACTCGGTTTATACTCAAGTCAGTACTTACTTAAGAAATTCGGCAGCCGCTCTCCAGTGTGCATCCGGACTTCCTGTCTGGACACTACACCGTTATGTATGTGCCAGCATACAAATTGAATCCTGTACATTACTTAACCAATTTGGCAGCCGCGCTCTCATTCCCTGTACTGGCGCGCCGGCTGACGTCACTGCCTGGCGCCGATAAGTGACGTCAGCCGGTGCGCCAGTACAGGGAACTAGCGCGCGGCTGCCGAATGGTTAAGTAATGACAGGATCAATTTGTATGCTGGCACATACATAATGGTATACTGTCCAGACAGGAAGCCCGGATGCACACTGGAGAGCTGGATGCATACTGGAGAGCCCACAGATGGATGCACACAGAAGGTACCCTTTGAATTAAGTGGGAGGGAGAGGGTGTAGATGTTTGGAAACTACAACTCCCAGCTAATAAAGCATGCTGGGAGTTGTAGTTTCCAAACATCAGGAGTGCCAAGGAATGAGAATTTAGAATTTCTTTTAAATAAACAGCAGTATTCCCATACAGTAATAGCCATATCCAGTATGGCTATTACTGTATGGGAATTCTGCTGCCCATTTAAAGGGCAACTAAAGCCTCAAAAAAATACAGAATAAGAAGGCAGCAGTGTTATATATTCTACCCTCGGTTTATACTCAAGTCAATTAATTTTATTAGTTTTTTCCTGTAAAATTGGGTACCTCTGTTTATACTCGGGTCGGTTTATACTCGAGTATATATGGTACTTTTGAATCAAAGGGTGGCCTTTAGGAACACTATGGGCAGGAAAATATCCTTTAGAGATCTATCCTTTAGAGATCACCAGGGCTTCCCCTTGACCTGCTACTTGTGCAATTGATCAGGCTAAAGTCTTAAAGAGTAACTATACTCTAAAAATTAACTTATTAAAAATGGAAAGTACCTGGGGCAGGGAGTTAGGATTGATTATTCCCACTTCACAGTATAGTTTTGTTGAAGAGCAACAGCACTAAGATTTAATTTGCCAGTTTAGTCCTGGACTAATTCATTATTATACATAGTGCTGAAGCCAGGAGGAAGACTCCAGAATCAGACAAGATTGTCAGAATCAGTATTCTTTGGACTGGTGCTCCTGACAAAAACAATATTGGGAGGTAGGAATTACCCGTCCTATATCGGTGTCCCAAGTACTTTTGATTTTAACTGTATTTTAAAAAAACTTTACATACACAATAGTTATCCTTTAAGCCTCAAGTTAGGATAGTAGAAAATGATGACCAAAAATGTTTTTCTAAAAGATGTATTATCAGTGCTTTAAAGGGGAAGTTCAGTGCAAATACATGTACTTTTCAGAAAAAAGGGCAGTATTTTTTCATCCCAATGACCTTAATCTGCCAATTCAGCATTTTGTCTATGTATGAATAAATGAAACAGAAATACTGACTTCCTGTTTGCAGGACCCCTAGTAGAGACCGTTATGGTCTTGCCCTTGACCCAGTGCCTGGGTTGATTCAGTTGCTCAGTAGAAATCTGAGCATCTTTGACCCATCCAACAGCCAATCAGTAGAAATTACTGTTAGGAACATTCCAAGGATGTGGTGCATCCTGGGAAGGACTGTTAGAACCTGAAATGTCAGCTCCCTAATGTCAACAGCAGGGAACAGCAAAGGGTATGAAATCAACTGATTTTTCAAAATGGCAGAGAAGGGGGCGTGGCCTGGACCTCTGCATGGACGGACGTACCTGAAGGGAGCTCCGAGACAACGACCCCAAATCATGTTGTAATAAGCTCCCAACCTTCCTGCAGCTCATAACCATGGGGAGAAAGAACACCCCCAAACCCCAACCCACTCACCAAAACCCGCCAAACACGGATCTGGACCGCTACTTCGGCAAAGCACCGAAAGACACAGCACATGGGACGCCACGCGGCTCTCCCGAGCAGAGAGTGCTGGGCCCTGCAGGCGAACCTCAAAGCAACTCCCCCGTGGAATCGGACGCGGAGGAACAGACTCCAGACCTTAGATCCTACCTTCAATCCCTACCTACCAAAAGGGACTTTGAAAAATTGATCACCAAGGTGGAACACACATGCAAGGCCGAAATATCAACCCTCCGCCAAGACTTCAGGGAAGTCGCAGACCGCGTATCCTATTTGGAACACAGGTATGAGGAGCAAAACACGGCCATTAACACTCTCCTCTAATAACGAGACTTTCCTCCGATCTGTGCACATGGAAAAAAAAATGTTATTCATGGTTTGCAAAAGTCAATATAATAAAAATGGACATTCTGCCGAGGTTCTTATATATATATATATATACCAAACCATTCCTCTCCTCCCTCCGAAGATCTTCTTTGTAGTTTCCAAACATCTACAGTGGAAAGGTATTAGGGTTACTGTATACCCTCGTCTTATACTCGGGTCAATCATCTTTTCTAGTTTTTGAGGCAAAAATGGGTGCCTCGGCTTATACTCGAGTCGGCTTATACTCGAGTATATACGGTACTATGGCACTTCTTAAAAGCTGGAAGGATGGTCATACCTCGTTTTTGGAAAACTACAACATGTCCCACAAATAACCACTGGGTCCAGGAATTATTACATATAATGCGAATGGAAGACCTAACAGCATCACTATACGACAACCAAGACAGATTTCTCACAACCTGGACAGTATGGATTGCATTTATGGAAACTGACACCTACAAAATATTACTAACCACCTAAACACAGCCAGAACCCTCTGACTGATGCTTCCACTGACAAAAAAACGATAGACTATTTAACAACTGAATGGACAACTGTGTTAGATCAATATAAATCATATTACCTAAAGTATCCACCACAGAAACTCCTTCCCTCCCCCCCTCTTTCCCATATAATGCTAATAGAAAGAATGCAAAGAAATACCAAATTTTGAGATTCTGCGTACTCTCCAATGTTACTATACTCTTCGTATTTTACGCTTCTACCTTTCCTTAATATACAAAATACTATAAAGAATTAAAAAAAAAAAAAAAATGGCAGAGAATATGTAGAATAACTATAACTAAGAAGGCATTACACAAACTAACAATTTGACAAATATTGATTATTTCCACTGAACTGTCCCTTTAAAGGGAATCTATACTGAAAAATAGGTTATTTTAAATTGACCATAACTGGAAACTATAATTCTTCCCAACCACCATTGTATCATTTTTTTGTTGATCTGCCCCCTATTCCTTTAGATATCCAATCTAAAACTTACTATATTTCAGCTGTCAATCAAGTTCCTTGCTCTCAAAAACTATTCTTCTGGGAGTAGTTTTACTGTAGCTGGAATGGTGACAGAGTTTTGTCAGTTGGAATGCTGTATGCGGGCTTGACAGTTGGTTTGTAGGGAAAAAGTCACGTCGGATGGAAGTGGGAGTGGTTAAGGGGGAGGGGGGATATTGCTCCAAAACAAAATGTTTGCTGGATTAAAGGCATGCAGCAACACACGCAAATCAGAGTAAGTGCTACTTACATGTATTCAATTATAGATTAAGATAAGGCAAAGTAATTTTTTCAGCATAGTGTCCCCTTAAGAGACATCCATATTGTGCCGAGGCAGCTCTGAATAGCTAGGACACTATACTGAAAAAATTACTTTGCCTTATCTTAATCTATAATTGAATACATGTAAGTAGCACTTACTCTGATTTGCGTGTGTTGCTGCATGCCTTTAATCCAGCAAACATTTTGTTTTGGAATGGAAGCACCTGTCTTAGAATATTCATATGAATAATAAAAACTTTCCTTTCTCTGAATAGATCCAGAATAAATAGTTCTCTCCCCAGCAAGAGATATTGCCTCCTTTAATCCTGTAAATGTTTTATCAGAGATTCTAGAAAATTAATCATAACCCCTCCTTTTTGACAGCCCAATTTACTCACTTCCCCAAAAGAAGATTTTAATAACTTGCACAGTAGCATTCTCTCTTGGGTTGCAAGGGCCCAGGAGCTTGACATAACATATTTACCGGTTTAGAAACAGCAATACATTGTTTAATCAATCATTGCCTGTGCTATAGCCCAAATTAAATCTAGTTTTTTTGCAATATTTGACCTTTCAAGACCCTATTAAAGGCCATGTCCACCCCAAAACTAAATCTAACCCACCACTGGCCCCACTGTGTAGTGTTTAAAAATCCTTACCATACATTTCTGCTACAAATGGTTCTCTTGGAAGTGGCTGTTCAAAGTCTCAGAAAGTGTAATGTAAAGGAGCCTGTCTGAGTCATCCGGTTCCTGCTGCTTCCTGTTAAGGTGTGTGACATGCGCAGAGGAGCCCTCCCACCTGTTTTTTTTTTTTTTGAATGGTGTCCTAGCTTCAAATCATTTTGCTGTATTGTAGGGCTCCCTATCCCACTCCCAACTGCCAGGTTTGATTGCTTAAAAAAAAAAAAAAAAAAAAAAAAAGATCCAAACTGTACTTACATGCCTTCGTTCCCCCGGTGTTCAGCAAAGCCAGTAGCCACGTCCATGATTGGCTGCCTCTCAGCTAATTGGACGTGGCTGCTAGTCCGGCCCCCTGCTTGCAGTTCTGGCAAGCAGAGGGCTGAGCTCTGAGTTTTGGGGGAAGGAAGGCATGTAAGTACAGTCACGTCTGTGATTGTCTGAGAGGCAGCCAATCACGGACGTGGCTGCTGGCTTTGCTGAACACTGGGGGAACAAAGGCATGAAAGTACAGTTCGGATCTTTATTTTTTGACAAACAGGGCAGTTGAGGGTAGGGAGTCCTACACTACAGCAAAAGTTTTTTTAAGGATGGAGATACCCTTTAACAACAAAATAGCATCAATAAACATTAATGAAAAGGATTTGATGGTTACGTTTTGCTAGTTCTCTCCACTGACACTTTTCTAAATATGCATTAAATATCTGATATAGTATGTATTCCTTTTCAGTAAGCTGTTCCTTTTGCATAGGTATAAAATGTATTTCCTTGGAAAAGCTTTGTTCTTTAGTTTAACTGTATGCAAATATTTTATTTTAACCAGCTTGGTTATATTGTAGTCATTCATACGATTTGTATGCAAGAGTTAACTAGCTATACCTGATAATTCCCCTGCATTGCTTCATTACTTAGATGCAATATTGGCAATATACATTTATTTTGCTTGCGTTCATTTAATAGTACTTAATCTGGCCTGTTAATTTGTTCCATTTTAATAACAAATCTTTCACACCTCTAAAAGAAAGAAAAAAACAGGAAGTCTCTTAACAGTTTATTAGAAATAATGCAGACAATTAAAAAAAAACCCACCACTTCCAATACAACGTATTTCACTTTTCCCAATCAAAAAGGAATAAAACAAAACAGAATAGTGTATTAACATTGTTACTCTTCTCTTTTTAATATATACTGTGACAGTGCAAATACAATTTGGTCTAAATGTACAGACTGATGAGAGAAATAATGTACAGCTGGCTACACTCTTCCAAAAGGTTGAGATGCAAAAGGGTCAAAAATACAATTGCACAGGCATCAAGACTGGTGGTTTATGTAAACAACCTCAAAATCATTTGAATAAGCTAGACTTTACAAGAAGACATGGAATTAGTGTACTTCTAAACTCTTGTGAGGCTGGTTTGAAAGTATTCCTAATTATTTTCTGCTGGAATAAAGCATTAGGGCTGGTACACACAGGGTTATTTTGGCCTGATAATTTAGACTGACACATGGTCTGTCAGAATTAAAGTGGTAGCGACAATATTTCTACCAGGCTGATCCTGTGGCCTCAACTCAAACACATAGATTTACTGATGAATATAATCAATCAGTAGCCTGTAGAAGTGCAGATTTTTCCACTGGACTGATCCATGTGGTTTAATGATGTCTGCACAAAAAGCCATGATTTACAGAAATGACTGATCATCCAGATTAACAGATTTTGCCTAAAATCAGTTGGGAATGCAGTCTTGCATGTAAATACCAATTGACCTGTACCCAATCAAACAACAAAAATATTGAGCTGTGTGATTGACTGGGATAAAAATATTGCCTATGTGTAGCCAGCCTGAGGCAAAATGACATTGAAATAGTTAGAGTAGTTGACTAATAAGTGCAAACTGTAAAGCTATAACTAAGAATACATTCCAAAATAAACGTACACGTAAAATTATCTATTTGGGGCACAGTGTAGAATTTTCAAAAACACAGATTAAACCACTTTAAACTAGCAAGAATGAATATACAAACAGCATAAAATAATTTTGAGTGGGGGGAAAGTATGTAAGGTGTCCACCTTTCTGTTCTATCTACTAAAAAGCAAATCACTATTTTCAGAAATCAAGAAGCAGAGTTACAGACTGAAAGTGTTCCCAGGTATTGAAAATAGTTACTAAGACTGAAAACACTAAGTACTATGAAAATTTAGGAGACACCTAAATAGCAGCCTCTCACCCGATTTCCAGCATTTACGCATAGTGGCAGCAATAGGTTGCCATTTAGGTACTTTATTAGGAACAGAACATTGAAAGCTGTGTTCAATGCACTTGTCTATTTCTAGTGATATGTGATTATAAACAGCTAGTTTACATAAGAAAAGTACCACAAACCTCTAATGAAACATTTGTTACATTTACTGCTACTGTAGTGAAGCGTACAAATGGTAACGTGTTTTAGTCTAACATAGGTACAAAATGAATTAAGAAATAAATTTAGAAAAGACATGAGGGTTTTAATGATGCACTGCACAATTGTAATCTTCAACCCATGATGAAAGCCGTTCGGTGATTATAAACAAGGCTGACTGGAAGTACTCAGTAACTGTATTTACAACTTATATATCATCAACTGTTGCAGAGTGTCTTGTTAAAGTTTGCTATTTCCCTATCCCTTTCCCAAAACATACGAAGGCTTTTTATTCAAGGTCAGGCATTTCTGGAAAATAAAAAAAAAAGTTTAAGGAGAGCTTGGTTATCTTCCCACTCATCTGAATTTATGCCACGCAAGACTTAAAATATCAAGACCAAAACTTACTATCATCGTCGCTGTCTGGTGAATCCTAAAAATGTTGGAAAAGGGAAAAGAAATGTTTAAAAAAACAAACAAACAAACAACAACAAAAAAAAAAACCCCAAGACACTTTCTAATCACATGTATATCCCAATGCAGTCCAACAAAAAGCAAGGGGTATGTCAACAGTTGTAAAAGTGAAGTAAACTTTTAATCACCCAATTATAAAGGGCTAGGTGATGCTTGTATGCATGGCAATGAGTTCTTCTTTACTTCCTCTTTAATAGGCATGGCCACAGCAAGCTGAACAATGGTTTCCAGAGAAGAAAGCACTAAAATGATGCATGTTTTCCCTAAAATGATGCATCCTGTCCTCTTGTTGGATACCCACAATCATTCTTTAGGACAGATTCATCAGTGGTGCGACCATTAAAGGTGATCTCCACTGGTAAAAAACCTGCAGGAGCAGGAGAGAAAATTTGGAACTTACCCAATCTCTCACTCCTCAGCCAGGTCCCGATGGACTCTGTACTCTATGCACATACCACCAGAGTCCGCCGGAACCTGTCAGAGGAAATGGTGGAGGGGTGAAAGATCAGGTAAAATTCTGAATCTTCTCTCCCGGCTCCAGTAGGTATTATTGAAGAACGGAAGGTAAGACACAGCTCTTTTACCTCCTGTTCTTCAATAAAACTGAATAGCAAAAAATTATTTTACCAGTGTAAATACCTTTTAATACAGTAATTCAAATCACTCATGGGTCTCTCCAGCCTGCATCACATTAGCAGATTATATATGCCCAATTCCTAAAAACATCCAATTAGCTGGAAGAGTTCTTATTGGGATAGTTAGTTTTAGATAGTTTTCCTACCCCACATACACTGTTGGCCTAATGAATGGTCCAGGATGGGGAGCTCTACCAGAAGGTAAGATTGGATTTAGACATTTTGTTGATCTAAAGTTAAATCTAATGTCTTATAAATGTATGGCCAGCATAAATCAATGGTCTCTTTTAAAGTTGGGTCCTATGTTTGTACATATTATAAAATAAAGCAGTTTCATAAAGCAGACATCAAGAGGGTCAGAGACCAGGTAAGTTGTTATTTTTAATCACACTTTAAAAGAAACCTTACTAATTTGAAAAACCCAGTTTCTTCATTTGTGAAAATAATGATATGGGTCAGAATAGTTTAAACATTAATAAGCAGGTATAGGCAGAAACTTACATCATCTGCACCATCTACTTCTGGTAAATCTACATCCTCATCACCTCCCATGTTATGCATCATCTAAAGGAGAAGCAGAATATTTTGAGATGCTACTGATAAGAACCTTACTAATTTTCATTAACTGGTGAAACATCTAAAAAGGTAGAAAACATTAAATAATTATATTGGTATACCATTGTCTTTATATTTGAGGTCCAGTAATACAGACCTTTGCATTATTGCTGCTACGACTGTGTGAACATGTACACAGGTTTGAAAATGACTGCTGGGAAAATGAATTCTAATGTGGAGACTACAGTTCCCTTTATACACATTTTCCCAATTCTTACCAGCTAGTATGCAAATTGTAATGTCAAAGGGGACCCATCTGTACAATACTCGTACACACAGACACCCAGCCATACAACTACTTTTTAACATGTTTGTTAGAATGGATAGAGAGAAATCGAGTATTTTCAACTAGTGATGTCAAAATGGGTTGACTAGAAAGCTCATACAAATAGTAGGTCTTTGATTAAAATATCCTAAATATAATTTGCATCAAGTAACTACGGTATTATTAGGCTGCATGGTTACATTTACAATTGGCAGATTGACAAACGACGCCCGACCAAACGTATGCACACAAACAATTATTGGCTGAAATGGCCATTCGTCGTGTGTGTGCACATTTGTGGGTCATTCGAAGTATCAGGCATCTGTATGAGGCTTAAAACCAATTTATTTTTAATGTATACAGCACAGATAGTATAGGGCCTAGGAATGTGCATTGATTATCTTTTTTTGTATAAATTATTTACCAGATCAGTAGCAATTCCACAGAATTCAATTATAATTTAGCCAAAGGAGTACTCCCTCAGTCTTTCTATTTTTTGCCCTTACAAACAATTAGTTACCTCAGAAAAACGATCAAAATTGGACATATCTTCATCAGAATCATCCTCCCAATCTTTCCAGTTGTTGAAGTCCACACTGAGCCAATTTAACTGCAAGATAAAAGGGTTTTACTAAAATTGTTGTTCCTAGGTTAAAGACAATAGTTGAGATACAAGACAATCCTGCAAATGTATTTATAACATTTACAAACAAAAAAGTATTCACATTTAAAACTGGCAAAGTGAACCTTGGCAAGGGAATCTGTTGCACATGCCATATAGAAATTAGAGTTAAGATCAAAGGCTACTGATATCATTGGTTTGCTGCAGGGGAAAGCTATAAATCCAGACTACAGAAAAATTAATAAGGGTAATATAAGATCTCTGCTATGAAGCTAGGCTCTTATGGTTAATAATATTGGAGAAAAAGCATTTGTGGCCTTGAGGGGGAATATGATGACTTTGCACAGATACATTAATGGCCCATACAAAAACTATTTGGAGGACAGTCAAAGGTCAAAGAAAATGTATTGATACTGGTATTAACACAAAGTTTCAAATTGATGCAGGGACAATGTTAATTGACTTTTTCTTTCGGATATGCAATCAGAGGGGATTTTTTTTTACCTAAATATGATGATGAATATCAATATTTAAGCTGTGCTCTTAGGTTTCTATGCATGGGGACTGCACAGCATCATTCATGCAGTAGGCTTCATTCGCACTAAATTGACAGTAAAGAGGTGGGCCAATTAATGCAGGCAGCTATGTAGATTTAATCTTTCCTCCATTGATTTGGCTATGCCCTTTGCAGCAAGTAATATTAACAAAGACTAACATTCAGATAAATGGAGCTGATCATGAAAGTCAAAGGAAAGAAAATAGTGTTTTTTGCTGGCAATGCTCATTGAACCAAAGTTAAAAACAAACATGCAGGTACAAGAAAAAAACCCAGTATACATCTAATCATGTTTCCATATGTAAAACACAAATAGAAAACATGTTTAAAAATACCTTTGCCTTCTCTTTTGTTAACCGAGGCCATGACTGCCCAGATTCTCCTTTTCGTAAACAACATAAAACTGATCTATCTGTTCTTTTGTGTTTGGAGTCCTATTTGGGGGGAAAAAAAAAGACAGATTTGTATATTGATATAATCAAACCAGCACTATTAAATAGCTCTTTAATATTAAATGGCTCTTTAAATAGTATAAGGAGCACAGGTACTACCGTTAAAGTATTCACATATAGTAAGGAGAGGGTACAACACTAAAGACACACTTCATAATGCTTCAAATCAGGTGCATAATGCTAAAAGCTTCCTCTTCAAGATGGAGTCTGATAAATACTTTTAGGGTTGTGCCTGTGGGTCCTTTTTTTGCTCTTTGTTTTTTGTAAACATGTTTACCCCTAAAGGCCACAGCATACATCTGTATTTTAAATGTGAGTATTGCACAACTATATATGTGTTGAACCTTCAAGATAAGCCCTCGACCATCAGTGCCCAACAACTGAATGTTCAATTATTTGTACAGAGAAAAAAAAACTGGAAAATGTAGTCTGCAAGCATTGTACAGAAAACACAAACTTGGAAAACATCAGTCTGAAAGCATCTAGCTTTGGAAACATCACACAGGAGAAAACTAATTTTTCAGGTTTCAGTATCTCTGTACAACAGCCTGAGCAACGAAGATCCAACATCTGAAAACAATGTTTTTAAGTGTAGGGGAGAAAACTTTCATTAAAGGGCATCTATAGGTAGCCTTGATGGTATATATAAGGCTGCACTTGTGCGTGGGTGTGTTTTTCAGGATGTTGAACTTTTAACTTTAACTTTTAACACATGATAAGCTTGTCAGTTAGCCGGTGTTGAGACATGGAGGAGGTAACAGAGGGGAGGGGGAAGTGCTGCACACAGATCTGACACCATGGTTAAACAAAGTCACTGACAGGGATAGGATTAAGGCAGCACAGTGTAAATGAATTTAACTTTGCAAAGGGGCAATGTGTTTTTTTCACTATAGATGCCCTTTAAACACGATCGTCAAGGAGCATTTGAAATATATTAGAACATACACGGCTTAAAAAAGGATATGTATACCCTCACGCTCGACACTCAGCAGGGAGACTGGCCCACACCAACAGTTCCAATCTCCTATTTTCCACATATTAGAAATGCTTATACAAAAATAAAACCATTTGAACCATCTAAGCACATTTATAGAACACGCACAAATTTAAAAGGGTAGGCAGCTGCCAAAATAACTGTGGTTAAATTGCAAAGGTTATGTCCCTACTCATGGCCCAAGTTATCCAGCTCCATTGAATGAACTAAATGTTACACATACAGTCTTTTGTCAAATATACAAGGCAAAAAGATAAAACTACACGTAAGAAGGAATATTTTAGAATAGAAAAAACTTACATTGGGTTCAATGGATTGGAAAAGTTCAACTTCATTTAAATGTTTTACATTATCAGCTCCTCCAAGGCAACTGTAAACCAGGAAATAAAAGAAAGTTATCATTAGAGAACAGCCAAGCAACTAACCTTACAGCAAACAACATGCTTGAACCAAAAGCACCTTTATGCTGCTTTATTTGTTAAATCACATATATCTCTGCAATGGATTTAATTACCAATCAGTAATTAGTGGGTAACTGAAATCGAAATGCTATGTAACAACGTATTATGGGAATTATGCAAATGCCTGGAAAGGGCAGATGAAACTATAAACTTTAAATAATAAACTGCTACTGTTTTTTTTATAACACATTTGTAAGTAACCTAACTCCATTAATCATTCTCTTTTTACTTTCTATAATGCTGGTCTCCATTATATTGCTGTCCTGAACTATCTTCCTTTATCCTAGGTCCTGTCACATTCTGGTTTAAACAATGCTACCCAAGCACAACTCACAATCCATGTGCTTTTCTTTTGCGCCAGAATATATCATTGGTATGGGTTTCTGTTATAAAAAACTCTCAGCTTGACCGTTTTAAGCTATATGTAGCATCTTGCAGTAGTGACAGACATGGAATTTAAGGGGAAGTTAAGTGAAAAATATATATATTTTTTAAAATTCTTAGTTTATATAACACATACCTAGTTATTCTACATATTCTCTTCCATTTTCAAAAATCAGTTGAATTTATACCCCTTGTAGGTTGGACTATATGGATGTATGACTTTATTAGACTTCCATTATTGTTACTATGTCACATACCTGTTTATGTGTTTATGATACAAAATAACCCCCAATGAGAAATAAATGGTTACTAGAAGCATTCTTTAGCCTTCAGCATTGTGCTTTAAGGTTATGGAACTTCTTATTGACTTCTAATATCCATATAATACATTACATTATGAAAATAATGCCAAATTTAAATGTACCTTTATAATATGCATGCTGACAACCATCGGGGAAACACGTGGGCTCTGCATATTTGGGACAAATTAAGTATATGAACTGCTAAACAAGTGTCTTCCCACAAATAGACATGGCAAGTTCATTTACATTTCTGCTTTCACAACCATCAGTTCACTTACCTGAATATGAATTTGTTTTTTTCAAAATCTATTTTTACTTCTTTACTGTCCTCCACGCAAAATTCAACAAAGACATAGTCTCTTCTGTCATACCACTTTGCAGATGCTGGCTGCCTGTAAACAAATCATGATTATTAAAATTAGCAACACAAAAATTCTTAACTCCAAACCAATATTTATTTAGTCAATCTTCAAATTAGAATTGCTAACAACTTCCTCAGAACTAGTGCAAAATCCTACAGGTCTTTGTAAATTATTAACACATTTAAGGAGAATCAATGTGACAAGGCACCTAGAATCAGTGCTTTTTGCTCTCCACTCTACTGGCTTAGATGCAAGTTTTAAAGTGAATAACCTGCTGCTAATGCACTTTCAAGCTCATTTACCCAGAGCCGGTATTGTTCTGGATAAATGTCCTGATTGCGATTCAATAACGTGTTTGCGGGATTTTAACTCCAGCTACTAGCTGGCAGTAAAATACAGCTCTAAAACTAGCACAAATGCAATATTGAATTGCGAACATCAAATGCGCTGGTGTCTTTTGCATAACCCACGCATCCGATACTAGTATGGAGTAAGCTAGGCCACACTTGTGCAATTTTTCTGAGTTTGCACCCCCCCCAATATAGGAATCGCGGCAACGCACTGAAAATGCTTGTTTTTGGGTGCAATGCGATTGCGCATCCATTTTGCAATACGCAATTGCATGCGATCACCATTTTTATGTGCAATCGCATGCGATTTCATATGTCAAAAGGAGAAATCTCACGCACAAACACACAGGCATCGCAACGGAATTGCGTGCGATTCCGTGCGCGGCGCAGTGTGGCCGTGCCCTTAAAGTCAGGGTAACCAGTGGCGAACCAGTTAGCGCGACTAAATCCATAAATTTGCCCAGCGCCTCTGGGTAAATCAGCCCTATTGGTAGTCTGCTACAAAGAACTTGCATGACTTACCAGTGTGAGCACCACAAGGACAAAATCTTATGTATGTAATGGATAGGGTATTGTCAGTGCTCCAATAAACCCAAAGGCTTTCATTAGTACCAAATGGGGCTCTTCTTTGGAAATTATTAAATGTCAGGTTTCCTTGTTTTTGACCTTAAAGGACAACTCCAACCTCATAAGAACATCTTTTAGAAAGAATGGCCTCTTAAAAATATGTTGATATATCATACTTTGTCCTATGAATTCATTACTGTATGCCTGCTATGCTTCTGGATGCCTTATGGAAACTGAGCAATTTAGAAACCTGTACTGAGCCTGGGTATGCTCAGTAGAGGCAGCTAGGGGATTAACATTCTGTCATTGGCTGTGATGTTAACTGTCAAACCCATAACTGACAGTACCTAACTGGAAGAACCAGGAAGCAGAAACAGGGGAAACAGGACACTGTGCAGGATTTCAGGTTACACTTATATATTTCAGATTTCAAACTATTACCGTTTTGGGGGGTGATTTACCTGTATGTAAGTTTTCATTTTGGGGCTGGACTTGCCCTTTAAAGGGTATGTAAACTGGAAAAAATGTCTTTGCCTCATCTTAATCTATAACTGAATACATGTAAGTAGCACTTAGGTGTGTGTTGCTACATGTCTTCAATCCAGTAATTGGTTTTGGGGTTTTTTCGTATCCCTCATCCCTCTTTCAACCACATCTCCTTCCATCTGACCAGACTTTCAATGAGGATGAGCAAGCTCAGTAATCACTATGAGATAGGGAATTCCAACAATGCATTTCACACACACAAACTGTCACCCCTAAATCCACACAGCAGAATAGTTTATGATAATAATGCACTTAATTGACGGTTGTTCTTCAAATTGGATATGTAAAGAAACGGGGCAGATCAACAAAAAAAATGGGTCTGTTGGTAAGAATCAGTTTCCAATAGTGGTCAATTTACTTTTTTCCACTTTATATACCCTTTAAATTATCCTTTGAATGTTAAAGGGCATGTCCACCCCCAAAACAGAAAAATAATCATTAATTGCCCACCTTGTGCTGATTCAAATCATTACTTTATCTCCTCTCAAAGCCTTATTGACAAAAAGTTTAAGTGCAGTGAACATAAAACAAATGAACACTAGGAGGCTCACATACCTTATTTTGTGTCTTCCTCCGTCTCTGCCTCCGGTAGAGAAATGTCCTGCGCAGTACTGATAATCTCCCTCAACACGGAAGCATCCGCTCCCCCCTCCTCACCCTCCCGTTCTCCTATCCCTCCCCCTAGCGTTAATCCCCTTTAATATCGCCTTCCCCCATGTCCCCCAGCCCCAACCGCATAATTTTTATAAAGCTCCCCAAACTTTTACTTACCTCTCCGCTTTCCTACGCGGAAGTGAGCTGCCGGCAGCCGCGATTGGCTGCCGCCCAGCCAATCACAGACGCGGCTGCCGGTCCCGCCCCTCTGCTTGCATTTCCTCGCAAGCAGAGGGCCGGGAGTGCGTCGGAGGAAAGAGGGGAGGTAAGTAGAGTTTGGGGGGCTTTCTAAAAAAAAAAACAATGCGGTTGGGGCTGGGAGCCCAGGGGGAATCATATATAAAAAATGTAATTTTAGGGTGGACATACCCTTTAAGCACATACTCAAGATACTTTTGGTTCCATGAACAAACCCATAAAAACTCACCAATGCCATTATAAAAACAAAAAGCATCTCTCAAATACATTTCCAAGTACCACAGTTTCCACAGGTCCCCTTTAAACTGCTTACTCATCTTATAAAACCCATTATTAAATGCACACTGTAAAGAAACACCAAGGGACCAACCTAAATAGAACAAATATTGAATTACATTTCTTTTTAACGAAATACACCCATGTTAACTATACAGAGTTCTCCCTTTTGAAATGTTTGGGAGCATTTTTTCCACAATCCTTTTCAATTTTAACCCCTTTTTTAAAAAGAAAAACAAAACTGAACATTTTATCCTGCTGGATAAGCGCTTCTTATTCCAAAAAACTCTGATAGGATTTAGATTTTGGGGGATAAAATTCAACATAACAGAAATATTATTTTATAAAAAGGAAACCATATGTTTTATTTACAGGGTGTAAAATGCTTAATATCAGTTTTGAGAATACAATAACAATAAATTTTATTTAGTTTATGAAAATAAACAGAAAAAGGCAGAGACTGAGGTCAAAACCATTAGTTCTCCTGCAGTTCAGAAGATACAAGCTGCCTGTCAAATGTCCTCTCTATGCATGCTCTGTCGGGCTGTGAGCTCTGACAGATTCCCTTCTTACCCATGCGCATTTAGCCTTGATGTAGTTTGCTCACAATTTCTGGGGGTGTCAACCTACCTTTTTAGGCTCTAACCCTGAGAACAGCAAATGAGGTGGCGCCAAGCTTTTAGTTGATAATCATACACAAGCCTTGATCAACAGGACTTGCAAACAAATGCAAATACAGATAAACTATGGGAAAGGACTGGTCCAACCCTCCAAAATCAGAGATAAGAAAGCAACACAAGTGCTAAACTGAAACTGATTTTGCAGATGTATGCTACACAGTCAGAACCAATGTGCTATACCAGGGATAGGCAACCAGTAGATCTCCAGATATTTGAAAACTACAACTCCCAGCATTCCTCTATAAGGATTCTGGAGTTAGGGACTGCTGGGAGTTGTAGTTTTCAAACTACTGGACATCTACTGGTTGCCTATCCCCGTGCTATACTGAGTTTTAAAAGCAATATAATTGTAAAGAGATAGAGCAACAGTACACTAGTATGAAACTCTTTCAGCTCAAGCAAGGTAAGATACAAATGCACTTATAAATCTATGTAATTTGTGCTTATATAGGTCAGTGATGTCGATCCTGGCAATGCCATGTTTACAAACTACAACTACCAGCATGCCTTGCGTTGTAGTTTTAAATCTTCAGTATCAAGGTTCGACATCACTGGTATAGGTCTAGGTCGATTGGGTGGAGGAGTGTTTTCTCGCTTGCTAGTTTTGAGTGACAGAGGCAGACAGAAAAACCTCGAAATCAGGAAAAAAATGTATGGGGAGGGCTGCATACCTTTACTCTTTTTAAAGCAATTAAGAAAAAAATGCATCGAGGCAATAGTTATCCTTTAAATATGGAGACGATCAGCAGTCATGAACCTGCAAAATGACATATGATCTCTTAATCAAACCATGGCGTTGGGCAGTGAGGACACCTGTCAAGCTATACGGTAAGGACACCTGACAGATGAGCAGTGGAAGTAAGAGGATTACCATTCAGAGTCACTGACTTGTCAAGGGTGCCGGTTGGACCCAAACCCGCATTGTTCAGATCCCCAACTGCTGATAGTGCAAAGCACGTGACTGCAACCCCGGAACCTTCACAGGGTGAAATTACCGGTTAAGAGCCACTGTCCATGGGCCCTAGAACCTAGTGCACAGGGTCTCCCGCTGGGCCGAGTCTCTACTTAGCAGCGATAATAAAGGGGTCTGCTCAACACAAAGCACGCTGCCTGGGCCTCCAACTCACTAGGCCGGGACCGCCATTCACTACAAGTGGCTACCCCGTTGTCCTTAAAGTCTGGAAACAAGATGCGGGGTTCCCCCTCACTTACATGTTGCTGCGCGACTTAAACCTCAGCGCTCGATCCTCCGATCTCCACAGTTACTGCCCGGTTGCTCTTCCCACAGTTCCTCCTGGCGCGCTCTGTGTCTCGGGGCCACCAGGGAAAGGCAGATGAGATCACGCTCTGTCCGAGAAGCAGCAACGCGTTCTCTCGCGGTAATACGTCTGGGCGGGTACGCGCGCTGTGTTCGCGGTGCTGCTA
Source organism: Hymenochirus boettgeri (assembly GCA_019447015.1). Lineage (NCBI taxonomy): Eukaryota > Metazoa > Chordata > Amphibia > Anura > Pipidae > Hymenochirus > Hymenochirus boettgeri. Next base: position 267,633,251 of record CM033470.1, on the reverse strand, counting down.
GGTAGTGCAGGGATTACTGGACATGCCTAGAATATTCTGGAGTATAGTGTTTACAATATGGTGGGCACCTGTAACACGGTATCCTTTTCCTTTTTACTATAATGTGTGTAAGGAAACTACATATTATATGTCTGTATAAGGAAAAGTACATGTTCTATTATATATATATATATATATATATATATTTGTATAAGGAAACTACAACTACATGTTATATGTGTATAAGGAAACTACATGTTATATGTGTGTATAAGGAAACTATGTTATATGTGTGTATAAGGAAACTACATGTTATTATGAGGAAGGGGAAGACATATCTCCCGAAACGTATGTTTTTTGGTCAATAAACCACTGAAAATGAAGTAGTGTGCTCCTCCAACTTATTTGCATTGCTGTATTGCTGTGGCCCTTAAGGTGGAGGGCTGGGAGGATTGCACCTATTAATTGAAGGCCGTGCCAAAGGGGTTGTGCTTGAGTGTACTCTGTTGGAATTATTTGTATTATGTTTCCTGGCCATCCATGTGCAGCAAATACATAATGGGTAGTTCCCGCCTCCTCCAATCAGAAGAAAACAGACTCCACTGGAAGTTATAAATGGCTCCTCTTTCCACATTCCGGTGTAGTCTGTTTTCTTCTGTCTGCTGTAATCTACCTAGATGGATGTCGAGCCTTGCGCCTAAACTTTTCCGGCCTCTGTTCCTACTCCTCTGGCCGATGTCCTTGCTGATGTGAACGCTGTGCATGTTCTCAAGCAGGAACCACCTTCTCCCTGGCATCCGTGGCTCCTTCCGCATATTCCGTGCTGCGTGTCGTCACGTGAGCCCATGCTGCCTATGGCTGCGGATTACTGCAGACTGTTGTTAAGCCCCTAATCATGGAGCCGGCTGCCAGAGGGTCCAGATCTCCTAAGAGGTGGTAATAAGATTGCTCTTTTTTGTCTGTGGAGTGTAATTTAATGTTTATAGCTTATATACTAAGCTCTGTATTTTAATTGCAGCCATGGGTCGAAAAAGAGAGCTAGGATCTCCTTATCTGAAGATTATGATGGTCCCATGTGCCAAGCTTGTTCTAATCCTGCATTTAAAGACAAGCGTTTATGTGCTGATTGCATCAAACAATTTTTAAAGGGGAAGTGGAATCTGTGCAAGCCAATCAACCTATGGAGATTCCTTCAGTCCAACCAGCAGATATTTTGGGTTGGCGCAGGGTTTTAAAGAGAGCCAACCATCTACCTCAAAGGTTGCTTCAGCCCCTGAACCCCATCCTACTACAGCAGACTGTTCATCTGCATCAGATTCATCCTCTGAAGAAGAGTTGGATGAATCAGGGTTCAATTTGAGACAAATTCCATCCCTGATAAAGTCGATAAGACATACTTTAAAAATTGTAGAAGATAAACAACCTTCTACGTCGACACTTTTTCAAAAGAAGAAGAATTATTTTCCTATTCATTCTGAAGTGGATGAGTTTATTTCTTGTGAATGGCAAAAGATTTCTAGGAAGGTTCCTATAGAAAGATAATTTGAAAAGCTGTACCATTATCCCCCAGATAAGGTATCTTGTTGGGATAAGTCTCCCCTAGTGGATGCCCCAGTGGCCTGTCTCTCAAAATGTACGGCCTTATCCATTGATGATGCCTCAGCATTGCGTCACCTTATGGACAGGTGTATGGAGTCTGACCTTAAAAAAGTTTATATTACAGACGGAGCAGGATGTAAAGCAGTAGCATCCTTGGTATCGGTCTCTAAATGTCTATCAGTTTGGACAGACAGATTGGAAGAATCTTTAAAGAATGGTACTGATAGAGACTCAATTATCCATACTATTCCGAAATTTCAATTAGCCAAGAAATTTGCTCTAAAGTCTTCTGCAAACTTAGTAAAGCTTTTGGCCAGAGAAATGGCTTTATCAGACACATCTAGGCGAGCTCTTTGGCTCAGAACTTGGTTTGCCAACACTTTCAAAGAACACTTTATGCAAACTTCCCTTTGAAGGAGAGAGATTATTTGGCAAAGTTTTAGATGACATTATTTAAAAATCCACAGGTGGAAAAACCAACTTCCTTCCTCAAGGCAATAAGAAGTGTAGAGAATTTGGAAGACAACCGGAAATTCTTTTGGTAAAAGGAGAGATGATTCCAGATCTTACCGTCCAGGTAAATAATTTTCTAGATCAGCAAACTGGAAAGGAGGCCAATTTAGTCTTTTTCTAGATCAACTTTTTCCAGATCGCATATGTTCAAGATCTGCTAGAGAAACAGGCTGTAGTTCAAATTCTGAAAACTCAATCTAAAAGCAGTGTTCTCCCCAGAATTTTTTTCCAGCCGGGTGGCATAAAAAGTTGCCGGATGGGGTAGGACTGGAAATTTGGTGGTGGAGAAAAATGTGCACTGCATCATGCTCATTATATATGTCTAACTTTCGTCCCACTAGATGTTTGAAAACTATGACTCTCAGCATTCCGTGGTTGTAGAATGCAGGGAGTTGTAGGTTAACATCTGCAGGGAGTTGTAGTATCACAACATCCGAAGGTAACCCAGATGTAACATGGCAGCACAAGCACATGTGCCACCCTTTTGTGACCTTGGAAAAGCTAGTAAACGTGCTAAAATAATCTTACAAGTGTAAAAAACGGTTCTGGACTGGGCAGTGTTGGCGGGAGTTTTTACTGACCTATTGGTACCAATTAAACCTACATCTAAATTCTTTTAAATCACAAGTGTTCTCTCAAGGAATTTTTTCCAGCCGGGTGGCATGAAAAAGTAGCAGGGTGGGCTTAAAGACCCTAGGGAGAACACTGGAAAAGGCTTTTAATCTCAGCTATTTTTAGTCACAAAGGCTACCGGAGATTTTCGGCCAATCTTAGACCTGAGACGTTTACATTGGTTTATTGTGTGCAGAAGATTCAAGATGGAGACCTTACAGAGAGTCACAGCCATAACTCCAAGGGGCTGGTTCACTCTAGAGGGTCGTCGCTATTAATTTCGAAGTCTTCCCTTCGGTCCTTCCACATCCCCCAGGACCTTTTTGAAAGTGCTGGTGGTATTGATTGCAAAACTAAGACAGTTCGAGGTAGAAATTTATGCTTAACTGGACGATTTATTGATTATGGCGAGAACAGAGTACCAACTATTTCAGGACAGAGATCAAGTCTTACTGTTCCTACAGAAGTTTGGATAGATAATAAAGTTCGAAAAAAGCAAACTTCAACCATCTCAATCCCTGGTGTATCTAGGAGCCAACATAAACACCGTTTTGGATCTAGTTTTTCTACCATCAAAACGGATCCTTGCCATGCAAAAGAAATATTGTCTCTTCTGACAATGTCAGCCAAGCAATATATGTCATTTTTAGGGACTCTGTCCTCAACAATAGGACTAGTGAAATGGGCAGCATGGCAAATGAGACCAATCCAGTTTTATTTCCTAGACAGTTGGGACAATCTTTTCCAAGACTGGTCCCAGAAAATTTTTCTGCCCTCTCACCTAAAGAGTTACATTCTGTGGTGGACATGCTCAGCCAATCTCCGCAAAGGAACTCCTTTATCAGATGCTTAATGGATAGAAGTATTTACAGTTGCTTCAGCCAGTGGCTGGGGAGCCCACACTCTCCAATTCTCGTCTCAGGGATTATGGCCAGAGAACCTTTTCTTCCTTCAAGAGTCCTAGAGTTGAAGGCAATTTTTTAGGCATTAAAAGCATTTTAACAGGTAGTAAAGGGGACATCAGTCTGTATCAGGACAGACAATCAGGCAGCAGCTGTATAAATAAGGAAACAAGGGGGAACGAAGAGCTTTGGGATGATAATCAAGCTCAAGCCGATAATGGAATTTGCCCAGGAAAACCTGTTGGATATCACAGCCCAATATGTTCCGGGAGAAGACAACCGGTTGGCCGAAGGCCTGTCACGATCCAAAATACATCAAGGGAAATTGTCCTTGAATCCTCAGATTTTTCATATCCTGACGAACGAGTGGGGTCTTCCGGACATCGATCTGATGGCATCAGTATTCAACAGGAAGCTCCAACCATTCTTCTCCAGGTATCATCACAGGGAACTCAGTCAGGATTGGAACGAGATGTTTGCCTACATCTTTCCTCCAATCCCTCTAATATTCAAGGTTCTGATGAAGATTCTGATGTCTGACATTAATTATAGCAGTCCTTCCAGACTGGCCACAACACCCGTGGTACCCGTTACTCAGGAGGCTAGCGGTGGATGGGCCATTTCACCTTCCTCCTCGGGAAGATCTCCTATTTCAAGGCAGTTTGCTACATCCAATCCGGCTGAGAGCTGAGCCTAGCAGCGTGGAAGTTGAGAGGAGAAGGTTCACTCAATTAGGTTGTTCTAATGTAGTTTCCACCCTTCTGAGAGCTAGAAGAAGTTCTACCATAAATAGATATGACAACATTTGGAGTGTTTTTCATTCTTGGGTCCATAATTTGGGATAGGATCCGATGCAAGTTTCCTCATTGGAGTTACTCCAATGTGGGCTTGATAGAGGGTTATTCTTCAATACCATCAAATTGCAAATTTCAGCAATTTCTGCTATCAGAGGGGAAACACTTTATGCAGAGTCTTTAATAAAAAAGTTCTTTCAAGGAGTTGTTAGAATTAAACCCCCAAAATAGGAATAGGTGTCCACAATGGGATCTACCAGTAGTACTAAAATCTCAACTTTTCCTCCATTCGAGCCTCTAACCGAAGCATCCTTAGTGAATTTGTCATATAAGGTACTCCTTCTAGTAGCCTTAACTTCTGGCCGAAGAGTTTGTGCTTCAAGCATTATCTTCAGACACAGAGCACGTGATTTTTCAACATGATTCCGTAACCTTATATCCAGTGGACGGTTTTGTTCCCAAAGTTGTTTCCGCGTTCCATTTAAATCAGCATATTGTTCTCCCAGCAGTCCCAGAAGAAGAGCTATCAGAGATGTCTAAGTTGGATGTTTGTAGTTGACTAAAACTTTATTTGGAAAGGACAGCGATATTCAGAAAATCTGAAAGATTATTTATATTACCAGTCGGAGGTAACAAAGGGGAAGCAGCATCTATTGTAACTTTTTGAGAAGATGGGTAATCAAAGCAATCCAAAAAGCTTACACAATTCAGAACCTGGCACCTCTACTAAGGATTCAAGCTCATTCCATAAGAGCCATGGTGGCATCATGGGCAGCAGAAGCAAGGACAACAGCTGAGGAAATTTGTAAAGCAGCCAATTGTGTGACGCCTAATAATATTATTAGGCATTATAAGTTGGATTTAAGAAGTTCTAAGAGGGCAGTTTTTCGGTCATAGTGTATTTACTGCTGTGACTGGAGCCTCTAATTAAATATTTTTTCTTTCTTTCTTTTTCTTTCCCTCTCATATTATTGCTTGGGTACTTACCCATTATGTATTTGCTGCACAGGGATGGCCAGGAAAATGGAAACTCGTGTCAACTTACCTAGAGTTTCTTTTCCTGGGCATCCCTCTGTGCAGCAACCCTTCCCTTTTTCTTTCTATTTTTTTCTTGCTTGTCTATAGAAGCTTTATACTAACTACACCGGAATGTGGGAGGAGGAGCCATTTATAACTTCCAGTGGAGTCTGTTTTCTTCTGATTGGAGGAGGCGGTAAGTTTCGGTAAGTTGGCATGAGTTTCCATTATGAGTGTAAGGAAACTACATGTTATATTGTGCATACAAAGAAAGTAGATGAAATAATTTATTAGATGTAACTTTTTTTTTTTTTTAGAAATCCCACCCTGGTAAAACTAATTTCAGGGATGCACCACAGCCGCCCAACTATATAGAACAACTGATCCATCTATTTTCCAATTAGAAAAACAAATCCGTATGTACAGTATGCTCCAGACTCTCTAGTACCCTCTGTTGTACACTTTCTTGTACTAGTAAATTCTCTTGTACTTTATCTAGTACTATTTGTTTCTTGATCAATGTAATGCAAGCAGTCCAAACACAATGAATGATCAAAGTGAATCGCAATGACATTTTGCTTTACCCATACTATTGTACCGCTAAAGTCACATACACGTAGTACCCCTTTATCAGTAAAAGAGGTAGGGCCGCTTTAGAGAGAGAGAAAATCTTTTCAGGCTTGTGGCTAGCTTTAAAAACAATAAAGAAGTTCAGTGGGATACAAGTGTGCATGCTCAAGCCAGGGAGTTGCTGGTGCAGGCAATGTCATAGCTCACTGTGTAAGCAGAAAGCACCATCTTTATTCTGCTGTAAGTTTGGACTGGAGCTAGAAGTATTCTTTATGCTGCATAGGCCTATTTGTCACCCATTTAAGTATCAAAAAGTCTCCTATGTCCTAAATGTAACATCAGTCCTGGCACCTTTTACCACATGATTTTGGGGACGTCCTTGTGAGGATAGCGGCAACAGGTGCTGTGTAAGCAGGAAGCACACAAAAGGGGGGCTGTGGGAGAACTCCTGTTGCAAAATTACTTTATAACAAATAGTGGAAGTGCTACTGATCTGACCTAAACATTAGAACAAACAAGAAAAGAGATGATCAATGCACATTCCTGGGCCCCATATACCATAATATCTATGCTAGTGCAAACAGTAAAAACATGGGGGTTTTAGTTACAATTTTATGCATAAAAGTGAAAAGCCTTCCAACCACGTCAAGGTAACCCGAGTATGGAAGGTCCTAACAATTTACCTTGGGTCATTAATCTGGGCTGACACTGCCTGCTTGGTTGCATTTTCTTGGGAAGGTTGTCTCCCTGACCTTGCAGGAAGCACCACCCTTTATACTGCTGTAAGTTTGGGCTGTAGCTGGAAGTATGATCCTGGAGTAATTTTAAAGGGTATATTTACAGACAAATATTATTATTCACTTTAATTGGAATTTAAAAGGAAAGGAGCTATGTCTTTCCGTTTTTCAATTAGTACATCGGTAGCTAAACACTTAAGCTTACCCGCGATTGCACTCCTCAGGTGCTTACTCCGATAGGTGCTGACATCATCCAAGCTCCTTTGCATTATGTGCATACAGTGCAAGGGAGCATGGATGTAGTCTGGACCTGTGGGTAATTTACTAATTAATTCACTATGAGGCAGGAGCCAAGTACTTAAACTTACCCAGGGTCCGATTCGAACCTGGAACTGTTAGGAACTTTTTGGATCTCAGTAACCCTCGAAAATATGGAGCTAATTTCAATGGTCACCAAGTCTACTTTTGAGGGGTTCCAAGGCTACTTTTCAAGGGTTACCGAATATAGGAGGCTAATTTCAGTAACCCTTGAAAGTTGCCTGTGGAACCTTGAAAATAGCTTGCGTGTACATGAATTCCTTTTTTAATGTGTTTTGGTCCTAAATATGTGTTCTCCAAACCTTTTCCGTCATTGACTCTCTAGCTGGGTCCTTTGTATCTTTGTATGGGGACCCAGTAAGCAACTATACTGGTCAGTATTGGAGTGCCTCTCGAACTAGGGAAGAATTGAAGAAGCACATAATTTTTTTATATTACATGGCCTTCCAAGCCTCTCACCTGTTTTGCTTGTCTAGGCGTGAATTAACAATTTCTTTTAAATGATTGCACATCCAGATTGCGTCATTTCTGTCAATCTCAGTCATAATGCCTATTCAGTTTACAATATCGGAGAGAGAGGACACTTGTACAGTATGTACTGCAAAACACGTTTCAGATCCTGTGAAATCCTTTCTCAGGGCTTGAGAAAGTAGCTCAAAGGGTCCGAAACATGTTCCAAAAAAGTTTGTTTTGCAGTACATGCTGCGCAAGTGTAATCTATCCAATATTGTAAATCTAACATTCCTTTCCCTCCTGATGGCACCCTTGTCCATTGTTCTTTGTATCCCATGGACTCAAAGGTGCAAAATTCTCTACAACTCCTCTACTTTATTTGCAGTCATTGAAAATTTGGGACTTGCCAAATTCCTTTTTGTTTAGATAACTGCAGCTATGACCTGCATTTCATACCTAATTTAAAGGACAGTCACTTCAATGACCCAATAACTCTTATAAAGGTCTACTTCAGAAACTAAGCCCATCTAAATTAGAATTCCAAGTGTATGCCTTCCTACATATTGCTCATTCTTGCACTCAAGTCTCCATTAAAAAAGCAACTTGTGAAAATGATGTTGGACTCCTTGATTGGAAGGAATAGGAGAATCCTTAATGGCTGAGAAGTTGGCCTCCCAAACACCTTTGACAGAATGACCCATTTATATATTCTTCATAGGGCCTACTTGACACCCATTCAAGTAGTAAAATATAAACCAGACAGAAGCCTTCTTTACCCTAAATGTAGCATCAGTCCTGATACCCTTTCCCTCATAATTTGAGGATGTCCTTACTTTAAAGGATAAGTGCTTATCCTTTTGAAAGCTGCAGCTTTAAAAATACTGTTTCCATATATATATTTTTTTTTTACTTATGGCCCTCCAGAGTCTACCTTTGTGCCTTGAAAGTTGCTGACATCTTGTTACTGGTTTGCTGAATGTTAAGCTCCACCCCTCTGAGATTTCCTTTGCTTTCTCCTGCTTGAGCCTCAAAGGGTAATGCCTTTGAGTTCCGTTCACTCTCTTGCTTGAGCCTCAAACAGCAATGCCTGTGAGTTCCGTGAATGTGTGTGTGCACGGAACTCACAGGCATTATCGTTTGAGACTCAAGCAGTGGAAATCTCAGAGGAGCGGAGCTTAACATTCAGCAAACCAGTAACAAGATGTCAGCAACTTTCAAGGCACAAAGGTAGGCTCTGGAGGAGCATAGGTAAAAAAAAAGAATATGGCAACAGTCTTTTCAAAGCTGCAGCTTTCAAATGGGACGGGAATCAACCTTCAACCAACAGCCAATCATCAGACTTACTGAACAGCAGTCCAATCAGCAATTACTTAACTCAATCCATCCAGATAGCCAAGTCGGCACCGTACTAATGAGTTTACGACACAGTCCCAGGAGTTTTACCCATTGAGCCATCTTGTGGACAAAGGACTGCATATCTCTAACAGTGTGCTTGGTACATTTTACATATACATTATTTACACAAGATATAATGCTGGGAGAGGTGGTGCCTGAATGAAACAATGTATTGCATATTTAATTAATGTTATTACAGACCTCTGGTGCTCCGTCACACTTAGTTATTTCTTTAAAAAAAAAAATCAGAACTATACTTACAGCTCTTCATTCCCGCTGCGCTTTCCACTGACGTCACCTGCGTCTATGTATGGCTGCATCTCAGTCAATCACAGACGCTACTGCCTGTCTGGCCTCCTGCTTGCAAGGGGCTGTAAGTACTGTTCATTTCGGTTTTTTAAAGAAATAACATAGCGGTTGGGGGTGGGCAAGGGGGGTATCTATCTTATTTTAAAAGACAATTTTTAGGATGGACATCACCATTAACAATTTATGAAAACCAACTGTATGCAAATGTATTAAATAAGAAATAAAAAATTGAACTGGAGTCGGGAATACAATTATGGTACACGACAAGGTACCTGCAATACAGGTGGTGCTTGGGACCCAATAATTCAACTAGAAACAAAATAGGTATAAAGTACCCAAAGTGTCCCATTTAGCACTCGTGGAATACCTCTTTAAATAGAACAATAAATGTCCAATATAACGGACAATAATAACTACTGTGATCTTGATACTTTTTGATTGCACATCACCCAAACCAAAACACCTTATAATAAATATACTCCAACAGACAAAAAAACAAACATCAGAGCAGGTTAAAAACACAAATTGTACATGTGGCAAACGTCATCAACCTAAATCCAATTGAGTCTCATATTTATCCTATGGAAAATGGAGAGCTAGCTCTTTGGGTTTCAGAGCCATTTTTAAACCCCTGAAAAGTGTGGAACCAATTACCCACACCCAATCATAGAAAGGGGTGGGCTGAGCTAGGGGAGTGTAACACAGTCCAGGTGGTCTCCCTGACACACCCACAAGGTGGCTGTTCCTGAAAACTCCCGTATCCCAACAGGGTAATGTGCCATAAAGCGCCAACTTACAAATCTGGGTTCAGGGCGACGAGATGAATTCGTAGATATGAAATTCAATATAGTAACTTCTTATTAACCCATAGACCGACCGAAAGTGTCTCTGTCGCGTTCCACACCAAGTAGACATGGGATGTTTAGATTCTAATGAAAGAGCTTTTACCCCTGAGTCCACAGGATGTCCTTTCATCCTGGTTAACTATACATTATATTACCTGTATTCACATTTACCAAATACACAAACTATCTTGTCCAGACAGACAATAATACATTTTAAGACTGGACAATCACATACAATAATACAGATCAAGAAATTGGGGAATCATATACAAATATATAGATTATAATAAACATTTCCCCATATAAATATACACGAATTACATGATTGTGACATTACCGAGAGTGTCTTCGGCAGTGTGAGTCTCGCTCCCATGCACAGGTGATACTGGGACTTACTCCTACACTCGTTCACTTCACCGAGTGATCTCTGGTCTGACCTTTGTCTCCGGCGTTTCACGCACCGACACTTCTATCCCCGCATCGGGCAGAGAACTCTCTTACCTTAGCACACTCCCGTCTCACAAATAGCAGCTCCAATTGTCCACATGTACATCCATAAACAATCCAACGGGCCTTTCACCCCCATGTATGCAAATGTATTCTCTATACTTGTTTTGACACTTTGTGTTTCTTTTACCTTATTATATTTTACAATGTTCCCCCTTATGATGGGGGGTTTCAAAAAAAAAATCTTCTAAATGTCCCAAATAAAACAGTACCCTACTTTCATCAGTGTACACAGAGATGCGGCCAAAAATAAACTACAAAGAGAACCAAACTTTAGGTCTGTACTAATTTTTTCAGACTAAATACAACTTTAACTGGGAAACAACCCCACCAATTATATTTTACATATTTTATTTGACAGGTTATATTGATGGTATTTCTGGTTTACATTCTGTTAAGCCTTTGTTGCAATTAGTACTGCCTGGCCTAATGAAGGGGGTATAGAACGAGCGCATGGATTTTCCTGTGTGATGTCTGCTTGCGCTCCTTTCCGCGCAATGTTGCGCAATCGGAGCACACGCGATTCACAAAATGGTATCTTGTAAATGAATTGCAGCACAGCACATCTAGACCAATTGGTATATATATATCCACGGCTGTGAAGACAATAGTACTCACGTCGCAGAGCTTTAAGAATGTCCCGGTGCCGCCTCAAATAAAATTCACAAAGTTCAAAGCAAGAGGCGCACTTTGCTTTGCTTTTTTTCCCGCTCTCGCTAAAAAAATAAAGCAACATGTCACAGAAGAATTCCAAGCTGACATAGTATAAAGGGTAAGTACTAGTTTACAGTCCTTCACAATGTAGGGTCCAGGCACACTCAGTAGCTATTAGCCAAAATAATAAAAGGTGCTACCCTAGTCGGTCCTCTACCAGGGACCAACTACAGCACAAGCAAAAACTGGACAAGGGTTCACACTATAATCACGAAATTCCTTTTAGTTCTGCATCACAAAAAACGTTTTGGGAAACACTCTGTCCCCTTCGTCAGGTGTAAACCTGACGTTTTTTGTGATGCAGAAATAAAAGAAATTTCCTGATTATAGTGTGCACCCTAGTCCAGTTTTTGCTTCTGCTAAGTACTAGTTTACATAAATGTGGATCAGGGTTATTCAATAAAAGTTCTTATCACTAAAAATGGTGCTAATTTTGCCTCAACCAATCAGATGTTAGCTTTCAAATGTTAAATAACATCTGATTGGTTGGGGCAATGTTAGCACCATTTTTAACGATAAGAACTTTTATTGAATCTCCCTGTATGTTTTTTTGTATATTTATGTAAACTATACTTACCTGGGAAACAGCAAAGAAGCGAGGGTCGCACTCCAAAGTAAATTAACTTCAATTTATTGTAAACCACACATATATCACAACGTTTCGGGGGGAAACATGCCCCCTTCCTCAGGTGATGATTCAACAGTAGTGCAACACATCTATATAGGTCAGCCAATCTTAGGGACGGCCCCTCCTGGGTAAATCGTCCCTCTGATAGGCTAGGCAAAAAAGTGACATCGTGCAATTGATTGGTGCAAAAAATGCATTATTAGTGCAACAGATACATAACATTGTAAACAATATTGTGTATGGTATAATATGACCTGTGTACAAGTGTCCTTGGTGAAAACATTAAAAAGGATATTTTCAGGAACCAGTGCAACCACTTTATCCCAGCACTGTTTATTTTCTAAGATGTCCTGGTCGATTAAGGCATATTTTTCAAAGTATCTCTCAACCACCTCAAGAGATTTTCTGCAAAATGGGGTAAAACTAAATTACAGCCTTAAAACAGAGATATTTTAAACTAGGGCACATTTCAAAAGAAGAAAACTGTACATACCCTATACATGGGTGAATTGTTTCAGATAGTGTAACTTTCTTTATTGCTTCCTCTCCACCCTAAATGTAAAAAAACAAAACAAAAAAAAACCAGACTGGGTGCAATATAATACTTTTTAAATATCTAACTTTGTACTAGTTGGGTCTCTAATTTTCTAAATTTCAGTACATGAATGTATTAGTATTTATAATGGTTGCTTGTCTAGGAATGCATTACTACAAACCAGTGTATTTTAGTCATGGTTGAGAGAAAAAAAATTATTCTATAAAATGAAAACGTCAATTAAGCACATACATAAAACTAGCATTTAGTTTCCCGAGAATTCAGCTGTGCTGCTTGGAGTTTGTCCCTGCAGGGACTGACAAGTAACAGAAAAGAAATGTGAATTCCTTGTAACACATCTGCCTTTTTATTAGTAATAATTAGTTTCAAAGTGCCAAGTTGAAAATCCTTTTACTCCTGAAGGTGCTAATAAATTAGTCAATCTACCTCCAGATGTTCACATGGCAATCTGAAATCCAATTGACCTGATCATTTTGCATTTGATATTGCGTTCCGTGTTTATGGAGCAGCAGCAAAAAGGTAGGCAAATTAAAAATTTGAATGTGGACTTGCCCTTAAACAAATTATTGCTCCTATTTGTCTATATATGTATATGCAACCGCTATATTCAATTGAGGGAACCTGAGCAATTGTAGCCCTTAGATTTCCTTGTGTACAAGCTGCCTTAACAGAGTTAAGCAGTAAAATATGTTAACAAGTCTAAATTCTTCAATTGTGTATTACCCCAAGAAGCACTGTTAGGCACATCGTTTTAACATGAATAGTAAAACTTTGTCTTGTTGCTAAATTGCAGTGCCCTACATCTGCTTACAGCAGGTTTGTGAACATAGAGAGAGAAATCAGAACTGTGGCTTGGCTGAGTAGTGTTGATAACATCAGAGTGAATGAGCATGGGATGATAGGAAGAAACAGACTGGAAAGGTAATATGATGAGCAGTTAATGCAGTTGCTTCCAGCAATTAAAGTATACAAGTAGAGTGTCTCTATTAAGTAACATTGATTTATCAACTGTTGTGCTTTTCACAACAAATTTCCATTAACTGCCTTAAGTAACGTCTGAGGAAGGTGTTGCACTGACACCGAAAAACCACATGTTGAAATAAATTCACTATTTTTTCAGAATGGTGTGCACATAGATTTTATCTATTGTCTGAATCTGCTTACCATCGGCTACAGTACCATGAGTAGCACCCAGCATATATTTTTTACTTCTAAAATAGATTTTAATTGGTTGTATTGTAAAAAACATTATATAAATTATACCTTTACAACACTCAGGTATTCAGCCACTGCTGATCTTTCTGCCTGGGAAAGCTTTCTCGCAGTTATATCACACACCCAGCAGTGAACTCCTCTTCTGCCAGAATAGACCCATAACCGGTGCTGGAATCCAAAGTCCTCTAACGGGGTAAAGTAAATTACTAGTCAGCGGCTATTTAGCTGTGAAAAATTTAATTTGCATGCGGTAAGAAAACATTTGGCTCTGCAAGCCTTGTTAAAGTTAAATTGTGCAACGCACAAGAATCGACCCAAAACATACCTCTCAATGCTCTGTCCAAAATTCGAATAGCAATGGTCATCAGGGTCCAGCACTTTGGACATATATCTGCAGAACTGGGAAAAAAAGAAAATGATTTCTTAGGCTGAGGCCACACTGCAACGCACAGGAATCGTGCACAAAATCGCGAGCGTTATCGGGCGCAATTCTTGTGCGTTTTGCATTTGCGCGTGTGTTTTGCGCACGCGATTTTGCCATTTTCCGTTATGGAAATGCATGCATTAACACACCAAAAATGCTGAACGTATGTGTTACCAAAAAGCGAACGGACGCGCAATCGCGCTTTTCACCACCTGGGACAGTTTTTTGTAAATGGACTTGACACAAGGTAGTTACGGATTAGTCTGTTAGGCTATGTAAACATGTGTCAACTTCCCTCTGCTCTCTTGTTTTATGTGCGTACTCTAATCTCTCTCTAATTTACAGTGTGTGTTCCATACCCATGAAAACAGAGGAATTACTTTCACTATGCCACAATCTCCAAAACGTAACTTTCAGTGTGCCGCCGCCACCTTCCCAATCCCTTTAAACAACCTGCCACAATATCACTTAAAATGACCCCTACATGCACACCTCTTGTATTTTAGTACAGAAATTAACAGACGCATAAATATAAAATCTTTAGCACTTATAGCCAACTTAATGTATTTGTAGTGTCCCAAAATCTGGCCGTGCGCAGTGCTCATGTATCACATGGTAAATGGTACACTAACAAACTCTCCACATGTTTTTGAAAAAACTGTTGACAGCCTTGGTAGTAACTAAATGTTAAACCGCTTAAAAGCCTTAGCAGAGGAACCTCTACCTATATAGGAATTAAGGCTGGCCACAATAGTCAAATCCTTTTGGGTCCTATATAATTTACTGCTCATGGGTCACGGGAATGTAAATGAACCAAATCTAAAGGCCGAGGAACAATTGCAGTAAGCCACGGTATTGGTCATTGAGGCTGGAAAATTATAGTCGGACATTATACGCTCTCTTTACTTAAGTACAAGGAGCCAATAACGCTTATGGTGTGTGAAGTAACCCAAGCAATTGATTCCTATACAAAGTTCAGGTGTATTTGCATTTAATCAAACTTTTTATAAACAATTTGGATTTGTAATGGCCAAATATCTATTGCAATAGATTGAGATTCGTGGCTCAGGTGCATAGGCATCGCATTCTCAAACACTATTCAAACAACTTACTACTTTCTTTGGTGATTCAAGTGTATGCCACCCTGGACTTCCTGCGAGCTCTATACCACTGGAAAGCAGGAACAGAAAGGTGGATTCTGCATTAGAAAGAATAGCCCTGTGGTGTACCAGAACTATAAAGAAACCTTATTCAGCCATAACACAAAGACATATTACTGCAAGCCTAACATTTCAAGCATATCACTGCTCTCGTAGGATGTCCATGTGGAAGAGCGATGATACGCTAGAAACACATTAAGTTTGTATACTTGTTTTATGTTATGCTACATCATTTTCTTTATCGTTTCAGTACAGGGCAAGGTTATTGTTTTCTAGATCGGTGTGCACCTTTCTGGTCCTGCTTTCCAGTGAGCATACTGCAAATTTTACTCATGATCAATGGAACATGATTTTTCATCATCCTGTTGTCTCACTCACAAGATTTTACACTTGGTAAATTTTTAGGACCATTTTAATGTTTTCATTGAACAAATAATATTCCATTGCCTTACACAGTAGTAGTAGAGTATTGTACCTTACATTTACAATGCAACACTTGGGGGCAAAAGATAACATTTGTATAATGGTCAGTAAGTTTTTGTACATATAGAATATTGTGCATTACAAAATTCAGTATTGTAAAATGCATGAAAAAGCAGCTTAAAGGAACTGTTCACTTGAAAAGAGAAATATTCCTTTAATGTATTGCTTTAAGTCAGGGAGGTTATGGAGCTATGCCTTACCTCCCGTTCTTCAATCAATATTTCATTAGCCAGGGACAAAGATAGAAGAAACTTACCATTTGCGCAATCCACTGCAGCAGAACTGACAAATCCCAAATGCTACCTGGTTCTAATCAACTATATTGCGCATGCACAATTAGCTATTGTTGATTAGAACTAGGAATTGGTTGGGAATTTTCAGTGCTGCTGTGGATCACACGAAAGCTAAGTTTCTACCATTGCTCCCGAGATATTGATTCAAGAACGGGAGGGTAAGGCATAGCTCCTTAACCTCCCGGTCTTCAAGCAATACATTACAGGAATAGTTCACTTTTCAAGTGAACTATTTCTTTAAGTGCTTCAAAAGCTTGCATTTTCAGTCATTATATTTAACCAATAAAAGTTATTACTTTATATCCAAGATGTCTCCGATTGCCTTACACACCAACAGGACTGCATGCACATGAGATTTATGTTTGGATTTCTTATTTTAAGTTTTTACTTTCTGTTTATGTGCAGAATGTTTTGCCTACTGCTGGTTACTGAATTTTTTTTTATTGTCTTCTGCTGGTTATGATGTTTTATTATTTGGAATAATTTATAATAATGGGTTTTAAAGAAGAAATCTAAGTTTTATCTATGTACATGTGAATAGATTCTAGAACCCAAATTGGCTTTAAATCTTAATCCCGTGCAGATGCACACAAAGCTTCTCACGTACATAATAAAGCCTCCCTTGCGTACATAATAAAGGAAGATTGATACAGTCCTCTTACACCAAGATATGCACTGTCTGCGTCACCGAGTTGGGGAAACTGAAGGAAAAATCTCCCAAGTTGAAGACACCCATAATCTAATGCAGCCCTCTGTATACCTATAACAACAACAACCTTGCAAAATAAATTCAACGACTTGGAAAAACTTGAGATTCTTGGGAGTCCAAGAAGGTGCAATGGGACGTTCGCCTGAATCCTTCATTGAAACACGGCTTTACCAAGCTGTGAATATTAGAATACTTTTTGTTTAGTTTCATTTTGAATTGAAACATTATTACAAAAGCGGTTTGGGGTAAAATGAATCATTTCTTGAAACAAAATCTGCATTAGAATTATTGTTAAGCGGCACTTCAGGTCTATTTGTACACAAGCGACAAGACGTTTGTCAGAAACTGTATAGAAGATCCAAGTATAGATATCAGAGTATAGTAGCAATAATGGTATAAAAGATGCAAGTGCACTTTGGTTAACCGAGGATATTGTACAAAAAAAAACAAGGAACGTTAATATAATTAAATCAATCAATAAAATACATCCTTGGGTCCTTAGGGAACTAAGTTCAGTTTCATCTAGGCCATTGTTTCTTATTTTTGCAGATTCCCTCATGTCCGGATGTGTCCCTCTGGATTGGAAAAAAGCTAATGTTATTCCAATATTCAAAAAGGGTTTAACATCAGTGGTGGGAAAGATACTGGAACATATTCTAGAGTATGTTTCAAGGACTGACATAAAAAGTAGTAACCAGCATGGATTTAGGAGAAATAGCTATAGTCAAACTAGCTTGCTTGGTTTTTATGAGGAAGTGAGTAGAAATTTAGACTCTGGCATAGCAGTAGATGTAGTATACTAGGATTTTGCAAAGGCTTTTGATACAGCCTATAAATTGAGTACTATTTAACCCTCACATACATAACCAATATACTCCTGTTGTGTTTCCTACTGATGTCTTCAGGACCCTAAACAGTCGAACTCACAAATATTATACCTACTTTTGGTATACTTTATCAACAACATAGGAACCCTTTCCCCCTCCATATTACACCCCCCCCACACACACACACACACTGCAAACCCGGATACCCCACCTTTCCATTGGACAACCACTAATACAATCTTCAATTTCTAAGTATTATATCATGGACTATGCTATAAATGATATCCTTGAGTTACCATATTATGTCCAACTTGCTGTTGAATAACATCCCCCCCTTTCTTTATCCTTACCTATACTCCCCCCACCTGTCCCCACCGGTACATGGATATGCTTAAAGGGGCACTGTGGTCTCCAAACAAGTTGAGTTTAAATGAAAGGCCAGTTTAGGCCTACCTTTAAAACAAGCCATCAACCACCTCTCTATGTGTTAAAGAAATGACTGACCAGAAAGTTAATGGGTGGGAGGCCGACATGTGACATTCCTAAGGCTTCTCCTGCATAGTGCCACCAGCGAGCACAGCCTCAGACTCCCTCAGTGTGTGATGGAGACAGGAAGTCCCTCCTTCTCTCTGCTGTGTGAAGTCCTGACAGAGTAGGTAAAGGAATCTACAGCCCTTCTTTCCCACTATGTGAAAACAGCCCTTTCACTCTGCCTGAAAAGGCTATTTCCACAGAGTTTTCTGTAGAGGGGGGGTCCTGAGTGGCCCACGGCACCCATGAGTGGGTGGGGCTTATGCACCCACGAGTGGGCAGGGCTTATACAACTGCGAGTGGACGGGGCCACATGGGGCTGTAAGAGAATGGGCCAAGGGGGGCCCTGCAACTGGAGGGACAATGGGGTCCATGAGTGGGAGGGACCAGGGGAGCAGCAAAGGGAAGGAGCAGACAGGGCAGATTGACTGACATGGTTTCAGAGCAGGAAGTGCAGGGGACCTGGTGATGCTGATGCCATATCACACACAAAAATGTAATATATTCAAAACTATGCTAAATAAACAATGAAAATATATTGCAAAAATTCTCAGGAGAGCAATTCCTATCAATTTACCTTAATTCACACAGTTCCCCTTTAAAATGGAGTACCTTGTGAATCATATGATATCAACAGGTGTGGTTGGGTGCAGTGCTTTCCACTGAAGATGTTCGGAAACTACAACTCCCAGCAAATAAAGCATGCTGGGAGTTGTAGTTCCAAACATCTGGAGTGGCAAGGATTGGGGGGTAAATGTGTGGAATTCCACTCCATTTAAAGGGTAACTAATGCCTTAAAACAATACAGATTCAGGAGGATGGTATCTATTGTTGAAAAGATTGCCTTCTGATTCTGTATTGTTTTCAGGTTTTAGTTGCCCTTTAAATGGACAGCAGAATTCCCATACAGTAATTTACTATTACTTTATGGGATAACTGTATGGGAATTATGCTGTCCATTTAAAGGGCAACTAAAGCCTCAAAACAATACAGAATCGGGGGGGGCGGAGCCAACGGAGCATGTAAACGGCCGCACTTGAGAACAGCTCCGGCTCGCCAAGCATATAATCAGCAATCTGGGGCCAGAAAAAGTCTCCAAATCCTCACCAAAAGGTACCCTAAACCCCTTCTCCACACTCCGGACCGGAGATGCCT
This sequence comes from Hymenochirus boettgeri, assembly GCA_019447015.1. Taxonomy (NCBI): domain Eukaryota; kingdom Metazoa; phylum Chordata; class Amphibia; order Anura; family Pipidae; genus Hymenochirus; species Hymenochirus boettgeri. The sequence continues at coordinate 267,614,006 of CM033470.1, read as the reverse complement.
CCAAAAAAACTCACGGGGGTTAAACCAGACCTCACAGAATACTTCCCTGCCTCTACACCACGCGGCTCCCAAGATGGCGGATCTCACACAGAGGACACTGCGGAGTTCACCCCATGCACAAAAAAGGATCTAGAAAACCTCTATCAAAGCATCAAAAAAATTATCCAGACTTCCCAGTCCCAAATAATCAAGGAGGTTAAAGCAGAGATTGCTTCCTTAGGGGACCGGGTCGCCACATTGGAAAATACGACCGACCAGCTATCGATGTACTCCCAACAGGTGGAGACGGATCTCTCAGAGATCAGAAGGGATATATACCTGATCCGGGATCAACAGGAGGACATTGAGAACAGATCCAGACGGTGTAATATACGTGTTAGAGGAGTCCCAGAGGAAATAACGGACGCGGAAACATATTTAACAAGCCTATTCCGTCATATACTACCAAGAGACACCCCGGCAGACCTCATGATGGACCGCGCCCATAGAGCGCTCAGACCCAAGCCGGCAGCGGGAGAACCCCCGCGCGACTTAATCTGCAAACTGCATTACTACAGATCAAAAGAACTCATAATGGCCACAGCTCGAAATATGGAACATATTGCGTTCGAGGAAGTAACGGTAAAACTTTACCAAGACTTGTCACCCTCCACACTGGCACGATGGAGAGAACTGCGACCCATCACCGACATACTGAACAAACACCACATCAAGTACAGATGGGGATTCCCCTTCAAACTGTCCACAATGAAAAATGGGCGCCTGATCTCTATAACGTCGCCAGAAGAAGGAGAGAGATTCTTGAGACGACTTGATATACCTACAGACCAGCCCTCTCCTAGACGCCAACAAGATAGCCCCAGAAGACCACCACCCTCACCTACATGGTCCCAAACTAAACTGAAACAACAAAGACCTCTAAAACCTAACACCCAACTATAACCTAACCTGAAATCACCCCCAATAAAACAACAATCATCGTACCTCTCTTCAAGTCCCACCGATCAAGATACAGGCGGTAAGGCCTACATGTAGGCAAAACCTTTCTTACTTTTACCTACCCTACGGACCCAGACCCCCCCTGGACTCTGAATGGCCCACCCCTGTACACACAACCTATATACAAAATTCCCCAAGCAGAGGCCTGCATCCCACTGTCTTAACTATAGAAAAGCCGCAAGGACTCAGACACTCACAGAACAACTTGAAACCCGATTACAAAGTATGATGTTCCCCCCCCCCCCCCCCTTTTTTTTTTTCACCAATAGTAACTGGAAAATAGAGCTTCCCCAGGATTATCGGAGCCCAACAACACGGAGACTACCCCTAATTTTGAGTACCCACCCTCAGTGGACCGGGGTCCTGGCGGCGTCCGTATAGGCGCCGGGAAACGAAGCCACAAATCTTATGCCTACTACAAGACAAGCATGAGACAGCCTATCTACTCCCAACCTAGAGGCTCCACGCAGCGACCCCCACCAATTATTCGCCCATTCATCCTATCTTCTCCTACAAATTGCCCCATCTGCCGAAGGTACCAACCAATTCAGAACACTCTAGCGCAAAGCAGCTAGGGCACAACTACCTTAAGGCGCTATGATTCTGGCCCCCGCAGCGACAGCCAAAGACAACACATCATGTGGTCGGGACAGGCTGAAGGTTGCACACAAAATAGGCCTAATCTTCGTATGTATAAACTTGTTGCAAAACAGAATAACTTTAAAGCCAATATATATTTAGCTCTTATTTTTCATAAGACCTGCACATAACTAAAATAGTTATATTGCCTCACTCCATTTGGTATGTCTCCCCCCCCCTTTTTCTTTTTCTTTCTCCAACGGGAGCCCGAAAACAGAGCTACCCCAGGATCACCAGAGCCCAATCCCGGAGGCTACCCCTGCCTTGGAGTACTCACCGCTCAGCCAGTGAACCGGGGCCCGGGTGGCCTCTGCCTCGGTACCGGGAAACGAAACCACAATCCTTACGCCTACTAAGGGACAGACGCATGAGACAGCCTGCCTGCCCCCAACCCAGGGGCTCCCCGCTGAGGTCCCCATCAACTACTCGCCCACCTACCCCATCTCTTTCTACAAACTGCCCTAACTGCCGAAGGTACCAACCTACTCTGAACACCTTGGCACAAGCCAGTTGGGGCACAACTACCTCAGGGTGCTCTGATTCTGGCCCCCGCGACGACAACCAAGGGCAATACATTAAGTGCTTGGGACAGGTTGAAGGTTGCACACAATTTGTGCCTAATTTTTGTATGTATATATTTGTTGTAAAATAGAATAATTTTAAAGCTAATATATATCTAGCTCTTGCTTTTTATATTACTGGCATATAGTTAAAAAAGTTATATTACCTCACTCCAGGGGATGTCTAGCTCACACCCCCCCCCTAAACCAACAACCATACACAAATAATCCCGGGGGCATCACTCCCAAATGCCCTTTCACACTCCGGCCTACCCACCCCCACCTTCCCGTACTGACGAGATGGGAAACCCTACCAGAGAATCTAAGCTCGAGACCCGATAAATAAATAATGATCTACTTTGTTCACAACTAAAGACAACAGGGCAAAGCCATTGCACTGATACCCCCCACCCTAGCTTGTGCGGCTACCGAAATACAACTACCTTCCAAAATCAATGCATTTTACTAGACAATATACCGATTCCTAACCTCAAAAGGTAACCAACCAGGGTCCTTTAGCAAACTATATCTTACTATATGCCTGGAGATAACTACCCCTACACACCTCCAGCACCCCATTCTCCCTTCCACCCTCTGTTAAAAACCATCCCTCTGAAGCAACTTTCAGACTCCCTCCCCTGAGTCAACCAACGACAAGGTAACCAGGTTCCAAACCAACCCCTGTCAACTGACGACGAGCATAAACAAAACCCAGAAATATCTAGATCTAACCCCAATCACGAAAGATAACAATAAAGGGCCAAAACCGCTACAAATTACACCACAAAGTATCTAATAGACAACCTAACAGCTAACCACCCTTACAATACCCTAAAAAACTCAGGTTAGATAGTCAAAACAGACACCCCCAGAACAGACCCCCCAGCACGAATAGAGGGGCATGACCTCAGTCGACCCATACCAAAACTGTCGCCCATTAAACCCGTAGGTCTTACAACCTACCCGCTAACAATCTCATGGGTACCCCCACCCCCAGATATATAAGACCCATCTATCTACAGAGCCGAGCTGCCCCAACCCAAACAACCTCTACCGAGACTCCTAAAGCCTCGACCTCCCCCACTCGGTATACCGCCAACCCAGGTGTACCCACATACAAGGTAATCCCTAGTGATGGGATCACGTATACCCATCCACCGGACCCTGCCGAAATATGACAGGTCCCAAGAGTTATTTTTTTATCCTTTGTTTTATTTAACTGTAAATAGTTCTTGTTTTTTTTTTATTGGTCTCTAAGGTTTTACAAGAATTGTTGATACACAGTATTGACTCACATTACCCATGCTTTTTGAATGTTATATTTGTTCTAGGGTGCTCTGGCGGTGGCGTGTCGGCGGATCCCCCTACAACCACTACAACAAGACAAGCCCCCCCTATCATCATCACAGATACACCAACTGTAAGTAAACTTAATTATCTAGTAGAGCTCGCTGTTTTTGATGTACCACCATGACTAACGATATAGTGATCCTCTCCCACAACGTTAAGGGCCTAAACTCCCCACACAAAAGAAATATGGCACTGAAATACTATAACACACCAAACCCAGATATCATCCTACTCCAGGAAACCCATTTTAAATCAGGCCACATCCCCAAATATTGGGGTAAAAAATACTCCCAAACATATTTTGCCTCTGCACCCACAAGGAGAGCCGGGGTGGCGATACTAATTCGGAACTCATTGGGGTTCATTGAAGAATCCTCCTACTGCGACCCTAACGGGCACTTTATAATCCTGAACGGCCAACTACAGTCCACAAAGCTGACCATAATAAATATATATGCTCCAAACACCGCTCAAAAAACGTTTTACTGCAACTTGAATTTCAAAATCACACAACACGCAACGGGCTTGCTTGTCGCTGGAGGCGACTACAATGCCACACTACAAAATGCACTGGATAGATCCAAACCCTTCAGCTCCGGCTCTAACCCTCCGAACACACTAAACTTCCGGTCCTTTCTGACAACTAACAACTTGGTGGACCCCTGGAGACTGGCAAACCCAAAACTGAGAGAATACACTTTTTACTCAATAGTCCACAAATTATTCACCAGACTGGACCATATCCTTCTCTCTCCACAACTCTTGCTCTCAGCGCAGAGGCCATATATCTCAGAAATCTCTTGGTCAGACCATGCATACACCACAGTAACACTTAGAGATCTCATACAACACAAACCTCCCCCCACGTGGCGACTCAACGAATCCCACTTAAATATCCCTACAGCCCATGAAGAAATCAAACAATTAAATTGTATTTTGAAGAAAACAAATCCCCGACCATCTCCCCCTCCCTCCTCTGGTCCGCACACAAAGCGGTTATCAGAGGGAAATGTATCCAAATAGCAGCTAGACTCAAAAAAAAGAGGAACGCCAGGATATTAGAACTAATTTCCACAATTAAATCTCTGGATAAACAACTTAGCAGACAATGGGAAACCTCTACGTTCCAAACAGCAGAATCATGCAAAAGAGAACTAAGCCAACTTCTCGCCTCCAAAGCTGAGAAATCCCTCCGGCTCACGAACCAAAAATTCTACCAGAAAGCAAATAAACCCGACACCATGATGGCAAATAAATTAAATAAAAGGCTCACGGCAAATAAATTTATACCTATCAAAGATAAGAATGGAGCCCTACATTTCGATCCACAATGGATAACGAACCATTTTGCAGAGTACTACCAGACCCTGTACGATGGTAACACAATATGCCACAGTCCAGAAACTCAATTCAGAATAGAGAAGTACTTAGACTCCCTGCAGATCCCACAAATGTCCCCCATCCAATCAGATTCCCTCACAGCCCCCATAACTCCAGAGGAGCTTACGTACACCTTGAAAGAATTCAAAACCAGAAAATCTCCAGGTCCAGACGGATTCACAACCCTATATTACAAACAATACAAAGAAAGCTTAACCCCCCAACTACTAGAGCTCTTTAATGCCATTCTAACAGGAAAAGACATATTCCCTCCCGAAATGCTCGATGCCAACATCCCTAAGACGGACCGAGATACACACTACCCCCAAAACTATAGACCCATCTCATTAATAAATGCCGATATAAAACTCTTTGCCAAAATTATAGCCAACAGACTCAGAACAACCTTGCCATCATTGAGTCATTACGACCAGACAGGCTTCATAATACACCGCCAACCCACCGACAATATAAGAACAGCACTTAACCTAATGCAAACGTCTCTACTAAACAAAAACCCAGCAATGTTTCTCTCTCTTGATGTAGAGAAAGCATTTGACAGAGTTGACTGGGCATACCTGCAAACTGTTTTGCGCCGATTTGGCCTCCCGGATATCTTTATTAGAGCTATCTTCAGCCTATACAGAGATCCGCAAGCCAGGGTTCGCAATATGGGATACCCTTCAACTATAATTAAAATCCGCAACGGGACAAGACAGGGATGCCCCTTATCCCCCCTCCTATTTGCACTAAGCATCGAGCCACTAGCAATTCATATCAGACAAAACCCTGATATATCGGGAATCTCCATGGGACGACTAGAAACCAAACTCTCACTATTCGCAGACGATACCTTGCTCTACCTGTCCAACCCAGAGAAATCCCTACAAGCAGCTATCCAGGTCTTAAAAGAATTTGGCTCGGTCGCTGGATTTAAGATAAATCACACAAAATCCATGGCTTACGCTATACACATCCCAGAACAATCACGGAAAAAACTAAATGATAGGCTCCCATTTAAATGGGCAGCTGACTCATTTGGATATTTGGGAATACAACTAAGTGCAGACACGCAGATATTATATAACCAGAATTACACAAAACTACTCTCCCACATATCCAAACTACTTAAGGAATGGTCACCATACCCTCTATCATTATCTGGCAAAATATCAGCAATCAAAATGACCATTCTTCCCAAAATCCTTTATCTTTTTAGAGCACTCCCGATCCACTTTAAACTGAAAGATGCCCAAAATCTACAGAAGGAAATAAGACAGTTCGTGTGGCACAATAAAAGGCCTAGAATCAAATACTCTTATCTAGCTAGACCCAAAGACAAAGGAGGCTTTGCCTTACCAATGTTTTACCAATACTTCCTAGCAGCCAGGATAGCACAGCTAACACAATGGACCAATGGACACAAAAAAGTAAGATGGGTGGACCTCGAAAACACCTTGCTCTCCCCCCTTCATGTGTACTCTGCGCTGTGGGTGAGACCTGGAGACAGAGACATACACCTCCCCCATAACGAATACATCATCCGAACATCCCTCCAAATCTGGGACAGATGCAATAAACAATTTAAACTTACTCAATACCCATCCCCATGTATGCCTCTCTTCTTCACCCCTTATTTTGGAGGCAAACAATCTGTAGTTGACGATGAAATATGGACCAAGCTTGGGATTATGAGAATACCAGACATTAATAAACAGAATATGGTGGGTACACGACAGCGAGTACACAATTTCCTTGTCCCAGAACAGTCTGAGAAACTGGACCAAAACCTGGGAAACATGGACCTTAAAAATGCAACCGCAGCCTATAGGAAACGATTAGATCCAACATAGGGGGGAGCCGCGGACGCGCCGCCGATGGGTGCAATAAAGGTTTGTTTTACAGGTACCCCTTCTTCTCTTTATTTATTTTAACATGACCTCCCAGAAAGACTGTAATTTTGTAGAAGCCATGGGAAAACACCGAAAGTATAATAATGGCACGGGAGGAGGAAGGACATTCTCTACTCCTTATATCAAACGAGTGCAATGCTGCCAATAACAACTGTTGACCAAATTTTATGTTATTCTGTTTAAAACTACAATAAAAAATTATTGAACAACAAAAAAAAAAATTTTGTTCAATCATCCAAAATGTTTTCATAAACATAAAAACACCTTCTCCCCAACCTGACACAGGTAGACACACACCAACTGCCCTACCCTTTCAATTACGTGGCAGCCATATTTAAAGGGTATTAATACCTTATCAGTCCAATATATAAATACATACAGACCACATAATACATGTATAAGCAGAAAGACGTGTTCCAGAGATGTGGGTAAAAAACACAGCTTTATTTGTCACCGATGAATACAGGGTGAAAATTGGTATAACAAAAACTTTTTCAAAATAAAATGCAAAGTGCACACTGCAAGTGCAATAGAAATGTATGGAAATCTTATTAGACTCCTTCTCCTATTATGCTACAATTATGTAACTTTAAACTTACTCAATACCCATCCCCATGTATGCCTCTCTTCTTCACCCCTTATTTCGGAGGCAAACCATCTGTAGTTGATGATGAAATATGGACCAAGCTTGGGATTCTGAGAATAGCAGACATTATCTCAAACACAGGCGCCCCACTGACTTGGGAAGAGGCCCAAACAAAATATAAACTTTAAGACTCGACATGGTACGCCTTCACAAGAATCCTTCACTACACAAGGAAAACTTTAGCAAACTGCACATCAAACCACCCAACAGAATATGAAACTATCAGCACCCACTCAAAGACTCATAAGAATTTTATATCTAAGCTATATAAAATTATATGGCACAACACCCAACCCATCAAAATCTCCCCACTATTCAAATGGGAAGAGAGACTCCAAACCCCACTGGAAGAAAAACAGTGGACACAGATCTTTATGGCATCAGCCAAATGTACCTCAAATGTACTATTAAAAGAAAAATCATACAAAATCTGGTACAATTGGTACGTCATCCTGGCCTCCTTACATAAACTCTCACCCTATTATCACCACTATGCTTCAGAGGGTGCCAGCTAGCGGCAGACCAGCTACACTGCTGGTGGCAATGCCCCAGTGTCCAACCTATCTGGCACTCCTGCGAACAAATCTTAAAAGAAACAATTGAAAATTCCTTCACCTTAACCCCTTACACAGCCTTATTCAACCTCCCCATCCCAAAATATAACAAACACATTAATACCCTAATCAAAACCATATGTGCCATTACTAGAAACACTATAGCCAAAACCTGGAAGGGAGGATCTATCACAAAAACTGAATTAATAAACAGAATATGGTGGGTACACGACAGCGAGTACACAATTTCCTTGTCCCAGAACAGCCTGAGAAACTGGACCAAAACCTGGGAAACATGGACCCTAAAAATGCAACCGCAGCCTATAGGAAACGATTAGATCCAATATATGGGGGAGCCGCGGACACGCCGCCGATGGGTGCAACAAAGGTTTGTTTTACAGGTACCCTTTCTCTCTTTATTTATTTTAACATGACCTCCTAGAAAGACTATAATATTGTAGAAGCCATGGGAAAATACCGAAAGAATAATAATGGCACGGGAGGAGGAAGGACAATCTTTATTCTTTATATCAAACGAGTACAATGCTGCCAATAACAACTGTTGACCAAATTTTATTTATTCTGTTAAAAACAAAAAAAAAATTTTATTAAAAAAAAAAAAAAAAAAAACAATACAGAATCAGAAGGCTGTAGTCGCCAATTTCTACCCTCGACTTATACTCGAGTCAATCATGTTTACTAATGGCATACCATTTTATTTTGAAGAGGTTAGGTTTTCATATTTGTGCTGGTTTCAAAAACTTTTTTTTTTTGGAAAAAGGACGATATGAGAAAAGAAAAACTTCCAATTTGCATTTTGATCCAAACTTACTGTATATACTCGAGTATAAGTTGAGGTTTTTAGGCTTTAAAAAAAGCCTAAAAATCCTTCCTCGGCTTATACTCGAGTCACTAACCTGAACTCCGGCAGCCGCACGCTTCCTCCTTCTTCCACATTCCACTGGGCTGTGGCTGACCTCAATACTCGGCGCCGGTGTTACCCAGGCGCCGAGTAGTGACGTCCGCCACAGCCCAGTGGAAAAGGGAAGACAGAGGAAGCGTGCTGCTGCTGCCGGAGTTCAGGTTAGTGAGGAAGTGCGCTGCCGGAGTTCAGGTTAGTGAGGAAGTGCGCTGCCGGAGTTCAGGTTAGTGAGGAAGTGCGCTGCCGGAGTTCAGGTTAGTGAGGAAGTGTGCTGCCGGAGTTCAGGTTAGTGAGGAAGTGTGCTGCCGGAGTTCAGGTTAGGAGGAAGTGCGCTCCGAGTTCAGGTAGTGAGGAAGTGTGCTGCCGGAGTTCAGGTTAGTGAGGAAGTGTGCTGCCGGAGTTCAGGTTAGTGAGGAAGTGTGCTGCCGGAGTTCAGGTTAGTGAGGAAGTGTGCTGCCGGAGTCCAGGTTAGTGAGAAGTGTGCTGCCGGAGTTCAGGTTAGTGAGGAATGTGCTGCCGGATGTTCAGGTTTAGTGAGGAAGTGGTGCTGCCGGCCAGGTTAGTGAGGAAGTGTGCTGCCGGAGTTCCAGGTTAGTGAGAAGTGTGCTGCCGGAGTCAGGTTAGTGAGGAAGTGTGCTGCCGGAGTTCAGTTTAGTGAATTCAGGATTGGTAATCTGTCTGGCTTGGATCGTTTTGGGGACATTTTGACCCAAATATTAAGTAAAGTAAATGCCTCTACTCCACTGGGGGTGGGGGGAGGTAGGTCAGTATTTGCCACTGAAGATGTTTGGAAACTGCAACTTCCACCAACTAAAGCATGCTGGGAGTTGTAGTTTCCAAACATCTGGAGTGGCAAGGAATTGGGGGTCAGTGTGGGGGATTCCTATTCATTTAAAGGGCAAATAATGCATTAAAACAATACAGAATCAGGAGAATGGTATATATTTTTGATTTACAGATTGCCTTCTGATTCTGTATTGTTTGAGGCTTAGCCCTTTAAATGGACAGCAGATTTCCCATACTGTAGTCCCATACAGTAATAGCCATACTGGATTTGGCTGTACTGTATGGGGCTACTGTATGGGATTCGGCTATCCATTTAAAGGGCAACTAAGCCTTAAAACATACAGAATCAGAGCGCAGTAGTGGTCATTTTCCTACCCTCGACTCATACTCGAGTCAATCATGTTTTACTAATTTTTTAGGTAAAAAGGGTACCTCGACTTATACTCGGGTGAACTTATATTCGAGTATATACGGGTACCCCATTTCTAGCAGCCTGGGGGCATGTAGTGTGGGGTATGTATTATGGGGTATCCTACACATGTGATGTCTGTCTACACAGTTCTTTTGTTCGCAAAAGAATGAAAGCTTTTTAGAAACGTTAAATTTTGTGAGAAACCTACGTTTTCTACAAATAAATGCAATAATATTAGAAACGTAGAAAAAAACCTTTAAAAAAACATTTTAATCAAATTCCAGTGAAATCTCCAGAGATGTTACAAAGTCTGTTATCTTGTTAAATTACAGCTTGTACAAAAAAAAAAGAAAAGAATAAATGATGTGCAAAGGTCTTCCACTGAAAGGATTACAACAGCAAATAAGATATTTCTTACCTGCAACACCTCCTGACATCATCATAATCTGTCATATCAATATCAAAAACCAGCTCTTTCTCTTGTGCCTGAAATGTTCCAGATTTTACAAGTGTTGTGCAGGCTTGGCTGTAGGGGAGAGAAATACAACTTAAACCCCTAAAACCTTATTTGCAAATTGTGGGAAAGAATAATATTTATTGTAGATAGTAAAAAAAAAAAAATTAAGAAGAATACTGTATATACTCGAGTATAAACCAAATTTTTTTACCTTTAAAATCATCGTGAAAGTCTCCCCTCGGTTTATACTCTGGTCTGTGCTGGTCTGGATGCTGCTGGACAAAATCACTTAGCCCTGGGAAAACAAAAGCTGTACCCTGTAACACAGAGAATCCTCTTGATTTCAGTGGGTTAGGCAATAGTTGTCCTGCTCACTCAGATCAGCCCAGACTGCAAGGCAAATGGAAAAAAACGATCTTTAAGTGTTCAGGCTGCACAGAAAGGTATGTGCACATCTGTGTATGGGACTTTCCAAGGGGCTGTGTATGGGACTTTCTATGGGGCTGCCTATGGGAGAAAGTCAACCCTCTGTTTAAACTCGAGTTCAGGGCCGTTTTTAGGCATAGGCCACCTAGGCAAAGAACTAGGGTGCCTATGTTGACCAAGGGCGCCTATTCTTCTCCCTAGCATCTCCCTGTCAGCTGTTACTTGCTGTGTTAGACCTGCTCTCCTTGTTCAGCTGTAACCTGCAACATTGTATCTAGTACAGAGCCTGAACTCCCCACACTGTACATAGAAACAAATGTTGCAATTTGCAAATGAACTGAAGGTAAAGGAAGGATGGGGGAGGATGAGCTCAGCTAATAGTACTGAGGAGAACAGTTCTAAAATGCCAGCTAAGAGCTGCTGCAGACTTTATAACAGTGGCCCGTGACTCCATGAGATCCCTGCCTCTTTCTTCCTTCCATCCAACTCTCCAATTAGAACTTAGAGTGGGTGAAAAGTGAACAATTCAATAAAGGAGACATGGAAACCAGGTACATACTGGTTATCATGTCAATACTGGCAACTGAAAGGGTTAAAGATAATACTCTGCTGGTACTGAAAGTGTTAATAGGAAAGTCTATGGGCATTGAATGGTTCATGGTAATACTCTTCTGGCACTGAAAGTGTTAATCGCAATACTATGGGGAAGTCTGCTGGCACCAAAGGGTTAATAGCAATTCTCTGGAAAAGTGCTGGTACTGAAAGTATTAACAATAAAGTCTGCTGGCACTAAAGGGTTAATGGTAATGTTCTGCTGGCACTGAAATTATTAATGCCAATATACTGAAAGAGTAAAACATCTTAGCTCTCACCAAATTTCCCTGTTCTGCCCTACCCGGCTGGAAACAATTTCTGGGGAGAACACTGGTGACACATACCGCACATCCATTGAAACCCATCCTGTCCTTCCAATCAGTATTTCATTTGTGGCCAGTGTTGCTGAATTCATACAAAAGTATGTACCGTATATACTCGAATATAAGTCGACCCGAGTGCAAGTCGAGGTACCTATGTTTACCTCAAAAATGAGTAAAAACTGGTTGACTGGAGTATAAGTCGAGGGTAGAAATTATGAACACTACTGCCTTCTGATTCTGTATTGTTTCGACTGTGACATTGTACTTTTGTGCTTTGACTCCCACATTTTTATGCTTCCATTGTTCCTGCCTCCTGAACTCTGCTTCTCCTGGTTTCCTGTTCCTATGGCCTACCATATTGTGGCTCCTGCTGTAATGTCATACTACATTCCTGCTTCTGGTTTCCTGATACTCTAGCTATACCTAATTGCTATTCCTTGTTCCCTGCTGCTGTGCCATACTACATTCCTGGTTCCCTGTTGCTGTGTCATATTCCAATACTGCTCCTGTTCTCTTGTTGCTGTGCTACACTTAGCAATATATCATGCAGTCTTGCAAAAGTGTTATGCTTAATGACCTCTGCAACCAGATGTCGGGTCTGACTCATGCTGTGAAGGAATTGCAAGGAGGGTATGTACAACTACAGGGCCGAGTGGAAGAACTGTCTAGTGCTGGCCAGCCTGTTCCACAGGTTTCACCCTCCAGCTGCAGGAGAGTCCGGGCCCCCGACATCATTTACTTGATGGAGGAATCCGGCTGCCGCATTCACTGATGGTCGCATCCACTGACGTCACTACCCGGCGCTGGTCTCATTTCCCGGCCCCGAGTAGTGACGTCAGTGGATGCGACCATCACTGGATGCGGCAGCCGGATTCCTCTATCAAGTGAGTGACTGACCCGAGTACAAATCGAGGTTCAGTTTTCGGGCTGTTTTTACAGCCTGAAAACCTCGACTTATACTCAAGTATATACGGTATGTACACGCCCGCCTCACCTGGTACAGCGTGTGCCTCTTACAAACTAATAAAGCGGTTCCACTATAAAGAACAGCCACAGTAGACTGTGTCAGAAGCAGAAGGAGGAAACCCAGCTGTAGTTTGACAGGCTAAGTTTTTTTTTTTGGGGGGGGGGGGGGGGCGGCGCACGTAGGTGGGAGGGTGTCTAGGGCACTAAAATGGCCAGTCAAACTACAAAATGGCCAGAAACGGTTTGTATTCAGGCCGGATTATACTCGAGTATATACGGTAAGACTATACAGTGCAAAAGCACCCCTAACAAGACCCTTTAACCCAAAAGTATATATTTGATACTAAGCATGTAAGTTCTCTTACTTTCTTATAAAAGTTAATGGGTATTGAATGCAAATTAAACTGTCTCTAAACCTCCCCATCCTCTTTTTAACCATTCTATAATTCAGGGTGAGATAAGAACACTTAAGGTTCGAACACACGAGCGAACAAGGGTTTGTGTACAAACGAACATTTTGACCGATCGGGTGATAAGTGCCCACACACGTGCCGATTATCAGTCAAAACGTTTGTACATATCATGCGGCTCCTATCTCCCGTTTCCTTGAAATTCAAGATAAGCGTTACCTTAGAAGCTACAATCATTGGTACGGTACATTACATCCCCCCAATGCCGCAGCTCTCTTCTCTGCAGCTTCTAAGTTTGGCAGTCAGTGACTGAGCGCCATTCCCAGAGCTCCCAGAATGCATATATTTTCATATGTATTTATGAATACATAACTAGTAGAGGTTAACTGCAGGCCAAATGTAATGGTTTTCTATGTTCCTAACATACAAATAAACATATTAGTTTGAGGCTTTTCATTATCTGGCAGAATTTTTTTTTTCCAGATTTTTGCATCACTATTTGAGAACATTTCCTATTCTGTGCTTTCAGTAGTATTACAGCATTGTCTGATATTAGAAATACATCACAAAAAAAATCAAAAAAATCATCAAAAAAACATCAAAAACTGTAAATGTAAAAATATAAATAACGTGGAAAAAAACATTTAAAGAGTATCTCCACCCATAAAATAAATCTTTTCTGAAGTGTAGGGTACCCCAGCCCACCCCAACCGCCAGGCTTAAAAGTTAAAAAAGCCCCAGCTATCGACTTACGCTCAGCTCTCTGCCACTATTGCTACTACGTTCCCGGAAGTAGCAATAGGAGCCAGACCAGCAGCTGCGTCTGTGTTTGACTAATAGTCAATCACAGACACGGCTGCCAGCTAAGGAGAGAGCTGAGGTAACAAAACTTGACAAGTCTATTTCTGTGCTTTTTTTTTTTTAACAGATAAAAGGTGTCCGTTAGGGTTGGGGTGCCCTACACTACAGAAAATATCTTTTATAGGTACGTGATGGCAGCTTGAAGGGATCTGGAGGGACGGCTCCCTGCACATGCCAGAGTCCTCCAGGAGGACAAGGAAGTAGCAGGCAACAGATGACACAGATAACTCCTTCTCTTCACCTTTTGGCACTGCAGGCGAACCACAAGAAGCTGAGATGTAAGGTATGGATTTTTGATCACTACATAGTGGGGCCAGCACTGGGGCAAATTAGTTTTGGGGGTGGACATGCCCTTTAAGGAAACAAATCACTGCTTTGCAGATTAAACTTAAGTATTACCTTGTGTGAATACACAGCCCCAATGTCGATTTTATATGGGTTCATTTTCTGCATTTCTTTTTCTAGTTCACTTTGGTTGTTGAATGATTGGTATCTCACATATACATCATCTTTCAAAGTAAAGCTAAACTCTCTGTTTTGAAAATAATTCTTCACAGCTGGAAATACAAAAGAAAGGCATTTCTTTTTAAAATGGTTGAGCTCATCATCATCATCTAACATTGCAGGTTATCCTCTGCTCTTTTCCGGATATACAATATCGAGCACTCTAATGGTCTTTCCAAAAGTATATTGATTATCAACACATCTACGCTTTTCAACCACCGCGTGGCCGTCTTCAGGAAGCGCCATCTTTGTTATTCAGATTCATACCGTATATAGGCAAGTACCCACCCCCTATCCCGCCCCACACCCACACAGTGCTCCCTACACCACTAATTGTTTCTACCCCACCAATATTATCTACATAATAATCGTTAAAAACAGACTTCATATCAGAGAAATGTAGTATACAATATAAAAAATACCAACAATATTAGGGACAGACGATAAATGCATAGCAGCCAGTAATGTCTAAAACAGCTTAAAATGATATAAATAGTATAAATGGTTTAAATAGTATACAAATGGAAAAGAAAACAATGTATTACTTGTAACTGATTTTACTTAAATCCTAGTCATATACTATATATAATATATTCACCCATCAATGGACATGCCTCTGAGTTATATTCCAATTGTCATTAAGGACCCTGGGAGCTAGGGTATCAGTTGTCTAATCCATCTCGCAAGCAATGCCCTGTTTTGATCAACACCATCCTGTTTGGGTTCATGGTCTATGGCCATCCACTTAAAAGTTAGACAATTGATGACCTGCCTCTTTAAAGGCAGTTCACCCCCAAAACTATAATCCCCCAACTACTGGCCCCACCATGTAGTGCAGTCTAATCCTTACCTCACATCCCAGCTCCATAGGGTTTTGAGCCCTTTCCCCCCCTCCCCTCCCCCCTCGCGTAAAATGTTTAATATATAAAATTCCCCAAGGGCTCCCAGCCCCAACCGCTAGATTGTATCTTTAGAAAGCTCCCCAAACTTTACTTACCTCTCTCTTTCTCCGGGAAGTGAGCTGCCGGCAGCCGCGTCCGTGATGGCTGCCGCTCAGCCAATCACAGACGCGGCTGCCGGTCCCGCCCTCTGCCTGCATTTTCTCGCAAGCGAGGGCCGGGAGCGTGGCAAAGGAAAGAGGGGAGATAAGTAGAGTTTGGGGGGCTTTCTAAAGATACAAATCTAGTGGTTGGGGCTGGGAGCCCTGGGGAATCTTATATAAAAAAAATTATTTTGGGTGGACATACCCTTTAAAGTGCTTTGCGACTGACATCTTCTAAACTTTTTTTGTTTATCGATTTCCCACAATGACCGCCTTATAACCCGTTGAAGTTTGGCCATCCTCAGTGTGGTGGTTGTCTTGCCTACATAACTGAGGCCACATGGGCAGATGATTATGTATATAACATATGTACTAAGACATGATAACCTATGGTAAACTATGTGTACCGTTTGGACCTGCACCTGGGCATCTAAATCTAAAACCCCTCAGTTGTGCAAAAAACTCATCATCGAAGCAAAAGTAGCTATTATGTAAGATGAATTGCAAACCTTCAAGAAAAAATTCAATCTGCGTTTCTGTGTATACTTGCCCTTTAATAAAGTCTCTTACATGCTTGCACTCCTTCAAAAATGGAAGTGAAGAGTACAGCCATGGGATCCAATGCTGCTCCGTCATATGCCAATGCCTTTATGACTTGGCAGGAGGAGGACTTTGTCTATGGTTTGCCATCTTTCTCCGACCACTGCTTGGCATGGTGGAGATATAGACTATGGGGGTTATTCAATAAAAGTTCTTATCGTTTAAAATGGTGCTAATTTTGCCCCAACCAATCACGTTAGCTTTCAAATGTTACATAAGTTCTGATTGGTTGGGGCAAAATTAGCACCATTTTAAACTATACAAACTTTTATTGAATCTCCCTGTATGTCTTCCTCCTGTGGCGGGGTAGTGTTGGATCCCTCATGGCGTTTCATGAGGAAATCAATTGTTTACATGAGAATATCAAGTATACTTGAGTATAATCATTGAGAGAATAATTTTTTGGACATTAAGGTGAAAAAAGACAAGGGTGGACTGTCCACCAGCCTTTATGTGAAACTGACAGACAGAAACCAGTTATATAGCAGCTTCCACCCTTCACATATAAAAAAGTCCTTACCTTTAAAAAAATTGCTAGTCAGGAGTCAAGTAAGGTTCAACAGATGGATGAAATAAGTAAGTTTAGAAATAGGGGGTACTCAGATAAGCTCTTACGGGTTACTAGAGACATGTGCAAGAAAGTGGGGGATGGTGGTAAACGAGCTGACTGTCCCAGGATTCCCTTTGTGGCAGATTACTCCTTTGGGAGTTCTGCCATAAATGGAACAATTAGAAAACACTGGAGCCTTCTTAGGCAGTCTTATCCTAATATTAGAGAATTTGAGGAACCACCTTTGATTTCCTACAGAAAGTGTGACACTCTTGGGAAATCATTGGTACATTCGAATTGTAGGAAACAAAAAGGTCAGTCATGAACAGTTGCAAAACCGGGGAAGTATCCCTGTTACAACTGCGTTCAATGCAGTTGTGTACAGAAGGGCTCGACATTTACACATTCACACACGGGAACCACTTACGAATTAAGGGGACATTATACACATGAATCCAAGTTTGTGATCTATGTGTTGTGGTGCCCATGTGGGCACACATATATAGGCAAAACTACGCAAATGAAATTATCAAGAATTGCACAACAATGGTCGAGTATTCGCTTAGGGAACAGGAAATTGCCAGTATCGAACCATTTTATTGATCAAGGGCACAATGAAAAAACCCTTAAAGTTATGGTTATTGATTCGGTACCACCACCACTGAGAGAGGGAGACCGTGTTCTTAAATTAAAACAACGGGAAGTGTGGGGGATACATAAAATGGGCACACTTGCACCAGATGGTCTGAATAAAGATTATGATTGTGCATGTTTTCAAGTTTCATATAGACTTTGGAAAGTGATGGATAGGTGATATTACCTGTAAGGCACACATTTCCTTTAAATTTTTAGATGCGGAAGGGCACCTCCCCCCAGCCCCAACCGCATCATTAGATTTTCCAGAAAGTGCCCGGATAGTTACTTACCATACCTCTTTCCCCCGACGCACAATCCCGGCCCTCTGCTTGCACTGAACTGCAAGCAGGGGGTGGGACCTGCAGCCGCGTCCCTGATTGGCTGAGAGGCCAATTTCAGAATGCCGGGAGGAAAGCGGTAAGGTAACTAATGGGGGAGTCTCTGGAAAACTTAATAAAGTGGTTGGGGCAGGGGGAAGGCAACCTACTAATGGGCAAAGGGTTTAAATGGAACTGGTGGCCAGTTTTCAGACTTTGGGGGGGGGAAATCCAGGAGAACTATTTGGAGCTGGGATGTAAGGTAAGGATTTTATTACACTACAGTGGGGCCAGTTGTGTGTGGGGATTATAGATTTGGGGGTGGACATGCCCTTTAAGATAATTTCCTTAAGAAATTTCTCTTAGAATTTTTTTTATGTATTGGGAATGTCAGTAACCTGTATACACTAACTCATTGACTACTTCCTGTGGGGAGGGTTTATTGGGTTGTTCCATGTGTTTAACAGTATACCATGTAATCTTGAGAAAGAAGGCTGCGACCTTCGAAACATCGAATTTCCATGGCTATACATTGAATAAATGAAAGCAAAACGAGAGCTGTGTCCACTGGACTGTTTGTATTTAAAGATTCTTCAGCAGAGATCTGATAGACACGTGCTCCATGATTATATTTCACTGAGGAGTGCTGCCTCAATTTGGAATTTGAGGCAGCACTCCTCAGTGAAACAATAAATACTTAATGTTCAATGTAAGTATATTACAAAAGGTAGAAGACCCACAATGCAGTTTACTTTTAGCACACTATACCCATTACAAAAAGGTAGAAGACCCACAATGCAGTTTACTTTTAGCACACTATACCCATTACAACAGGTAGAAGACCCACAATGCAGTTTACTTTTAGCACACTATACCAATTACAACAGGTAGAAGACCCACAATGCAGTTTACTTTTAGCACACTATATCAATTACAACAGGTAGAAGACCCACAATGCAGTTTACTTTTAGCACACTATACCAATTACAACAGGTAGAAGACCCACAATGCAGTTTACATCTGTTGTATTCAATTAGATCAACTGGACTTGAAATGTAGTTCTTGAAGACGTTTCGCTAGTCATCCGACTGGCTTTCTCAATTCAGAATGACTTGTACAAGAATCTGTGGCAATTATGTACCCTGGAAAATCCCAATTAGCATATCACAGCCAGGTGTTAAGGGTGTGATTAGATAGTGGCTAAGAGGTGTTATAGGAACGCCCAGAGTAAGGTGTTAAAACAGCATTGTACATGGCAGACAGATGGTGTCGAACCCCCCCACCTCTATTTAGGCTTGGTTTCTTTATTTTCACATAAATGGCCTCCTTAACACCTCTCTTGAACCAGTCACGTTCCTTCGCCAGAATGTTAACATTACAATCTTCAAAGGTATGTCCTTTATCCTTAAGATGCAGATACACGGCTGAGTCCTGACCCGAGGAATTGGCTCTTCTGTGCTGGGCCATACGTTGATGCAGTTGCTGTTTGGTCTCCCCCACATACAAATCAGAGCATTCTTCACTGCACTGCACTGCATATATGATGTCGCTTTTCTTGTGTTTAGGTATTGGGTCTTTCGGATGTACCAATTGCTGCCTCAGTGTGTTGTTCGGTTTAAAGCAGACAGGGATACGATGTTTTTTGAAAATTCTTCTTAATTTCTCGGAGACCCCTGCTACATATGGGATGACCATGTTCTTCCTCCTGTCTTGCTTTTCCCCTTCACTGTTGGTATTTGTGTTCTTTTCTTTCCTTCTACTTCTTTTGACAAAGGCCCAGTCTGGATATCCACAAGTTTTAAGGGCTCCTCTGAGATGTTTCATTTCTTTAGCCTTCGCCTCTGTGCTAGTGGGGATGTTCTCGGCTCTGTGTTGCAGGGTTCTGATGACCCCCAGCTTGTGATCTAAAGGGTGGTGGGAGTCAAACATCAAATACTGATCTGTGTGTGTTGGTTTTCTGTAAACCTCTACTTCCAGTTTACCATTTTCCTTAAGAAAAGCGACATCATATATGCAGTGCAGTGCAGTGAAGAATGCTCTGATTTGTATGTGGGGGAGACCAAACAGCAACTGCATCAACGTATGGCCCAGCACAGAAGAGCCAATTCCTCGGGTCAGGACTCAGCCGTGTATCTGCATCTTAAGGATAAAGGACATACCTTTGAAGATTGTAATGTTAACATTCTGGCGAAGGAACGTGACTGGTTCAAGAGAGGTGTTAAGGAGGCCATTTATGTGAAAATAAAGAAACCAAGCCTAAATAGAGGTGGGGGGGTTCGACACCAACTGTCTGCCATGTACAATGCTGTTTTAACACCTTACTCTGGGCGTTCCTATAACACCTCTTAGCCACTATCTAATCACACCCTTAACACCTGGCTGTGATATGCTAATTGGGATTTTCCAGGGTACATAATTGCCACAGATTCTTGTACAAGTCATTCTGAATTGAGAAAGCCAGTCGGATGACTAGCGAAACGTCTTCAAGAACTACATTTCAAGTCCAGTTGATCTAATTGAATACAACAGATATACCATGACCTGGATGAATGAGAACCTTCACAAGCAATGCAGTTTACTTTTAGCACACTATACCAATTACAACAGGTAGAAGACCCACAATGCAGTTTACTTTTAGCACACTATACCAATTACAAAACCTTAGACCCATCTAAGATCTACAATGTGAGATTTAGTTACTGAACCTAATAAGGAACTTTCATGTGGGTGGTCTGACATTTATGTTATATTGGTGGCTCACTGCACATCTAAGCTGGTTACATGAAACCAAGTCATGCTGTGGGGTTAAGCCTGGATCTTTTTTAAGCAAAGATTCTAAAATACAGAATAAGGACAGACAAAATGAACCTCCTTGTTGACAGGATCAGTGTTATGTTGTAGTTAGGTAGTACAGGAACAATCTGGCATCGTGCAAGATGAAGTCAGGAAACAATAAGCAAGTGTTCCATACAAATTCACATGTAAACACCTCTCCCACTAAGAAATTACCTTGTCTTTCTGTCCATGTGTTGTAACTAAAACAAGGTCTTCATAATAATAATAATAATAATACCAAGAAGAGCTTGGAAATTTTATGGAAACGAGAGATGGCAGACTGGATTTGTGAAATCTACAGTTCTCCTATTAAAGGAGAACTTTTAAAAGTTTTTTTCCCCCCAAAAAACAGTTAAAATGAAAAGTACCTGGGGCTGGGAGGTAGGGTTGTTACTTTCAACCTCCCAATATTATTTTTATGAGGAGCGGCAGCACAAAGACACCTGCTTCTGCCAGGCTTCCTGAGTGCTTCAGCACTATCTTCAATACAGGAAGGCCCAGGGCCAGAACCTGGCAGATGAAAACTGTATGTGCTGTAGATCCACAACGATACAACATTGGTAGGTAGGAATAATCAATCCTGTCTCCCTGGTAGTTTTAATTTCTAAAAAGTACATTTTTACAGTATAGATGCGCTCATGGATCATCTTTAATTGATTCACATAAAACCATTTTCAATGTGCCCCTGTACATTGTAATGTATTGTGTAGGGATATGAACAGAACTATTAACAGGCTCAGTTATAAAGAGAAATCTAGAATGTTAGAAGAAAAGGGACAGAAAAAGGGAACACAGCAAACCAAACAACCACATTTCAAACCATTTTGTACCTTTTCTGGCTTCCATTCTCCGGTCTCTGACTACAGGAGAAAAATAAAAATGACTAAGCTATGTATCCCTTTCACAACAATACAACTAAGAGAAATGTACTTTCTTGTCTGGGCTAGTCAAAATGTTGTTGTATTTTCCTGACTTATATCTTAGAAACTACTAAAACAATACACCAGCCTTTATAAGTAATTCTTAACTAAAGATACACCTGTGCGGATTTAAGTTCCTTGTAACTCCTCCTCCACACGAAGTCACTGGTTTTAGGCATGCTCAGTATGTTCCTCTGAGAGTAAAGATGCCCATACACTGGGCAAATCCAACATGTGAGTAGACATTTCCATTGATTGGCTTAAAAATTGTACATTTTCCCAATCTTTGGATCGTAATTATCAGCAAAGTTGTTTTTTTTTTTTAAGTCGATTTAAATGATTGTAGTATTTTCTGAAGTTCCGATTAAATGTAAATGTAATGTAACCTCACAATAGACGACATTCGACATTACTCTGCATATGAATTGAATGTTGAACAATATGTATGGTACATCCATGTACAATTAACATTGTACCTATGGCCCTTTTGGAAAAACAGACCTAAACGAACATACTTTGATTGTTTAGAAATTATAGGACTGAGGCTCACTTTGGCCCTTACAGAGAGAGAGACCTCATTGCAACCTAATATCCTTCTGATCTAGATCCTCACTGAATCCAATAGTAAGGACTAGAATCCTGCTGTGAAACTTCCAATCTCACCACGCCTCTCCGCATGGATTTATAATACCACAACAGGCAGTGGAAAAAAAAGATCTAGCGTGTAGATAGTCAATGACACTGGCAGCCATCTTACCTTGCCTTTGTGAGTCTCCTGCAGCCACTGTCGGAGGTGAATGAGGGCGCTCTCCTGCAGTGGGCTGAGCTCCCCCAGGTACCGCTCTATGTAGTCAGCTTCCAGCTTGTCGCCTGCCAATGGGACAATAGATAGAACTGTCAGTCACAGAGCAGCTTTATTATAAATGTATAGATCTCTGATTCTTTGCACTTTTTCTATTTCTAGCCTGTCCCATTTATATATGCAATTGGGGGGTGAGACTGACAAAAAGCTGATCAACACACAATTTGATTACACAAACATCTGCTCAAATTTTAATTGTGAAGAGGGTGCTGCCATATTGGTTTGTTGCCTCAAGAGAAACCTAAAAAAAAGGTCCTTTGTGCTACATGTTTATTTTATTATAAATCACTAAAGATAAGAAATCAGAAAACGTACCATCTGCAGCGCTGGTTTCTGTACCCAAAATGTGACTTCCTGGTTCCGCTTTGCCTGGTCCCTGAGATACTGTCTGCTCTGCCTTGAAACCCTCGTCACTATAGAGGTTCCCGTTTGTGTTTGCCTGTAGGGGGCGCCAGTCTGTGCACATCCCAGGAGTCCATCTAGGAATGTGATTGATGCCTTGGGATATCAGCTCGTTCAAGTAAAATTCTATGATTTCTTTCCCCTGAAAGTGGAAACAGAAGATTTGATGAAGTTCTAATGGAAACCCAATACAGAAACAGAAAGGACCTTAACTGATCACTTTAATCTAAGGTCTGGGTGGACATCCTTAATGCAGACAGAAAAATATCCAACCAAATGTCATACAGGGTCATTCAATAAAAGTTCTTATCGTTTAAAATGGTGCTAATTTTGTCCCAACCAATCATATGTTAGCTTTCAAATGTTAAATAAGATCTGATTGGTTGGGGCAAAATTAGCACCATTTTAAACGATAACTTTTATTAAATCTCGCTGCTAATGTATTACTAAAAGGGCCTAGGGTTGAGCTCAGGGGAAGGGCCATTGCCATTTTGCTATAATCATTAAAGGGCAACTCCTTGAACTTAAAGTACATGGGGCAGGGAGATATGCTTGATTATTCCTAGCTCCTAATATTGTTATGTTGAGGGGCGCCAGCACATACAGTTTACATCTGCCAGGTTAGTGTCCTGGACTTTCCTGTATTAAAGATAGGGCTGAAGCACTGAAGAAGCCTGGCAGAAGCAGTTTTCTTTATACAGGCGCTCCTTACAGAAACAATTTTGGGAGGTAGAACTTATCAACCCTACCTACCTGCCCCAAGTACTTTTTATTTATTTTTTTAAAAAAATACTTTATACACACTAAAGTTGTCCCATAACCAATGCAGTTGCAGGGAGTGAAATTTCCTCTTTGATAATTTCTAAATGACCTTTATAGGGAAGACAATGCCCTTCAGACACAGGCACATAGACAGGGACTCCATGTTACCTTCTTAATGTTGGCAGTGTACTGCTTCATGGCAATCTTCTCTACGGTGCTCTCAAAGCCAAAGAATGACTTGATGTCCAGAGAGGCAGACTGCTCGAAACACGTCCATTCCTCATTATCAGGATGAACCTGCAGCACAAGACACCACAGGTAGTAAATAAACAGGAAACCAACCTGAAACCGCATTTATGTTAAAGGAACAGAGAGATCCTATTGATTGCGGGCCACTAAATAGCAGATAGAATGTGCTGGTACAATACAGCTCTTTAGAATTGGGCTACCTTTTGCCCCATATGAACTGCTGGCTATAAATACAGAAAAGATTTCCTTATTTAATTAATAGAAAAAACCCTTTAATTTCCTCGCTATAAAGGTTTCTACATTTAATGAAATTTCACAAGAAAATCCCATTTTATTACCCACGTGCTTTTGGATTTTGTTTGTATGTTGTCCCTCCCACTTAGATTGCAAGCTCTTTGGGGCAGGGATTCCATTCCTAATGTGTCAAGGATCACCACACTTATTTCTAACCATTCGTAATTTACATATATGTATTCCTAACCTGAAACTTTATTTAGATCATTTATCTTTTTATTTGCACTTATCCCTTTTGTATACTGTATCTTATAATGTAGAGCGCAGCGCGGCACTTTATAAATAAAACAATACATGTACAGCGCCGTGTCCTCAAGTGGCGCTTTATAAATAAACTATACATACATACACAGTGCAGTCATGTTACTTGTGGAATCTACAATTGCAGTTCCACATTTCTCCACTAGATGGTTTATTGTGTGTCCCCATTGAACGCCTGCAACAACTTTCTATACTTGCTGAAATCTGGCACTTATAAAGTTAGTTTATGGTTTTTGGGTACACATACTGTTTAAATAACATATTATCTAATAATCATTTTCATACATATATGCCGCTAGAATTAACAACATTAGGTCTATATATAACCCTCTGTCCTAATACACCCGTAGTACATTACAAATAACTACTTATTTACAGTAACATTATAACACGTAATAAACCTTTATATAGCAGGCAGTTTACATAAAACCTGTTGTGCAGTGCGAGGGCACAAGGGCAGATCGGTAGTGTTCGCTTTCAGGGACACGGTAACCAGATCCTGGCTTTTGTTTAAAGCCCATAGATTCTGACAGCAGGAGAGAAGGATCACTTACCCTTACACAATAGGGAGGCCAATGTAGAGAGGGAGAAATGCCAAGTCTGCAATTGACTAAATGACTTTATAAGTCAAACTGTGGGACCTTTAATATAAAGAACATTGAAGGATGTTTTGATGGTGCTTCCTGTAAACATCTAACTCGTGGCGTGGTAAGAAAACAGGCCCTGCCTGGGGCACAAGGAAATCACGAAAACTGTGAATCGCATTACAAAACAATCCCCTCCCTTAAGGTAACAATATCTCCCATGCAGGGGTAAGACTGTGGTGAAAAAGTTTCTGTTTCCCCCACTGCATGCAGGGATTCTAAGTTACAGTAGTCAGATAGTGGGGCCCTTAAAGGGTAACTGTGGTCTCCAATTCTTCCAAACTAGTAAGGGTTATATAAAAAGCCTCCCATCGTACCTTCAAAATAAAACCTAAATCACATTGCTGGAAAGGTTCAGCTATATTACTTCCTGGTTGAACACTTCCTGTTTTCAGCCATGTGACCAGCTTGTAGTCATGTGACCAGAATCTGTCTGCATTAATAGGCTCCCCTTCTCAACTGACAATTTTTCCTCCCCAGGTACTTCCTGATTTCCCCAGTATTAAGTCTTAACTGAGCATGCTTCTCCCCCGGGGCAAACGGTGGGGCAGGGGGC
Organism: Hymenochirus boettgeri; assembly: GCA_019447015.1. Lineage (NCBI taxonomy): Eukaryota > Metazoa > Chordata > Amphibia > Anura > Pipidae > Hymenochirus > Hymenochirus boettgeri. The sequence continues at coordinate 267,588,374 of CM033470.1, read as the reverse complement.
AGGTGATGTCCCTCAACCTACTGGAAGCAGGAAGTTTGAACATTCACCCCAATATAATTTCTCACAGGGTGAAGCCAGAGATGTGATTGTCGGCTCATTATAAAGGAAATACTGCAGGCTCTCATTTAACCTTAACTTGTTTGGAGACCACAGTTGCCCTTATATTCCTATTTCCAGTAAGTATTAAAGGGGAATGAAGCCATACAACATTTAGTTGTAATATTAATGTTGGAGAAGGTTTCCCCCCACTGTGCCATTCATTCCAGTTAATGTGTCGGAACATTTCATGTCCGAACTTGATAATACAACATCCAGCTAGAATCTCTCCAAGGCCCAGTACTAAACTGAGGACACTGGAAATGTTAAAAAAAAGATAGGACCATTGAATAAAAGGATACAGTATTGTTCCCAATAAGAAGGTTACATACTGATAAACTGAAACAGAACCAGGTACTCCAATCATACCTAAAACTCAATCAGACCTGTACACACGGCCTGTACCATTAGTTACAGGGGGGAACTAAGGGCGCTGCTAGACTTTCCCTCTATGTTAGCACAGCTCTAACCTGATATTTTTTTTATCTGATATGATTTAAATAGAAGTAAATGTTTATGCCCACCCCTTCTCTGTTCTTTCTTATGAACAAAGCCCAGTGCAACTGCCATTAGGGAGGTTTGCGCCGTTCTTTTAAAAATGATTGGACCTCCAAAGGAAAGCAGAGAGGTTAATACTTAAACCCTATTGGGCACCAACCGGACCTTGCCCTGCACTTACCGAGTAGCTACAAGTCTCATTAACCAGAATACGACTGGAGAAGGTCTCATTTCGGGCCTCAATCAGCAGAGTGCGTTCCTTCCAGTTCAGGGTGTTTTTCTGAATGAAGTAGACAAACTCAACTCCTGCTATCTGAAAAATACAGCAAATATACTTATTATACGACACATACAATACTATATACATATAGTATACATATATACACATACAATATACATACATATCTGTTGTATTCAATTAGATCAACTGGACTTGAAATGTAGTTCTTGAAGACGTTTCGCTAGTCATCCGACTGGCTTTCTCAATTCAGAATGACTTGTACAAGAATCTGTGGCAATTATGTACCCTGGAAAATCCCAATTAGCACAACACCAGTATAATTTACAGCTTTTACAAATAACCCATTATACCTTTTTATGACCCCTTTTAAGTTATTTTGGTATGAGATCAATCATGTATGCTGCAATCTGTGAATGAATTGAGTGATCGCCTAAGTTAATTGGGGATGAAAGAGTGACCTAGTCTTGCATTGGGTTGAGTACCCCAAATTGAGTCAGGTTCTGGTAAACCAGCGAGTCTGAATAGGTCTTCTAAGCAGCAGCTAAAAAAACAAGTCAACGGTTATAATAACAGGAGGCTTATACGTGAACCGTGCACAATTAATATTTTTTCCCCCATAAATATTTAGTTATAAGGCTAAATATAAGCATATAATGCACTATTTACCTAAGACTTGGATTAAAGGACAATTATACTTACCATTTCCCCGATCCATTCCTGCAAAGTACCTAGGGTGAGGACCTAAAATGCTAAGTCCTCACCTCTGGGTACTTTACCAAAGTCCTGCACTACTTACTTGTAATCTCCCTCGTCGCTTCGGTCCGATCCTCCCCACTGGCACTGTCAGTGACAGTCCGGGAGGCAGCCAATGGGAAGACACGCTGTGACTGACACACACAGTGACTGACACACACACACACACACACACACATGACACACACACACACACACAGTGACACGCACACACACAGAGTGTGACAGGGTTAAGCTGTTAGGACTCCAAACTCGCCTCCTCCGTAGTTCAACCACCGGAAATATTGGTAGAAAGGAAAGAGTCTCCGGTAATAAAGCGGTAAGAGATCCGGTAAACTGGCAGGGTCATACAGAGACAGATCCATCGCTATCACCCAGTAGACAGTACAGCGACCTGAAAGCAGCAAAATGAATAGCGCGGGAAAAGCTCGGTCGCCTCTCAATAAGCGACTTTCCGGTCTTGTGGGCTGGGGGATTCTGGGACATGTAGTTAATTGCAGGGAAAGGTGGTTAGTTCATTGCAGAATGGCTTTGTCCTCAGTACAAATGTTAGCCGGTAGAGACGCTAATGAGTAATTACCTGAACGAATTGGAATGTAAGTCAGAAGAGCCCAGGTGAGAAGACTAGTTTGTATATTCCACAGTTTGAGATGTTATAGCGCCACCCAGTGGAGCTTTTGATCACTACTAAGCAATGATAGAAATGTCCAGGACCAGCTAATGGATGTAATGTTGGTGCTCTGACACTGCTGATACACAAATAATAATAGAATATATGTTTTAAGGTTTTACCTCAATTTTGAGAGTGTAAAGAGTGAATAAATAAAAACTCTGTATTGTTTTATGGTTTATTCATGTATCTTATATTTTATGTATCACACACATGTATTGTACGTAAACCTGTTAGAGATTGGAACCTGATTTGTTTGCACTTTGATTTACCTTGTATTGTTTTAAAGGAATATTCACCCTCTACCGTGTTACTATGTAGGATGAATGAGCCTGGGAAATGGATAAACATGGACTCACTGGTATGGTTAACACAACACTTTATCTAACACTTATTTAGTCTCCCCCTATATAGGTGTTATTGTAAGGCGCTACTGTATGTGGATTTAGGGATGGGGAAGGACATTTGTACCCGATGAAGGGGGAGAACATTGTGTTAATGATGTGTGGTCCTCAGGGCCGGATTTACACATCAGGAGCCTGTAGCCCCACCCCTAAACACAGACCACCACCCCAAACCACACCCATTTTATCTTTTTTGGCGAAGAAAATAAACTATAAAGGGGTTGGATAAGTGGAAGGAGACAGCCGCCCCTCCAACCTCAGGCGCCCCTAGGCACATGCCTACTGTGCCTAATGGTAAATCTGGCCCTGGTGGTCCTAAATAAAAGTTTATGCATCTTCTGCTGGTGTGCTATCCTGTCAATTGAACTGGAATCTATTAACCCTTGGGGCAAGGGTTGAAGAAGGTCTGTACCCACACCGAATGTGCATAGGGTAACTGTATTGGCTTAGACTGATCATGTCCTTCTTCTCCCCTGCCACCAGTAGTTGCTTCTCTGCTAGCAATCAAGTATGCCATGTAGGGTCTGCCTTAGGAGTAACACCAGAATGATGTTGTCACATTCCACATTCTACCTTATTGTCACATTCCACCTTATTGTCACATTCTTCCACCTTGTTGTCACATTCCACCTTGTTGTCACATTCCACCTTACTATACTTGTGGCCTTGTCAAATGGCGACAGCACACTTCAGACAAATTTACTTGGTTTACTTGGTTTTAATGTGACTGATATTTTTTACAGGTGCCAAAACATCCATACTCACCTCACTCAACAACCCCTGTTGGCACCATGAAGATAACAGATGCCAACGTGTACAGTTATACTGGAGCTATACATTGTGTTTTTTAACACAAAAAAACCCACACAAAGTGTTTTTTAATAACATTTCATAATAAGTCAAATACTGTTTCTTTAAAACAAAAGCAATAATGGGACAAATTTAAAAACCTGTGGTATAGGAAAATTGTAATTGTACGAACGCTTATACAATAGTAGCAGTAGTAGTCTACTATGACATGATTGTATGAAGGAACATTCGTAATTGTACAACCACAGTCATAATTCTACATCCACGATAAACGTTTAATTGCGATTATGATCATTAAGGGCTAGGCCCCACTAAAGCATTTTTCACACATTTGTCCATGTGATTTTCGATAACATGGAAATCGTGGGAAAGCAAAAATTCCCACGATCTCCAATGCGCATACGATTGCACATTCTGTTTTGGTAACGCATGCGATCATCTTTTTTTTGCGCCATGGCATGCATTTCCATAAAGGAAAATAGAGAAAAACGCACAAGCTGGGTGGGTTGTAGTGGGGCCTGAGCCTAAAGGTGCGATATTACAAAATAGCAATACCGCGCATTTATAAATACGCCCCTTTGTACTTATCTTGTCTGCTGCAATCTGTATACACTGCAATCTGTATACATTAAAATAAGTGATTTAACACTGTGACTGTATAAATGGAAAATACAGGTAACAGTCATACTGTAATTACTGCCTATGGCCAAGAAACCCAGTTTTGCTGAGAATCAGTAATACGTCTATTTGATTTTAGGCTAAGGCCCCACTATAATGCACGAGAATCAGGCATGGAGCTGGAGCTATTGTATGCGTTGTAGCACATTTGTGCATGCGATTTCTCTATTTTCCATTATGGAAACGTGATTGCACAAAAAAGATTTTTTGCGTTCCCACGATTTCCATGTTATTTAAAATTGTAAGCAAAATCATATGCGCAGTCATGTGAAAAACATATTAGTGGGGTCTAGCCCTTAATAATTGCTCATGAAGATTCTCCCTCAGACCTGACATATTAAAGGGACACTATACTGAAAAATGACTTAGCACTTACTCTGATTTGCATGTGTTCCTATATGCCTTCGATCCAGTACACATTTTGTTTAGGAGCAGTATCCCCCCTACCTCTTTTAACCACTCCCACTTCCATCTGACCTGACTTTTTCCCCACAAACCAACTGTCAAGCCTGCACAGAGCATACAGCATTCCAACTGTCAAAACTCTGTCACCATTCCAGCTACAGTAAAACTACTCACAGAAGAATAATTTTTGAGAGCAAGGAACTTGATTGACAGCTGAAATTTAAAATAACCTAGTCAATTTAAAATAACCTATTTTTCGGTATAGATGCCCTTCAATAAAAGTGAGTTTAGTTTTCTCAACCGTTATCCCTGCCTCTTTATGCCAACTTTGGAATTTATAAAGCAGCAATAACCGGTGGTGAAAAGTCAGGTGCTTAGTTTACCAAGTTGACAAAAATGCATTAGTGCCCATATTTCTATCATGGGTCCCTGGAAGGTGTCAGTACATTATGGCGGGTTTTCCAATTCAAAGAAGGATCCAGGACTATTTTCGATGATTTACTGTAATACAATTGGCGATTTTTAAATTTTATTTTCTTTTTCCACCATTCAAATTTTCACTTTACAAGTTTCAAATTTTTGCTATTTCCATTAAATTCAAATGGGGGTCTTCCACATAAAAACAGCAACAGCAAGGGATTGTGCAATCCAGGTATAAACTGGAGGCTCTCATTATAAAAGTCTTTCACGTATACATGAATGTTTTATCTGCTATTGACCTGTAATGTTACCTAATTCTCAGTTATAGCTCTGGACTGGTATTGGTAGATATTATGGTTCTATTATTATTAGTATGGTTCTCTATTTTGCCATAATACTGGACTGAATTTAAGAATTACATTAGGGTTTGGGGGTTTCACTACTCTGACATGGCTATGATTGGCTGCAGTACTAGTGGAACTTATTTAGTCCCGCCGCTTTATTAATTGTGATGCCCATTTTTACTGATATTTTTATTCTGAGATAAGGTAAAATTCAGTAACAAACCCAAGAGGACAGGTAAACGGTTATCAATAAAGAAACAACAACTTCCCACCAACCAAATCAGAGCCAAACAAAAAACTGTTCCCGGGAAATGCAGAAAGAAATAGTGATTTGAGGTAGAATCCTTGGACCCTTCTCTTAATGTGGCCCTGAATCTAACAACTATGTCAGAAGGGTTAATAGCCATTTAATCTTCTTTGTGAAATGGTAAAATCCTTTATAACACATAGTCGGATATGACTGTTGGAAGGTAAGATAATGGAATGTAAAAGAATTTAACGTCCCATCCAGGAGAGTAGCGTGTCCAGGGATAACGAGCAGTTAGGGCGTGTTCCATGCAGTCTGTGACCATAGATAGGTTGGTGCTGCAATATTTCATGAACTTTCCCATCCTCTGCAGACCTGAGAAAAAAAAACTCGAATTTCAAAGTTGTGTAATAAAGTAATGTTAAAGGGTCACTATACTCACTCAAACAACTTTATATTATCTAAAATGGTGGTATTCACATATTTATCTGTGCTTGCTTCATCATAAAAATGTTTAGTGAGTGCTCCTAATTCCCCCACCCTCCCTTACTCGCTGACGTCTTGTAATTTCTGCACAGCCTCACCTTGGACACTGCTCTGCTTACACATCTCTCCCTCCCTGACTTGCCTCAATGCATTTTTTAAAAAAAATTGCATTAAAATGAGTAAAGTTATGCAGCCCTCCCCATACTCCCCCCCCCCTAATTTCGAGCCTCTCTCTGCCTTCAATTAGCCATGCTATGAAGGGGGTGTAACGATTCTGTCTGCCTGTAACTGTCACTCAAAGCTAGCATGTGAGAAAACACTCCTCCACCCATCCTTTATCAGCTTGATTATGTACAGTAGGCTGTATCCTAGCAACAGAACATTTCAAGTTTGTTTAACTTCAGAGGAGGAGGAGAGAGGTTGTAACAGACATTCCCACCAGCCAATGACAAGTGCTATGTTAATCAAGGCCCTGGGCCCTCTAGGAGGCAGGCTTTTAGCACTCATCTTTGCTGTGTGATTTCTAAAGGGCAGCACAGTTGTAAATGTGAGTCAGTGATTTCAGCTGCTGTTAGTGTGGACATGTAATGGGAGTGATGTTGTTTTTTTATATTGTTGTCCTTTAATTGTTGCAGAAACTGTGCTGGCAGGCATCCAAAGATCCTATTAGTAAGTCAGGGATAGGGCAAATATTATATTTTCTGCTTCTGGTCTTTCTCTGTAAATGTTGTGATTTCAAATGACGATTTCTCATTTACAGCTCAGATTTAAAATCTGAAAAAAGAGAGGTCGGATCTTGCTGTATCATTAGGTATTTGTGAAAAATGGTTTTCATTATTCAAGAATAAAGATACACTAATTTAATCTAAAGTGTTGGACACTTGATACTTTTTTTGCTCCACATGTGGGGAATAAGTAACACAGTGTACAATACAATGGTAATCTGCAAGGCAACCGGCAGCTGTTATGTCTTTTTAATTCTATTTTTCCCTATGATAAATGCTGTGTGTAGGTGCTGTTATTATATAGATAAATACCGCAATGGCTGAACATGTAATTTGGCAAGGTAGGTTTTCTCTCCAACCTTAATTGCACCTGATGAAGGGGGTAACCCCAAAACGTTATAATGTCACAATAAAAATTCACAAGAAGCGTTTGTAAGTGCATTCCTCATTACTCTCTATCCCCAAGTCAAGAAGGTTATTAGACATACTTTGATTAATGTGCTGCTCTCCATAGTTTTCCTTAATGTCAGCAGGGATATTCTCCAACATTTTCTCAAAGCTCCCCTTGAATAAAGTTACGTCAGACATAGTTTTGAAAGCTCCTGGCTCAATTATAGAAACCCGAATCCCAAAACAACTGAGTTCCCGCCTAGAAAATGATAATAGATTGATATTTATATTAATATATTATCAGGTAAGTCACTAAATGTTCTTTTGACATGCATAACATCCTTACCTTATGCTTGAACTATAAAAAGCTATGCTTCTAGATATCTTTCAATACTTTCTAAAAAGCAGTAGATACTACAACTACTACAAGATAATGGGGTACTGTTTACCCTAAAAATATTGGGCCAAAATTAGCACTATTTTTAACAATAAGAACTTTTATGGAATCTCACCGCTGGACTCAGTGCGGGAGATTCAATAAAATTTCTTATCATTAAAAATGGTGCTAATTTTGCCCCAACCAGTCAGATGTTAGCTTTCAAAAGTTAAATAAGATCTGATTGGTTGGGGCAAAATTAGCACCGTTTTTAACAATAACATTTTTTTCATTGAATCTCCCAGCGGGTATCGTACCTTGAACTATGGTCCCTCGCCACTTTCTGTCACACTTTCTGACATGCTGCAACCATCAATCAAGGACAATGATTTACAGACGCACTGCTTGCCAGCTTTACAGCTGCGTGAGCTCAATTGGAGCTCAGAAAGCAGTAAAAGAGGCTGTGATAGAGAGCCGTGATGGACCAGAAGATTTCAAGGTAAGATATCAGGATTCAGGAGCGCTGGGAAAAAGGGGGTTGGTGGGGGGTGAACATAATCTTTAAATAAATATACCGGGTTACTTGTATGGTTTTAAAGGACAACTATACTGTAAAAATTAACTTTTTAAAAATGAAAAGCACCTGGGGCAAAGAGATAGGATTGATTATTCCCACCTTCCAATATTGTTTTGCTAAGGAGCTACGACGCATAAAGTTTTCATCTGCCAGGTTATGGCCCGGGGCCATTCTATATTAAAGATAGTTCTGAAGACTGGCAGAAGAAGTTTTCTTTGTCCTGCTGCTCCTCATAGAAATAAAATTGGGAGGTAAAAACGCCAATCTTACCTCCCTGCCTCAGGTACTTTTGATTTAATGTTTTTTTTTAAAAACCCTATACGCACTATAGTTTCCTTTTAATTATTAGCTGCAATTTTTAATAGTAGGTGTGTTATACATTAGATCCATTTCATCAATTTTAATTAATAATTTTTGCAAATGATAATTCATTTAAGAAAAAAAAAAACATAATAAAAATAAATCAATTATACAGCCTGTGGGAAGCATCTCCGGAAGATTATTTTGGGGCTAGTCTGGGCCAGCGCCTGTGGCCCCCAGGCTTTAATTTGCCTAGACTGGACTACACCAGAACCATTTGTATTTTGTGCTGAGAACTGGATTATGGATTCTTAACAAACAGTGGACTCAAATGAAACATTTTCTAGTTGACCGAATGTGCTCAGTAGTGAGATTGCTGCTACAAACAGCCTGCTAAACAGCCTGCTGTTTGTAGCAGCAACCTTATGGAGTTATAGCCAATATGCAATTAGAATTGTTTGTGCACTAGAATTCTATTTTTTGTATGTATTATATTTTTGGTCTCTAGTTTCACTTTAATATGGATGTACAACAGCCCAATTTTCTATATATTGTGTGTTACATTGATGGTTTGACCAAACCTTCTGGGAAATTGTACTCCACCCAGAGTTAGGTCATGTTCAGGGCCGCCTCTCTAATGAGGCAAGGTGAAGAACATTACAGAGCAGCACCCTGTAGGGAGGCAGCAGTTTTGATGCCAGAAAAAGAAAAAATATATATATTTTTTGGCATCATGTGCCGGGGGCACATTTTCCATGTGCCTGTGACCCAGATGGCAAGGGGGCCCAAAAATGCTGTTTGTAAGAATACACACATTTTCGGGAGGTACTATCACTTTAAATAGCAGGGGACGCTGTGACTCTCATTGCACAACAGAATGCAGCTATGACTCCTCCCCCTCCCTTCTGACTGGCAGTTCATTTGATTAAAATCAATGTTTGTCAGCCCTGCAGATCAACAATCAATGTTGGGCATCATTTACCAGTCACTGTGGGCATCATTTACCAGTCATTGTGGGCATTATTTATCAGACATGTGTATAAAGCCCCTCCCACTTCTTGACAAGCCACACCCCACTCCCCGATAAAGCATCACCCACTTTCAATTATAAAACCACACCTCTTCTGGTGGTGCGGCGAGGGGGGGCAGCTTTTGGAATTTTTTTCAGGTGCCAAAAAGTCTAGAGATGGCCCTGGTCATGTTCTCCTTTGAGCAAAGTACTTTAAACTAGAGAGTCAGCTTCAAGAAAATAGGCCACACAGGAGAAGCTGTCAGCTCATTCAGCCAAGAAGGCAAGTACCAGTAAGTTAGGACCCAGTTAAATAAAGCAACCTTGATGTGGTGACTGGACTTAAAATAATTTGGCCAACTTATTAAACTAATTGCTTTTATTTATCCAGGGTTCATCAGGCTTGGATGTACAACAGCACAATTTTTTTTTATATATTGTGTAAAGCATTTGCATTTTATTTTGAATTCATTTTACTCACCAGTAAATATTAAATACCTATTCGGAATAGTAATTTACATGAACGGGAAAAGAAAACATGAAGCGAATTTAACATTAATAAGGATCCTATGACAAGGAGGCTGCAAAAACATTTGAAGAGTTTTATCTAGGCAGAATGGTACATTACCGAAGACTGTCGGAGAAGGCTTCTACACCATGTTTGGAGATGCCATAACCTCCTCCAAAGAAGTTAACCCTACCAGCAGAACTGGAAATATTGACAATCCGCCCTTTTGCTCTTCTGACAAGGGGCAGTAGTTTCAGTGTCACATCGATCATACCCAGCAGATTTACATTCAGTATCTTTACATAGTCTTCCTTCTTCATCCACTCATTTGGTCCAATGGGAATATATATCCCAGCATTATTTACCAAGCCCCAGAGTCCTGCAGAATTGAATAATCGATACTTAAACAATGGATTGACATTAAATGGCTAGCTCGCTACAAAAATCCAATTACATACATAAGAGTTTTTAAAGGTTTATATTTGTGACTATATATATTTTGTTTATTTAGTCCCATTTTAGAGCATGTAAACCCTTTATACTAGAACAAAAGGTAGGCCGCACTTCTGGTGTGTGGTGGAGCATGTAAACCCTTTAAACAAAAAGAAAATGGGCAATTGTCTGTTACCTGCCCCCAATCCCAACTGGGGATTGCACTTTATTACAGGCATTACTTAGTAGATATTTAAGAATACTAATTGCCTCTATTCAGGCAGGGTAGACTGGCCCCTCCCTCCATGCAGTCAATCAAGGCTGTGACAACTGACATTACAGCCAATGATGGACTGCTGTTTCACCAGCTGCTTCCTCTGCTCATACTCAAGCTTATAAAAAGCTCATTGAGCAGAGGAAGGAGGCAAATACCTTTGCCAGAAAGAAATAGACCTTATGATTAAATATCTGGTTACAAATGCATATAATAAAATAGGGAAAATAGCAGTTGGGGTTGTGGGCAAATAACTGACAAGTCACCAGTTTTTTTTTTGGGTGGACATGCCCTTTAACAGAGTAATTAGTTACATTATTGAGTTATAGGTCCAGATCAATTTCAAGTAGCAGCTGCTCTCTGCAAATAGCGGGGAATTTACAGCCTTGTTATCTAATGACTAAAGTAACAAACGTATCACGGCTGACAAAATACTGCAGTGGTTGGTACAGGTCACAAAGGCCAGCTATCAGTGACATCACATTGTCACAAAATATGGTGCTCCATGGTCAGTGGCTTTAAGTGACACAACAATGGTATTAAAGGACAACTCCACCCTCATAAGAACATCTTTTAGAAAGAATTGCCTCTTTAAAATATGTTGATAAATCATACTTTGTCCTATGAATTCATTACTGTATGCCTGCTATGCTTCTGGATGCCTCATGGAACCGGAGCAATTTAGAAACCTGTACTGAGCCTGGGCATGGTCAGAAGAGGCAGACAGGGGATTAACATTCAGTCATTGGCTGTGATGTCAGAAACAGGGGAAACAGGACATGTGCAGGATTTCAGGTTAGACTTATATATTTCACATTTCAAACTATTACCATTTAGGGTTTTGGGGGGTGATTTACCTGTATGTAGGTTTTCATTTTGGGGCTGGACTTGCCCTTTAAGTGACAAGAAGCAGTATTGCAATTTGTGATTTTGTACCATTAAAATAAATAAATAAATGTACCCCATATTGTTTAGGAAGTTCCCCACACCTAAACAGTATACACACCTGCACTTCCAGTGATGTTATCAGCCCATTGGACTGCATTGCTAACACTTTGACTGTCTGTAACATCCATGATAGTTGTCTGCAGTCTACTGGATGTCTCTTTCTTTAAATCCTCAGCCCCTTTCTCTGTCAGACAAGTTGCCAACACCTTCAGCCCTCGCTTATCCAGCTGCCTTGCTGCAAGATTCCCAAATCCAGAGTCACATCCGGTGATCAGCACATATTTATCTGTGAGATTCTCCAATATCTGTCTCTGTCGGTTCCATCTGTACAGATAGATCACTGCCACCAATCCCAGCAAGAGGAGCCACATCACGGCGGTGATGCTGTTATCTGTAAGAGGGAGAGAAGAATCAGTTTATATCTCTATGTGCTAATGGGAAGGAAGAAGGAAAGTAGAAAGTAAAAATTCAATAGCTGAATTCAGACAAATACATATATACAGGCTCATTTACCCAGAGCTGCTATTGCTCTGGGTAAATGCTCCTTCCACGATTCAATATCGTCTTTGCGATATTACCGGGATTTACCCATTGTGGGATTTTAACGCCAGCTATTGCTATTTGCGCTAAATCTAGTGCAAACACGATATTGAATCGCGAGCGTCGGCTGCGCGGGTGATTTTTGCGTAACCCATGCATCTAGCGCTAATATGTAGTTTAAGGCACGCTAACCGGTAGTGAACTTTAACTTCATTTATTTGCCCAGCAAGCCTGGGTAAATGAGCCTGATAGAACGAGAAATTACATCACAAGTGACATTCTATTATATTTCTACAATAGTTTCTCTTCTTATTAGGATAACGCTTAAAGACATAAAACGATGAACATGAGCCTTACAAGGAGATCCAATAATATCTGCAAATCCCCAAAAGTCCTTGGTGATGTAATACAATCAGGGATGTTTTTAGGCATAGACCACCAAGGCAAAGAGCTAGGGTGCTAATCCAGGGTGTTGAGTGTTCTCCCTAGCATCTCCCTGTCAGCTTTTACTTGCTGTGTTAGATCTGCTCTCCTTGTTCTGCTGTAATTTATAACATACAGGGAGATTCAATAAAAGTTCTAATCGTTTAAAATGGTGCTAATTTTGCCCCAACCAATCAGATCTTATTTAACATTTGAAAGCTAACATCTGATTGGTTGGAGAAGAATTAGCACCATTTTAAATGATAAGAACTTTTATTGAATAACCCTGATTGTATTTAGTAGAGACCCTGAACTCAGCTCCCTCTGCTTGGAAACAATCAGGGAGATGTAATAAAAGTTCTTATCATTAAAAATGGTGCTAATTTTGCCCCAACCAATCAGATCTGAGCTTTCAAATGTTAAATAACATTTGATTGGTTGGGGCAAAATTAGCACCATTTTAAACGGTAAGCAGGGTTATTCAATAAAAGTTCTTATTGTTTAAAATGGTGCTAATTTTGAGGGCACCAAGATGACTAGAAATGGCCCTTGAATACAATGTAAGCTTGACTTAAAGGGTATTCAGGTGGCATAGGCCTCATGCACCTAATGATAGGGTAGGACAGTCCAAGCAAACATGTCTCCTTTATGACCTTATACTTTATCAACGGAGGTAATGGGTATCTCTGGAAGCAGCTGTAAGTCATTGGCTGTGGCATGTCATCACAGCCATGACTGAGGGCTGCTACTCAGAAGAACAGTAAAAATGATAACTGAAGCCAGCAAGGACCAGGAGGAATAGTTCAGGGACGCAAGGGACAATGTGACAAGTCTTGGAGTATCTGTTGTGTTCAATTAGATCAGCTAGTCATCCGACTGGCTTTCTCAATTCAGAATGACTTGTACAAGAATCTGTGGTAATTATGTACCCTGGAAAATCCCAATTAGCATATCACTGCCAGGTGTTAAGGGCGTGATTACATAGTGGCTAAGAGGTGTTATAGGAACACCCAGGGTAAGGTGTATAACACCTCTTAGCCACTACGCAATCATGCCCTTAACACCTGGCAGCGATATGCTAATTGGGATTTTCCAGGGTAGATAATTGCCACAGATTCTTGTACAAGTTTGCCCACCGGGTGATTGGTACATGCAAGTCTGCCCACTGTGTGACTGGTACATGAAATTCTGCCCACTGGTGACTGGTACATACAAGTTTTTCCATTGTAATTGGCACATACAAGTTTGCCCGCTGTGACTTGCATATACAAGTCTGCCCACCTTGTGACTGATACATGCAAGCTTTCCCACTGTGACTGGTACATACAAGTTTTCCCAATGTTACTGGTACATACAAGTTTGCCCACTGTGACTGGCACATACAAGTTTGCCCACTGTGGCTGGTACATACAAGTTTTCCCACTGTGGCTGGTACATACAAGTTTTCCCACTGTGACTGGTTTGCCTACTGTGACTGGAATATGCAAGTTTGCCCACTGTGAATGGTACATACAAGATTGTCCACTGTGACTGGCGCATGCAAGTTTGCCCACTGTGACTGGTACATACAAGTTTCCCCATTGTGACTGACACATGCAAGTTTGCCCACTGTGACTGACACATGCAAGTTTGCCCACTGTGACTGGTACATACAAGTTTGTCCACTGTGACTGGCACATACAAGTTTGCCACAGTGTGACTGGTACGTGCAAGTCTGCCCACCGGCCTATGATTAAGGACCGCAAGGTTTGTGAAGGATTGTGATTTACAGCTTACAGCCTGGTTCCTCACTCCTTGTGGCTTCGGTTCGTGCGGGCTTCTTCGTTTGATGTTGATTTTGATTATATATGGCTCCTTGCGTCAGGCCTGGAGCTTCTGGCACCCGGGTCACTTGGATTGTTGAGTAAGCACTTACCTGTGAATTAGCCTATACATTGTGCATAGACTGATGAGGCGAAGGGTCCAGGGTATTTTACACCCGGGCCACTACATACACAAGTAAGAATTTGTGTATATTATATAAGGTTAAGCCCATATTTTATATTTCTGCCCACAGGTGACTGGCACATACAAGTTTGCCCACTGTGGCTGGTACATACAAGTTTGTCCACTGTGACTGGCACATAAAAGTCTGTCCACATTGTGACTGGTGCATGCATGCTTTCCCAATGTGGCTGGCACATACAAGTTTGCCCACTGTAACTAGCTCATACAAGTTTGCCCACTGTGGCTGGTACATACACGTTTTCCCTCTGTGACTGGCGCATACAAGTTTGCCCACTGTGACTGGCACACACATTCAAGTTCGCCCACTGTGTGGCTGGTACGAGGGAACTCTAATTTTCTTCCATGGCTCAACTCCACTTCCCATTTTATACGCAGGTGCACGTGTGCTGCTGAACGTGCGTGGAGATTGTCCCGTACAAAGACTTTCTCCATTACAAATTCATGCTGCAGTGTCTTGGCTCTGGGCTCCTGCTAGCAAACAGAACTACTACCGGAAACTTATAAATAACAACAAATCTAACCCACGTCGCCTGTTTTCTAGGGATGGACTAGAACTCAAACTTTATGAGTTCAGACGAACTCGAACTATTCGAACTAGTTTTGAATAGTTCTCGAATGGACGAGGATTTTTGAATGTTTGGCATGCCTCGAACGGCCGCTTCCGAAAATCCCTGAACATCTGGAGATCCACGAAAACGGCCGCTCTTGTATTGTCGAATGACCGACAATCACGCGGCCAGACGTTCGAGGGTCCCGCAGCTCAAAACCGGGACCCCCTCCTGGGTCCTTACAAGGACCAATTGCGCCCGACAAGGGCCCTTTGGCGCTTAAGGGGTCCCGCAGCTTGAACCAGGACCCCCAGCGGCTCTTTAAAGAGCCCTTGGGTGGGGTCTTCTGTCTTCCATCAGGTGACACCATCTCAGCTGAGGCCACCGACCCAGAGAAGTTCCCCTGCGGCCACCAGGGGTACCTCCGGCACCGGTGGCTTAAACATGGCCAATGTAACTGGCGTCTTGATCCGTCTTCGGGTACGTCTTCGGGTACCGACACCAACACCTCTGAGGTCGCCGATGCCAGGCAGGCTCACTGTGGCTGACAGTGAGCCCGCTGGCAACGCTGGCCTCAGCGGAGCCGATGTTGCTAGACGCTTCTTTCTTCTGCCATCTACTGCGATGACTTCTGAGCTCCGCGGAGGATTGCACCTCTTTATATAAATTTGCAGGAAACCCTAATCTGTTTCTGATTGGTCAATTTTTCAATGCTTGATTTACATTAACCAATCAGATTTTCTGAAATCTGATTGCTTAATGTAAACCATGTAAACCAAGCATTAAAAAATTTACCAATCAGAAATGGATGTACCCCTGGCAGCCGCAGGGGTACTTCTCGGGGTCGGTGGCTTCAGCGGAGCTGGTGTCACCGGATGGAAGACAGAAGATGCCGCCCAAGGGTTCAAGCTGCGGGACCCCCAACAAGGGCACTTACCAGTGCTACAAGGGTCCTTCCAAGGGCCGCAAAGGCACTTATAAATGCCGGGGAGGGGGGGTCCCGGTCCGAGCTGCGGGACCACTTAAGCCCCAAAGGGCCCTTGACAGGGCCGCAAAGACACATAAGTGCTGGAGAGGTGGGTCCTGGTTCGAGCTGCGGGACCCCTTAAGCCTCAAAGGGTCCTTGTCAGGGCCTCAAGTGCACTACTTAGTGTTGCAAGGGCCCTGATAGGGGAGGGGGTGTCCCGGTTCGAGCTGCGGGACCCCTTAAGCCCCAAAGGGCCCTTCAGCCATCCATGAACGGGACAATTTCGGGAATCTCTGGCCGTTCGGGGATTTTCAGAAGCAGCCGTTCGAGTTATGCTGAACGTTCGAGGATTACCAAAGTGGCACATGGAAACCGGAAGTAGTGCGCATGTGCGCTACATCCGGTTTTTATGCTGTTCCCCGCGCACGGATGTGTTCCCCAGACCATCTCCCAGGTCCCAGGGGCCTGTAAGGTAAGTTTACACTGCAATATTTCGGAAAGTTCATTCGAACTTTTCGAACTATTTACCCCCCATTGACTTTAATGGGTCTGTTTTCGGACTTTGGAACTTTTTTAGAAGTTAGAAAGTTCAAAAACGGACCGAACTTTCGAAAGTTCGGCCATCTTTACTGTTTTCCATCTTCAGCTCCCTTCTGTACCCCTCTGAGTGGGTACAGACTGCTGACTCCCAACTTTCTCTGCACTCTCCCCAGGACTTTGAGCATTACTTCCAACATAAAGTGTCAGATCTTTGGTCCTAGGAATTACTCTCAGTTTATGTTGCCCTTGCCTCCCTCTGATATTCTTGGATCTTTTACTCCTGTGACCCATTAAGTCTCTCACCTGCTTTTGTCCTGTTCGCTCATGACCTGTCCTCTTGATCCCATGCCCTCTGTATTACTGAAGCACTGTAATCATGTGCTTACCCCTATACTCACCTACATATTCAATGCTTCCCTGTTCCCTTACATCTGGGATTTTCCCATCATCTTTAATCATGCCCATGTTAAACCCATACTAAAAAATCCCTCAATAGACTCCTCTTGTTTAGGTAACTATTGCCCAGTCTCTCTCTTACCGATAGCCTTTAAACTGCTAGAACAATTAATCTACTCCCGTATCACTACCTTCATGCTCATAACCTATTGGTTCCTTTGCAATTTGGATTCTGTCCTTAAATCCAGCATCAGCTGACATTATCTGGGTAAATATTACATATGCCCTTCCCTTGAATTATTATGAAATATGAATTGTATTGGGAACTGACATCTGTGGACATATGCCAAAGTTCTGTTTAGGATTGTGCATTTTACAGTGAGTTATAACACCTTGTTACTTTGAAGAAGATAACCTAAGTGATCTTTGCTGGAACCATAGCTTTAGTTATCTGAAGACAAACAGATGGGGCAATCCTAAACCAAGAGTCTTTTTTAACCTTGTGAGTACCTGTAAGTTGGAATAGGTGGGTGTTGCCATATTGCTTGAGATCAATCAATCGGTCCCGCACACTATCCACATCCACTTCAGTGTCTTAGTGCTGGGTGCTACTGACTCACCGTATCCACGGGCATGAATATTCAAACGTATCAAGGTATCAGTGCACACCAGTCTTTACAGCAAATCGTGTTTAGTAACACATGTGATGTTTCAGTGTCAAAATGGCACCTTATTCAGACATAACCAAGCCATATTGCTTGACACTGCTGGTTAAGCAAAATAAATGGAAAATGAATGATGCCATTATTGATAATAACTTTGGGGAATTAAATGACACCCACCATAATAGCTATCTAACGACACAAGCTCCTGTGTGGCTGAGGCAGTGCAGCCCCATTTTCCACAAATTAATTTACTAGTAGTTTACAATGTTGTTAGGCTCAAATAAAAAATGATTTGTAGACAGAAACATGCAAAGACACTTTACCCAAAACATATCTCTAGGACATGCCATACAGTCTAAAGCTGTCCGTACAATTTATCCAATGGGATTTACTGTCATCTTCATTGGGATCTGTTGGTTTACACAGAAAATTGCTGTTGTGTTGCTTTTGTCTTCCTTTTCTAAAGTAGAGGGGCCAGTGTATGGCAAAGTGGACATCAATCCCCTATTGAGAGATTCATGAGTAGATCATTATATATTGTATTTCCAATTGTCCCATGTGTATGGTCACTTTAAACGTACGGAACCATTACAATCTAGTTACATCTTGTAATTACATAGGTGTAGCACTGCTCTCTGAGGCTCTCATTCATCTACAAGGAACACATCTAAGGTGGATGGATTTCCTCAAAAAATGTAACTTAATGTTGAAATATGGCAATTTCCACACATTTTTGCAAATGGAAATATATAACAACATTTCATAATAAAATCATAGCCACAGAGGAGAATGTCTACACCATTATTGAGTTTTTCTTTTGCCTCTAACAAATAAACTGTATTTAAATCTCAATGAAAAAGCAGAACAAAATACTTACATGCCAGCTTATGGAACAGAGAGTAAGATTCGCAGACACAGCCAGTTTAATAAATTAAATAAACAATGCTAAGTATACAGTGAACGCTGGCAGGTAATTGGTTGAGTTAAAAACAAGAACGCCTCTTTATATTTGTGTTTTACATGCACAAATCTAATGCTTCCAGGGGCGTGTTTAGAGGGGATTACAGGTGCCCGGAATCCCCCATTTCTGCTGGCACATACCTACCTACTGTTTTGGCCCTTCGGATTTAGATATGATAATTATCTATACACCCTTCTCTTCTGTCAGCAGTGTGTTGATCCCCCTGCTGAGGTCCCCAGAAAGTGTAAAGGGTGTCAGGTGTAAGGAGAATGCTTAGTTTGAAATTGTCCATATAAACATATAGCCGTTCAGTGTCCTTGATTATCCAATCAATTTATGTATCAATGCAGTGTATGAGGGGCCCTCAAGTGTGTGTCACCAACCTGACTGGCTGTGCTGCCTCACACAAAAAGCTGGAAGATTTCGCAGGGCGTTTTTTTTTTTTACATGAAAAAATGCTGTTTCCTTTTTTTAACCAGATAGACAGACAGACAGAGGCACACAGATATATAGATAGACAAACAGTGGACCATAGCTTTATTTTAGCTTTAGTTACTGAAGACAAACAGATGGGGCAATCCTAACCAAGAGTCTTTTTTAACCTTGTGAGTACCGTAAGTTGGAATAGGTGGGTGTGCCATATTGCTTGAGATCAATCAATCGGTCCCCGCACACTATCCACATCCACTTCAGTGTCTAGTGCTGGGTGTAATGACTCACCGTATCCACGGGCATGAATATTCAAACGTATCAAGGTATCAGTGCACACCAGTCTTTACAGCAAATCGTGTTGTAAACACATGTGATGTTCGTGTCAAAATGGCACCTTATTCAGACATAACCAAGCCATATTGCTTGACACTGCTGGGTAAGCAAAATAAATGGAAAATGAATGATGCCATTATTGATAATAACTTTGGGGAATTAAATGACACCCACCCATAATAGCTATCTAACGACACAAGCTCCTGTGTGGCTGAGGCAGTGCAGCCCCATTTTCCACAAATTAATTTACTAGTAGTTTACAATGTTGTTAGGCTCAAATAAAAAATGATTGTAGACAGAAACATGCAAAGACACTTTACCCAAAACATATATCTAGGACATGCCATACAGTCTAAAGTGTCCGTACAATTTATCCAATGGATTTTGTCATCTTCATTGGGATCTGTTGGTTTACACAAAAATTGCGTGTGTGTTGCTTTTGTCTTCCTTTCTAAAGTAGAGGGGCCAGTGTATGGCAAAGTGGACATCAATCCCCTATGAGAGATTCATGAGTAGATCATTATATATTGTATTTCCAATTGTCCCATGTGTAGGTCACTTTAAACGTACGGAACCATTACAATCTAGTTACATCTTGTAATTACATAGGTGTAGCACTGCTCTCTGAGGCTCTCATTCATTACAAGGAACAATCTAAGGTGGATGGATTTCCTCAAAAAATGTAACTTAATGTTTGAAATTGGCAATTTCCACACATTTTTGCAAATGGAAATATATAACAACATTTCATAATAAAATCATAGCCACAGAGGAGAATGTCTACACCATTATTGAGTTTTCTTTTGCCTCTAACAAATAAACTGTATTTAAATCTCAATGAAAAAGAGAAACAAAATACTTACATGCCAGCTTATGGAACAGAGAGTAAGATTCGCAGACACAGCCAGTTTAATAAAATTAAATAAACAATGCTAAGTATACAGTGAACGCTGGCAGGTAATTGGTTGAGGTTAAAAACAGAACGCCCTCTTATATTTGTGTTTTACATGCACAATCTAATGCTTCCAGGGGCGTGTTTAGAGGGGATTACAGGTGCCCGGAATCCCCATTTCTGCTGGCACAACCTACCTACTGTGGCCCTCGGATTTAGATATGATAATTATCTATACACCTTCTCTTCTGTCAGCAGTGTGTTGATCCCCCTGCTGAGGTCCCCAGAAAGTGTAAAGTGTGTCAGGTGTAAGGAGAATGCTTAGTTTAAATTGTCCATATAAAAATATAGCCGTTCAGTGTCCTTGATTATCCAATCAATTTATGTATCAATGCAGTGTATGAGGGGCCCTCAAGTGTGTGTCACCAAACCTGACTGGCTGTGCTGCCTCACACAAAAAGCTGGAAGATTTCGCAGGGCGTTTTTTTTTTTTACATGAAAAAATGCTGTTTCCTTTTTTTAACCAGATAGACAGACAGACAGAGGCACACAGATATATAGATAGACAAACAGATATAAAGACAGACAGACCGACAGACATACAGAGTCACACAGATATATAGATAGACAAAAAGATACAGTATAAAGACAGACAGACAGACAGACAAAGGCACACATATATGTAGATAGATAAACAGATATAAAGACAGACAGACAGACAGACGTACACAGATATATAGATAGACAAACAGATATAAAGACAGATAGACAGACAGACAGACAGACAAAGGCACACCGATATATAGATAGACAGACAGAGGCCACAAAGATATATAGATAGACAGACAGACAAAGGCACACAGATATATAGATAGACAGACAGACAGAGGCACACAGATATATAGATAGACAAACAGATATAAAGACAGACAGACCGACAGACATACAGAGTCACACAGATATATAGATAGACAAACAGATACAGTATAAAGACAGACAGACAGACAGACAAAGGCACACATATATAGATAGACAAAACAGATATAAAGACAGACAAACAGATATAAAGACAGACAGACAGAGGGCACAAGATAATAGAAAGAAAAACAGATATAAGACAGAAAAACAGATATAATAAAGACAGACAGACAGAGGCACACAGATATATAGATAGACAAACAGATAGACAGACAGACAAAGGCACACAGATATATAGATAGACAGACAGACAAAGGCACACAGATATATAGTAGACAGACAGAGGCACACAGATATATAGATAGACAGACAGACAGAGACACACAAATATATAGATAGACAAACAGATATAAAGACAGACAGACAGACATACAGAGGCACACAGATATAAAGACAGACAGATAGACAGACAGACTGACAGAGGCACACAGATATATAGATAGACAAAACAGATATAAAGACAGAAGACAAAACAGATTAAAAGACAGACAGACAGAGGCACACAGAATATCAGATATATAGATAGACAAACAGATAGACAGACAGACAAAGGCACACAAATATATAGATAGACATACCAATATAAAGACAGACAGATAGATACCTGCCCAGGTGCAAGCTTCAAAGACTCCAATCTATTTCCCAAAATGAATGCACTCTCAGTGCTTAAACCCCAAGAGTGCATTCATTTGGGTAAATAGATAGATAATATAGATAGGAAAAAAGGCAGACAGATAGATAGCCAGCAAGATAGATAGAAAGACAAAGTGATACACAGACAGATAGACAGACAAAGAGAAACATAGACAGAGAGACAGACAAATAGATAAATAAATAGACAGACAGACAGGCAGACAGATAGATAGGTAGCCAGCAAGATAAATACAGTAGACAGATAGACAAGCAAAGAGATAGACAGGCAGGCAGACAGACAGGTAGATAGATAAACAGACAGATAAATTGATAGATAAACAGACAAATAGACACGGGCAGATAAATAGACATAGATTAGACAGACATACTGATAAATAGACAGACAATAAAGGTTCGTACACACGTACGATCAAAGGTCCCAACCTGCGACGCACCACGTGAACGAATGTCCGTTTCCGGCGATAATCGTATATGCGCACTTTATTCGATTTGGGATCGTTGCCCGACCAGCCGGGCGGATCTCTGATAGACAGACAGACAGGCAGATAGATAGACATTTAGACATAGACAGACAGGCAGATAAACAGACAGCTAAACAGACAGATAGATAGACAGACATATAGACAGACAGGCAGGTAGACAGACAGACAGGCAGATAGAGACAGACAGATAGATATATAGATAGACAGACATAGATAGATATATTCAGCCTTACTGACCCCTCAAGTGGCTTCACTTACATGGGATATATATACATAGGGGCATATTTATAAACTATTGCTATTTTCGCCATTTAGCTATCGCATTACATCACAATTACAAAGTGCTATTTTCGGTATATTTATAAAAAAGCTTTAAAAGTATTAATGCGGCGATGTGTGACTATAATCTTCGCATTATTCCCTGCGTTAAGTGTGGTATCACGGCGAAAAGAGAAATTGCTCTCTAGTGTCGGCCATTACCAGACCAGAGAGGGTGAAATTTCAGAGCTGTTTTTGTCATTTTTTTTATCTAACGCTATTTATAAATAGATGAAATTTCGCCTTTTTGCCCCATTTCTGCCTTTTGTTGCTTTTCTTGCAGTTTTACCAGAATCTTATAAAAGCAAAACATAAAAACCCTTAAAAAAGTGAGATCTCAGATCGTATTACAATAAATGTAATGGTCGCAAGAGTAACAAAAGTGCCCTTTGTCGGATCCGAGGTGCTTTGTCCCTAGCCAAACAAAACTACTTCTCTTCACTCATATCCTCCCAATCTCATAACCCCAAACAGCTCCTCAAAATATTCAACTCCCTGCTCTGTTCGCCACCTCCTCCGCCTACCCACTGTCTATCGGTTGATGAAAAAGCCTCAAATTTCACAGAGAAAATGGAAAACATCCGAAGTAGTTTTCCTGTGCGGCTGCGCCCTAGCTCCTCCCTACAGCTTCCAACCACTACCATTGCTATGCCCAATCTCCCTTCCTTGCTCACCCCCTCCATCTCTACCCCTACCACTGCAATTTCTAGCCTCCCTTCATTGGTTAATCCCTTTACTTGCCCCCTAACAAGCTTCACCACTATAACAAAACAGGGTCTTTCATCTCTCCTATCCAGGTCTCACCACCTGCCCCCTCGACCCCCTTCCCTCTCATCTTATTCCCCTGCTCTCCTCTTCCTTCATTCCAGCCCTAATCTCTCCCTTTAACTTGTCCCTATCCACTGGTATTTTTCCCTCTATATTTAAACATGCCGTTGTATCCCCTATACCTAAAAAACCCTCCCTTGACCCGTCTGCTCTTTCCAGCTACCGGCCTGTCTCCCTTCTCCATTTTGCTTCCAAACTACTGGAAAGACATGTCTATGCTGACCTGGTTAGTCACCTATCTGCTAACTCTCTCTTTGACCACCTCTAGTCAGGTTTCCACCCTAACCACTCCACAGAAACTGCCCTCACTAAAGTGACCAATGATTTACCAATGATTTACTTACTAAAGGTCACTACTCTTTGCTCATTCTTCTTGATCTGTCCTCTGCTTTTGATACTGTTGATCATCCTCTACTTCTTCAGATCCTGGCCTCCTTAGGAATCCAGGACACTGCACTTTCTTGGCTATCATCCTATCTCTCTGGTAGGACCTTTATTGTTTTTCACTCTGAAACTAGCTTCACTCCTTGCCCCCTCCCTGTGGGGGTCCCGCAAGGCTCGGTACTCGGTCCTCTACTTTTCTCCATCTACACCCATGGCCTTGGACAACTCATTAGTTCATTTGGGTTCCAGTATCATCTGTATGCAGACGATACCCAAATTTACATCGCTGCCCCGGATCTCCCTACACTGACATCCCAGGTCCCCGACTGCCTTAGTGCCATCTCTGCCTTTATGTCCTTCTGCTTCCTCAAACTCAACAAGGACTGAACTTGTCCTTTTCCCACCCTCATGATCTGTTCCCCTCCCTAGCCTTACTATTAATATTACACACACCTATATTACCATCTACTCATGTCCGCTGCCTGGGAATAACGCTAGATTCCGATCTTTCCTTCACACCTCATGTCAATTCGCTTGCCAACTCCTGTCGGCTCCAACTCAAAAACATCTCCCACATTTGATCCGTCCTCTCGAAGGAAGCTACGAAAATCCTAGTCCATGTCCTAATCATATTCCAGCTAGACTACTGCAACACACTCCTGTGTGGTTTACGAAACAACTGCCTGGCACCGCTTCAATCCATTCTCAACTCTGCTGCCCAGCTCATTCATTTCTCTTCTCGCTTCTCTAATGCCTCTCCTCTCTGCCAGTCCATCCACTGGTTGCCCATCATGCAAAGGATCCAGTTCAAACTGCTTACCTTATCCGATAAAGCACTATCCAACACAGCCCCTCCATATATCTCAGAGCTGATCCAGCGATAACGTCCCAGGTGCAACCTCCGCTCTGCAAATGATACCCTCCTTTCATCCAATCTGGTCACCTCTTCCCATGCCCCTATTCAGGACTTTACTCGTGCTGCCCCTCTGCTCTGGAACTCCCTTCCTCCGTCTGACCATCCCTTAACACCTTCAAACGTAACCTTAAAACCCACCTCTTTAGGCAAGCATATAACCTGGCCTAAACATTACCCATCTTACTACCCAATATGATCCAACACGCCTTTTACACTCCACTGCCAATCTATTTACAGCCTACCGATTCCCGCAGTCTTATGTCTCACCCCCATATCCTCTAGTCTGTAAGCTCTTTGGGCAGGGTTCTCTTTCCTATTGTATCATGGTATTGCTGTAAGAAACTCATCACTCTGTTTACTTCTATTATGTATTACCTGTGTATGTAATATGTATGACTTCGTATAACATGTATTACCCTGTATGTAATCTATGACTATGTAATTGCTAAGCGCCACAGAAGATGTTAGCGCTATATAAATCAATAATAATAATAATAAATGCTGGAAAATAGTGTAACACCCCCTGGGTACACACCCCAATGTACTGACACCTTCCATGGACCCATTGGTAGGCTGGATAAATGGCACTTATGCGTTTTCGCCACCTCAGATAAACTTAACACAATAAAACACTTTTCGCCATTTTATAAATATGCTCAAGCGGTTACAACAGCGATGTATAGCGAAAAGCAAAAAGTAGCGGTAACTTTTCGCCACTGGTTATCACTGCTTTATAAATTGCGAAAAAAGTCCAAATTTGTCGAAAAGAAGACGATAACGGAAGTGAAAAATCTAACGAACCTTTACAAATATCTCCATAGTTTCCAACAATCCTGATTTTTACAAGACTCTCCTGCGATTTTTCTATTAGTTCTCCTCCCATAGTTACATAGTAACGAAAAAGAAAGGAAAATTGCTAGCGCACAGTTTGCTTGTAAAAATAATTTAAACAACAATGAGTTGTAAGTACCACCCAAATATATAAGCTTGCATGCTATGTCAAGGGCTCTCATTTAATGAAAATCTTCTCTGATTATTACTTTGCAGTGCATTTAAAAGCACTAGGGGCAGCTGGTCAGCACCACACTGGGATTTCTTTTTGTGTTTTACATAGATAGGCTGAGGCCCCGCATGCAGTTTCTGTATGTTGTTGCATGGTGTTCCGCGTTTGTGCATGCAATTTTGCAATTTAACATTATAGAAATGCACGCCTTTGCAAAAAATGGTGATCGCAAAACAGATGCGCAATTAGATGCGCAATTAGATGCACCCCTGCTTACAGTAGATGGCTCAGGCACATGGAAATGGTCAGGGGATCATGTACAAATCACACAAAGTTTAATAAAAACAAATTTTCTTAACACGCAAGCTATGTTTTAGTTTATGTATAGTAAGTAGCCTTGTATATTCAGTAACCCTAAGGCTGTCAGTAACCCTAAGGTGCGACAGAGTGCGTTGGCGTGCGCTCACGATTGTGGATTGCATGCGCTCCGATTTACAGATCCCACATGCAGCTCTCCCTAGCGCACTAGTGTGGCCAAATCAACTGGGCCACACTAGTGTTTGCTTTTAAAAGCGCATTTGGATAGCAATCGTAATTGCATCTCGCTTAAAAGTAATTCAGTGTGGCCTAGCGATAAACCTTCGAAATTATCCTCGAACATGAATTTCATCCCTAGTCCTCACTCTGGGTATTCTTAGAGGGGATGACCTATATTTCATAAATTAAATATTACACCCCCAAAAATGAGTGTCTGCCATATTACTTGGAATTTTACTCCAAATTTTTAATCTACATAAAAAGGTAGGAAAACCCCTGAACACGTTTAATTAACACAGATAAATGAATGACAGTTGCAGTCAGTTTAATAACTTAAACAAAACTAAGTAAACAGTGAATTTTGGCAGCTTAGCGAATGAACCGGAGATTAGACCTACCTTTCTTTAATTAAGCATGTTGGAAGAGAGTTCCTATGCACACAAGTAACAAGTATGCTTCTGCAGTAAGCAAGATTTTTTTTGACTGGATGGGGCAAAAAAACTAGAATTAACAGCACCAACTATGAAAAGGTACTCGTACCATTAAGTACATTTTTCATGTTGTTGCTACATTTATCTGAATATGCAGCACTGCATTCCCTTAAAGGGAACAGTTCAGTGGAAATTATCAATATTTGTTAAATTGTTAGTTTGTGTAATGCCTTCTTAGTTATTCTACATATTCTCTTCCATTTTGAAAAATCAGTGGAATGTTCCTAACAGTAATTAATTTGGCTTGAAAAAGCCAAATTAATGTTCTTTCTATTTCTTCTTCTTTTTCTTCTTCCGTTTTCTTCTTCCGTTTTCTTCTTCCGCTTTTTTGGACCGTATCTCCTCCCACAGTTTTTGAGCTAGAGACACGAAATTCGGTACAGACGTGCTGGGCATATAGGAGAAGTGTGCTATCTTCTATCACACAGACCCAGGTACACCCACCTACTGACCTACCTTTCCATTCCCATGGAAGCGATATTTAAAGGGTAACTAAAGTCAAAAAAACTAATTTAGATTTATCCTCAATAAAAGATAGTTTTATGGTTATAAACACAAAAAAGACATACCCCCTCAACCAGACCCAGGTACACACACCTACTAATTTACTTATCCATTACTGTGGCAGCAATACTTAAAGGGTAACTAAAGTAAAAAAAAACTAATTTAGATTTATCCTCAATAAAAGATAGTTTTATGGTTGTAAACACAAAAAAGACATACCCCCTCAACCAGACCCAGGTACACACACCTACTAATCTACTAATTCATTATGGTGGTAGCCATACTTAAAGAGTAACTAAAGCCGAAAAAACTAATTTAGATTTATCCTCAATAAAATATAGTTTTATGGTTGTAAACACAAAAAAGACATACTCCCTCAACCAGACCCAGGAACACACACCTACTGATTTACTTATCCATTACTGTGGCAGCCATGCTTAAAGGGTAACTAAAGTCAAAAAATTAATTTTGATTAATAATAAAAAAGGTTTGTTTTTTTAACCCCCATGTGGAACAGTTACATACACCTACTGACCTATCCCTCCATTACTGTGGCAGCCATATTTAAAGGGTAACTAAAGTTAAAAAAAACAAATTTTGAACAATCATCTTAAAAGTTTGTTTTTTTAACCCCCAACCCGACCCAGGTACACACACCTGCTGATCTACTTATCCATTACTGTGGCAGCCATACTTAAAGGGTAACTAAAGTAAAAAAAACTAATTTTGACCAATCATCAAAAAAGTTTGTTTTTTTAACCCCACGTGGCACAGGTACATACACCTACTGACCTACCCCTCCATTACTGTTGCAGCCATACCTAAATGGTAACTAAAGTCAAATTTTTTTTTACCAATCATCAAAAAAGTTTGTTTTTTTAACCCCCCAACCTGATCCAGGTACACATGCCTACTGACCTACCCTTCCATTTTCAAGGCAACCATATATAAAGGGTAACTATAGTCAAAATATAAATTTGACTAATCATGAACAAAGTTTGTTTTTTTTAACCCCCAACCTGACACAGGTACACACACATACTGATCTACTTATCCATTACTGTGGCAGCCATACTTAAAGGGTAACTAAAGTCAAAAAAATTATTTTGATTAATAATAAAAAAGGTTAGTTTTTTTTAACCCCCATGTGGAACAGTTACATACACCTACTGACCTAGCCCTCCAGCCATACCTAAAGGGTAACTAAAGTCAAATTTTTTTTTGACCAATCATCAAAAAAGTTAGTTGTTTTTAACTCCCAATCGGACACAGGTACATACACCTACTGATCTACTTATCCATTACTGTGGCAGCCATACCTAAAGGGTAAATTAAGCAAAAGAATTTTTTTGACCAATCATCAAAAAAGTTTGTTTTTTTAACCCTCAACCAGACCCAGGTACACACACCTACTAATCTACTTATCCATTACTGTGGCAGCAATACTTAAAGGGTAACTAAAGTTAAAAAAAACTAATTAGATTTATTCTCAATAAAAGATAGTTTTATGGTTGTAAACACAAAAAGACATACCCCCTCAAACAGACCCAGGTCACACACACCTACTGATCTACTTATCCATTATGGTGGCAGTCATCTTTAAAGGGTAACTAAAGTCAAAAAAACTAATTTAGATTTATCCTCAATAAAAGTAGTTTTATGGTTGTAAACACAAAAAAGACATACCCCCTCAACCAGACCCAGGTACACACACCTACTAATCTACTAATTCATTATGGGGGTAGCCATACTAAGAGTAACTAAAGCCGAAAAAACTAATTAGATTTATCCTCAATAAAATATAGTTTTATGGTTGTAAACACAAAAAGACATACTCCTCAACCAGACCCAGGAACACACAACTACTGATTTACTATCCATTACTGTGGCAGCCATGTTAAAGGGTAACTAAAGTCAAAAAATTAATTTTGATTAATAATAAAAAAGGTTTTTTTTTTAACCCCCATGTGGAACAGTTACATACACCTACTGACCTATCTCCATTACTGTGGCAGCCATATTTAAAGGGTAACTAAAGTTAAAAAAAACAAATTTTGAACAATCATCTTAAAAGTTTGTTTTTTTAACCCCCAACCCGACCCAGGTACACACACCTGCTGATCTACTTATCCATTACTTGGGCAGCCATACTTAAAGGGTAACTAAGTCAAAAAACAAAATTTTGACCATCATCAAAAAAGTTGATTTTTGTAACCCCCACGTGGCACAGGTACATACACCTACTGACCTACCCCTCCATTACGGTTGCAGCCATACCTAAATGGTAACTAAAGTCAATTTTTTTTTTTACCAATCATCAAAAAAGTTTGTTTTTTTAACCCCCAACCTGATCCAGGTACACATGCCTACTGACCTACCCTTCCATTTTCAAGGCAACCATATATAAAGGGTAACTATAGTCAAAATATAAATTTGACTAATCATGAACAAAGTTTGTTTTTTTTAACCCCCAACCCGACACAGGTACACACACCTACTGATCTACTTATACATTACTGTGGCACCATACTTAAAGGGTAACTAAAGTCAAAAAATGTATTTTGATTAATAATAAAAAAGGTTAGTTTTTTTTAACCCCCATGTGGAACAGTTACATACACCTACTGACCTAGCCCTCCATTACTGTGGCAGCCATACCTAAAGGGTAAATTAAGCAAAACATTTTTTTTGACCAATCATCAAAAAAGTTTGTTTTTTTAACCCCCAACCCAACACAGGTACACACACCTACTGATCTACTTATCCATTACTGTAGCAGCCATACTTAAAGGGTAACTAAAGTCAAAAAAACAAATTTTGACCAATCATCAAAAAAGTTTGTTTTTTTAAATACCCTCAACCAGACAGGTACACACACCTACTAATCTACTTATCCTTATACTGTGGCAGCATACTTAAAGGGTAACTAAAGTAAAAAAAAACTAATTTTTAGATTTATTCTCAATAAAAGATAGTTTTATGGTTGTAACACAAAAAAAGACATACCCCCCAAACAGACCCAGGTACACACACCTACTGATCTACTTATCCATTATGGTGGCAGCCATCTTAAAGGGTAACTAAGTCAAAAAAAACTAATTTAGATTTATCCTCAATAAAAGATAGTTTTATGGTTGTAAACACAAAAAAGACATACCCCCTCAACCAGACCCAGGTACACACACCTACTAATCTACTATTCATTATGGTGGTAGCCATACTTAAAGAGTAACTAAAGCCGAAAAAAACTAATTTAGATTTATCCTCAATAAAATATAGTTTTATGTTTTAACACACAAAAAGACATACTCCCTCAACCAGACCCAGGAACACACACCTACTGATTTACTTTCCATTACTGTGGCAGCCATGCTTAAAGGGTAACTAAAGTCAAAAATTAATTTTGATTAATAATAAAAAGGTTTTGTTTTTTAACCCCCATGTGGAACAGTTACATACACCTACTGACCTATCCCTCCATTACTGTGGCAGCCATATTAAGGGTAACTAAGTTAAAAAAAACAAATTTTGAACATCATCAAAAGTTTGTTTTTTTAACCCCCACCGACCCAGGTACCACACCTCTGATCTACTTATCCATTACTTGTGGCAGCCATACTAAAGGGTAACTAAAGTAAAAAAACTAATTTTGACCAATCACAAAAAGTTTGTTTTTTAACCCCCACGTGCACAGGTACATACCACCTACTGACCTACCTCCATTACTGTGCAGCCATACTAAATGGTAAACTAAAGTCAAATTTTTTTTAACCATCATCAAAAAAGTTTGTTTTTTTAACCCCCACCCTGATCCGTACACATGCCTACTGACCTACCCTTCCTTTTTCAAGCAACCATATATAAAGGGTAACTATAGTCAAAAATATAAATTTGACAATCATGAACAAGTTTGTTTTTTTTAACCCCCACCCGACACAGGTACACACACCTACTGATCTACTTATACATTACTGTGGCACCCATACTTAAAGGGTAACTAAAGTCAAAAAATATTATTTTGATTAATAATAAAAAAGGTTAGTTTTTTTAACCCCCATGTGGAACAGTTACATACACCACTGACCTAGCCTCCATTACTGTGGCAGCCATACTAAAGGGTAAACTAAGCAAACATTTTTTTGACCAATCATCAAAAAGTTTGTTTTTTTAACCCCCAACCCACACAGGTACACACACCTACTGATCTACTTATCCATTACTGTGGCAGCCATACTTAAAGGGTAACTAAAGTCAAAAAAAACAAATTTTGACCAATCATCAAAAGTTTGTTTTTTTAACCCCCACGTGGCACGGTACATACACCTACTGACCTACCCCTCCATTACTGTTGCAGCCATACTTAAAGGGTAACTAAAGTAAAAAAAAGTTGACCAATCATCAAAAAAGTTAGTTTTTTTAAACCCCCAACCCGACACAGGTACACACATCTACTGATCTACATATCCATTACTGTGGCAGCCATACTTAAAGGGTAACTAAAGTAAAAAAAAATTTTTTTAATCAATAATTAAAATAGTTAGTTTTTTTAACCCCCACTTGGCACAGGTACATACACCTACTCACCTACCTCTCCATTACTGTTGCAGCCATACTTAATGGGTAACTAAAGTAAAAAAAAAAAATTTGACCAATCATCAAAAAAGTTTGTTTTTTTTAACCCCCTCGTGGCACAGGTACATACACCTACTGACCTACCCACCTACCACTCCATTACTGTTGCAGCCATACCTAAATGGCAACTAAAGTCAAATTTTTCATCATCAAATCATCAAAAATGTTTGTTTTTTTAACCCCCAACCTGATCCAGGTACACATGCCTACTGACCTATCCTTCCATTTTCATGGCAACCATATTTAAAGGGTAACTATAGTCAAAATATAAATTTGACTAATCATGAACAAAGTTTTTTTTTTTTAACCCCTAACCCGACACAGTACACACACCCTACTGATCTACTTATCCATTACTGTGGCAGCCATACTTAAAGGGTAACTAAAGTAAAAAAAACAAATTTTGATCAATAATCAAAAAAGTTAGTTTTTTTAACCCCCACGTGGCACAGGTACATACATCTACTGACCTACCTCTCCATTACTGTTGCAGCCATACTTAAAGGGTAACTAAAGTCAAAAAATTTTTTTTTGACCAATCATCAAAAAAGTTTGTTTTTTTTAACCCCCCACGTTGCACAGGTACATACACCTACTGATCTACTTATCCATTACTGTGGCAGACATACTTAAAGGGTCAAAAAAATACATTTTGATCAAAAATCATTATCATTGAAAATGTCGCTAATTTTGCCCTAACCAATCAGATGTTAGCTTTCTGATTGATTGGATCAAAATTAGCACCACTTTGGGCTGGGTACACACAAAATATTTTTTTGTCCCAAACAAGAATTCACTACAAAATCATCATTCCCATTATTGAGTTTTAAAATCTGCAGCAAACACACATATTCCCTTCCAAAATGCAGCCCTTCAAGCCAAATTCAAAGTTTATACTTAAACTTTCCCTTTCTAGTTTCTACTGATTGGCTTGTTGGATGGGCCAAACATGCTCAGATCTCTACTGAGCAACTGAATCAACCCAGGCTCTGGGTCAAGGGCAAGACCATAACGGTCTCTACTAGGGGTCCTGCAAACAGGAAGTCAGTGTTTCGATTGCATTTATTTATACACAGGCAAAATGCTGAATTGGCAGATTAAGGTCATTGGGATGGAAAAACACTGCATTTTTCAGCATATGTATTTGCACTGACCTTCCCCTTTAAACAAAGTATGGAGAGGCCACCAGCCCTGTTCAGCCTAGAGCTGTACCATAAGGTGAGACTACTAGGGACAGGACCAGTGTGAACAGACACCATAAAATGATACTAGTAATTTTCAATGTTTGTCTCCCACAAATGCTTGGGCTTGGTACACACAGGCTAATATATAATGACCCAATTAATCACCATATTTTTCTATGTATATTGGCCTTTATTTATATGCCATTACTTGGGAACACAGCGCTGCACAATATTACACTATATAAAGTCAATAAAGGTTATTAAAATCCTGTGACATGAGGAAAAGTTTATTTTTTCTTTGGGAATCACAATAGCGCTACCAGCACAATAATAGTGTTAACCAACAGACACCAGACGGTGTACCAACCCATAAATACTTAGGCTGGGTACACACAGGGACATTATTTGTCCCAACTGATCGTTTGCTACCGAGTGCTCAGTCAGGACAAATGACTGTCGGTCGCAGCTACAGTGGCTGTGACAGTCTGCGCGACGATCATGCGGTCCCATAAGGAACTGCGCGATCAGCCATGATTTACCAAATCATTACTGATCGCCCGTTCGTTCAATCCTGATGAACGTGCCACCGAGCTCAGTCACGGCCGCCCCACACACGCGATAAGATATTATCTGATACACGCCACTATTAGTCGGTCAGCCAAAAATATCTTACTTTGTGTACCCAGCCTTACAGACAGAATCACCCATTCTGCCGGAGAGATAATAAAGGGGATAAGTATCAGATTTAATGAAGCCGCGGATGAAGCCCAGGTAGTGAGAAAAGTGGGCGGCATTTAAATGTTGTTTCAGGTGTCAAAAATCCTAGGAACACCCCTGACTGTAGGCAGGACAAATAAGTTATACAGCTGAAATATACATACTGGTAAGACATGGTAGGTCCAGGCAAGAGTAACCCTACTGAATACAAAAATGAGCCAGTGGCCAGCTGAGGAAGGCAATGAGGCAGTAGGATTGAGCAGTATGGGTGGCCATGGGCAGTGGTAGGAGTCCTTTAGCCTCAGACATCTGCAATAGGAGATTTCTGTTTTCTCTCATAGATGAGGGAATATATTCCAAACTTTTACCGTTATAGCAGGGATTCAAAAGTTTGGCCAACCAGTACTGTTTCCTTTTATTGATGGTCTTAATCTTAGGATCCTCATGCAAGCACTGCAGCAAGTAAGAGCATGTATATCACAAACTGCCTGCCACAGAGGACAAAAGTGTTGGTTACAACTTAAAGGGCATGTCCACCCCTTTTTAAAACTTTTTATATGTTATACACATTGATTCCCCAGCCCCAACCACCGTAATAAAATTATTAGAAAGTGCCCTGATATGTACTTACCTTCCCTCTATCCTCCGCGGCAGTCTCCAGGCCCTCTGCTTACACGGAAATGCAAGCAGGGGGCGGGACCGGCAGCCACGTCCCTGATTGGCTGAGAGGCAGCCAATCAGGGATGCGGCTGCCGGCTGCTCAGAACGCTGGAGGATAGAGGGAAGGTAAGTAACTATCGAGGCACTTTCTGTTACAGCGGTTGGGGCTGGGGGATCAATATGTTTAATATATAATGGGGATTTTACAATAGGGGGAGGGAGAAAAAAACGGGAGGGAGAGGGAGGGAGGGAGGACTCTCCTGCGCATGCCTCAACCTTGTCGAGGTTGAGGCTGAGACAGGCGCAAGATGAGTCACCTAGACCTTCTACACTACACTTTCCTGGACTTTGGAGGGGCACAGCATGGCAACCATAAGGAGCTGGGATGTAAGGTAAGAATTTTTTTACACTACAGAGTGGGGCCAGTATGGGGTTAAATTTGAGTTTTGGGGGTGGACATGCCCTTTAATCATCAACATGTGGTGTATGGGAGGGGAGGTATATCTCTCTAGAGCAATGTCCCATATCTTACTGCCTCAGATCACAATCTCCAAAAATATCCTACTTATCCTCAGACTCCTGTGCACTGATGGTGTAGAGCAGGGGTGTCACTCAATCACATAAGGGGCCATAATCAAAAAGACAGGCTAAGTGATGGGCCGAATATACAATCATTTGTTACAGCAATGACTGCATCCAAGCCATATTATGCTGCTATCCATTTGTGCAGGTGCCATTTGTGCAGTCACAAGCAGTGTTGTTACTCTACATCTGCCTGCTAGATACCGTGATCAGCTGTTTTTAAACAGCTGAACACACATATCTTAGTAAAGGTACGCACGATCAGGTGTTTAAAAAGAGCTGATTGCGGCAGATCTATAGTTACGCCACTGCTTGGGACTAAAAATAGATAGCAATGTAGTATGTTTTGGATGCTGTACAGTCACTGGGGGCCACAAACAACGACCAGAAGGGTGATGGTGGATGGTGGAATGTGCCAGGCAAGGAATGTATGTGATTTTTCCCACTTGAAGGGCTGCCAAAATATTGGTGCCTTTATCAGACAGGACCTCACCTATGGTAAGGTGGTGTTGGGGTCAGCCACCTTTCATCCAGTACCTGCAGTGCTGTTAGCAGCTCTAGCCAAGTGTGGCTCATCGCTAAAGCACAGAAAACTGCAAAACTGCATGGCACTCATGGACACATGTCTCACCGGACATTTGGCATAGCCTTTTGGAGGGGGCACAAGGCTGCATGGTATTCGGATGAATAGTCAGTGGGGAGACTGGCATATTACCAATTTGTGGAGTTAACACCATCTCTCTATTTGTTCCCTGTTCAATTTCAATCTCAATTTGCTGGCATCCAGTGTTACCAAGTGGGCTGTGAATGAAATACTGCCACTGGCAGTGCTTGCTGGAACTCTTATTTATGGTATATATACCATGACACTACTGAAACTGGTCCAGCAAACAGGCCTGGACTTGTCCTTCCTTTCCAGTGTCATATAGGGTGATGGAGAAAGGAGAGCAGACTGGGAAAAGTTGGGAAAAGTAGGAGAAATACTGGATGAGGAGAGATTTAAGAGGATTGACTGATTTCATTATGGATGTGGACAGACAGGATGGGATATAAATAGAGTCTAAAACAATAATAGATAGGCACACTCACACACCTGCTAGTTACCTCCAGTGCTGCTCCGTTCAAACCCCACTCCAAAGGGCCAATCGTCACTGCAGAACAGAAAGAGGAACCAGAACGCTACACGGATGAGCAGGTGACAAAATGGAGAACCCCTATAGTTTATTCAGACGTATCGGGGGGACATATCCTTAAGGAAGGGTGGATAAATTCCCCCAAAACGTTGGATTGCTTTACGTCTGAATAAACTATAGCAGTTCTCCCCTTTTGTCACCTGCTCATCCGTGTAGTGTTCTGGTTCCTCTTTCTGTTCGACAGACAGGATGGGGCCAGATTAAATGGACAAGGAGGTCAGATTGGAAGAGAGCTTTAAGAGCTTATACTGCAATAGAGGTGGTTCATCAGAAAGCAACTAAAAGTCATTGGCTTTGATGTCACTGCCATGGCTATGACCGGTGCTGTGACCAGGAAAGGGGACATCGGCACACAAGGAGGACCGGCAGAGATTGGGGGGAATATCCCACATTAGGGCCACCAGGTAAGTATCGCTGTCTCAGGGTTGGGGATGGGGGGGAGGGGGGTTGGTTGGTTGTCCTTCATTGGTACTTGGGGTATAGACATGCCCTTTAGGAGTATTGTCCAATCATCAGATGATCTGCTAACTTTAGTTTTTGGAAAAACTTTTTGCTACAAGGCATCTTATAGCTAGTTTACTTTATATTGATTTGGTTAAAAACTCTACCAGGTGTAGCAGGTTTGCAAATCTTTTAGACAAAGCCTTTTATTTTCCAGAGAATTAGGCGATGCATAAGAAATTTCTTTTCAGAATACAGAGGAAGGGAAAACCATATTGTGACTTTTACTAATTGTTAGTGCGTATTTTTATTTTTTACTACATATGCCAAAATGTCTTGAACTACCCCTTCTGGCACAAAGTGCCAAAGTGTACAGTTTTCTTTAATAAAGTTTCATAATTAGTAAACGTTGTAACAAAACCAAACCCACTTTACAAACATGTCAGTTCAATACAGAACAGCATATTTATTAAACATAATTACATTGGCTTTTCATTTCAATATGTGCATCTGGGCATATTTTAAAGGGTATATTCACTCAATAAATTAATATGAAGGAATCCATTAGCATAGTTTTCTGGGAGGTAAGAAAAAACAATCTTTTACATTCTTTAACATTCTGGGCTACAGCTCCCAAGTTCTGTAGTTAGAAGATGGTGCTGCTGACTATACTATATGCGTGCATGTGCTTATGGCAGAGAGGGGGTGTCTGGGGGAGCCTGTCTGCTAACTAGGCCATGTTTAAAAAAACGAGGGATTGCAAGTTTGCGAGCGTTAATCTACGATCGACAAAAAACAATACCTCACCTTACTAAATATGGCCCTATGGAACTTCAGAACTGTAGCCCAGAATGTTAATGTAAGAAGAAGAAGTCGGAGAATTCTCTCTTACTGTCCAAACAGGCATGGGTTTTTCATTTTAATTTTTTTAAATGAACATACCCTTTAACATTAAGATTGTACCATTAATCTTTTATTTCTTAGATACCTTTTGCTACTTTAGGTTTGGCAAAATTTATAATGAAATCTACAAATACAGTAGGAAGATAGGAGAGAGGAATAAATAAGAGTTTAGCGTCCTAGCAAGCAGAGTAGCGTGTGTTTGGATACACAGCAGTCAGTGCATGCTCCATGCAGTCGGTGACCAGGTACAGCTTTGTTCTTATCTTGTCTAATTTGCAACGTAATCCACTGCAATCTGTATACATTAAATAACAGTTATTTAACAATGTGACTGTACAAATGGAAAATACAGGTAACACAGACTGCAATTACTGCCTATGGCCAAGGAAACTTTAAAGGATCCAGTTATTTCTAAAAAGCAGTAATATGCCCATTAGAGATCCGACACAAAACTCCTCAGTTCCAAATGACCCCTCTGAATCCGGACGGATCAAGGATTTTTTTTCGCCAATTTTCGAAAATAGCATAAAATGTTCGAAAATCCTCAAAAATACCTTGGGAAATTTGAAAATGGCCTCCGATTGTATTTTTCGAGAATTTTCAAACGTTCAAGGCTATTTTTGATCATTTTCAGAAATAGCCCCGTACATTCAAAAATTATCGAAAATTAGTTTTTCCCTCTTTCCAATTAAACAAACTAACAGGGTTATTCAATAAAAGTTCTTATCGGTTAAAATGGTGCTAATTTTGCCCCAACCAATCAGATGTTAGCTTACAAATGTTACATAAGATCTGATTGGTTGGGGCAAAAGTAGTACCATTTTAAACAATAAGAACTTTTATTGAATCTCCCTGTAAGTATATAGATACAGTAAAGTAAAAGGGCACCAACTCTCAAAGGGCTTGTCCACCCCCAAAATGATCTTTTAGCTCTGAAAAGGAAACCCCCTTCCCAGCCCTAAAACAGTTTTCATTAGTGCAAGGAAAGCTTAAGATACACAGACCAATAATCTTCCAATGTGATTTCCCCACCTTGAGCCTCCAAACTTTCTGCAGATGGAGACTAAAAATGGGGTTGATAAAATTTTCAGAAAATAGTTTTTCGATATTTTGAGTGATCCGAACAAATGTATCAGATTTCTCAAATAGTTGATCTTGTTTATGGGGGGCTTTAAAGAGAATACCTTGATTTGATGCTCTAGTCATTGATTGTGATGTCATCCTGGAAGAGCTGGGACTTTCACCGCGGATCAAGATATTAACCAGAGAGTAGAACATTTTGGGTTGGGGGTTTTCCCTATTCACAGATCTAAGATATTTTTGGGTGTAACATTCCCTTTAAATTACCTTTCTATCATGATTTTACTATTGAACAATCTGCGGTGCTAATCTGTGCTATTTCTTGCCATGGAGAAGCTTATTTGCATTATTGTGGACAGACTGTGAGACACCATCACTGATTGTTTTAATGAAATGACTCTTGCAGACAGAATTTTCTACATTAAAAGAGACTGTTATATCACAATAGGATGGGGGGGAAAAACTCACATTTTTCAAAGTACTTTTGTCCATATGCTTGTTGGACATGTTGTGATGTTAAAGACCAGATTTTGTCAAGACTCTCACACCTTAGTGTTTTATTTGTAACTGGTGATTTAAAGAATCCAGGTTCCACTAGACACACATTGACTCCAAATGGAGCCAGCTCACAGCTGCTCAAACACACAATAACAGTGGCAGTGCAATAACAGAGTTTGGCTCAATTATTGCCAACAGTGGGATTATGGGTAAATTATATTGTTTCCTTGTGCCATTACATCCTGTTAGCTTTGCCTTTCTTTGCTTGATGCTGATAAGATAGAAATCTGTACATGCTCAGAGAATTCTCCATCTAACCTCCTCTTCCCCCTGGCCCAAGCAATGTTGAGCAGAGATAAATATTATGTGCAAGGTGCCCATTCAATGAAAACTATCCATCAGGTGTTCAGGCGAGGTCCTCAATTTCGCCTGGCCTGATTACTTTGTGATGTTATGTCAATTGCAAAGCATTATCTGCCTGGGAACATCACAGGAACGTCACAGTAACAACCCAGTACCTGGCTTGGGTAATTGTTTTTTATTTCTGTAGTCTGGCCAGACAATTATTTCAATTGTCTGGCCTATCATTGGCCAGACAATTGATTCCACATTTGGGTCAGATCCAATTATCTGTCTAGTATTAACGATAGGCAGAGAGACTACAGAACTTAGTGTAAATACAGAACCTGTAGAAATACAGATAAACCCTTGTATTTCACAATATGGGGTGCCTTATTTACTACTAGCAGAGTACAAATACTTTATTGGCACAGTTGTTTTCTCAATCACCCGATTTACCGATTTAACAGATCCAAATAGAGTCCTGTACAGGTCTAATTTTTCAGACCCGCACCTGAACTGCAACCATGAAACCGTTACCTTGTCTCACATTTGCCCATGCGATTTCGCTATTTTCCATTTCCATTGTGGAAACGCATACGATTGCGGAAAAAAATGGTGATCACATGAGTTACCAAAATGGACATGCATGTGCAATCGCATGCGCATTGGAAACCGCAGGAAAGAGTGAGATCGCTGACTCCTCAAACATATGTATACCAAGTCTCATCAAAATAGTCCTAGCCGTCAGGACGTTTTTCCAGAACATACAAACATACATTTACACTTCCTTAATACGAGGTGCAAACATTTGCCTGAGCTGTTAATTTGCCTCAATCAATAGATGATACCTTCTAACTGGTCTACTACAGTTAGTAAACATTTGATAACATCTGATTGGTTGCTGCAGATTAAAGGTTCTTACACACGTGTGATCGCGGGTCCCGACCCGCGCCGCACGGTGTGCGAACGTTCGTTTCGGCCTATAATCGGCCCGTGTGTAGTGCCTTTATCGGCCGAAATGGACGGTTGTACACATAGTGCATCGCGAGTCGTTTAAGGATCCACCAAGACTCCAAAGGGCAATCGGAAAGTATCCCTGGATCAACCAGAACTACATTATATGTATTTATATCAGTAATACTCAATATTTTTTTGTTTTAAAAACTTATTTAGGCCACTTTTAAAGCTATTTAATGAACTTGCCATTACATGCCCTGACGAAGCCCTGCCTCTTTGGGGAGAAACGTGCGTCGGCTGTTTGCTTTCCGAGACTATGACTTTCTGTTTGTTGCCAAGTTTTTCAGTGCCTTGGTTTTTGGTTGCAGCTTTGGGGGATATAACGGCGAGGAGGACATCCAATACTTACCTGGTAGAGGTGACCCGTCTATTCAGTACAGAGAAACTGACTGCTGAGGTTCAATTGAGGTGTTTCTCCCGGTCGCAGGAGTAGTGAGTATACTCTGGGGACACCCAGCACACACTACCTAACGGTATTTGTCCCTCGATACACTTCTAGCTGCAAGTACATAAGTCTTTCATGCAAGGAACATTGAAAATTGTTAAGTCCTAGGTTATAATATTGCTTCTTTGAAGTATTTGGACATCAATTATTTATTTCGGACTTGCTCTTTACATATGGAGGATGTTATTACTGACTTTGCAGTTATCAGTCCAGAATTGTTTTTATTGCACATTATTTGCACTCTGCACTTTTCACTAATGTGTCCATATCTGTTTGTGTTAGGGATTTTTTATATCTGAGTATATCAGGATTTTCAGGTATCTAATAGGTCTTACCCTATATTCTTGTACAATATAATAAACTGTTTTATGTTTTGTTATATAATGTTTGTATTTTGTGTTGGTTTTACTGAGGCCCGCTATTATACTACCCACCATAATAGGTTGTCGCAAATATCCATTTTTTTGAGCCTGCAGCGAGTGCTGGTTATTGGGGTCTATATCTTTTGGAGTGGAGGACTATATCCTTCATCCTATATTTTTCTATTGTATCCTTTTTTTAAAGGGTATCTCCACTCATAATTTCAAGGTTTAGGCATCTAGTTCTATTGAAGAACGGGAGGTAAAGGAGCTGTGCCTTACCTTCCGTTCTTCAATAGAACAAGCAGGAGACTGGTGAGCCGTTAGGAAACTTACCCGCTTGCTCGCTCCCCCGACTCTTAGTTTGACAGGTCCCGACGGACCTTGTCTTCTATGCGCATAAATGGATTGCCCTGCACACAGGGTAGGTAAAAAAAAAAAGATTTACAGAGATGTGCTGCAGATCCTAGATTGCCATGGCTATACTAATATTGGAAAAGAGACTTGGGCAGCTGCAGCAAGCCTATTTCCCAGAGGTTGCACTGCTCTGTGCATGCAACTATTTAATGCCAGCTGATAGGTGGCATTGAAAACGTACATGTGGGTGAGCAAGTGCGGCTCTGAGTGAATCTCTGACAGTGTTAAAAAAACACATTGCATAGAGCTGTGCTAACATCACGGTCACATGATGACTTACAAATACTGTATATATTGCAGCAATACACAACTTTCTAGAAATGGTACACACAAAAAAAACTTCTGCAGAAATGCTCACAAATATAAATGGTTAACAAATAATTGCTTCATAATTACATAAGCAAAGCGTTAACTGCTTCCCCCCACTCTGCTTGAGCAACATCTCGTAGATTAGCTAATCATATCTGACCACCAGTAAGAAGCAACACTAGAAAGCAACAGTGACATCATAGATGCTAGAAACCTGAAATATTCTCGTACAGACAGACTACTTGGCAAAAGCTGAGCAGCCTGTTCTGCTCTGTGGGGAGGGAGGCAATAGGAGGAGACCCCCTAGTGGTCGAGGGACAGGAAAAAAAAAAGTCAGCCAAGACGATCATTCTTATCTAATATAAGCATGCCTATGAGGCTTTGGTCTCAGTGAGTGTTAGTTAAGCATGTCCATCCCTTTTTACACATTTTTCTGTAGTGTAGGGCTCCCTCTCCCACCACCATCCGCCATAGTTATTTGCAGAAAAACTTAGGCCAATCTATACTTACATTGCCTCTTCCCCCCCCGGCGATCTGTCATGGCCCTCTGCTTGAAACTGCAAGCAGGGTGCCGGGCCGGCAGCCGTGTCCGTAATTGGCTGAGAGGCAGTGAGGGAGAGAAAAAGGGAGGGAGAGGGAGGGCTGCAGTGTGCATGACATAATTCTCCTGGAAGAGATACAGGAGGCAGAAACATTATAGGACATAGGCAGGCTCCTGCTCTTCACTTTTTTGGACTTTGGAGGGACATTGCAGGGCAGCCATTTGGAGCAGGGATGTAAGGTAAGGATTTTACTACACTACACAGGGGGGCCAGTAGTGGGTTAAAATGTAGTTTTGGGGGTGGACATGCCCTTTAATTAGAGAAGAATGGCTTTGTGATGGAGCACCATGGGGGTTTAATGTCAGGAAGAGAGTGATGCCCAGTCTTTATTAAATATTACAACATTGTTTCATCTAGGCACCACCTCTCCCAGTATTATATTTTATATAAAATGTACCAAGCACACTATTGGGAATATGCAGTTAGTCCTTTTTCCACAAGATGTCTCAATGGGTAAAACTCCTGGGACTGCCTGTCACAAACTCATTAGTATGGTGCTGGCTTGGATAAGCGGCTTGATTGAGTTAAGTATTTGATGATTAGTCTGCTGTTCAGTAAAGCTGGGTACACACATTAACGATTAAGCCCCGATACCGTCGGATCCGACGGTATCGGGGCTTAATCGTTACGTGTGTACGTTCGTTTCCCGAATGAGCGCGCGGCCGCCAAACGATCGGGTCGGCCGAACGCTCTTTGGGA
Source organism: Hymenochirus boettgeri (assembly GCA_019447015.1). Classification (NCBI taxonomy): domain Eukaryota; kingdom Metazoa; phylum Chordata; class Amphibia; order Anura; family Pipidae; genus Hymenochirus; species Hymenochirus boettgeri. Next base: position 267,544,904 of record CM033470.1, on the reverse strand, counting down.
AAGGCCGAAAATTTCCATCGGCCGCGCTAGACTCCCTATAGAGGAGTCTAGCGCGGCCGATGGAAACACACAGTCCCAGCGTTCTCACATAGGAGAACGCTCGGGACTGTGTGTAGCAGATCTTTGAAAGATGGCATACAGGATCTTGCAGATCCTGTCTGTCTCTTTCAGAAATCTGTACAGTGTGTACCTAGCTTAAGGCTGGGTACATACCAACAGAAATTTCGACAGTAGTTCCCTGCATTGGTCAGAAATATCTGATGGTGGCCGCGGCCAAGCTCGACGGCCTGTTTGTTCGAGAGGGTCGTGATAATTCACGGCTGATCGTGCGGTTTCCTATGGGACCGCACAATTGGTTGGGTGAACTGTCGGCCGCAGCCACTATTGCTGCAACCGACAGTCATTTTGTCCGCGGCGAATGCTCAGTCGGGACAAAAAGTCCTACCGTGTGTACCCAGCCTAAGTCTGATGATTGGCTGCTGGTTGAAGGTTGGACATTTGCAATTCAAAGGGAATATGGGTGATAAAATGAGCAGCTTTAGGACTAGGACACACTAGCACGGTTTTCGCGTGTTCGCGTACGCGGTTTACGAAAGCGCGGACGCAAACGCAAAAATATCACGCGATAACGCAGTGCGTTGTAGTGTGGCCTCATCCTCAGTCCACATGAGGGGGAAACACATAGACAAAGGAAGAGTTAGGATACATGCTGAGGCAGTATCCTGTAGCTAAGAGCTGATTAACTCTATCCTGACCCTTAGCTTGAGAGCAAGGGATACAGGAGGCTAGCCTGCAGGAGGAAGCAGACTAGGGCTTGCCAGAAGGGAAAGCTGAACAAGGGAGAACAGAGCTAAGACACATGCTTAGGCAGTGTCTAGCAGCTCAGAGCTGTAGCACACTACCCTGCCCCTTAGCTTGAGAGCAAGGGATCCAGGAGCCAGGAAGGATTCAGCAGCACAGAAGATGCCAGCAGCAGCCCAGCAGTTTGTAGCCAAGGCAGTGGAGCCCAGAGATCCAAGGGACTGCATCCCAAAGACAGTGATTGCTTGGTAGGATAAGGTTGTACTTGACACTGTTGCATTATAATAAAGCTCCTCCCATTGCAAAAGAGCTTATTTCCCACAACAGGTCGTTCTGTGACAGGCTCATAGAACCTCTGCCATCACTAATTCAATAAATGTCTAACCTTTGTATCCCACAGTATCAGAGACCTATTTAGCAAAAGAGCTCACACTCTGACTGTTAGTAACATCCAAAATGACTGTCTGCAGCCTGCTAGATGTCCCCTTCTTCAGATCCTCAGCTCCTTTTTCTGTAAAGCAAGTTGCCAGCACTTGCATCCCTCGTTTGTCTAGTTGCTTTGCCAGTAGGTTTCCAAACCCAGAGTCACATCCGGTGATCAGCACATATTTATCTTTCAGGTTCTGCAACATTTGTCTCTGTCTGTTCCATCTGTACAGGAGGGTAATGTCAATCACCACCAGCAGGAGGAGACACATTATTGATTTCCACAGTTATCCAATTCTAAAAACTCAAAAATTGCAGACATCAGTTGGTTGTTCTACATATATAAATGTTTTCTTTCTTCCTTTAATCATGTTCCTGAGGTGCTCTCAGAAAAACTACCACAAGCTATTTAAAGGGTATGTCCATCATAATTTTAAGTTTCTTTTTAACTGTTTTACTGAAGAATCTCTTTCCTCCCATTCTTCAGTAAATCACTTACCCGCGGATTGCTCCAGCACCGGCTTCTCTGACAGTCTGCGACACGTCCACGCTTCTTTGCACTGTGTGCGCATGTGCGCACAGTGCAAAAGGACTGGGGATGCGTCGGGCATCGGGGGCTTTCAGTCGCGTCTCTTGCAGCGCTGGAAAGATGCAGATAAGTGTCTCCTGCAAGATTTACTGAAGACCGAGAGGTAAGAGAGAGTGCATTTACCTCCTGTTCTTAAAGGAGAACTGTTATCCCGTTTTTGTAAGTTGCACAAACATGTCTAATTGTTCCTTTACCCCCTGCAAAGCTTTCTGAAGCTTTAAATATAAAAAAAATCAAAAACACATACTTTAAAATCGCCTTATAAAGTCCATACTTGGGCGCCGCCATCTTGGATTCCATCCCTTCCTGTTTCTGCCAAAAACTACAATCCCAGCATGCAATTTCCTGATGCTGGTGACATCACAAGCATTTTCTATTGGCCGCTCGGCACTACAGGGGGAGGGATGCGGAGGCGTGGCCTAACAAACAGGCACACCTCTGTTAAGAGGCGGGATCGGTAATACAAACTACCTTTCTGAATGATTTTTTGTATATTATACACATTGTTAAAAAATAATAATTGTTTGTAAAAATACTTAATATTTAATTACATTTTTAATTATTATATAGTTTATAACGCTGTTGTTAATGTCGTTATATGTGCATGATTGGTGCTGTGAGTGTGTGTGAATGTCGTTATATGTGCGTGATTGGTGCTGTGAGTGTGTGTGAATGTCATTCTAAGTGCATGAATGGTTTTGCGGATGCGTGCAATGTCGTTCTTGTGCGTGAATGGCGTTGCGGATGCGTGCAAATATCGTTTTAAGTGAGTGAATGGCGTTGTGCGTGAATGGTGTTGCGGATGCGTGCGAATGTCGTTTTAAAGGGCAACTATAGTGTCCAAATTCAAACTTTTAAAAACCTCCTACTATTAAACTATACTTCATCCCATCCATCAACGGATCCCAAACGAGCGGCCGTTTTGCCCGATAAAGTGCCCATTCACGGCACGATTATCGCCGACCTGCGATCACACGTGTGTATAGTAAGCAGGATACCGTGTACTGGCAAATCAAGGAGAAAGTTCGAAGACATCTCTACCAGTACCCTTTGTCTGGGATGTAAGGTAAGGATTTTATTACACTACAGAGTGGGGCCAGTAGTGGGGGGAATTATAGTTTTGGGGGTGGACATGCCCTTTAATAAAGCCAATTAATCTTCAATAACTCTCAGAAACTCGGTAATCAAAGAAATTTTTTTTATCCCATCTCTCTCCACACACATGTAAAAGCCATAAATGAAAGTTATATGGTACAAACTTTGTATTGTACAGAGCCTGACAGACAGATTCATGTAATTAGCAGGGCTGCATTATTGTAAATTGATTTATACTGTGATCATTCTAACTCAGACTGGCTACAGTGTTTTTACCTGATTAACCTGTGGCTCTCTATATGTTTTCAAAATACAACCCCAACCATTCCCTGACTGCCCTCTGCTATTAGAGAGTATCTTTAGGGTAAATGGTGATAGATGTAATTCAACAACCCACAATAACTTTGTTCAAAGCCAGTGAATTTGATCAGCATGGCAACTAAATCTAGAGAGACTTTATGAAAACTTTTTTTTTTATACATTAAGCACCAAACAATGATTTATGAGATGGAGCAAAACAGAGAGCAGCCACACTGCAACTACCAGGCACCAAAACTAATGCATTTAGAAAGCTCAGTTAGGCACCAGACATCTGATAATTGCTATGCTTGCAGCACAAACTAGCAGCTCTGCTACTAAAACAGAACTAGGACTTGCTGAAGGCCTCTGGCTGTTTTATACTGTCTCCTTGGCACACCCCCAACATATGATTGGTCAATAATACAAGAGCCAATCAGATTTAAGATTTGTTTTGGACCAATCAGATTTTGAGGGTGTGTTTATGAGACACTTTAAAACTTCATGAACTCCTCAGAGCAGCTCAGTTTGTAATCAGCAGTCAAACTAGCAGGTCTTGCCTTTGTATTTAGGTTAGAGATTTGCAAGTAAGTGGCTGGTAATTTAGTTGGACTACAGCAATGAATAATCTTTTGGTCCTAGGTTTAATGTGTCATTGTGTAGCAGTCCATAAACAGCACATACATGTTGATATAAATGATAAAAATCAATTTTTGTTTGCAGAACCTTAGTTTGCTTTACTTTAATCAAATAGTCTGCAAAATTGTGAGCAAGCCTAATAAATATGTAGTTGCACTACTAGTTCCACCATTCCCTGACAAGCACTCTCAAACAGCATAGGGCAGTTAGGGGCTGTACATGAAATCATGCGTCAAGGCTGTCAGAATCACGTGCAGTATAAATACAATCAGGTTGTAATTAACGCAGCCCTGTTACTTACTTTAATTATGTGTCCCCCAATTATGAGATGATCTGATAACTAAATATATATCCACTAACAATTTATTGCTCTAGTGCCCAGAGCAGGGATGTCCAACCTGTGGCCCTCCAGATGTTGGAAAACTACAACGCCCAGTATTCCTTGGTTTCTTCTGCAATGGAGGAATGCTGGGCGTTGTAGTTTTCAAAAATCTGGAGGGCTGCAGGTTAGAAATCCCAGACCCAGCTTGGCATAGCCAGGAAAAACCAACTTGGATACCGCATTATACAGAAAATGAGGGATTGGATAATGCACGGGAATGGCGGCAACGAAAGAGTTACTATGTTATGTAATATAGTAACTCTTTCGTTGCCGCCATTCCCGTGGCAGGACGCACATAAGTAAAAAGACCTTTCAAATGCAGCAAAAAAAAATCAAAGTTTATTGCAAGCACTTTCTGTACATTCTCTTAAAGGTAACAGGTATAAAAGGACATCTATACTGAAACAATGGTTATCTTTAGATATCCAATCTGAACTATCTTCTGCTAGGTGCAGTTTTGCTATAACTGGAATGGACACAGTGTTCATACAAATCATGTGAATTGCATGATGGGAAATTCCCTCTTCCAATGCTGCATCTTAGTAATTACTGAGCATGCTTGCCCTTATAGACTGTCGGCGACAGTGGTTGGGATCCTGATGATTTTGGCAGGACTGTGGAGCCATCCAGCCCCTTAACTATTTGTTACTTCTTTTGATGATAGAATGAGAACGGTGTATGCTAGAGAGGTGGTTCAGGACTCGTTTTACAGGTAATATTCTTGCCTTTCTTACTAGACCAACTTGTTTTTGGACCACAGTTCTCCTTTAAGTAAAACAGTTAAAAAGAAAATTTTAAATTACGATGGACATACCCTTTAATAAACACACAATTGTTTTTGTATTGTTTTCTGTTTTTTATCCCCATTATTTTTAGATGGGTCTATAAATAGAAATTGTATTCAGGATCATAACAAACCTTTGTTAAGATCAGGTTCACTTCGTTATCATCCACCTGCAAGTTGTTCCTTTAAGTGCACCAATTAAAAGAAGAATCTTGGAAGGTGCTTCCTGTGCTACCTTTCCCTTAATGATACAATCCTTTAGGTTTCATTCACACTGCAACATGCTGTAAAGGGATGTTGTGTGCGTTTTTATGCATGTTTTCTATGCGTTATTGTGACCCCAAAAAAACAAAAGCTAGTGATTGTGGAAAGATTGCATACCAATGGTGGTTATTCTACAATTTTCTCCACAGTCCCATTGATTCTATTGGTGTCCATTGGTGTTTGCAGTGTATAAAATGCGTGCAACGCACTTATAGAAACAGCACTGAATTGTATAGAAAAATGTATGTCTTTGCTTTATTGCATACTATATGAACTGTTACAACACTCAAATGTACATAGTGAACAAGCCCCTATTTGGATAACACAATATACAGAAAATCATGTAACAGAATGTCCAGGAGTCTCTAAAATAATTTCTACACTTTCCGTCTTACAATTCTTACATATCTGGCCAGTCCATAACTTGTATCAAGCTTGTAGTACAAAGTCCATTTGAGTTATTTAAACCTTCAGCTCACCAGCTTGGATCAGGGCACTCAGCCAACACACGTGGTAAACAAACTAGATAACCATTGGATGTTTAAACAAAACATGCTACTAGTGAATATATAAAAAATATTATCTAACCACATGCACAAAAGTGCAAAATATGATCAGTGCTATGTACCGAGAGCCACTATTACTCTCTATTGCCCCCTTTAGGCAATGCACCGAGCCAATAGCGGCTCTCAGTACATTGCAAATAGGTTTTACCTATTCTGACTTTTTATCTGCTGGCGTTACAAGTTCCGTCTTAAAGAGCCATTATCAGCCCAGTGCATTGGTTACAGCAGTTGCACGACATGGTTCTTGCGTAACGCCGCAACTGCCGTTAGTTGTATCTTAAAGTCACATTAGCTCTTGATACATCAGTTAACGTGACTTTAAGAAACAAATAGCCAATAACGGCTCTCGGTACATAGCCCTGGTAATGAGGCCAAAACAATGCAGAACTGCTGCAATCATGTGTTTCTATATCAAAACAATACAGTGTACTTGTAACATAGTGTAGTGTAAGAAATCATAAAGCACATTCACATAACTGTATAAAACATGAACATTTTATGTTTTATATTCTCTAACGCTCTGCTCTTGTACAAAAACATTTTCAATAACTGAACTGTAATTCTCATCTTTATAGCAGACTTGTCTAATATTGTTTATTGCAATATCTTTTACAGGGTTACTACCTTTTTAAATGTTCTGTAAATATATATATAAATGTTCACAATAGGGTTGCAGCACCTCAACTCTACGTGTCTTTGTGCAAAGCTGTATACAATCAAGTGTATATTTTCTTCCAATACTACAGCAGCAAGAATATTGGGTTATTTCAAAAACCCACCTACCGCAATCAACTATTGCTCTATTCCCGTCAACACCCTCCACATACTAAACATGTCATACCTTTTAGCCAGTTAAAAAGAGTCGACAGGTTGGTCAATGAGGCCAATATCAAAGCAACACAGATGGATGATATGTGTAAAAAGTTCAAATCAAGAGGTTACCCTGATGCTGTAATCAACAGGGCTCGGGATAAGATAACTAGTCAGGGAGATGAACATCAGCTGGGGAAAGGTAAGAGTGAGAGGCTTTTGTTACCTCCTATGATCTTTACAGTCAAGAGGTCACTAGGAGGCTTCGTAAACATTGGCCATTACTCTCTCAGTCATTCCCTGATGTTGAGATGTTCCAAAATCTACCCCGTTTCTTATAAATGTGGCAAAACAATTGGGGCCACAATTAGAGGTCAGAAACCTAAAGACGAAAATACTGGTACATCTAATTGGTTGTCTAACAGAAAAGAGGGTACATACCCTTGTATGAATTCATTAACACCTTTATAAACCCTATTACTAAACAGCAATATCCAATAAGAGGATACCACACATGCAAATCGCGCTTTGTGTTATATCTCCTTATGTTTCCGTGTGGTCTCCTCTATGTTGGGGAGACCACACAGAAGCTGCGATTAACGTAGCACAAATCATCATTCAGCTTAAAAATGTATCATTACCTATACCTAAACCTTTTCATGACCATAATCACAGTGCCAGTGAACTACGATTCATGGTGCTGGAACATGTTAAAGTTGATCCCATGAAGGGGGTGACAGAGAATTGAGTAAGAAGTTTGGTGAGTTCAGAAATTGGGCTCATTAACGCCCAGGGGTCTCAATAAAGATTATGATCTCTATCAGGGAGATCAACCAATCAGATGTTCGCTTTCAAATGTTATATAAGATCTGATTGGTTGGTGCAAAATTAGTCCCATTTTTAATGACAAGAACTATTATTACATCTCCCTGTATGTATTTCTATAAAAATTGTTGGATGCTGTAGTTCACCTTATATACCAAGAGAGGGAAATGTGCCACTTTGTGTCAATTAATTGTTGTTCAATGTATAAATTTCCTGAGATAGTCTACAAGTAGCTCATCAATTAACATTGTATAGTTTGTGTTTTTTGCTTGAGAAAGGGCTGCTGCCCGAAACGTCGCAGATTTTTTAACACAGATGTCTGTTATTTAATAAAAATGTAATAAAAGTTTTTACTTGCAATATTCGTACTGTTGTAGTATATAAGAAGATTATATATATATATATATATATATATATATATACACACACTTGCAAAAGTGTGCTCATTGGTGCACAATGGAAAGTATGTATGTGTGGATATAGTGGATATAGAATCTTTACACAGGTATATTTTAAACTGTTACTCAGACAGTCACCAGCTTCCAGAGGAACCAAATAGGATAATCCTGCAGGTCTGAGAGTAGACCCAGGCAATCCTGCCACACTGTGTGATTGAGACTAAACATGCTAGGTTAATACTTTCTAGTATTCACCACGGCAAGTGGTGATGGTACCTCATATATTATAACAGAAGGTACCTCACAGCATCATGTTATTATAATAGCATTGCCCTAATAATCTAACATATAAACAAACATTTCTCATTCCCAGTTTACCTATAGAAATGGATTTATCCTTATATACTCTTTTATACAGATCTAATTGAAAAAATTTGCTTCAGAGCAATTTTTAATAACTGATAACTGCTTTTTATTTCACAATATATCTCCAACCAGGAAGAAGAACGAGGCAGGCTACCTGATTCCCATCAGAATAAAACTTTTCTTTATTTCAAATGTTAAAAGCAACATTCACAGCATATCCCTCCTAGCTCCGCCCAACATGTTTCGTGGCTTCCCTGCCACTTCCTCAGGGGCTTTTTATTTCAGTATTACAGTAAACCCTTGGTATACCTGCCTGGCTTTACCACTAAGAAAAAGGCTAAGGACTAGCAAGCGAGCACCTTCACCCCAACCATTAATAGTGGCTGCCAATTCAAATTATTCTAGCCAATCAGTCCACTCCCTAGTTACCCCATCAAATGGATCAGGTTTAAAAATAGGTTTGGCAATTGGGCCTGGTAGAGCTACTGAGTCTAATTGGGGAATTTCATCTGCAGGTACAAGGACAGGAGGATTTAAATCAATAATTTCAGTTGCAGCCTCCATAGCTTAATACAAAGAAAACGGAGAATAAATGGTATTACCAGCAAGCTTTCAATCTGATATTTTACGAATTAAAATGTTCTTTTAACTGTATAATGGGATTTTTTTAAAATCTATTTTGTTTTATTCTATGCACTTTTGTTACATTGTTAGAAGTCAAGCACTAATAGAGTTTTAATAAGCTAGTAAATGGTTTATGAGGGGGATTGTTGTATAGGCGAGTCCCACCTGTCTTTACATTTTCACCGGATATGATGTCACTATTATAATTATTGTGGATTGTGTCACTTTACAATTACATCAGGCCCTGTCCATAAGAGCTTACAATCTAAGCACATTTATTGACACATATAACCTTTCATTTGAACTTAGGACATCATCTCTGCAAGGTATCAGTGCTAACCACTGGGCCACCGTGCTGCCCCCACTATTACCCTGACAACAGTCCGGTACTCCTTTGCACCGCACCTGAAAGTAATTTAAAATAAAGGTTTGAGCTGCATATCCTTGTGATGTGTGTGTGTATATATATATATATATATCATATATATATATATATAATATATATATATATATATGAACAAACGAGCCGCACCATATAATATAATTTTAAAAGATGAATAATATATTTATTGCATGCTTACAAACATACAATTATTGCACACTTTCTGTTAATCCAAGAAACTTCATTTCACTGCTCAAATATCACTGTGTGTGTCTCCTATATGATATATTTAACAGATATTTTTTATCGTAACAACCAACGATTTATACAGGAAAATCATGACGATTTACAAGGTTGCCCAAACTTTCACATCCTACTGTATATATTCATTCACTATAGGCTTTGTGCTGGTTTAGGCTGCTTCATTTTGAAAAATAAATCTGCTATTACAGTAGGAAGATAAGAAAGAGGTAAATAAAGAAGTTTAGCGTCCCAGCCAGCAGAGTAGCGTGTCTTTGGATACACCGCAGTCAGTGCATGCTCCATGCAGTCGGTGACTAGGTGAAGCTTGGTGTTAGTCTTTGACTGAAGTAGGTCTGTAATGCTGCATGCTGCATCAAAAATGAAAGAAAGTCACATGATATTTGCCCAGGATAAAAACTAAAATATATTATTTTAATTATAATACATAAGTGTGATATTTTATAATGGGAGCTGCACTGGTATATATCCTTATAAAAATCACTCAGCTATGTCACTAAGTGACTCATTTCTTATATTTCTTATATCCCACTGCCCCTCCCATTCCAGTGATCATGCCTGAACAATGATTTTTGCAGTGTTTAACTTCACTAACAGAACCTGCTGGAGTTGCTTCCTGACACTTCATAACCAATGTCTCTCTCCTCCTCCACAAAGATTTGTTTAACCGCAAAGATGCTGGGCTGGGATGTTCCTTTCTACTATAAGTTATAGTAGGTAACTTGGGGGGTTTAAGGTGGAAATAGGGACAAGTCTAGAATTTAAAAAGTAAATGGGGTGAAGGAATCCGATACCTAATGTATTATAAGAAATAATGCGCCCCTTCACAGTATAATATAAGGACCTTACGCCACCTCGGAGTTCCCTGCCCTGTATGGTCAGGGAGCTCCTCGGTGGCGTAATATCCTTTTATTATACTGTAAGGGGTGCATTATCCCTTATATTATACATAAGGCTCTGGATTTAGAATGGGGAGGTGCAGTGGTATAAATCCTTATAACAGTCACTCATCTATGTCATTATGATTCATTTCTTATATCCTATTGCTACTCCCATTCCAGTGTTCATGCCCGATAGCGACTCAGCATTTTGTGCAGTATTTAAACATCACTAACGGACCTGCAGGAGCTGCTTCCTGTCACTTCATAAACAATGTCTGTCTCCTCCTCCACAAAGATTGGTTTAACCGGATAGCTGCTGGGCTGTTCTTTTCTACTGAGTTTAAGTTAGAGTAGGTAGCATGAGGGGTTTAAATATAGGTGGGACAAGGCTAGAATCAGAAACTTATTTATTATAAAAAATAAAGCACCCCTTCATATTATAATTTAAGGATATTACCACACCTTGGAGTTCCCTGTCCTGTATAAAAGCACTTGGCCTGTGGCCTCGTGCTTCTATATGGTCAGGGAATATCCTTATATTATCCCTTATATTATATGCGGGACTGGAGCCTGAGTTAGAAAGGGGCTACTATTTCACCCATAAAACGTATGGTTATTAACAATACTCAATAAGGTAGGACATCTTACTTCTACCTCCTTAGACGGCCATGTGAGCAGTGAACTGTCCAAGTAACACTTGCACAGTTGCTGACAGCTAACTGTTTACTTCACTGCGCTTTATTTGTTTCTGTTGGAATCTCTTGGAAAATGAAATTTTGCTATATTTTATGTATGTTATTATCATACATATGTATAATCATATATTTTTAATGTTGCAAAAGGTGCTCAGTTTACCTTATCGGGGTCCAAAGTAACCACTTTGTGAAAGTTACTGAATCATGGGAGCGAGTAAGTTTGCTCCACTACAAGGATTTATAGGCCCCAATCAAAAACCTGTTAAGTGTAGCATAGTTACATAGCATTGGAGGTTGAATACAGACATACGTCCATCTAGTCAAACCTTTTAAGCCTACTCATGAGCCCTACCTAACTGTTTATCTAGAGGAATGCAAACAAAATCCTTCCCAACTCCAAATGGCAATCAGAAGGACCTAGAAATATATGTATTCAGTAATTTTAAAGGAATAGTCCACTGGAAAATTGAACTAATCCTTTAATGAATTGATTAAAGAACGGAAGGTAAAGCTGGTACACACAGTAACGATAAACCCCGATACCGTCGGATCCGACGGTATCGGGGTTTATCGTTACTGGTGTACGTTCGTTTCCCGAACGAGCGCGCGGCCGCGAACGATCGGGTCGGCCGTACGCTCGTTCGGGAAAGGCCGAAAATTTCCATCGGCCGCGCATAGACTCATAGGGAGTCTAGCGGCGGCCGATGGAAACACACAGTCCCGAGCGTTCTCCCTATAGGGAGAACGCTCGGGACTGTGTGTATGCAGATCTTTGAAAGATGGCAGACAGGATCTTGCAGATCCCGTCTGTCATCTTTCAGAAATCTGTACTGTGTGTACCTAGCTTAAGGCATAGCTTTTTGACTTTTAGTTAATTGCCAGTAGAAGTTGTAGTATAGCATTGCTTAAAAATCAAAGACAAAATAAATAAATCTTATATATATATCTAGAACTAGGGATAAATGTAAATTGCGACTTTATGTCCCTGGAATGATGATGTACAATGCAGCCTAATATAAAAAGCCATTCATCCAAAAGATATGGATACATGTCTCCCTATACTGTATTTACGTCACCAGAAAATTATATAGGATAGGGAGAGAATAAAGGCTTTGAAAATCCCTTTTCAGCAATATGCAAAGTAGGAGCAAAGACTTCTGGGACGTCTGTCCATAGGTGCTTCACACTGCAAAACCAGAGGCCTGCACTACACTGATGATGGCTCAATAAAGCCGAAACCGGTCTGTAGTTGGCGCTCTGGTTTTGCATTTAGCTTGTGAAATGCTGTAAAAGTCTTTTTAAAGATATACAGGGTTATTCAATAAAAGTTCTTATTGTTAAAAATGGTGCTAATTTTGCCCCAACCAATCAGATGTTGGCTTTCAAATGTTAAATATCTGATTGGTTGGGGAAAAATTAGCACCATTTTTAACGATAAGAACTTTTATTGAATCTCCCTGATAGTGTTCCTAAGAGCTTCCATGGAAACATGGTAAATTCCCAGAAGTCTTCCTTATTTGCATATACTGTAGATAGTTAGCTTTTCACACCTTGGATGGATTCCATTTATTTCTCTCCCCATAATTCTGGAAATGGGGATTTATTTCTCATTATTTTGGTGTTTGTGCAAAGCTATGCTTTATTGCAAGGAAACATAAAAGTGTGTCTAAAGGCTCGTACACACGTGCGATCGCGGGTCCCGACCCATGACACACGATGTGTAGGAATGAACCTTTCGCCCGATAATCGGCCCGTGTGAAGCCGCTTTATCGGCCGAAACGGTCGTTCGTTTGGAGATCGTTGAATGACCGACTTGGCGGATCTCCGAACAACGACCATTTTGGTCGATAAATTGCATACACACGGGCCGATTATAGGCCGAAACGTTCGTTCCTACACATCGTGCGTCGTGACCTGCGATCCCACGTGTGTAAGAGCATTTACAGTATCCCTGTAACAGTATCTCTGGACTCAACAAAAATCTAAACTTTGTGTCACTATGTCTCTAATCTTAATGTCATGTAGAATTAATCAGACCAAATTCCTCAAAACCACCCAAACCCATAAATATCTCATTTATAGTACCAGACCCTCCAATGACACTAGAGATGAAGTGTATCTGATTGTACCCTTGCTAATTTTTTTATTACTGCCTGTGATCATTGAATGTGTATTTACTGTTTTATTTATGACAGCCATTGCCAGGCATAGGGACAAAAGATAACATCTGTGTAATGTCAGGAAGTCTTTGTACTTGTATGTATAAAACAGTGTGCTTTACAAGATTCAGTATTGTATCATGCCTGAGGAAGAAGCCTAAGTGCTTGGAAAGCTTGCATTTTCAATCATTTTAGTTAGCCAATAAAAGGTATTATTTTATATCCAAGATGTCTTCACTTCATCAATGGCTAACACGGTACAATTCTCTACTACTACTGTTCTTATTTGACCTAACGGCATATGGCATTGAAAACTATGGCATTGAACTATGCTGGAAAACACTCACTTTTTTCATAGAACTGCTGCCCATAACTTTTGCGCACTTCGTCCGGGACCCTTTCCCAGATTATTTTAAAATTTTCTTTAAGCAGCCTTGCATCAGTGACTTGTGTCCTAAAGAAACCTGGCTCCACCATGCAAACTTTCACCCCGAATGGGGCCATTTCACGTCTGTAAAAGAGATTTAAAATTTTGTTTTCAAAGAGTATTGCTTTAAAACAAAACCACCATGCTAACTAGTTTAAAGAGTAAAACTTGATATCTTAGGCTGGGCACAGACAGGCAAATTTTTTGCCTTGAATGACCGTTTGCCACAGGCGAGCAATTGTCCAGGACGGATGACTGTCGGAACATCTACGCGGCTGACAGTTCACAGTGATTGATCATGCGGTCCATAGGCAACCACACAATCAGTGGTGATTTACTGATAATCAAACCTACTGCAGTACCGTGAATGGCAGTTAGGTGGTGTTCTAAAGAGTGGAAAGAAATCCTAAGTATTACACCAGCGTGGCCAGGGAGAGAGGAATTAAAGGGGAAGTTTACAGTTAAAAAAAATTCCCTGACTTCAGAAACTGCATATTCAAATTATGTATTACTTGTCTTTTTATAAAATTCCTGCTTGAAATCAATACAATCTTTCACTGCAGAGGGCCCTCCTTTTACTTCCAGTTTTACTCCCCATCTCCACTAGGCATATAGAGATACAAAGCAGCTGATTGGAGAATTCCTTTCTCACTCTCTTCCTGGATGAAACACAATGAGCATGCTTAAGGTCAGCTAGCTAGTGAAGAGGGCAGGTCTTCTAGAGATGAGGAAGAAAAGTGATGCAGTGTTTTAATCAGCAGTTACTGGCTTATAAGTGAGCACAAAAACGTATTTTAGGGTAAACATCTCCTTTAAAGGGTACACTTCTTTAGAAGTAAAGCAGACTTGCACCACCATTACCATAAGTCAGGCAAGAAGAGTGAGAGCACTTGTGGAAAGTGTTTTAAAGACACCCAGTATATTTAGCTTAACCCTATACAGATGCTGAATACATACAGTACACCTAGCTTTACCCTATACAGATACAGTACATACAGTACATTTAACTTTAAAATAAGAATAAAGATCATGCACACTCTTCACATCTGTGATATAGAACATAGAGCCTGGGTACTGCAGTGTTGTAGCCAGCAAACATATCAGAAGAAAGAGGGTTACTCTTTCTTGAAACAAACACCCCGTTTTTGGCACCTTCATCAAACAAATACAAAATATTATTAAAACACAAGGCTTAAATAGGGTAGAGACCTTATATTGCCATCTAGTGAAAAAAAACAAGCACAGCAAGCAATGTAGACATTTCACACACACTGTTATTTTTTAGGGAGAAAGCAAGTTAAACCCAGGTTAACATTCAAACCCTTTGGTTGTAAAGCTTGTAGAGTGAATATCCTGTAGTATTCCCTGCCCAGAAGAACATTATGTCGGTCCCCACCTCACTGTAAAGGGGGGACCTGATCAATCACCATCCCCCGTAAATCTGAAACTTGGTGTTTCGCTATATAAAAGTGGGTAGCCACTGTAGGCATTTCCAGGCGTAGGAATCACTATAGCAACCATAGCAGTTACTATGGGGCCTAGAGCCAAAAGGGGCCCCGTCCAGGTCCACTGCAGGCATGTCCACCCCCCCAAGAAAATTTTTACCTGACGAGGTTCAGCCCCACAAACACCATTTTTCATTTTACGTAAACCTTTCAAGATGCCCCCAGGTTAAGTAAAATGAAAATGGGGTTTGTGGGGCTGAAATACGTGAGGTACATTTTTTTCTTAGTAGGTTTGGACATCCTATATAATAAAATCCTAAGTGTGCATCCCTGTGTCCGTGTGTGTGTGTCACTGCAGTTCCCATGGACTCACCACTAGAGGGAGAGTCTCTGCATTTCCTATTGACTCACCACTAGAGGGACAGTGTCTGTAGTTCCTATTGACTCACCACTAGAGGGAGAAACACAGGAAACACACAGAGGGAGAACAGCAATTAAACAGACTGCAGGTAAGGTTGCTTGTGACAGGGGCCCCTGGATTTGGGACAGAGGGGGGCCCTGGATTTTGGACAGAGGGGGGCCCTGGATTTGGTACATAGGGGGGCCCTGGATTTGGTACAGAGGGGGAGCCCTGGATTTGGTACAGAGGGGGTGGGGCTGGATTTGGGACATTAAGAGGGTACTATGGCCTTGGGACACTAAGAGAATACTCTGGCCTTGGGACACTAAGGGGGCACTTTGCACCCGTTATTGTAGCGGGCTTAATGTCTAGTATTCTATAAAAAACCTTGCTGCAGTTTGGCGGGGTGAGGTTGAACTGCACCAAACTGATTTTATGTGGGAGGGGGTCCCATTTAAATTTTGCTATGGGGCCCTGTGATATCTAGCTACTCTACTGTATACTCAGAGGTAGTTCTAGCTAGGGCAAGTCAAATATCACCTCTATGTCTTTGAAACTGGTGTTTAAATGGACTGGGACACCTTAAAAGATAGATGCAAAATTGTGTGTTACAATATAAGCAGCCGTGGCAAGCTCAGGATTTTCAAGGGGGGGGGATTCCTAAATGGGTTACCACTGAACAAGCACAGAAGGAAGTTCATGACCAAATACATCCATGTGTTCTATTATATATGGATCGTATAATAATATATATATTCTCTAATTGCCATGAATATCATCACAGTTGGCCAATACACATATTCTCTACTTTTTTAATAAAGTATATATTTATTAAGGCTGGGTACACACAAACCAACAGATATTTCCGTGTATTGGTTGGTCGGGTCGACAAAATCTGAGGCGATTTCGGCAGTGACAGTAAACGCTGTGGTCCATAGACATTTGCTGTGGCTGACCACTTTATAGCAGCGAAAGGTCAGGACAGAAAAACGTTCTGTTTTACTGATAAATCCACATTTGCACTACATTACCATTAGTGTACTATTAGCAGATATCCCACCCCTCCCGGATCTTCCAGTTGATGTTCTCTCGATGGGGGTGTAGCCTTCCGTCACTCCCGGTTATTTCCCGGAGATCTCACCCCAATCCCACCTCACCACGCTTCCCGGTTTTTCTTCGTTTTGTATTTCGTTAAATGTACTATTGTGAACGCCCACCTCACTTCTTGACCCCCGCCCCCCGGCCCTGGATGAGTAGAGAGACTAGAGACGAGAGAGAGATTAGCTGATGAGAGATTGCACGAGAAACGAGAGTTTTAAAATAGATTTATCCGAATATATAATGATACTGAATCAGTATTTCATTATAACGACTGGTTCTCCTGCCAAGGCTATAAAATAGCCTGGGTGCGCGACAGGATGCAATAAAACAAAAAGTAATTAAAGGATAAGAGCATCTCCACAAAGTGGTTCTTTACGATATTATTTTTCTAATTATGTTCTTCCTTTCCTCCCCGAGTTAACAGTTTCCTTGCGGGTTTCCCTGTCCCGCACTATTAAATCTTATACCTTTATACTTTTTTTTTTTATATATATATAAAAATGCATTATAATATATATATTATAATGCAATATTGACAGTCAGCTATACATCCACCTCCATTATTTCCTAATGTTCCTATTCCTGCTCACTAAGCTCCATCACAGCGTAGTAAGTAGGTACAGTAAGTAATGAATCTAATCTCAGTATCAACATTTACCTCAGGCAGCTGCTGGGTTAATATTGATACAGTTCTCTATGTTGCTGTCAATCACAGGACAGACTGGATACATTTTTGGAACATCCAAATGCTGCTTCTCACTCACAGCATGTAGCAATCTATACAACAAACTATGTAACAGTCTATGGGCACCAGGAGATGTGGAACAGTAGACTGCACTAAGCAGGCAGAAAGCCTAAAAAGGCCCCATACCGGGGATCTTAAATTTCTGTCCTGTATATGGATGTGAAAAAGTTTCACCCACAATCAGTACATTAGTACATATGTTACAATTGCAACACATAACATCCCTTCTGTGAAGAGAAGAAAAAAAGGTGTTTTCTAGTATTTAGTGACCGGGTCAGCCTGAACCAATGTACTATACAGAGATTGGCCCTTAGTATAAACACACAAAGGTTTTTTCCTCAGCGTTTTTCACCCTCAACAGCAGGCCAAAATGATTCAAATTACTTTTAACCAGACCAGAACCGATTGAAAAACGTTGAACAAAAGGTACTCACTCCATGCATTCGTTTCTGGCTCACCCGTGGCACTGTCATCTCAACTCTAAGTGCAGCCAATAATTTACTTGGATATTGTCGAGCTCTAAATTTATTGACATTTGCTTAAAGGGTATGTCCACCCTTAAATCTTACTTTTAATATAGGCTTCCCCCTGGTCCCCCAGCCCCAACCGCATTATTTTATTTTAAGAAAGCTCCCCAAACTCTTACTTACCTCCCCTCTTTCCTCCGCCGCGCTCCCGGCCCTCTGCTTGCGAGAAATGCAAGCAGAGGGGCGGGACCGGCAGCCGCGTCTGTGATTGGCTGAGCTGCAGCCAATCACGGACGCGGCTGCCGGCAGCTCACTTCAGCGGGAGGAAAGAGGAGAGGTAAGTAAGAGTTTGGGGAGCTTTCTTAAAATAAAAATGATGCGGTTGGGGCTGGGGGACCAGTGGGAAGCCTATACTAAAAGGGTTAAACGCTAGGGGGAGGGAATCGGGAGAGGGAGGGAGAGGGAGGGGGAGGGGAGGGGAGAAGGGAGAAGGGGCAGTACGCATGGCAAAAATTACCTGAGGCAGGTAGGAGGCAGAGTCCTATATGGACTCTGCTAGCCTCCTGGTGGGCAGTTTTTGGGACTTTGGGGGGGACTACAGGAGAACCCTATGGAGCTGGGAAGTTAGGTGTAAGATAAACTACACTACATGGTGGGGCCAGTAGTTGGGGGGATTATAGTTTTGGGGGTGGACATGCCCTTTAAGCTTGATTTGTATATCAACATTATCTGAGCAAATCCTGTTTACCCGAGTAAATTACGATTTGGGTAAACCCCTAAACACATGGTGGGGATGAAAACTCTTCCTATGTAAAAGGGAATGATGGTCCGTCAGTTTTGTGAAGAGAGTCGTGTGTAGCCCATCCTCCTGCACCATCACTTGGACATCAAAACAATGTTCCATTATCTTAGAGATTTCAACATTTAACCTAATCCAATCATCCAAGGAATTAATGAAATTAAAAAAACTCAGTTGCTTGGTCCAGAGTACCAGACCAAATTATGAAAAGATCGTCAATATAGCGCAATGTGCAAGGAATAATGGATGAGGGTACACACGGCTCTCCTCAAGGAAACCGACATATAGATTGGTGTAGTACAGTGCTATGGGACTGGCCATGTGCCTATTGGAAGCACTAGTAAAGTGGGTGGTGCTGGAGGTATTTTGCTCTGGGAGCCTAGGGCCATTATAGTTAATAAAATTGTTTCTCAGGAATGTAAATCAAGCTCTGTCACTGCAATAGCATTGTTTGCTACAGCAACAGAAAGCTAGTTATTTTTCAACAGGGGGTCTAAAAAACTCTTTTAGAAATAAGCAGCACAAGGATTTCAAACCCCAAGCTTAAATTTAGCCATCTGTCATTTCCCTTAAATTTAGCCAATCTCATCTGTCATTTCCCATTTCAACATTCTGTAATTGTGAACATTGCACATTGTAAATGTCAATGCCCTTCATAGATTTGCATCATCAGCAAACAAAGACCCTATGTTCGTTCATCTACCGGCTCTCCTGAAATCGACCGATTTTAACCAAAGGTAGGACTTGACCCGAGTATAAGCCAAGGATATCTTTTCAGGGTAATTTTAAAACCTTGAAAACCTCAGTTTACACTCGATTATATACAGTATGCTGTATATATTACTGTATGTATTGCAATTTCAATTAAAAAAACTCCCTGTAGTATATGTTTTCCTTATCGTTATCCTGATAAACTGAGTTCAATCTGATACTCACCGGAGATACTCAATCTGAGTATCTCAATCCGATACTCACCGGAGGTTATCAGAGAAGGATTCTACTCCATATTTAGAGATGCAATATCCTCCAGGACATATGGTCACTCTGCCAGCGATGCTAGACACATTCACTATACGTCCCTTTGCTTTCCGAACCTGAGGCAACAACTTGATTGTTACATCGATAAGCCCAAGAAGGTTCACATTTAAGACCTTTAAATAATCGTCCTTAGACAGCCATTCGGTAGGTGCGATTGGTAAGGAAACACCTGCATTATTCACCAAGCCCCAGAGTCCTGAAGAAAAAAAAAAAGGATTTGAAAATACAATCAGAGTTATTCAAAGGGACAGTTCAGTGGAAATTATTAATATTTGTTAAATTGTTAGTTTGTGTAATGCCTTTTTAGTTATTCTACATATTCTCTACCATTTTGAAAAATCAGTTGATTTCATACCCCTTGCTGTTCCCTGCTGTTGACATTAGTGAGCTGCCATTTCAGGTTCTAACAGCCCTTCTTCCCAGAATGCACTACATCCTTGGAATGTTCCAAACAGTAATTTCTACTGATTGGCTGTTGGATGGGTCAAAGATGCTCAGATCTCTACTGAGCAACTGAAGCAGCAACCCAGGCGCTGGGTCAAGGGCAAGACCATAGCAGTCTCTACTATGGGTCCTGCAAACAGGAAGTCAGTAATTCAGTTGCATTGATTTATACACAGACAAAATGCTGAATTGGCAGATAAAAGGAGAACTAAACCCAAAAAATCAAAGTTTAGGTTAGAAAGTAATTGCCTCAACATCCTTCTCAGCATGGAAGATTCCACTCAGGGGCCTTTTCTTTACCTCTGTGAGCTCATTTTAGGTTCTGTTTGTTCCCCAAATCTGAAGCTGACATTTCCCTTGCCTGCCAGTACTTTTACCTTGATTACATTTTCAGCACCTGTGTGATTTCCACTCCCACCACTTAACCCCTATGATGCAGAAATATATTAAATCCATCAATATTCAAATTGGTGGTGCAACTGATTTACCCTTTCCTAGTAGCAGTGTTGTAATGTGATGTATATAGGTCTGGGTACCTAGTGTGTCCGGATCTTAAAAATAATGAATATCTCACCTACGGCTTTCACTCACCTAATCCGATATATAAACAATAAATTGCATACAAAGACACAGGTCTGTAGCTGTGGATATTGCAAGTTTATTGCAAAACATGCGTGTTACATGTTTCAAGCACTTGAGGAAAGACAAGTGGGTCAGAAACATGTAGCATGCATGTTTTGCAATAAACCTGCACTATTCACAGTTACAGACCTGTGTCTTTGTATGTTTTACCTGCAATGTATTGTTTAAGTGTTGGAGGGTCATATTTAAAAACTTGCGATACCGCTGGTTTTCGTTACTGTACGACTGTGGCAGTAGTATACCATTACACGTTGTAATAAACTATCGTAATGATATTCTACGGGCAGTCGTAGATTTACGTTGGCTATCGTACATTTACAAGATTACCAATAGCGATCATAAATTGATGATCGCCATAACGATCGCTAAAGAAGGTGATACCACACCATTATAAATATGGCCCGTACTGTGAAGGTCTCCAGCTCTCCTTGTCAGCTGTAGCAATATTAGTGGAAAGTGTAGCTTCTTAAAGGGGAATGTTGGAGGGTATACCATTTGCAGCTCTGCACCATGTTGTTTCTATAAATGTACATATTATAGAAATTATTGGGGGGAATGCCAATTAAAGGGGCACTTTTAGAGGGAACACAAACGTGTTCTGTAAAATTAATGCAGCAGAAAGGCTGCCTGTGGGAAGTTTTGCATAAAGAAAATCACTCTTCCAACTAGGGTTCCCCCCTTTGCCTTTAAGACCCGAACACATATACAGGCCTATGTATTAAAAGTTCTTATCGTTAAAAATGGTGCAAATTTTTCCACAACCAATCAGATGTTAGCATAAACATAGGCCTGATAATATGTACACAACAAAAGGTTGTTAGTACTTTCTTTAGAAGCATGGTGCAGGCTGATGCAGTTTGTATTTAATGCAATGGTACTTAGCACTGCATCATGTATATTTAATATGTGTTTGGGTCTTAAAGGCAAAGGTGGTCTTTAAGCCTCCCACTACTTCCAAAACTATTTCCAGGCTCCAACATTCCCATTTAAAATGCATTGCACAGAGCTATGCTAAGACCATGTTCACGTCAATATGCTGCAGCTCTGAGCTGTTTTGTTTTTATAAGTGTACCTTGTAAAAGTGGTCAGTTCAATTCTACTGGGGTTGCCACCTTTCCCTTTAAGATTCAAACACTTAAGGCTAGCTTCCACTAGTGCATTTTGGATTGCGGTTTGTGATCCGATTGTGCTAGTGGGAGTGCAGGCATGTAATAGCCTATGGGACCGGCCCCACTACATGCAATGCGTTTGTGTGCTATTGGAGTGCATGCGATTACCATTACCATTGGAGTGCTCTGCTAGGGTTCAATTGTGGAATCACAAAGTCCATGCACGGAGTCAAGCACAATCGAGCATTATTGCGACCGTGCGTCCAGCCTCAGGAAATTGCTAAGTTCCATTGCATTAAACACATGCTGTATGGCTAAACTGAAATCAATGCAGCTTGCATTACACTTCTAAGGTCTAGGCCACACAAGCGCATTTTTCAGGCGACTGCAATTTTCCAATTGTATTGAAATCGCAGCAATCCACCAAAATCTTGCGATTTTGGGTGTGTTGCGATTCACGCATGTGTCAGCAATTTGGTTACGCATGCGTTTTTTGTTCAATCGCATGCATTTTCATAATGACAATGGACAAATTGCAAGCGCACACGCTGTAAATCGTGTGCGATTCAGGTGCGTTGCAGTGTGGCCGTGCCCTAAATGTACATTTCAGTAATGCACACACTAATATAAATGGTAGAGTGCAGAAATAAACACATACAAAGACGCAGTCTTGCAGAAATGCTCCCAAATATAAAGGGCTCTAAGTTGCTTCCTAAATACATATGAAAAGGGTTAACACCTTACGACACTCTGTTTGACCAGGAAAATCTGCTAATAATATTCACTGCTATCTCTGATGATTGGCTGGGAGACACTGGCAGGTGGGGACTCCGAGTTCAACTGTTACATGCAGCTTAGCATAAGGGGAGTGGGAAACAAACACTAGGTAGCTAGTTAGCATGTGCAGAAGAAATTTTGGTACCTGGACCACCAGGAAGAGGCAACACTAGAAGCCAGCCATGACATAATAGATTGCCAGTACTCAGGAATGTTCTATAAATGATTTCTACACTAAGAGGCTGAATTCAGAGGTGAGAGACAAATGGTTTTACTAAGTGACAGTTATAGAATCTGTGGAGCTGCCTTTGTATTTTGGGTTTAGTTCTCCTTTAAGGTCATTGGGATGAAACTATACTGCTCTTTTTTCGGAAAAGTACATGTATTTGCTCTGAACTTCCCCTTTCAATTAAAGTTTGATAAGAACTTTTATTGAATCTCCCTTAATATATTGTTACATGTGTGAGAAAGGAGAAGTAAAAAAAAAGTAATTCTACTTGAAAAATTACCTCATTGTAGAAGGCGACGTTTCCTCTCTGCCGCAGATCTCTCAGGTTAACAGTTACAATTTTATTTCACAAATAAAGAAGTTCACATTCCTCCTATAATGCAAAACTGGCACCATACCTAAAGCCCCCTGAAACCCCCCAAAGATTTTCTAGATTTAAACAATGATTCTTAATATTTTACTCAAATAAGGGGCTTGCCTATAGCCTCCTACAGCTGTGCCACACAGAGAAATAAAGTGGATTGATGGCCCAATCAGGGGCACTTTGACAAAGTGCCTATTCAGGTAAGCAGTTTGCCAGAACATACTGGGGGATAAGGGAGGAGCAATCTGGAAGGTGCGCAGAGCAGCGAAATGCAAATTGCTATACAAAGCGATAGGAAAGCTGCAATTATTTTTGCTGAGGCTGTTATGACTGTTACCTATGACGGGACCTAACACAAACCTTTGTTTCCAACAATGCCA
Source organism: Hymenochirus boettgeri (assembly GCA_019447015.1). Taxonomy (NCBI): domain Eukaryota; kingdom Metazoa; phylum Chordata; class Amphibia; order Anura; family Pipidae; genus Hymenochirus; species Hymenochirus boettgeri. Next base: position 267,521,293 of record CM033470.1, on the reverse strand, counting down.
GACACCCAGTTAGCAACAGAGGTCACGCTTTGACAGTCGGTAACATCGAGGATTACAGTTTGCAGTCTGGTGGATGACTCATTTTTTAGCTCCTCGGCTCCTTTCTTTGTCAAACAAGCTGCTAGAACATGGAGCCCAAGATTGTCCATTTGTTTTGCTGCTAAATATCCAAACCCAGAGTCACATCCAGTAATAAGCACATACTTATCTGTCAGGTTCTGAAGTTTGTGTCTGTGTCTGTACTGTCTGTACAGAAAGATCAAGGCCAACAGCACCAGCAAGGAGAGCCACATGATACAGTGTGCTGCAATACAAATACACTTTAATTAAAGTTTAGAAACCCACAGAAATCCAAATAGTTCCTATACAAATACTGGAATTTGTTTTTTCAGTTGAACCTTGATTTTACTCCCCCTTGATTGATGATCAGTCTAGTTAATCATACCTCAGTGTGGTCAAGTTATGCCGTATCCAGCTGACATGTAAGGACAGTAAACAGTAAAAGCCTATTGTTTACATTGCTTAAAGAACCACTACACTGAAAAAGTAAAAACTGTCCATCAGGGAATAATTGGGTATAGCCACATTCCATTGTGAATAGCCCAGGGTCAAGATTACTGGGTCAGCTACTCCAAATAACCAGTTTGTGTCATTTGATGTGATACAGAAGAAATACAATTTTCCCTTTCACTACCTGTTTATTTACTTTCATTTACATCATTGCATTAGAGCCCAATTTGGTTTACTTAACCCCACCCCCTCCCAACAAAATAAATTGATAATGTGGTCATTAACCATGCTAAAGCTGCTCACTATCTCGGACTAATGATTGACTTCTCTCTTTCCTTCTTTCAAAACATACACAATGTTACAAGGATGTGTCATTTTTTCCCTTCGCAATATTGCTTTTCCTATCTCATTCCACTATTAAAATGCATGTAAATGCCTTTATACTCTCATCTTGACTACTATAACATTCTTCTACATGGTCTCCTAGCCTGTCACCTCCACTACTCAGACGTGCGAATCATTTCACTCTCCTCCAAGGTTCCCTCTAATTTTTCATACCCTGTGTGCGCACTAAAATTTCCTGTGTGCAAAATTTTTCAAGTGAAATTAAATTTTGTGCGCTACATAATAGAGGAGCTAAGTTATGGGCGAGCTTTATAATACATAATAGAAAGCCACACAGTATACAAGAATGTCTATATATACATTATATTGACATTAAAAGACTAAAAAAGATTTTTCCGAAATTCTAATATAATTATAAAAGATATAATGTATTTTCCTCCCCCCAGTACAAAATAGATTCTCCTCCGTGATCACCCCCCAGTATAAAATTAATTCTCCTCTTCCCCAGTATAAAATTGATTCTCCTCCTCAAACCCCCCAGTATGAAATTAAATTCTCTTCACTCTCCAGTATAAAATGATTTATCCTCACCCCAGTATTAAATGAATTATTCCTCTTCCCCAGAATAAAATTGATTCTTCTCACCCCCAGTATAAAATTAATTATTACTCTTTCCCAGTATAAAATTAATTCCCTCTCCCCTAGTATAAAATGAATTCTCCTCGCCCCCATTATAAAAATTCATTCTCCTCACCCCCCCAGACCCAGTATAAAATGATTTCTCCCCCTCAACCCCCCAATATAAAATTGATTTGCCTACAAAGCACTAACCGATCTGTAAACTTTCAGCAACCTTCAAGTGTATAAAATGGCAGCAGACACCCTGATTCCCTCACCCCCAAGTGTATAACATAGCAGCAGACACTCCCAGCCCATTACCCCACCCCCCAAGTGTATAAAATGGAAGCAGATACCCCAGTCCCCCACCTCAAGTGTATAAAATGGAAGCAGACACCCCAGTCCCCCACCTTAAAGTGTATAAAATGGAAGCAGACACCCCCAGTCCCCCAAGTGTATAAAATGGAAGCAGACACCCCAGTCCCCCACCTCAAGTGTATAAAATGGAAGCAGACACCCCCAGTCCCCCTCCCCCCCAAGTGTATATAATGACATCAGTCCCCCCAGTCCCCCACCCCCCAAGTGTATAAAATGGAAGCAGACACCCCCAGTCCCCCACCCCCAAGTGTATATAGTGAACAGCACCACCCAGTCCCCACCCCCAAGTGTATAAAATGGAAGCAACACCCCCAGTCCCCCACCCCCAAGTGTATAAATGGAAGCAGACACCCCCAGTTCCCCCCCACCCCCAAGTGTATTAAATGAAGCAGACACCCACGTCCCCCCCCCCAAGTGTATAAAATGGAAGCAGACACCCCCAGTCCCCCACCCCAAGTGTATAAAATGGAAGCAGACACCCCCAGTCCCCCACCCCAAGTGTATAAAATGGAAGCAGACACCCCCCAGTCCCCCAAGTGTATAAAATGGAAGAAGACACCCCCAGTCCCCCACCCCCAAGTGTATAAAATGGTAGCAGACACCCCCAGTCCCCCACCCCCAAGTATATAAAATGGAAGCAGACACCCCCCCCAAGTGTAATATATTAGAAAACACCCCATTTCCCCCCACTGTAACAAATTGCAGCAGACACCTTCCCCCCACACAGTACAACACTACATATTGATTAGATTTACAGAAACATGAGCACATACATTCTGGCTGCTGCATGTGAAAAAAAAATCTTCTGTGCCCACATTTTCAATCACTGTGCACTGCTGTGAAAGGTACTGTGTGCGCGTACACCTTACAGGGAACACTGCTCTCCTCCAAGCGAAAACCTGCAACCCCGATACTGCAGTCTATGGGGTGGCTTCCCAACAAGCAAAGTATAATATCCATTCCTCTTTTGACTTGTAAATCTCTTCAATCTGCTGTACCCCATACCTATCTTCTCTTTTGGCCCCATATGTTCTTGGTCTTGACCTCCGTTCCTAACAAGGTTTTCTTCTCCACAAACCCCCAACAAACACTGCCTTCTCCCGCCTTCTCTCTTGCTGCTCCCTACCTTTGAAACTCTTTCCCTCTCTCACTTCACCAGGTGACATCCATTAATTTTTTTTTTAATCTAAACTTGCGTGCATGCGCATAGAAGACAAGGCCCGTCGGGACCTGTCAGACTAAACGCCGGGGGAGACGAGCGAGTGGGTAAGTTTCTTACCTTCTCTCCTGGCTCCTGTTTGTTCTATTGAAGAACGGAAGGTAAGGCACAGCTCCTTTACCTCCCGTTCTTCAATAGAACTGGATTCCCAAATCTTGAAAATACGAGTGGAGATACCCTTTAAATTTAGTAGAGAATTTAGTACATAAACCGCAAACCACCAAAGCTTTTAAATAATCTTGAAAAATTAACTGTTGGGTGGAATTTCAGAGCTGCTTTTGTATATGTTCTGTGATACTAGCCCATTAATAATGGGTTTGTATGACTTGCATTTGTTCTGCCAGAAGTTTAGTATTTTGTATATGTTCTGTGACACTAGCCCATTAATAAAGGGTTTGTATTCTTGCATTTGTTCTCCTAGTGGCACAACATCTGGAAACAAAAAACATTTTTGTGAATGTAGTATAGTATATTATGTGAGGTTGAATAAAGACATATTTCCATCCAGTCCAACCCATCTAGCATTATCCTCATTTCCGGCCTAACTTCCAGAGGAAAGCAAAAACCCCCCACCAAATTTATGAAGGGGGAAAAAATTCCTTCCTGACTCCAAGTGGCTATCGGAAATTTCCCTGGATAAACTCTATGAAACAATACCAGTAACTTGCAACATTCCTTGTTTGCAGAAACTCTTCCAGCTTTTTTTTTTAAATGAACCTGCCATAACAACATCCACAGTTCCGTAGCTTTACCGTTCTCACAGTGAAAAACCCTTTCCGAGCTTGAAGCCTAAACCTTTTTTCTTCAAGTCTTAAGGGATGTCCTCGTGTCCTTTGACATGTTCTACTGGTGAACAATGCCCCAGATAGTTTATTGTATGGCCCGTTAATGTATTTATACACAGTAATCATATCCCCACGCAAGCGCCTTTTCTCCAGCGTACATAATTGTAACTTTTCCAGTCTCTCTTCATATTCAAGCTCCCCCAATCCCCTTATTAATTTAGTTGCCCTTCTCTGAACCCTTTCCATTTCAAAGATGTCCTTTTTGTACACAGGATTCCAAAATTGCACTGCATATTCCAAATGAGGCCTTACCAATGCTTTGTAAAGAGGGAGAATTACATTTTCCTCCCTTGAATCCATACCTCTGCCTCACTTTACATTTATCACATTGAATCTCATCTCCACTTAGCAGCCCAATGTGACAATCTTCAATCCCCCTGCAACGATTGCACATCTTCTGAAGTTTTAAATGGTCGACAAAGTTTTGTGTCGTCAGCAAACACAGAAACCTTGCTGACATTACCCACTTCCAAATCATTAATAAATAGATTAAATAGAAGGGGCACTTTTGTTCATAATGATGAAGCCCCATTTACAACTACTCTGCATCCTATTCATTAACCAATTTTCTATCCATGTACAAATGTGACTCCCCAGACCACAGACCTCAGCTATACATTAGTCGCCTATGGGGGACTGTATCAAAGCCTTTGCAAATCCAGTAAACTACATCTACTGCTATGCCAGAGCCTACATTTCTTCTTACTTCTCCTCATAAAGACAAGCAGTTAGTTTGACAAGATTTATTCCTCCTAAATCCATGCTGGTTACTACTTATAATGTCAGTCCTTGAAACATACTCTAGAACATGTTCCTTATTAAACTCTCCAGTATCTTCCCCACCACTGACGTTAAACTTACAGGCCTGTAATTACCTGCTCTGAACAACTACCCTTTTTGAATATTGAATAACATCAGCCTTTTTCCAATCCAGAGCACACCCCAGACATGAGAATCTGCAAAAATAAGAAACAATGGCCTAGATAAAACTAAATCTAGCTCCCCAAGTACCCGAGGATGTATCTTATCCGGTCCAGGAGATTTATTAATATTAACCTTATTTAGTTCTTTCTGTACCATATCCTCGGTTAACCAAAGTGCACTTAACTCTTTTATACCATTATTGCTACTATACTCTATGATATCTTTACTTGGATCTTCTATAGTGTATACAGAGGGGAAAAAGCATTCAAGACATTTGCTTTATTAATTAATGGTGCCACATTCTCAGTCCTCATCTTCTTACTATTAATATACTTAAAAAAATTTTTAGGCTTAGTGATGCTTTGTTCAGCTCCTAACTTCATTATTAATTTTAGCTAGTTTGATTGCTTTCTTACCCTCCTTGTTACAGTTTTATAATCCCTAAGGCCCTTCTGTTCTCTCTGCCTTAAAGGTTTTAAATGCCTTTTTCTTCCTTTCCATTTGCCTCTTTCCATCAAATTCAGCCACATGGGCGCGGATTTATTTTTTTTTACATTTATTTCCCAAGGGTATAAATTTAGATGTGACACTGGCTTAAAATCCCACTTCTGTTCAGTACCTTTACCTGATAATACATTATCCCAGTTGACATTCTGAAGAGCTGCCTTTTAACCTGGAAATGTCCATGTTTTACTGCAGAATAATAACGAACACTACTGCAGTAAAATGTTTTTTTTCTGAAGCCATTATTTGCACTAAGGAGTTGGATGGATTCGAAAGCTTAATTCAAAAGCTGCAGCAGTAGAAAAAGGCTAACCTTCGACTCTCTCTACCAAAAACAAACGGTCTTTGGTGAATTACGAACTCAGTTTGAAAAGTCCGTTTCGACACTCTATCAAACATGCTCAACAAAAAGACATGTTAATGCCCATTAACTTATTACAAGATCGTCAGACATCAATCTGCACTTATGGGGGTATTGGCGCTGCCAAGAGGGTATGCCAGTTAATCAGATATCTGCTATTATGTTCGATTGGGGACTAAGAAAAAAAACAGCAGAACAGTATCAGGAATCGTCTAGGAACGGAACCGTAGATGATCGTAATAACTTTTCTAAATGAATCGCTATCGCACAAACAATCGTTATATGCCACGTATCTAGCTATGGGCCCCTTGAAGTGTGGCGCAACTAATAAGGACAATTCACAAAAGTGGACCTGGACGCTCCAGCATTCTTTGAAAACAGTTCTTGTTTATTCACCCATATGTGAGATTCCTCCACGGACCGTGTAGTTCGGGTGGACTCCACCCCTTGACAGGCTTGGATCCCCCCCAAAACCCAGAGGTCCCCCCGAAGTTGCGGAAGATCCACATATGTACAATATCCAAAGATCTATATTGAGTGAGTAAACAAAATTTTTTCAAAATATTGAGCGTCCAGTTGCATTTGTCTCATATTAGTTGTGCACACTTAACGGGCATTTATTGTGATTTGATGTATTATAAGCACTGGAAGCAGTCAGTCTGCAGAGCTGGCCGCGTCCAAGAATCGGAAGTGAATCCAAACTGTGTGAGTTCTTTACATACGAACTAAAGACCAGTGATTTTAGAGTACTTCCGCTGGGAGAGTCTGCTAGTGAAGGCGCACAAAGATGTAGCGGGATCGCGGGGAGGTTACAATGATCTAGTCTAGAGCCAAAACAACTCGATGTGAGACCAATAGATTTGGTAAAACTATTTGGTTCTGCATCATGATATTATTAGATCTTAAAAAACCAGAGGAACTTTGAGGCAGGGCATTTGGAATGAGTCCGCGATGAAGACAACCATAACTAATGCAGATCTGCTACTGCTGGCTGACGGTCCCAACATGAACGATCGTGATAAGGGGTTGAAGGGCTGGCCCAAGACCCTGGCGGTTGGTTTGCATGCGGCCATGCTGAAAAACAGGTTTCATTAGATAAATATGTGTGCCCTATGGTAGGAATTTCTACTGGAATTGGGATGGTGAATGGATCAAATGGGTGTGGGTGCATCCAAACATCAAAAAGGTAGACAAATGCCGTTGTTGGAAAGTAGCCCTTTAAACAACTTGCTGAGGCCCGCCACCCTGCATTGGGCATCTGAGTTCTAGTGCGATCCTGGCCTTTGCGCATGGCTATTTCCTTGTTCAGATACGAATCACATGCGATCGCCCCCCCCCCCCCGCTATAAAACTGGTGATCCATCGAAAAACACGCTTTCTGTAGTGGTTTGCCCGCGATTCCTAGTATATAATGATATATATAGTCATGTGTAAGCTTTTAAGTGCACTCCGGGTACTTTTTCAAGACTATTATTGTGCAATAGCATAACAGCAACTTTCGGTACGTCGTCGGGACCTTTCTAGAGCCTTTTTTCAAATCCAGAGCATTAAAATATATAAAATTGCATCTCAGAACCACAAAAATGTGCTAGTGTGGCCTGGCCCTATTCTGTTTATGCTCCGTTTCCTGTGGTCTGTCTCTGCTAATTTTAGCAGTGTTAAAGTCTATAGTATTGGTAAAAAAACCAGTCAGGGTTATTCCATAAAAGTTCTTATCATTAAAAATGTGCTATTTGCCCCAACCAATCAATGTTAGATTAAAAGGGTTAATAAAATCTATTGGGGTTGGAGCAAAATTAGCATCATTTTAAACGATTACACTTATTGATCTCCCTGAAGTGTGTTTACGAAGACCCCAACAATCACAGAATGTCTTGAAAGACTATAGAGTTCAGTCCATACATAGGCATTAGAGATGTAAAAATGCTTTTAGAAGTGTAGTTTTTGGCAGTGGTTTAGACCCTCCCATGCCATATTAACTGGGACCATATGGTTAAACCCGTGGTTAATGACAACCGAATACAGGATTCCTGCGAGTGGGGGGATGCTTTACCTTACCCTACCCTGTAATACTACTAGGATAACTGGGTCCAAACATTGCGTGTAAGATATAATTTGACATTCCTTGTGTGTCCAAGTCTAGGCCTTCCCCTTACAATCATATCCATTGTTGGCTGTAGTAGACAGTAGCCTCATTGTGAGAGAAGTGTAACTGTATAACTCTATCCATCTATACAGAGGCACTACAATAGCTGGAGTAAGTAGGTGGCCCTTCACGCCAGATAGTGATAGTACTGGCATCTGTTTGAAAGGGTGAGTACTATAGGGATATTTCTTTCAAGTTGCACCGGGGAGTTGTTATAGAACTCATATTAAGGAGTTTTCATAACACCATGTGCGCAGCTTTCTAAAAATTTAAGGACCATAATTAAAGAATGCATTTACTTTGTAACATGTGTGGACAGTCAGTGAACTTTACTAAACGTGAACTAAAGCTATAATGGGAAGCGTTATTGTGTTTAGTAAAGACAATGAATAGGTCTAGGGCAAATTTTGTATTTGTTTTCTGGCTTGTTTTCTGGGCTTATCACTATTAATGGAAAGTGTAACAGTTTTATTTTTCTTTCCTGCACATTGAGTAGGAAGAATATATGTGTATGTTGTTATATGTGGTACAGACACGTACCCAAAGTCTCTGGTTTGTGTTTGCCTTTTTTAATGTAAATGCTGCATGGATTATACAAATTACAAGGCTTGTAGAGAGTCTGCACATCCTAGGTTACTGCAGCTTCCTAGGCTGGGCCACTACAAGCACAGCTGTACCCTTTTAGACACGTCAGTGGCCATCCATAACTCATTTTTATGTATGGTCACCAAACCCCAAAACCCTCCCTGTGTGTGGATTATCCTATGGGGTCGGTCGGGCTGATTATTGATCGGGTTCTTTTGGCGGCTGCAAATCGTCCGATATTCGGATCCAGTGGTCCAAGAAGAATTGCAGGTCCTCCACATATATCAACAATAGAGCAATTGACAGGTCTTGTACATAGATGTCGTAAGAAAACATTTATTTGGATATCTTGTTGCATATATATATTTTATAGGACTACAAAGGTAAGATTTGCTGCTTATGGTGGAATAAATTGCTGTATGTATTGATGACGTTAATGACTAATCTATTACACTAATTTTCATTTTGTCCAGGAGGGAAATTGCTGTCGATCCAATGAGTGGTGAGCTTCTCCTATGCATTCTATTGGCCTACCATCTCTGTACAGATTTACGACGACAGAGACAGATTTGGAGAATCTCACAGACAAATATGTGCTGATCACCGGATGCTGGGTACTCTGCGGATTGGGAATCTTGCAGCAAGGCAGCTGGATAAGCGAGGGGCTGAGGTGTTGGTAACTTGTCTGCACAAAAAAGGGCCTGAGGAATTTAAAGAGATGAGACTTCCATTTGAGTCTGTCACGACAGATTTATTGGCTGTTTACCGACATCAAATGGTTTGCTCAACTCAGAATTGGTTCGGAGCGCATTTTGGAAATAAAGGTGATATGATAAATATGCTAGAACATGACCTGAAAAAGCAAGTTATATTTAAATTGCACTTGTGACTCAGAAAAGTAACTGTCTTTTCGCGGTTTCAATTGAAGATATGGACAGGTAATGGAGAGACTAATTTTACTTCCCCAGTTTATTTCCATTTAAAACTAGCAGGAGGACTGGAGGAAGTTTACTCCTCTGTGCTCCTCCTGCTGTCCCCGACAGGATATCAACGTGCCTGCGAATGTACTGCATGTTGCATAGATGCAAAGCTACGTCGGACCTGCCTAGTAGAAGTCTATAACGTTCGCTCAGTCTCTCATTAGTTTAATTGAAGAACGGAAGTAAACGAGCTCCTTTACCTCCCATTCTTCAGTCCCATTCTTCAGTCTTCAGTGGAGGCACCTTTAAATGAGAATTAAACTCAAGTCAATTAATGATGCTCTGTTTCGTTTTGTGCCTCTCACACCATTGTTACCTTAAAGGGTACATTTCTCTAATTTTCTGAAGTTGTGGTGTAGACCAAATGTTGATAGTAATGTGATGTGATGGGTGGAGAGCTAAGTAAATGCTAGTTAGCCCATGTAACGGTCGTTTCAAGTTGCCCGGAAATGTAACATAGCGCATATTAGCCAGGGGCAATTTGAGGGAGGCATACGGGAAGCCGCATGGGAGGGTTCAGGCATGCTAAAACAATTTTAGTATTGGAAGAGACGACAATGCGCAGGTATCAGGGAGATTCAATAAACGTTCTTATTAAAAAATGTGCTATATTGTGCCCCAACCAATAGTATTATTAAAAATGAAACTACACTCTCATTGTTGAGGCGAAATTAGCACCATTTTTAACAATAAGAACTTGTAGTTGGAATACCCCTGTTAAGTATTTAGATACCAGCTTTTAGACTACTTGCGCCTCTGTTAAAATCCTTCCAGAGATTTGCCCAGAGCAAGTGTGGTTTTTCTATACAATCCAATGTATCCTGCTTTCCTACCAGTGCATTATTTGTGGACAAGTGCTTAGATAATGCACAGCTGTATGGTCTAATGTAACAGAAGGAGCAAAAACTCCCATAGTATCCTAAAATAACTATTTGCCATCGTTTCTATCTAGTAGTCACAGGGAGGCTGTAGAAAACTTGCTTATTCTCCAGCCTCCCCGGGAAGATATTAATGCTTGGGGAGACCTGAACTTGACTCCACTTGCAAGCCGGCTCCTTCACTGAAAGCATATCAACGCCTTTGTGCGCCTGTACGAGATCAATAGTATAGGGCGCGGGCGACGAAGAGAACGTATAGTAGCCACGGACTTGAGGGAATGGCAGTAAGGTAAGTTCCAGGCCCACCGGCGTAATTATTCACAGGGAGGGTGAGAATAAGCGTTCTCACCATCCCTGTGATTTACAAACGAATGGCAAAGAGTTATTTTATGGATTAGTTGTTCCTTTAAGCATGTGGCCACACAAACAGACACCTATAGAATCAATGGGACTGTAGAGAAAATGCACAAAACCGTTATTACCACACCGTTGTGTGTGATGTTTCCAAATTATACTTTTCCAAACTAGTTTTTTTTAAAAGAAAAATACAAAGCAACACAAATGAAAAAAGCACAAAACACACACAACAGCGTATGAGAAAGCATATGTGTATTATGCGGTTACCACTTTGAGAAGCACTAACTGCCATAAAAGAGTCTGTCTACTGCACAGATATAATTCCCCTTTAAGAATAGTCACAAAAAAGTGAACTATTCCTTTAAAGCAGTGATTGAAGGACCGGGAGGTAAGGACCTATTCCTTACCTTCGTTCTTCAATCAACTTCACCCCAGGTTCAGGACAAAGTAAGTTTAATACCTCGCGCACAAACCCCGGCTCATTGACACTGCAGACTGCTCCTGGGTTAATTTGCACTATAGTTCGCTTCAAGATCTTGCGTGCTATAGTAAACTAAACCAGGTAGCAGTCCGGCAGTTTCATGGGCGGGGTTGTGGCGAGGTAAGTAAAACTTACTTTTGTCCTGGATGGAACCTGGTGAGTGATTGAAGAACGGAAGTAAGGATAGTCCTTTACCTCCGCTCTTCAATACACTGCTCTAAAGACTAGTTTCATTTTTGGGTGAACTATTCCTTTAGAAAGATACACCTGGTGCGAATTCAAAGACCTCTCTGTTTACTTACTGTTAAAATAAACCTTACATATGCACATGATCATACTTTTACTTTAAAGGGCAGTCCCAACAAAACCAATTTTTGATATACAGCCAAAACATTCCCAAAACCCCCCCATATACTTACAATCCTGAATTCTGACCCCTGCTAATGGAGATATGCTGCTTGATTCCAATGCCCCTTTCCCTCTCCTTATTATAACAATAAACTAGACATTAACCCATTACACCTAACGGTTGCTAGAAGCCCCAGAGACCCCCCTCAGTGTCCCAAAGCCAGAGTCCCCCCTCTGTCCAAAAGGCAAGAGCCCCCCCCTCTGTCCCAAAAGCAGATTCACCACCCCTGTCCCAAATCACAGAGGCCAACACACCTCTGTCCCAGAGCCACCCCCATTCCTGTCCCAGAGTTCCCCTCCTCTTGTCCCAGAGTCCCCCCTCTTTCCCAGCAGTTCCCCTCCTCTGTCCTAGAGCCCACACCATTCTGTCCAATTCCCTCTCCTCTGTCCCAGAGTTCCCCTCCTCTGTCCCAGAGCCACCCCATTCTGTCCCAGGTCCCCCCCCCCCCCCCTCTGCTGTCGGCCCATTCTGCAGGTGGTATTTGCCTGGTTTTCTCCCTATAGTGAGAGTCAATAGAACTCGCACGAGCAATCTTACCAAATTCATCTAGTGGTGAGTCCACATAGGAATGAAGTGACACACACACACGGACTACAGAAACCGGAGCAGCGTTAGGATTTTATATATACATGTATGATGATGCGTTATAAAGGCCACTTGTTATATTTACGAACAATGCATAAAATGCCACAGTGGTTAGGGGGAAAGGTCAGTATCACAGATATTAATAATGTATGATATATTTTGAAGGGAGGCACACTCAATGGATTTATTATAAACAATATTTATTTAGGTGCTGAAAAAAGGTTCACAACTTTTGGGGAGTCAAACCCCTCTTCCTAGTGTATACGGCGAGGAAGGGGTTTGACCCCCCTAAACGTTGTGTAACCTGTTTTGTCAGCACCTAAATAATGATTGTTGATTAATAACCGTGAGTGGTGCCTCCCATCAAATATATATACAATTGATACTAACTGATGTTGGCACAGACTTACGGGGTGCACCTCACAGCTTACTGCTACTAATGCACCTAATAAAGTTCAACCAAATTCTATGACCACTTTCTATTAAATATAAGCCAACAGAAAGAGGGGACTGTTATACCCCCCCTAAAATCACACATGGCCTTCAGGTCACTGTACTGGTGGGGAATATGTTTATTTTGCAATGTCCACATAATCAATGGCTCGATGTCACAAGCCATGGAGAACTATGGAAAAACTATTTAGGAGTAACCACAATGCTGTTTAATTGAACGGGGCATTATTGAGTCTAATAACAAGTTTACGGTACAATAAAGCCTTCTGTCCTTACAAGTCTGATCTCTGGATCACATTTTAATAATGCAGTGGTCAGCAATTATGGTTGCAACATGTTTAACGCTTCCTGCTCCAGTAGCTTTTGGGGTGGGAGAGACTGATGAAATCACCATTTTTCAAACCCTTTTCAGACACATAACTATTGAGCAGCAGCATTTAGACATGTGACCCGGGCTCAATTTGAGGTATGACTTCCCTGGTTTTTATTTAGTCATACTGGTTTGTAGACCCACAGCTACTCTTTAATGTCATGTTTAATATTTTTTTTTTCCTGAATCCATAATACAGGTTTGTCTTTTTACTGTACAGTTTGATATGTCTTATTTTATGTATTTTAGGGGCTTGGGGATTGTATAATGCTGTGATTTGGGACATTGCCTGCACCTAATGTAATGGCAAAGAAAAGAAGATTTAGAAGGCTCTGATGTAACCTGATGGGGATGATTGATGTGACATTCATTTATTACCCTCTCCTTAAAAAGTCCCCGTCGTATTGTCAATGTGTCTATTCACTGGGAGACTATCATCTGTGGGGAGTAAGTTGTATCTCTAATGTTGGTGTAGAGGCATTCTCTGACAGCTCAGGTAAGAGACTAATTCTATGCATGTTACTTTTTATGTTACACAAAGAAATACAATCATTGGCCATTCCAATTTTTTAACAAAGCCATCAAATACTACCACTAAATCACATTTGCCAGCATGTAGTACTTGATAGCTGATGCCACTAGCTTGGCAGAAATTGTCGAGCCTCCTTCTGATTAGGCCATCAGCAGGGGGCACCAAACTGGCAGATGCCAGCTCTTTCTGTTAAGATCAAGACAGCAATGTAAATTCTTGATTTTTTGTTTCATCTTTATAAAAGTTTAATATTTTTAGGTTGAATGCTCCCCAAAATCAAAGTTTAGTTTAAAATATTAAACTCATAGCCAGGCCCCCAACGGCCTCCCCCAAAGTGACTGCCCTACATCACAAAGTGCTGTGGCTGCCCTATGCAATGTCTTAATGAGGGGGCTTTGGGGACTAAGTTGTGCTCTGGGCGTTGTCCTTGATTGTCTACAGCAGGATGTAGGCTGGGATGGGCGGGGTGCGCCCATGGTAATGAAAATCAAAGGGATGTACAATGTTCTAAAATAACATTCACTGTGAGTTTACATGACACAAATGGTGGATGAATCCTTCATGTCGTATGTTTCTATTTTATATACAGAAGGGAACTCGTTTTTTTGGAATTAAATTTCTATCATAGAACCAGGTTGTTTGCCACTGCTATGCGGTCACTGAACTACACAAAAAGAATCGAAGTACCTGTGGATAACCTTCCTATGGAGTCAAGGAGATCATGGGGAGCCGTACTACCAGAAAGTGAGTATTGTCGGCACTTATTTAGCATAGATGGAATGTTTATAATGTTATCCATTATTAATTTTTTTCTCTTTTCAGATGTTTCAGTGTTTGAGTGGTTTAACAGGCTCAGCAAGTGAAAATCTGAATAAGGTTGACGGACTGTATGGGACCTGCATTGACTGCCATTCATCCTGGACACGATACTCCCCTTGCCTTAGACAGCAAACTGTATATATATCCACTTTCTTACTTCCAACAGTTATTGCTGATTTTGCTTGTGTCGCTCTGAATGGAACCAGTCCCCAGAGCAGGATATGAATTTTTTGCTCATGATTTGGGGAGGTATATAATTAATTTTATATAAAGTTTACAGAAGGCCATAAATATTGTCGGCAATGTGCAGTTCATATCTTTGTCATGCTAAAGCAGTCTTAAAACCATGCTAAACCCTTTACATGGCTAACATCCATAGGTTTTAGGGCTAAGATTGGTAGCACTTCTTTGTATCCTTGTTGGGATCAGAATAAGAGAATACCAGACAAGAAGGAAAGAGAATGAATTAGCTGTGAACCCCTTGTTTATTAAGTATGCATCAGTGTGCAGATAGTATGATATTGTATGGGGCCTAGGAATGTGCATTGATTATCTTTCTATGTTGTATAGATTCAATAAGTCAGTCTGGTCCAAATGTGGTGATGTTGTACGCAATTGTGTAGTTAAAGGTCACAAATGCATTCCACCATTAGGCTGAGGCCACACTGTAGCACTCACGAGCAGAAACAGGCACGCAAGTATGTGCATTAAGGCACACAATTGCGCATGCATGCACAAAGCACCGCAGGGCATGCCGCGCACAGTGTGGCCACCACAATTGGGCCACACTAGTGTGCACTTTTTATAGCGCAATGCACAGCAGATCGCATAAAAGCACACTAGCGTGGTGCTAGCCCTTAATAAAAAAAAACTGGTCAGTTACCTGCCCCCAAATTGATATATTCAGCATTAGATGCTTCACTAGCAGATATTTTTTAAACATGTTTTATTGTGTAGAAGAGCAGTCAGATACATAATTCAAAATAATATTCATCAAACAACTGAATCTTTGTATATGTAAGGGTGTAAGGTCCCTCCATTTAGCAAATTAAATGCTGGCATCACAGCCAATGATTTACTGCAGTTACCCTTGCGGCCTCCTCTACAAACGCACAAGCTTATAAACAGCTCATTGGAAAGAGGGGGAAGGCAGATACCTTTGCCAGAACGAAGAAAACCTATCATAAATATGTGATTACAATATATCCCGTATTCTAAGGGTTAAAGTCATGCGAACAGCCCCCTCCCTACTTAACACAAGGAAAGACTCTGGCTGTTTATCAGCAAGGGGGCTGCTACTAATTACTATTGGGCCTTGTGTTGGACACCCCGTGTAAAACAGAAAGAAAAACCCTTGTCTGGAAAACTGTTTTCTTCCAGGTAATACCCTCAGCATACAATGAATCAATTTTTGGTTCTGCAACACTCCTGGCTGGCAGATTGTAAGTACTGGTACAAAGTTCATATCTGCCTTAAAATAAACTTTTCCATTCTGTTCAGTGGAATAAAGTGAATACGAGCAGTTTCTTTTAAATTCCCAGGGAGCCTGTCTAATACTGGGTGGAGGCACGCAAACTGTTATTCTGCTCTCTATATAGCTTAGAACAGGACTCCTGTAGCATCAATCCCAGACCTATAAATACTAAACTCTATTCTCTGTAACCAGAGGGCTACACTGTTAAAGCAGAATAAAGTGCATGTCTACTACTTACAGGGAAAATCTTAGAAGGCTTAGCCCCCCCCAAAATACCCATATTCAGGACAAAAGAAAAATGTAGCACTTGGTGATGTTTGTTGATTTCTTCTCTTCTCCTGGTTTATTTTCCATAGCAGCATAGTATGGACAGGGGATCAGTGGCATAACTAGGATTGTCACAAACCCCCCCCCCCCCACCCGGTTGTCTATCTGCTTTTCAGTTATCGGAAAATGCACTCCAACTAACGGAAAAGTCGGCAGTAAAACAAATAAGAGATGGAAAGCAGCGTAAATACAGCCCTCACAAAATATATCTTAATATTATATAGAAAACTGCCACCACATTTCAACGACAGGGAAATCCCTGTAAACAATATATAATAATATATAATAATATATAATAAGGGTTTACACGCCTCCGTAAGTCTAAATCCTGTAAGTAAAAAGTATCCAAAGCTATCATTTCTACACACAAACATAATATCTAAACAGTTATTCCTATAAGGGTAATGTTACTCGGAAGCAAGGTTCGTTTTGGGAAACACTCAGATAGGAAAATTAACCTTTAAATGATTTTCTATCATTATTAAAAGTACCAAAGTAGCATAAAAAGATAAGGTAAAATAATTGAACATTAAGGGTAACACACAGTTTAGAATACAGGTGAAAAGGAACAAAATACTTAAATAAATGGCGTCTGTTAAGTCCGTGAGCAAAAGTCCATGAAAAACTTGGTAATCCAAATGGCAAAATGACAGAGTCCAAAGATAGTCCTAGATGGTGCCAATTTATAGTCCCCAATTGCTTTGATGTCCTTGTTGATGGTAAATTGGAGAACACTTGCCTCCTGGAACCCATTATCTGAATCGGTGGGTGTAGTTGGTCCAAACAATATATGTAACAAAGAGAGATAGCTCTGCTTGCATTTCTCGCAAGCAGAGGGCCGGCAGAGGGCCGGCAGCGCGGCGGGAGGAGGAAAGAGGGGAGGTAAGTAAAAGTTTGGAGCACTTTCTAAACAAAAAATGAAGGGTGGGGCTGGGAGACCAGGTGGATATACTATACCAAAAATAGTTTTAAGGGTGGACATACCCTTTAAGTTAAATCACATATATCTGTTGTATTCAATTAAATCAACTGGACTTGAAATGTAGTTCTTGAAGACGTTTCGCTAGTCATCCGACTGGCTTCTCAGTCAGAATGACTGTACAGAATCTGTGACAATTATGTACCCTGGAAAATCCCAATTAGCATATCACAGCCAGGTGTGTAAGGGCGTGATTGGATAGTGGCTAAGAGGTGTTATAGGAACGCCCAGAGTAAGGTGTTAAAACAGCATTGTACATGGCAGACAGTTGGTTTCTTTATTTCACATAAATGGCCTCTTAACAACTCTCTTGAACCAGTCACGTTCCTTCGCCAATATGTAACATTACAATCTTCAAAGGTAGTCCTTTATCCTTAAGATGCAGGTACACGGCTGAGTCCTGACCCGAGGGAATTGGCTCTTCTGTGCTGGGCCATACTGTTGATGCAGTTGCTGTTTGGTCTCCCCCAAATACAAATCAGAGCATTCTACTGCACTGCATGCATATATGATGTCGCTTTTCTTGTGTTTCGGTATTGGGTCTTTCGGTATGTACCAATTGCTGCCTCAGTGTGTTGTTCGGTTTAAAGCAGACAGGGATACGATGTTTTTTGAAAATTCTTCTTAATTTCTCGGAGACCCCTTCTACATATGGGATGACCAGTTCTTCTCCGTCTTGCTTTTCCCCTTCACTGTTGGTATTGTGTTTCTTTCTTTCCTTCTCTTCTTTTGACAAAGGCCCAGTCTGGATATCCACAAGTTTAAGGGCTCCTCTGAGATGTTTCATTTCTTAGCCTTCGCCTCGTGTAGTGGATGTTCTCGGCTCTGTGTTGCAAACATCAAATAATCTGTGTGTGTTGGTTTTCTGTAAACTCTATTCCAGTTTACCATTTCCTTAACTTCTACAAGCAGTCCAAGAAAGCCAGTTTGTTGTTTTGTACCTCTTCCCTTGTGAATTTAATGTTTGGTCTACGCATTAATGTGTTCTGTGAAAGCTTGTAATTCCTTCTGGTGGATTTTAACCCAGGTGTCATCCACATATCTGAAACAGTGGCTGGGTGCTATGCCCTTAAAGGTATTAAGCGCCTGTTTTCTCTACCTCCATGTAAAGGTTGGCCACAATGGGTGTGAAACTGGAGATCCCATAGCACATCCATGTTTTTGCTTATAGAACTTATCCCTGTATTTGAAATAGGTGGGATTTCAGGCACAAGTCCAACAAGGAACACACCCTGTTCTGGGTTGAGATCAGTTCTGCTGGTAAGAGTGCTGTCTTGGCCTAGCCGTTTTCTCACCATGTCAACAGCCTCCTTGGTGGGTATACAAGTGAAGAGAGATGTCACATCATAGGACACCATGTTCTTCTACACCGAGAAGTACTATATCTTCAATTTGTTGGTGAAATCCTGAGAGTTCTGGATGTGATGCTTAGAAATTCCACCAAAGGTCCTAAGGTGTGTTAGCTAGTTATTTGCCACCTTGTATGTTACAGAGTTGATGCTGCTGACTATAGGTCTTAGTGGGGCCCCTTCCTTATGTATCTTTGGGAGTCCATATATGCATGGATGGGCCTCACCAGGGTAGAGGCGATGATACATTGCTGGTCAATGGCTTTATCCTTTTGAAGCTGTTGTAGTAAGTCTATGACTTTTTCTTGTAAGTGCTGGTGGGATCCCTTGTTAAAGCCTCATAGTGTTGTATCGGCCAGGAGCATGGTCACCTATCATGGTGTCTGAGGTGTTGAGTACACTGTGCATCTTCCTTATCTGCCGGTAGAATGGTGATACTGGAATCTTCTTGAGGGATGTTAAGGCTCTTCTTTCCTGTGTAGTCAGGTTAGATGAAGGAGTTTAGCACGGCTAAGCTGTAGATACCTTAAGACGAAGTTGTTCTGCCTCACTCTGTGATACCGTATTAACTGTGGATAGAGGCTTCTGTGGCTGCTATAATATCCACCACAGGGATGGCTTTAGGGGTGATGGCAAAATTCAAGCCCTTAGCAGGACTTCCATTTCTGCTCAAGTCCTTGCTAAGGGCTTGTATTTTGCCATCACCCCTAAGCCATCCCGTGGTGGATATTATAGCAGCCACAAAAGCCTCTATCCATGGATGTGCTATGGGATCTCCAGTTTCACCCATTGTGGCCAGCCTTTACATGGAGGAGGGAGAAAAACAGCGCGCTTAATACTTTAAGGGCATAGCACCCAGCCACTGCTTCAGATATGTGGATGACACCTGGGTTAAAATCCACCAGAAGGAATTACAAGCTTTCACAGAACACATTAATGCGGTAGACCCAAACTTAAATTCACAAGGGAAGAGGTACAAAACAACAAACTGGCTTTCTTGGACTGCTTGGTAGAAGTTAAGGAAAATGGTAAACTGGAAAGTAGAGGTTTACAGAAACCCAACACAACACGATCAGTTTGATGTTTGACTCCCACCACCCTTTAGATCAACAAGCTGGTTGTCATCAGAAACCTGCAACACAGAGCCGAGAACATCCCCACTAGCACAGAGGCGAAGGCTAAAGAAATGAAACATCTATGTATGAACCGGATTTTGACTGATAAATGGTGATACCCGAAAGATAAGGCTTAAAGTGTAAAAGTGTGCTACCTAATTGTGCCTAGGAAATCCGGCGCTGCTCACGAGTCGCATGCAACAAAATAGGAAAGAAAAGGAGACAGAATTCAGGGGGGCAAATGACCCACCTGCCCCTATGTGCGGACACCCATGGGCAGTGTGAGACAATTGTCTCAGGCGGTGCCTGTGTGGTAACAAGAAAGGCTTCAGAAAAAAAAACGGCCCCTTAAAAAAAAATGTGTGTGCTGGGAGCGCTCGGGGGCACCATTCAAATGCCCCCTTCCCCCCTCCATCAGTTACACCCGAAATCAATGTGGAGATTACTGTTAGTTTACCCCTGTAGTGCTGGGAGCCTGATCCCCTGCAGTCTGCAGAACCACAGCAGTAAGGGAGTCTCCGTGCCCAGTAAGGGAGTCCGTGCCCAGTAAGGGAGTCCCCGGTCGGGGACCTCCCCGGACTTCCACAAACCCCTGGTGGTCTAATGAAGGAAGTGAACTTGGTGATTGTCACAATCATGGGATTTATGTATATTTATATGGCGAAATGTATGTCATAATCCGTATATTTGTATATGATTCTCCAATTTCTATGTTTTGACCTGTATTATTTGCTGTCTGTACAAGGTATTTTGTGTATTTGGTTAATGTGGATACCAACAGGTAACTTCATTTTGCAGTTAGCAGGATGAAAGGACTCCTGTGGTGGTCCCAGCCTGTATTGCCCAGACACTAAACAGTCTCCAGGCCCTACCTCGGTGGGGGGTAAATAGCAAGACTGGAATCCATATCCCAGTCAGGGCCGCCATCAGGGGGGGAAAGTGGGGTACTCCAGTATGGGGCCGGACTTGGAAGGGGCCCAGAGAGTAAGGAAAAGGCAGTAGCAAAAAAAAATTATATATTTTTTCTCTTACCTGCAATACTGCGTTTTAACCATTAGGTTCCATTCCTAGAAATAGAGACATTGGCGTGTTCTTGTTTCCTGGGAGTTCCTGTAACGTGCTTGGCCCCTGGTTGTACAGCAGTGATTAGTCAGTAAGTGGCTTTACGTATATGAGAACATATCTATATAAATAAAACCTAAAGCTGTGTCCGTGAATCCGTGTGTGTCACTGTAGTTCCTATCTTTTCATCACTAGGAAATAAGCAAGACAACAACAACAGTTACACAGATTACACAGGTACTTGGGACAGAGGGGGATTTGGAGGGGGACTCTGGCCTTGGGACACTAAGAGGGAACTCTAGCCTTGGAACATGGAGAAGGGGGGCTATGGCCTTGGGACATGGAGGAGGGGGCCTATGGCCTTGGGACATGGAGGGGGGGCTATGGCCTTGGGACACTAAGACGGCACTCTGGGGTTCTAGTGCCGTTGTTGTAATGGGCTTAAAGGGCATCTATAGTGGGAAAATCTACTTTTTTTTCTTTCTTTCCATTGTTCTATAATCCCCACACCCCTAGAGTGTCTTCACTTTTTTTCAGATTCCCTCTCGTCTGAGATACACCAGTTAGAAGAATACGTGATTGCATTCTCTACTCCTACTTGGACTGTCAATCAATCCTGTTATGTGATCCCCCCTCCCTGCTCTGTAAAAACATAGAGATAACAGCATTAGCAGGGGGAGAGAGGTAGCCTTGAGGCAGAGATAAAGCTGCACTTGTCCCCCCTTCTTAATAGCTTTCACTGATTGATGATGGGTCAAAAGAGAGAGATCGTAACCTGTACCGTTCTCCTTCTTCTTCCGTGTCTCCAGGACATCTTGCTTTCTATTGCCAATGTGCGTGGTGTGTTTTACAGGATGTTGAACTTTTAATTCCTACTGCACATGATAAGTTGTGACATGGAGGAGGTAACGAGGGGGGGGAGGAGGAAGGAGGGAGTGCTGCACACAGATCTGGCACCATGGTTAAACAAAGTCACTGGCAGAGAGTATTAAGGCAGCACAGATACATGAATTTAACTTTGCAAAGGGGCAATGTGTTTTTTTCACTATAGATGCCCCTTAATGTCTAGTAGAGATGGCCGGTTCGCGGACCGAACCCGGATCCGCGCAGATTTCTCCCGTCCGGAACGTCGGATTATCCGGACTTTCCGGACTTCCGAACTTCCGAATGCGGATTTTTTTTTTACGAAAATTTTCGAAAATACGAGTATCTCCGTAATTACGAGGATCTACGATACTTTCGGGGTACGGAAAAACCGAAGATCCTCGTAATCACGAGGATTCACGTAATTACGAGGATAACGTAATTACGCGTATTCTCGTAATTACGAGAATACTCGTAAAAACGAGTAATTCGTGTGAAATTTCAAGACGGAGCAAGCCACATGATCCAAATTAGCCAATGGCAGCTATCAAGTTACAGAAAGCCTCGTTTTTTTACGGAAATCTTCGTTTTACGGGAATCCTCGTATTTTCGAAAATACCGTTTTTTTAAAGTCACGCTAGCGGACTGTACTTTTTAGGTATTGTTGGCATTTTTTACGTGCTTCTAAGGCCATTACCCAGGTCCCTGAGTGGTTAAGTGTACGTTACCAAGGCTATTTAGACCACTTTTAATGCGGATTTTGCCGAACTTTCATTTTATACGTTTTAAGGGTCCGTTCGCGGATTTTCGAATTTTCGGATTTTTTCGAAAATCGCGGATCCTCGCGCGGACCGGATTTTTCGAAAGTTCGGACATCCCTAATGTCTAGTATTATATATTCTGGTCAGTGTGGATGGACATGGGGGCATTTATATATATGGTCAATGTTGTAAGACATTGGGGGCATTTATATATATTGGTCAATGGGTGTAATGGACATTGGGACATTTTATTTTTACAGGTCAGTGTGTGTTACTGGACTTGGGGGCATTTTACATATACTGGGCAATTTGTGTAATGGAAATTGGGGGCATTTTGTATTATGGTTTGTGTGGACTGGACATTGGGCTTTTATATAACTGGCCAATTTGTGTACTGGACATTGGGGACATTTATATATACTGGACATGTGTGTGTACTGGACTTTGGGGGACATTTTTATAACAGGTCAGTGTGTTCTGCTGCACATGACATTTTAAATATACAGGTCAGTGTGTGCACTGGATATTGGGGATATTTTAATATACAGGTCAGTGTGTGCACTGGATATTGGGACATTTTATATATACAGGTCAGTGTGTTTTGCTGATATGATATTTTAAATATACAGTCAGTGGTGCACTGGATATTGGGGCATTTATATATACAGGTCAGTGTGTTCTGCTGCAAACATTAATTTATATATGCAGTCAGTGTGTATTTTTGGACATGAAATTTCATATATACAGGTCAGTGTGTGCTGTTGGAAATTACATTTTGTATATACAGGTTAGAGAAATATAAGTGTTATTGTATGTGTGTGCAAAATGTGTCTGTTTAATATATGTTCTAGTCTGTGTGTAACGTGTCTAAGGCTGGGTACATAAAAAGGGACTATTTGTCCCGAGTAAGCGCTCGGCCGGGACAAATGTCCGTCGGTCGTGGCAAATTCAACCGTGGTCGAAAATGCAAACAATCGATCGTGCGGTCCATATTGAACCACACGATTGATCAGAATTTACTGACACGTCCGACCATCCATTCGTCTGATTCGGACGAACGGACAATCGAGAACGGTAGCGGTGGCCGTCCCACACCCAAAAGATATTTTCGGACGACCGACGAAAGTGCCGTGATATTACGAGGTGCACTCCCCTATCTCCGTGCCACAAACGGTAAAGGTTATAGATGGAATACTGGATGGGAGTCACACTCAAAAAGTGCTTCACAGCATAAATAATTCATTAAGTGCTAATTAATCCAAATATACACAACCTTTCGGGGTTTTTACCCCCTTCTCAGGAAGGGGGAAACCCCCGAAACGTTGTGTGTATTTGGATTAATCAGCAGATAATTGGTTCCACCCTTTTCAGGGGTATTAAAACAGGCTCTGAAACCCAAAAGCTAGCTCTCATTACTATCTAATATTCACCCTGGAACATTAAGGACTGAAACTAAACTAAGTATTAGTTTTGTTTTCTGTTGCTTGTTTTTAGAGATGTCCGAACTTCGCAATATCCAGTCCGCTCGAGGATCCGCGGATTTTCGAAAAAATTGAAAATTCGAAAATCCGCGAGCGGACCCAATAAAATGAAAAATCCTCGAAAATACGAGAAATCCTAGTAGTAATTTCGAAAATTTTCGAAAATACGTATTTTCGAAAATACAGTAATCCTCGTAATTTCGAAAATTTTCGAAAAATACGAGAAATCTGCGGTTTGGAAGTTCGGAAGGCGGAAAATCCAGAAAAATCCACCGTTCGCGAACGGGATAAATCCGTGGCGGATCCGGGTTCGGATCCGCAAACCAGCCACCCTACTTGTGTTTTGTCTGTTATATTTTTTGTAGTTTGTTTGCACTTTTTGTTTAAAAGATATTAAAATCGTTAGCTGAATCTCTGATTGCTCTAATTAGACTAAGGAACTCTGCCTCTGAGACGCTACGTATTATAGTAATTGTTTTTTGTATTTGTTGTATTATCTGGTATTATTCCTGTCTGAGTGTGGCAGAGAGTGATACAGATATTAGTATTATTTTAGATTATAGCCATTAAGGCTGGTATCAGTTTCCATGGCCGTTAGTAAGTGGGTTTTGGCAGTATTTTTTTATACCTGGTAAGTGGTATATGTAAGCGACGACAGCCCTCAACCTGGTTTTGACCCGGGTGAGCTGGGAAAGCTCTGTGTTGGTCTAAGGTTGGTAGTGAGAGTGTATTGTAGTTCAGTCACTGGTACCGGTTCCGACAGCCGTTAGTGTGTGGGTGGTGGCAGTTACGATGGTTCATGGGTATTATTATATATACTATATCTATATATATATATAATATATATATATATATATATATATATATATGTGACAGGCAAATCTCTGTCGGGTTTTCTCAGTGAGCTAAGTGTGTTCAGAGCACCCTGGGCTGAAAGTTGTAGGTTGTCCATCACAGTGATCACAAATTCACTTGCTGCTTTAGTAAACCGTTGTTAAACTGAACACCGGCTTAATATAGTATTGTGAATGGATCAAGAAATCCATTCCTAATTAAGAGTTCCCTGGTTAGTCCAATGTAAGGTACAGAACTGCAATCTCCATTCAGATACAGTTCAGTACCTGCCATAGTAAGCTGTCAGTTGTAACAGCTTACTATAGTATTTGTGAATGAATCACTTTGAAACCTTTTGAGCTTTTATCTTTTGATCGTATATCTCTTATTTTTTTATCACTTTGATCTTTTTTTTTCTTACTTTTTTGATCTTTTTGATCTCCTATCTTTTTTGATCTCTTATCTCTTGATTTTTTTTTATCTCTGATGTTTTTTATCTTTTTTTTTATCTTTTTATCTCTTATCCTTGATTTTTTTATGTCTTTGATCTCTTTGATCTTTTATCTTCTTACCTATTTGATTTTTTGATCTCTTTATTTTTTTATCTCTGATCTTTTGGATCTCTTCAAAACCATATTTTTAAAATCTTTTGATCTCTTATCTCTTGATCTCTTTTTTTATATCTCTTATCTTTTTTATAATTTGATCTCTGATTTTTTTAATCTATTTGATTCATCCTTTTGATCTCTTTGATCTTTTTTTTATCTATTCTTTTTAATCTCTATCTCTTTAATCACTTTTGATTTTTTTATCTTTTTTTATCTCTTTGATCTTTTATCTCTTATCTTTTGATTTTTTTATGTCTTTGATCTCTTTGATCTTTTATCTCTCTACCTATTTGATCTTTTGATCTCTTTGATCTTTTCGATCTCTTTGATCTTTTTGATCTCATCTTTTTTGCAATCTCCATTCAGACACAGTTCAGTACCTGCCATAGTAAGTTGTCAGTGTGACAGCTTACTATAGTATTTGTGAATGAATCACTTTGAAACCTTTTGAGCTTTTTATCTTTTAATCGTATATCTCTTATTTTTTTATCGCTTTGATCTTTTTTATCTCTTTTATTTCTTTATCTTTTTTTTATATCTCTTATCTTTTTTATATTTGATCTTGATTTTTTTAACCTATTTGATCTCATCCTTTTGATCTCTTTGATCTTTTTTATCTTTTTAATCTCTATCTCTTTAAACTTTGATCTTTTTTATCTTTTTTTATCTTTGATCTTTTTACTCTTATCTTTTGATTTGTTTTATGTCTTGATTTCTGATCTTTTATCTCTCTTACCTATTTGATCTTTTTGATCTCTTTGATCTTTCGATTCTTTTGATCTTTTGATCTCTTTGATCTTTTCGATCTCTTTGATCTTTCGACTCTGATCTTTTTGATCTATCTTTTTTGATCTTTTATATTTGGATTTCTTATCTCTTTGAGTTTTTTTATCTCATCTTTTTGATCTCTGATCTTTTTATCTTTTTTTTTTCTTTTTTTAATTGTCTTCAGAAACAGATTTTTTTTAACTTTATAAGACATTTATTCATTCCCTTTATGAGTATCATAACAACAAGATTCATACTGTGTTTTTTACTGTATATATGGCAGATCCAA
Source organism: Hymenochirus boettgeri (assembly GCA_019447015.1). Lineage (NCBI taxonomy): Eukaryota > Metazoa > Chordata > Amphibia > Anura > Pipidae > Hymenochirus > Hymenochirus boettgeri. Next base: position 267,495,083 of record CM033470.1, on the reverse strand, counting down.
ATATATGGCAACATAAAAGGAAGTTACTCTTGTAGGTATTGGTAAATGTGCCTGTATACGCTAATTCTGTCTAAACAATTGTGGTGATTTTTCAGATTAAAAATGTAGGTGATTAGCCACAAATAAAACAAAGAGAATGTACTAAATAAGTAAGTGTGTTTAACTAAATGATTTCACCCCACATTATATGGTCTGTTCATGCACAGAACAATAAAGGACAAGCTTTTTTTTTTTAAAGAATTCACACAAGACAGTTTGAATCATGTTTGGACTTGCCTGCTGGCAAACACCAGGGGAAACACCTAGTGGGCCCCAGTGAAGGTAAGCCATCCTTCATTTCCTTCAGAGATTGAATGGCCATTATAGTGGGAAAATTATTATTTTTTCTTTCTATGTGTTCTATAATTCCCCCCAACCCCCAGAGTACCTTTATTTTCTTCAGATTCATCCTCTGTCGGAGATATACAAATTAAAAGAAGTCAAGATTTCAATACACCACTCCTGCTTGAGCTATCAATCAAAATCCCCTAACAGCATGATGGGTAGGCTTGCAGCAAGTCTCCCAATGACTCCTTCCTGCTCATGAAAATGCTTGCCAAATATGGGTTAAAACAGAAGTAAAGGGAAAGAGAATGACGCAGCTTTCACCAATTTATTGTCTGTCAAAGGGAGATCAGACTGCAGTGATAAGGCAGGACTTGGGTATCTCACCCCCTCCCTCTCCTTATGTTGCAAGTATCTCCAGAACAACAGATATACTTTCTCTTACAGAATAATATCAAGGGGTTGTTTTTGTTTACAAGTGATGTGTGGGAGGATTTATGCGCCATGAGTTGAATAAGACATACGTCCATCCAGTCCAAACCCTTATAGCCTACTCATTAACCTACCTAACAGTTGATCCAGATGAAGGTAAAAAAAAAAAAACAGCTAAAAAGGGCAAATAAATCCTTCCTGACTTGACAATTGAAAAGTATCCCCAGATCAACCAGAAACAGATTGTATTAATACCAGTAATTCTCAATATTTTGGCATTTTATAAACAAATCCAGCCCACTTTTAAGCTATTCAATGAACTTTCCATTACCACATCTGCTGGAATACAGTTCCACAGTTTCATCATTCTCACCTTTCCTAACCTGAGAGATGAAAAGTCTTTTCTTCGAATCTTAAAGGATTCTATGATTCCCTGAAATGAAGAATGCACCAGAGAGTTTTTTGTATGGTCCATTAATATATTTGTTATCCTACCCCACACAATAGGTACTAACTTGTCTAATCTGTTTGCATAGTAAAGCCTCTTCATTCCCTTGCCCCTTTTATATATGGGATTCCAAAACTATACAGCATACCAGTGCGTTTGTAAAGGGGGAGAATAAATTTTCTTCCTTTAATCTATTCCCCTCTTATACAAGACAATATCTTGCGGTGCTGTCTGGCACTGCTTGCCATGGCTCAGTTTTTATCTACTAGAACCCAAAGCTGGCACAATAATTTATATACCCCAAATGCATCACCTTACATTATCAATACTGAATCTCATCTGCCACTTGCTGCCCATTTGACAATTTATCTAGGTCTGCTGAGGCAATTGCACATTATTTAAAGCTTCAACTGCTCTGTATAGTTTGTGTCATCACCAAAAACAGAGAACTTACTCTCAATATCCACTTCCACAGGGATATGGCTTAATTGACCATTACATCTGTATGCAATCTAACAACCAATTATCTATCCATGAACAAATGTTTTTTTTTTAGGCGACAGTCCTCAGTTTGTGACACAGTATTAAAAGATTTAGCAAAAATCTAAGTATACTACATCCACTGCTATGGCAAAGAATCTAAGGGCCAAACATATTAACCCATGGTATCAGAAGTTATTGTAAAAATAAGGCAGCGGCTACTAGATCTAAGGCTACGGTCGTACATGTACAATCGTATGGGTGTAAAATACCATGCAGTAGTAAATTACCGCAATCTAAATTTTACAATGCAATTTAAATTTACAACTGCAAACCTAAATGTACAATCAGGGTAGTAAAATGTGTGATCGCTATAAGTTCAGTATCACTATTTACCGATACCGTGCCTTTATAAATATGGCCCTAAATTCTTACTCAACTCTTCTAATTATAAGATCAGTCCAGAATATGATCCCATAACGTTTGCAGTATCTTCCCCACCACTAATGTTAAACTTACTGATCTATAGTTCTTTTTTTTTAAATATTGGTATTACATTTCAATCCAAAATTTTTGTGCAGGTGCTTCTGTATTTGCCAAGCTAAAGTCTTTAATGAGCATGCTCTGTTTCAGGGACAAGGGGTCAGCTGATGTTGCTTAAGCAGGAAATTTCAACATTCTCTACAATATCTTTTCTCACCCTTGGAGGGTAGAAATATCACATCTCACCCCCTTGGAGGGTTAGTAAATCATATAAAGAATGTTTATACACAGCAATTGATATTATAAATTTTTTAATCATATACCATGTTATGTTACATTGCACATTAATGCATAAACTGTATACCTTTATTATTGTTTCTAGGTAAAGATACAGAGCAGATGTGGACCACTTTTAAAGGGATATTAAACTATTACATTTCTAATTCGTACTTTAGTGAACAAGTGTAAAAAAATTAGGTCCATTCCTGCTTGGCTCAGGGCACGGTCACACTGCAACGCAAACGCAAAAGCAATCGCAATCGCATGCGATTTCATGTGCGATTTTTTGCGTTTGCGTTGCGATTTCTTCAATAAGTATAGGAAAACGCATGCGATTGCGATTAAAAATGCAGAACGCAAAAGCAATTGCAACTCACGAAAAACGTGCGTTTTTTTGTGTTGCCGCACTTTCATGATTTTTAAAAACGCAATCGCAAGCGCAAGCGCAAACGCAAAAAAAACGCAGCAGTGTGGCCTAGCCCTAAATTCTCAGGTAAAAAGGGAAATGGGAAAAAAAAGGGTTTTAAAATTTTGAAAACAGAGGGAACAGAACAAAAGTTGTAATAAAGAGTGTAAGAAAGCAATTAAACTAGCTAAAATAGAAAATGAAATACGGATTGACGAACAAAGCAAGTCCAAACCCAAAATGTTTTTTAAGTATATAAATGGTAAAAAGATGAGGACTGAGAATGTGATACCATTAAATAATGGGGCTGAGGTGGTTGTAGAGGATGCCGAAAAGGCTAATCTGCTAAAACCGTTTTTTTACATCGGTTTTTATGTTGAGAATCTCTTGTCCTTACAGTAGGGATTGTAATAATATGCAGGGAAGAAATGAAGAGTATTCACATTAGCTAACAGAGGTATGGAACAATTAGACAAAGTTAATATCAATAAAGCCCCAGGACCAGATGGATGCATCCTCGGATTTTAAAAGCTTAGTTCAGTTCTATCTAGACCACTGTTTCATCTTTTCAGATTCGCTTTGGTCGGAGATGTGCCGCTGGACTGGAAAAAAAACCAATGTAATACCAATATTCAAAAAATATTCCCAGCCTGGTAACTATAGACCTGTAAGCCTAACATCAGTGGTAGGGAAGGTGCTGGAAACTTTGTTACGGGATCATATCCTTGACTTGTCTCCAGAGATCATCTTATTAGTAGTAGTCAGCATGGATTTATGAAAAAATAGATCATGCCAGACAAATTTAATTGTTTTTTATGAAGAAGCGAGTAGAGTAAGTTAGATTTAGGCACAGCAGTGGATGTGGTATATTGGATTTTGCGAAAGCTTTTGATACTGTGCCACATAGGCGACTAATTTATAAACTGAGAAAACATTTGTTCATGGATAGAGAACTGGTATTGGATCGCAAACAGAGAGTGGTGGTAAATGGAGCTACATCTATGTGGGCTAAATTTTAAGTGGTGTGCCTCAGGGTTCTGTACTGGGGCCGTTTCTGTTTAATCTGTTATAAATGACTTAGAAGGGGGCATTGAGAGCAAGGTCTCTGTGTTTGCTGATGACACTAAACTATGCAGAGCTTTGGAAACTTCAAATGATGTGCAAGTGCTGCAAGCTGTCCTACATAGATTACCAAAATGGGCAGAGAGTAGAATGGCAGATCAATGTTGATAAATGTAGGTGATGCATTTGGGGTTTTTACAATCCTGGTGCCACCTACACCATAAATAACTCTGTGTTAAGTGCATCTGTAATGGAAAAAGATTTGGGGGTTCTGGTAGATAACAGACTTAGCTATAGCAAACAGTGCCAGGTAGCAACGGCTAGAGCTAGCAAGATGTTGTCTTGTATATAGAGAGGAATAGATTCAAGAGAGAAAAATATTATTTTCCCTTTTACAAGGCACTGGTAAGGCCTCATTTGGAATATGCGGTGCGTCAGTTTTGGAATCCCATATACAAAAGGGACATCTTAGAAATTGAGGCAGTTCAGAGAAGGGTAACTAAATTTATAAGGGGAATGGAGGGGCTTGAATATGCAGGCAGATTAGACAAGTTAGGGTGTTTACATTGGAGAAGCGACGTTTTGCGTGGGGACATGATAAACTTATACAAATATATTAATGGGCCATACAGTGAACTCTTTGGTGCATTGTTACTAATAGGTCATATCAGAGGACTCGTGGACATCCTTTAAGGTTGGAAGAAAAGAAGTTTCATCTTCAGGTTAGGAAAGGTTTTTTACAGTGAGAACGGTGAAACTGCAGATGTGGTAATGGCAAGTTCATTGAATAGCTTTAAAAAAGGCCTGGATCGATTCTAAAACTAAAAAATATTGAGAATTACTGGTATTAATGAATATAGATATGGTTGGTCAAGGGATACTTTCCGATTGCTGTTTGAGTCAGGAAGGAATTTCCCCCCCCTTTTTAGCTGTTTTTTTTGCCTTCCTCTGAATCAGCTGTTAGGTAGGGTTAATAAAAAAAAAAAAAAAAGAGGGTGAATGGGTTGGACTTGATGGACGTATGTCTTTATTCAACCTTAATTAATATGTTACTATGTATTGGTTAACTTATTATTATTTAAGTTGATCACGATATTTTAATTAGTATAGATAATATACTTTATTTCCAAAGAAGTATTATTTATTATTTCAATAGATTTCTCAATGATCAGTTGTTTGAAGTATTTATTCCTGTAAAGTGGGGGAGCGCTCCAACCCATAAAGCCATAGGGGCACCATAAGCCGAATCTTTATAAGGGTTCTAGGCGACTCCCATAAGCTTTTCCCAAGCCAAATTCACCTGCTCTCCCAACTTCACCCATCCATCTTGTAATGTTTGTTCCTAATGTTTCGATATTAAAATAAATCAGTTACAGAGATGTACAAGCAGGTTTGGGAGCTGATCGGCAGAACAAATAATCAGACATTACTGTAGGCAGGTAAGACACTGGTAGAAAGTAAAGCTTGCAGTCCCAGCCAGGGGAATATCGTGTCCAAGGGAAAGCGGCAGTTAGAGCGTGTTCCATGCAGTCTGTGACTTTATTCAGCCTTGAATCAGCAGTTTATTAGACCTTCCAAGAGCTGGACATCTGCACATCAAATGTAGAAATGATTTAATTCCATATATGCGAATGAATAATAATCTGAGCAAGGTATAAATGTATTTGTGAATATGTGACTGCAACATTTAACATTCTAAAAACTAAATGAGAACTAAAGCCTAAATATATGAGAACTTCAGAGAATCTAACAGAAACCAGAGTCACTGACATTGTCATATCCAGTTTTCTAACATCCTTCTCTGTCGACTGTATGACACTCTTTGTCCAGCTAAATTATTAGAAGAATTGGTAAACTGGATATAGCACACATAGAACATACAAAAATGGAGATTTAAGTCCAAAAGAAAATTGGGGCATCAGTGCTAAACTTTGAGCCACCATTATGGAACATAAATTGGGTAGAGCTGAGTGGAAAAACTCTGAACTTTAAGGTTCGTTTTGCCCAGTTCCCTTGAAGACTAAAGTTGGCCATGTTAGATGGCTGCAAGATGGTTCTTCTGATGTATGAATTGCACAAAGAAAGTAAATTTAATGATATAGGAAAATTAACTAAGCTATGTAACAACAGTATAAACACATATCCAGAGCAGCAATTCAACTATTAGGACAAGAAATCCAATTTTTCAGAAGCGATCAAGATATACTTCCCTAAGCACTTCCCCAGTACTGGAAGGAAAACAATACTATAACAAACAATGACCTGTAAACTGAAAACACAGAACATACACTTACATTGCGAGAAGTACTTTCTCCATAAGTCTCCTTGGTCTCAGATTGGAGATTTTTCCATAATCTTTCTATTCTCTTATAAATGTTGGCATCTGACATTGCAGTTTTAAATGCACCAGGTTCTATAATCATAACTTTCACCCCAAAATGGTACATTTTCTTCTGTAGGTAAAAATGTAAGGTCAATGGACAGCAATACACAGTTAACACAGTATAGAGTTAGCACCAGCACAAATAAATGATTGTTAGCCACCTCAAGCACTTTGACTATCCCCCCACTTGTATCAGTATATTGTTCCACCCACTTAGATTGTAAGCTCTTTGGGGCAGGGATCTCATTCCTAATGTGTCAAGGCATGCCACCTTTTTATCAATGTATTTATATTGAAATTATGTATTCTTAACCTTTGTATGAAACTTTATTTAATGTTTATTATGTGCATAATTGTTTGCACTTATCCCCTTGTTTGTATACTCTGTATTTTAAATGTACAGCGCTGTGTATCCAAGTGGCGCTTTAGAAATACAATTATACATATTATATTGTTGGCTGAGGCTCTTATTTGTGATATTTGTGGTCCTATTTTCTATTAAAAATAACTTTAAAAAAAGCTTACAAAGAAGAAGAAAAACATCTACTTATCTGCTGGTGTGTATATCTTTCTACTCCTGCCCGTGTGTCAATGGATTTATACACAGTGGGCTGGACATGTAGGAGTCTCCTAATTGTATTTTTGTTGCAAATTTTTTTTTTACAAGGCACCAATCATTATCAAGATATCTACTAGAAAATCTCAGTAAAAATTAGAATTACTTACCCTACTTATGCTCTTTCTTTTAAAACCTGGCAGAGAAAATACTATTTTGTATGTATATACTGACTTCTAGTGAAAACATTAAAAGGATATTGAAAAAAACAAAAACACCTACATAGAATTCACACTGCCTTGAAAATAATTATTTAAAACTAAGGTCCATGTACACAAAGAAAAACTGTTAGGTATTCACAGATATGTTTATTATTCTGGAAGATTATGCAAACTGAGAATAAATAATATAGATGTGCACAGGCATCAGCATCAGGGTTTTGTTGACTCATATTTGAGCAGAATGTTGGGGCTGGCATAGTGTGTAAGTTTGGTTGTAAGTTGAGGTGCTGCAGGCCCCATGCCACTGTACTTCCTCAATCTTTTATGATAATGAAAGCAGGTTGGGTTTGGTGGTCTAGGGCCTTGGGGGTCAAGTGGTCAGTGATGTAAGTGTGGTAGATGTTTGTGGTTGTGTGTTAGTGTCCTGGCTCTTGCTATTGACAAGTATGTCAAAGTATGAAATGTTGGAGAATATAAGCACTCACCTGAGACTGTCAGAGAATGCCTCCACTCCATACTTAGACATACAATATCCTCCGCCAACAATAGCAAGTCTCCCCCCAGCACTAGATACATTCACAATGCGGCCTTTGGCTTTGTAGCATAGGTAATAAATTCAATGTTACATCAACCATCCCCAACAGCACTTCCAGCACTTGGGCGAAATCTTTCTTTCTTTGCCATGCATTGGGGGAAAAAGGACCCCCACACCCAGAATTATTAACTAAAACCCAGAGCCCTGAAAGACATCAAAAACATGTGAGCATGAGACACAAGAATAAGTAATAGTTTTAACATTTCCAAAAAAAGACTACACAATTGTTGTCTTGTAAAATAAAAGATTAAATAAAAAGTGTAATATATGAAAAAGTGATTTTTAATCATTTATCAAAATAATTACAACACACAACATGCTTCCTTCTTCTGCTTCTCCTATAAAGAGTATAAATAAGACATTCTGTGTGCAACTTCTAACATCTTTACATTTTATAGACTGAAACATTAAAACTTCCCAGGTTAGAAATCCCTGATCCAGAACCATGGTCCCATTCTTGTTTTGTGTTTAGAAATTTCAGAGATCCCAGTACAACTGTGACTAAGCAAGATAGCAGAATTCATCAGTTTTTGAATGACACAGTGGAGCAAGTGCAGACCCATTTTCTCTAAATATCTGTGTGATTGCAGGCAGTGCTCCATCTGTTTTTCCCAAGCCCCTTTGTTCTGGTACCATCTTATAGTTGGCAGCCCCATAGAAGTAACTATGGGTGACAAAGGAAGACAGGCATTAGCTGATTTTTAGCTTAAATCCTATATTAAAACAAAAATCAGCATCCACTATATAAAGCAGAAATTGTATGTATGTATGTATGTATGTATGTATGTATGTGCTCAACCACATCCACACCCCTGAATGAATCAACATAACATCAACGCCCATGAAGTCTAAGTTCTACAACAAAAATCCTGCACGTTACTTGCAGAGTGTGATTCCCCAATTCAGTAACTCCAGATGAAGGGCCTGGGCTCCGTGTGCTGCCCAACTTCAACAACACAGAACAGAGTCCACTTCAATGTCACAACAACAGCGTAATGTACGGCTACACAACCAGACCAGACATTTCCTTAAGGTGTAACACATTACAATTTGCTCGGAAGGTTTCAATATAAACCCTGGAAAGACTTGTGTACTATTGGTCATATGAATCACATTTATATACAAATATAAACCCTGGAAAGACTATGTTACTATTGGTCATATGAATCACATTATATACAAATATAAACCCTGGAAAGACTGTTACTATTGGTGATATGAATTACATTTATATACAAATATAAACCCTGGAAAGACTATGTTACTATTGGTGATATGAATCACATTTATATACAAATATAAACCCTGGAAAGACTATGTTACTATTGGTGATATGAATGACATTTATATACAAATATAAACCCTGCAAAGACTGTGTTACTATTGGTGATATGAATGACATTAATATACAAATATAACCTGGAAAGACTGTGTTACTATTGGTGATATGAATGACATTAATATACAAATATAAACCCTGGAAGACTATGTTACTATTGGTGATATAAATGACATTAATATACAAATATAAACCCTGGAAAGACTATGTTACTATTGGTGATATGAATGACATAATATACAAATATAAACCCTGGAAAGACTATGTTACTATTGGTGATATGATCAAAATAAAGGAAAACAAGAAAAAGGACTCCGCTATGACATGGAACAACAAGTTCCATGGCACTCAACTACCAATAAACCATCAACAATATATAATTATAAATGTGGGCAGAGGAACCCCATTCCATGGTATCCACACCAAAAAAGTGTATTCACACTATTATCCATTTTTCACACAAAAAAGTGTATTCACACTACTATCCATTTTTCACACTACTTATTATTGAAAATAATACATAGCATATAATATTAAACATATACATATAGTATCCACAATAAATCCTAAAACACCATGTTAAAACCATAGGTAGGGCTAGGAGATGAATAAATAGATGGCAAAGTGCGTATGTAAGAATATATATAAGGTCCCAAATGTCCAGGGAAATGCAAATACGGCTGGGGTAAGCAGTCACTAGTATATATTTAACACATGGGCAAACAATCTGGGGTTAGGGTTTGTCCAATGTTAGGGCTTTTTTAGCAACCATGTAGGATTTTTATCCCAGTCCCCACCTACTCTCACTGGGGTTGGGATTTTTTCAATACCCCAAACCTTCATGTCAGACAATTTTGACTCATGATGGTCTCGAAAATGACGAGCCACACTACTTATTTCGTCACATTGCTTTAGGGATTGCGGACATGGCATATCGCCTCAGTGATATTGAGTGGGATTCTGATCTTAATGAAGCATTCTCAGGAAGTAACTCCAACTCTGAAGCTGATAATCCCCAAAAAGACAACATCACTAAAGACTTTAATAAATATAAAAAGGAACCATGTTTTACTGCAGAATAATAACGAACACTACTGCAGTAAAATGTTTTTTTTCTGAAGCCATTATTTGCACTAAGGAGTTGGATGGATTCGAAAGCTTAATTCAAAAGCTGCAGCAGTAGAAAAAGGCTAACCTTCGACTCTCTCTACCAAAAACAAACGGTCTTTGGTGAATTACGAACTCAGTTTGAAAAGTCCGTTTCGACACTCTATCAAAATGCTCATAAAAAAAGACACTTTAGATGCCCATTAACTTATTACAAGATCGTCAGCATCAATCGTGCACTATGGTGGTATTGGCAGCTGCCAAGAGGGTATTGCAGTTAAATCAGATACTGCTGTTTATGTTCGATTGGGACAAGAAAAACAGCAAACAGTTCAGTAATCGCTAGGAACGGAACGTAGATGATCGTAATAACTTTTACTCATGCGTCTATCGCACAAACTAATCGTTATATGCCACTATCTATGCTATGGGCCCTTAAGGTGGCGCAAACAATAAAGGACAATTCACAAAAGTGACCCTGGACGCTCCAGCATTCCTTTGAAAACATTCTTGTTATATTCACCCATATGTGAGATTCTCTCCCGGACGTTAGTTCGGGTGGGACCTCCACCCCTTGTCAGGCTTGGATCCCCCCAAAACCCAGAGGGTTCCACCCGAATGTTTCGGAAGATCTCACATATGTACAATACCAGAAAGATCTACATATACTGAGTGAGTAAACAGAAATTTTTTCAAAACTATTGAGCGTCCAGGTGCATTGTTATATTAGTTTGCACAACTTAACGGGGCATTTTGTGATTTGATGTATTATAAGCACTGGAAGCATACAGTCCGCAGAGCTGGTCGCGCCAGAGAATCGGAAGTGGAATCCAAAAACTTGTGAGTCTTTACCACGAATAAGACCAGTGATTCCCTACGCAGTCTTCCGAGCTAGAGGTGCTAGTAGCAGTCGAACCACAAATAGGTGGGATACGGGGGGGGAAGGGTTTTACAACGGCTCTGTCTAGAGCCATAAACATACTCGATAGTGAGAACCAATAAGATTTTGGTAAAATGCTAATTTGGGTTCTGCATCAGATATTATTAGATCTTAGAAAAACCAGAGGAAGCCTTGAGGCAGGGCTTATGGAACATCCGCGTGAGGACAATCCATGATTAATGCGGATCTCATGTCCGTGGTAAACAGTGCAGGGCCACAAAACATGACAGTGCTGTAAGGGGTAGGCTGGGGCCCAATGGACCCGCGGTTTGTTATGCTGGCCATGCTGAAAAACAGGGTTCATTTAATTAAATATGTGTGCCCTATGGTAGGTAGAATTTCTACTGGAATTGGATGGTAATGGATCAAAAGTGTTTGGTGCAATCCAAACATCAAAAAGGTAAGACAAAAGTGCCGGTTGTTGGAAAGTAGCCTTTAAACAACTTGCTCGAGGCACGCCACACACTGCATTGCGGATCTGAGTTAGTGCGATCCTGTGCCTTTGCGCATGGCATATTTCCTTTCAGATACGAATCACTCGATCGCCCACCACCCCCCCGCATAAAATGTATCCATGCGAAAAACACGCTTTCTGCTGTGTGTTTGCCCGCGATTCCTATGTATATAATGATAATATAGTCCATGTAGAAAGCTTTAGTGCACTCCGGGAATTTTTCAAAGTATTATTGTCAAATAGCATAGACAGCAATTCGTTGTCGGGACCTTTCTAGAGCCTTTTTTCAGTCCAGTGCCTATCTAAATATATACAAATTGCATCCAGAACCACAAAAATGTGCTAGTGTGGCTGGCCTAATTCTGTTTTCTCCGTTTCCCTGTGGTCTGTCTCTGCTAATTTTTTTGACAGTGTTAAAGTCTATAGTATTGGTAAAAAACCAGTCAGGGTTATTCCATAAAAGTTCTTATCATTAAAATGGTGGCTATTTGCCCCAACCAATCAGGATGTTAGACTTAAAATGGTTAATAAAATTATTGGTGTGGAGCAAAATAGCATCATTTAAACGATTACACTCTTATTGAATCTCCCTGAATGTGTTTTAGAAGACCCCAAATCACAGTAATGTCTTGAAAGACTATAGAGTTTCATGTGCACATACAGGCATTAGAATTGTAAAAATGCTTTAGAATGTAGATTTTGGCAGTGTTTAGACCTCCCACATGTACCATATTAACTGGGGACCATATGGTTAAACCCGTGGTTAATGCAGAACCAATACAGGATTCCTGCGAGTGGGGGGGATGCTTTTTAACCTTACCCTCCCCTTAATACTTACTAGGATAACTGTTCCAACATTGCTGTAAAGATAATAATATTGATTCCTGTGTGTCCAAGTCTAGGCCTTCCCCTTACATCATATACCATTTTGGCTGTAAGTATGACAGAGCCTCATTGGAAAGAACTGTAACTGATATATACTCTATCACATCTATACAAGGCACTACAATAGCTGGAGTAAGGGTGCCACGTTACACGCCAGATAGATTAGTACTGGCATCTTGTTTTGGAAAGGGTGAGTACTAATAGGGATATTTGCTTTCAGGTTGCCACCGGGGAGTTGTATAGAACTCATATTAAGGAGTTTTCATAAACACCAGGCGCTCACTTCTCTAAAAATTTAAAGGACCCTGAATTAAAGAATGCATTTACTTTGTAACATGTGTGGACAGTCAAGTGAAACTTTTACTAAAGTGAACTAAAGCTATAAGTGGAGAGCTATATTGTCATTTAGTAAAGAGAATGGAATAGGTCTGGCAAATTGTTTTTGTTTCTGCTGTTGTTTCTGGGCTTATCACTATTAATGGGAAAGTGTAAACAGTTTTATTTTTCTTTCCTCAGCATTGAAGGAGAATATATGCTGTACTGTTATTATATGTGGTACAGACACGTACCCAAAGTCTCTGGTTTGTGTTTGCCTATTTATAATGTAAATGCTGCATGGATTATACAAATACAAGGCTGTAGAGATGTCTGCACATCCTAGTTACTGCAGCTTCCTAGCTGAGCCACCTACAATGCACAGCTGTACCCTTTTAGACACTTCAGTGGGCACACCATACACTTGTTTATGTATGTGTCACCAAACCCCAAACCCTCCTGTGTGGATTAATCTATGGGTCGGTCGGGCTGAATTATTGTATCGGGTTCTTCTTGGCGGCTTGCAAATCGTCCGAATTCGGCATCTCAGTGGTCCAAGAAGAATTGCAGGCCTCCACATTATCAACAATAGAAGGCAATTGACAGGTCTGTACATAATGGATCTAGATAACATTATTTGGATATACTGTGTTGCATATATACTATGTTATAGGACTACAAAGGTAAGATTGCTGCTTATTGGTTCGGAATGAAATTGCTGTATGTATTGATGACGTTAATGACTAATCTATTACACTAATTTTCATTTTGCCAGAAGAAGAGAAATGCTGTCTCCAATTATGGTGGCTTCCTCCTATTCATTCTATTGGCCTACACATCCTGTACAATGTAACGCCAGAGAACAGATACTTGGAGAATCTCACAGACAAAATTGCTGATCACACGGATGCTGTAATCTGCGATTTGGGAATTCTTGCAGCAGGCCAGCTGGATAAGCGAGGGGCTGAAGGTGTTGGTAACTTGTCTGCACAAAGAAAGGGCCTGAGGATTTAAAGACATGAGACTTCATTGTGAGCTGCCGACAGTTTTTGGCTGTTACTGACATTCAAATGGGTTTGCTCAACTCAGATTGGTTTCGGGAGCGCATTGTTGGAAATAAAGGTGATATGAAAAATATCTAGAACATGACCTGAAAGAATGTCAAGTATATAAATTGCATCTTTGTACTCAAAAGTAACTTCGTTTTCGCGGTTTCAATGAGAAGGACGGTAATGAGAGCTACATTTTACACCCAGTTTATTTCCATTTAAATACTAGCAGAGGACTGGAGTGAAGTTTACTCCTCTGTGGCTCCTCCTGCTGTGTCCCCGACAGGATATCAACTCCTGGAATGTACTGCATGTGCATAGATGCAAAGCTACCGTCGACTCTGCCAGTGTAGTAGAATCTATAACGTCGCTCAGTCTCTCATTTAGTTTAATTGAAGAACGGAAGTAACTAGCTCCTTTACCTCCCATTCCTTCAGTCCCATTCTTCAGTCTTCAGTGGAGGCACCCTTTAAATGTAGAATTAAACCTCAATGCAATTAATGATGTCTATTTCTTTTGTGCCTCTCACACCATGTGTTACCGTTCAAGGTACATTTCTCTAATTTCTGTAGTCTGTGTGGTAGACTTCTCTCAAGGTATAGTATATGTGAGGAAGGGTGGGGAGAGCTAAGAAACTGCAGTTAGCCCATTAACTGTCGTTTCGTTGCCGGGAACGGATGTAACATAGCGCAATTACCAGGGTGATTTGAGGGAGGCATACGGGAGCCGCATTGGGAGGGGTTCAGGCATGCTAACACAATTTTAGATTGGAAGAGACGACAATCGCAGGTATCAGGGAGATTCAATAAACGTTCTTATTAGAAAAATGGTGGCTATATATTGCCCCCAACCAATAGTATTATTAAAATTGAAGCTACATCTCATTGGTGATGGCGGGAAATTAGCACCTTTTGGAACAATAAGAACTTGTAGTGAATAACCCCTGTTAAGTATTTATGATACCAGCTTTGACTTACTTGCGCCTCTGTTAAAATCCTTCCCAGAGATTTGCCCAGAGCCAAGTGTGGTTTTCTATACAATTCAATGTATCCTGTTCCTACCAGTGCATTATTTGTGGACAAGTGCTTAGAATATAGCACACGCTGTGTCTTATGTAAAGGGGCAGCGAAAAACTCCCATGATATCCTAAAAATAACTATTTGCCATCGTTTCTATCTCAGTGTCATCAGGGAGCTGTAGAAAAGCTGCTTATTCTCCAGCCTCCCCGTGGAATAGATATTAATGCTGTGGGAGACCTGAACTTGACTCCACTTGCAAGCCGACTCCTTCACTGAACGACTAGTCACGAGGCTTATGTGCGCCTGTGACGAGATCTAATAGTATAGGGCGCTGGGCGACGAGAAGCTTATAGTGAGCCAACGGCCTTGAAGAAGCGGCAGTAAGGTAAGTTCCAGTCCCACCGCGCGTAATTTATTCACAGGGAGGGTGAGAATAAGCGTTCTCACCATCCCTGTGATTCATACAAACGAATGGCAAAGAGTTATTTTTATGGATTAGTGTTCCTTTAAGCATGTGGCACACAAACAGACACCTATAAGAATCATGGGACTGTAGAGAAAATCGCACAAAACGTTATTACCCACCGTTGTGTGTGATGTTTCCAAATTATCTACTTTTCCAAAACTAGTTTTTTTTAAAAGAAAAATACAAAGCAACACAAAGAAAAATGCACAAAACACACAACAGCGTATGAGAAAGCATATGTGTTTATTATGCGGTTACAGCACTTTGAAGAAGCACTAACTGCATAAAAGAGTCTGTTACTGCACCATATAATTCCCCTTTAAGGAATAGTTCACAAAAAAGTGAACTATTCCTTTAAAGCAGTGATTGAAGGACCGGGAGGTATAAGGACCTATTCCGTTACCTTACGTCTCTTCAATCACTTCACCCCCAGGTTCAGGACCAAAGTAAGTTTTAAATTACCTCGCGCACAAACCCCCGGCTCATTGACACTGCGAGACTGCTCCTGTTTAATTTGCACTATAGTCGCATGCACAGATCATTGCGTGCTATAGTAAACTAAACCAGGTAGCAGTCCGGCAGTTATCAATGGGCCGGGGTTGTGTGCGAGGTAAGTAAAACTTAACTTTTGGTCCGGTGGAACCTGGTGAGTGATTAAGAACGGAAGTAAGGATATGTCCTTTCACCTCCGGTCTTCAATCACTGCTTAACAGACTAGTTTCACTTTTTGGGTGACTATTCCTTTCAGAAAGATACATGGTGCGAATTCAAGACCCCTGTTACTTACTGTAAAATAAACCCTTACATATGGCACATGATCATACTTCTTACTTTAAAGGGCATGTCCCACCATCAAAACCAATTTTTGTTATACAGCCAAACATTCCCAAAAACCCCCCCATTATACTTACAACTCCTGAATTCTGAACCCCTGCTAAATGGAGATATGCTGCTTGTTCCAATGCCCCTTCCCTCTCCATTATTATTAAAATAACTAGACATTAAGCCCATTTACAATAGACGGTGCTAGAAGCCCCAGAGACCCCCCTCGTGTCCCAAAGCCAGAGTCCCCCCTCTGTTCCCAAAAGGCAGAGCCCCCCCCTCTGTCCCAAAAAGTCAGATTCACCCCCTGTCCCAAATCACGAGTGCCAACACACCTCTGTCCCAGAGCCACCCCCATTTCCTGTCCCAGAGTTCCCCTCCTCTGTCCCAGAGTCCCCCCTCTTTCCCAGCAGTTCCCCCCTCTGTCCCTAGAGCCCACACCCATTCTGTCCAGAGTTCCCCCTCCTCTGTCCCAGAGTTCCCCTCCTCTGTCCCAGAGCCACCCCATTCTGTCCCAGGTCCCCCCCCACCCCCCCCTCGGCTGTCGGCTCCATGCTGCAGTGGTATTGCCTGTGTTTCTCCCTATGTGTTGGACGTCAATAGAACTCGCCGAGCAATCTTACCAATTCACTCTAGTGGTGAGTCCACATAGGAAACTGAAGTGACACACACACACGGACTACAGAACCGGAAGCAGCAGTTTAGGCATTTTAATTACATGTATAGATGATGCAGTTATACAAGGCCACTTGTTTATATTGAAACAATGCATAAAATGCCAACAGTGGTTAGGGGAAGGTGCAGATCACAGATATTAATAATGTATATATATTTTTGAAGGGAGGCACACTCAATGGATTTATATAAAAATATTTTATTTAGGTGCTGAAAAAAGGTTCACAACGTTTTGGGGAGTCAAACCCCTCTTCCTCAGGTGTATACTAGCGAGGAAGGGGGTTTGACCCCCCTGAAACGTTGTGTAACCTGTTTTTCAGCACCTAAATAAATGATTGTTGGATTAAATAACCGTTGAGTGTGCCTCCCATTCAAATATATATACAATTGATACTAACTGATTTGGCACAGACTTACGGGGTGCCTCAACAGCTTACATGCTACTAATGCACCTAATAAAGTTCACCAAATTCTAGTGACCACTTTCTATTAAGATAAGCCAACAGAAGAGGGGACTGTATACCCCCCTAAATCACACATGGCCTTCAAGTCTGTACTGGTGGAGGAATATGGTTTATTTTGCAATGTCCACCATATCAAATGGCTGCGATGTCACAAGCCATGGAGAACTATGGAAAAACTAAGTTTAGAGTAACCACAATGTTTAATTGAACGGGCATTAATTGAGTCAATACAAGTTTACGGTACATAAAGCTCTGTCCTTACAACTGATCTCTGGATCACATTTTAAAATGCAGTTGGTCAGCAATTATGGTTGCAACATGTTTAACGCTTCCTGCTGTCCGTAGCTTTTGGGGTGGGAAGACTGATGAAATCACCCATTTTTTCAACCCTTTTCAGACACATAACTATTGAGCTAGCAGCAGTTTAGACATGGGACCCGGGCTCAATTTGAGGTATGATTCCCTGTTTTTATTTAGTCAACTGGTTTGTAGACCCACAGCTACTCTTTAATGTCATGTTTAAATATTTTTTTTTTATCTGAACTCCGTAATACAGGTTGTTTTTTACGTGTACAGTTTGATATGTCTACTATTTTAATGTAATTTTAGGGCTTGGGGATTGGTATAATGCTTGATTTGGACATTGCTGGCACCTAATAATGGCAAAGAAAAGAAGAGTTTAGAAGGCTCTGATGTAAACCTGATGGGGATGATTGATGTGACATTCATTTATTACCCATCTCCTTATAAAAGTCCCACGTTCGATTGTCAATGTGTCTAGTGTCACGGGAGACTATCATCTGTTGGGGAGTATAGTGTATCTCTAATGTTTGGTGTAGAGGCATTCTCTACAGCTCAGGTAGAGGACTTAATTTCATATGCATGTTAACTTTTTATGTACACAAAGAAATACATCATTGCACATTCCCAATGTATATTTAAGCAAGCCATCAAATACTACCACTAAATCAGATTTGCCAGCATGTAGTACTTGATAGCTGATGCCACTAGCTTGGCAGAAATTGTCGAGCCTCCTTCTGATTAGGCCATCAGCAGGGGGCACCAAACTGGCAGATGCCAGCTCTTTCTGTTAAGATCAAGACAGCAATGTAAATTCTTGATTTTTTGTTTCATCTTTATAAAAGTTTAATATTTTTAGGTTGAATGCTCCCCAAAATCAAAGTTTAGTTTAAAATATTAAACTCATAGCCAGGCCCCCAACGGCCTCCCCCAAAGTGACTGCCCTACATCACAAAGTGCTGTGGCTGCCCTATGCAATGTCTTAATGAGGGGGCTTTGGGGACTAAGTTGTGCTCTGGGCGTTGTCCTTGATTGTCTACAGCAGGATGTAGGCTGGGATGGGCGGGGTGCGCCCATGGTAATGAAAATCAAAGGGATGTACAATGTTCTAAAATAACATTCACTGTGAGTTTACATGACACAAATGGTGGATGAATCCTTCATGTCGTATGTTTCTATTTTATATACAGAAGGGAACTCGTTTTTTTGGAATTAAATTTCTATCATAGAACCAGGTTGTTTGCCACTGCTATGCGGTCACTGAACTACACAAAAAGAATCGAAGTACCTGTGGATAACCTTCCTATGGAGTCAAGGAGATCATGGGGAGCCGTACTACCAGAAAGTGAGTATTGTCGGCACTTATTTAGCATAGATGGAATGTTTATAATGTTATCCATATTAATTTTTTTCTCTTTTCAGATGTTCAGTGTTTGAGTGGTTTAACAGGCTCAGCAAGTGAAAATCTGAATAAGGTGACGGACTGTATGGGACTGCATTGACTGCCATTCATCCTGGACACGATACTCCCCTTGCTTAGACAGCAAACTGTACTATATATCCACTTTCTTACTTCCAACAGTTATTGCTGATTTTGCTGTGTGTCCTCTGAATGGAACCAGTCCCCAGAGCAGGATATGAATTTTTTGCTCATGATTTGGGGAGGTATATAATTAATTTTAATATAAAGTTTCAGAAGGCCATAAATATTGTCGGAATGTGCAGTCATATCTTTGTCATGCTAAAGCAGTCTTAAAAACCATGCTAAACCCTTTAACATGGCTAACATCCATAGGGTTTAGGGCTAAGATTGGTAGCACTTCTTGTGTATCCTTGTTGGGATCAGATAAGAGAATACCATGACAAGAAGGAAAGAGGAATGAATTAGCTGTGAACCCCTTTGTTTATTAAGTATGCCTCAGATGTGCAGATAGTATGATATTGTATGGGGCCTAGGAATGTGCATTGATTATCTTTCTATGTTTGTATAGATTCAATAAGTCAGTCTGGTCCAAATGTGGTGATGTTGTACGCAATTGTGTAGTTAAAGGTCACAAATGCATTCTCACCATTAGGCTGAGGCCACACTTGTAGCACTCACGAGCAGAAACAGGCACGCAAGTATGTGCATTAAGGCACCAATTGCGCAATGCATGCACAAAGCACCGCAGGGCATGCCGCGCACAGTGGGCCACCACAATTGGGCCACACTAGTGTGCACTTTTTATAGCGCAATGCACAGCAGATCGCATAAAAGCACACTAGCGTGGTGCTAGCCCTTATAAAAAAAAACTGGTCAGTTACCTGCCCCCAAATTGATATATTCAGCAATTAGATGCTTCACTAGCAGATATTTTTTAAACATGTTTTATTGTGAGAAGAGCAGTCAGATACATAATTCAACTAATATTCATCAAACAACTGAATCTTTGTATATTGTAAGGGTGTAAGGCCTCCATTTAGCAAATTAATGCTGGCATCACAGCCATGATTTACTGCAGTTACCCTTGCGGCCTCCTCTACAAACGCACAAGTTATAAACAGCTCATTGGAAGAGGGGGAAGGCAGAGTACCTTTGCCAGAACGAAGAAAACCTATCTTAAATATGTGATTACAATATATCCCGTATTCTAAGGGTTAAAGTCATGCGAACAGCCCCCTCCCTACTTCAACACAAGGAAAGACTCTGGCTGTTTATCAGCAAGGGGGCTGCTACTAATTACTATTGGGCCTTGTGTTGGACACCCCGGTTGTAAAACAGAAAGAAAAACCCTTGTCTGGAAAACTGTTTTCTCTCCAGGTAATACCCTCAGCATACAATGAATCATTTTTCGGTTCTGCAACACTCCTGGCTGGCAGATTGTAAGTACTGGTACAAAGTTCATATCTGCCTTAAATAAACTTTTCCATTCTGTTCAGTGGAATAAAGTGAATACGAGCAGTTTCTTTAAATTCCCAGGGAGCCTGTCTTAATTACTGGGTGGAGGCACGCAAACTGTTATTCTGCTCTCTAATATAGCTTAGAACAGGACTCCTGTAGCATCAATCCAGACCTATAAATACTAAACCTATTCTCTGTAACCAGAGGGCTACACTGTTTAAAGCAGAATAAAGTGCATGTCTACCTACTTACAGGGAAATCTTAGAAGGCTTAGCCCCCCCCCAAAATACCCATATTCAGACAAAAGAAAAATGTAAGCACTTGGTGATGTTTGTTGATTCTCTCTTTCTCCTGGTTTATTTTCCACTAGCAGCATAGTATGGACAGGGGATCAGTGGCATAACTAGGAATTGTCACAAACCCCCCCCCCCCCCCACCCGGTCTGTCTATCTGCTTTCAGTTATCGTTGAAAATGCACTCCAACTAACGGGAAAAGTCGGCATAAAAACAAATAAGAGATGGAAAGCAGCGTAAATACAGCACCTCACAAAATATATCTTAATATTATATAGAAAACTGCCACCACATTTCAAGACAGGGAAATCCCTGTAAACAATATATAATAATATATAATAATATATAATAAGGGTTACACGCACTCCGATAAGTCTAATCCTGTAAGTAAAAAGTATCCAAAGCTATCATTTCTACACACAAACATATATATCTAAACAGTTATTCCTATAAGGTAATGTTACTCGGAAGCAAGGTTCGTTTTGGGACAACACTCAGATAGGAAAAATTAACCTTTTAAATGATTTTCTATCATTATTAAAAGTACCAAAGTATGCATAAAAAGATAAGGTAAAATAATTGAACATTAAGGGTAACACACAGTTTAGAATACAGGTGAAAAGGAACAAAATACTTAAATAAATGGCGTCTGTTAAGTCCGTGAGCAAAAGTCCATGAAAACTTGGTAATCCAAATGGCAAAATGACAGAGTCCAAATGATAGTCCTCGATGGTAGCCAATTTATAGTCTCCCAATTGGCTTTGATGTCCTTGTTGATGGTAAAGTTGGAGAACACTTGCCTCCTGGAACCCATTATCTGAATCGGTGGGGGTAGTTGGTCCAAACAATATATGTAACAAAGAGAGATAGCTCGCTTGCATTTCTCGCAAGCAGAGGGCCGGCAGAGGGCCGCAGCGCGGCGGGGGAGGAAAGAGGGGAGGTAAGTAAAAGTTTGGAGCACTTTCTAAACAAAAAATGAAGGGTGGGGCTGGGAGACCAGGTGGATATACTATACCAAAAATAGTTTTAAGGGTGGACATACCCTTTAAGTTAAATACACATATATCTGTTGTATTCAATTAAATCAACTGGACTTGAAATGTAGTTCTTGAAGACGTTTCGCTAGTCATCCGACTGGCTTCTCAGTCAGAATGACTGTACAGAATCTGTGACAATTATGTACCCTGGAAAATCCCAATTAGCATATCACAGCCAGGTGTGTAAGGGCGTGATTGGATAGTGGCTAAGAGGTGTTATAGGAACGCCCAGAGTAAGGTGTTAAAACAGCATTGTACATGGCAGACAGTTGGTTTCTTTATTTCACATAAATGGCCTCTTAACAACTCTCTTGAACCAGTCACGTTCCTTCGCCAATATGTAACATTACAATCTTCAAAGTAGTCCTTTATCCTTAAGATGCAGGTACACGGCTGAGTCCTGACCCGAGGGAATTGGCTCTTTGTGCTGGGCCATACGTTGATGCAGTTGCTGTTTGGTCTCCCCCAAATACAAATCAGAGCATTCTACTGCACTGCATGCATATATGATGTCGCTTTTCTTGTGTTTCGGTATTGGGTCTTTCGGTATGTACCAATTGCTGCCTCAGTGTGTTGTTCGGTTTAAAGCAGACAGGGATACGATGTTTTTTGAAAATTCTTCTTTAATTTCTCGGAGACCCCTTCTACATATGGGATGACCAGTTCTTCTCCGTCTTGCTTTTCCCCTTCACTGTTGGTATTGTGTTTCTTTCTTTCCTTCTCCTTCTTTGACAAAGGCCCAGTCTGGATATCCACAAGTTTAAGGGCTCCTCTGAGATGTTTCATTTCTTAGCCTTCGCCTCGTGTAGTGGATGTTCTCGGCTCTGTGTTGCAAACATCAAATAATCTGTGTGTGTTGGTTTTCTGTAAAACTCTATTCCAGTTACCATTTCCTTAACTTCTACAAGCAGTCCAAGAAAGCCGTTTGTTGTTTTGTACCTCTTCCCTTGTGAATTTAATGTTTGGTCTACAGCATTAATGTGTTCTGTGAAAGCTTGTAATTCCTTCTGGTGGATTTTAACCCAGGTGTCATCCACATATCTGAAACAGTGGCTGGGTGCTATGCCCTTAAAGGTATTAAGCGCCTGTTTTCTCACCTCATGTAAAGGTTGGCCACAATGGGTGTGAAACTGGAGATCCCATAGCACATCCATGTTTTTGCTTATAGAACTTATCCCTGTATTTGAAATAGGTGGGATTTCAGGCACAAGTCCAACAAGGAACACACCCTGTTCTGGGTTGAGATCAGTTCTGCTGGTAAGAGTGCTGTCGTGGCCTAGCCGTTTTCTCACCATGTCAACAGCCTCCTTGGTGGGTATACAAGTGAAGAGAGATGTCACATCATAGGACACCATAGTTCTTCTACACCGAGAATACTATATCTTCAATTTGTTGGTGAAATCCTGAGAGTTCTGGATGTGATGCTTAGAAATTCCCACCAAAGGTCCTAAGTGTGTTAGCTAGTTATTTGCCACCTTGTATGTTACAGAGTTGATGCTGTGACTATAGGTCTTAGTGGGGCCCCTTCCTTATGTATCTTTGGGAGTCCATATATGCATGGATGGGCTCACCAGGGTAGAGGCGATGATACATTGCTGGTCAATGGCTTTATCCTTTTGAAGCTGTTGTAGTAAGTCTATGACTTTTTCTTTGTAAGGCTGGTGGGATCCCTTGTTAAAGCCTCATAGTGTTGTTATCGGCCAGGAGCATGGTCACCTATCATGGTAGTCTGAGGTGTTGGTACACTGTGGCATCTTCCTTATCTGCCGGTAGAATGGTGATACTGGAATCTTCTTGAGGGATGTTAAGGCTCTTCTTTCCTGTGTAGTCAGGTTAGATGAAGGAGTTTTAGCACGGCTAAGGCTGTAGATACCTTAAGACGAAGTTGTTCTGCCTCACTCTGTGATACCTTATTAATGTGGATAGAGGCTTCTGTGGCTGCTATAATATCCACCACAGGGATGGCTTTAGGGGTGATGGCAAATTCAAGCCCTTAGCAGGACTTCCATTTCTGCTCAAGTCCTTGCTAAGGGCTTGACTTATTTTGCCATCACCCCTAAGCCATCCCTGTGGTGGATATTATAGCAGCCACAGAAAGCCTCTATCCATGGATGTGCTATGGGATCTCCAGTTTCACCCATTGTGGCCAGCCTTACATGGAGGAGGGAGAAAAACAGGCGCTTAATACTTTAAGGGCATAGCACCCAGCCACTGCTTCAGATATGTGGATGACACCTGGGTTAAAATCCACCAGAAGGAATTACAAGCTTTCACAGAACACATTAATGCGGTAGACCCAAACTTAAATTCACAAGGGAAGAGGTACAAAACAACAAACTGGCTTTCTTGGACTGCTTGGTAGAAGTTAAGGAAAATGGTAAACTGGAAAGTAGAGGTTTACAGAAACCCAACACAACACGATCAGTTTGATGTTTGACTCCCACCACCCTTTAGATCAACAAGCTGGTTGTCATCAGAAACCTGCAACACAGAGCCGAGAACATCCCCACTAGCACAGAGGCGAAGGCTAAAGAAATGAAACATCTATGTATGAACCGGATTTTGACTGATAAATGGTGATACCCGAAAGATAAGGCTTAAAGTGTAAAAGTGTGCTACCTATTGTGCCTAGGAAATCCGGCGCTGCTCACGAGTCGCATGCAACAAAATAGGAAGAAAAGGAGGAAGAATTCAGAGGGGGCAAATGACCCACCTGCCCTATGTGCGGACACCCATGGGCAGTGTGAGACAATTGTCTCAGGCGGTGCCTGTGTGGTAACAAGGAAAGGCTTCAGAAAAAAAAAACGGCCCCTTAAAAAAAAATGTGTGTGCTGGGAGCGCTCGGGGGCACCATTCAAATGCCCCCTTCCCCCCTCCATCAGTTACACCCGAAATCAATGTGGAGATTACTGTTAGTTTACCCCTGTAGTGCTGGGAGCCTGATCCCCTGCAGTCTGCAGAACCACAGCAGTAAGGGAGTCTCCGTGCCCAGTAAGGGAGTCCGTGCCCAGTAAGGGAGTCCCCGGTCGGGGACCTCCCCGGACTTCCCACAAACGCCCTGGTGGTCTAATGAAGGAAGTGAACTTGGTGATTGTCACAATCATGGGATTTATGTATATTTATATGGCGAAATGTATGTCATAATCCGTATATTTGTATATGATTCTCCAATTTCTATGTTTTGACCTGTATTATTTGCTGTCTGTACAAGGTATTTTGTGTATTTGGTTAATGTGGATACCAACAGGTAACTTCATTTTGCAGTTAGCAGGATGAAAGGACTCCTGTGGTGGTCCCAGCCTGTATTGCCCAGACACTAACAGTCTCCAGGCCCTACCTCGGTGGGGGGTAAATAGCAAGACTGGAATCCATATCCCAGTCAGGGCCGCCATCAGGGGGGGAAAGTGGGGTACTCCAGTATGGGGCCGGACTTGGAAGGGGCCCAGAGAGTAAGGAAAAGGCAGTAGCAAAAAAAAATTATATATTTTTTCTCTTACCTGCAATACTGCGTTTTAACCATTAGGTTCCATTCCTAGAAATAGAGACATTGGCGTGTTCTTGTTTCCTGGGAGTTCCTGTAACGTGCTTGGCCCCTGGTTGTACAGCAGTGATTAGTCAGTAAGTGGCTTTACTGTATATGAGAACATTATCTATATAAATAAAACCTAAAGCTGTGTCCGTGAATCCGTGGTGTCACTGTAGTTCCTATCTTTTCATCACTAGGAAATAAGCAAGACAACAACAACAGTTACACAGATTACACAGGTACTTGGGACAGAGGGGGATTTGGAGGGGGACTCTGGCCTTGGGACACTAAGAGGGAACTCTAGCCTTGGAACATGGAGAAGGGGGGCTATGGCCTTGGGACATGGAGGAGGGGGCCTATGGCCTTGGGACATGGAGGGGGGGCTATGGCCTTGGGACACTAAGACGGCACTCTGGGGTTCTAGTGCCGTTGTTGTAATGGGCTTAAAGGGCATCTATAGTGGGAAAATCTACTTTTTTTTCTTTCTTTCCATTTGTTCTATAATCCCCACACCCCTAGAGTGTCTTCACTTTTTTTCAGATTCCCTCTCTGTCTGAGATACACCAGTTAGAAGAATACGTGATTGCATTCTCTACTCCTACTTGGACTGTCAATCAATCCTGTTATGTGATCCCCCCTCCCTGCTCTGTAAAAACATAGAGATAACAGCATTAGCAGGGGGAGAGAGGTAGCCTTGATGGCAGAGATAAAGCTGCACTTGTCCCCCCTTCTTAATAGCTTTCACTGATTGATGATGGGTCAAAAGAGAGAGATCGTAACCTGTACCGTTCTCCTTCTTCTTCCGTGTCTCCAGGACATCTTGCTTTCTATTGCCACATGTGCGTGGTGTGTTTTACAGGATGTTGAACTTTTAATTCCTACTGCACATGATAAGTTGTGACATGGAGGAGGTAACGAGGGGGGGGAGGAGGAAGGAGGGAGTGCTGCACACAGATCTGGCACCATGGTTAAACAAAGTCACTGGCCAGAGAGTATTAAGGCAGCACAGATACATGAATTTAACTTTGCAAAGGGGCAATGTGTTTTTTTCACTATAGATGCCCCTTAATGTCTAGTAGAGATGGCCGGTTCGCGGACCGAACCCGGAACCGCGCAGATTTCTCCCGTCCGGAACGTCGGATTATCCGGACATTTCCGGACTTCCGAAACTTCCGAATGCGGATTTTTTTTTTACGAAAATTTTCGAAAATACGAGTATCTCCGTAATTACGAGGATCTACGATACTTTCGGGGTACGGAAAAACCGAAGATCCTCGTAATCACGAGGATTCACGTAATTACGAGGATAACGTAATACGCGTATTCTCGTAATACGAGAATACTCGTAAAAACGAGTAATTCGTGTGAAATTTCAAGACGGAGCAAGCCACATGATCCAAATTAGCCAATGGCAGCTATCAAGTTACAGAAAGCCTCGTTTTTTTACGGAAATCTTCGTTTTTACGGGAATCCTCGTATTTTCGAAAATACCGTTTTTTTAAAGTCACGCTAGCGGACTGTACTTTTTAGGTATTGTTGGCATTTTTTACGTGCTTCTAAGGCCATTACCCAGGTCCCTGAGTGGTTAAGTGTACGTTACCAAGGCTATTTAGACCACTTTTAATGCGGATTTTGCCGAACTTTCATTTTATACGTTTTAAGGGTCCGTTCGCGGATTTTCGAATTTTCGGATTTTTTCGAAAATCGCGGATCCTCGCGCGGACCGGATTTTTCGAAGTTCGGACATCCCAATGTCTAGTATTATATATTCTGGTCAGTGTGGATGGACAATGGGGGCATTTATATATACATGGTCAATGTTGTAAGACATTGGGGGCATTTATATATATTGGTCAATGGGTGTAATGGACATTGGGACATTTTATTTTTACAGGTCAGTGTGTGTTACTGGACTTGGGGGCATTTTACATATACTGGGCAATTTGTGTAATGGAAATTGGGGGCATTTTGTATTATGGTTTGTGTGGACTGGACATTGGGCTTTTATATATACTGGCCAATTTGTGTACTGGACATTGGGGACATTTATATATACTGGACATGTGTGTGTACTGGACTTTGGGGGACATTTTTATAACAGGTCAGTGTGTTCTGCTGCACATGACATTTTAAATATACAGGTCAGTGTGTGCACTGGATATTGGGGATATTTTAATATACAGGTCAGTGTGTGCACTGGATATTGGGACATTTTATATATACAGGTCAGTGTGTTTTGCTGATATGATATTTTAAATATACAGTCAGTGGTGCACTGGATATTGGGGGCATTTATATATACAAGGTCAGTGTGTTCTGCTGCAAACTTACATTTATATATGCAGTCAGTGTGTATTTTTGGACATGAAATTTCATATATACAGGTCAGTGTGTGCTGTTGGAAATTACATTTTGTATATAAGGTTAGAGAAATATAAGTGTTATTGTATGTGTGTGCAAAATGTGTCTGTTTAATATATGTTCTAGTCTGTGTGTAACGTGTCTAAGGCTGGGTACATAAAAGGGACTATTTGTCCCGAGTAAGCGCTCGGCCGGGACAAATGTCCGTCGGTCGTGGCAAATTCAACCGTGGTCGAAAATGCAAACAATCGATCGTGCGGTCCATATTGAACCACACGATTGATCAGAATTTACTGACACGTCCGACCATCCATTCGTCTGATTCGGACGAACGGACAATCGAGAACGGTAGCGGTGGCCGTCCCACACCCAAAAGATATTTTCGGACGACCGACGAAAGTGCCGTGAATATTACGAGGTGCACTCCCCTATCTCGTGCCACAAACGGTAAAGGTTATAGATGGAATACTGGATGGGAGTCACACTCAAAAAGTGCTTCACAGCATAAATAATTCATTAAGTGCTAATTAATCCAAATATACACAACCTTTCGGGGTTTTTACCCCCTTCTCAGGAAGGGGGAAACACCCCGAAACGTTGTGTGTATTTGGATTAATCAGCAGATAATTGGTTTCCACCCTTTTCAGGGGTATTAAAACAGGCTCTGAAACCCAAAAGCTAGCTCTCATTACTATCTAATATTCACCCTGGAACATTAAGGACTGAAACTAAACTAAGTATTAGTTTTGTTTTCTGTTGCTTGTTTTTAGAGATGTCCGAACTTCGCAATATCCAGTCCGCTCGAGGATCCGCGGATTTTCGAAAAAATTTGAAAATTCGAAAATCCGCGAGCGGACCCAATAAAATGAAAAATCCTCGAAAATACGAAAATCCTAGTAGTAATTTCGAAAATTTTCGAAAATACGTATTTTCGAAAATACAGTAATCCTCGTAATTTCGAAAATTTTCGAAAAATACGAGAAATCTGCGGTTTGGAAGTTCGGAAGGCGGAAAATCCAGAAAAATCCACCGTTCGCGAACGGGATAAATCCGTGGCGGATCCGGGTTCGGATCCGCAAACCAGCCACCCTACTTGTGTTTTGTCTGTTATATTTTTTGTAGTTTGTTTGCACTTTTTGTTTAAAAGATATTAAAATCGTTAGCTGAATCTCTGATTGCTCTAATTAGACTAAGGAACTCTGCCTCTGAGACGCTACGTATTATAGTAATTGTTTTTTGTATTTGTTGTATTATCTGGTATTATTCCTGTCTGAGTGTGGCAGAGAGTGATACAGATATTAGTATTATTTTAGATTATAGCCATTAAGGCTGGTATCAGTTTCCATGGCCGTTAGTAAGTGGGTTTTGGCAGTATTTTTTTATACCTGGTAAGTGGTATATGTAAGCGACGACAGCCCTCAACCTGGTTTTGACCCGGGTGAGCTGGGAAAGCTCTGTGTTGGTCTAAGGTTGGTAGTGAGAGTGTATTGTAGTTCAGTCACTGGTACCGGTTCCGACAGCCGTTAGTGTGTGGGTGGTGGCAGTTACGATGGTTCATGGGTATTATTATATATACTATATCTATATATATATATAATATATATATATATATATATATATATATATGTGACAGGCAAATCTCTGTCGGGTTTTCTCAGTGAGCTAAGTGTGTTCAGAGCACCCTGGGCTGAAAGTTGTAGGTTGTCCATCACAGTGATCACAAATTCACTTGCTGCTTTAGTAAACCGTTGTTAAACTGAACACCGGCTTAATATAGTATTGTGAATGGATCAAGAAATCCATTCCTAATTAAGAGTTCCCTGGTTAGTCCAATGTAAGGTACAGAACTGCAATCTCCATTCAGATACAGTTCAGTACCTGCCATAGTAAGCTGTCAGTTGTAACAGCTTACTATAGTATTTGTGAATGAATCACTTTGAAACCTTTTGAGCTTTTATCTTTTGATCGTATATCTCTTATTTTTTTATCACTTTGATCTTTTTTTTTCTTACTTTTTTGATCTTTTTGATCTCCTATCTTTTTTGATCTCTTATCTCTTGATTTTTTTTTATCTCTGATGTTTTTTATCTTTTTTTTTATCTTTTTATCTCTTATCCTTGATTTTTTTATGTCTTTGATCTCTTTGATCTTTTATCTTCTTACCTATTTGATTTTTTGATCTCTTTATTTTTTTATCTCTGATCTTTTGGATCTCTTCAAAACCATATTTTTAAAATCTTTTGATCTCTTATCTCTTGATCTCTTTTTTTATATCTCTTATCTTTTTTATAATTTGATCTCTGATTTTTTTAATCTATTTGATTCATCCTTTTGATCTCTTTGATCTTTTTTTTATCTATTCTTTTTAATCTCTATCTCTTTAATCACTTTTGATTTTTTTATCTTTTTTTATCTCTTTGATCTTTTATCTCTTATCTTTTGATTTTTTTATGTCTTTGATCTCTTTGATCTTTTATCTCTCTACCTATTTGATCTTTTGATCTCTTTGATCTTTTCGATCTCTTTGATCTTTTTGATCTCATCTTTTTTGCAATCTCCATTCAGACACAGTTCAGTACCTGCCATAGTAAGTTGTCAGTGTGACAGCTTACTATAGTATTTGTGAATGAATCACTTTGAAACCTTTTGAGCTTTTTATCTTTTAATCGTATATCTCTTATTTTTTTATCGCTTTGATCTTTTTTATCTCTTTTATTTCTTTATCTTTTTTTTATATCTCTTATCTTTTTTATATTTGATCTTGATTTTTTTAACCTATTTGATCTCATCCTTTTGATCTCTTTGATCTTTTTTATCTTTTTAATCTCTATCTCTTTAAACTTTGATCTTTTTTATCTTTTTTTATCTTTGATCTTTTTACTCTTATCTTTTGATTTTTTTATGTCTTGATTTCTGATCTTTTATCTCTCTTACCTATTTGATCTTTTTGATCTCTTTGATCTTTCGATTCTTTTGATCTTTTGATCTTTTGATCTTTTCGATCTCTTTGATCTTTCGACTCTGATCTTTTTGATCTATCTTTTTTGATCTTTTATATTTTGGATTTCTTATCTCTTTGAGTTTTTTTATCTCATCTTTTTGATCTCTGATCTTTTTATCTTTTTTTTTTCTTTTTTTAATTGTCTTCAGAAACAGATTTTTTTTAACTTTATAAGACATTTATTCATTCCCTTTATGAGTATCATAACAACAAGATTCATACTGTGTTTTTTACTGTATATATGGCAGATCCAAATATATGGCAACATAAAAGGAAGTTACTCTTGTAGGTATTGGTAAATGTGCCTGTATACGCTAATTCTGTCTAAACAATTGTGGTGATTTTTCAGATTAAAAATGTAGGTGATTAGCCACAAATAAAACAAAGAGAATGTACAAATAAGTAAGGTGTTTAACTAAATGATTTCACCCCACATTATATGGTCTGTTCATGCACAGAACAATAAAGGACAAGCTTTTTTTTTTTAAAGAATTCACACAAGACAGTTTGAATCATGTTTGGACTTGCCTGTGGCAAACACCAGGGAAACACCTAGTGGGCCCCAGTGAAGGTAAGCCATCCTTCATTTCCTTCAGAGATTGAATGGCCATTATAGTGGGAAAATTATTATTTTTTCTTTCTATGTGTTCTATAATTCCCCCCAACCCCCAGAGTACCTTTATTTTCTTCAGATTCATCCTCTGTCCGGAGATATACAAATTAAAAGAAGTCAAGATTTCAATACACCACTCCTGCTTGAGCTATCAATCAAAATCCCCTAACAGCATGATGGGTAGGCTTGCAGCAAGTCTCCCAATGACTCCTTCCTGCTCATGAAAATGCTTGCCAAATATGGGTTAAAACAGAAGTAAAGGGAAAGAGAATGACGCAGCTTTCACCAATTTATTGTCTGTCAAAGGGAGATCAGACTGCAGTGATAAGGCAGGACTTGGGTATCTCACCCCCTCCCTCTCCTTATGTTGCAAGTATCTCCAGAACAACAGAATACTTTCTCTTACAGAATACATATCAAGGGGTTGTTTTTGTTTACAAGTGATGTGTGGGAGGATTTATGCGCCATGAGTTGAATAAGACATACGTCCATCCAGTCCAAACCCTTATAGCCTACTCATTAACCCTACCTAACAGTTGATCCAGATGAAGGTAAAAAAAAAAAAACAGCTAAAAAGGGCAAATAAATCCTTCCTGACTTGACAATTGAAAAGTATCCCCAGATCAACCAGAAACAGATTGTATTAATACCAGTAATTCTCAATATTTTGGCATTTTATAAACAAATCCAGCCCACTTTTTAAGCTATTCAATGAACTTTCCATTACCACATCTGCTGGAATACAGTTCCACAGTTTCATCATTCTCACCTTTCCTAACCTGAGAGATGAAAAGTCTTTTCTTCGAATCTTAAAGGATTTCTATGATTCCCTGAAATGAAGAATGCACCAGAGAGTTTTTTGTATGGTCCATTAATATATTTGTTATCCTACCCCACACAATAGGTACTAACTGTCTAATCTGTTTGCATAGTAAAGCCTCTTCATTCCCTTTGCCCCTTTTATATATGGGATTCCAAAACTATACAGCATACCAGTGCGTTTGTAAAGGGGGAGAATAATATTTTCTTCCTTTAATCTATTCCCCTCTTATACAAGACAATATCTGCGGTGCTGTCTGGCACTGCTTGCCATGGCTCAGTTTTTATCTACTAGAAACCCAAAGCTGGCACAATAATTTATATACCCCAAATGCATCACCTTACATTATCATACTGAATCTCATCTGCCACTTGCTGCCCATTTTGACAATTTATCTAGGTCTGCTGAGGCAATTGCACATTATTTAAAGCTTCAACTGCTCTGTATAGTTTGTGTCATCACCAAAAACAGAGAACTTACTCTCAATATCCACTTCCACAGGGATATGGCTTAATTGACCATTACATCTGTATGCAATCTAACAACCAATTATCTATCCATGAACAAAATGTTTTTTTTTTAGGCGACAGTCCTCAGTTTGTGACACAGTATTAAAAGATTTAGCAAAAATCTAAGTATACTACATCCACTGCTATGGCAAGAATCTAAGGGCCAAACATATTAACCCTGGTATCAGAAGTTATTGTAAAAATAAGGCAGCGGCTATAGATCTAAGGCTACGGTCGTACATGTACAATCGTATGGGTGTAAAATACCATGCAGTAGTAAATTACCGCAATCTAAATTTTACAATGCAATTTAAATTTACAACTGCAAACCTAAATGTACAATCAGGGTAGTAAAATGTGTGATCGCTATAAGTTCAGTATCACTATTTACCGATACCGTGCCTTTATAAATATGGCCCTAAATTCTTACTCAACTCTTCTAATTATAAGATCAGTCCAGAATATGATCCCATAACGTTTGCAGTATCTTCCCCACCACTAATGTTAAACTTACTGATCTATAGTTCTTTTTTTTTTAAATATTGGTATTACATTTCAATCCAAAATTTTTGTGCAGGTGCTTCTGTATTTGCCAAGCTAAAGTCTTTAATGAGCATGCTCTGTTTTCAGGGACAAGGGGTCAGCTGATGTTGCTTAAGCAGGAAATTTCAACATTCTCTACAATATCTTTTCTCACCCTTGGAGGGTAGAAATATCACATCTCACCCCCTTGGAGGGTTAGTAAATCATATAAAGAATGTTTATACACAGCAATTGATATTATAAATTTTTTAATCATATACCATGTTATGTTACATTGCACATTAATGCATAAACTGTATACTTTATTATTGTTTCTAGGTAAAGATACAGAGCAGATGTGGACCACTTTTAAAGGGATATTAAACTATTACATTTCTAATTCGTACTTTAGTGAACAAGTGTAAAAAAATTAGGTCCATTCTGCTTGGCTCAGGGCACGGTCACACTGCAACGCAAACGCAAAAGCAATCGCAATCGCATGCGATTTATGTGCGATTTTTTGCGTTTGCGTTGCGATTTCTTCAATAAGTATAGGAAAACGCATGCGATTGCGATTAAAAATGCAGAACGCAAAAGCAATTGCAACTCACGAAAAACGTGCGTTTTTTTGTGTTGCCGCACTTTCATGATTTTTAAAAACGCCAATCGCAAGCGCAAGCGCAAACGCAAAAAAAAAGCAGCATGTGGCCTAGCCCTAAATTCTCAGGTAAAAAGGGAAATGGGAAAAAAAAGGGTTTTAAAATTTTGAAAACAGAGGGAACAGAACAAAAGTTGTAATAAAGAGTGTAAGAAAGCAATTAAACTAGCTAAAATAGAAAATGAAATACGGATTGACGAACAAAGCAAGTCCAAACCCAAAATGTTTTTTAAGTATATAAATGGTAAAAAGATGAGGACTGAGAATGTGATACCATTAAATAATGGGGCTGAGGTGGTTGTAGAGGATGCCGAAAAGGCTAATCTGCTAAAACCGTTTTTTTAATCGGTTTTTATGTTGAGAATCTTGTCCTTACAGTAGGGATTGTAATAATATGCAGGGAAGAAATGAAGAGTATTCACATTAGCTAACAGAGGTATGGAACAATTAGACAAAGTTAATATCAATAAAGCCCCAGGACCAGATGGGATGCATCCTCGGATTTTAAAGAGCTTAGTTCAGTTCTATCTAGACCACTGTTTTCATTTTTCAGATTCGCTTTGGTCGGAGATGTGCCGCTGGACTGGAAAAAAAACCAATGTAATACCAATATTCAAAAAATATTCCCAGCCTGGTAACTATAGACCTGTAAGCCTAACATCAGTGGTAGGGAAGGTGCTGGAAACTTTGTTACGGGATCATATCCTTGACTTGTCTCCAGAGATCATCTTATTAGTAGTAGTCAGCATGGATTTATGAAAAAATAGATCATGCCAGACAAATTTAATTGTTTTTTATGAAGAAGCGAGTAGAGTAAGTTAGATTTAGGCACAGCAGTGGATGTGGTATATTTGGATTTTGCGAAAGCTTTTGATACTGTGCACATAGGCGACTAATTTATAAACTGAGAAAACATTTGTTCATGGATAGAGAACTGGTATTGGATCGCAAACAGAGAGTGGTGGTAAATGGAGCTACATCTATGTGGGCTAAATTTTAAGTGGTGTGCCTCAGGGTTCTGTACTGGGGCCGTTTCTGTTTAATCTGTTATAAATGACTTAGAAGGGGGCATTGAGAGCAAGGTCTCTGTGTTTGCTGATGACACTAAACTATGCAGAGCTTTGGAAACTTCAAATGATGTGCAAGTGCTGCAAGCTGTCCTACATAGATTACCAAAATGGGCAAGAGTAGAATGGCAGATCAATGTGATAAATGTAGGTGATGCATTTGGGGTTTTTACAATCCTGGTGCCACCTACACCATAAATAACTCTGTGTTAAGTGCATCTGTAATGGAAAAAGATTTGGGGTTCTGGTAGATAACAGACTTAGCTATAGCAAACAGTGCCAGGTAGCAACGGCTAGAGCTAGCAAGATGTTGTCTTGTATATAGAGAGGAATAGATTCAAGAGAGAAAAATATTATTTTCCCTTTTTACAAGGCACTGGTAAGGCCTCATTTGGAATATGCGGTGCGTCAGTTTTGGAATCCCATATACAAAAGGGACATCTTAGAAATTGAGGCAGTTCAGAGAAGGGTAACTAAATTTATAAGGGGAATGGAGGGGCTTGAATATGCAGGCAGATAGACAAGTTAGGGTGTTTACATTGGAGAAGCGACGTTTTGCGTGGGGACATGATAAACTTATACAAATATATTAATGGGCCATACAGTGAACTCTTTGGTGCATTGTTACTAATAGGTCATATCAGAGGACTCGTGGACATCCTTTAGGTTGGAAGAAAAGAAGTTTCATCTTCAGGTTAGGAAAGGTTTTTTACAGTGAGAACGGTGAAACTGCAGATGTGGTAATGGCAAGTTCATTGAATAGCTTTAAAAAGGCCTGGATCGATTCTAAAACTAAAAAATATTGAGAATTACTGGTATTAATGAATATAGATATGGTTGGTCAAGGGATACTTTCCGATTGCTGTTTGAGTCAGGAAGGAATTTCCCCCCCCTTTTTAGCTGTTTTTTTTGCCTTCCTCTGAATCAGCTGTTAGGTAGGGTTAATAAAAAAAAAAAAAAAAGAGGGTGAATGGGTTGGACTTGATGGACGTATGTCTTTATTCAACCTTAATTAATATGTTACTATGTATTGGTTAACTTATTATTATTTAAGTGATCACATATTTTAATTAGTATAGATAATATACTTTATTTCCAAAGAAGTATTATTTATTATTTCAATAGATTTCTCAATGATCAGTTGTTTGAAGTATTTATTTCCTGTAAAGTGGGGGAGCGCTCCACCCATAAAGCCATAGGGGCACCATAAGCCGAATCTTTATAAGGGTTCTAGGCGACTCCCATAAGCTTTTCCCAAGCCAAATTCACCTGCTCTCCCAACTTCACCCATCCATCTTGTAATGTTTGTTCCTAATGTTTCGATATTAAAATAAATCAGTTACAGAGATGTACAAGCAGGTTTGGGAGCTGATCGGCAGAACAAATAATCAGACATTACTGTAGGCAGGTAAGACACTGGTAGAAAGTAAAGCTTGCAGTCCCAGCCAGGGGAATATCGTGTCCAAGGGAAAGCGGCAGTTAGAGCGTGTTCCATGCAGTCTGTGACTTATTCAGCCTTGAATCAGCAGTTTTATTAGACCTTCCAAGAGCTGGACATCTGCACATCAAATGTAGAAATGATTTAATTCCATATATGCGAATGATAATAATCTGAGCAAGGTATAAATGTATTTGTGAATATGTGACTGCAACATTTAACATTCTAAAAACTAAATGAGAACTAAGCCTAAATATATGAGAACTTCAGAGAATCTAACAGAAACCAGAGTCACTGACATTGTCATATCCAGTTTTCTAACATCCTTCTCTGTCGACTGTATGACACTCTTTGTCCAGCTAAATTATTAGAAGAATTGGTAAACTGGATATAGCACACATAGAACATACAAAAATGGAGATTTAAGTCCAAAAGAAAATTGGGGCATCAGTGCTAAACTTTGAGCCACCATTATGGAACATAAATTGGGTAGAGCTGAGTGGAAAAACTCTGAACTTTAAGGTTCGTTTTGCCCAGTCCCTTGAAGACTAAAGTTGGCCATGTTAGATGGCTGCAAGATGGTTCTTCTGATGTATGAATTGCACAAAGAAAGTAAATTTAATGATATAGGAAAATTAACTAAGCTATGTAACACACAGTATAAACACATATCCAGAGCAGCAATTCAACTATTAGGACAAGAAATCCAATTTTTCAGAAGCGATCAAGATAACTTCCCTAAGCACTTCCCCAGTACTGGAAGGAAAAACAATACTATAACAAACAATGACCTGTAAACTGAAAACACAGAACATACACTTACATTGCGAGAAGTACTTTCTCCATAAGTCTCCTTGGTCTCAGATGTGGAGATTTTTCCATAATCTTTTCTATTCTCTTATAAATGTTGGATCTGACATTGCAGTTTTAAATGCACCAGGTTCTATAATCATAACTTTCACCCCAAAATGGTACATTTTCTTCTGTAGGTAAAAATGTAAGGTCAATGGACAGCAATACACAGTTAACACAGTATAGAGTTAGCACCAGCAAAATAAATGATTGTTAGCCACCTCAAGCACTTTGACTATCCCCCCACTTGTATCAGTATATTGTTCCACCCACTTAGATTGTAAGCTCTTTGGGGCAGGGATCTCATTCCTAATGTGTCAAGGCATGCCACCTTTTTATCAATGTATTTATATTGAAATTATGTATTCTTAACCTTTGTATGAAACTTTATTTAATGTTTATTATGTGCATAATTGTTTGCACTTATCCCCTTGTTTGTATACTCTGTATTTTAAATGTACAGCGCTGTGTATCCAAGTGGCGCTTTAGAAATACAATTATACATATTATATTGTTGGCTGAGGCTCTTATTTGTGATATTTGTGGTCCTATTTTCTATTAAAAATAACTTTAAAAAAAGCTTACAAAGAAGAAGAAAAACATCTACTTATCTGCTGGTGTGTATATCTTTCTACTCCTGCCCTGTGTCAATGGATTTATACACAGTGGGCTGGAATGTAGGAGTCTCCTAATCTGTATTTTTGTTGCAAATTTTTTTTTTACAAGGCACCAATCATTATCAAGATATCTACTAGAAATCTCAGTAAAAATTAGAATTACTTACCCTACTTATGCTCTTTCTTTTAAAACCTGGCAGAGAAAAATACTATTTTGTATGATATACTGACTTCTAGTGAAAACATTAAAAGGATATTGAAAAAAACAAAAACACCTACATAGAATTCACACTGCCTTGAAAATAATTATTTAAAACTAAGGTCCATGTACACAAAGAAAAACTGTTAGGTATTCACAGATATGTTTATTATTCTGGAAGATTATGCAAACTGAGAATAAATAATATAGATGTGCACAGGCATCAGCATCAGGGTTTTGTTGACTCATATTTGAGCAGAATGTTGGGGCTGGCATAGTGTGTAAGTTTGGTTGTAAGTTGAGGTGCTGCAGGCCCCATGCCACTGTACTTCCTCAATCTTTTATGATAATGAAAGCAGGTTGGGTTTGGTGGTCTAGGGCCTTGGGGGTCAAGTGGTCAGTGATGTAAGTGTGGTAGATGTTTGTGGTTGTGTGTTAGTGTCCTGGCTCTTGCTATTGACAAGTATGTCAAAGTATGAAATGTTGGAGAATATAAGCACTCAACTGAGACTGTCAGAGAATGCCTCCACTCCATACTTAGACATACAATATCCTCCGCCAACAATAGCAAGTCTCCCCACCAGCACTAGATACATTCACAATGCGGCCTTTGGCTTTGTAGCATAGGTAATAAATTCAATGTTACATCAACCATCCCCAACAGCACTTCCAGCACTTGGGCGAAATCTTTCTTTCTTTGCCATGCATTGGGGGAAAAAGGACCCCCACACCCAGAATTATTAACTAAACCCCAGAGCCCTGAAAGACATCAAAAACATGTGAGCATGAGACACAAGAATAAGTAATAGTTTTAACATTTCCAAAAAAAGACTACACAATTGTTGTCTTGTAAAATAAAAGATTAAATAAAAAGTGTAATATATGAAAAAGTGATTTTTAATCATTTATCAAAATAATTACAACACACAACATGCTTCCTTCTTCTGCTTCTCCTATAAAGAGTATAAATAAGACATTCTGTGTGCAACTTCTAACATCTTTACATTTTATAGACTGAAACATTAAAACTTCCCAGGTTAGAAATCCCTGATCCAGAACCATGGTCCCATTCTTGTTTTTGTTTAGAAATTTCAGAGATCCCAGTACAACTGTGACTAAGCAAGATAGCAGAATTCATCAGTTTTTGAATGACACAGTGGAGCAAGTGCAGACCCATTTTCTCTAAATATCTGTGTGATTGCAGGCAGTGCTCCATCTGTTTTTCCCAAGCCCCTTTGTTCTGGTACATCTTATAGTTGGCAGCCCCATAGAAGTAACTATGGGTGACAAAGGAAGACAGGCATTAGCTGATTTTTAGCTTAAATCCTATATTAAAACAAAAATCAGCATCCACTATATAAAGCAGAAATTGTATGTATGTATGTATGTATGTATGTATGTATGTGCTCAACCACATCCACACCCCTGAATGAATCAACATAACATCAACGCCCATGAAGTCTAAGTTCTACAACAAAAATCCTGCACGTTACTTGCAGAGTGTGATTCCCCAATTCAGTAACTCCAGATGAAGGGCCTGGGCTCCGTGTGCTGCCCAACTTCAACAACACAGAACAGAGTCCACTTCAATGTCACAACAACAGCGTAATGTACGGCTACACAACCAGACCAGACATTTCCTTAAGGTGTAACACATTACAATTTGCTCGGAAGGTTTCAATATAAACCCTGGAAAGACTTGTGTACTATTGGTCATATGAATCACATTTATATACAAATATAAACCCTGGAAAGACTATGTTACTATTGGTCATATGAATCACATTTATATACAAATATAAACCCTGGAAAGACTGTTACTATTGGTGATATGAATTACATTATATACAAATATAAACCCTGGAAAGACTATGTTACTATTGGTGATATGAATCACATTTATATACAAATATAAACCCTGGAAAGACTATGTTACTATTGGTGATATGAATGACATTTATATACAAATATAAACCCTGCAAAGACTGTGTTACATATTGGTGATATGAATGACATTAATATACAAATATAACCTGGAAAGACTGTGTTACTATTGGTGATATGAATGACATTAATATACAAATATAAACCCTGGAAGACTATGTTACTATTGGTGATATAAATGACATTAATATACAAATATAAACCCTGGAAAGACTATGTTACTATTGGTGATATGAATGACATAATATACAAATATAAACCCTGGAAAGACTATGTTACTATTGGTGATATGATCAAAATAAAGGAAAACAAGAAAAAGGACTCCGCTATGACATGGAACAACAAGTTCCATGGCACTCAACTACCAATAAACCATCAACAAATATATATTATAAATGTGGGCAGAGGAACCCCATTCCATGGTATCCACACCAAAAAAGTGTATTCACACTATTATCCATTTTTCACACAAAAAAGTGTATTCACACTACTATCCATTTTTCACACTACTTTATTATTGAAAATATACATAGCATATAATATTAAACATATACATATAGTATCCACAATAAATCCTAAAACACCATGTTAAAACATAGGTAGGGCTAGGAGATGAAAAATAGATGGCAAAGTGCGTATGTAAGAATATATATAAGGTCTCAAATGTCCAGGGAAATGCAAATACGGCTGGGGTAAGCAGTCACTAGTATATATTTAACACATGGGCAAACAATCTGGGGTTAGGGTTTGTCCAATGTTAGGGCTTTTTTAGCAACCATGTAGGATTTTTATCCCAGTCCCCACCTCTCACTGGGGTTGGGATTTTTTCAATACCCCAAACTTCATGTCAGACAATTTTGACTCATGATGGTCTCGAAAATGACGAGCCACACTACTTATTTCGTCACATTGCTTTAGGGATTGCGGACATGGCGTATCGCCTCAGTGATATTGAGTGGGGATTCTTGATCTTAATGAAGCATTCTCAGGAAGTAACTCCAACTTGAAGCTGATAATCCCCACCCAAAAAGACAACATCACTAAAGACTTTAATAAATATAAAAAGGAACTAAGTAAAACATTCAGGTGCAAATGGGAAATTTCCAGCCTACAAAATTATTTAAAGTCAAAAATGGATGAAGTGTATCTGATTGTACCCTTGCTAATTTTTTTATTACTGCTGTGATCATTGAATGTGTATTTACTGTTTTATTATGACAGCCATTGCCAGCATAGGGACAAAAGATAACATTGTGTAATGTCAGGAAGTCTTTGTACTTGTATGTATAAAACAGTGTGCTTTACAGATTTCAGTATTGTATCATGCCTGAGGAGAAGCCTAAGTGCTGGAAAGCTTGCATTTTCAATCATTTTAGTTAGCCAATAAAAGGTATATTTATATATCCAGATGTCTTCACTTCATCATGGCTAACACGGTACAATTCTCTACTACTACTGTTCTTATTTGACCTAACGAATGGCATTGAAACGAAATATGGCATTGAACTATGCTGGAAAACACTCACTTTTTCTATAGAACTGTCTCCCATAACTTTTGCGCACTTCGTCCGGGACCCTTTCCCAGATTATTTTAAAATTTTCTTAAGCAGCTTGCATCAGTGACTTGTGTCCTAAAGAAACCTGGCTCACCATGCAAACTTTCACCCCGAATGTGGGGCCATTTCACGTCTGTAAAAGAGATTTAAAATTTGTTTTCAAAGAGTATTGCTTTAAACAAAAACCACCATGCTAACTAGTTTAAAGAGTAAAACTTGATATCTAGGCTGGGCACAGACAGGCAAATTTTTCGCCTTGAATGAACCGTTTGCCACAGGCGAGCAATGTCCAGGACGGATTGACTGTCGGAACATCTACGCGGCTGACAGTTCACAGTGATTGATCATGCGGGTCATATGCAACCACACAATCAGTGGTGATTTACTGATAATCAAACCTACTGCAGTACCGTGAATGGCAGTTAGGTGGTGTTCTAAAGAGTGGAAAAAATCCTAAGTATTACACCAGCGTGGCCAGGGAGAGAGGAATTAAAGGGGAAGTTTACAGTTAAAAAAAATTCCCTGACTTAGAAACTGCATATTCAAATTATGTATTACTTGTCTTTTTATTAAAATTCCTGCTTGAAATCAATACAATCTTTCACTGCAGAGGGCCCTCCTTTACTTCCAGTTTTTACTCCCCATCTCCACTAGGCATATAGAGATACAAAGCAGCTGATTGGAGAATTCCTTTCTCACTCTCTTCCTGGATGAAACAATGAGCATGCTTAAGGTCAGCTAGCTAGTGAAGAGGGCAGGTCTTCTAGAGATGAGGAAGAAAGTGATGCAGTGTTTTAATCAGCAGTTACTGGCTTATAAGTGAGCACAAAAACGTA
The DNA here is from genome assembly GCA_019447015.1 of Hymenochirus boettgeri. Classification (NCBI taxonomy): domain Eukaryota; kingdom Metazoa; phylum Chordata; class Amphibia; order Anura; family Pipidae; genus Hymenochirus; species Hymenochirus boettgeri. The sequence continues at coordinate 267,452,848 of CM033470.1, read as the reverse complement.
TTTTAGGGTAAACATCTCCTTAAAGGGTACATTCTTTAGAGTAAAGCAGACTTGCACCACCATTACCATAAGTCAGGCAAGAAGAGTGAGAGCACTTGGGAAAGTGTTTTAAAGACACCCAGTATATTTAGCTTAACCCTATACAGATGCTGAATACATACAGTACACCTAGCTTTACCCTATACAGATACAGTAAATCAGTACATTTAACTTTAAATAAGAATAAAGATCATGCACACTCTTCACATCCGTGATATAGAACATAGAGCCTGGGTACTGCAGTTTGTAGCCAGCAAACATATCAGAAGAAAGAGGGTTACTCTTTCTTGAAACAAACAACCCCGTTTTTGGCACCTTCATCAAACAAATACAAAATATTATTAAAACACAAGGCTTAAATAGGGTAGAGACCTATATGCCATCTAGTGAAAAAAAACAAGCACAGCAAGCAATGTAGACATTTCACACACAGTTATTTTTAGGGAGAAAGCAAGTTAAACCCAGGTTAACATTCAAACCTTTGGTTGTAAAGCTTGTAGAGTGAATATCCTGTAGTATTCCCTGCCCAGAAGAACATTATGGTCGGTCCCCACCTCACTGTAAGGGGGGACCTGATCAATCACCATCCCCGTAAATCTGAAACTTGGTGTTTCGCTATATAAAAGTGGGTAGCCACTGTAGGCATTTCAGGCGTAGGATCACTATAGCAACCATAGCAGTTACTATGGGGCCTAGAGCCAAAAGGGGCGTCCAGGTCCACTGCAGGCATGTCCACCCCCCCAGAAAATTTTTACGACGAGGTTCAGCCCCCCAAACACCATTTTTCATTTTACGTAAACCTTTCAAGATGCCCCCAGGTTAAGTAAAATGAAAATGGGGTTTGTGGGCTGAAATACGTGAGGTCATTTTTTTCTTAGTAGTTTGGAATCATATCTAATAAAATCCTAAGTGTGATCCCTGGGTCCGTGTGTGTGTGTCACTGCAGTTCCCATGACTCACCACTAGAGGAGAGAGTCTCTGCATTTCCTATGACTCACCACTAGGGGGACAGTGTCTGTAGTTCCTATTGACTCACCACTAGAGGGAGAAACACAGGAAACACACAGAGGGAGAACAGCAATAAACAGACTGCAGGTAAGGTTGCTTGTGACAGGGGCCCCTGGATTTGGACAGAGGGGGGCCCTGGATTTTGGACAGAGGGGGGCCTGGTTTGGTACATAGGGGGGCCCTGGATTTGGTACAGAGGGGGAGCCCTGGATTGGTACAGAGGGGGTGGGGCGTGGATTTGGGACATTAAGAGGGTACTATGGCCTTGGGACCATAAGAGAATACTCTGGCCTGGGACACTAAGGGGGCACTTTGCCCCGTTATTGTAGCGGGCTTAATGTCTAGTATTCTATAAAAAACCTTGCTGCAGTTGGCGGGGTGAGGTTGAACTGCACCAAACTGATTTTATGTGGGAGGGGGTCCCATTTAAATTTTGCTATGGGGCCCTGTGATATCTAGCTACTCTACTGTATACTCAGAGGTAGTTTAGCTAGGGCAAGTCAAATATCACCTCTATGTCTTTGAAACTGGTGTTTAAATGGACTGGGACACCTTAAAAGATAGATGCAAAATGTGTGTTACAATATAAGCAGCCGTGGCAAGCTCAGGTTTTCAAGGGGGGGGGATTCCTAAATGGGTACCACTGAACAAGCACAGAAGGAAGTTCATGACCAAATACATCCATGTGTTCTATTATATATGGATCATATAATAATAATATATTCTCTAATTGCCATGAATATCATCACAGGTGGCCAATACACATATTCTCTACTTTTTAATAAAGTATATATTTATTAAGGCTGGGTACACACAAACCAACAGATATTCGTGTATTGGGTGTCGGGGCGACAAAATGAGCGGATTTCGGCAGTGACAGTAAACGCTGTGGTCCATAGACATTTGCTGTGGCTGACCACTTTATAGCAGCGAAAGGTCAGGACAGAAAAACGTTCTGTTTTACTGATAATCCACATTTGCACTACATTACCATTAGTGTACTATTAGCAGATATCCCACCCCTCCCGGATCTTCCAGGAGTCTCCCTCGAATTGGGGTGGTCTCCCGCACTCCCGGGAGACCACCCCAATCCCACCTCACCCCGCCCACGGCGTGACGTAATGACGTCACGCCACCACGCCCCTCCCCCCTGCCCGTATGTGTAGTATATAGTATATATATATATATATATATATATATAATATATATATATATAATATATATATATATATATATACAGTCAAACGACTGGCTCCTGCCAAGGTATAAAAATAGCCTGGTGCTGTGCTACAGGATGCAATAAACAAAAGTAATAAGGTATAGAGCATCCCAAAGGACTTTATATAATTTTAATTAGTTGTCAACAGTCCTTTGGGAGGTGCTCATACCTTTATACTTTTTTTTATATATATATAAAAAATGCATTATAATATATATTATAATGCAATATTGACAGTCAGCTATACATCCACCTCCATTATTTCCTATGTCCTATTCTTGCCACTAAGCTCCATCACAGCGTAGTAAGTAGGTACAGTAGTATGAATCTAATCTCAGTATCAACATTTACCCAGGCAGCTGCTGGGTTAATATTGATACAGTTCTCTATGTTGCTGTCAATCACAAGACAGACTGGATACATTTTTGGAACATCCAAATGCTGCTTCTCACTCACAGCATGTAGCCAATCTATACAACAAACTATGTAACAGTCTATGGGCAACCAGGAGATGTGGAACAGTAGACTGCACAAGCAGGCAGAAAGCCTAAAAAGCCCCATACCGGGGATCTTAAATTTTTGTCCTGTAATGGATGTGAAAAGTTTCACCCACAATCAGTACACATACATATGTTACAATTGCACACAATAACATCCCTTCTGTGAAGAGAAGAAAAAAAGTGGTTTCTAGTATTTAGTGACCGGGTCAGCCTGAACCACATGTACTATACAGGAATTGGCCTTAGTATAAACACCACAAAAGGTTTTTTCCTCAGCGTTTTATCACCCTCAACAGCAGGCCAAAATGTATTCAAATTACTTTTAACCAGACCAGAACCGATTGAAAAACGTTGAACAAAAGGTACTCACTCCATGCATTCGTTTCTGGCTCACCGTGGCATTTATTCAACTCTAATGTCAGCCAATAATTTACTTGGATATTGTCGAGCTCTAAATTATTTGACATTGCTTAAAGGGTATGTCCACCCTTAAATCTTACTTTTAATATAGGCTTCCCCCTGGTCCCCAGCCCCAACCGCATTATTTTATTTAAGAAAGCTCCCCAAACTCTTACTTACCTCCCTCTTCCTCCGCCGCCGCGCCCGGCCCTCTGCTGCGAGAAATGCAAGCAGAGGGGCGGACCGGCAGCCGCGTCTGTGATTGGCTGAGCTGCAGCCAATCACGGACGCGGCTGCGGCAGCTCACCAGCGGAGGAAAGAGGAGAGGTAAGTAAGAGTTTGGGAGCTTTCTTAAATAAAAATGATGCGGTTGGGGCTGGGGGACCAGTGGGAGCCTATACTAAAAGGGTTAAACGCTAGGGGGAGGGAATCGGGAGGGAGGAGAGGGAGGGGGAGGGAGGGGGAGAAGGGCTGCAGTACGCATGGCAAAAATCTACCTGAGGCCAGGTAGGAGGCAGAGTCCTATATGGACTCTGCTAGCTCCTGGTGGGCAGTTTTTGGGACTTTGGGGGGGACACAGGAGAACCTATGGAGCTGGGAAGTTAGGTAAGGATATTAAACTACACTACATGGTGGGGCCAGTAGTTGGGGGGATTATAGTTTTGGGGGTGGACATGCCCTTTACTGATGTATATCAAAATTATCTGAGCAAACTGTTTACCCGAGTAAATTACGATTTGGGTAAACCCCTAAACACATGGCGGGGGATGAAAACTCTCCTATGTAAAAGGGATGATGGTCCGTCAGTTGTGAGAGAGTCGTGTGTAGCCCATCCTCTGCACCATCACTTGGACATCAAAACAATGTTCCATTACTTAGAGATTTCAACATTTAACCTAATCCAATCATCCAAGGAATTAATGAAATTAAAAAAACTCAGTTGCTTGGTCCAGAGTACCAGACCAAATATTGAAAAGATCGTCAATATAGCGCAATGTGCAAGGAATAATGGATGAGGGTACACACGGCTCTCTCAAGGAAACCGACATATAGATTGGTGTAGTACAGTGCTATGGGACTGGCCATGTGCCTATGGAAGCACTAGGAAAGTGGGTGGTGCTGGAGGTATTTTGCTCTGGAGCCTAGGGCCATTATAGTATAAAATTGTTCTCAGGAATGTAAATCAGCTCGTCACTGCAACTGTTTGCTACAGCCGAATAAGCTGTATATTTACAGGGTTGTCAAAAACTCTAGAATAAGCAGCACAAGGATTTCAAACCCCAAGCTTAAATTAGCCATCTGTCATTTCCCTTAAATTTAGCCAATCTCATCTGTCATTTCCCATTTCACTTCTGTAATTGTGAACATTGCACATTGTAAATGTCAATGCCCTTCATAGATTTGCATCATCAGCAAAACAAAGACCCTAGTGTTCGTTCATCTACCGGCTCTCCTGAAATCGACCGATTTAACCAAAGGTAGGACTTGACCGAGTATAAGCCAAGGATATCTTTTCAGGGTAATTTTAAACCTTGAAAACTCAGTTTACACTCGATTATATACAGTATGTGTATAATTACTGTATGATTGCAATTTCAATAAAAAAACTCCCTGTAGTATATGTTTTCCTATCGTTATCCTGATAAACTGAGTTCAATCTGATACTCACCGGAGAACTCAATCTGAGATCTCAATCCGATACTCACCGGAGGTTATCAGAGAAGGATTCTACTCCATATTAGAGATGCAATATCCTCCAGGCACATGGTCACTCTGCCAGCGATGCTAGACACATTCACTAACGTCCCTTTGCTTTCCGAACCTGAGGCAACAACTTGATTGTTACATCGATAAGCCCAAGAGGTTCACATTTAAGACTTTAAATAATCGTCCTAGACAGCCATTCGGTAGGTGCGATTGGTAAGGAAACACCTGCCTAATTCACCAAGCCCCAGAGGCCTGAAGAAAAAAAAAAAGGATTTGAAAATACAATCAGAGTTATTCAAAGGGACAGTTCAGTGGAAATTATTAATATTGTGTAAAATGTTAGTTTGTGTAATGCCTTTTTAGTTATTCTACATATTCTCTACCATTTTGAAAAATCAGTTGATTTCATACCCCTTGCTGTTCCCTGCTGTTGACATTAGTGAGCTGCCATTTCAGGTTCTAACAGCCCTTCTTCCCAGAATGCACTACCTCTTGGAATGTTCCAAACAGTAATTTCTACTGATTGGCTGTTGGAGGGTCAAAGGCTCAGATCTCTACTGAGCAACTGAAGCAGCAACCCAGGCGCTGGGTCAAGGGCAAGACCATAGCAGTCTCACTATGGTCCTGAAACAGGAAGTCAGTAATTCAGTTGCATTGATTTAACACAGACAAAATGCTGAATTGGCAGATAAAAGGAGAACTAAACCAAAAATCAAAGTTTAGGTTAGAAAGTAATTGCCTCAAACTCCTTCTCAGCATGGAAGTTCCATCAGGGGCCTTTCTTTACCTCTGGGAGCTCATTTTAGGTTCTGTTTGTTCCCCAATCTGAAGCTGACATTTCCCTTGCCTGCCCGTACTTTTACCTTGATTACATTTCAGCACCTGTGTGATTTCCACTCCCACCACTTAACCCCTATGAGCAGAAATATATTAAATCCATCAATTCAAATTGGTGGTGCAACTGATTTACCTTCCTAGTAGCAGTGTTGTAATGTGATGTATTAGGTCTGGGTACCTAGTGTGTCCGGATCTTAAAAATAATGAATATCTCACCTACGGCTTTCACTACCTAATCCGATATATAACAATAAATGCATACAAAGACACAGGTCTGTAGTGTGGATATGCAAGTTTATTGCAAAACATGCGTGTTACATGTTTCAAGCACCTGAGGAAAGACAAGTGGGTCAGAAACATGTAGCATGCATGTTTGCAATAAACCTGCACTATTCACAGTACAGACCTGTGTCTTGTATTTTTACCTGCAATGTATTGTTTAAGTGTTGGAGGGTCATATTTAAAAACTTGCGATACCGCTGGTTTTCGTTGTACGACTGTGGCAGTAGTATAACCATTACACGTTGTAATAAACTATCGTAATGATTTCTACGGGCAGTCGTAGTTTACGTTGGCTATCGTACATTAAGATTACCAATAGCGATCATAAATTGATGATCGCCATAACGACGCTAAAGAAGGTGATACCACACCATTATAAATATGGCCGTACGTGAAGGTCTCCAGCTCTCTTGTCAGCTGTAGCAATATTAGTGGAAAGTGGAGCTTCTTAAAGGGGAATGGTTGGAGGGTATACCATTGTGAGCTCTGCACCATGTTGTTTTCTAAATGTACATATTATAGAAATTATTGGGGGGAATGCCAATTAAAGGGGCACTTTTAGAGGGAACACAAACTGTTCTGTAAAATTAATGCAGCAGAAAGGCTGCCTGTGGAAGTTTTGCTAAAGAAAATCACTCTTCCAACTAGGGTTCCCCTTTGCCTTTAAGACCCGAACACATATACAGGCCTATGTATTAAAAGTTCTTATCGTTAAAAATGGTGCAAATTTTTCCACAACCATCAGATGTTAGCCAAACATAGGCTGATAATATGTACACAACAAAAGGTTGTTAGTACTTTTTAGAAGCATGTGGCAGGCTGATGCAGTTTGTATTTAATGCAATGGTACTTAGCACTGCATCATGTATATTAATATGTGTTTGGTCTTAAAGGCAAAGGTGGTCTTTAAGCCTCCCACTACTTCCAAAACTATTTCCAGGCTCCAACATTCCCATTTAAAATGCATTGCACAGAGCTATGCTAAGACCATGTTCACGTCAATGCTGCAGCTCTGAGCTGTTTTGTTTTTATAAGTGTACCTTGTAAAAGTGGTCAGTTCAATTCTACTGGGGTTGCCACCTTTCCCTTTAAGATTCAAACACTTAAGGCTAGCTTCCACTAGTGCATTTGGATTGCGGTTTGTGATCCGATTGTGCTAGTGGGAGTGCAGGCATGTAATAGCCTATGGGACCGGCCCCACTACATGCAATGCGTTTGTGTGGATTGGAGTGCATGCGATTACCATTACCATTGGAGTGCTCTGCTAGGGTTCAATTGTGGAATCACAAAGTCCATGCACGGAGTCAAGCACAATCGAGCATTATGCGACCGTGCGTCCAGCCTCAGGAAAATGCTAAGTTCCATTGCATAAACACATGCTGTATGGCTAAACTGAAATCAATGCAGCTTGCATTACACTTCTAAGGTCTAGGCCACACAAGCGCATTTTCAGGCGACTGCAATTTTCCAATTGTAATGAATCGCAGCAATCACCAAAATCTTGCGATTTGGGTGTGTTGCGATTCACGCATGTGTCAGCAATTTGGTTACGCATGCGTTTTTTTGTTCAATCGCATGCATTTTCATAATGACATGGACAAATTGCAAGCGCACACGCTGTAAATCGTGTGCGATTCAGGTGCGTTGCAGTGTGGCCGTGCCCTAAATGTACATTTAGCAATACACACTAATATAAATGGTAGAGTGCAGAAATAAACACATACAAAGACGCAGTCTTGCGAATGCTCCCAAATATAAGGGCTCTAAGTTGCTTCCTAAATACATATGAAAAGGGTTAACACTTACGACACTCTGTTTGACCAGGAAAATCTGCTAATATATTCACTGCTATCTCGATGATTGGCTGGGGACACTGGCAGGTGGGGACTCCGAGTTCAACTGTTACTGCAGCTTAGCATAAGGGGGGGGAACAACACACTGGTAGCTAGTTAGCATGTGCAGAAGAAATTTTTGGTACCTGGACCACCAGGAAGAGGCAACACTAGAAGCAGCCCTGCATCATAGATTGCCATACTCAGGTGTTCTATAAATGTTTCTACCTAGAGGCTGAATTCAGGGTGAGAGACAAATGGTTTTACTAAGTGACAGTTATAGAATCTGTGGAGCTGCCTTTGTATTTGGGTTTAGTTCTCTTTAAGGTCATTGGGATGAAAAATATACTGCTCTTTTTTGGAAAAGTACATGTATTTGCTCTGAACTTCCCCTTTCAATTAAAGTTTGATAAGAACTTTATGTGATCTCCCTTAATATATTGTTACATGTGTGAGAAAGGAGAAGTAAAAAAAAGTAATTCTACTTGAAAAATTACCTCATTGTAGAAGGCGACGTTTCCTCTCTGCCGCAGATCTCTCAGGTTAACAGTTACAATTTTATTTCACAAATAAAGAAGTTCACATTCCTCCTATAAGCAAAACTGGCACCATACCTAAAGCCCCCTGAAACCCCCAAAGATTTTCTAGTTAAACAATGATTCTTATATTTTACTCAAATAAGGGGCTTGCCTATAGCCTCCTACAAGCTGTGCCACACAGAGAAATAAAGTGGATTGATGGCCCAATCAGGGGCACTTTGACAAAGTGCTATTCAGGTAAGCAGTTTGCCAGAACATACTGGGGGATAAGGGAGGAGCAATCTGGAAGGTGCGCAGAGCAGCGAAATGCAAATTGCTATACAAAGCGATAGGAAAGCTGCAATTATTTTTGCTGAGGCTGTATGACTGTTACCTATGACGGGACCTAACACAAACCTTTGTTTCCAACAATGCCGACACCCAGTTAGCAACAGAGGTCACGCTTTGACAGTCGGTAACATCGAGGATTACAGTTTGCAGTCTGGGGGATGACTCATTTTTAGCTCCTCGGCTCCTTTCTTTGTCAAACAAGCTGCTAGAACATGGAGCCCAAGATTGTCCATTTGTTTTGCTGCTAATATCCAAACCCAGAGTCACATCCAGTTAAAGCACATAATTATCTGTCAGGTTCTGAAGTTGTGTCTGTGTCTGTACTGTCTGTACAGAAAGATCAAGGCAACAGACCAGCAAGAGAGCCACATGATACAGTGTGTGCAATACAAATACACTTTAATAAAGTTTGAGAAACCCACAGAAATCCAAATAGTTCCTATACAAATACTGGAATTTGTTTTTTCAGTGAACCTTGATTTTACTCCCCTGATTGATGATCAGTCTAGTTAATCATACCTCATGTGGTCAAGTTATGCCGTTCCAGCTGACATGTAAGGACAGTAAACAGTAAAAGCCTATTGTTTACATTGCTTAAAGAACCACTACACTGAAAAAGTAAAAACTGTCATCAGGGAATAATGGGTATAGCCACATTCCATTGGAATAGCCCAGGGTCAAGATTACTGGGTCAGCTACTCCAAATAACCAGTTTGTTGTCATTTGATGTGATACAGAAGAAATACAATTTTCCTTTCACTACCTGTTTATTTACTTTCATTTACATCATTGCATTAGAGCCCAATTTGGTTTACTTACCCCACCCCCTCCCCAACAAATAAAATGATAATGGTCATAACCATGCAAAGCGCTCACATCTCGGACTATGATTGACTCTCTCTTTCCTTCTTCAAAACATACACAATGTTACAAGGATGTGTCATTTTTCCCTTCGCAATATTGCTTTTCCTATCTCATTCCACTATTAAAATGCATGTAAATGCCTTTATACTCTCATCTGATACTATAACATTCTTCTACATGGTCTCCGCATGTCACTCCCACTACTCAGACGTGCGAATCATTTCACTCTCTCCAAGGTTCCCTCTATTTTTTCATACCTGTGTGCGCACTAAAATTTCCTGTGTGCAAAATTTTTCAAGTGAAATTAAATTTTTGGCGCTACATAATAGAGGAGCTAAGTTATGGGCGAGCTTAAATACATAATAGAAAGCCACCCAGTATACAAGAATGTCTATATATACATTATATTGACATTAAAAGACTAAAAAAGATTTTTCCGAAATTCTAATATAATTATAAAAGAATAATGTATTTTCTCCCCCCAGTACAAAATAGATTCTCCTCGTGATCACCCCCAGTATAAAATTAATTCTCCTCTTCCCAGTATAAAATTGATTCTCCTCCTCAAACCCCCCAGTATGAAATAAATTCTCTTCACTCTCCAGTATAAAATGATTTATCCTCACCCCAGTATTAAATGATTTTCTCTTCCCCAGAAAAAATTGATTCTTCCCCCCAGTAAAAATTAATTATTACTCTTTCCCAGATAAAATTAATTCCCTCTCCCCTAGTATAAAATGAATTCTCCTCGCCCCCATTATAAAAATTCATTCTCTCACCCCCCAGACCCAGTATAAAATGATTTCCCCCCTCAACCCCCCAATATAAATGATTTGCCTCACAAGCACTAACCGATCTGTAAACTTTCAGCAACCTTCAAGTGTATAAAAGGCAGCAGACACCCTGATTCCTCACCCCCAAGGTATAACATAGCAGCAGACACTCCCAGCCCATTACCCCACCCCCCAGTGTATAAAATGGAAGCAGATACCCCAGTCCCCCACCTCAGTGTATAAATGGAAGCAGACACCCCAGTCCCCCACCTTAAGTGTATAAAATGGAAGCAGACACCCCCAGTCCCCCAAGTGTATAAAATGGAAGCAGACACCCCAGTCCCCCACCTCAAGTGTATAAAATGGAAGCAGACACCCCCAGTCCCCCTCCCCCAAGTGTATAAAATGAAAGCAGACACCCCCAGTCCCCCACCCCAAGTGTATAAAATGGAAGCAGACACCCCCAGTCCCCCACCCCCAAGTGTATAAAGTGGAAGCAGACACCCCCAGTCCCCCACCCCCAAGTGTATAAAATGGAAGCAGACACCCCCAGTCCCCCACCCCAAGTGTATAAAATGGAAGCAGACACCCCCAGTCCCCCACCCAAGTGTATTAAATGGAAGCAGACACCCCAGTCCCCCCCCCCAAGTGTATAAAATGGAGCAGACACCCCCAGTCCCCCACCCAAGTGTATAAATAGGAAGCAGACACCCCCAGTCCCCCACCCCCAAGTGTATAAAATGGAAGCAGACACCCCAGTCCCCCAAGTGTATAAATGGAAGAAACACCCCAGTCCCCCACCCCCAAGTGTATAAAATGGAAGCAGACACCCCCAGTCCCCCACCCCCAAGTATATAAAATGGAAGCAGACACCCCCCCCAAGTGTATATAATTGTAGAAAACACCCCCAGTTCCCCCCACTGTAACAAATTGCAGCAGACACCTTCCCCCCACACAGTACAACACTACATATTGATTAGATTTACAGAAAAAATGAGCACATACATTCTGGCTGCTGCATGTGAAAAAAAAATCTTCTGTGCCCACATTTTCAATCACTGTGCACTGCTGTGAAAGGTACTGTGTGCGCGTACACCTTACAGGGAACACTGCTCTCCTCCCAGCGAAAACCTGCAACCCCGATACTGCAGTCTATGGGGTGGCTCCAACAAGCAAAGTATAATATCCAATTCCCTTCTTTTGACTTGTAAATCTCTTCAATCTGCTGTACCCCATACCTATCTTCTCTTTTGGCCCCATATGTTCTTGGTCTTGACCTCCGTTCCTAACAAGGTTTTCTTCTCCACAAACCCCAACAAACACTGCCTTCTCCCGCTTCTCTCTTGCTGCTCCCTACCTTTGAAACTCTTTCCCTCTCTCACTTCACCAGGTGACATCCATTAATTTTTTTTTTAATCTAAACTTGCGTGCATGCGCATAGAAGACAAGGGTCGGGACCTGTCAGACTAAACGCCGGGGGAGACGAGCGAGTGGGTAAGTTTTTACTTCTTCTGGCTCCTGTTTGTTTATTGAAGAACGGAAGGTAAGGCACAGCTCCTTTACCTCCCGTTCTTCAATAGAACTGGATTCCAAATCTTGAAAATACGAGTGGAGATACCCTTTAAATTGTTAGAGAATTTAGGACATAAACCGCAAACCACCAAAGCTTTTAATAATCTTGAAAAATTAACTGTTGGGTGGAATTTCAGAGTGCTTTGTATATGTTCTGTGATACTAGCCATTAATAATGGGTTTGTATGACTTGCATTGTTTCGCAGAAGTTTAGTATTTGTATATGTTCTGTGACACTAGCCCATTAATAAAGGGTTGTATTCTTGCATTTTTCCTAGTGGCACAACATCTGGAAACAAAAAACATTTTTGTGAATGTAGTATAGATATTTTGTGAGGTTGAATAAAGACATATTCCATCCAGTCCAACCCATCTAGCATATCCTCATTTCCGGCCTAACTTCCAGAGGAAAGCAAAAACCCCACCAAATTTATGAAGGGGGAAAAAATTCCTTCCTGACTCCAAGTGGTATCGGAAATTTCCCTGGATAAACTCTATGAAACAATACCAGTAACTTGCAACTCCTTGTTGCAGAAACTCTTCCAGCTTTTTTTTTAAATGAACCTGCCATAACAACATCCACAGTTCCGTAGCTTACACGTCTCACAGTGAAAAACCCTTTCCGAGCTTGAAGCTAAACCTTTTTTCTTCAAGTTAAGGGATGTCCTCGTGTCCTTTGACATGTTCTACTGGTGAACAATGCCCCAGATAGTTTATTGTATGGCCCGTTAATGTATTATACACAGTAATCATATCCCCACGCAAGCGCCTTTTCTCCAGCGTACATAATTGTAACTTTTCCAGTCTCTCTTCAAATTCAAGCTCCCCCAATCCCCTTATTAATTTAGTTGCCCTTCTCTGAACCTTTCCATTTCAAAGATGTCCTTTTGTACACAGGATTCCAAAATTGCACGCAATTCCAAATGAGGCCTTACCAATGCTTTGTAAAGAGGGGAATTACATTTTCCTCCTTGAATCCATACCTCTCTTTATACAAGACAATACCATGCTGGCTCTGGCTGTTGCCGCCTGGCACTGCTTGCACCTTTAAGTTTGTTATCCACCAAACTCCAAGATCCCTTCCCAACAGGGATTTACTAACACAGAGCCATTATAGTATAAGTGACACAAGGATTTTTAAAGGAAACTAAGCCCAATTTTCTATACTCCAGAATCTGAAAATAACCCCCCTAAGAACATCAATAAGATATAAAATATATTTCAGTAAATCGTTTATAGTAAATGTAAGCCGTTAAGAACTGATGAAGTATCTGTGTGTTTGTGCAGTGCCAGCCACACCTCCTTACCTCAGTCACATGCTTTCTTGCTTTATCTGTCCTGTAAGTATTGGCTAAGATTATAATGGGTGTGACCAACTGTAACAATTTCTGCCATAGCTAGACTGAGCATGGGCAGAACACAATGGTCGTTGACCAACTGTTGACATTAGAATGCTGTGATGTTAAGCAAAAACCATATATTATTTAGGTAAATTTCCCAGCACTCATATCAAAATGAGAGGTAACAACTGATTACTGCTTTATATCAAGGTGTTCTGCCTTCTGGTTCAGTGTTGTTCTGAGGCTTTAGTTGTCCTTTAAGTCCAAAATGCATCACTTTACATTTATCAACATTGAATCTCATCTGCCACTTAGCAGCCCAATGTGACAATCTCTCAAGATCCCCCTGCAACGATTGCACATCTTCTGAAGTTTTAAATGGTCGAACAATTTTTTTGTGTCGTCAGCAAACACAAAACCTTGCTGCATTACCCACTTCCAAATCATTAATATAGATTAAATAGGGGCACTTTTGTTCATAATGATGAAGCCCCATTTACAACTACTCTGCATCCTATCATTACCCAATTTTCTATCCAGTGTACAAATGTGACTCCCCAGACCAGCAACCTCAGCTTATACATTAGTCGCCTATGGGGGACTGTATCAAAACCTGCAGAATCCAAGTAAACTACTCTACTGCTATGCCAGAGTACATTTCTTCTTACTTCCTCATAAAGCCAGCAATAGTAGTTGACAAGATTTATTCCTCCTAAATCCATGCTGGTTACTACTTATAATGTCAGTCCTTGAAACATACTCTAGAACATGTTCCCTTATTAAACTCTCCAGTATCTTCCCCACCACTGACGTTAAACTTACAGGCCTGTAATTACCTTGCTCTGAACAACTACCCTTTTTGAATATTGGAATAACATCAGCCTTTTTCCAATCCAGAGCACACCTCCAGACATGAGGGAATCTGCAAAAATAGAAACAATGGCCTAGATAAAACTAAATCTAGCTCCCCAGTACCACCCGAGGATGTATCTTATCCGGTCCAGAGATTTATTAATATTAACCTTATTTGTTCTTTCGTACCATATCCTCGGTTAACCAAGTGCACTTAACTCTTTTATACCATTATTGCTACTATACTCTATGATATCTTTACTTGGATCTTCTATAGTGTATACAGGGGAAAAAGCATTCAAGACATTTGCTTTATTATAATGTGGCCACATTCCAGTCCTCATCTTCTTACTATTAATATACTTAAAAAAATTTTTAGGCTTAGTGATGCTTTGTTCAGCTATCCTAACTTCATTATTAATTTTAGCTAGTTTGATTGCTTTCTTACCTCCTTGTTACAGTTTTATAATCCCCGTAAATCCCCAAAATTTGCCTTCCCGAAATTAAAAATCTTTGTTAACAAAGTCCAAATGCCACTATTTCATGGTCACTATTCCCTAAGCCTCCAGTTACCTTTATATCTATAATGCGCTCCACGATGTTAGATATTACCAGATCCAACAGAGCTCCTTTTCTAGTAGGAACCTCAACCACCTGTGAGAGAAAATTATCCTGCAGCAAATTCAGGAACTCATCACCTTTTTCTGTGATGGCAGTTCCACCACACCAATCAATGTCAGGGTAATTAATGTCCCCCATAATGAGCACACTCTCCAAACTTGCAGCCCTTGCCAACTGCATATGAAGTTGACTCACCTCCTCTCTGCTTGCATTTGGCGGCTGCTGCTGACAGCACAATCGATAATTGACTGCTTTTTCCCCTGCTGTCTCCACTGCCCATGCTCAAGCTTATAAAAAGCTCATTGAGCAGAGGGAGGAGGCAGATACCTTTTCCAGAATGAGAACTTATCATTAAACGTCTGGTTACAAATGCATGTAATAAACTGATAGCCAATAACGGCTTATATTTTGTTTAATCTCAAAAAGTATCACCCTGTAACTCTTCGATTATTTAACATGGTATGACATTTCTAACTATTATTTTGCTTGAGCAAGCATTACATATTTCACATTATTTTAAACTATTTATTTACAACTTCTCTCATTTAATTAATAATAACTTAAGCAATTATTTCTCAAATAATTTGCAAACAGACGGGCTACCTTGTTAAAGGATAAGTAAAATCAAGTTATGTTCATTTGGAAGCTGCAGCTTTAAAAATACCGTTGCCATATTTTTTTTTTACCTATGTCCCTCCAGAGCCTAGCTTTGTGCCTTGAAAGTTGCTGACATCTTATTACTGGTTTGCTGAATGTTAAGCTCCGCCCTCTTGATTTCCTCTGCTTTCTCCTGCTTGAGCCTCAAACGATAATGCCTGTGAGTTCCGTGCACACACACGGGCGAGAATGCAAGCAGAGGGGCGGGACCGGCAGTCGCGTCTGTGATTGGCTGAGCGGCAGTCAATCACGGACGCGGCTGCCGGTCATTCAGTGCAGCGGAGGAAAGAGGAGAGGTAAGTAAGAGTTTGGGGAGCTTTTGGAAAATAAAAAATATGCGGTTGGGGCTGCCTGACATGGGGGAACATCATATTAAGGGGGTTTTATGCTAGGGGGAGGGATAGTAGAACGGGAGGGAGAGGGAGGGAAAGGGAGGGGGAGGGAGGGGGGAGAAGGGCCGCAGTACGCATGGCAAATATCTACCGGAGGCAAGGTAGCAGGCAGAGTCCTGCTAGCCTACTGGTGGACAATTTTTGGGACTTTAGGGGGGGTCTACAGGAGAACCCTATGGAGCTGGGATGTGAGGTAAGGATTATACTACACTACATGGTGGGGCCATTACTGGGGGGGATTATAGTTTTGGGGGTGGACATGCCCTTTAATATGATGAATAGGTTTTCTCTCTTAAGGGGCAGTGAAAACTTTGATTAGAGAGGAAGGATAACTTAGGTTCATTTGAAACTAAAACAAATATAGGCATGATCTTACCTAAACAGTAGTGAGTTTCCGTCAGGATTAAAAGTACATACGGTATGCTGGCACTCTTACAGGAAGGGCTAATGTTGCAGCCTCTCAATGGGATTCAAGTTCTACTTTCACTAGACAGAAAGAGAATATTCACAAAGAGAAAATAAAGAGATTGCAAAGAATCAAAGCCCTTTTATACACCACACTTGTGACTGTACAAAGTGCAAACAGGAGAAAGATATCTAGAGGTAAATAAATGGGCTGGGCTAAATTTATGCCAAAGGGATAGGGATGTAAAGAAATGTTTTTTTGTGAAAATAAAGTGTTCGCAGTGTTCAGCTTATGTTCTAAAACACTAAAGGGTATTGGTATTTTATTAACAGGTTAATCATGTAATTTTACCCAGTGGCATAGCTACAGACTTATGGGCCCTGATGCAAAATTTGGGCATGGGCCCCCCAACCGCCGCAAACACAAATTGGCACCGCAAACCAAATAATCATTGGTAAAATGCTTTGAATATAACCACTGGTAAAATAGTTGGCACAGACTGGTTAAATGCTTGGCATACAGACACTGATAAACTGGTTGGGAAACTGGCACTGCACACAGCCAAGCACTGGTTAAATGCTTGGCACACAGAAAATGGTAAAATACTTTGTACACAGACCACTGGTAAAACAGTTGGCACACAGACTGATAGTTTTGGAACCTTAGCACAAAATGGGGACCCTTCTTGGCCAAGGGCCCTGGTGCAGTCGCATCCCCTGCACCCCAGGTAGCTATGCCCCTGATTTTACCTAACTTATAACTCAAAAACTCAGAGCATTATAAAGACATGAAAATCTCTTAAAGGACAGTTACACTGCCCCAAATAACTCTCCTCTCATTATAGTAACCAGGGTGACAACATAAACGGCTTGGTCCTCACCCCTGGGTTTGCCCTAGATGCCTTCAAAGTCTGGCTTTTAGTGCTGGCCTAACCCTGCCTCTTCTCACAGTCCAGGACTCTTTTCTGAATGGGCCAAGGGAAGATGCACTCTTGGCAGAGAACTTATTCCCACTGGACAAGTTCCCAAACTATGGAGAAGGATGAGGGGTAAGAGACTGCAATTAAGAAAGAAATGTATAGTCCATCTAGGTAAAACCAAGGGGGAGGGGCTGGCAGTTTAGGGCAGGGCTTCGGAGGTTAAAAGGCAGTATAGTTCTCCTTTAATAGTCAAAACACCCACTTCCCTTAAATACAAAGTAGCTGATTGGAATTTCTCTCTCTCTGGAAGAAGTGAGTTTAAGGCTGGGTACACACAGTAAGATATTTTTATCTGACCAACCGATAGTGCTGTGTAACGGTCGGTCGAAAAGATCTTCTAGTGTGTGCCATGATCGAGCTCAGGCCCTGTTGGTAAATCGCGTTCACTCGTTTACGTCCCCATGGGACCACACGATCGAACATGCAAACTGTCAGCCGTGGCTACTATTGACAGTTATTTGTCCCAACTGAGCACTTGCTAGTAGCGAACGCTCGGTCGGGTCAGAAACTCTGCTGGTGTGTACCCAGCATAACTTACTTACAAGTAACAATCCCACACTGTGGCTCACAGCCTCTCCATGCTTCTTATGCGTAGTGTCTGCCAGTCAAGGACAACTAATTAAACCCAGCCCATACCCCTCCCATTAAGAATTCCCAGGGTGAGGACTGAGGATCTAGGTCCTCATCTCTAGGTTTACAGAATCAGCTATAATAAATTAAATTTAGTTCACCAGTCTGTTCAAGCAAAGCCTCTTCACTTCAAGTTCTGCCCAATGGCAAGATGGGCTTTTTATTACCATTACCCCTTCAGTTCCAGCAGACTTTCTTACTAATAATTTCAGTGCCAGCACTCAATGCCACTTCTATCATTAGGCAGAATGAGACATTTGTCTCAGGTGGCACCCCTGCACTGAAGAAGAAAGGCGGCAGACAGGCAGTGGTGGGAAAAAAATGTTTTTCCTTGACCGGTCAAGAAAAAGAGAATTTTCCCTAGTAACAGATATGATGTTCTTAAAATCATTTTTAATGGTTAGGTTAGCTTTGGTTGTTAGGCTAGGTTAGACTAGTTGGGTTAGTCAGGGCCCTGCTGAAAGAGTCTACCTTAACGTGGTGGCAGGCTTACTAATCTTTTGGCTAAAATCTTTTATACTACAGAAAGTATGGCATTTCTAATGTATTGTTACAGTTGAACCAACATGTATAGCACAGGCTACAAAATAAGTTATTTTGATATAAGCAACATAAACCTGAAAGGAGCAATATGGTAGTAGCAACACAAGCTGTTTGAGAAAGGGATGTAATATCTGTTTCTAGTAATTTAAATTAAATTATTTCTAATTGACTGTTTGAGGAACTGTTTAAATACCTACACAGCAGCTTTGCGCCATGCCTCATGGCTGCTAGTCACACAGGGTCACTGTTATAAAGTCTGCAGCAGCGTTTACCTGGCATTTTAGAACTGTTCTCCTCAGTACTATTAGCTTGGCTCATCCTCCCCCTCCTTCCTTCACCTTCAGTTCATTTGTAACATTCAGGGTAATTCAATAAAAGTGCTAATTTTACCCCAACCAATCGGATGTTAGCTTTCAAATGTTAAATAAAATCTGATTGGTTGGGGCAAAATTAGCACCATTTTAAAGGATAAGAACTGTTATTGAATCTCCCTGATTGTATCCAAGTAGAGGGAGATGAGTTTAGGCTCTCTACTCACTACAATGTTACCAATTACAGCAGAACAAGGAGAACAGATCTAACACAGCAAGTAAAAGCTGACAGGGAGATGTTAGGGAGACCACTGGGTGCCCTGGATCAACATAGGCACCCTAGCTCTTTGCCTAGGTGGTATATGCCTAAAAACAGCCCTGCCCCTGCATTAGTATATGTATGTCTGTGTGTATAAAACGTAGTTATATTGGGTTTATCATTTATGTAAGGTTCGTTTCCAACATTTTCAAATGTATAATTAAAGGGTATGTCCACCCTTGAAATACATTTTTGTTATAATCAATCCCCCTGTCACCCCAGCCCCAACCGCTATATTTATTTTATTAGAAAGTTCCCCAAACTTTACTTACCTCCCCTCTTTCCTCTGCCGCGCTGCCGGCCCTCTGCTTGCGAGAAAATGCAAGCAGAGGGGCAGGACCGACAGTCGCGTCTGTGATTGGCTGAGCGGCAGCCAATCACGGACGCGGCTGCCGGTCATTCAGTGCAGCAGAGGAAAGAGGGGAGGTAAGTAAAGTTTGGGGCACTTTCTAATAAAATAAACATAGCGGTTGGGGCTGGGGGGACAGGGGGATTATTATAGCAAAAGGGATTTACACTAGGGGGAGGGTATCCTAATCGGGAGGGAGTGAGTGGGAGGGAGGGGGAGAAGGGCTGCAGTACGCATGCCAAACTTCTCCCGGAGGCCAGGTAGGAGGTAGAGTCCTATATGGACTCTGCTATCCTCTTGGTGGGCAGTTTTTGGGACTTTAGGGGGGGACTACAGGAGAACCTTATGGAGCTGGGATGTGAGGTAAGGATTAAACTACACTACACAATGGGGCCAGTAGTGGGGGGGATTATAGTTTTGGGGGTGGACATGCCCTTTAAGTTTTCTTTATATGCAGACAAAAGAAAAAGAATACTGCTGCACCTCTCAGCAGGAGTATGAAGTTAGCAACAGAATCTGGGCGACATTCTTTTTTAAAAACATCTTTATTAGAAACCGTTAAAACTTGGCTGTCTGCCAGGGGACTGGCGTACTGAAGAACCCTTCAAACAAGAACGTCGCCCAGAATCTGTTGCTAACTTAAGACTCCAGCAGAGCGGTGTGCAGTGTATTCTTTTTCTTTTGTCTGCATATATAGGAAACAGTGAGGAGACACTCTGCTCCGCGAGCACGCCGGGCTGGTGGGGAAGAGGACCAAGCGAAGGGAGCGCTGTCGGGAGAGTATGGGAGCCGCCATTACTACTTAAGTTTTCTTTACCATCCCCCCTTGCACTGTTTAATCCCTTAAGCTGATTAAATGAAATCTGATACACAGTTCACAGGTTAGATTGGTTGTGCTTGCTTACCTTTTATGTGTTTTATGGTAAAGCTGTTTACTTTTCTTCCTTCCAGATTGTGAGCAGACTGAACTGTGATTTAATTAAGAACATTCGTTTAAAGCTCTTTTCCCTCAGTGTAACCAGGATCCCAAGTAGATAAGACAGGAAGGCAGAGGCGGCAGAGAGAGCAGTGCAGGGGCCCAAGCAGGGGGAATAAATATGTGCCTAGTCCAGCTAGTATGTTCAGACAACCACTACACTGAGATCGCTGCTTGGCAGGGTGTATTTAGGGGTAGATTACAGGTTCACCCCTTTCTTCTGACACATACTTACCTGCTATTCTGCCCTGCCTCTCCCTGGTAGCAGTTTAGTCTGGTCATTCCTGCTAAGGGGTGTCAGGAGCAATACAAAAGATAACACAGCAGGGTAATTATTAGGGCATACTATTTGACAAAAACATATATACCTATTCTGCTTTATCTGTACAATGGATAGCACAAATGTGTTTCCGGGCTACAAAGTGGGACGTTGGAGGAAAATACAGATAATGTAAGTGACCCCACCCCCGGTATGGGCTGCCATGCCCCCATTACGGTCACACCACCAGTATGCCACTGCAGGACTTTGCCAGGATTACCAAAACTCTTGGGCAGACCCTTTAAATAGCAGGTCTGTCCCAAAGAAACCAAGAGGGTTGGGGGATAGTCAGTGGTACAATACATTTCTCAATCCTGTGCCCTATTAAGAGGTATTATTACACATCCAAAGGTAGCACATTAAAATAAAGGGAGTAAGGTCCCATTCCTCATTTAGGCCATCCAGATCTACGGTCCTCAGATTAAAAATCCACTTTGCTTGCTTTTTAAGTTGCAAATCCTCCAGATTGCCGCCTGTCATATTACACACGTGTCATCAATATCCATACATTTATGGACTTTTGTCTGGCAGCCATGCTTATTTTTTAGATGTTGAAATTGTAGTTACAGATAACTGCATTCAAACTACTTTATGATCGTGTACCTTACTTCATGGGAAAAGCTTTCACCCAAAGTATCTATTTACAGGTCTAATCAAATGCCAATTTGTACAGATTCAAATGATTTATTCAGACTTGAAGGACAGAGAACTATATGGGGAATAAATTGAAGGTCCTATCATAGACCCATATACTATAGAAGCCTAGAAGCCTTTTATAATGCTGCTTTAAAAGCCCGCCCTTTACCCTGGATAAAGCAATTAGTTTAAAAACTTGGCCAAATGAATTTAATCCCAGCAACAAATTCAAGGTTTGCTTTTTCCCTACTCTATCAGTGCTTGTCTTTTATGAGCTGAAAGCCCTTGCTGCTCTGTGGCTATTTTCCTAGGACTATCTCTCCTGCTAGAAATTATTTACTTACCTGAGCACACAACCTTACCTTGGCTGGAGTACACAATCCCAAAAGGCTTGGTTAACCCCCCATTGTAACACACACAATATATAGAAAGATAGGATAATATACATCCACACATAGAGTGAAACTAATGACCACTAAAGTATAATTTACATACAAAATAACTAATTTCTATAAGCAATTTAAATTGCTTATTGCCAACAATGGTGATAGTATCCATTAGAAAATTGCAATGGATCGCATCCCAATGCACATAATGGGGCATTGTCTATGTGATTTGCTTTATTTAGAGAGTACAATTGTAAATCAAAATGGACATGGATGCAGATCCCAATGCAAAAAAAGTGCTCCTAGAGAGGCCTAGGCATATCCCATCATATATAGCAATATGTCATTCCATGAGACTGCAGATAGAATATCAAAAGATTGTTTGTTTTAGAGGCAATTGGCAGGGGAAAATCTGGGAGACCTTGAATGTATGTAAAGTCCAAAAAGTGAATGGATGAAGATATCTTGCAGCCCTCATCCTATCAAATCCCTTCATCACAGGATAACTCACACTTTCTTTGGCCTGCCCCACCACTTGCAGGTCCGGAATCTTTTACCTCTGTCACTCATTCTAAAGTCTTCAACCTCCTGTTGTCCTTGCAACTTACAATGTGTACCATTTGATCCCATGCCCTCCTTCCTGCGCTAAAATCCTTTCCCCTGCTCTTGCTCACATTTTTAGCCTTTAAACATTTGTGCGTTAAACCTATTCTTAAAAAAACCCTCTGTCTCTCAACTTACCGCCCTGTTTCCCTTTTACCATTTGTGTCAAAACTTTTAGAACGTCTCGTCTCTACACGCATTACTAATTACCTCCCTGCTAATAACCTACTGGACCCATTGCTGTCAGGATTCCAACCAGGTCATTCAACTGAAATGGCCCTCTGAAGAGTCTCAAATGACCTACAAATTGGCTGCCTTTGATACTGTGGACCACTCTATTCTTATGCAAAATCTGAATTCTTTGGGCATCCGAAATCAAGCTGTGGGGTGGTTGTTTTCTTATCTCTCTAACAGATCCTTCTCTGTTTCTTTTGCTAAGAAGACTCCCTCTAAAGTTCCACTTAAGGTTTGTACAAACGTGCGATCATGGGTCCCGACCTGCGATGCACGATGTGTACGAACGAATGTTTGTGGGCACTTAATCGGCTTAAAACGGTCATTCGTTCGGAGATCTGCCAGGATGGTCGGGCAACGATCCCCATCCAAATGTCCGTTTTGGCCGATAAAGTGCCTACACATGGGCCGATTATCATCCGAAAACGTTCTTTTATAGACATCGTGGGTTGGGACCCATGATCTCATGTGTGTACGAACCTTTAGTGTGGGAGTCCCTCAGCGCTCGGTTTTAGGACCTTGCTGTTCTCCCTCTATACTATCTCTCTGGGAGAAATAATAGGTTATTTTGGCTTTACTGATGATACCCAAATTTACTTGTCCAGCCCCGCACTAACCCCTGAAGTTCAGTCCCAAATCTCTAAATATATACCAATTACTAAGAATGGGGATCACCACCAAAAATCAAATGAACCCTGTATGCTGACTGCAAAAAAGATGTTGCATGGGGAAACAACAATATATCTACAAAAACAACTAGAAAGGCCTCTAGAAAAACGAACCCCCTTCATAGCACTTGCAGCATAATTCAGGTAAATAGAAATATAGGCAGGGGTCTATGTAGCCATGCCTAATACAAAAATTCAAGCATCCAAATATTTATACTCTTATACACCAGCATATGACTAAGTCTCCACACTAATCCCCAGCAGGTCCTTCAGTTCAAAACAGCTCTGCCCCCAGCAGGCAGGACAGGGATTCTTTAACTGCAGGGTCCTAAAGCCTGCTTTATTGGTTTTTTACCTTTAAAAATGTACCAGACACCCAGGTAAAAAACGAGGCAAAGTGGGAACATACAGGGGGTGCCGGAACAGCAGGAAAGGGCAGTCCTGCCGAAAATGGGATGGTTGGGAGCTATGAATTGGAATGATCAAAATGGCAGCTTAAAGGGTATCTCCACTCGTTTTTATAAGTTTTGTGAATCCAGTTCTATTGAAGAACGGGAGGTAAAGGAGCTGTGCCTTACCTTCCGTTCTTCAATAGAACAAACAGGAGCCAGGAGAGAAGGTAAGAAACTTACCCGCTCGCTCGCTCCCCCGGCACACTTAGTCTGACAGGTCCCGATGGACCTTGTCTTCTATGCGCATAGATCGCGCATGCGCATAGAAGACAAGGCCTGTCGGGACCTGTCAGACCAAGCGCCGGGGAGCAGCGAGCGAGCGGGTAAGTTCTTACCTTGTCTCCTGGCTCCTGTGTGTACTATGAAGAACGGAAGGTAAGGCACAGTCCTTTACTCCCGTTCTTCAATAGAACTGGATTCGCAAAACTTATCAAAATGAGTGGAGATACCCTTTAAACCACACCTGTGTCTGTTCCATGTGAATACTAAAAGGAAGTGTAATCCAACAAAAGTTTCTGTCTGCTACACAGGATATGATGTGTATAGTAATGGACATATACGGACATATACACCATCTATCTCCACCACCTCCAGCCTGCAGTAAGTGAGTAATAAGAGACAAGACATCCCTGCTCTCTATGGTAGGAGGAGAGAAAGTGAAAGTAGATTGTGGTATGTTCTTTGGAGTGATATTGACTGCAACACAAGATTCTGTGTATAAGATACTGTTACCACCTGTTGGGAGGACAGATTATTGGACAGACAATTTACATTATTGGATACAAACTCTGAGGCAACAGATAAGTGTACACCAACTTACAAGGACACACAATACACAGGCCTGGTCAATATTCAAAGTGGTGCACCATAGACAAGGACACCCCTGATTACTGCACATGTTATGTGGGCAAGCATCCCACCTCTCCCTGAGGTTCAGACGGTCTCCCTGATTTTAATGGCAGATCCCTGACTCCCTGAAATAATATACAATCTCCCTGAAATGTGTTGTTTTGAATTAGAGGGAGGGAGCACAATGATGTCAGAGTCTTTTAGCGATTAACACGTGACAAAAACACTTAATAGTGACATGACTTGTTGTATGCATGTGTGTCTGTGACTGTTTTTATGTGTGTGTTGAGATGCATGTGTTTGTGTGCAAAAGTGTCTGTTTACATGTGTGTGTCTGTATGCATGGATATG
The DNA here is from genome assembly GCA_019447015.1 of Hymenochirus boettgeri. NCBI lineage: Eukaryota > Metazoa > Chordata > Amphibia > Anura > Pipidae > Hymenochirus > Hymenochirus boettgeri. The sequence goes on along the minus strand of CM033470.1, from coordinate 267,428,074 downwards.
CATTTATATAACTGTTGTACCTATTGTATGTCATTTTATTATAACACCATTTTCTTAACCTCAATAGATGTGGGGGGGTTCGCACACACTGTCTGCATGTCAATGCTGTTTTAACACCTTACCTGTCGGCTTCCTATAACACACCTCTTAGCCACTATCTAATCCACACCCTACCTGGACTGGTATGCTAATGGGATTGTCCAGGTACTTAATTGTCCACAGAGTCTTGTACCAATCTTCTGAATGAGAAAGCCAGTCGGATGGCCTACGAACGTCTTCAAAACTACATTTAATCGCTTGAATCTAATGAAATTAAACAGATATTACCATACACTGGATGATGAGAACCCGACAAAAAAAAAGGGGGCATATACTTTATAACATTTACTGATGATCATTTAATTGGTATAGTGAGATAGCACACACATACATATACACCTTTCCTATATGTAATATCATATACCCCGCCCACCACCACCACCCACACCACATTGGTAGCTCCTAAAAACTCAATGCAATCTCCTATGGAGATATAAATATATTTATAAATATAAGGGATATTATATATTAGCAAAAGTGTGCCCGTTGGTGCACCATGGAAATGAATTGTTTGTGTATGTTTTCTATGTGTGATATAGAGTCTTTACACGTAATATTTGAAATGTTACTCGTCCCAGCATCCAGAGAAGGAACCAAATAGGATATCCTGCAGGTCTGAGAGTAGACCCAGGCAATCCTGCCACACTGTGTGGTGAAACTAAACATGCTAGGTTAATACTTACTAGTTTTCACAGCAGCAAGTGGTGGATGGTACCTCATATATTATAACAGAAGATACCTCACAGCATCATTTTATTATAATAGCATTGCCTACTAATCTAACTTATAAACAAAAACAAACATTTCTCATTCCCAGTTTACCTAAAGAAATGGATTTATCATTTATATACTCTTTTAGAGATCTAATTGAAAAAAAATGCTTCAGAGCAATTTTTATAACTGATATAGCTGCTTTTTATTTAAGTATTATGTTATCCTTGCCGGGGCTTTACCCCCCTTCATCCCAACCATTACCGTATAAGGGCTGCAATTCAAATTGTTCTAGCCAATCAGTCCACTCCCTAGTTTACCCTATCAAATGATCAGGTTTAAAAATAGGTTTGGCAATTGGGCCTGGTAGAGCTACTGAGTCTAATTGGGGAATTTTATCTGCAGGAACAAGGACAGAAGAATTTAAATTAATACTATATCGTAGCAGCCTCCATAGCTAATACAGAGAAGAAACATGCAGAGAAAACAGGGAAATAAATGGTATTACCAGCACAGCTGCCACCAATTTGTACCAGATCACTGCTTTATGGAAGGATTATGGGTAGCATGCACACAGTGGTTACTTTTGGTGGTCTGGCACAAAGCAGACAGTGCACATAAACAGGTTCCCATATACATGTGCAGTAATATCAGGGGTGTCCCTGTCTATGGTGCACACTTTGAATATTGACCAGGCCTGTATATTGTGTTGTCCTTGTAGTTGGTGTACACTTATCTGTTGCCTCAGAGTTTGTATCCAATAAGGTAACTTGTCTGTCCAGTAATCTGTCCTTCCAACAGGTGGTAACAGGATCTTATACAAACGGGTCCTATACCTGGGTCTGATAACAGGCTCTTATACACAGGGTCTTAAACACAGGATAATACACAGGATCTTATACACAGGGTCCACAGGATCTTATCCACAAGATCGGATACACAGGATTGGATACACAGGGTCTTATACACAGGGTCTATACAAGGATCGGATCACGGGGTCTTATACACAGGGTCTTATACACACAGGATCTTGTGTTGCAGTCTATATCTCCCCCAAAGCACACACCACAATCCCAGATGTCTTATCTTTTATTACTCATTGACACCACCTTCAGGCTGGAGGTGGTATGTCACGAATGCCAGTTGCTGGGCACCTGATCTGACCAAGCAATCGTACTCGCTGCCACCACTTAAGACGCCCCAAACACTCTTGACTCTCACTGACTATGCACACCCCTGTCTGGCAGTAAATGGTTAACACTTTACCATTCACTCCAGCAACTAACTGGATAAGTAGCATCAGTCCTTCACAAGCAGTCATAGAGTTATAGCATTTATACTGCCAAACATTCCATTCAACCACATATAAACTAATCAGAGGCTAACTGAGTTCTTTTAGAGCATCAAAGACAAAACTTATTAAATTTTAAATTAAATTCAAAAGGTGGACGTGCATATATTACAAAAATAAAGAAAATGGTGTTATAATAAAAGGACATAAATAGACAACATTTATATAAAAGTTTATGTATTTTGTATATTTGTGTGTACCTTATAAAAGTCAGTGCTTACTTTATAATCTGTTGTATTCAATTAGATCAAAGGACTTGAAATAGTTCTTGACAGTTTCGCTAGTCATCCGACTGGCGCTTTTCCTCAATTCAAGAATGCATTGTACAGAATCTGTGGCAATTATGTACCCTGGAAAAATCCCAACTTGCAATCACAGCAGGTGTTAATGGTGGGATTAGTAAGTGGCTAGAGGTCTGTGTTTTGGTATTGGGTCTTTCGGATGTATAATTGCTGCCCAGGTGTGTGTTCGGTTTAAAAGCGACAGGGATATACGATGTTGTTTTGAAAACTGCTTTAAATCCGAACAACACACTGACGGGCAAGCAATTACATCCGAAAGACACCAAATACCAAAACACAAGAAAGACGACCATCATAGATGAAGGTGCAGTGCAGAGTGAAGAATGCTCCTGATTTGAGGGGGGAGACCAAACAGGCAAACTGCATCAAAAACGTATGGCCAAGCACAGAAGAGCCAATTCCTAGGGTCAGGACCCTCAGCCGTGTGGTATCTGACATCTTAAGGATTAAAAGGGACATACCTTGAAGATTGTAAGTTAATATTACTTGGCGAACGGAACGGTACGGTCAAGCAGAGGTGTAAGGAGGCCATTATGTGAAAATAAAGAAACCAGGACTAAATAGAGGTGGGGGGGTTCGCCACAACTGTCGCTGTACATGCTGTTTTAACACCTTACTCTGTGCGGTTCCTATAACAACCTCTTAGCCACTATCTAATCACACCCTACACTGGTGTGATATGCTAATGGGATTCCAGGGTACATAATTGCCACAGAGTCTGTACCAGTCATTCTGAATGAGAAAGCCAGTCGGATGATAGCGAAAACGTCTTCAAGAACTACATTTTAAGTCAGTTGATCTAATGAATTAACAGATATACCAGACTGGATGAATGAGAACTCCACAAGCATATACTTATATAACATTTACTGATGCTCATTTAATGGTAATAGTGAGATAGTACACACATACATATACACCTTTCCTATAGTAATATCATATACCCGCCCACCACCACCACCACCACCACATTGGTAGCTCCTAAAAACACTGAATCTCTATGGGAGATATAAATATATTTATATAATATAAGGGATAATATTATATTAGCAAAAGTGTGCCCGTTGGGCACAATGGAAATGAAATTATGTGTGTGTATGTTTTGCTATGTGTGGATATAGAGTCTTACAAGGTATATTTTGAAATGTACTCTGTCACCAGCATCCAGAGAAGGAACCAATAGGATTATCCTGCAGGTCTGAGAGTAGACCCAGGCAATCCTTCCCACACTGTGTGGTGAAACTAACATGCTAGGTTAATACTTACTAGTTTTCACCGCAAGCAAGTGGTGATGGTACCTCATATATTAAACGAGAGTACCTCACAGCATCATGTTATTATAATAGCATTGCCCTACTAAATCTAACTTATAAACAAACATTTCTCATTCCCAGTTTACCTAAAGAAATGGATTTATATATTATTTACTCTTTTAGAGATCTAATTGAAAAAAAAATGCTTCAGAGCAATTTTAATAACTGATAACTGCTTTTTATTTAAGTATTATGTTAATCCTTGCCTGGCTTTACCCCCCTTCATCCCAACATTACCGTATAAGGGGCTGCAATTCAAATGTTCTAGCCAATCAGTCCACTCCCTAGTTTACCCTATCAAATGATCAGGTTAAAAATAGGTTTGGCAATGGGCCTGGTAGAGCTACTGAGTCTAATTGGGGAATTTATCTGCAGGAACAAGGACAAGAAGAATTAAATTAATACTATCAGTAGCAGCCCCATAGCTTAATACAGAGAAGAAACATGCAGAGAAAACAGGGGAAATAAATGGTATTACGCAACAGCTGCCACCAATTTGTACCAGATCACTGCTTTATGGAAGGATTATGGGTAGCATGGCACACAGTGTTACTTGGGGTTCTGGCACAAAGCAGACAGTGCACATAAACAGGTTCCCATATAACATGTGCAGTAATCAGGGGTGTCCCTGTCTATGGTGCATCACTTTGAATATGACCAGGCCTGTATATTGTGTGTCCTTGTAAGTTGGTGTACACTTATCTGTTGCCTCAAGTTTGGATACAATAAGGTAACTTGTCTGTCCAGTAATCTGTCCTTCCACAGGTGGTAACAGGATCTTATACAAACGGGGTCCTATAAATGGGGTCTGATATACAGGCTCTTATACACAGGGTCTTAAACACAGGATAATATACCACGGATCTTATTACACAGGGTCCACAGGATCTTACACAAGATCGGATACACAGGATTGGATACACAGGGTTTATACACAGGGTCTTATACATAGGATCGGATACACGGGGTCTTGATTACACAGGGTTCTATACACCGGATCTTGTGTGTGCAGTCTATATCTCCCCAAGCACACACCACAATCACAGGGATGTTTATCTTTTATTACTCATTGACACCACCTTAGGCTGGAGGTGGTAAGTCACGAAGCCAGTTTGCTGGGCACCTGATCTGACCAAGCATCGGTACTCGCTGCCACACTTAGACGCCCAAAAAACACTCTGACTTCACTGACTATGCACACCCCTGTCCTGGCAGTAAATGGTTAACAACTTTACCATTCACTCCAGCAACTAACTGGATAAGTAGCATCAGTCCTTCACAAGCAGTCATAGAGTAATAGCATTTATACTGCCAAACATTCCATTCAACCACATATTAAACTAATCAGAGGCTAACTGAGTTCTTTTTAGAGCATCAAAGACAAAACTTATTAAATTTTAAATTTAATCCAAAAGGTGGACGTGCATATATTACAAAAAAAAGAAAATGGTGTTTATAATAAATGACATACAATAGTACAACAGTTATATAAATGCATATCCATGCATACAGACACACACAGTAAACAGACACTTTTGCACACAAACACATGCATCTCAAACCACACATAAAAACAGTCACAGACACACATGCATACAACAAGTCATGTACATTAAGTGTTTTTGTCACGTGTTAATCGCTAAAAGACTCTGACATCATTGTGCTCCCTCCCTCTAATTCAAAACAACACATTTCAGGGAGATTGTATATTATTTCAGGGAGTCAGGGGCTGCCATTAAAATCAGGAGACGTCTGAAACCTCAGGGAGAGGTGGGATGCCTGCCACATAACATGTGCAGTAATCGGGGTGTCCTTGTCTATGGTGCACCACTTGAATATTGACCAGGCCTGTGTATTGGTGTGTCCTTGTAAGTTGGTGTACACTTATCTGTTGCCTCAGAGTTGTATCCAATATGTAAATTGTCTGTCCAATAATCTGTTCTCCAACAGGTGGTAACAGTATCTTTATACACAGAATCTTGTGTTGCAGCAATATCACTCCAAAGAACATACCACAATCTACTTTCATTCTCTCCTCCTACCATAGAGAGCAGGGATGTCTTGTCTCTTATACTCAATTACCTGCAGGCTGGAGGTGGTATATAAGGAGCCTTGGCGTATATGTTATGTCATTACTATCACATCATATCCTGTGTAGCAGACAGAAACTTTTGTTGGATTACAATTCCTTTTAGTATTACATGGAACAGACAAGGTGTGGTTTAAAGGGTATCTCCACTCATTTTGATAAGTTTTGGAATCCAGTTCTATTGAAGAACGGGGGTAAAGGAGCGTGCCTTACCTTCCGTTCTTAATAGTACACACAGGAGCCAGGAGACAAGGTAAGAAATTACCCGCTCGTTGCTCCCCGGCGCTTGGTCTGACAGGTCCGACAGGCCTGTCTATGCGCATGCGCGATCTATGCGCATAGAAGACAAGGTCCTCGGGACCTGTCAGACTACAGCCGGGGGAGCGAGCGAGCGGGTAAGTTTCTTACCTTCTCTCCTGGCTCCGTTTGTTCTAATGAAGAACGGAAGGTAAGGCACAGCTCCTTTACCTCGTTCTTAATAGAACTGGGTTCACAAAACTTATAAAAACGAGTGGATACCCTTTAAGCTGCCATTTTGATCATTCCAATTCATAGCTCCCAACCATCCATTTTCGGCAGGACGGCCCTTTCCTGCTGTTCCGGCACCCCCTGTATGTTCCCACTTTGGCTCGTTTTTTACCTGGGTGTCTGGTACATTTTAAGGTAAAAAACCAAAAAGCAGGCTTTAGGACCCTGCAGTTAAAGAATCCCTGTCCTGTCTGCTGGGGGCAGAGCTGTTTTGAACTGAAGGACCGCTGGGGATTAGTGTGGAGACTATTTATATGCTGGTGTATAAGAGTATTATTTGGATGCTTGAATTTTTGTATAGGCATGGCTACATAGACCCTGCCTATATTTCTATTTACCTGAATTATGCTGCAGTGCTATGAAGGGGTGGGTTCGTTTTTCTAGAGGCCTTCTAGTTGTTTTTGAAATATATTGTTGTTTCCCCAGCCACATTTTTTTTGCAGTCAGCATACAGGGTTCATTTGATTTTTGGTGGTGATCCCCTTCTTAGTAATTGGTATATATTTAGAGATTTGGGACTGAACTTCAGGGGTTAGTGCGGGGCTGGACAAGTAATTGGGTATCATCAGTAAAGCCAAAATAACCTATTATTTCTCCCCAAGAGATAGTATAGAGGGAGAACAGCAAGGTCCTAAAACCGAGCGCTGAGGGACCCCCACACTAAAGTTCGTACACACATGAGATCATGGGTCCCAACCCACGAGTCTATAAAAGAACGTTTTCGGATGATAATCGGCCCATGTGTAGGCACTTTATCGGCCAAAACGGACATTTGGAGGGGATCGTTGCCCCGACATCGGCAGATCTCCGAACGAATGACCGTTTTAAGCCGATTAAGTGCCCAAACATTCGTTCGTACACATCGTGCATCGCAGGTCGGGACCACTGATCGCACGTTTGTACAAACCTTAAGTGGAACTTTAGAGGGAGTCTTTTAGCAAAAAACAAGAAGGATTGTTAGAGAGATAAGAAAACAAACACCCCACAGCTTGATTTCGGATGCCAAAGAATTCGATTTGCATAGAATAGAGTGGTCCACAGTATCAAAGGCAGCCAATGTAGGTCATTGAGACTCTCAGGGCCATTCAGTTGAATGACGGTTGGAATCCTGACAGCAATGGGTCCAGTAGGATTAACATGGAGGTAATTAGTAATGCGTGTAGAGACGAGACGTTCTAAAAGTTTTGACACAAATGGTAAAAGGGAAACAGGGGCGGTAAGTTGAGAGACAGAGGGTTTTTTTAAGATAGGTTTAACGCACAAATGTTTAAAGGCTAAAAATGTGAGCAAGAGCAGGGGAAAGGATTTTAGCGCAGGAAGGAGGGCATGGGATCAAAAGGTACACATTGTAAGTTGCAAGGACAACAGGAGGTTTGAAGACTTTAGAATGAGTGACAGAGGGTAAAAGATTCCGGACCTGCAGTGGTGGGGCAGGCCAAAGAAAGTGTGAGTTATCCTGTGATGAAGGGATTGATAGGATGGGGCTGCAAGATATCTTCATCCATTCACTTTTTGGACTTACATAAATTCAAGGTCTCCCAGATTTCCCTGCCAATTGCCTCTAAAACAAACAATCTTTTGATATTCTATCTGCAGTCTCAGGAATGACACATTTGCTATATATGATGGGTATGCCTAGGCCTCTTAGGAGCACTTTTTTGCATTGGGATCTGCATCCATGTCCATTTTGATTTACAATTGTTCTCTCTAAATAAAGCAAATCACATAGACAATGCCCATTAGTGCATTGGGATGCGATCCATTGCAATTTTCTATGGATACTATCACCATTGTTGGCAATAAGCAATTAAATTGCTTATAGAAATTAGTTATTTTGTATGTAAATTATACTTAGTGGTCATTGTTTCACTCTATGTGTGGATGTATATATCCTATCTTTCATATTATTGTGTGTGTTACATGGGGGGTTAACCAAGCCTTTGGGATTGTGGACTCCAGCCAAGGTAAGTTGTGTGCTCAGGTAAGTAAATAATTTCTAGCAGGAGAGTAGTCCTAGGAAAATAGCCACGAGCAGCAAGGGCTTTCAGCTCATAAAAGACAAGCACTGATAGAGTAGGGAAAAAGCAAACCTTGAATTTGTTGCTGGGATTAAATTCATTTGGCCAAGTTTTTAAACTAATGCTTATCCAGGGTAAAGGGCGGGCTTTTAAAGCAGCATTATAAAAGGCTTCTAGGCTTCATAGTATATGGGTCTATGATAGGACCTTCAATTTATCCCATATGTCTCTGTCCTTCAAGTCTGAATATCATTTGAATCTGTACAAATTGGCATTGATTAGACCTGTAAATAGATTTTGGGTGAAAAGCTTTTCCCATGAAGTAAGGTACACGATCATAAAGTAGTTTGAATGCAGTTATCTGTAAACTACAATTTCAACATCTAAAAAATAAGCATGGCTGCCAGACAAAAGTCCATAAATGTATGGATATGATGACACGGTGTAATATGACAGGCGGCAATCTGGAGGATTTGCAACTAAAAGCAAGCAAAGTGGATTTTTAATCTGAGGACCGTAGATCTGGATGCCACCATGAGGAATGGGACTTACTCCCTTTATTTTAATGTGCTACCTTTGGATGTGTAATAATACCTCTTAATAGGGCACAGGATGAGAAATGTATTGTACCACTGACTATCCCCCAACCCTCTTGGTTTCTTTGGGACAGACCTGCTATTTAAAGGGTCTGCCCAAGAGTTTGGTAACCTGGCAAAGTCCTGCAGTGGCATACTGGTGGTGTGACCGTAATGGGGGCATGGCAGCCCATACCGGGGTGGGGGTCACTTACATTATCGTATTTTCTCCAACGTCCCACTTTGTAGCCCGGAAACACATTTGTGCTATCCATTGTCAGATAAGGAGAATGGTTATATAGTTTTGTCAAATAGTATGCCCTAATAATTACCCTGCGTGTTATCTTTTGTATTGCTCCTGACACCCCTTAGCAGGAATGACAGAACTAAACTGCTACCAGGGAGAGGCAGGGCAGAATAGCAGGTAAGTATGTGTCAGAAGAAAGGGGTGAAACTGTAATCTACCCCTAAATACACCCTGCCAAGCAGCGATCTCAGTGTAGTGGTTGTCTGAACATACTAGCTGGACTAGGCACATATTTATTCCCCCTGCTTGGGCCCCTGCAATGCTCTCTCTGCCGCCTCTGCCTTGTCTTATCTACTTGGATCCTGGTTACACATGAGGGAAAAGAGTTTAAAACGAAAGTTCTTAATTAAATCACAGTTCAGTCTGCTCACAATCTGGAAGGAAGAAAAGTAAACAGCTTTACCATAAAAACACATAAAAGGTAAGCAAGCACAACCAATCTAACCTGTGAACTGTGTATCAGATTTCATTTAATCAGTAAGGGATTAAACAGTGCAAGGGGGGATGGTAAGAAAATAAGTAGTAATGGCGGCTCCCATACTCTCCCGACAGCGCTCCCTTCGCTTGGTCCTCTTCTCCCACCAGCCCGGCGTGCTCGGGAGCAGAGTGTCTCCTCACTGTTTCCTATATATGCAGACAAAAGAAAAAAAGAATACCTGCACACCGCTCTGCTGGAGTCTTAAGTTAGCAACAGAGTGGGCGACGTTTTGTTTGAAGGTTCTTCAGTACGCCAGTCCCCTGGCAGACAGCCAAGTTTTAACGGTTTCTAATAAAGATGTTTTAAAAAGAATGTCGCCCAGATTCGTTGCTAACTTCATACTCTCGAGAGGTGCAGCAGTATTCTTTTTCTTTTGTCTGCATAAAAGAAAAATTAAAGGGCATGCACCCCCAAAAACTATAATCCCCCCCAATACTGGCCCCATGTTTGTAGGTAGTTTAATCCTTACCTCACATCCCAGCTCCATAGGTTCTCCTGTAGTCCCCCCCTAAAGTCCCAAAAACTGCCCACCAAGAGGATAGCAGAGTCATATAGGACTCTACCTCCTACCTGGCCTCCGGGAGAAGTTTGGCATCGCGTACGCAGCCCTTCTCCCCCTCCCTCCACTCCTCCCCGATTAGATACCCTCCCCTAGTGTAAATCCCTTTTGCTATAATAATCCCCCTGTCCCCCCAGCCCCAACCGCTATGTTTATTTATTAGAAAGTGCCCCAAATTATTAACTCCCTCTTTCCTCTGCTGCACTGAATGACCGGCAGCCGCGTCCGTGATTGGCTGCCGCGTCAGCCATCACAGACGCGACGTCGGTCCTGCCCCTCTGCTGCTTTCTCGCAAGCAGAGGGCCGGAGCGCGGCAGAGAAGAGGGGAGGTAAGTAAAGTTTGGGGAACTTTCTAATAAAATAAATAAGCGGTTGGGGCTGGGGTGACAGGGGGATGATTATAAACAAAAATGTATTTCAAGGGTGGACATACCCTTTAATTATACATTTGAAAATGTTGGAAACGAACTTACATAATGAAAACCCAATATAACTACGTTTTATACACACAGACATACATTTAATAAGCAGGGGCAGGGCTGTTTTTAGCATATACCACCTAGGCAAAGAGCTAGGGTGCCTATGTTGATCCAGGGCACCCAGTGGTCTCCCTAACATCTCCCTGTCAGCTTTACTTGCTGTGTTAGATCTGTTCTCTTGTTCTGCTGTAAATGGTAACATTGTAGTGAGTAGAGAGCCTAAACTCATCTCCTCTACTTGGAACAATCAGGGAGAATTCAATAACAGTTCTCTACTTAAAATGGTGGCTAATTTTGCCCCAACCAATCAGATTTTTTTATTAACATTTGAAAGCTAACATCCGATGTGTTGGGGTAAAATTAGCACTTTATTGAATTACCCTGAATGTTACAAATGAACTGAAGGTGAAGGAAGGGGGGGAGGATGAGCCAAGCTAATAGTACTGAGGAGAACAGTTCTAAAATGCCAAGGTAAACGTGCTGCAGACTTTATAACAGTGACCCTGTGTGACTAGCAGCCATGAGGCATGGCGCAAAGCTGCTGTGTAGGTATTTAAAACAGTTCCTCAAACAGCGAATTAGAAATAATTTAATTTAAATTACTAGAAACAGATATACACCTTTCAAACAGCTTGTGTTGGTACTACATATTGCTCCTTTCAGGTTTATGGTGCTTATATCAAAATAACTATTTTGTAGCCTGTGATACATGTTGGTTCAACTGTAACAATACATTAGAAATGCCATACTTTCTGTAGTATAAAAAGATTTTAGCACAAAAGATTAGTCGCCTGCACCACGTTAAGGTAGACTCTTTCAGCAGGGCCCTGACTAACCCACTAGTCTAACCTAGCCTAACAACCAAAGAGAACCTAACCATTAAAAATGATTTAAGAACATCATATTGTATAGGGAAAATTCTCTTTTTCTTGGACCGGTCAAGGAAAAACATTTTTTCCCAACACTGCCTGTCTGCCGCCTTTCTTCTTCAGTGCAGGGGTGCCACCTGAGACAAATGTCTCATTCTGCCTAATGATAGAGTGGCATTGAGTGCTGGCACTGAAATTATAGTAGAAGTCTGCTGGAATAAACTTACTTACTCCCTATTTGAACATGGTTTGGTCAAAATGGGAGGTTAAACCACACCCCTGTATCTGCTCCATATGAAAGGAAGTGTAATCCAAAAAAAAGTTTCTGTCTGCTACACAGGATGTGATGTGTATTGTAATGGACATATACACCAAGACTCCTTATATACCATGTCAGGCAAGTGTGTAGTGACTTTGGAAAGAATGGGTTAACTATTGGTATTAGTTCTTGCAAAGGACCAATAAAAATACCATTCCACCCTGGAACAGTCCTATTGTTTATATTACAATTAGTAAAGCATGGAACCAGATCTTCTTTTCCAGACAATGTGGGGCCGAACCGTGTATCTGGAATTCTCTTCAGCTAGGGGTCAGGTGGGTACCCTAAGAGGTCATTTTAAGGACAGTCATACATGTAAAATAAATGCATTTCGGTATTGGAATATGTAAGACAGAAACCAATATTATATTTGTGAATGGAAAGGAAGGCCCCTTAAAATGATACTCAACATGGAGCCCTTATTCCCTTGCCAAGGCAAGTTATTAATATCTTGGGAAATGTGGATTACACACAGGTCATGTTTGGTATTGGAGGAATTGATAATTAATACAGGAGAGGAATATGTGGTCAATATCCCAGTACAATGTACATATCTACATTTATATGGAATCTGCCAAACTGAGGGGGAATGAATGCTTTTGGCTAGTCGTAAATCTGGACATTCCTAGACACTCCCAGCTCCTGCATAGCCAGAGAAGGGGGTGGTTCATGAAATGGTTTAAAAATCCTTGTAGCCCCTATAACTTTGTTCATACTGAGGGGACATGCTAAAACCGTGTGTATGTTTCTTCCCGCCCTGAGATACAGGACTTCTTCTAGTAAGTAGGATCTTTGAATATTTTATCCTTTTTATTTTATATAACTGTTGTATCTATTGTATGTCATTTTATTATAACACCATTTTCTTTTATTTTTGTAATATATGCACGTCCACCTTTTGGAATATTAAATTTAAAATTTAATAAGTTTTGTCTTTGATGCTCTAAAAGAACTCAGTTAGCCTCTGATTAGTTTATATGTGGTTGAATGGAATGTTTGGCAGTATAAATGCTAATTAACTCTATGACTGCTTGTGAAGGACTGATGCTACTTATCCAGTTAGTTGCTGGAGTGAATGGTAAAGTGTTAACCATTTAGCTGCCAGGACAGGGGTGTGCATAGTCAGTGAGAGTCAAGAGTGTTTTTGGGGCGTCTAAGTGGTGGCAGCGAGTACCGATTGCTTGGTCAGATCAGGTGCCCAGCAAACTGGCATTCGTGACATACCACCTCCAGCCTGAAGGTGGTGTCAGTGAGTAATAAAAGATAAGACATCCCTGTGGATTGTGGTGTGTGCTTTGGGGAGATATAGACTGCAACACAAGATCCTGTGTATAAGACCCTGTGTATAAGACCCCGTGTATCCGATCCTATGTATAAGACCCTGTGTATAAGACCCTGTGTATCCAATCCTGTGTATCCGATCTTGTGTATAAGATCCTGTGGACCCTGTGTATAAGATCCTGTGTATATTATCCTGTGTTTAAGACCCTGTGTATAAGAGCCTGTATATCAGACCCCATGTATAGGACCCCGTGTATAAGATCCTGTTACCACCTGTTGGAAGGACAGATTACTGGACAGACAAGTTACCTTATTGGATACAAACTCTGAGGCAACAGATAAGTGTACACCAACTTACAAGGACACACAATATACAGGCCTGGTCAATATTCAAAGTGATGCACCATAGACAGGGACACCCCTGATTACTGCACATGTTATATGGGGAACCTGTTTATGTGCACTGTCTGCTTTGTGCCAGACCACCAGAGTAACACACTGTGTGCCATGCTACCCATAATCCTTCCATAAAGCAGTGATCTGGTACAAATTGGTGGCAGCTGTGCTGGTAATACCATTTATTTTCCCTGTTTTCTCTGCATGTTTCTTCTCTGTATTAAGCTATGGAGGCTGCTACTGATAGTATTAATTTAAATTCTTCTGTCCTTGTTCCTGCAGATAAAATTCCCCAATTAGACTCAGTAGCTCTACCAGGCCCAATTGCCAAACCTATTTTTAAACCTGATTCATTTGATAGGGTAACTAGGGAGTGGACTGATTGGCTAGAACAATTTGAATTTGCAGCCCCTTATACGGTAATGGTTGGGATGAAGGGGGGTAAAGCCAGGGCCGGTATACCAAGGATTAACATAATACTTAAATAAAAAAGCAGTTATCAGTTATTAAAAATTGCTCTGAAGCAATTTTTTTTCAATTAGATCTCTAAAAAGAGTATATAAATGATAAATCCATTTCTTTAGGTAAACTGGGAATGAGAAATGTTTGTTTATATGTTAGATTATTAGAGCAATGCTATTATAATAACATGATGCTGTGAGGTATCTTCTGTTATAATATATGAGGTACCATCACCACTTGCTGCGGTGAAAACTAGTAAGTATTAACCTAGCATGTTTAGTTTCATCCACACAGTGTGGCAGGATTGCCTGGGTCTACTCTCAGACCTGCAGGACTATCCTATTTGGTTCCTTCTCTGGATGCTGGTGACAGAGTAACAGTTTAAAATATACCTGTGTAAAGACTCTATATCCACACATAGCAAAACATACACACACATAATTTCATTTCCATTGTGCACCAACGGGCACACTTTTGCTAATATAATATATATCCCTTATATTATATAAATATATTTATATCTCCATAGGAGATTGCATTGAGTTTTTAGGAGCTACCAATGTGGTGGTGGTGGTGGTGGTGGTGGGCGGGGTATATGATATTACATATAGGAAAGGTGTATATGTATGTGTGTACTATCTCACTATTACCATTTAAATGATCATCAGTAAATGTATATAAAGTATAGCACTGACTTTTATAAGGTACAACACAAAATATACAAAATACGTAAACTTACTTACTCCCTATTTGAACATGGTTTGGTCAAAATGGGAGGTTAAACCACACCCCTGTATCTGCTCCATATGAAAGGAAGTGTAATCCAAAAAAAAGTTTCTGTCTGCTACACAGGATGTGATGTGTATTGTAATGGACATATACACCAAGACTCCTTATATACCATGTCAGGCAAGTGTGTAGTGACTTTGGAAAGAATGGGTTAACTATTGGTATTAGTTCTTGCAAAGGACCAATAAAAATACCATTCCACCCTGGAACAGTCCTATTGTTTATATTACAATTAGTAAAGCATGGAACCAGATCTTCTTTTCCAGACAATGTGGGGCCGAACCGTGTATCTGGAATTCTCTTCAGCTAGGGGTCAGGTGGGTACCCTAAGAGGTCATTTTAAGGACAGTCATACATGTAAAATAAATGCATTTCGGTATTGGAATATGTAAGACAGAAACCAATATTATATTTGTGAATGGAAAGGAAGGCCCCTTAAAATGATACTCAACATGGAGCCCTTATTCCCTTGCCAAGGCAAGTTATTAATATCTTGGGAAATGTGGATTACACACAGGTCATGTTTGGTATTGGAGGAATTGATAATTAATACAGGAGAGGAATATGTGGTCAATATCCCAGTACAATGTACATATCTACATTTATATGGAATCTGCCAAACTGAGGGGGAATGAATGCTTTTGGCTAGTCGTAAATCTGGACATTCCTAGACACTCCCAGCTCCTGCATAGCCAGAGAAGGGGGTGGTTCATGAAATGGTTTAAAAATCCTTGTAGCCCCTTAGAAATTTGTTATACTGAGGGGACATGCTAAACCGTGTGTATGTTTCTTCCCGCCCTGAGATACAGGACTTCTTCTAGTAAGTAGGATCTTTGAATATTTTATCCTTTTTATTTTATATAACTGTTGTATCTATTGTATGTCATTTTATTATAACACCATTTTTTTATTTTTGTATATATGCACGTCCACCTTTTGGAATATTAAATTTAAAAATAAAAAAATAGCACAAATGCGAAAACAACATGCGCCAACGCACAGAAATCGCGTGCAAAAGCGTGCACGCTTGGTGTGTTGTAGTGTGGCCTCAGCCTAAATCCATTTCTTTAGGTATACTGGGAATGAGAAATATTTGTTAATACGTTAGATTATTAGGGCAATGCTATTATAATATGATGCTGTGAGGTACCTTCTGTTATAATATAAGAGGTAAGATCACCACTTGTCATGGTGAATACTAAGAAGTATTAACCTAACATGTTTAGTTTCTCCACACAGTGTGGCAGAATTCCCTGGGTCTACTCTCCTCTCAGACCTGCAGGATTATCCTATTTGGTTCTTCTGGAAGCTGGTGACTGTCTGAATAACAGTTTAAAATATACCTGTGTAAAGATTCTATATCCACTATATCCACACATAGCAAAACATACACAAACATAATTTCCATTGCACCAACGGGCACACTTTTGCATAATTATATATAATATATATATATATATATATATATACAATCATATCCAGGGGCACTCCAGCTTCATAATCACCTGCCCGGGTGCTTATCCGTCAATATACATCTCCATCTATCCATACGATAGCACTCATGGGACTCATGGGACTCTTGTACCAAAGTACCAAAGTGTATATATACACACACATACATACAGTCCAGAATGTGGGCACTCTCCCTTGATATATAAATCCTTTGTTGTTTATTAGTACCCCGGTGCAACCAGTAGAGATATATATATATAGTAGAAACTTGAAAAAATCCAGTGCACTCATGGGATTTATTCTCAAACAAATGCCTTTAATTGGCCATTGTGAAAACTGGCAACGTTTCGGCCCTGTAAGTGAGGCCTGGTATTCACTGGAAGCAAGCCACAACAGTTATTGTGCTGAATGACAGCACACTTTGCTTCTTCAACGCCTTATTAAAATGCTACAGTTAAGCAACATCATTCATGCTGCTAGTGTGCAGGAACCTTGCCTTTTCTACACACTTGTCTGTTGTGCATGCAAAAATATTTGTAGCATATACAAATAAATACACATACCACATTCACCATGCTTGTTTACACTCAGGAAGGGGCCTGTTTGTTATGATTAACCATTTTAAATAGCATATATAAGTAGCTTGCTTGTGTAATGTGTAATGCATGTTGACGTCATTACCATAGATTATCTGTAATTTTGTGTATATTTTGTATCCCTGTTGTGTAGAATGGCTGACAAATTTTTATCAAACAGTACAGAGACCTTCCTTGCCTATTGCAGGTCAAAAGTAAAGACTATTCAAACCGACATCTCAGGACCGCTGCCTGTGATAAATTAGTAGTTTCATGCAAAATGGTGAATCCCACGACCACTGTTGAGTTTGTTAAGAATAAAATTGCAAATCTACACACAGTATTCAAGAAAGAATACAAAAAGGTTGTACAGTCTAAAAAAAATCAGGGGCATCAAGTGAAGACATATACATGCCTCGATTATGGTTCTTCAAACTACTACAGTTTACAATGGATCAGGACATCCCAAGGCCCTTCATGACCACCAGACGAGCAGGATACAGTAGATCCTGCACCAAGGAAATCTGTGTCAGCAGTAAGTATTTATACTCAACACACGTAAGGCTAACATTCATTATCAGTAACATTATGAGTCACCAATGCTCAATGTTATACAGCAGAAAAGTGCATATAACAATCTAATATATACTAATTCATCCTATGTGTTAGACCCCATTTATTATTGGCAAATGTTTGACATAGCTGTCATGATAGATAGTAGACATTAGTCCAAGGATAGCATGATACCCACTTGCAAGAACTTGACAATGTAATATAGTTGGCTTACAAACGGAGACTGTATGATTCACATATAAATAGCACATAAAAATAGCATCCTTTTTGTTACTGACAGCCTTCTAGACTTTGGCTGAAAATTAAATACTGCTGTTGTTTTTAATATTAAAGTCTGTTGGGTGCCAAAACACTCACTTTTAAAGTTAGTTGGTCTGGGTGTAACAATACCCCAGACCCTTCACTTGATGCTCATTCACTAAGGCTTTTTATCTCTCTTTCCCATTCTCAATTATTTACACATATATAGAGTTACTTCTACAATGTGAAAATCAATATACTCACACAGCCATGTGGGTGGCCCAGGTGCTACCGCCCCAGGTCCTTTGCAGAATCCCAAAACTCTCAGACTTGATACACACCGAAAAAATGAGAGGTGCACACTGGAACATACAGATGAGCTGCTTTGGATCTCGGATAAAAAAATTACTTTATTTCATCATACGGATAACATCTAATAAGTATCAGTTTGCCTGATGCGTTTCGGGCTTGGAAAATGCCCTTAGTTAATCATAGGCTATAGCTATAGCTGACTAAGGGCATTTTCCAAGCCCGAAACGCATCAGGCAAACTGATACTTTTTAGATGTTATCCGTATGATGAAATAATACGTATGTTCCAGTGTACACCTCTCATTTTTTCAGTGTGTATCAAGACTATACGATTGCAACATTCCTGAGGGGTTACATGATTATAAAAAGTGTTAAGGGCTAGGCCACACTGCTGCGCTTTTTTATGCGTTTGGTTTTTTTTCATATCATTGAAAATGCGGAAACGCACCGAAAACGCATGTTTTTGGGTGCGTTGCGATTGCGTTCCGAATTTTAAATCGCAATCGCATGCGTTTTTCAATAGTTAATGAAAAAAATGCATGCGCAAACACAACAAAATCGTAAATTAAATTGCATGCGATTGCGTTGCAGTGTGTCCGTGCCCTAAGAGCCATTTTACAAGGTCCACTGTATCCACATTTTGTACACCTAGTAACGTTGCCAATCACACAATTAGAAAAACACTACACAAAATGTGCCATAGCTGTGTCATACAGGTTTGGATAGTATAATAAGGTACCAACCTAACAATCCTATCCAAACATGTAAGTAAGTATTTACATATTAATTTAAGCATTAACCAAAGGTTTATTTCCTGTAGACATGTTTACATTCTACACATACAAGTGGTATGCATAATCAATTGATATGCATGTTGCAATTGGTGTCAAGACTCACTATCTGGGGGTATTCTACACCTTATAGCACATTCTGCAAAATCTAGCAAACAAATCATTCTAAGGTGTGTGGCACGTGTGTCGGTTCACTTGCACAGTTTAAGTAGGTGTGCCCTGCAGAGGTAGGCGTGTTGGCCTAAGTGTCAGGGTCTGGTGGAGTGTAGGGCTGACCTAACAGTGCCTGCTGCACATTCCAGTCCTCCACACACTGTTTGGACAGAATTCCAGTTCAATTCAGTGTGCAGTAAGCATACAACAACTTTAAGACATGGCTGCAGTTATTAAGCCGTTTTTAGTAAAGCCCTCCTGTGCTGCATCCAATAGTATGTCAGTCGGCCATTTCATCATGCTCTGTGTGATCACTTTTCACCTTCAACATACACTGTTAGGTCAAGGGTCCACTTCCCTAGATAATGTTAGGTCAGGCCTGCAGTTCAGCACACACTGCTACATCATGCCTCCATGTCTGTAGTCACCGGTAGGGCAGCCATCCAAGGTAGAAGATAAAGTTAGGTAAGACCACAAGTGTGTCTGTTCCATGGAATTTTACCAAGTGTCAGTCAGTGCCAATGCTACATAGTGAAAATTTGACAGCACTTACAACATTAAACTATCTTAAAAAATGGGGATATACAGCAACCAACATATGTTGGATATAGTAATGTTGGATATGGCTAATATGTAGAAAACATCTGCTACAGTCACAACAGACTATTCAGTAAGAGACAAATCAATATAGAACATACAGGGAGGCACACTCGAGTAACAGTTAACAGCAAATTTTCAATTTATTAGGTGCTCAACATACAGGCCAGATACACAAAGTTTCGGGGGGTCCAACCCACCTGAGGAAGGGGGTTGGACCCCCAGAAACGTTGTGTATCTGGCCTGTATGTTGAGCACTCAATAAATGAAAATTTGCTGTTAACTGTTACTCGAGTGTGCCTCCCTGTATGTTCTATATTGATTTGATTCTTACCTGATATGGCACAGGCCTCAGGGGGAGCACCTCACAACTTACCTGTTGGGAAAACTTGCTGATATTCAGTAAGAGAGATTATCAAAAAGATCTATTTTGATCAAACATGCTTATTAATGATATTTCTACTAACCTAGTTGTTTAAACATTTCTTCCATGCACTCCTGACAGTCCAAGTATGTTTACTGAGTGCAGTTTGCCACCAGAGGAGCAACTACTGGACACACAGCCATTCTATAGCCAGCAAGTCAGCCAAGATGTCAGTCCTGTATTGGCCCCTAGTCAAGCACCCTTGGTGAATATTCCAAACAACACTGTTCCAAATCAACCAAGGCACAACCGTGGGGTCTCCTCCAACCCAAATGCATCCCAACCAGGAAGGCGACGTCCTAGAACAACTGGACATTTTACCAAAAATGACTATGCAGCAAGTGTGCTAACAGCATCAACTGTGGCACACAAACTGCCGGAACTTCAACTGGCAGTTATAAATGCAAACATCTGCTATCGGAAATACTTAATTGTGGACTTCAAGGAAAACTAACAGACAATACACATATTGTTTATGATCAACCAGTCTCAACTACCACAAGTCACTGGCAACATCCACAGTCACAGGGACATACTTTGCCTCAAATCACCCACACACATATGCCAATCCAACGTACATGTATCCCATCCAGAGTCACGTAGAGCAACCCACTTACATTAATTTGTAAATTTTTGGAAAATGTTTTCATTACTGTATATTTAATTAAGATTAATTATAGATGTCAAAATAATCTGTGGCCTGTTAAGTCTGTCCACACACATGTAACACGTACAAAATGTGGTGCAGCAGTTGGTAAATTAGTGAATTTGTCATAATAAGTGCAAATAAACGTACAATGTAGTATTAATGCTTGTTCATTTTATGTACAAAAGTTGTACATAGGGGATTTGTAATAGAGGCAATAAAGATAGTACCCTATCGGGCAAACACATGTCTGACCCAAATTACAGCATGTGATCCTGCCAATCCTGCCAAAAGCTGAGCGTCGCTTCTCCATTCACCGGGTACCGTCTGTACACTTTGAAAGTCCTCTTGATCCAGCATGGAAGCAGGTGCATATCCCGTGTTATAATTTTGACGCAAAAAGTTATGAAGGATGCAACATGCAATGACAACAAGGTACATTTTCTCGGGTTTTAAATTAATGGCAGTGTGAAAAATTCTGAAACGACTAGCTAGAACCCCAGAAGCATTCTCCAAAACTCGACTCGAGCTCTTGAGAGCCTACAGTTAAAGATTCCCCTTTCCACAGAAAGTGATTTTTGGCTTCAGGAGATTGACATGCAGACTAAATGCCTCATCTGCAATAAACAAAAAGTCGAGACCTTCCTTTATTTCACTATTTGATGGCAAATTGAGCTGATTTCCTTGCGGCAACTTGTTAAACTGAGTTTCTTGAATCACCCCATTCGTCCATTCTTCCCCACATCAATCATCAACAGCTCATACTTAGAATTGACAATTGCAAGTTAAATAATACTAAGGTATACTTTGCAATTAAAGTAATAAGAGCCACTATTTGGTGGAGGATTTATTTTAATGTGCTTCTCATCAAAAGCGCTGCCACAATTGGGGAAATTCCAGTAGTCGTCAAACTGTTTTGCTATTGCTTGCCATTCTTTGGATGTTGTGGGGAACTGGAAGAAGACATTAAAAAAAATAGTTGTTAAGGAATAATGCACATTACATACAATAGTTAGACATTGTAAGGTGACATGAAGTGCGAATACATATACATCTGGCCCATGCAGCATTTTGCTTTTGTAGTACATAATGCATCCAAAATGCTGTCTTCATTTCTGACACCCCTAATAGAGGGCAGGATGATTGGTTAGTTCATCCACAATCCTGGTACATTGTGTTCTTCTTTACAGATCTGACAATCACCCACTGTGCGTGGGTGTGTTTTTCAGGATGTTGAACTTTTAACTCCTACTGCACATGATAAGCTTGTCGGTTAGCCGGAGTTGAGATATGGAGGAGGTAACAGAGGGGAGGGGGAAGGGGGGAGGGCTGCACACAGATCTGGCACCATGGTTAAACAGAGTCACTGACAGTGATAGGATTAAGGCAGCACAGAGTACATGAATTTAACTTTGCAAAGGGGCAATGTGTTTTTTTCACTATAGATGCCCTTTAAAATGGAAGAGAATATGTAGAATAACTAAGTATGCATTACACAAACTACCAATTTAACCAATATTGATCATTTCCACTGAACTGTCCCTTTAACTTACTGAACATAAAAGGTAACACACAGGTGAGAGTAGAATGGGATAAAAGAAGAATACTTAAGAATAAATGGCATCTGAAAAGTCCACGAGCAGTCCAGGAAACTTCTTAATCCAATATGGAAAATGACAGAGTCCAAACTGATAGTCCCTGATGGAAGCCAATATATGGTCCATCTGATTGGATAGATTTTCCTTAAGATGATATGACGAACACTTGGGCTGAGGTCGCTATCCCAATTTATTCTTTCTCCTGAAAATGGGAGCGGTCTGATCTCTAGAGGGTGGGCTTGTTTCAGCCCTAAAAGGTGTTTGGTTTTGGATATCATATCCTTCCAGGTATCTGTAGATGTAGATTTGATTCTAGTATAACTGAGAATATTTATGAAAATATTACATACTTCTTTATCCTGAATTATTAAAAAATATGAATGGCCTTTGAACTGACATTTGGTTTTAGCTCAGTTCTAAACCAGAAGACCACATGCTGTTCTGGTGCCTACCAGCCTGTAGAGGTCTATGGATTTTTACAGTGATTTCACACCTTGCCCCTTTGAACTAGACAGTGAACAAATATCAAGCTGAGTTGAACACGCAACGAATGGAGATAGCTATGGGAAAGAAAAGTCTTCTACAAATTGTCGGGCAGAGGTTTTGTTAACCCTTTGACTGCCTGACCATGGGCTAAGTGGGAGTTGCCATACTGCTTGACAGTGCTAATAAAGTGGGATAAATTTGAAAATTACTACTTCATTTACAGACATTGTCTATGGGAGTTTACATTGCACTCATGTTCATGACAGATGGAACTGCAAGTAATGTAGAGGAAAACATTCATTGCAATATGGTAAGGCAGATGCTGGAGTAATGTTGATATAGTTATCTAAGCTGGTGTAAATAACAAGGCACAATGTATATATATTGCAAAAAAAAAAATTCTACTGATCCACCCTTACAGCTCAATTGAGTAAAATGTTACTATGTATATATGGACACCAGAAGAAGTAATACTGCATACTGCAGTAAGTAGGCACAAAAATGGAACCTCAATCCAGCAGTTTTCATACCCAAAATACACACCTGCTCTACCATTAGCATGGGTAATACAGTAAAGCTAAAGTGAGTTAAGTGACCATCAACTAAACTACACCCATTAAAGTGCTTCTCCCATTAACTGTATCAGAAAGAAATAACTTATTGTGTGATCTATTATGTAAAATCCCTGTATACTGACTACACTCAATTGAGAAGAAATTACACAAAACTACACACAGCATCACATAACCATCATGCAGACAATACTCATCTCAACACAAACAATGCACTACATATGCTTCCATCTACATATCTCCAAGTGTGTGATTTACATAAACAGGGAAGCTATGTATCCTTACAGACATGTAACATTCATAAACAGACAAAAGGATGTTTGACAGTGTGAAAGTGATTAATCGTGAGGCAACATCTGAATACGCTAATGAAGCTGTTGAAAAAATGATTTATGCAATATTCCCATTGAGCATGCACCTAATTTGATATAATATATTAAATACAAATAAACACAACAAAGGTTACATAAGAATGTTACCTACATGTAAGAAGCTTGCAATACATCAATGATTGCCGCACAAGTGTCAGGTATGATGCACCAAAGGGATTGGGCCGAGATACCCATAGAAATTTTCAAATCCTCTAGTGACCGTCCGGTGGTAAGAAATCTCAAGGTTGCCACTAGAGATGGCCGAACTATTCGGACCCATTAAAGTAAATGGGAGAGTGATAGTTCGAACAGTCTGGGTGATTTACAGCTAAACTAACAATGGTAACTTACTGTAAATGGCTGTGGCACCTGGGAAATGGTCTGGGGAACATGTCACTATAACCGAAACACTTCTTAAACACGAGCAGGCAATTGTCGGGTTTTGCGCAAGCTACATTCAAGGGTTACGGCCAATTCGAGGGTTACCGAACGATACTTTCAATCCTAAAACGATCCATACATTCGAGGGTTACCGAAAACGAATGATACTTTTGAGGGTTAGTGAACGATACATTCTAGGGTTAGCGAATGGTCCATAAATTCGATAATTATCAAATTTGCGATTGTTATCGAAAATACAGCTGCGAGTCCGGAAAAATTAACTAGTTTGAACAGTTCACCCTAACTCATAAAGTTTGTCTCGAACTCGTGTTTGAGTTCGGTTTTGTGTCCATCTCTAGTTGCCACTAGTCTCTGTTCTGCAGAAATGCTCTGCCTCATCAACGTATACTGTTTCGTTATCTTTGTAGCTACCATCCGCAACAGAAAATTACAATTCTCATCCAACATACGAAGATAATTGCAGAAATCATCTGGATTGTTGTCCTTTCATTCGCTCAATAGCTGCATGTGAGAGAGAGTCTCACTTTAACAGCCACTGATTGGCCCAGCAAGACCTTTTGCGTTTCCTATGTTTATCTGCAGAATACATAACGAACACTACTGCAGCTAACATTTTTTCTGAAGCCATATTTGCACTAAATTCAGCCGAAAGCTTAATTCAAACAGCAGCAGTAGAAAAGGCTAACCTTCGCTCTCTCTACAAACACAAAACGGTCTTTGTGTGAATACGAACTTCAGTTTGAAAATCGTTCGACCCACTATCAACATGCTGCATCAAAAAAGACACATTAGTAATGCACCATTTAAACTTTATTACAATATCGTCAGCGATCACATCGGCACATTTATGGTGTATTGGCAGCTTCCAAGATGGTACTGCAATTTAAATCAGATATCTGCTTATTAATGTTCGATTGGACAGAACATCAGAAACAATATCATTGTAATCGTCTATGAACGAACGTATGATGATCGTTAATAACTTTTATCTAACTGATCGTCTATCGCACGAACAAATCTTTATATGCACTATCTATCTATGGGCCCCTTAAGTGTGCGCAAACTAATAAAGACAATTCACAAAATGTACCTGGACGCTCCAGCATTCTTTGAAAAATTTCTTGTTTATTCACCCATATGTGAGATCTCTCCAGCGACGTTTCGGGTGGACCTCCACCCTTTATCAAGCTTGGTCCACCCAAAACCCAGAGGTCCACCCGAAATGTTGCTGGAGAGATCTCACATATGTACAATACAAAGATCTCATATATGAGTGAGTAAACAAGAAATTTTTCAAAGAATATTGGAGCGTCCAGGTGCATTTTTGTCTTTATTAGTTTGCACACACTTAAGGGGCATTTTTGTGATTTGATGTATTATAAGACTGGGAAGCAGTACAGTCTGCAGAGTGGCGGTCCAGAGAGGAAAGTGGAATCCAAAAACTTGTGAGTCTTTACAAACGAATAAAGACAGTGATGTTCCCTAAGCAGTACCCCAAAATCTAATCTAGTCTAGAGCCAAACATACTGGATTTAGAACCAATAAGATTTTTGTAAAATCTAATTGGTTCTGCATCATATATTATTAGATCTAAAACCATGAGACTTTGAGGCAGGGCTTTGGAAACTGACACATTCATAAATATCTCTGCTGGTTCTGGGTCCCTGGTTTAAAGTGTTCAGTGTTGGCCCAATGACCCTGGCTGGTTTTGTTTGATTCTGGCCATGCTGAAAAACAAGGTTTCATTTAATTAAATATTGTCCCTGAGGTAGGTAAATTTCTACTGGAATTGGATTGGTGAATGGATCAAAATTGTGTTTGGTGCAAATCCAAACATCAAAAGGTAAGACAAAAATTGCCGGTTGTTGGAAAGTAGCCTTTAAACAACTTGCTTGAGGGCACGGCCACACTGCATTGCACGTGATTCTAGTGCGATTCCTGTGCCTTTGCGCATGCAATTTCTCCTTTTCAGATACGAAATCACATGCGATCGCGCATAAAAATGGTAATCGCATGCGAAAACACGCTTTCCGGTGTGTTGCCGCGATTCCTATGTATATAATATATATATAGTCCATGTGAAGCTTAGTGCACTCAGGGTAATTTTTCAAAGATTATTTATTGTGCAAATAGCATAACAGCAACGTTTCGGCCCTTTTCTAGAGCCTTTTTCAAGCCAGTACATATATATATAAAAAATTGCATGCGCAAACGCACAAAAATAGTGCTAGTGTGGCCTGGCCCTAATTCTGTTTCTCTCCGTTTCCTGTGGTTCTGTCTCTGCTAATTTTAGCAGTGTTAAAGTCTATAGTATTGGTAAAAAAATCAGTCAGGGTTATTCAATAAAAGTTCTTATCATTAAAAATGGTGCTAATTTTGCCCCAACCAATCAGATGTTAGCTTTCAAATGTTAAATAAGATCTGATTGGTTGGAGCAAAATTAGCATCATTTTAAACGATAAGAACTTTTATTGAATCTCCCTGAATGTGTTTAAGAAGATCCCCCACAATCACAGTAATGTCTTAGAAAGACTATAGAGGTTCATGTCTACATACAATGGCATTAGAATGTAAATGCTTTTAGAATGTAGTTTTTGGCAGTGGTTTAGACCCTCCCATGCTACATATTTAACTGGGAACCATATGGTTAAACCCGTGGTTATGCAACCAATAACAGGATTCCTGCAGAGTGGGGAGGATGCTTTAACCCTTACCCTCCCCTTTAATTACTTACTAAAAACTGTCCAACATTGCTGTAAAGATAATAATATTTGCATTCCTGTGTGTCCAAGTCTAGTCCTTCCCCTACATCATATTACCATTTGGCTGTAATGTATGACAGTAGCCTCATTGTAAGAAAGTGTACTGTATATACTCTATCCATCTATACAGAGGCACTACAGATGCTGGAGTAAGGGTGCCACGTTACACTGCCAGATATGATTAGTACTGCATCTGTTTGGAAAGGTGAGTCTACTAGGGATATTTCCCTATATATTCCCTGTATAGAATCATATTAAGGAGTTTTCATAAACCATGTGCAGCTCTTTCTAAAAATTTAAAGGACCCTTAATTAAAGAATCCAATTTACTTTGTAACATGTGTGGATCTTGTCAAGTGAACTTTACTAAAGTGAACTAAAGCTTTAATGGAGACTATATATGTATTTATAAAGCAATGGAATAGGTCTAGCAAATTGTTGTATTGTTTCTGGCTTGTTTCTGGCTTATCACCTATTAATGGGAAAGTGTAACAGGTTTATTTCTTCCTTCAGCATTGAGTAGGAAGAATATATAGATGTGTACTGTTATTATATGTAGGTACAGACACTGGTACCCAAAGTCTCTGGTTTGTGTTTGCCTATTTAAATGTAAATGCTGCATGGATTATACATAATACAAGGCTGTAGAGATGTCTGCACATCCTATGTACTGCAGCTTCATAGGCTGAGGCCACACTACAATGCACAGCTGTACCCTTTTACGACATCAGTGGGCACATCCATACCACTTTTTTATGTATGTGTCACCAAACCCCAACCCTCCCTGTGGTGGATTAATACTATTTGGTCGGTCGGGCTGAATTATTGTATGGGTTCTTCTTGCGGCTGCAAATCGTCCGAATCGGATCTCAGTGGGTCCAAGAAGATGCAGGCCTCCACATCTATCAACAATAGACTGCAAATTTGACAGGTCTGTACTATAGTGATCTAGAAACATTTATTTGGATATCTGTTTGCATATATAATATTTATAGGACTACAAAGGTAAGATTTGCTGCTTATTGGTTCTGATGCAAAATTGCTGTATGTATTGATGACGTTAATGACTAATCTATTACACTAATTTTCATTTTGCCAGGAGAGAAATTGCTGTCATCATGTGGCTTCTCCTATTCATTCTATTGGCTACAATCATCCTGTACAGATGTTACCGACAGAGACAGATATTGGAGAATCTCACAGACAAATATGTGCTGATCACCGGATGTGACTCTGGATTTGGGAATCTTGCAGCAAGGCAGCTGGATAAGCGAGGGCTGAAGGTGTTGGCAACTTGTCTGACAAAGAAAGGGGCTGAGGATTTAAAGAGAGAGACTTCCAGTAGACTGCAGACAGTTATCTTGGATGTTACAGACAGTCAAAGTGTTTGCTCAACTGCAGAATGGGTCGGGCGCATTGTTGGAAATAAAGGTGATAGCAATATATGCTAGAACATGACCTGAAAAATGCAAGTATATTAAATTGCACTTTGTACTCAAAAAAGTAACTTTCCTTTTCGCGGTTCAATTGAAGAATGGAAGGTAATGGAGCTACATTTTACCCCCAGTTCTTCATTTAAACTAGCAGGAGACTGGAGTGAAGTTACTCCTCTGTGCTCCTCTGCTGTTCCCCTGACAGGAATCAACGTGCCTTTGCAATGTACGTGCATGTGCATAGATTGCAAAGCTCCGTCGGGACCTGCCAGTAGAAGTTCTATAACTTCGCTTCAGTCTCTTCATAGTTTAATTGAAGAACAGGAAGTAAGACGTAGCTCCTTTACCTCCCATTCTTCAGTCCCATTCTTCAGTCTTCAGTGGAGGCACCCTTTAAATGAGAATTAAACTCATGCAATAATTGACTGCTTTCTTGTGCCTCTCACAGCCATTGTTACCTACAATTCTCTAATTTCTGATATTGTAGAAGATATGTTAATGGAGGAAGGGATGGAGCGTAAAACTGCCAGTTAGGCCTCATTTACACTGGTCGTTTCTTAACATTGTAACATAGCGCATATACAGGGGAATTTGAGGGGAGGCATACGGGAGCCGCATGGGAGGGGTTACAGGCATGCTAACAAATTTTAGATTGGAAGAGACACATGCGCAGTATCAGGGAGATTCAATAAAAGTTCTTATAGTTAAAAATGGTGCTAATTTTGCCCCAACCAATCAGATATTATTTAAAATTTGAAAGCTAACATCTCATTGGTTGAGGCAAAATTAGCACCATTTTTAACAATAAGAACTTTTATTGAATAACCCTGTTAAGTATTTATTACCAGCTTATACTTACTTGCAGCCTCTGTTAAATCTCTTCCAGGAGATTTGCCCAGAGCAAGTGTGGCTTTTCTATACAATCCAATGTATCCTGTTCCTACCAGTGCATTATTTTGACAAGTGCTTAGATAATGCACAGCTGTATGTCTTTGTAAAGGGCAGCTAAACTCCCATAATCCATAAAAATAACTATTTGCCATTCGTTTCTATTATTCACAGGGAGGTGAGAACGCTTATTCTCACCTCCCTGTGAATAATATTATGCTTGGGGGACCTGGAACTTACCTCCACTGCAAGCCGCTCCTTCACTGAAAGCCGATCTGTCCCGACCGCGCGCCCTATCTTAGGCGCATGTGCGCCAATACAAAAGATAGGGCGCGCGATCGAGAGAGAACAGCTGTATAGTGAAGAAGCGGCTTGCGAGTGGAGCGGCAGTAAGGTAAGTTCCAGGTCCCCCGAGCGTAATATTATTCACAGGGAGGTGAGAATAAGCGTTCTCACCTCCCTGTGAATAATACAAACGAATGGCAAAGAGTTATTTTTATGGATTTAGTGTTCCTTTAAGCATTGTGGACACAAACAGACACCTATAGAATCAATGGGACTGTAGAGAAAATCGCACAATAACCGTTATTACACCGTTTGTGTGTGATGTTTCCACAATTACTACTTTTCCAAAACTAGTGTTTTTTTAAAAGAAAAATACAAAGCAACACAAAGAAAAATGCACAAAAACACACACAACAGCGTATGAGAAAGCATATGTGTTATTATGCGGTTTACAGAACTTTGAACGAAGCCTAACTGCCAGAAAAGAGTCTGTTACTGCACAAGTATAATTCCCCTTTAAAGGAATAGTTCACACAAAAAGTGAACTATTCCTTTAAAGCAGTGATTGAAGACCGGGAGGTAAAGGACCTATTCCTTACCTTCCGTTCTTCAATCACTTCACCAGGTTCCAGGACCAAAGTTAAGTTTAATTACCTCGCACACAACCCCGGCTCCATTGATAACTGCCGACTGCTTCCTGGTTTAATTGCACTATAGTGCGCATGCAAGATATTGCGTGCTATAGTAAACTAAACCAGGTAGCAGTCGGCAGTTATCAATGGAGCCGGGGTTGTGTGCGAGGTAATTAAACTTAACTTTGGTCCTGGAACCTGGTGAAGTGATTGAAGAACGGAAGGTAAGGAATAGGTCCTTTACCTCCCGGTCTTCAATCACTGCTCTAAAGGAATAGTTCACTTTTTGTGTGAACTATTCCTTTAAGAAAAGATACACCTGTGCGAATTCAAGACCTCCTGTTTACTTACTGTTAAAATAAAACCCTTACATATTGGCACATGATCATACTTCTACTTTAAAGGGCATGTCCACCATCAAAACCAATTTTTGTATACAGCCAAAACATTCCCCAAAACCATTATACTTACAATCCTGAATTCTGAACCCCTGCTAAATGGAGATATGCTGCTTGATTCCAATGTCCCCTTCCCTCTCCTTATTTATAAAATAACTAGACATTAAGCCCATTACACTAACGGTGCTAGAAGCCCAGAGACCCCCCCTCAGTGTCCCAAAGCCAGAGTCCCCCCTCTGTCCCAAAAGGCAGAGTCACCCCTGTCCCAAATCACAGAGTCCACCACCTCTGTCCCAGAGCCACCCCATTCTGTCCCAGAGTTCCCCTCTCTGTCCCAGAGTCCCCCCTCTTCCCAGAGTTCCCTTCTGTCTAGAGCCAACCATTCTGTCCAGAGTTCCCCTCCTCTGTCCCAGAGTTCCCCCTCTCTGTCCCAGAGCCCCACCCATTCTGTCCCAGGTCCCCCCCCCCCCTCTGCTGTCAGGCTCCATGCTGCAGTGTGTATTTCCTGTGTTTCTCCCTCTAGTGGTGAGTCAATAGGAACTGCAGAGACAATCTTACCATATTCCTCTAGTGGTGAGTCCATAGGAACTGAAGTGACACACACACACGGACTCACAGAACCGGAAGCAGCAGTTAGGATTTTATATACCATGTATAGATGATGCAGTTATAAAGGCCACATTGTATATTAGAACAATCATAAATGCCAACTGGTTAGGGGAAAGGTGCAGAGTATCACTATATTAATAATGTATATATATTGAAGGGAGGACAATCAATGGATTATTAATAAACAATAATTTATTTAGGTGCTGAAAAAAGGTTCACAACGTTTTGGGGAGTCAAACCCCCTTCCTCAGGTGTATACTGAGGAAGGGGGTTTGACCCCCTGAAACGTTGTGTACTGTTTTTTCAGCACCTAAATAAATGATTGTTGATTAATAATCCGTTGAGTTGCCTCCCTTCAAATATATATACATTGATACTAACCTGATGTGGCACAGACTTTAAGGGGTGCACCTCACAGCTTACCTGTAATAATGCACCTTAATAAAGTCACCAAATTCTATGACCACTTTCTATTAATATAAGCCAACAGAAAGAGGGGATTATACCCCCCTAAAATCACACATGGCTTCAAGGTTCCTGTACTGCTGGGAAATGTTTATTTTGCAATAGTCCCACATATCAAATGGCCTGATGTCACAAGCCATGGAGAACTATGGAAAACTAAGTTAGGAGTAACCACAATCTGTTTAATTGAAGGCATATTGAGGTCTAATAACAAGTTACGGTACAATAAAAGCCTGCTGTCTTACAAGCTGATCTCTGGATCACATTTCTAAATGCAGTTGGTCAGCAATTATGGTGCAACATGGTTTAACGCTTCCTGCTTCCAGTAGCTTTTGGGGTGGGAGACTGATGAAATCACCCATTTTTTCAACCCTTTTCAGACACATAACTATTGGAGAGGCAGCAGTTAGACATGTGACCCAGGGCTCAATTGAAGGTATGACTTCTGGTTTTTTATTAGTCATACTGGTTTGTAGACCCACAGTACTCTTTAATGTCATGTTATATTTTTTTTTTCCTGAACTCCTAATACAGGTTTGTTCTTTTTACTGTACAGTTTGATATGTTCTCTATTTTAGTATTTTAGGGCTATGGGGATTGGTTAATAATGCTGGATTTGGACATTGCCTGGCACCTAATGAATGGCAAAGAAAAGAAGATTTTAGCAAGGCTCGAATGTAAACCTGTGGGGATATGATTGACAATTCATTTATTTACCTCCCTGAGAAAAGCCCACGGTCGTATTGTCAATGTGTCTAGTGCACTTGGGAGACTATCATCTGTTGGGGGAGGATATTGTATCTCTAAGTTTGGTGTAGAGGCATTCTCTGACAGTCTCAGGTAAGAGACTTAATTCATATGCATGTACTTTTTATGTACACAAAAGAAATACAATCATTGCACATTCCAATTTATTTTAAGCAAGCCATCAAATACTAACCACTAAATCCAGTTTGCCAGCATGTAGCTACTTGATAGCTGATGCCACTTAGCTCTGGCAGAAATTGTCGAGCCTCCTTCTGATTAGGCCATCAGCAGGGGGCACCAAACTGGCAGATGCCAGCTCCTTTCTGTTAAGATCAAGACAGCAATGTATAATTCTTGATTTTTGTTTCATCTTTATAAAAGTTTAATATTTTTAGGTTGAATTTGCTCCCAAAATCAAAGTTTAAAATATTAAACTCATAGCCAGGCCCCCAACTGTCCTCCCCCCAAAATGTGACTGCCCTACATCACTAAATGTGCTGTGGCTGCCCTATGCCATGTCTATAATGAGGGGGCTTTGGGGGACTAAGTTGTGCTCTGGGCGTGTCCTTGATTGTCTACAGCAGGATGTAGGCTGGGATGGGCGGGGTGCGGCCCATGTAATTGAAAATAAAAGGGATGTACAATGTTCTAAAATAACATTCACTGTGAGTTTACATGACACAAATGGTGGATGAATCCTTCATGTCTGTATGTTTCTATTTTATATACAGAAGGGAACTCCGTTTTTTTGGAATTAAAATTTCTATCATAGAACCAGGTTGTTTTGCCACTGCTATGTCGGTCACTGAACTACACAAAAAGAATCTGAAGTACCTGTGGGATAACCTTCCTATGGAGGTCAAGGAGATCTATGGGGAGCCGTACTACCAGAAATGTGAGTATTGTCGGCACTTTATTTAGCATAGATGGAATGTTTTATAATGTTATCCTATTATTAATTTTTTTCTCTTTTTCAGATGTTCAGTGTTTGAGTGGTTTAACAGGCTCAGCAAGTGAAAATCTGAATAAGGTGACGGACTGTATGGAGCATGCATTGACTGCCATTCATCCGTGGACACGATACTCCCCTGGCTTAGACAGCAAACTGTACTATATCCCACTTTCTTACTTCCCAACAGTTATTGCTGATTTTCTGCTGTGTCGCTCTGAATGGAAACCAGTCCCCAGAGCAGGATAATGAATTTTTTTGCTCATGATTTGGGGAGGTATATTAATTAATTTTATATAAAGTTTACAGAAGGCCATAAATATTGTCGGCAATGTGCAGTTCATATCTTTGTCATGCTAAAGCAGTCTTAAAACCATGCTAAACCCTTATAACATGGCTTAACATGCCATAGGGTTTAGGGCTAAGATTGGTAGCACTTCTTTCTGTATCTCCTTGTTGGGATCAGAATAAGAGAAATACCATGACCAAGAAGGAAAGAGAAATGAATTAGCTGGTGAACCCCTTTGTTTATTAAGTATGCCAGTGTGCAGATAGTATGATATTGTATGGGGCCTAGGAATGTGCATTGATTATCTTTTCTATGTTTGTATAGATCTCAATAAGTCAGTCTGGTCCAAATGTGGTGATGTTGTACGTCACTTGTGTAGTAAGGTCACAAATGCATTTCCACCATTAGGCTGAGGCCACACTGTAGCACTCACGAGCAGAAACAGGCACGCAAGTATGTGCATTAAGGCACACAATTGCGCATGCATGCACAAAGCACCGCAGGGCATGCCAGCGCACTAGTGTGGCCACCACAATTGGGCCACACTAGTGTGCACTTTTTATAGCGCAATGCAATCAGATCGTGCATAAAAGCACACTAGCGTGGTCTAGCCCTTAAATAAAAAAACTGGTCAGTTACCTGCCCCCAAATTGATATATTCAGCAATTTAGATGCTTCACTAGCTAGATATTTTTTAAACATGTTTTATTTGTAGAAGAGGCAGTCAGATACATAATTCAAATAAATATTCATCAAACAACTGAATCTTTGTATTATATTTAAGGGTGTAAGTCCCTCCATTCTAGCAAATTAACTGCTGGCATCACAGCCAATGATTTACTGCAGTTACCCTTGCTGCCTCCTCTACAAACGCACAAGCTTATAAAAAGCTCATTGGAAAGAGGGGGAAGGCAGATACCTTTGCCAGAACGGAAGAAAACCTATCATTAAATATGTGATTACAATATATCCCGTATTCTAAGGGTTAAAGTCATGCGAACAGCCCCCTCCCTACTTCAACACAAGGAACAGACTCTGGCTGTTTATCAGCAAGGGGGCTGCTACTAATTACTATTGGGCCTTGTGTTGGACACCCCCGGTGTAAACAGAAAGAAAGAAACCCTTGTCTGGAAACTGTTTTCTCTCCAGTAATACCCTCCAGCATACAATGAATCAATTTCTGGTTCTGCAACACTCCTGGCTGGCAGATTGTAAGTACTGGTACAAAGTTCATATCTGCCTTAAATAAACTTTTCCATTCTGTTCAGTGGAATAAAGTGAATACAGAGCAGTTTCTTTAAATTCCCAGGGAGCCTGTCTTAATACTGGGTGGAGGCACGCAAATCTGTTATTCCTGCTCTCTCATATAGCTTAGACACAGGACTCCTGTAGCATCAATCCAGACTATAAATACTAAACCTCTATTCTCTGTAACCAGAGGGCTACACTGTTTAAAAGCAGAATTAAAGTGCATGTCTACTACTTACGGGAACATTCTTAGAAAGGCTTAGCCCCCCCCCAAAATACCCAATATTCAGACAAAAGAAAAATGTAGCACTTGGTGATGTTTTGATTCTTGTAACAAATATAAACAGGGCAACGTACTCTTTCAAATCTTGCTCAATTTATTTGTGACATGCTGGTTCACACAACGTTCGGGGTCCTCCCCCTTCCTCAGGTGCAAAATTACACTCACACTGTGGCAGTATAAATACAAATTATCCCTCCCCCTTGGGGTGTGGTTTAAAACAACATAGTGTTTAATTAAAACATTTCTATATATGTGCTAATCCTTAAGTTTCACATAATACACTTTTATACAGAACTTAATATGAGCACACCAAAAGTCTACTTATTTTGGACTTATTAAATATAGCACTTACTAAGAATTATTTTAGATTCAATACAGGTACTATAATCAAATGTGTGGGACAAGTATGGGTGCGATTTTCGCACCGCTTATGCCAACATATATGTCTCAGAATTTGAAAGAATTGTATTAAAGAAAATGCAACTTATAGTGCTCAGATAATGTCTATGCTGATTTGGAGCCGATGTTTTCTGCTATGGTCAGGCACAGAGAAGGAATAGAAGAATTCTCACAAGATAAAATAAATGGCATCCTCATTTAATTTACTGTGCAGTACCATACAGGGCAAATATCGTTTCTAGATGTTTTGAAGTGAGAAAAGGACAAACTTCACTAAGTACCGATTGTTTGTTAAACCAACTGATAGAAAACATATTGGAAGCATCTAGCTTCCTCCAAAAAATACTATCAAGGGAATACCTTTGGGTCAATTTCTTAGAGTGAAGAGAATGTGTCAGAGAGGCACCTGTAAAAAAGAATTGAACAAATGTCACAAAAGTTTAAACTAAGAGGTTACCCCCAAAAAAATAATTGAAGCAGCAAAACAAGCAATAGAAAGACCTAGAAACACACTACTCGATACACAATTAAACTAAAAACAGACTAAAGATGGAAGGATACCATTCATATCCACGTATAATACACAATCCGGAAAAATTAAAAGGATTGTAAAAAAAATATTGGAATGTATTAGTATGATGAAAAGTGGGTACTATTTAAAGAGCAACCCATATTTGCTTACAAAAATGTAGCAATCTGGGAAGCCAATTAGTACACTCTGATTACAAAAAGAAAGAACGACAGATGGTAAAAATAGCACCAAAAAATAGGCACATTCCCTTGCTTGAATTGCCAAGCGTGTACTGCTATTATCAAAAGGGAAAATGTACCCATCCCTCTAAAGGTATTTAATACCATTAAAACATTTTGCTAGCTGCATTACCATGGGGGTCATATACATGTTGAAATGCCCATGTGGAAAAGCATACGTGGGTAAACCAAAAGACAAATTTGGACCCGTATTGGAGAACATAAAAGGGACATCACTAGATGTAACTTAGAAAAAAATGAAAGAGTAACATCAGTTCTCGAACACTTTAACACTACATGGACATAATCAGCACAAGTTAGATGGATGGTTGCTAGAGGTGGTAACATAAACCAGATAGAGGTGGGGATTACAATAAAAACTCCTCCAAGAGAATATGTTGGATTCACCGCCTAGGCACCATGCATCCGAAAGGGATAATGAGGAGATGAATTTTGGCTGCTTCTTGTAGAAAAGTTAAGGAGTAATGTTTACAAGAAGAAAATAGAAAAATAGAAAACAGTAAACATAAATAAATCATCTAATCTTCTGTATAAACTTACCTTACTCTTTAATCCACAGGATTTGATCCACAGGATAACAGAGATGAGAATATTGAAAAGAATGAATAAGAACAATGTTAAGACAACAGAATAGATTCTAAGATAAAAGTATCAATTAATTAGTCCCAGGTGGTTTTAACAATTTTAAACTAAGTAAACACTTCACTTAAGCACTTTTAAAAGACAAGTAGCACTTTAAAAACAAAGCACAAAGCACTTAAAAGATTATTTAATAGTAAGCATTTGGCACTTTCAATGGACAGAGAGAAAAGATAGTTAACTTTGTAAAACATGAGTTTTAAAATGGTTATAATTTATGGAAAAAGCACAAATCATTGGTTTTAAATTAGGATGTATACAGTGTACTATGTGAAACTTAGGATTAGCACATATATAAAATGTTTTAATTAAACACTAATTGTTTTTAACCCACACCTCCAAGGGGGAGGGATAATTGTATTTATACTGCCACAGTGTGAGTTGTAATTTTGCACCTGAGGAAGGGGGAGGACCCCAAACGTTGTGTGAACCAGCATGTCACAAATAAATTGAGCAAGATTTGAAAGAGTGCGTTGCCCTGTTTATATTTGTTACAATAGTACATAACTGCCAGTGTGTAGCATAATTTGGGGTAACAGCACACCATCACAACAAAATAAAACGGAGTGCGGGGAATTATAAAACGACTTGATGTTTTGATTCTTCTCTTTCTCCTGGTTTATTTTCCATAGCAGCATAGTATGACAGGGGATCAGTGGCATAACTAGGAATTGTCACAACCCCCCCCCCCCCCTCCGGTCTGTCTATCTGCTTTTCAGTTATCGTAAAATGCACTCCAACTAACGGAAAAGTCGCATAAAACAAATAAGAGATGGAAAGCAGCGTAAATACAGCACTCACTAAAATATATCTTAATATTTATATAGAAAACTGCCACCACATTTCCAGACAGGGGAAATCCCCTGTAAACAATATATAATAATATATAATAATATATAATAAGAGGTTACACGCACTCCTAACGTCTAAATCCTGTAAGTAAAAGGTTATCCAAAGCTATCATTTCTACACACAAACATATATATCTAAACAGTTATTCCTATAAGGTAATGTTACTTCGGAAGCAAGGTTCGTTTTGGGACACACTCAGAATAGGAAAATTAACCTTTAAATGATTTTCTATCATTTATTAAAAGTACCAAAGTATGCATAAAAAGATAAGGTAAAATAATTGAACATTAAGGGTAACACACAGTTTAGAATACAGGTGAAAAGGAACAAAATACTTAAATAAATGGCGTCTGTTAAGTCCGTGAGCAAAAGTCCATGAAAACTTGGTAATCCAAATGGCAAAATGACAGAGTCCAAAATGATAGTCCTAGATGGTAGCCAATTTATAGTCCTCCCAATTGGCTTTGATGTTCCTTGTTGATGGTAAGATTGGAGAACACTTGCCTCCTGGAACCCATTATCCTGAATCGGTGGGGTTAGTTTGGTCCAAACAATATATGTAACAAAGAGAGATAGCTCTGCTTGCATTTTCTCGCAAGCAGAGGGCCGGCAGAGGGCCGGCAGCGCGGCGGAGGAAAGAGGGGAGGTAAGTAAAAGTTTGGAGCACTTTCTAAACATAAAAATGAAGCGGTTGGGGCTGGGAGACCAGGTGGAATACTATACCAAAAATAGTTTTAAGGGTGGACATACCCTTTAAGTTAAATCACACTATATCTGTTGTATTCAATTAAATCAACTGGACTTGAAATGTAGTTCTTGAAGACGTTTCGCTAGTCATCCGACTGGCTTTCTCAGTTCAGAATGACTTGTACAAGAATCTGTGACAATTATGTACCCTGGAAAATCCCAATTAGCATATCACAGCCAGGTGTTAAGGGCGTGATTGGATAGTGGCTAAGAGGTGTTATAGGAACGTGAAATGTGACAGACCCCGCTGTTTGCGTTTGATCCGTTTACAGTGTGATCTCTATTTGCGTTTGATCTGTTTACAGTGCGATCACTATTTGCGTTTGATCCGTTTACAGAGCGATCACTATTTGCGTTTGATCCGTTAACAGAGCGATCACTATTTGTGTTTGATCCGTTTACAGTGCAATCACTATTTGCATTTGATCCGTTTACAGAGCGATCTCTATTTGTGTTTGATCCGTTTACAGTGCGATCACTATTTGCGTTTGATCCGTTAACAGAGCGATCACTATTTGCGTTTGATCCGTTTACAGTGCGATCACTATTTGCGTTTGATCCATTAACAGAGAGATCACTATTTGAGTTTGATCCGTTTACAGTGCAATCACTATTTGCGTTTGATCCGTTAACAGAGCGATCACTATTTGCGTTTGATCCATTAACAGAGCGATCACAATTTGCGTTTGATCCGTTAACAGAGCGATCACTATTTGCATTTGATCCATTAACAGATCAATCACTATTTGCATTTGATCTGTTATCAAAGCGATCACTATTTGCGTTTGATCCATTAACAGTGCAATCTCTATTTGCGTTTGATCCATTAACAGAGTGATCACTATTTGCATTTGATCAGTTAACAAAGCGATCACTATTTGCATTTGATCTGTTAACAAAGTGATCACAATTTGTGCTTGATCCATTAACAGAGCGATCACTATTTTCGTTTGATCCGTTAACAGTGTGATCACTATTTGCGTTTAATCCATTAACAGTGCGATCACTATATGCATTTGATCCGTTAACAGTGCAATCACTATTTGCGTTTGATCCGTTATCAAAGCGATCACTATTTTCGTTTGATCCATTAACAGCGTGATCACTATTTGCATTTGATCTGTTCACAAAGCGATCACAATTTGCGTTTGATCCGTTAACAGAGTGATCACTATTTGCGTTTGATCCGTTAACAGTGCAATCACTATATGCATTTGATCCGTTAACAGTGCAATCACTATTTGCATTTGATCCGTTAACAGATCGATCACTATTTGCATTTGATCCGTTATCAAAGCGATCACTATTTTCGTTTGATCCATTAACAGTGCGATCACTATTTGCGTTTGATCCGTTAACAGTGCGATTACTATTTGCGTTTGATCCGTTAACAGTATCTATTGTATTCAATTAGATCAACTGGACTTGAAGTTTAGTTCTTGAAAACTTTTGCTAGTCATCCGACTGGATCTCTCAATTCAGAATGACTTATACAAGAATCTGTGGCAATTATGTACCCTGGAAAATCCCAATTAGCATATCACAGCCAAGTGTTAAGGGCGGGATTCGATAGTGGCTAAGAGGTGTTATAAGAACGCCCAGAGTAAGGTGTCAAAACAGCATTATACATGGCAGATAGTTGGTGTCAAACTCCCCCACCTCTATTTAGGCTTGGTTTCTTTATTTTCACATAAATGGCCTCCTTAACACCTCTCTTGAACCAGTCACGTTCCTTTGCCAATATGTTAACATTACAATCTTCAAAGGTATGTCCTTTATCCTTAAGATGCAGGTACACGGCTGAGTCCTGACCCGAGGAATTGGCTCTTCTGTGCTGGGCCATACGTTGATGCAGTTGCTGTTTGGTCTCCCCCAAATACAAATCAGAGCATTCTTCACTGCACTGCACTGCGTATATGATGTTGCTTTTCTTGTGTTTCGGTATTGGGTCTTTCAGATGTACAAATTGATGCCTCAGCGTGTTGTTCGCTTTAAAGCAGACAGGGATACAGTGTTTTTTGAAAATTCTTCTTAATTTCTCGGGGACCCCTGCTACATATGGGATGACCATGTTCTTTCTCCTGTCTTGCTTTCCCCCTTCACTGTTGGTATTCGTGTTCTTTTCTTTCCTTCTACTTCTTTTGACAAAGGCCCAGTCTGGATACCCACTCTGAGATGTTTCATTTCTTTAGCCTTCGCCTCTGTGCTAGTGGGGATGTTCTCGGCTCTGTGTTGCAGGGTTCTGATGACACCCAGCTTGTGATCTAAAGGGTGGTGGGAGTCAAACAACAAATACTGATCTGTGTGTGTTGGTTTTCTGTAAACCTCTACTTCCAGTTTACCATTCTCCCTGACTTCTACCAAGCAGTCCAAGAAAGCCAGTTTGCTGTTTTGTATCTTCCCTTGTAAATTTGATGTTCTGGTCTACCGCATTAATGTGTTCTGTGAAGGCTTGTACTTCCTTCTGGTGGATTTTAACCCAGGTGTCATCCACATATCTGAATCAGTGGCTGGGTGCTATGCCCTTAAAGGTATTAAGTGCCTTTTTTTCTACCTCCTCCATGTAAGGGTTGGCCACAATAGATGAAACTGGAGATCCCATAGCACAGAGGTGGGGGGGTTCGACACCAACTGTCTGCCATGTACAATGCTGTTTTTGACACCTTACCCTGGGTATTCCTATAACACCTCTTAGCCACTATCCAATCACGCCCTTAAGACTTGGCTGTGATATGCTAATTGGGATTTTCCAGGGTACATAATTTCCACAGATTCTTGTACAAGTCTTTCTGAATTGAGAAAGCCAGTCGGATGACCAGCAAAACGTCTTCAAGAACTAAACTTCAAGTCCAGTTGATCTAATTGAATACAACAGATATACCATGACCTGGATGAATGAGAACCTTCACAAGCATCCGTTAACAGAGCGATCACTATTGCGTTTGATCTGTTAACAAAGCGATTACTATTTTTGGTACAGATTGCATGCCATCCATTGACATAATATTTGGAAAATGGAAGCACAAACACACTGCACTGCGATTGCGATTTTCACACGCCTTTCCGTGAATTGCTACTGGGACCTCAGTCTAATTTTTACTCTTTCCAATTGCAGTTTTTCCCCCAATCTCTTTCCTCCCATAGCTGTGCTACGTAGTAAAGGAAAAAAGGTCCCCAGATCTCAAATCTTAATCTTGACCCATCCATCAATCTTCAGCTCTGTGTATTTCAATCTCGCCACATAAACGCTGACATTTGATTGGAGTGAGAGGTGGGAAATCGGAAAAAAGAAAATCCGTTTATAACTGAGGAAATGGGATTACATTGCAAACGTTGGTCGGAAAACTTGGTCTCTCTGGGAGCTAAACCAGAAAACCATCCATTGGTCTATCAGCGGTTGGTGATGATCAATAACAGTCTCGGCTGATTGCGATAGCTTGACTGATCAGTTTTGCAAAACCATCAAAAATACCCAAGGCTCCTGACCACAAAGGGGAATCATAGTTTATCATTAAGAAGGATTGATGGAGCGTCTGGAAAGGAGATGGAATAAATTCAGTTCCTGGGGTGAGTGCTATTGTAGGTGTTTTGCATGCTCCGTGGTGCTTTATAGAGTCTTGGCCGTGCAATTTAATCCCAAAGCTCACTAATGGGCGATCCTTTATCCTTCATGTTGTACCTATTCGCTGCTCATTTATCTGGGGAGAACATGCCGCCTGGATGTAACAAATCATCTGGAAGTTTAAAAGTAAAATGGCTGATAGATCCGGGGTCCCGTTCAATGCTGGGGAAGGATAGAGAGACACGAAAGACAAACTGGTGAAATGATCAGTTTCCTTTTTCATAAAGTCTCATGAGGTAGAGCGAAGATAATTGGTTGGTGACATTGAACAAAATGGTTTCCATCTCTCTGTTAAAATAACAGTCAAATAATGTGGATATATGGTATTAGTATGAATAGACAGACATTCACCCCAAATAAAAATAAAATATAGATTTAGGTTAAATTAATGCAGCAAAATGTTCTTCTCGCACTTTTCTCTCAAAAGTTTCTGCCACCTCTTCAAGCTCTCCAAGCTTACACATGCTCAAAGAAGCCAGCCAAGGTAATAGCATTCAGCCATTGGCTGTTGCATTCATGACTGACAGCTGCTAAATGAAAGAACCAGCAATTAGAAAGAGAGGTTACAGAACACCGGGCTTACATCCCTCAGGTTTTAATTGCAGTTTTGGGATTTGATGGGTGATTTGACTACAGTATATTCAATTTTAAATTAAGGTGTATCAATTTCCATTGATTTATGATATATTTAATAATTCATTTTTACAAGACTTTATCCATGCATCAGCTGTTTGCAAGGAAAGGGCTTTTATCTTAAAGTGGAGCTAAACCCCATTTGTTCTATCAAGGGGACAATATACTTCTAGTTTTGGCCAAAGGCCTAAGCACTCAGCACAGCCCACAGCTACCATTCTTGTGTCATCCATATTGCCCCCTCATTTCACTGCTCCCTCTCTCTACTCCCAATGCCCCCTCTCTCTTATCTCACCTCTTCCTCTCTCTTATCCCATCCCTTTCTCTCTCCTATCCCACCACTTCCTCTTCCCTATCCCACCACTTCCTCTCTCTCCTATCCCACTACTCCCTCTCTCCTATACCACCACTTTTTCTTTCCTATCCCACCACTTCCTCTCTCTTATCCCACCCCTTCCTCTCTCTTATCCCACCACTTCCTCTTTCCTATTGCACCACTTCCTCTCTTATCTCACCACTTCTTCTTTCCTATCCCACCACTTCCTCTCTCTTATCCCACCCCTTCCTCTCTCCTATCCCCCCACTTCCAATTTCCTATCCAACCTCTTCCTCTCTCTTATCCCACCCCTTTCTCTCCCCTATCCCACCACTTCCTCTTCCTATCCCACCACTTCCTCTCTCTTATCCTACCTCTTTCTCTCTCCTATCCCACCACTTCCTCTTTCCTATTCCACCACTTCCTCTCTCCTATCCCACTCCTCCCTCTCTCCTATCCCACCACTTTCTCTCTCTTATCCCACCACTTCCTCTCTACTATCCCACCATTTCCTCTCTCCTATCTTACCTCTTCCTCTCTCCTATCCCACCTCTCCCTGTGTCCTATCCCACCTCTTCCTCTCTCTTATCCCACCCTTTCCTTTTTCCTATCCCACCACTTCCTCTCTCCTATCCCACCATTTCCTCTCTCCTATCCCACCTCTTTCTCTCTCCTATCCCACCTCTCCCTCTCTCATATCCCACCTTTCCCTCTCTCATATCCCACTACTCTCTCTCTCATATCCCACCACTCCCCATCCTATCCCACCTCTCCCTCTCATATCCCACCTCTCTCATATCCCACCACTCCCTCTCCTATCCCACCTCTTCCTCTCTCCTATCCCGCCTTTCCCTCTCTCCAATCCCACCTCTCCCTCTCTCCTATCCCACTGATCCCTCTTTGCTATCCCACCACTCCCTCTCTCCTAGGTTAGGTC
Source organism: Hymenochirus boettgeri (assembly GCA_019447015.1). Lineage (NCBI taxonomy): Eukaryota > Metazoa > Chordata > Amphibia > Anura > Pipidae > Hymenochirus > Hymenochirus boettgeri. The sequence continues at coordinate 267,384,055 of CM033470.1, read as the reverse complement.
AGCCCCTCAGTTCACCAGCAACTGTTAGGTCAGCCCTCCCATTGATTAGATACTGTTAGGTCAGCCCTCCAGTTCACCAACCACTGTTAGGTAAGCCCTCCCTTTCACCTGCCATTATAATTCACTGGAGCAAACACCGAAACAATAAGTAAATAATGATAATAAGGGTGACATATTAACTAGCAACAGACTGATGAAGGGACATTGTGCAAAAATCCTTTAACAGTTTTCTAATAACTGAACATCCTACGGTGTTTTGAAAATCTACCACGAAAACACATTATGCAATAGATATTATTTGTTTCCACTTATATTACAGCTTTATTTACCCTTTAACATCACCAAGTTCTCAAGAACTAGAAAACAACAGAGGCAGTTCAATACGATAAAGACGGTGGTAATGACAGCAACGTAAAACAGACGCGTTCAATTTATTGTGTTGCTGGTTCCACATCCCTCACAATCACTGTCACTGCCTAATCGTTAAATGCCTTTCTTAAGTCATTAATTGATAACTGCATTCCTGGTTCATGTAGAAAGCAATTCGGTGTGGAAAAGGGCACGGAAAAGCGATGAATTCATTCCTCGCCGTGCATAAAAAACGCTCGCAAGCAACATCCAGTGGCTTTGTGTGCCATTACAGATTTAATTAGGAAACTTTCAGCAGGATGTAGAGATAAGCAAGTCAAGGCACAGACTGGAAACAGCCGATGATATTATACCAAGTTAGATCACGGGCGATGATGTCATGCTTGTCGCGATTAGCATGCTTTCTTGATACAGCTGTTTAAAATTGATCATGTTTGGATAAGTAATTGAAAAATCGAAAACACTCCAAAAATAAAATGTGAAATAAATCAGTAAACAAACCCGTGACCTTGCTCGTAAATATGTACACAGAAGGTAATAAAATTTCATGTTCCCTTAGTATTTGGCTACTAAAAGAAAACTGGGAAAGTGGCTTATATCTTTATTAATTTTGCTTATCCGTTCCATTTGCCATCAGAAAACAAAGGTCAAATAATCACTTGTAGCAGCAAAACATAATACCTTGGGGCATGGTTTATAACTGCACTGACTTGTGACGATCTGAACAAACAGAGCCACAGAACATGGTAGGAATATGTACAGTTCTTTTATGTTTGCATTGGAGCAATGTTTTAGTATATGTGCCCTAAGAACTTAAAGGAAAATGTAATAATCAATTAAGTTCATAGGATCCCCCGTGTGAGATTTTTTTCCCGATAGCATTACCAAATTTTCAATAGACATTTTTGATTTTTTAATTGAAAGTTTAAGGACATATAAAATAACCCCAGTACCAGCAACTTACGATATCACGGGTTATCATAAAAAAGTGATTACGGACGTACATTTACATACAGTCGTTCGTATAATACTATGTGGTAGTAGACTACCGCAATGGTATTGTATGGACGAGCGTAAAATTACGACCACAATTGTGAATCTACCATCACAGTCATGGTTGTACGACTGCGAGCGTACATCTATTTTGCGATACCATAAATACGCCCCTTTTATTTTCAGTGGAATTTAAACATTTTCGATTTTTTCATTTTCAATGAAAAGTTCTGAGTTTTTAAAAATTTCAAAAAATCTCTTGGATCCGTGGATTTTAGAAACCGCCAGTTTCCGACTCGAAACAGGTTCATCATCACTAGTATTGTCAAGTCTATGAGGCTGATGCCAATTGGGCTCACAGAAAGGTGCTACCAAGAAACTGAGGAGCTTGGGTAGAAAAGGCGGGGCGTCACCAACAAAAAACATACATTTGTAGGCAACCAATATCTTTTTTTACGTTTAAAAATATTTGTTTGGATCATTATCACCCAGGGAATCATTTGAACTTAATTTCTGATTAGATTAGACTTTCTTTCGCTCTCCTTTAAAAATATATATTCGGTAAATATACTTGTTAGAAAAATCTAAGAGATTCATTACACAAAAAAGACCCATAGTGATTACTAGGGATGAACAGGGACATTTAATAAAAGTTCTTATCGTTTAAAATTGTGTTAATTTTGCCCCAACCAATCAGATGTTAGCTTTCAAATGTTAAATAAGATCTGATTGGTTGGGGCAAAATTAGCACCATTTTAAATGATAAGACCTTTTATTGAATCTCCCTGCATGTCTCTTTCCGAGTCGAACCTGGATCTGACTCAGAACTGACATTTCCTGACAGAACCTTTGATTCTGAATACATGAATGCTCGACTCTGAATATGGGAAAAAATGGCGAATATGTGAGCCCTTGATTTCGAATATTGGTCCCCCTCCCCCTAGCGTAAATCCCTTTTAGTATATTATAGTCCATATCCCCCCAGCCCGAACCGCTATAATTATAGTCAGAAAGTCCCCTGATCATTACTTACCTTACCTCTCTCCTTCGCCTTTCTGAGCAGCCGGCAGCCGTGTCCGTGATTGGCTGCCTCTCAGCCAATCACAGACGCGGCTGCTGGTCCCTGCTTGCAGTTCTGTGCAAGCAGAGGGCCGGGGCTTTGCGGCGATGGAGAGAGGTAAGGTAAGAAATGATCGGGGGAACTTTCTGAGACTATAATTATAGCGGTTGGAGCTGGGGGAACATGGACTATAATATATTAAAAGTTTCTATAAAGGGTGGACATGTCCTTTAAATGTAATCAGAACTTTTGGATTTTTTGACTCTCATTGACTTCTATGGGTCTGTCTTGGAAGGTTTGGAATATCTATTTTAGGAACGGAACTCGCTGATAACTGATTCCAAACTAGAAAGGCAGCTGAATAATCACGTACATGTAGCATGGATAAAATAAAGGGGTAAGTAACTGAACAATTTCTAAAGGGGGAGGTTTTGCATCTTATTCTTTTAAAATCCCTCTTTCCTCTGTGTGTGTCCTACACTTGGATGAAAAGCTATTAGACTAAAATTATAATCTGTTACACCGCATACCCAATTCCTTTAGTGCCAAATTAGATAACCAATGATCTGTAACTCTATGGAATAATTGAGTGGCTCTGGGAAAAATCCTTAATGTATTGAGAGGGAAATCAATTGGTTTGCCTTAACACAATAGCGTAAAATGGTTTGTAAGCAGTAAGCCTATTGACATATAAGAAATGAGGAGGAATGGTCTTTCATTGCCTTTCAGACATTTATAATTGGTGTGGCAAAGGGCGTTTTGGTGGAGAATTCACATTGTGTAAAGTATTGAATAATAATTTATGATACACAAACCTTTACATTGAAATTGACCTGGTATTTGGAATTTTATAAGTGCAAGGGCAAGGACAGAAATACAGTCATGAAACCCGAAAATACGCAGCCATCATTAAACTCATTTTTTTGTTGTGACCATACCTTTACATAAAAGGTACAGTTAAAAGTCAATGTTAAGAATTAACCCGAAGAAAATCTGAATGATACATTTTAAGTAAAATTTAGGACGTTCTTGAGTTTGCAATTTAAATAGAAAGTTTAAACGCATATTTAATTAATTTCTTAATTAGATATCCAATCGGAACCATTTTACATTTCTTCTGTGTGCAGTTTTTCTGTAACTGAATTGGTGCAATGTGAATTGCATGATGGGAAATTTCATCTCCCAATGTGACCTCATAGAGAATGCATTACTGAGCATTCTTGCCCAGTAGAAAGTCTGGTCAGATGGTAGGAAGTAAATCATGTATGTAGCAAAACACACACCTTATAGTAAGGGGTACTTACATGTAGTAATTTAAAGATTAAGATGAGGCAAAGTAATTTTTTCATTATAGTTACCCTTTATAATTAAGTATTTTGAGCAGCAAAAGCAGGCTTCCATTTCCTATGTAAATAACACTTGCTAAGTTGACCTGCTTGACTGTACACTAGAGATGGATGAAACTACTGGGTTTTGTTCTGTTTTCAGGTTTTTGGATCTCGGGAAAATCCCGAAGACCCAAAAATCCCAAAACGGAACTTGAATTCGGGACTTCGGAACGCATTTTACTTCTGCTAGAGGTATGTAGAAAACTGGTATTTAAAGCATGTTGAAAAATGTTAAAACTGTAAAACACATCATAACTAAGCAGCTATTTCTGGACACAAGCGGACACATTGAGGGAGTTAAAAAATCCAAACATTCCGCCAAAATTAAGGTATAAATAGCAATGGTAACTTACTGTAAATGGCTCAGGGACCTGGGAAATGGTTTGAGGAACAAGTATCAATGTCTAAAATCTTTCTAAAACACTGCCCAGTGCAGGAAACTTCATGCAATTCCTGTTTTGCCATTCTGCATAACATTTTTTAATATTTTCCAGAAATTTTGAATTTCCGAAATCTAAAATTTTAGAAATTTTCAAAATTTCTAAAAATTTCTAAAATTTTAGATTTTGGAAATTCTAAATTTCGGGATTTGAAAAAATCTGAAAAAGTCAGAAATCCGCAAGGTTCGAGTTCAGGTGGATTTGTGAAATCCACTTTGGAACCAGGTTCGGATTCAGGTCCATCTCTAGTCACCACTATTTACCAGTTATTGATGTATAAGGATGATGGAGATGGTATGAGAAATTGTTTGTAATTATATAAATCAATGTTGGTTTCATAATGCAGAAATCACGTGCCAGTTTCCATACTAGGGAGCTTCCCCCATGTTAGTGTCACTGTGTAAATTTTTTTTATTTTATATTTTATTTTTAACTTCAGTTTTGAATGACTACCTGGTACTGTTTCTTGGAGGAGGTCTTAAACTTCTTTATGGGATTTAGGATTAGGGTTTAAAGGGGAACTGTGGTCCAAAAATTACTTTAGGTAAATTGCTCCCCTGAGAATTTTTGCAATTTACTTTTATTGTTTATTTTACATAGTTTTGGAGATTTTGGACAAATTTGTGTGTGATATGGCATCACCAGATCCCCTGCACTTCCTGGTTCCTGCCCTGAAACCATGTGACTCTGCCCCTATGTCTCCTCCTGCCCTTGCAGTCCCCCTGGTCCCTCCTACTCATGGGCCCCATGGCCCCTTCTTTGCAGACCCCCCTTGGCCCCTTCCCTTACAGTCCCATTTGGCCCCACCCACTTGTGGGTGCATTGGCCCTGCCCACTCATGGGTGCCGTGGGCCCCTCCTCACTAAAACACACACCTCTACAAAAAACAGTGTGAAAACAGCCTTTTCAGGCAGAGTCTGTTTTCACATAGTGGGACGGCAGGGCTGTAGATTCCCTTACTTACCTGTGGGGAGGGGGAGGGACTTCCTGTCTCCCTCACACACTGAGGGAGCCTGAGGCTGTGCTCGTCTGCGGCACTGTGCAGGAGAAGCCTCAGGAATGTCACATGTCATCCTCCCACCCATTAACTTTCTGGTCAGTCATTTCTTTATATCTTGGGCTGTGGAGCACGTAGAGAGGTGGTTGGTTTATGTAAAATCAACTTGTATGGAGACCACAGTTCCCCTTTAAATTTAAAAAAAAATCATTTATATCAATCTTAGTCTCAACTGATTGATTGATTGATACCTTGATATTGTCACTTATATTATGATCACTATTATCATAATTATTATTACTTTGCATTCTGTGCAGGGGCTGAAGATTTTGGAAAGTCTACCAATAATAAGATCTAAAGAAAGGGAATAACCTGACAACACATGACCCCTGAACCAATTGGGCAGCTCAATATGCATTCAAAGGCAGTCAACAGCAAATTATAATCTTTGCGTAGCTATAAAAGAAGGTTTTATTATCTGAGGATGAAAAGGGGAATAACTATTATGTAAATACAAAATACACACAACGTTTCGGGGGTTTCCCCCTTCCTCAGGGTGAATGTTACTGGTTTTGATATAAAAACTTTGGAGTTGATCCAGGTATATTTCTGATTGACCCTTGTAGTCAAGAAGGATTTTTTTTTCTTCATCTGGATCAACTTAAACAGGAAATGTGGGTGTTGCAGAGTAGGTTTCACTGGATGGACTAATATCTTTATTCATAATTACTGAAAGGGAGGCACACTCCAAAAGTGCTTTACACCATAACTTATTTATTCAGTGCTGAACAAAATACACACAACGTTTCAGGGATTTTATCTCCACACCTGAGGAAGGGGGAAACCCCCGAAACGTTGTGTGTATTTTGGACTTTGTTCAGCACTGAATAAATAAGTTATGCTGTAAAGCACTTTTGGAGTGTGCCTCCCTTTCAGCATTTTTGTTTACAACCCTTAGCGTTTCATGGCACAGAGATAAGAGAGTGCACCTCAAAACTTGTTACAACTCCACATTATTGGTTTAAACTGATAACTATTATATACCTTAGTTATTGTTATTATTATTGATTTATATAGCGCCAACATCTTCCACGGCGCTTTACAATACATAATATATAATGGTAATTATTAACTTATCTTAGCTGCTGATTAATCCCTAGAAGGCAGAGGAAATCCTTCTCATAAGTGAATTGATTAATCTCCACAAGTTCTCATCTGTTTATCTTGCCTCCTTGGTTCCATTAATTGGCCCTGGACCATTTTATTTCTATCTGACCTGCTGGGTAAATTCCCAATTGAGGAAAGTAAACAAAGGCTTCCATTTACGGAGGATGAGATAATTGTTTTTGTAAGAAATTCTAGTAATTACAGTTGAGTTATTAAAAATAAAGAGGGCTCAAAATGGGGAAACTTGGCGCAATCAAGTAGGCAATTGTCTCTTTCCTAGTAATAATTATAATCCACTTCCTACTGTATAAACGTAATACTACATAGGCACTCACACAACTAATGGCAAAGAAAAAAATGGATTCAGAAACGTAATAATTCCATTGTACCCTGTAGGATATTACTGGAATCATTTGCTCATTTCTGTGTTTTAATGATGTTCTTATTTCATATTTGTGTATTTCTGATAATAGGAAATAAATCTTTTAGCGCTGGTTTAATGTGCAAGAACAGATTTTCTAAAGCCCCCCGTGTAGCGGAACACGCAACCGGTTTAATTAGTGTTTTCCATTTATAAAAATGTGTGTGTTGGGATAGAAATTGCAACTCTAATTTTTGTTTTTGGTACTTACCTTAATGTTGTGTCATTATTTGAAAGGGGTCTCAGGATGTTATATAAATCCTCTTCAAATTAAAGGTGCTGATAAACTACAAACTTACTTTGTGATGTTTTGCCCCACATGGCCCAATCTTTTTTTTTAGTTTGACATGTTATTGAAAACTGAATGGGCTGTGTCAATATATATTGCATGGTCGGCACTAGGTATGCATTTTAAAGGGCATGTCCATCCCTAAAACAAAACATTGCCCCTAACTCTAACTGCTATTTTTAGCGGTTTATTACATGCATTTATGAATTTCTAACCAGATATTTAATATTCTCTCCTTTTCAGGCAGAGGTTGCTGCCTCCTCCCCCTGCTCAATGAGCTTTTAGGAGCATGTGTGAAGGAGTCAGCAGGGGAAAGAGCAGTCAATCATGGGTGTGATGTCAGCAATCCCAGCCTTGATTGACTGCATGGAGGGAGGTCACGACTTCCATTGACAGAATGGGGGTAATAATTATCCTTAAATATCTGGATAGTAATACATCTAATAAAGTGCTGAATATATCGGTTTGTAATGGGGCAGGTAACTGACAAGTGCCCAGTTCTAACGGTGGACATGTCCTTTAAAAGTACATATCCCAAAAAATAATAAAATATATAAAATAAAATATATCCAATAACATATCTGCTTGTGCCAAAAGTAATTGAATGAGATGGTGTACAAAATGGAAGAAATTCAAGACCCAGAAGAGGTTAACCATCAAAGTTAAAGGGTAACTGTGGTTTAAAAATGTAAATTGACAGGAATTGCTTTCCTGAGTATTTTTGCAATTTACTTTCATTGTTTACATAGTTTTGAAGATATTTACATTTTTATGTGTGATATGGCAGCAGCATCACCAGATCCCCTGCACTTCCTGCACTAAAACCACGTGACAAAAAGTCCCTTTTCCCTGTGTCTACTCCTCCTCCAACAAAAAAAGACAAAAATGTACACACCTTACACACTCCCTGCTGTGGGCTGTACTGTTATCCCACCCCCCTCCTCTCCTTCAGTCACTGTAACTCGATCTCTTCCTTGTTTCTTTTGCTTTCTCCTGCACTGAGCATGTGCAAACCACAAATTAGTGTTTGTGACCGCAGATTCAAAACCTCCCACCCCCTAATAGAGATGGCCGAAACTGACGGGTTTTGTTCCATTTTCTGGTTTTCGGATCTTGGGAAAATTCTCGAAAATAGACTCGAACATTCGATAATCCTCGAAAATACGATCAGAAACTATTTTTGAGTTTCCGATCATATTTTCGAGGACTATCGAACATTTGAAGCTATTTTTGCAAATTTTCTAAAATAGCTTGAATGTTCAATAAAAATTGAAACCGCGTTCCAAAGTCCCAAAATCCAAACAATCCATATGGACAGAACATTTCGGATTTCAGATCCGAGGGGTTCCGTGTCAGATCTGGGTCCGAATCAGACCCGGATCCCATCTCTACCCCCTAACATTCTGATCAGTGATTCCTTCATATCTTGAACGTAGAGTGGTGGTTGATGGCTCATTTTAAAGCTAAGAACCTGGCCTTTCATTTAAAATCAGCTTGTTTGGAGACCACAATTCCCCTTTAATGCTACAAGTTTTATAATTGAAGAGGTTGAAAAGGTTGCCAGTGTCACATTGGTACTGATATTGAACTGAACAGCACTATGGCATCACAGCAAGGAGAAAACCCCTTCTCTCCCCCAAAACCTTGCTGACTTACTACAGTTTGCCATGTAGAGAAACCAGAAGGAGTTGGGAAGAATGTTTTAGGGTTGATCACTTCCTGTGCCTTTGTTCCCTAACCTTTACATTTTATGCTCCTTTTTTAATTTCACTGTTTGGACAAGAAATAGTCATGTTTTTGTTTTGTTGAGAAATTCTGAAAACAATTAAGCTCACATTGGGCAACAAATTTGCCTGATTGTAGCTCCTATAAATATATATTATTGTGTATGGTTGAGTGCTGATTCAAAGGGAAGTAAAATGATCTGTAATGTGCCTGTTCTGTTGAGAATTAAAAGCTCCACAAACCTTCCAACGTCAAGTGAACTTCATGAGAAGAAGAACAAAGAGTAGAGTTAATGAGCTTTACAGCTACTTGGCATTTCTTTAAAATAGTGCACTGAATACAACAAAACTTCCTATAGTGTAAAGTTCTCCTAAACAAACAGAGATGCAGTAGCAGCACTGAATTATTCCTGGAGACCTCATCTATCACCGTAATGTCTGACTGGTCCATCTGGAAACAATGATATTTGTCTCGATGACTGATGCTTTATATTCTCATGAAGTTTCTGGCATATCAGCTATTGTGCTTATTGTGCAGCTCAGTTGAACATTTTACTAGAAAAAATGATGAGCCAGGGCAGTCGCCAAAAATAAATTCATGTCGGAGGGGTCAATACAAACATCCAGTGTTCACTTTATAGAATAACTAAGGACAACATGGAGCAGGAAGTTTGGGTGCCTCACGCTGGCCCAATAGCAGGGCAATTTGCCGTGGATTATGAAACAATCTAATATTGGAAAACCAATTGGTAATATCTTCTAATGTTCCTTGGTCTGGATCACGTCTTGTGATTAACATTACGGTATAAAGGTGATTACAAAATATTTGTCCTGGCGGCTGTCAGAATATTTTAATAACATTGGCAGGTTCGTCAACTAATGCCTGCCCTCCATTTGCCCCTTATTTAACAATGTTTACTGGTGATTAGTAAATGTCTAAGTGCTTGAGCTTTATACCCGGAGACCCTTATAATTCAGTAAAATTCAATATAAAATCAGTTTTTCTCCCCCACCCCATTGCAAATGCTGAACTGATAAATAGTGGTGGGATCTGGGTCCGACTCCGACACAGAACCAATCAGTTCCGAAATTCAAATGCTCCAACTGAAACCGGACAGAACGTTCGGATTTCATGGCTTTGGATTGCGTTTTCGATTTATAGCCAACACTAGAGGCTATTTTCGAAAATCCTCGAACGTTTGATAATCCTCGAAAATATGACCGCAAACTAACTTGTTTGGAGACCACAGTTCCCCTTTAATAGAAAACTAGCCAGGTTTTTATGAGTGGGGTAAGGTTTTATCAAAAGGCAGGTACCAAGACACAGCTTTTCATCAAATCCTCAATTCTTATTTTCCTACAATATAAAAAGGGGATGTACTGGAGTTTCAACCAAAACCCAGTTACTGGGTTTAAAAAGTTCAGTTTTTTGACACTAAAATTTTAGCAATCAAAACTACAAACAATATTTAGAAGTGGAACTAACGAAATATCTACAGGCAAAAACATGCATCCTTATATATAGAGGCTTGAAAAGAAAAGCAGAGTGCCCACACAGGAGCGCTCCCGTATTGACCTCTGAGTCTGACTCCTCCTAGGTCCCGTGTCATTATGTGCAGATCCTCCCTTCCACGTCAGGTCCAGCCACCCACGCAATATCCTGAAAAAACAGTATTGTGTAGGTAGGCCGCTCTGATCACAGGACAAACAAGGCCATTAGTATATAGTATGAGAAACCTTATTGTGCATAGTAAGAATAGAACAAAATACACATGTGTACTATAGGGGGGAACAGTCTTACATGTTTCACAGCATGAACGCTGCTTGCTCTGTTTTGCTGTCATTGGAGCAGCCTACCACCACATTACTGATCCTTATATATAAAAGCAAAGACAATTACAGCAAAAAATATTAACCCAGCTTCCAATTTTTCAAACTTAGCAATCCTCATTTCTAGAAATACTCCCCACATACAATATATATCTGTTGTATTCAATTAGATCAACTGGACTTGAAGTTTAGTTCTTGAAGACGTTTCGCTAGTCATCCGACTGGCTTTCTCAATTCAGAATGACTTGTACAAGAATCTGTGGCAATTATGTACCCTGGAAAGTACCAATTAGCATATCACTGCCAGGTGTTAGTGACCTTCTGAATGCAAGGTGTGGATGCATTGTGGCTAAGATGTGTTATAGGAACTGCCCAGGGTAAGTTGGCAAAACAGCATTGTACATGGCAGACAGTTGGTGTCGAACCCCCCCCCGCCCACACCTCTATTCAGGCTTGGTTTCTTTATTTTCACATAAATGGCCTTCTTGACACCTCTCTTGAACCAGTCATGTACCTTTGCCAATATGCCCACCCCCAACTGCTGTAATATTTCTTTAAAAAAAGACCCAGATCTTTACTTACAAAGAGCCTTCTCTCCCGCGACGTCTCAGATCCGCCAATCACTGTCATCATTGAAGACGCAGCAGGAGAGAAGGCTTTGTAAGAAATTTTTTTTAAAAGAAATATTACGGCGGTTGGCGATGGGCAGGGGTCATTTACCTTATGCCAAAAGGGATTCACGCTAGGTGCCATGTTTGCAGAGGATGGATCCGGATGGTGGGAAGGGGGAAAGGGCTCCCCTGCGCATGTCACTGTCTTGCTGAGGTTGAGGAAGAAACAGCACCATATGAGTCACTGACAGCTTCTACTCTTCACTTTCCTGAACTTTGAACAGATACTGCAGGAGAATCATAAGGAGCAGAGATGTAAGGTTCATTTTAAACTACAGAGTGTGGCCAGTATGAGGTTAAATCTTAGTTTTGGGGGTGGGCATGCCCTTTAAGTTTGCCCATGACTAGTACATACCTGAAGTCCAGCTTTTTTTCACTTTTAAGCGATTCTCTTTCGGGTCGCACCATTTATCAAGTCAAAATCAGGTTCTCTTGTATGTACGTGCTGCAGCGCACGCACTGTCTCTCTTGCGCAATGAGACAGGAGACCTTGTGCGAGAGAGACAATGTGCATGATATCGCCTGCACAGACTGGAGAACCGGATTTTGACTTGATAAATGGTGATACCCGAAAGATAAGCGCTTAAAGTGTAAAAGTGTGCTACCTCTATTGTGCCTAGGAAATCCGGCGCTGCTCACGAGTCGCATGCAACAAAATAGGAAAAGAAAAAGGAGACAGAATTCCAGGGGGGCAAATGACCCACCTGCCCCTATGTGCGGACACCCATGGGCAGTGTGAGACAATTGTCTCAGGCGGTGCCTGTGTGGTAACAGGGAAAGGCTTCAGAAAAAAAAACTGCCCCCTTAAAAAAAAATGTGTGTGCTGGGAGCGCTCCGGGGGCACCATTCAAATGCCCCCTTCCCCCCTCCATCAGTTACACCCGAAATCAATGTGGAGATTACTGTTAGTTTACCCCTGTAGTGCTGGGAGCCTGATCCCCTGCAGTCTGCAGAACCACAGCAGTAAGGGAGTCTCCGTGCCCAGTAAGGGAGTCCCTGTGCCCAGTAAGGGAGTCCCCGTGTCGGGGACCTCCCCTGGACTTCCCACAAACAGCCCTGGTGGTCTAATGAAGGAAGTGAACTTGTGATTGTCACAATCATGGGATTCATGTATATTTATATGGCGAAATGTATGTCATAATCCGTATATTTGTATATGATTCTCCAATTTCTTATGTTTTGACCTGTATTATTTGCTGTCTGTACAAGGTATTTTGTGTATTTGGTTAATGTGGATACCAACAGGTAACTTCATTTTGCAGTTAGCAGGATGAAAGGACATCCTGTGGTGGTCCCAGCCTGTATTGCCCAGACACTAAACAGTCTCCAGGCCCTACCTCGGTGGGGGGTAATTAGCAAGACTGGAATCCATATCCCAGTCAGGGCCGCCATCAGGGGGGGAAAGTGGGTACTCCAGTATGGGGCCCGGACTTGGAAGGGGCCCAGAGAGTAAGGAAAAGGCAGTAGCAAAAAAAAATTATATATTTTTTCCTCTTACCTGCAATACTGCGTTTTAACCATTAGGTTCCATTCCTAGAAATAGAGACATTGGCGTGTTCTTGTTTCCTGGGAGTTCCTTGTAACGTGCTTGGCCCCTGGTGTACAGCAGTGATTTAGTCAGTAAGTGGCTTTACTGTATATGAGAACATTATCTATTATAATAAAACCCTAAAGCTGTGTCCGTGAATCCGTGTGTGTCACTGTAGTTCCTATCTTTTCATCACTAGGAAATAAGCAAGACAACAACAACAGTTACACAGATTACACAGGTTACTTGGGACAGAGGGGGATTTGGAGGGGACTCTGGCCTTGGGACACTAAGAGGGAACTCTAGCCTTGGAACATGGAGAAGGGGGGCTATGGCCTTGGGACATGGAGGAGGGGGCCTATGGCCTTGGGACATGGAGGAGGGGGCTATGGCCTTGGGACACTAAGACGGCACTCTGGGGTTCTAGTGCCCGTTGTTGTAATGGGCTTAAAGGGCATCTATAGTGGGAAAATCTACTTTTTTTTCTTTCTTTCCATGTGTTCTATAATTCCCCACAACCCCTAGAGTGTCTTCACTTTTTTCAGATTCCCTCTCTGTCCTGAGATACACCAGTTAGAAGAATACGTGATTGCATTTCTCTACTCCTACTTGGACTGTCAATCAAATCCCTGTTATGTGATCCCCCCCTCCCTGCTCTGTAATAAACATAGAGATAACAGCATTAGCAGGGGGAGAGAGGTAGCCTTGATGGCAGAGATAAAGCTACACTTGTCCCCCCTTCTTAATAGCTTTCACTGATTGATGATGGGTCACAAAGAGAGAGATCGTAACCTGTACTGTTCTCCTTCTTCTTCCGTGTCTCCAGGACATCTTGCTTTCTATTGGCCACTGTGCGTGGGTGTGTTTTACAGGATGTTGAACTTTTAATTCCTACTGCACATGATAAGTTGTGACATGGAGGAGGTAACAGAGGGGAGGGGGAAGGAGGGAGTGCTGCACACAGATCTGGCACCATGGTTAAACAAAGTCACTGGCAGAGATAGTATTAAGGCAGCACAGAGTACATGAATTTAACTTTGCAAAGGGGCAATGTGTTTTTTTCACTATAGATGCCCCTTAATGTCTAGTAGAGATGGCCGGTTCGCGGACCCGAACCCGGATCCGCCGCAGATTTCTCCCGTCCGCGAACGTCGGATTATTCCGGACTTTCCGGACTTCCGAACTTCCGAACTGCGGATTTTTTTTTTTTACGAAAATTTTCGAAAATACGAGTATCTCCGTAATTACGAGGATCTACGATACTTTCGGGGTACGGAAAAACCGAAGATCCTCGTAATCACGAGGATTCACGTAATTACGAGGATACACGTAATTACGCGTATTCTCGTAATTACGAGAATACTCGTAAAAACGAGTAATTCGTGTAAATTTTCAAGACGGAGCAAGCCACATGATCCAAATTAGCCAATGGCAGCTATCATAGTTACAGAAAGCCTCGTTTTTTTACGGAAATCTTCGTTTTTACGGGAATCCTCGTATTTTCGAAAAATACCGTTTTTTTAAAGTCACGCTAGCGGACTGTACTTTTTAGGTATTGTTGGCATTTATACGTGCTTCTAAGGCCATTACCCAGGTCCCTGAGTGGTTAAGTGTACGTTACCAAGGCTATTTAGACCACTTTTAATGCGGATTTTGCCGAACTTTCATTTTAATACGTTTTAACGGGTCCGTTCGCGGATTTTCGAATTTTCGGATTTTTTCGAAAATCCGCGGATCCTCGCGCGGACCGGATTTTTCGAAGTTCGGACATCCCTAATGTCTAGTATATATATATTCTGGTCAGTGTGTGGACTGGACATTGGGGGCATTTTATATATACTGGTCAATGTGTGTAATAGACATTGGGGGCATTTTATATATATTGGTCAATGTGTGTAATGGACATTGGGGACATTTTATTTTTACAGGTCAGTGTGTGTACTGGACTTTGGGGGCATTTTACATATACTGGGCAATTTGTGTAATGGAAATTGGGGGCATTTTGTATATACTGGTCTGTGTGGACTGGACATTGGGGCATTTTATATATACTGGCCAATTTGTGTACTGGACATTGGGGACATTTTATATATACAGGTCAGTGCGTTCTGCTGCACATGACATTTTAAATATACAGGTCAGTGTGTGCACTGGATATTGGGGGCATTTTATATATACAGGTCAGTGTGTTCTGCTGCACATTACATTTTATATATGCAAGTCAGTGTGTATTTTTGGACATGAAATTTCATATATACAGGTCAGTGTGTGCTGTTGGAAATTACATTTTGTATATACAGGTTAGAGAAATATAAGTGTTATTGTATGTGTGTGCAAAATGTGTCTGTTTAATATATGTTCTAGTCTGTGTGTAACGTGTCTAAGGCTGGGTACATACAAAGGGACTATTTGTCCCGAGTAAGCGCTCGGCCGGGACAAATGTCCGTCGGTCGTGGCAAATTCAACCGTGGTCGAAAATGCAAACAATCGATCGTGCGGTCCATATTGAACCACACGATTGATCAGAATTTACTGACACGTCCGACCATCCATTCGTCTGATTCGGACGAACGGACAATCGAGAACGGTAGCGGCTGGCCGTCCCACACCAAAAGATATTTTCGGCCGACCGACCGAAAGTGCCGTGAATATTACGAGGTGCACTCCCCTATCTCCGTGCCACAAACGGTAAAGGTTATAGATGGAATATCTGGATGGGAGTCACACTCAAAAAGTGCTTCACAGCATAAATAATTCATTAAGTGCTAATTAATCCAAATATACACAACCTTTCGGGGCTTTTTACCCCCTTCCTCAGGAAGGGGGAAAACCCCCGAAACGTTGTGTGTATTTGGATTAATCAGCAGATAATTGGTTCCACCCTTTTCAGGGGTATAAAACAGGCTCTGAAACCCAAAAGCTAGCTCTCCATTTACTATCTAATATTCACCCTGGAACATTAAGGACTGAAACTAAACTAAGTATTAGTTTTGTTTTACTGTTGCTTGTGTTTAGAGATGTCCGAACTTCGCAAAATCCAGTCCGCTCGAGGATCCGCGGATTTTCGAAAAAATTTGAAAATTCGAGAATCCGCGAGCGGACCCATTAAAATGAACAAAAAAATCCTCGAAAATACGAGAAAATCATAGTAATTTCGAAAATTTTCGAAAATATGTATTTTCGAAAATACAGTTAATCCTCGTAATTTCGAAAATTTTCGAAAATACGAGAAATCTGCGGTTTGGAAGTTCGGAAGGCGGAAAATCCAGAAAAATCTACCGTTCGCGAACGGGATAAATCCGTGGCGGATCCGGGTTCGGATCCGCAAACCAGCCACCCCTACTTGTGTTTTGTCTGTTATATTTTTTTGTAGTTTGTTTGCACTGTTTTTGTTAAAAGATATTAAAATCGTTAGCTGAATCTCTGATTGCTCTAATTAGAACTAAGGAACTCTGCCTCTGAGACGCTACGTATTATAGTAATTGTTTTTTGTATTTGTTGTATTATCTGGTATTATTCCTGTCTGAGTGTGGCAGAGAGTGATACAGATATTAAGTATTATTTTAGATTTATAGCCATTAAGGCTGGTATCAGTTTCCATGGCCGTTAGTAAGTGGGTTTTGGCAGTATTTTTTATACCTGGTAAGTGGTATATGTAAGCGACGACAGCCCTCAACCTGGTTTTGACCCGGTGAGCTGGGAAAGCTCTGTTTGGTCTAAGGTTGAGAGTTGTAGTTCAGTCACTGGTACCGGTTCCGACAGCCGTTAGTGTGTGGGTGGTGGCAGTTACCGATGGTTCATGGGTATATATATATATATATATATATATGTGACAGGCAACTCTCTGTCGGGTTTTCTCAGTGAGCTAAGTGTGTTCAGAGCACCCCTGGGCTGAAAGTTGTAGTGTTGTCCATCACAGTGATCACAAATTCACTTGCTGCTTTAGTAAACCGTTGTTAAACTGAACACCGGCTTACTATAGTATTTGTGAATGGATCAAAGAAATCCATTCCTAATTAAAGTTCCCTGGTAGTCCAATGTAAGGTACAGAACTGCAATCTCCATTCAGATACAGTTCAGTACCTGCCATAGTAAGCTGTCAGTGTAACAGCTTACTATAGTATTTGTGAATGAATCACTTTGAAACCTTTTGAGCTTTTTATCTTTTTGATCGTACATCTCTTATTTTTTATATCACTTTGATCTTTTTTATCTCTTACTTTTTTGATCTCCTATCTTTTTTGATCTCTTATCTCTTTGATTTTTTTTTATCTCTGATGTTTTTTATCTTTTTTATCTCTTATCCTTTTATGTCTTTGATCTCTTTTGATCTTTTTATCTCTCTTACCTATTTGATCTTTTTGATCTCTTTTATTTTTTTATCTCTGATCTTTTGGATCTCTTCAAAACCATATTTTTAAAATCTTTTTGATCTCTTATCTCTTGATCTCTTTTTTTAATATTTCTTATCTTTTTTATAATTTTGATCTCTGATTTTTTTTAATCTATTTGATCTCATCCTTTTGATCGCTTTGATTTTTTTTTATCTCTTATCTTTTTAATCTCTTATCTCTTTAATCACTTTTGATCTTTTTTATCTTTTTTTATCTCTTTGATCTTTTTATCTCTTATCTTTTGATTTTTTTATGTCTTTGATCTCTTTGATCTTTTTATCTCTCTTACCTATTTGATCTTTTTGATCTCTTTGATCTTTTCGATCTCTTTGATCTTTTTGATCTCATCTTTTTTGCAATCTCCATTCAGACACAGTTCAGTACCTGCCATAGTAAGTTGTCAGTGTGACAGCTTACTATAGTATTTGTGAATGAATCACTTTGAAACCTTTTGAGCTTTTTATCTTTTTAATCGTATATCTCTTATTTTTTTATCGCTTTGATCTTTTTTATCTCTTTTATTTCTTTATCTCTTTTTTTTAATATCTCTTATCTTTTTTATAATTTTGATCTCTGATTTTTTTTAACCTATTTGATCTCATCCTTTTGATCTCTTTGATCTTTTTTTTATCTTTTTAATCTCTTATCTCTTTAATCACTTTTGATCTTTTTTATCTTTTTTATCTCTTTGATCTTTTTATCTCTTATCTTTTGATTTTTTTATGTCTTTGATTTCTTTGATCTTTTTATCTCTCTTACCTATTTGATCTTTTTGATCTCTTTGATCTTTTCGATCTCTTTGATCTTTTCGATCTCTTTGATCTTTTCGATCTCTTTGATCTTTTCGATCTCTGATCTTTTTGATCTCATCTTTTTTGATCTTTTATATTTTTGGATTTCTTATCTCTTTGAGTTTTTTTTATCTCTTATCTTTTTGATCTCTGATCTTTTTATCTTTTTTTTTTCTTTTTTTAATTGTCTCTTCAGAAACAGATTTTTTTTTAACTTTATAAGACATTTATTCATTCCCTTTATGAGTATCATAACAACAAGATTCATACTGTGTTTTTTTACTGTATATATGGCAAGATCCAAATATATGGCAACATAATAAGGAAGTTACTCTTGTAGGTATTGGTAAATGTGCCTGTATACGCTAATTCTGTCTAAACAATTGTGGTGATTTTTCAGATTAAAAATGTAGGTGATTAGCCACAAATAAAACAAAGAGAATGTACTAAATAAGTAAGTGTGTTTAACTAAATGATTTCACCCCACATTATATGGTCTGTTCATGCACAGAACAATAAAGGACAATGCTTTTTTTTTTTTAAAGAATTCACACAAGACAGTTTGAATCATGTTTGGACTTGCCTGCTGGGCAAACACCAGGGAAACACCTAGTGGGCCCCAGTGAAGGTAAGCCATCCTTCATTTCCTTCAGAGATTGAATGGCATCTATAGTGGGAAAATTATTATTTTTTCTTTCTATGTGTTCTATAATTCCCCCCAACCCCCAGAGTACCTTTATTTTCTTCAGATTCATCCTCTGTCCGGAGATATACAAATTAAAAGAAGTCAAGATTTCAATACACCACTCCTGCTTGAGCTATCAATCAAAATCCCCTAACAGCATGATGGGTAGGCTTGCAGCAAGTCTCCCAATGACTCCTTCCTGCTCATGAAAATGCTTGCCAAATATTGGGTTAAAAACAGAAGTAAAGGGAAAGAGAATGACGCAGCTTTCACCAATTTATTGTCTGTCAAAGGGAGATCAGACTGCAGTGATAAGGCAGGACTTGGGTATCTCACCCCCCTCCCTCTCCTTATGTTGCAAGTATCTCCAGAACAACAGAAATACTTTCTCTCTACAGAATACATATCAAGGGTTGTTTTTGTTTACAAGTGATGTGTGGGAGGATTTATGCGCATGAGTTGAATAAAGACATACGTCCATCCAGTCCAACCCTTATAGCCTACTCATTAACCCTACCTAACAGTTGATCCAGATGAAGGTAAAAAAAAAAAAACAGCTAAAAAGGGGCAAATAAATCCTTCCTGACTTGACAATTGAAAAGTATCCCCGGATCAACCAGAACAGATTGTATTAATACCAGTAATTCTCAATATTTTGGCATTTTATAAACAAATCCAGCCCACTTTTTAAGCTATTCAATGAACTTTCCATTACCACATCTGCTGGAATACAGTTCCACAGTTTCATCATTCTCACCTTTCCTAACCTGACGATGAAAAGTCTTTTCTTCAAATCTTTAAAGGATTTCTATGATTCCCCTGAAATGAAGAATGCACCAGAGAGTTTTTTGTATGGTCCATTAATATATTTGTTATCCTATCCCCACACAATAGGTACTAACTTGTCTAATCTGTTTGCATAGTAAAGCCTCTTCATTCCCCTTTGCCCCTTTTATATATGGGATTCCAAAACTATACAGCATACCAGTGCGTTGTAAAGGGGGAGAATAATATTTTTCTTCCTTTAATCTATTCCCCTCTTTATACAAGACAATATCTTGCGTTGCTGTCTGGCACTGCTTGCCATGGCTCAGTCTTTTATCTACTAGAACCCCAAAGCTGGCACAATAATTTATTATACCCCAAATGCATCACCTTACATTTATCAACACTGAATCTCATCTGCCACTTTGCTGCCCATTTTGACAATTTATCTAGGTCTGCTTGAGGCAATTGCACATTATTTAAAGCTTCAACTGCTCTGTATAGTTTTGTGTCATCACCAAAAACAGAGAACTTACTCTCAATATCCACTTCCACAGGGATATGGCTTAATTGACCATTACACTCTGTATGCAATCTAACAACCAATTATCTATCCATGAACAAATGTTTTTTTTTTAGGCCGACAGTCCTCAGTTTGTGACACAGTATTAAAAGATTTAGCAAAATCTAAGTATACTACATCCAC
Source organism: Hymenochirus boettgeri (assembly GCA_019447015.1). Classification (NCBI taxonomy): domain Eukaryota; kingdom Metazoa; phylum Chordata; class Amphibia; order Anura; family Pipidae; genus Hymenochirus; species Hymenochirus boettgeri. The sequence continues at coordinate 267,363,837 of CM033470.1, read as the reverse complement.
TGCTATGGCAAGAATCTGAGGGCCAAACATATTAACCCATGGTATCAGAAGTTATTGTAAAAATAAGGCAGCGGCTATAGATCTAAGGCTACGGTCGTACATGTACAATCGTATGGGTGTAAAATACCATGCAGTAGTAAATTACCGCAATCTAAATTTTACAATTGCAATTTTAATTTTACAACTGCAAACCTAAATGTACAATCAGGGTAGTAAAATGTGTGATTGCTATAAGTTCAGTATCACTATTTACCGATACCGTGCCTTTATAAATATGGCCCTAAATTCTTACTCAACTCTTCTAATTATAAGATCAGTCCAGAATATGATCCCATAACGTTTGCAGTATCTTCCCCACCACTAATGTTAAACTTACTGATCTATAGTTCTTTTTTTAAATATTGGTATTACATTTCAATCCAAAATGTTTGTGCAGGTGCTTTCTGTATTTGCCAAGCTGAAGTCTTTAATGAGCATGCTCTGTTTTCAGGGACAAGGGGTCAGCTGATGTTGCTCAAGCAGGAAATTTCAACATTCTCTACAATATCTTTTCTCACCCTTTGGAGGGTTAGTAAATATCACATCTCACCCCCTTTGGAGGGTTAGTAAATCATATAAAGAATGTTTATACACAGCAATTGATATTATAAAATTTTTTAATCATATACCACTGTTATGTTACATTGCACATTAATGCATAAACTGTATACCTTTATTATTGTTTCTAGGTAAAGATACAGAGCAGATGTGGACCACTTTTAAAGGGATATTAAACTATTACATTTCTAATTCGTACCTTTAGTGAACAAGTGTAAAAAAATTAGGTCCATTCCTGCATGGCTCAGGGCACGGTCACACTGCAACGCAAACGCAAATGCAATCGCAATCGCATGCGATTTCATGTGCGATTTTTTTGCGTTTGCGCTTGCGATTTCTTCAATAAGTATAGGAAAACGCATGCGATTGCGATTAAAAATGCAGAACGCAAAAGCAATTGCAACTCACCGAAAAACGTGCGTTTTTTTGTGTTGCCGCACTTTCAATGATTTTTTAAAAACGCAATCGCAAGCGCAAGCGCAAACGCAAAAAAAACGCAGCAGTGTGGCCTAGCCCTAAATTCTCAGGTAAAAAGGGAAATGGGAAAAAAAAAGGGTTTTAAAATTTTGAAAACAGAGGGAACAGAACAAAAGTTGTAATAAAGAGTGTAAGAAAGCAATTAAACTAGCTAAAATAGAAATGAAATACGGATTGACGAACAACAAGAAGTCCAAACCCAAAAGTTTTTTAAGTATATAAATGGTAAAAAGATGGGACTGAGAATGTGATACCATTAAATAATGGGGCTGAGGTGGTTGTAGAGGATGCCGAAAAGGCTAATCTGCTAAACCGTTTTTTTTACATCGGTTTTTACTGTTGAGAATCCTGTCCTTACAGTAGGGATTGTAATAATATGCAGGAAGAAAATGAAGAGTATTCACATTAGCTAACAGAGATATGGAACAATTAGACAAAGTTAATATCAATAAGCCCCAGGACCAGATGGATTGCATCCTCGGATTTAAAAGAGCTTAGTTCAGTTCTATCTAGACCATGTTTTTCTTTTTCAGATTCGCTTTGGTCTGGAGATGTGCCGCTGGACTGGAAAAAAAACCAATGTAATACCAATATTCAAAAAATATTCCAGCCTGGTAACTATAGACCTGTAAGCCTAACATCAGTGGTAGGGAAGGTGCTGGAAACTTTGTTACGGGATCATATCCTGACTTGTCTCCAGAGATCATCTTATTAGTAGTAGTCAGCATGGATTTATGAAAAAATAGATCATGCCAGACAAATTTATTGTTTTTTATGAAGAAGCGAGTAAGAAGTTAGATTTAGGCACAGCAGTGGATGTGGTATATTTGGATTTTGCGAAAGCTTTTGATACTGTGCCACATAGGCGACTAACGTATAAACTGAGAAAACATTTGTTCATGGATAGAGAACTGGTTATTGGATCGCAAACAGAGAGTGGTGGTAAATGGAGCTACATCTATGTGGGCTAAATTTCTAAGTGGTGTGCCTCAGGGTTCTGTACTGGGGCCGTTTCTGTTTAATCTGTTTATAAATGACTTAGAAGGGGGCATTGAGAGCAAGGTCTCTGTGTTTGCTGATGACACTAAACTATGCAGAGCTTTGGAAACTTCAAATGATGTGCAAGTGCTGCAAGCGTCCTACATAGATTACCAAAATGGGCAGTAGAATGGCAGATCAATGTTGATAAATGTAAGGTGATGCATTTGGGGTTTAACAATCTGGTGCCACCTACACCATAAATAACTCTGTGTTAAGTGCATCTGTAATGGAAAAGATTTGGGGGTTCTGGTAGATAACAGACTTAGCTATAGCAAACAGTGCCAGGTAGCAACGGCTAGAGCTAGCAAGATGTTGTCTTGTATATAGAGAGGAATAGATTCAAGAGAGAAAAATATTATTTTCCCTTTTTACAAGGCACTGGTAAAGCCTCATTTGGAATATGCGGTGCAGTTTTGGAATCCCATATACAAAAGGGACATCTTAGAAATTGAGGCAGTTCAGAGAAGGGCAACTAAATTTATAAGGGGAATGGAGGGGCTTGAATATGCAGGCAGATTAGACAAGTTAGGGCTGTTTACATTGGAGAAGCGACGTTTGCGTGGGGACATGATAACCTTATACAAATATATTAATGGGCCATACAGTGAACTCTTTGGTGCATTGTTTACTAATAGGTCATATCAGAGGACTCGTGGACATCCTTTAAGGTTGGAAGAAAAGAAGTTTCATCTTCAGGTTAGGAAAGGTTTCTTTACAGTGAGAACAGTGAAACTGCAGATGTGGTAATGGCAAGTTCATTGAATAGCTTTAAAAAAGGCCTGGATACGATTCTAAAACTAAAAAATATTGAGAATTACTGGTATTAATGAATATAGATATGGTTGGTCAAGGGATACTTTCCGATTGCTGTTTGGAGTCAGGAAGGAATTTCCCCCCCCTTTTTAGCTGTTTTTTTTTGCCTTCCTCTGAATCAGCTGTTAGGTAGGGTTAATAAAAAAAAAAAAAAAAGAGGGTGAATGGGTTGGACTTGATGGACGTATGTCTTTATTCAACCTTAATTAATATGTTACTATGTATTGGTATACTTATTATTATTTAGATTGATCACGTATATTTTAATTAGTATAGATAATATACTTTATTTATACCAAAAGAATTATTATTTATTATTTCAATAGATTTCTCAATGATCAGTTGTTTGAAGTATTTATTTCCTGTAAAGTGGGGGAGCGCTCCAACCCATAAAGCCATAGGGGCACCATAAGCCGAATCTTTATAAGGGTTCTAGGCGACTCCCATAAGCTTTTCCCAAGCCAAATTCACCTGCTCTCCCCAACTTCACCCATCCATCTTTGTAATGTTTTGTTCCTAATGTTTCGATATTAAAATAAATCAGTTACAGAGATGTACAAGCAGGTTTGGGAGCTGATCGGCAGAACAAATAATCAGACATTACTGTAGGCAGGTAAGACACTGGTAGAAAGTAAAGCTTGCAGTCCCAGCCAGGGGAATATCGTGTCCAAGGGAAAGCGGCAGTTAGAGCGTGTTCCATGCAGTCTGTGACTTTATTCAGCCTTGAATCAGCAGTTTTTATTAGACCTTCCAAGAGCTGGACATCTGCACATCAAATGTAGAAATGATTTAATTCCATATATGCGAATGAATAATATCTGAGCAAGGTATAAATGTATTTGTGAATATGTGACTGCAACATTTAACATTCTAAAAACTAAATGAGAACTAAAGCCTAAATATATGAGAACTTCAGAGAATCTAACAGAAACCAGAGTCACTGACATTGTCTATATCCAGTTTTCTAACATCCTTCTCTGTCGACTGTATGACACTCTTTGTCCAGCTAAATTATTAGAAGAATTGGTAAACTGGATATAGCACACATAGAACATACAAAAATGGATGATTTAAGTCCAAAAGAAAATTGGGGCATCAGTGCTAAACTTTGAGCCACCATTATGGAACATAAATTGGGTAGAGCTGAGTGGAAAAAACTCTGAACTTTAAGGTTCGTTTTGCCCAGTTTCCCTTGAAGACTAAAGTTGGCCATGTTAGATGGCTGCAAGCTGGTTCTTCCTGATGTATGAATTGCAAAAGAAAGTAAATTTAATGATATAGGAAAATTAACTAAGCTATGTAACACACCAGTATAAACACATGTCCAGAGCAGCAATTCAACTATTAGGACAAGAAATCCAATTTTTCAGAAGCGATCAAGATATACTTCCCTAAGCACTTCCCCAGTACTGGAAGGAAAACAATACTATATACATAACAATGACCTGTAAACTGAAAACACAGAACATACACTTACATTGCGAGAAGTACTTTTCTCCATAAGTCTCCTTGGTCTCAGATGGGAGATTTTTCCATAATCTTTCTATTCTCTCTTTATAAATGTTGGCATCTGACATTGCAGTTTTAAATGCACCAGGTTCTATAATCATAACTTTCACCCCAAAATGGTACATTTCTCTTCTGTAGGTAAAAATGTAAGGTCAATGGACAGCAATACACAGTTAACACAGTATAGAGTTAGCACCAGCACAATAAATGATTGTTAGCCACCTCAAGCACTTTGTACTTATCCCCCCACTTGTATCAGTATATTGTTCCACCCACTTAGATTGTAAGCTCTTTGGGGCAGGGATCTCATTCCTAATGTGTCAAGGCATGCCACCTTTTTATCAATGTATTTATAATTGAAATTTATGTATTCTTAACCTTTGTATGAAACTTTATTTAATGTTTATTTATGTGCATAATTGTTTGCACTTATCCCCTTGTTTGTATACTCTGTATTTTATAATGTACAGCGCTGTGTATCCAAGTGGCGCTTTAGAAATACAATTATACATATTATATTGGTTTGGCTGAGGCTCTTATTTGTGTATATTTGTGGTCCTATTTTCTATTTAAAAATAACTTAAAAAAAAAAGCTTACAAAGAAGAAAAACATCTACTTATCTGCTGTGTGTATAATCTTTCTACTCCTTGCCCAGTGTCTAATGGATTTATACACAGTGGGCTGGACTGTAGGAGTCTCCTAATCTGTATTTTTGTTTGCAAATTCTTTTTTTTACAAGGCACCAATCATTATCAAGATATCTACTAGAAATCTCAGTAAAAATTAGAATTACTTACCCTACTTATGCTCTTTCTTTTAAAACCTGGCAGAGAAACATACTATTTTTGTATGATATACTGACCTCTAGTGAAAACATTAAAAGGATATTGAAAAAAACAGAAACACCTACATAGAATTCACACTGCCTTGAAAATAATTATTTAAAACTAAGGTCCATGTACACAAAGAAAAACTGTTAGTGTATTCACAGATATGTTTATTATTCTGGAAGATTATGCAAACTGAGAATAAATAATATAGATGTGCACAGGCATCAGCATCAGGGTTTTGTTGACTCATATTTGAGCAGAATGTTGGGGCTGGCAGATAGTGTGTAAGTTTGGTTGTAAGTTGAGGTGCTGCAGGCCCCATGCCACTGTACTTCCTCAATCTTTTATGATAATGAAAGCAGAGTTGGGTTTGGTGGTCTAGGGCCTTGTGGGTCAAGTGTGTCAGTGATGTAAGTGGTAGGATGTTTGTTGGTTGTGTGTTAGTGTCCTGGCTCTTGCTATTGACAAGTATGTCAAAGTATGAAATGTTGGAGAATATAAGCACTCACCTGAGACTGTCAGAGAATGCCTCCACTCCATACTTAGACATACAATATCCTCCGCCAACAATAGCAAGTCTCCCACCAGCACTAGATACATTCACAATGCGGCCTTTGGCTTTCTGTAGCATAGGTAATAAATTCAATGTTACATCAACCATCCCCAACAAGTTCACTTCCAGCACTTGGGCGAAATCTTTCTTTCTTTGCCATGCATTGGGGGAAAAAGGACCCCCACACCCAGAATTATTAACTAAACCCCAGAGCCCTGAAAGACATCAAAAACATGTGAGCATGAGACACAAGAAATAAGTAATAGTTTTAACATTTCCAAAAAAAGACTACACAATTGTTGTCTTGTAAAATAAAAGATTAAATAAAAAGCGTAATATATGAAAAAAGTGATTTTTAATCATTTATCAAAATAATTACAACACACAACATGCTTCCTTCTTCTGTCCTTCTCCTATAAAGAGTATTAAATAAGACATTCTGTATGCAACTTCTAACATCTTTACATTTTATAGACTGAAACATTAAAACTTCCCAGGTTAGAAATCCCTGATCCAGAACCATGGTCCCATTCTTGTTTTGTGTTTAGAAATTTCAGAGATCCCAGTACAACTGTGACTAAGCTAGATAGCAGAATTCATCAGTTTTATGAATGACACCAGTGGAGCATGTGCAGACCCATTTTCTCTAAATATCTGTGTGATTGCAGGCAGTGCTCCATCGGTTTTTCCCAAGCCCCTTTGTTCCTGGTACCATCTTATAGTTGGCAGCCCCATAGAAGTGACTATGGGTTGACAAAGGAAGACAGGCATTACCTGATTTTTAGCTTAAATCCTATATTAAAACAAAAATCAGCATCCACTATATAAAGCAGAAATCTTGTATGTATGTATGTATGTATGTATGTATGTGCTCACCTCACATCCACACCCCTGAATGAATCAACATAACATCAACGCCCATGAAGTCTAAGTTCTACAACAAAAATCCTGCACGTTACTTGCAGAGTGTGATTCCCCAATTCAGTAACTCCAGATGAAGGGCCTGGGCTCCGTGTGCTGCCCAACTTCAACAACACAGACACAGAGTCCTCTTCAATGTCACAACAACAGCGTAATGTACGGCTACACAACCAGACCAGACATTTCCCTTAAGGTCTGTAACACATTACAATTTGCTCCTGGAAGGTTTCAAATATAAACCCTGGAAAGACTGTGTTACTATTGGTCATATGAATCACAATTATATACAAATATAAACCCTGGAAAGACTATGTTAATATTGGTGATATGAATCACATTTATATACAAATATAAACCCTGGAAAGACTATGTTACTATTGGTGATATGAATTACATTTATATACAAATATAAACCCTGGAAAGACTGTTACTATTGGTGATATAATCACATTTATATACAATATAACCCTGGAAAGACTATTTACATTGGGTGATACGATCACATTTATATACAAATATAAACCCCTGGAAGACTGTTTACTATGGTGATATGATGAACATTTATATACAATATAACCCTGGAAGACTGTTTACTATTGGTGATATCACATTTATACAAATATAAACCCTGGAAAGACTATGTTACTATTGGTCATATGAATACATTTATACAACATATACCCCTGTAAAAGACTATGTTACTATTGGTGATATGAATTACATTTATATACAATCATAAACCCTGGAAAGACTATGTTACTATTGGTGATATGAATCACATTTATAACAAATATAACCCTGAAAGACTATGTTACTATTGGTGATATGAATGACATTTATATACAAATATAAAACCCTGGAAAGACTTGTGTTACTATTGGTGATATGAACCACATTTATATACAATATAAACCCTGAAAGAATGTGTTACTATGGTGATATGAGACATTTATATACAAATATAACCCTGGAAAACTATGTTACTATTGGTGATATAATGAACATTTATATACACTATAAACCCTGGAAGACTGTGTTACTATTGGTGATATGAATGACATTTATATACAAATATAACCCTGGAAAACTATGTTACTATTGGTGATTGAATGACATGTATATCAAATATAACCCTGAAAAGCCTGTGTTACTATTGGTGGATATGAACCCATTTATATACAAAATAACCCTGGGAAAGACTATTTTACTATTGGTGATATATGACATTTATATACAAATATAACCCCTGGAAAGACTGTGTTCACTATTGGTGATATAAAGACATTTATAACAAATAAACCCTGGAAAGACTATGTTCTATTGGTGATATGAATGACATTTATATAAATACTAAACCCTGAAAGACTGTGTTACTAATTGTGATAGAATGCATTTATATACAAATATAACCCTGGAAAGAACTGTGTTACTATTGGTGATATGAATGACATTTATATCAAATATAAACTCTGGAAGACTGTGTTACTATTGGTGATATGAATGACATTTATATACCAAATAAACCCTGAAAGACTTGTTACTATTGGTGATATAAGACATTTATTCAAATATAAACCCTGGAAAGGCTGTGTTACTATTGGTGATATGAATGGCATTTATATACAAATATCAACAAACCCCAAAACACCTTGGAAAGGCTGTTTCTATTGGTGATATGATGACATTTATACAAATATAAAAACCCTGGAAAGACTATGTTACTATTGGTGATATGAATGACATTATATACAAAATTATCAAACCCTGGGAAAAGACTGTGTTACTATTGTGATATGAATGCATTATATACAAATAAACCCTGGAAAGACTATGGTTTACTATTGGTGATATGAATGACATTTATATACAATATAAACCCTGGAAAGCTATGTTTACTATTGGTGATATGAGACATTTATATCAATATAAACCCTGGAAAGACTATGTGTTACTATTGGTGATAAACCACATTAATACAAATATAAACCCTGGAAAGACTTGTTTACTGATGATGTGAACACATTTATATAATACAAATATAAACCCTGGAAAGACTAGGTTACATTGGGATATGAATGCATTTAATACAATATAAACCCTGGAAAGACTTGTTACTATTGGTATATGAATGAATTTATTACAAATCTAACCCTGGAAAGACTTGTTACTATTGGTCATATGAATCACATTTATATACAAATATAAACCCTGGAAAGACTATGTTACTATTGGTATATGAATCACATTTATATACAAATATAAACCCTGGAAAGACTATGTTACTATTGGTGTATGAATACATTATATACAAATATAAACCCTGGAAAGACTGTGTATATTGTGATATGAATACATTTATATACAAATATAAACCCTGGAAAGACTATGTTACTATTGGTGATATGAATGACATTTATAACAAATATAAACCCTGAAAGACTGTGTTACTATTGGTGAATGAATGACATTATATACAAATATAAACCCTGGAAAGACTGTGTTACTATTGGTGATATGAATGACATTTAATATACAATATAAACCCTGGAAAGACTGTTACTATTGGTGATATAATGACATTATATACAAATATAAACCCTGAAAGACTATGTTTATTGGTGATAGAATGACATTATATACAAATATAAACCCTGGAAAGACTATGTTACTATTGGTGATATGTATCAAAATAAAGGAAAACAGAAAAAGGACTCCGCTATGACATGGAACAACAAGTTCCATGGCACTCAACTACCAATAAACCATCAACAATATATATTATAAATGTGGGCAGAGGAACCCCTTCCATGGTATCCCACACAAAAAAGTGTATTCACACTACTATCCATTTTTCACACAAAAAGTGTATTCACACTACTATCCATTTTTCACACTACGTTATTTTGAAAATATACATAGCATATAATATTAAACATATACATATAGTATCCACAATAAATCCTAAAACACCATGTTAAAACCATAGGTAGGGCTAGGAGATGAATAAATAGATGGCAAAGTGCGTATGTAAGAATATATATAAGGTCCCAAATGTCCAGGGAAATGCAAATACGGCTGGGGTAAGCAGTCACTAGTATATATATTTAACACATGGGCAAACAATCTGGGGTTAGGGTTTGTCCAATTGTTAGGGCTTTTTTAGCAACCATGTAGGATTTTTTTATCCCAGTCCCCACCTCTCACTGGGGTTGGGATCCATGTTTTACTGCAGAATAATAACGAACACTACTGCAGTAAAATGTTTTTTTTCTGAAGCCATTATTTGCACTAAGGAGTTGGATGGATTCGAAAGCTTAATTCAAAAGCTGCAGCAGTAGAAAAAGGCTAACCTTCGACTCTCTCTACCAAAAACAAACGGTCTTTGGTGAATTACGAACTCAGTTTGAAAAGTCCGTTTCGACACTCTATCAAACATGCTCAACAAAAAGACAACTATTAGATGCCCATTGTAACTTATTACAATATCGTCAGCATCACATCGGCACATGGTGTATGGCGCTCCAAGAGGTACTTGCCAGTTAAATCAGATACTGCTGTAATGTTCGAATTGGGACAAGAAAAAACAGCAAACAATTCAGGAATCGTCTAGGACGGACCGTATGATATCGTAATACTTTGATCTAACTGATCGCTATCGCACAAACAAATGTTATATGCACTATCTAGCTATGGGTGCCCTTGACAGTGTGCGCAAACTAATAAGGACAATTCACAAAATGACCCTGGACGCTCCAGCATTCCTTTGAAAAAGTTCTTGTTTTATTCACCCATATGTGAGATTCCTCCGCGCGACCGTTAAGTTCGGTGGACCTCCACCCCTTGCAAGCTTGGATCCACCCCCAAAACCCAGAGGTTCCACCCGAATGTTGTCTGGAAGATCCACATATGTACAATACAGAAAGATCTAATATTGAGTGAGTAAACAAAAATTTTTCAAAGATATTGAGCGTCCAGGTTGCATTTTGTCTTATTAGTTTGCACAACTTAAGGGCATTTTTGTGATTTATGTAATTATAAGCACTGGAAGCAGTACAGTCGGCAGAGCTGTGCGGTCCAGAACGGAAGTGAATCCAAAACTTTGTGAGTCCTTTACATACGAATAAAGACAGTGATTCCTAGGTCTTTCCGTACTGGAGAGGTTGCTGTAGTAGCTAGGTCGAGACACAAAAGTGGATGGCGGGGGGAGGGTTTCAATCGCTCTAGCTAGAGCCAAAACAACTCGAGTTGAGACCAATAAGATTTGTAAAATCTATTTGGGTTCTGCATCAGATATTATTAGATCTAAAAAAACCATGAGAGCTCTTGAGGCAGGGCATTAATGGAAGAGCGAGTGAGACAACCAGTCAACTAATGGGGATCTCTACTGCCATGGTACATGAGGGACAAAAACATGAAACGCTCCAGTGTAAGTGGTAGTGGTGGGGGCCCAATGGACCCTGCTGGTTGTGGTTAGCGGCCATGCTGAAAAACAGGGTTCATTAGATTAAATATTGGCCCTGATGGTATGGGAATTTCTACTGGAATTGGATTGGTATGGATCAAAGGTGTTGGTGCAATCCAAACATCAAAAGGTTAGACAAAAATGTGCCGTTGTTGGAAAGTAGCCCTTTAAACAACTGCTTGGGCACGGCCCCCTGCATGGTGCATGAGTTTAGTGCGATCCTGTGCCTTTGCGCATGGCTAATTTCCTTTTCAGATACGAATCACCTGCGATCGCCCCCCACCCCACCCGCATATAAAACTGTCAGCTCATGCGAAAAACACGGCTTTCCTGCTGAGTGGTTTGCCGCGATTCCTATGTTATAAGATATATATAGTCCATGTGGAAGCTTTAGTGCACTCCAGGAACTTTTCAAGCTATTTATTGTCAAATAGCATAACACAATCGTACGTCCTCGGGACCCTTTTCTAGAGCCTTTTTTCAGTCCAGCCAATTAAATATATAAAATTGCATGCCGAACGCACAAAAATAGTGCTAGTGTGGCCTGGCCCTATTCTGTTTTTGCTCCGTTTCCTGTGGTCTGTCTCTGCTAATTTTTTTGCAGTGTTAAGTCTATAGTATTGGTAAAAAACCAGTCAGGGTTATTCATAAAAGTTCTTATCATTAAAATGGTGGCTATTTGCCCCAACCAATCAGGATGTTAGACTTAAAAGGTTAAATAAAATCTGATTGGTGTTGGAGCAAAATAGCATCATTTAAACGATTACACTTTGATTGAATCTCCCTGAAGTGTGTTTAAGAAGACCCCCACAATCACAGAAAGTCTTGAAAGACTATAGAGTTTCAGGCCTACTACAAGGCATTAGAATGTGTAAAAAATGCTTTAGAAGTGTAGATTTTGGCAGTGGTTTAGACCCTCCCACATGCCATATTTCAATCTGGGGAACCATATGGTTAAACCCGTGGTTAAGACAGAACCGAATACAGGATTCCGCGAGTGGGGAGGATGCTTTAACCCTTACCCTCCCCTGTTAATACTACTAAGGGAAACTTCCAACATTGCTGTAAAGATACATAATTTGATTCCTTGTGTGTCCAGTCTAGCCTTCCCCTATACATCATATACCATTTGGCTGTAATGTATGACAGAGCCTCATTGTGAAAGAAGCTGTACTGTATAACTCTTATCACATCTATACAGAGGCACTACAATACAAGGCTGGAGTAAGTAGGTGCCCTTTCACGCCAGATATGATTAGTACTGCATCTGTTTGAAAAGGTGAGTATAACTAGGGATATTTGCTTTCAGGTTGCCACCGGGGAGTTGTTATAGAACTCATATTAAGGAGTTTTCATAAACCATGTGCGCTAGTTTCTAAAAATTTAAAGGACCTAATTAAAGCAATGCATTTACTTTGTAACAGTGTGGACATCAAGTGAAACTTTTACTAAAGTGAACTAAAAGCTTAAGTGGGAGGCGTATATTGCGTTTATAAAAGAATGGAATAGGTCTAGGGCAAATTTTGTTTTGTTTTCTCGCTTGTTTCTGGCTTATCACCTATTAATGGAAAGTGTAAACAGTTTTATTTTCTTTCCTGCACATTGAGAGGAAGAATATGAATAGTTGTATGTTTATATGTGGTAAGACACGGTACCCAAAGTCTCGGTTTGTGTTTGCCTATTTAATGTAAATGCTGCATGGATTATACAAATACAAGGCTGTAGAGAGTCTGCACATCCTAGTTACTGCAGCTTCATAGGCTGAGGCACACGTACAAATGCACAGCTGTACCCTTTTACGACATGTCAGTGGGCACACCATAACTTTTTATGTATGTGTCACCAAACCCCAAACCCTCCTGTGTGTGGATTATCCTATGGTCGGTCGGCTGATTATGATGGGTTCTTCTTGCGGTGCAAATCGTCCGAATATCGGCATCCAGTGGGTCGCAAGAAGAATTGCAGTCCTCCACATATATCAACAATAGAACGGCAAATTTGACAGGTCTGTACATAGGATGGATCGTAGAAAACATTTTTTGATATGCTTGTTGCATATATATATTGTTATAGGACTACAAAGGTAAGATTGCTGCTTATTGCGTCGGAACAAATTGCTGTATGTATTGATGACGTAATGACTAATCTATTACACTAATTTTCATTTTGTCCAGAGAAAGAGAAATTGCTGTCGTCCAATGTATGTGAGCTTCTCCTATCATTCTATTGGCTACAACATCACCTGTACAATTTTACGACACAGAACAGATATGGAGAATCTCACAGACAAAGTATGTGCTGATCACACGGATGCATGATCTGGGATTGGGAATTCCTTGCAGCAGGCAGCTGGATAAGCGAGGGCTGAACGTGTTGGCTAACTTGTCTGACAAAAAAGGGCTGAGGAATTTAAAGACATGAGACTTCCAGTGTGGTAGACTGTCACGACAGTTATTTGGCTGTTTACACGACAGTTCAAATGGTTGCTCAACGCAGAATTGGTTTCGGTAGCGCATTGTTGGAAAGAAAGGTGATATGCATAAATATCTATGAACATGACCTGAATAGAATGTCAAGTTATATTTAAATTGCATCTTTGACTCAAAAAGTAACTTCGTTTTCGCGGTTTCAAGTTGAGATATGGAAGGTAATGGGAGACTAATTTTACTCCCCAGTTTTCTTCATTTTTAAAACTAGCAGAGACTGGAGTGAAGTTACTCCTCTGTGGCTCCTCCTGCTGTGCCCCGGACAGGATATCAACTGCCTTGCGAATGTACGTGCCATGTGCATAGATGCAAAGCTACCGTCGGACCTGCCAGGTAGTAGAAGTCTATAACGTTCGCTCAGTCTCTTCATTTAGTTTAATTGAAGAACGGAAGTAAGACAGCTCCTTACTCTCCCATTCTTCAGTCCCTTCTTCAGTCTTCAGTGGAGGCACCTTTAAATGAGAATTAAACTCAATCAATAATGAACTGTTTCTTTTTCGTGTTTTGTGCCTCTCACACCATGTTTACCGTTACAACATTCTCTCTAATTTCTGAGCTGTTGTAGCTCATAATGGTATAGTAATGTGATGTGAATGGGATGGGATGAGTTAAGTAAACGCCAGTTGCCTCATTAACGCGTTTCAATTCGCCCGAAGATTGTAACATAGCGCTATAGCAGGGTGATTGAGGGGAGGCATACGGAGCCGCATGGGAGGGGTTCAGGCATGCTAACAACAATTTTAATTGGAAGAGACAACATCGCAGGTGATCAGGGAGATTCAATAAGTTCTATATTAAAAAATGTGGTATTTGCCCCAACCAATCAGTTATTTTAAAAATGAAGACTACACTCTCATTGGTGAGGCGAAATTAGCACCTTTTAACAATAAGAACTTTATTGGAATAACCCTGTTAAGTATTTAATACCAGCTTTTGACTACTTGGCGCCTCTGTTAAAATCTCTTCCAGAGATTTGCCCCAGAGCAAGTGTGGCTTTTTCTATACAATTCCAATGTATCCTGCTTCCTACCAGTTGCATTATTTGTGGACAAGTGCTTAGAATATAGCACGCTGTGGTCGTCATGTAAAGAGGCAGCGAAATAGAACTCCCATGCAATCCTAAAATAACTATTTGCCATCGTTTCTATCTAGTTCATCCAGGGATCTTGTTAGAACGCTGCTTATTCTCACCTCCCCGTGGAAAGATATTATGCTGTGGGTGAGGACCTGGAACTGACGTCCACTGCAAGCCGAGCTCCTTCACTGAAAGCGACTATGTCACGCGCTTATATGGCGCACTGTACGCCAGATCAAAATAGGGCGCGGCGACGAGGAGAAACGTATAGTGAGAAGCGCCTTGGGACTGGCAGTAAGGTAAGTTCCAGGCCCCGCGCGTAATTATTCACAGGGAGGTGAGAAATAAGCGTTCTCACCTCCCTGTGATTATACAAACGAATGGCAAAGAGTTATTTATGATTAGTGTTCCTTTAAGCATGTGGCCACACAAACAGACACCTATAGAATCAATGGGCTGTAGAGAAAATGCACAAAACGTTATTAACCCACCGTTGTGTGTGATGTTTCCAAAATTATCTACTTTTCCAAACTAGTTTTTTTTAAAAGAAAAATACAAAAGCAACACAAAGAAAAAGCACAAAAACACACACAACAGCGTATGAAAAGCATATGTGTTATTATGCGGTTACGCACTTTGAACAGCTAAACTGCCATAAAAGAGTCTGTATACTGCCCAATATAATTCCCCTTAAGGAATAGTCACAACAAAAAGTGAACTATCCTTTAAAGCAGTGATTGAAGGACCGGGAGGTTAAGGACCTATTCCTTACCTTCGTTCTTCAATCACTTCACCCCCCAGGTTCAGACAAAGTTAAGTTTAATACCTCGCGCACAAACCCGGCTCATTGACAACTGCGAGACTGCTTCCTGGTTTAATTGCCACTATAGTCGCATCACAGATCATTGCGTGCTATAGTAAACTAACCAGGTAGCAGTCGGCAGTTATCCATGGGCAGGGGGTTGTGGCGAGTAATATAAACTTAACTTTTGTCCGATGGAACCTGGTGAGTGATTAAGAACGGAAGTAAGGAATAGTGTCCTTTCACCTCCGTCTTCAATCCACTGCTCTAACGAGATAGTTTCACTTTTTGGTGATATTCCCTTTACAGAAAAGATAACACCTGGTGCGAATTCAAGACCCCTGTTTACTTACTGTTAAAATAAAACCTTACATATTGCACATGATTTCATACTTTCTACTTTAAAGGGCAGTCCCACATGCAAAACCAATTTTTGTTATACAGCCAAACATTCCCAAAAACCCCCCCCATTATACTTACAACTCCTGAATTCTGAACCCCTGCTAAATGGAGATATGCTGCTTGTTCCAATGTCCCCTTCCCTCTCCATTATTATTAACAATAACTAGACATTAACCCATTTACACTAGACGGTTGCTAGAAGCCCAGAGACCCCCCCTCCGTGTCCCAAACCAGAGTCCCCCCTCTGTCCCAAAAGGCAAGAGCCGCCCCCTCTGTCCCAAAAAGTCAGATTCACACCCCTGTCCCAAATCACGAGTCCAACACACCTCTGTCCCAGAGCCACCCCCATTTCCTGTCCAGAGTTCCCCTCCTCTTGTCCCAGAGTCCCCCCTCTTTCCCAGCGTTCCCCCCCTCTGTCCCTAGAGCCACACCATTAT
The DNA here is from genome assembly GCA_019447015.1 of Hymenochirus boettgeri. Taxonomy (NCBI): domain Eukaryota; kingdom Metazoa; phylum Chordata; class Amphibia; order Anura; family Pipidae; genus Hymenochirus; species Hymenochirus boettgeri. The sequence continues at coordinate 267,347,431 of CM033470.1, read as the reverse complement.
GTCCAAGTTCCCCTCTCTCTGTCCCAGAGTTCCCCTCCTCTGTCCCAGAGCCACCCCATTCGTCCCAGGTCCCCCCCCCCCCCCTCTGCTGTCAGGCCCATGCTGCAGTGGTATTTCCTGGTTTTCTCCCTATGTGTGGGTCAATAGAACTCGCAGAGCAATCTTACAATTCACTCTAGTGGTGAGTCCCATAGGAAATGAAGTGACACACACACACGGACTACAGAACCGGAGCAGCAGTTTAGGCATTTTAATATACATGTATAGATGATGCAGTTATACAAGGCCACTTGTTTATATTGAAACAATGCATAAAATGCCAACAGTGGTTAGGGGAAAGGTGCAGTATCACAGTATATTAATAATGTATGATATATTTTGAAGGGAGGCACACTCAATGGAGTTTATATAAACAATATTTTATTTAGTGCTGAAAAAAGGTTCACAACGTTTTGGGGAGTCAAACCCCCTTCCTAGTGTATACAGGAGGAAGGGGTTTGACCCCCCTGAAACGTTGTGTAACCTGTTTTGTGCAGCACCTAAATAAATGATTGTTGGATTAAATAACCGTTGAGTGGTGCCTCCCATTCAAATATATATACATGGATACTAACTGATTGGCACAGACTTACGGGGTGCCCTCACAGCTTACTGCTACTAATGCACCTATAAAGTCAACCAAATTCAGACCACTTTCTATTAAATATAAGCCAACAGAAGAGGGGATGTATACCCCCCTAAATCACACATGGCCTTCAAGGTTCCTGTACTGGCTGGGGAATATGTTTATTTTGCAATCGTCCACCATAATCAATGGCGGATGTCACAAGCATGGAGAACTATGGAAAACTAATTTAGGAGTAACCACAATATGTTTAATTGAACGGGCATTATTGAGGTCTAATAACAAGTTACGTACATAAAAGCTGCTGTCCTTACAACTATCTCTGGATCACATTTCTAAAAATGCAGTGGTCAGCAATTATGGTTGCAACATGTTTAACGCTTCCTGCTTCCGTAGCTTTTGGGGTGGGGAGACTGATGAAATCACCCATTTTTCAAACCCTTTTTCAGACACATAACATTGAGTAGGCAGCATTTAGACATGGACCCGGGCTCAATTTTGAAGGTATGAATTCCCTGGTTTTTATTTAGTCAACTGGTTTGGTAGACCCACAGCTACCTTTAATGTCATGTTTAATATTTTTTTTTTATCTGAACTCCGTAATACAGGTGTTGTTTTTTACGTACAGTTTGATATGTCTCTATTTTAATGTATTTTAGGCTTGGGGATTTATAATGCCTGATTTGGACATTGCTGGTCACCTAATGAATGGCAAAGAAAAGAAGAGTTTTAGCAAGGCTCTGATGTAACCTGTGGGGATGATTGATGTGACATTCATTTATTACATCTCCTTAGAAAACCCCGTCGATTGTCAATGTGTTCTATTCACTGGGAGACTATATCTGTGGGGAGTAAGTGTATCCTAATGTTGGTGTAGAGGCATTCTCTGACAGTCTCAGGTAGAGACTAATTCATATGCATGTTACTTTTTATGTTACACAAAGAATACAAATCATTGGCCATTCCCAATTTATTTAACAAGCCATCAAATACTACCACTAAATCAGATTTGCCAGCATGTAGTACTTGATAGCTGATGCCACTAGCTTGGCAGAAATTGTCGAGCCTCCTTCTGATTAGGCCATCAGCAGGGGGCACCAAACTGGCAGATGCCAGCTCTTTCTGTTAAGATCAAGACAGCAATGTAAATTCTTGATTTTTTGTTTCATCTTTATAAAAGTTTAATATTTTTAGGTTGAATGCTCCCCAAAATCAAAGTTTAGTTTAAAATATTAAACTCATAGCCAGGCCCCCAACGGCCTCCCCCAAAGTGACTGCCCTACATCACAAAGTGTTGTGGCTGCCCTATGCATATGTCTTAATGAGGGGGCTTTGGGGACTAAGTTGTGCTCTGGGCGTTGTCCTTGATTGTCTACAGCAGGATGTAGGCTGGGATGGGCGGGGTGCGCCCATGGTAATGAAAATCAAAGGGATGTACAATGTTCTAAAATAACATTCACTGTGAGTTTACATGACACAAATGGTGGATGAATCCTTCATGTCGTATGTTTCTATTTTATATACAGAAGGGAACTCGTTTTTTTGGAATTAAATTTCTATCATAGAACCAGGTTGTTTGCCACTGCTATGCGGTCACTGAACTACACAAAAAGAATCGAAGTACCTGTGGATAACCTTCCTATGGAGTCAAGGAGATCATGGGGAGCCGTACTACCAGAAATGTGAGTATTGTCGGCACTTATTTAGCATAGATGGAATGTTTATAATGTTATCCATATTAATTTTTTTCTCTTTTTCAGATGTTTCAGTGTTTGAGTGGTTTAACAGGCTCAGCAAGTGAAAATCTGAATAAGGTTGACGGACTGTATGGGAGCTGCATTGACTGCCATTCTCCGTGGACACGATACTCCCCTTGCCTTAGACAGCAAACTTATATATATCCACTTTCTTACTTCCAACAGTTATTGCTGATTTTGCTTGTGTCCTCTGAATGGAACCAGTCCCCAGAGCAGGATATGAATTTTTTGCTCATGATTTGGGGAGGTGATATAATTAATTTTATATAAAGTTTACAGAAGGCCATAAATATTGTCGGCAATGTGCAGTCATATCTTTGTCATGCTAAAGCAGTCTTAAAACCATGCTAAACCCTTTACATGGCTTAACATCCATAGGGTTTTAGGGCTAAGATTGGTAGCACTTCTTGATGTATCTCTTGTTGGGATCAGAATAAGAGAAATACCAGACAAGAAGGAAAGAGAAATGAATTAGCTGTGAACCCCTTTGTTTATTAAGTATGCACAGATGTGCAGATAGTATGATATTGTATGGGGACTAGGAATGTGCATTGATTATCTTTCTATGTTTGTATAGATTCAATAAGTCAGTCTGGTCCAAATGTGGTGATGTTGTACGCATTGTGTAGTTAAAGGTCACAAATGCATTCTCACCATTAGGCTGAGGCCACACTTGTAGCACTCACGAGCAGAAACAGGCACGCAAGTATGTGCATTAAGGCACACAATTGCGCATGCATGCACAAAGCACCGCAGGGCATGCCAGCGCACTAAGTGGGCCACCACATTGGGCCACACTAGTGTGCACTTTTTATAGCGCAATGCACAGCAGATCTGATAAAAGCACACTAGCGTGGTGCTAGCCCTTATAAAAAAAAACTGGTCAGTTACCTGCCCCCAAATTGATATATTCAGCAATTAGATGCTTCACTAGCAGATATTTTTTAAACATGTTTTATTGGAGAAGAGCAGTCAGATACATAATTCAATAATATTCATCAAACAACTGAATCTTGTATATTAAGGGTGTAAGGCCCTCCATTCTAGCAAATTAACATGCTGGCATCACAGCCAATGATTTACTGCAGTTACCCTTGCGGCCTCCTCTACAAACGCACAAGCTTATAAACAGCTCATTGGAAGAGGGGGAAGGCAGATACCTTGCCAGAACGAAGAAAACCTATCTAAATATGTGATTACAATATATCCCGTATTCTAAGGGTTAAAGTCATGCGAACAGCCCCCTCCCTACTTCAACACAAGGAAAGCTCTGGCTGTTTATCAGCAAGGGGGCTGCTACTAATTACTATTGGGCCTTGTGTTGGACCCACCCCGGTGTAAAACAGAAAGAAAAACCCTTGTCTGGAAAACTGTTTTCTCTCCAGGAATACCCTCAGCATACAATGAATCAATTTTTCGGTTCTGCAACACTCCTGGCTGGCAGATTGAAGTACTGGTACAAAGTTCATATCTGCCTTAAATAAACTTTTCCATTCTGTTCAGTGGAATAAAGTGAATACGAGCAGTTTCTTTAAATTCCCAGGGAGCCTGTCTAATTATGGGTGGAGGCACGCAAACTGTTATTCTGCTCTCTAATATAGCTTAGACACAGGACTCCTGTAGCATCAATACCCAAGACCTATAAATACTAAACCTATTCTCTGTAACCAGAGGGCTACACTGTTTAAAAAGCAGAATAAAGTGCATGTCTACTACTTCAGGGAAATTCTTAGAAGGCTTAGCCCCCCCCAAAATACCCAATATTCAGACAAAAGAAAAATGTAGCACTTGGTGATGTTTGTTGATTCTCTCTTCTCCTGGTTTATTTTCCACTAGCAGCATAGTATGGACAGGGGATCAGTGGCATAACTAGGAATTGTCACAAACCCCCCCCCCCCCCACCCGGTCTGTCTATCTGCTTTTCAGTTATCGTAAAATGCACTCCAACTAACGGAAAAGTCGGCATAAAACAAATAAGAGATGGAAAGCAGCGTAAATACAGCCCTCACAAAATATATCTTAATATTATATAGAAAACTGCCACCACATTTCACGACAGGGAAATCCCTGTAAACAATATATAATAATATATAATAATATATAATAAGGGTTACACGCCTCCGAAAGTCTAATCCTGTAAGTAAAAGTTATCCAAAGCTATCATTTCTACACACAAACATAATATCTAAACAGTTATTCCTATAAGGGTAATGTTACTCGGAAGCAAGGTTCGTTTTGGGACAACACTCAGATAGGAAAAATTAACCTTTTAAATGATTTTCTATCATTATTAAAAGTACCAAAGTAGCATAAAAAGATAAGGTAAAATAATTGAACATTAAGGGTAACACACAGTTTAGAATACAGGTGAAAAGGAACAAAATACTTAAATAAATGGCGTCTGTTAAGTCCGTGAGCAAAAGTCCATGAAAAACTTGGTAATCCAAATGGCAAAATGACAGAGTCCAAATGATAGTCCTACGATGGTGCCAATTTATAGTCTCTCCAATTGGCTTTGATGTCCTTGTTGATGGTAAAGTTGGAGAACACTTGCCTCCTGGAACCCATTATCTGAATCGGTGGGTGTGTAGTTGGTCCAAAACAATATATGTAACAAAGAGAGATAGCTCGCTTGCATTTCTCGCAAGCAGAGGGCCGGCAGAGGGCCGGCAGCGCGGCGGAGAGAGGAAAGAGGGGAGGTAAGTAAAAGTTTGGAGCACTTTCTAAACAAAAAATGAAGGGTTGGGGCTGGGAGACCAGGTGGATATACTATACCAAAAATAGTTTGTAAGGGTGGACATACCCTTTAAGTTAAATACACATATATCTGTTGTATTCAATTAAATCAACTGGACTTGAAATGTAGTTCTTGAAGACGTTTCGCTAGTCATCCGACTGGCTTCTCAGTCAGAATGACTGTACAGAATCTGTGACAATTATGTACCCTGGAAAATCCCAATTAGCATATCACAGCCAGGTGTGTAAGGGCGTGATTGGATAGTGGCTAAGAGGTGTTATAGGAACGCCCAGAGTAAGGTGTTAAAACAGCATTGTACATGGCAGACAGTTGGTTTCTTTATTTCACATAAATGGCCTCTTAACAACTCTCTTGAACCAGTCACGTTCTTCGCCAATATGTAACATTACAATCTTCAAAGGTAGTCCTTTATCCTTAAGATGCAGGTACACGGCTGAGTCCTGACCCGAGGGAATTGGCTCTTCTGTGCTGGGCCATACGTTGATGCAGTTGCTGTTTGGTCTCCCCCAAATACAAATCAGAGCATTCTACTGCACTGCATGCATATATGATGTCGCTTTTCTTGTGTTTCGGTATTGGGTCTTTCGGTATGTACCAATTGCTGCCTCAGTGTGTTGTTCGGTTTAAAGCAGACAGGGATACGATGTTTTTTGAAAATTCTTCTTTAATTTCTCGGAGACCCCTTCTACATATGGGATGACCATGTTCTTCTCCGTCTTGCTTTTCCCCTTCACTGTTGGTATTGTGTTTCTTTCTTTCCTTCTACCTTCTTTGACAAAGGCCCAGTCTGGGATATCCACAAGTTTAAGGGCTCCTCTGAGATGTTTCATTTCTTTAGCCTTCGCCTCGTGTAGTGGATGTTCTCGGCTCTGTGTTGCAAACATCAAATAATCTGTGTGTGTTGGTTTTCTGTAAACTCTACATTCCAGTTTACCATTTCCTTAACTTCTACAAGCAGTCCAAGAAAGCCGTTTGTTGTTTTGTACCTCTTCCCTTGTGAATTTAATGTTTGGTCTACAGCATTAATGTGTTCTGTGAAAGCTTGTAATTCCTTCTGGTGGATTTTAACCCAGGTGTCATCCACATATCTGAAACAGTGGCTGGGTGCTATGCCCTTAAAGGTATTAAGCGCCTGTTTTTCACCTCCATGTAAAGGTTGGCCACAATGGGTGTGAAACTGGAGATCCCATAGCACATCCATGTTTTTGCTTATAGAACTTATCCCTGTATTTGAAATAGGTGGGATTTCAGGCACAAGTCCAACAAGGAACACACCCTGTTCTGGGTTGAGATCAGTTCTGCTGGTAAGAGTGCTGTCTTGGCCTAGCCGTTTTCTCACCATGTCAACAGCCTCCTTGGTGGGTATACAAGTGAAGAGAGAGTCACATCATAGGACACCATAGTTCTTCTACACCGAGAAGTACTATATCTTCAATTTGTTGGTGAAATCCTGAGAGTTCTGGATGTGATGCTTAGAAATTCCACCAAAGGTCCTAAGTGTGTTAGCTAGTTATTTGCCACCTTGTATGTTACAGAGTTGATGCTGTGACTATAGGTCTTAGTGGGGCCCCTTCCTTATGTATCTTTGGGAGTCCATATATGCATGGATGGGCTCACCAGGGTAGAGGCGATGATACATTGCTGGTCAATGGCTTTATCCTTTTGAAGCTGTTGTAGTAAGTCTATGACTCTTTTCTTTGTAAGGCTGGTGGGATCCCTTGTTAAAGCCTCATAGTGTTGTTATCGGCCAGGAGCATGGTCACCTATCATGGTGTCTGAGGTGTTGGTACACGTGCATCTTCCTTATCTGCCGGTAGAATGGTGATACTGGAATCTTCTTGAGGGATGTTAAGGCTCTTCTTTCCTGTGTAGTCAGGTTAGATGAAGGAGTTTAGCACGGCTAAGCTGTAGATACCTTAAGACGAAGTTGTTCTGCACTCACTCTGTGATACCTATTACATGTGGATAGAGGCTTCTGTGGCTGCTATAATATCCACCACAGGGATGGCTTTAGGGGTGATGGCAAAATTCAAGCCCTTAGCAAGGACTTCCATTTCTGCTCAAGTCCTTGCTAAGGGCTTGTTGATTTTGCCATCACCCCTAAGCCATCCCGTGGTGGATATTATAGCAGCCACAGAAAGCCTCTATCCATGGATGTGCTATGGGATCTCCAGTTTCACCCATTGTGGCCAGCCTTACATGGAGGAGGGAGAAAAACAGGCGCTTAATAACTTTAAGGGCATAGCACCCAGCCACTGCTTCAGATATGTGGATGACACCTGGGTTAAAATCCACCAGAAGGAATTACAAGCTTTCACAGAACACATTAATGCGGTAGACCCAAACTTAAATTCACAAGGGGAAGAGGTACAAAACAACAAACTGGCTTTCTTGGACTGCTTGGTAGAAGTTAAGGAAAATGGTAAACTGGAAAGTAGAGGTTTACAGAAACCCAACACAACACGATCAGTTTGATGTTTGACTCCCACCACCCTTTAGATCAACAAGCTGGTTGTCATCAGAAACCTGCAACACAGAGCCGAGAACATCCCCACTAGCACAGAGGCGAAGGCTAAAGAAATGAAACATCTATGTATGAACCGGATTTTGACTGATAAATGGTGATACCCGAAAGATAAGGCTTAAAGTGTAAAAGTGTGCTACCTAATTGTGCCTAGGAAATCCGGCGCTGCTCACGAGTCGCAATGCAACAAAATAGGAAAGAAAAGGAGAAGAATTCAGGGGGGCAAATGACCCACCTGCCCTATGTGCGGACACCCATGGGCAGTGTGAGACAATTGTCTCAGGCGGTGCCTGTGTGGTAACAAGAAAGGCTTCAGAAAAAAAAAAACGCCCCTTAAAAAAAAATGTGTGTGCTGGGAGCGCTCGGGGGCACCATTCAAATGCCCCCTTCCCCCCTCCATCAGTTACACCCGAAATCAATGTGGAGATTACTGTTAGTTTACCCCTGTAGTGCTGGGAGCCTGATCCCCTGCAGTCTGCAGAACCACAGCAGTAAGGGAGTCTCCGTGCCCAGTAAGGGAGTCCGTGCCCAGTAAGGGAGTCCCCGGTCGGGGACCTCCCCGGACTTCCCACAAACGCCCTGGTGGTCTAATGAAGGAAGTGAACTTGGTGATTGTCACAATCATGGGATTTATGTATATTTATATGGCGAAATGTATGTCATAATCCGTATATTTGTATATGATTCTCCAATTTCTATGTTTTGACCTGTATTATTTGCTGTCTTGACAAGGTATTTTGTGATTTGGTTAATGTGGATACCAACAGGTAACTTCATTTTGCAGTTAGCAGGATGAAAGGACTCCTGTGGTGGTCCCAGCCTGTATTGCCCAGACACTAACAGTCTCCAGGCCCTACCTCGGTGGGGGGTAAATAGCAAGACTGGAATCCATATCCCAGTCAGGGCCGCCATCAGGGGGGGAAAGTGGGGTACTCCAGTATGGGGCCGGACTTGGAAGGGGCCCAGAGAGTAAGGAAAAGGCAGTAGCAAAAAAAAATTATATATTTTTTCTCTTACCTGCAATACTGCGTTTTAACCATTAGGTTCCATTCCTAGAAATAGAGACATTGGCGTGTTCTTGTTTCCTGGGAGTTCCTTGTAACGTGCTTGGCCCCTGGTTGTACAGCAGTGATTAGTCAGTAAGTGGCTTTACGTATATGAGAACATATCTATATAAATAAAACCTAAAGCTGTGTCCGTGAATCCGTGGTGTCACTGTAGTTCCTATCTTTTCATCACTAGGAAATAAGCAAGACAACAACAACAGTTACACAGATTACACAGGTACTTGGGACAGAGGGGGATTTGGAGGGGGACTCTGGCCTTGGGACACTAAGAGGGAACTCTAGCCTTGGAACATGGAGAAGGGGGGCTATGGCCTTGGGACATGGAGGAGGGGGCCTATGGCCTTGGGACATGGAGGGGGGGCTATGGCCTTGGGACACTAAGACGGCACTCTGGGGTTCTAGTGCCGTTGTTGTAATGGGCTTAAAGGGCATCTATAGTGGGAAATCTACTTTTTTTTCTTTCTTTCCATTTGTTCTATAATCCCCACACCCCTAGAGTGTCTTCACTTTTTTCAGATTCCCTCTCGTCTGAGATACACCAGTTAGAAGAATACGTGATTGCATTCTCTACTCCTACTTGGACTGTCAATCAATCCTGTTATGTGATCCCCCCTCCCTGCTCTGTAAAAACATAGAGATAACAGCATTAGCAGGGGGAGAGAGGTAGCCTTGAGGCAGAGATAAAGCTGCACTTGTCCCCCCTTCTTAATAGCTTTCACTGATTGATGATGGGTCAAAAGAGAGAGATCGTAACCTGTACCGTTCTCCTTCTTCTTCCGTGTCTCCAGGACATCTTGCTTTCTATTGCCACTGTGCGTGGTGTGTTTTACAGGATGTTGAACTTTTAATTCCTACTGCACATGATAAGTTGTGACATGGAGGAGGTAACAGAGGGGGGGGAGGAGGAAGGAGGGAGTGCTGCACACAGATCTGGCACCATGGTTAAACAAAGTCACTGGCAGAGAGTATTAAGGCAGCACAGGATACATGAATTTAACTTTGCAAAGGGGCAATGTGTTTTTTTCACTATAGATGCCCCTTAATGTCTAGTAGAGATGGCCGGTTCGCGGACCGAACCCGGACCGCGCAGATTTCTCCCGTCCGGAACGTCGGATTATCCGGACTTTCCGGACTTCCGAACTTCCGAATGCGGATTTTTTTTTTACGAAAATTTTCGAAAATACGAGTATCTCCGTAATTACGAGGATCTACGATACTTTCGGGGTACGGAAAAACCGAAGATCCTCGTAATCACGAGGATTCACGTAATTACGAGGATACACGTAATTACGCGTATTCTCGTAATTACGAGAATACTCGTAAAAACGAGTAATTCGTGTGAAATTTCAAGACGGAGCAAGCCACATGATCCAAATTAGCCAATGGCAGCTATCATAGTTACAGAAAGCCTCGTTTTTTTACGGAAATCTTCGTTTTTACGGGAATCCTCGTATTTTCGAAAATACCGTTTTTTTAAAGTCACGCTAGCGGACTGTACTTTTAGGTATTGTTGGCATTTTTTACGTGCTTCTAAGGCCATTACCCAGGTCCCTGAGTGGTTAAGTGTACGTTACCAAGGCTATTTAGACCACTTTTAATGCGGATTTTGCCGAACTTTCATTTTATACGTTTTAACGGGTCCGTTCGCGGATTTTCGAATTTTCGGATTTTTTCGAAAATCGCGGATCCTCGCGCGGACCGGATTTTTCGAAGTTCGGACATCCCTAATGTCTAGTATTATATATTCTGGTCAGTGTGGATGGACAATGGGGGCATTTATATATCATGGTCAATGTTGTAAGACATTGGGGGCATTTATATATATTGGTCAATGGGTGTAATGGACATTGGGACATTTTATTTTTACAGGTCAGTGTGTGTTACTGGACTTTGGGGGCATTTTACATATACTGGGCAATTTGTGTAATGGAAATTGGGGGCATTTTGTATTAATGGTTTGTGTGGACTGGACATTGGGCTTTATATATACTGGCCAATTTGTGTACTGGACATTGGGGACATTTATATATACTGGACATGTGTGTGTACTGGACTTTGGGGGACATTTTTATAACAGGTCAGTGTGTTCTGCTGCACATGACATTTTAAATATACAGGTCAGTGTGTGCACTGGATATTGGGGATATTTAATATACAGGTCAGTGTGTGCACTGGATATTGGGACATTTTATATATACAGGTCAGTGTGTTTTGCTGATATGATATTTTAAATATACAGGTCAGTGGTGCACTGGATATTGGGGGCATTTATATATACAGGTCAGTGTGTTCTGCTGCAAACTTAATTTATATATGCAGTCAGTGTGTATTTTGGACATGAAATTTCATATATACAGGTCAGTGTGTGCTGTTGGAAATTACATTTTGTATATACAGGTTAGAGAAATATAAGTGTTATTGTATGTGTGTGCAAAATGTGTCTGTTTAATATATGTTCTAGTCTGTGTGTAACGTGTCTAAGGCTGGGTACATAAAAAGGGACTATTTGTCCCGAGTAAGCGCTCGGCCGGGACAAATGTCCGTCGGTCGTGGCAAATTCAACCGTGGTCGAAAATGCAAACAATCGATCGTGCGGTCCATATTGAACCACACGATTGATCAGAATTTACTGACACGTCCGACCATCCATTCGTCTGATTCGGACGAACGGACAATCGAGAACGGTAGCGGCTGGCCGTCCCACACCCAAAAGATATTTTCGGACGACCGACGAAAGTGCCGTGATATTACGAGGTGCACTCCCCTATCTCGTGCCACAAACGGTAAAGGTTATAGATGGAATACTGGATGGGAGTCACACTCAAAAAGTGCTTCACAGCATAAATAATTCATTAAGTGCTAATTAATCCAAATATACACAACCTTTCGGGGTTTTTACCCCTTCTCAGGAAGGGGGAAACACCCCGAAACGTTGTGTGTATTTGGATTAATCAGCAGATAATTGGTTCCACCCTTTTCAGGGGTATAAAACAGGCTCTGAAACCCAAAAGCTAGCTCTCATTACTATCTAATATTCACCCTGGAACATTAAGGACTGAAACTAAACTAAGTATTAGTTTTGTTTTCTGTTGCTTGTTTTTAGAGATGTCCGAACTTCGCAATATCCAGTCCGCTCGAGGATCCGCGGATTTTCGAAAAAATTGAAAATTCGAAAATCCGCGAGCGGACCCAATAAAATGAAAAATCCTCGAAAATACGAAAATCCAGTAGTAATTTCGAAAATTTTCGAAAATACGTATTTTCGAAAATACAGTAATCCTCGTAATTTCGAAAATTTTCGAAAAATACGAGAAATCTGCGGTTTGGAAGTTCGGAAGGCGGAAAATCCAGAAAAATCCACCGTTCGCGAACGGGATAAATCCGTGGCGGATCCGGGTTCGGATCCGCAAACCAGCCACCCTACTTGTGTTTTGTCTGTTATATTTTTTGTAGTTTGTTTGCACTTTTTGTTTAAAAGATATTAAAATCGTTAGCTGAATCTCTGATTGCTCTAATTAGACTAAGGAACTCTGCCTCTGAGACGCTACGTATTATAGTAATTGTTTTTTGTATTTGTTGTATTATCTGGTATTATTCCTGTCTGAGTGTGGCAGAGAGTGATACAGATATTAGTATTATTTTAGATTATAGCCATTAAGGCTGGTATCAGTTTCCATGGCCGTTAGTAAGTGGGTTTTGGCAGTATTTTTTTATACCTGGTAAGTGGTATATGTAAGCGACGACAGCCCTCAACCTGGTTTTGACCCGGGTGAGCTGGGAAAGCTCTGTGTTGGTCTAAGGTTGGTAGTGAGAGTGTATTGTAGTTCAGTCACTGGTACCGGTTCCGACAGCCGTTAGTGTGTGGGTGGTGGCAGTTACGATGGTTCATGGGTATTATTATATATACTATATCTATATATATATATAATATATATATATATATATATATATATATATGTGACAGGCAAATCTCTGTCGGGTTTTCTCAGTGAGCTAAGTGTGTTCAGAGCACCCTGGGCTGAAAGTTGTAGGTTGTCCATCACAGTGATCACAAATTCACTTGCTGCTTTAGTAAACCGTTGTTAAACTGAACACCGGCTTAATATAGTATTGTGAATGGATCAAGAAATCCATTCCTAATTAAGAGTTCCCTGGTTAGTCCAATGTAAGGTACAGAACTGCAATCTCCATTCAGATACAGTTCAGTACCTGCCATAGTAAGCTGTCAGTTGTAACAGCTTACTATAGTATTTGTGAATGAATCACTTTGAAACCTTTTGAGCTTTTATCTTTTGATCGTATATCTCTTATTTTTTTATCACTTTGATCTTTTTTTTTCTTACTTTTTTGATCTTTTTGATCTCCTATCTTTTTTGATCTCTTATCTCTTGATTTTTTTTTATCTCTGATGTTTTTTATCTTTTTTTTTATCTTTTTATCTCTTATCCTTGATTTTTTTATGTCTTTGATCTCTTTGATCTTTTATCTTCTTACCTATTTGATTTTTTGATCTCTTTATTTTTTTATCTCTGATCTTTTGGATCTCTTCAAAACCATATTTTTAAAATCTTTTGATCTCTTATCTCTTGATCTCTTTTTTTATATCTCTTATCTTTTTTATAATTTGATCTCTGATTTTTTTAATCTATTTGATTCATCCTTTTGATCTCTTTGATCTTTTTTTTATCTATTCTTTTTAATCTCTATCTCTTTAATCACTTTTGATTTTTTTATCTTTTTTTATCTCTTTGATCTTTTATCTCTTATCTTTTGATTTTTTTATGTCTTTGATCTCTTTGATCTTTTATCTCTCTACCTATTTGATCTTTTGATCTCTTTGATCTTTTCGATCTCTTTGATCTTTTTGATCTCATCTTTTTTGCAATCTCCATTCAGACACAGTTCAGTACCTGCCATAGTAAGTTGTCAGTGTGACAGCTTACTATAGTATTTGTGAATGAATCACTTTGAAACCTTTTGAGCTTTTTATCTTTTAATCGTATATCTCTTATTTTTTTATCGCTTTGATCTTTTTTATCTCTTTTATTTCTTTATCTTTTTTTTATATCTCTTATCTTTTTTATATTTGATCTTGATTTTTTTAACCTATTTGATCTCATCCTTTTGATCTCTTTGATCTTTTTTATCTTTTTAATCTCTATCTCTTTAAACTTTGATCTTTTTTATCTTTTTTTATCTTTGATCTTTTTATCTCTTATCTTTTTGATTTTTTTATGTCTTGATTTCTTGATCTTTTATCTCTCTTACCTATTTGATCTTTTTGATCTCTTTGATCTTTCGATTCTTTTGATCTTTTGATCTTTTGATCTTTTCGATCTCTTTGATCTTTCGACTCTGATCTTTTTGATCTATCTTTTTTGATCTTTTATATTTTGGATTTCTTATCTCTTTGAGTTTTTTTATCTCATCTTTTTGATCTCTGATCTTTTTATCTTTTTTTTTTCTTTTTTTAATTGTCTTCAGAAACAGATTTTTTTTAACTTTATAAGACATTTATTCATTCCCTTTATGAGTATCATAACAACAAGATTCATACTGTGTTTTTTACTGTATATATGGCAGATCCAAATATATGGCAACATAAAAGGAAGTTACTCTTGTAGGTATTGGTAAATGTGCCTGTATACGCTAATTCTGTCTAAACAATTGTGGTGATTTTTCAGATTAAAAATGTAGGTGATTAGCCACAAATAAAACAAAGAGAATGTACAAATAAGTAAGTGTGTTTAACTAAATGATTTCACCCCACATTATATGGTCTGTTCATGCACAGAACAATAAAGGACAAGCTTTTTTTTTTTAAAGAATTCACACAAGACAGTTTGAATCATGTTTGGACTTGCCTGTGGCAAACACCAGGGAAACACCTAGTGGGCCCCAGTGAAGGTAAGCCATCCTTCATTTCCTTCAGAGATTGAATGGCCATTATAGTGGGAAAATTATTATTTTTTCTTTCTATGTGTTCTATAATTCCCCCCAACCCCCAGAGTACCTTTATTTTCTTCAGATTCATCCTCTGTCCGGAGATATACAAATTAAAAGAAGTCAAGATTTCAATACACCACTCCTGCTTGAGCTATCAATCAAAATCCCCTAACAGCATGATGGGTAGGCTTGCAGCAAGTCTCCCAATGACTCCTTCCTGCTCATGAAAATGCTTGCCAAATATGGGTTAAAACAGAAGTAAAGGGAAAGAGAATGACGCAGCTTTCACCAATTTATTGTCTGTCAAAGGGAGATCAGACTGCAGTGATAAGGCAGGACTTGGGTATCTCACCCCCTCCCTCTCCTTATGTTGCAAGTATCTCCAGAACAACAGAATACTTTCTCTTACAGAATACATATCAAGGGGTTGTTTTTGTTTACAAGTGATGTGTGGGAGGATTTATGCGCCATGAGTTGAATAAGACATACGTCCATCCAGTCCAAACCCTTATAGCCTACTCATTAACCCTACCTAACAGTTGATCCAGATGAAGGTAAAAAAAAAAAAACAGCTAAAAAGGGCAAATAAATCCTTCCTGACTTGACAATTGAAAAGTATCCCCAGATCAACCAGAAACAGATTGTATTAATACCAGTAATTCTCAATATTTTGGCATTTTATAAACAAATCCAGCCCACTTTTTAAGCTATTCAATGAACTTTCCATTACCACATCTGCTGGAATACAGTTCCACAGTTTCATCATTCTCACCTTTCCTAACCTGAGAGATGAAAAGTCTTTTCTTCGAATCTTAAAGGATTTCTATGATTCCCTGAAATGAAGAATGCACCAGAGAGTTTTTTGTATGGTCCATTAATATATTTGTTATCCTACCCCACACAATAGGTACTAACTGTCTAATCTGTTTGCATAGTAAAGCCTCTTCATTCCCTTTGCCCCTTTTATATATGGGATTCCAAAACTATACAGCATACCAGTGCGTTTGTAAAGGGGGAGAATAAATTTTCTTCCTTTAATCTATTCCCCTCTTATACAAGACAATATCTGCGGTGCTGTCTGGCACTGCTTGCCATGGCTCAGTTTTTATCTACTAGAACCCAAAGCTGGCACAATAATTTATATACCCCAAATGCATCACCTTACATTATCAATACTGAATCTCATCTGCCACTTGCTGCCCATTTTGACAATTTATCTAGGTCTGCTGAGGCAATTGCACATTATTTAAAGCTTCAACTGCTCTGTATAGTTTGTGTCATCACCAAAAACAGAGAACTTACTCTCAATATCCACTTCCACAGGGATATGGCTTAATTGACCATTACACTCTGTATGCAATCTAACAACCAATTATCTATCCATGAACAAAAATGTTTTTTTTTTAGGCGACAGTCCTCAGTTTGTGACACAGTATTAAAAGATTTAGCAAAAATCTAAGTATACTACATCCACTGCTATGGCAAAGAATCTAAGGGCCAAACATATTAACCCTGGTATCAGAAGTTATTGTAAAAATAAGGCAGCGGCTACTAGATCTAAGGCTACGGTCGTACATGTACAATCGTATGGGTGTAAAATACCATGCAGTAGTAAATTACCGCAATCTAAATTTTACAATGCAATTTAATATTTACAACTGCAAACCTAAATGTACAATCAGGGTAGTAAAATGTGTGATCGCTATAAGTTCAGTATCACTATTTACCGATACCGTGCCTTTATAAATATGGCCCTAAATTCTTACTCAACTCTTCTAATTATAAGATCAGTCCAGAATATGATCCCATAACGT
Organism: Hymenochirus boettgeri; assembly: GCA_019447015.1. Classification (NCBI taxonomy): domain Eukaryota; kingdom Metazoa; phylum Chordata; class Amphibia; order Anura; family Pipidae; genus Hymenochirus; species Hymenochirus boettgeri. The sequence goes on along the minus strand of CM033470.1, from coordinate 267,330,940 downwards.
TTGCAGTATCTTCCCCACCACTAATGTTAAACTTACTGATCTATAGTTCTTTTTTTTTTAAATATTGGTATTACATTTCAATCCAAAATTTTTGTGCAGGTGCTTCTGTATTTGCCAAGCTAAAGTCTTTAATGAGCATGCTCTGTTTTCAGGGACAAGGGGTCAGCTGATGTTGCTTAAGCAGGAAATTTCAACATTCTCTACAATATCTTTTCTCACCCTTGGAGGGTAGAAATATCACATCTCACCCCCTTGGAGGGTTAGTAAATCATATAAAGAATGTTTATACACAGCAATTGATATTATAAATTTTTTAATCATATACCATGTTATGTTACATTGCACATTAATGCATAAACTGTATACTTTATTATTGTTTCTAGGTAAAGATACAGAGCAGATGTGGACCACTTTTAAAGGGATATTAAACTATTACATTTCTAATTCGTACTTTAGTGAACAAGTGTAAAAAAATTAGGTCCATTCTGCTTGGCTCAGGGCACGGTCACACTGCAACGCAAACGCAAAGCAATCGCAATCGCATGCGATTTCATGTGCGATTTTTTGCGTTTGCGTTGCGATTTCTTCAATAAGTATAGGAAAACGCATGCGATTGCGATTAAAAATGCAGAACGCAAAAGCAATTGCAACTCACGAAAAACGTGCGTTTTTTTGTGTTGCCGCACTTTCATGATTTTTTAAAAACGCAATCGCAAGCGCAAGCGCAAACGCAAAAAAAAAGCAGCATGTGGCCTAGCCCTAAATTCTCAGGTAAAAAGGGAAATGGGAAAAAAAAGGGTTTTAAAATTTTGAAAACAGAGGGAACAGAACAAAAGTTGTAATAAAGAGTGTAAGAAAGCAATTAAACTAGCTAAAATAGAAAATGAAATACGGATTGACGAACAAAGCAAGTCCAAACCCAAAATGTTTTTTAAGTATATAAATGGTAAAAAGATGAGGACTGAGAATGTGATACCATTAAATAATGGGGCTGAGGTGGTTGTAGAGGATGCCGAAAAGGCTAATCTGCTAAAACCGTTTTTTTAAATCGGTTTTTATGTTGAGAATCTTGTCCTTACAGTAGGGATTGTAATAATATGCAGGGAAGAAATGAAGAGTATTCACATTAGCTAACAGAGGTATGGAACAATTAGACAAAGTTAATATCAATAAAGCCCCAGGACCAGATGGGATGCATCCTCGGATTTTAAAAGCTTAGTTCAGTTCTATCTAGACCACTGTTTCATCTTTTCAGATTCGCTTTGGTCGGAGATGTGCCGCTGGACTGGAAAAAAAACCAATGTAATACCAATATTCAAAAAATATTCCCAGCCTGGTAACTATAGACCTGTAAGCCTAACATCAGTGGTAGGGAAGGTGCTGGAAACTTTGTTACGGGATCATATCCTTGACTTGTCTCCAGAGATCATCTTATTAGTAGTAGTCAGCATGGATTTATGAAAAAATAGATCATGCCAGACAAATTTAATTGTTTTTTATAGAAGAAGCGAGTAGAGTAAGTTAGATTTAGGCACAGCAGTGGATGTGGTATATTTGGATTTTGCGAAAGCTTTTGATACTGTGCACATAGGCGACTAATTTATAAACTGAGAAAACATTTGTTCATGGATAGAGAACTGGTATTGGATCGCAAACAGAGAGTGGTGGTAAATGGAGCTACATCTATGTGGGCTAAATTTTAAGTGGTGTGCCTCAGGGTTCTGTACTGGGGCCGTTTCTGTTTAATCTGTTATAAATGACTTAGAAGGGGGCATTGAGAGCAAGGTCTCTGTGTTTGCTGATGACACTAAACTATGCAGAGCTTTGGAAACTTCAAATGATGTGCAAGTGCTGCAAGCTGTCCTACATAGATTACCAAAATGGGCAGAGTAGAATGGCAGATCAATGTGATAAATGTAGGTGATGCATTTGGGGTTTTTACAATCCTGGTGCCACCTACACCATAAATAACTCTGTGTTAAGTGCATCTGTAATGGAAAAAGATTTGGGGTTCTGGTAGATAACAGACTTAGCTATAGCAAACAGTGCCAGGTAGCAACGGCTAGAGCTAGCAAGATGTTGTCTTGTATATAGAGAGGAATAGATTCAAGAGAGAAAAATATTATTTTCCCTTTTTACAAGGCACTGGTAAGGCCTCATTTGGAATATGCGGTGCAGTCAGTTTTGGAATCCCATATACAAAAGGGACATCTTAGAAATTGAGGCAGTTCAGAGAAGGGTAACTAAATTTATAAGGGGAATGGAGGGGCTTGAATATGCAGGCAGATTAGACAAGTTAGGGTGTTTACATTGGAGAAGCGACGTTTTGCGTGGGGACATGATAAACTTATACAAATATATTAATGGGCCATACAGTGAACTCTTTGGTGCATTGTTACTAATAGGTCATATCAGAGGACTCGTGGACATCCTTTAAGGTTGGAAGAAAAGAAGTTTCATCTTCAGGTTAGGAAAGGTTTTTTACAGTGAGAACGGTGAAACTGCAGATGTGGTAATGGCAAGTTCATTGAATAGCTTTAAAAAAGGCCTGGATCGATTCTAAAACTAAAAAATATTGAGAATTACTGGTATTAATGAATATAGATATGGTTGGTCAAGGGATACTTTCCGATTGCTGTTTGAGTCAGGAAGGAATTTCCCCCCCTTTTTAGCTGTTTTTTTTGCCTTCCTCTGAATCAGCTGTTAGGTAGGGTTAATAAAAAAAAAAAAAAAAGAGGGTGAATGGGTTGGACTTGATGGACGTATGTCTTTATTCAACCTTAATTAATATGTTACTATGTATTGGTTAACTTATTATTATTTAAGTGATCACGATATTTTAATTAGTATAGATAATATACTTTATTTCCAAAGAAGTATTATTTATTATTTCAATAGATTTCTCAATGATCAGTTGTTTGAAGTATTTATTTCCTGTAAAGTGGGGGAGCGCTCCACCCATAAAGCCATAGGGGCACCATAAGCCGAATCTTTATAAGGGTTCTAGGCGACTCCCATAAGCTTTTCCCAAGCCAAATTCACCTGCTCTCCCAACTTCACCCATCCATCTTGTAATGTTTGTTCCTAATGTTTCGATATTAAAATAAATCAGTTACAGAGATGTACAAGCAGGTTTGGGAGCTGATCGGCAGAACAAATAATCAGACATTACTGTAGGCAGGTAAGACACTGGTAGAAAGTAAAGCTTGCAGTCCCAGCCAGGGGAATATCGTGTCCAAGGGAAAGCGGCAGTTAGAGCGTGTTCCATGCAGTCTGTGACTTATTCAGCCTTGAATCAGCAGTTTTATTAGACCTTCCAAGAGCTGGACATCTGCACATCAAATGTAGAAATGATTTAATTCCATATATGCGAATGATAATAATCTGAGCAAGGTATAAATGTATTTGTGAATATGTGACTGCAACATTTAACATTCTAAAAACTAAATGAGAACTAAAGCCTAAATATATGAGAACTTCAGAGAATCTAACAGAAACCAGAGTCACTGACATTGTCATATCCAGTTTTCTAACATCCTTCTCTGTCGACTGTATGACACTCTTTGTCCAGCTAAATTATTAGAAGAATTGGTAAACTGGATATAGCACACATAGAACATACAAAAATGGAGATTTAAGTCCAAAAGAAAATTGGGGCATCAGTGCTAAACTTTGAGCCACCATTATGGAACATAAATTGGGTAGAGCTGAGTGGAAAAACTCTGAACTTTAAGGTTCGTTTTGCCCAGTTCCCTTGAAGACTAAAGTTGGCCATGTTAGATGGCTGCAAGATGGTTCTTCTGATGTATGAATTGCACAAAGAAAGTAAATTTAATGATATAGGAAAATTAACTAAGCTATGTAACACACCAGTATAAACACATATCCAGAGCAGCAATTCAACTATTAGGACAAGAAATCCAATTTTTCAGAAGCGATCAAGATATACTTCCCTAAGCACTTCCCCAGTACTGGAAGGAAAAACAATACTATAACAAACAATGACCTGTAAACTGAAAACACAGAACATACACTTACATTGCGAGAAGTACTTTCTCCATAAGTCTCCTTGGTCTCAGATTGGAGATTTTTCCATAATCTTTCTATTCTCTTATAAATGTTGGATCTGACATTGCAGTTTTAAATGCACCAGGTTCTATAATCATAACTTTCACCCCAAAATGGTACATTTTCTTCTGTAGGTAAAAATGTAAGGTCAATGGACAGCATACACAGTTAACACAGTATAGAGTTAGCACCAGCACAAATAAATGATTGTTAGCCACCTCAAGCACTTTGACTATCCCCCCACTTGTATCAGTATATTGTTCCACCCACTTAGATTGTAAGCTCTTTGGGGCAGGGATCTCATTCCTAATGTGTCAAGGCATGCCACCTTTTTATCAATGTATTTATATTGAAATTATGTATTCTTAACCTTTGTATGAAACTTTATTTAATGTTTATTATGTGCATAATTGTTTGCACTTATCCCCTTGTTTGTATACTCTGTATTTTAAATGTACAGCGCTGTGTATCCAAGTGGCGCTTTAGAAATACAATTATACATATTATATTGTTGGCTGAGGCTCTTATTTGTGATATTTGTGGTCCTATTTTCTATTAAAAATAACTTTAAAAAAAGCTTACAAAGAAGAAGAAAAACATCTACTTATCTGCTGGTGTGTATATCTTTCTACTCCTGCCCGGTGTCAATGGATTTATACACAGTGGGCTGGAATGTAGGAGTCTCCTAATTGTATTTTTGTTGCAAATTTTTTTTTTACAAGGCACCAATCATTATCAAGATATCTACTAGAAAATCTCAGTAAAAATTAGAATTACTTACCCTACTTATGCTCTTTCTTTTAAAACCTGGCAGAGAAAATACTATTTTGTATGATATACTGACTTCTAGTGAAAACATTAAAAGGATATTGAAAAAAACAAAAACACCTACATAGAATTCACACTGCCTTGAAAATAATTATTTAAAACTAAGGTCCATGTACACAAAGAAAAACTGTTAGGTATTCACAGATATGTTTATTATTCTGGAAGATTATGCAAACTGAGAATAAATAATATAGATGTGCACAGGCATCAGCATCAGGGTTTTGTTGACTCATATTTGAGCAGAATGTTGGGGCTGGCATAGTGTGTTAAGTTTGGTTGTAAGTTGAGGTGCTGCAGGCCCCATGCCACGTTACTTCCTCAATCTTTTATGATAATGAAAGCAGGTTGGGTTTGGTGGTCTAGGGCCTTGGGGGTCAAGTGGTCAGTGATGTAATGTGGTAGGATGTTTGTGGTTGTGTGTTAGTGTCCTGGCTCTTGCTATTGACAAGTATGTCAAAGTATGAAATGTTGGAGAATATAAGCACTCAACTGAGACTGTCAGAGAATGCCTCCACTCCATACTTAGACATACAATATCCTCCGCCAACAATAGCAAGTCTCCCCCCAGCACTAGATACATTCACAATGCGGCCTTTGGCTTTGTAGCATAGGTAATAAATTCAATGTTACATCAACCATCCCCAACAGCACTTCCAGCACTTGGGCGAAATCTTTCTTTCTTTGCCATGCATTGGGGGAAAAAGGACCCCCACACCCAGAATTATTAACTAAACCCAGAGCCCTGAAAGACATCAAAAACATGTGAGCATGAGACACAAGAATAAGTAATAGTTTTAACATTTCCAAAAAAAGACTACACAATTGTTGTCTTGTAAAATAAAAGATTAAATAAAAAGTGTAATATATGAAAAAGTGATTTTTAATCATTTATCAAAATAATTACAACACACAACATGCTTCCTTCTTCTGCTTCTCCTATAAAGAGTATAAATAAGACATTCTGTGTGCAACTTCTAACATCTTTACATTTTATAGACTGAAACATTAAAACTTCCCAGGTTAGAAATCCCTGATCCAGAACCATGGTCCCATTCTTGTTTTGTGTTTAGAAATTTCAGAGATCCCAGTACAACTGTGACTAAGCAAGATAGCAGAATTCATCAGTTTTTGAATGACACAGTGGAGCAAGTGCAGACCCATTTTCTCTAAATATCTGTGTGATTGCAGGCAGTGCTCCATCTGTTTTTCCCAAGCCCCTTTGTTCTGGTACATCTTATAGTTGGCAGCCCCATAGAAGTAACTATGGGTGACAAAGGAAGACAGGCATTAGCTGATTTTTAGCTTAAATCCTATATTAAAACAAAAATCAGCATCCACTATATAAAGCAGAAATTGTATGTATGTATGTATGTATGTATGTATGTATGTGCTCACCACATCCACACCCCTGAATGAATCAACATAACATCAACGCCCATGAAGTCTAAGTTCTACAACAAAAATCCTGCACGTTACTTGCAGAGTGTGATTCCCCAATTCAGTAACTCCAGATGAAGGGCCTGGGCTCCGTGTGCTGCCCAACTTCAACAACACAGAACAGAGTCCACTTCAATGTCACAACAACAGCGTAATGTACGGCTACACAACCAGACCAGACATTTCCTTAAGGTGTAACACATTACAATTTGCTCGGAAGGTTTCAATATAAACCCTGGAAAGACTTGTGTACTATTGGTCATATGAATCACATTTATATACAAATATAAACCCTGGAAAGACTATGTTACTATTGGTCATATGAATCACATTTATATACAAATATAAACCCTGGAAAGACTATGTTACTATTGGTGATATGAATTACATTTATATACAAATATAAACCCTGGAAAGACTATGTTACTATTGGTGATATGAATCACATTTATATACAAATATAAACCCTGGAAAGACTATGTTACTATTGGTGATATGAATGACATTTATATACAAATATAAACCCTGCAAAGACTGTGTTACTATTGGTGATATGAATGACATTAATATACAAATATAAACCCTGGAAAGACTGTGTTACTATTGGTGATATGAATGACATTAATATACAAATATAAACCCTGGAAAGACTATGTTACTATTGGTGATATAAATGACATTAATATACAAATATAAACCCTGGAAAGACTATGTTACTATTGGTGATATGAATGACATTAATATACAAATATAAACCCTGGAAAGACTATGTTACTATTGGTGATATGATCAAAATAAAGGAAAACAAGAAAAAGGACTCCGCTATGACATGGAACAACAAGTTCCATGGCACTCAACTACCAATAAACCATCAACAATATATATATTATAAATGTGGGCAGAGGAACCCCATTCCATGGTATCCACACCAAAAAAGTGTATTCACACTATTATCCATTTTTCACACAAAAAAGTGTATTCACACTACTATCCATTTTTCACACTACTTATTATTGAAAATAATACATAGCATATAATATTAAACATATACATATAGTATCCACAATAAATCCTAAAACACCATGTTAAAACATAGGTAGGGCTAGGAGATGAATAAATAGATGGCAAAGTGCGTATGTAAGAATATATATAAGGTCTCAAATGTCCAGGGAAATGCAAATACGGCTGGGGTAAGCAGTCACTAGTATATATTTAACACATGGGCAAACAATCTGGGGTTAGGGTTTGTCCAATGTTAGGGCTTTTTTAGCAACCATGTAGGATTTTTTATCCCAGTCCCCACCTCTCACTGGGGTTGGGATTTTTTCAATACCCCAAACTTCATGTCAGACAATTTTGACTCATGATGGTCTCGAAAATGACGAGCCACACTACTTATTTCGTCACATTGCTTTAGGGATTGCGGACATGGCGTATCGCCTCAGTGATATTGAGTGGGGTTCTTGATCTTAATGAAGCATTCTCAGGAAGTAACTCCAACTCTGAAGCTGATAATCCCCAAAAAGACAACATCACTAAAGACTTTAATAAATATAAAAAGGAACTAAGTAAAACATTCAGGTGCAAATGGGAAATTTCCAGCCTACAAAATTATTTAAAGTCAAAAATGGCACCCAGAGGACTAAGATGGAAAATTAGACCAGGGAACAACTTAGTACCTAAAATGTCGTCTGATTTCTTAACTAAGTGGGAAGAAATCTTAAGTGAGGCAGCCCTTAAATTAATGAACCTCATTATTGAGAAAAATAAAACTCAGTTACACAGTTTGAACAGGAAGTTAATATAATGGCAGATAACTTAGAGAAATGGAAAGAACATCTAGATTACGCTAAACTGAATGACAGAGTGAAAACAGATATGGAAAAACTTCAGGCTAACATTAAATATAGGAAGAAAAAGAAATATGCTAGGGACTGTGAGGATTACAGAATGGGAACCGTGTTTAATTTTGATAAAGGAGATAGAACAACATCAGATACAGAATCAGGAACTGACAATGAGGGCAAACGCAATTACAATCATAGGAAGTTTAGGAAATTTAGAAACAAAATCACTAAACAAGATCGTTTTTTAGACACAGATTCGGAAGAAGGAGGAGGGGGGGGGGTGGAAACAGAAACACACACTCCCCAGTCAGGACAAGGGGATACAACTTGAGGAAAAGCAAGAAATAGATACAGTACTCAACCTATCTAGGTTCAATATTAAATCTAGACAAATAAGTCTCCTAGATAAGGGTTTAAACTTTGCTCCAACAAAAGGTATAGACAAATTTACGGTCATTAAGGACCTTCATCTATTTGCTAGAAAATTGGTCCTTAAAAAAATGTCTCTTGAAAGAAACGAGGCCAATATTGACCCCTTAATAAAAGAAAAAAGTTATGTGTTTGACATGTTCGATCATTTTAATTTGGATACATTAACGGAATTACAGAACCAAAATTTGAACTATGGAGAGGAGGGTGATAGGCTTAATGATTTGGAGAGACTTCAAAACTGCCAGATTGATGAAGGGGTGGTAGGCTTGGGCCTTAAAGCAAGGTCACAATACTTCCCTCCTTTATCTATATGTCCAACTGTTAAAACCTTTGTTAACTTAATTGAACAAGAGATAGTGGAATTCATGCCTACAAAAAGTCCATCAAATTTGAACCAGGATGAACTCCTTGATCTGCATGAGTTACACAATGCCCCAGATATTGTTATTAAGCCTGCAGATAAAGGGGGGAAGGTGGTGATGTTGGATGTGGAATACTATCGTAAGGAGGCACATAGGCAACTCCGAGAACCTGGTCAGTATCTTAAGATCAGAGAAAATCCTCTTAATAAAACCAATCAATTAATTAAAGATTGCCTTGAAAAAGCACTCCGGGAAAAAGCTATAACGAAGGATGACTATAAATATTTGTTTAACAAAAACCCAGTCATCCCTTGCCTATATTGGGTACCTAAAATCCACAAAAACACCACTTTCCCCCCCGGTCGACCTATTATATCTGGTTTGGGCAGTCCCACGGAAGCGATCTCACGCTTTGTAGATAAAGCATTAAGACCGTTTCTTGATACTTTACCCTCCTTTCTTAAAGACACGAGGGATGTAATTAGACGACTTAATCAATTAAGAGTGAGTGAAAATACACTTATAGCTAGTATCGATGTGGAAGCACTCTACCCATCAATACCTCATGACAAGGGCATTCAGGTAATTAAGGGCTTCCTGTCAACCAGGAATAAGAAATACTCTAAACAATCTGAGTTAATTCTAGAACTACTAGAGATCATCCTAACTAATAATTACTTTACTTTCGAAGGAAGTTTCTTTCACCAGAGCCGAGGTACATCGATGGGTACGGCATGTGCTCCTACATATGCCGGGCTGTACCTCGGAGCATGGGAACAGGAGATTTTCTCTGAAGAAAAATTTACATGGGCTGTTGATCAAATCAGCTTTTGGGGTCGCTATATTGATGACATACTTATATTGTGGGATGGGCCCCCTGAGGGGTTTAAGCGATTCATGAAGGAAATCCAAATTAATAATTGGAACCTTAAATTCACTAGCGAACTGGACCCCCAAAAAATCCCATTTCTGGATCTGTGGATCAAAAAAACTGGGTGTGTGATTCAAACCGAAGTATTCAGGAAGCCTACAGCAGGCAACAGTCGTCTCCGTGCTCAAAGCATGCACCCTACAACATTGCTAAAAGGGATACCGATGGGGCAGTACCTTAGATTGAGACGTAACTGCTCATGCATGGAGGATTTTGAAAGGGCAGCCTATGACCTAAAATGTAGGTTCATCCAGAGGGGGTACCCCAAAAAATGGCTTAAAAGAGCCTACAAACGGGCAAAATACTCGGAGAGAAATGAGCTTATTTTTGGGTCTAACAAAAATAAAAGTAAAATTAGCCACACTAACCAAATCCCCTTCATTACCAATTTCAACAGTGATTGGCATTGGATTAAACAAACACTGACCAAATATTGGTCAGTGTTACAGACGGATGAAACTCTGAGCAGTTGTGTCTCTAAGAAACCTATCATGGTTGCTAAAAAAGCCCCAACAATTGGACAAACCCTAACCCACAGTTACTTTGAACCCAAATCCCAAACGTTGGATAAATGGTTAACTACAAAACCTCTTAAGGGCAATTTTAAATGCGGAACATGTAAAATCTGTCCCCTCATGCAAAAGATAAAATCTTTTATAAATAATGAAAAAACATATGTACTAAAACATTTCATTAACTGTGAAACGAGGGGGGTTGTGTACGCTATTCAATGCCCATGTCAAAAGTTGTATATTGGTAAAACCAAAAGGCAACTTAAAACATGAATATTGGAGTATGTCAGAAATATTAAAAACAATGACGAAATAAGTAGTGTGGCTCGTCATTTTCGAGACCATCATGAGTCAAAATGGTCTGACATGAAGGTTTGGGGTATTGAAAAAATCCCAACCCCAGTGCGGGTGGGGACTGGGATAAAAAAATCCTACAAAGGGAAACTTGGTGGATTTTTACTTTGAAAACCCTTGTTCCTGCAGGGTTAAATGAGGAACTGCTCTTTAATATGTATCTGTAATTATTGCCTCTATGTCCTTTATGCATGAAGTCATTCTTTATGTATATAATGAGATATGTAGCAGGAGGTTAACTTATGCCTATTTATCTTCCTATATTAATTCTCACTCTGTATGTTCATATGCACTATTATCTCCTGCCCTCTATGTATCTATGATGTATGGTTAGATTATGTCACTGTGGCGAGAAACATGTCTGTATCCCCGTTTACATATTTAAATGTTTGCATTATACTAATTTACTTTGATAGTAAATATGGAACAATAAGTATCGGAACTTTGAGTATAGACACTATGTTGCAGGTGGAACTTAGTTGTGGTCACACCACTGGGGTATTTAGGTGCACGAGACTACAGGTCATGTGACCCGGAAGAAGGGAGTTCGATCCCGAAACGTACGCCGGTCAGCGTGGTAGTTTGGAGATGACAGAGTAGCTGTATGCGTTATTCGGCTGTTTGTAGCACGCCTAGTTGTGGTCCGTGATCCAAGTTTGGTAACCCAGTAGTACAAACATCGCACGGAACTCTTAGAAAGTGTACTTATCCGACTGGCTTTCTCAATTCAGAATGACTTGTACAAGAATCTGTGGCAATTATGTACCCTGGAAAATCCCAATTAGCATATCACAGCCAGGTGTTAAGGGCGTGATTGGATAGTGGCTAAGAGGTGTTATAGGAACGCCCAGAGTAAGGTGTTAAGGGTGTGATTAGATAGTGGCTAAGAGGTGTTATAGGAACGCCCAGAGTAAGGTGTTAAAACAGCATTGTACATGGCAGACAGTTGGTGTCGAACCCCCCCACCTCTATTTAGGCTTGGTTTCTTTATTTTCACATAAATGGCCTCCTTAACACCTCTCTTGAACCAGTCACGTTCCTTCGCCAATATGTTAACATTACAATCTTCAAAGGTATGTCCTTTATCCTTAAGATGCAGGTACACGGCTGAGTCCTGACCCGAGGAATTGGCTCTTCTGTGCTGGGCCATACGTTGATGCAGTTGCTGTTTGGTCTCCCCCACATACAAATCAGAGCATTCTTCACTGCACTGCACTGCCTATATGATGTCGCTTTTCTTGTGTTTTGGTATTGGGTCTTTCGGATGTACCAATTGCTGCCTCAGTGTGTTGTTCGGTTTAAAGCAGACAGGGATACGATGTTCTTTGAAAATTCTTCTTAATTTCTCGGAGACCCCTTCTACATATGGGATGACCATGTTCTTCCTCCTGTCTTGCTTTTCCCCTTCACTGTTGGTATTTGTGTTCTTTTCTTTCCTTCTACTTCTTTTGGCAAAGGCCCAGTCTGGATATCCACAAGTTTTAAGGGCTCCTCTGAGATGTTTCAAAATCTTATTCCATTAATGGCTAGCTTTAAACTGTGTACATATATTAGATAATTGTCTGACAAAGCGGCCAATAATTGACCAATTGGCCAGCAATCTACTGTGTCTGGAGGCTCCCCTCAACATTGTTAAGTTTATAGTATTTGAGGTTGAATAAAGACATACGTCTATCCAGTCCAACCCATCTAGCAATATCCTCATTTCCTGCCTAACTGTTGATCCGCTCTATGTGGCAACTCTCATCATTGTTAGTGAACAATAAATGGCAATGTTGGGAGCCAACACACGTTTGATTGTCAGCAAATCTAGGGGATGTCAGACATTTGTTGCCACTCCGGACAATAATCTAATGTGTGTAGAGCAATCTAATGTGTGTAGAGCAATCTAATGTGTGTAGAGCAATCTAATGTGTGTAGAGCAATCTAATGTGTCTAGAACAATCTAATGTGTGTAGAGCAATCTAATGTGTGTAGAGCAATCTAATGTGCGTAGAGCAATCTAATGTGTGTAGAGCAATCTAATGTGTGTAGAGCAATCTAATGTGTGTAGAGGGCTTTATTTCTTTTTATGTAGGAAATGATTTGCCTTATTAGTCAGTTGCTAAAGAATTCAAGTAATCTAGATAAATAAAATGTTGATTGCATGTCAGTAACTGACTCTGGAATGTGGTCTTGTCTGTCCCCTTCAATTATCTATACAACGCTCCCTAAACACATCAATAATTTTGACTCGTACTTCTAGTTTAAAAACAATAATCTAAAGACTGGCTCTCCATAAGTAATATAAAAAAGCACTTTTGCCTGGTGGAAAACTGATTAAATACATTAGCACTAAAAGATTGCAGGGTCCCAGCTAAAACATTTCTGGACTGAAAGCCAGTAATGTATGTTCTGCTTTGAGCCATGTCCTGAAAGCTATAGAAAGGATTAGCAGGAATGTTAAGGGTGGGTGGAGTGCAAGAGGTAATAAGAGTTTGGACTCTGCTTTAAATTAACATTCCCCCAGGCACCCTTCCTTATACATTGTGGTGAATAACATTTAGGCCTTGTTTACATGATAATGTTGGAGCGGGTGGTGTGTGTTCCATTTCTTTTTTATGGCTGTTTGTTTACTTTGACAGCAGTTAAAAAAAATCAGATAACATTTTTAGTTTTCATAGGTTTCATCCAACTGATCTAAATCAGATGTAGTGTAAAAACTTGACTGCTTTTTTAATAAACTTTTTTTTATTGTTTTTTTTTAATTGTGTAACATTTACTGTTATTAACCTCCTAAGACCACCCTTTATTTTAAAGTAAATACATAGTAATAGTCAGATGAATGAGATCCTCACAAGTAATAGTCCTAGTATTTTTCTTTAATGAAGAAAGGTACTATGGTATTGCATTGCAAGAAAATGTAGGAAAAAAGAGATTCAATCAGATATTTTTCTTAAATTGGCTAAACATTCCATTAAGCTGGAATACTTAATGGCTGGTTCTTAAATCACCTTTGCAGATTTATTTATTCATCCGTGGGAAATTTAAGGTCCAAAACTACCGTTTCCGATGTCGAGATCAAACATTCTAATAAGCTCACGAATAGTTCTGTCCCAGAGTTCTGGGCAAGAGTCCGTTGGATCTGCAAATGACGCCCAACTAAACGCTTACACACAAATGACACGGAAGCAGTGGCTGTTCGGTGGTCGCTCTTTATTACCAATCACAGTTGAGAAAAATCTATGTATGAAGCTTTATATCAGGGGTGGGTAATTACATTTCTCAAGGGGCTGTATGAGAAACTTTGATTGTCGTGAAGGGCTGGACTAATAGGTTCAACTTGGTTCTTATTAGAGATATCGCAAAACTTAGTTTTATAAAAAGATTAGTTGCACTTTTTTAATAGAAGTGTGTAATGTTATAGATCTATTCCATCAAATTTAATGAATCATTTGATTAGAAATTAAACTTAATAGAAATAAATCAGTTATCCAACTTGAGACGATCAAAGTCTAGTCTTGAGGGGCCAGTCAGGAGCAGCCAACGGACTGCGTGTCGGCTCCTGGGCCTTACTTTGCCCAGTTCTGCTTTATATAGTTCCAGCATCTGCTATGCCAGTGTTTACTAGCCCAGTAAATAATTGAGAATTAAACAGAAAATGTTTTTACAGATAATGTTAGATTGTGCGTTGTGATTTGGTAGAGAGATAGGATTTAATCCGTAGTCCTCAGTCCTGTCCTGTGAAATTTTGCTGCCTAATTTCTTTTGTGTACAGTTCACACAGAGTTGGTATCTGATGACAGCTGAGCCAGTTTTGCTGTTTGAATAAAGGAATGGAGGTGTCATCAGGTGCTGAGTCACAGTCTCAGAATGTCTGGCTTGTAATCCTTTTGATAAGAGCTTCAAGGCTAAAAAATACGTCTTGAATAATGTATTGACTTGTAAAAACATGCATGAGAAAATGATCAGGTGGTTTCCTAACTACTCGCTCGTGTATAGGAAAACACAGCACGGTGTTGTTTAATCAGCACGACTCTTGCATTCATGTGAATAGATTATTTTTCCAAATAGGAAAAAGTTAAAAGAAAATTGCTACAGTGCAAAACAATCAGGGGTGTGATTCACACATCAGTTTTGTACCCCACTGTTGGATTTAAAAATACCTATGATTGGAAACCTACTGTTGCAGAACAGTTATAGTTCATATATTTGTCCCTTTGCTTTCATGCTGAGTTTTCATTGATGCGGATCACTGACCTTTTATATAACCAGAGGCTTCATCTACCGTAAGTCTTATTTGCAAACCGAAAAATGGAGCCAAGCCTCTACCCTTAAGTGACTATATTTTTGAATATAACTCTCAGCTCACTAAAATACCTGCTCCTAGTTCATTTACACGACCGAATTTGCGAATGATCGATTGTGCTGTCCCATAAGGAACCACACGCTCAATTGGAATTCACCGACATGTCCGATCGTTTGTCGGTAGCAGCTGGCTGCCCCACAACCAGCAGATATTTTCAGGCAACTGACTGAAAGTGCTGTGAATCGGCACTGGTGTGTACCCAGCCTTAATCTTACCCACAATAATAATTTAGAAGGAATAACCATATAAGGTTACTCTAGGTCCCTTTCCCCCAGAAACAGAGAGGACACCAATGAGAACAATGCTGAGATGCCCTTGGGACAATGTTTATGCAATCAACAGCACGATAATGCAAAATTGCCCAGCGCAACCATATGGTAATGCATACACGATTTGCATGCACATTAACGTGTGTGGTCTCAGCCTTAATAAATGGCAATATTACCAATTATTTTCTTTGGCTTTCTATTAAAATGGTAGGGTGTTCCTGTTTATTCTGCTGTTTATTTACGCGTGTTCATGTACTACGTACTCTAGGGGCATATTTATAAACAATCACTATTTTCGAAATTTTGCTGTGTTAAGTATCGCCATAGCGATAGTATGTTCTTTTTTTGACAATGTGTGAGAAAATGGCTGCAGACAAAAGTAAAAAAGCGATCTTGGTAAAACCGGAAATCGCTGGATGAAAAGAAGTCTAACAACCCCTCCCCCCTTGAGCCTTATTAGTATTGAGAAACACTCCACAATGTACTGACACTTTCCAAGGACCCACTGACAGGCTAGATATATGGGTAATTATGTTTTCGCCACCTCAGGCTGTTTTAATTGGGTGAGTTTAACACAAGAAAACACTTATCGCCATTTTATAAATATGATTCAACAGTCACCACAGTGATAAGCGGAATGGTGGTATGGTGGGGAATTGTGAAATCTAGTAATTCACTTGGGGCCCTATTTATAAAAGATCGGTATCGTTATCGTAAAATACCGATCGTTATCGTTTATTTACCGATAACGACCGTTATTTACCGATACCGGTCATTATTTACCGATAACGCCGGTATTTAACGATATAGTTAAATAGCGGTCGTTATCGGTAAATAACGGTCGTTATCGGTAAAAACCCGGTCGTTATTTTACGATAACTATCGGTATTTTACGATAACGATACCGATCTTTTATAAATAGGGCCCTTGGTTTGTTAAAGTCCTATAAAGTCCTAAGAGATACTTTTTTATAGTGTTAGGAAGTGTTTCTAAAATCGACAATACTGATTTTTCCCATGTTCCAGAACACATCTGCAGATTTTTAAGCAGAATTCTATGGAAGCACAATGTGGTTTAATTATTTCGTGCAATAGAAAACCAGATCGGAAAACCATTGGCCCGTGTTTGGCTAGCTTTATTTCCCACAGAGTTGTGAAGTTAAGGAAACTGAACCAGCACATGCACAATCTGGGTGACACGAAATCCCTAGTTCTATGTGACACTTTTACACACACGCAGGTAAATATTTTTATGAAACAATTTTCCCAGTCCAATTCCATGCGCTTGTTCGGGAAAGGCACTACAAACACATAAAGTCAAGAGAGACCCAGACTCCCATGTAGCACTCAAAAAATTCCCCTTTGAATTTGCATCCAATATTATGATTCTTAACAACAAAATGGCATAACTAAAGGTGTATGATTTATTGCACATGCCCTGCATATACAGTATTATACATCATACATAGATTTTAAATCCAATAACTTACCAATTAAAGCGTTACCTTTATCCCTATATCACAACGCAAATGCGCACATAATTAAACAGATTAAAAATCAAATATATATATAATGTGGATCTTCCGAATTATATTCATTGCACAAATTAAATTTTCAAGAAATAGTAGCTGAACACCATGTTTAATTAAAGGGCATGTCCACCCCCAAACTATAATCACCCCCACTACTGGCCCCATTCTGTAGTTGATAAAAATCCTTACCTTACATCCCAGCTCCAAATTGTTCTCCACTAATGATAGGTCTTGCTCCCCCAGCCCCAACCGCATTAGTATTATTGCAAGGAAGTCCCCCGATCATTACTTACCTTACCTCTCTCCTTCACCGTTCTGCACTACTGGCAGCCGCATCCGTGATTGGCTGCCTCTCAGCCAATCACAAACGCGGCTGCCTGTCCGGCCCCCTGCAGTTCTATGCAAGCAGAGGGCCGGTACTGTGCGGCGAAGGAGAGAGGGAAGGTAAGTAATCGTGAAGTGATCTGGGGACTTTCTTGCAATAATACTAATGCGGTTGTGGCTGGGGGGAGCAAGACCTATCATATATAAAAAGTTTTTTTAAAGGGTGGACATGCCCTTTAAATACATTTATTTCAAGCAAGTGTTCCAATTCTGTGGCTCAGTACAAATATGAATATGAATGGATGGATGGCCTCTTTATATTGTCCTTCACTAAGGTGACCTCTCTGACGCATTGATCATCCATGAGGGCTCGTTCACACTTTTTTTTTTCAGTTTGTATCCGTTTTTCACATGCAGGTGCATTTTAAAAAACGGACAGACAGTAAAACTCCATAGGATTTTATAATATCGTTCAGACTTGCTGCATTGTATTCTGTTCCATTCCAGAAACGCACTGCTGCATGCATTTGCACGGTACAACAGATAACAGCACACACGTTTGTGTCTGTTCTTCGAAAAGAATGTCTGGGAGTTCCTGTGATGTCATTGGTCCTGCCCAATGACGTGGTCAAAACACATTAAAACGCAATGGATACAAATGCATAATAACTCACATGCAAACGGTCAACAATGGATACAATAACGTTTTGAAACCTTACTGAACATACTGAGTTTTTAAGTTGCATTTGTGTCCGTTCCTAGTGTGAACGAACCCCCGCAACTCTCAGAAATTTCGTCGTCACACTTCACCCGGTTCAGCTTGACAGGAGTTGTAACCTTACCTCTGTGTATCGAAAACACACAGATTCCTAGATCAGCAAAATGCCAAAAAAGGTTATATATTGTAAGAAAGGGTAGTCTTAAGGTTCGTACACACGCACAGGCTTTCCCCCTAATAGTGTCCCTTGTGGTCTTGTCCATGACTTTAGTCCCTGGATTGATTCAGTTGCTCAGAAGAGATCGAGCATGTTCGATCTAATTCAGCTGAATTTTCTGTCAGGAAGTGGGGAATTCTGGGAAGAAGAGGAACCATTACAGAACCTGAAATAGCAGCTCACTATCCTGTCTGCTGCTGTTGTAAGCATTTTGATGAATGTGGTCAAGGTAGTGATCAAAAGCTGTTCTTCTTTTTAATGGAAAGTTGCTGGGGTCAAATTGCAGTGTGAGAAGTTGGTAACTGGTAATATGCACATTTTCAGTTTCCCTAAATTCAGGTATAATTCAGCTGATAAACTCTAACATACAAACATCAATATTTCGTAGATGTTGCTATCCACTTTTATGGCCACTTAAACATGCTACCCACTGTGAGCAAATTCCCTATTCCAGCCCGCTATTTCAGAAATCTCCAACCTGTGTGCCTTGAAAAGTTTGGAAAATGCAACTCCCGCAAACCACAACCAGCTCTCCACAGCACCAGAAAGCAGCCAGTAAATGGTGGGATTTGTAATTATTTAAACATCTGGAGAAATCACTTCAAGCCACCCTACGCTGTGCCTACACTGTGCATAATTTTCTCCACATCATTTATCTCCTTGTTAAATAAAACCAATCCAGAGGCAAAGTTATACAGTATATGCTGCATAACTCTTTTTATGCAAGCTGTCTTGGGGGAAAAAAAAAAATTTCTTTATTTGTAGGCTCCCACACACAGAGGTTTTGATGTTTATCTCTTCAACACGGAAGCAGACAGCTGGATGTTTGTACCAAATGCATGCAATGCAATTGATAACCAGAGCTTTGGTCCAAAATAAACTTGTATTAGGATATGTTTCCACATGTCCCATATTTGTACTCAGAAGCCAAACCCTAATCTGTATCCCATTGATTTCCAGTCCAATAATTTCATTTGAAGAAAAAACACCTGTTGTACAATAATTCCTGACCAATTATTCTACTTATTGTTTGTTTTTGAATGAATAGACCTGCTGGTAAATACTCAATTACTGTATATATTTTCATCAAGACCAGCAAATTACAAATATAGTAAGTTAGATGGAAGCGAGTCAGACTGTAATTGTCCGATGTGTAACCAAAGTAACTTCAATGGAAACTTCAAAGAAGGATGGGACGATTTGTCAATCACTGTGCTGAACGTGGAGTTTATTGTATCATGTGAATGAAAACAATGGGATAATGAGGGGAGATGAGTCAGTGTCCCATGTATACATCATCCCATGTGTACCAGGCTGAAAGATGTTGATAGGCAAAATTAACCTGTCTGGCGATAATATCACTACAAAAAAAATGTCACCATGTCCGATATTGAAAATGGGCTGAATTGATGGTGGGATAAAACCATATAAAAGCCGAAAATATCATTAGGTTTATGGCCACCATTAAACTTGAATCTACTTGAATCTATTTACAAACTCAAAGGTCAATTTATTTTTATGTGCATTTGAAACTTTTATTTGAAAGCCTGTTTATTGCCAGTACAAATCTATTGATATTTGTGATTGACAAATCTACCAATCAATATTAATGGCTAATTCTGTCATTCGAATGGAAAGTTAACGTGAATATTAAAATCAGCCGTGATTTACTGACATGTCTGATTGGGCAAAATCAAATTCGGAAATCAAGGGCCAGAATCTTGGTACATACCGGCCCCAATGAATTTATGTGGATAATAAAACATGGAAGCTCCCATTCATAAGTGTAAACTGGAGCAGTCTTGGTGTAATGTTAACATTTGGATTGGCTGATTAAAAAAATTGTCTGCAAAACTAAATAGGAATTCTACAATCTATTATTGAGACTTGGCGGACAGCAGTTACAGTTGCAGTTGTTACTTTCCTGACGAGTAAAATGGAACGTTACCAAAAAGAAATCAGAACCTTTAAATACTCTATGAGCAATGAGTTATCCCAATCTGTGGGATTATATTGTAATGGTATGGGAAAAAAATATGATTGTAATTCCTTATCATACAGTGCACACAGGTAAAAATATTATTTTGTGTCAATGTTATAATGTTAAAAAATTAGAATATATAACAAATCTTTTTCACTAGACTTTCTTCTGCTAGTTCATTTGTTCATAGTTCACTCCATACATTGTTGGCTGTATCTCAGATTGTTAGCCCCCACCAATGGCTTTTTAATCAATTATACCCATACATACTTTCTTCTGCCTGTCCACTATTCTCAGTGTGCAAATGAGCAAGGCTTCCCCATAGCCCCTCAAGACATGACTATCCTGACAGAACAATAGAACAGCCTGCTTAGCTTACAAAAGGAGTAAAATTTTCATTTGAAAGAAGGCACAAAAACAGAATCCTCCCTACTGAAAGATACATACCATGACTTCAACATCATATATATGTGTCTGCGTGTATTGCATGCAAGCAAATGTAGTTTTTTGCCTAGATATACTTTAAGGAGAATTCAAATTCAAGTTAATCCCAGTGTAATAAGCATGTGAATTACTATATTTCATTCATATTTTATTAATAATGCAGCAGAGCCTTCTTAAAATAATAGGCACCTTACACTGTAATATAGCCATACCCATCTAGCCCCATAATGCCAACAATAGTTTGAACAGACAAGCAAAGTTACTTTGTTACAGTATATACCTGTGGTCAATGCATATCACTCTTTTTAAGCTATATAGCTACTTGGTAACACAAATGTTAGTACATACCTAAAATGATCATCCTATTGTAAGTCCTGCTTACACTCTTCTCATTCATTTGATTCTGGAAATATCTTCAATACCACAATAAAACCCCTTTTAGATAATATATTTTGCAAAAACAGAAACTGACAAATGATTGAGAAATCTAAGGCCAGCATTTTCTTTTTTGTTATATATAATATTCAGCTAGTAAAGCAGTGGTGGAATCTTAGACAGTCATTCTACAGACATATAGAAGTGAGACTATTATAAGGAGTAATTACACATAGCATTAACAACCCACTCCATAATGACTGGAAAAACAGCACTCTCCCCCCCCCCCCATACTGCAAGGGAAAAAAATTCTATAAAGGCTCAGCTAAACAGGTAAAACCAACAAGAAAGCAAAACTAAATTGCAACCCAGGAATAAAAATAACGTTATACTATGGTAGGAGAGCGATGCCTGTTGCTCAAGACATTGTTTAGTGATCCAGAGGACAAATAACATGTGGGCAGATGTGTTCATACACCCTAGATTGTCTATCAAAGTGTTTGTTTTCTGCCTTTTCAGCCAACAATTATATAACTTGTATGCAAGGCTTTAGTTTAGTACCTGAGGTACAGGGTGGTTGGGCAATGTTGGGCAGGAGGATGGTTGCTATGTCTTCCTCTGTTTAGCCTTATAGTTGAACAGATCCCTTTAACTATTATACTGAATAGCTCTCGTATTCCTAGTGGTGATAAAAAAAATATGTAATCTACAAAAAAAATATATATATATTCTGAAAGTTTTTTGGTCAATTTTATATAATTTGCACAATAAAAGGTGACATTCACATTAATGAGAATACAGCAGGGACATTTGTTAAAAGGGGTTACTACAACTTCACATACAAATGGCTGGAAAGGTTATATAGAATGTTTAGCTATTTGCTGCCACTAGAAGGAGCCAAAACAAAGAGATGTGACAAGATCCAAGGCAGTGGCGTACATAAAGCAGTGGCGCCTAAGTGCAGAAGGCAATCTTTGCAGTTTTTCATTGCCTTTCAGTTAACACTTCATTAACCAATTAAACAGGCTCAGGTTACCAGTGGGAAAGTCTACTTTAGCATTTGTTGAATTGCCGACCTAGGCTGCTGTGGAGAAGCAAACTGGGGGCCACAGTGGCATATGGTAGATTTCCCTTTCTTCTTTGACATTAATGGATAAACCGTTCTTTGCAGTGAGTGTTTTGTGATTTACTTATTAACTTAATCCATCATATGGAAACAGAAGTAACCTAGGACAGAAAAAATCCATTGGTAAGTGACGGAATGTACTGTGAAATAAATACTGTCACATCCATTTCACCATTGGAAATAACAGATTTAATAGATTTAAGGCCACACTGGTACTTTATCTTTCAAAAAGTGCTGGTGCTTATTTACACCCTTTAAGAGCCCACGGTGCTTTGGTTATATTACATAAAAATTTCTTCATTCTGTGAAATGTGAAACTTTTCCTGAAGAAGTTTTTCTGTATTGCAATGCAGTATTGTGAAGCATAAAAATAGCCCAATAACGCAAGACAACATTGTGCCCATTCAGTGAGCAGGTTGGCCCACACATTCTGTGCAGAAGTTGTAATATGCACTGTTGGTTGGAGTTATTGGGATACTGTTTACAAGGTCAGTAGCTAAACATTCAGTTGTCTGTCAGTCAGGAATTAAAGCACCTACGCAGCTATTTCAGTGGTTTATGACAGACTGTGGTTTACCAACAGAATGATCATTTGGACCAGCTGATGTTGCCCTACAATCAGTGAGGAGGGAATAGTATCAGTTGCGGCTGTTGATTGGGCAAATATTTTTACCCATGAAAACTATGGAATTCTAGACTATGACAGTTACAGTACTGAATTAAGGCACAGTGACTTTCAGCCTGTACTACATGTAGCACAGTAACTGATAACAGTGGGTTATGCTGTATTAGCAGACAGTTCCGGTATTTACGAGAAAGTTTTATTCTTGGTTGCTTGGTGTTGAGTGGGTGTGAGAATGTATACTGGCGTCATATAGTTTAGGAATGGAAAGAGGCACACTAAAATAGATTCAACGTGCTTTAATAATCTGGCTGATAACACACAGTGTTTTGGGATTCTGAGCACGATTATTAAAACGCGGAGAATTTATTTGAGAGAGTGCCTTCTGTTCTTAAATTATATAATACTTACCTGTTGTGGTGCAGGATCTTAAGAGTGCATATCCAAGTTACTCTACCTGGACCCGGCCTGTAATATATAGTGTTTCCTGGTGCTTAGAATAGAAAAAATAGAAATGATAAATCAATAATCTGACATGTTTTTTAAAAAGAGGATAAACTGACTCCTAATACCTAGGTATAGAGATAAACCATTTATTTGAAGAAATGTATAATTAAAAATGTATAATCTGGCATAGACTAGCGTATAGGCCAGAAACCTATCCCTGGTTGACTATCCCTGATATAGAGCATATTAGACACCCATATTACTGTGTAAATTTTATTTAATATACTGTTAAAATATTTTTTTAAAGATATAATAAACATAACATTTGTACACATATGGTTCTCCAGTGTTCACAAATTTATTGGTGCAAAATCTCACTTATTTTTTGAGAATGAGATATTGAGCAGGAGGAAGAGAGAGACATCTTTCTGGCTCTGTATTTCACTAATTATGGGGATTATACATTGGATTTAAACACAATTCACTGTTTATAGTTGACTTACCTTACAAGTGTAAAGAATCTGTGCTGGAAAATGAATTGTTTGTAATTATTAACCTGGTCAGAATTCTTAAACTAGAAAAGGCAAAAAAATATATTGAAATGTCATTTAACAATATGTAACCATAATGGCCAAACCTACAAACAAGCAAGACAATGCCTGCATTTCCATTTCAGACATAGATGGACAGAAGAGTGAGTGACAGCTGTTTATACAGAGGGCAGGAAAGACTAAAAGCAAAGAGTGGTAGGCGGAGAATGATCACAGACATTCCAGTGGAGTATACTGAATACTGCCTGGCTAATAAACTATATTCTACCCATCATCCCCTCACTGCAGTAGGACTAGAAATAAACTTTCATTCATTCTCATGTGCACATGTGTGCTTAGTTAAGTTAGGAATTGTGTTAAAAAGAAGAATCACTCAACCCTTTAGAAGCAGTTGGGAATCCTTTCTTTCTCAGGATTATTTTTGAGGTTTTGAGCCACGGTTGCATGACACTGTCTGTCTGCTCAATTAACCGGTTGTGCACTGCCTTCAGGGCCCCCTGGCCCTTGTACTGTTATACCCAATTATCTTACACCCATGGGTGCTAGGGTTGAGAATTATTTCCAACAACCCATGAGTATCGGGCCTATGTGAAGATTCTGATTGAATATAAGTCTTTATGATTTGTTTGTTTCATATAAATTAGAGAGCATCCACCCTTAAAACAAAAAACTGGTCACTTGCAAACACATACAATGTTTGCAGCGACCCCCGATCTGCCAACCCTAAAATGGCCATTCATCACGCATGTGAACACCCTGCAAACATCATACATGTGCATGAGGCTTTAGTCATCAGCCCCCAATCCCATTCTGACAGAGTAAGCTGGCTCCATCTTCCATGCATTAAATCATACCGCAATCAATAATTGACTCCTGTTTCCCCTGCTGTGCACATGCTCAAGCTTATAAAATGCTCATTGAGCAGAGGGTGTAGAACTTACTATTTAATATTTGGTTACAAATGCATGTAATAAACTGATAAAAATAGAGTTGGGTTTACTGGCAGATAACTGACAAATCACCCGTTTTTGTTTTAAAGGGCAAGTCCAGCCCCAAAATGAAAACTTACATACAGGTAAATCACCCGCAAAACCCTAAACGGTAATGGTTTAAAATCTGAAATTTTAAACTTAAGTCTAAACTGATATCCTGCATAATGTTTCCCCTGTTTCTGCTTCCTAGTTGTTCCAATTAGCTACTGTCAGTTATGGATTTGACAGTTGACATCACAGCCAATGACTCAATGTTAATCCCCTGTCTGCCTCTTCTGAGCATGCTCAGGCTCAGTACAGGTTTCTAAATTGCTCAGTTTCCATGAGGCATCCAGAAGCATAGCAGGCATACAGTAATGAATTCATAGGACAAACTATGATATATCAACATATTTTAAAGAGGCCATTCTTTCTAAAAGATGGTCTTATGAGGGTGGAGTTGTCCTTTAATGTTGGACATGCCCTTTAAAAAGATGGCCACCTTACTGTATGTGTGTTACTGCACATTTACATAGAAAAATGCATTGTGTTGATAAACATAGCCTTAAAGCAATAGTTCACTCAAAAAGTAAACTATTCCGTTTTTGCATTAATTGAAGAACAGGAGTAATGCATATTTCACACAGGTACTTCTTTGGTTTCACATGAATAGGCATGTAATACATGATTTTAATCAGCCATCTCTGGGCTATAAAGGGCTGGGCCTCAATATAATGAAATAAATGTAACAAAGTTTGTGTTTTTGGACCGTATTTATGTCCGTAGTGAACAATCCAAATGGACAGGAACAGATACACTTGCTCATATGCAAAGAAACAGATTTTTCACTAAATCTCTAATCGTATTGAGTTTTTTTGTGCAGTGTATTAGGGCTGATCCTCTTGCCTTGTAAATTTGATGTTTTCTATGAAAGCTTGTACTTTCTTCTGGTAGATTTTAACCCAGGTGTCATCCACATATCTGAACCAGTGGCTGGGTGCTATGCCCTTAAAGGTATTAAGCGCCTGTTTTTCTACCTCCTCCATGTAAAGGTTGACCACAATGGGTGAAACTGGAGATCCCATAGCACATCCATGTAACTTATCCCTGTATTTGAAATAGGTGGTATTCAGACACAAGTCCAGTAAGGAACACACCTGTTCTGGGTTGAGATCAGTTCTTCTGGTAAGAGTGCTGTCTTGGCCTAGCCGTTTTCTTACCATGTCAACAGCCTCCTTGGTGGGTATACAGGTGAAAAGAGATGTGAGATAAAGGACATACCTTTGAAGATTGTAATGTTAACATATTGGCAAAGGAACGTGACTGGTTCAAGAGAGGTGTTAAGGAGGCCATTTATGTGAAAATAAAGAAACCAAGCCTAAATAGAGGTGGGGGGATTCGACACCAACTGTCTGCCATGTACAATGCTGTTTTGACACCTTACCCTGGGTGTTCCTATAACACCTCTTAGCCACTATGCATTCATGCCCTTAACACCTGGCTGTGATATGCTAATTGGGATTTTCCAGGGTACATAATTGCCACAGATTCTTGTACAAGTCATTCTGAATAGAGAAAGCCAGTCGGATGACTAGCGAAACATCTTCAAGAACTAAACCTCAAGTCCAGTTGATCTAATTGAATACAACAGATATACCATGACCTGGATGAATGAGAACCTTCACAAGCATTACTCAGTAATCAAAAGGGATGTCACTTAATACCCTTTCTGACCTAATGCTTAACACTTGCCGCATTAATAGACAGGGAAGTTGCAGGGTCACTTAAATGTGTGTAATAGTTACCTGCCCTGAACGCTGCCACTTTGAAAATATATTCAATCATCTTAGGAAGTTATTCCAAAGAATAAATAGTACATTTCATTGTTAAATGTAACATCTTCTTTTTAAATCGAGACATATGATATACTCAGAGGAACAAGAGATAAAGCTATTTAAATTATATATATATATATATGAATCATCAAACGTAAAGTCTATACGATACATTTATTTACATAACATATCAGTGCCTGCAAGAAACACAATACATGATGAGGCAGAACAGTATTAGAACACCAGAAGGTGACTCCTTTATTCTTATACAATGCTACTAAATGTACACTGCTCCTCACCCATATATTGTCAGTGCCAACCACAGGTTTTTTTTACAATAACTTGCCCATGTTAAGATGTAGTTAGTGTAGTGTTACAAGATGTCTCGGTTATTTAAAAGCATACCGTCATCACTGAATGACAACTTTTTCAATTAAACATATGGGGGGGGGGGGGATACATAATTTTGCTTTCCTGCTATCAGGAAAACAAAATTGCTTCCAACCGCTATTGTATCCCTGCTCTGGGGAAGTCTGCTGAGTGAGGTTGCATTCGCACTGGCTCTGCCTTAAGGTTCGTACACACGTGCGATGTGTACGAACGTTCGTTTCGGCCGACAATCGGCCTGTGTGTAGGGCCTTTATCGGCCAAAATGGTTGGTCGTTCGCATTTGTGTACAAACCTTTATACAATTCACTGGATAGAGTGATGAAAAGATATATCAGGGAGATTCAATAAAAGTTCTTATTGTTTAAAATGGTGCTAATTTTGCACCAACCAATCATTTGAAAGCTAACATCTGATTGGTTGGGGCAAAATTAGCACCATTTTAAAAAATAAGAATTTTTATTGAATAACCCTGATAGTTATCAAAATGATCCATTCATAAAACCAAGAAATTCTTCTCAACGGGAAAGGTGAAAAGCATTTGACTAATTACTTCTTTTCCATTTGATGGTAGATAAGAAAAAGACTAATTTGGGTCCACGTAGCCTTATGTCCACAGCTGCTGACATAAGGCTACATAGACACAAAATATTGACCCATGTGTACCTAGTCTAAACGAGTGATTTTTTTTTCAATGACAATATACATTTATATACTGAGCTAGTCATTTCCCAAATTCCATTGGTGAAAAATAAACCAAAAAATGTTCTCTTTTCCTAACTATTCCCACCAAAATACTTTGTTACAATTGAATAGGCCAGTCCTTGACATGCACTTGTTTGATAAAGAGGCAGGATTCCAGGTGCCCAGAATCCCTACTTTCTTCTGGCTTCTATTTACCTGAAGTTCAGGCACCTTTTGTGTAGCTGCTTTTTATATGGTAAGTAACCTCACACTGTGTCATTATTCTCTCTGTTGGCAACTTGCTAAACTTGTTATCCCTGCCGATATCATCAGAAAAATCAAAGGGTATCAGTATGAATGGAGATTAAATCAATGGTAGCCAAGTATCGAAATTACCATTGTTTATTACTGGACTTTAATTAGGAATCAGATAATGATCACTGTTATGCTAGGTACACACGGTAAGATTTTAATCCCATTTTAATGTTCGTCACTAGCGGGCGATTGTCCCATACAAATTCCTGTCAGTGACACCAAAAGTAGCTGCAGATGACAGTTTTCAGTGGGCGATCATAGGAGACCGTGCGATTGGCTGTGATTTACCAACATGTTCGATCGTCCACATTGGATGAATGGGCGACAGAGATTGGTCGTGGCTGCTTGCAAAATAGATTGTTTTTTAAATATCGGTCAGTCACAAACAACCTATTTATATCCATGAGTATTGGGAGTTTGGTTGGGTAGCTGGCGGACAGAATGTGGGTTGGACTGCTACCACCATCCCCCATGGACCAAACAGCCACACTCCTGGTCATGCCCCATGCCAACGAAGCTCTGCCTACTGAGGGACAAAGTTCAGCAGCCCGGGTCAGGCCCATCAAAATGGGGGTTAGCATGTGGTATCTAAGTAAACTTTTTAGACATGGTTGTTCAACCAACAAACAACTCATTTCCAAGGGGTGTTTCCAGCAGGAATGGATGGGCCATTTGGACATCATACATTATTTTTGACTTTTATAAGGGAAACTGACAATAACAGTATTAAAGAGCATCTAAAGTGGAATAATTGTGGTTTTAAATTGCTTATTACCGGAAACTATAACTGTACCATTTTTGTGTTGATCTGTCCCGTTTCTGAAACATCTTACATTCCAGATGTCAATCAAAGTCCTAATTATATAAACTCTTCTGCCGCGTGCTCTGGATGGCATGCAGCAGACACAGACCTTCTGCTAAGTGATATGTACATATAGTTCATTTTCATTTTATATAAAAAAAAGTTTAAATCTCCCCAGAGACTCCCAACAATGGACTTGGAAACACAGACTTTGGATTAGTACTTCACTTTTCCGAATTGGGTGGTTAGGGATGGGCAAGAAGGGCACAGGGTGTAAGATTTCAATATGTATTACCATAAGATATTAACCTCCATCTCTTTGCTTCATGCTGTGATTTGAAACAAGGTGATTTACAGAATTTCATGATGAAATTATTTACCCTACAATTAGTTCCAAATGTTCGGTACTAATTCCCCAGTAATAACAGTAATTAAAAACGGGCAGCAAATGTTATTGCACTTTGGGATAAATCTGTTGTTCTCCTCTACTGTTTCCATCAGCTTCCCGTCACCTCTTTGATTCTTGTGTTTACGAGAATTTGGTACAGAATGACCTTCCCCCTCCCCCAGCATCAGTAGTTGTCAGTTTTAAAGCAAGAACACCTCTGAGTTTGTCACCCAACCATGTGAGGGAAGCAGCTCTTTCACAATCAGCTTGTTTTCCCAGAATGAGTCACTCACAGTAACGTCACATTCCTGTGTCTGACATTATGTAAATCACTATGGTAGCGGACTAGTTGGCACCAAATGAATGAGTCTTGTATTAAAAATGTGACAGTGAGAAAATAACAATAACTGATGGAGAAGTATGATGGGGAGAAAGTTTGATACTTTACAAAACAAGGAACGTTTCCCTTTATTCCAATGTCAGCTTTATTTCCCTATCTATGATGCCGTACAGTGTATAAATATATAATATTGAATCGTAATAGAGGATTTTGGTTTGCAGAAGCCGACAGACTTTGTCCATTTGTCATTCTCCTATTGTACAGAATACTCAGGGGGGGCTTTGGTTTTGTCAGTGCCAAGCGGGGTAGGTGGGGGGGGGGGGCAGCTATGGGACTTCAGTACTGATGCCACAGCAGGCTCATGTTAAAGAGATTCCAGCTGTCACTGTTACTGTGGGTAACGTGTGTTTATGGACCAAGCGAGGGTCATTCAATATATGAGGATTTACAGAAAATTAACTCACATTTTTGGTATGTATGTTGCAGCAGTACAGATAAAAGTCCTTTCTAATTTTAATCTGAACAGGCGACAGTCAGCTAAATAAAGAGGCACAATCACAGAAGTGGCAAATGTTATAATGGGAGCAGTTTATATTGTTATAATATGTATGCAGCTTTATGTAATGTGAGCTCCTCAGTCCCAGCTCCTTATGGCACCACCACACCAGCTATGGAGTCCTAGTCCAGACACCAGAATGCTGATTCATAATCAGGGTCAAGTGCAAGATTTTTCTCAATAGGTTACCACCAAACAAGCACAGTAGGAAGTTCATGGCTAAATACATCCAAATATTCTATTATAGTTATATATTCTCTACTTGCTATGATTATTATCACAGTTAGCCAACAGAGATATAATCTTTACTTTATCAAAAAAAAGGTATATTCATTTTACCTTCTGTTTTACCTTTTACATACTGAGAAATCCTCCTTTAACATTTCCCCTTCATTATCATTAGTGTCTTTCATTGCCAGAGCTGTGAGACTGGTGGCGGATCCCACAGAATTTGGTAAAGATCGTGAATGGGTATGAATTGGTCCCAATATACACACACATATACTACTACACATATTCATGCACATTTACAGATACATATTCTGCAACACACATTCACACAAATAAATGTGTGAATGTGAACACACCGCTACACACTCACACATTTGTACACACAGCTTTATTACACTGTAAGGTGTGCATTATCCCTCCCAAAACTTGTGGTAGATCATGATTATTTCTTGATCAACTTATGATCATTTTTGCATCATCAGAGTATCTTGTTATTCATATACGGATTGGCTATTTATTTTACTATGCTAGAAAAAGAAAACTAGTAGCACTATTTCTTTATAAACGATTGCTATTTTGCAATGGTAAAGATCATTATTTACACCGTATTTTTAAAGCCAATCATTTTTGCAGCAAAAAGTATTGCCACGTCGATGTGAAGCGGTGGTATCGGCAACGTGCGCCAACGATATGGTCATTGCATTAAGTATTTTTGAAAAAGAGAAAATGGCTGCAAGCAAAGTTAAAAAATCACCGATCATATGCAGGATAAAAGTCTTAACACTCCACAATGTACTGACACCTTCCAAGGACCCACTGGCAGGCTAGATATATGGGTACTTAAGCATTTTACCTACCTCAGGATTTGCCAATTTTAAATCACAAGCAATGCTTATGATAAAGTATCACGTTACGACCGAAACGCATAAAGCTTTGTGTTCAATAAAACTTACTTTTTGACTCCAACTGAAGTATCCCTCCCTTTAGTGTATTGTAAGGCTGGGTTCACACAAGCAAATTTATGGGCCAGACAGACTGACCGTAAATTTTGACTGGATTTCAGAGCTGAAATATTGCCGGATGCCCGAATTTACTGTAATGTCCAAACACGGACATTCAACCAGGTCGAAATATCAGAATGTGTACACAGCATTAGGGTTCAAATGTGTGTTACATATTTAACAAGCCTGCCACTGATATCAACATGACATTGTAGGGAGCTCACCCACTGTCTCGTGCCCTACTTAGCTTATAACTTCAACAGGATGATGCAAAATTGCTATGAAGCACACCTTACCTGTACCTTACCTGATGAAGTAGTGAATTTTCATCAGTAACTGCATTGTGGGAACAAGGAAAGTTAGGCTGGTTACACAAGATTGAATTTTTCATCCTGATGACCAATCGTCACTAGCGAACAGTCAGCAGTGACGAATCTCTATTGCTCGTGGCAAAAGTAGCCGTGGGCGACAATTCGCTGTATCCGATCGTGCGGCCCGTAGGACACGGCATGATCTACAGTGATTTACAGACATGTCTAATTGAACCTTTCGTCCAATATGTACGAAGCTAACAACTTTTGAGTTTTTTGTATACGGAGAGCTGTTATTTTGGATTCATAATCACATGTAAATGCACTCATGCTTGTTGTCTAAAAAAAAAAATTACAAAATACGCGTGTATTATTTTTGTATAAATTATTACAGCATAGAATATTACCTTCACAAAAAACTTCTTTGCATTTATTAAAATAACAAAGCTGCGTTATTTACTTCAGCTGTGACTAAAGTTTCTTACACACGTGCGATTGACCCACGCTGTGTAAGGGCTGAAACGGCCATTCGTTTGGGGCTCGTTAAAGATCTCCCAGGCAAATCGGCATGATTTATGACACAATTATTGCCCGAAACAGCCGTGCATACCCATTGTGCGTGGTGGGCTGGCCACACACGTGTTTATGAAGCTTAAGTTTCTATTTCAATAACAATGCAAAGTGCAACTCTGGAACGTCTTTAGCACTGCCACCTCCCAGATCAATATCCATGATCCTGCATAGCAATTAAAAACTTTACTGTCCAGTGCCTTCCCCCTGGGTGTGGCTACTACATCTGCAACTTCTGCCATCCTAGGGGTGGGGCCACAAAAGTAGCAGCTACAACCCACTACAACGTGGCCTTTGTGCCAGCTACTGACCCCTTGGCAGGAGTTCAGTTGAGGGTGGCATGAATTGTGTATCACCCCCAGGAAAGGGGGCACCAGCAGTCTCTGCCCTGGAGCCCAAGCCAGGGTGATGATGGCTGTCAAATTAATCAGAAGTGATCACAAAACAAAGAAAAAAGGTGCAAGTGGGGACTAGCCCCTTAGAGGTAACATTGGCCTGGAGTCCTGAAAAGGCAGAAAGAAACAAACAGATAGGTGGGTCATTAAGCAAAATAAGTAAACACAGAAATAATGCCTGTTCTCACAACGTGAAAGAGGATGACAAATATAGTAATGAAGGAGCTTCCAAATTTGACCACATATACACATTATGGCAAACTACCAACATTTTCTGTATGAATCTGCCATGTGAGTGTCCGTTTATGGCCAGTTTTAGACAGAAAGACTGACAGCCTGACAACACAAGATTTGGCACTAGTCTGTGCATGTTTTCCAGTTTATCCTGAATGTAAAGTGATTCTCTTTGTAAGATCAGATTTCTTTACATTCCTCTATGTGATGAATTGGCGTAGATACTTTTTGCTTCATGAAAGGTAGTTTTGTTCCCAATTGTCCTCAGTTCCTCCTAAGCTCTATGAATACAAAAGAGCCGACAAACCTATTTAGTAGTTTCATTGAAAACACATTTACTTATCTTTTCACCTGTGCAAGATTTCTGCTGAGACTTTGGAATGTTGACAGTAAGCTAATTAAGATGAAGCTTTTACTAATAACTTGTACACATTGCTGCTTTGCATGTACAGCTTGGAAAGGTTCATTTCCTGATATAAATTGATTTAGTTATCTAGCTTTATAAAAGAAGAAAAAAAAAAGGAAAAAAAAGGATTTATCAGTGCAATTTAAATGTTTACCACTGCATCTCACACCCCTATGTTACAAAATACAGAATAATTTAGGCTGGGTACACACCAGCAGATATTTCTTTGCCGACTGACCGATAGTGCCATGTATCTGTCAGTCTATCTGAAATATCTAAAGGTGCGGGGCGGCTGGCTGCGACTGGTCTTGATCAGCCTTTTGTCCGTATCAGACGAATGGGCAATGGGAACTGCCACTAAATCACAGGCGATCGCCCGGTTCTCTATGGGGCCGCACGATTGATCGTGCGAACTGTCGCCCGTGGCCACTATTGCTATGACTGACAGTCATTTGTCCCAGCCAGCGACCGCTTGATTGGGACAAAAAGTTCTACTGTTTGTACCCAACCTTAGGGCTCGTTCACACTAGAAACTGACAGAAATGCACAGCATGTGTTTTTGTCAGTTTGTATCCATTTTTTTCATACATTTGTATCCATTTTTTAACAATGTGTATTCCATAGATTTCTATAGAAAATGCATGAAAAAACAGACAGAAATGCTGCATGCAGTGCGTTTTTAAACGGACTGGAGCGGAACGGAATATAACGCAGCAGGTGTGAACGATGAAATCCTATGGGTTTTACGGTCTGTCCATTTTTTTAAACACACCTGCGTTTGAAAATCGGATACAAACTGATGTAATGTGAACAAGCCCTTATACTTGCATTTCCCTGTGTGAGTTGATCTTGATAAACAATGATTTCAGTGAGATCAACTCTGTCTTGTTGTTAAATTATCTTTTTAGTACTAAGCATATTCGTACTGCAGATGATATGGTATAAAGTAAATAAAATCCATGAAAGTGCAAAACTGAGCTGTCAAAGCGCTATGCAACTGTAAAAGAATATTTTCAGTTTGCCAGATAAAAGCTGGTAATTCTTCCTGGTACTGATGTAACCATTTCAGAAAAGCTAGCATACCGAGACTTTATTGCTTGAGAATACGGATTTCTATATTTCTAAGCAACAGTGACTCATACAATTAATGTTATTCATTAAAAATGTGTGAAAAGTGGTTGTTAAATGATTTACTCTGTCAGATTAGCTTGGCTTTTGCCACCTTATGTTTGAGAGATACTGTTAATTTGTACTGTGCACATTGATGTTGTACATGATTTGCATTATCTGTAACGGTCAGCAATTTTAGACAATTTATTTTTGCTTTTTACCTGTTAAAAACACAAAGATAAACCAGTGGCAGCACCCTAAAGCTGGTCACAGGTGGATTCGCTTATGGCATAATCGATCAGTCATACCATGGACCAACCAATCAGGCAGAGGAAGAATCATGGGATCTGCTAAATCATTTTGTTTTTTGTGATACGCCACACATGCACATTTTATTTTACACATTAACTGGAAAATACTGATTTCCCAAAAATCTTCATCAAATGAATGGAAAGAACAATAATACTCTATATCATTGTATATCAAGCCACCATCCCCCCCCCTCCGCCCCCCTACCCTACACACACACCCTAATGGATTTTATGCTAGAAATACGGAGAAACTTGTGTACATCGGATATAACTTCCCTGTTGAATGATTAGATAGCGTTATATACAGGATTAATCTATGCAATGAGAAATAAATGATGCAGAACCATTTTTCTTCTATTTAGGGAAAAGTAATTTGTCAATAAGAGAAGCGTTAATGTTTTTAACATTGGTGCTTATTGCAACATAAGTGTCAGATACAAATGAAGAAGAGCAGGCCCTGGAGAAGCGATTTTGACGTTAGTAGCTGTGGACTGTTGAGCAGGTATTAATAATCATAATTATTATAATAAAGGGGTGGCTACAGGATATGCCTTGAATTAGTAACATAGTAATTGAGGTTGAATAAAGACATACGTCCATCAAGTCCAACCTATTTACTTTTTTTTTTAATCTTTCCTAACAGTTGATCCAGAGGAAGGCAATCGCAAAGTATCCCTGGATCAACCAGATCTACAGTAAATGTATTAATACCAGTAGTTCTCAATATTTTAAAATTTTAGAAACTTGTCCAGGTCATTTTTAATGCTATTCAATGAACTTGCCATTACCACATCTGCTGGAAGACAGTTCCACAGTCCCACGACTGGATTTACCCATTATCATTCAAGTGTATGGGTAGTTCCCGACCGACCATAGTGCTGACGAACGACCGTAGTCGCCACTATGGTCGGTTTGGAAAGGCGGAAAATTTCCATCGGTCGTTATCGGCTCCGTTTACTTTAGCAAAGTATCTTTTATGTGTATGGCTATACGACTGACCGATCCCCATACCGCTTATGGGGATTGGTCATTTACATGAGTAGCGGTTCCCGACACAATGTGCCGACAGATATCAATGTGATCTGTCGGCACATTTCGATGGAAATCGCATGTGTATGGCCACCTTTAGTTTAATTGCTTTCTTGCACTCTTTGTTACAGTATTTTTTTCAAAATTTTAAAAGCCTTTTTCTTTTTTTCCATTTCCCTTTTTACCTGAGAATTAAGCCAGGCAGGAGTGGACCTAATATTTTTACACTTTTTCCCTAAAGATACAAATTTAGAAATGTAATAGTTTAATATCCCTTTAGAAGTGGTCCACATCTGCTCTATATCTTTACCTAGAAACAATTCCCCCCAGTCTATGAGCAGGAGTGATTCCTTTAACAGCATAAAATTAGCTTTCCTAAAGTTAAAAGTTTTTGTTAACAACCTATATTAAATGACACTATATCATGATCACTATTCCCTAAGCTTCCCATTTCCTTCATTTCCAAAATGAGCTCAGGGTTATTAGACTATATTAGATTAGAACTGCTGCAAATAAAATAATATCACATTGGATACTGGGAGTAAGTGCAAACCTGTATTTAAAATAGATATAAAAAGTTATGCACTGTTCAGAGGAGCTTTGTGTAATGGAATTTGCCAGTGCAAGGTTTGCAATAAGCAAAAAGAGGGACACACTGACAAAAGATGTTTGGTGCTAGCATTACATATTGACAGGGACGGATAGGCAAGTAAAAGGTTTATTAACAAGAATGTTGGAGGAATAAAATGTGGATGTACTTAAAGAGTGGACTAGGTAACTTGTATGGGATTGGAGATTTAGCATTATTTAAAGGAATAGTTGAACTATACCTTTAAAGCAGTGATTGAAGACCGGGAGGTAAAGGACCTATTCCTTACCTTCCGTTCTTCAATCACTTCACCAGGTTCCAGGACCAAAGGGAAGTATATTTACCTCACACACAAACCACCGCGGCTCCATTGACAAACGCTGACTGCTTCCTGGTTTAGTTTACTACAGCCAGCAATATCGTGCATGCGCGCTAAAGTGAAACTAAACCAGGAAGCAGGCGGCAGTTGTAAATGGAGCCGCGGTGGATCATGCGCGAGGTAAATATACTTACCTTGGATCCTGGTGAAGTGATTGAAGAAAGGAAGGTTTTTAACTCCCGGTCTTCAATCATTGCTTTAAAGGAATTGTTCATTTTTTGTGTGAACTATTCCTTTAAGGCTTTAAGCATTATAAGAAATTAGATGGGAGAGAGAAACACAAATCACAGAGAGGAAACCTGAAAAGAATAATTAGTCTAATCTATCAACAAACTCCAATAAGTTTATTTCATATATAATATATCAGACGTATTTCTACTTATAATTACAGAGACTGAATCCTAACCAGCATCTTGCAGCCAGCATGTAAAAGACACACAGGTGATTATACAGTGCATCCAGAAAGTATTCACAGCTTATCACTTTTTCTACATTTTGTTATGCTACAGATTCCAAAATAGAATAAATTCATTTCACCCCAACACCCAACACCCCATAATGAAAGTTTATTTGAGGTTTTGGCAAATTAATGAAATATAAAAAACTAAGAAATCACAATCACAAATTGAGCTCATCCTGTTTCCCCTAATCATCCATGAGATGTTTCTGCAGCTGTGGTAAATTCAGTTGATTGGATATGATTTGGAAAGATACACACCTGTCTACGTATATAAGGTCCCAAAGTTGACAGTTCATGTCAGAGCACAAACAAAAAAAGTCAAAGGAATTGTCTGTAGACCTCAGAGACAGGATTGTCTCCAGGCATAAAGCTGGGAAAGGTTACAGAAACATTTCTACTGAGGTCCCAATAAGCAGTGGCCTCCATCATACAAAAGTGGAAGAAGCTCACAACCACCAGGACTCTTCCTGGAGATGGACGTCCATCTAAACTGAGTAATCATGGGGAAAAGGGCCTTAAGGTTCGTACACACGTACGATGTGTGCACAGAGCCACGACTCCCAACCAGGACGCATTTGTACGGCCATTTTGACAGAGAATTGAACGTTTGTATGCGTTTGGTCGGGGGTCGTTCATCGAGCCACCATGTTAAATAAAGACCAACCTTTACACCCTCCGTCTTAACCCTACCTAATAGTTGATCCAGAGGAAGGCAAAAACCCCAGCTAAAAAGGGGGGGGAAATTCCTTCCTGACTTTTGTTATGTAGATTTCATATGTGTTAGGGTCTAATGAAAGATAATAGGTAAATCCGGTCAGGGAATGATGGAATTTACCCATTATTGTTTGTGCGTAGGAGCTTTTCCCGATCGATCGGAGTGCCGGCAAACGTCCATAGTCAGGACTCCAATCGATCAGAAATTACGGAAAATTTCAGTCAATCATTATCGGCTCCCTTTAATTGAAGTAGAGGGAGCCCATACGATCATGCAGTGTATGGCTGCACGGCCGACCGATCTACATACCACCTATTAGGGATCGGTCGGGTGCTTGTGTACTGTTCCCACAGCATGTGTGCCAACAGATATCAGTGTGATCTGTCGGCACACATACTGTGGGATCGCATGTGTATGGCCTGCTTTAAAGACAAAGGCGGCATTCAAATTAAGGCCATAATGCTGTTCACAAATCATGATCTAGTCAGGCAATGTCTGCAGTTTAGGCTAGGTTCACACTAACATTAAGGGCTAGGTCACACTGCTGCGATTTTTTTTGCGTTTGCGTATGCGTTTTTTTCATATCATTGAAAACGCGGCAACGCACCGAAAACGCTCATATTCAGGTGCGTTGCGATTTGCGTTTTGCATTTTAAATCGCATGCATTTTTCAATACTTAATGAAAAAAAAGCATGCGCAAATGCAACGAAATCGCACATGAAATCGCGTGCGATTGCGTTTGCAGTGCAGTGTGGCCATGCAGAGCCAATACAAGCCACTCGTGTGAACCTAGCCTTAGAACTGCATTGGACGTCCATATTGGATTGCATAATTCTAACTAAGCCAAGCTCCTGTGTTTTTATTTGGTGCCCCTACACTGGTCTGGCAACCCTGTAGGGCTACCAAGATCACAAAACCATTAGACTAGTGGGACAGCTGAACAGCATTGCAGCCTGATTCACACATTTTTAAAACCACAAATATGTGTGGTTTAAATTAAAGGACAACTCCACCCTCCACCAACAGATTCTGGTACAAGTCATTCTGAATTGAGAAAGCCAGTTGGATGACTAGCGAAACGTCTTCTAGAACTAAACTTCAAGTCCAGTTGATTTAATTGAATACAACAGATAAAGAGTAGAAAAGGAAGAAAGCTATACCATTCCACTGTATACAGTTATCTGTAATTAAGGGACAACTCCACCCTCATAAGAATATCTGTTAAAAAGGATGGCCTCTTTAAAATATGTTGATATATCATACTTTGTCCTATGAATTCATTACTGTATGCCTGCTATGCTTCCGGGTGCCTCATGGAAACTGAGCAATTTAGAAACCTGTTTAGAAGCATGCTTAGAAGAGGCAGACAGGGGATTAACATTCAGTCATTGGCTGTGATGTCAACTGTCAAATCCATAACTGACAGTTACTAACTGGAAGAACCAGGAAGCAGAAACAGGGGAAACAGGACATTGTGCAGGATTTCAGGTTTTCAGATTTCAAACTATAACCGTTTAGGGTTTTGGGGGTGATTTATCTGTATGTAAGTTTTCATTTCAGGGCTGGACTTGCCCTTTAAAGTGACTATAATAAAGCTGCCAACACACGTGTGTATATAATATATAATTGTGGTAAGAATGTATAAAGAAAATAACACTGCTGGTCTAAGTGGGAAACACTTTCTGTTACACACTGGGAAAAACAATGAGTGAGTGAAGACAACAAGGTCCCTCTCTCCCTACTTTTTCATTGTGAAAGGTTTATGTGTAAAATGGTCGGATTGAAAACAGAAAGCAGGTTGATGGGACTTGTGAACATATTCAGTGGGAGTCTGTGTCAGGTACAAACTTTATATCACTGTTAATGTCTGTCTGCAGTCACAGTTCTAGCTTCCTACAAGTCATCAAATTAATCTTTCTCCTAGTTCCCTGGGTTTGCAGTAGATGTCTCCTCCTGTCTGCTTGCGTCAATAGTCCGGGTGCATTCGGAAAACAACTTTTATTGGACTTTATTCGTATCCCAATGCATTTTGGCCATGCTTAGGTGGTCGTCAGGACATAAAAACATGTAATTTCCTCCATATTGGAACTATTAATTAAAAATTACTATAACCCCCCCCAAACACTCCCATATTCCACCCCAAACGGTGAACATATAGAACCGGTTCAAGTCAAACTGAGATAAACCCACAAATATATAGATAGTAAAAACTAATCCGTTACACAGAATATAAACCATATTTAAAGTGCAACATTGAAACAGAGCAAATTTATTACTTAGTACGGGATACTCAATGCATTAAAATAAAATTTGTACACTAAGAATCAAAATTGAAACTATTAAGAGGAATGTAGAAAAACTTTTTTCAATATTCATATACATTTTCTTTTGGGCAGTTCAGAGACAACAACGTAGTAGAAGGTTGGGGTAACATAGGTGCCTAGGTTGCCAAACCTGTCGATCCATCATTGTAGGTTCTGATTTCCCCCACCCTCATAGTAGTCAGAGAATTAAGATAGGGACAGAATTACCTGTCTTAGTACCCACATAATTTACTTCATCACATGCCCATGTGGCTTATATTATATATGGCCAATCATAGGCTATTAGAATTGCCCTAAATAGTGACACCATAGATGGAAATAGGAATGCTTCAGTA
This sequence comes from Hymenochirus boettgeri, assembly GCA_019447015.1. Taxonomy (NCBI): domain Eukaryota; kingdom Metazoa; phylum Chordata; class Amphibia; order Anura; family Pipidae; genus Hymenochirus; species Hymenochirus boettgeri. The sequence continues at coordinate 267,290,537 of CM033470.1, read as the reverse complement.
CGGAGCAGTCCGTAGCTCAACACTTTCAATAAGCGCATCAATTGAATAATATATGATGGATGGCCATAGAGGTGGTGCACGATTAGATGCAAACAGACCGTAATAAAATAATATTACAGAGGGAGGCACGTTGGATAAGGCAGTTGGATTCCTTATCCCCGCGTGGACTCTATATTCCTCTTTATAGTATCGATTTAGATTCTCTGCGCTGTGCTAAAAAATAGGGGTAAAAGTTGCACTAACCAATATTGAATAGGTTAGCGCAAGTTTAACTCTATAATTGCACCGGCTGCACGAGTTTCGCAAAAGACACCCGTGCAACTGGCGCAAAGTATTAAAGGATTTGCACCACTTTTAACTCCACAATTTAAGACCAGCTAATGGCTGGTCTTAAAATGGTGCTGGGGTAAAATCCCTTTTGGGTTTCACCCCCAGGTGCAAACCCATCTTAAATATTGGAAGCTACATTTGCCTGGAGCAATTTGCAGCTGAGGAGCAAGCACTCTGGGCAAATCTAGTGCAAATCTTCCATTCCGGATTTACTATGCAACTCTGCATAGTAAATGCTGCTGTGCAACGCTGGGTGAATCTCACCTACATGTAAGTATTTAACGCCAGCTATTATCTGGCATTAAATACTTACGCTCAAAGAGTCACGCAGCCTCTGGTAACCAAGTTCATAAATAAGTAGTAAAGTGTAATGACGATAACAGGACTGCAGCCGTGTAAAATAAGAGTTTTATTTAACACTGGCAGCCTCAGGTAAATTTGTTTGCGACGGCTGTGCGAGTGCCCCAGTACCTGCGCAGCCGCTGCAAAGCGAGACTTAATTTGGTGCTAACCGATCGTAAACCAGTTAGACCAACGTTAAGAGCTGAGAGGTAAAGGAGCCTGTAAGAGTTTTGATACATAGGGCCTCCTTTACTCAAGCGTGCTGTGCTTTTAAAAAAAGGATTTGCACCACTTTTAACTCCACAATTTAAGACCAGCTAATGGTGGTAACGCTGGGGTAAAATTCCTTTTGGGATTTATACCCAGGCAGTGGCAAATATATGTTAAAACATTCGTCCCCGGATATTTGGCAAAGTGCCCCGAATAATTTAACTGGCCTTACCTTTAGGGAAGTGCCCTGAACCTTCTGCAAAGTTAGAGTTGCGGACTCCTCAGAGGCACATCACACACGCCATCGCGATGATGTCATGCGCACGCCGGCGCAGCGCATTACAGGCAGCCCCTTACAGGCAACTGACTTCCCGCTACACTGTGTAGATTGACAGATAGAGTTAGTGAGATAGATGGACAGAGATAGATAGAGATAGACAGACAGACAGATACAGTTAGATAGAGACAGTTAGACAGATAGAGATAGATCGATAAATAATAGGTAGGTACATAGATCGATTGATCGACAGACAGTTAAGCCTCGTACACACGTGCGATCGCGGGTCCCGACCTGCGACACACGATGTGTCCGGAGCGTTCGTTTTGCCCGATAATTGGCCCGTGTATTGGCCCTTTATTGGGCGAAACACCCAGTCGTTCAGAGATCCACTAGGTCAGTTGGGCAATGATCCCCGACCGAACGGCCGATAAAGTGCCCATACACGGGCTGATTATCGCCCCGAAACGAACGTTCGGACACATTGTGCGTCGCAGGACGGGACCCTCAATTGCACGTGTGTGCGAACCTTTAGGTAAATAGACAGACATAGATATATAGACAGTTAGATAATACAGATACATAGATAGACAGTTAAATAGATAAACAGGCAGAGATAGTTAGAGATAGAGAGAGACAGATAGACAAGAGGAAGAAAGACAGTAAAATAGAGATAGAAACAGAATGAGAGACAGATAAAAAGAGAGGTAGACAAGAGAGATATACAGAGAGAGGGAGGGATAGAAAGTGATAGATAGGGGTAGAAGCCCATGTAGAAAGTGGGTCTCCCTGGCCATAGGTGTGGGCAAGCCTCTGACTACAACTAAACGCAACAGAAAGTTTATAATTACAAGATTGCTACCAGTATATAATGACATTGCCAGTATACTGTGCCTTTGTGTCATTCATTTGTCCAACTCTATCTCAGTCTATTTCTCTGTTTTTGTGTGTTTATCACTATCTGGCTGTGTATCTATATTTGTGTTTGTCTATCTGTCTGTGTCTTTTTGGCCATCTCTATTAAGTGCATAGAGGGTGTGGCTTAAATCAGGCAAAGAAAAGGGCATGGCCTAAAAAATTGGAGTGCGTCTGATCTTCTTAGACCCTAGAGACGCCCCTGCCCCCAGGAGCAATGTTTTTTATTCTGTGTAACATTAGTTTTCACTATGTATATATTTCTTTGGGTTTTTTTTTTAAATCTCAGTTTGGGTGTTAATTGAACCTGTTCTATATGACACTCCATTTGGGGTTGAATATGGGAGTGTTGGGGGGGGTTAGGGTAATTTTTTATCTATTTCAATATGGAGGAAATTATGTGTTTTTATGTCCTGACAGCGTAAGCATGGCTTGCGCTCCATCTTACTATCTGTTATTAAAGTATTTATATGTATATATTATCAGGGTTATTCAATTAATGTTCTTATCGTTTAAAATGGTGCTAATTTTGCCCCAACCAATCAGATCTTATTTAACATTTGAAAGCTAACATCTGATTGGCTGGGGCAAAATTAGCACCATTTTAAACGATAAGAACTTTTATTGAATAACCCTGTATATATCTTATTATGGTATATGTATATAGATTATATATTTTTTAAAAAAGTAAATATGCATATACGTTATTAAAGTACAACAGTTACAATATATAATAGGTAAGGCTAGGGACTTTTAATAGGGATAAACAGAAGAATATATTCTTATAAATACCTCTCAGCTACGTAGTTAAGAGGTTTTTTTATAACAATATATGCCACTGTTGCTCTCCATTCACTCTGCCCACACAAACCAAGTTCAGTAAATGATTGAATTACACTTAAGGTTTGTACACAAGCGATGAACTGTAGTTTCATCCGAGAATCGTCCGTGTGTATGCGTTCGGTCGGGGGTCGTTTGTCGATCTGCCGGGTGGATCAACGAACAACCCCTGACCGAACGCATACACACGGACGATTCTCGCCCGAAAAGCCCATTCGACACGTGTAGCCGTTGGCATCGGTATTTAATTTTATTTATCTATATAATTGCTTGCACTTATCCCCCTGTTTGTATACTCTGTATTTTATAATGTACAGTGCTGCGTACCCAAGTGGTGCTTTATAAATACAATTATACATACAACATAATTTTCTTGCAAAACAATTCCATTACCTCGTCTCTAAGGGCTAATTCACATAAAAGCACAGCAGAACATCACATTTGTAATTGTGTGCGTTGTTTCGCTGCGTTACCGCACGCCATTATTGTCAATAGCAATATTGTGCGTTAACGCACCAAAATGCTGCATGCAAAGCACTATGTCGCATCGCTCTAATGTGAATGGCGCCATTCATTTCTATGTGCACTGCGTTTTGGTGCCATGTAAAACGCACTCTATTGTTAACAAGCCCTAAGTTTATCAGGTACAACTGTGCTGAGCAGACGAAGAGAGATTGTGCCTGCTTATCACTCGTAGTGGAGCCGGACCGGATAAACTTAGAGACAGGGTAACGGTATTGCAGTGCAAGAAAATGATGTTGGCAAAAAACTGAGCAGTTGCCCTGCAATCCTCTAATCAGAGCGAATGCAATCTGCAATTTTTTTCCCCCACAATCGCATGTGCGTTTCCGGTCAGCTAGTGTGACCTCGGCCTTAGTGATTCAATTATTTACTGAATAGAAATGTTTCACTTCATTTATTATGAGGTTAACGTAAAGAAATAACGTGTCCCCATTACTGTATAATAGGATATTAGAGGTCACCTTGGAGTTCCGTGCCCTGTATAAAAGGTACTTGGCCTGTGGCCTTTTGCTTTTATATGGTCACGGAACTCCTCTGTGTCTTCTAATATCCTTTTAATTTACAGTTGGGGTTACATTATCCACTATATATTACACAGGGGCTCATTATCCCTTATATATAAAACACTTTAATAACAGATTATATGCAATATTTAAGTTATTAGAAAGTATATAGCATCTGTTATTTTAAAGTATATACAATATAGTTATAAATGTATGTTAATAGACAATTATAAAGTATATATATAAAATCTATTACAAAGCGTATACACACATATAAACATTAGAAAGTACAGTATATAGTTGTTTGTACTTTTTAGCAGACATCCTGTGGGTTTTACCCTTTATCAGGTCGCCCAGGCACACTCCCTGCCCTACCTCCCATGTAACTATGTAGTGAGAGCCCAGGCGGGTGGGGGTGGAGCTCAGTATCCCATCCCATACAAGCTGCAGCTTGGCGGTTAAACAAAAGCAGTTTGTGTTTCTCAGCTGCCAGTGAGAGTGTGGGGGTGGAGGAGGCGGGAACCAGGCAAAATCAGGTCTCCCCATCCCCCGGCCAGGGAGTTTGGTGACTCAAGCTGACTGAGTCTAACCCCCTCCCCTCCAGGCCGGATATGAAGCACCAAACCCCGGAGCAAACAAATGTTGGGAAGAAAGAAAAAGCGACACGTCCAACATCAATCAGTAATTTCACTCAACGTCCAGAACTTTAATGGCTTGGGGCACGTGACCTCACCAACAGACAAGCTCCGCCCACCGCTATCTGGTTACTTTGCTGTCACTAGTCAAGTAATGGAAGCTGCATTGTGTGTGGGGATTGGAGGGAGACAGCTCAGGATTGTGGAACAGCCTGTCAGTGTTACAGATCAGACCTGGGAAGGTGGATCCTGCTTGATCTATGTGCAGAGGTGGATTGAGATCAAATGGGGCCCTGGGCACGGATGACATTTGGGGACCCCCTTGTCAGAGGTGCTTTCCAGATGTTTGGAAACTACAACACCAAGGAATGCTAGGAGTTGTAGTTTCCAAACATATGGAGTTTGCCTTGTGAATAATCCTGCAGGGCTGCCAACCCCAAAGCTGCATGCAAGGAATGTCCTGTGCCCACAATACAGCCCAACTAATCGCTGATGTTAGGATAAATTTCACCATAGATTCCATACAGCAGTGCTGGTAGCAATTGGGTTTCCAGCTGTCAGAATTCTGTTTAGACCTCCCTGGGTTAGTGACGTTACGGTTGTTATGAAATCCGCCTCATTTCGTAAGGTTCACAGATGAGAAAGATAAAGTGGTTAGAGCAAAGCAGGAAGCAGCTGAGTCTCATAAACATTTGACACCAATAGTCAGACCATGTGCAATACTAATGACAGTGTCAGAGCTGGTTCAGTCTCTAGTCACTGCACTGATTCTTCCTTGGGTTTTGTTTTCACCAAAGGTGAGTCAGGGTGAGGTCAATGTGCTTTTGGGTGACATAGATTTCTGGACTATCAAGTTGCTTTGGCTATTAGGGAGGTTTAGCATTAAGCAAGCCCACAGCTATTAAGACTTTTGAGGACTAGGCCACACTGGCGAGATTCTTACATGCTTCCATACGCATTAAGTGTTTTTACCAGAGCGTTTCAGTGTGGATTGGCACAATGGATATATATAGTATAGAAGTATGAACCATAGATGGATGGGTGCTACCAATCCTTTCTATGACCCACATTAATTCACCAAGCCTGGAGAGTAAATTAATATGCATATAAACTTCATCACTCACTAATGTGAGGTGGTTCTGGTGCTTAAGCCCCAAACCCTTCATAAACAACATAAGCCTTTTCTTCAGGTAGATAGGATAATATATGTTCTTTTAGCCAAACAGCTTACCGCCTCTTCTGGATGGCCCAGGTGTAACCCGCCCCAGGTCCATTGCTAGACCCACAATGCAAAGTCAATCAGGATATTTCATCAGGTGGATGCACTAAACCAGACAAATAACATACGGAACACTCTCTCTTAATTGTAGATTTATTTCAGAGGCCGCTTAACGCGTTTCGGACTGCTGGAGGTCCTTTATCTGAAATAAATCTACACTTCCCTTGTAGAGAGAGTGTTACATATTTTTTTGTCCAGTTTAGTGAATCCACCCGATGAAATATCTTGTTTTACTTACCACACTATGTGCAAACACACAGTAACGTGCGAGACGCCCTGCATTGCGATTGCGCTTTTCATGCACGTTACCATTTATTAAAGTGTGGCTGCAGTCTTTACTGTTTCCTGTTATGTCTCCAAGCATGTAGTTTGGACCAGTTTTTACCATATCAATTTGTTTAGCAGGTGCACTTTGTACTGGCGCTGTTTACATTCATTTGTTACACTTTTTTTTAAAGAAAAATGGACCTATATGAGAAAAAAGTATAGATGACTAAATAATCATAACAATCCAATAATTATAGTAGTATAACTAGTGTAACCGTGCTATTTTGGTCTATAAGGCTGCAGAAACACTATCAACACATGGTAAAGTGTGTGAAAAGCGCAATTGTAATGCGTGTTTAATGTGTGTAAAGGTAGCCATACACTATTAAAATCGTAATTACGATCTTAAACTGACCGATACTTTGATAGAGATCTACAATGTTAATTGTACTAAGATGTACCATACATATTTTTCGACATTCAATTTGTTTTGTGATTAATGTTGAATGTCGCCTATTGTGAGGTTACATTACATTAACATTTAATCAGAAATTCAGAAAACACAACAATCATTTTACCAATCGACTTAAAAAAACAACTTTCCTGATCGTAATTACGATTGATTTTACAATCTAATGTCACACAGTAAGATCGGGAAAATGTACAACTTTTCAGTCTTGGAAATGTCAGATTGTACATAAAATCGGCCTAATGTATGATCAGTTTACCGTGCGGTTATCACAACATTCTGTTATCGGGATGCACTGGCACGTGATTCTCTCATACTAACAGGTTGCAATGGTGCCAGTGTGGCCTATCCCTAATTATATCACATAATTCTTGGTGTTCCGCACACTCCAGATAAATCAGTGTTTCATGTAGCAGCCTATAACCATGTGTGCAGCCTGGATGGGTTCCATTCCATTATGAGAGATTTTCCCACGGTCCGGCGGGTTGGGAAATCACCATCATATTGGATACAGTGATGTGGAACCTCTCTCATCATGCCCCATTTGTAGTTTCCAAACATGTAGAGTGCCAGACTTCGCATTACATTGTGTAACCATGGCAGGCAAGCTTATAACATGTCATTGTCTAATCCTAGAGAAAACTTCATCAAGACATAAAACATGACCCACTCCTTACACAGACCCTGGGCTAGCTAATTCAATGAATCAGTCTCCCAGGTTGGATACTTTACTTCCCCTTTCAGCAGTTTGGAGGGAAGGTTTGCAGGCGGTGGGGGCGGGGAGTTCGATGGATCGTCCCGTAGCAACAGGAGACAGAGCAGAGAGGCAGCTGTCAAAAGGAGAGAGACAGGGGGGGGGGTAGGAGCCGCCTCTGCAGTTTAATGATCAAACGTCTGTCTGGTTAGGAAAGAAAAATAACAGGAAGCGGCTGAACCACCGAAGCTCCCCCTGCAGCCTGTGCAGTGTCAAAACCCCAATGTGTCTGGGAGGGTTTGTTCATAGCCCCACCCCCAGTGTGTGTGACTGACAGCGGCGGGGAGGGTGTGAGAGCCGAGCTCCTTACAAACCATTACTCATTAGTGGGAGGGAAGGAGAACGTTACACTACACCTACCTCTCTGGCTTTAACCTTAAACTGCCTCATTGTGGGACCAGACAGGGGGGGGATAAAGAAGTTAGAAGAAGAGACAAGGGGGGAGACTGGGGAAAAACACCGGAAAAGTTGGAAAAGCAAAAGTGACGGGACCCGGGAGAGTTTGTAACGGAGTGTGGGGAACCTTCCCTGTCCTGACGGTGCTGAGATGAAAGCCAAGAAAGGTAAGTGCAGTCACCTGGGCAACAGTCTCCATGTCTGTCAGGGGTAACATCCTACCACTGCCCCCACATGGCCAGGGGTAACATCCTAACACCGCCCCCACATGGCCAGGGGTAACATCCTATCACCGCCCCCACACTTCCTGTTTGCAGGACCCCTAGTAGAGACCGTTATGGTTTTGTCCTCGACCCAGCGCCTGGGTGGATTCAGTTGCTCAGTAGAGATCTGAGCATCTTTGACCCATCCAACAGCCAATCAGTAGAAATAACTGTTAGGAACATTCCAAGGATGTGGTGCATCCTGGGAAGAAGAAGGACCGTTAGAACCTAAAATGTCAGCTCACTAATGTCAACAGCAGGGAACAGCAAAGGATGTGAAATCAACTGATTTTTCAAAATGAAAAAGAATACGTAGAATAACTAAGAAGGCATTACACAAACTAACAATTTAACAAATATTGATAATTTCCACTGAACTGTCCCTTTAAGGGTTAAATTGCCCTTTAAATAGAATACCCCTACCTAAATAACACTACAAATCCTAAAGTGATAACTTAACAGTGATCTTTAAATATAAATACCGATCCTAAATAGCGATAAGAAGCGATATTTTACAGGGAGATATTTCAGGATACCCATGTTATATATAAATTTAGACCATAGTGCCTCTAGAACATCATCATACCCCTTTAAAATAATTACTTTATTAGCCATATAACTAGTACAGTTTAAAAAAATAACCAATTTATTTCATACACAGCTTGGAAAATTAATTAGAGACACATTTTTATAATTACAGCCCTCATTCTCCACAAGCTTTGCACACCTGGATTGGAGAATGTTTGCACATTCCTTCTTGTTTAACTGTTCAAGTTCAGTCAGATTGTGTGGTAATTGGCAATGGCCAGTTCTATCCAAGTCTATACCCAGGGGACACCCTAAAAGAAGAACAGCCATTTGTAGAATTTTCAACTAAATTCAAATTTATAAGTCCTCCTGATGGTTAAAGAGGAACTGGGCATATTCCATTATAATGTGCGTTCGCCTTTCTAATGTGCGTTCGCTTTTCCAAGGCATATTCCATTATAATGTGCGTTCGCCTTTCTAATGTGCGTTCGCCCTGGAAAGACTATGTTACTATTGGTGATATGAATGACATTTATATACAAATATAAACCCTGGAAAGACTATGTTACTATTGGTGATATGAATGACATTTATATACAAATACAAACCCTGGAAAGACTGTTACTATTGGTGATATGAATGACATTAATATACAAATATAAACCCTGGAAAGACTATGTTACTATTGGTGATATGAATGACATTTATATACAAATATAAACCCTGGAAAGACTATGTTACTATTGGTGATATATAAAACTTAGTAAATATATAAATAGTATCCACAATAAATCCTAAAACACCATGTTAAAACCATAGGTAGGGCTAGGAGCTAGGAGATGAATAAATAGATGGCAAAGTGCGTATGTAAGAATATATATAAGGTCCCAAATGTCCAGGGAAATGCAAATACGGCTGGTAACTAAGTACATTTAAGTAAAGGGATATATATAGATAGATACGATTTCCCCCAGACTCCGGAAACTCCATTCCATCAGATATGGGGTCAATCAATCGATGTGCGTTTAAATAATCCAATTGAAGTCCAGAAGTTACACTAAGTACACTTTCTAAGAGTTCCGTGCGATGTTTGTACTACTGGGTTATAACCCAGTAGTACAAACATCGCACGGAACTCTTAGAAAGTGTACTTGGTGTAACTTCTGGACTTCAATGGGATTATTTAAACGCACATCGATTGATTGACCCCATATCTGATGGAATGGAGTTTCCGGAGTCTGGGTGAGATCGTATCTATCTATATATATCCCTTTACTTAAATATATGTATATGTTTAATATTATATGCTATGTATATTTTCAATAATAAAGTAGTGTGAAAAATGGATAGTAGTGTGAATACACTTTTTTGTGTGAAAAATGGATAGTAGTGTGAATACACTTTTTTGTGTGGGATACCATGGAATGGGGTTCCTCTGCCCACATTTATAATATATATTGTTGATGGTTTATTGGTAGTTGAGTGCCATGGAACTTGTTGTTCCATGTCATAGCGAAGTCCTTTTTCTTGTTTTCCTTTATTTTGATACTATTTCTGTTTACTCCGTATAGCACCCACCATAATTGGTGTATACCAGTACCTAATCTACAAGCAGGTGGCCTAGTAGTCACTACCTATTTAATTAAGTATACAGATCATTGAATCTGGTTAGTCTTTTCTAGTCTTGTTGTTTGTTTGATATCCAAGGATTCACATTGCTTTAGGGATTGCGGACATTGCGTATCGCCTCAGTGATATTGAGTGGGATTCTGATCTTAATGAAGCATTCTGAGGAAGTAACTCCAACTCTGAAGCTGATAATCCCCAAAAAGACAACATCACCAAAGACTTTAATAAATATAAAAAGGAATTAAGTAAAACAATTAGGCGCAAATGGGAAATTTCCAGCCTACAAAATTATTTAAAGTCAAAAATGCCCAAAAAGACAACATCACTAAAGACTTTAATAAATATAAAAAGGAATTAAGTAAAACAATTAGGCGCAAATGGGAAATTTCCAGCCACAAAATTATTTAGAGTCAAAAATGGCACCCAGAGGACTAAGATGGAAAATTAGACCAGGGTATACCAGTACCTAATCTACAAGCAGGTGGCCTAGTAGTCACTACCTTTTTAATTTACTATTTGTGATATGAACCACATTTATATACAAATATTAACCTTGGAAAGACTATGTTACTATTGGTGATATGAATGACATTAATATTCAAATATAAACCTGGAAAGACTATGTTACTATTGGTGATATGAATGACATTTATATACAAATATAAACCCTGGAAAGACTATGTTACTATTGGTGATATGAATCACATTTATATACAAATATTAACCCTGGAAAGACTATGTTACTCTTGGTGATATGAATGACATTAATATACAAATATAAACCCTGGAAAGACTATGTTACTATTGGTGATATGAATCACATTTGCGGTTATTGTCATGCTAAGAAATTTTAAAGCAGAGCCTCCTGGAATGTGACCACGCCCCCAGATATTGCTGTCATGGCCACACCCCCAAACATCGCGGTCATGTTCATACCACAACCATCAAGGCAATGCCCCCAAAGAAAACTGCCATGCCCCCAAACATTGCAACTGTGCCCCTAAATGTTGTGACCACGCTACCAGATATTGTGGTCACCCCCCAAACATTATGGTCCACCCCCATACATCATGGCCACACTCCCAAACATCCCAGGTCTGTTCCCGAATCACACCCACATACACAAACATCCTGTCCATGCCCCCAAACATCACAGGCACACCCCCAAACACCACACCCACACCCCTTAATGGCACGGCCATGCCCCCAAATATCGTGACCAGCAAATGTCACGTCCTAGCCTCCTGGACACCACAACATCACAGACACAACCCAGACACTGTCCACACTCTAGAATGCTGTGCCACCACCCACTGCAACATCGCAGACATGCCCCATCCACCTATTCAAACCGGGACAGTTGGGGGGTATGTACTACACAGGAATTATCTGTATTACCTGGACTTAAGCACCAGACACACACTGCCCACATGTCACACACTTCACAGACAGTTACAACTAAAAGAACAAAGACATCATGGCACTTTCAATTTGGACCAGAAAGTAACTTTATTGATTGGGACCTTATAGTCAATATAAAGTGGTCCTTGAGCAAGGATAAAGTGTTAAAGTGCAAACAAGGTGACATACTGCTAACTAATGTGCAAAAAACTGAGCACGCTTAATAAAAACACACAGGGCTCAGACAGGGCAACAGAATGGAGCCTTGCTTTAACAATACAGACAAAGAGCCGCATGTCACATGCTTCAGAGACACTGACGCCTGTCAGTCACTCAAGTGCTGCGATATTCAGTTGCCATCCTGATGTTTTCCCAACGGCAAATTCCATGTAGCATGTTCACGAGTAGGTTCACCACAACATTTGTATATTTATGCTCCAAGTGGAAAAACTGATAACGTTGTATATAAGGTTTTGCAATAAACATATGTGCTATACGTCCCTCAAGCAATGTCACCTCCTCAACTCATAACTATAGAATACATGATGTACATTACCAACTGTGCACTTCTTTATCCGCCTGTCTGTCCCATCTAAGCCAAACACACACCTGCATGTAAAATATACTTTACCCACAAGTGTACACGGGCAATGCCGGGTACAGCTGCTACTTATTATTTCAAGGTTATGTCTATTCTTAAAACAAAACAACTAGCCAATTGTCAGTCACATTATTTGATGTATTACTCAGAGGAAGCTGATTGCTCTTTCATTTACACATCAAGTTCAAGTTCCTAAAAGCTCATTGAGCAGGTGGCAACTTCTGATAAAAGGGAGATTATGAGAACAATACTTTACAATCATTAAATATATGGTTAGAAAAACATGTAATAAAGTACTAAAAATTGCAGTTGGTGTAAGGACAAATAAACAAGCAACCTTTTTTTTTTTAAAGGGCATCTATAGTGGGAAAATGTGTTCTATAATTCCCCCTAACCCCCAGAGTACCTTTATTTTCTTCAGTTTCCTCCTCTGTCCCAAGAAATATAGTTAAAGAAGTCAAGATTTCAATACACTAGATACACTTGTTTGACACAAACCCAGATCTGACACGGAACCCCTCGGTTCCGAAATCCGACAGATCTGTCCGAATTTTCGAAAATAGCCTCAAACATTTGAGAATCTTCGAAAATACGATTGGAAACTCAAAAATGGTCTCTGATCGTAAACGGAACGAAATTCGTGAGTTTCAGCCATCTCTACAATACACCACTACTGCTTGAGCAGTCAAATCGCCCAACAGCATGCTGGTATAGTGTGTAGCAAGCATTAAAGAAATGAGGAGACATTTTATTCTGATGAAGTGACAAGTTCAGTGTCATGAAAAGCGTCAGGGCGTGAGCGTTCTCCCTCTTTGTGTATTTTGCGGTGTCATATGCTGATATAAAACTCACTTGTTTGGATCCGAAGCTGGTAGGAGTCCTCCTCATTTCTTTGATGCTTGCTGTGTTTCTGTGTGGAGCTTTCGGACTCTGGGTAGATGGATCCCCTCGCAAAGGAAAGGATGGTAGAGGATTGCAGGTAATAGTTTGCCTACTGACTTTTGTTTGTTACTTGTTTGTTACTAGTGTAGTGCGTAGGCTTACACAAGTTTTACAGTAAGTCCCCCAATCAATCCTTCCTGCTCACTAAAATGTTTCGCAAATACTGGGTTAAAAACAGTAAAGTAAAGGCAAGGAGAATTAAGCAGTTTTCACCAATTTATTGCCTGTCAAAGGGAGATCAGGCTGCAGTGATAAGGCAGGATTTGGGTCTCTCCTAACGCGCCCTCCTCCTTATGTAGCAAGTAGCTACATAACGTAGGAGGATTAATGCACATGAGCGGCTTTATTCACAGCCGGAATATATGAACGGGGGAATAACTAGATAGAGGAGGGGGATTGGGGAGCTCTTCAGTAAATCAGAATGTGCGCAAACACGGAGCCACAGAGGAAGGTGGGAATAAGGCAGAATACACTAACTTTTTTATGTCTAGATTGGAGCAATGTATACATTTTACTATAGATGCCCTTAAAGGGTGAACATAGATGTCCCGGCATGTTTTAAAATGGTAAAAATATAGATGTAACCATTGCCTGCATTTAAATGCTTTTATTTCTTCTTATAAAAAAGTAGATTCTTTCTGATAATGCATTATATGACCCAACTATAATTGTGGATTTAGAAGTATATTTTATAAGCTATTCCTGGTTCTTGTTTATTTTAATTCAGTACTTTGTGCCATAGACACAAGTTTGCAAAGTGCAAACAGAACTGTCTACGAGTTTGGTTTAATTTATTTTACCTTTATTCCCCACCGTTTCTGTAACCCACTTGGCAACAGATTTCACATTCTGGCTGTTGGTAACATCTAGGATGTTCGTCTGCAGCCTGCTAGATGTCCCCTTCTTCAGATCCTCAGCTCCTTTTTCTGTAAAGCAAGTTGCCAGCACTTGCATCCCTCGTTTGTCTAGTTGCTTTGCCAGTAGGTTTCCAAACCCAGAGTCACATCCGGTGATCAGCACATATTTATCTGTCAGGTTCTGCAACATCTGTCTCTGTCTGTTCCATCTGTACAGGAAGATCAGGGCCACCACCGCTATCCCAAGGAGCCACATATTGGATGTGTACAGGTATAACTGCAATAGACACAGAAGAATTTCAATATTGTTCACATTTAGCAATCATTTACACTACAGACTTTACCCCTGTCTCTGTGTGCCAGAATATTTTTAACCAATAGAAATGGAGCCAAGAATAAGTATTTTGTGAATGTCTAAAATGTTACTTTTAATAAAGTGTGTGCCTTTGATTTCCACTGACAGATATTTACATAAAAACGGACAGAATCATATATATAGTGCATCACAGACATAGTATGTGAAAAATCTATAACAAACTTTATTCTTATCATTAGACTGTGCCAGAAAAACTTTAAAAGCAATAATTTAAACAATACTTCAACGACGTTACGCAATCTCCCTCATCCTATTTGTTTGAGTAAACATATTTACATCTAACACCTCAATAAATGAAGTTCTGGGCACACTGGATTTTTTATTACAACAAGCCTTTCATGTATCAACGTTTCAGTGCTGCACAGAGCATCTTCATCAGGATTCCTCTAATATCTCATAAATAAACATAGAGGTAGACAAGATTCCCAAAACTATCAGATGGGTAAAAACAAATGCAGACAGGGCCCCATGCACATCTACAGTATCTGCTCAAATAGATAAAGTGACAAATAATAGGACTGGAAAGGCCACAGGATAGATATTTACCAGTCACTATGACACTAATCGTAATTCAGGAAGGCTTACAGGCCAATGTGGTAACACGATGGTAGTGCATCTTGACCTGACAGCCATCATGTAAATCCCTTTGTGACACTGACTGCTTTGCGGGATCCTTGTCGGGTAAGTTGTGCGGTTTACATCTTAATTTGAAAATCGAAAACTTAACTTTCCAAAAAGTTTGGGAAACAACGCAGCCACCATTACATTAGTGAAAAACCCACACTAACTCGTTAGTACAACAGGAAGCGTGGGTTTATTACTAATTCTGCTGGATAGTGGCCAATATAGCATTGACACTGAAACAAATCAAGTTAAGTCAGATCTCTCTAAGTTTAGTCTTCAAGAACTAAACTTCAAGTCCAGTTGATCTAATTGAATACAACAGATATACCATGACCTGGATGAATGAGAACCTTCACAAGCATCTTCCATATTTTTATTTTCCAGTCTGTCAGTCAATCAGTCTCTATCAGAAAACTATCTATATATATATATATATACTGGTACGGGTGGGTTACACTAAGCCACCTATTGATTTCCTTATGGATTTACTTACCTTTTCATTGGAACAGAATTACTTTAGATTTGAAAACAAGTTCTACCAGCAGACGGCCGGTACGGCCATGGGGTCCAACATTGGGCCGTCATTTGCCAACATATATATAGAACACTATGAACTTAAGTACATTATTCCTATGGGAGGAGATGTCCACCCCCAAAACTATAATCCCCCCCACTACTGGCCCCATTGTGTAGTTTAGTTTAATCCTTACCTCACATCCCAGCTCCATCTGGTTCTCCTGTAGCCCCCCCCCAAAGTCCCAAAAACTGCCCCCCAGGAGGATAGCAGAGTCCATATAGGACTCTGCCTCCTACCTGGCCTCCGGGAGAAATGTGGCATGCGTACTGCAGCTCTCCTCCCCCGCTCTCCCCCTCCCTCTCCCTCCCTGTCCCTCTCCCTCCCGATTAGGATACCCTCCCCTAGTGTAAAACCCTTTTGCTATAATAATCCCCCTGTCCCCCCAGCCCCATTAGAAAGTGCCCCAAACATTACTTACCTCCCCTCTTTCCTCCGCCGCACTGAATGACCGTCAGCCGCTCAGCCAATCACAGACGTAACTGCCGGTCCCGCCCCTCTGCTTGCATTTTCTCGCAAGCAGAGGGCTGGCAGCGCGGCGGAGGAAAGAGGGGAGGTAAGTAAAGTTTGGGGAACTTTGTAATAAAATAAATATAGCGGTTGGGGCTGGGGGGACAAGGGGATTGTTATAGCAAAAATGTATTTCAAGGGTGGACATACCCTTTAAGGATAAGGACAGGTGGGGATCCACTTTGTTCTCAAAACCCACTGATTGGAATACACTCATGCATGCCAACAGCTTTTTTCCTGTTACACAAAAAAAAGGCATTATTTTTTCCCAATGTTTGAGAGTATTGAGAAACAACTCTGACCCTGAACAGGCTCGAGCACAAGTATCTGAATTGCATGACAAATTCATAATGAGGGGGTATACACATGAGTTTATTCAACCACAAATTGACAGAGCACAAAACCAGTGGCGCAACTTGATTTCCATGAAATTAAATGATGACTCTGAACAAAGGAATAAGGCTATACCATTTGTTAGCACATTTTCCCCGTTTAGCGAACAACTTAGAAATAGTATCAGAATTAGGTGGGATATCCTACAGGGGGACAAAAACCTTCCATTCCAACACCTTACCCCCTTGTTCGCATATAAACGTGGTAGAAATGTCCGTAATCTATTGGTACGCACGGACCTTATTGTAATAATCAACGAACATGGATGACCACTACAAAGAAGGGTTTCTTTAAGTGTTCTAATTGTCTGGCATGTAGAAGTGCCCTGTCCGTGACGGATTTTCCACATCCACAAAATGGAAATAGGATTAAGATCCAGCAATGGCTTACATGTCTTAGCCAATATGTGATATATTTCATTGTCTGCCCATGTGGCAAGTACTATATTGGCAAGATAACTACGACATTGAGGGAAAGATTGGCAAACCATAGGCAGGCCATACGCAATGCTATTGAATCGAAACCCAACCCAAGCAAGAGAAGTGATGTGAGAGCCGAAATGGAAAAATTTGGCGAACAGTCGGTAGCCCGAGACTTCAGATGCATGAAACACACCTTGGCGATGATGAAGTGGATGGCCATTGATTTTCAACCTCCTAGAGAGGGCACGGACAGAAAAAGAGCCCTTCTTCAACGTGAGATACGTTGGTTAAAAAAATTGAACACTATGACTCCCATAGGACTTAACGAGCAATTGGCCTTATCATGTTATTTATGATTAGCAATATATTCGTTGGCCCCCTCCCAGTTACAGTAATATTGATAGTGGTCCCCCCATGCAGCTAATTGTTATCCAGGACCCTTCTCGGTATACATAATTTATATATATTTTAGCCTGTGCCCTGATAGATGTACTGTTCCCTTTGAAATAGGCCCGTTTTGTACTACTCTTTTATCCGATAGGTATATCCCCCAGTTAGTCCTTGGCTACATGTAATAGTAGCGATATCTCGGATTGTTACTTTGTCCGCTTATATAGTACTCCCAAGTTAGTCTGTGGCCCTCAATGGGATGTTTTTATGTTTTATATCTTGCTTTTAATATTTAAGCCTAGGACTTTTGGCACTTTTTTACCTTTATTGTACCAACAGTTTTAACTCTCATTGCACTAGCACTTTAATGCATGCACTTGTTCTTCTGGATTCTTATCCTGGTGGGTATCACACATTATTTTACTGTCTCGCCTATATAGCTCTTTTGCACTTTAGTCACTTTTGATACTTGCACACGGGATGGGTCATTCCGGTGGTTCTGACTTTAGTACACGGTAGTGCGGGGGTTAAGGCTCCGTTGCCATGTTGCTTGCTATGTCCATACTTACATTGTTATTGGTTCTGTTGAAGCACGTGGTGGGGGGGAGTGTCAGGGGAGGGAGGTGGGAGGGTCTTGGTCTTTTTAAACCTGTTTGTTACCGCGGTCTGTAACCCTGAGGATGGCCCGTTGTAATAGGGCTGAAACGCGTAGGATATCGGACCCACCATGTACTTTGAATAAATAGTTTATTAGTCCTTGGAGTGCTCCGGCCTTTTTCCTTTTATGCTATTAACCCAAGGAAGAACCCAGGCATTTAGCTTTGTACGGAGTGCTGCGGATGTCTTGACCCTTATATATAAGGGATAATGCGCCCCTTACAGTGTAATATAAGGATATTAAGCCACCGAGGAGTTCCCTGACCATATAGAAGCACGAGGCCGTAGGCAGAGTGCTTTTATACAGGACAGGCAACTCCAAGATGGCGTAATGTCCTTATATTATAATGTGAAGGGAGCATTATTTCTTATAATACATAAGTATTGGATTCCTTCATCCCATTCACATTTTAAATTCTAGCCTTGTCCCTTATTTCCACCTTAAATCCCCCAAGCTACCTTCTGCAACTTAACCCCAGTAGAAAGGAATATCCCAGCCCAGCATCTATGAGGTTAAACAAATCTTTGTGGAGGAGGAGAGAGACAATGGTTATGAAGTGAAAGGAAGCAGCTCCAGCAGGTTCTGTTACTGAAGAGTCATTGTCCAGGCATGAACACTGGAATGGGCAGAGTAATGGGATATAAGAAATATAAGAAATGAGTCACTTAGTGACACAGCTGAGTGATTTTTATGAGGATATATACCACTGCAGCTCCCATTATAAAATATCACACTTATGTATTATATATATATATACATGTGTATCTTTGTATCTATCTATCTATCTATCTATCTATTTATCTATCTATCTATATATCTATCTGTCTCTCTGTGTCTGTCCTGTCTATCTATCTCTCTATCTATCTCTCTATCTGTCTATCACATCTATCTATCTATTATCTATCTATTATCTATCACATCTATCTATCTATCTATCTATCTATCTATCTATCTATCTATATATTATCTATCTATCTATCTGCCTCTCTGTGTCTGTCTGTGTATCTATATAGATAGATGAATAGAAGTAGATAGATAGAATAGATAGATAGATTTATAGATAATAGATAGATAATAGTAGATAGATGTGATAGACAGATAGAGAATAGATGAGAGATAGATAGACAGACCAGACACAGAGAGACAGATAGATATATAGATAGATGATAAATAGATAGATAGATAGATAGATAGATACAAAGATACACATGTATATATATATAATACATAAGTGTGATATTTTATAATGGAGCTGCAGTGGTATATATCCTATAAAAATCACTCACTGTGTCACTAAGTGACTCATTTCTTATATTTCTTATATCCCATTACTCTGCCCATTCCAGTGTTCATGCCTGGACAATGACTCTTCAGTAACAGAACCTGCTGGAGCTGCTTCCTTTCACTCATAACCATTGTCTCTCTCCTCCTCCACAAAGATTTGTTTAACCTCATAGTGCTGGCTGGGATATTCCTTTCTACTGGGGTATTTGCAGAAGGTGGCTTGGGGGATTTAAGGTGGAAATAGGGACAAGGCTAGAATTTAAAATGTGAATGATGAAGGAATCCAATCCTTATGTATTATAAGAAATAATGCCCCCTTCACATTAATATATAAGGACATTACGCCACTTGGAGTTGCCTGTCCTGTAAAAAGCACTCTGCCTACGGCCTCGTGCTTCTATATGGTCAGGGACTCCTCGGGGGCTTAATATCCTTATATTACACTGTAAGGGGCGCATTATCCCTTATATATAAGGGTCACTGTCGTACACATTGCATTGTCTGTCAGACCATTAACCTTGTATTTTGTTTGACGAAGAGAAGAGAACTGTGCCACTTTGGGGTAAAATTTTCTATTATAGAACCTGGTGCATTTAAGACGGCATAACAATTATAGACCATTATAACACATTAGAAAGACTATGGGAAAATCCACAGCTGAGATGAAGAAAGTTATGGAGAGAAGTTCTCCAGCAATGTAAGTTTGTGTCTTCACTAACAGGGCTAATTGACCAGTTGTGTCGTATGTATCCAATGTGGCGTGATGAGCCCCAAACATTTGCCTTTGCACCCCACATTGATGACTAAAGGTGGTGGGTACATACACATCGATAAAGGCCCAATCGATACCGTCCGTCATGCGCAAGAGCACCCCCCCCCCCACGACGTAAAGATCATTGGCACCGCACACACCAAGACAGGGCCATCATTTAGGGCCCCCTTCGTTGTAATACTGTACATTGTCCGGGACTGTAATTGTGTTACTGCTTATGAAGCGGCCCCCAGCTGTTTCTTGGGCCTTAGGCAGGTGGCTAGGGTTTGCCCTGTGAGTAATCCGCTCTGGTCATGTGTGTACACAGCTTTACAAATGGCCCTCTTTAAAAACTGGATTTTCCAGACCTAGTATTCATGGGGCTGTTTGCCCAAGGATCTGGATGAAAATAAGTTACTGTATTTGTTGGGCACGGCCAAATTTTGTCGTTACATGTCTGTAGTTGGAACATAGTAAAATTAGCAGAGAACAGAAATACCTCACCAGTTACAAATCAGCAAACAACTCAAACGTTGCCTGTTAACATTGTTGTCTTTCTTTTCATTCCTAAACAAGGTTATCTAATGTATTTTCCATTAAATGTGTACAACTACTTACTTCTGTGCCCCCCCCCTCCCCCCCCCCACCTACCCTCCCCCACTCCTCACCCCCCACCGCCCCCCGCCGGCCCCCCCACATTCGCACACCCTACCAACCACCCCACCCCCTCAGGGACACTCTCCCGCCTTCCTCACTCTACATCCCCCGACCCCCCTAACAAAACCCAGTACCCACACTTACGCCACGCGCACAGCCCCCTTAAAAAGAAAAAAAAGCGACAATATGACGCCAC
The DNA here is from genome assembly GCA_019447015.1 of Hymenochirus boettgeri. Classification (NCBI taxonomy): domain Eukaryota; kingdom Metazoa; phylum Chordata; class Amphibia; order Anura; family Pipidae; genus Hymenochirus; species Hymenochirus boettgeri. The sequence continues at coordinate 267,269,742 of CM033470.1, read as the reverse complement.
CGCAGCAACACCTGATACAATCGAACATCAAAGGAAACAAACACAGAGACACAACAATCACACAAAACTAGTGAAAGTGAAAAACCACAAACGACTACCAAACAAAGCAACCAATCAAACATTCAGAAAAAAAAAAAAAAAAAGAAAGCCAACAACAACAAACAACAAGTAGGTGGCACATTTTTCTTTGTAAAATCACCTCAACATCTGACTGACTAGAAGAATAAGAAAATGTCAGTGTATACCTGGGAAACGGGCCAATTTAGATTCTTTGAACTTTTGAAATAAATTCAACCTTTGGTTCTCCATTTAATGTTCATTTTTTAATTAAATGCAATGGCATAACTATTGCCCCTTGCAGCCCCCTTGATGGCCAAAAAAGGGGGGGGTGTAGAGGACTAAGCGGGCCTGCCGATCTGCCACCCAGCTGGAATAGGCGGTCAGGATAACAACACGCGATAGCTGATTTCAAACTAGCTGAAAGGCAACTGGCGGGTGTGGTCAGGGGTCCGGCCCGCCCTTGCAGGGGGACCCGGTATCTGCCGTTTCGGCTCCTGTTCAGAATTGTCCCCCCCCCCCCCCCCACCCCCCCCCCCTACCCACCAATCCAACACAAAAAAAAGGCCACCACCCCAAAACACCCGTCCCAAATGGTCATATACCAGTCCCTTCCCCCACTGCAACCACCCAACCCACCAACCCCCAACAACCTACACCCTGGCCCAAAAACAAAAAAACAACCAACTCCAATCATCAGACCCTTGTCTGTGCAAGATATCCAGCTTGTGGACAGGCCTTCTAGTAGGAGCTCCACCCCCGAGTAACACCCGAAACACAAAACCCCCCCCCCCCCAAAGCTGAATAAAGTCACACAAGATGCATGGAACACGCTCTAACTGCCGCTTTCCCTGGACACGATATTCCCCTGGCTGGGACTGCACGCTTTAATTCTCTACCTCTGCTTACCTGCCTAAGTAATGCTCCCCTGATTATTTGATTTGCCGATCAGCTCCCAAACCTGGCACACTTAACTGAATAGTATTCAGTATTGAGGACATGGGAATTTGGGTAACTATAAAAGAGACACAAGCCACACCAGGTCTACTTTTTCTTAATTCTCAATTACAAAACAGATTATTGCAGCCGCTCACATATCATTGCCTGTACGCTGTACTAGAAATATATAAACCTTCCATTGAAAACCATAACCAGAGTGTTCTGTGCATGAACAGGATTGCTGTGTTTAGTGCAGTAAATTGGTTGCTGATCTCAAACCTTTCCTCTATAGCTCCGGCTATTCCGGGTATATGCTGCAGGCATCCAGATGCGCAAAGAAACAGAAGACCTAAAAAAGCCAATTACGCAGTTTTTAGTCTGAGCTTCATCATGAAACACTGTGATAGAGCCTACGTGCTGAAAGCTTGAGATTTCAGATTGGATGTAAATTAGATTGGATTTAAAAAAAACAGATTTTAAAGATTGGAATTTTTAATATTTATGACACTAGAGAAAACGCGTTTGCGTTAGGATATGATTACTGGGTGATAAATACATTAATGGGCCATACATTAAAATATCTGGGGCATTGTCACATAGAAATGTCAGAGGACACACCCCTCGGAATCCCTCTTACACCCACCACCCCCGACCACACAATTGAGAAAAAAAAACTAAACAACACACCCAAAACAAAAATTATTTCGGAAAAACAAACACCAAAACACAACACCAAATCCAATACTAACACACCCTTAAACACGACAGACAACAGGATAAATGACATACAACCGAGTCAAACTTCCACTTACCATCCAAAGATCGATTTTTCTAAATACCAGAGCAGAAAAAAACAAAAAAAAAGAGAAAAAAAAAAACATACAAAAACAAGTAAATAATAACAAAACACAACACAGGGGAAAGAGTTTTAAATGAAAGAAAATTTGTAAAATTAAAAGAACGTCAGCATAAATGACGATCGGGGGCATATATTTAAGATGCCATCGTAATTTATTGATAACTACACTAATGTGCAATACCGCCATTTATAAATGTGGCCCACCAAAACAACGACCAAAACCCAAAAACAACCCAAACCCCCAACAAAACAACTTCAATCAATAAGACGCCAAAAACCACCAAATCAGCTATTTACACGAGGCTCCCCCCCCACACTACCATTAAAAGAGACAAAACGACTTATAAAAAGAAAAACTGACTAGAGACAAAATCGAACAGGTTCAGCAAAAACGAAGAAACCACGCACCAAAACACCCACCCATAAAATACAACGACAAACCCAAATCTTCCCCAGGACAGAACGCACCTGCCCCAAACACAAAAAAGCCCGCTAGTCACGTCCATAACGGCACCAACGGCTTCTGCTGCCAAGGAGCCAACATTCCCTCTGATGAATGTGCCAGCATTTAGAGGGAGGTGCCTTGGTTTCGACTACATGGGCTTTCTGGATTGCCTTTACTATCCACCTTCTTAAAGCGAGAACTGTAGCTGCCCTTCCCCTTTCTTTCTCCATATGGGAATAATAAACAAACCATGTTTCTGATAGAAGCAGTTTTTTCTATATATGGAATAACACTCATCCCCCTACTGTGATGTGAACAGGTTGAGAGACTGCAGGCAGTATATAGGTTGTTAAATATGGAATTTTGTCAAAACCTTTGGAACACACACCAAAACTGTGTGTAAAAGACAGCTTGTAATATGAAACTCTTCTCCCAGAAGTTAGGGTGAGTAGTAAGATATCATCAGTGAAAGATCCCAGATAGATATGGAGTCCAGAGGTTCAAAAGAGGATGTATAAACTAAGGGGAGCTCCCATTCAAGCACAATGGCTTTTATGGTGGCCATAATCGCTCCTCTAAGAAACATCTTCATTAATAGGCTCTTTAAACAGCCTTTAAATTTGTACTTTATTTGTACTTAGCTAAGCGCTTTTTTAAGCACTCTTGCAGAAAACTAGAAACTGAGATTTGAAGGGTCTATGTTCTTGAGACAGGCACACAATTAAAGGTATGCCAAATACTTGAATACCTGTTAGATGTGTGCCTTAAAGGGTAGTCCACCCTTGAAATAAATTTTTGCTATAACAATCCCCCGTCCCCCCAGCCAACCGCTATATTATTTTATTAAAAGTTCCCCAAAACTTACTTCCCTTCCCTCGCCGCGCTGCGGCCCTTGCTTGCGAGAAAATGCATGCAGAGGGGCGGGACCGGCAGTCGTGTCGTGGATTGGTGAGCGAGCTACGGCGACGGTGCGGTCATTCAGTGCGGCGGAGGAAAGAGGGGAGGTAAGTAATGTTGGGGCATTCTACTTACATAGGGTTGGGGCTGGGGGGACAGGGGGATTATTATAGCAAAAGTTTTACACTAGGGGAGGAATCCTTCGGGAGGGAGGGAGGGAGGGAGGGGGAGAGAGGGCTGCAGTACGCATGCCAAACTTCTCCCGGAGGCCAGGTAGGAGCAGAGTCCTATATGGACTCTGCTATCCTCCTGGTGGGCAGTTTTTGGGAATTTGGGGGGGACGACAGGAGAACCAGATGGGCTGGGATGTAAGGAAGGATTAAACTACATCATGATAGGGGCCATTAGTGGGGGGTTATAGTTTGGGGGGTGACATGCCCTTAAGAAGATTGTTGTTATGACTGGCTCCCGAAACAGCATATTTGCTCAACCTGGACCTCCCAATATCCAGACAGCTATGCTTAGACTCTCCAGACACAGATGAAAGACTGAGCCTGTGATAGTAGGTTGTACTGTGTGTACATCAACCTCCCGAGAAGGGGGTACCTGGAACGCTCAGCCAGTCAGAATAAATGCTAGGACATTTATGGGACTTTTGGAATATATCCCAACTCTGACTGAGCATATCTGTTTCCACAGGTTCTTGTTGTAAAAATCGGAATAGAATTTCCTCACATTGGCATTCTTCTCTGTTGCTATCAAACTATTTTTAGGCTCCAGAGAATCTTTCTGTTATTACGTGTGAAAATCTGGGAATTGAGACTCCGCTCTGCATTGTCTATGTTTCCTCTCCCGGGACATAAAGGGCAGTTATGCTTAACAGTTTCTCTGTCCATTATTGGGGCTAACTGTCTCATCAACTGGAACTCATTGTTCCTCCCTTTTTTCTGATGTAGAGAGCTGCAACTTGATTGTCTGTTAGGACGCAAAAAGAATTCCCTAGAAAACTGGATGAAATGCTTTGAGGGCTGGATATATCACTTTGAGCTTTAATATTTTGGATGCTAGATGGGATAGCTCTTGTCCCATGTTCCCTGTGCCAACAATTTGAGGGGATCTGCTCCACACCCCCGGCTGACGCATCTGAAGAAGACTTCCAGCCATTCTGGGTTCCTCAATGGAGTCCCCTTACATATATTGCAGGGTTTGCCTACCAAAGGAGGTAATCTTTTAAGTCTTTGTTAGATATTTGGCACAATTCTTCCATCTCGGTTATAGAAAAAGTATTTGTAGTGGCCGCATTCTACCAAGCAGCATTTGTTTTTCCAATAGTGGAGAAAACACTTCCTAAGAGCTCATTAACTGTTATGTTGGAGTTTCTAAAAGTTAAAGAAGCTGATTCCCGGGTTCTGGAATTTTGTGAAACTCTCCAGATGTTGTCTATGCTTTCACCAAGATAAACCAGTCTTGTGTTGGCATAAATGACGTTCTCCAGATTTGCATGTCCGGTTGTTTTCTGAATCAATCATTCTATATCCTCCAGTTATACGTCATAGCCCAAAGATCTTGAAACATACTGTGCCGATACCATTTGAAATTTTAGAAGTCATGACACCAACCTGGACATATGGGCCGGCCTCATCTCATGCGCTTTTGTTTTGACAAGAAGTCTGACTTAGCTCCCAGAAAGAGGTGAGTACACATGGAGGGGATTTTTGTTCCCGAGCGCGCGATTCGGCCAGGATAAATGTCTGTCCGCAAATTCGTCCGATTTGGATGAACGAACGTCAATGTCTGTCGTGGCCGCCCGCCCCACACCAGCCAATATTTTCAGCGATCGACCGAAAACTGCCGGGAATGGGTCATCGAAATATTGGCTGGGTGTACCCAGCCTTAGTATTCTATGCCGGATCTACAGCTCTTAAAAAGATTATTTTACCTTTTCAGAATACTGTTGGCGCTTCCTTTATACATCTCTTTGTCCTTAGTCTCCTGAGGAAGGAATGTATCCTTTCCTCCCTAGTTTTGTAATCGATGCATCTAAGGACTTGCCTAATAATTTCTTCCCTTTAAGAGTAGCGACATACTACAATAATACATTTTTTGAAGGGGTGCCCGCATAGTAACTTCTAAGCCAGAGCGCTCTTCTTGCCACTTCTTGCAACTACTGTATAAGCGCTATTCCCTAGCTGTATCTTGTTTGTTTACATTCTCCCTATACTTTATATATATTTATATAGGGAGAACGATTTTGACTTGTACTCCCATCTGTCAAAGATGACAGACAGAATCTTGACACCATTGGTACTGTGTGAACCCAACTTTAGGGATTTCCTGCATTGTGAATGTAGTTTTGCGTGTTCTAGCACTAGCTATAATATCAAAAAAGTAATTCTAAAATACAGTGCGGGGCTTATTGTATCAGTTGCGATGACTTATTACAGATATTTAGCAGCACCTCTCAGTAATTAAGTGCGTAAGAGTGTGTCACAAGTGTGGACTGGCCAACAGGGTTACAGTAAATCCCCCAGTTGGCCCACAGACCATTCACCAAAGAAAACAGAAGAAAACTGCTACATTTAAATACTGAGCCAAAGGGGCAGTAAGAAATACATTTTAATAAGTATAAGGAGTAGTAGGGTCAGAAACGTGTGTAAATAATGATTAATAGAGAAATTTAAATGTTAGGTGGGGCTCTAAATTTATCCCGGTGGGCCCCTGGTCTCAGATTTCTGGTGCGCCCCAAACAATCCAGATCCACACTGGACATTACCGCTCACCCAAACAATTATAAACATAAAATAGACTAAATTCTGGAATTTATCGCATATAATAAATCATATCCTGCTCTGGGGACTGGTTTCCATTCAGAGCGACACAGCAGAAAAATCGCAATAACTGTTGGGAAGTAAGAAAGTGGGATATAGTACAGTTTGCTGTCTAAGCAGGGGAGTATCGTGTCCATGGATGAATGGCGTGTCAATGCATGCTCCAACAGTCCGTCACCTCATTCAGATTTTCACTATGCTAAGCCTGGTAAACACTCAAACACTGAACATCTGAAAAGTCCAAAAAACATAATATAGAATAAGTTTACTAGCATTGTAAAACATTTACTTTACATTACATTGACTTAAAGGACAATCATTCTTAATCTTAATCCTCCCCACCCTAAAAAGTTCCAGGAAAGGACTCAAAATGCTTGTCTAAAATCCTGGTTAGGGCCTTATCATGTGAGGCTGTGCTCACCCATTGGTCGGATGAAGGGGAAGTTGGGGGTTTATGGTTAGAGAAATATAACAATAATTTTAAAGTGCATATCTTAGATTAAAATGAGCTGCACAACTAAAGTTAATATAGAGGACCAAACTCCACAAATGCTGACAATGCTCACAGTTCTGGTAGTAACGGCTCCCCATAGCTCTCTTGACTCAGTAGGAAGGTTATCCCACAAGCGTGCCAGATTCTTTTTGTGCAGTTAGCAACTGTCATCGCGTGGCAAAACAACCTGTTGTGATAGAAACTTTAACCCCCAAAAATGGAGTTCCCTCTGTAAAAAACCAAATAGAAACATCCAGACAAAATGTAAATTTTCATCTGCAACAGAACGTTATCTGATTAGGTAGTTTACTTCCGAATAGGATTTTAGAATTGATTAAAAAGTTCTGAAAATTAACCAAAAGACATCAATGAGAGCGGAAGTTCCAATCGTTTTTCTTTATTCAGTATTGAATATAAGTATTCAAACATCGAAGTTTTAAAATGAACATTTGTGGTTCGATATAGAATATTAAAGGGTTATCTTTACTTTAAAAATGGAATTTTCCAAAAATTGTACCTTTAGATACAGCAAAGATTCCTCTACTAGATTTTAAATTGAGCTGTAGATTTTGAGCAATCATCATTGAATTACAGCATTTACAGGGAAAGACCTGTCATTCCAGAAACAGAAATGATAATATGTTCCCTATCCATGACTTCTAACAGTGAACTTTGGCTGCCGCCAGCACAATTTCTGCAACAATTAAGAGAATCAGCAGAGAAAGCAAGAAGGGCAGAGAGGGGAATAGTATAAGCAGAGATGGACTATGGTGAGGTTGTACAGAGCTTACACAGTAAGGTGGCCATACACTACGAAAGACATTAAAACAAGTGTCCAATCTCTCATAAGAAAAATGTCCAATCTATCTAGAACCACCTAGCACTTTCATACAATCAATTTAGATCACAAAATAGAATGGGTCAGCTAGGAACATCTAAGATAAAACCCGCTGTTGTAAAATGTGGTCTTAGACATTGATATCTACTAAAGCACGCTGGGAGTTGTAGTTTCCAAACATTTGCAGTGGGAAGAAATTTAGGGGTTACTGTATGGGATTACTGTACATTTAAAAGGCAACTAATGACTTAAAAAACAATACCAAATCGGAAAGATGGTAGATATTTTTAAAAGATCACCTTCAGATTCTGTATTGTTTGAGGCTTAGTTGGCCTTTAATAATAGCCAAATTAGTATGGTATTACTGTATGGGATTACTGTATGGGAATTCTGCGTCCATTTAAAGGGCAACTAAAGCCTCAAAACAATACAGAATTAGAAGGCATTAGTGGTGATGATTTACAATTGGTTTATACTCGAGTCAATCACTTACTCTTTTTTCAGGTAAAAATAGGTAATTGGTTATACTTGATCAACTTATATTCGAGTATATACTTTAATATGTATATATATATATAATATATTTCCTTAATATATGATGGTTGTTGACATAAGATTAAATGTGTCATATTTTATTTGCTTATATAAAATGGGCATTATTATCTTTGCTTAAGTCTCTTACCTGAGACTGTCAGAGAATGCCTCAACACCAAACTTAGAGATACATCCTCCCCAACACAAGACAATCTCCCGTATGCACTAGACACATTGACAATACCGACCGTGGGCTTTTCTAAGGAGAGGTAATAAATGAATGTCACATCAATCAACCCCAGCAGGTTTACATTCAGAGCCTTGCTAAAATCTTCTTTTCTTTGCCATTCATTAGGTGCCAGGCAAGTCCAAATCCAGCATTATTAACCAATCCCCATAGCCCTAAAATACATAAAATAGAGAGCATATCAAACTGTAGTACTGTATGCTAAAAAGTTATTAATAATAAGCAGGACATTACAATTCTGTGTAAATAATTGTTTAGCCAATATGTTCAATTGAGAAGATTGTAAATATTCCTACAATTACAAGTTCCCCTATTCAATAAATGAAGTGGTGGGAATTATGGGCTGAAGAAAAAAGTCACTGCTGGGAAAAAGGCTCTTAATACCAATGTGAACAAATCAAGTGCCCTGCAAGTGAAAAGGCTCATACACATGTGCGATCCTGGTCACGGCACGATTGTCGCCCGTAACGTGCGTCCATACATAATGTGCGTCGCATTTCAGCCACCGTGTATGGGCCCTCCCCAATCACACGTATGTATGAAGCTTAAAACATCATAAATATTGTTAAGATTTATTTAATAAGATGTAAAAATCTGCCTTAACCGATCAGATGTTACCTTTTCACTGACCTACTGCCGAGCCACATTGCTCCCATAAGGGGTTGAAGTTACGCTAACCAATTTACCCTTGTTTAGCGCGTCTTTAACCCTCAATTAAATATCGGAAGATCCACTCACCCAACCACTGCAACCCTGTTTACCATAGCCTGTGAGGTCCTTTTGTGTAAGTATTTAATGCTAGCTTATACCTGGCCTCTGGTGAATCCCTTCTGGGTAATCCCTTCTCCCTGAATGTGTTGACATACATACAGCCTATTAGATAGATGTACAGTCACATACGTGTGCCACAGAGTATTGCACTAATGGTGGTATTTATAAAAATAAACGGTAAACTAAGAAAACAATCTACTGCCACGGTTGTATTTTACAATCGCATGTTAAAAAATAAAGCAATGATCGTAATTGGTAATTTACATTTTAAGCATATTTTATGACCATGTTGTAGAATAGCGAGTATGGTAAATCTCGTGGTACTTGAGCCACACAATTTACACCAGAAAAAATATTAGGTGCAGTAAGTTACAATTTCAATCCTTTATAAATCCCACCATAATGTGAATTTCCTCATGGCCCCCCAAAGCTTGTGAGATCAGGTGTGTGGGCCAGTGCTGAAAATAGATAAGAAAGATGTTCCTGCCAGAAGGAGAACTTAGAGGCATATAGCAAATGTCACCGACTGCTCTGGCAAAGTTTTTATGGTCCACTGCAATATTTATTTCGAATAGGAATTATAAGTTTAATGGCTGTTCCCCCTCCAACTGCAAAGTTGCCCCAACGTTAAACTAAATTCAAGAAAAATGCACGTTTAGTGTTAAAGACCCTTCATTTCTCTTCTGCTGCATGTGGTTGCCCTACATGGCCCAAATACAGTACAGGAATCTAAAGAGTAGGAGCCTTTTTTCTTACGTAATCAGTTTCCATATAAACTGTTTCTCTTGAGAGGTTCTGGCATGCTCACTGGAATTTCCCCCCTCCCTCCCCCGTTCCCCCTCTAGACTGCTTCTGTGCACACAACTTTAATATTGTCAAAAATGAAGATACTGCTGAAATCCCCCCATATACAGACTTGCTAGGTTTAAATGTGTCTTATCCAATCCTAAATATACTTGCCAGCCCTTGTTCCTTAGGAGGTATGTGTTCCCTTGAAGAAAGCAAGAGGTATCATGATAATTTTTGCATAGAGGTTCTGTTCCCTCATTCACTATATTCTTAAGAAAAATTCAAGCTAAATCACATTTGAGAAAATTTTACCCCTGCTTAAAATAACTAAGATTTATATGTATATATCTATGGTGATTGCTAATCAATATATCTTCATAAAACTCTACCCTTCTTCTCATATTTACATTTATTTTTCTATTTACCCCATCCTCACCTAAGCCAAGGGTGTTCAAATAGCTAGAGATTAACGAAAATGCCAAATTCGGCTCTTTAGTTTTTCAGAACGTTTTTCAAATTTTAAAAACAAACCCAATAGAACGGGAGATGGTCTGTTCTGAATCACAAACCCACCCCTACGCTACTCCTAACTCATCTGAGCATGTCTGTCCACTGGGAGACCAGAGGTGGGGCAAGGAAGTGTGGTAGATTACATTTCTCCTTTTAAAAACTCATTTAAATTATGTATTAAATGCCTCTATGGTAATTCCTAACCAAAGATATAACTCCGTGAACTATTTTACTACAGCAAGCCCTGCACTGTTAAATTGCTCCAAATTACCCCACATTTACTTACGATAAATAATAATACGAATGTTTACCCTTCCTTATGGCGGTCAGGCCTTGTTCCCAACATTACTAGAACATTTTAAAGGGCTCCATTCAGTATATACACATGCAATTACCACACTAACACAATTCATGTTAAAGGTTATATATACCTTTATTTCCAACAATGCGCCCGACCCATTCTGCAGGTGAGCGAAACCTGACTGTCTGTAACATCCATGATAACTGTCTGCAGTCTACTGGATGTCTCTTTTTTTAAATCCTCAGCCCCTTTCTCTGTCAGACAAGTTGCCAACACCTCAGCCCTGCTTATCCAGCTGCCTTGTGCAAGATTCCCAAATCCCGAGTCACATCGGTGATCATCACATATTTATCCGTGAGATTCCCAGTTCTGTCTCTGTCGGTTCCATCTGTACCGGATGATGTAGCCAATAAATGAGTAGGAGAAGCCACATGATGACAGCAACTTTTCTCCTGGCAAAATGAAAATAAGTGTAATAGTATAGTTGACATCAATATATACAGAAATGTTTCTACCAGAGCCAGTAAACTGGCACTTTTTACCTTGGTATTCCTATAAATATATTGTATGCAAACAGATATTGTAAGGGCTAAGGGCTCGTTCACACTATGCTTGTTTTAAAGGGCATGTCCACCCCAAAACTATAATCCCCCCCAATACTGGCCCCACCATGTAGTGTAGTTTAATCCTTACCTCACATCCAGCTCCATAGGGTTCTCCTGTAAACCCCCCCCCAAAGTCTCAAAACTAAACCACCAGGAGGATAGCAGGTCTCTGCCTGCTATCTAGCCCCGGTAGATATTTGCCATGCGCACTGCAGCCCTTCTCCCCCCTCCCTCCCCCCTCCCTCTCCCTCCCTCTCCCTCCCTTCCCTCCGTTCTACTGATCCTCCCCCTAGCGTTAAACCCCCTTAATATGCTGCTCCCCCATGTCCCCAGCCCCAACCGCATGTTTTTTTTTTTCAAAAAGCTCCCCAAAACTCTTACTTACCTCTCCGCTGCACTGAATGACCGGCAGCCGCGTCCGTGATTGGCTGCCCGTCAGCCAATCACAGACGTGACTGCCGGTCCGCCCCTCTGCTTGCATTCTCGCAAGCAGAGGGCCGGCAGTGCGGCGAGAGGATCGAGGGGAGGTAAGTAACAGGAACATAATGCACAGCTGCACGCATTTTACATCAATACAAGTCAATGGGACTGTGGTTAAAAAAACACAAATAACGCTATTATATTTTTTTATATATTAATTATTAATTATAATTATTTTTTTTTACCTATGTCCCTCCAGAGCCTAGCTTTATGCCTTGGAAGTTGCTGACATCTTGTTACTGGTTTTGCGAATGTTAAGCTCCGCCCTCTGAGATTTCCTCTGCTTTCTCCTGCTTGAGCCTCAAACAGCACTGCTGTGAGTTCCGTGTACGCATGTGCACGGAACTAACAAGTTCACTATCTTTAACAAAGCCTTCGGCTGCGGAACACACTGTAACGTGCCCCTGTGTGCACGGAAGCATGCTCGTTTACGCAAGTGTTCCCCGCCGGTGCAAGAGTGCATTGCCGTACGTTCATATTGCAATCCCCCCTTGACTCACAATCAAAGGGCTTGCAATTGCGGGGAAAATTGCGGATCGCATGCGCTCCAACTTTATGAACCAAAACACAGCGCTCCCTAGCGAACTAGTGTGGTATATCAACGGGGCACACTAGTGTGCGCTTTTAAAAGTGCGACGGATTGCACCTAAAAGCATCTTACTGTGGCCTAGCCTAAGGCCACATTGCATCACACAAACAAAAAAAAACACATTGCATTTTACTGCGGTGGTACAGGCACCCATGCAGGGTTGTATAATATCTGTTTAATATAGGTGTGTTTAATATTTAAAGCATGGGAACTTGATCCTCGCTCCTCCGCCACGTCCTCTGACAGGTACCGATGGACTTTGTACACTATGTGCATGCGCAAGTGCGATGCGCCATTGAATACAGAATCGTTAGGACCTGTCAGAGGACCGGCGGAGGAGGAGAGATCGGGTGGTAAGTTCCTTACCTTCGTTCCCGGCCCTGAACGTTTTATTGAAGAACGGGAGGTAAGAAACAACTCCTTACCTCCTGTTCTTATTAAAACTGAATGGCAAAAAAAATATTTTACCAGTGGAGATACCCTTTAAATAAAATTGAATTTCGTTCTTGTATCCTATTTTTTTACCGCCTCGTTCATTAACCCTTGAAATTAGCCTCGACTATGTGGTAACCCTCGAAAGTAGCTCCTATTTTTGATAACCCTCAAAGAAGTGGTGCATGTATACTTTGGAAAGTTCGCAAATGTACCGTATATACTAGAGTATAAGTCGATACGAGTATAAGTCGAGGTACCTATTTTTACCTGAAAAATTTGTTAAAAACTGATTGACTCGAGTATAAGTCGAGGGTAGAAATTATCACCACTACTGCCTTCTGATTCTGGTGTTTTTAGGCTTTAGTTGCCCTTAAATGGACAGCAGAATTCCCATACATGAATCCCATACAGTAATAGCTAAACCAGTACCAGTAACCTCCAATTCTTTGGCACTCCAGATGTTTGGAAACTACAACTCCCAGCATGCTTTGTGCTGGGGAGTTTCAGTTTCTAACATGTGGAGTGGCAAGGTTCAGAAACTTTTAATTAAGCTTACCTCATTTACAATTCTCCTGAAACCCATATAGTAAAGGGCCCTCTGAACCCCTATAGTAAAGCGAACTGATCCCATATAGTAAAGGATTTCTGACCCCAATAGTTAAAAATGTCACCTGAGAGTTGTAGGTTCAAGCTGTCATTTGCACTGTACTAGCAGCTGTTTTTGCCCCAAACTGAGGAGACCCATCAGGTTACAGCCTCAGTGACAGTGTGAGGGAGTCCAGCAGCAGAATACAGGAAGCAGGAAGTGTAAAGGCAGATCAGCTCCTGACTTTCTATACAGGTTAACACAGCGCCACCTACTGGTTACTATCTGTAATTGCAGATTTGGATCTAAATTAGGACTTGACTCGAGTATAAGTCGAGGTTAGGTTTTCAGGCTAATTTTAAAGCCTGAAAAATTTGACTTATACTCAAGTATATACGGTATGTGGCTTTTTTGAGGGATCCAAAGGATCCAAACAAAACTTCGAATTTGAGAGTTCCAATTTGGATTTGGACTGGATTCCATCTCTAGTCCTCAGTAAGTGCAAGGGTGTTAGTGTGAAAGGGGATTAAAACAAGGGAGCCAACAAAGATACAGACATTACCATACTTGTTAGGGGACAGGTGTGAAACATATCATATAGACAGACAGAGATCACACAGTATCACACAGTATCACAAAAAGACTCACGCTTCAAATTCTTTGCTTATACTTTTAAATAATTATAAAAATCCTTGTTGTTCTTGTTATCATTTTTTTATTGGAATTATTCAAATAACATTTGCTTTTTAACAGCTGATCACGCATATGCAGTGAAGATACACACCGATAATGTTAAAAAACGGAACCGAACTTCCGGTTCAGTTCCAAACTTTTAAACAGCTGATCGCATGTATCTTTGCTGCATACAGATGATCGACTTACCTGTGCCCAACCCCCCCCACCCCAACTGTTGTAGGGCCTATGTAACGACACTTCTAATTCAGTAGTAGCGCACCAGAAACTTGCGTGCAAGCACGCCCATTAACGCATGCAATGTTGTGCAATCTATTTGCATGATTTTGACCCTATAGTTACTCAACTGCGATGTAGTGTGCAAAGGGGATCATTATTCATGTAGCAAAAAGTCCAGGGGCAAGGATAATGAAGACCGGGTAAGGATAATGACCTTAAAAGAGGGTGTGGCTAAAATAGTGTTCATACTGTGGCAGCCATACTTAAAGGGTAACTAAAGTAAAAATAAAAACTAATTTAGATTTATTCTCAATAAAGATAGTTTTATGGTGTTAAACACAAAAAACATACCCCTCAACCAGACCCAGGTACACACACCTACTAATCTACTTATCCATTACTGTGGCAGCCATATTAATGGTAACTAAAGTCAAAAAAAACAACATTTAGATTATCCTCAATAAAAGATAGTTTTATGGTTGTAAACACAAAAAAGACATACCCCTCAACCAGACCCAGGTACTCACAGCTACTAATCTACTAATTCATTATGGTGGTAGCATCTTTAAAGGGTAACTAAAGTAAAAAAACTAATTTAGGTTTATTCTCAAAAAATATAGCTTTATGGTTGTAAACACAAAAAAGACATACCCCCTCAACCAGACCCAGGTACATACACTACTAATCTACTAATTCATTACTGTGGCAGCCATACTTAAAGGGTAACTAAAGTTAAAAAAAAAAACTAATTTAGATTATCCTCAATAAAAGATAGTTTTATGGTTGTAAACACAAAAAAAGACATACCCCCTCAACCAGGCCCAGGTACACACACCTACTAATCTACTAATTCATTATGGTGGTAGCCATACTTAAAGGGTAACTAAAGTCAAAAAAACTAATTTAGGTTTATTCTCAATAAAATATAGCTTTATGGTTGTAAAAACAAAAAAGACTACCCCCTCAACCAGACCCAGGTACACACACTACTGATTTACTATCCATTTCTGTGGCAGCCATACTTAAAGGGTAACTAAAGTCAAAAAAATTAATTTTGATTAATAATAAAAAAGATTTGTTTTTTAACCCCCATGTGGAACAGTTACATACACCTACTGACCTACCCCTCCATTACTGTTGCAGCCATACCTAAAGGGTAACTAAAGTCAAAAAAACAAATTTTGACCAATCATAAAAAAGTTTGTTTTTAACCCCCAACCCGACACAGGTACACACACCTACTGATCTACTTATCCATTACTGTGGCAGCCATACTTAAAGGGTAACTAAAGTCAAAAAAATTTTTTGACCAATCATCAAAAAGATACAGAGAGATTCAATAAAAGTTCTTATCATTGAAAATGGTGCTAATTTTGCCCTAACCAATCAGATGTTAGCTTTCTGATTTATTGGATCAAAATTAGCACCACTTTGGGCTGGGTTTTGTCCAAACAAGCGTTCACTACAACTCATCATTCCATTATTGAGTTTTAAAATCTGCAGCAAACACACATATTCCCTTCCAAATGCAGCCCTTCAAGTCAAATTCAAAGTCTCTACTTAAACTTTCCCTTTTTAGTTGGATCTTGCTCTACCTGCACAAGTGAAAAAAATGTCTTCCTTAAGCTGGCCATACACTGCCTAACATTACAACCTTAATCTCACAAGAGGGTTGAATCAATTGTAAGGACTAGGCCCCACTAGGCTTATTTAACTCGATTTGGACGTATTTTGCAGCACGAGCACACGCCAATGTAATTAATGTGCTACAGATAGGGAACACTAAAGGAAGCGCACATTACTATTGTGCTGCGTAGCACGATTCATGTGTACACTCTGTGTGCTGGAATGGGGCCCTAACGACACTGCAGCAGTTTTACCTGGTGATGTTCTGCAATGTTTCCCGGATGGATCATGTTTGGATTGTTATTATGATTGTAATGTTAATCGCAAAATGATTGGGCGGGTGGTTGTCGTAACGTCGGGTTATAGATTTGTAGTATGCGGCGAGTTGAAGAATGTGTAGCCTGCAGACTTTCAATTAAGCCCTTTATTTGCTTTCATCAAAAGTCTGATGAAACGTACTACTGTGATGAAAGATATAAATGTGCACCTCTCTCTTTCCATACAACCTGTGCCTCTCACACACATCTATTCACGTTTTTGATCCGATAGCGTCTGAGAATTGTTTCCAGTGCATTACAATATGGGGTGGCCCCATTGTAATCGCTGCAATCCAGTTTCGGGGCGACAGGTGATTACCATTTTTTATTGGCAAAATTACAGGACAAACAGACAGTAACATGCATGAAATGTGATGCATTTGATCGTGCTTTTTGCACCTTCTACCAGCCATTGTAGTATATTCCAACCTAAAAGTGCAAATGTGCAATTATATAATTTTTATTCCGAATGAATGGATGATCACTGCTGTTACAAATAGTTGATTTTGTCTCCCACGCTGTTTCAATATTATTACCACTGTAGAAAGTAGTAAAAGTTGCAGGCACCACGTAGTCACATACCCAGGGTCCTGTTTAGGGGGAGATACTATTGTCTGGAATTCCCCCTTTCTGCCTGCTCAGTGCAGTCAGGTGTTGTACTTTCCAGTGTCCATAGACTGTTAGATAGACTTTTCATAGATGTTAAATAATTAATTTAGCTGTGAGTGACAAGCAGCATTGATTGTGTTCAAAAATGGATCCATTTTGCCCTGTGATTGACAGCAGCATAACTAATAATAATTGATACAGAACTGTATCAATATTAACCCTGTAGCTGTCTGAGGTAATCACGGATATCGGTCGGTTGGCCCGAAAGTGTTTGTGTGTACCTAGACTTAATGAATATACTTCTAACAAAAGTAAAGGAAATAAACTGTTGGGCTAACTGTGATGATAATCATGGCAATTAGAGAATATTATAATATTATTATATGATCCATAGATAATGGAACACATGAATGTATTCCTCCTTCTGGGCTTGTGCAGTGGAACACTTTTAGGAATCCCCTGCTAGAAAATATTCAGGGAGATTCAATAAAAGTTCTTATCGTTTAAAATGGTGATAATTTAGCCACAACCAATCAGATCTTATTTACATCTGATTGGTTGGGGCAAAATTAGCAACATTTTAAACGATAAGAACTTTATTGAATAACCCTGAAGACTTTATTGAATAACCCTGTGTTTCACTGATACCTGCAAACATTGACACAGGAGTGCACTCTCACTGCAAGTGTATAGCGTCACTAGTGCTTAACATATTAGTGAGTACAAACTAGGAAAATGATAATTAACCAATTGAAAATGCAGTACATTATCTACTTCACAGATTTTAATTTAGATAATTTGTTAATTAGGCAACGTGGCACATACTGTACCTTTATTGTTCTGCCGCGTCTGTATCTTCGATTGCTGTAGGCTGGAATGCTAAACTGGTAACGACAATAGGCTTGCTAGTCATTGCTATACATTTGCATGAAACTGTCATTTGCCCAAACTAGTTGCATAATGTTATGCAGTTGAGCAATCATTGTGCATATGAGCTGGAAATTTCTTCGTGATGTTACAATTTATGTATAACTTGTGATCTACATATTTGCCAAATTCTGTTTAAAGCTCACTGAATTCTCTCTTTAAGCTCACATGCTTCTAGTCTTCCTGTTACCATTAGGTACCATCACTGTGCAAAGATTTAGAGGAAGTACTGTATAACCAGTGATGGCGAAACTTTTAGAGGCCCAGTGCTCAACTGCAACCCCAAACCTCATTTTATTGCATAGTGCAAACATGATCATTTAACCTGAATAGTACCTGAAAACTCAAATAGACACAGACCAATACAGTAGATAGTATTGATTATAAATTACCTACCTTATATATCGAGTATAAACCGACCGGAGTATAAAAACCGAGGTACCCAATTTCACCTAAAAAATCTAATAAAGTGGTTGACTCGAGTATAAACCGAGGGTAGAAACTTGGCATTAAGATGTTTGGAAACTACAACTCCAGCTAATAAAGCATGCTGGAGTTGTGTTTCCAAAAACCTTGAATGCCACCCTCACCTCCCACCCAGTTCAGTTTGTACCTGGTTTGTAACTGTGGCATCCATAATGTGCCAGCATTGAAGAGTCAGCATAGAATTGACAGCCACAGCATGGAAGTCAGCATTCCGGCAGCCGCGATCAGGTAAGCGTTCGGCTGCCGCGCGCTCATTCCTGACTGTACTGGGGCGCCGGCTGACATCACTAATTGGCGCCGGGCAGTGACGTTGGCCGGCGTGCCAGTACAAGAGAATGATCGTGCGGCTGCCGGAGAGGTAAAGGAAGTAGTGACTCGAGTATAAACCGAGTTCAAGTTTCAGGCTGATTTTACAGCCTGAAAAACTCGGTTTATACTCGAGTATATACGGTATTAACCTGTACAGTACCACACAGGAGTTGAGATCTAAAGCAGTGACCATTAGGGCTAGGCGACACTTGCGTGATGTGTGCGTTGCGCATGTGATTTTTTTAAACATAGGAGTTGCGGCAACGCGCTGAAAATGCACTTTTTGGTTGTGATGCGATTGCGATCCGTTTGGATACGCAATCGCATGCGATCACCATTTTTATGCACAATAGCATGCGATTTTGTACAAAAGGTGAAATCGCATTCACAAATGCACAGGAATGCATTGGAATCACGTGCGATTATGTGTGTGGCGCATTGTGGCGTGCCCTAGCCTCATTATTAGACAGGAGTTTGAGATCCAAAACAGGACTCAAACATAGCTGAATGTTACAGCACGTTACCTCTCTTGCTACAGACAGACATTACACTTTCTCTCGGCTTTTGGTAACAAACTCTGGTGAACTTTGCTCTGCATGAGTGCCCACAGGAGAGGCTCAGAGTGCCACCTCTGGCACGCTTGCCAAAGGTTCGCCACCATGGTATATAGTGTATTTTTCTGAATTATGAAGTGCTTGTATCATGTGTATATTGAAAACCTTTTAAAAGAAGTCTTTTTTCATGCTATCCCCACATTCAAGGCTATGGGGCTGGTGTGAGATAATGATTTTGTCAGGCATAAATGGAACTGAGGCAGAGGAGCTTGGGAAGTTGGGAAGAGAGAAAAATCACTGCCTACTAGAGATATAGATCAAAAAATATATATAGGTAAAAGTAATCATTTGTGATAGGTGGACACGTAATAAAGAACTACTGTACGCCATGTAAATAATTACTGTAAATTGCTTGGTGTTCCTGGGCTTATATTAAAGCACAAGAGGCCCAGATTTACCATTAGGCACAGTTGGAGCGGCGGCTTTCTCATCCCCCACCTATACAGTCTATTTTCTTTCCAAAAAAAGGGGGAAATGTGTGGTTTGGGGGTGTTTTCGCATTTAGGGCTAAGCCACACTAGCCTGATTAAATAACATAGAAGTCGCGGAGACGCAAAAATTCCTTCAATTTCCACATGTGAACACCAGGCTTTTAGTGCATACAGAAACCTGAGGTGTAAATTACCCATGAGCACAAGGGTATTATTTAATTTAAAGGAAACTAATGTTGTCATTGTCGATTCTAAAAGCCAATATTTAGTGTGCGACTGGGATATCTTTATACGGGAAGGAAAAGGAAAGGAACATTTCAGTAAGGGGGAGGCCACACTGCAACGCATAGGAATCGCGCACCAAATCGCGAGCGTTATGCATGCGATTGTGTGCGCGATTCTGTGTGTGTTTGCGTTACCTTCGCGTTCGGCATACGTTTTCGCCATTTGCGTTATGAAACACCTGCGTTAACGCACCAAAAATGGTGAACGCATGCGTTACCAAAACGCGAACGGACGCGCAATCGCATGCGCATAGAAATCATGGAATTCGCGTTCCCGATTTCCATTTTAGCGAAAATCAGGGGGCGAAGTGAAACGCGTGAAAAACGCCAGTGTGGCCTAGCCCTAACTGCTGAATTAAAGCAAAATGGATATTTTGGACAATATCAGGGTGATGTTAAAAAAGTTTATCGTTAAAAATACTGCTAATTTTGCCACAACTAATCAGATGGTTGGAAGCTAGCATTGATTGGTTGGGACAAAATTAGTACCATTTGTAACAATAAGGGGCCTTGTTTTCTCAGGCTTGCTATGCTAAATAAAAAGGGGCTAAACTCGCGATAACCAATATTAGCGCAAGTTGCTCCATCTAAACACCATACTAAAACAGCTAAAACACTCTGTGTTTAGTGCTACCATAGCAACATGGGGCCTACTACTCTCCCTAAAAATGAGCAAAAACAGCATTTACATTATGCTGATTGCTGAAAAAATACATTTTTCTACACAGATAGGCCCTTCTATATTACTGTTTCCGGAGCTGTACCCACACAAGGATATAATGGTCCTCCAAATTGTAAGCTGACCAAAGGAGCATGCAAACCTTCACATTACAGAACATCTGCTGCCAGGAAAACAATCTTGTAAATGTGGAAAGATCCCGGTACTATGTAAGTTCTGTTATAATACTGATTTTCATTATAGTTTGTTTATCATTTATCATCTCCTTCTCTCTTTAAAGGGGAACGGGTCCAAAATGAATTTAGGTAAATGATAGGAATTGCTCTGAGAATTTTTGCAATTTATTTTCATTGTTGCATAGTTTTGAAGATATTTACATTTTTGTTGTGATATGGCCGCCCATCACACAGATCCCTTGCACTTCTGCTCTGAAAGGAGGAGTCTGAGGCTGTGCTCGCGCAGCGCACTGTGCAGGAGAAGTCTTAGGAATGTCACATGTCAGCCTCCCACCCATTAACTTTATGGTCAGTCATTTCTTTATATCTTGGGCTGTGAAGCACTAGATAGGTGGTAGAGAGCGTGTTTAAGGCTTGTGTAAAGGTAGGAAACTGGCCTTTATTTTAAATCAACTTGTTTGGAGACCACAGTTCCCCTTTTATTGTAGAATTTGCTGAGATTCTTTAACCTGCTACTCTATTAATATGTATGATTATACCTGTAGTATTCTTTCTGTCCTAAAAACTTCTTAAGATATTTGACAATCAAAATATATATTTGGAACCTTTATACCTACAGCTATATGAATCTTAGAAATCTTCCAAACCTCAGATTAATTATCAATTCCCATATGTCCTGTATAAAACAAAACCCTATTTGCATCAGAGACACATAGCTCAAAGGAAGCCATGTATAACTTCTGGGCTGTGCTCTTAAGGTTAACACTACCTTACCTAGGAAATTACATCCATTTTTGAATTAAACACACCTTTGGCTACATTAGGGGGAAAAAAAACGCCCTTACCTATGAATTCCCAAAATAAACTATTTCACAGGCATAAAATCTTAGCTACAGTACTATTCAGGATAAACCAAGGGTTTCAGGCTAAAAAAATAGCCTGAAAACCAAACCTCGGTTTATACTCTGGTTAATCGCTTACCTGATCCAGCAGCCGCTCATGCATCCTCTGCTGGCTGACGTCTCTACTTGGCGCCGGGAAGTGAGGCAGGTGCCAGTAGTGACTTCAGCCTGCAGAGAATGCGGAGCACGTGGCAGAGGAAGTGGAGCGAGGGCCGGATTACTGAGAAGGTAGGAGAAGGAAATTTAACACGGGGGGGGGGGGCTCCTGGAGGGGCTGGTACAGTAATCCGCAGTGCACTGCAGATGCTTCAAAATAAAACTTCCAGCAACTAAAGCTGCTGGTAAGTTGTAGTTTTCAAATATCTGGAGTGCCAAGGAATGAGGGTTATTGTATGGGATTACTGTCCATTAAATGGCAACTAATTCCTCAAACAATACAGAATCAGGAGATGGTATCTATTTTAAAAAGGTTGCCTTTCTGTATTGATTCTGTATTGTTTTGAGGCTTTAGTTGCCCATTAAATGGACAGCAAATTCCCAACAGTAGTCCCATACAGTTATAGTCATACTGGATTTTGCTATCATGTATGGGACTACTTTATGGAAATTCTGTCTATTTAAAGGGCAATAAAGCCTCAAAACAATACTGAATCAGAAGACAACAGTGGTCATAGTTTCTACCTTCGGTTTATACTCATCAAACACTTTTATTCTTTTTTTCCAGGTAAAAAAGTGTCTTGGTTTATACTCGGGTCGGTTTATACTTGAGTATATACAGTATTAATGTTAATATCCTTGGAATTTTACATGTAGAATTTTATCACTGGCCAAACAATCAAATTACGCTGAGGCTTCCTTTTCACCATGGCTCGGTTTGTAATTTTTGGAGCCTCACATTGGTTTAAACAAACACAAATGTGTGGATCAAGAAAAGCAGGGGCAATTATACATTTCCATTAGGGAACATAAAAGATAATAATAGTTCTTATTGTTAAAATTTGCTAATTTTGCCCCAACCAAACAGATGTTAGCTTTCAAATGTTAAATAAGATCTGATTGGTTAGGGCAAAATTAGCACCATTCTCAACAATTAGAACTTTTATTAAATCCCTGAAAGTTCAGTTTTACCCAGGCTGTTGTTTTTTATTTCTCAGATTCAGAAACCTCGGGATCGGGGGTAACTAATGTAAATCCAAGGAATAGTGTCTCCTCTAGATGTTTGGGGGCACAACATGGGCACAATGTCTAGCTGATGTGGCACAGGAAAAAACATGGGTATATGTGGAATGAGCCACTTTTAGATGGTGCCTCTTGTATGCTGGCCTTCCTGGGGGACTCCCTAGTTAGGGACTGCTGGCCTGGTTGAAGCTTTATACACAAAAGGGGGGCTGTGGGACACTCCGTGTGCAAATTACTTTATACAAATAGTCGAAGTGCTACTGATCTGACCAAAACATAAAACAAACAAGAAAAGAGATGATCAAGCATATTCCTGGGCCCCGTATATCATATATCTATGCTAGTGCAAACAGTAAAAACACTGTTTTTACTGGTTGAAGCTTTACTAACTTTAAATAGCACTCACTATTTCAAAAAGTCTCCTCAGAATAATATTTTTGTGTAGCTCGTTGTCATGTGGGGCTCAACACTTGTCATAGCGTGGTTGCACATTGTGTGGCATTACTTAAATAGTGTCCGAGTCTCAGACTAAGGTGGAACAGGCAATTGGAAGCACTACTCCTACAGAGTGTAGCCACTGACTGATTACATCTAATAAAAAATAGGTGTAAACTGAACGTTCATGTTAGATACTGGAAAAACCTGATATACTTAACGGACACACCTTTTTATGAACATAACGTGCTAAAATGTTCTAAAAACAGTTTATTTACACTTAAAAGGTCACCAATCACTGACAAGAGTTTATAGTGAGTAATAGTTTTTGCAGACGTGTGTGTTTGCCTGGGTGGGTGCTTTGAACATATGAGTGTTTGTTGTGATGTTACTGTTGTGCTTTTTTTCACAAATAATTATTATTAGTTTGTGTATGGTGCATTGTGCATGCTTGTGTGTATATGTATGTGTGTATGGTTGCATGTGTATGTTTAATGCTGCTGTTAATGTGTTAATTTTTGTGTGGTAGATGTATATGTGTATGTATTTAACATATTTTTAGCATACACTTTGGTGCCTCTGTGGAATGCTTGTTGTGGTGCATTTTTCTTTCTAATGTCTGAGGCAGTTGGTACTATGGGTGGTCTGTAATGTATGCACCTATGTGTGCATTGCAGTTCTGTATGCATGTTGCTACTCGCTACATGCACGACAATTTTGTTGTGGGACATGCAAGTTTGTAGGAATAACGAAAAGCAAGGGTGGCACTCAAATAATAACTTTATTAATCCAGACCACACAAATCTCACAACGTTTCGGGGGGTAATAAATGTGCCCCCTTCCTCAGGTGTCACCTGGATTAATAAAGTTATTATTTGGAGTGCACCCTCGCTTTCGTTATTCCGATTCAATACCATTAAGGGTTGGATTTTTTTGAGGAGTGAGAGTGCAGAGGACTTTGTATTACATCATGCATATGTTTGTGTCTATATCCATATTGCTACATATATCAGATTGGTAGTACATATGTAAATGCATGTAAGTCTATGTAAGTATTTTAGTGTGTGTATGATTTTATAGTAAATGTTTTTGGGCACGTATGGCTGAAAAGGCTCCCCAAAAACCTTGAAGGAGGTGGGAACAGAATATCCTACCTCCCTGAATACATGTATTACAGCACTAAAGATTGATAAGATATAATTACAGATTGGATAGACACAGAGGGCAGATAAATAGATAGCCAGAGAGAGACAGATAGATAGAGATAGATGATAGATAGATAGATAGATAGATAGATATAGTAGAAGACAGACAGACAGGCAGACAGACAGACAGACAGACAGAGACAGACAGACAGACAGATAGATAGATAGATAGTAGATAGATAGATAGATAGATAGACAGACAAACAGACAGACAGACAGATAGATAGAGTTAGACAGACAGACGAGACAGACTGACAGACAGATAGATAGAGAGACAGACAGACAGACAGATAGATAGATAGATAGATAGATAGATCGATGATAGATAGACAGACAGACAAACAGCAGACAGACAGAAGAAGAGTAGACAGACAGACAGACAGACAGCAGACGACAGACAGACAGACAGGCAGACAGACAGACAGAAGATAGATAGATAGATAGAAAGATAGAGAGATAGATAGAGTGAGTTATAGTTAGATAGGTAGATAGTAGATAGATAGATAGATAGATAGATAGAGAGATAGATAGACAGGACAGGCACAGAGAGGCAGATAATAGTAGATAGATAGGCAGAGAGATAGACAGAAGACACAGAGAGAGAGCAAGAGAGAGAGTAAAGATAGATAGATAGATAGATAGAAGATAGATAGATAGAGATAGATAGATACAGACACAGAGAGGCAGAGAGGTAACTAGGCTGAGAGATAGACATGGTGAGATAGATAGATAGATAGATAGATAGATAGATAGATAGATAGATAGATAGATAGCAGTACACAAAATGTATTAGCGCACTCACAGGTCTTGTGAAAATTCAAGTGTTTATTCCATACACACAGCAAGTATGGAATAAACACTTGAATTTTCACAAGACCTGTGAGTGCGCTAATACATTTGTGTACTGCTATGCATCATGGGACCATGATTAGAAGCACCCAGGCAGACTGGAAAAAGTCTGTAAGGTAGAGTGCACACTATTTGCTTTAGATAGATGATAGATAGAGATAGATAGATAGATAGATAGATAGTAGATAGATAGATAGCATAGATAGAGAGGACAAGATAAATTACCGATTGGAAGACACAGAGAGGCAGATAGATAGATAGGCAGAGAGACAGACAGATAGATACATAGAACATAGACAGACGACAGATAGATAGATAGAAGACAGACAGACAGACAGAAGATGTGATAGAGTAGATGATAGATAGATTAGATAGATAGATAGATATAGTAGATAGATAGATAGATAGATAGATAGATAGATAGATGGTTTTGTTTTTACAGTAAAAATTTTGGATTCACCATTGTAGTGTGTTCCCCTTTACTTTCTTTGCTATTACTTTATCTGGCAACTAGAGTGGAGGAGGGCAGGGTGACTGCACCTATGGATTGTCTGGCTAGAAGCCAACAGCATGTGTGCTGGAGTTTTGCCTGGACTGTATGAGACAGACAGATAGACAGACAGACAGATAGATAGATAGATAGATAGATAGATAGATAGATAGATAGATAGATTAGATAGATAGATAGATAGATAGATAGATAGATAGATAGATAGATAGATAGAAAGATAGATAGATAGATAGATAGATGATAGATAGTAGATAGATAGATGGATGGATGGATGGATCGATAGATGGACAGACAGACAGACGGGATATTGATCGTTCGATCGATAGATGTGATAGAATAGATAGTAGACAGACAGACACAGAGAGGCAGATAGATAGTAATAGATAATAGATAGATAGATAGATGTGATAGATGGATGGATGGATGGACATATGGACAGACAGACAACATAATGATCGTTCGATCGTTTGATAGAGTGATAGATATATTATCTATCTATCTATCTGCCTCTCTGTGTCTGTCTGTGTATCTATCTATCACATCTATCAAACGATCGAACGATCAATATGTGTGTCTGTCTGTCCATATGTCCATCCATCCATCCATCTATCACATCTATCTATCTATCTATTATCTATTATCTATCTATCTGCCTCTCTGTGTCTGTCTGTCTATCTATCTATCTATCACATCTATCGATCGAACGATCAATATCCCTGTCTGTCTGTCTGTCCATCTATCGATCCATCCATCCATCCATCTATCTATCTATCTATCTATCTATCTATCTATCTATCTATCTAGATAGATGGATGGATGGATGGATCGATAGATGGACAGACAGACAGACGGATATTGATCGTTCGATCGATAGATGTATGATAGATAGATAGACAGACAGACACAGAGAGGCAGATAGATAGATATGAATAATAGATAGATAGATAGATTGTATAGATGGATGATGGATGGACATATGGACAGACAGACACATATTGATCGTTCGATCGTTTGATAGATGTGATAGATAGATCACACGACAGACACAGAGAGCAGATAGATAGTATAGATAATATATAGATAGATAGATATAGATATAGATAGATAGAATAGATAGATAGATTTATAGATAATAGTAGATAATAGTAGATAGATGTGATAGACAGATAGAGATATAGATGAGAGATAGATAGACAGACACAGACACAGAGAGACAGATAGATATATAGATAGATGATAAATAGATAGATAGATAGATAGATAGATACAAAGATACACATGTATATATATATAATACATAAGTGTGATATTTTATAATGGAGCTGCAGTGGTATATATCCTATAAAAATCACTCACTGTGTCACTAAGTGACTCATTTCTTATATTTCTTATATCCCATTACTCTGCCCATTCCAGTGTTCATGCCTGGACAATGACTCTTCAGTAACAGAACCTGCTGGAGCTGCTTCCTTTCACTCATAACCATTGTCTCTCTCCTCCTCCACAAAGATTTGTTTAACCTCATAGTGCTGGCTGGGATATTCCTTTCTACTGGGGTTATTTGCAGAAGGTGCTTGGGGGATTTAAGGTGGAAATAGGGACAAGGCTAGAATTTAAAATGTGAATGATGAAGGAATCCAATCCTTATGTATTATAAGAAATAATGCCCCTTCACATTAATATATAAGGACATTACGCCACTTGGAGTTGCCTGTCCTGTAAAAAGCACTCTGCCTACGGCCTCGTGCTTCTATATGGTCAGGGACTCCTCGGGGGCTTAATATCCTTATATTACACTGTAAGGGGCGCATTATCCCTTATAATAAGGGTCACTGCCTTGCTGCAAGATTCCCAAATCCAGAGTCACATCCGGTGATCATCACATATTTATCCGTGAGATTCTCCAGTATCTGTCTCTGTCGGTTCCATCTGTACAGGATGATTGTAGCCAATAGAATGAGTAGGAGAAGCCACATGATGACAGCAACTTTTCTCCTGGCAAAATGAAAATAAGTGTAATAGTATAGTTGACATCAATATATACAGAAATGTTCTACCAGAGCCAGTAAACTGCACTTTTTACCTTGGTATTCCTATAAATATATTGTATGCAAACAGATATTGTAAGGCTAAGGGCTCGTTCACACTATGCTTGTTTTAAAGGGCATGTCCACCCCCAAAACTATAATCCCCCCAACTACTGGCCCCACCATGTAGTGTAGTTTAATCCTTACCTCACATCCCAGCTCCATAGGGTTCTCCTGTAAACCCCCCCCCAAAGTCTCAAAACTAACCACCAGGAGGATAGCAGGTCTCTGCCTGCTATCTAGCATCCTGTAATATTTTGCCATGCGCACTGCAGCCTTCTCCCCCCCCCTCCCCCTCCCTCTCCCTCCCTCTCTCCTCCGTTCTACTATCCCTCCCCCTAGCGTTTAAACCCCCTTAATATGCTGCTCCCCCATGTCCCCCAGCCCCAACCGCATTTTTTTTTTTTCAAAAAGCTCCCCAAACTCTTACTTACCTCTCGCTGCACTGAATGACCGGCAGCCGCGTCCGTGATTGGCTGCCGCTCAGCCAATCACAAGACGTGACTGCCGGTCCCGCCCCTCTGCTTGCATTCTCGCAAGCAGAGGGCCGGCAGTGCGGCGGAGGAATCGAGGGGAGGTAAGTAACAGTACATAATGCACAGCTGCACGCATTTTTACATCAATAAGTCAATGGGACTGTGGTAAAAAAACACAATAACGCTTATTATATTTTTTTATATTATAATTATATAATTATCCTTATTTTTTTTTTACCTATGTCCCTCCAGAGCCTAGCTTTATGCCTTGGAAGTTGCTGACATCTTGTTACTGGTTTGCTGAATGTTAAGCTCCGCCCCTCTGAGATTTCCTCTGCTTTCTCCTGCTTGAGCCTCAAACAGCAATGCCTGTGAGTTCCGTGTACGTGCATGTGCACGGAACTAACAAGTTCACTTATCCTTTAACAAAGCCTTCGGCTGCGGCCACACTGTAACGTGCCCCTGTGTGCACGGAAGCATGCTCACGTTTACGCACGTGTCCCCGCCGTGCAAGAGTGCATTGCCGTACGTTCACTATTGCAATCCCCCCTTGACTCACAATCAAAGGGCTTGCAATTGCGGAAAATTGCGGATCGCATGCGCTCCAATTTATGAACCAAAACACAGCGCTCCCTAGCGAACTAGTGTGGCTATATCAACGGGGCCACACTAGTGTGCGCTTTTAAAAGTGCGATCGGATTGCACCTAAAAGCATCTTACTGTGGCCTAGCCCTAAGGCCACATTGCATCACACAAACAAAAAAAACACATTGCATTTTACCTGCGGTGGTACAGGCACCCATGCAGGGTTGTATAATATCTGTTTAATATAGGTCTGTTTAATATTTAAAGCATGGGAACTTGATCCCTCGCTCCTCCGCCACGTCCTCTGACAGGTACCGATGGACTTTGTACACTATGTGCATGCGCAAGTGCGATGCGCATTGAATACAGAATCCGTTAGGACCTGTCAGAGGACCCGGCGGAGGAGCGAGAGATCGGGTAAGTTCCTTACCTTCGTTCCCGGCTCCTGAACGTTTTATTGAAGAACGGGAGGTAAGAAACAACTCCTTTACCTCCTGTTCTTTATTAAAACTGAATGGCAAAAAAAATATTTTACCAGTGGAGATACCCTTTAAATAAAATTGAATTTCGTTCTTGTATCCTATTTTTTTACCGCCTACGTTCATTAACCCTTGAAATTAGCCTCGACTATGTGGTAACCCTCGAAAGTAGCCTCCTATTTTTGATAACCCTCAAAAGAAGTGGTGCATGTATACTTTGGAAAGTTCGCAAATGTACCGTATATACTCGAGTATAAGTCGTCTCTCTGTGTTCAGCCCCTCCCAAAAGCTGAGATTCAGCTACAGTGGGGAACATGTGCAGTGGAGATGACCTGTGCCTTCAAACAAACAACAATAGCATTTACCCTTTGATTTGGTTTTATACTGAAAGTGAAAATACTTTGCTTTGGAAAGGTAAACAGCAATGGCAGCTGTTATCACTATTTGAATAAAATAAGATTTTAGTTTAGTGTGTGTATGGTGAGAATTGATTTCTTTAGGTACAGTACTACATTGGGACTTCAGTTACACAGACAGCAGCTAACTGCTGGATTACAACAGATAATGCTTATTCCCTTTCCTGATCTTAATGCTGAATCATTTAGCCATGCAGTGGCAGAGAAATAAGCTTTACTTTTATAGAATGGATAGTTTCAACATATAGGGGGCCATGGACAGGGGCATGCAAAGGTAGTGAGTGATTGACTATTCTTTACAGCCTAGCTGTGTCCCGCTGACTCCCAGAGCTAAAAAACAGATGCAGATTATGATTCAAAAAGCAAAACATCAAGCAATGGGTGGCTCAACCAAAAATGTAAACTAAATTATCCAAGACCTGGAGCAACTTTATTTTTAATTGAAAGGGAGATAAAAAAAAAAAACAAGCATCTGCCCTTGTCTCATATAAGCAATCTTAAAAGCAAATGTTTTCTGAGGAAGAGGGAACTTGGCCCACCTGAAATGTTTTGTGTTGATGTGAGAAGCTTTGTACACACATACGATTTTTGGCACAGACCCACAACGCACCCCCAACGAACAGTCTTTTCAGCCGATAGTCGCACGTGTATATGTGTTCGGTCAGGGGTCGTTAGTTGATCCGCCATGGCAGATCAACAAAAGACCCACAACCATATGCATACACACGTGCGATTATCGGCCCGAAAGGGCTGTTTGGGGTTGTGGGTCTGTTTGTACGCGACCGCATGCAACGAACATCCATTTGGGCCGATAGTTGCATGTGTGTATATGTTCGGTCAGGGGTCGTTCGTTGATGCGACATGGCTGTTGGGGTTGTGGGTATGTGTTAAAATCGTACATGTGTATGAAGCTTAAAAATAGAACCTCTGTGCTGGATGTGCATTGGAATAACTTTATTTAGTTAAGATTAAAGGGACAAGCATGTACGAGTTCTAATCTTTCTATTTGGTGACTGTATAAAAATGCACCAATTTATTAAAAGGCATCTATAGTGAAAAAAACACATTGCCCCTTTGCAAAGTTAAATTCATGTACTCTGTGCTGCCTTAATCCTATCTCTGTCAGTGACTCTGTTTAACCATGGTGTCAGATCTGTGTGCAGCACTCCCCCCCCTTCCCCCTCCCCTCTGTTACCTCCTCCATGTCTCAACTTCAGCTAACCGAAAAACTTATCATGTGCAGTAGGAGTTAAAAGTTCAACATCCTGAAAAACACACCCACGCACATTGGCCAATAGAAAGCAAGCTGTCCTGGAGACACGGAAGAAGAAGGAGAACAGTGCAGTTTACGATCTCTCACTTTGTGACTCATCATCAATCAGTGAAAGCTATTAAGAAGGGGGGTCAAGTGCAGCCTTATATCTACCATCAAAGCTACCTCTCTCCCCCTGCTAATGCTGTTATCTCTATATTTATTACAGAGCAGGGAGGGGAGATCACATCACAGGGATGTGATTGACTGTACAAATAGGAGTAGAGGAATGCAATCACGTATTCTTCTAACTGGTGTATCTCAGGACAGAGAGGGAATCTGAACAAAGTGATGACACTCTGGGGGTTGTGGGGAATTAGAGAGCACATGGAAGGAAAGAAAAAAAGGTTAATTTTCCCACTATAGATGCCCTTTAATATTTGTAGCTGTTTCTTTGTATCTTGGTTTACAAATCTTGAAACTACATTTAGTATGTGACACAAGTACAGCCCTAGTAGAAAACATGACAAACATCCGCCTCCCCACACAGAAATTATTCCTTTAAAGATTAACCTTCTCTACAGTTGTCTGATGCATCGCTGACATATTCAAAAATGGGATAAAACCTGTACTGTCTATCGAAATACATCATACAGCTTGTGATGAAACAGGCAAATACTAGCATATGGGGGGAATTACATTTGACCCGAAATGCAACAAAAATACATGCTTCATTTAAAAATATGTCCCAGAGTTTGGAGGTAAAATGTATTCACAGTGTTTTTTTTACTGTATAAAATCTTCAGTTTAATAAAATGATTACATAATATGGATTCCAAATACTGGAGTCACTTGCTTTAATAAGAGCTGGTATCAGTCCTTACTTCACTTTGGGGATAGGTAACTGCTCAGGTAGTCATAAAGTAGCCCCTGAAACATATAAAAGAGAATGTTAAATAAACTGGAAATAAATTGTTAAAGAGATGCAAATAATAAAACATGTTAGGGTTGGAGATTATTATCAAACAAAATTTAAAAATTGGTTGTCCCACATTAATGTATAATAAAATACTAGCATGACGGGGAAAATTGGACAGATGTGAGTTGTGCTTTTTAAGGGAGAACGTAAATAAAATGCTCAAACTTTAGGGACTATAACAGGCAACACTCTGGACCACAAGGTTGTTTAGAGATACTTAAAGGAGAACTATAGTGTGTGTTTTTTTTAAAAACAGCTAAAATAAAAAGCACTTGGGACAGGGATATAGGACTGGTAATTCCTACCTCCAAATATTGTTTTAATGGGGAGTAGCAACCCGAAAAAACGGATTCTGACAGTCTTCTTTCTGGCTTCAGTACTTCCTGGCTTCTGGCTTCAGTACTTCCTCACTGCCCAAGGTACTTTCCATTTT
Source organism: Hymenochirus boettgeri (assembly GCA_019447015.1). NCBI lineage: Eukaryota > Metazoa > Chordata > Amphibia > Anura > Pipidae > Hymenochirus > Hymenochirus boettgeri. The sequence continues at coordinate 267,237,381 of CM033470.1, read as the reverse complement.
TAAAAAGTCAATTTAGTATAGTTGAGTATAGGTATCCTTTAATCCTAAACTTTCCAATAGAGATGCTGTCAATCAGCTCCAAAGTAACACATCAATAATCATGAGAGTGGGGCTAGAACATGCTCAGTCCAGCCCCCCCACTGCTGACATAGACATTTACTTAGGGGAAGTATAAGGCAGTGATTCAGGTAGTTGGATTGAGGATATCTAATGTTTTCTAATATTTCAGTTTCTCTGCTTTCTTCCTCTTTTAATTATATTTTATAAAAGTCAAAGGAAAAAAAACAGATTAAAGTCATGGCCTTAAAGGACAACTCCACCCTCATAAGAACATCTTTTAGAAAGAATGGCCGCTTTAAAATATGTTGATATATCATACTTTGTCCTATGAATTCATTACTGTATGCCTGCTATGCTTCTGGATGCCTCATGGAAACTGAGCAATTTAGAAACCTGTACTGAGCAGGTACTGGGCCTGGGCATGCTCAGAAGAGGCAGACAGGGGATTAACATTCAGTCATTAGCTGTGATGTCAACTGTCAAATCCATAACTGACAGTTACTAACTGGAAGAACCAGGAAGCAGAAACAGGGGAAACAGGACATTTTGCAGGATTTCAGGTTAGACTTATATATTTCACATTATTAAAACATTTCAAACTATTACCGTTTAGGGTTTTGGGGGGTGATTTACCTGTATGTAAGTTTTCATTTTAGGGCTGGACTTGCCCTTTACTACTACTAGTTCTTACTAACAAACTGTCAGTAGGCAAGAGGCGAAACACACTGAATTAAATGTCCACCCTTAAAACTGGTCACATGCCTGTTCCCTGCACCCTACCCCAAATGGTAAAGTACATTCAGAACATTATTTAATGTATATGTATTAAAACGTATATATGTATTATTAACCAAATATTTAAAGTGGAACTAAAGTCTCTAGACAACATTTTCCCAACAGACTGAGTGGATTCACAAACATACAACAAGCTGTGTCTCACCTATCCATTTGCTGTGGCTGCTGGGTGATTTATGAAATTAACCTGAGGGTACTAGGGGTTAAGCTGCCATAATCCACCATAAAAATATCTAAATGTTCATGTCACTAACAATGATATATTCTTTTGCTTTTCATACAATAAACTAAAGTAATCTTTGCAGTGTATGTCTTATCTACCACAGCTGTAAGAAACAGAATGGTAACATATCAGTAAAAATTAAAAGTAAGTCTGGGGAATTGAACCTGCAACCTCGTGTATGCTGTCTTGTTAAAAGCAAATCTTTATACTCCCACTACAACAGAGATACTATTTGAAATACTAGTATATGTATGAATCGTAAGCCTTTGCTAGGAACATAATGGAAACAAAAACAAATAATCATGGAGATTTGAACATGTGACCTTGTGGGCTGTCTGCTTTTCAGGTAAGCCACCACAGCACATGCAAGAAATACAGGTACATTTAGACGCATTATATTTTGCTAGGAACAGAGTTAAAAAACTGTCAGTTAAGTTAGCTTAATGTTTTATATTGCCCCAGGAAGGCTGTATGCTTTTTATGTTGGCTGATAAATAAACTGCAGGGCAAAAACAGCTTTCAAAGTCTTATCAGGGACTTCCATATTGGCGTGGATACATCTGTATATAAAATGCATAGAGACAGTGAATACTGGGGTCAGGTTTGTGGCCAATAGGTGCACATGCTCACAAGGCTATTTGAAGACTACATGGGCTGTAAGTTGTACTGGCAACAACATGGAAGTTAGTTACAGAATCTATTTCTCACATGTACGTAAATGCAATTTACTAAAGAAAAATGTATAGGTGTTCTGGGGAGAAAAGCTTTCATATTAACATTTTAAAAATGTAGTTCTCCTTTAAGAATAATTGACTCCATTCTGCCAGAGTAAGCCTGCTGTTGAGTTATCATGGCTGTGAGTGCTGACATCACAACCAATAATTGACTGCTGATTCCCCTCCTGCCTCCTCTGCACATGTTCAAGCTTCTAAAATGCTCACTGAGCAGATAGAGGAGGCAGATACCTTTATCAAAACAGAAAAGAACTTTTGATTAAATATCTTTATACAAATGCATGCAATAAACTGATATAAAATAGCAGTTGGGGTGGCAGAGACTATTGACAAGTCACCAGTTTTTTGGACATGGTCTTTAATGGAATATTTAAGAGAACTGCACAATTAAGCTGGGTACACACAGTAATGGTAAAGCCCAGATACCGTCGGATCCGCTACTGTGTGTACGCTCGTTCGGGAATGACCGAAAATTTCCATCGGCCATCCTAGACTCCCTATAGAGGAGTCTAGCGCGGCCAATGGAAACACACAATCCCGAGCATTCTCCCTATGATGTTCATAGGGAGAACGCTCGGCACTGTGTGTATGCAGATCTTTGAAAGATGACAGACAGGATCTTGCAGATCCTGTCTGTCATCTTTCAGAAATCTGTACTGTGTGTACCCAGCTTTAGTCAGTTCTTATTAACTGCTTACCTCCCCTTCCTAGCTGTCTCTAAAACAAAGGGAGAGAAGATGTAACAAATGGTGCTATTTCTAGTGAATCTGGGCTGTGTATTTGATGCACATAAACATCCATTTTCTAAACTAACTAAAGCATCTCTACTGTAAAACACAAAAGGATTTTAAAGATCACACTGAAATTTCTGACCTAGCTATGCATAGATGGTTAAGTAGGCTTGACTGTATAATCTTGCACATGGCCTCATGGTAAATATAGGCAAATTTGAGAGAAGGTGGCTTTAAATGTTCATGAAAAAATCTACAACTTATTAAATATTGGTACAAGAGTCAGATTGGATTTTTTTCTACTGAATACTTGGTGTCAATATAGTTTAACCATTCCCTTTTAGACAGCACTGACTGTGTACATTTCCCCTATAACTTGATCAATTTTTATTAAATTTGTAGTAAAAAAAAAAGTTAAAATTCAGAAACTAATCCGGCAATTGCAACCCCCCCCCCCAAAATAATCAAAATAAGATGAAATGAGGAGTTGGATAGTCTTGACAGCAGACTAAACCTGAACACACACAGGCTCATATTTAAAAAAGTAAAGTGACAGGCCTGCATGCTAAAATTCATGTTCTATGACACACAATACCTCAACTGCTGCAAACTTCAGCTAAGAGCAGTGTTACCCCTTTGTATCCTTGTAAAACCCCTTGTTTCTCATGTCTCAGGGAACCGCTTCATAAAAATAATAGAATTGTATTTTCAGTCATCAACTCATCAAATGTATTTTCAAATATATATGGACTAAATATATGCTGACACATTTATCACCAGAGTGGACCCATAAATTTCCTCCTAGTCCCTAGCAACATCTCAAGAAACCTTACATTTCCTAGGAACCCTTGTTTAGAAACACTGGCCTAAATATGAATAAAAAAGAATTTATTTAGCATTAATTTTTAAAATGAACTAAAAAGGTTTATGTGATTTCAGTCCGGGACTTTATCATTAATGAGATTGTGCGAAAAGGTTAGCTGCTAAATTGCCTAGGAAAATGGCATGGGTAAACTACTTTTGTGAAGCATCACGCAAAACTTGAATTATAATGTTACCTCTGTACAGTATTTCCTTACCTGTGGATTGTCCTGTAAATGAAATCTTGTAAGATAACCACATGTCCAATATACTGAGGAAAGTAGCTATAAAGCCAAACACCTGAAAATAGATTCAGAATGATTGTCTCAGTTCCATTCTTCAGGTAGATAAGGCATGTTATATACAATATATACATTTGTTAAGGAGAGCAGGGGACTAGCGTTATTTCTTTAAGGGGGTGGGGTCAGTGGCTTCTAGTTACGCCTCTGCTCCAGTAATTAGGGTTAAGACACCCAATCACAGCTAATTTATTTTGTGCCAGCCCCTGACTATAAAAATTACTGTTCCCTCTTCCCACCAACCATTTGTCACTGTGTTGGCGTGTGTTAGGGTGGAATAGCAGTTGGAGTAGGAAGATGCAGACACTGCTGTTTATTTTGTGTGTGAATTCAAACAGCCAATCTGCCCACCAGTTTACCAGTCTAACATTGCCTCTCTATATATTTTTATTGAAACATGTGGGTGGGAGTTTCCACACTAGTTCCCAAATTAACTTGTAAATTACACCTTTATTATGGCAAACATTATAACAGCCTCCTATTCATTTAAAGCAGGGGTGTCTAACCTGAGCCACATTAGCTGCCCCCTATGCAGTGACCAGGCCGCTGGTGTAGCCTTGTCCCCAAAACCCAACCCCCATGCCCCACCCATGGGTCCTAGCAGGCCGCAAAAAACGTGAATAGGCCACCCGCAGGTTGGGCATTGCTGATTTAAAGGGTCACTATACACAAAAAAACGTTCCTTCCCATAAATCAAATAGGCCATGGAGCCTGAAAGCTGCAAATCCAATTACTTTTACATGGAAGCAAAATGAGAAGTAGGAATTATATTTAACAACATTATTATAGATTTAGGGGAAGGAAAATTGTTTTGGGGTATTGTGACCCTGAATGTGTTTTACCAGCCAAATGGCAGTTTCACAAAACTAAACTTAGAGGTTCATCTTTTTCCAATATTAAAAGGAGTGCTGGTGACTTTAAGAATTATAACAAGAGATGCACATACCAACCATGCTTCATTCTGCCATTGGGTTAATGGAACAGACCCAAGTTTCCCTACAGAATTTCAATAGTCGGAACTGAAACGCAACCAGTGAAATTACATCGAAATTACTCCAGTTCCGCATCAAAATGTAATTCGTAGTTTTGAAAATCAAAATATTGCTGTCACAACTATTAGTTTCTACCAGAAACAGGGTCTGGGTTTACATTTCCCTTTTTATAACACAAGAAATTCTCCCATATTGTGACCTTACATACCTGTCCATTCTAGACATTAGAAACAATATTAGTTAAGCCTTATTGGTATGATTACCAACCAAACTTTTTTTATACTTTCAGACAACTATCACGTACATATGCAATCTTGATTAGCTATGTCAAACTTGCAGCCCTTCAGATGTTTTGAAAAACATTCCCTTGTTGTATGAGAAATATGTATAAAAAAGCCAATCATTCCAATAAAAAGAAAGTTGATCTATCCACTTGTGTTTGAACTATTAAAGGGTATGTCCACCCTTTAAACTAACTTTGTGCCATATTATAGTTATAGGTCCCCCAGCCCCAACTGCATTACTATTATAGCAAGAAAGTCACACAATCTTTACTTACCTTACCTCTCTCCTTTGCCGCACAATCCCGGCCCTCTGCTTGCATAGAGCTGCAAGCAGGGGGAGGGACCGTCAGCCGCGTCCACGATTGGCTGAGAGGCAGCCAATCACGGACGCGGCTGCCGGTAGTGTAGAACAGCGAAAAAGAGAGGTAAGGTAAGTAAAGATCTGGGGGCTTTCTTGCTATAATAGTAATGCAGTTGGGGCTGGGGGACCAATAACTATATTATGGCAAAGGGGTTTAATGCTAGGGGGAGGGAGAGGGAGGGGGGGTTTCTTCTGCACATGGCAAAATTCTCCCGGAGGGGAGACAGAAGTCAGAGTCCTATATGGACTCTGCACTACTCCTGGTGGCCAGTTTTTGGGACTTTGGGGAGGGATTACAGGGCAACCATTTGGATCTGGGATGTAAGGTAAGGATTTATACACTACAGATTGGGGCCAGTAGTGGGGGGGATTATAGTTTTGGGGGTGGACATGCCCTTTAAACATTAATACTAATAGTGATGACTATTTTTTAACAATATTTGTGTAACATGCATATGTCTTAAGCATAATTCTGGTTTCATGGAAAAATTCTTACCGATCCAGCTATCAATGCTGGGATGGTATAACTATTTACAGCAACAATAATGGAAGCAATGAACAGAAGAAATGTACAAATTGCATAGTGAAGCAGTTCCTGCAAAATAAACGTTAAAATCGTTAAAAAATATTTTAATACACACACATACATTTGAGCATGTTATGACTTTAAATACTCTTGCTTAGGAACTAAATTATTTACAGATTCATATAATTAAAGGACAACTATAGTGAAAAAAAAACTTTGTCTATATACAATGTACAGACCACTTAGCATAAGCTCCCTTACTTTCATCTTGCTGTGTGGCTTTGTTTCTTCACACTGGAAGAAGTTTGTACCAAGCTGTGTAGTCCCCCTCCCCTCCTAGTCTAGTCCCCCTCAAGCAGTAAAGGGCTGTATGAAAAGTCCGGGCATGCTCAGTTGAAGGGACTTTAAATGAAGTACTGACATCCTGTTGGCCCCTCCCTTCCAGAGCTAGACTGCAAGCAAGCAAAGTGTGGGAGAAAGTTGCAATGTGCTGGAGGGGCAGAGGGTTACTGAACTCTGCCTGTTCTCTAAGTTTGCTATTTATTTTTGTACTATATATATTATATTTTGTACCTATATCTCTCATATCTCTCCCCCTGCTTAGCTGAGATCATAAGCACTGAAGACAGAGTCAGTGTAGCAGCAGCTGTAGTGAGACCTTCACAAACACAGTGAAACTGCTTGTTATCCTGTTACATTTGATTTGCTTTAGTCTATATATTTCATACATTGCACTGTGTGTTTTGTTTGGTATATAGTCTGTATTACTGTATTATATATACTGTATTAGTGTTCCATTTAAGTCACTGGTTTTGAATGTATATAAGATTTTTTTTTTGGGAGGGAGGGGCTGTTTTATAGTGTGTTATGCTCATATTACTGGGTTAATGGTTTATTGTGTTTAGCACTACAGAATTTGACTATGTTTTGCACATGTTACTTATAGTGTGGGTGAGGGAGTGTGTGACAGTACTGCATGGGAGCTTTGGATTGTGTGGGTGTGTGCCTTTGAGTGACAGATGAGGTGTGGCAGCTTCTAAAAATCACAACATATTCAAAAGCTTATATCTCGGGGACTATGAATAATTTAAAGAAACTAAAGGTACCCTGGTGGTTGGGATGACTTATAGGATACATTAGAAGAAATTTAAAAAAAACAATTTTCTCACTATAATTGCCCTTTAAACAAACCAGGAGATGTGTAGTAAACTGCATACTTTTGAATTACTATGACAGGATTACATGCATAATGCTGTTTGTTCAAAATTTTAAAAAAAATCCTCCTGTGTGGATTAAAAACGCACTTTGACTAACTAAAAATTAGCTTTCTTTGATGCTACATACTATATTCTGTATATTATGGTGAAAGAAGTACTTTGCAAGCAAAGCATTCAGGCTACATACCGTGCTACAAGTTAAGGCGACCAATTTTCCATCCTATCGGTAAAGTGGGAAAAAATTTATCGGACCACTCCCAATCGGGCAATCCTACGAATGGGATTGATACGTGCATGGCCTGCTTTAGGCACCCCTGACCTACAGCTAAGATACTTGGCAGTTAGTAAGGACAGTCTATTCTGCAATAGCATCCAATCACAAACACTAAGGCCCCACTATAGAGTACATCATAACACTCAAGAGTGGGCCATAGATAAAATTATGTACATTATAATACAGTTGATATATATCTGCACACAGTTGATAATAAATATGAGGGGATATTTTATTGTCCTAAACAAAATGCTCACTTAGAGAGGCATCATATTCTAGGAGGGCTCACTGACCATTACAGTTTACTAGAGAGCTATTTAGTACTTAAAGGGAGAACTAAACTCTAATGGCTTAGAATATAAGTATACTGAAAAAATGACTGTCTCATTAAACTATAATTTAACATGTAAGCAGCATTAACTCTGAGGTGTGCGTGTAGCTGCATGTCTCCAATCCAGTACTTGTTTTGCTCAGACTTAGTATTCTCCTCCCTCTTTTAACAGACACCCCCTTTATGAGATCAGACTATCTGTGAAGGCAAACATGCTCAGTAATCACTATAAGGCACCACTAGGAGAGGGAATTTCTTACAATCGAATTAACACATACAGGGTTATTCAATAAAATTCTTATCGTTAAAAATTGTGCTAATTTTGCCCCAACCAATCAGATGTTAGCTTTTAAACCAATGATTGGTTGGGGCAAAATTAGCACCATTTTAAACGATAAGAACTTTTATTGAATCTCCCTGATAGCATTTATGATAATAAGGCACTTGAATGATGAAATGATGATGAAATGTAAGATGCTTCAGATAAACCAAACTGTCAAGCCTGCACACAGCATACAGCATTCCAACTGTCACAAAAAAATGATACAGTGGTGGTTGGGAAGAATGATAGTTTCCTATTTTTCGGTATATATGCCCTTTAAAATGAAATGCGTTATAAAGTAAAGGCCTTTAGCAACAATGAAACAGTAATTTTATAAAACAGTGAAAAAATAGTTCACTGGGAAAGTAAACTATTCCTTTAATGCATTGATTGAAGACTGGGGGTTAAGGAGCTATGTCTTACCTCCCGTTCTTCAATCAATTTCTGTGGAGCCAGGAATGAAGATAGAAGAAACTTACCTTTCACACAATCCACCGCAGCCCCACTGACAGGTCCTGATCATCTATAGCGCTCATGCACGAAGATGTGCACTATGGATGAACAGAGCCAGGAAGCAGTTGGGAATTTCAGTGTGACAGCAGAGGATGGCGCGGAGGTAAGTTTCTTTTATCTTTGTTCCTGGCTCCACATAAATTGATTGAAGAAAGGAAGGTAAGGCATAGCTCCTTAAACCTCCTGGTCTTCAATCAATGCATTAAAGAAATAGTTTCACTTTTCCAATGAACTATTCCTTTTACTTGCAAATGCCATGCAGGCCCAAATTATATTTCAACATAAATAAAGAATTTCTCTTTGAATTACCCACTGAATATATGTCAAAAATATTACTTAATAGACAGAGGAGTTTGCTTACCGTCAGAGGCCAAGAAATACACGTCAACATTCTGTAAATTCGGAAGATATTGATCACATAAAATATGAAGATTAAAATCATAAAGCTGATAGTGACAACTTCAAAATAACTGAAGCTGCTATAGCTATAGCTGTAGTACCTCCAGATTGAGAACCTCACACAAAGAAAAGCAATAAGTAGGGACAGCTGGAATACAAAAAAGGGAGAAAAGCTTCATATTACTCCTTGATTTTACGGAAAGTTAACTTGGGGAAAACTTGTTAGAGGGGTGACTGTCTGTCAGTGTGAGCACATACTGCACCAGAGGAGGTAGGTATACTCACAACTACTTCCACGAGTATTTTTGTTTTCATGTAAAGCATGCTTCATTTTTCAATTTGGTGTACCGTATATACTATATAAGTCGATCCGAGTATAAGTCGAGGTACCAATTTTTACCTGAAAAATTTGTAAAAACTGATTGACTCAAGTATAAGTCAAGGGTAGAAATTATCACCACTACTGCCTTCTGATTCTGTGTTGTTTTTAGGCTTTAGTTGCCCTTTAAATGGACAGCAGAATTCCCATACATTAATCCCATACAGTAATAGCCAAATCCAGTACCAGTAACCTCCAATTCTTTGGCACTCCAGATGTTTGGAAACTACAACTCCCAGCATGCTTTGTTGCTGGGAGTTTCAGTTTCTAAACATGTGGAGTGGCAAGGTTCAGTAAACTTTTAATTAAGCTTACCATCATTTACAATTCTCCTGAACCCCATATAGTAAAGGGCCCTCTGAACCCCATATAGTAAAGCGAACTCTGATCCCCATATAGTAAAGGATTCTCTGACCCCAATAGTTAAAAATGTCACCTGAGAGTTGTAGTTTTAAGCTGTCATTTGCACTGTACTAGCAGCTGTTTTTTGACCCAAACTGAGGAGACCCAACAGATTTACAGCATCCAGTGACAGTGCTGAGTGAGTCCAGCAGGCAGAATACAGGAAGCAGGAAGTGTAAAGGCAGATCAGCTCCTGTAACTTTCTATACAGGTTAACACAGCGCCACCTACTGGTTACTATCTGTAATTGCAGAATTTGGATCTAAATTAGGACTTGACTTGAGTATAAGTCGAGGTTAGGTTTTCAGGCTAATTTTAAAGCCTGAAAAATTCGACTTATACTCAAGTATATACGGTACCTTAAATCTAATTTTATTAGTTAAAAAAGCTCATATTCCTGAGAACGGCCCTGTGGGCGGAAACACGCATAGTGTTCAATAAATGGTTATAGTGTGTTTGCATCTAAGTCCTATGAGTGCTCCTTTTTGACTATGTGGATATTTATGAGGTAGCACCTAGGCATTAGTTAGGTTTAGTGAGAATTATTTGTTCATATGTTAGATTATTAGGGCAATGCTATTATAATAACATGATGGTGATGTTTAGTTTGAACTGCATATTGTGGCAAGACTCTGGGTCTATTCTCAGATCTGCAAGTTTATTACACTTAAACCCCCTGGATTCTAGCTGGCAGGTAGATGCAATAGGAAAGGGAGAGCAGGTTTGGTAAGGTTCATAACTCTTACTGCCTTAAGTGACCTAAATTTTCCTTCCCTAGGACAACAGTGTAATAGCTATGGATGTAAAGGAAGGGCAAATGGATCACTTGCATATTCGAGCCCTTGGGTAGGAATAGCTAAAGCACCAAAAATAACTTTATTGTAGGATGTATGAAAACAAAATTTTCCAGCATTCTGTGCAACCATAGAATGCTAGGAGTTGTAGTTTTTAAACATGTAAAAAAGTTCATCACCCATGCTCTTTATCTTTAGGCTGTATTGCATCTGTATACATTCATTAGCCAATGAACATAAATGAGAAACTTACTGCTAACAGAGAACAATGGGAGTTGTACTTTTAAAACATGTGAAATATCAGTGAGAAATGCGTGTTTATATGTTAGACTATTAGGGGAAGGCTATTATAATAACATGAGGCTGTGAGGTACCTTCTGTCAAGAGAAGGCTCTACAGTTTCTGACAAAAGTCTTGTCGCTTGTGTACAAATAGACCTGAAGTGCCGCTTAACAATAATTCTAATGCAGATTTTGTTTCAAGCAACAACAGCTTTTGTAATAATGTTTCAATGCAAAACGAAACTAACAAAAAGTATTCTAATATTCACAGCTTGGTAAAGTCCATTCAGTCAATTTTTGAGACAAAAGTGTTGTCGCGTTGTCATATGGGCTTCACCTGACTAATAATGGATCAATTAGGTGTCAGGTGTGTATAAAAAGAACCCCAGTACATTAGATCTTCACATCAACTGCAAATAGACCTCTGCAAACATGCCTAAGATTCACCCTGAGACTAAAAAGTGTTGATTATCAAATGGCTGAAGACCAAATCCACTGCTGATGTGGCGCATACCTTCAATGTCTCTCAGCATCAAGTACAGAGGATAAAGAAAAGATTTGAAGGGACTGGAGAAGTTTTTGACAAGCCCAGGTCAGGCAGACCCCGCAAGACAACAGCTCGAGAGGACCGTTTGTTGGCTCGAAAATCCAAGGCAAGCCCATTTTCAACTGCAGCAGAGCTCCAGGAGACCTGGTCACCTGAAATCCCTGTCAACCAGAACAGTTTGTCGGATTCTGTCTCGAAATGGCCTCCATGGTCAAATCAGTGCCCATAAGCCAACACTAAACAAAAGACAATTGAAAACCGTGTGGCATTTGATAATTTCCACAGCCTGCTAAAAGGATGGATGCTGGAAAAGTGGCAAAATGTTATGTTGAATTACATCACAGTCGCTGCAAATATTGCAGGAGACCTACTGGAACCCGCATGGAGCCGAGATTTACCCTGAAAACAACAACAAGGCAAAATCATGGTCTAGGGTTACATCCAGTATGGGGGTGTGCGAGGGATCTGCAGGGTGGAAGGCAACATCAATAGTGTAAAATATCAAGAAATCTTAGCTACCTCATATATTTCCAACCATAAAAAAGGCTAAATTCTGCAGCAGGATGGTGCTCCATCGCATACTTCCAACTCCACATCAAAGTTAAGGCAAAGAAGATCAAGATGCTCCAGGATTGGCCAGTCCAGTCACCTGACATGAACATCATTGAGCATATGTGGGGTAGGATGAAAGAGGAAGCATGGAAGACGAAACCAAAGAATATTGATAAACTCTGGGAGGCATGCAAGACTGTTTTCTTGGCTATTCCTGATGATTTCATCAATAAATTGTATGAATCCTTGCCAAACCGCATGGATGCTGTCCTCATGGAAGTTATACAAGATATTAAATTTGGATCTCACAGCACCACTACTTAATTTGCTGACATATTTTTGTATTGGCTGTAAAGTAGATCATTTTCTGTATATTACACTTTTGTCTTGCAACATTTTGACCTTTCTATCTTGATTAAATGATAAATCTTTTTTCAGTGAAACTTTTTTTACCAGAACATTTAACATTTTTTGGGAGGGCTTACGCTTTTCACATGAGCTATTTCTAACACCAATTGATCAATTAAAAATCAGGTTAATAGCAGGAGTTACTGCAAAATACACAGGCGACAAGATTTTTGTCATAAACTGTATTACATTTGATACTCATGGGAGGGTTTATCCCCTTTAGCCCCACCACACCTTAATCTATAAAGGTAATCAGTATCCTGTGCTCCCAATCGCTCCCATAAGCAGCTATAAATGTGGAACTTGCTGTGGTGAATACTTATAAGTATGAACATAGCATGTTTATTTGGATCCTGTTAAGGGGTTTCAGGTCACCCAATGGAGCTGTTTACTTTGAACCACAGTGTGTCAGGATTGCCTGGGTCTATTCTCAGTTAGTAACAGTTTAAAATATACCTGTGTAAATATTCTGTATCCACTGTATCCACACATAGCAACAGGCACACTTTTGCTAGTTTGCTTTTATATATATATATATATATATAATATATATATATAAAAAAACAAATACTACAATAAATATCATATTAAATAAATGGTAGAAAAATCATGCTTAGGGAATATATTACTACCTTGAATAAATAAGGAACAAAGACGTCTGGGAATTTACCATGTTTACACATGGAAGCTCTTAGGAACACTATGTCTTTAAAAAGACTTTTACAGCATTTCACATTTTTTATTTTTTTGCTAAATGCAAAAACCAGAGCGCCAACTACAGACAGTGTTCCTAAGAGCTTCCATGTGTAAACAGAAAAAAGTCTTTGTTCCTTATTTTCATATTGCTAAAAAGGGAGTATCAAAGCCTGAATTGTCTTCCTACCTTATTTAATGTATTAGTGATACCTTGAACAAATAATCTAATCGCTACATCGTGGCTAATTAATTACATCTAATGTCCTCGTATAGCAGTATGATTCTCCTATATTTATGGGAATAACCTATAAATCCCAACTCAATTGATACCCTGATATGCTAGACTTCTAAAATTATTTATTATAAGCCCTTACCTAGCAATCCTTCCCAAAATTTTAGAAGTATTTTTTCTAAACTTGTAGAAGAAGTGGTCTCTCTAGGCATCTTTGGTCCAGATACAGGTAAATGTCTCATACCGGAACACCCTATTACTCCAGTGTTTTACTGTTTACCTAAAGTTCATAAAGATACTAGACCCCCAGTGGGTCAACCCATTATTTCAGGGGTAGGGAGTCTAGGTGAACATCTTTCAGATTTTATTGATATACTTCTCTAGCTGCTCGTTCTTAGACTCCATACCTACCTTAAAGATACCACTCATCTCATACAACTTTTGGCTACTGTGTCTTGGAATCAATCGTACTCCTTAATTAGTATGGATATTACCTCCCTATATTCGTGTATTCCACATCACTTGGGCATTACTGCAATTGAATATCACCTTAATACTTATACCAATTATTCCAGAGACCTCAAATATTTTATTTTAGAGTCTTTACGATTTTTGTTAACTCATAACTTCTTTTCATTTGATGGCCAATTTTACCTCCAGTCCCAAGGTGCTGCGATGGGGGCGAAATTTGCCCCCACGTATGCCAACCTACATGTTAGCTGGTGGGAGGAATGTCAACTTTTTGGTAGTATTCATATCTTGAAAAAATTTCCTTTCATCAAATTGTATAGGCGTTATATAGGAGATATATTAAAGATTTGGCATAGTAGCGAAGATATGTTCAAACTCCTTGTTGAAACCCTTAATTCCAACTCTCTGAACCTCCAATTCACTTATGAGTTTGGGGGTAATAATAATAATAGCTTTTTTGGACATTTTAATTACAATTAAAGAGAACTTGATCCATACTACATTATATCGAAAGGCATGCTCTGGCAATACCATCTTAAAAGCCGACTCTAGCCATCCAGCCCATATCTTTAGGGGGATATCCTATAGCCAATTCCTCCGTATACGCCGCAATTGTAGTACCGAGGAGGAATTTATTTCCAAAGCTATGGAGTTAAAAAATAGACTCACATCTAGGGGGTATTCGATTAAGAATATTGAGGATGCCTTTACTAAAGCTTCCTCTCTCACAAGATCGGAATTGCTAATGAATAACCATTTAAGGAATAATCCCAAGAGAGGATTGAAGATATAATTTTTTTCTACAAGGTATAGCCCACAGTACTACAAAATCATTGATATTGTTAAAAAAAAATTACCTGTCCTATATGGGGATCAAACCCTCTTTGATATTGTGAATGAGGGCTGCAAATTTGTTGCCCGAAAAGCCCCCACAATAGGGAGTAGCTTAGCTCCCAGTATGTATATAAGTAAACTTCCGAAATGGACATGGATAGAAACTAATGGAAACTTTAAATGTGGTAGACTAAGATGCACTGTATACCATATCATTAACACTAGCAATACTTTCAATAGTACAGTTACAAAAAAGTCATATATAAATAAGGAATATATCAATTGTAATACTAGCTTTGTAATTTATCTTATTACATGCCTAACATGTCTCATCCAATATGTTGGATGTACTATGCGCCCATTTAGACATCGAGTGAGGGAGCACGTTAATTCCATTGCAAAATTTGATTGGTCTAGCCCGGTGGCTAGACATTTCATTGAATGTAATGGAGCGGATATTACCAAATTTCATATCCAAGGCATTCAACGTATTGCTGCCCCAGCAGAGGAGGAGACCGTGTAGCTTCCCTCCTTATACAAGAAGCTAAATGGATTTTCTTATTAGATACCAAAGGGTTTAAATTCAATCTTCGATATCACTGGCTTTACAAATCTATAATACCCTCATTCCTTTTTACATGTGGGCCTTTTTACCATCTGCCATCTCTCCACTTATCCTCAGGAGCCTTCTTGTCTATAATTTTTTCTATTAATATGTTAGTATGAAACTGAATTTACTCTGTTCCGTGATTATAATTATTATTGCTATTAAGTATTCATTTTTAACATATATATATATATATATTTATCTATTAACTAATAGTTGCTATTTCTATAATATAGGTTTATACATATATTGATAGGATGTTTTGTATGTTTTTATTGGGTGAAATGTATATTTTTCAGTAATTGGGTTTTTATCATTGGTTATATCCACTTCCACTATATTTGTGTGTATTTTATGCTCGATATAACAGGGATCCATTTAATCAGGTGACCCACCTATACTTACCTATTTAAGCTGTATCCAAATCAGTGTGGATCCAAATATGTCTCTGACGAAGTGCCAGCCGAGGCACGAAATACGTTAGACCTGCATCTGTCTATGTTGATATATGTATGAATAAAGAAAGCCTTTTACCCACTACCTTCGTGTGAGATCTGTTCATAGGACTGCTGCAGACCTTAACAAGCTGCGATCAGATAATCCCAGAAACATGTGGATCCATAAGAACAAAGAGGGTTGCTATAAATGCAGCCGATGCCAGGCATGTCGAGCTATGCTAACAGGGCCTACTTTTCCACACACACATACGGGTAAGAGAATACCTATTAAAGGAAAACTCACATGCACGAGTACACGTCATATACTTATGATAATAATATATAATAATATGCACATGTGGCAAGTACTATGTTGGCAAGACGACAACACCAATGCGTGAAAGACTAGCCAACCATAGATCATCTATCAGAAAGGCATTAGAGACTAACAGTGCCCTTAATAATAGTGAACAGAAGTATGGAGAACAATCGGTTGCCCGGCATTTTTGGGAATATAGCCATTCACTAGCAGTTCTTAAATAGAATGCGATTGATCAAGAACCTAACCGAGAAGGAGAAGATCAGAATAAGCGACTATTACAAAGGGAATCCAGATGGATCAAAAGGCTGGATACGTTGGCCCCTAAAGGACTCAACGAACAGTGGACACTATCTTGCTTTTTATAAAATATTTATTTAGTTTCATTGCTCTCTGGTGATAATATTAGAGGACAACCAGACTCACCTAAATAATTTTATTTATATGGACTAAGAAGTCTAGCATATCAGGGTATCAATTGAGTTGGGATTTATAGGTTATTCCCATAAATATAGGAGAATCATACCGCTATAGGGGGACATTAGATGTAATTAATTAGCTACGATGTAGCGATTAGATTATTAATTCAAGGTAGTAATATATTCCCTAAACATGATTTTTCTACCATTTATTTAATATATTTATTGTAGTATTTGTTGTTTTTATCACTTATAAGATACATGTATACTTTTTTAGATTATTAGCACTAGCACGTAGCACTTTATGGGGACTTTGTATTAGTTATGGCTGTTCAGAACCGGACAGCTCCTTACTTTTTTGCACTATGAGGAGCCTCCCATAGGCTCCTCATAGGGAGGATTATACCTGGAGGGGGAGGAGACTCACCTATTTTAGCACATTGCACCTGTCTAACATCACTTCCTGAAGACGGCATAAAACATGGCCGAAACACGTTGATGTAGTGTGTTTATGCAAAATAAATTTGTTGTTTTATATCAAGATCCAGTAGTGCCTCACTAACTTTATCTTCTATTTTGTGTAATCTATGGAGGAGCACCCGGGCATACAAATGAGAAGATATATACATCCATCTATAGGACAATCATTTGATAAAAATCAATGTTTTTTTTTTTATTTAAAAACTGACTTTGACTCAGCAGAGGTCACATGCCTCTTCTTCACAGCAAGAATGTTATAACATAAAAAGAGTTGAGAAAAAGACCTTAATCCTATTGTTCTACAAACAGGGAGATTCAATAAATGTTCTTATCGTTTAAAATGGTGCTAATTTTGCCCCAACCAATAAGATCTTATTTAACATTTGAAAGCTAACATCTGATTGGTTGGGACAAAATTA
The DNA here is from genome assembly GCA_019447015.1 of Hymenochirus boettgeri. Taxonomy (NCBI): domain Eukaryota; kingdom Metazoa; phylum Chordata; class Amphibia; order Anura; family Pipidae; genus Hymenochirus; species Hymenochirus boettgeri. The sequence continues at coordinate 267,220,182 of CM033470.1, read as the reverse complement.
GTTTACAAACATGTATGTTTTAAGCAAATAACATATGCTGTAATATTTTTGTTTCAGTTGAGTAAATCTATTTAAATTGTTATTATTCTAAAAATCTTCATCTACTTACATATTAAAGTTATACCAGCAAGAATTAGTTTTATATAAAAAACTATGACTTACTGACTAGTGAAAATTTAAATCGAATCCCCCCTGGTGTTGTATACAGTAATTTTTTATAAATTCTATATTCTTGTCATACTATGTTTAACCAAGATATATATGTGATAATAATGCACAACTCAGCCTACCACACAAGCCGCAAAAAGATATAGGGATGGGGCTAAGGCGCCAAAAGCTCTAGAAGTATACATAGCTGAGGAATTCATTGATTATACATTATTCAGACAGTTTAAATACTAACAAGGTTATTTTTTTTTCAACAATTATTGTTAAAAATGGTGCTAATTTTGCCCCAACCAATCAGATGTAAGCTTTCAAATGTTAAATAATATTTGATTGGTTGGGGCAAAATTAGCACCATTTTTAACAATAAGAACTTTTATTAATCTCCCTGTAAATACTTTAAATACTGTGTTCAAACTGAAGTAATGTATAATCAACGATGTCCACAGCTTGACAAATGGGGCAATTAATGCGGTGAAGTAATACTTCACATTCTGAATAAACTACTCCTTTAAAAGTATCACTATATGAAGTGTTCACCCTGATTTCCACTTATATGGACAGTCTTTAAATCTAAAGGCAGGAGTCCAGGAAAACAACTGGTAAGTTCTTATCCACCTATCTATATTAGTATAAGGTTCCCCACTTCCTCATAAACTATGTCCCCATCTGTGTAAGGTACTCAGCAGTACAACTATAACATATTAACTACCGTATGTAGTCATGTGAAAAAAATTACTTTTTTAAATATTCTGTAATTTTACAAAAATGCAATTTCTGGTGAGGAAGACAATCAATACACCCAACATTTAGTCCCATTTAAAAGGTTATCTGTGGTGAAAACATATCACGCTATGGAATGTAAGAGAAAAATTTAGAGTGAGGTAGGAGAGCCCAGCCATCTCCCACTCTATCTTTCGCTTCTCTTCTCTAAAGTGTATACTCATGTTAGACATAGGGGAGTGTCGTTAAAGGGGAACTGTAGTCCAAAAATTACTTTAGGTAAATTGAGGTAAATTGATAGGAATTGCTCCCGTGAATTTTTGCAATTTATTTCCATATTTTATTTTTCTTTATTTAGTTTTGAAGATATTAAATTTTTTGTGTGTGATATGGCAGCAGCATCACCAGGTCCCCTGCACTTCCTGCTCTGAAACTGTCAGTCAATCTGTCCTGTGTCTCCTCCTCCCCCTTGCAGCCCCCCTGATCCCTCCCACTCATGGACCCCATGGTCCCTCCAGTTGCAGGCCCACCATAGCCCATTATCTTACAGCCCCATGTGGGGTGTCTAAACCCCACCCACTCGCGGGTGTCTAAGCCCCACCCACTCATGGGTGACTAAGCCCCGCCCGCTTGCGGGTGTCTAAACCCCGCCCACTCACAGGACTGTGGGTTACTCAGAGCCCCCTTACCTTCTCTGTCAGGACTTCACACAGCAGAGAGGAGGAGGGACTTCCTGTCTCCCTCACACACTGAGGGAGTCTGAGGCTGTGCTCGCCGGTGGAACTGTGCAGGAGAAGCCTTAGGAATGTCACATGTCAGCCTCCCACCCATTAACTTTCTGGTCAGTCATTTCTTTATATCTTGGGCTGTGGAGCACGTAGAGAGGTGGTTGATAGCTCGTTTTAAAGGTAGGAAACTGGCCTTTCATTTAAACTAAAATTGTTTGGAGACCACAGTTCCCCTTTAACACTGAAATGGACAGACTGTAAGCAACAGAACACTTTGCATTGTGAAAAGTAGGTAAGTACCAGAGGTGGGTATACGGTCACCCACCTCACTAAATCTTATGTGTCCTAGAGTCAATTTTTCACTACAGATACAGAGAAGTATAACATCAGTTGCACATGATTGTTTAGCAACAATGCTAAACATTGTTTGGAAGTGGTTGCTCTATTTAAAGGGTATGTCCACCCTTAAAACAAAAAACTGATAACTTGTCATTAATTTTCCCTTAACCAACTGCTATTTTTAGTGCTTTTATTACATGGTTTTCTAATCAAATGTTGAACGATAAATATTGCCCCCCACTTCCCTCTTTATTTCTTGTCACCTCCTCCCCATACTTTATGATCTTATAGCAGCTGGAGCAGTGGCAAAGGAGCAGTCAATCCTTGGCTGTGAGGTCAGTAGTCACAGCCTTGATTGACTAGATGGAGAGAGGAGTGGGCTTCCTCTGCCAGAATGGGGGCAATAATTATCCTTAAATGTTTAGTATTACATTTAATAATGTGGAATTGGGTACGGGTAACTGACAAGTGACTAGTTTGTTAATAAAAACAAGATCGGACATTGATATGTGAATGTTTCTTAATATAGAAGTGAATTATGTGGCGGTCCTGTGTATGCTCCCTGATATTTCATACAGACATGTTTGCCTTGGTTAAAATCATTACTAATTCCTAATAAGGATGTTGACAATGCTTTTTGAAAACAAGTTTGGAAAAAATGTCTAGAAACACAGAACCGAGGGTCTCCTCAGTTTGGGGCAAAAAACAGCTGCTAGTACAGTGCTGAGTGAGTCCAGCAGGCAGAATACAGGAAGCAGGAAGTGTAAAGGCAGATCAGCTCCTGTAACTTTCTATACAGGTTAACACAGCGCCACCTACTGGTTACTATCTGTAATTGCAGAATTTGGATCTAAATTAGGACTTGACTCGAGTATAAGTCGAGGTTAGGTTTTCAGGCTAATTTTAAAGCCTGAAAAATTTGACTTATACTCAAGTATATACGGTATGTGGCTTCTTTTGAGGGATCCAAATGGATCCAAACAAAACTTCGAATTTGAGAGTTCCAATTTGGATTTGGACCTGGATTCCATCTCTAGTCATCAGTAAGTGCAAGGGGTGTTAGTGTGAAAGGGGATTAAAACAAGGGAGCCAACAAAGATACAGACATTACCATACTTGTTAGGGGACAGGTGTGAAACATATCATATAGACAGACAGAGATCACACAGTATCACACAGTATCACAAAAGACTCACGCTTCAATATCTTTGCTTATACTTTTAAATAATTATAAAATTCCTTGTTTTTCTTGTTATCATTTTTTTATTGGAATTATTCAAATAACATTTGCTTTTAAACAGCTGATCACGCATATGCAGTGAAGATACACACGATTAACTGTTTAAAAAAACGGAACCGAACTTCCGGTTCAGTTCCAAACTTTTAAACAGCTGATCGCATGTATCTTTGCTGCATACAGCTGATCGACTTACCCTGTGCCCAACCCCCCCCACCCAACTGTTGTAGGGCCCTATTGTAACGACACTTCTATATCAGTAGTAGCGCACCAGAAACTTGCGTGCAAGCACGCCCATTAACGCATGCAATGTTGTGCAATCTATTTGCATGATTTTGACCCCTATAGTTACTCAACTGCGATGTAGTGTGCAAAGGGGATCATTATTCATGTAGCAAAAAGTCCAGGGGCAAGGATAATGAAGACCTGGGTAAGGATAATGACCTTAAAAGAGGGTGTGGCTAAAATAGTGTTCATTACTGTGGCAGCCATACTTAAAGGGTAACTAAAGTAAAAATAAAACTAATTTAGATTTATTCTCAATAAAAGATAGTTTTATGGTTGTAAACACAAAAAAGACATACCCCCTCAACCAGACCCAGGTACACACACCTACTAATCTACTTATCCATTACTGTGCAGCCATATTTAATGGGTAACTAAAGTCAAAAAAAACAAATTTAGATTTATCCTCAATAAAAGATAGTTTTATGGTTGAACAACAAAAAGACATACCCCCTCAACCAGACCCAGGTACAACACACCTACTAATCTACTAATTCATTATGGTGGTAGCCATCTTTAAAGGGTAACTAAAGTCAAAAAAACTAATTTAGGTTTATTCTCAATAAATATAGCTTTATGGTTGTAAACACAAAAAGACATACCCCCTCAACCAGACCCGGTACATACACCTACTAATCTACTAATTCATTACTGTGGCAGCCATACTTAAAGGGTAACTAAAGTTAAAAAAAAAACTAATTTAGATTTATCCTCAATAAAAGATAGTTTTATGGTTGTAAACACAAAAAAGACATACCCCCTCAACCAGACCCAGTACACACACCCTACTAATCTACTAATTCATTATGGTGGTAGCCATACTTAAAGGTAACTAAAGTCAAAAAAACTATTTAGGTTTATTCTCAAAAATATAGCTTTATGGTTGTAAACACAAAAAAGACTACCCCCTCAACCAGACCCAGGTACACACACCTACTGATTTACTTATCCATTTCTGTGGCAGCCATACTTAAAGGGTAACTAAAGTCAAAAAAATTAATTTTGATTAATAATAAAAAGATTTGTTTTTTAACCCCCATGTGGAACATTTACATACACCTACTGACCTACCCCTCCATTACTGTTGCAGCGCCATACCTAAAGGGTAACTAAAGTCAAAAAAACAAATTTTGACCAATCTCAAAAAGTTTGTTTAAAACCCCAACCCGACACAGGTACACACACCTACTGATCTACTTATCCATTACTGTGGCAGCCATACTTAAAGGTAACTAAAGTCAAAAGAAATTTTTTGACCAATCATCAAAAAGATCAGAGAGATTCAATAAAAGTTCTTATCATTGAAAATGGTGCTAATTTTGCCCTAACCAATCAGATGTTAGCTTTCTGATTTATTGGATCAAAATTAGCACCACTTTGGGCTGGGTTTTGTCCCAAACAAGCGTTCACTCAAACTCACATTCCCATTATTGAGTTTTAAATCTGGCAGGCAAACCCCACATATTCCCTTCCAAAATGCAGCCCTTCAAGTCAAATTCAAAGTCTCTACTTAAACTTTCCCTTTTTAGTTGGATCTTGCTCTACCTGCACAAGTGAAAAAAATGTCTTCCTTAAGCTGGCCATACACTGCCTAACATTACAACCATTAATCTCACAAGAGGGTTGAATCAATTGTAAGGACTAGGCCCCACTAGGCTTATTTAACTCGATTTTGGACGTATTTTGCATTGCACGAGCACACGCCAATGTTAATTAATGTGCTACGATAGGGCAACACTAAAGGAAGCGCACATTACTATTGTGCTGCGTAGCACGATTCATGTGTACCTCTGTGTGCTGGGAATGGGGCCCTAACGACACTGCAGCAGTTTTACCTGGTGATGTTCCTGCAATGTTTCCCGGATGGATCATGTTTGCGATTGTTATTATGATTGTAATGTTAATCGCAAAATGATTGGGCTGGGTGGTTGTCGTAACGTCGGGTTATAGATTTGTAGTATGCGGCGAGTTGAAGAATGTGTAGCCTGCAGACTTTCAATTAAGCCCTTTATTTGCTTTTCATCAAAAAGTCTGATGAAACGTACTACTGTGCATGAAAGATATAAATGTGCACCTCTCTCTTTCCCATAACAACCTGTGCCTCTCACACACATCTATTCACAGTTTTTGATCCGATAGCGTCTGAGAATTGCTTTCCAGTGCATTACAATATGGGTGGCCCCATTGTAATCGCTGCAATCCAGTTTCGGGGCGACAGGTGATTACCATTTTTTTATTGGCAAAATTACAGGACAAACAGACAGTAACATGCATGAAATGTGATGCATTTTGATCGTGCTTTTTGCACCTTCTACCAGCCATTGTAGTATATTCCCAACCTAAAAGTGCAAATGTGCAATTATATAATATTTTATTCCGAATGAATGGATGATCACTGCTGTTACAAATAGTTGATTTTGTCTTCCCACGCTGTACTTCACTATTATTACCACTGTAGAAAGTAGTAAAAGTTGCAGGCACCACGCTAGTCACATACCCAGGGTCCTGTTTAGGGGGAGATTACTATTGTCTGGAATTCCCCCTTTCTGCCTGCTCAGTGCAGTCAGGTGTTGTACTTTTCCAGTGTCCATAGACTGTTAGATAGACTTTTTCATAGATTGTTAAATAATTAATTTAGCTGTGAGTGACAAGCAGCATTTGTATGTTTCAAAAATGGATCCATTTTGCCCTGTGATTGACAGCAGCATAACTAATAATAATTGATACAGAACTGTATCAATATTAACCCTGTAGCTGTCTGAGGTAATCACCGGATATCGGTCGGTTGGCCCGAAAGTGTTTGTGTGTACCTAGACTTAATGAATATACTTCATAACAAAAGTAAAGGAAATAACTGTATGGGCTAACTGTGATGATAATCATGGCAATTAGAGAATATCTATAATATTATTATATGATCCATAGATAATGGAACACATGAATGTATTCCTCCTTCTGGGCTTGTGCAGTGGAACACTTTTAGGAATCCCCTGCTAGAAAATATTCAGGGAGATTCAATAAAAGTTCTTATCGTTTAAAATGGTGATAATTTAGCCACAACCAATCAGATCTTATTTAACATCTGATTGGTTGGGGCAAAATTAGCACCATTTTAAACGATAAGAACTTTTATTGAATAACCCTGAAGAACTTTTATTGAATAACCCTGTGTTTTCCACTGATACCTGCAAACATTGACACAGGAGTGCACTCTCACTGCAAGGTGTATAGCGTCACTAGTGCTTAACATATTAGTGAGTACAAACTAGGAAAATGATAATTAACCAATTGAAAATGCAGTACATTATCTACTTCACAGATTTTAATTTAGATAATTTGTTAATTAGGCAACGTGGCACATACTGTACCTTTATTGTTCTGCCGCGTCTGTATCTTCGATTGCTGTAGGCTGGAATGCTAAACCTGGTAACGACAATAGGCTTGCTAGTCATTGCTATACATTTGCATGAAACTGTTCATTTGCCCAAACTAGTTGCATAATGTTATGCAGTTGAGCAATCATTGTGCATATGAGCTGGAAATTTCTTCTGTATGTTACAATTTATGTATAACTTGTGATCTACATATTTGCCAAATTCTGTTTAAAGCTCACTGCACTTCTCTTCTGTTTAAAGCTCACAATGCCTTCTAGTCTTCCTGTTTACCATTAGGTACCATCACTGTGCAAAGATTTAAGAGGAAGTACTGTATATACCAGTGATGGCGAACCTTTTAGAGGCCCAGTGCTCTAACTGCAACCCCAAACCTCACTTTTTATTGCATAGTGCAAACATGATCATTTAACCTGAATATGTACCTGAAAACTCAAATAGACACAGACCAATACAGTAGATAGTATTGATTATAAATTACCTACCTTATATACTCGAGTATAAACCGACCGGAGTATAAACCGAGGTACCCAATTTCACCTAAAAAATCTAATAAAAGTGGTTGACTCGAGTATAAACCGAGGGTAGAAACTTGGCATTCAAGATGTTTGGAAACTACAACTCCCAGCTAATAAAGCATGCTGGGAATTGTAGTTTCCAAAAACCTTGAATGCCACCCTCACCATCCCACCCAGTTCAGTTTGTACCTGGTTTGTACCTGTGCATCCAGTAATGTGCCAGCATTGAAGAGTCAGCATAGAATTGACAGCCACAGCATGGAAGTCAGCATTCCGGCAGCCGCGATCAGGTAAGCGTTCCGGCTGCCGCGCGCTCATTCCCTGTACTGGCGCGCCGGCTGACATCACTAATTGGCGCCGGGCAGTGACGTCGGCCGGCGTGCCAGTACAGAGAATGATCGTGCGGCTGCCGGAGAGGTAAAGGAAGTAGTGACTCGAGTATAAACCGAGTTCAAGTTTTCAGGCTGATTTTACAGCCTGAAAAACTCGGTTTATACTCGAGTATATACGGTATTAACCTGTACAGTACCACACAGGAGTTTGAGATCTAAAGCAGTGACCATTAGGGCTAGGCGACACTTGCGTGATGTTCGTGCGTTTGCGCATGTGATTTTTTTAAACATAGGAGTTGCGGCAACGCGCTGAAAATGCACATTTTTGGTTGTGATGCGATTGCGCATCCGTTTGTGATACGCAATCGCATGCGATCACCATTTTTATGCACAATAGCATGCGATTTTGTACAAAAGGTGAAATCGCATTCACAAATGCACAGGAATCGCATTGGAATCACGTGCGATTATGTGTGTGGCGCATTGTGGCCGTGCCCTTAGCCCCTCCATTATTAGACAGGAGTTTGAGATCCAAAACAGGGACTCAAACATAGCTGAATGTTACAGCACGTTACCTCTCTCTGCTACAGACAGACATTACACTTTCTCTCTGGCTTTCTGGTAACAAACTCTGGTGAACTTTGCTCTGCATGAGTGCCCACAGAGAGGGCTCAGAGTGCCACCTCTGGCACGCTTGCCAAAGGTTCGCCACCACTGGTATATAGTGTATTTTTCTGAATTATGGAAGTGCTTGTATCATGTGTATATTGAAAACCTTTTAAAAGAAGTCTTTTTCTAATGCTATCCACCACATTCAAGGCTATGGGGCTGGTGTGAGATAATGATTTTGTCAGGCATAAATGGAACTGAGGCAGAGGAGCTTGGGAAGTTGGGAAGAGAGAAAAATCACTGCCTACTAGAGATATTAGATCAAAAAATATATATAGGTAAAAGTAATCATTTGTGATAGGTGGACACTGTAATAAAGAAATACTGTACGCCATGTAAATAATTACTGTAAATTGCCTTGGTGTTCCTGGGCTTATATTAAAGCACAAGCAGGCCCAGATTTACCATTAGGCACAGTTGGAGCGGCGGCTTTCAATCATCCCCCACCTATACGTCCGATTTCTTCCCAAAAAAAAGGGGGGAAATGTGTGGTTTGGGGGTGTTTTCTGCATTTAGGGCTAAGCCACACTAGCCTGATTTTAAATAACATAGAAGTCGCGGAGACGCAAAAATTCCTTCAATTTCCACATGTGATAAACCAGGCTTTTAGTGCATACAGAAACCTGAGGTGTAAATCTACCCATGAGCACAAGGCGTATTATTTAATTTAAAGGGAAACTAATGGTGTCATTGTCCGATTCTAAAAGCCAATATTAGTGTTGCGACTGGATATCTTATACGGGAAGGAAAAGGAAAGGAACATTTCAGTAAGGGTGAGGCCACACTGCAACGCATAGGAATCGCGCACCAAATCGCGAGCGTTATCGCATGCGATTGTGTGCGCGATTCTTGTGTGTTTTGCGTTAGCCTTCGCGTTCCGGCATACGTTTTCGCCATTTTGCGTTATAGAAACACATGCGTTAACGCACCAAAAATGGTGAACGCATGCGTTACCAAAACGCGAACGGACGCGCAATCGCATGCGCATCAGAATCATGGGAATTTTCGCGTTCCCGCGATTTCCATTTTAGCGAAAATCACGGGGGCGAACGTGAAACGCGTGAAAAACTTGCCAGTGTGGCCTAGCCCTAACTTGCTGAATTAAAGCAAAATGGATATTTTGGACAATATCAGGGTGATGTAATAAAAGTTTATCGTTAAAAATACTGCTAATTTTGCCACAACTAATCAGATGGTTGGAAGCTAGCATCTGATTGGTTGGGACAAAATTAGTACCATTTGTAACAATAAGGGGCCTTGTTTTCTCAGGCTTGCTATGCTAAATAAAAAGGGGCTAAACTCGCGATAACCAATATTAGCGCAAGTTTTGCTCCATCTAAACACCATACTAAAACAGCTAAAACACTCTGTTTTAGTGCTACCATTAGCAACATGGGGCCTACTACTCTCCCTAAAAATGAGCAAAAACAGCATTTACATTCATGCTGATTGCTGAAAAAATACATTTTTCTACACAGTATAGGCCCTTCTATATTACTGTTTCTGGAGCTGTACCCTAACACAAGGATATAATGGTCCTCCAAATTGTAAGCTGACCAAAGGAGCATGCAAACCTTCACATTACAGAACATCTGCTGCCAGGAAAACAATCTTGTAAATGTGGAAAGATCCCGGTACTATGTAAGTTCTGTTATAATAACTGTATTTTCATTATAGTTTAGTTTATCATTTATCATCTCCTTCTCTCTTTAAAGGGGAACGGGTCCAAAAATGAATTTAGGTAAATTGATAGGAATTGCTCTGAGAATTTTTGCAATTTATTTTCATTGTTTGCATAGTTTTGAAGATATTTACATTTTTGTATGTGATATGGCCGCCTCATCACCAGATCCCTTGCACTTCCTGCTCTGAAAGGAGGGAGTCTGAGGCTGTGCTCGCCAGCGGCACTGTGCAGGAGAAGTCTTAGGAATGTCACATGTCAGCCTCCCACCCATTAACTTTATGGTCAGTCATTTCTTTATATCTTGGGCTGTGAAGCACGTAGATAGGTGGTAGAGAGGCTTGTTTAAGGCTTGTGTAAAGGTAGGAAACTGGCCTTTATTTTAAACTCAACTTGTTTGGAGACCACAGTTCCCCTTTAATATGTAGAATTTGCTGAGATTCTTTAACCTGCTACTCTATTACATATGTATGATTATACCTGTAGTATTCTTTCTGTCCTAAAAACTTCTTAAGATATTTGACAAATCAAATGATATATATTTGGAACCTTTATACCTACAGCTATATGAATCTTAGAAATCTTACCTAAACCTCAGATTAATTATCAATTTCCCATATGTCCTGTATAAAACAAAACCCTATTTGCATCAGAGACACATAGCTCCAAAGGGAAGCCATGTATAACTTCTGGGCTGTGCTCTTAAGGTTAACACTACCTTACCTAGGAAATTACATCCATTTTTGAATTAAACACACCTTTGGCTACATTAGGGGGAAAAAACGCCCTTACCTATGAATTCCCAAAATAAACTATTTCACAGGCATAAAACCTTTAGCTACAGTACATACTCAAGGATAAACCAAGGGTTTCAGGCTAAAAAAATAGCCTGAAAACCAAACCTCGGTTTATACTCTGGTTAATCGCTTACCTGATCCAGCAGCCGCTCACTCCGCATCCTCTGCTGGCTGACGTCTCTACTTGGCGCCGGGAAGTGAGGCAGGTGCCGAGTAGTGACTTCAGCCTGCAGAGAATGCGGAGCACGTGGCAGAGGAAGTGGAGCGAGTGGCCGGATTACTGAGAAGGTAGGAGAAGGAAATTTAACACGGGGGGGGGGGGGGGGGGGCTCTCGGAGGGGCTGGTACAGTAATCCCTGCAGTGCACTGCAGATGCTTCAAAACTACAACTTCCAGCAACTAAAGCATGCTGGTAAGTTGTAGTTTTCAAATATCTGGAGTGCCAAGGAATGAGGGTTATTGTATGGGATTACTGTCCATTTAAATGGCAACTAATTCCTCAAACAATACAGAATCAGGAGAATGGTATCTATTTTTAAAAAGGTTGCCTTTCTGTATTGATTCTGTATTGTTTTGAGGCTTTAGTTGCCCATTAAATGGACAGCAGAATTCCCATACAGTAGTCCCATACAGTTATAGTCATACTGGATTTTGCTATTACTGTATGGGACTACTTTATGGAAATTCTGTCTATTTAAAGGGCAAATAAAGCCTCAAAACAATACTGAATCAGAAGACAGCAGTGGTCATAGTTTCTACCTTCGGTTTATACTCAATTCAACACTTTTATTCCTTTTTTCCAGGTAAAAACATGTGTCTTGGTTTATACTCGGGTCGGTTTATACTTGAGTATATACAGTATTTAATGTTAATATCCTTGGAATTTTACATGTAGAATTTTATCACTGGCCAAACAATCAAATTACGCTGAGGCTTCCTTTTCACCATGGCTCGGTTTGTAATTTTTGGAGCCTCACATTGGTTTTAAACAAAACCAATTGTGGATCAAGAAAAGCAGGAGGCAATTATACATTTCCATTAGGGAACATAAAAGATTTAATAATAGTTCTTATTGTTAAAATGTTGCTAATTTTGCCCCAACCAAACAGATGTTAGCTTTCAAATGTTAAATAAGATCTGATTGGTTAGGGCAAAATTAGCACCATTCTCAACAATTAGAACTTTTATTAAATCCCTGAAAGTTCAGTTTTACCCAGGCTGTTGTTTTTTATTTTCTCAGATTTCCAGAAACCTCGGGATCGGGGGGTAACTAATGTAAATCCAATGGAATAGTGTCTCCTCTAGATGTTTGGGGGCACAACATGGGCACAATGTCTAGCTGATGTGGCACAGGAAAAACATGGGTATATGTGGAATGAGCACTTTCTAGATGGTGCCTCTTGTATGCTGGCCTTCCTGGGGGACTCCCTAGCTTAGGGACTGCTGGCCTGGTTGAAGCTTTATACACAAAAGGGGGGCTGTGGGAGCACTCCTGTGGCAAAATTACTTTATAACAAATAGTCGAAGTGCTACTGATCTGACCAAAACAATAAAACAAACAAGAAAAGAGATGATCAATGCATATTCCTGGGCCCCGTATATCATAATATCTATGCTAGTGCAAACAGTAAAAACACTGTTTTTACTGGTTGAAGCTTTACTAACTTTAAATAGCACTCACTATTTCAAAAAGTCTCCTCAGAATAATATTTTTGTGTAGCTCGTTGTCATGTGGGGCTCAACACTTGTCATAGCGGTGTTGCACATTGTGTGGCATTACTTAAATAGTGTCAGAGTCTCAGACTAAGGTGGAACAGGCAATTGGAAGCACTACTCCTACAGAGTGTAGCCACTGACTGATTACATCTAATAAAAATAGGTGTAAACTGAACGTTCATGTTAGATACTGGAAAAACCTGATATACTTAACGGACACACCCTTTTTATGAACATAACGTGCTAAAATGTTCTAAAAACAGTTTATTTACACTTAAAAGGTCACCAATCACTGACAAGAGTTTATAGGTGAGTAATAGTTTTTGCAGACGTGTGTGTTTGCCTGGGTGGGTGCTTTGAACATATGAGTGTTTGTTGTGATGTTACTGTTGTGCTTTTTTTCACAAATAATTATTATTAGTTTGTGTATGAGTGCATTGTGCATGCTTGTGTGTATATGTATGTGTGTATGGTTGCATGTGTATGTTTAATGCTGCTGTTAATGTGTTAATTTTTGTGTGGTAGATGTATATGTGTATGTATTTAACATATTTTTTAGCATTACACTTTGGTGCCTCTGTGGAAATGCTTGTTGTGGTGCATTTTTCTTTCTAATGTCTGAGGCAGTTGGTACTATGGGTGGTCTGTAATGTATGCACCTATGTGTGCATTGCAGTTCTGTATGCATGTTGCTACTCGCTACATGCACGACATATTTTGTTGTGGGACATGCATATGTTTGTAGGAATAACGAAAAGCAAGGGTGGCACTACAAATAATAACTTTATTAATCCAGACCACACAAAATCTCACAACGTTTCGGGGGGTAATAAATGTGCCCCCTTCCTCAGGTGATCACCTGGATTAATAAAGTTATTATTTGGAGTGCCACCCTCGCTTTTCGTTATTCCTGTATTCAATATCCATTAAGGGTTGGATTTTTTTGAGGAGTGAGAGTGCAGAGGACTTTGTATTACATCATGCATATGTTTGTGTCTATATCCATATTGCTACATATATCAGATTGGTAGTACATATGTAAATGCATGTAAGTCTATGTAAGTATTTTAGTGTGTGTATGATTTTATAGTAAATGTTTTTGGGCACGTATGGCTGAAAAGGCTCCCCAAAAACCTTGAAGGGAGGTGGGAACAGAATATCCTACCTCCCTGACTACATGTATTACAGCACTAAAGATTGATAAGATAAATTACAGATTGGATAGACACAGAGAGGCAGATAAATAGATAGCCAGAGAGACAGATAGATAGATAGATAGATAGATAGATAGATAGATAGATAGACAGACAAACAGACAGACAGACAGATAGATAGAGTTAGACAGACAGACAGACAGACAGACTGACAGACAGATAGATAGAGAGACAGACAGACAGACAGATAGATAGATAGATAGATAGATAGATAGATAGATAGACAGACAGACAAACAGACAGACAGACAGATAGATAGAGTTAGACAGACAGACAGACAGACAGACAGACTGACAGACAGACAGACAGACAGACAGACAGACAGACAGATAGATAGATAGATAGATAGATAGATAGATAGATAGAGTGAGTTAGTTAGATAGGTAGATAGATAGATAGATAGATAGATAGATAGATAGATAGATAGATAGACAGACAGGCACAGAGAGGCAGATAGATAGATAGATAGATAGGCAGAGAGATAGACAGACAGACACAGAGAGAGAGCAAGAGAGAGAGATAAAGATAGATAGATAGATAGATAGATAGATAGATAGATAGATAGATAGATAGACAGACACAGAGAGGCAGAGAGGTAACTAGGCTGAGAGATAGACATGGTGAGATAGATAGATAGATAGATAGATAGAGATAGATAGATAGAAGATAGATAGATTGCAGTACACAAAATGTAAGCGCACCACAGTCTTGTGAAAATCAAGTGTTTATTCCATACACACAGCAAGTATGGAATAAACACTTGAATTTCACAAGACCTGTGAGTGCGCTAATACATTTTGTGTACTGCTATGCATCATGGGACATGATTAGAAGCACCCAGGCATGACTGGAAAAAGTCTGTAAGGTAGAGTGCACACTATTTGCTTAGATAGATAGATAGATAGATAGATAGATAGATAGATAGCACTAATAGATGGACAAGATAAATTACAGATTGGATAGACACAGAGAGGCAGATAGATAGATAGGCAGAGAGACAGACAGATAGATACATAGATACATAGACAGACAGACAGATAGATAGATAGACAGACAGACAGACAGACAGATGTGATAGATAGATAGATAGATAGATAGATAGATAGATAGATAGATAGATGATAGAAGATGGTTCTTGTTTTTACAGTAAAAATTTTGGATTCACCATTGTAGTGTGTTCCCCTTTACTTTCTTTTGCTATTACTTTAATCTGGCACTAGGAGTGGAGGGCAGGGTGACTGCACCTATGGATTTGTCTGGCTAGAAGCCAACAGCAGTGTGCTGGAGTTTTGCCTGGACTGTATTGAGACAGACAGATAGACAGACAGACAGATAGATAGATAGATAATAGATAGATAGATAGATAGATAGATAGATAGCTATCTATCTATCTATCTATCATATCTCTATCTATCTATCTATCTATCTATCTATTATCTATATCTATCTATCTGTCTGTCTGTCTATCTGTCTGTCTCAATACAGTCAGGCAAAACTCCAGCACACTGCTGTTGGCTTCTAGCCAGACAAATCCTAGGTGCAGTCACCCTGCCCTCCACTCCTAGTGCCAGATAAAGTAATAGCAAAAGAAAGTAAAGGGGAACACACTACAATGGTGAATCCAAAATGTTTACTGTAAAAACAACAACAATCTATCTATCTATCTATCTATCTATCTATCTATCTATCTATCTACTATCTATCTATATCTATCTATCTATCTATCTATCATCTATCTTCTGTCGTCTGTCTGTCTGTCTGTCTATCTATCTATCTGTCTGTCTGTCTATGTATCTATGTCTATCTGTCTGTCTCTCTGCCTATCTATCTATCTGCCTCTCTGTGTCTATCCAATCTGTAATTTATCTTGTCCATCTCTATCTATGCTATCTATCTATCTATCTATCTATCTATCTATCTATCTATCTATCTATCTAAAGCAAATAGTGTGCACTCTACCTTACAGACTTTTTCCAGTCATGCCTGGGTGCTTCTAATCATGGTCCCATGATGCATAGCAGTACAACAAATGTATTAGCGCACTCACGTCTTGTGAAAATTCAAGTGTTTATTCCATACTTGCTGTGTGTATGGAATAAACACTTGAATTTTCACAAGACCTGTGAGTGCGCTAATACATTTTGTGTACTGCTATCTATCTATCTATCTATCTATCTATCTATCTATCTATCTATCTATCTATCTCACCATGTCTATCTCTCGCCTAGTTACCTCTCTGCCTCCTGTGTCTGTCTATCTATCTATCTATCTATCTATCTATCTATCTATCTATCTATCTTCTATCTTTATCTCTCTCTCTGCTCTCCTCTGTGTCTGTCTGTCTATCTCTCTGCCTATCTATCTATCTATATACTGCCTCTCTGTGCCTGTCTGTCTATCTATCTATCTATCTATCTATCTATCTATTCTATCTATCTATCTACCTATCTAACTAACTCACTCTATCTATCTATCTATCTTCTATCTATCTATCATATCTGTCTGTCTGTCTGTCTGTCTGTCTGTCTGTCTGTCGTCTGTCTGTCTGTCTGTCTGTCTGTCTACTCTATCTATCTGTCTGTCTGTCTGTTGTCTGTCTCTATCTCTATCTATCTATCTTCTCTCTGTCTGTCTGTCTGCTCTCTATCTATCTTCGTCAGTCTGTCTGTCTGTCTGTCTCTAACTCTATCTATCTGTCTGTCTGTCTGTTTGTCTGTCATTCATCTATCTATCTATCTATCTATCTATCTATCTCTGTCTGCTGCTCTGTCTTTCTGTCTGTCTGTCTGTCTGTCTGTCTTCTCTCCTATCTATCTATCTATCTATCTATATCTATCTACATATCTATCTATCTGTCTCTCTGGCTATCTATTTATCTGCCTCTCTTGTGTCTATCCAATCTGTAATTTATCTTACAATCTTTAGTGCTGTAATACATGTAGTCGGAGGTAGGATTTCTGTTCCCACCTCCCTTCAATGTTTTGGGGACCTTTTCAGCCATACGTGCCCAAAAACATTTACTATAAAATCATACACACACTAATACTTACATAGACTACATGCATTTACATATGTACTACCAATCTGATATATGTAGCAATATGATATAGACACAAACATATGCATGATGTAATACAAAGTCCTCTGCACTCTCACTCCTCAAAAAAAATCCAACCCTTAATGGATATTGAATACAGGAATAACGAAAAGCGAGGGTGGCACTCCAAATAATAATTATTAATCCAGTGATCACCTGAGGAAGGGGGCACATTTATTACCCCCCGAAACGTTGTGAGATTTGTGTTGGTCTGGATTAATAAAGTTTTTATTTGAGTGCCACCCTTGCTTTTCGTTATTCCTACAACATATGCATGTCCCACAACAAAATATGTCGTGCATGTAGCAGTAGCACATGCATACAGAACTGCAATGCACACATAGGTGCATACATTACAGACCACCCATAGTACCAACTGCTCAGACATTAGAAAGAAAATGCACCACAACAAGCATTCCCACAGAGGCACCAAGTGTAATGCTAAAAAATATGTTAAATACATACACATATACATCTACCACACAAAATTACACATTAACAGCAGCATTAAACATACACATGCAACCATACACACATACATATACACACAGCATGCCAATGCACACTCATACACAAACTAATAATAATTATTTGTGAAAAAAAGCACAACAGTAACTCACAACAAACACCACTATGTTCAAAGCACCCACCCAGGCAAACACACACGTCTGCAAAAACTATTACTCACCTATAACTCTTGTCGTGATTGGTGACCTTTTAATTGTAAATAACTGTTTTTAGAACATTTTACACGTTATGTTCATAAAAGGGTGTGTCCGTTAAGTATATCAGGTTTTTCCAGTATCAACTGAACGTTCAGTTTACACCTATTTTTATTAGATGTAATCAGTCAGTGGCTACACTCTGTAGGAGTAGTGCTTCCAATTGCCTGTTCCACCTTATTCTGAGACTCTGACCTATTTAGTAATGCACCACAATGTGCAACACCGCTATGACAAGTGTTGAGCCCCACATGACAACGAGCTACACAAAAAATATTATGCTGGAGAACTTTTTGAAATAGTGAGTGCTATTTAAAGTTAGTAAAGCTTCAACCAGTAAAAACACAGTGTTTTTACTGTTTGCACTAGCATAGATATTATGATATACGGGGCCCAGGAATATGCATTGATCATCTCTTTTCTTGTTTGTTTTATGTTTTGGTCAGATCAGTAGCACTTCGACTATTTGTTAAAAGTAATTTTGCCACAGGAGTGTCCCACAGCCCCCCTTTTGTGTATAAAGCTTCAACCAGGCCAGCAGTCCCTAGCTAGGGAGTCCCCCAGGAAGGCCAGCATACAAGAGGCACCATCTAGAAAGTGCTCATTCCACTAACCCATGTTTTTCCCTGTGCCACATCGCTAGACATTGTGCCCATGTTGTGCCCCCAAACATCTAGAGGAACACTATTCCATTGGATTTACATTAGTTACCCCCCGATCCCGAGGTTTCTGGAAATCTGAGAAAATAAAAACAACAGCCTGGGTAAAACTGAACTTTCAGGGATTTAATAAAAGTTCTAATTGTTGAGAATGGTGCTAATTTTGCCCTAACCAATCAGATCTTATTTAACATTTGAAAGCTAACATCTGTTTGGTTGGGGCAAAATTAGCAAATTTAACAATAGAACTATTATTAAATCTTTTATGTTCCCTAATGGAAATGTATAATTGCCTCCTGCTTTTTCTGATCCACAATTTGTTTTGTTAAAACCAATGTGAGGCTCCAAAAATTACAAACCGAGCCATGGTGAAAAGGAGCCTCAGCGTAATTTGATTGTTTGGCCAGTGATAAATTCTACATGTAAAATTCCAAGGATAAACATTAAATACTGTATATACTCAAGTATAAACCGACCCGATATAAACCAAGACACATGTTTTTACCTGGAAAAAAGGAATAAAAGTGTTTGATGAGTAATAAACCGAAGGTAGACTATGACCACTGTGTCTTCTGATTCAGTATTGTTTTGAGGCTTTATTTGCCCTTTAAATAGACAGAATTTCCATAAAGTAGTCCAATACAGTAATAGCAAAATCCAGTATACTATAACTGTATGGGACTACTGTATGGGAATTCTGCTGTCCATTTATGGGCAACTAAAGCCTCAAAACAATACAGAATCAATACAGAAGGCAACCTTTTTAAAAATAATACCATTCTCCTGATTCTGTATTGTTGAGGAATTAGTTGCCATTTAAATGGACAGTAATCCCATACAATAACCCTCATTCCTTGGCACTCCAGATATTTGAAAACTACAACTTACCAGCATGCTTAGTTGCTGGAAGTTGTAGTTTTGAAGCATCTGCAGTGCACTGCAGGGATTACTGTACCAGCCCCTCGAGAGCCCCCCCCCCCCTGTTAAATTTCCTTCTCCTACCTTCTCAGTAATCCGGCCCTCCTCGCTCCACTTCCTCGCCACGTGCTCCGCATTCTCTGCAGGCTGAAGTCACTACTCGGCACCTGCCTCACTTCCGGCGCCAAGTAGAGACGTCAGCCAGCAGAGGATGCGAGTAGCGGCTGCTGGATCAGGAAAGCGATTAACCAGAGTATAAACCGAGGTTTGGTTTTCAGGCTATTTTTTTAGCCTGAAACCCTTGGTTTATCCGATATGTACTGTAGCTAGAGTTTTATGCCTGTGAAAGTTTTATTTTGGGAATTCATAGGTAAGGGCGTTTTTTTTCCCCCTAATGTAGCCAAGTGTGGTTTAATTCAAAAATGGATGTAATTCCTAGGTAAGGTAGTGTTAACCTTAAGAGCACAGCCCGAAGTTTACATGGCTTCCCTTTGGAGCTATGTGTCTCTGATGCAAATAGGGTTTTGTTTTATACAGGACATATGGGAAATTGATAATTAATCTGAGGTTGGGTAAGATTTCTAAGATTCATATAGCTGTAGGTATAAAGGTTCCAATATATATATTTGATTTGCAAAATCTTAAGAAGTTTTTAGGACAGAAAGAATACTACAGGTATAATCATACATATGTATAGATAGCAGGTTAAAGAATCTCAGCAAATTCTACATATTAAAGGGGAACTGTGGTCTCCAAACAAGTTGATTTAAAATAAAGGCCAGTTTCCTACCTTTACACAAGCCTTAAACAAGCCTCTCTACCACCTATCTACGTGCTTCACAGCCCAAGATATAAAGAAAGAACTGACCATAAAGTTAATGGTGGAGGCTGACATGTGACATTCCTAAGACTCTCCTGCACAGTGCGCTGGCGAGCACAGCCTCAGACTCCCTCCTTTCAGAGCAGGAGTGCAAGGGATCTGGTGATGGCGGCCATATCACACAAAAATGTAAATATCTTCAAAACTATGCAAACAATGAAAATAAATTGCAAAATTCTCAGAGCAATTCCTATCATTTACCTAAATTCATTTTGGACCCGTTCCCCTTTAAAGAGAGAAGGAGATGATAAATGATAACTAAACTATAATGAAAATACAGTATTATAACAGAACTTACATAGTACCGGGATCTTTCCACATTTACAAGATTGTTTTCCCTGGCAGCAATGTTCTGTAATGTGAAGGTTTGCATGCTCCTTTGTCACTTACAATTTGGAGGACCATTATATCCTTGTGTTAGGTACAGCTCCAGGAAAAGTAATATAGAAGGGCCTACTGTGTAGAAAAATGTATTTTTTCAGCAATCAGCATGAATGTAAATGCTGTTTTTGCTCATTTTTAGGGAGAGTAGTAGGCCCCATGTTGCTAATGGTAGCACTAAAACAGAGTGTTTTAGCTGTTTTAGTATGTGTTTTAGATGGAGCAAAACTTGCGCTAATATTGGTTATCGCGAGTTTAGCCCCTTTTTATTTAGCATAGCAAGCCTGAGAAAACAAGGCCCCTTATTGTTACAAATGGTACTAATTTTGTCCCAACCAATCAGATGCTAGCTTCCAACCATCTGATTAGTTGTGGCAAAATTAGCAGTATTTTTAACGATAAACTTTTATTACATCACCCCTGATATTGTCCAAATATCCATTTTGCTTTATTCACAAGTTAGGCTAGGCCACACTGGCGTTTTTCACGCGTTTCACGTTCGCCCCCGTGATTTTCGCTAAAATGGAAATCGGGAACGCGAAATCTCATGATTTCTGATGCATGCGATTGCGCGTCGTTCGCGTTTTGGTAACGCATCGTTCACCATTTTTGGTGCGTTAACGCATGTGTTTCATAACGCAAAATGGCGAAAACGTATGCCGGAACGCAAGGCTAACGCAAAACACACAGAATCGCGCACACAATCGCATGCGATAACGCTCGCATTTGGTGCGCGATTCCTATGCTTGCAGTGTGGCCTCACCCTTACTGAAATGTTCCTTTCCTTTTTCCTTCCCGTATAAAGATATCCCAGTCGCACACTAAATATTGGCTTTTAGAATCGGCAATGACAACATTAGTTTCCCTTTAAATTAAAATAAATAACCCTTGGCTCATGGGTATTTTACACCTCAGGTTTCTGTTGCACTAAAAGCCTGGTGTATCACATTGGAAATTGAAGGAATTTTTGCGTCTCCGCGACTTCTATGTTATTTAAAATCAGGCTAGTGTGGCTTAGCCCTAAATGCAGAAAACACCCCCAAACCACACATTTCCCCCTTTTTTTTGGAAAGAAAATAGACTGTATAGGTGGGGGATGATTGAAGCCGCCGCTCCAACTGTGCCTAATGGTAAATCTGGGCCTCTTGTGCTTTAATATAAGCCCAGGAACCCCAAGGCATTTTACAGTAATTATTTACATGGCGTACAGTATTTCTTTATTACAGTGTCCCCCTATCACAAATGATTACTTTTACCTATATATATTTTTGATCTAATATCTCTAGTAGGCAGTGATTTTTCTCTCTTCCCAACTTCCCAAGCTCCTCTGCCTCAGTTCCATTTATGCCTGACAAAATCATTATCTCACACCAGCCCCATAGCCTGAATGTGGTGGATAGCATTAGAAAAGACTTCTTTTAAAAGGTTTTCAATAACACATGATACAAGCACTTCCATAATTCAGAAAAATACACTATATACCAGTGGTGGCGAACCTTTGGCAAGCGTGCCAGAGGTGGCACTCTGAGCCCTCTCTGTGGGCACTCATGCAGAGCAAAGTTCACCAGAGTTTGTTACCAAAAAGCCAGAGAAAAGTGTATGTCTGTCTGTAGCAGAGAGAGGTAACGTGCTGTAACATTCAGCTATGTTTGAGTCCTGTTTGGATCTCAAACTCCTGTCTAATAATGGGGCTAAGGGCACGGCCACAATGCGCCACACACATAATCGCACGTGATTCCAATGCGATTCCTGTGCATTTGTGAATGCGATTTCACCTTTTGTACAAAATCGCATGCTATTGTGCATAAAAATGGTGATCGCATGCGATTGCGTATCCAAACGGATGCCGCACGCATCACACCAAAAATGTGCATTTTCCGCGTTGCCGCAACTCCTATGTTTAAAAATCACATGCCAAACGCACGAACATCACGCAAGTGTGCCTAGCCCTAATGGTCACTGCTTTAGATCTCAAACTCCTGTGTGTACTGTACAGGTTAATACCGTAAATACTCGAGTATAAAACCGAGTTTTTCAGGCTGTAAAATCAGCCTGAAACTTGAACTCGGTTTATACTCGAGTCACTACTTCCTTTACCTCTCCGGCAGCCGCACGATCATTCTCTGTACTGGCACGCCGGCCACGTCACTGCCCGGCGCCAATTAGTGATGTCAGCCGGCGCCCCAGTACAGGGAAAGCGCGCGGCAGCCGAACCTTACCTGATCGCGGCTGCCGGAATGCTGACTTCCATGCTGTGGCTGTCAATTCTATGCTGACTCTTCAATGCTGGCACATTATGGATGCACAGTTACAAACCAGGTACAAACTGAACTGGGTGGGATGGTGAGGGTGGCATTCAAGGTTTTTGGAAACTACAATTCCCAGCATGCTTTATTAGCTGGAGTTGTAGCTTCCAAACATCTTGAATGCCAAGTTTCTACCCTCGGTTTATACTCGAGTCAACCACTTTATTAGATTTTTAGGTGAAATTGGGTACCCCGGTTTTATACTCCGGTCGGTTTATATCGATATATAGGTAGGTATTATATCAATACTATCTACGTGTATTGGTCTGTGTCTATTTGAGTTTTCAGGTACTATTCAGGTAATGATCATGTTTGCACTATGCAATAAAAATGGAGTTTGGGGTTGCAGTTAGAGCACTGGGCCTCTAAAGGTTCGCCATCACTGGTATATACAGTACTTCCTCTTAATCTTTGCACAGTGATGGTACCTAATGGTAAACAGGAAGACTAGAAGCATGTGAGTTAAAGAGAGATGCATGAGCTTTAAACAGAATTTGGCAAATATGTAGATCACAAGTTATACATAAATTGTAACTACAGAAGAAATTTCCAGCTCATATGCACAATGATTGCTCAACTGCATAACATTATGCAACTAGTTTGGGCAAAATACAGTTTCATGCAAATGTATAGCAATGACTAGCAAGCCTATTGTCGTTACCAGGTTAGCATTCCAGCCTACAGCAATCGAAGATACAGACGCGGCAGAACAATAAAGGTACAGTATGTGCCACGTTGCCTAATTAACAAATTATCTAAATTAAAATCTGTGAAGTAGATAATGTACTGCATTTTCAATTGGTTAATTATCATTTTCCTAGTTTGTACTCACTAATATGTTAAGCACTAGTACGCTATACACCTTGCAGTGAGAGTGCACTCCTGTGTCAATGTTTGCAGGATCAGTGGAAAACACAGTGTTATTCAATAAAGTTCTTCAGGGTTATTCAATAAAAGTTCTTATCGTTTAAAATGGTGCTAATTTTGCCCCAACCAATCAGATGTTAAATAAGATCTGATTGGTTGTGGCTAATTATCACCATTTTAAACGATAAGACTTTTATTGATCTCCCTGAATATTTCTAGCAGGGGATTCCTAAAGTGTTCCACTGCACAAGCCCAGAAGAGGAATACATTCATGTGTTCCATTATCTATGGATCATATAATAATATTATAGATATTCTCTAATTGCCATGATTATCATCACAGTTAGCCCATACAGTTATTTCCTTTACTTTTGTTATGAAGTATATTCATTAAGTCTAGTACACACAAACATTTCGGGCCAACCGACCGATATCCGGTGATTACCTCAGACAGCTACAGGGTTATATTGATACAGTTCTGTATCAATTATTATTAGTTATGCTGCTGTCAATCACAGGGCAAAATGGATCCATTTTTGAAACATCAAATGCTGCTTGTCACTCACGCTAAATTAATTATTTAACAATCTATGAAAGTCTATCTAACAGTCTAGGACACTGGAAAGTACAACACCTGACTGCACTGAGCAGCAGAAAGGGGAATTCCAGACAATAGTAATCTCCCCCTAAACAGGACCCTGGGTATGTGACTAGCGTGGTGCCTGCAACTTTTACTACTTTCTACAGTGGTAATAATAGTGAAGTACAGCGTGGGAAGACAAAATCAACTATTTGTACCAGCAGTGATCATCCATTCATTCGGAATAAAAAATTATATATTGCACATTTGCACTTTTAGGTTGGGAATATACACAATGGCTGGTAGAAGGTGCAAAAGACACGATCAAAATGCATCACATTTCATGCATGTTACTGTCTGTTTTTCCTGTAATTTTGCCAATAAAAAATGGTAATCACCTTCGCCCCGAACTGGATTGCAGCGATTACAATGGGCCACCCATATTGTAATGCACTGGAAACAATTCTCAGACGCTATCGGATCAAAAACTGTAATAGATGGTGTGAGAGGCACAGGTTGTATGGGAAGAAGAGGTGCACATTTATATCTTTCATGCACAGTAGTACGTTTCATCAGACTTTTTGATGAAAAGCAAATAAAGGGCTTAATTGAAAGTCTGCAGGCTACACATTCTTCAACTCGCCGCATACACAAATTATAACCCGACGTTTACGACAACCACCCAGCCCAATCATTTTGCGATTAACATTACAATCATAATAACAATCGCAAACATGATCCATCCGGAAAACATTGCAGGAACATCACCAGGTAAAACTGCTGCAGTGTCGTTAGGGCCCCATTCCCAGCACACAGAGGTACACATGAATCGTGCTACGCAGCACAATAGTAATGTGCGCTTCCTTTAGTGTTCCCTATCGTAGCACATTAATTAACATTGGCGTGTGCTCGTGCAATGCAAAATACGTCCAAAATCGAGTTAAATAAGCCTAGTGGGGCCTAGTCCTTACAATTGATTCAACCCTCTTGGTGATATTAATGGTTGTAATGTTAGCAGTGTATGGCCAGCTTAAGGAAGACATTTTTTTCATTGTGCAGGTAGAGCAAATCCAACTAAAAAGGGAAAGTTTAAGTAGAGACTTTGAATTTGACTTGAAGGGCTGCATTTTGGAAGGGAATTGTGTGTTTGCTGCAGATTTTAAAACTCAATAATGGAATGATGAGTTTGTAGTGAACGCTTGTTTGGGCAAAACCCAGCCCAAGTGGTGCTAATTTTGATCCAATAATCAGAAAGCTAACATCTGATTGGTTAGGGCAAATTAGCACCATTTTCAATGATAAGAACTTTTATTGAATCTCTCTGTATCTTTTTGATGATTGGTCAAAAAATTTCTTTTGACTTTAGTTACCCTTTAAGTATGGCTGCCACCGTAATGGATAAGTAGATCAGTAGGTGTGTGTACCTGGTCGGGTTGGGGTTAAAAAAACAAACTTTTTTTGATGATTGGTCAAAATTTGTTTTTTTGACTTTAGTTCCCTTTAGGTATGGCTGCAACAGTAATGGAGGGGTAGGTCAGTAGGTGTATGTAACTGTTCCACATGGGGTTAAAAAACAAATCTTTTTTATTATTAATCAAATTAATTTTTTTGACTTTAGTTCCCCTTTAAGTATGGCTGCCACAGAAATGGATAAGTAAATCAGTAGGGTGTGTTACCTGGGTCTGGTTGAGGGGGTATGTCTTTTTTGTTTTACAACTAAAGCTATATTTTATTGAGAATAAACCTAATTAGTTTTTTTGACTTTAGTTACCCTTTAAGTATGGCTACCACCATAATGAATTAGTAGATTAGTAGGTGTGTGTACCTGGTCTGGTTGAGGGGGTATTTCTTTTTTGTGTTTACAACCATAAAACTATCTTTTATTGAGGATAAATCAAATAGTTTTTTTTTTTTAACTTTAGTTACCCTTTAAGTATGGCTGCCACATAATGATTAGTAATTAGTAGGTGTATGTACCTGGGTCTGGTTGAGGGGGTATGTCTTTTTTGTGTTTACAACCATAAAGCTATATTTTACTGAGAATAAACCTCAAATTAGTTTTTTTGACTTTAGTTACCCTTTAAAGATGGCTACCACCATAATGAATTAGTATATTAGTAGGTTGTTTGTACCTGGGTCTGGTTGAGGGGTATGTCTTTTTGTGTTTACAACCAATAAAACTATCTTTTATTGAGGATAACTAAATTTGTTTTTTTTGACTTAGTTCCCATTATATGGCTGCCACAGTAATGATAAGTAGATTAGTAGGTGTGTGTACCTGGGTCTGGTTGAGGGGGTATGTCTTTTTGTGTTTACAACCATAAAACTATCTTTTTATGAGAATAAATCTAAATTAGTTTTTATTTTAACTTTAGTTACCCTTTAAGTATGGCTGCCACAGTAAATGAACACTATTTTAGCCACAACCCTCTTTTAAGGTCATTTCCTTACCCAGGCCTTCATTTCCTTGCCCCTGGACTTTTTGCTACTGAATAATGATCCCCTTTGCACCTACATCGCAGTTTGAGTAACTATGAGGGTCAAAATCATGCAAATAGATTGCACAACATTGCATGCGTTATGGGCTGCTTGCACGCAAGTTTCTGGTGCGCTACTACTGATATAGAAGTGTCGTTACAATAGGCCCTAACACAGTTGGGTGGGGGGGGTTGGGCACAGGGTAAGTCGATCAGTCTGTATGCAGCAAAGATACATGCGATCGCTGTTTAAAGTTTGGAACTGAACCGGAAGTTCGGTTCCGTTTTTTAAACAGTTATCGTGTGTATCTTCACTGCATATGCTGATCAGCTGTTTAAAAGCAAATGTTATTTGAAATTCCAATAAAAAAATGATAACAAAGAAACAAGGATTTTATAATTTTTAAAAGTATAAGCAAAGATATTGAAGCGTGAGTCTTTTGTGATACTGTGTGATACTGTGTGATCTCTTCTGTCTATATGATATGTTTCACACCTGTCCCCTAACAAGTATGGTAATGTCTGTATCTTTGTTGGCTCCTTGTTTAATCCCCTTTCACACTAACACCCTTGCACTTACTGATGACTAGAGATGGAATCCAGTCCAAATCCAAATTGGAACTCTCAAATTCGAAGTTTTGTTTGATCCATTGGGATCCCTCAAAAGAAGCCACATACCGTATATACTTGAGTATAAGTCAAATTTTTCAGGCTTTAAAATTAGCCTGAAAACCTACACCTCGACTTATACTCGAGTCAAGTCCTAATTTAGATCCAAATTCTGCAATTACAGATGTAACCGTAGGTGGCGCTGTGTTAACCCTGTATAGAAAGTTACAGGAGCTGATCTGCCTTTACACTTCCTGCTTCCTGTATTCTGCCTGCTGGACTCACTCAGCACTGTCACTGGATGCTGTAAATCTGATGGGTCTCCTCATTTTGGGGCAAAAACAGCTGCTAGTACAGTGCAAATGACAGCTTGAAACTACAACTCTCAGGTGACATTTTATAACTATTGGGGTCAGAGAATCCTTTACTATATGGGGGATCAGAGTTCGCTTTACTATATGGGGTTCAGAGGCCCTTTACTATATGGGGTTCAGGAGATTGTAAATGATGGTAAGCTTAATTAAAAGTTTCCTGAACCTTGCCACTCCACATGTTAGAAACTGAAACTCCCAGCAACAAAGCATGCTGGGAGTTGTAGTTTCCAAACATCTGGAGTGCCAAAAATTGGAGGTTACTGGTACTGGATTTAGCATATTACTGTATGGGATTCATGTATGGGAATTCTGCTTGTCCATTTAAGGGCACTAAAGCCTAAAACAACACAGAATCAGAAGGCAGTAGTGGTGATAATTTCTACCCTCGACTTATACTCGAGTCAATCAGTTTTTACAAATTTTTCAGGTAAAAATAGTACCTCGACTTATACTCGGATCGACTTATACTCGTATATACGGTACATTTGCGAACTTTCCAAATTATACATGCACCACTTCTTTGAGGGTTATCAAAATAGGAGGCTACTTTCGAGGTTTACCACATAGTCCGAGGCTAATTTCAAGGTTAATGAACGTAGGCGGTAAAAAAATAGGATACAAGAACGAAATTCAATTTTATTTAAAGGGTATCTCCACTGGTAAAATATTTTTTTTTGCCATTCAGTTTTAATAAGAACAGGAGGTAAGGGTTGTTTTCTTACCTCCCGTTCTTCAATAAAACGTTCAGGAGCCGGGAACGAAGGTAGGAACTTACCCGATCTCTCCTCCTCCGCCGGGTCCTCTGACGGTCCTAACGATTCTGTATTCAATGCGCATCGCACTTGCCATGCCCATAGTGTACAAAGTCCATCGGTACCTGTCAGAGGACGTGGCGGAGGAGCGAGGGATCAAGTTCCCATGCTTTAATATTAAACAGACCTATATTAACACATATTATACAACCCTGCATGGTGCCTGTACCACCGCAGGTAATGCAATGTGTTTTTTTTGTTTTGTGGATGCATGTGGCCTTAGGCTAGCCACAGTAAATGCTTTAGGTGCAATCCGATCGCACTTTTAAAGCGCACCTAGTGTGGCCCCGTTGATATAGCACACTAGTTCGCTAGGGAGCGCTGTGTTTTGTTCATAAATTGGAGCGCATGCGATCCGCAATTTTCCGCAATTGCAAGCCCTTTGATTGTGAGTCAAGGGGGGATTGCAATAGTGAACGTACGGCAATGCACCTCTTGCACGGCGGGGAACACGTGCGTAAACGTGAGCATGCTTCCGTGCACCAGGGCACGTTCCAGTGTGGCCGCAGCCGAAGGCTTTGTTAAGGATAAGTGAACTTGTTAGTTCCGTGCCATGCACGTACACGGAACTCACAGGCATTGCTGTTGAGGCTCAAGCAGGAGAAAGCGAGGAAATCTCAGAGGGGCGGAGCTAACATTCAGCAAACCAGTAACAATGTTCAGCAACTTCCAAGGCATAAAGCTAGGCTCTGGAGGGACATAGGTAAAAAAAATAATTATAATTATATAATTAAATATAAAAAAATATAATAAGCGTTATTGGTTTTTTTACCACAGTCCATTACTTGTATTGATGTAAAAATGCGTGCGAGCTGTGCATTATGTTCCTGTTACTTTACCTCCCCTCGATCCTCCGCCGCACTGCCGGCCCTCTCTGCTGCGAGAATGCAAGCAGAGGGGCGGGACCGGCATTCACGTCTGTGATTGGCGGACGGCAGCCATCACGGACGCGGCTGCCGGTCATTCAGTGCAGCGGAGAGGTAAGTAGAGTTTTGGGGACGCTTTTTGAAAAAAAAAAACATGCGGTTGGGGCTGGGGGACATGGGGGAGCAGCATATTAAGGGGGTTTAACGCTAGGGGGAGGGATGTATAACGGAGGGAGAGGAGGGAGAGGGAGGGAGAGGGAGGGGGGGGGGGGGAGGGAGGGGGAGAAGGGCTGCAGTGCGCATGCAAATATCTACCGAGGCTAGATAGCAGGCAGAAGACCTGCTATCCTCCTGGTGGTTAGTTTTGAGACTTTGGGGGGGGGGTTTACAGGAGAACCCTATGGAGCTGGATGTGAGGTAAGGATTAAACTACACTACATGTGGGCCAGTATTGGGGGGAGTTATAGTTTTGGGGGTGGACATGCCCTTTAAAACAAGCATAGTGTGAACGGCCCTTAGCCTTACAATATCTGTTTGCATACAATATTTATAGGAATACCAAGGTAAAAAGTGCCAGTTTACTGTCTGGCTCTGTAGAACATTTCTGTTATATTGAGTCAACTATACTATTACACTTATTTTCATTTTGCCAGGAGAAAAGTTGCTGTCATCATGTGGCTTCTCCTACTCATTCTATTGGCTACATCATCCTGTGCAGATGGAACCGACAGAGACAGATACTGGAGAATCTCACGGATAATATGTGATGATCACCGGATGTGACTCTGGATTTGGGAATCTTGCAGCAAGGCAGCTGGATAAGCGAGGGCTGAAGGTGTTGGCAACTTGTCTGACAGAGAAAGGGGCTGAGATTTAAAAAAAGAGACATCCAGTAGACTGCAGACAGTTATCAGGATGTTACAGACAGTCAAGTGTTTCGCTCAACTGCAGAATGGGTCGCGCATTGTTGGAAATAAAGGTGATAATATAAACTTTAACAATGAATTGTGTTAGTGTGGTATTTGCATGTGTATATACTGAATGGACCTTTAAAATGTTCTAGTAATGTTGGGAACAAGCCTGACCGCCAGTAAGGAAGGGTAACATCTCGTATTATTATTTATCGTAAGTAAATGTGGGGTAATTTGGAGCAATTTACAGTGCAGGGCTTGCTGTAGTAAAATAGTTCAGGAGTTATATCTTGTGGTTAGGAATTACCATAGAGCATTTATACATAATTTAAATGAGTTTTTAAAAGGAGAAATGTAATCTAAAACCACTTCCTTGCCCCACCTCTGTCTCCCAGTGGGACAGACATGCTCAGATGAGTTAGGAGTAGCGTAGGGTGGGTTTGTGATTCAGAACAGACCATCTCCCAGTTCTATTGGGTTTGTTTTAAAATTTGAAAAACGTTTCGAAAAACTGAAAGAGCCGAATTTGGCATTTTCGTTAATCTCTAGCTAATTTGAACACCCTTGGCTTAGGTGAGGATGGGGTAAATAGAAAAATAAATGTAAATATAGAGAAGAGTTAGAGTTTTATGAAGATATTTTATTAGCAATACCATAGATATATACATATAAATCTTAGGGTTATTTTAAGCAGGGGTAAAATTTTCTCAAATGTGATTTAGCTTGAATTTTTCTTAAAGAAATATAGTGAAATGAGGGGAACAGAACCTCTATGCAAAAAATTAATCATGATACCTCTTGCTTTCTTCAAGGGACACATACCTCCTAAGGAACAAGGGCTGGCAAGTATATTTAGGATTGGATAAGACACATTTTAAACCTAGCAAGGTTAGGTATGGGGGGATTTCAGCAGTATCTTCATTTTGACAATATTAAAGTTGTGTGCACAGAAGCAGTCTAGAGGGGGAACAGGGGGAGGGAGGGGGGAAATCCAGTGAGCATGCCAGAACCTCTCAGAGAACAGTTTAGAGGTGGAAACTGATTACGTAAGAAAAAAGGCTCCTACCTCTTTAGATTCCTGTACTGTATTTTGGCATGTAGGGCAACCACAGCAGCAGAAAGAAATAAGGGTCATTTAACACTAAACGTGCATTTTTCTGAAATTTAGTTTAACTTGGGGCAACTTTGCAGTTGGAGGGGTGAACATGCCATTAAACTTATAATTCCTATTCGAAATAAATATTGCAGTGGACATAAAACCTTTGCCAGAGCAGTCGGTGACATTTTGCTAAATATGCCTCTAAGTTCTCCTTCTGGCAGGAACATCTTTCTTATCTATTTTCAGCACTGGCCCACACACTGATCTCACAAGCTTTGGGGCCATGAGGAAATTCACATTATGGGTGGGATTTATAAAGGATTGAAATTGTAACTTCACGCACTAATATTTCTTGTGTAAATTGTGGGCTCAAGTTACCACGGATTTACCATACTCGCTATTCTACAACTGGTCATAAAATATGCTTAAAATGTAAATTACACAATTACGATCATTGCTTTATTTTTTTAACATGCGATTTGTAAAATACAACCGTGGCAGTAGATTGTTTTCTATTTACCGTTATTTATTATAAATACCACCATTAGTGCAATACTCTTGTGCCCTATGTGACTGTACATCTATCTAATAGCTGTAGGTATGTCAACACATTCAGGGAGAAGGGATTACCCAGAAGGGATTCACCAGAGGCCGTATAAGCTAGCATTAAATACTTACACAAAAGGACCCTCACAGCTATGGTAAACAGGGTTGCAGTGGTTGGGTGAGTGGATCTTCCGATATTTAATTAGGGTTAAGAACGCGCTAAACAAGGGTAAATTGGTTAGCGTAACTTCACCCCTTATGGGAGCAATGTGGCTCGGCAGTAGGTCAGTGAAAAGGTACATCTGATCGGTTTAAGGCAGATTTTTACTATCTTATTAAATAATCTTAACAATATTTATGATGTTTAAGCTTCATACATACGTGTGATTGGGGAGGGCCCATACACGGTGGCTGAAATGCGACGCACATTATGTTGGACGCACGTTACGGGCGACAATCGTGCCGTGACCAGGATCGCACATGTGTATGAGCCTTTTCACTTGCAGGGCACTTGATTTGTTCACATTGGTATTAAGAGCCTTTTTCCAGCAGTGACTTTTTTCTTTCAGCCCTATTTCCCACCACTTCATTATTGAATAGGGGAATTGTAATTGTAGGAATATTTACAATCTTCTCAATTGAACTATTGGCTAAACAATTATTTACACAGAATTGTAATGTCCTGCTTATTATAATAACTTTTTAGCATACAGTACTACAGTTTGATAGCTCTCTATTTTATGTATTTTAGGGCTATGGGGATTGGTTAATAATGCTGGATTTGGACTTGCCTGCACCTAATGAATGCAAAGAAAAGAAGATTTTAGCAAGGCTCTGAATGTAAACCTGCTGGGGATGATTGATGTGACAATTCATTTATACCTCTCCTTAGAAAACCCACGGTCGTATTGTCAATGTGTCTAGTGCATACGGGAGATTGTCTTGTGTTGGGGAGGAATATTGTATCTCTAGTTTGGTGTTGAGGCATTCTCTGACAGTCTCAGGTAAGAGACTTAAGCAAAGATAATAATGCCCATTTTAATAAGCAAATAAAATATGACACATTTAATCTTAGTGCAACAAGCCTCATATATTAAAGATATATTATATATATATATCATAATTAAAGTATATACTCGAATATAAGTTGATCCAAGTATAAACCAAGGTACATATTTTTACCTGAAAAAAGAGTAAAAGTGATTGACTCGAGTATAAACCAATTGTAAAATCATCACCACTAATGCCTTCTAATTCTGTATTGTTTTGAGGCTTTAGTTGCCCTTTAAATGGACAGCAGAATTCCCATACAGTAATCCCATACAGTACTACCATACTAATTGGCTATTATTAAAGGCCAACTAAGCCTCAAAACAATACAGAATCTGAAGGTGATCTTTTAAAAATTATTACCATCTTTCCGATTTTGTATTGTTTTTAAGTCATTAGTTGCCTTTAAATGTACAGTAATCCCATACAGTAACCCCTAAATTTCTTCCCACTGCAAATGTTTGGAAACTACAACTCCCAGCGTGCTTTAGTATATATCTATGTCTAAAGACCACATTTTACAAGCAGCGGTTTTATCTTTGATTTCCTAGCTGACCCATTCATTTTGTGATCTAAAATTGATTGTATGAAGGCTAGGTGGTTCTAGATAGATTGGACATTTTTCTTATGAGAGATTGGACACCTGTTTTTAATGAGAATTGTGTTAGTGTGGTAATTGCATGTGTATATACTGAATGGAGCCCTTTAAAATGTTCTAGTAATGTTGGGAACAAGGCCTGACCGCCAGTAAGGAAGGGTAACATTCGTATTATTATTTATCGTAAGTAAATGTGGGGTAATTTGGAGCAATTTAACAGTGCAGGGCTTGCTGTAGTAAAATAGTTCACGGAGTTATATCTTTGGTTAGGAATTACCATAGAGCATTTAATACATAATTTAAATGAGTTTTTAAAGGAGAAATGTAATCTAAAACACACTTCCTTGCCCCACCTCTGGTCTCCCAGTGGGACAGACATGCTCAGATGAGTTAGGAGTAGCGTAGGGGTGGGTTTGTGAGTCAGAACAGACCATCTCCCAGTTCTATTGGGTTTGTTTTAAAATTTGAAAAACGTTTCGAAAAACTGAAAGAGCCGAATTTGGCATTTTCGTTAATCTCTAGCTAATTTGAACACCCTTGGCTTAGGTGAGGATGGGGTAAATAGAAAAATAAATGTAAATATAGAGAAGATAGTGGTGAGTCAATAGGAACTGCAGAGACAATCTTACCATATTCCTCTAGTGGTGAGTCCATAGGAACTGAAGTGACACACACACACGGACTCACAGAACCGGAAGCAGCAGTTAGGATTTTATATACCATGTATAGATGATGCAGTTATAAAGGCCACATTGTTATATTAGAACAATCATAAAATGCCAACAGTGGTTAGGGGGAAAGGTGCAGTATCACTATATTAATAATGTATATATATTTGAAGGGAGGCACACTCAATGGATTATTAATAAACAATAATTTATTTAGGTGCTGAAAAAAGGTTCACAACGTTTTGGGGAGTCAAACCCCCTTCCTCAGGTGTATACCTGAGGAAGGGGGTTTGACCCCCCTGAAACGTTGTGTACCTGTTTTTTCAGCACCTAAATAAATGATTGTTGATTAATAATCCGTTGAGTGTTCCTCCCTTCAAATATATATACATTGATACTAACCTGATGTGGCACAGACTTTAAGGGGTGCACCTCACAGCTTACCTGCTAATAATGCACCTTAATAAAGTCACCAAATTCTATGACCACTTTCTATTAATATAAGCCAACAGAAAGAGGGGATTATACCCCCCTAAAATCACACATGGCTTCAAGGTTCCTGTACTGCTGGGAATATGTTTATTTTGCAATAGTCCCACATATCAAATGGCCTGATGTCACAAGCCATGGAGAACTATGGAAAACTAAGTTTAGGAGTAACCACAATCTGTTTAATTGAACGGGCATTATTGAGGTCTAATAACAAGTTACGGTACAATAAAAGCCTGCTGTCTTACAAGCTGATCTCTGGATCACATTTCTAAATGCAGTTGGTCAGCAATTATGGTGCAACATGGTTTAACGCTTCCTGCTTCCAGTAGCTTTTGGGGTGGGAGACTGATGAAATCACCCATTTTTTCAACCCTTTTCAGACACATAACTATTGAGAGGCAGCAGTTAGACATGTGACCCAGGGCTCAATTTGAAGGTATGACTTCTGGTTTTTATTTAGTCATACTGGTTTGTAGACCCACAGCTACTCTTTAATGTCATGTTTATATTTTTTTTTTTCCTGAACTCCTAATACAGGTTTGTCTTTTTACTGTACAGTTTGATATGTTCTCTATTTTATGTATTTTAGGGCTATGGGGATTGGTTAATAATGCTGGATTTGGACATTGCCTGGCACCTAATGAATGGCAAAGAAAAGAAGATTTTAGCAAGGCTCTGAATGTAAACCTGCTGGGGATGATTGATGTGACAATTCATTTATTACCTCTCCTTAGAAAAGCCCACGGTCGTATTGTCAATGTGTCTAGTGCATACGGGAGATTGTCTTGTGTTGGGGGAGGATATTGTATCTCTAAGTTTGGTGTTGAGGCATTCTCTGACAGTCTCAGGTAAGAGACTTAAGCAAAGATAATAAATGCCCATTTTATATAAGCAAATAAAATATGACACATTTAATCTTATGTGCAACAAGCCATCATATATTAAAGGATATATTATATATATATATACATATTAAAGTATATACTCGAATATAAGTTGATCCAAGTATAAACCAAGGTACATATTTTTACCTGAAAAAAGGAGTAAAAGTGATTGACTCGAGTATAAACCAATTGTAGAAATCATCACCACTAATGCCTTCTAATTCTGTATTGTTTTGAGGCTTTAGTTGCCCTTTAAATGGACAGCAGAATTCCCATACAGTAATCCCATACAGTAATAACCATACTAGATTTGGCTATTATTAAAGGCCAACTAAAGCCTCAAAACAATACAGAATCTGAAGGTGATCTTTTAAAAATATATACCATCTTTCCGATTTTGTATTGTTTTAAGTCATTAGTTGCCTTTTAAATGTACAGTAATCCCATACAGTAACCCCTAAATTTCTTCCCACTGCAAATGTTTGGAAACTACAACTCCCAGCGTGCTTTAGTAGATATCTAATGTCTAAAGACCACATTTTACAAGCAGCGGGTTTTATCTTTAGATGTTCCTAGCTGACCCATTCATTTTGTGATCTAAAATTGATTGTATGAAAGGCTAGGTGGTTCTAGATAGATTGGACATTTTTCTTATGAGAGATTGGACACCTGTTTAATGTCTTTCGTAGTGTATGGCCACCTTTACTGTGTAAGCTCTGTACAACCTCACCATAGTCCATGCTCTGCTTATACATATTCCCCTCTCTGCCCTTCCTTGCTTTCTCTGCTGATTCTCTTAATTGTTGCAGAAATTGTGCTGGCAGGCAGCCAAAGTTCACTGTTAGAAGTCATGGATAGGGAACATATTATCATTTCTGTTTCTGGAATGACAGGTCTTTCCCTGTAAATGCTGTAATTTCAATGATGATTGCTCAAAATCTACAGCTCAGATTTAAAATCTGAGTAGAGGAATCTTGCTGTATCTAAAGGTACAATTTTTGAAAATTCCATTTTTTAAAGTAAAGATACCCTTTAATATTCTATAT
This sequence comes from Hymenochirus boettgeri, assembly GCA_019447015.1. NCBI lineage: Eukaryota > Metazoa > Chordata > Amphibia > Anura > Pipidae > Hymenochirus > Hymenochirus boettgeri. Next base: position 267,183,544 of record CM033470.1, on the reverse strand, counting down.
CGAACCACAAATGTTCATTTTAAAACTTCGATTGTTTGATATCTTATATTCAATACTGAATAAAGAAAAACGATTGGAACTTCCGCTCTCATTGATGTCTTTTGGGTTAATTTTCAGAACTTTTTATCAATTCTAAAATCCTATTTCGGAAGTAAACTACTCTAATCAGATAACAGTTCTGTTGCAGATGAAAATTTTACATTTTGTCTGGATGTTTCTATTTGGTTTTTTACAGAAGGGAACTCCATTTTTGGGGGGTTAAAGTTTCTATCATCGAACCAGGTTGTTTTGCCACTGCTATGACAGTTGCTGAACTGCACAAAAAGAATCTGGCACGCTTGTGGGATAACCTTCCTACTGAGGTCAAGGAGAGCTATGGGGAGCCGTACTACCAGAACTGTGAGCATTGTCAGCATTTGTGGAGTTGGGTCCTCTATATTAACTTTAGTTGTGCAGCTGCATTTTAATCTAAGATATGCACTTTAAAATTATTGTTATATTTCTCTAACCATAAACCCCCAACTTCCCCCTTCATCCTGACCAATGGGGTGAGCACAGCTTCACATGATAAGGCCCTAACCCAGGAGTTAGACCAAGCATTTTAGGTCCTTTTCCTGGGAACTTTTCTAGGGTGGGGGAGGATTAAGATTAAGAATGATTGTCCTTTAAGTCAATGTAATGTAAAGTAAATGTTTTACAATGCTAGTAAACTTATTCTAATATTACTGTTTTTGGACTTTTTCAGATGTTCAGTGTTTGAGTGGTTTACCAGGCTTAGCAAGTGAAAATCTGAATGAGGTGACGGACTGTATGGAGCATGCATTGACTGCCATTCATCCATGGACACGATACTCCCCTGGCTTAGACAGCAAACTGTACTATATCCCACTTTCTTACTTCCCAACAGTTATTGCTGATTTTCTGCTGTGTCGCTCTGAATGGAAACCAGTCCCCAGAGCAGGATAATGATTTATGTATATCGATAAATTCCAGAATTTAGTCTAGTTTATGTTATAATTGCTTGGGTGAGCGGTAATGTCCAGTGTCGGACTGGATTGTTGGGGCGCACCAGGAAATCTGAGACCAGGGGCCCACCGGGATAAATTTAGGAGCCCACCTAACATTTAATTTCTCTATTATCATTAATTTACACGTTATCTGACTCCTACTGACTCCTATTACTTATTAAAATGTATTTCTTACTGTCCCTTTGGCTCAGTATTTAAATTGTAGCAGTTTTCTCTGTTTTCTTTGGTGAATGGTCTGTGGGCCAACTGGGGGATTTACTGTAACCCTGTTGGCCAGTCCAACACTTGTGACACACTCTTACGCACTTAATTACTGAGAGGTGCTGCTAAATATCTGTAATAAGTCATCGCAACTGATACAATAAAGCCCCAGCTGGTATTTTAGAATTACTTTTTTGATACTTATAGCTAGTGCTAGAATCACGCAAAACTTACATTCACAATGCAGGAAGATCCGCTAAAGTTGGGTTCACACAGTACCAATGTGTCAAGATTCTGTCTGTCATCTTTGACAGATGGGAGTACAAAGTCAAAATCGTTCTCCCTATATAAAGTATATATAAAGTATAGGGAGAATGTAAACGTAACAAAGATACAGGCTAGGGAGATAGCGCTTATACAGTAGTTGCAAGAAGTGGCAAGAAGAGCGCTCTGGCTTAGAAGTTACTATGCGGGCACCCCTTCAAAAATGTATTATTGTAGTATGTCGACTACTCTTTAAAGGGAAGAAATTATTAGGCAAGTCCTTAGATGACATCATTACTAAAACTATGGGAGGAAAGAGTACATTCCTTCCTCAGGAGACTAGAGGACAAAGAGATGTATAAAGGAAGCAGCCACACAGGTATTCTGAAAAGGTAAAATAATCTTTTAAGAGCTGTAGATCCGGCAGAGAATACTAAGGCTGGGTACACACCAGCCAATATTTTCGATGACCCATTCCCGGCAGTTTCGGTCGATCAGCTGAAAATATTGGCTGGTGTGGGGCGGGCGGCCACGACAGACATTGATCGTTCGTTCATCCAAATCGGACGAATTTGCGGACAGACATTTATCCTGGCCGATCGCTCGCTCGGGACAAAAAATCCCTCCATGTGTACTCAGCCTCTTTCGGGGAGCTAAGTCAGACTTCTTGTCAAAACAAAAGCGCATGAGATGAGGCCGGCCCATATGTTCCAGGTTGGTGCATGACTTCTAAAATTTCAAATGGTATCGGCACAGTATGTTCAAGATCTTTGGGCTATGACAGTAATAACTGGAGGATATAGAATAGAATTGATTCAGAAAACAACCGGACAGCAAATCTGGAGAACAGTCATTTATTGCCAACACAAAGACTGGTTTATCTTGGTGAAAGCATAGACACAAATCTGGAGAGTTTCAAAAATCCAGAACCCGGGGAATCAGCTTCTTTAACTTTTAGAAACTCCAACATAACAGTTAATGAGGCTCTTAGGAAGTGTTTTCTCCACTATTGGAAAAACAAAATGCTGCTTGGAGAATGCGGCCACTACAAATACTTTTTCTATACCGAGATGGAAGAAGTGTGCCAAATATCTAACAAAGAAATTTAAAGATTACCTCCTTTGGTAGGCAAACCCTGCCAATATATGTAAGGGGACTCCATTGAGGAACCCAGAATGGCTGGAAGTCTTCTCAGATGCGTCAGGCCGGGGGTGTGGAGCAGATACCCTCAAATTGTTGGCACAGGGAACATGGGAACAAGAGCTATCCCATCTAGCATCCAAAATATTAAAGCTCAAAGTGATATATCCAGCCCTCAAGCATTTCATCCAGTTTTTCTAGGGAATTCTGTTTGCGTCCTAACAGACAATCAAGTTGCAGCAGTCTACATCAGAAAAAAGGGAGGAACAATGAGTTCCAGTATGATGAGACAGTTAGCCCCAATAATGGACAGAGAAGACTGTTAAGCATAACTGCCCTTTATGTCCCGGGAGAGGAAACATAGACAATGCAGAGCGGAGTCTCAATTCCCAGATTTTCACAGTAATAACAGAAAGATTCTGGAGCCTAAAAATAGATTTGATAGCAACAGAGAAGAATGCCAATGTGAGGAAATTCTATTCCAGATTTTACAACAAGAACTCTGTGGAAACAGATATGCTCAGTCAGAGTTGGGATATATTCCAAAAGTCCCATATAGATGTCCTAGCAGTTATTCTGGACTGGCTGAGGCGTCCATGGTACCCCCTTCTCGGGAGGTTGATGTACAGCACAGTACAACCTACTATCACAGGGCTCAGTCTTTCATCTGTGTCTGGAGAGTCTAAGCATAGCTGTCTGGATATTGGGAGGTCCAGGTTAGAGCAAATATGCTGTTCGGAGCCAGTCATAACAACTCTTCTTAAAGGGCATGTCCACCCCCAAAACTATAACCCCCCCCAGTAATGGCCCCTATCATGTAGTGTAGTTTAATCCTTACTTTACATCCCAGCTCCATCTGGTTCTCCTGTAGTCCCCTCCCAAAGTCCCAAAAACTGCCCACCAGGAGGATAGCAGAGTCCATATAGGACTCTGCCTCCTACCTGGCCTCCGGGAGAAGTTTGGCATGCGTACTGCAGCCCTTCTCCCCTCCCTCCCGATTAGGATTCCCTCCCCCTAGTGTAAAACCCTTTTGCTATAATAATCCCCCTGTCCCCCCAGCCCCAACCGCTATGTTTATTTTATTAGAAAGTGCCCCAAACATTACTTACCTCCCCTCTTCCTCCGCCGCACTGAATGACCGGCAGCCGCGTCCGTGATGGCTGCCGCTCAGCCAATCACAGACGCGACTGCCGGTCCCGCCCCTCTGCATGCATTTTCTCGCAAGCAGAGGGCCGGCAGCGCGGCGGAGGGAAGGTAGTAAAGTTTGGGGAACTTTCTAATAAAATAAATATAGCGGTTGGGGCTGGGGGACGGGGATTGTTATAGCAAACATTTATTTCAAGGGTGGACATACCCTTTAAGGCACACATCTAACAGGTATTCAAGTATTTGGCATACCTTTAATTGTGCCTGTCTCAAGAACATAGACCCCTTTCAAATCTCAGTTTCTAGGATTTCTGCAAGAGGGCTTAGAAAAAGGCCTTAGGCTTAGTACAAATAAAGTACAAATTTAAAGGCTGTTTAAAGAGCCTTTAATGAAGATGTTTCTTAGAGGAGCGATTATGGCCACCATAAAAGCCATTGATGCCTGAATGGGAGCTCCCCTTAGTTTATACATCCTCTATTTGAACCTCTGGACTCCATATCTATCTGGGATCTTTCACTGATGACTATCTTACTACTCACCCTAACTTCTGGGAGAAGAGTTTCAGTTACAAGCTGTCATTTTACACACAGTTTTGGTGTGTGTTCCAAAGGTTTTGACAAAATTCCATATTTACCAACCTATAATACTGCCTGCAGTCTCTCAACCTGTCACATCACAGTAGGGGGAATAGATGTTATTCCATATATAGAAAAAAATCTGCTTCTATCAGAAACACTAAAGGTGGTTTTCTATTCCATATGGAGAAAAGAAAGGGGAAGCAGCTACAGTATCTACTTTAAGAAGGTGGATAGTAAAGGCAATCCAGAAAGCCCATGTAGTCGAAAACAAGGCACCTCCCTCTAAAATGCTGGCACATTCAATCAGAGGAATGTTGGCTTCTTGGGCAGCAGAAGCAGGGGCAACGACAGAGGAGCTTTGCAGAGCTGCCAAATGGTCTACTCCTTCAACCTTCGTAAGACATTATAGGTTGTATTTAAGAGGGGCCTCTAAAGCATATTTTGGCCATAAAGGGCCACATTTATAAATGTGCGGTATTGCACATTAGTGTAAGTTATCAATAAATTACGATGGCATCCTTAAATATATGCCCGCGATCGTACATTTATGCTGAACGTTTGTTAATTTACAAATGTTCTTACAGTGAAAAACGCTTTCCGAACTTTGAAGACTAAATGTCTTTTTTCCAGTCTTAAGGGATGTCCGAGTGTCCTCTGACATGTTCTATTGGTGAACAATGCCCAGATAGTTTAATGTATGGCCCATTAATGTATTTATACACAGTAATCATATCCACACCGCAAACGCTTTTTCTCTAGTGTACATAATATAAAAATCCAATCTTTAAAATCTTTTTTTTTTAAATCCAATCGTAATTTATCCAATCTGAAATCTCAGAGCTTTCACGTAGGCTCTATACAGTGTTCAGGAGTGAAAGCTCAGACTAAAAACTGCGGTAATTGGCTGACGTCACCCATCATGACTGCAGCATATACCCGGAAGAGCCGGGAGCTATAGAGGAAAGTGTGTTGAGATCAGGCAAACCATTTCCTGCACTAAACACAGCAATCCTGTTCATGCACAGAACACTCTAGTTATGGTTTTCAATGGAAGGTTTAATATATTTCTAGTACAGCTTACATGGCATTATATTTAGCGAGCTGCAATAATCTGTTTTGTATTGAGAATTAAGAAAAAGTAGACATGGTGGCTTGTCCCTTTTATAGTTACCCAAATTCCCAATGTCTCAATACTGAATACTATTCAGTTAAGTGGTGCAGGTTTGGGAGCTGATCGGCAAATCAAATAATCAGACATTACTGTAGGCAGGTAAGACAGAGGTAGAAAGTAAAGCTTGCAGTCCCAGCCAGGGGAATATCGTGTCCAGGGGAAAGCGGCAGTTAGAGCGTGTTCCATGCAGTCTGTGACTTTATTCAGCTTTGGGCTTGAAGCTCCTACTAGACCTTCCACAAGCTGGATATCTGCACATAAAATGTAGAAATGAGTTATTTCCATATTTGTGAATGAAGACTATATGAACATTTGTGACTGCATATTTTACATTCTAACAGTGCAGCGAAACTGCAGATACCGGGTCCCCCTGCAAGGTTCGTGGCCGGACCCCTGACACACACACCTCCAGTTATCACTTTCAGCTATTTTTAATCAGCTGATCGCGTGTTTGTTAGTACTGGACCGTCAGTATTCAGCTGGGTGCAGATCGGCAGGCCCTCTTAGTCCTCTACCCCCCCCTTTTTTTGCCATCAAGGGGGCTGCAAGGGGCAATAGTTATGCCATTGCAGTTTAAAAAATGAACATGTAAATGAGAACCAAAGGTTGAATTTATGCAAAGTTCAAAGAATCTAAATTGCCCGTTTCCCAGGTAATACACTGACATTTTCTTTATTCTTCTAGTCAGATGTTGAGGTGATTTTACAAAGAAAAATGTGCCACCACTGCCGTACAGTAAATATTTACAGACATTCTAAACTAGAGACAGAATCTTTCATCAAATCTAACGTTCCTGCATTAGAACTCTCATGGCGGATTTAGCTTCCAAAATTATTTTTTTCTTTGTGAATAAACATAAGAAAAAAAGGGTTGAGTTTTCAATTTCCCCTGTAATATAAATACACAAGAAGTAGTAGTTGTACACATTTAATGGAAATAAATTGAGATATTGTTAAGAAGAAAAGAAAAATACAACAATGTTAACAGGCAACGTTTTAGTTGTTTGCTATATTGTAACTGGTGAGGGTATTTCTGCTAATTTTAACTATGTTACAACTACAGAAATGTAAGACAAAAGTTGGCCGTGCCCAACAAAATACAGTAACTTATTTTCATCCAGATCCTTGGGCAATACAGCCCCATGAATACTAGGTCTGGAAAATCCAGTTTTTAAGAGGCCATTTGTAAAGCTGGGTACACACATGACCAGAGCAGGATTACTCACAGGGCAACCCTAGCCACCTGCCTAGGGCCCAAGAAACATCTGGGGGCCCAGCTTCAGAAGCAGTAACACAATTACAGTCCATACAATGTACAGTATGTAGCAAAGAAGGGGGCCCTAAATGATGGCCCTGTCTTGGGCTCCAAATGATCTTAATTCATCTCTGCGCATGACGGACGGTATTGGGCCTTTATCGATGTGTATGTACCCACCACCTTTAGTCATCAATTTGGGGTGAAAGGCAAATGTTTGGGGCCTCCATCAAGCCAACATTGGATACAATACGACACACAACTGGTCAATTAGCCCTGTATAGTGAAGACACAAACTTACATTGCTGGAGAAACTTCTCTCCATAACTTTCCTTCATCTCAGCTGTGAGATTTTCCCATAGTCTTTCCATAATGTGTTTATAATGGTCTATATTTGTTATTGCCGTCTTAAATGCACCAGGTTCTATAATAGAAACTTTTACCCCAAAGTGGCACAGTTCTCTTCTGCAAACAAAAATACAAGGTTAATGGTCTGTACAGACATGCAATGTTGTACGACATCCAAATAACAAGACGTGCATGATGAACAACCGTTTTAGCCAATAATAGTTCATGTGGCCGTTCAGTCAGGAGTTGTTGGTGATTGGACCCAGAGGACAAGCTTTTTAATAAAGCAGTTGAGACCCTTTTTTGTGCAATGTTAGCTGGCATTAGTAAACATCAGGTAAAGCCTGATTGAAATTCATCCAGAGCCGCAGTAAAACAGGCAGTGTGTCTTTAAAATTTTAATACTATGCCTTTAATACATTGCCTTACAGCATGCAGAAAACATATCATAAAGGGTGAATCGGCAGTAGCAATAAATTAAGGGTTGGTGATGTGTGTGGAGCATTTGGGGTGGGTTGCAGGTATGAGTTGGGCCCTACTGACTTTTGCTATAGACCTTGGCCAATATATGAAATGTTACAGAATCACTTACCTGAGATTGTCAGAGAATGCCTCCACTCCATACTTAGACATACAGTATCCTCCGCCAACAATAGCAAGTCTCCCAGCAGCACTAGATACATTCACAATGCGGCCTTTAGCTTTCCGTATCAGAGGTAATAAATTCAACGTTACATCAACCATCCCCCAGCAAGTTTATTTCCAGAACCTGGGAAAAATCTTCTTTTTTTTGCCATTCAGTGGGGCCAAAGAAACCCCCACTCCCAGAATTATTAACTAAACCCCAGAGCCCTGAAAGACATTAACAGCATGTGGGAATACAATAATATAAAGTAAAACTTAAACTTCAAAAAATGCCTGTACAAAATTCATTGTTTTTAATTTAAATAAAATATTCATTATCCAATAATACATAAGTGAGACAAAGTTTAAAAAGTGGAAATTAAAGTATGGCTATTAGAGATATCCGAAAGCGGCGGGTTTCGTTCCGTTTTCGGAATTTAAAATCGGGACTTCGGAACGAGTTTTGGAGTATTATCGAACGTTCAAGCTATTTTCGTGAATTTTTGAAAATAGCCTCGAACGTTCGATAATACTCAAAAAACATTCCGTCCAGTTTCGGACAGAACATTCGGATTTCAGAACCGAGGTGTTCTGTGTCGGATCCAGTTCTGAGTTGGACCCAGATCCCATCTCTAATTACTATAGGGCCATTGGTCAGCCTCATTGGTCAGCTGCATTGGTCAGCCTCATTTGGTAAGCCCTGTGAGCTCCATGAACGCGCGTCTACCATTCACGCAACGTGATGTCAATGCGTGCACGGATATGTGTGCGCTTGCGCCATGACATAATGCACACGCGGCAGATACGCGCAAGAAGTGTACAGGGCTTACCAAATGAGGCTGACCAATCAGGAAGTATCTGCAAATCTCAGAGGGGCAGAGAAAACCATTAATCTACAGATAAACAAGATGTCAGCAACCTTGAATCTTCAAAGGTAGGTGGAGGGGCATGGGGGGGGTGCCAATATTATTTTTAAAGCTGCAGCCTCCAAGTAACCATAACTTGATTTCTCGGTGTACTTATCCTAGCTAATTAAAATGAATTTCTTACTGTACCTTTTGCTGTGTATTTAAAGGGCATGTCCACCCCAATAACTAAAATTTAACCCATTGCTGGCCCCACTGTGTAGTGTTAAAAATCCTTACCTTTGACCCTCTGTGTGTAATAAGGTTTCTTCCCCCACTCCTGTCCATCACTCTGCTCTGCACTTAATTAAAAAAAATATATAATCTTTTCTTTTTTAAGTTAAAATTTGGCTCTCCCAATAAACGGCAGCTAATCATTAAAGGGCATGGCTGCAGGGCATGTCCCCCCAACCCCAACCGCTATATTCTTACTCCAAAAAATGCTTCTCTTCTTTACTTACAACTCCTCGTTCCTTCGCTGTTCTGGTCTGGCTCCCCTGCCCGCCGGAACTGCAAGCAGGGGGCCAGACCAGCAGCCGCGGTTGTAATTGGGTGAGAGGCAGCCAATCACAGCCGTGGCTGCCATCAGTGAAAACAGTGCTGGAACGAGGTGTTGTAAGTAAAAAAGGGAAGCGTTTTTTGGTGTAAGAATATAGCGGTTGGGGGTAGGGGACATGCCCTGCAGTATGTGAAAAGCATTTTATGCTGGATGATAAGAAGCCACGGAGGGATCAGGAGGGAGGGAGGGGGGAAAAGGGCTCCACTGCGCATATCTCTATCCCTTCCGGAGACATCACAGAGGCAGAGACCTTTTGGACAGGAAGATAGCTCCTACCCTACAGTTTCCTGGACACTGAAGAGCCACTACAGGAGAACCATAAGGAGCAGGAATGTAAGGTAAAGATATTTTTTAATTGTAGTGGGGCCAGTAGTTTGTGGGGTGACATGCCCTCAACTCATATTCCCCTTAAAGGAATAGTTCCTCCCACCAAGTGAACTATTCCTTAATATATTGATTGAAGCCCCGGTGGTTAAGGAGCTATGCCTACCCCGATCTTCAATCATATTGCGGGTCCGGGAACGAAGATACCAAAGACCTTACCTTTTACGCGATCCACCGCAGCCAGCTGGAATTTCCGCCGCTTCATTCTCTCTGTACAGCTATAGCGCGCATTATGCGCATGCGTAATTAATAATGAAAAAATTAATAATGAAGTTAGGATAGCTGAACAAAGCATCACTAATACATCCTTAGGGAGCTAATTCAGTTTCATCTAGGCCATTGTTTTTATTTTTGCAGATTCCCTCATGTCTGGATGTGTGCCTCTGGATTGGAAAAAGGCTGATGTTATTCCAATATTCAAAAAGGGTAGTCGTTCACAGTCGTGTAATTACAGCTTAAGTTTAAATTCAGTGGTGGGGAAAATACTGGAAAGTTTAATAAGGGAACATATTCTTGCTTGGCTTTTTATGAGGAAGTAAGTAGAAATTTAGACTCTGGCATAGCATAGATGTAGTTACTTGGATTTTGCAAAGGCTTTTGATACAGTCCCCCATAGGGGACTAATGTATAAGCTAAGGTCTGTTGGGCTGGGAGGCCATTTGTACATGGATAGAAAATTGGTTAATGAATAGGATGCAGAGAGTAGTTGTAAATGGGGCTTCATCATTATGGACTAAAGTGCTAAGTGGGGTGCCACAGAGTTCTGTGTTAGGGCTGCTTCTATTTAATCTATTTATTAATGATTTGGAAGTGGGCATTGTCAACAAGGTTTCTGTGTTTGCTGAGGACACAAAACTTTGTTTCCCATTAAAAACTTCAGAGGATGTGCAATCGTTGCAGGGGGATCTAGATAATTATCACATTGGGATGCTAGTGGCAGATGAGATTCAATGTTGATAAATGTAAGTTGATGCATTTTGGACTTAAAAATCCTTGTGCTGCCTATACTATAAATGGCTCTGTGTTAAGTGAATCCCTGTTGGAAAGGGATCTTGGAGTTTTGGTGGGATAACAAATCTAACGGAGCAAGCAGTGTCAGATGGCAACAGCCAGAGCCAGCATGGTATTGTCTTTGTAAAGGGAGGTATGGATTCAAGGGAGGAAAATGTAATTCTCCCTCTTTACAAAGCATTGGAAGGACATCTTTGAAATGGAAAGGGTTCAGAGAAGGGCAACTAATTAATAAGGGGATTGGGGGAGCTTGGATATGAAGAGAGACTGGATAAATTACAATTATGAAGAAAAGGCGCTTGCGTGGGGATACGATTATTGTGTATAAATACATTAACGGGCCATACAATATATACACTATCTGGGGTATTGTTTACCAATAGAGCCTGTCAGAGGACACGTGGACATCCCTTAAGACTTGAAGAAAAAAGGTTTAGGGTTCAAATTCAGAAAGGGTTTTTCACTGTGTATGTATTTTAATATGGGCCACTAGGGGACGCAGCGCTGTACAATATAGAATACAAAAAGTAGTAAAAGGGGGAGAGTAAATAAATACATAAATATATAAATAAGTATGAGCATCATGAAATATACAAGTGCTTGAAACATGTAACTTGAGGAAAGAGGTCCCTGCCCCGTAGAGCTTACATTATATTAGGTGGGTAAGATATAGATACATGTAAAGGGTGGACGTGCTAAAGTATAACTGGGTGCAGTATCAACAGTCCTATGCGTGTGCTGTGCTGTGCTCAGTGAGGTAGGGTGAGAGGTTAGATTAAACTTGTTATTGAGGTTTCTTGACGTAGAGAGAGGGGAATAGAATTACAGGGGCCAGAAGAGAAAAAGGTTTAAGATGAGAGGAGGCAGTGTGAGTGAGGGGTCTATATAAGAGATGGTTCTTTGATGAGCGGAGGGTAGGGGCAGGGACATATGGGGACACTAGAGAGGAATATAAGAAGGAGCATCAGAGTGAAGGGATTTAAATGTTAAGAGAAGGATTTTGTAGCTAATGTGTTGTTTAGTGGGGAGCCAGGTAGATGTGCGGCACAGAGGAGATTTAATTTCCCGATTGTCATAGAGCGAGATAATGCACGCGGCATAGTTAAGTATGGACTGAAGCGGAGAAAGATGGGAAGCAGGAAGACCTGAAAGCAAAAGGTTGAAATAGTCTAGACGTGATAGGATGAGAGCATGGATAAGCATAGCAGTAGTCGGAAGAGAAAGGAATCCGGTTTTAGCAACATGTTATGTGATTGGAAAAAGGAGAGAGCAGAATCAATAATAACCCATAAACAATGTGCCGACTGAATAGGGTAAATGGGGGTGTTGTCCACAGAAATAGAAAAAGTGGGATAGGACCATGTTTTAGGAGGTGGGAAAATGATTAGTTCAGTTTTAATCAGGTTTAGTTTGAGGCATTGGTACGCTATCCATGAGGAGACAGCATGGAGACATTCAGAGATACGTGATTGGGTGTCAGGACAAAGCGTGGGGGTAGAAAGATATATTTGCATATCATCGGCGTACAGATGGTAGTTAAAACCAGGGAAAGGATATAGAGGGAGAACAGCAGGGGTCCAAGAATAGAGCCTTGTGGAATCCCTACATTAAGAGGAATCGGAGAGAATGTTTTATTATCATGTTTTATTACACAGAGTAGGTTCTGTTCGAGAGGTAGGATCGTAGCCACAATGCCACTTTATTCCGGATGCCCAAGGAGTGAATAATTTGCATTAGGAGGGAATAATTAACCGTATTGAAGGCAGAGGAGAGGTCGAGAAGGATGAGAATAGAAACGTGACCATTGGCGATAGCAGCCTGAAGATCATTCACAGCTTTGCACAAGGGAGTGTGGGTAAGAGAATCTGGGAGCTATGCTGAGGGTTAGAAATCTGCATACGGAATCTGCATACTGTGAGAACGGTGAAGCTATGGAACTGTCTTCCATTGGACGTTGTTATGGCAGGTTCATTGGTCAGTTTCAAAAAAAGCTGGATGAGTTTCTGCAAACAAGGAATGTTGCAAGTTACTGGTATTGATACATAAAGTAGAGTTGATCCAAGGAAATTTTTCCCCCTTCACAAATTTGGTGTTTTGTTTTTTTTGTCTTCCTCTGGATCAACAGTTAGGCAGGAAATGAGGATATTGCTAGATGGGTTGGACTGGATGGACGTATGTCTTTATTCAACCTCAAATACTATACTATATTAGGACAACATCTGGGCAAAGTAACATGATTGGTTCAACTGTCTGCCATGTGCAATGCTGTTTTGATCTCTACCCTTGCCTGTTTCGATAACATCTCTTAGCACAATGCTGTGGTGTGTGCTGTGTGCAAGCTTTAAAAACAGTTATGTCTTCAGTACCATTGCAATACTATCATTTTAAAAGTAGAAGAAACTGGCCCCAACCTCGGGTCTACTCTTTTTACTCACAATACTGAGAGCGTGCCCCTATGACTCATGGGAAGGGCATCCCCTCTCTCTCTTTCTCTGCACTTTCAGGGTGTAGTAATAACAGTTCTTATTGTTAAAAATTGTGCTAATTTTGCCCCAACCAATCAGATGTTATTTCATTTAAAAGCTAACACCCGATTGGGGGGGGGGGGCAAAATTATAACCATTTTTAACAATAAGAACTTTTATTAAATCCCCCTGATTTAAGTTTTAAAAAACATTATGGGATTGTACCTTTGGATTGCCAGAAGGGAATGAGATGCAGAGGAACATTTTCTTCAGGGGCATAGGGAGGTCCCGACCAGGTCCCGTGATGACATGTCCACCCTCCTAAGCCCCACAAACCCCATTTTCATTTTCCTTAAACCTTTCAAAGATGCTCCCAGGCTCAGATATTCTACTTACTAAACCCCAGCTTCTCTCTTCACCTAGTAATGGCCATCAGTCATGGTTGTGATGGTGATATTAAGGCCAAGGGTTGACGGCCGTTGCAGAACGAGACTCCTTTGCTGCTGTGCATGCTTGTAACTAACCCGCTTGAAACAGCAACAGTGGATGCATGACCGTGCAAGCGAGGGATCTGGGTTTTGTAAGTAGAATATATGAGCCTGGGAGCATCTTTGAAAGGTTTAAGTAAAACGGGGTTTGTGGAGCTGAACTATGTGAGGTAAGGAGGTAGGAGGGTGAGGTAGGAGGGTGCACATGCCCTTTAAAAATCCTGGCTGCAGTATGGCTGGGTTAGGTTAAACTGCACCAAACAGTTTTTAATGTGGGTTGGAGGGGGGCATCTAAAATCTTGCTATGGGGCCCTGTGATATCTAGCTAAGCCCCTGATTTTCTAAATTAATCACTCAATGATATAGCTGAATGATTATTATAAAAACATATTCCACTGCTGCTCCATTTATAATTTAAGCCTCTTATTATAACGCAATACTTGTGTTTTAGACGTGTATATTTCCTTTACCTTTATTCCCCACCGTTTTCGTAACCCACTTGGCAACAGATTTCACATTCTGGCTGTTGGTAACATCTAGGATGTTGGTCTGCAGCCTACTAGATGTCTCCTTCTTCAGATCCTCAGCTCCTTTTTCTGTAAAGCAAGTTGCCAGCACTTGCATCCCTCGTTTGTCTAGTTGCTTTGCCAGTAGGTTTCCAAACCCAGAGTCACATCCGGTGATCAGCACATATTTATCTGTCAGGTTCTGCAACATCTGTCTCTGTCTGTTCCATCTGTACAGGAAGATCAGGGCCACCACCGCTATCCCAAGGAGCCACATATTGGATGTGTACAGGTATAACTGCAATAGACACAGAAGAATTTCAATATTCACGTTTAGCAATCATTTACACTAAAGACTTTAGCCCTGTCTCTGTGTGCCAGTATCTTATACAGTGTGAACTATTTCTAATGTAGGTAATTGCATTAACCTATTTCGTCATTGCATTGAGTGCAGTGAATGTTAATGTGCAGGTTGGGTAATTCTTATGACATTGTTAATTGATGTTTATGTATTTTGTGACCTTTTTTATAAGGTCCTGGACCTCTGGAAGCAAGATAAAAAGTATAGACACATATAGTACTGATGTGTAATTTAGGACCTACCTGTACACTGGGGTTATGTTGTGTTTATATTATATCCAAACTGGGTTAACAGGTTAAAGTGAATTATTCCTTTATTGCATTGATTGAAGACCAGGAGGTTAAGGAGCTATGCCTTACCTTCCATTCTTCAATCAATGCATGTGGAACTAGGAACGAAGATAGAACAAACTTACCTTTCATGCGATCCTCCGCTGTTATAGTGAAATTCCCAACCGCTGCCTGGTTCAGTTCAACTATAGTGCGCATTATTGTGCATGCACACTGTATTTGAACAGAACCAGGAAGCAGTTGAGACCTGTCAATGTGGCCAGAGTGGATCTTAGGAAAGGTAAATTTGTTCTACGTTTGTTCCTGGCTCCACAAAAATTGAGTGAAGAATGGAAGGTAAGATATAGCTCCTTATCCTCCCGGTCAATACATTAAAGGAATAGTTCACTTTTCCTTTAATAGTCTATATTATTACGGCATCTTATTAAAAAATTTCCAGCCTTAAAATATTTAGAGTTTCCAGGCCCTCTGCCTATATTGGAGGGCAGAGAGCTGAATGGGGCACATAGAGTGGATTGGGGTCTGGCAGTTTATCACTGTTCGGGAGATGGTCGGATTTCCATTCTGTTTTCGGATTTTTTGAATGAAATGACCCATAGAAGTCAACGGGGCAGAAAAGTTTCTAAAGTTCCCGGTAAAGTTAAGGTATAAATAGCAATGGTAATTTAAAGTAGATGGCTCAGGCACCTAGGAAATGGCCAGGGGAACTGACGCTCTGAGTAAATACCTTTTGGAATTTGCAATGACATTTGTGTGGTTTGCGGCTCCGGATAAATGAGGCCAATAGTGTTTTGGCACAATGCAATAAAAGGGGAAAAAAAATTCAGATGCTAATAATTTACAGCAGCCTATTAGATGTTATCTAACTGCAAAAGCCCAGTAAAAAGCCAATATCTTAGTCAATAAATAGCACAAGTTACAGAGAGACGGACAGCACTTCCGGTACCGGTAAAATCGACTTTATTGTTTCGAACACATCACAAAGTCGTCATCCGACGCGTTTCGGGGAACACCTCCTTTGTCACCCCATGACTAAGGGGGTTTTCCCCGAAACACGTCGGATGACGACTTTGTGATGTGTTCGAAGCAATAAAGTCAATTTTACCGGTACCGGAAGTGCTGCCCGTCTCTCTGTAACTTGTATCACTGGCGGTTTGGGACCGCATGGATGGGCAATCCGGGACGAACCATTCGCTGCAGGTGCGATCTAGGAGCGGCGCTCTTTCGCTATACCAATAAATAGCACAGGCAATCTTTCATTGCATCAGCCAATAAATGCTTAATTATTTACAAATGGAGACTAATTATTTACAAATAAGGAATGGAGACTGTAATGGTTTACAAGATTAACAGAAAACTCAAAACCCAAACTGGGCTTGTTATACTAAAGTAGAAAAAAAATGGTTAACTAATGTATGCAGTTATGATCAATATATTAACCAACATTAAAAACATTTTTTTTAAAAAAATGCTAATACAATAATCCCGGAAAAAAAATTAAATTCTGCACCATTGGTATCTCTCGCCAGCTAGGACTGCAAACATTTTCCCTGGGGCTTCAGTTAAATGATATAGAGGCTGTAACACTGCTAGTGGGATTGCTAGGAGGTCCAGAAAATATGGAAAACATGTTCAGAACTAATAGAAAAAGTCCTCCACCTACAGATGAGTCCATGGTCAGCGCTATTTGATAGACCCATACTCAATATCTCCGTCAGGTAACAATTTGATCCACCGATTTTGTGCTGCCACTAGAACTCTAATTGCCTCTTCTTGCAAACAGAATGCCCCTAGCATTCAACAAAATCTGGTGGATGTGTGAAAACGACAGGGTGAAATCAGCGCTGATTGGCTCATTTAAGCACTTTGACTAGATCTGGACTCCATGGATATATGTAATGGTGGGAGAGGATGGTTATACCTCTAGAATAAAACTCACCTTAGGACCAAACAGTATAATCCCACATAATAACAGTATAGGAGTCTCCCCTTGATACTTTCCTATTGTCTGAATATGGGAAATAAAGCATGAGAGGAGCGGAAGACGGGAGGGGGAATAGTGGGAAAACAAAGAAATAAATTCTGAAGTTAAAAAATTGGACACCAATAAAAAGTACCACTGTAAACTTATGTTTATTTTATTTTTTATTAATATGTTCATTAAAGAAAAATATATGCAGGAATAAGTTTCTTTATGTATGTTTACAATGACTCTGAAAAGCAATGTTTGAAAAAAAAGGTATTTGATTCAACTTATCTTGTTACTGCTTAATAAAAACTATTGGAAAAAGATGCTAGTATTTGCCTTTAATAGGGGACTGGTAGTTCTCTTAATTTAAAATTAGCCAACATTCATTTTAAAAACAAATCCAAGGCTCTACACTGGGACTCTGATATAAGATCTAAAAGTAAGATAAATAATAATAATGCATATCCTATCTAAAGAGACATCCTACTTGATCAAGTAATAGCTCAATGTGCAACACACAGCCCAGCTAATAACAAACGGTCCCAGTGCACCTGTTTAATGCAAGTGGCACTTTATTTAACTTCTCCTTTATTGGTTGATAAGAAATGTGTTTGTTTTATAAAAAATAAAACAGGATATAAAACAGGAACGTACCATTTAATATGCACATGTTGATTCTGTTTATTTTACACATACCAATAAAATAGCAGAACTGGTGTGAAGATAGTCATTTAAATCTCACTCACCTATAAATTCTTGTATAGCAATGGTAGGTGATCCTCTGATTGAACTGTCTGCGTACCAGGATGCATGTGCTGTGCTTACAGGTGAAATCTCTAATTCACTGAATGTTTTCAAAAAGGGTGTGACTGTTAATACTACCGTATGTTGCTCAGGTAAGTTGCGTAGTAAAGTTATATTTATCAAGAATATGCAGTATACACCTAGATTTATAAGTCACTAAATAAAGATTCTCTTACAAACCCCATATTAGATCAATTTAAAAGAAGGATCTTTACATTTCAATAAATGATGTAACATTGGACACAGACATCCATTTCATAGAACGGGAAAGTTTAAGTATTAAGGTTTGAATTTGGCTTAAAGGTCACATTTTGGAAGGCAACACGCCATGGCTGCACAAAGCCCTATTAAAGTTTTGGGGGCTTCTCTATCAGAATAGCAAATGTTATTTTGGGGTTGGACATACCCTTTAAAGGACATATATTAGGTAAAGCCAATCTCCCACAGGACCTACCAATGAATAGTACCCATGGTGAGGATCTAAAATGCTAGGTCCTCATCCCTGGGTTTACCTTCAGCGCCTGAAATTAAGCTACATGAAGTTGCTCGTGGTGAACTGCTTTGTTCCGCACCTTCCTTAGCATCAGTCCTGTCCAATAGGAAGACATGTTCCTTGCAGAGCGTCATCCTATTGGTAAGGCCAGACACTGAAGGTAAACCCAGGGGTGGGGACTTAGTGGTTTAGGTCCTCACCCTGGGTACTATTTATTGGTGAAGGGGGGTCTACTTCAAATAACTGTCCTTTAATATTTGTGGCTGTGTGCACTGCAAGTTTTGAAACTTTGCTCTGAGACAAGATATGTACTTTTTTATCATTGTGCTATTAATTTGATATTTTAGAACTTGTATTTCCAAATTATAGAGAGATGCAGTGTTAGTTAGATTACATTCAGATTAGCTGTGTCAAAGCATCAGAAAGGTTATCAGTAATGTCTGCAACACAGATGAATAAAATCAATAGAGAGGTAATCAGCATCGATGACCCTCGAGACATGTGTCCATTCAAGTGTAAAGGCAAAACAATGTAGTGAACTTTGCAGATAAATTGAAAGATAAAAAAAGAAATAGATAGAAAAAAAATGACTGAACAGCCATTTGCAATAATCACAAGTCGATGAAGTCGCACTCCACAGTGAAATATTGTTTATTCAAAGCCAACCATAACATCAAAACACAACGTTTCGGTGGAATGTGCCCCCTTCCTCGGGTGATGTCAAAGCAACAGTGAAGTGAGTTCCTATACCAAGGTCCTGGGTGGGTGGACCCATCCAGGTGGGAGTGTCTAATAAATTGCAAAGTGCATAAACGTTAAAAAAGATCACATCTGTAGTTACATAAAAATACAATCAGTAAATATACCATATAAAAATGTGTTTAAAAAGTCTTATTCTGAAGATGTCATAAAGTGCGTCCAGTGATTCTGTGCTAGTTACAGAGCATCAACAGGTTCAGAGCTGTTTAAAATCCATTAGTCTTTATTTAATATGTATCCACTAGAGGGAGATGGTTTCTTTCTTTTCTTTTACTAAAAATAAGATCCATATAATAATAAAATATTGTTACTAAAAGGGAAAGCTAAAACATAACAATTTCATTCAGCATGTATACTTCTACATTTATAATAATAATTTAGATGATACAAAGTTTGGAATTATATAAAAAGCAATTCCATTGTTATAACTGATATAGAGGAAGAAAAAGCAGTTACAGAAAACAAGACCAATTAATGTCCTTATTTAATATAATATATATATCCAAAATTTGGAGATATATGATGCAGTTATAGTACAATATGTACCGGTGCTAAAGATGGTATCGAGAAAATAAGTGTAAAAGAGAGACGGTGTCCCAAAGGATACCTACAGTACCATCATATACCCCATCCAATTCGGATGTGGGCACTCACACTGCAATAAAATGGTCATAAGGACCTAATTGACCAAAAAAATATAAACCCAATAGGATAAAAGATTGAAGCTTTATTAATGACAAATAGAAAAAAATCATATATGGATATGTATATATATTATGTCCCAATCATGTATTGACACAAGCAATACACATATATAACAAGTGCTCCTTGTTTTATATATATATATATATATATGCTATGTGCCCCTTGTATATATATATATATATATATATATAATATATATTCTATGCTAGTGCCCCCTGTATATATATATGCATGTTTGCCCCTGTGTATATATATATATATATTATATATATATATCTATTTGCTATGTGCCCCTGTATAATATATGCTATGTTGCCCCTGTGTATATATATATATATAAATTATTTCTATGCTAGTGCCCCTGTATATATATATGCTATGTTGCCCCTGTGTATATATATATATATATATATATATATATATATCTATGCTATGTGCCCCCTGTATATATATATGCTATGTTGCCCCTGTGTAAATATATATATATATATATATATATCTATGCTATGTGCCCCCTGTATATATATATGCTATGTTCCCCCTGTGTATATTATATTATTATAATATATATATATATATATATAATCTATGCTAGTGCCCCCTGTATATAATATGCTATGTTGCCCCTGTGTATAATATATATATATATATATATATCTAGCTATGTGCCCCCTGTATATATATATGCTATGTTGCCCCTGTGTATATATATATAGATATATATATTATATATATATATATATATATATATCTATGCTATGTGCCCCTGTATATATATATGCATGTTGCCCCTGTGTATATATATATATATCTATATATAATCATATATATCTATGCTATGTGCCCCCTGTATATAATGATATGTTGCCCCTGTGTTATATATATATTATATTATATATATATATCTATGCTAGTGCCCCTGTAATATATATGCTTAGTTTGCCCCTGTGTATATATTATATATATATATCTATATATATATCTATGTGCCCCTGTATATATATATGCTATGTTCCCCTGTGTATATATATTTCTATATATCCCCCTTTTTTTTTTTTTTATATATTATTCCCCCTTATATATTTTCTCCCCCTTCTATTTTCATATATATATAAATATATAAACTAGCTATGTGCCCCCTGTATATATATATGCTATGTTCCCCTGTGTATATAATATCTTATATATTCAGCTAGGTGCCCCTGTATATATATATGCTATGTCCCACATCTGTGTATTATATAATTCAATGCTATGTTGCCCCCTGTATATATATTTATTGCTATGGTTCCCTTGTTATATATATTATATAATGCTATGTTTGTGGCTGTACACCATCTTGCATATAACGTTATACCTTTGCCCCCATATGCTATGATTTTTCCTGTGTGTATTATATATATATCAATGCTATGTGCCCCTGTATATATATATGCTATGTTCCCCCTGTGTATATATATATATCAATGCTATGTGCCCCCTGTATATATATATGCTATGTTCCCCTGTGTATATATATATATATCAATCTAGCTATGTGCCCCTGTAATATATATATGCTATGTTCCCCCTGTGTATATATATATATATATCAATGCTATGTGCCCCCTGTATATATATATGCTATGTTCCCCTGTGTATATATATATATCAATGCTATGTGCCCCCTGTATATATATATGCTATGTTCCCCCTGTGTATATATATATATCAATGCTATGTGCCCCTGTATATATATATGCTTAGTTCCCTGTGTATAATATATAATCTATGCTATGTGCCCCCTGTATTATAATGCTATTGTTCCCTGTGTATATATATATATCTATGCTATGTGCCCCCTGTATATATATATGCTATGTTCCCCCTGTGTATATATATATATCAATGCTATGTGCCCCCTGTATATATATTTTATGCTTATGTTCCCCTTGTATATATATATAAATCTATGCTATGTGCCCCCGTAAATATATGCTATGTTCCCCTGTGAGATATATATTATCAATGCTATGTGCCCCTTGTAAGTAACCCCCCCCCTCTCCACCCCCCCCCAGGCTATGGTCCATCCATGTGTATATATATATATCAATGCTATGTGCCCCCTGTATATATATATGCTATGTTCCCCCTGTGTATATATATATCTCTCTCTCTCTATATATATATATATATATATATAGGCTATGTGCCCCCTAACTCCCTAAATAATGTCATGTATCCCAAATGCAGGGAAAGTGAGAAGAATTCTCTAGAATCTTGAGGGCCCAATATGATGCATGAAAGATTTGTCGCCCTGCGTTTGTATAACTCCTAAATTAAGTCATTAAGATACTGCACACATAGCCTATATATAAATAACAATATCCCCAATAGTGTTATTTATATAAGGTCTATGTGTGCAGTATCTTTATGACTTAATTCTGGAGTTATACAAGTTAAATGTCCCTTACATATGTTAATCACTGGGGTGGATTTGAAAACACCCAATGGTACCTGCACTTGTACCTGTGCATTCTGTACTCCACCTCTCCACTTTCTGAAGAGAAAATATCATACACACCTAGTTCTAAATCTGGCTCTGTGAACTCCAGCGTGTGTTCTACACTATACATTGAAATGTGAAGTTACAAGGCATTTAGCTTCAAACACATTTTCCCCATTTATAGTTCAAAAATGATGTGTATTGCCATTTAAAGTAAGAGAAACTTGTGTAAAGACACTTGTCATCCCTTCTCCACAATCCACAGGATAGGCATGCTCTGTGTGCTTCGCCCTCGGCAAAGATGAGCAGGGCATAGTCAAAATTTTATTGAATTGGCCATTAATCATCCAATAATATTGCTATTTCTATGGCCACCATTTATCACAGTAATAATTATCTGCCCAACATTAGATTTACCAATACAGAAACATGTTACAAACAGATCCTGCTCTAGTGAAACGGGGAATGACTCATCACATCCTCAATTCTGTGCTGCATCAGAGTTGATAGATCTAATATTTACAACAAAAAGTATACACAACTTCGTATCTGGGTGTGTAGCCTACTCTGTAATCTCCTGGTGTAGACACTAAAGTTGAATAAATGGCTCTATACCTTAAAGGGGAAGTTCAGTGAAAATACATATACTATTCAGAAAAAAGACCCGTATTTATTCATCCCAATGACCTTAATCTGCCCATTCAGCATTGTGTCTGTGTATAAATAAATGCAACCAAATTACTGACATACCGAAGTTCCAATCATTTTCCGTGTTCAGGATTGAATATTTGAAATTTGATATTGAAAAATCTATAAACCCATTGAATATTCAAAGTTTCGAAAAGTCCTGAAAGTTCTGTTAAACTGGCAGTTTCGAATTGGAACCAGGTTTGAAACGAACATGAAATCCCTCCCCGGTAATAAGTATTTGTTTTATGTCTTTAATTTGTTGTTGGCAATGCTGATTTATTATATGATGGTGTAAGGTTCTGTTTAAAGGAGAAATAACATTTATTTGCAGTTATATTTATATTATAAATGTAGGAAGATCTAAAAATTAACTGCAGTTTGCTGAAAATAAGCAATACTAAAAATTAGTACTATTATTAAAATAGAGAAAATTCGCCTGGGTGAGTTTTACACTATTTATCATATCTTTTGCTGAAAAAAACACCACATGTGCTAGGCTATTTTTTAAATAACAAAGATAGGTGTTCAGTGTGTATTAACCAATTTGACACTACTTAGAAAACCCATCAGGTAGTGTTCCCTATTTACCATCATAATAAGAAATTCAGAGTGCACATCAGTCTTATATAAACAGCTTGTGTTTATTCACACAAAATACTTGACGTTTCAGAGTCTGTGTGACCCCTTCCTCAGTCATGGAACAAATGGCAAAAAAGTGCAAAGTGCTAACTAATATAAACAATAATATGTTAAACACATTTAGAGGGAGACCTCTAGTGTTAAAAATGTGTACAATCTATATAATACATAGTGCATACGGGACATAGTTAAAACATAGTATCACTTATCCCTTATCCCTTCCCTTATATTATATAAATATATTTATATCTCCATAAGAGATTGCATTGAGTATTTAGGAGCTTTCAATGTGGTGGGGGTTATATGATATTACATATAGGAAAGTTGTATATGTATAGAACTGTCTTAGGTACAACACACAGGTACAAAATACATAAACTTACTTACAGAGCTGAGATCCCTATTTCAACATGGAATGGTCAAAATGGGAGGTTAAACCACACCCTGTGTCTGCTCCATATGAAAGAAAGTGTAATCCAAAAAAAGTTTCTGTCTGCTACACAGGATGTGATGTGTATTGTAATGGACATATACTCCAAGGCTCCTTATATACCACCTCCAGCCTGTAGGTGGTATCAGTGAGTAATAAAAGACAAGACATCCCTGCTCTCTATGGCTAGGAGGAGAGAAAGTGAAAGTAGATTGTGGTATGTGCTTTGGAGAGATATTGACTCACTGCAACCCCATATCCTGTGTATAAGATCCTGTTACCACCTGTTGGGAGGACAGATTATTGGACAGACAATTTACTTTATTGGATACAAACTCTTGTACACCAACTTAAAAGGACACACAATATACAGGCCTGGCCAATATTCAAAGTGGTGCATAGACAGGGACATCCTTGATTACTGCATATGTTATGTGGGGAACCTGTTTATGTGCACTGTCTGCTTTGTGCCAGACTACCAGAGTAACACACTGTGTGCCATGCTACCCATAATCCTTCCATAAAGCAGTGGTCTGGTACAAATCGGTGGCAGCTGTGCTGGTAATACCATTTATTCTCCCTGAGAGACGCGCCGGAGGGCAAGTGGTTGTCGGCTACTTAACTGTGAGGAGACGGTCAGAGAGGGTCCTGACTGAGCCGATGGGAATATCCGGAAGAATCTTGTGTGAAGAGTGTTGGTCTGTCCACAGGGGGAGATAAGTATATTTTTGTCCGATGGGATCTGTGGTCTCACGGTAGAACTTTATATACCTTGTACCCATGTGACTTGGCGTCTCCCAGAAAGTCCTGGACCCAGTGTGTGCGTTAAAGGGATATCCCCACGTTCCTTATTTTTTCTGGGAATAACTTTGGGAACTTCAGTGTATGTCCATATCCTAGAGGGTATGGGTTTGTCCAGGGACAACCGGTTTTAAGGATTTTGTAGAGGGTGGGTTATGAGGGTGGACTTGGGCTCATTATGGTTTGTATATATGGTGTTTTTTAATCAGGTATATTCCTATTTTTATGGAGTGAACATGAAACAGTATTTTTACTTTTTGCAACCATTATGTGGATGTGCTTGTTTGTGGGGCGGGTCTTTTTGTTGGGACGCTTTTCTGCTGGTCCCAGTTTGGTTCATATGTCGTGTTTTTTCCCCCCTTTAGCACCACCCTTTAGCACCATGTTCCACATGGTTATAATATGAGTTGTGCATCTATCCATATAACCTATTTTTAAACCTGATCCATTTGATGGGGTAACTAGGGAGTGGACTGATTGGCTAGAACAATTTGAATTGGCAGCCACTATTAATGGTTGGGATGAAGGTGCTCGCTTGCAAGTCCTTAGCCTTTTGCTTAGTGGTAAAGCCAGGCAGGTATACCAAGGATTTACTGTAATACTGAAATAAAAAGTAGTTATCATTTACGGTATTAAAATTTGTTCTGAAGCAGTTATTTTTCAATTACATCTGTATAAAAGAGTATATAAGGATAAATCCATTTCTTTAGGTAAACTGGGAATGAGAAATGTTTGATTATTAGGGCAATGCTATTACAATAACATGATACTGTGAGGTACTTTCTGTTTTAATATATGAGGTACCATCACCACTTGCCGTGGTGAATACTAATAAGTATTAACCTAGCATGTTTAGTTTCAACCACACAGTGTGGCAGTCTACTCTCAGACGTGCAGGGTTATCCTATTTGGCTCCTCTGGAAGCTGGTGACTGTCTAAGTAACAGTTTAAAATATACCTGTGTAAAGATTCTATATCCACTATATCCACACATAGCAAAACATACACACACAATTTCCATTGTGCACCAACGGGCACACTTTTGCTAGTATAAACTTTAAAAATGTAATGGCATACTGTAAATAAAGTGCTAGTGGCAAAAAGTGCAAATTTTGAAAAGTTTTGGCCTATTATACACAGTGACAAAGATCTTACTGATGACATAAAAACAGAACCAAAGATTACATACAAAAGGGGACGCTCATTATATAGTCACCTGGTACAATCAGATCTGATAAAAAACAACCGGTTAAATTATCAAATAAAACAGGATGCTGTAACTCGCTCATCACAGGGTTGGCATTTACTCACCCGCATAATGGCGACATATACAAACTAAGGAACTCTACACATGTAATACAGATTTCTGTATATACCAGTTTAAATGTCCATGTTCCCAAGTTTATATTGGAAAAACAATGGGTCCTTTCAAGAAACGCTTCCAGAGACATAGAAGCGATATAAAGTTGGCCTATGAAAGAGCCAATAGACCCATATCTGCTAAATCTGAAATTCCACCTGTAGCAGCTCACTTTACCGAAGCTAAACATCCAGTATGTGTATCTGTTGTATTCAATTAGATCAATTAGACTCAAGTTTAGTTCTTGAAGACGTTTCTCTAGTCATCCGACTGGCTTTCTCAATTCAGAATGACTTGTACAAGAATCTGTGGCAATTATGTACCCTGGAAAATCCCAATTAGCATATCACAGCCAGGTGTTAAGGGCGTGATTGGATAGTGGCTAAGAGGTGTTATAGGAACACCCAGAGTAAGGTGTCAAAACAGCATTGTACATGGCAGACAGTTGGTGTCAAACCCCCCCACCTCTATTTAGGCTTGGTTTCTATATTTTCACATAAATGGCCTCCTTAACACCTCTCTTGAACCAGTCACGTTCCTTTGCCAATATGTTAACATTACAATCTTCAAAGATATGTCCTTTATCCTTAAGATGCAGGTACATGGCTGAGTCCTGACCCGAGGAATTGGCTCTTCTGTTCTGGGCCATATGTGGATGCAGTTGCTGTTTGGTCTCCCCCACATACAAATCAGAGCATTCTTCACTGCACTGCACTGCGTATATGATGTCGCTTTTCTTGTGTTTGTGTATTGGGTCTTTCGGATGTACCAATTGCTGCCTCAGTGTGTTGTTCGGTTTAAAGGAGACAGGGATTCTTCTTATTTTCTTGTAGACCCCTGCTACATATGGGATGACCATGTTCTTTCTCCTGTCTTGCTTTTCCCCTTCACTGTTGGTATTCATGTTCTTTTCTTTCCTTCTACTTCTTTTGACAAAGGCCCAGTCTGGATATCCACAAGTTTTAAGGGCTCCTCTGAGATGTTTCATTTCTTTAGCCTTCGCCTCTGTGCTAGTGGGGATGTTCTCAGCTCTGTGTTGCAGGGTTCTGATGACACCCAGCTTGTGATCTAAAGGGTGGTGGGAGTCAAACATCAAATACTGATCTGTGTGTGTTGGTTTTCTGTAAACCTCTACTTCCAGTTTACCATTATCCTTAACTTCTACCAAGCAGTCCAAGAAAGCCAGTTTGTTGTTTTGTACCTCTTCCCTTGATGTTTTGATCTACCGCATTAATGTGTTCTGTGAAAGCTTGTACTTTAACCCAGGTGTCATCCACATATCTGAACCAGTGGCTGGGTGCTATGCCCTTAAAGGTATTAAGCACCTGTTTTTCTACCTCCTCCATGTAAAGGTTGGCCACAATGGGTGAAACTGGAGATCCCATAGCACATCCGTGTTTTTGCTTATAGAACTTTTCCCTGTATTTGAAATAGGTGGTATTCAGGCGCAAGTCCAGTAAGAAACACACCTGTTCTGGGTTGAGATCAGTTCTGCTGGTAAGAGTGTTGTCTTGGCCTAGCCGTTTTCTCTCCATTTCAACAGCCTCCTTGGTGGGTATACAGGTGAAGAGAGATGTGACATCATAGGACACCATAGTTTCTTCTGCACCGAGTACTATATCTTCAATCTTGTTGGTGAAATCCTGAGAGTTCTGGATGTGATGCTTAGAACTTCCCACCAATGGTCCTAAGATGTTGGCTAGGTATTTTGCCACCTTGTATGTTACAGAGTTGATGCTGCTGACTGTAGGTCTTAGTGGGGCCCCTTCCTTATGTATCTTTGGGAGTCCATATATGCATGGATGTGCCTCACCAGGGTAAAGGCGATGATACATTGCTCGATCAATGGCTTTATCCTTTTGAAGCTGTTGTAGTAAGTCTATGACTCTTTTTTTTGTAACGGCTGGTGGGATCCCTTGTTAAGGCCTCATATGTGTTGTTATCAGCCAGGAGCATGGTCACCTTATGATGGTAGTCTGAGGTGTTGGGTACCACTGTGCATCTTCCCTTGTCTGCCGGTAGAATGGTGATACTGGAATCTTTCTTGAGGGATGTTAAGGCTCTTCTTTCCTGTGTGGTCAGGTTAGATTAAGGAGTTTTAGCACTGGCTAAGGCTGCAGATACCTTAAGGCGAAGTTGTTCTGCCTCACTCTGTGGTACCTTATTATTGTGGATTGAGGCTTCTGTGGCTGCTATAATATCCACCATAGGGATGGCTTTAGGAGTGATGGCAAAATTCAAGCCCTTAGCAAGGACTTCCATTTCCAGCTGGGTCAGGGTCCTGTTAGACAAGTTTCTCACCAATTCCTCCTTGTTTGATGAAGCGACACTCCCCTCCTTTTGTATCCAAGGTAGTTGTTCTCCTTTGGGGGTGTTCTGGGATGACAGAATAGAGAACTTGTTCTGTTGCCTTTGTTTGCTCTTACAGTGCTGAGAAAGCTGTGCTTGTTTGGTGAACTCCATCACTCTTTCCCAGATGGCCAGAGGTAGCTGTGAGGCCAGGTTCTGTTCTAGTTGACTAATGTTGTGCATTAAAGCATCGACTGTAAAATGTGTCTGTTGTACCCGTTCATTTAGGAGCTGTGTTTGAGCCTTTTGCAGTATCTGTTTGGCTCTGATGCCTTTAACTGTGGAATCCAGACGTATGCTGCATGGTACTAGCCTTTGTTGTCTGCATCAGAGGTTAAATCGCAGGTGGTTTCTGTAGTCTGCCAATTTCCTTGCTGTCTTTTCATATTGCCGTACAAGTTTGAGGGTTTTCTCCCCAAAATGATTTGAAATATGCTTGTGAAGGTTCTCATTCATCCAGGTCATGGTATATCTGTTGTATGCAATTAGATCAACGGGACTTGAAGTTTAGTTCTTGAAGATGTTTCGCGTGATCGGATAGTGGCTAAGAGGTGTAATAGGAATGCCCAGAGTAAGGACTGTCTGCCATGTACAATGCTGTTTTGACACCTTACTCTGGGCGTTCCTATAACACCTCTTACCACTATCCAATCACAGAAAAGAAGATGAGGGGAGCACACTACTGCAAATAATACACACTTTTATTGTGCAAGAACATAAACAACGTTTCGGGAGGACTAGTCCCCTTCCTCAGTTATAACCAGTGACAATCCAAACCCACACTTATACCCTCTTAACCCTTCTTAACCACCATTACCTGTGAAAAGAAATCTGAGAAAACCCTCCCTGAATGTTATCATGATTTCTCTGATGTTTTTTTGTAAAAAACGAGCTGAGAAGCTACCACCGCACCGATCCTACGATTGCCCCATCGATCTTCTCTCAGGTACTATCCCTCCTCGGGACACACCATACCCACTGTCCCTTCTAAACTCTAGCCATGAAAGACATTACGGAACATTTGTCTAGGGGTTTCATACAACCTTCCTCTTCCCTGCTGGAGCTGGGTTCTTTTTGTTGAAAAAAAAGACGGAGGTTTACGACCCTGCATAGACTACTACCGTGGTTTAAATAAAATCACAATAAAAAATCGATATCCTCTTCCTCTCATCTCTGAACTGTTTGACCAATAAAGGGGCTAAAATATTTACCAAACTGGATCTTCGGGGGGCATACAATCTGATCCGTATACGCAAAGGTGACGAGTGAAAAACAGCCTTTAACACTAGGGACGGTCACGACGATATCTCGTTATGCCCTTTGGCCTTTGTAATGCTCCACGGTGTTCCAGGAATTCGTGAATGACATTTTCCGGGATATGTTGGGTATCTCTGTAGTCGTATATCTCAATGACATTTTAATTCTTTTCTCAAGATCTGCCCTCACACCGCCTCCATGTTAAAGGGGTTACTACGTCTGAGAGAGAATAGCCTTATGCCAAACTGGAAAAATGTCTGTTTGAGTGTTCGCAAGTACCCTTTCTGGGCTACTCGTATCTGCACAAGGTTTCCAGATGGATCCTGTGAAAGTTTCGGCCATCCAAGATTGGTCTCTTCCTATGGGAACCAAAGCTATTCAAAGGTTCATTGGCTTTGCCAATTATTACAGACAATTCATTGAAGGGTTCTCTTCTATAATTTCTCTGATATTAGCCCTCAAGTAAAGGTGGTAAGCCTCATTCATGGACCCCTGCAGCCCTCGAGCCTTCAAACGACTCAAGGAAGCCTTTGCTGATGCACTTATTCTAGTACATCCTGATCCTAGCCTCCCTTTCTACATCGAAGTTGATGCCTCGGACTTGGCGCAGAGCCATCCTTTCCCAAAGACAAGGCACTAAAAGGAAACTCCATCCCTGCGCTTATTTCTCTAAAAAGTTTCTACCCAATGAGCGACTATGATGTTGGGTATAGGGAACTTCTTGCCATCAAGTTGGCCCTCGAGGAGTGGCGTCATCTATTGGAAGGCACCTCTGTACCTATCACCATACTTACCGACCATAAGAACCTCGAATACATCCAGAATCTTAAAAGGTTAAATCCCCGTCAAGCTCGGTGGTCCTTATTCTTTTCTCGATTCAACTTTGTTATCACTTATCAACCTGGTTCCAAAAACAAAAAAGCTGACGCCCTTTCCAGATCATTTGTGGCTTCTGACTGTATTAATCAAGATAAGGGCCCCATTATCCCAAGCACTAAAATCTTGGCCTCTATAAATCCTCAACTCTGTTCCAAGATTCAAGCCACACAAGATTCTGCTCCTCCAGACACACCCTCCGCAAAATCTTTGTTCTTCTTCTTCATACTCACGGTTCCAAGCAAGCCGGGCATCCCGGTGTTTACAAAACTTTTACTATTCTTGCCCGTTCCCTTTGGTGGCCCAAAATGAGAAAAGATGTTAAAGACTTTATTCAAGTGTGTACCAGCTGTGCTCAATCTAAATCTTCTAGAACCCTCCCCTGTGGCCTTCTTCACAACCCTCCCCATTCCGTCCAGACCTTGGACCAATCTATCCATGGACTTTATTGTGGAACTTCCGCCTTCCAAGAAAAACACGGTTATATGGGTGACAGTAGACCGCTTCAGCAAAATGGCCCATTTTGTTCCCCTCCCCAAACTACCATCTTCGACAGAGTTAGCTCAACTATTTATTTCGCATATCTTCCGCTTTCATGGACTCCCTTCTGAAAAGTATCTGACAGAGGTACTCAATTTGTTTCCAAATTTTGGAGAGCACTTTGTAAATCCATGAACATCAAGTTACAATTTTCTTCGGCTTACCACCCACAGTCCACGGGGCTACTGAACGCACTAACCAGTCTTTGGAACAATATCTTCGTTGTTACATTTCCTATACTCAGGTGATGGGCCGACCTTCTGCCTTGGGCTGAGTTTGCCCATAACAATTCACCTCATGCTTCTACTAGGAAATCTTTTTTATGTGTCTTTGGGACGAATCCTAGATGTTTTCCTCAGGATTTTCTTTTCACACAAGTACCCGGCTGCCAATGACTCTGCGGCCCGATGACCGCTATCTGGCATGCTACGGAATCAGCCTTCAGAAATCTGCTTTGGTACAAAAAACTGCAGCAGATAGGAGACGTAGAGAACCCCCAGCTTATTCAGTTGAGATAAAGCTCTCCTCTGTTCATATTAACCTACAGGTTCCTTCCTCCAAACTGGGACCCAAATTTATTGGTCCTTTTCCTATCCTGGAATTAATCGGTCCATTGGCTGTTCGCCTCCAACGTCCTTCCACATGCGGATTCCTAACTTGTTTCATATTTCCCTCATCAATCCAGTATGCTCTAATCTTATCCACACACTTATCTACCCCCCGTTCCAATTTCCGTTGATGGTCAGCAGGAGTTTGAGGTCGAGAAGATCTTGGACTCTAGATTCTTGAGGAGGTCTCCTCAGTATTGGTCCACTGGAAAGGTTTTGGTCCAGAAGAAAGAGCTTGGATTAAACATTCTGATTTGCACGCTCCTCGTCTAGTCAGAGCTTTCCACAGGAGTTTGGGCGGCGCAGAATTTAAAAGCCGGCGTCCTCCTGGACCCTGTGCCCGATAGTAACGTTTTCTACCTCCTGGCTCCTGTACTCACCTGCCTTGGATCCTGTTCCTCTCCTGCTACAGCTACTTACCTTCCCGCTCTAGTGACTATACCTACCTTGCTTGTTACAGTTCCCAGCAGCACCTTGTTCCAGCCTTCAGTTCCCAGCAGCACCTTGTTCCAGCCTTCAATTCCAGCAGCACCTTGTTTCAGCCTTCAGTTCCCACAGCACCTTGTTACAGCCTTCAGTTCCCAGCTGCACCTTGTTCCAGAATCCTGCCTACAGTTCCCAGCAGCACCTTGTTCCAGGCTTCAGTTCCCAGCAGCACCTTGTTCCAGAATCCTGCCTACAGTTCCAGCAGCACCTTGTTCCAGCCTACAGTTCCCAGCAGCACCTTGTTCCAGAATCCTGCCAACAGTTCCCAGCACATCTTTTCCAGCCTACAGTTCCCAGCAGACCCTCGTTCCAGATTCCAGCCTTCTGTTCCCAGCAGCCTCTGTACCTGCATTATCCGGACTATCTGCCTCCTCCTAAAGCGTACTTGTAGTACCCCGGCCTCCCGGCCGTTTATTACAAATAATAATGTTTTGAACAAACCACCGGTCATCCTATTGTTTCTGGGATTGAGTCCTTGTTACACGCCATTAGGCAAGTTTATTGACTTTTACTTACAACCAATGGTCAAAAATAATAGGACATGTCTAAAGGATACTACAGATTTTTTGCAGCACGTAGAGACATTGGGACTATTAAACCTAATACTTACCTATGTACTATGGACATTGAGGCGTTCTATACGTCCATCCCCACGCACACGGGGATGGATGTTATGGAAGAGGCCTTGTTAGACTGGGGATATGACACCAGTTTGGTTTACTTTTTGTTAGATCTGCTCAATCTATGTCTTACTAAAAATTATTTTAGATTTCATAAAACATACTTCCTTCAATGTCAAGGCCCAAGTATGGCACGCATTTCGCGTCTACATCGCAATATCTTTGTGGCAGATTTTGAAAGGAAGTTTATTTTCCACAATGAAGCCTACAATGGTCTCTTAAAGGGATATGTAAGATATGTAGATGATGTTTTTTTCTTATGGGAAGCGACCTGACATCTCTCAAGGAAATGGAATGTCAAATCAATCAGAAACATCAACATTAAGGTTTACACTATCATATAGCCAAGAATGCATTAATTATCTTGATGTGCTGGTAAGAAGTGTGAAAATATATTGATGACTGATATTTATACAAAACCTACTGACAGAAACAACTTATTAAGTGCAAAGAGTTTCCATCCTAGAGGTACAGTGAGAGGATTACTATGATGAACTATGCAAAACGAGAATGTCGGAGATGTGCAATAAATTCCTCAAAAGGGGTTATGAAGAATCTTCCTTGATTAAGGATTGTGAAAAATTATGCAGATCGAAAGATCTAGGTTTTGGTTTCTAAAAAGGATCCGAATCAAGGTGTGGGCACAAGAATCCCGTTTGTCACTAAATATTGTACCATATCCAATAAAATAAAAGCAATTGTTCAAAAGAATTGGAGGATACTAAGGGCAGATATGGATTATGGTAAATTATTTACGAATTGCCTCTATTCTCATATAAAGATCTAGGAATTTAGGAGATCAAATTATAAACGACATATGCCCGTGGAATGCAGCAAAAGTTTAATATTGGGCCACTTAAAGCCGGCACATTTCCCTGTAGAAAATGTAACGTATGCAGCTCCATTATTCCTGGTGAATTCGTACATCACCTAAAAGGTACAAAGATTAAACTAAAGGAGTTTGCAACATGTTCTACTAAAGGAGTGGGTGTATTTACTTAAGTGTCCTTTGCGGTTGGGGCTATGTGGGTAAAACCGAACGGAAGCCAAAGTGAGGATAGGAGAGCACAGAAGGGACATTTATTAATTACAACAAGGTGTGTAAGCTCTAGATATGCCCCAGTCAGTAGAACACTTTTGCAAAATAAACATCAAGTTACACAACTTAAGTGGCAAATACTTGAAGTGGTGAAACAAAGCCACTCGAGGAGGGGATTACAAGAAAGTCTTATTAATAAAGAGGCATATTGGATTGACTATTTGCAAACTTTAAACCCATAGGGAATGAATGAGGATGCTGGTTTAAGTATTTCCTTTAAACTCCTGTTATACTGTTTCTTGTAATATTTTCACTGCTTGCTGTCTCCTATTTAAAATAACCATTTAATAGGAAGGAATATTTAAGAGATTGTAATATTATATTATGTATTTTTAAATCATTTTAAGTAACATTTTAGAAAGCAGAATATGATTACTCTTTCCTATTATTCCTCTAGGTCCACATACCGCCATTGGTAGAAATCACTGAGATACTTATGAAAATGTAAGAAACATTATTAATATAATAAGATGAAGTGTTTGTATAACAAAAAATTGTTTACAATGGCATTAGTACTCTCTGTTTAGTAGAATATACTGATGTTTAATACAAGAGCATTATGATATTATGTACACTATTTAATTATAGTACTGTATAATGCACTTTAAAAGTATTCATAACCATTTTTTTATGCTTTTACCTATCTTGCACATATTACGGATTTTAGTATTAGCACATATATCACTTATGAAGTTACAGCCTTGATTAGGCCTTGATAATCACTATGTATTGTATTGTATACCCCGTCAATCATGGATCACATGTGTGGGAGGAGGGGTTAAGAGGGTATAAGTGTGGGTTTGGATTGTCACTGGTTATACCTGAGGAAGGGGACTAGTCCTCCCGAAACGTTGTTTATGTTCTTTGCACATAAAGTGTGTATTATTTGCAAGTATGTGCTCCCCTCATCTTCTTTGTCTGTGATTGGATAGTGGCTAAGAGTGTTATAGAATGCCCAGAGTAAGGTGTCAAAACAGCATTGTACATGGCAGACAGTCCTTACTCTGGGCGTTCCTATAACACCTCTTAGCCACTATCCAATCACGCCCTTAACACTTGGCTGTGTATTGCTAATTGGGATTTTCCAGGGTACTAATTGCAACAGATTCTTGTACAAGTCATTCTGAATTGAGAAAGCCAGTTGGATGACTAGCGAAACGTCTTCAAGAACTAAACTTCAAGTCCAGTTGATCTAATTGAATACAACAGATATACCATGACCTGGATAATGAGAACCTTCACACGCATCCTATGTGAATTAAAAGGATGGTGATTGAGCATATCCCTGCTTTAAAAAGAGGAGAAATCGAGATAATGTGTTGCACAGAAAATAAACGTATTGGATCCACAAATTGGGCACATTACAGCCAAAAGGGCTTAACACCAATTTAGCCTTAAAATGTTTCCTTAGTGATAAGTGAATGATGTAATATTTCCCTGTTAGACCATTAAAGAAAAATAGTTATTTTGCTGCTAATACATATGAGAGAAAAGATAAAATATTGATGCCATTGAAACAATAGGTTATCCTATTATTTTTTATCACAATGCATTGTGAATTCACTATTTTATACTGGGTTAATATTTAAAGGACCTGTAAACCCCCCTTAAGCCCCCAAAATAACATGTCCCGTTC
Source organism: Hymenochirus boettgeri (assembly GCA_019447015.1). Lineage (NCBI taxonomy): Eukaryota > Metazoa > Chordata > Amphibia > Anura > Pipidae > Hymenochirus > Hymenochirus boettgeri. Next base: position 267,148,154 of record CM033470.1, on the reverse strand, counting down.
GTTTCTATTATTCACAGGGAGGTGAGAACGCTTATTCTCACCTCCCTGTGAATAATAGGACGATCGGGGACCTGGAACTTACCTTACACGCCGCCCACTCGCAGCCGCTCCTGCACGGAAAGCCGCTCTGTCCCGACCACGCCCCTATCTTATGCGCATGCGCGCCAATTCAAAAGATAGGGCGCGCGATCGGACAGAACAGCTGTTCTGTGCAGGAGCGGCTGCGAGTGGAGCGGCAGGTAATAAGTTCCAGTCCCCCGATCGTCCTATTATTCACGGAGGTGAGAATAGCATTCTCACCTCCCTGTGAATATGAAACGAATGGGACATAGTTAATTTTCGGGGTTTAGTGTTCCTTTAACATATGTGTTTTTTTATTTTTTTTTTAAGTGATATGAATATCAGAGGCATGGCCGCCATCAGACTTTTCTGGGCCCATTTTGGGTACATTTCTGGGGCCCTCAAACACGCACTAACTAAGGCAGGGTACATACCAGCAAATATTTTCGGCCACCAATTCATGGCACTTTCGGTCGGTCGGTCGGCCGAAAATATCTTCTGGGTGTGGGACAGCCAGCCGCGACCATTCTCGTCGTCTGTTTGTCCGGATCAGAAGAATGGACTTGTCGGTAAATTCCAACCAATCGTGTGTTCCCTATGGACCGCATATGGATCGTTCACAGTTTCAGCCACGGGCCGAATTTGCTGCGGCCGACAGATATTTGTCCCGGCTGAGCGCTCGCTCAGGACAAATAGTCCCTTCATGTATATCCAGCCTAGACATGTTACCACAGACTAGAACATATAATAAACAAACACATTTTGCACAACATACAATAACACTATTATTGCTGTAACCTGTATATACAAAATGTAATTTCCAACAGCACACACTGGCCTGTAATATAAATGCCATGTCCACAAATACACACTGATTTGCATATAAAAATGTCATGTGGCAGCAGAACAGAGTTCCCTTTTAGTGTCCCAAGGCCAGAGTCCCCCCTCACCTCCATATCCCAAGGCCAGAGTTCACTATTAGTGTCCCAAGGCTAGAGTCCCCCCTCATCGTGTCGAGTCCCCCTCTGTCCCAAGCAGCCTGTGCAATCTGTGTAACTGCTGTGTTCTGCCTTGCTTGTTTCCTTGTTTTTTCTCCCTCTAGTGGTGAGTAGATAGGAACTGCAGAGACAATCTCACCATTTCCTCTAGTGGTGAGTCCATAGGAACTACAGTGACACACACGATTCATGGACACAGCTTTAGGGTTTTATTATATAGAAAGGAGATATAGCTGGCCAGCCATAACAGTGTAGTGTAACAAATCAATACATAAAATAAAAGAGAAAATACACCTGTTACGGCTGGCCAGTATATGTCCACTTCCTTTGTAAAACATGTGACAGTCTTAGTAAAAACATTCTTCTCACCTTCACATAACTCCACCCCACCCCCTCCCTTCTCAATAGAAAAAAGGAGAGCTGCTATTTGCTGGACGGGAGGATATATCTATAGATCAGGTATGGGCAACCAGTAGATCTCCAGTAGGGATGGCCGGTTCGCGGATCCGAACCTGGAACGGCGGATTTTTCCGGATTCCACTTCCGAACTTCCGATTCGCGGATTTTTCATATTTTCGAAATTTTTCGAAATTACGGGTTTTCGCGATTTTCGAAAAATTTTCGAAAATCCGGGAAAAACACGTAATTTCGAAAATTTGCAAAATGCAAGGATTCTCTTATTTTCATTCAATGGCTTTATCCTTTTGAAGCTGTTGTAGTAAGTCTATGACTCTTTTTTTTGTAACGGCTGGTGGGATCCCTTGTTAAGGCCTCATATGTGTTGTTATCAGCCAGGAGCATGGTCACCTTATGATGGTAGTCTGAGGTGTTGGGTACCACTGTGCATCTTCCCTTGTCTGCCGGTAGAATGGTGATACTGGAATCTTTCTTGAGGGATGTTAAGGCTCTTCTTTCCTGTGTGGTCAGGTTAGATTAAGGAGTTTTAGCACTGGCTAAGGCTGCAGATACCTTAAGGCGAAGTTGTTCTGCCTCACTCTGTGGTACCTTATTATTGTGGATTGAGGCTTCTGTGGCTGCTATAATATCCACCATAGGGATGGCTTTAGGAGTGATGGCAAAATTCAAGCCCTTAGCAAGGACTTCCATTTCCAGCTGGGTCAGGGTCCTGTTAGACAAGTTTCTCACCAATTCCTCCTTGTTTGATGAAGCGACACTCCCCTCCTTTTGTATCCAAGGTAGTTGTTCTCCTTTGGGGGTGTTCTGGGATGACAGAATAGAGAACTTGTTCTGTTGCCTTTGTTTGCTCTTACAGTGCTGAGAAAGCTGTGCTTGTTTGGTGAACTCCATCACTCTTTCCCAGATGGCCAGAGGTAGCTGTGAGGCCAGGTTCTGTTCTAGTTGACTAATGTTGTGCATTAAAGCATCGACTGTAAAATGTGTCTGTTGTACCCGTTCATTTAGGAGCTGTGTTTGAGCCTTTTGCAGTATCTGTTTGGCTCTGATGCCTTTAACTGTGGAATCCAGACGTATGCTGCATGGTACTAGCCTTTGTTGTCTGCATCAGAGGTTAAATCGCAGGTGGTTTCTGTAGTCTGCCAATTTCCTTGCTGTCTTTTCATATTGCCGTACAAGTTTGAGGGTTTTCTCCCCAAAATGATTTGAAATATGCTTGTGAAGGTTCTCATTCATCCAGGTCATGGTATATCTGTTGTATTCAATTAGATCAACTGGACTTGAAGTTTAGTTCTTGAAGATGTTTCGCGTGATCGGATAGTGGCTAAGAGGTGTAATAGGAATGCCCAGAGTAAGGACTGTCTGCCATGTACAATGCTGTTTTGACACCTTACTCTGGGCGTTCCTATAACACCTCTTAGCCACTATCCAATCACAGACAAAGAAGATGAGGGGAGCACACTACTTGCAAATAATACACACTTTTATTGTGCAAAGAACATAAACAACGTTTCGGGAGGACTAGTCCCCTTCCTCAGGTATAACCAGTGACAATCCAAACCCACACTTATACCCTCTTAACCCTTCTTAACCACCATTACCTGTGAAAAGAAATCTGAGAAAAACCTCCCTGAATGTTATCATGATTTCTCTGATGTTTTTTTGTAAAAAACGAGCTGAGAAGCTACCACCGCACCGATCCTACGATTGCCCCATCGATCTTCTCTCAGGTACTATGCCTCCTCGGGGACACACATACCCACTGTCCCCTTCTGAAACTCTAGCCATGAAAGAGTACATTACGGAACATTTGTCTAGGGGTTTCATACAACCTTCCTCTTCCCCTGCTGGAGCTGGGTTCTTTTTTGTTGAAAAAAAAGACGGAGGTTTACGACCCTGCATAGACTACCGTGGTTTAAATAAAATCACAATAAAAAATCGATATCCTCTTCCTCTCATCTCTGAACTGTTTGACCAGATAAAAGGGGCTAAAATATTTACCAAACTGGATCTTCGGGGGGCATACAATCTGATCCGTATACGCAAAGGTGACGAGTGGAAAACAGCCTTTAACACTAGGGACGGTCACGACGAATATCTCGTTATGCCCTTTGGCCTTTGTAATGCTCCAGCGGTGTTCCAGGAATTCGTGAATGACATTTTCCGGGATATGTTGGGTATCTCTGTAGTCGTATATCTCAATGACATTTTAATCTTTTCTCAAGATCTGCCCTCACACCGCCTCCATGTTAAACAGGGGTTACTACGTCTGAGAGAGAATAGCCTATATGCCAAACTGGAAAAATGTCTGTTTGAGTGTTCGCAAGTACCCTTTCTGGGCTACATCGTATCTGCACAAGGTTTCCAGATGGATCCTGTGAAAGTTTCGGCCATCCAAGATTGGTCTCTTCCTATGGGAACCAAAGCTATTCAAAGGTTCATTGGCTTTGCCAATTATTACAGACAATTCATTGAAGGGTTCTCTTCTATAATTTCTCTGATATTAGCCCTCATCAGTAAAGGTGGTAAGCCTCATTCATGGACCCCTGCAGCCCTCGAAGCCTTCAAACGACTCAAGGAAGCCTTTGCTGATGCACTTATTCTAGTACATCCTGATCCTAGCCTCCCTTTCTACATCGAAGTTGATGCCTCGGACTTGGGCGCAGGAGCCATCCTTTCCCAAAGACAAGGCACTAAAAGGAAACTCCATCCCTGCGCTTATTTCTCTAAGAAGTTTCTACCCAATGAGCGGAACTATGATGTTGGGTATAGGGAACTTCTTGCCATCAAGTTGGCCCTCGAGGAGTGGCGTCATCTATTGGAAGGCACCTCTGTACCTATCACCATACTTACCGACCATAAGAACCTCGAATACATCCAGAATCTTAAAAGGTTAAATCCCCGTCAAGCTCGGTGGTCCTTATTCTTTTCTCGATTCAACTTTGTTATCACTTATCAACCTGGTTCCAAAAACAAAAAAGCTGACGCCCTTTCCAGATCATTTGTGGCTTCTGACTGTATTAATCAAGATAAGGGCCCCATTATCCCAAGCACTAAAATCTTGGCCTCTATAAATCCTCAACTCTGTTCCAAGATTCAAGCCACACAAGATTCTGCTCCTCCAGACACACCCTCCGGCAAAATCTTTGTTCTTCTTCTTCATACTCACGGTTCCAAGCAAGCCGGGCATCCCGGTGTTTACAAAACTTTTACTATTCTTGCCCGTTCCCTTTGGTGGCCCAAAATGAGAAAAGATGTTAAAGACTTTATTCAAGTGTGTACCAGCTGTGCTCAATCTAAATCTTCTAGAACCCTCCCCTGTGGCCTTCTTCAACCCCTCCCCATTCCGTCCAGACCTTGGACCAATCTATCCATGGACTTTATTGTGGAACTTCCGCCTTCCAAGAAAAACACGGTTATATGGGTGACAGTAGACCGCTTCAGCAAAATGGCCCATTTTGTTCCCCTCCCCAAACTACCATCTTCGACAGAGTTAGCTCAACTATTTATTTCGCATATCTTCCGCTTTCATGGACTCCCTTCTGAAATAGTATCTGACAGAGGTACTCAATTTGTTTCCAAATTTTGGAGAGCACTTTGTAAATCCATGAACATCAAGTTACAATTTTCTTCGGCTTACCACCCACAGTCCAACGGGGCTACTGAACGCACTAACCAGTCTTTGGAACAATATCTTCGTTGTTACATTTCCTATACTCAGGATGATTGGGCCGACCTTCTGCCTTGGGCTGAGTTTGCCCATAACAATTCACCTCATGCTTCTACTAGGAAATCTTTTTTATGTGTCTTTGGGACGAATCCTAGATGTTTTCCTCAGGATTTTCTTTTCACACAAGTACCCGCTGCCAATGACTCTGCGGCCCAGATGACCGCTATCTGGCATGCTACGGAAATCAGCCTTCAGAAATCTGCTTTGGTACAAAAAACTGCAGCAGATAGGAGACGTAGAGAACCCCCAGCTTATTCAGTTGGAGATAAAGCTCTCCTCTGTTCATATTAACCTACAGGTTCCTTCCTCCAAACTGGGACCCAAATTTATTGGTCCTTTTCCTATCCTGGAATTAATCGGTCCATTGGCTGTTCGCCTCCAACGTCCTTCCAGCATGCGGATTCCTAACTTGTTTCATATTTCCCTCATCAATCCAGTATGCTCTAATCAGTATCCCACATCTTTACTACCCCCCGTTCCAATTTCCGTTGATGGTCAGCAGGAGTTTGAGGTCGAGAAGATCTTGGACTCTAGATTCTTGAGGAGGTCTCCTCAGTATTTGGTCCACTGGAAAGGTTTTGGTCCAGAAGAAAGAGCTTGGATTAAACATTCTGATTTGCACGCTCCTCGTCTAGTCAGAGCTTTCCACAGGAGTTTGGGCGGCGCGAGAATTTAAAAGCCGGCGTCCTCCTGGACCCTGTGCCCGATAGTAACGTTTTCTACCTCCTGGCTCCTGTACTCACCTGCCTTGGATCCTGTTCCTCTCCTGCTACAGCTACTTACCTTCCCGCTCTAGTGACTATACCTACCTTGCTTGTTACAGTTCCCAGCAGCACCTTGTTCCAGCCTTCAGTTCCCAGCAGCACCTTGTTCCAGCCTTCAATTCCCAGCAGCACCTTGTTTCAGCCTTCAGTTCCCAGCAGCACCTTGTTACAGCCTTCAGTTCCCAGCTGCACCTTGTTCCAGAATCCTGCCTACAGTTCCCAGCAGCACCTTGTTCCAGGCTTCAGTTCCCAGCAGCACCTTGTTCCAGAATCCTGCCTACAGTTCCCAGCAGCACCTTGTTCCAGCCTACAGTTCCCAGCAGCACCTTGTTCCAGAATCCTGCCTACAGTTCCCAGCAGCATCTTGTTCCAGCCTACAGTTCCCAGCAGACCCTCGTTCCAGATTCCAGCCTTCTGTTCCCAGCAGCCTCTGTATCCTGCATTATCCGGACTATCTGCCTCCTCCTAAAGCGTACTTGTAAGTACCCCGGCCTCCCGGCCGTTTATTACAAATAAATAAATGTTTGAACAAACCACCGGGTCATCCTATTGTTTCTGGGATTGAGTCCTTGTTACAGCCATTAGGCAAGTTTATTGACTTTTACTTACAACCAATGGTCAAAAATAATAGGACATGTCTAAAGGATACTACAGATTTTTTGCAGCACGTAGAGACATTGGGACTATTAAAACCTAATACTTACCTATGTACTATGGACATTGAGGCGTTCTATACGTCCATCCCGCACGCACAGGGGATGGATGTTATGGAAGAGGCCTTGTTAGACTGGGGATATGACACCAGTTTGGTTTACTTTTTGTTAGATCTGCTCAATCTATGTCTTACTAAAAATTATTTTAGATTTCATAAAACATACTTCCTTCAATGTCAAGGCCCAAGTATGGGCACGCATTTCGCGTCTACATACGCCAATATCTTTGTGGCAGATTTTGAAAGGAAGTTTATTTTACACAATGAAGCCTACAATGGTCTCTTAAAGGGATATGTAAGATATGTAGATGATGTTTTTTTCTTATGGGAAGGCGACCTGACATCTCTCAAGGAAATGGAATGTCAAATCAATCAGAAACATCCAACATTAAGGTTTACACTATCATATAGCCAAGAATGCATTAATTATCTTGATGTGCTGGTAAAGAAGTGTGAAAATATATTGATGACTGATATTTATACAAAACCTACTGACAGAAACAACTTATTAAGTGCAAAGAGTTTCCATCCTAGAGGTACAGTGAGAGGATTACTATGATGAACTATGCAAAACGAGAATGTCGGAGATGTGCAATAAATTCCTCAAAAGGGGTTATGAAGAATCTTCCTTGATTAAGGATTGTGAGAAAATTATGCAGATCGAAAGATCTAGGTTATTGGTTTCTAAAAAGGATCCGAATCAAGGTGTGGGCACAAGAATCCCGTTTGTCACTAAATATTGTACCCTATCCAATAAAATAAAAGCAATTGTTCAAAAGAATTGGAGGATACTAAGGGCAGATATGGATTATGGTAAATTATTTACAGAATTGCCTCTATTCTCATATAAAAGATCTAGGAATTTAGGAGATCAAATTATTAGAACAGACATATGCCCTGTGGAATGCAGCAAAAGTTTAATATTGGGACCACTTAAAGCCGGCACATTTCCCTGTAGAAAATGTAACGTATGCAGCTCCATTATTCCTGGTGAATTCGTACATCACCTTAGAAAAGGTACAAAGATTAAACTAAAGGAGTTTGCAACATGTTCTACTAAAGGAGTGGTGTATTTACTTAAGTGTCCTTTGCGGTTGGGGCTATGTGGGTAAAACCGAACGGGAAGCCAAAGTGAGGATAGGAGAGCACAGAAGGGACATTTATTAATTACAAGGGTGTAAGCTCTAGATATGCCCCAGTCAGTAGACACTTTTGGCAAAATAAACATCAAGTTACACAACTTAAGTGGCAAATACTTGAAGTGGTGAAACAAAGCACTCGAGGAGGGGATTATAAGAAAGTCTTATTAAATAAAGAGGCATATTGGATTGACTATTTGCAAACTTTAAAACCATGGGGAATGAATGAGGATGCTGGTTTAAGTATTTTCCTTTAAACTCCTGTTATACTGTTTCTTGTAATATGTTCACTGCTTGCTGTCTCCTATATTAAAATAACCAGTTAATAGGGAAGGAATATTTAAGAATGTTGTAATATTATATTATGTATTTTTAAATCATTTTAAGTAACATTTTAGAAAGCAGAATATGATTACTCTTTCCTATTATTCCTCTAGGTCACATACCGCCATTGGTAGAAATCACTGAGATACTTATGAAAATGTAAGAAACATTATTAAATATAATAAGATGAAGTGTTTAGTATAAACAAATTGTTTACAATGGCATTAGTACTCTCTGTTTAGTAGAATATACTATGATGTTTAATACAAGAGCATTATGATATTATGTACACTATTTTAATTATAGTACTGTATAATGCACTTTAAAAGTATTCATAACCATTTTTTTATGCTTTTACCTAATCTTGCACATATTTACGGATTTTAGTATTAGCACATATATCACTTTATGAAGTTACAGGCCTTGATATAGGCCTTGATAAAGTCACTATGTATTGTATTGTATACCCGTCAATCATGGATCACATGTGTGGGAGGAGGGGTTAAGAGGGTATAAGTGTGGGTTTGGATTGTCACTGGTTATACCTAGGAAGGGGACTAGTCCTCCCGAAACGTTGTTTATGTTCTTGCACAATAAAAGTGGTATTATTTGCAAGTAGTGTCCTCCCCTCATCTTCTTTGTCTGTGATTGTATGTGGCTAAGAGGTGTTATAGAAATGCCCAGAGTAAGGTGTCAAAACAGCATTGTACATGGCAGACAGTCCTTACTCTGGGCGTTCCTATAACACCTCTTAGCCACTATCCAATCACGCCCTTACCACTTGGCTGTGATAGCTAATTGGGATTTTCCAGGGTCCATAATTGCAACAGATTCTGTACAAGTCATTCTGAATTGAGAAAGCCAGTTGGATGACTAGCAACGTCTTCAAGAACTAAACTTCAAGTCCAGTTGATCTAATTGAATACAACAGATATACCATGACCTGGATGAATGAGAACCTTCACACGCATCCAGTATGTGAATTAAAAGGGATGGTGATTGAGCATATCCCTGCTTTAAAAAGAGGAGGAAATCGAGATAATGTGTTGCACAGAAAATAAACGTATTGGATCCACAAATTGGGCACATTACAGCCAAAAGGGCTTAACACCAATTTAGCCTTAAAATGTTTCCTTAGTGATAAGTGAATGATGTAATATTTCCCTGTTAGACCATTAAAGAAAAATAGTTATTTTGCTGCTATATACATATGAGAGAAAAGATAAAATATTGATGCCATTGAAACAATAGGTTTTATCCTATTATTTTTTATCACAATGCATTGTGAATTCACTATTTTATACTGGGTTAATATTTAAAGGACCTGTAAACCCCCCTTAAGCCCCCAAAATAACTATGTCCCGTTCGTTTCTATTATTCACAGGGAGGTGAGAACGCTTATTCTCACCTCCCTGTGAATAATAGAAACGAATGGGACATAGTTAATTTTCGGGGTTTAGTGTTCCTTTAACATATGTGTTTTTTTAATTTTTTTAAGTAGATATGAATATCAGAGGCATGGCCGCCATCAGACTTTTCTGGGCCCCATTTTGGGTACATTTCTGGGGGCCCTCTAAACACGCACTAACTAAGGCAGGGTACATACCAGCAAATATTTTCGGCCAACCAATTCATGGCACTTTCGGTCGGTCGGTCGGCCGAAAATATCTTCTGGTGTGGGACAGCCAGCCGCGACCATTCTCGATCGTCTGTTTGTCCGGATCAGAAGAATGGACGTGTCGGTAAATTCCAACCAATCGTGTGGTTCCCTATGGACCGCATGATGGATCGTTCACAGTTTCAGCCACGGGCCGAATTTGCTGCGGCCGACAGATATTTGTCCCGGCTGAGCGCTCGCTCAGGACAAATAGTCCCTTCATGTATATCCAGCCTTAGACATGTTACACACAGACTAGAACATATAATAAACAAACACATTTTGCACACACATACAATAACACTTATATTGCTGTAACCTGTATATACAAAATGTAATTTCCAACAGCACACACTGGCCTGTATATATGAAATGCCATGTCCACAAATACACACTGATTTGCATATAAAAAATGTCATGTGCAGCAGAACAGAGTTCCCTTTTAGTGTCCCAAGGCCAGAGTCCCCCCTCACCTCCATATCCCAAGGCCAGAGTTCACTATTAGTGTCCCAAGGCTAGAGTCCCCCCTCAGTGTCGAGTCCCCCTCTGTCCCAAGCAGCCTGTGCAATCTGTGTAACTGCTGTGTTCTGCCTTGCTTGTTTCCTGTGTTTCTCCCTCTAGTGGTGAGTAGATAGGAACTGCAGAGACAATCTCACCATCTTCCTCTAGTGGTGAGTCCATAGGAACTACAGTGACACACACGGATTCATGGACACAGCTTTAGGGTTTTATTATAATAGTATAAAAGGAGATATAGCTGGCCAGCCATAACAGGTGTAGTGTACACAAATCAATACATAAAATAAAAAAGAATAAATACACCTGTTACGGCTGGCCAGCTATATGTCACTTCCTTTGTAAAACATGTGACAGTCTTAGTAAAAACATTCTTCTCACCTTCACATAACTCCACCCCACCCCTCCCTTCTCAATAGAAAAAAAGGAGAGCTGCTATTTGCTGGACAGGGAGGGATATCTATAGATCAGGTATGGGCAACCAGTAGATCTCCAGTAGGGATGGCCGGTTCGCGGATCCGAACCTGGAACGGCGGATTTTTCCGGATTTTCCGACTTCCGAACTTCCGATTCGCGGATTTTTCATATTTTCGAAAATTTTCGAAATTACGGGTTTTCGCGGATTTTCGAAAAATTTTCGAAAATCCGGGAAAAACACGTAATTTCGAAAATTTGCAAAAATGCAAGGATTTCTCTTATTTTCATAAATACGTATTTTCAAAATTTTTCGAAATTACGAGGATTACTCGCATTTTCGAAAACACATATTTTCGAAAATACTAGTTTTCTCGTATTTTCGAAAATACGTGAAACCCCGTAATTTCGAAAATTTTCGAAAATACGAAAAATCTAGTAATTTCAAGGGAATTTTTCATTTTAATGGGTCCGCTCGCGGATTTTCGAATTTTCGATTTTTTTCAAAAATTCGCGGATCCTCGAGCGGACCGGATTTTGCGAAGTTCAGACATCTCTAATCTCCAGATGTTTGGAAACTACAACTCCCAGAATTCCCTAACTACAGAGTGCTTGTAGAGGAATGCTGGGAGTTGTCGTTTGATTTCCCTAACTACAGAGTGCTTGTAGCGGAATGCTGGGAGTTGTAGTTTTCAAACATCTGGAGATCTATTGGTTGCTTATCCCTGCTATATATGATAGGGGGACTGAAAGGAAAACATTTCCATGCCCATTTCTCTGAGATAATGAAGTGAGTTTGTTAATGGTTTATTACATTATTTAAGCAATAGACCCCATAGAAGCCACAAACCTGTGTCCTGAAATGATAAATGTAATAAGATTGAAACATAACAGGATATTCTGGGCTCTTTATAGGACCTCACATGTACCAATAGTGATCCCTCTCTAACACATTGACCAATAGTGATCCCTCTCTAACACATTGACCAATAGTGATCCCTCTCTAACACATTGACCAATAGTGATCCCTCTCTAACACATTTACCAATAGTGATCCCTCTCTAACACATTTACCAATAGTGATCCCTGTCTAACAGAATCCCTGGTGACAGCTGTGAGTTAATGGGGAGGGTGAGTATTTAAAGACAGATTAATAACTTTAATTATAGAATGATCCAATGGATTTCCTATTGATCTATTATTGGTTGGAAATTTAAGGGGGAAGATTGATTTAAGCTCTGCACAACAGTTGTATTTCACTGTGGTGTTTCTACTGAACTATAACATTTTATACAATGTTACAATGAATAGATCAAAATATTCATTTAGGGGATGTGACACTAATAGAACCAGGATTTCATAGGATTTCTTTTATTTTTAACATCTTGCCTTTATTTTTTTTTTGTACAAATCTCTAAACTTTATAGTAGTGTGTATAAACATTTTATATCATCTGTATCCACATATAGCTAAACATACACCTACATATTTCCCACTGTGCACCAACGGGCACACTTTTGCTAGTTATTTTCTATATAAATTAGCACTTTTTTGCCATTTGTTTCACGTCTGATGAAGGGGTCACACAGACTCCGAAACGTCATGTATTTTGTGTGAACACAAGCTGTTTATATAAGACTGGTGTGCACTCTGAATTTCTTATTCTATTGGACTATAACCATTGGCAGTGATATCTGAGCAGGGCTGGCCTTTGATATGGGCAGCCTGTGCGACCGCACAGGTTGCATTACAAGGGGGGCGCCAACCAGGAGTCTTAAGTCACAGACCTGTAGGTCAAACTTGTGTATCATTGCCACAGCCCCCCAGTCCTGCAGATAATATATATATACAGTATCAGCACCACCTCACATACAAAGCCCCAACACACATAAGCCTTACTTAAGATGTCTGTATGCTGTGCTGTTCTGTCTGTGCATTTACATGTTACGTAATGATGGACGCATGATATATACAAGCACGCACTGAAGGTGGGGGACTTGATTTAAAGCAGGCCAAGGTTAAGCAGCATTCAACAGCGTATTGTGTGTGCCCGGGGGGTGTTTTGGAAAGGGTGCTAGGTGCCAGTAACAAATCTTGTACAGGGTACTATTTATCCTAAGGCCGGCCCTGTATCTGAGTAGCACATACATACACGTATATAGGTTGTGCAAGGGAACCCACTTTACTATTGCATATTTACCATCAAATGCGCTGAACTTTTTGACACATTTTCAACATTATTAGTGCTACTTTTTTGCCTTGTAATTTTGATGAACATTTGCCTTTTTAATAACTATGACGAAAAGAAAAGTTGAAAGTTTTTTTAAAAAATGCAAAACTGAAAATGCTGGAAAGTAGTCTAACACCCCCCTGGATACTTATTTGTATTGAGAAACACTACACAATGTACTGACACCTTCCATTGACCCATTGGCAGACTAGATAAATGGGCACTTAAGAGTATTCTCCCCCTCTGACTTGGCGATTTTGAATGGCTAAACTTGACGCAATAAAACACTTTTCACCATTTTGTAAATATGATTGAGTAGTTACCACAGCCATGTATGGTGAAAAGTGAAATGGCGAAAGGTGGCGGTAATGACTTTTCACCACTGATTATCATTGCTTTATAAATTGTGAATTAGGCGAAAAGGCATCAATGACGGTGGCAAAAAATTTAACGAACCTTTATAAATATGCCCCATAGTTTAGCTGTTTTACCTAAAAGGCTTTTGATTTTCATTTTTTTTTCTTGCAGTAGAGGGAGACAAAACATAAGAAACATCAACAGAAAGGGCTGGCAAAACTTGTAAAGCCATGTGCTATAACCAATGTATTTCTTGCAAATTTTAAAGGGCATGTCCACCCCCAAAACTATAATTTAACCCACTACCTGCTTCTTATGGTTCTGCTGCAGTGTCTTTCCAAAGTCCCAGAAAATGAGGAGTAGGAGCTGTGTTATCCGGTTCCTACTGCTTACTTGTCCTTCAAGGGGACTCCATCCCTCCATTCGGATCCCTCTCCTCTGTAGATCTCTGTAGTGCAGTGGGGATTTGCTGTAGTGTAGGGACAGCCCTCTAGTTCACCAGGCACTATTACAGTCAGTCCTCCTGTTCACCAGTGTAAAGTCAGCTCTCTAGTTTACCAGCCAGTGTTATGTCAGCCCTTCAGATCACTAGCCAGTGTTAATTCATCCCCCGAGTTCACCAGACAGTGTTAGTTGCCCTTTACGCTCACTTCCCCATAAGCCACAGCAACTTCCCATAAGCCACGCCCACTGTGGTGCTTTACACACTGTATTGAGAGCACCTTTCAAAAATTTGTCTCGGGTGCTAAAAAGACTAGAAACCTAACCAGAAACCTACAGAATGCAAATGATAATTTCTCAAAAATTCTGCTGAATTGAGAGGTGAGATGAGAGAACATTTAGAGGTACTGGGCCGTTCTCATTTTTGATTTAAGGTTAACAGCATTAATATATACAGAATCCTATAGCGTTTTATTCAGTCATTTTTGAATGCATTCCTCTAGCTGCATCCTGTGAGCATGTTCTAGCTAGAGAGAAGACAGAAACCTTTTAAGAGGCAGAGGGAAGGAGAAGAATAAGCCTGACTGAGCACCTATAGAAAAAAAGTCGTCCAAAAAGTCCTTTTATCTTACCGTTGTATGTTGGGGGGGGTGGGGGGTGGTTTGGGTTGGGTTGGGGGGGGCAATAAAACCCCACAGGCCTACAGTCACTCTACACCTGTATGTATACATTTATGTATATCTATACATTTAAATGTTGCAAAGTGGAATGATATAATCACTTTGCTTTCCAGTTTGTTCTGAACGTTCACCATTCCTTAACATTCTTGCTTCTAATTCGATTTAATCTTTTAAGCTTTTTGCCCCCCTAATTGTAATAATCTAAAGTGCCTGCTATTCACTGTATCGCCACATATGAAGGATTTTCTTATCTATTCAACATCCGTTACCACCTGCTGAAGTTGTTCTCTGGGTCCTTTTCCGATGCAGAAGGTAAATGTATTGTTTTCTAGAAATATTTTGTCTTTCTTAATTGATTAGATGATTGTGTTACTTATCATGAACAGAGAAAGGAAAGGGAAGGAAACCAGAACAGACACAATCCCCATGGCTAATTTGTTCTCTCACATTTCTCTCTTCACATTAAACATTGTAAGTAACATAAATGATGAGAGCGATCAGGATTAACCTATCGAAATCCTAATCTCTGTTCCATTACATCTGCCATTTATATTAGTTTGTTAGTTTGTTGTTATATTTATTTATTAAATATCTCTAAAATATCTGTTCTTGTAAGCATCTAACAGAGAGGAGCTGGTGTGTGCATCCCGGCTCTTTTGGTTGAACTATGACCAGAGGGTTGCAAAAGCCCTTTCCTAATTCAGAAAAAATTGCTACCCTATCTGCAAAACTTGGTAGAGCCACAAAATATTTTGTAGGATTAACCTGTTCTGCAGCAAAATGTTCTGCTTCCCCTTCCCTCTATCTCCCAAAGGGTTCCTCCTCCTCGCCAAGCTCTCGTACGGCATTCATTCATTGGCTGTTATGTAAACTGTCTCATCCATGACTGACAGCTGCTAACCAGAAGAACCAGGAAGCAGAAAGTGAGATAACAGAATTTTAGGTAAGTTTTACATCTCCAATTTCTAGCTATTGCAGTTTTATTGTCAGGAGTGATTTACCAACAGTATATGCAGTTTTTCCTTTGAAGGATGAACTTGCCCTTCAATGGTAGAGATGGCCAAACTTCCTAAAGTTCGGTCCGTTTTCGAACTTTCGAACTTCAGTAAAAGTTTGAAAGTTCAAATTCGGACCCATTAAAGTGATGGTTCAAAAGGTTTGGATGATTTGCGGCTAAAACTAACAATGGTAACTTACTGTAAATGGCTATGGCACCTGGGAAATGATCTGGGGAACATGTCACTATCACCAAAACTTTTTTAAACACTTATTAAACGCAAGCGGACAATTGTTGTGTTTTACGCAAGCTACATTCGAGGGTTAACGAACGATACTTTTGAGGGTTACCTAAAACAGAACCATAAATTCGAGGATTACTGAAATCAAATGATACTTTCAAGGGTTACCGAAAATGATCTGTACACTCGAGGGTTACCGAAAATGACCGATACTTTCGAGGGTTAGCAAATGATACATTTTAGGGTTAGTGAACGGCCTGTAAATTCCATAATAATCGCATATACAATAATTATCGAAAATACAGCCGCGAGTCTGGAAAGTCTGAGAAATCCTGGTCCGGGATAATTTGAGAAGTCCGAGTCCATTTGGAATTGTTAACTTCGACAAGAACTCGGGTTTGAGTTCGAGTTCTAGTCCATCTCTATTCAATGGTAGTGATTATATCTGGTTAGCTGTGTCTGTCATCTCTGGTAAAATCTTCTTTCCTGATGCCATTGTGACTGTTAGTGCTTGGGTCATAGACAACACATTTCCATCACCCCCCTTAATCTATATCTTTTTGACATTAGTGAGCTTTGATATATCAGGGTAAAGTTACATTATAACCCAATACTGGTACAGGTTATGCAGTAACTGGCAGAACCAACAAAAGTGTGTGTGCTTGAAATGATTGATAGATCCACCTGTTTACTATATCTGTTGTATTCAATTAGATCAACTGGACTTGAAGTTTAGTTCTTGAAGACGTTTCGCTAGTCATCCGACTGGCTTTCTCAATTCAGAATGACTTGTACAAGAATCTGTGGCTATTATGTACCCTGGAAAATCCCAATTAGCATATCACAGCCAAGTGTTAAGGGCGGGATTGGATAGTGGCTAAGAGGTGTTATAGGAACGCCCAGGGTAAGGTGTCAAAACAGCATTGTACATGGCAGACAGTTGGTGTCGAACCTCCCCACCTCTATTTAGGCTTGGTTTCTTTATTTTCACATAAATGGCCTCCTTGACACCTCTCTTGAACCAGTCACGTTCCTTTGCCAATATGTTAACATTACAATCTTCAAAGGTATGTCCTTTATCCTTAAGATGCAGGTACACGGCTGAGTCCTGACCCGAGGAATTGGCTCTTCTGTGCTGGGCCATACGTTGATGCAGTTGCTGTTTGGTCTCCCCCACATACAAATCAGAGCACTCTTCACTGCACTGCACTGCGTATATGATGTTGCTTATCTTGTGTTTCGGTATTGGGTCTTTTGGATGTACCAATTGCTGCCTCAGTGTGTTGTTCGGTTTAAAGCAGACAGGGATACGATGTTTTTTGAAAATTCTTCTTAATTTCTCGGAGACCCCTGCTACATATGGGATGACCATGTTCTTCCTCCTGTCTTGCTTTTCCCCTTCACTGTTGGTATTCGTGTTCTTTTCTTTCCTTCTACTTCTTTTGACAAAGGCCCAGTCTGGATATCCACAAGTTTTAAGGGCTCCTCTGAGATGTTTCATTTCTTTAGCCTTCGCCTCTGTGCTAGTGGGGATGTTCTCGGCTCTGTGTTGCAGGGTTCTGATGACACCCAGCTTGTGATCTAAAGGGTGGTGGGAGTCAAACATCAAATACTGATCTGTGTGTGTTGGTTTTCTGTAAACCTCTACTTCCAGTTTACCATTTTCCTTAACTTCTACCAAGCAGTCCAAGAAAGCCAGTTTGTTGTTTTGTACCTCTTCCCTTGTGAATTTAATGTTTTGGTCCACCGCATTAATGTGTTCTGTGAAAGCTTGTACTTCCTTCTGGTGGATTTTAACCCAGGTGTCATCAACATATCTGAACCAGTGGCTGGGTGCTATGCCCTTAAAGGTATTAAGCGCCTGTGTTTCTACCTCCTCCATGTAAAGGTTGGCCACAATGGGTGAAACTGGAGATCCCATAGCACATCCGTGTTTTTGCTTATAGAACTTTTCCCTGTATTTGAAATAGGTGGTATTCAGGCGCAAGTCCAGTAAGAAACACACCTGTTCTGGGTTGAGATCAGTTCTGCTGGTAAGAGTGTTGTCTTGGCCTAGCCGTTTTCTCTCCATTTCAACAGCCTCCTTGGTGGGTATACAGGTGAAGAGAGATGTGACATCATAGGACACCATAGTTTCTTCTGCACCGAGTACTATATCTTCAATCTTGTTGGTGAAATCCTGAGAGTTCTGGATGTGATGCTTAGAACTTCCCACCAATGGTCCTAAGATGTTGGCTAGGTTTTTGGTCCACTGGAAAGGTTTTGGTCCAGAAGAAAAGAGCTTTGTGATTAAACATTCTGATTGCCACGCTCCCTCGTCAAGTCAGAGCTTTCCACAGGAGTTTGGGCGGCGCGGAATTTAAAGCCGGCGTCCTCCTGGACCCTGTCCCGATAGTAACGTTTTCTACCTCCTGGCTCCTGTACTCACCTGCCTTGGATCCTGTTCCTCTCCTGCTACAGCTACTTACCTTCCCGCTCAGTGACTATACCTACCTTGCTTTGTTACAGTTCCAGCAGCACCTTGTTCCAGCCTTCATTCCCAGCAGCACCTTGTTCCAGCCTTCAATTCCCAGCAGCACCTTGTTTCAGCTTCAGTTCCCAGCAGCACCTTGTTACAGCCTTCAGTTCCCAGCTGCACCTTGTTCCAGAATCCGGCCTACAGTTCCAGCAGCACCTTGTTCCAGGCTTCAGTTCCCAGCAGCACCTTGTTCCAGAATCCTGCCTACAGTTCCCAGCAGCACCTTGTTCCAGCCTACAGTTCCCAGCAGCACTGTTTCCAGAATCCTGCCTACAGTTCCCAGCAGCATCTTGTTCCAGCCTACAGTTCCCAGCAGACCTCGTTCCAGATTCCAGCCTTCTGTTCCCAGCAGCCTCTGTATCCTGCTATCCGGACTATCTGCCTCCTCCTAAAGCGTACTTGTAAGTACCCCGGCCTCCCGGCCGTTTATTACAAATAAATAAATGTTTGAACAACCACCCACGGTCATCCTATTGTTTCGTGGATTGAGTCCTTGTTACAGCCTTAGGCAAGTTTATTGACTTTTACTTACAACCAATGGTCAAAAATAGGACATGTCTAAAGGATACTACAGATTTTTTGCAGCACGTAGAGACATTGGGACTATTAAAACCTAATACTTACCTATGTACTATGGACATTGAGGCGTTCTATCGTCCATCCCGCACGCACAGGGGATGGATGTTATGGAAGAGGCCTTGTTAGACTGGGGATATGACACCAGTTTGGTTTACTTTTTGTTAGATCTGCTCAATCTATGTCTTACTAAAAATTATTTTAGATTTCATAAAACATACTTCCTTCAATGTCAAGGCCCAAGTATGGGCACGCATTTCGCGTCTACATACGCCAATATCTTTGTGGCAGATTTTGAAAGGAAGTTTATTTTACACAATGAAGCCTACATGGTCTCTTAAAGGGATATGTAAGATATGTAGATGATGTTTTTTTCTTATGGGAAGGCGACCTGACATCTCTCAAGGAAATGGAATGTCAAATCAATCAGAACATCCAACATTAAGGTTTTACACTATCATATAGCCAAGAATGCATTAATTATCTTGATGTGCTGGTAAGAAGTGTGAAAATATATTGATGACTGTTATTTATACAAAACCTACTGACAGAAACAACTTATTAAGTGCAAAGATTTCCATCCTAGAGGTACAGTGAGAGGATTACTATGATGAACTATGCAAAACGAGAATGTCGGAGATGTGCAATAAATTCCTCAAAAGGGGTTATGAAGAATCTTCCTTGATTAAGGATTGTGAGAAAATTATGCAGATCGAAAGATCTAGGTTATTGGTTTCTAAAAAGGATCCGAATCAAGGTGTGGGCACAAGAATCCCGTTTGTCACTAAATATTGTACCCTATCCAATAAAATAAAGCAATTGTTCAAAAGAATTGGAGGATACTAAGGGCGATATGGATTATGGTAAATTATTTACAGAATTGCCTCTATTCTCATATAAAAGATCTAGGAATTTAGGAGATCAAATTATATAACAGACATATGCCCTGTGGAATGCAGCAAAAGTTTAATATTGGGACCACTTAAACGCGGCACATTTCCCTGTAGAAAATGTAACGTATGCAGCTCCATTATTCCTGGTGAATTCGACTCACCTTAGAAAAGGTACAAAGATTAAACTAAGGAGTTTGCAACATGTTCTACTAAAGGAGTGGTGTATTTACTTAAGTGTCCTTTGCGGTTGGGGCTATGTGGGTAAAACCGAACGGGAAGCCAAAGTGAGGATAGGAGAGCACAGAAGGGACATTTATTAATTACAAGTGTAAGCTCTAGATATGCCCCAGTCAGTAACCTTTTGGCAAAATAACATCAAGTTACACAACTTAAGTGGCAAATACTTGAAGTGGTGAAACAAAGCACTCGAGGAGGGGATTACAAGAAAGTCTTATTAAATAAAGAGGCATATTGGATTGACTATTTGCAAACTTTAAAACCATAGGGAATGAATGAGGATGCTGGTTTAAGTATTTTCCTTTAAACTCCTGTTTATACTGTTTCTTGATATTGTTCACTGCTTGCTGTCTCCTATATTAAAATAACCAGTTAATGGGAAGGAATATTAGAATGTTGTAATTTATATTGTATTTTAAAATCTTTAAGTAACATTTTAGAAAGCAAATATGATTACTCTTTCCTATTATTCCTCTAGGTCACATACCGCCATTGGTAGAAATCACTGAGATACTTATGAAAATGTAAGAAACATTTAAATATAATAAGATGAAGTGTTTAGTATAACAATTGTTTACAATGGCTTAGTACTCTCTGTTAGTAGATATACTATGATGTTTAATACAAGAGCATTATGATATTATGTACACTATTTTTATATAGTACTGTATAATGCATTTAAAGTATTCATAACCATTTTTTTATGCTTTTACCTAATCTTGCACATATTTACGGATTTTAGTATTAGCACATATATCACTTTATGAAGTTACAGGCCTTGATATAGGCCTTGATAAAGTCCCTATGTATTGTATTGTATACCCGTCAATCATGGATCACATGTGTGGGAGGAGGGTTAAGAGGGTATAAGTGTGGGTTGGATTGTCACTGGTTATACCTGAGGAAGGGGACTAGTCCTCCCGAAACGTTGTTTATGTTCTTTGCACAATAAAGTGTTGTTTATTTGCAAGTAGTGTCTCCCCTCATCTTCTTTGTCTGTGATTGATAGTGGCTAAGAGGTGTTATAGAAATGCCCAGAGTAAGGTGTCAAAACAGCATTGTACATGGCAGACAGTCCTTACTCTGGGCGTTCCTATAACACCTCTTAGCCACTATCCAATCAGCCCTTAACACTGGCTGTGATATGCTAATTGGGATTTTCAGGGTAATAATTGCAACAGATTCTTGTACAAGTCATTCTGAATTGAGAAAGCCAGTTGGATGACTAGCGAAACTTCTTCAGAACTAAACTTCAAGTCCAGTTGATCTAATTGAATACACGGATAACCATGACCTGGATGAATGAGAACTTCACACGCATCCAGTATGTGAATTAAAAGATGGTGATTGAGCATACCCTGCTTTAAAAAGAGGAGGAAATCGAGATAATGTGTTGCACAGAAAATAAACGTATTGGATCCCAAATTGGGCACATTACAGCCAAAAGGGCTTAACACCAATTTAGCCTTAAAATGTTTCCTTAGTGATAAGTGAATGATGTAATATTTCCCTGTTAAACCATTAAAGAAAAATAGTTATTTTGCTGCTATATACATATGAGAGAAAAGATAAAATATTGATGCCATTGAAACAATAGGTTTTATCCTATATTTTTTATCACAATGCATTGTGAATTCACTATTTATACTGGGTTAATATTTAAAGGACCTGTAAACCCCCCTTAAGCCCCCAATAACTATGTCCCGTTCGTTTCTATTATTCACAGGGAGGTGAGAACGCTTATTCTCACCTCCCTGTGAATAATAGGACGATCGGGGGACCTGGAACTTACTTACACGCCGCTCCACTCGCAGCGCTCCTGCACGGAAAGCCGCTCTGTCCCGACCACGCGCCCTATCTTATGCGCATGCGCGCCAATTCAAAAGATAGGGCGCGCGATCGGGACAGAACAGCTGTTCTGTGCAGGAGCGGCTGCGGAGTGGAGCGGCAGGTAAGATAGTTCCAGGTCCCCCGATCGTCCTATTATCACAGGGAGGTGAGAATAAGCATTCTCACCTCCCTGTGAATAATAGAAACGAATGGGACATAGTTAATTTTCGGGTTTTAGTGTTCCTTTAACATTGTGTTTTTTTAATTTTTTTTGATAGTTGATCAGAGGCTGGCCGCCTCAGCTTTTCTGGGCCCCATTTGGGTCTTTCTGGGGGCCCTCTCACGCCACTACTAGGCGGGTCATACCAGCAAATATTTTCGGCCAACCAATTCATGGCACTTTCGGTCGGTGTGCGATCGCAAATATCTTCTGGTGTGGGACAGCCACCGCGACCATTCTCGATCTTCTGTTTGTCCGGATCAGAAAATGGACGTGTCGGTAAATTCCAACCAATCGTGTGGTTCCCTATGGACCGCATGATGGATCGTTCACAGTTTCAGCCACGGGCCAATTTGCTGCGGCCGACAGATATTTGTCCCGGCTGAGCGCTCGCTCAGGACAAATAGTCCCTTCATGTATACCCAGCCTTAGACATGTTACACACAGACTAGAACATATATAACAAACCCATTTTGCACACACATACAATACACTTATATTGCTGTAACCTGTATATACAAAATGTAATTTCCAACAGCACACACTGGCCTGTATATATGAAATGCCATGTCCACAATACACACTGATTTGCATATAAAAAATGTCATGTGCAGCAGAACAGAGTTCCCTTTTAGTGTCCCAAGGCCAGAGTCCCCCCTCACCTCCATATCCCAAGCCAGAGTTCTATTAGTGTCCCAAGGCTAGAGTCCCCCCTCAGTGTCGAGTCCCCCTCTGTCCCAAGCAGCCTGTGCAATCTGTGTAACTGCTGTGTTCTGCCTTGCTGTTTCCTGTTTTCTCCCTCTAGTGGTGAGTAGATAGAACTGCAGAGACAATCTCACCATCTTCCTCTAGTGGTGAGTCCATAGGAACTACAGTGACACACACCCGGATTCATGGACACAGCTTTAGGTTTTATTATAATAGTATAAAGGAGATATAGCTGGCCAGCCATAACAGTGTGTAGTGTACACAAATCAATACATAAAATAAAAAAGAATAAATACACCTGTTACGGCTGGCCAGCTATATGTCACTTCCTTTGTAAAACATGTGACAGTCTTAGTAAAACATTCTTCTCACCTTCACATAACTCCACCCCACCCCTCCCTTCTCAATAGAAAAAAAGAGAGACTGCTATTTGCTGGACAGGGAGGGATATCTATAGATCAGGTATGGGCAACCAGTAGATCTCCAGTAGGATGGCCGGTTCGCGGATCCGAACCTGGAACGGCGGTTTTCCGGATTTTCCGACTTCCGAACTTCCGATTCGCGGATTTTTCATATTTTCGAAAATTTTCGAATTACGGGTTTTCGCGAATTTTCGAAAATTTTCGAAAATCCGGGAAACACTAATTTCGAAAATTTGCAAAATGCAAGGATTTCTCTTATTTTCATAAATACGTATTTTCAAATTTTTCGAAATTACGAGGATTACTCGCTTTTTCGAAAACACATATTTTCGAAAATACTAGTTTTCTCGTATTTTCGAAAATACGTGAAACCCCCGTAATTTCGAAAATTTTCGAAAATACGAAAATCTAGTAATTTCAAGGAATTTTTCATTTTAATGGGTCCGCTCGCGGATTTTCGAATTTTCGATTTTTTCAAAAATTCGCGGATCCTCGAGCGAACCGGATTTGGCGAAGTTCAGACATCTCTAATCTCCAGATGTTTGGAAACTACAACTCCCAGAATTCCCACTACAGAGTGCTTGTAGAGGAATGCTGGGAGTTGTCGTTTGATTTCCCTAACTACAGAGTGCTTGTAGCGGAATGCTGGGAGTTGTAGTTTTCAAACATCTGGAGATCTATTGGTTGCTTATCCCTGCTATATATGATAGGGGGACTGAAAGGAAAACATTCCTGCCCATTTCTCTGAGATAATGAAGTGAGTTTGTTATGGTTTATTACATTATTTAAGCAATAGACCCCATAGAAGCCCACCTGTGTCCTGAAATGATAAATGTAATAAGATTGAAACATAACAGGATATTCTGGGCTCTTTATAGGACCTCACATGTACCAATAGTGATCCCTCTCTAACATTGACCAATAGTGATCCCTCTCTAACACATTGACCAATAGTGATCCCTCTCTAACACATTGACCATAGTGATCCCTCTCTAACACATTGACCAATAGTGATCCCTCTCTACACATTGACCAATAGTGATCCCTCTCTAACACATTTACCAATAGTGATCCCTGTCTAACAGAATCCCTGGTGACGCTGTGAGTTAATGGGGAGGGTGAGTATTTAAAGACAGATTAATAACTTTAATTATAAATGATCCAATGGATTTCCTATTGATCTATTATTGGTTGGAAATTAAGGGGGAAGATTGATTTAAGCTCTGCACAACAGTTGTATTTCACTGTGGTGTTTCTACTGAACTATAACATTTTATACAATGTTCAATGAATAGTCAAAATATTCATTTAGGGGATGTGACACTATAGAACCAGGATTTCATAGGATTTCTTTTATTTTTAACATCTTGCCTTTATTTTTTTTTTGTACAAATCTCTAAACTTTATAGTAGTGTGTATAAACATTTTATATCATCTGTATCCACAATAGCTAAACATACACCTACATATTTCCCACTGTGCACCAACGGGCACACTTTTGCTAGTTATTTCTATATAAATTAGCACTTTTTGCCATTTGTTTCACGTCTGATGAAGGGGCACACAGACTCCGAAACGTCATGTATTTTGTGTGAACACAAGCTGTTTATATAAGACTGGTGTGCACTCTGAATTTCTTATTCTATTGGACTATAACCATTGCAGTGATATCTGAGCAGGGCTGGCCTTTGATATGGGCAGCCTGTGCGACCGCACAAGGTTGCATTACAAGGGGGGCGCCAACCAGGAGTCTTAAGTCACAGACCTGTAGGTCAAACTTGTGTATCATTGCCACGCCCCCCAGTCCTGCAGATATATATTATACAGTATCAGCACCACCCACATACAAAGCCCCAACACACATAAGCTTACTTAAGATGTCTGTATGCTGTGCTGTTCTGTCTGTGCATTTACATGTTACGTAATGATGGACGCATGATATACAAGCACGCACTGAAGGTGGGGGACTTGATTTAAGCAGGCCAAGGTTAAGCAGCATTCAACAGCGTATTGTGTGCCCGGGGGTGTTTTGGAAAGGGTGCTAGGTGCCAGTAACAAATCTTGTACAGGGTACTATTTCCTAAGGCCGGCCCTGTATCTGAGTAGCACATACATACACGTATTAGGTTGTGCAAGGGAACCCACTTTACTATTGCATATTTACCATCAAATGCGCTGAACTTTTTGACACATTTTCAACATTATTAGTGCTACTTTTTTGCCTTTAATTTTGATGAACATTTGCCTTTTTAATAACTATGACGAAAAGAAAAGTTAAAGTTTTTTTTAAAAATGCAAAACTGAAAATGCTGGAAAGTAGTCTAACACCCCCCTGGATACTTATTTGTATTGAGAAACACTACAAATGTACTGACACCTTCCATTGACCCATTGGCAGACTAGATAAATGGGCACTTAAGAGTATTCTCCCCCTCTGACTTGGCGATTTTGAATGGCTAAACTTGACGCAATAAAACACTTTTCACCATTTGTAAATATGATTGAGTAGTTACCACAGCCATGTATGGTGAAAAGTGAAATGGCGAAAGGTGGCGGTATGACTTTTCACCACTGATTATCATTGCTTTATAATTGTGAATTAGGCGAAAAGGCATCAATGACGGTGGCAAAAATTAACGAACCTTTATAAATATGCCCCATAGTTTAGCTGTTTTACCTAAAAGGCTTTTGATTTTCATTTTTTTTTTCTTGCAGTAGAGGGAGACAAAACATAAGAAACATCAACAGAAAGGGCTGGCAAAACTTGTAAAGCCATGTGCTATAACCAATGTATTTCTTGCAAATTTTAAAGGGCATGTCCACCCCCAAAACTATAATTTAACCCACTACCTGCTTCTTTTGGTTCTGCTGCAGTGTCTTTCCAAGTCCCAGAAAATGAGAGTAGGAGCTGTGTTATCCGGTTCCTACTGCTTACTTGTCCTTCAAGGGGACTCCATCCCTCCTTCGGATCCCTCTCCTCTGTAGATCTCTGTAGTGCAGTGGGGATTTGCTGTAGTGTAGGGACAGCCCTCTTTTCACCAGGCACTATTACAGTCAGTCCTCCTGTTCACCAGTGTAAAGTCAGCTCTCTAGTTTACCAGCCAGTGTTATGTCAGCCCTTCAGATCACTAGCCAGTGTTAATTCATCCCCGAGTTCACCAGACAGTGTTAGTTGCCCTTTACGCTCACTTCCCCATAAGCCAGCAACTTCCCATAAGCCACGCCCACTGTGGTGCTTTACACACTGTATTGAGAGCACTTTCAAAAATTTGTCTCGGGTGCTAAAAAGACTAGAAACCTACCAGAAACCTACAGAATGCAAATGATAATTTCTCAAAAATTCTGCTGAATTGAGAGGTGAATGAGAGAACATTTAGAGGTACTGGGCCGTTCTCATTTTTGATTTAAGGTTAACACAGCTTAATATATACAGAATCCTATAGCGTTTATTCAGTCATTTTTGAATGCATTCCTCTAGCTGCATCCTGTGAGCAGTTCTAGCTAGAGAGAAGACAGAAACCTTTTAAGAGCAGAGGGAAGGAGAAGAATAAGCCTGACTGAGCACCTATAGAAAAAAAGTCGTCCAAAAAGTCCTTTTATCTTACCGTTGTATGTTGGGGGGTGGGGGGGTGGTTTGGGTTGGGTTGGGGGGGGCAATAAACCCCACAGCCTACAGTCACTCTACACCTGTATGTAACATTTATGTAATCTATACATTTAAATGTTGCAAAGTGGAATGATATAATCACTTTGCTTTCCAGTTTGTTCTGAACGTTCACCATTCCTTAACATTCTTGCTTCTAATTCGATTTAATCTTTTAAGCTTTTTGCCCCCCTAATTGTAATAATCTAAAGTGCCTGCTATTCACTGTATCGCCACATATGAAGGATTTTTCTATCTATTCAACATCCGTTACCACCTGCTGAAGTTGTTCTCTGGTCCTTTTCCGATGCAGAAGGTAAATGTATTGTTTTCTAGAAATATTTTGTCTTTCTTAATGATTAGATGATTGTGTTCTTATCATGAACAGAGAAAGGAAAGGGAAGAAACCAGAACAGACACAATCCCCATGGCTAATTTGTTCTCTCACATTTCTCTCTTCACTTAAACATTGTAAGTAACATAAATGATGAGAGCGATCAGGATTAACCTATCGAAATCCTAATCTCTGTTCCATTACATCTGCCATTTATATTAGTTTGTTAGTTTGTTGTTATATTTATTTATTAAATATCTCTAAAATATCTGTTCTTGTAAGCTCTAACAGAGAGGAGCTGGTGTGTGCATCCCGGCTCTTTTGGTTGAACTATGACCAGAGGGTTGCAAAAGCCCTTTCCTAATTCAGAAAAAATTGCTACCCTATCTGCAAAACTTGGTAGAGCCACAAATATTTTGTAGGATTAACCTGTTCTGCAGCAAAATGTTCTGCTTCCCCTTCCCTCTATCTCCCAAAGGGTTCCTCCTCCTCGCCAAGCTCTCGTAGCGCATTCATTCATTGGCTGTTATGTAAACTGTCTCATCCATGACTGACAGCTGCTAACCAGAAGAACCAGGAAGCAGAAAGTGAGATAACAGAATTTTAGGTAAGTTTTACATCTCCAATTTCTAGCTATTGCAGTTTTATTGTCAGGAGTGATTTACCAACAGTATATGCAGTTTTTCCTTTGAAGATGAACTTGCCCTTCAATGGTAGAGATGGCCAAACTTCCTAAAGTTCGGTCCGTTTTCGAACTTTCGAACTTCAGTAAAAGTTTGAAAGTTCAAATTCGGACCCTTAAAGGTGATGGTTCAAAAGGTTTGGATGATTTGCGGCTAAAACTAACAATGGTAACTTACTGTAAATGGCTATGGCACCTGGAAATGATCTGGGGAACATGTCACTATCACCAAAACTTTTTTAAACACTTATTAAACGCAAGCGGACAATTGTTGTGTTTTACCAAGCTACATTCGAGGGTTAACGAACATACTTTTGAGGGTTACCTAAAACAGAACCATAAATTCGAGGATTACGAAATCAAATGATACTTTCAAGGGTTACCGAAAATGATCTGTACACTCGAGGGTTCCGAAAATGACCGATACTTTCGAGGGTTAGCAAATGATACATTTTAGGGTTAGTGAACGGCCTGTAAATTCCATAATAATCGCATATACAATAATTATCGAAAATACAGCCCGAGTCTGGAAAGTCTGAGAAATCCTGGTCCGGATAATTTGAGAAGTCCGAGTCCATTTGGAATTGTTAACTTCGACAAGAACTCGGGTTTGAGTTCGAGTTCTAGTCCATCTCTATTCAATGTAGTGATTATATCTGGTTAGCTGTGCTGTCATCTCTGGTAAAATCTTCTTTCCTGATGCCATTGTGACTGTTAGTGCTTGGGTCATAGACAAACAATTCCATCACCCCCCTTAATCTATATCTTTTTGACATTAGTGAGCTTTGATATATCAGGGTAAAGTTCATATAACCCAATACTGGTACGGTTATGCAGTAACTGGCAGAACCAACAAAAGTGTGTGTGCTTGAAATGATTGATAGATCCACCTGTTTACTATATCTGTTGTATTCAATTAGATCAACTGGACTTGAAGTTTAGTTCTTGAAGACGTTTCGCTAGTCATCCGACTGGCTTTCTCAATTCAGAATGACTTGTACAAGAATCTGTGCTATTATGTACCCTGGAAAATCCCAATTAGCATATCACAGCCAGTGTTAAGGGCGGGATTGGATAGTGGCTAAGAGGTGTTATAGGAACGCCCAGGGTAAGGTGTCAAAACCCATTGTACATGGCAGACAGTTGGTGTCGAACCTCCCCACCTCTATTTAGGCTTGGTTTCTTTATTTTCACATAAATGGCCTCCTTGACACCTCTCTTGAACCAGTCACGTTCCTTTGCCATATGTTAACATTACAATCTTCAAAGGTATGTCCTTTATCCTTAAGATGCAGGTACACGGCTGAGTCCTGACCCGAGGAATTGGCTCTTCTGTGCTGGGCCATACGTTGATGCAGTTGCTGTTTGGTCTCCCCCACATACAAATCAAGCACTCTTCACTGCACTGCACTCGTATATGATGTTGCTTATCTTGTGTTTCGGTATTGGGTCTTTTGGATGTACCAATTGCTGCCTCAGTGTGTTGTTCGGTTTAAAGCAGACAGGGATACGGTGTTTTTTGAAAATTCTTCTTAATTTCTCGGAGACCCCTGCTACATATGGGATGACCGTGTTCTTTCTGTCTTGCTTTTCCCCTTCACTGTTGGTATTCGTGTCTTTCTTTCCTTCTACTTCTTTTGACAAAGGCCCATTCTGGATATTCACAAGTTCAGTTGATCTAATTAATATCCACAACTTCAAGTTTAGTTGATCTAATTGAATACAACAGATACCATGACCGGGATGAATGAGAACCTTCACAAGCACCCATCTGTTTACTGTTTTTTTCTTGGAAAAATGGTTTCCTATATATATCTGTTGTATTCAATTAGATCAACTGACATGAAATGTAGTTCTTGAAGACGTTTCGCTAGTCATCCGACTGGCTTTCTCAATTCAGAATGACTTGTACAAGAATCTGTGGCAATTATGTAACCACTATTTTGCACCTTGTTGTTACAGAGTTGATGCTGCTGACTGTAGGTCTCTATGGGTCCCCTTCCTTATGTCTACTTTGGGAGTCCATATATGCATGGATGTGCCTCACCAGGGTAAGGCGATGATCCATTGCTCGATCAATGGCTTTATCCTTTTGAAGCTGTTGTAGTAAGTCTATGACTCTTTTTTTGTAACGGCTGGTGGGATCCCTTGTTAAGGCCTCATATGTGTTGTTATCCGCCAGGAGCATGGTCACCTTATGATGGTAGTCTGAGGTGTTGGGTACCACTGTGCATCTTCTTCCCTTGTCTGCGTAGAATGGTGGATACTGGAATCTTTCTTGAGGGATGTTAAGGCTCTTCTTTCCTGTGTGGTCAGGTTAGATTAAGGAGTTTAGACTGGCTAAGGCTGCAGATACCTTAAGGCGAAGTTGTTCTGCCTCACTCGTGGTACTTATTATTGTGGATTGAGGCTTCTGTGGCTGCTATAATATCCACCATAGGATGGCTTTAGGAGTGATGGCAAAATTCAAGCCCTTAGCAAGGACTTCCATTTCCCAGCTGGGGTCAGGGTCCTGTTAGACAGTTTTCTCACCAATTCCTCCTTGTTTGATGGAAGCGACACTCCCCTCCTTTTGTATCCAGGTAGTTGTTCTCCTTTGGGGTGTTCTGGGATGACAGAATAGAGAACTTGTTCGTTTGCCTTTGTTTGCTCTACGTGCTGAGAAAAGCTGTGCTTGTTTGGTGAACTCCATCACTCTTTCCCAGATGGCCAGAGGTGCTGTGAGGCCAGGTTCTGTTCTAGTTGACTAATGTTGTGCATTAAAGCAGGACTGTAAAATGTGTCTGTTGTACCCGTTCATTTAGGAGCTGTGTTTGAGCCTTTTGCAGATCTGTTTGGCTCTGATGCCTTTAACTGTGGATCAGACGTATGCTGCATGGTAACTAGCCTTTGTTGTCTGCATCAGAGGTTAAATCGCAGGTGGTTTCTGTAGGTCTGCCCAATTTCCTTGCTGTCTTTTCATATTGCCGTACAAGTTTGAGGGTTTTCTCCCACAAAATGATTTGAAATATGCTTGTGAAGGTTCTCATTCATCCAGGTCATGGTAATCTTGTTGTATTCAATTAGATCACACGGGACTTGAAGTTTTAGTTCTTGAAGATGTTTCGCTGATCGGATAGTGGCTAAGAGGTGTAATGGAATGCCCAGAGTAAGGACTGTCTGCCATGTACAATGCTGTTTTGACACCTTACTCTGGGCGTTCCTATAACACTCTTAGCCACTATCCATCACAGACAAGAAGATGAGGGAGCACACTACTTGCAAATAATACACACTTTTATTTGGCAAAGAACAAAACACGTTCGGGAGGACAGTCCCCTTCCTCAGGTATAACCAGTGACAATCCAAACCCACCACTTATACCCTCTTACCCTTCTTAACCACCATTACCTTGAAAAGAAATCTGAGAAAAACCTCCCTGATATGTTATCATGATTTCTCTGATGTTTTTTTGTAAAAAACGAGCTGAGAAGCTACCACCGCACCGATCCTACGATTGCCCCATCGATCTTCTCTCAGGTACTATGCCTCCTCGGGCACACATACCCCTGTCCCTTCTGAAACTCTAGCCATGAAAGAGTACATTACGGAACATTTGTCTAGGGGTTTCATACAACCTTCCTCTTCCCCTGCTGAGCTGGGTTCTTTTTGTTGAAAAAAAGACGGAGGTTTACGACCCTGCATAACTACCGTGGTTTAAATAAAATCACAATAAAATCGATATCCTCTTCCTCTCATCTCTGAACTGTTTGACCAGATAAAAGGGGCTAAAATATTTACCAAACTGGATCTTCGGGGGGCATACAATCTGATCCGTATACGCAAAGGTGACGAGTGGAAAACAGCCTTTAACACTAGGGACGGTCACGACGAATATCCGTTATGCCCTTTGGCCTTTGTAATGCTCCAGCGGTGTTCCAGGAATTCGTGAATGACATTTTCCGGGATATGTTTGGGTATCTCTGTAGTCGTATTCTCAATGACATTTTAATCTTTTCTCAAGATCGCCCTCACACACCGCCTCCATGTTAAACAGGGTTACTTTACGTCTGAGAGAGAATAGCCTATATGCCAAACTGGAAAAATGTCTGTTTGAGTGTGTCGCAAGTACCCTTCTGGGCTACATCGTATCTGCACAAGGTTTCCAGATGGATCCTGTGAAAGTTTCGGCCATCCAGATTGGTCTCTTCCTATGGGAACCAAAGCTATTCAAAGTTTCATTGGCTTTGCCAATTATTACAGACAATTCATTGAAGTGTTCTCTTCTATAATTCTCTCTGATATTAGCCCTCATCAGTAAAGGTGGTAAGCCTCATTCATGGACCCCTGCAGCCTCGGCCTTCAAACGACTCAGGAAGCCTTTGCTGATGCACTTATTCTAGTACATCCTGATCCTAGCCTCCCTTTCTACATCGAAGTTGATGCCTCGGACTTGGGCGCAGGAGCCATCCTTTCCAAAGACAAGGCACTAAAAGGAAACTCCATCCCTGCGCTTATTTCTCTTAAGAAGTTTCTACCCAATGACGGAACTATGATGTGGTATAGGGAACTTCTTGCCATCAAGTTGCCCTCGAGGAGTGGCGTCATCTATTGGAAGGCACCTCTGTACCTATCACCATACTTACCGACCATAGAACCTCGAATACATCCAGAATCTTAAAAGGTTAAATCCCCGTCAAGCTCGGTGTCCTTATTCTTTTCTCGATTCAACTTTGTTATCACTTATCACCTGGTTCCAAAAACAAAAAAGCTGACGCCCTTTCCAGATCATTTGTGGCTTCTGACTGTATTAATCAAGATAAGGCCCCATTATCCCAAGCACTAAAATCTTGGCCTCTATAAATCCTCAACTCTGTTCCAAGATTCAAGCCACACAAGATTCTGCTCCTCCAGACACACCCTCCGGCAAAATCTTTGTTCTTCTTCTTCATACTCACGGTTTCCAAGCAAGCCGGCATCCCGGTGTTTTACAAAACTTTTACTATTCTTTGCCCTTTCCCTTTGGTGGCCCAAAATGAGAAAAGATGTTAAAGACTTTATTCTGTGTACCAGCTGTGCTCAATCTAAATCTTCTAGAACCCTCCCCGTGGCCTTCTTCAACCCCTCCCCATTCCGTCCAGACCTGGGACCAATCTATCCATGGACTTTATTGTGGAACTTTCCGCCTTCCAAAAAACCGGGTTATATGGGTGACAGTAGACCGCTTCAGCAAAATGCCATTTTGTTCCCCTCCCCAAACTACCATCTTCGACAGAGTTAGCTCAACTATTTATTTCGCATATCTTCCGCTTTCATGGACTCCCTTCTGAAATAGTATCTGACGAGGTACTCAATTTGTTTCCAAATTTTGGAGAGCACTTTGTAATCCATGAACATCAAGTACACAATTTTCTTCGGCTTACCACCCACAGTCCAACGGCTACTGAACGCACTAACCAGTCTTTGGAACAATATCTTCGTTGTTACATTTCCTATACTCAGATGATTGGGCCGACCTTCTGCCTTGGGCTGAGTTTGCCCATAACAATTCACCTCATGCTTCTACTAGAAATCTTTTTTATGTGTTTTGGGACGAATCCTAGTGATTTTCCTCAGGATTTTTTTCTTTTCACACAAGTACCCCCGCTGCCAATGACTCTGCGGCCCAGATGACCGCTATCTGGCATGCTACGGAAATCAGCCTTCAGAAATCTGCTTTGGTACAAAAAAACTGCAGCAGATAGGAGACGAGAGAAACCCCCAAGCTTATCGTTGGAGATAAAGCTCTCCTCTGTTCATATTAACCTACAGGTTCCTTCCTCCAAACTGGACCCAAATTTATTGGTCCTTTTCCTATCCTGGAATTAATCGGTCCATTGGCTGTTCGCCTCCAACGTCCTTCCAGCATGCGGATTCCTAATTGTTTCATATTTCCCTCATCAATCCAGTATGCTCTAATCAGTATCCCCACATCTTTACTACCCCCCGTTCCAATTTCCGTTGATGGTCAGCAGGAGTTTGAGGTCGAGAAGATCTTGGACTCTAGATTCTTGAGGAGGTCTCCTAGTCATTTTGGTCCACTGGAAAGGTTTTGGTCGCAGAAGAAAGAGCTTGATTAAACATTCTGATTTGCACGCTCCTCGTCTAGTCAGAGCTTTCCACAGGAGTTTGGGCGGCGCGAGATTTAAAAGCCGGCGTCCTCCTGGACCCTGTGCCCGATAGTACGTTTTCTACCTCCTGGCTCCTGTACTCACCTGCCTTGGATCCTGTTCCTCTCCTGCTCTACAGCTACTACTTACCTTCCCGTCTGGACTATACCTACCTTGCTTGTTACAGTTCCCAGCAGCACCTTGTTCCAGCCTTCAGTTCCCAGCAGCACCTTGTTCCAGCTTCATTCCCAGCAGCACCTTTTCCAGCCTTCAGTTCCCAGCACACCTTGTTACAGCCTTCAGTTCCCAGCTGCACCTTGTTCCAGAATCCTGCCTCTACAGTTCCCAGCAGCACCTTGTTCCCAGCTTCAGTTCCCAGCAGCACCTTGTTCCAGAATCCTGCCTACATTTCCAGCAGCACTTGTTCCAGCTACATCCCAGGCACTTTTCCAATCCCAAGTCAGATCCTTGTTCCAGCCTACAGTTCCAGCACCCCTCGTTCCAGATTCCAGCCTTCTGTTCCCAGCACCCTGTATCCTGCATTATCCGGACTATCTGCCTCCTCCTAAGCGTACTTGTAAGTACCCCAGGCCTCCCGGCCGTTTATTACAATAAATAATGTTTGAACAAACCACCGGGGTCACCTATTGTTTCGGATTGAGTCCTTGTACACAGCCATTGGCAAGTTTATTGACTTTTACTTACAACCAATGGTCAAATAATAGACATGTCTAAAGGATACTACAGATTTTTTGCAGCACGTGAGACATTGGGACTATTAAAACCTAATACTTACCTATGTACTATGGACATTGAGGCGTTTCTATCCGTCCATCCCCGCACGCACAGGGGATGGATGTTATGGAAGAGGCCTTGTAGACTGGGATATGACACCAGTTGGTTTACTTTTTTGTTAGATCTGCTCAATCTATGTCTTACTAAAAATTATTTAGATTTCATAAAACATACTTCCTTCAATGTCAAGGCCCAAGTATGGGCACGCATTTCGCGTCTACATACCCAATATCTTTGTGGCAGATTTTGAAAGGAAGTTTATTTTACACAATGAAGCCTACAATGGTCTCTTAAAGGGATATGTAAGATATTTAGATGATGTTTTTTTTTCTTATGGGAAGGCGACCTGACATCTCTCAAGGAAATGGAATGTCCAATCAATCAGAAACATCCAACATTAAGGTTTACACTATCATATAGCCAAGAATGCATTAATTATCTTGATGTGCTGGTAAAGAAGTGTGAAATATATTGATGACTGATATTTATACAAAACCTACTGACAGAAACAACTTATTATTGCAAAGAGTTTCCATCCTAGAGGTACAGTGAGAGGATTACTATGATGAACTATGCAAACGAGAATGTCGGAGATGTGCAATAATTCCCAAAAGGGTTATGAAGAATCTTCCTTGATTAAGGATTGTGAGAAATTATGCAATCGAAAGATCTAGGTTTTTGGTTTCTAAAGGATCCGAATCAAGGTGTGGGCACAAGAATCCGTTTGTCACAAATATGTACCCTATCCAATAAAATAAAAGCAATTGTTCAAAAGAATTGGAGGATACTAGGGCAGATATGGATTATGGTAAATTATTTACAGAATTGCCTCTATTCTCATATAAAAGATCTAGGAATTTAGGAGATCAAATTTGAACAGACAATATGCCCTGTGGAATGCAGCAAAAGTTTAATATTGGGACCACTTAAAGCCGGCACATTTCCCTGTAGAAAATGTAACGTATGCAGCTCCATTATTCCTGGTGAATTCGTACATCACCTTAGAAAAGGTACAAAGATTAAACTAAAGGAGTTTGCAACATGTTCTACTAAAGGAGTGGTGTATTTACTTAATTGTCCTTTGCGGTTGGGCTATGTGGGTAAAACGAACGGGAAGCCAAGTGAGGATAGGAGAGCACAGAAGGACATTTATTAATTACAAGGGGTGTAAGCTCTAGATATGCCCCAGTCAGTAGACACTTTTGGCAAAATAAACATCAAGTTACACAACTTAAGTGGCAAATACTTGAATGGTGAAACAAAGCACTCGAGGAGGGGATTACAGAAAGTCTTATTAAATAAGAGGCATATTGGATTGACTATTTGCAAACTTTAAAACCATAGGGAATGAATGAGGATGCTGTTTTAAGTATTTTCCTTTAACTCCTGTTTATACTGTTTTCTTGTAATATGTTCACTGCTTGCTGTCTCCTATATTAAAATAACCAGTTAATAGGGAAGGAATATTTAAGAGGTTGTAATATTATTTATGTATTTTTAAATCATTTTAAGTAACATTTTAGAAAGCAGAATATGATTACTCTTTCCTATTATTCCTCTAGGTCACAATCCGCCATTGGTAGAAATCACTGAGATACTTATGAAAATGTAAGAAACATTATTAAATATAATAAGAGAAGTGTTTAGTATAAACAAATTGTTTACAATGGCATTAGTACTCTCTGTTTAGAAATTACTATGATGTTTAATACAAGAGCCATTATGATATTATGTACACTATTTAATTATAGTACTGTATAATGCACTTTAAAAGTATTCATACCATTTTTTTATGCTTTTACCTAATCTTGCACAATTTACGGATTTTAGTATTAGCACTATATCACTTTATGAAGTTACAGGCCTTGATATAGGCCTTGATAAAGTCACTATGTATTGTATTGTATACCCGTCAATCATGGATCACATGTGTGGGAGAGGGGTTAAGAGGGTATAAGTGTGGGTTTGGATTGTCACTGGTTATACCTAGGAAGGGGACTAGTCCTCCCGAAACGTTGTTTATGTTCTTTGCACAATAAAAGTGTGTATTATTTGCAAGTAGTGTGCTCCCCTCATCTTCTTTGTCTGTGATGGATATGGCTAAGAGGTGTTATAGAAATGCCCAGAGTAAGGTGTCAAAACAGCATTGTACATGGCAGCAGTCCTTACTCTGGGCGTTCCTATAACACCTCTTAGCCACTATCCAATCACGCCCTTAACACTTGGCTGTGATATGCTAATTGGGATTTTCCAGGGTACATAATTGCAAGAATTCTGTACAAGTCATTCTGATTGAGAAAGCCTGTTGGATGACTAGCGAAACGTCTTCAAGAACTAAACTTCAAGTCCAGTTGATCTAATTGAATACAACAGATATACCATGACCTGGATGAATGAGAACCTTCACACGCATCCAGTATGTGAATTAAAAGGGATGGTGATTGAGCATATCCCTGCTTTAAAAGAGGAGAAATCGAGATAATGTGTTGCAACGAAAATAAACGTATTGGATCCACAAATTGGGCACATTACAGCCAAAAGGGCTTAACACCAATTTACCTTAAAATGTTTCCTTAGTGATAAGTGATGATGTAATATTCCCTGTTAGACCATTAAAGAAAATAGTTTATTTTGCTGCTATAATACATAGAGAGAGAAAGATAAAATATTGATGCCATTGAAAAATAGTTTTTATCCTATTATTTTTTATCACAATGCATTGTGAATTCACTATTTTATACTGGTTTATATTTAAAGGACCTGTAAACCCCCCTTAAGCCCCAAAATAACTATGTCCCGTTCGTTTCTATTATTCACAGGGAGGTGAGAACGCTTATTCTCACCTCCCTGTGAATAATGGACGATCGGGGGACCTGGAACTTACCTTACAACGCCGCTCCACTCGCAGCCGCTCCTGCACGGAAAGCCGCTCTGTCCCGACCACGCGCCCTATCTTATGCGCATGCGCGCCAATTCAAAAGATAGGGCGCGCTGATCGGACAGAACAGCTGTTCTGTGCAGGAGCGGCTGCGAGTGAGCGGCAGGTAAATAGTTCCAGGTCCCCCGATCGTCCTATTATTCACAGGAGGTGAGAATAGCATTCTCACCTCCCTGTGAATAATAGAAACGAATGGGACATAGTTAATTTTCGGGGTTTAGTGTTCCTTTAACATATGTGTTTTTTAATTTTTTTAAGTAGATATGATATCAGAGGCATGGCCGCCATCAGACTTTTCTGGGCCCCATTTTGGGTACATTTCTGGGGGCCCTCTAAACACGCACACTAACTGGCAGGGTACATACCAGCAAATATTTTCGGCCACCAATTCATGGCACTTTCGGTCGGTCGGTCGGCCGAAAATATCTTCGGTGTGGGACAGCCGCCGCGACCATTCTCGATCGTCTGTTTTGTCCGGATCAGAAGAATGGACGTGTCGGTAAATTCCAACCAACTCGTGTGGTTCCCTATGGACCGCATGATGGATCGTTCACAGTTTCAGCCACGGGCCGAATTTGCTGCGGCCGACAGATATTTGTCCCGGCTGAGCGCTCGCTCAGGAAAATAGTCCCTTCATGTATACCCAGCCTTAGACATGTTACACACAGACTAGAACATATAATAAACAAACACATTTTGCACACACATACAATAACACTTATATGCTGTACACCTGTATTCAAAATGTAATTTCCAACAGCACACACTGGCCGTGTATATATGAAATGCCATGTCCACAAATACACACTGATTTGCATATAAAAATGTCATGTGCAGCAGAACAGAGTTCCCTTTTAGTGTCCCAAGGCCAGAGTCCCCCCTCACCTCCATATCCCAAGGCCAAGTTCACTATTAGTGTCCCAGGCTAGAGTCCCCCCTCAGTGTCGAGTCCCCCTCTGTCCCAGCAGCCTGTGCAATCTGTGTAACTGCTGTGTTCTGCCTTGCTTGTTTCCTGTGTTTCTCCCTCTCAGTGGTGAGTAGATAGGAACTGCAAGACAATCTCACCATCTTCCCTAGTGGTGAGTCCATAGGAACTACAGTGACACACCACGGATTCATGGACACAGCTTAGGGTTTTATTATTTACTAGAGTACAATTAGGTCCCTCCTCTTTATACTCACCGTATCTGTCTACCACTACTTTCGTTGTGTGTCCGTTGTGGTAGAGGCGAGGCTCGACTTAGGAATGCGGTTGTGTTTGATAGGTGTTTGTGGGGTGATCGATGTGCAGAATTTGCTACGTGTTTGTGTTATCAGTAAGGTTTTGTAAAAGAAAAAAATAAACATTCCGTTTGGGTGCTGGAGGTCTTGGGGGCTTTCAGCGAGAGGAGGGTGCTCACGTTGGGTGTGGGGATCTCGTGTGGGAGATCAACGTACAGCCAAGAGGTTGAAGTGATCTCCTTTGGTCGTTGGAGGGAACAACGCGTGCGTCAAATCAATCTAGCCTATTCACAAAAGGGAAAAAGGGAGGTGTGGAATTAATGCGACTAATCCCCCCACGTCATTGCGTCCCTTCCTCAATAAAAAGGAAGCGGCTGTGTTTGCTGGACAGTGGGATAGAGGCGGATACATATGTTCACGCGTAAAGTCATACCGTATTTATGGAGGCCGGGGGGTCGGCGAGAAAACAACGTAGGGACCGAACGAGGAGTCGGATGTGGTGACCGGTGGCGCGCTAGGCCTAGGGCGGTTCCTTATCTGGCGCAGTGGATTGGGGCAGGGTATAGAACAAAAAAGGGGGGAGGACGGGATGGGGGGACACGAAAGGGGAGGAAAATTATCGCGAAACCGAGAAAGCCCCTGGCGCGATAGGGCACAAGCGAGAGTGTGATCGCGGGATTTATGGCAGGAAGTGATAGGGTGCAAGGGGGCAGAGACAGGGAGTGCTCAGCATTACAACACATGGTCAAAAGCGAGGGGCCCCCCCTAGGGCGAAAAACAAGAACCTCCGAGTGCAAGGGGCAGAATAAAACATGTATAAGAGTCACAAGATTGGGGAGGGAAGGGGGTAGCGCCAGTCGTCGGGGCCAGCCCAACGGCGGAGCAAAGAGAGACGAGGTAGTCTCAAGGGGGAAGTTGTGGAAATGCCGCAGAGCCGCACGGAGATACACGAGTGAGAGCGGAACATCTCGCCCAAGTTAACACATACTCCCAGGGCCCTAAGCTCAGGAAAATCGGGCTTGTAGGAAGAAGGCTAGGATGTCTGGCGCGATGTCCGCAACGTGCCAGTGGGGTGGGAGGTACGGAAGCCTGGGTGATGAGATGACTAGGGGGGTTTCAACATCGAGAATCTAGTGTGTGTGCGTAGTCCCGGGGCGGAGAGGAGGGAAGGGACTGAGAAGGACAACATTGCCAGCCCAATTTTCTGGAATGAGGGGTGTGAAAGGGTGAGTACATGAGGAGCAGGGAGACCCCAGGAACCACCGGGGGCCCGGAGTGAGATGGTATGAATGTGGGGAACTAACGGGTAGTGCTGGGCCTGAAGACCTCAAGCATAGCCGAAAAATAGGGTCCCTG
The DNA here is from genome assembly GCA_019447015.1 of Hymenochirus boettgeri. NCBI lineage: Eukaryota > Metazoa > Chordata > Amphibia > Anura > Pipidae > Hymenochirus > Hymenochirus boettgeri. The sequence goes on along the minus strand of CM033470.1, from coordinate 267,107,979 downwards.
CGCACGGCGGGGAACAAAGAGAGCCCGATCTCGGAGGGATCCGGCCCCTCTCTGCCGCAGGGAAAAACACCAATAGGGCCCGCTCTACACACAGGGCCGCGTAGTGCAAGCTCTCGAGGCACACATGACCGAATATGAGTCCCCGCACACATGGACCAGAGTGATCCCCATCCCGCAACACAGCGACCAAGGAATGTCCTGCGACAAATCCCTGGGGAACTGGAGTGAAGGCAAGGGGGAGGGAATGGAAAGAGCAGGTATAACCGTTTAGGGTTGGGAGAGGTACCAAGGGGGCCGGAAATGCACTTAGTTGGGTGGAAATTACTGTGGAAAGAGTATGAGATGAACGCTGCACAGCATGTGGGTATTCCACCTTGGTGGTGTTTCGAACGTGCACACTGCACGAGTGTAACAATGGAACAAAAGGGAATAGATCAACTAAAACAGCCTGGAATATGACACGAAGAAAACCAGGAGCAGTAGGAATGTACGGGGAGGTGTACAACTTGGCCTATGTAGGGCGCGTGGAGGGTGGTGGCAAATACTGCAACGTGGATAGAGGTGATAAACAGTGAGGTAATATCAGAGCGGACCCGGATAGGCTACAGCGCCCGAGAGCTATATGCACAGACCCACCACCAACAAAATGCGAGGAGGGCTATTAAAGGAGCGAGCCTGGTTGGGCCAGTGGGGTGCACGGCGGATAGGGGTCACCACTCCGACTCAGATAGGGTGGGGAAACCATCAGGCGGGTAAGAAGGAACGGGAGGTGGCACCGGATGTCGGTATTCATGACGAATAACCGATGGCAGGGAGGGCGGAGAAGCAGAGGGCGGGCCGGGATCAGGGGACACCTAGTAAACGGGACACACAGCTGGCAGGCGGACCAGGGGGCGCCACCATCCCGTAAGTCACACGGGCTCCTAGGTAGACTAGGGGATCAGCCAACAACGGGCACACCGAGATCCGCGGGAAATAAATCTCAGCGCCCCATCCCGCTCCTCAAAATAGGTATGATATAACGAATATCGCACAAAAGGGGATACAGAAAAAAAAAAACGAAACAAGAAATAGACCTTGAGATGTCGTGTGGTCGCGAGGCAGAGGAACAACAGTGCTGTGGAAAGCAGCTGGAACAACTGGGCCAACCTAGGGTCGAAGGAACGCGAAGATAAAGAAGATAGCGCAAGTTGACGGAGGGGCTAGCATCGCATACGAGAATTGTTATTCTGCGGGAGCGGTGTGTGACCCGGGGGAAGAAGACAAGTGGGCAGGGAAAAGGCAGAACACGTGAATGTGGTTGGGCCAGGGGTGGTGGGGAGAGAGTGACTAAGGTGCCAGGTAACAATCCGTGAAATGTACAAAGGAGACGGGGCCGAAGTAAGCAGCCCGGTACTGTACACAGAGAAAATACTTCAAGCTATATAAGTGTGTGCAAGGAACCGGGCCCTTTACGATTGAGCATAATGTCCATAGGAGCAAATGCGCTGAAACTTATGTGACGGGGGTAAGGAGGCACAAATTGTTCACAACAACATTCGGATGCTGGGAAGCGACAAAAAAGGAAAAAAAACGGCAACGAAGGAAAAAGGCGTTGGTTGCCGGTATGTCATCTTTGGGATGGGGGAACAGTTGGGCCATGAGTATGCTTTAGGATACGACAGAGACGAAAAGTGGAAAGTTTTTAAAAGTACACAAATGCAAATGCTGAGAAAATGGCTTAGGGAAAGGAGTTCAGGCTAAAAAACCACCGGAAGGGACACCAGGGGGGGGGGAAACTCCGGGATCTTCTTTGTTATTGAAAACCCTACCAATGGCTTACTGCCGGACCTCGCCGATTGCCGCATGATAGGTTGTCAGACTAGAGATAGGGGCACATTCAGAGTATTCTCCCTCTCTCGTCTTTGCTCCCCCTCTGACGTGGCCGATTTTTGAATGGGGCTAAACTTGAGACGCAATAACACACTTTTTGCAAACCATTTTGGGAGGTAAAAAAGGAGTAGTTACACGAAGGGGGGAAAATGGAGCGGGGGAGGGGGGGGAAGAGAAAGACAGCTCCAAAATGGGGGGGGCAAATCGGGTCTGAAAAGGAGTGAAATGGACAAGAGGGTGTCAGGATCAAAGGTAGAGCAACAAGGCCTGGGGTTATTCACCGCTAAGTGACGGAGCTCTCAATTGCTGGATTAAATAACTGGTGGAAAATGCGAAGGCAAGAGGCACATCAGAGTGTCAATACGGATGAGCAAAATGTTATAAAACAAGCGGACCTTTATAAAATGATCACCACAGGGATAGGTTATTAGGCGGGGAACTGAGTTTGATATACCACCTAAAGGGAAAGGGGGGGCGTGTGTGGATTGGGTTGCATTACTGGTTGTGTTACGTTGCTAGAGGGAAGACACACGATAAGAAACTCACACGACAGGCTAGGCAACGTTGTTAACGCCATGGGCGACCTATAAGCCAATGGTACTTTCTTGCAATTTTAAAAGGCGTGTCCCGCCACCAAAACTAGTAATGTTAAAAGCCCCTACCACACCGTGCTCTTAGGGTGTCTGAGAAAAAGTATCAGGTTCTGTGGCCAAGTACCCAGAAAATGGAGGAGTCAAAGAAGGCGGGTGTTAAAAGCCTGTGCCGTGACCTTCAATACTGAAAGGTCTTCAAGGGAGGACGTCCAGCCCGTCCATGTCGGAGCACCTACTCCTGCCTGAATAGGAGAGGGCTCTGTAGTAAGTGGACAGTGGGGATTTGCTGTAGTGATGTGAGAACGGCAAAAAAGCCCCATACGTTGGCCACGACCACCTCAGTACACGTCAGTGTAGGGAGTCAGTAACCTACACATGTCGCGAATGGGGGCGATGCAGCATATCTCATCTCTTAGCCGTGCCGCAGCCAGGGTTATGCGGTAACAACACCTTACAAATCACTAGCCAGGGGTTAAGTCGTACCACACACCATTCACAACCGGGTGAGGTCCCTTGTAAACGCTCACGAGGTTGCTCCCCTAACCCGCAGGCACGTCCCAGACGAAGAGAGGCCACGGCCCCACTGATATATACGGTAAACCCCTGTAAGTGATGCACCTTTGCGAAGGATTTGTCTCGAAGTAGCGAGAGAGAGGGAAAGGGGGGGGAAACTCGGGGAAACGGTGGGAAAGGAGGAGGGGAAAACAGAGAAAGACGCAGAACCGGGAGACGTAACCCGGGGACACCTTGAACAATAGAATGCAAATGATAACTTTTCGTCACAAGAGTACAGCTTAAAGAAAAAAATGGGAGGATAGAGTATGAGACTTAGGGAAGCAGGGGAGAGCAGGTGGCTGGAGCCGTGCTCAAGTGGTTGAATATTGAGAAAAGGGTTAAAAGAACCGCGTAGGTGTAGAGGAATAAATAGAGCAGCAATCCGATGCGATGTGTATTCATCACAAAAAGTTGGGAATCAGGAGCATCGCTCAGCTAGCATGCGGCTGCTGAGACACAGGTGATTCTAAAAAAAGGGGGCTGAGAAGACTCGCTGACCTTATAAGAGGCATGGGAAGAGAAAATAAGCTTACTATGGGGCACCTCTCGAAAAAAGAAAAAGGAGAGTCCGGTGGTCCTAAAGTCCTGATATAATTCTTACCGGGTAATGTCTGGGAGGGGGGGGGGGTGGTTGGGGTTGTGTTTTTAGAGGGGGAGGAGCAATAGGAAACCGGGCCCCAGGGCCGAACGCTCACTCTGCCAGGTGTATGTATAAACATTAGATGCGGTAGACATCTCTCCATAGGGTATGGCAAAGTGGATATGGAATACTAGATCACGGCTTTCCGGTGTGTGCGGGAACGTTCGCCTTCCTGTAACATATCTGCTTCAGGGTATAGTATGCCGATTTAATCTTGTGAAGCTTCTTTTGGCCCCCCTAATTGTATGCGATGCCCTGCTAATTCACGGGGGTTCCGCCGACATAGGAAGGATTTTCTTATCTTTCAACTCGCGTTACCACCCCATGCTGAAGTTGTTCTGCTGGGGCCTTTTGCCGATGGCAGAGGTAAATGAGTGGTTTGTTTCTTTACTAGAAGGTATTTTGTCTTTCTTAGTTGAATCTAGAGTGAGGGTGTGGTACTTAGCTAACCAGTAAGACAGGAAAAAGGAGGGAAAGAACCCCGAACAGGGGGGTACACAATGCCCACAGTGGCTACAATTGTGTTTTCATCGAGGGCAAACAACCCATCATCACAGTCCTCTCTCTCTGCACATTCAAACAGGCGGCTAATGGAAGTTAACCAGATGATGCGAGCGCTGGAGGGATTAACCTATCGAATCACTATCTCGGTGTCCAGTACATCGCCAGTTTAATATTTAGTTTAGTATGATTTAGGATTTGTTTATTTCTGTTTAATTTCTATCATAGCTCCTACATATCTGTTCTTGGGGTCAGCACCAATGCTAAGGGGCAAGAGAGGAAGCGGGGTAAAAGTGCCTCTCACAGCGGCTTTTTTGGGTTGAACGATAGGCCAGGGGGGGTGTGAAGCGGCAACGCCCCGTTCACTAAATATACACGTACTTGCAGAAACCAATGCTACCCTAGATCTTGGCAACTTGGATAAGAGGAATCCACAAAACTAGTTTGTACGGGAATTAACCTGTAATACTGCGGGGCAAAATGTAAGTTCTGGCTTTCCCCGAAACCTTCAACCGTCTATCTCCCAAGGGTCCTGCCTCCTCAGGCTCAAGACCTCGGCCTCATTAAGCGGGCAAATATGCATGTCTTGGCCTTTTTGTGAACGGTCTCTCCAATGAGACTGACAGCATAAGCTCCAGAGGAAAGAGACAAATCAAGGGAAAGCTGAAAGGTGAAGTAATACCGCAAGTTGATTAGGTAAGTTTGACATCTCCAATTTCGACTATTGGCATGTTTTATTGTCAGGAGTTGAATTCCAACAGTATAGTGCACGAGAGTATTTTCCTTTGGAGATGAACGTGCCCGTCAATGGTGGAGAAAGCTGGACACAACTTCCTAGTTCGGGTCCTTTGTCGGCACGTTCGACTGACATAAAGGCTTGAAGAGTGCACATTCGGGGGAAAGGGGGGAGCCCCGTAAAAAGGTGGTGTGTATCAAAAGGGTTTGGGCTGGCATGATTTGCGCTGGAAAACTAAACAGTGTAACGTTACTCCATGTGTATGGCTAGGGTCCCTGGAACAAATTGAGTCTGAGGAACCTTCACATAGAATCAACAACTTTTTTAAAAACACTTATACAACGCAAGACGGAAAAAAGCAATTTTGGTGTTTCGGCACGCGGGTAAGAGCGGAATTCGGAAGGAATTGAAACGGGAAAAAACCTAGCTTTTGAGGAGTTAGCCACAAACCGAACCATAACAAGCAGCAGGACAAGGCCGCCAATAAATACCTAGATTGCAAATCAAATTAAAAAACTTTACAAGGTTACCCTGGAGAGAAATTAACTTTACACACGACGGGTTACCGGCGAAAATGACGAGCGAGGAATGGACGTTACGAGGAGTGGGTGGCAAGTGATGACGGTGGATTTGGGTTATGGGCACGAAGCACTGTAGCAGATCGCGTTAAATAGTGGCGGCAATATATAACAATTTAATCCGGGGAAAATAGCGAAGCCGCGAGTCTAGGAAAGTCTTAGAACGAGAAATACCTTGGCGGGATAGAGGTTTGACGGAGAAGGGTCACGGGAGGTGCCATTGTGGAGAGTGTTGGTTATACTGGGTTCTACAGAACCAGTTTTGGGTTCGAAAAGTGTCAGGGGGGGGGTAGTCTAGAATTCGGCGAGGGGCCTCTAATTCAGTGGGGGTAGGGGAGGGGTAGTATGCTGTGGTAGGCTTGGGCTGTCAGCTCGGGTAAAAGCGTCTGTCTGGAATGCAGAGGGGGGACGGTGAGTGGCTGGAGGTCATAGGGACACACAGTTTAGCCATCGATCCAGTCAACGCCCTTAATCTTATCTTTGGGGGGAACATTAGTGAGCTGGGGAGTGATGCGGGTAAGTTACATTAAACCTCGCATACACATCGGTGGGTACGGTATACAGTAGACTGCGCAAACCAACAAGTGGGTGTGCTTGAAATGATTGATCGATCCACCGTTTACAGTTCTTGTGTATTCAGATGATCACTGGACTTGAGAGTTAGTTCTTGGAGACGGTTCGCTAGTCTACCGACTGGCTTTCTCAATTCAGAATGACTATTAAAAGCAAAGATCTGGGGCTATTATACCCGAAAATCCCAATAGCATCCAAAAGCCAAGTGTTAAGGGCGGGATGGGATAGTGGCTAAGAGGTGTTATAGGAACAGCCCAGGATAGGTGTCAAAAACGCTTTGTACATGCAGACGATTGTGTCGCACCTCCCACCTCTATTTAGGCTGGGTTTCTTTATTTCACATCATGGCCTCCTGACCTCATCTTGAACCAGTCACGTTCCTTTGCCAATATGTTAACATTACACTCCTCAAAGGATGTCCTTTATCCTAAGATGCAGGTACCGCTGAGTCCTGACCACGGGAATTGGCCTCTGTGCTGGGCCATACGTTATTGCGTTATGCGTGTTGTGTCTCCCCCACATACAAACCAGAGCACTCTTCACTGCAACACACTGCACTGCGTATATGAATGTTGCTTATCTTGTTTTTCGGATTATTGGGTCTTGGGTTGGATGTACCAATTAGTGCTGCGTCAGTGTGTGTGTTCGTGAAAGCAGACAGGGAACGGTGTTTTTTTTGAAAATTCTTCTTAATTTCTCGAGACCCCTGCTACATATGGGAGACCGTGTTTTCTGTCTGCTTTCTTTCCTCCTTCACGGTGGGGTACGTGTTCTTTTCTTCCTTCTTCTCTCTTTGACAAGGGGCCCAGCTGGTATTCACAAACAAGTCAGTTGAAATTAATATCCACACACTCAAGTGTTAGTTGATCTAATTGAATACAACAGATACCATGACCGGGGATAGATGAGAACCTTCACAAGCACCCTACTGTTTACTGTTTTTTTTGACTTGAAAATGGTTTCCTATATATACTGTTGATTCAATTAGATCAACTGGGACATGAAATGTGGTTCATTGAAGACGTTTCGCCTAGTCATAGATGAACCGATACGTGCTTTCTCATCAGAAGACTTTGTCGCAGGAGATTGTTGGCAATTATGTACGCCCCTGGAAAATCCCATTGCATACACAGAAAACAGCAAAATTAAAAGTATAATAGAGTGGCAGAGGTTTATAGGGAAACTCGCTGCCAGTTAGGGAAGTAACAGATGTTGGTGAGAGCGATAGTAGTGTTAAACGCATTGTCATGGCAGACTGTTGGTCGGTGGGGTCGAACCCCCCCAAGCCCCAAATCATTTAGGGGCTTGGTTTCTTTTCTTTTCCCCACCCACATCAAATAAAGGACCAGGGTCCTTAACCCTCTCTTGAACCACGAGCGTGGGGGGTTACGACACCAACTGTTACTGCCTGTACAATGCTGTTTTAACACCTTACCTCTGGGCGTTTCCTTCCCCGTCTTGGGGGGAATGAGCCCCTATCTAATAACACCACCCTTGACACCGTAGGCTGCTATAGCTATAAATGGTGGGATTGTTCCAGGGTACGATGGCAATTGCCGAACAGAGTCTTGATACAAGTCATTCTGAATTGGGGAAGCCAGTCGGATGCTAGCGAAACGTCTTCAGGAACTCATTTCATGTCCAGTTGATCGAAGTGAATAGCAACGATAGCAAAGAGCAATGCGAATCCTGGATGAATTGAGCACACCTTCACAACGCCGGTTTACCCTGCTCAATAGAAGAATCACGCAACTGGGTTTCTTGTGCGGCAACTTAATGGTTTTTCCCACCACATACAGTCAGAAGGTCGTGACAAAACACGTGCATCGCGACTGCACCTAGTGTACGAACCTTCATTTCAACACCGATAATCGCACCGTGTGATGGGGCCCTTTATCAACCTGAACGTCGGTTTTACCAATAAAGGGTCTAATACACGGCCCAATAGGGTGGCGCGACAAACTTCGTAGTACACAAGGCGTGTATGCCTACACACGATTTAATTCTGTGAGTGACACGAGATAGTATGCCAGTGTTTCGCACGTATGGTTAAGTTATAGTGTGTAGGTCTGCGTACAACAATCAGCCAACAATATTGGTGGTGGTTAGTTACGGGGCCACACACATGGTCTCCATTGGTTCTTACACTCAAATAACTGGTTTAGACTGGTACCCCTTGGAGAAGACTATCCACAGAAGATAAGCAACTAGTATTTTAGACAGATTAAGGACTAGCAACCTATCGCCCCCCCAGTCGTGGTTTCTCACAACGGTTAGAATCGCACTTGCACATGCTGCAAGTTCTAGGAAGAAAACAGAAAAGAGAGATTAAAAAAAAAAAAAAAAAGGGAAAAAAAAAAAAAAAAGAAGGAAAAGAAAAAGGGGAATGAGGGGGGGGAAGAAGAGAAACGAAGAAAAAAAAAAGGAAAGACCTCCCTGCAGCCACCGCACCCATTCTACTATACACTGCATTCTACATAAGTATTAATAGCTGGTATTAAATACTTATGGCGGAATGAAATTCACCAGAGCCTGACTATGTCTCTCTGACAACAAACACCAACACACGCACAACACACAAACTAACACATGATCCCAAAATCAATGGGCCAGGCGGGACTTGGCAGTCATATGTCAGTCGCAAAGAGGATCCGGAAAGGTAGTTCCTGCAGAATATGTGAATGTCCTGGATTGGGTTGGCAGGTAATGTTGGCCACTTTAGGCTTTGTAGTTTAACATCTGCAGGGCCACAGGAAAGAAGACATCTCTCTATTATGGTCACAACACACAAAAATAACCCCCTAACACCACACAGACACAAGTACCACATGTACTGATATACCTTACAACCCTTTCTGTTCATGGCAACCATATCTAAAAATCAAAAAAGATAGTGGTAACCCCCCAATACCACAGTACCCGTACCCCACTACTGGTACACGTATAACACCCAACCCACCTTCCAGTTTCCATAGCAACCATACACACAAAAATATATGCATTTAATCAATGACATTTGAATGTCCTCTTTCATTACCATAGCAAGATTGGTGAGATTTTAATCCTGCAGCCACACACAGCCTTTCAAGCCAAATTCTAAGTTTCTAGTTAAAGGAACACTAAATCCATAAATATTACTATTTGGCATCCGTTTCTATTATCACAGGGAGGGAGAATGCTTATTCCCACCTCCCTCTGAATAATAGCACGCTCGGGGGACTGGACTATCGTTCACGCGCCTCCACTCGCAAGCCGCTACTGCACAGAACAGCTGTTTGTCCCGATCGCGCGCCTTATCTTTTGTATTGGCGCACATGAGCTTAAGATAGGGCGCAGTCAGGACAGAGCGGCTGTCAGTGAAGGAGTGAGCGTGGTAAGGTAAGTTCCAGGTCCCCCAGGCGTTCTATTATTCACAGGGAGGTGGGAATAAGCGTTCTCACCTCCCTGTGAATAATAGAAACGAATGGCAAATAGTTATATTTATAGATTATGGGAGTTTACAGTGCTTTAACTTTCCCTTTTAGTATTTTATGCTTCAACGTTTCGACGACACGTTGGTGGTCTTCATCAGGTGCAATTGTTTGGTGAGAACAAATGGAGTTACACAACCTGGTGGCACCTGAGAATGAAAATAAGATTAGGATGAGTGCAGGAACCAACCTTCTATATAACTTAAGTATTTTATTCTTTTAATGATTCTAGTAATATACCAATTATATTTTCTCGTGGATTATACTTGTCTAAAAAACATATAAACCAAGGCTAATTGCACACAGATTTCCTTATGGTCCACTTATAACCACACGCTTAGCCAGTCCCGTCATAACATTATTAGGATCCCGCTCGTTCACGTGGGGGGTGATGTTACTGTTTATGTAAGCTGCTGATTTGTTATGCTTTTTACAATAGCTGTTTCTGGAATGGTTTATTTGATCCGTGTTGTTTAAACACTTTGAAATTCCCACTTTTACTTTTCTGCCAAAACCCACAGAGAATAAAGGAGACAAAAAACACACAAGAAGTTCAAAAACAAGAGAACCTGTATTGTTTCTACAAGGCGGTCTCTGCCACCCTGTGACCTGCAAACACTCAAACTAATCATTTCCCTACAAACAGAGGAACGGAAGTAAAATTGAATATGTTGCATACAAGCAAATTGTTGGGCTGTTCCCGTAAAGGAATACATTATACTGAAATGCATTTACCAATATAGCCAAGAAACTTCATATTAAAATATTAGATCGCCTGCCCATATACCCTACGTTCACCTGTATAAAAATAGTGATAATGCACCCCCAACTTTAAATTCTAATGATATTAGAAGTACAGAGGAGTTCCACGACCATATAAAAGAACGAGGCCGCAGGCTGAGCACCTTTTATATAGGGCACGGAACTCCAAGGTGACTTCTAATATCCCTTTAATTTACAGTTCAGGGTGCATTATTTATTATAACATACCCCTTTGTGGCTTCTGATTCCTTCTCCTCCTGGAACTGTCATTACAAGGCTATAAACTTACAGTTCCTCCCATAGAAATCCACTAGAGGGTTAGGTTATATATACTTTACAATATTAATCACAATTCCACACTGAGCATGCCTAACCCACATTAGGTAATGTTTTTCTAAACTACAAGTCAACATATGTTTAGTTCCCTTATATAAAGAAAAATTAGACACATTTAAAATTTACTGTATATACTCGAGTATAAGTCGATCCGAGTATAAGTTGAGGTACCTATTTTACCTGATTTTTTAAAAAAACGGATTGACTTGATATAGCCGAGGGTAGAATATTTGCCCTTTAAATGGACAGCAGAATTCCCATATGAATCCCATACAGTAATAGCCAAATACAGTACCAGTGACCCCCAATTCCTTGGCACTCCAGATGTTTGGAAACTAAAACTCCCAACATGCTTGTTGCTGGGAGTTTCAGTTTCTAAACATGTGGAGTGGCAAGGTTCATAACTTTTAATTAAGCTTACCATCATTTACAATTCTCCTGAGCACCAAACTGTAAAGGGCCCTCTGACCCCATATAGTAAAGGCCCTCTTACCCCATATAGTAAAGGTCCCTCTGACCCCCATATAGTAAAGGACTCTCTGATTCCAAAGTTTAAAAATGTCACCTGAGAGTTGTAGTTTCAAGCTGTCATTTGTACTGTACTAGCAGCTGTTTTTTGCCCCAAACTGAGGAGACCCATCAGATTTACAGCATCCAGATGAGCAGTGACAGTGCTGAGTGAGTCCAGCAGCCAGACTACAGGAAGCAGGAACAATTGTAAGGCAAGAACAGTTCCTGTACTTTCTATGCAGGTTAACACAGCACCACAGCCCTAGGTTACTATCCGCAATTGCAGAATTTGGATCTAAATTAGGACTTGACCCGAGTATAAGTTTTCAGGCTAACTTTAAAGCCTGAAAAATTTGACTATACTCGAGTATATACGTATCAAATCTACCACTATGTATCAATCTTTAGGATCATTTTAAATGTGTCTAATTTTTCTTTATTCTGTATATAGTTAGAGATCAATAGATGAGTTATAGCCGTATCACAATGGGTTGTGAAATGGAAATTACATCAATCACGTCACTAACTTACCTATTTGAATATATCTGTTGTATTCAATTAGATCAACTGGACTTGAAGTTTAGTTCTTGAAGACGTTTCACTAGTCATCCGACTGGCTTTCTCAATTCAGTTGACTAATTGATACAACAGATATACCACAACCTGGATGATGAGAACCTTCACAACGTACCTATTTGAACTTGTTTGAAGTGTGTTCAGATCCTTGCTTTATTAATTACCCAAGTGGTCTGCGTTATATTTGGATTTTGGTGTAATAAATGTTATTCTGAAGAGTACGGATTCCCGAATGTTGTTTGTGCTTCGAGTGTGACTCCCAATGTCACTGTTTGTTGCAGATAACTGACAAATCACCAGTTTTTTGTTTCAAGTTGGACATGACTGTAAATTAACACGTTTTTACACCTCAGTCTACTTTCCATCCACAGACATGGACAACAAAGGCCTCTTTTCATTTACCAAACAATTCTAAAGGCTTTGAAATCATTTGAAACTGACACAGAAAAATATCTCCACCATATCTAATTCTTTAGTACATAGAGCGGACACAATTGACTGACTTTATCACTTATTCGCTCTTGAAATACTGCATATTGAATATGTTCAAAAGCATTGTTATAGGTACCCTCAGAAGAATTCAACCTCTTAGTGTGGAAATCATGCATAGAACATTTCAGAGTACTGGCAACTATAGTCAATGCTGGTTTCTAGTGTTGCCTCTTTCTGGTGGTCCTGGACCCAAACTCCTAGTATAAAGACAAAGACCACCTTTGCCTTTAAGACCCAACAGGTATGAAATATACAAGACAAATGGGTGATATAATTTATAATTATAAAATCATAGATCACAGAGATGGACACAAAACCGAACTCAACCCACCGAGTTTGGACGAAACGAACTATTCGAACTAGTTTGTTTTTCTGGACTTGCGGCAGTATTTTCGATGATTATCATAAATTCAATAATTATAAGAATTTGACGCGTTCGCTAACCCTAAATGTATCGTTTTGCTAACCCTCGAAAGTATAGTTCATTTTCGATAACCCTCAAATGATGGATCATTTTCATCAACCCTAGAATGTATCGTTCACTATTCTCAAATGTAGCCTTCGATTTTCGGTAACCTCAAAAGTATCATTCGTGTGCGGTAACCCTCGAATGTATGGATCATTTTTGCTAACCCTCGAAAGTATCGTTCGTTTTGATAATCCTCAAAATTGTTCTATTTTGGTTAACCCTCGAAAGTAGTGTTTCGGTAACCCTCAATTGGCCGTAACCCTCGAATGTACTTGCTCAAAACCCACAATTGCCTGCTCATATTTAGAAGCGTTTTAACAGTTTTGGTGATAGTGACATGTTCCCCAGACCATTTCCCACGGTGCCACAGCCATTTACATAATTTACCATTGTTTAGTTAGCTGTAAACATCCGGACTTTTCGAACTATCATCCCCACCCCTATTGACTTTAATGTCAGAATTCGAACTTTCAAACTTACTTTGCAGTTCGAAAGTTCGAAAACTCCGAACTTTAGGAAGTTCGACAACTCAGAAATCACAACATTGTAATCTACAAGAAGAAGCATGATGCAGCTACATTGATTTCAGTATAACTATACAGTTCACTACAATTACATTACCAACACAATGCACTTAGCACAGTGGCAGTAGATTTCATACATGTGGCGTCTTAAAGGCAAAGGTGGCAAACCTAGTCTTACGCTGTATCGTGTGAGTGTAAGAGGCTTAAGGTAGCCATACTTGTTTTTAATAGGTGTCCCTACACGATTCACTGATCAGGCAACCCTGACCCATTAAATAGGTACACTACTAAGAAATGCATTGCACAAGATCACTTTGCTAAGATCAGGTTCATGTCATTATCCTTCCCTACAGCTCTGTACTATGTTGTTTTTTACATAACGCATAGACAAAATCAACTCTTCCAACCTTACATCATTCCCTTTAACAAGGTGCACTGATGGAAGAATGCATTGCACGAGCTGGTGCTTGGATCAGGTTCAATTCACTATCCTCCCCCTACAATTCTGCACCACATAGTTTCTATAAATACAGCATAACAAAAACACTCTTCCTACTCCAACATTCCCTTTTAAGAAGGTATACTTTCCACTAATATTGCTGCAGCTGACAGGGAAGCTAGAGACCTCCACATTACAACACTTACAAATATATTGCAGCTGAAAACACAAGACACAGGTCTGTAGCTGTGAATATTTTTATTATTTATTGAAATACATGCATGCTACATATTTCGGGCCCACTCAACATGTAGCAAGCATATTTTGCATAAATAACCTGCTCTATTCACAGCTACAGACTTGTTTTTGTATTAAACCTGCAATAATTGTTTTGGGTATGGTATCTATTCAATGGAGTGGAAACCCATAGGTAGACATACATATTTCTGAACTGGGCACACTAGACACCCAGACCTATATACACCACACTGCAACACTGCTACTAGGAAAGTGTTAATCAGTTAACCTTTCTGCACCACCCAGAGACTTCTACAATTTGAATATTGATGATTTAATTTAAAGGAGAACTAAACCCAATTTTTTATCTCCAGAACTGAAACCAACCCCTAAAAACACCAATAAACTATAAAATGCCACTTTGTATAAACTCTTTTAAAGTAATCAAAGCCTGTTAAGAACTGGATGAAGTATCTGTGTGTATGTGCAGTGTCAGACCACACTCCTGACCTCAGTCACATGCTTTCTTGCTTATCTGTCCTATAAAAGGATTGGCTAGATATTATTAATGTTGTGACCAACTTAACAAGTTTGTGCCATAGCTAAGACTGAGCATGCGCAGACATAATGATCGTTGACCAAACTGTCTGATATTAGATGCTGAGAAGTAAAGCACAAACCATATTGTATTTGGTACATTTCCCGCGCCTGTATCAAAATGAGAAGTAAGACACAGATTACTGGTTTTATATCAAGGTGTCCTGACTTCTGGTTCAGTTTTGTTCTGTGGCTTTAGTTGCCCTTTAATCTTACACATCAAAAATGTATTAGGCAAAAGTACTGGCAGGCAAGGGCATAATAAGGCACTTATTAAAGGGTATAAAATAAGCTTTTTCTGTAGTGTAGAGGACCCTAGCCCACCCCACCTGCCATGTTTGTGGCTAAAAAAATCATCAGGAATATACTTACAGAGCTTCTCCTTCCCCATCGTTCGATCCGGCCCTCTGCTTGCAGGAAATTGCAAGCATCTGGCTGGACCGGCACTTCGTCTGTGATTGGCTGGCAGTGCAAAATGAAGGGAAACGTAGATCTGTAAGTATATTACTGATCATTTTTTTTGCAAACGAACACGATGGTTGGGGTGTCTACTACTGCAAAAAAGGGTTTTAAGTAGGAAACAAGCAGTAAAAAGGACCAGAGGGAGGGAGGGGCTCCACTTCACATGCCAGAAACTTCTCTATGGACAGGCCTCGCTCTTCACTTTCAGGACTTCGCCAGACACTGCGGGCAAACAAATGGAGCAGTGAGGTGAGGTAAGATTTTTTAACACTACACAGTAAGGCCAGCAGTGGAGAAATTTTAGTTTTGGGGTGGACATGCCCTTTATGCTAAAAACTAAGAGGGACAGATCAACAAAAAATAAAGGTATAGTGACGGTCAGGAAAAAATTTAGTTTCTAGTAAACTGCCAATTTAAAAAAAAAATTCCAATTTAGATACCCTTTAAGAAAAATATGTGCATTACTTGCCCTTTCAAAAGGCTAAGTTTAACTGTTTTCATTATGAACAAATTATATTTATTGGAAGACAATAGTTATCAGGGCACTGGGTATGAAACGCCCATAATTTGCCCTTGTTGAGTAGCCTGTATAAATTAATGCTCATTCAACTCCCTTACTCAGCATGTTATTTTTAAGGGTCAGTGCTAAATTGTATCCTATCAGGAATGTTGTTTCTTTGCTCGGCTTCCTTGTCTCATTGAATTTTTTTTTTGCTGTCTTTCTACTCCTCACAATGTCTTTAAATAAGAATTTCTGGGAATTGTTTTTCAAAGTTTAATTTTGCTCCCTGACTGTCAAACGGCTCTTACCTGTCTCTACGCTCACCTCTACCTTCTCCGTCTCAGTTTTTTTCCCCGGATTTGGACGGCACGTCTTCATCTTCCATTGTCTCCACTCCACGTTTGGCTTTTCCATCGTGTACTCGGCTCCTCTTCTCGTGGTGTGGGAGCTCTCTGGCACCTCTTCTTATCTCCTCTGTACATTGTAAGTAGCAGATTGGACGAAGGAGAATCTATTAATTTGAATCCCTGCATCAGATTCGGTCATTCCTTTCCCCATTGGTCATCTACATTATTTAAGCCTCTCTCAATCAGTTTCCTGCCCTTTATAGAGTAGTGTTGTCCATGCGGGTGGTTCCTCATTGACTCTCTTTTCGTGTCTCATTCATTATCCTATTTTATTTTCTTGTTGCCTTGTCCTCTGCCTCCTTCTTTCCAGTTCTTCTTGTATCTGTTTATTGTATATTTCTGCTTCTGTGCTGCTCGCTCTGTTGATACCTCTCAGCCTCATAATCCTACCTGCACTTGGGGTAACCAAGTACAGTGAGGCGCGACAGGTCTCCTGACATCGGGGGTCTTGTCTATAGGTGAAAGCAGTGAAGAAGGATTGGGTATAGGTGCTGAGTTACTCAGGGATTCCGTTCCCTCGACCTTCTCGTTCTCCTTAACACCCCACCCTCCTGTAATTAATTTTTTTCCTTGTCTAATAATTCCCACATGGCCCCTTTCTCTACTCTGTCTTCAGTTTTGTGCTTTCATGTTAGGCTTTCCCTTTTCTTTTATCTTATGAGGAAGAATATTTTTGATAATCATTACTGCTTATTAGGGCTTATAAAATAAGAGGTGACAAAATTTGCCTGTGCTATTTAAGGGCAATTATACTGAACAAAATAATCCCCTCCCATTATTAATCCTTGCTTCTGCTGAGAGTATTTTCGCATAAGCCAGGCCTCAGAGCAATATGGCGGGCAGTTTGAACTGGCGATCTTAACTTTAGGTTTTTGCAGATGATGGTAGAGATGTCCGAACTTCGCAAAATCTGCTCCCTCGAAAATTCGAAAATCCGCAAGCGGACCCGTTTAAAAATACCCTTGAAATACGAGATTTTCGAAGTTTAGAAAATTTCGAAAATCACTGTTTCCCGTTTTCGAAAATACGTGAAACTCGTAATGATTGGTTGCTGCAAATACCCGGAAAAATTTATGAATATTTCAGTAAAGAATTTAAAAACAACTAAACAAAAATCTTGGAAAATTATTTTTAAAAAAAATCTTGGAAATGTCTTATTTCGTTATAAACATGTAAGTAAGGGACATAATTATTTATGTGCTGAGAATGGTGTCCTTCTAATTATTCCATCTAGAATTCCATAGGGAGGGTTATCAGAATGTACAAAGAGTAATTCTGTTTTTTACCATTTGGAGTCTTATCTCAAAGAGTAAATTTCAAAAGAAATGGAACCTTGATATCTTTACATTATTCTGTTAGTGTCTTGTGTACCAAGTCTAATGTTGTATACGCATGTTAAAGGCAAGTCCACCCCCAAAACTAACTTTTTTATTTATTGGCCCAATAAGTGCTCCAAACAAACTTTACAGCATGTAAATCGGTCCAGTGGTTCAAAAGTTACAGACCTTTGTAGCTGGCTTAATCCTGCAGCATGGACCAATACAGCGAGAACAGAGACAGGTTACATTACCTTGCCTCTGTTCTTTTCATGTTCTTGAGCATGTCTGTTAGCATCCAGCAGTGAGAACAGAGGAAGTTGCATCAGTAATGGTCTGACCCCTGGATCCCTGGATTTTCCCTCTCAACCAATCACAGCTGTAAAGTTAGTGTACTGAAGAAATCCGGATCAACAGCTGCAGCCAGCCAGCCCAGGAGAAGAGATAGAGAGAGAGACACACACACAACACAGGCAAGAATTTTTTTTTTTTTTTCTAAGCTGCAGCTCGGGGTCATCTAAAGTGGAAGTGGAGAGGATGTGCAGCCTTATATATACTCATTAAATATCAAGCAAAGCAAATGATTTTGAGAAAAATGAACATGGCGTTTGAGGTTGGTGCTTTATATAAAGAACATATTAAAAGTTTATTTTTGGGGTGACATCCCCTTTAATAAATTCTCAAATCTAGATGAGAAAAAAAATTAAACACATACATACTACAGGAAGCTAAACTTGGACAAAAAGTTTAACTCTTATATGGTCGTTTGATTGGTGACCTATTGAAAAGTAATCCTTAAGGTTTTTTTCTTTTTTTTACCGCTATGCACAAGGAGATGTTTATTTGAAAAAACTGACTTTTTGATGACATTGTGTCTCTTTTAAGTTTACTGCTTTCAGGAGAAAATTACTATTTAGAGCTTAAAGGGCATGTCGACCGCCCAAACTAAAATTCACCAACTACTGGCCCCACTGTACAATAAAAAAATAATCCTTACCTTACATCCCTGCTTCTTATGTTCTCATGTAGTGCCTCTTCAAAGTCCAGGAAACTGTAGGTAGAGCTGTCTTCTTGTCCAAAAGGTCTCTGCCTCGTTTGTGTCCTCTCATTTGCTGCTGGCATGCACAGTGGAGCCCTTTAGCCCCCTCCCTCCCAATCTCTCCCTGGTGCTACTCTCTCTGTAGCATGAACTCCCTTTGGTATATTGCAGGCCATGCCCTCCCACCCCCAACATATATTCACTATAATCAATTCCTATCTCTACTACAGCTCATCGTTCCAGTGCCGTTCTGCATTAATGGCAGCTGGCGCTGTGAGTGCAGCCTTTCAGCCAATCACAGCTGCGGCGGCCTGTCCAGCCCCCTACTTGTAGTTCTGGCGGGCAGGGTAGCCGGACCAGAATGGCGCTGGAACGAGAAGCTGTAGAGAAGGGCTTTTTACAAGATCTTTATGTTTCCTAAGATTTACTGTTGTCTAGACCCAAAATCCTAGGGAACAAATGTATATATATAACCAGAAGTAGGACTATATGAGGACAGAAAGAAGCCTAGAAAGGTTGAATTAATTAAGTTGAATTTAAAGCTTAAATATAAAGAAGCATTGGTATATTCTAGTATTTACTAGTGGTGGCCACAATGAAACAATCCCATCATATATTGGGATTGTAATTCATTGTCACAAAGAATACATTTCTGCAACCTCATAAACTATTATGTATGATATTTTGGACTCACCATACCAGAGTCTATTGCATGACCAATGCTTCATGGGGAAAACACATAAACAGGGAGATGTAATAAAGTTCTTATTGTTAAAAATGTTGCTAACTGACTCCCAACCAATCAGATTTACATAGTTTTGAAGAACTTATATGTTATATGGTAGCAGCATCCCCAGACCCCCTGCACTTCCTGCTCTGAAACCTGTTGACAGTCCCTCTTGCCTGTCTTTCATCCTCCTCATTGGCCCCCACTGCCCCTCCCCTTGCAGTCCATATGCGATCATGTTGCCGCGATTGCTGTTAAAAATCTCATGGGCTAACACATGTGCAATCGCAAAAAAAATCACGACAGTTGTGGCCTAGCCCTTAAGGACAATTATCTTTACCTTCTCCCCTTTCTTCTCTTCTTCGACCATAATAGTTTGGTGAGGACATAACCAAGACTCACACCTGGGACTTTACCGATGTGATACATCAGGGATAGCCAACCATTAGATCTCTAGATGTTTAAAAACTACAACTCCCAGCATTCCTTAAATCACTCTGTAATTAGGTTATGCACATCTGGAGAGCAACTGGCAGGGTAGTTATGTTAGTTATTCATGTTTAAGCTGCATTTATGTTCTAGAGTCTCCCATCACTTTCTATGGGGGTGTAGTTCTTTATTTGCATGGTCTTATGGATAAAATGTCCATTTTAAATTTTTGTTTAAAAGGGACAAAGTGATACTTATAAAAGAGGGAAGTGGCAATCGGAAATTTCCCTGGATCAACTCTACTTTATATCAATACCAGTAACTTCAACATTCCTTGTTTGCAGAAACTCATCCGCTTTTTTAAACTGACCAATGAACCTGCCATACCAACTTCCACTGGAAGACAGTTCCATAGCTTACCTACCGGTCTCACAGTGAAAAACCCTTCCGATTGGAGCCTAAACCTTTTTCTTCAAGTCTTAAGGGATGTCCACGTGTCCTCTGACATGCTCTATTGGTGAACAATGCCCCAGATAGTTTATTGTATGGCCCGTTAATGTATTTATACACAGTAATCATATCCCCCGCAAGCGCCTTTCTCCAGCGTACATAATTGTAACTTTTCCGTTCTTTCTTCATATTCAGCTCCCCCAATCCCCTTATTAAAAAAATGTCCTTTGTACACCAGGATTCCAAAATTGCACTGCATATGCCAAATGAGGCCTTACCAATGCTTTGTAAAGAGGGAGAATAACATTTTCCTCCCTTGAATCCAACCTCTCTTTATACAAGACAATTCCATGCTGGATCTGGCTGTTGCCGCTGGCACTGCTTGCTACCTTTAAGTTGTTATCCACCAAAACTCCAAGATCCCTTTTCAACAGGAATTCACTTAACACAGAGCCATTTATAGTATAAGTAGCAAAAGGATATTTAAGTCCAAAATGCATCACCTTACATTTATCAACATTGAATCTCCCCCTGCAATAATTGCACATCCTCGAAGTTTTTTTATGGTCGAACAAGTTTGTGTCGTCAGCAAACACAGAAACCTTGCTGACAATACCACCTCTAAATCATTAATAAATAGATTAAATAGAAGCGTCCCCAACATTGAACCCTGTGGCACCCAATTAGCAATTAATCCATAATCATGAAGCCCCCATTAACAACTACTCTCTGCATCCTATTCTTTAAACCAATTTTCTATCCATTTACAAATGTGTCCCCGACCAACAGACCTTAGCTATACATTAGTCCCCTATGGGGGGACTGTATCAAAGCCTTTGCAAAATCCAGTAAACTACATCTATTGCTATGCCAGAGTCTACATTTCTACTCACTTCCCTCATAAAAGCCAAGCGAGTTAGTTTGACAAAATCTTTCCTCCTCCTAAATCCATGCTGGTTTACTACTTATAATGTCAGTCCTTGAAACATACTCTAGAACTGTTCCTTATTAAACTCTCCAGTATTCCCCACCTCTGAAGTTAAACTTACAGGCCTGTAATTACCTGGCTCTGAACAACTACCCTTTTTGAATATTGAATAACATCAGAACATCAGCCTTTTTCCAATCCAGAGGCACACCTCCGGACATGAGGGAATCTGGCAAAATAAGAACAATGGCCTAGATAAAACTGAACTTAGCTCCCTAATACTCGAGGATGTATTTTATCCAGTCCAGGAGATTATTAATATTAACCTTATTAGTTCTTTCGTGACCATATCCTCGGTTAACCAAAGTGCACTTGAATCTTTTTACCATTTTGCTACTATACTCTATGATATCTGTACTTGGTCTTCTATAGTGTAAACAGAGGAAAAAAAATATTCAAGACATTTGCTTTATCGCCATCCTCCGTAACTAATTTATCAACATTAATTAATGGTGCCACATTCTCTCTTCATCTTCTTACTATTAATATACTTACAATTTTTATGCTTAGTGATGCTTTGTTCAGCTATCCTAACTTCATTATTAATTTTAGCTAGTTTGATTGCTTTCTTACACTCCTTGTTCAGTTTTTATAATCCCTAAAGGCCCTTTCCGTTCCCTCTGCTAAAGGTTGTAAATGCCTTTTTCTTCCTTCTATTTGCCTCTTTACATCAGATGAAGCCACATGGGCACGGATTTATTTTTTTTACATTATTTGCCAAGGGTATAAATTTAGATGTGAACTGAATTAAATCCCCTTAAACACAGCCCGCTTCTCAATCGTCATTTCGTCGATCAGATGAATGGGACGATCGACCGGGTCGGTAATTTGACCGATCGTGCGGTTCACTATGAACCGCACGATCGATCGCTCGCATTTTGCAGGTAAGAGGAAAAAAAATTTTTTTTTTTGCTACTGCCTTTTCCTTACTCTCTGGGCCCCTTCCATGTCCGGGCCCCATACTGGAGTACCCCCTTTTCCCCTTGGTCGGCCCTGACACCAATCAATGTCAGGGTATTAAAGTCCCCCATAATGGCACACTCCCCAAACTTGCAGCCCTTGCCAACTGCATATGAAGCTGACTCACTTCCTCTCTGCTAGCATTTGGCGGCTTATAGTAGACACCAACAATGACATTACCCCCTTTCCTGTTGCATAATTCCCCCATATTGCCTCCACTTTAACATCCATATCGCCAGTTATCTTTTTCTTTAAATTTGGCTTCAATATTTTTTAACATAAACTCATACTCCTCCCCATTTCCTTTTTTCTCTGTCCTGCCTAAACAAGGCCTATCCTTCTAATTTACAGCCCAGTCGTGGAACTGTTCAACCATGTTTCTGCTATACCTATTACATCTTACTTTTTCATTTATGCGTTAATTTCCAATTCACCCATTTTGTCAGCCAGGCTTTTCTCATTTGCAAACATACATTTAGATTATATTCTGTAATTTATTCATACACTTTAATCACACATGCCTCCCTATCCCTATGCTAGCCACACCGCCCTTTCAAACCCACCACTGGCCTATCTACACCCTGCTTCCTCCTGGGCTTTCTATCCCAGTGAGACTGCTAATACCCTCCCCCCCAAACCTAGTTTAAAATCTCCTCCAACCCTCTAGCCATCTCTCCCCTAAAGAGCTGCACCGCCATCAGTGAGGTGCAACCCATCCCTACTAAGAGCCTGTAGCCAACAGCAAAGTCTGCCCAGTTCTCTTAAAAACCCAAAACCTTCTTCCTTACACCGCCCACATTAATGCCTACTAAGCTCCCGCTTGAACCAAGACCCGCCGGGTCACAACCGGCCCCACCAATAATCTGTCTACACGATCCTCACCACATGCCAAACCTAGCACCAGGCAGGCAACACAAAGTTCGGCATGTAGGGTCTACCTTCCTTATAATGGAGTCTCCTAACCACTACCACCTTGCCGGGCTTTCTGATTCCTAGTTCCTCCTCCCTTGTATCAGAGATGGCAGTCCCTGGGTGCTCAAGGGACTAGCCCCCTCCAGATATGCTAATGCCAAGCTGTCGTCCTCCTCTTCCTCACCTAAGGCAGCAAATCTGTTGGGATGGGCATCTGGGGAAGAAGCAACACCTACCCTTCCGTCCCCAACGGAATATAGAAGCCCAGTGCACCTTTAATTGTAAGAAAGGTTAATCTGCTTACTGCACACACAGTCCTAACACAGCACAAACAATCCTTATTTTCAAACTATTTTCAAACTTTCACACACACCATACAACCATTAAATGTCCTTCTTTTCTATGTCCTTTAGAGCAAGGGACTTTGTACACGTTTCTCTCACTTCCTTTTTTTTTAGTTCCTTTTTTAGGTCTATAATGTTGGGTGAAGTGCTGTCAGTTTTCCATTTGGCTCTAATGGGACATTACCCAGTTAGTTTTTAAATTTATTTTAAAGTTTTACACATTCTAGATGGGTTAGGCAGGCAGAGGCTTTACAGCTACAGTGAGTGATAATTATAAGGAAATATTCCATTGTAGCTCCTTTTTTTTTGAAGTGACTTATGTATTATTAGCTGATTCTATTAAAGTTTCATTTTGTGCATTTTGCCTATTCATCTTCCATGGAAATTTTTACACACCAATCTGACAAAATCCACAGGAATTGAAATTTTCCTAGCAGAACTCGGATGAGGTGAATTTCGGTTTGATGTCAGCAGAACCAAATATTACATTAGTAACTCTTAACCACCCTAGAATCCCTAAATTCATTCATTCATGACTAGACTGGCCTTTAACATGATGATCCCCATCTTGGCGTTTTATATAAAATTCTTGTTTATCCGTTAGGCCTCTCAGTTGTTTTTTAGTACTAGGATTTTCTGGAAAAAAAAAAACACAGTTTGCCTTTAGGTGTTAGATAATAATACACCACCCAAATTAGGAACCCAATATGGCCAGCTTGGGCAATCTTAGGTAGGATAAATGTATTTACCATTGGAAAATCCCAATTAGCATATCACAGCCAGGTGTTAAGGGTGTGATTGGATAGTGGCTAAGAGGTGTTATAGGAACGCCCAGAGTAAGGTGTTAAAACAGCATTGTACATGGCAGACAGTTGGTGTCGAACCCCCCCACCTCTATTTAGGCTTGGTTTCTTTATTTTCACATAAATGGCCTCCTTAACACCTCTCTTGAACCAGAGGTGGGGGGGTTCGACACCAACTGTCTGCCATGTACAATGCTGTACTTTTACCTCCCGCTCTAGTGACTATACCTACCTTGCTTGTTACCGTTCCCAGCAGCACCTGTTTCCAGCCTTCAGTTCCCAGCAGCCACCTTGTTCCAGCCTTCAATTCCCAGCAGCACCTTGTTTCAGCCTTCAGTTCCCAGCAGCACCTTGTTACAGCCTTCAGTTCCAGCTGCACCTTGTTCCAGAATCTGCCTACAGTTCCAGCCAGCACTTGTTCCAGGCTTCAGTTCCCAGCAGCACCTTGTTCCAGAATCCTGCCTACAGTTCCCAGCAGCACCTTGTTCCAGCCTACAGTTCCCAGCAGCACCGTTTCCAGAATCCTGCCTACAGTTCCCAGCAGCATCTTGTTCCACTACAGTTCAGCAGACCTCGTTCCAGATTCCAGCCTTCTGTTCCCAGCAGCCTCTGTATCCTGCATTATCCGGACTATCTGCCCCTCCTAAAGCGTACTTGTAAGTACCCCGGCCTCCCGGCCGTTTATTACAAATAAATAAATGTTTGAACAAACCACGGGTCATCCTATGTTTCTGGGATTGAGTCTTGTACAGCCATAGGCAAGTTTATTGACTTTTACTTACAAACCAATGGTCAAAAATAATAGGACATGTCTAAAGGATACTACAGATTTTTGGAGCACGTAGAGACATTGGGACTATTAAACCTAATACTTACCTATGTACTATGGACATTGAGGCGTTCTATACGTCCATCCCGCACGACAGGGGATGGATGTTATGGAAGAGGCCTTGTAGACTGGGGATATGGCACCAGTTTGGTTTACTTTTTGTTAGATGATCTCAATCTATGTCTTACTAAAAATTATTTTTGATTTCAAAACATACTTCCTTCAATGTCAAGGCCCAAGTATGGGGACGCATTGCGGTCTACATACGCCAATATCTTTGTGGCAGATTTTGAAAGGAAGTTTATTTTACACAATGAAGCCTACAATGGTCTCTTAAAGGGATATGTAAGATAGTAGATGATGTTTTTTCTTATGGGAAGGCGACCTGACATCTCTCAAGGAAATGGAAGTCAAATCAATCAGAAACATCCAACATTAAGGTTTACACTATCATATAGCCAAGAATGCATTAATTATCTTGATGTGCTGGTAAAGAAGTGTGAAAATATATTGATGACTGATATTTATACAAAACCTACTGACAGAAAACAACTTATTAAGTGCAAAGAGTTTCCATCCTAGAGGTACAGTGAGAGGATTACTATGATGAACTATGCAAAACGAGAATGTCGGAGATGTGCAATAATTCCTCAAAAGGGGTTATGAAGAATCTTCCTTGATTAAGGATTGTGAGAAAATTATGCAGATCGAAAGATCTAGGTATTGGGTTCAAAAGGATCCGAATCAAGGTGTGGGCACAAGAATCCGTTGTCACTAAATATTGTACCCCATCCAATAAAATAAAAGCAATTGTTCAAAAGAATTGGAGGATACTAAGGGCAGATATGGATATGGTAAATTATTTACAGAATTGCCTCTATTCTCATATAAAAGATCTAGGAATTTAGGAGATCAATTATTAGAACAGACATATGCCCTGTGGAATGCAGCAAAAGTTTAATTTGGGACCACTTAAAGCGGCACATTTCCTGTAGAAAAGTAACGTAGCAGCTCATTATTCGGTGAATTCGTACATCACCTTAGAAAAGGTACAAAGATTAACTAAAGGAGTTTGCAAACTGTTCTACTAAAGGAGTGGTGTATTTACTTAGTGTCCTTTGCGGTTGGGGCTATGTGGGTAAAACCGAACGGGAAGCCAAAGTGAGGATAGGAGAGCACAGAAGGGACATTTATTAATTACAAGGGTGTAGTACTTAGATTGCCCCAGTCAGTAGACACTTTTGGCAAAATAAACATCAAGTTACACAACTTAAGTGGCAAATACTTGAAGTGGTGAAACAAAGCACTCGAGGAGGGGATTACAAGAAAGCTTTTAAATAAAGAGATATTGGATTGACTATTTGCAACTTTAAAACCATAGGGAATGAATGAGGATGCTGGTTTAAGTATTCCTTTAAACTCCTGTTATACTGTTTCTTGTAATATGTTCACTGCTTGCTGTCTCCTAATTAAATAACCAGTTAATAGGGAAGGAATATTTAAGAATGTTGTAATATTATTTATGTATTTAAATCATTTTAAGTAACATTTTAGAAAGCAGAATATGATTACTCTTTCCTATATTTCCTCTAGGTCACATACCGCCATTGGTAGAAATCACTGAGATACTTATGAAAAGAAGAAACATATTAAATATAATAAGAGAAGTGTTAGTATAAACAAATTGTTTACAATGGCATTAGTACTCTCTGTAGTAGAATATACTATGATGTTAATACAAGAGCATTATGATATTATGTACACTATTTTAATTATAGTACTGTATAATGCACTTTAAAAGTATTCATAACCATTTTTTTATGCTTTTACCTAATCTTGCACATATACGGATTTGTATTAGACCAATATCACTATGAAGTTACAGGCCTTGATAAGGCCTTGATAAAGTCACTATGTATTGTATGTATACCCGTCAATCATGGATCAAATGTGTGGGAGGAGGGGTGAAGCGGGTTAAGAGGGTATAAGTGTGGGTTTGGATTGTCACTGGTTATACCTGAGGAAGGGGACTAGTCCTCCCGAAACGTTGTTTATGTTCTTTGCACAATAAAAGTGTGTATTATTTGCAAGTAGTGTGCTCCCCTCATCTTCTTTGTCTGTGATTGGATAGTGGCTAAGAGGTGTTATAGAAATGCCCAGAGTAAGGTGTCAAAACAGCATTGTACATGGCAGACAGTCCTTACTCTGGGCGTTCCTATAACACCTCTTAGCCACTATCCAATCACGCCCTTAACACTTGGCTGTGATATGCTAATTGGGATTTTCCAGGGTACATAATTGCAACAGATTCTTGTACAAGTCATTCTGAATTGAGAAAGCCAGTCGGATGACTAGCGAAACGTCTTCAAGAACTACATTTCATGTCCAGTTGATCGAATTGAATACAACAGATATACCATGACCTGGATGAATGAGAACCTTCACAAGCAGGTTTCCTATATAGAAAGAATCACCAACTGGTTTCTGTCTGCAACTTAATGTTTTTTCCCAACCTACATACAGTAAAGGTTCGTACACACGTGCATCGCGACGCACGATGTGTACGAACATTCATTTCAGCCGATAATCGGCCCGTGTATGGGCCCTTTATCAGCCGACTGAACGTCTGTTTTAGCCAATAAAGGGTCTATACACGGCCCAATTATCGGCTGAAACAAACATTCGTACACAACGCGTGTATGCCTACACACATTTAATTCTGTAGTAAAGTATAGTATGCCAGTGTTTCCACATGTTTGGTGGATGTCTGACCAATCAGCCAACCATATATTGTATTATTTGCCCACACACATGGTTCCATTGGTCTTTCAAAATAACTCTTTTAGACTATCCCCTGTGGAAGACTCCAACAGAGAGATAACAATGTATTTTAGTCAGAATTAAGGACTAGGCAACACTAGCGTGGTTTCTCACACGGTTACAATCGCACTTGCAATGCTGCTGAGCAAGTATCACAAAAGACTCTCCTGCAGCCACCGCAGCCCATTCTACATAATGCACTGCATTCTACATAAGTATTTAATAGCTGGTATTAAATACTTATGGCGGAATGAAATTCAACCAGAGCCTGACTATGTCTCTCTGACACAAACACACACAACTACGCAATCACACACAACTAACACATGATCCCAAAATCAATGGGCCAGGCGGGACTTGGCAGTCATATGTCAGTCGCAAAGAGGATCCGGAAAGGTAGTTCCTGCAGAATTAGTTGAATGTCACTGGATTGGGTTGGCAGGTAATGTATGGCCACTTTAGGCTTTGTAGTTTTTAAACATCTGCAGGGCCACAGGAAAGACATCTCTCTATTATGGTCACAAACACAAAAATATACCCCCTAACACCACACAGACACAAGTACACACATGTACTGATATACCTTTACAACCCTTCTGTTTTATGGCAACCATATCTAAACAATCAAAAAAGATAGTGGTAACCCCCCAAATACCACAGGTACACCCACCTACTGGTACACTTAGTATAACACCCAACCCACCTTCCAGTTTCCATAGCAACCATACACACAAAAAAAATTATATGCATTTAATCAATGACATTTGAATGTCCTCTTTCATTACCATAGCAAGATTGGTGAGATTTTAATCCTGCAGCACACACAGCCTTTCAAGCCAAATTCTAAGTTTCTAGTTAAAGGAACACTAAATCCATAAATATTACTATTTGGCATCCGTTTCTATTATTCACAGGGAGGCGAGAATGCTTATTCCCACCTCCCTCTGAATAATAGCACGCTCGGGGGACCTGGAACTTACCTTACCGCGCTCCACTCGCAAGCCGCTACTGCACAGAACAGCTGTTCTGTCCCGATCGCGCGCCTTATCTTTTGTATTGGCGCACATGAGCTTAAGATAGGGCGCGCAGTCAGGACAGAGCGGCTGTCAGTGAAGGAGTGAGCGTGGTAAGGTAAGTTCCAGGTCCCCCAGGCGTTCTATTATTCACAGGGAGGTGGGAATAAGCGTTCTCACCTCCCTGTGAATAATAGAAACGAATGGCAAATAGTTATATTTATAGATTATGGGAGTTTACAGTGCCTTTAAACTTTCCCTTTTAGTATTTTATGCTTCAACGTTTCGACGACACGTTGGTGGTCTTCATCAGGTGCAATTGTTTGGTGAAACAAATGGAGTTACACAACCTGGTGGCACCTGAGAATGAAAATGAAGATTAGGATGAGTGCAGGAACCAACCTTCACTATATAACTTAAGTATTTTATTCTTTTAATGATTCTAGGTAATATACCAATTATATTTTCTCGTGGATTATACTTGTCTAAAAAACATATAAACCAAGGCTAATTGCACACAGATTTCCTTATGGTCCACTTATAACCACACGCTTAGCCAGTCCCGTCAATAACATTATTAGGATCCCTGCTGTTCACGTGGGGGGTGATGTTACTGTTTATGTAAGCTGCTGATGTTGTTATGCTTTTTACAATAGCTGTTTCTGGAATGGTTTATATTTGATCCGTGTTGTTTAAACACTTTGGAAATTCCCACTTTTACTTTTCTGCCAAGGAACGCCACAGAGAATAAAGGAGACAAAAAACCACAAGCAAAGTTCAAAAACAAGAGAAAGCCTGTATTGTTTCTACAGAGGCGGTGCTGCCACCCTGTGACCTGCAAACACTCAAACTAATCATTTCCCTACAAACAGAGGAACGGAAGTAAAATTGAATATGTTGCATACAAGGCAAATATGTTGGGCTGTTCCCGTAAAGGGAATACATTATACTGAAATGCATTTACCAATATAGCCAAGAAACTTCATATTAAAATATTAGATCGCCTGCCCATATACACCTACGTTCACCTGTATAAAATATAGTGGATAATGCACCCCCAACTTTAAATTCTAATGATATTAGAAGTCACAGAGGAGTTCCACGACCATATAAAAGAACGAGGCCGCAGGCTGAGCACCTTTTATATAGGGCACGGAACTCCAAGGTGACTTCTAATATCCCTTTAATTTACAGTTCAGGGTGCATTATTTATTATAACATACCCCTTTGTGGCTTCTGATTTCCTTCTCCTCCTGGAACTGTCAGATTACAAGGCTATAAACTTACAGTTCCTCCCATAGAAATCCACTACAGGGGTAGGTTATATATACTTTACAATATTTAATCACAATTCCACACTGAGCATGCCTAACCCACATTAGGTAATGTTTTTCTAAACTACAAGTCAACATATGTTTAGTTCCCCTTATATAAAGAAAAATTAGACACATTTAAAATTTACTGTATATACTCGAGTATAAGTCGATCCGAGTATAAGTTGAGGTACCTATTTTTACCTGATTTTTGTAAAAACGGATTGACTTGAGTATAAGCCGAGGGTAGAAATTAGTTGCCCTTTAAATGGACAGCAGAATTCCCATATATGAATCCCATACAGTAATAGCCAAATACAGTACCAGTGACCCCCAATTCCTTGGCACTCCAGATGTTTGGAAACTAAAACTCCCAACATGCTTTGTTGCTGGGAGTTTCAGTTTCTAAACATGTGGAGTGGCAAGGTTCAATAAACTTTTAATTAAGCTTACCATCATTTACAATTCTCCTGAGCACCAAACTGTAAAGGGCCCTCTGACCCCATATAGTAAAGGGCCCTCTTACCCCATATAGTAAAGGTCCCTCTGACCCCCATATAGTAAAGGACTCTCTGATTCCAATAGTTAAAAATGTCACCTGAGAGTTGTAGTTTCAAGCTGTCATTTGTACTGTACTAGCAGCTGTTTTTTGCCCCAAACTGAGGAGACCCATCAGATTTACAGCATCCAGATGAGCAGTGACAGTGCTGAGTGAGTCCAGCAGCCAGACTACAGGAAGCAGGAACAATTGTAAAGGCAAGAACAGTTCCTGTAACTTTCTATGCAGGTTAACACAGCACCACCTACTGGTTACTATCCGCAATTGCAGAATTTGGATCTAAATTAGGACTTGACCCGAGTATAAGTTTTCAGGCTAACTTTAAAGCCTGAAAAATTTGACTTATACTCGAGTATATACAGTATCACATACTACCACTATGTATCAATCTTTAGGATACATTTTAAATGTGTCTAATTTTTCTTTATTCTGTATATAGTTAGAGATCAATAGATGGAGTTATAGCCGTATCACAAGTGGGTGTGTGAAATGGAAATTACATCAATCACGTCACTAACTTACCTATTTGAATATATCTGTTGTATTCAATTAGATCAACTGGACTTGAAGTTTAGTTCTTGAAGACGTTTCACTAGTCATCCGACTGGCTTTCTCAATTCAGTTGACTAATTGAATACAACAGATATACCACAACCTGGATGAATGAGAACCTTCACAAGCGTACCTATTTGAACTTGTTTGAAGTGTGTTCAGATCCTTGCTTATTATTAATTACCCAAGTGGTCTGCGTTAATTGGATTTTGGTGTAATAAATGTTATTCTGAAGAGATACGGATTCCCGAAGTGTATGTGTTCTGACTGAGTGTGACTTCCCAATGTCACTGTTTGTTTGCAGATAACTGACAAATCACCAGTTTTTTGTTTCAAGTTTGGACATGACTGTAAATTAACACGATTTTTACACTCAGTCTACTTTCCATCCACAGACATGGACAACAAAGGCCTCTTTTCATTTTACCAAACAATTCTAAATGGCTTTGAAATCATTTGAAACTGACACAAGAAAATATCTCCACCATATCTAATTCTTTAGTACATAGAGCGGACACAATTGACTGACTTTATCACTTATTCTGCTCTTGAAACTAATGCATATTGAATATGTCATAAGCATTGTTAATAGGTACCCTCAGAAAGAATTCAACCTCTTAGTGTAGAAATCATGCATAGAACATTTCAGAGTACTGGCAATCTATGATGTCAATGCTGGTTTCTAGTGTTGCCTCTTTCTGGTGGTCCTGGACCCAAAACTCCTAGTATAAAGACAAAGACCACCTTTGCCTTTAAGACCACAACAGGTATGAAATATACAAGACAAATGGGTGATTATAATTTATAATTATAAAATCATAGATCACAGAGATGGACACAAAACCGAACTCAAACCCGAGTTTGGACGAAATCGAACTATTCGAACTAGTTTGTTTTTCTGGACTTGCGGCAGTATTTTCGATGATTATCATAAATTCAATAATTATAGAATTTGCGGACCGTTCGCTAACCCTAAAATGTATCGTTTTGCTAACCCTCGAAAGTATAGTTCATTTTCGATAACCCTCAAATGTATGGATCATTTTCATCAACCCTAGAATGTATCGTTCACTAATTCTCAAATGTAGCCTTCGATT
This sequence comes from Hymenochirus boettgeri, assembly GCA_019447015.1. Taxonomy (NCBI): domain Eukaryota; kingdom Metazoa; phylum Chordata; class Amphibia; order Anura; family Pipidae; genus Hymenochirus; species Hymenochirus boettgeri. The sequence goes on along the minus strand of CM033470.1, from coordinate 267,075,997 downwards.
TTCGGTAACCCTCAAAAGTATCATTCGTGTGCGGTAACCCTCGAATGTATGGATCATTTTTGCTAACCCTCGAAAGTATCGTTCGTTTTTGATAATCCTCAAAAGTATTGTTCTATTTTGGTTAACCCTCGAAAGTAGTGTTCGGTAACCCTCGAATTGGCCGTAACCCTCGAATGTAGCTTGCTCAAAACCCGACAATTGCCTGCTCATATTTAAGAAGCGTTTTAACAAGTTTTGGTGATAGTGACATGTTCCCCAGACCATTTCCCAGGTGCCACAGCCATTTACAGTAATTTACCATTGTTAGTTTAGCTGTAAAACATCCGGACTTTTCGAACTATCATCCCCCCCCCTATTGACTTTAATGGGTCAGAATTCGAACTTTCAAACTTTTACTGCAGTTCGAAAGTTCGAAAACGTACCGAACTTTAGGAAGTTCGACAATCTCTAGAAATCACAACAGGCATGTAATCTACAAGAAGAAGCATGATGCAGGCTACATTGATTTCAGTATAACTATACAGTTACACTACAATTACAGTTACACTACAGCAATGGCACTTAGCACAGTGGCATGTAGATTTCATACATGTTCGGGTCTTAAAGGCAAAGGTGGCAAACCTAGTCTTACGCTGTATCGTGTGAGTGTAAGAGGCTTAAGGTAGCCATACTTGTTTTTAATAGGTGTCCCTACACGATTCACTGATCAGGCAACCCTGACCCATTAAATAGGTACACTACTAAGAAATGCATTGCACAAGATCAGCTTTGCTAAGATCAGGTTCATGTCATTATCCTTCCCTACAGCTCTGTACTATGTTGTTTTTATACATAACGCATAGACAAAATACACTCTTCCAACCTTACATCATTCCCTTTAACAAGGTGCACTGATGAGAAATGCATTGCACAGAGCTGTGCTTGGATCAGGTTCAATTCACTATCCTCCCCCTACAATTCTGCACCACATAGTTTCTATAAATACAGCATAAACAAAAACACTCTTCCTACTCCAACATTCCCTTTTAAGAAGGTATACTTTCCACTAATATTGCTGCAGCTGACAGGGAGAGCTAGAGACCTCCACATTACAACACTTACAAATATATTGCAGCTGAAACACAAAGACACAGGTCTGTAGCTGTGAATATTTTTATTATTTATTGAAATACATGCATGCTACATATTTCGGGCCCACTCAACATGTAGCAAGCATATTTTGCAATAAACCTGCTCTATTCACAGCTACAGACTTTGTTTTTGTATTTTAACCTGCAATATATTGTTTTTGGTATGGTATCTAATTCAATGGAGTGGAAACCATAGGTGAGACATACATTATTTCTGAACTGGGCACACTAGACACCCTAGACCTATATACACCACACTGCAACACTGCTACTAGGAAAGTGTTAATCAGTTAACCTTTCTGCACCACCCAGAGACTTCTACAATTTGAATATTGATGATTTAATTTAAAGGAGAACTAAACCCAATTTTTTATACTCCAGAATCTGAAAACAACCCCCCTAAAAACACCAATAAACTATAAAATGCCACTTTAGTAAACTCTTTTAAAGTAAATCAAAGCCTGTTAAGAACTGGATGAAGTATCTGTGTGTATGTGCAGTGTCAGACCACACCTCCTGACCTCAGTCACATGCTTTCTTGCTTTATCTGTCCTATAAAAGGATTGGCTAGATATTATTAATGGGTGTGACCAACTGTAACAAGTTTGTGCCATAGCTAAGGACTGAGCATGCGCAGAACATAATGATCGTTGACCAAACTGTCTGATATTAGAATGCTGAGAAGTAAAGCACAAACCATATGTTATTTAAGTACATTTCCCAGCGCCTGTATCAAAATGAGAAGTAAGACACAGATTACTGGTTTTATATCAAGGTGTCCTGACTTCTGGTTCAGTTTTGTTCTGTGGCTTTAGTTGCCCTTTAATCTTACATCAAAAATGTATTGAAGGCAAAAGTACTGGCAGGCAAGGGCATAATAAGGCACTTGATTAAAGGGTATAAAATAAGCTTTTTCTGTAGTGTAGAGGACCCTAGCCCACCCCAACTGCCATGTTTGTTGGCTAAAAAAATCATCAGGAATATACTTACAGAGCTTCCTTCCCCCATCGTTCTGATCCGGCCCTCTGCTTGCAGGAAATTGCAAGCATCTGGCTGGACCGGCAGCTTCGTCTGTGATTGGCTGGCAGTGCAAAATGGAAGGGAAACGTAGATCTGTAAGTATATTACTGATCATTTTTTTTGCAAACGAACACGATGGTTGGGGGTGGGCTACACTGCAAAAAAAGGGTTTTAAGGTAAGGCAACAAGCAGTAAAAAGGGATCCAGAGGGAGGGAGGGGAGGGCTCCACTTCACATGCCAGAAACTTCTCTATGGACAGGCCTCCGCTCTTCACTTTCTAGGACTTCGGCCAGACACTGCGGGCAAACAAATGGAGCAGTGAGGTGAGGTAAGGATTTTTTAACACTACACAGTAAGGCCAGCAGTGGAGAAATTTTAGTTTTGGGGTGGACATGCCCTTTAATGCTAAAAACTAAGAGGGACAGATCAACAAAAAATAAACGGTATAGTGACGGTCAGGAAAAAATTTAGTTTCTAGTAACTGCCAATTTAAAAAAAAAATTCCAATTTAGATACCCTTTAAGAAAAATATGTGCAATTACTTGCCCTTTTCATAAAGGCTTTAACTGTTTTCATTATGAACAAATTATGATTTATTGGAAGACAAATAGTTATCAAGGGCACTGGGTATGAAACGCCCATAATTTGCCCTTGTTGAGTAGCCTTGTATAAATTAATGCTTCATTCAACTCCCTTACTCAGCATGTTATTTTTTAAGGGTCAGTGCTAAATTGTATCCTATCAGGAAGTATTGTTTCTTTGCTGGCGGCTTCCTTGTCTCATTGAATTTTTTTTTTGCTGTCTTTCTACTTCCTCACAATGTCTTTAAATTAGAATTTCTGGGAATTGTTTTTCAAAGTTTAATTTTGCTCCCTGACTGTCAAGAAACGGCTCTTACCTGTCTCACGCTCTTACCTGTCTCCCGTCTTCAGTTTTTTTCCCCGGATTTGGACGGCACGTCTTCATCTTCCATTGTCTCCACTCCACGTTTGGCTTTTTCCATCGTGTACTCGGCTCCTCTTCTGTGGTGTGGACGCTCTCTGGCACCTCTTCTTATCTCCTCTGTCATTGTAAGTAGCAGATTGGACGAAGGAGAATCTATTAATTTGAATCCCTGCATCAGATTCGGTCATTCCCTTTCCCCATTGGTCATCTACATTATTTAAGCCTCTCTCAATCAGTTTCCTGGCCCTTTATAGAGTAGGTTTGTCCATGCTGGTGGTTCCTTCATTGACTCTCTTTTCGTGTCTCATTCATTATCTCATTTTATTCTTGTTGCCTTGTCCTCTGCCTCCTTCTTTTCCAGTTCTTCTTGTATCTGTTTATTGTATATTTCTGCTTCTGTGGCTGCTCTGTTGATACCCTGCCTCAACATCCATACCTTGCACTTGGGGGTAACCAAGTACAGTGAGGCGCGACAGGTCTCCTGACAATCGGGGGCTTGTCTATAGGTGAAGAAAGCAGTGATAGATTGGGGTATAGGTGCTGAAGGTATACTCAGGGATTCCGGGTATCACACTGACCTTCTACAGTTCTCCTTAACACCCCAGACCCCTCCTGTAAAATTATTATATTTCCTTTAGTCTAATTAAACATTCCCACATGGCCCCTTTACTCTACTCATTGTCTAATCCAGTTTATGTGACTTTTCATGTTAGGCTTTCCCTTTTCTTTTATCTTATGAGGAAGAATATATTTTGATAATCATTACTGCTTATTAGGGGCTTATAAAATAAGAGGTGACAAAATTTGCCTGTGCTATTTAAGGGCAATTATACTGAACAAAATAATCCCCTCCCATTTATTGTATCCTTGCTTCTTGCTGAGAGTATTTTCGCATAAGCCAGGCCTCAGAGCAATATGGCGGGGTCAGTTTGAACTGGCGATCTTAACTTTAGGTTTTTGCAGATGATTGGTAGAGATGTCCGAACTTCGCAAAATCTGCTCCGCTCGAAAATTCGAAAATCCGCAAGCGGACCCGTTAAAAATACCCTTGAAATAACGAGATTTTTCGAAGTTTAGAAAATTTTCGAAAATACATGTTTTCCCGTATTTTCGAAAATACGTGAAAACTCGTAATGATTGGTTGCTGCAAATTACCGGAAAAATTTATGAATATTTCAGTAAAGAATTAAAAACAACTAAACAAAAATCTTGGAAAATTATTTTTAAAAAAAATCTTGGAAAATGTCTTATTTCGTTATAAACATGTAAGTAAGGGACATAATTATTTATGTGCTGAGAATGGTGTCCTTCTAATTATTCCATCTAGAATTCCATAGGGAGGGTTATCAGAATGTACAAAAGAGTAATTCTGTTTTTTACCATTTGAGTCTTATCTCAAAGAGTAAATTTCAAAAAGAATGGAACCTTGATATCTTTACATTATTCTGTTAGTGTCTTGTGTACCAAGTCTAATTGTTGTATACGCATGTTAAAGGGCAAGTCCACCCCCAAAACTAACTTTTTATATTTATTTGGCCCAAATAAGTGCTCCAAAACAAACTTTACAGCATGTAAATCGGTCCAGTGGTTCAAAAGTTACAGACCTTTGTAGCTGGCTTAATCCTGCAGCATGGACCAATACAGCGATGAACAGAGACAGGTTACATTACCTTGCCTCTGTTCTTTTCATGTTCTTGAGCATGTCTGTTAGCATCCAGCAGTGAGAACAGAGGAAGTTGCATCAGTAATGGTCTGACCCCTGGATCCCTGGATTTTCCCTCTCAACCAATCACAGCTGTAAAGTTACGTGTACTGAAGAAATCCAGGATCAACAGCTGCAGCCAGCCAGCCCAGAGAGAGAGATAGAGAGAGAGACACACACAAACACAGGCAAGAATTTTTTTTTTTTTTTCTAAGCTGCAGCTCGGGGTCATCTAAAGTGGAAGTGGAGAGGATGTGCAGCCTGATATATATCTCATTAAATATCAAGCAAAGCAAATGATTTTGAGAAAAATGAACATGGCGTTTGAGGTTGGTGCTATTATATAAAGAACATATTAAAAGTTTATTTTTGGGTGGACATACCCTTTAATAAATTCTGCAAATCTAGATGAGAAAAAAGAATTAAAGCACATACATTACTACAGGAAGCTAAACTTGGACAAAAAGTTTAACTCTTATATGGTCGTTTGATTGGTGACCTAATTGAAAAGTAATCCTTAAAGGTTTTTTTCTTTTTTTTACCGCTATGCACAAGGAGATAGTTTATTTGAAAAAACTGACTTTTTGATGACATTGTGTCTCTTTTAAGTTTACTGCTTTCAGGAGAAAATTACTATTTAGAGCTTAAAGGGCATGTCGACCGCCCAAACTAAAAATTCACCAACTACTGGCCCCACTGTACAATAAAAAAATAATCCTTACCTTACATCCCTGCTTCTTATGGTTCTCATGTAGTGCCTCTTCAAAGTCCAGGAAACTGTAGGGTAGGAGCTGTCTTCTTGTCCAAAAGGTCTCTGCCTCTGTTGTGTCCTCTCAGTTGCTGCTGGCATGCACAGTGGAGCCCTTTAGCCCCCTCCCTCCCAATCTCTCCCTGGCTGCTACTCCTGTAGCATGAACTCCCTTTGGTATATTGCAGGCCATGCCCTCCCACCCCCAACCACTATATTCACTATAATCAATTCCTATCTCTACTTACAGCTCATCGTTCCAGTGCCGTTCTGCATTAATGGCAGCTGCGGCTGTGATTGGCAGCCTTTCAGCCAATCACAGCTGCGGCTGCCTGTCCAGCCCCCTACTTGTAGTTCTGGCGGGCAGGGTAGCCGGACCAGAATGGCGCTGGAACGAGAAGCTGTAGAGAAGGGCTTTTTACAATGTATCTTTATGTTTCCTAAGATTTACTGTTGTCTAGACCCAAAAATCCTAGGGAACAAATGTATATTATAAACCGAAAGTAGACTATATGAGAGGCCAGAAAGAAGCCTAGAAATGTTGAATTTAAAGTTGAATTTAAAGCTATAATATAAAGAAGCATTGGATATATTCTAGTATTTACTAGTGGTGGCCACAATGAAACAATCCCAATCATATAATTGGGATTGTAATTCGGATTGTCAACAAAGAATACATTTCTGCAACCTCATAACAATTATGTATGATATTTTGGACTCACCATACCAGAGTCTATTGCATGACCAATGCTTCATGGGGGAAAAACATAAACAGGGAGATGTAATAAAAGTTCTTATTGTTAAAAATGTTGCTAATCTGCCCCAACCAATCAGATTTACATAGTTTTGAAGAACTTATATGTTTAATATGGTAGCAGCATCCCCAGACCCCCTGCACTTCCTGCTCTGAAACCATGTGACAGTCCCTCTTGCCTGTCTTTCATCCTCCTCATTGGCCCCCACTGCCCCTCCCCTTGCAGTCCATATGCGATCATGCGTTGCCGCGATTGCTGTTAAAAAATCTCATGGGCTAACACATGTGCAATCGCAAAAAAAATCACGACAGTGTGGCCTAGCCCTTAAGGACAATTATCTTTACCTTCCCCTTGCTTCTCTTCTTCGACCCATTAATAGTTTGGTGAGGACATAAACCACAAGACTCAACCCTGGGTACTTTACCGATGTGATACATCAGGGATAGCCAACCAGTAGATCTCTAGATGTTTAAAAACTACAACTCCCAGCATTCCCTTAAATCACTCTGTAATTAGGTTATGCACATCTGGAGAGCAACTGGCAGGGCGTAGTTATTCATTTGCATGTTTAAGCTGCATTTATGTTCTAGGAGCTCCCATTCACTTTCTATGGGGGTGTAGTTCTTTATTTGCATGGGTCTTATGGATAAAATGTCCATTTTAAATTTTTGTTTAAAAGGGACAAAGTGATACTTAATAAAAGAGGGAAAGTGGCAATCGGAAATTTCCCTGGATCAACTCTACTTTATGTATCAATACCAGTAACTTGCAACATTCCTTGTTTGCAGAAACTCATCCAGCTTTTTTTTTAAACTGACCAATGAACCTGCCATAACAACGTCCACTGGAAGACAGTTCCATAGCTTTACCGGTCTCACAGTGAAAAACCCTTTCCGAACTTGGAGCCTAAACCTTTTTTCTTCAAGTCTTAAGGGATGTCCACGTGTCCTCTGACATGCTCTATTGGTGAACAATGCCCCAGATAGTTTATTGTATGGCCCGTTAATGTATTTATACACAGTAATCATATCCCCACGCAAGCGCCTTTTCTCCAGCGTACATAATTGTAACTTTTCCGTTCTTTCTTCATATTCAAGCTCCCCCAATCCCCTTATTAAAAAAAATGTCCTTTTTGTACACAGGATTCCAAAATTGCACTGCATATGCCAAATGAGGCCTTACCAATGCTTTGTAAAGAGGGAGAATAACATTTTCCTCCCTTGAATCCATACCTCTCTTTATACAAGACAATTCCATGCTGGATCTGGCTGTTGCCGCCTGGCACTGCTTGCTACCTTTAAGTTTGTTATCCACCAAAACTCCAAGATCCCTTTTCAACAGGAATTCACTTAACACAGAGCCATTTATAGTATAAGTAGCACAAGGATATTTAAGTCCAAAATGCATCACCTTACATTTATCAACATTGAATCTCCCCCTGCAATAATTGCACATCCTCTGAAGTTTTTTATGGTCGACAAAGTTTTGTGTCGTCAGCAAACACAGAAACCTTGCTGACAATACCCACTTCTAAATCATTAATAAATAGATTAAATAGAAGCGTCCCCAACATTGAACCCTGTGGCACCCCAATTAGCAATTAAGTCCATAATCATGAAGCCCCCATTAACAACTACTCTCTGCATCCTATTCTTTAACCAATTTTCTATCCATGTACAAATGTGTCTCCCCAGACCAACAGACCTTAGCTTATACATTAGTCACCTATGGGGGACTGTATCAAAAGCCTTTGCAAAATCCAAGTAAACTACATCTATTGCTATGCCAGAGTCTACATTTCTACTCACTTCCTCATAAAAGCCAAGCAAGTTAGTTTGACAAAATCTTTTCCTCCTAAATCCATGCTGGTTACTACTTATAATGTCAGTCCTTGAAACATACTCTAGAACATGTTACCTTATTAAACTCTCCAGTATCTTCCCCACCTCTGAAGTTAAACTTACAGGCCTGTAATTACCTGGCTCTGAACAACTACCCTTTTTGAATATTGGAATAACATCAGAACATCAGCCTTTTTCCAATCCAGAGGCACACCTCCGGACATGAGGGAATCTGCAAAAAATAAGAAACAATGGCCTAGATAAAACTGAACTTAGCTCCCTAAGTACTCGAGGATGTATTTTATCCAGTCCAGGAGATTTATTAATATTAACCTTATTTAGTTCTTTCTGTACCATATCCTCGGTTAACCAAAGTGCACTTGAATCTTTTATACCATTATTGCTACTATACTCTATGATATCTGTACTTGGATCTTCTATAGTGTAAACAGAGGAAAAAAAAATATTCAAGACATTTGCTTTATCGCCATCCTCCGTAACTAATTTATCAACATTAATTAATGGTGCCACATTCTCAGTCTTCATCTTCTTACTATTAATATACTTACAATTTTTATGCTTAGTGATGCTTTGTTCAGCTATCCTAACTTCATTATTAATTTTAGCTAGTTTGATTGCTTTCTTACACTCCTTGTTACAGTTTTTATAATCCCTAAAGGCCCTTTCCGTTCCCTCTGACTTAAAGGTTGTAAATGCCTTTTTCTTCCTTTCTATTTGCCTCTTTACATCAGATTGAAGCCACATGGGCACGGATTTATTTTTTTTACATTTATTTGCCAAGGGTATAAATTTAGATGTGAACTGAATTAAAATCCCCTTAAACACAGCCCGCTTCTCAATCGTCCATTCGTCCGGATCAGATGAATGGACGATCGACCGTGTCGGTAAATTTTGATCGATCGTGCGGTTCACTATGAACCGCACGATCGATCGCTCGCATTTTGCAGGTAAGAGGAAAAAAAAATTTTTTTTTTGCTACTGCCTTTTCCTTACTCTCTGGGCCCCTTCCATGTCCGGGCCCCATACTGGAGTACCCCCTTTTCCCCCCTGATGGCGGCCCTGACACCAATCAATGTCAGGGTAATTAAAGTCCCCCATAATGGGCACACTCCCCAAACTTGCAGCCCTTGCCAACTGCATATGAAGCTGACTCACTTCCTCTCTGCTAGCATTTGGCGGCTTATAGTAGACACCAACAATGACATTACCCCCTTTCCTGTTGCATAATTCCACCCATATTGCCTCCACTTTAACATCCATATCGCCAGTTATCTTTTCTTTTAAATTTGGCTTCAATTCTTTTTTAACATAAACTCATACTCCTCCCCATTTCCTTTTTTCTCTGTCCTGCCTAAACAAGGCCTATCCTTCTAAATTTACAGCCCAGTCGTGAGAACTGTTCAACCATGTTTCTGCTATACCTATTACATCATACTTTTCATTCAATGCGTTAATTTCCAATTCACCCATTTTGTCAGCCAGGCTTTTCGCATTTGCAAACATACATTTTAGATTATGATTCTGTAATTTATTCATACACTTTAATACACATGCCTCCCTATCCCCTATGCTAGCCACACCGCCCTTTCAACCCACCACTGGCCTATCTACACCCTGCTTTCCTCCTGGGCTATCTATCCCAGTGAGACTGCTAATACCCTCCCCCCCAAACCTAGTTTAAAATCTCCTCCAACCCTCTAGCCATCTTCTCCCCTAAAAGAGCTGCACCGCCATCAGTGAGGTGCAACCCATCCCTACTAAAGAGCCTGTAGCCAACAGCAAAGTCTGCCCAGTTCTCTATAAACCCAAAACCTTCTTCCTTACACCGCCCACATTAATGCTACTAAGCTCCCGCTGTGAACCAAGACCGCCGGGTCACAACCGGCCCCACCCAATAATCTGTCTACACGATCCACCACATGCCAAACCCTAGCACCAGGCAGGCAACACAAAGTTCGGCATGTAGGGTCTACCTTCCTTATAATGGAGTCTCCTACCACTACCACCTGCCTGGGCTTTCTGATCCTAAGTTCCTCCTCCCTTGTATCAGAGATGGCAGTCCCCTGGGTGCTCAAGGGACTAGCCCCCTCCAGATATGCTAATGCCAAGCTGTCGTCCTCCTCTTCCTCACCTAAGGCAGCAAATCTGTTGGGATGGGCAATCTGGGAAGAAGCAACCCTACCCTTCCGTCCCCAACGGAATATAGAAGCCCAGTGCACCCCTTTAATTGGAAGAAAGGTTAATCTGCTTACTGCACACACAGTCCTAAACACAGCACAAACAATCCTTATTTTCAAACTTATTTTCAAACTTTCACACACACCATACAACCATTAAATGTCCTTCTTTTCTATGTCCTTTAGAGCAAGGGACTTTGTACACGTTTCTCTCACTTCCTTTTGTTAGGTTCCTTTTTTTAGGTCTATATATGTTGGGTGAAGTGTCTGTCAGTTTTCATTTGGCTCTAATGGACATTACCCAGTTAGTTTTTAAATTTATTTTAAAGTTTTATACACATTCTAGATGGGTTAGGCAGGCAGAGGCTTTTACAGCTACAGCTGAGTGATAATTATAAGGAAATATTCCATTGTAGCTCCTTTTTTTATTTGAAGTGACTTATGTATTATTAGCTGATTCTATTTAAAGTTTCATTTTGTGCATTTTGCCTATTCATCTTCCATGGAAATTTTTACACCAATCTGACAAAAATCCACAGGAATTGAAATTTTCCTAGCAGAACTCGGATGAGGTGAAATTTCGGTTTTGATGTCAGCAGAACCAAATATTACCATTAGTAACTCTTAACCCTAGAATCCCTAAATTCATTCATTCATGGACTAGACTGGCCTTTAACATGATGATCCTCCATCTTGGCGTTTTCATATAAAAATATCTTGTTTAGTCCGTTAGGCCTCTCAGTTGTTTTAGTTAGCTAGGATTTTCTGGAAAAAAAAAACACAGTTTGCCTTTAGGTGTTAGATAATAATACAAGCCCAAATTAGGAACCAAATATGGCCAGCTTGGGCATCTTTAGGTAGGATAAATGTATTTACCATTTGTAACTCTTAACCCTAGAATCCCTAAATTCATTCATTGATGAACTAGACTGGTGTTCAACATGATCTACATGTTGGTCTACTTGCTTCTTCTATTTAGTTATCTTCCATCTTGGCCTTTTCATTAAAAAAAAATCATGTTTAGTCACGCAGACCTCTCAGTTGTTTTAGTTAGCTAGGATTTTCTGGAAAAGAAAAACCAAAACACTGTTTGCTTTTAGGTGTTAGATAATAATTAGGTTATCTGTGAGGGCAGATATCAGTTCACCCAGAGCTTATTTATATTGGTTACATAGCAGTCTGATTGAAAATTCCCAGCTATAGTAAGAGTCTAATAAAATAACAATGATGTAACAGAAAAACATTTGGAAAAATGATACAAGGCCGGAAATAGACAAGATGGAGGCCAAGGCTGTCAAAAATAAGACCCACTTCCACCCCCCATGTTTTGAAAGTTTTTTTAATACAAAATTTTGCAGGAAATTTGTATTTTCAAAAAGAAAACAATTATTAAGTAAAGTATCACTTTGTCCCTTTAAAACAAAAATTTAAAAGGGACATTTTATCCAAAGAACCAATTGCTCTGGATAATTTTTCCATCTGGCATTCAACAGTTGTGCGCATGTGGGTAAATCTCAAAAGGGATTTGACCCCATTTTGACTTGCTGGTAATTGAGCTAAAATTAATGTCACTCCAATATTGAGTATCTCGCAAGTGTTTTTTTTCTATGGACTGCACGATTGGTCTTTTGCCGCGATCAACAGTGATCGACAAAGAACTTACCGTGTGTACGCAGCCGTAGCTGTATCCATAGATGTGTATCTTTGATTGATTAGGTTGGTGTGTATGAGAGGGAAGTTTTTGGGGGTAGGGGCCATGTTAGCAGAGATGGATTATGATTATGTGGGGCCCAAGGCAGGGCCATCATTTAGGGCCCCCCTTTTTGCTACATATATTGTATAGACTATAATATTGTTACTGCTTCTGAAGCTGGGCCCCCAGAAGTTTCCTGGGCCCTAGGCAGGTGCATAGGGTTGCCTTGTGGATAATTCTGCTCTGCATGTGGGTGAAAGCTGCTGTTCTTCTTTTCAATTTGTGGTGTTGAGTTTTGCATTTGGTGGACTTTATCATAATTTTTTGAAACCTAAATAACCATGTCAATATGGGGAAGACCCATATAAACCCGCGGTATGAGAAAATTAAGATTGTTAAAGTTTTGTTAAAGTGTAGCCGAACATTTACAATACCAAGCAGTACTACATGGTATGGTATTGTATAATTGTGGGTAATAAATCAGGGTATCATTAGCTGCATGTGTTGGGCGATATAGTTCTGGAAACGTGTATTTTACTGAAGGTTGATCTTTTAACTTATCTAAGTGGATAATTGTTCCTCTCTCTCTGTGTATACCTTTGTAGTACTGTACAAGGCTTTACATATACAGAGACTGGAGAGATCTCATGGTGCTATGCAGTGGGTAGTGTTAATCCTTCTGTATCCACAGCACAAAGTATGAGAAGAATGAAAATAAATAAGCCTCATACAGTGTGTCTCCTGGGAGAACCACAATCCATTTTTTTTACACTCAGCTTCTGCCTAATATCCTCTTTAGATAAAGCAGGAGAATCTGTATCTTTCAGGCTCCTGGAAAGTATTTATCTTTTCTTTGGAGGATATCCTGGAAAGAGGACCTAAAAGCAATGTTTGGAATATCAGGATATTCTAGATGGTTTCCTGAATGGAAGTGTTACTATTAAGTGTTAAAGAAAAGTCTAATTTACAACTGAGGGAAAATTCTGTGCAGAGAGCAGGAATAGTTGATTGTCCAGAGGTTAACACTGCCTTGTTACCAGGTAAGAACAATATAACCTGTGTATGCAGTCTATGGGGAGAGAATGCTTTTATTTATATTATTGACTGTGATAAAGATTTTGTATTTACAGTACTACCTGCCATGTAATTTATAATAAGTAGGGAGAGTGTTGGCTGAGCTTCAGCCAATCACAGACTCGGCTGCCAGCTACGCAGACAGCCGAGGGAACGAAGGAGTGTAAGTATGTTTCTTGTGCTTATTTTACAAGACTAACAGTAAAAGGCAGTTAGGGGAAGGGCTGGGGTAAGCTACACTACAGAAAATCGTTTTAAAGGTAGGGGAAGATGCAGCGATAAGGGGATCAGGAGGGTGGGAGGAAGGGAGGGCGGAGGGCTTCCCTGCGCACGCCAGTGTCCTCAGGGAGGACAAGGAAGAAGCAAGGACAGGATGACATACAGACAGGTCGTTCCCTTTCACTTTTCAGAACTTTGAACAAGCACTGCAGGAGAACCATAAAGAGATGTAATGAAAGGATTTTTTAAAATTACACATTGGGGCCAATACTGGATTATATTTTAGTTTCGGGGGGGGGACATGTAAGTGCTACTTATACATCTTGGTTTATAGATTAAGATGACGCAAAGTAATTTTTTCAGTATATATACACTTCAACTGCAAGTACCTGCAGTACATATATATATATATATACAAAATGTATCTATCTTTAAGCTCGCATTTTCTCTTTATATATTTATGTCTATTATCTATCCATTTAGTTATTATTAAAGATTATAGAAGCTACATTTAAATGTAAGTTTCTGTGTGCACACACACAAACCAGACATACAGATATAAAATCTATCTATTTTTATCTATCTCTATCCATTTCTCTATGTCTTTATCTATCTATCTGCCTATCTTACCTACATCTATCTAATCTACATCAATCTATCTATCTATCTCATCTACATCAATCTATCTGTCTGTCTGTCTGTCTATCTATCTATCTATCACGCTCTCTCTGTCCAGCTATCCATTATCTACTTATTCTTAGGCTGGGTACACACCAGAAGATATTTTCGTCTGACAGACCGATTCACGGCACTTTCGGTCGGTTGGCCAAAGATATCTCCTGGTGTGGGGTGGTAAAACAAACCTCGAACGTCCATTTGTCAGGATCAGACGAATGGACGATCGGACATGTCAGAAAATCACGATCGATTGTGCGGTTCCCTATGGGATTGCATGGTTGATCGTTTGCAAATTCGGCCGCCACCGACTGATATTTGTCCTATATGGGTACATTATATCTATTTACATGTTTATTGGATAAAAATTATAATTTTTTGTTCCTGGTTAATAAATAGGTAACTGTATTTTTAGATATTTCAACAAACATTATGATTAAATAATTTCCATAAATAAAATAATGTTTTATGTACAATTATTATTTCTATCAGCCATTGACTAGAATTAGTCTGTATAGGTGTTCAGTTTTCCATTAATGGTAGGCACACTACTTTCCCTTTTATAGTTTTTATCACTTTTGTATAATCCAGCTTAAATAATAATTCTTTCATCAATTAGGTTCTCTTAGTTTCAAGTCCAGTTGATATAATTGAATACAACAGATATAGGTTCTCTTAGTTGTTTTCTTCATACTATACATTACATTAAATTGACCTCTTACTGTGGAATTTCATTGTTATAGAAATTAATCTTTGTGCAGATAAATCACCAGTAACCTTTAATTTTAAAGGGCAATTGTGCCACCAAAACATTTTGCTCTTAGAAAGCCCCTATTCCATGGAGGTTGAAAATCTTAAACCCCCGTGGATGACCATTTGCAGGAAAGGTGAGCATAATCAGTGGTGAGTGGTGAGCTGCCAGCCACAGCAAGACTGGTACTTTCCATTGAGAAATTCTGTGAAAGTGGACAAAACCCATCTGGCACTCTTTTATTCTGCACTCATCTCTCCTATCTAGTTTACAGGTGTCATGGTAAGACCCTCATGTGTGTAGGCTTGCTCTGCCACTGGGTTTACATTTGCTATAGATATGTGCCTATCTGCCCAATATTGGAAATATAGTTTCTGATATATGCACTAGCCTTTGAATCTATTCTAAGGTCCCCCTGTATCTTATTGGTGATATATTTATAGTGATATCTATTTATACATGATGCACTTTATACTATGTTCAATGATAAATATGGATGAATGACTATACCGGCATACCATGTGTGTGATTTATATCTTTCTAGACACAGAGGGTTAGAGTTGTGCTTTTAATTTTATTCTTTGCACTTTAATTACCATATCCCATAAGTTGTATAAATAAAGGATATTTTATCATATACGATAATACAGTACATTCCACTGTTTCTCTCTCTCTTCTAAATATTTATTACGTGTGAAAGGAGCACCCCACTTTAGTAAATGATGCATTTACCTATAGGTTAGTGCCTGGTTGTTTTCTTTGTATATTCAATACTGGTACTTTGACAGCTCACCACTTCTGCAAATAGAATTTCCTACCACCCTGAGATGGGTAATTTCTAAAGGTAAAGCTTTAGTCACAGTTGCCCTTTAAATAAAAACTATGGTCTGAAATAGATAGTTACGTAGAAGTTGAGGTTAAATAAAGACATATGTACATTCTGTTCAACCTTTTACCTACATGCCTACCAGTTTATCTAAAGGAGAAAAAAAAGAAGAAAAAAAAAAGGGGGGGGGAGGGTATATTCCCTCCCGACATCGAAGGGCAACAAGATATTTATGTATTAATATTAATCAATTCATGCCAAGAATATGAAAAATACAACGGCTACTGTTTGGTGACTGAAAATCAAAGCTGCTGTGGCATGAGAATCATTTCTCCTGATTCTATAGGCAACCTGGCTGTATATTAGTGCCATCCCCGAACTGTTTATTTCTATGTCCATAATCACTATTGTGGATGAATTGAGATCAAATTGGGGCAATAGCCAGATCTGTCTTTTGGGCTTTCCTTGTATATTTTATTGATACTGAAGCTGGGACCCTCTGATGTGTACTGGGCCCCAGGCAGCTTCTTAGGTTTTCTTGTGGATAATTTTGCTCTGCCTCAATCATATTATTTTAGCCATTATGCGTGGCAAAACCAGTGCAATGATGCTAAACACCCTACAGAATGCTAAAAAGAAGAGTTATATTTTTGTGATCAAGTACGAAACAAATGTATTGATAGGAAGTGAAAAACACTTGTGGAATTGGTAACTTTGATACAAATTTGATTTTATTGCTATTTTTCCCTTTGCTAGGTGTTACAATGGCTGAAGAACGGAACATGTTATCAGATGACTATGGCTTTGAATACCATTATGAAGAAATCCACAATTGGACAGACCTTGAGCACATTCTGAATTTCACATATTCAGAATGTGATGTTAATTTAAATGAAAACGTAAAGTTGGTCTTCTTGTTTCTTATTTACCTTGTAATATTTATAATGGGTCTTGCTGGGAACCTTCTAGTACTGTGGGTTAATTGGCAATCCAGAAGAAGTAAAACTTCAATCAATATCTATATCATCAACATGGCTGTGGCTGACCTCGGAGTGGCTTTGACCTTACCTGTTTGGATGTTAGAAAGCATGTTGGAGTATACATGGCTGTGGGGTGGGTTCTTATGTAAATTTACTCACTACTTCTATTTTGGCAACATGTTCAGCAGCATCTTTTTTTTGACAGCATTAAGTGTTGACCGTTATTTAAGTATAACTTCTTCTTCAGTTTACTGGAGACAAAACCAACAAAGGATCCGTCGGGTTCTTTGTGTTGGAATTTGGATAATGTCAGCTATATTCCCATTGCCAGAGATAGTGCATATGAAGCAGATAAATTCAGGAGATCCTATTTGTATTTTTATGGCACCTCTTGAGTCCTTTGATGAATGGTCTATAGCTGTGAGTCTACTGACTATAATTGTGGGGTTCCTGATTCCATTCCCAATCATCCTTGTTCTTAACCTAATGACTGCCTACCACATTAAGCGTTCCAGTAGACCTGAAAGTCAAAAGCACCATTACCTAGTCTATGCCTACATATTGACGTTTCTGTTCAGTTGGCTTCCTTACCACGTTACCTTGTTGCTAATAGTTCTTCATGGAAACTACATCATTCTTCACTGTAAATTGGTTCACATTCTCTATTTTTTCTACGACATAATTGACTGTATCTCTTTGCTTCATTGTGTAATTAACCCAATTCTATACAACTTCCTAAGCAAAGACTTCAAAGGGAAGTTTATCAATGCAGTGGTAAAGTACATTCCCAAGGACAAAATCAATGGTGCCAAGCAAGAGGAGCGCTCAACTTCTACTACTGAACATTCTATTGTAATTACGAAGGAAAATGTTCAACAGGTCAATCATTTGCAACCACTCCCCACAGCATAACAGACAAATTTTAGAAGACCTTATTACACAGAAAGATATTAATTGTTCTCATTTATACAATCATCTGTATCTGGACTGTAAATGTATTTAAATATAGATAGAACCCTTTAAAAAGTATTTCAATAACAATGTTAATGTTAAATATTGTGAAGTTACATGGACATAAAAAGGAAGTCTGCTTATGCAAGTTCAAAGGAGATGTCAACAAATGTTTCCAGAAGAAGTCCATGCAAACATATATGCAGATATCCTTCTGGTGACCTCAGCTGTTAAACTGCAATAATGAGAACAGTGACGGACTGTCCGGGGAATCCCCGGTTGGGCCACAGCCCTCTCTCCCAAGAAAACAGAGAAAACTGCTACAATTTAAATACAGAGCCAAAGGAACAGTAAGAAATGTATTTATATAAATATTATGAGTTTGTAGGAGTAAGATAGATATGTAAATGATAATAAGAGATATGAAATGTAAGGTGGGCTCCTAAACCCATCCGGGTGGGTTTCTGGTCTCAGATTTCCTGGTGGGCTCCAACACTGAACAGAATGCCACAAATCAAAGGCTGAGTTTTATAGCTAAATTGCTGCAAATGTACAGAACAACTTTTTCATTACCTGGATCTTTTATTGTTGTTGATCCATTTAGAAAGTTTACGCCTTATATTCTACTGTTGTCTATGCTTCTGAAACATTTTTCCACAGGAAGCCCATAAATGTTGTAAATTGTAGTGTCTATGCAAATTAAATGATAATTGTATCACAATATTTTTTTTTAATTGTGTATACTTTGTGTTAGAAGGGGCAATAAACATAAGTATGAATTAAACAATGTCTGAAAAAGTTTGTTACATTGATTAATTCACATAAATAAAGGTTCCAAATCAACTAACACGATAAAATATTCAGCTTTAATATCAAATAGAAATATTAGCTAGTAAAATAATGAAATGAGTTATCCTATGCATTTAGATAAAACATGATAATCCCATATACAATAAACTTAACCTTTTGCTCGCCAGTCTACAACATTTTAAAACCTATAAATATAAAGGGCACTTTGTCTGTTAGAATGGAGCACAGTGAGGTCATTTACTGAGAGCAGTAAGGCTTTACAAGGGAAAGTTCAGCTGAAAATATTATTTTTTTTATTTCTTATATTATATTATACCTTGTATTATACATACCTACAGTAGTTATTCTACATATTCTCTTTTATTTTTAAAATTAAGTTGAATTTATACTTCTGGCTATTCCTTGCTGTTGACATTAGTGAGCTGTCTTCTTTCCAGAATGCACACAACTGATTGGCCGTTGGATGGGTCAAACATGCTCTGATCTGAGCAACTGAATCAAGCCAGGCACTGGGGTCAAAGGCAAGACCATAACATAAGGATGGAAAAATACTGCTCTTTTTCCTTAAAAGAAAATGTATTTTCACTGAACTTTCCCTTTAATGATAATGTTGTGATGGAAGTATATTTCAAGGAGAAAAAAATATGTAAAAGGGACATATATCCAGAGCCCCAATCGCTTTTGGTAATTCTCCCTTCTGGTATTCAATACAGGATGTGCGCATGTTGGTAAACCTTAGAAAGGGATTTAACCTTAAAAAGGGATTTAACCTCAGCATATTTTGCTGTTGTTAAATAATCAAGTTAAATTAAATTGAAATCCGATATGGAATACCTTGCGATCGCTGAGGGTGTCTTTTGTGATAACAGCAGAGCGCCACAAGTAAGGCGTTAAACTCACACTAACCAGTATTGTTAGTTTTAACCCCTGGACTTACCGCTGTTGTTGGCAGTAAGTGAGCTGACAGTTAATGTTCCTCTATCTCTTTCTTGCTGCTTTGCTCTATGCCCTCTAAAGCCAGAACAGACTTTCAATAACACCTGCTAGATAAGTAATATCACTAGGATCCCTATATTTCCCTACTCATTTGTAAGCTCTGTGCATGCACAGCCTGGCAACATAAGTCGTAGATGTTCAGAGCTTTCCATTGAGTAGGGAAATACGAGGAGCCCCAGTGATGTGGTACTGTTACCAAGCCGGCACAGAACAAAGCAGTAATCTCAGAAAGCAGCCGGGTGAGGTAAGTATTATAAAAGCTTAAAGACATTTAAATGTGCCTTCCTTTAAAAGAGACTTGGATGTTTTCTTAGAGAGACAAAAACTTCTGGTTTACACTGATTGACAAGGATTTTACCATGTGTACCCAGCCGTATATGTATCCATCCATGTGCATCTTTGAATGGTTATGTCCTTGTGCAAGTTGGTGTATATGAGAGGGGAGTAGGGGCCATGTGGGTGAAAGCTGCTGTTGTTCTTTTATATTGGTGGAGTTGGGTTTTGCATTTGATGGACTTTTAGGGGCCGCATTTATTAACCCGCGGTATCAAAAAGTTCCAATACCGTGGGTTACTGTACAGCCCTGTACAATACAAAGCAGTAGTACAATTATGTGGGGAAGCAGTCAGGGTATCATTAGTTGCATGTGTTGGGCGATTTAGTTCTGGAAACGTGTATTTTACTGAAGGTTGATTCTTTAACTCTCTAAGTGGATAATTGTTCCTCTCTCTGTGTATACCTTTGTAGTACTGTACAACGTTTACATATACAGAGACTGGGAGGATCTCATGGTGCTATGCAGTGGGTAGTGTTAATCCTTCTGTATCCACAGCACAAAGTATGAGAAGAATGAAAATAAATAAGCCTATACAGTGTGTCTCCTGGGAGAACCACAATCCATTTTTTTACACTCAGCTTCTGCCTAAATCTCTCTTAGATAAGCAGGAGAATCTGTATCTTCAGGCTCCTGGAAAGTATTTATATTTTCTTTGGAGGATATCCTGGAAAGAGGACTAAAAGCAAGTGTTGGAATATCGGATATTCTAGATGGTTCCTGAAGGAAGTGTTAAAAAAGTTTCATTTACAACTGAGGGAAAATCCTGTGCAGAGAGCAGGAATAGTTGATTGTCCAGAGGTTAACACTGCCTTGTTACCAGGTAAGAACAATATAACATGTGTATGCAGCCTATGGGGAGAGAATGCTTTTATTTATATTATTCACCGTGATAAAGATTTTGTATTTACAGTACTACCTGCCATGTAATTTATAATAAGTAGGGAGAGTGTTGGAAATTTCTCCATTTACAGTTTTTTCAGTTGATAGTATGCATGAAGAACATGAATAAATGAAGAATGAACGGTATTTAACATCTTAACTGCCTGTACCTGCACACACATACAGTGACAAACATATATAAAATCTACGTTATCAAGTAGATCGTATGTATGTGTATAGTTTATTTATAAAGCACCACTTGGGAATACAGCACTGTACAATTACAACATACAAAAAGCATTTGCCTCTCTCTGTACAACATTTATCTCTATTATCTATCCATTTACTTATATTAAAGATATAGCTTATACATACCTTAAATGTATGTATCTGTGCCCACACCACGAGACAAATAGAGAACCGTAGATAGATATAAAATCTATCTCATCTCTATCAGTCTATTTTTTTTATCTATATCGATCTCATCTAAATCTATCGGTCTATCTCATCTCTATCAATCTATTTATTTTGTCTATATCGATCTCATCTAAATCTATCGGTCCAATCATTTGCAACCACTCCCCACAGCATAACAGACACATTGATGGCATTATTACTACACAGGAAGGAATCAATTGTTCTCATTTATACAATCATCTGTATCTGGACTGTAAATGTATTTAAATACAGATTGAACCCTTTAAAAAGTATTTCAATAACAATCTCTTAATTATTGTGAAGTTACCTGGACATAGAAAGGAAGTCTGCTTATGCAAGGTCAAAGGAGACAACTTGTAAACTAATGTTTCCAGAGTTAAAGAAGTCCATGCAAACAAATATGCAGATATCCTTCTGGTGACCTCAGCTGTTGTTAAACTGCTATACGGAGAACACTGTCAGACTGGCCTACAGTGTTACATGGGAATCCTTTGGAGGGGCAACAGCCCATTCCCCTGAGAACACTGCTGCAATTTAAACACAGAGTCAGTAGGAGTAAGATAGATACGTAAATGAGTAATAATAGAGATATAAAATGTTAGGTGGGCCCCTAAACTCACCATGGTGGGTCCCTGGTCTCAGATTTCATGGTGGGCTGAGTTTTATAGCTAAATAGTTCATTGCTGCAAATATACTGAACAACTTTTTCATTACCTGGATCTTTCTTTTGTTGTCTATGCTTCTGAGACTTTTTTTTTCTACAGACAGACCAAAACTTTTTATAAATTGTAGCATCTATGCAAATTAAATGGTTATTTTATTGTATGATTACTGTAAGTTTTACTTTGTGTAAATATGAACAATATAAGTTAGAAGGGTCAATAAACATAAGCATGAACTAACCAATGTCCGAAATATCGATTAATTCACACACAAGTCCAAAAACATTGATACATTTTCCCCAGTGTATTTGCATTTTGGTCCAATCCAGTGGGTAGTGTAAATGCAGTATAAAGCCTCATGCATACGTGCGATCACAGGTGCCGACCAGCGACACATGATTTGTATGCACAGCCATTTCAGATGATAATCGTGCTGTGTATTGCCATTTTGTTGGCCGAAATGGGCATTCATTTGATGATACCTCTGGTGCGATTATCGCCCCGAAACACCCATGCATACACATTGTCCATCGCAGGTTGGCCCCCGCGATCGCACATGTGTGTGCACCTCAAGACAATTATTAGTATAGGGATTTTTTCAATTATTCAGAAAATGCAGCATCAACACCAACAGAAGGTTAAATTACATACAGTGAGATTTAAATAAAAGTTCTTATCGTTTATAATGGTGATATTTTTGCCCCAACCAATCAGATCTTATTTAACATTTGAAAGCTAACATCTGATTGGTTGGGGCAAAATTAGCACCATTTTTAACGATAAGAACTTTTACTGAATTAACCCTGATTATATGTTACCATAAGTATAGACTAGACACTGCTGATTAAAGTAAAGTATAACTTGTATATCACAATATGATAAACTGGAACAGCATGAAAATCACTCTCTAAAACCAACAGCAAAATAGCTTGAATGAACTGAGCATCTTCTGGAAGGACCAGGTTTGTGGCAGACCCCAGGGAAGGACCAGGTAAGGGGCAGACCCCAGGGAAGGGGCAGACCCCAGGGAAGGGGACCAGGTAAGGGGCAGACACCAGAGCAGGACCAAGTTAGGGGCAGACCCCAGGGAAGGACCAGGTAAGGGGCAGACCCCAGAGAAGGACCAGGTAAGGGGCAGACCCCAGGGAAGGACCAGGTAAGGGGCAGGACCCAAGGGAAGGACCAGGTAAGGGGCAGACCCCAGGGAAGGACCAGGTAAGGGGCAGGACACCAGGGAAGGATCAGGTAAGGGGCAGACCCCAGGGAAGGACCAGGTAAGGGGCAGACCCCAGGACGGACCGGTAAGGGGCAGACACCAGGGAAGGACCCAGAGAAGGGGCAGACCACAGAGAAGGACCAGGTAAGGGACGACACCAGAGAAGGACCATGTTAGGGGCAGACACCAGGGAAGGACCAGGTTTGTGGCAGACCCCAGGGAAGGACCAGGTTTGTGGCAGACCCCAGGGAAGGACCAGGTAAGGGGCAGACCCCAGGAAGGGCCAGGTAAGGGGCAGACCCCAGGGAAGGACCAGGTAAGGGGCAGACCCCAGGGAAGGGCTAGGTAAGGGGCAGTCACCAGGGAAGGACCAGGTTTTTTAGGGCAGACCTGAACACCAAGGCAATGGCACAGGTTAGGGGCAGAACCCAGGGAAGGACCAGGTAAGGGGCAGACACCAGAGAAGGACCAGGTAAGGGACAGACCCCAGAGAAGGACCAGGTTAGGGGCAGGGAAACCAGGGAAGGACCAGGTAAGGGGCAGACCACAGGGAAGGACCAGGGTTGTGGCAGACCTCAGGGAAGGACCAGGTAAGGGGCAGACCCCAGGGAGAGGACCAGGTAAGGGGCAGACCCCAGGGAAGGACCAGGTAAGGGGCAGACCCCAGGGAAGGAACAGGTAAGGGGCAGACCCCAGGGAAGGACCAGGGTAAGGGGCAGATCCCAGGGAAGGACCAGGTGTGGGGCAGTCACCAGGGAAGGACCAGTAAGGGGCAGACACCAGAGCAGACCAGGTTAGGGGCAGAACCGAGGGAAGGACCAGGTAAGGGACAGACACCAGAGAAGGACCAGGTAAGGGCAGACCCCAGAGAAGGACCCGGTTAGGTAGGCAGACACCAGGAAGGACCAGGTAAGGGGCAGACCCCAGGGAAGGACCAGGTAAGGGGCAGACCCCAGGAAGGACCAGGTAAGGGGCAGACCCCAGGGAAGGACCAGGTAAGGGGCAGACCCCAGGGAAGGACCAGGTAAGGGGCAGACCCCAGGGAAGGACCAGGTAAGGGGCAGACACCAGGTAAGGGGCAGACACCAGGAGGACCAGGTTAGGGGCAGACACCAGGGAAGGACAGGTTTGTGGCAGACCCCAGGGAAGGACCAGGTTTGTGGCAGACCCCAGGGAGGGACCAGGTTTGTGGCAGGACCCCAGGGAAGGACCATGCAAGGGGCAGACCCAGGGAGGGGCAGGTAAGGGGCAGATACCCAGGGAAGGACCAGGTTAGGGGCAGACACCAGGGAAGGACCAGTTAAGGGGCAGGGACACCAGGTAAGGGGCGACACCAGGGAAGGAACAGGTAAGGGGCAGACACCAGGGAAGGAACAGGTAAGGGGCAGACACCAGGGAAGGAAACAGATAAGAGGGCAGATACCAAGGAAGGAATAGGTAAGGGGCAGACACCAGGGAAGGACCAGGTAAGGGGCAGAAACCAGGGAAGGACCAGGTAAGGGGCAGACACCAGGGAAGGACCAGGTTTGGGCAGCACACCAGGGAAGGACGGTAAGGGGCAGACACCAGAGCAGGACAGGTTAGGGGCAAACTCAGGGAAGGACCAGGTAAGGGCGACCCCAAGAAGGACCAGGTAAGGGGCAGACCCCAGAAAAGGACCAGGTAAGGGGCAGACACCAGGGAAGGACCAGGTAAGGGGCAGACCCCAGGGAGAACTAGGTAAGGGGCAGACTCCAGGGAAGGACCAGGTTAGGGGCAGACACCAGAGAAGGACCAGGTTAGGGGCAGACACCAGGAAGGACCAGTTAAGGGGCAGACACCAGGTAAGGGGCAGACACCAGGGAAGGAACAGGTAAGGGGCAGACACCAGGGAAGGAACAGGTAAGGGGCAGACACCAGGGAAGGAAACAGATAAGAGGCGATACCAAGGAAGGAATAGGTAAGGGGCAGACACCAGGGAAGGACCAGGTAAGGGGCAGACACCAGGGAAGGACAGGTAAGGGGCAGACACCAGGGAAGGACCAGGTTTGGGGCAGTCACCAGGGAAGGACCAGGTAAGGGGCAGACACCAGAGCAGGACCAGGTTAGGGGCAGAACTCAGGGAAGGACCAGGTAAGGGGCAGACCCCAGAGAAGGACCAGGTAAGGGGCAGACCCCAGAAAGGACCAGGTAAGGGGCAGACACCAGGGAAGGACCAGGTAAGGGGCAGACCCAGGGAAGGACCAGGTTTGTGGCAGACCTCAGGGAAGGACCAGGTAAGGGGCAGACCCCAGGGAAGGACCAGGTAAGGGGCAGACCCCAGGGAAGGACCAGGTAGGGGCAGACCCCAGGGAAGGACCAGGTTTGGGGCAGACACCAGGGAAGGACCAGGTTTGGGGCAGACACCAGGGAAGGACCAGTTTAGGGCAGACACCGAGCAGGACCAGTTTAGGGGCAGAACCAGGGAAGGACCAGGGTAAGGGGCAGACCCCAGAGAAGGACAGGTAAGGGGCAGACCCAGAGAAGGACCAGGTAAGGGGCAGACCCCAGGAGAGGACCAGGTTAGGCGCAGACCCCAGGGAAGGACAAGGTTTGTGGGCCAGCAGACCCCAGGGAAGGACAGGTAAGGGCAGGACCCAGGGAAGGGACCCAGTAAGGGAAGGACCAGGTTTGTGGCAGACCCCAGGGAAGGACCAGGTTGTGGCAGACCCCAGGAAGGACCGGCATAGGGGCAGACCCCGGAAGGGGAGGTAAGGGGCAGACACCAGGGAAGGACCAGGTTAGGGGCAGACACCGCCAGTAAGGGGCAGACACAGGTAAGGGCAGCGGAAGGAACAGGTACGGGCAACACCAGGGAAGAACAGGTAAGGGGCGACACCAGGAGGAACAGATAAGAGGCAGATACCAAGGAAGGAATAGGTAAGGGGCAGACCCCAGAGAAGGACCAGGTAAGGGGCAGACCCCAGAAAAGGACCAGGTAAGGGGCAGACACCAGGGAAGGACAGGGAAGGGCAGAACACAGGGAAGGACCAGGTTGTGGCAGACCTCAGGGAAGGACCAGGTAAGGGCAGACCCCAGGGAGAAGGACCAGGTAAGGGGCAGGACCCCAGGGAAGGACCAGTGTAAGGGGCAGACCCCAGGAGGACCAGGTTGGGGCGACACACAGGAAGGACAGGTTTGGGGCAGACACCAGGGAAGGACCAGTTTAGGGCAGACACCAGAGCAGGACCAGTTTAGGGGCAGAACCCAGGGAAGGACCAGGTAAGGGGCAGACCCAGAGAAGGACCAGGTAAGGGGCAGGCCCCAGAGAAGGACCAGGTTAGGCGCAGACACAGGGAAGGACAAGGTAAGGGGCAGACCCCAGGGAAGGCCAGGTAAGGGGCAGACCCCAGGGAAGGACCAGGTTAGGGGCAGACACAGGGAAGGACCAGGTTGTGGCAGACCCCAGGGAAGGACCAGGTTTGTGGCAGACCCCAGGGAAGGACCATGCAGGGGCAGACCCCAGGGAAGGGGCAGGTAAGGGGCGGAGGAGCAGACCCCGGAAGGACCAGGTTAGGGGCAGACACCAGGGAAGGACCAGTTAAGGGGCAGACACCAGGAGGGGCAGACACCAGGGAAGGAACAGGTAGGGCCGCACCAGGGAAGGAACAGATAAGGCGCAGTACAAGGAAGGAAGGTAAGGGCAGACCCAGGAAATGCAGGTAAGGGGCAGACACCAGGGAAGGACCAGGTAAGGGGCAGACACCAGGGAAGGACCAGGTTTGGGGCAGTCACCAGGGAAGGACCAGGTAAGGGGCAGACACCAGAGATGGACCAGGTTAGGGGCAGAACCCAGGGAAGGACCAGGTAAGGGGCAGACCCAGAGAAGGACCAGGTAAGGGGCAGACCCCAGAAAAGGACCAGGTAAGGGGCAGACACCAGGGAAGGACCGGTAAGGGGCAGACCCCAGGGAAGGACTAGGTAAGGGACAGACTCCAGGGAAGGACCAGGTTAGGGGCAGACACAGAGAGAAGGACCAGGTAAGGGGCAGACACCAGGGAAGGACCAGTTAAGGGGCAGGACACCAGGTAAGGGGCAGACACCAGGGAAGGAACAGGTAAGGGGCAGACACCAGGGAAGGAACAGGTAAGGGCAGACACCAGGGAAGGAACAGATAAGAGGCAGATACCAAGGAAGGAATAGGTAAGGGGCAGACACCAGGGAAGGACCAGGTAAGGGGCAGACACCAGGGAAGGACCAGGTAAGGGGCAGACCACCAGGGAAGGACCAGGTTTGGGGCAGTCACCAGGGAAGGACCAGGTAAGGGGCAGACACCAGAGCAGGACCAGGTAGGGGCAGAACTCAGGGAAGGACCAGGTAAGGGGCAGACCCCAGAGAAGGACCAGGTAAGGGGCAGACCCCAGAAAAGGACCAGGCAGACACCAGGGAAGGACCAGGTAAGGGGCAGACCACAGGGAAGGACCAGGTTTGTGGAGACCCAGGGAAGGACCAGGTAAGGGGCAGACCCCAGGGAAGGACCAGGTAAGGGGCAGACCCAGGGAAGGACCAGGTAAGGGGCAGACCCCAGGGAAGGACCAGGTTTGGGGCAGACACCAGGGAAGGACCAGGTTTGGGGCAGACACCAGGGAAGGACCAGTTTAGGGGCAGGACACCAGAGCAGGACCAGTTTAGGGGCAGAACCCAGGGAAGGACCAGGTAAGGGCGACCCCAGAGAAGGACCAGGTTAGGCGCAGACACCAGGGAAGGACAAGGTAAGGGGCAGACCCCAGGGAAGGACCAGGTAAGGGGCAGACCCCAGGGAAGGACCAGGTAGGGGGCAGACCCAGGGAAGGATCAGGTAAGGGCAGACCCCAGGGAAGGACCATGTAAGGGGCGACCCCAGGGAAGGACCAGGTAAGGGGCAGACACCAGAGAAGGACCAGGTTAGGGCAGACACCAGGGAAGGACCAGTTTGTTGGCAGACCCCAGGGAAGGACTAGGTTTGTGGCAGACCCCACGGGAAGGACCAGGCAAGGGGCAGACCCCAGGGAAGGACCAGGTAAGGGACAGACCCCAGGGAAGGACCAGGTAAGGGGCAGACCCCAGGGAAGGACCAGGTAAGGGGCAGGACCCAGGGAGGACCAGGTAAGGGCAGACCCCAGGGAAGGACCAGGTAAGGGGCAGACTCCAGGGAAGGACCAGGTAGGGGCAGACACCAGGAGAAGGACCAGGTTAGGGGCAGACACCAGGGAAGGACCAGTTAAGGGGCAGACACCAGGTAAGGGGCAGACACCAGGGAAGGAACAGGTAAGGGGCAGACACCAGGGAAGCAACAGGTAAGGGGCAGACACCAGGGAAGGAACAGATAAGAGGCAGATACCAAGGAATGAATAGGTAAGGGGCAGAAACCATGGAAGTACCAGGTAAGATGCAAACATTAGGGAAGGAACAGATAAGGGGCAGAAG
Organism: Hymenochirus boettgeri; assembly: GCA_019447015.1. Classification (NCBI taxonomy): domain Eukaryota; kingdom Metazoa; phylum Chordata; class Amphibia; order Anura; family Pipidae; genus Hymenochirus; species Hymenochirus boettgeri. Next base: position 267,047,726 of record CM033470.1, on the reverse strand, counting down.
TTCACCTTCTAATCATAAATTTACATTAAAATAGCAAGTACCACTTTTAAGGTCATCTTCCCCTTAGAAATACAGTAACCTCTAAAAGCTGGGCACACACAGTAACAATAAAGCACTGATACTGTTGCATACAGCGTTATTGGCGCTTTATCTTTACAGTGTGTAGCGCATTTTCCGAACAATCATGAGGCAGATGAATGCTCCTGCCGGCCTCGCAGTCATTCAGAAAAGACGAAAATTTCCCTCGACTGCGGGAGACTCCCTGTACTAATGTATAGGGGAGTCGGCCGAGGTAGTGGAAAACATGCAGTCCTAAACTTTCCCCCAATGCTCTGTATAGGGAGAATACTCGGGACTATGTGTACACTGATCTTTGAAAAATGAAAGAAAGGAACTTGTCTGTCATCTTTCAAACATCTTTGATGGCCCACCTTTACATGCGTACAACTATTAAATATGAACAAAAGGTTGGGGGCACTAGTGATGACTAGTAAATGCAACACAGCTAGGTATGAATGAGTACTAGATACAAAAGAGAAAGAAAAACCCGTGGCACACTATTATAGTTGATTGCTATATCCTTCCTTTATATAAAATTATTTTCCATTTTGTGGAGATTGCATTGAGTTTTTAGACTGTACTATGTAGGTGGGGGTAGGCTAAAATAATATTATACATAGTTACAGTGTATATTGTAATTTAAAAGGTATAACATTAATTAGTTTAGTAATACTTACAAAATAAAGATATATAAGTGTGTAACAGTGTGTAAATGGCATATGAAATAAAAAATAAAAAAGTACTAACATACAGAATCTCCCCACGATTGAATGGACTGGTCAAAATGGGAGCTATAGACACACCTCTCAAATGTATTAAATTCTGCATGGAAGTTTGCTGTTATTTCCTTATTGTCCTTATTATCCAATAGGTGTGCTTCTTGTAGCTGCTGTAGCACTACATCACATCCTGACGCAATGCATGCTTTACAGTAACATCCTTTAGCTTTGCATTGTGGTAGAGACTTACTGAGCATGTGCGAGTTAATGGCCAATCAAAAGAAAGTTTGCTTTCCCAGTAAGTGAAGCTGTTCTAGCTGTATTGCATTGTGGGAGAGAACTTCACATCCTGATGCAATGTGTAGTGGGAGTGGCCAAACGACACTGCTTTACTGAAAACTTCCCCTGAAGGGAAGTTTCCTTCTTTGCTGGTAAGTGTCTAAATGTTATTAGTTTTTTACTTTAGTGAACACTCTCTCTGTGTGTGTCTCTCTCTCTCTCTCTCTGTCTCTCTGTCTGTCTCTGTCTGTCTCTCTCTCTGTCTGTCTCTGTATGTCTGTCTGTCTCTCTCTCTGTGTCCGTCTCTCTCTGTCTCTCCCTCTGTCTGTCTCTCCCTCTGTCTGTCTGTCTCTCTCTGTCTCTCCCTCTGTTTGTCTGTCTCTCCCTCTGTCTGTCTGTCTCTCTCTGTCTCTCCCTGAAAAATGTACTTCAACGGACTATGAGAAAGGAGCTTGCAACTTCAAATTATTTGGAACAATATTTATATATATACTAGCAAAACCTGCACACACACACACAATTTCCACTGTGCACCAAAGGGCACACTTTTGCTAGTATATATATAAATATTGTTCCAAATAATTTGAAGTTGCAAGTAGGGGAACAAAGATCTAAGGAAAAATGTACTTCAACGGACTATGAGAAAGGAGCTTGCAACTTCAATTTATTTTGAACCATATGTGATGTTAATAGTAACAGAGGTTGAATAAAGACATATGGCCATCTAGTCCAACCTTTATAACTTCCTCTTTATCCCTACTTAACAGTTGATCCAGAGGAAGGCAACAAAACCCTAGCTAAAAATGGAGGGGGGATTCATTCCCGACTCCACACAGCAATCGGAAAGTATCCCTGGATCAACCAGAACTGCGGTATATGTATTAATACCAGTAATTCTCAATATTTTTAGTTTTAGATACGTTTCCATCCCACTTTTAAAGCTATTCAACGGACATCTTATTACCACATCTGCTGGAAGACAGTTCCACAGTTTCACCATTCTCACTGTAAAGAAACATTTCATAACCTGAAAGTGAAACTTCTTTTCTTCCAATCTTAAAGGATGTCCATGTGTCCTTTTGATATGACAGATTAGTAAATAATGCACCAGAAAGTTTATTTTATGGCCCATTAATATATTTGGGATATACTGCAAGTGATATACCCACACAAACGTGACTTTATCAATGTAAACAGCCCTAACTTCTGTCTGCATAGTCAAGCCCCTCTGTTCCCCTTTTAATTTAAGTTGTCCTTCTCTGAACTCCTTCCATTTCCAAGATGTCCTTTGGAAGTGGAATTCTGTTACAAAGGCATTATTTTGAAAAAATTCAACTGCGATAGTAATTGTACAATCATCCATACAATGCCATTGCAGAATTCTCGTCATAAAATGCTATGAGTGAATAAAGCACTCCTTTTAATTATGTTTTTGCCAATTTTTGTACTAACTCCTAATAATCCTCCCACATGTCTGTCATATGTTATGTGAAATAACACATATCAATACGAGGCAGAGAGACAGAGCAATGTGCAGGAACAGCATTTCCTATCTTGACAATCATTCTAGCAGATGGTCCTTTGATTTTTCTAAAGGGTCTTCATCCTTATCTAAAGGGAAAATCACTAAAACATTTGTGGAATAACACAAAATGATTAATGGTTTTCCTGAAAGTCACGAAAAATTCAAAGGATATTAAGAGACTGGGCCAAAAATAACAAGAATATTAATATATATCTGTCCTTATAGCATTCATTTTAAGGCATGTTTTTGATTTAGGATAAAGTTCTTAAAGAGCACCCCCCCACAACCAATGACTGACTGCTGTGGATTAAGCTGTCTTCTCTGCACATGTGTGAGCTCATAACAAGCTCATACATCTTTAAAAGGAAATGGCTAGCAAGGAAATATCAATCTATAGGACTGTAAGAGTGGTTTAAGGATGGGTACCTGTTAAATAGCAAGTGGAGGTTGGGGCCAAGTAGGAAGCATAAAGTCCAATGAATTAAATCCATATGAGAAGGCAAAGGGGAAATCCACAGAGCATGCGGTGGCAAGCAAATAAAATCCAGAAACAGGCACAAGGTCAGGACAAGCTACAAGAATCTAAGTCCAGTATCCAAAGCCAAAGGGTCAAGATTGGCTGCAAAGGTCAGAGTCCAGCATCCGAAGCTAAAGGGTCAGGAATGTAGAAGCACAGGGCCTGATTTACCCACGTGTGCAGTGCTAAAAATAGGGGTTAAACTTTTGCTAACCAATATTGAATAGGTTAGCGCAAGTTTAACTCCATAATTGCACTGGCTGCACCAGTTTCACAAAAGACACCCGTGCAACCGGCACAATCTATTTAATAAAGGATTTGTACCACTTTTAACTCCACAATTTAAGACCAGCTAATGGCTGGTCTTAAAGTGGTGCTGGGGTAAAATCCCTTTTGGGATTTACCACCAGGTGCAAATCCAGTATTAAATACCAGAAGCCACATTTGCCTGGAGCAATTTGCACCTCTGGGTAAATGAGGCCCACAGAGTTCAGTAATGAAATCCAAGGGTCAGGAGCCAAGAAATCCAAAATAAATATTTAGATCGCACCCAGGAGAGGAAGACCAGCAAGACAACCTGGCAAGTAATCAGAACCTAGAATGGGAATTTACATTTTTGCATCGCACCCTGGGTGCCACCCTCTTGGAGGGACCAGCGTGAGGTGATCAGTAAGTATAAGGATATTTCGGAGTAGATGTGTGTTTTAATTATGACAACCTAAAGTCCATTAACTGAATGATGACTGTTTCACAGAGCTTTTTATAGGCCCTTGTGCAGAGGCAGCAGGTGAAACAGGAATCAATCATTGGTTGAGATGTCAGCAGTCACACTTACCTTTGGGGAAGGTAATGGACATATGTCCAGTTTTTTCTTTAAGGGTGTACATGCCCTTTAAACAGATCTGTAGTTAAAATTTGTGAGAAGTTATTGCTGGAATGGTGTAGCAATATAATTAGACTTGTAGCTGTAACTTTTCTGTAAATTACGGTGTAAATTCCCCCTGCAGCCATAAAATTGATTACGCCCAGTATTTCCCCATTGACTTCAATGGGGAGATACCGGGCATTATTGAACAATCACCTGATATCCACTTAACAGCTGCAGAGGGTATTTACACCATTACTTCTGAATGTCCTGTAGCAGGACTACTTAACTTCAGAGGGGGCAGAGCTGCAAACCAATGGGATAACATTGTAGGTCGTAAAGTATGGCAAAGGACATTTTTGCAAGAGATCTAGAATCTTTCCAAGAAAAGCAGTGCCAAGAATACTCTTTTAATCCTAGCTTATAGTGTTTCAAGAACCAGGCCTGAACATTCCATTCCTTATTTTATTCTTCGGAATCCTTCCTCAGAAAAGGATTTAGTTAGTGTATTAAGAACTCTGCTTGCGATATTAACTAGGCGTAACTAGGAATCACTGGGCACCCTAGCAAAATCAAATTGCCTTAGAAAGCAGAGGTAAGAAGTTATATTAAATAGTTATGTAAAGACTATTGAGAGCACTGTGTGAAAACAAATATAACTAGGCATTAAATCCAATAAACCCAACCTAAAACACTTTGGTGTCAACAATTCAGTAACGTTGGATTGATTGAAGTAGAACTAGCTATGTAACTTTCAGCATTAAGGTGGCCTTATAAGGATCGATATTTTTGGCCAGTCTGATATCGAAAATCAGCATCGTTTTTGACAATGCCCCCCCTCGGGTGTACCAAGCTAATTTATCTTTGTGATATTTAAGAATCAGTGTTCTTTGTATAAAGAATTATTGATCTTAAATAATGTCACACAGACAGATCTGCACTTAATAAGCAGATTTTATTGTACAGCACTTTTTTACAAAAATAATAAATTCAAATAATATAATATAGAAATTCATTTGTTGTGATTTTAATATCATTATGCTTGGAATCACCCCTTTAAGGGGAGGGGGCACCTTTTATTGCGTGCACATATGTAGCTTGGTACACCCGAAAGGTTGTGTGGTGTTATCACTATTAATAGACCACAATGAATTTTGAATAAAGTGTGTGCCCCTTTCTATTTTCCTGGTTTACATCAGCTCCCTTTAAGTAAAAAAAGAGCAAATAGAAATGGGCCATGTCATAGGCATTTTTAGGGGGGGGAAGGGAATTACAGGTGTCCAGAATCCCCCCTTTCTACTGGTGTATAGTTACCTGCACATCTGGCACCTTGAGGTCATCAAAAATAAGGGATGTCACTGTGAAAGTGGATTAAATCAATGAGATACAAGATGCAGGCATAGAAAAACAAGTACTGGATTGAAGTCATGCAGCAACACAAACACATCAGAGTAAGTGCTGCTTACACGTACTCATTTATAGATTGAAATGAGGCAAAGTAATTTTTTCAGTGTACGATTCCTTTAAGGTGGCCATACACTATTACGATCGTAATTAGGATCTTAAACCGACCGATACTTTGACAGACAGATGAACAATGTTAATTGTACTAAGATATACAATACATATTGTTTGACAATCAATTTATTTTGTGATTAATGTTAAATGTCGCCTATTATGAGGTTACATTACATTAATATTTAATTAGAACTTCAGGAAACACTATCGACTAAAAAAATCCAACTTTCGAGATCGTAATTACGATCTAATATTGCATAATAAGATGGCGAAAATGAAATTTTTTTCGGCCAATCAATGGAAATCTTGGGTTTGTATGTCGAATTGTACATAAAATTGGCCTAATGTATGGTCACCTTTAGCCTTAAATTCATTAGACCCCTAGAATGTAAATAAAGGACAACTAAAGTCTCAGAATAACACTGAAGGCAAAGCAAATGAACATAAAAGCAGCGATCTGTGTCTTCTCATTTTGATAAAGTTGTTGGGAAATTTACCTTACTAAATACAGGGTTTGTGCTTTATTTGCCAGCATCCAACAGCTTAGTCAATGTCCATTATATTCTTCAAACATGCTCAGTCCTAAATTACTGCAAGAACTTGTTATAGTTGGTCATGTTTAGCCAATCCAGTTATAGGACAGATTTGGCAAGGAAGCATGTGACTGAGGTCAGAAGGTGTGGCCAGACACTGCACATTTATTTTATCCAGTTCTACAGGGGGTTACATTTATTTTAATGCTATTTGGTGGGGTGGTATACAAATTATTGGTGTTTTTGGAAGGCACATCTTCAGATTCTAGAGTATACAAATTGTGGTTAGTTCTTTTAATACAACCAGTTAGCTTTAAATCTCTATATTTGAGACACTACCCTTTAAAATAACATCATGACATTTAATTGCACGGTATTTATCATCCATGTTTTACCTACTGTGGTAAATACTTTGGTATCTGTGTTTCTAATTTCCAGAATTATTGAGTGGTTTGGGCTACATTTACCCAGAGCCACAGAGCTTTTTTCTGGGGTTAATGTCACGCTAACCGATACAATAAGCCATTCATTGCACCAGGTACATGGGTATTGCAAAAGACAGCTACCGCAATAGAAGTTATACGCTAAATTTAGCGTGACTATCTAATGCCAGCTAATAATCACTCAGTATTTACCCAATTCAGTAAAGGAGATTTTTCTAGAACCTGCGGCTTTGGATAAATCTCCCACGTTGTTCCTTGTTTCTAGAACAAGCCTTTACCATACTGTGGGCTATTATGAGAAAAGATTAGACAATCTGAAACATGTCACAATAAAGAGTTTTGCACTTACATTACTACCAGAGTGTCTCCTCCTATTTGAATTAACAGTTAATTGACCATTAGATGTAAAAGTGGTAACAGGGGAGTGAGACCCGGAAAACGCTATTCCGGATGTGCCACTACTGAAGATTATTTGTGGGCGATTACAAGCCTGTTACATTTATCACACTTTTATATTATCATGTCTTTTGACCTTTGTTGCTGTGCCTAGTTCAGACCGTACTATACTTCAGGGACATTCTGTGAAAACACAAGAACAACCTTCCCATGTATTGTTTGGCTCTCACTGGCATTCACAACATTTCCTGTTTAACGCTGATTTAGTGCCAGAATCTTGCAGTGCAGCTACGATCAGTATGTTTAATCCTCAACAGATAATGTGGCCAATGCATTTTGCTTTTTCTTAGAGTACTAATAGTTACAATAAAAGGCTTACTATAACTATGCCTATAAGCAAGGTTATTTATCTTTATTCCTGAAACATAAAAGGTATTAGGCATTTTTAATAAAAGTAAAGACAAATGATGTCCATCTCTGTCTATAGGATATAGCAGTCTATTGAAAAATGGAAACACATGGAAAAAGGCACAATTTACAGGCACAACTGCTTTTGGCTAAAAGGTGGCCATACACTCTAATGATAATTGGTACCCATTATCGTCAGTATGTAGGGGCTCTTCCCGACGGATCGCAGTGCCGCCAAATGCCTGTAGTCAGCATTACTGTCAGTCGGGAACGACAGAAGGGAGCCCATCCAATCATACTATGGATGGCCGCACGGCCGTCCAATCCCTGTACAGCGTATGGGGATCGGTCGGGTCCGTGTGTGCGGTCCCCAAGGTGCCGACAGATACCAATGTGATCTGTCGGCACACTTGCTGTGGAAATCGCATGTGTATGGCCACCTTTAAACTACAGCAAGTAACTTGGAGATCTGGGACTGCCCACAAAATGTTAGCTTCCTTATTTCCACAGAATGAGATGAAGGCCAAACCTCAGAGCTGTTTCTGGAACCCCACATTTACTCCTGTTTCCCAACATATATTCAAAGTAAAAACAGATGTATCAAATGTCCCTTATATCTCTGGCACTCTAATATAGGGCCCGCTGCCCAAGCCAAAACACATCCAGTAATTCAAAATCCAGGTCAGAGAGATCCAGACCAAAAAAAGGTGCATATTTATTGCTCTATTAGAGTAAAACAAACAAGGCAACATTCAGGGTCCACACTCAGTTCTTTATCAGGCTTGATAATAGGTGGGCCAGAAACATTGCCTTCAGAAACATTGCCTTGTTTGTTTTAAGCTAGGTACACACCTGAAAGATCTTTGAAAGATGACAGACAGGATCTGTCAATCGGGCTACACAGTCCCGAGCACTCCCCTTACGCATAGCATAGGGAGAATGTTCGGGACTGTGTCCCCCTCGGCCGTGGCCGACTCCCCTATAAGGAGTCTACTGTGGCCGAGGGAAATTTTCCCTCTTTTCCGAACGAGCATTCGGCGGCTGTGTCTGATACAACGGTATTAGGGTTTTATTGGTACTGTGTGTTGAATTATTATTTCCCAGCATAGCCATTCTCCAACACTGTTAATAGGACTCACAGAACCCAAGCTGTGCCAAAACTACCACTAGGTGATGGGTCTTGCCACTTTATTTGCTAAAATTTGGGCTTCAAAAAACCAAAATGCCATTGTGAACCCCATATTGCAGACTATGCTAAACTAAGGGTGGTGGCTTGACAAACCCATTTTTTGACACCCTGACAAAGGACATTACTTAAACGGATGCTCAACACATTTCTCCTTTTACCTAAATTGGAATAATCTCACACATCTTGACTGATGCTCCCTGCCTGCACCTAATGTGTCATACTGGGTGTAAGGGTATCACCTCTACAACTTTCCTAAATTCCCTTTCTCCCCATGCAATCTTCTTTCCCTCTTTTTTCTTTTAGATGTTACAAAGGGCCTCATATTTACATACTGGTGGTGCATCTATCTGAAAGTTTGGTTGAATTTTTCACAATGCTACTAATTTCAGAAGTGAGTTGCAGCTATTTGCTAGCCATGAACTATGTCAATTCCAAATAAATAAAATCGAAAATGAGGTCACTATTTAATGGCCACAGTATTTTCCAATCTAGGTTATTAAACCTTCCCCTTTAAGAGGGAATTGAGAATCAAAATCGTTATGGCACAACCAAATAAGTTGTGGTTGAATTGCAAGTGCATTATCAGGCTATCCACTTGTTAAATGGCATGTCTACCGCCCAAAAATACTTTTTATATTTAGTTGGAAACCCCCCAAAACCTCAAACTCGCGAGGTTTATAAAATCCCAAGATGCTTCTAACAGTTTTTTACTTTTCTTATAAACTTCCCTACCTTTCTTCTTACCAGTACATAATGATTAGTTTTCTCACTGTTTAGGCTGGTATGCAAGAGGTCTGCATCAGCCATTTGTAGCTCTGACAGGGAGAGAGAGAGAGATATATTGGGGCTCACTTAACATGAAATCTGGTACATCCATGAAGGTAATACTAAAAAGGTGCAGACATTTTAGAAAATTATAAGATATTGCAAAGCTGATGATTTTAAAGATGTAACATACAGCAAACAGAAGTTAGAGCCAATGCAGGGTGACATTTTTTCCTTTAATTTGTCTAGATCATAACCCAAAAAGGCCAAATTTTCTACAATATTTCCAAACCTTTTTTTCTATGCAAATGCATCTGAAGTTTATGAATGCTTCAAAATGCATTCACTTTAAATCCAAATATAGTTTATTTTTTTACTAGCGAACTAATCTTAGCAAAACAAGACATGATTTTTCATTTTTTTAATCTAAAATTAAACACATGGTGTTATACAAAAAGAAAAATTCACAATCTAAAATTGTTTACAAAATATACAAACTTTACAGTAAGCAATTGATGTGTCATTTTAACAAGTTAATGTCTACAGTAACTGTAAGAATAAAAAAAAGTTAGAGGTATTCTAATTTGCCCTAAATCTTATTTTCACTGCATTTGGACACACACAAAATATTATATGAACAAATACTTTTTTACAAAAAGATCAACAGAATGTGTTAACATGAATTGTGCAAATAACACTGCATGAAAACATTTTCTTCGCATACATTTTTCCCTAGAGCTATTGTGAACCCCAGTGGTCAGTCCAGAAACTTTAAAAACCTTTATTTTAAATTCCAAAGTATGAGGCAAATTGACATTATATTTGATAATGTTTTTCCCCAACTTGAACATTTATAATTGTAATGCACATTATTTTGCAGTGCTTTTATGACATTAAATTTGTGAGCCAGATTTAACAAACACACAATCTGTTCTTCCTTATTCCGTAAGGTTAGTTTCCACAGAAGACTGGATAGCCAACATTAAAAAAAAAAAAAAATTACAAAGATTACCATTACCATTGACCCAAGAAAGGCATTCAATCACTTTGGTTCTTGGCATGATTTAAGCAATGTCTTTTTTAGATGGGCCTTTGTGAATAAGGCACAAACCCTCCATTAAAGTCAACAATCCAACAAACCTGAAGACGGCATCTTACAGCATTAGCGAAAATTTCCCACTAAACACTGTAATTTATGTGATGTATAAAACTATAATCTGAACAGACCAGAAAAATGCAGAGCAAAAAACATGTTGGCACTAAAGACTACAGAAAGTTAATGTGAAATTAATCATGATTCTGAAGCAAAATGAATAAGCTTTATGATTTAAATAACTTCTGTGAGAAATTTCTATTTAAATAATAATATTACATAACATAGTTCTCAAACAATGCAGCAAATAAAGAATTGGTTTGATTATTAAATTATTTCCCATTAGAATCTATAAGTGTATAAAACAGACTCTATTGCCTCCCATTTAGGAGACTTTAAAAATATTAAGCTCAAATCCATACATGTAATCTGTACATATTGCTACAGTTAATACTTAATTATGGCAATAAGAAATCTTATTTATCACACTGGATGTTCTTGGTTAGAATTACAAAGTCTGACATTTCCTGTAAAATTGATATTCCATTTTTTCAACATATCTGCAGCTTACAAAGTCTACAATGCCTAAAAGCAAACATTCACTTTTCTTTGACATGCCCTATTGGTTAATGGAACATTAAACTGTTATTTACAGTAAAATACATTAACCTAAAAGAATTATTTGTTTTATCCCGTTTGTACTTTTTGCTTCAGTTTTAGATATATTGAAGAAAACTTCAACCATAAAAATAACGAGTAAAGATAAAATGAGTTCTTACTATACGTGAATGAGCCATACTGTTACTTATTAATTTCCAAGTTTTGTAGGTTACTCTTTTATATAGTAACTGACAGATTGCTGGATTTTTTTGTAGAGATGTCAAATATATGTTAAGCAGAGCCTTACTGTTCCCGGAGACAGCTCAGGGAACAGTAAATATTTTCTTACATTTTAGATGCTGACTGCTGTCAGTTAACACCTGTATTCACTGAAGATCTTTGAGAAAGGACGACATCATATTTGAAAGAACAGTTCAGTGGAAATTATCAATATTTCTTAAATTGTTAGTGTTTGTGTAATCTTAGTTATTCTACATATTCTTACAGATATTGAAAAATCAGTTGATTTCATACCCTTTGCTGTTGACATTAGTGAGCTGACATTTCAGGTTCTAACGGTCCTTCTTCTTCCCAGGATGCACCACTTCCTTGGAATGTTCCTAATAGTAATTTCTACTGATTGGCTGTTGGATGGGTCAAACATGCTCAGATCTCTACTGAGCAACTTCCTCAACCCAGGCGCTGGGTCAAGGGCAAGACCATAACGGTCTCTACTAGGGGTCCTGCAAACAGGAAGTCAGTATTTCGGTTGCATTTATTTATACAGAGACAAAATGCTGAATGAGCAGATTAAGGTCATTGGGATGAAAAAATACTGTTCTTTTTTTCTGAAAAGCATGTGTATTTGCACTGAACTTCCCCTTTAATTGAAAGTAGTAGCCAAATACAGCAGAAATAAAAGATTTGGAAGGTGTATTCAATGGTGTACAGTTAATTTTTCTTTTTTTACTAATCACTATTTCAATTTAAGGCGTCATGTACAGGGGTATTCCAGCCCTCAAATGAAAAATTTAATATAGGAAAATGATCTCCCAAACCTGCAAAAGGTCTAACCTATTATGCATCTACTCTCTTACAAGGAGATGTAATGAAAGTTCTAATCTTTAGCTTTCAAATGGTAAATAACATCTGGTTGGTTGGTGCAAAATTAGCACCATTTTAAATGATAAGACCTTTTAATAAATCTCCCTGTTAGATTTCTAAGCTGTTTAAGAGATTGCACATGATCAGAGGAGGCAGCTAGGGGAAGCAGAAAGAGCTTTTTAGGTTAGTCCAGTGCTGGAATTTGGGAGTGATTTTGGGTCCAACTTTTCATTAGAGGGATGGAAATCCTCTAAGTGTTTCTGCTCAGTTAGCCAACCATTTGTAAAAAAAAAAAAAAAAAAAAAGGACATCGATTTTTTTGTAAGAAAAATAAAATTCCAGAAGAATATCAATGCCATAATAGAGTTCACACTACTTTGTAACTGCATGGTGGCATGCAGTTTAGCTCAATAATGTCTAAAGGTCTATGGATTTGTTGGGGGGAAGTATACTACAGCAAAAATATGCATATTGTTGCCATTTAACCCTAACTCCCCAAAAAAACACACATAAAAACCCTTGTAAATGAAATGCTGAAATGCATACAAACGTGGTGAAAAGATGCATACAAAAAATTTCATTGTATGTGTTTTGTATTTTGTAGTGTGAACATAGCCTAAAAAGTATATTCATGCCACTTAAATACATAAAAACTTCAAACTTTATACACCGAGTACACTAAAAAATGTTTTTAAAGGTTTAATAAATTAAATGAAGTAATGATGAAAACTCCTGCATATATTTTAATTTCTGTAAATGAATATTTAGAAGTTCTACTAAAAGAAATCTAAAAAAATATATGTTCTTGTATAGTTTTTGGAGATAAAAATCAATATATTCACTCAAAAAAAATGTTCGGGCCCATGTAGCAATAAAATATTAAAATGAGTAAAAGCATTTTTTAAGAAAATATACAGGATAGTTTTATGCCTTTTAGGACAAAGTTGCAGACAGGTGCACTCGAGCAGTGTATGTTTGTAACGCTTTCTTTCAGTATCATATATAAGCTAAGCATTCCAACAAATCAACATTAAACACCTCCATCTTTTGTTCTCGCTAAAAAAAGTTTCTATCACCTGAGCTTCAAGTCAGAACATAAAAATGACAAAAAGCAAAAAAACATTGCCCTACATGGACAACATTACAACCAATTAATAACGGAAACAAACAAGTGGCATAGATCATGAACAGCTCTCTGAGAAAAGTTATCTAATTGTAAAGTCAATACAATAGAATTTCCATAAAAAAACAAATAAAAAAACAGTATTGCAAGGAAATATGTACCTGTTCTATAAAATCTTCAACATGGCTGAGAAAACCCAGACCTTGTTTTGACAGCAGAATTCAAACACACAATAATCTTAAAGGGCATGTGCATTGTAATGACAAGTTTGGCTTAATGTATAATTGTGCCTTTAAATACAAGGTGATGGATTTTGCTGGCCTCCTTCCGCCACCATCTTCCCGTTTTTATTTCCCCCCTTCGAGATTTGCAAATCTCTAGCTTTCTTTTAGAGAATAACACAGCTATGTGACAAGCATGTGACTTCAATGTGTGTGTGTCCAGAGTGCACCCATGTGACGTCATCTCACCGCACCAGAAATAAGACGTGGTGTGATATCACAGGGGCGCACTTGCGGCAACATCACCAGGACGTGCACACGCGTGCCACATGGTCGCGGTATTCTCTAACAGAATCTCGAAAGGGTGGAGCTAAAACCAAGAAGACAGTGGAGGAGGCACAACTATAAAGGCACAACTATACAATAAACCAAACTTGGCATTACATGCCCTTTAACATTGTTTTTAGACCCATGACTATCCCTTATTTTACTGAAGGACTAACAGGGTTATTCAATAAATGTTCTTATCGTTTAAAATGGTGCTAATTTTGCCCCAACCAATCAGATCTTAGCTTTCAAATGTTAAATAAGATCTGATTGGTTGGGGCAAAGTTAGCACCATTTTAAACAATAAAAACTTTTATTGAATCTCCCTGATAATCTACTGTGAGATTCCACTCTCTGTAGTATTTATATTTGAAGTAAATGTGTGTGCATTGTGAGTAATGCACATATATATGAGGGACATTAGATTTTAAATAAAAAGCAATTGGTCCTCTACCCACTAGTGCCTTGTGTTGCGGAGTGAAGATATCAATAGAAGTCAATAGGACTGAGGATACAAATGCACAGAAACATTCCACAGAAATTAGTTGCATTTTTTTGTGTGTGTCCATATGTCCACACTCCCCAGCAACATTACACATGCATTTTTTATGCATTACAGCACATTTATAATATGAACGAGTCCTAACAGGACAAAACAGTGATGTTTCTTTCTGTCTTGCGCTTGTGTCCGCATTTATGTTAGTCCCCACTTGCATTTCTCAAAGGAATTATGGGTAAAAATGAACCTTTAATTGGTTGGCCTATTAATTTATTTCCGCTTTTTCATAGACTTGCATTAAGTGCGATTGTGACAAAAAATAAAAAATTGGTGATTGCATGTGTTAGAAAAGTGCAACCGATCACAGCTCACACATTACCGCCTACTTCCTACGGTTTACATTAAATATAAAATGTAATTGCAGATTATGAAGTGGAAACGAAGCCCAAAAACTCAGCAGTGGGGCCTAGCCCAAAAGGTAAACTTCAAATAAAGGCTAAAGTGCATTCTGATATTAGGACTTAAATAATACAAATGCATGTCCCAGTTTAATTACATAGTAGTGGAAACAGCCAACGCCAAACAATTTGGAAATTATTACTGAAAACCTATTGAAAACAAGAGGAGATACTTGAAATAGAAGAAACGGGAATACAAAATTTACTAGCTGAGTCATTGCTCAGCAACATCATGAGCTTTGTGTAACAGGCCTCTATAGGCAGTTGGATAAAGCGGATAAATACCAGCTTGTAGGGCTTTCCCTTACCCCAGTCCAAGACTCCTTCCAGACTGTCAATTGGGAAGACATACCTTGCAGAATGCGTCTTCCCTTTAATTATGTGTAGGAGAAAGAAGGTGGCGACAGCTAGCACTATAAGCCATTCTTTCATGGTTTAGTAGGAGGAAGCTAAAGCAAACCCAGGGGTAAATTCTATAACTGAAAAGCCAGGCTTCTACACTGAAAAGCTGCCTCAGTGGTTACACCTGTGCTCTGCCCCAGAGCATACAAGTACTGTAGAATATGTAAAGATGAGGTACCTCTCAGTCTCAAGGACTTCAAGCAACTAAAAAATGAAACTGCTATCTGTTTATTGTACACAATAGCTTTTGGACTTTCATGAAAGTCCAAAACATGTGTGCAATAAACAGATAGCAATTTAATTTTTGAGTTGCTTTAAGTCCTTGAGAGGTACCTCATCTTAACCTATCCTACAGTTGGGGTCCTTACCCAGGATACTTTTGGGGAAGGGGTTGGTTTAAGAGAGTTGGGTCCCCAACTGGTTCTCCTTTAATAGAAAACATGTCTATTAGAAGGAAAATTATTCCAAATCCAAGGCCATTTAACCTTGAAATGACTTGTACCATCCCAATCCAATTTAAATTCCGTGGCACCATTGAAAATTGACGTATATACACCACCTGAAATTAAAATTGAGGTAATTATTACCACACTTATCTAGTAAAGATCTATGTACTGCCCTACACAGTAGATCTCTACATAGTAACACAAAAGAGGAATTTATGGCATTCTAATGTAGTTTGTAGCTTCCACAAGGCACAAGGGTTTTCTAAAACCAAACTACCAACATTTTTGTAAACATCCTTTGAACAATTTGTCTCTGCTTTAAAACAAATCTTAGTGGCCTTAGAGCTGCTGATTTGGAATTTAATTAACAAAGATTTTGGTTGGCTCCCCACTCCCCACAATTTGTGACACTTGCATAGCAGAAGCATGGTAAGGTAAGGAGCTTTGAATTGCGGGGGGTTAAACAGGCCGATCCAATACACAGTAAGTTTTGCACTACATAGAAGAGCAAAACATACCATCAAGTGTATTGCATCAGATACAGTGTAATTATATAAAAAAACTGAATGCAGACCCCGCATTAAAGGTGTAAAACACATGCTATCCTGAAGTTACTTCAAACTCCATGCATGCTGATGCAAAAAAAGGCAGTGACGTTAAAAAATTGCACTTAAGCCAAGTACCTGCCATTCTGTGCTGCAACAGGAGTGGTGAGCAGTCAAAAGAAATCAAAGTGATAGAGGTTACACTAGACAACAGGCAGGATAACTGCAACCAGTAACGTTTTATTTTATGTGCAGACACGACATGTTTCGAGCCTCAACTTGAGAAAGGGCCCAGTGAGGCTCGAAACATGATGTGTCTGCACATGTAAAATAAACATTGCCGGTTGCAGTTATCCTGCCTGTTGTCTGAAGCGTTACCTCTATCACTCCAATATTCTTTTACAATTATTTTATGCCATAAATAGGATGGAGGCATAGATAGAGGTGACTGAATTTGCCTTATTACCAACTGTGTGGAGTACTATAGACTTTTCAAAGAAATCTTTCCCACTATTCCCTCTCCTTTTTTTAACATAGGCACATGGCACCCATGTCAGAGGTAGAGGAGGGGAGTTTCACTGCAAATATTCTGGGGGAGAAGTTGGAAAACTGCCAGATAATGCACCAGGTTCTGTGTCGGATCCGGGTCCGATCTCTACTATAAACACACTGGATTATTTTCAAAATACAAACATTTGTTTAAATTTTTAAAAAATATTTCACGATTTGAAAAATATAGGTCTCGAAATAATAAAACAAAAGCAAAAATGTTAGCTGATTATTTGATTATATGTAATGTATAAATTTATTTACATGAACTCATTGAGTGGTTTGCAACACTTATGTAGTGTATTACCCACTTTTTTCAAGACAATGTACGCAATGTGCTATAAACCTGCTCTCACATTTCCATTGATTTGCACCAGTATCAAAAATGTTGTAAGTCTCTACACTGAAAAGTAGCATACAAAGAATAAATGTGGGAATGGTGGGCATTACTGAGATTTATTTTTAACGCAACTAAATACACAAACAAAGGATAAGCCTAAAATTGGGATGACCGATAGGAAGATATGGCCTGAAAAAGTGTGTCGACAATCACAGCTTTTAGGAAAGCTGCCCACTATCAAGAGGTAAAAGGACCTAGCAGTTTAGGTAATTTTAATGGTAGAGGATAGGTTGTAAAGTTTCAAACAGTGCATATAAAATTCTCACTTGAAAAATCTTGTTCCTAATTCAAAGTCTTGTACACTTCCCTTTCTACCAACCATTCCACCCTAATCCTATTTTTTTGTGTTGTGGATGTATTAAGTTTGCACCAAGGCAGTAATAAAATTGGATTAGGAACTGGATAATGATGGAAGAGGTCCTACATGGACATTCACAGATAACTATGGTGTTTGCCCAGTCCATCCCACCCAACTTAGATCAAAAGAAACCCAGGATTATGTCATTCATGATAATTTAATACTTAATCTACAATCTAAAAACTCTGCAAGTTTTTAGTGGCACTGTATGTGCTGGCTTTAGCCACATTCCAATTATTACATATGCATCTCTCACACTTAGAAGTTTGAAAGCAGCTGTTGATTAATCTGAGCCTACCTGAGAAACAGCTTTGCAAGACTGTAATACAGTGTAAGGTTATTGTGTCAGTTTGACGCTACCAGTATATAAATATTTAACATTTATAATCACTTTGAAATATTTATATTATCGGTCTACAAGTTTATTGTGTAATGGAATTAAAAGACAATAGCAAAAGTTTCTCCTTAAAAATCAGTCATTATGTAAATGGAGCTAACTTGACTCTCCTAGAAAATCATCCTGCGAGGTGTGTGTGAAGCATAACATAGGCTGCATTTTATATTTTGACATCAACTTTTCCATGCATGGAAACCATACTTATTTGTGACACTGTTATGGATATGGATCTACTGAAAATGGGATCACATTAACTTTATTGCTTTATTTACCAATCTTAAATATTTCAATATAAAAATGTATAAAACAAAACAAAAAAAACAATAACACTATGCATTACTGTTATTTTGTGAGAATCATTATAAACTGTAAATATTCAGCCACAGATGTTACTATTCTGCCGATTTTTCCAATACACTGGCACTGTTTGAGCAAAAGAGATATTGAATGTAGTAATAAAGTGTGAAACTGCTTGAAACATGAAACCTGCTGATTAAGATTACATTTCTAAGTGATTCCCATTACTATTACTTTTCACCTGTGTAGTCAAGCCATTCATTTACTTCCAATACCTCCTTCGTCCTAAACCACTATGGTTTAAGGATGCTAGGAATGATTCACCCAGGGCAAGAGCACAGTTGTCCAAGGAATTACTAAGTTAGGAGTACCGGTATATTCCAGTTAGGATTTTCTTAGAAAGGCAAGTAATGTGCCGTTTTAATATAAACTATTAAAATGTGTTCAGCTTCGTTCACACTAGAAGTGATTTCTTAAGTTCCTGTGCTTTTCATCTACCACGTACGTTAGTAGACGAATGGCATAACATTCACACTACTGCGTTTCTCAAACATATTACTTTATACAGTTTATCGGGGGAAAGGATAAAAATGCATACAAATGCATAAAAATGTGCACTTGTATTGCATTTTTTTGCCATTTAACCCAAACATGCACTAAAACAATGCATAACAAAGCTCAAAATGCAAACGCCCTGAAAAAATTTATTGAATTTGCATACATTATTTATAATGCATTTTGTAGTTAACGTAGCCCAAGTCTGAATTTCACCTTTAACATAGTTTCTAAATTTCAATAAAGCATTTCCAACCAAATGCATGGTTAAAATACAAGTACTCTAATGTGCACAAACTATCAGTATGTCTTTATGGTTTAACAGTGTAGCGTGTAATGGATGTCTTTATAATTTACGTACATTATGCTTAAGTAAAAAAAAATGAAGTATTTTAGTGAATGGAGATACAGGAGATTTTTAAATGCAATTAAACCATAAAGACATGTCAAATATCAGATTTCTAGTTGGAATCTGAATTTGCCAAGAAAGGATGTGGGAAACACAATCAGGGGTATTTACCGAGATCCCCAAGCACTTGCCTACAATTGATTTAATATTGCACAAGTGGCTCTGGGTAAATTCTGGTGAGGTCTTACCCCCTGCGTTAAAAAGCAGCATGTTCTTGTTTGCAGAAACAGTGTGGGGAATTTTGCAAATCCTGTGCATCCCGAG
Source organism: Hymenochirus boettgeri (assembly GCA_019447015.1). Classification (NCBI taxonomy): domain Eukaryota; kingdom Metazoa; phylum Chordata; class Amphibia; order Anura; family Pipidae; genus Hymenochirus; species Hymenochirus boettgeri. The sequence continues at coordinate 267,028,462 of CM033470.1, read as the reverse complement.
CAATTCCCTTCTTAAAGTCATGCTAACTCCATAAAACACACTGTTAGTCTGTCGAAAGGTAAAGCTTAAGAATTATGCGGAAATGATTGTTTTAAAGGGCATCTATACTGAAAGATAGGTAATTTTAAATTGACCATAACTGGAAAGTATAGTTCTTCGCAAACACCACTGTGTCATGTTTTGTTGATCGGACCCCTATTTCTTCTAAAACTTCTTATATTTCAGCTGTCAATCAAGTTCCTTGCTCTCAAAAACTATTCTTCTGTGAGCAGTTTTACTGTAGCTGGAATAGTGAGAGTTTTGACAGTTGAAATGCTGTATGCAGGCTTGACAGTTGGTTTGTAGGAAAAAAGTCAGGTCGGATGGAAGTAGGAGTGATTAAAAGAGGGAGAGGGGATACTGCTCCTAAAAAAATGTGTGCTGGATTGAAGGCATGCAGTAACACACACAAATCAGTAAGTACTATCAGTAAGTGCTACTTAAGTGTATTCAATTAAAGATTAAGATGAGGCAAAGTAATTTTTTCAGTATAGCATCCCTTTAACATGGACAAGCCAGAAAACATTTACATATATCCAGGATTTACAGTTCAAAACGCTATCACGGTTCTAAAACGTGATCATGAGAGATGTAGGACTTTTTTCAAAGGTGATTTCCCTGTTATCTAAGTCTTATTAATTCTGCTTACATACAATATAATCAAATGGTTATGGACCATACACATGTGCGATCGCGGGGACCAACTTGCAACAAACAGTGTTTAATGAACTGTTTCAGGCAACTGAGAGCCCATACACGGAGCAATCGTCGGATGATCATTACACATTGCGGGTTGGCCCCTGCGATTGCACATGTGTATGAACCTTTGATATCGAAAGAGCAAGTGCTTTACAGTATTAAACTTTTAATACAGAATGTAAGGAGATAAAAAAAAACATTCAACTTCATAAATCCTAAAATACCGCATCGAATACACAGTACAGTGTGTCTTTTTCAGGTGAAGTAGCAATGGATATTTTTCTCCTCTTTGTATTTAAAGTAGCAATAGTAAGGTTATCATACAAAAACAGGAAAATACCATTAAATGCTTGTAAAGGTTACCATTAAAACAAAAATAAATATTGCTAATCTATTCAAAAAGTAGCTTTCACAGTGATTTTTTTGTCTATAGCTGCAAGAATTATCTAGTTTTATGATGAAAAAAACCGGAAGTATCATATGAGGCAAAATAATCTTAGTATGAACAGAAAATAAGGCTTAACTGTTAAAAGAAACTAAATAAATATTTTTCATGAAAATACGATTTCACAAAATTTTAGAAAAGGTTCAGGCACATGCAATATCGTTTTGGTCTTTCTCCCTTACTTTTCAGTACAGTATACTAAGACTAAATTTACCAATTCAGCAATCATGTCTCAGGGCTAGGCCACACTAGCGTGCTTGCGCACGCGTTTTCGCTCGTGATTGCGCATGTGATTTTCGGTAACTTGGAAATTGCGGGAAAGTGAAAATTCCTGCGATTTCCGATGCGCGTCCATTTCCGTTTTGCGGTCAAGCATTTTTTGTGCAATTGCATGCGTTTTCTCATTGAAAATAGCAAAAATGCATGTGCAAACTCGAAAATGCACACCATCGCACAGAAATTGTGCACGCTTTTTGTGCGTTAGTGCGCGTTGTGTCGCTTTGGTGCATTGTAGTGTGGCCTCAGTGTGTGGATATTCTCAAACATACATGCATTTCACATGCTAATAAACTTATGGATATTGTCATCTAAATAATGATAATTTGTTAAAACAATTCTGACAAAACCAAACAAATACTTCCTGTTTAAAATAAGCTGGTCACTGGGGGGCACTGTTTTATTGGTCGCTGTGTTTTCATTTTTAAATATACTCCTTAAAGGATAACTATATGAAAATAAACTTTTTAAAAATGGAAAGTACCTAGGGCAGGAAGGAAGGATTGGATTATTACTACCTCACAATATCGTTTTGTTGACTAGCAACAGCATGTACAGTTTTGATTTGCCAGGTTAGTCCAGGACTGTATTAAAGACAGTGCTGAAGCCAGGAGAAGGAGTGGCAGAATCAGTTTTTTATTGGGCTGGTGCTCCTCACAGAAACAACAATGGGAGGTAGGAATTACCAGTCCTAAATTCCAGTCCCAAGTACTTTTCATTTTAACCATTTAAAAAAAAAAAAACCTTTATACACACACGATTGTTCTCTTTTAAAATAACCAAAGTATGACGGCATGCAGCAAATTGGCCAACCTCCAAAGATTGGTTTCTTAAAAATGTGTTAAAACAAAAGTGTAATGTAATGTTCATTTTTAAATAGGGTACATACCTCTTTAAGATGTGTTAAATGGTATGTACACTGTAAATACAACTTAGTATTACTACATAGCTTAGGCTTTAAATGTTAAGTGTATTGTTTTTTGTTCTTGGACCCTCCTATATCCTACTTTTAAAAGACTAAAAGTAGGGTATAGGAGGGTCCTAGAACAAAAAAATACACGTTACATTTAAAACCTAAGCTATCAAGTAATACTAAAGGTTCGTACACACGTGCGATTGCGAATCCCGACCCGCGACGCACATTGTGTCCGAACGTTCGTTTCGGTCGATGATTGGCCCGTGTATGGGCCTTTAACTGGTGAAATGGACGTTCGGTCGGGGATCGGCGAACGAACGACTTGGCGGATCTCCAAACGAACGTCTGTTTCAGATGTTCGAGCGTCGCGGGTCGGGACCTGAGATTGCACGTGTGTACGAACCTTAACTTGTATAAACAGTGTACATACCATTTAATTCTAAAAAAAAACATTCATTAAAAGGAAATGTCTACAAAAGCAAATTAAATAACAACAACCACCATCGCCTTTCACAATCTTGTACAAAGAGGATTTCCTGCTTTGTCACATGACACAGGAGCTGCCTCTGATTGGCTCATAACTGATAGGTAATTCTATTGTGCCTCTGGGGTCCATTAAAAGCATGTCATGACCAACACTAGGAGCAACTGAAAGCACAAGGCAATTCTTATGAACCTTTCAGATTATAAGATTCTGCGGTTCCCAAGGCAAAAAAAAAAATAATGGAGACACTGTTCCTAGGTGCCCATAGCATGCAAGAGTTTTTATTCAAGTATCTAGTATAACCCACAGTAACAAACCACAACTATTAATTCAGTTTTGACTGGTTGTTATGGGTTAATGATTGGGGGCACACTTTTCCGGTTTTAAAAATCGCCACTGTACAAAACAAATCTTATAAACTATGTTCTAAGAAAGAACAGAAGGTTTTCACATTAACAATGTTACCATTTCTTTATTTTAAGAAATAAATCTATATGAATATGCTATTCATGGCAAAAAAAGCGAATGAGGCACAAATAAAAACAAACATAGCTCTGTTCATTCTTGTCTGTTTGTGGATACAGCAGAGCTTGAATAGTTTTGCAGCCAAGAAATCTTAAACATCCTTAAGTGGCAATGTTTTTATGCAGATCACAGTATTGGGTAAAGAAACAAATAACTGAAATTTACAAACAGAACAAAGGATACCTTATTGTCATTTTAAAGTTAAAGAAGGAGTCAAAAAGCTAATGCGGATGATAATAGTTTCCAGGCAATAAGTTAGGAAAAAAGAGCTTTAGTTTGAACTTCTCCTTAAACAATACTGGTGCTTGATGTGATCTATTTATAAACATAAATTCTGTTATTTACTTTTAAGTATAATCATTGTTGGCAAACCTTTCTTTTTCTATCCTCATCCCCATTGTAACAACTTTCTTAAAGGGTATGTCCACCCTAAAATTGATTTTTTAATAAAGATCCCCCCTGGGCTCCCAGCCCCAACCGCTATATTTTTTTTTTAGAAAGCCCCCCAAACTCTACTTACCTCCCCTCTTTCCTCCCCGCCGCTCTCCCGGCCCTCTGCTTGCAGGAAATGCAAGCAGAGGGGCGGGACCGGCAGCCGCGTCTGTGATTGGCTGAGCTGCAGCCAATCACAGACGCGGCTGCCGGCAGCTCACTTCGCCGGAGGAAAGAGGAGAGGTAAGTAAAGTTTGGGGAGCTTTCTAAAAATAAAAAATATGCGGTTGGGGCTGGGAGACATGGGGAAATCAGTACTGAAGGGGTTTTATGCTAGGGGGAGGGATAGTAGAACGGGAGGGAGGGAGGGGGAGGGAGGGGGAGAAGGGCTGCAGTACGCATGGCAAAAATCTACCTGAGGCCAGCTAGCAGGCAGTGTCCTATATGGACTCTGCTAGCCTCCTGGTGGGCAGTTTTTGGGACTTTGGGGGGGGACTACAGGAGAACCCTATGGAGCTGGGATGTGAGGTAAGGATTAAACTACACTACATGGTGGGGCCAGTAGTTGGGGGGATTATAGTTTTGGGGGTGGACATGCCCTTTAAGGGACATAGGATGCATGAAACTAACGATCAACGCTCTCCCAGTTCCAAAAGACTTCGGTATGTAGAGGAGGATTGGGAACAATGACTGTAGTAACTCAAAATAAGCAGCACACGTAACTAAATAATTGGCAAGGACAGCAGTGACCAAACAGCACCAAAGAAATTTCCTGAATGTACCTTTATGTATCGTTCTAAGCAGTAAAAATCCACTAGAAACCCGTAGGCACTGCAATAGTCCATTAGGGGTCTAATTTCTTTATAACCACTACTTTTATCACTACTTTTATCAGCACTTTGATATTATTAAATTACTTGCGGTGATAACAAAAATTATTATTTAAAGATAAGTACACTGTAAAAGCAGGTTAAGTGTAATTGGAAGCAGCAGTTTAAAAAATCAGTTGCCCGCCCTTTTTTATTTTTCTAGGTCCCTCCTGAGCCTACCTTTTTAACTGATGTAAAGTGGCTGAGATCTTGGATCTGCATTGTAGACTCTTTAGCTCCGCCTCTCCGAGACTTCCTGGATCTCCTCCTGCTTAAGCCTCAAAAAGCACTGTCCATCTGGTCCATGTGCATGTGATGTCATCGCGCTGCGCTTGTGTACAACGCGCGCGCACACCCAGGAGGTCTCGGAGGGGTGGAGCTTAAGAGTCTACAATGCAGATCCAAGACGTCAGCCACTTTACATCAGGAAAGGTAGGCTCAGGAGACACCTAGAGGGAAAAAAGGGCAACAGATTTTTTTAAAGCTGCTGCTTCCAATTAAACTTAACTTGCTTTTACAGTGTACTTATCCTTTAAATAAAGAAAGCACAGTAAATGTGTAACACACCCTAATGCTAAAAGTTCTGCAGTTGTTAAATATGTAAGCAACAGACTGGACTGAAACATCTGGCCACTAACTTTCCATCAAAATATGTCAAGTCTAGTAAAAAGTCTGCTTCATACATACCCAAACAAATGTCAAAATAAAGCTTACATTACTCTACTTTTGCATTATTTTTCTTAGCTCTTGTAAGGTCTGAAAAGAACCAAAGGGAAAAAAACTTGGCTCCTTTACAGCCCACAAGGTTACAAGAGGATGGTTTAAAGTGTCCAAAAATAGAAAAACAGTGAATGAGATACATATAATACATGCAAAGAGTTACATCCAAAATTACCTTCAGTGATGATTTCAAGAGTTAAATAAAAACATTAAATAAGTAAACTGGACAAAAACTGTTAAAGATATGGATTGATTTCTTCCAAACACACAATAAAATTAAAGAACTGAAACGCAGACTAAACATCCACACAAAGAAACTAATTAAAACATGGAAGTACACTCGATCAAAAGTACACCCATCTAAATGCCACAAGTGAACTAGACAACTTATACAGAGATTAAAAAAAAACTATAGCCCTCTACCCACTTTCCCAGTAAAACACATCAGCTGTCAGCATTTTTATCTGTTTCTTTGGAGTGAATAGTGTACATGAATGTTTGGTCAATAGTGAAGTCTGAAGGAAGGTTGCCCCGATGAATTGCAATATGCTCACCCATGAGATTTAGGGTGGAACTGTAATGTCCACATACAGTACATCTATACATGAGGGCCCCTGCATGTGTCTTCAGGTGGCACTTGATGGTTGAGCGACCACGGAAGAACTTGTGGCACACTTTACACTGGTATGGCTTTTCTCCAGTGTGAATGCGCCTATGGTAATTGAATTCACTGGTGTGAGAGAAGCATTTTCCACACACTTTACAAGTGTATTTGCTATGTCCTATTTGTCCTGAAAGGGAATGGTCATCTAATGAAAAATCCTCTGGTGCTTTCCTTTTAGAAGCCATTAACTGCATCTGAGGATATTCTGGGAATCCTGGCCGGTCTGAAGGAATACTTCCACAGCGGTGCTGAGCTAAATGCTGCCGATGAGCAGATTCAGATTTAAATCCCTGGGAGCAGAGATGGCAACGAAACAGAGGCTCATCTAGGCTTTGGTGAACAGACATCTGCTTCTCTAATAAATGGCGTTCTAGGAAGCTGCTAGCACACAATGAGCATGAGAAAACTGATATGGACATGTGGGAAAAGACATGCCACATCAGCCCACAGAGTGTTAAATGCCGTTGTTCACACAAATTGCAAGTTAGCCCCTTGAGGTTAAGGTGTTCCAAAGCATGAGTTCGTACAGAATGGAAATCCCGAAGCATGGTTCTATGACAAGCTGCACAAGGCAACTCGGTACCCATTGTTCCAACAAATGTATTTATTTCACCTGGAAGAGGCTGACCAGGTTGTACAATGATGTTGTGCTCTGATACTGTTCCTTCTTGTCCACGGTGAAGAGTAAGCTGCCATTGGCTGAAAAACTTATCTTCACACATATCACAGGAAAAAAGAAATATACCTATGTGAGACAAAACATGAGTAACCATGGCACCACGGTCATGAAAGCGAGCTTGACACACCTTGCAGCTGCCAGTCCGGGGGTCCACATGTTCACGAGCATGCTGACGAATATGTTGTAAGTTAGGCTCCAGGACTTTCTTGCATACTTGGCAAGGCATGGCTTTCCTACTTCGTGCTTCTCCATGTCCAAATATAAGCAACTCATCTTCACTGCCATCACTTAACTCAATTATTTCCCCAGAAGGTCCTGAATCTTCATCTCCAACTTCATCAAACTGTAACTCCTCCTCTTCTAGCTCATCAAGGTGTAGTTCTCCCATAGCCTCAAACCCTCCAGGAGATTCCTTGGGGTTTACATTAATTGAAGGATCTCCAGGAAAGTATCCACTTTTGTTGTACTCCCCGTTGTGTTGTGGTTTGAAAGACTGGCAGGTACTCGTTGATACAAACCCAGCATTAACGGAACACTGAGAAGACTGGTACCTTCCGGATGTGCTTTGGTCTTCAGATTTTGCAGGTAGTGTAAAGTTTGCAGCTTGATTCAAGTCGGTATCCTGTTCTTCCCCCTTAAAGCACCCAGCACCATCTCCTTGACCAACAAAATTCCTTTCTGAATTAGATAGGTGATTTTCTAATCCATTACCTTTAGTCTCCCCATGGCCTTGTTCTGTGGAGACAACACTTAAAGAACTTGAACGTCCCTCACTGGAGGATACAGAACACTGATGTTTTTGTCCAGAAGATCCCTCTAAGTCAGGAAAGGTTGCATGGCAGGCTTTAATTAAATCATCCATACCAAGTTTCTCTGCTACTTCATATATTACACCCACATTTATCAAATCGGTAAATAGTTCAGATGTGTAAATGAAGCTTAATACTTTTTCAAAGTTAGAAGCGGTAATGAAGTCCACAACATAGGTACGTGCCACATCTAGGTCAGTACTTAAAAAAAGTTTTTGAAAATAAACAGCTGCAGAGCCCAATACTGCTTTGTGAGCTGCAAATGATCTGTTCCCCACTACAATTGTAACATCACAGAGTGTCTCTGATAACCTTGCTTTGTTCAGCTCCCTCAGCAAGTTGCTGGCATGGTCGCTGCTGTTTAGTTTGATTCGCATACCCATGGTTAAATTCCAACAGCAGGAGAGAGGCCCTGCAAATCACTTTTACAGATGATTGCTCAATTCTGTTAACTTTTTTACATACGAACAAGAAACTCATCCCCCTTCCGAAAACATATAGAAAAGAACCTGAAAAACAAATAGATAGTGTAAATTGACATATTTTACCATACAATTTATTGCAGGGATAGGCAACCAGTAGGCCTCCAAATGTTTTAAAAACGACAACTTCCGGCATTCCCATACTCTTTAGACTGAGAATTGTAGTTTTCAAAAATCTGTAGAGGTACTGATTTGCTTATCCCCATGCAAAGCAAACTTGTGACAGACTGAGCCTGAAAAAATATGAAATCTACTTATTACAAGGCTGTGTAGCACTTCATTAAAAGCATGTAGGAACATCTATCAAAAACATGCCGCATGGCTGAATTAATGCTTATTAATTGCAATCACAGTGCAGCTTTACTAATTACATTTATTAAGTGTACCCAATAGACCGAATGATTTGGCAACCCAAATGTCACCTTTATCTTTAAAACACAAACTTATATAAAAACTACATGCAGAACAACTGGATGTTATTTACATTATAAGCATGATGCAGGCTGCTTTGATTTCAATTTAGTCATAAATTTTTTTACTATATGATTAAGTTAGACAGAAAAAAGTGATAAATCTAGCTCTACTGTTTACAAATGAGAGGGAAAAAAAAAAAACAAGGTAAATGAAAACTTTGTAGTTGGTAAAAAGATATAAGGGTGTACACGACCTTTAAGGAACTTTCTCAAATCCCTTTAGGGATCTAGCAGTTATATTATATATATATATATATAATACAAAAAATAAACCACTTTTCCAAATACATTTCAACATCATTATAATCACATCAAGACATTTAAAAAAAAAGGTAAGATGCATAGACACATTCCACAAAACGGCTGACGAAGTGCCCACACACGGCACGATTATCAACTGAAACAGGAGAATAATGCAGATGTTTGGAAACTACAACTCCCAGCAACTAAAGCATGCTGTGAGTTGTATATTCCAAACTTCTGGAGTGCCAAGGAATGGGGGTTACTGTATGGGAGTACTGTCCATTTAAATGGCAACTAATGCATCAAAACAATACAGAATCAGGAGGATGGTATCTTATTGTTAAAAAAATTGTCTTCTGGACAGCAGATTTCCCATATAGTAGTCCCATACAGTAATATCCATACTGGATTTGGCTATTACTGTATGGGAATTCTGCTGTCCATTTAAAGGGCAACTAAAGGCTCAAAACAATACAGAATCAGAAGGCAGTAGTGGTCATATTTTCTACCCTCGGTTTATACTTGAGTCAATCACTTTTACTCCTCTTTTCAGGGAAAAATAGGTACCTCAGTTTATACTCAGGTTGGTTTATACGGTAATTCACAGATCCACCATTATACTCAAAAAAAATAAATAAAAATGTTTTATAGAGTACCCATTCTCTAAATGGCTCTAATTTGTTTCCAGGACAAGGACCTACATTACTAGGTCCTCACCCCTGGATTTAGCTTTCAAACTAACCAGCACTAAACTGTTAAAGTTGCAATTACGGGCACACTGTCCTTTACTTCCTAATTCAATACTGAGAACTGACCAAGGAAGAAACACTGTTCTAGGAGCATGTCTTCCCATTGGTCCGGCCCTGGAAGAGTGGTAAAGGCGTGGAACAGCATGCTGGCAATTGCAACTTTAAAAGGTTAGTGCTGGAGTTCCAAGCTAATCCAAGGGATGAGGACCTAGTGGTTAAGGTCCTCACCCATGGTATTTTCAAAAGAAGAGGGTGTATTATATTGACAATACTGGTGTCCTTTAAGTGTTGGACAGGGTTAACACTTTTACTCGAGTTACACACTGCTGCACTTTAAAAGAGTAAAGTTTGTTTGTGCACACACCTATGACTAAGAGCCACTTAATTACACAGTGATTAGTCACATTGTTGAAAACTGTATCGTTAATGACTTCAGCTGCATGGTCTGCTGTTTGATGTGCATAGTTACCGGGTTTATTTTTTTCCTGTTGGAGGGTTTCCGTTTAAGCGATGGGTCTGGGGCAGTTGCACCCAGGACATTAACATGTGGCGAGTAGGAGTTTGCTGTACTCGCTCGCCTAACAATGCTATGAAAATTATTTAATTATACAGTACCTATCAGCATTGGTTTTGGGGCATATGCGCACAGACCACCCTGTACTTAAATATAATACTATCTTCCGTATATATAGTGGGGGTATCCATATTAATATATAAGAGTTTTCGTATTTACCCATCAAAGTTAACAGCAGATTATTGCTACTTATGCTGCTATACCACTGTTTAATAATTATTGTTAGAACAGGTGTTATGTCACCTGTTATAAATAGGGTTAACATTAAAAATAATACTGGAGCACAGTACCATTCCGTTGGATCATGCAGTATTCAGAAATCTATCTGATTTTCAGTTGATGAACACAACAAATTAAATTTCTTATAAAACACTGAAAAAAAAACATGTCCTGTATATACAAAGCTTTAAGGTGGCCATAGATGCAACAATGTGATCGTAGGATTGGATGAGTCGATAAAAAATGTCCAACTTTCCCTGTTTGCCCAGTATGGATGGAGAAAAATTGTGCAACCTTGGAAAAAGGTACTATATAAAATGAAAAATATTAATAACAAATATACTCAAGTAAATACTTGGTAAAACCCAATAAAGTTCCATATACAATATTTCAACATTTGAAGCAATACTAAATGACACCAAATGAACCGTACAAATGATAGCTCTTATTTTTAAAATTGACAGCACTGTGAAGGTCATTTGTTATGCCCTTTAAAAGGGGAATAAAAGGCAAAATTATCCCGCCTCCCCTCCCTTTAAGCTGTACCCAGCATAAGGACCTAAAAAGTAAGTTCTCACCCCTGTGGGTAAAGCTAGTAGTTTGGGTACTAACTATCTAGCTGCCCTTGCCACTCCTCTAAGCCAGGGTTTCTCAAAGGGTGTGCTGGGGCACACTGGTGTGACTTCAAAGAGCCAAAGGTGTGCCTCAGAATTTTGGTAATATAGTATAAACTTTACTTAAAAAAGTAAAACATGCATTTTTTTTATTTTGCACATAAAATATATTTTATGCTAACATTTCAAAACATTCAATGTAGTTAACTTTACACAACAGTGATTAGAATGAAATATACATTGCAAAGCGCATAAAATATGGGTAATTAAAATGTTAAATCTAACACGAAGAACCCAGATGTGCCTAGAGAATAATTTGCATTGTCAAGTTTGCCACGGTTTAAAAAAACCCGAGAACCACTGCTCTTAGCACCTGCACCCTCCCCACAGCATGCAACTGATGCATTGTCAAAGGGAGGTCAAACTACTTGCAAAGCATGTCTCATATTGGAAGAAATGTCAGGATAGGGGAGGGGCCAGAGAGAAGCATCAAGGGCAGGTAAGTTTTTAAACTACCAGCTGCAGTTAGGGGTGGGGACCTGGCATCTTAGCTCTTCCCCATGGGTACAGCTTGAGAGTGCAGAGTGTTTATCTTGCCTTTAGTTTCTCAGGAACATTGACTGTCTGTCCCTGTATAATTTGTGCTTTAGTGAAGTCATTCAATCATTCTTAGTGAACCCATAGGACTGTGACGTGTCTGGAGACTAAGTCCTGGTTTGTTTACCTACTGCATTTTATTAACTTTAAAAGAAAAACCCACACACATGGGTTTAACCTGTGAGTCCAATAACACCATTAGCACAAGTGGAGAGTAGAACTAAATGTAGGTAGGTGCCTGGGGGTTCCCTTGACTCTAGCGATAATGATCATTAGACAGACACCCCCACCCCCACCATAAACAAACAACTTCATGGAAACCTTAGGACACTTGGCTGAGGCTCCCATATAGAAAGCATGGTCGATACAGGATTACATTGACAAAGAAAAGACGTCACTACGTTCACGTATCCGGGAAACTACCCATCTTATCTTACCGGAACCTCGACGAAATCACTCCGGCCAGGTACACAAAGACAGATCGAGGCGCCCGGCCTTCACTACTGGTAACAAGAGCAGCAAAGTCTGTAAAAAGATGGACACCGTACCGGAGATAGGATCGCAAACATAACAGTGCGCCACCTTGCTGTTGGAGGACAAAATGCAGCCTGGATAGAACCATTAGTGTGCAATAAAAATGATTATGTAAGATTCGATCTTTTATTTACAGCTCATTCAGTGCAGCATGATCAAGTCTGTAGGTTGTTCTAATGGTTCAGTTTCTAAACTGCTGTAAGTGTATTTTTTTTGTTTTTTTTAAGGGGGGGGGACTTGCTTAATTTTACTATCCAGCAATATTCCCCCTAAATTAAAATTGTCTGTGTATGTATGTATTTTATTTCTTATGTAGCGCTACATATTTCGCATCGCTTTACAATTATTTACTCAATTCACATCAGGCCCTGCCCCGAAGATCTTACAATCTAATCACTTTATGTACACATACAACCTGTTGTTATGATTGTGGGGGAAACTGGAGCCGGACTCCAGAGTGCCAGAGGAAACCCACGCAAGCACGGGAAAACATACCAATTTGTGCTTCCACGCAGGGTTGGAGAGGGGGGTGGCGACGCTGCGTGGGCGTCACTGACGTCATGCAGTGGGCGGGGCATGCATGAGAGTGGGAGGCGGGGTTATGGGCATTATGGGGGCGTGGCATGGGCGGTCTGGGTGCGTGGCCACAAAAAAGGGAGCGTAACGGAGATTTAGAACTCCTCTTCATTGTGGGAGATTGGGGTGGTCTTGCGGGAGACCACTCCAATTTGCAAAAGACTCCCGGAGGATCTGGAAGGGGTGGGATACCTGCACAGAGCCACCATGCTGCATACAAAATTAAATTTTGTGGTCTAGACAGCAGATTTTTTGTGCACGTCACTTTAACCTGGCGGCAGGGCTGCAGATTTGTGCACAGCTTAGAGGGAACGCTGCTGTTCAGTGGACTGCCTTAATATAAAACTGGATGATTGGCAATTCTATGCGTGTGGTAGTTCATCAGCATCTCCTAATCATGTCCCCCCAATTAAAATTTGCCCCACTGTGTAGTGTTTAAAGCTCCTTACCTTTCTTGTCTGCTCCTTATGGTTGTCCTACAGGGCCTGATAAAAGAAAAATGAAAAGTAGGATCTCTCTGTATGTTATCCGTATCTGCCCCATTCTGCTCCTATAGAGGACTCTTGGCAATGCGCAGTGGAGATCTCCCCGGTTCCTCCGGATTCTTTCAGCTGGCAACAGCATCAGTCTGATGAAAACTGGATTTAGGTGTTTTAAACATACGGTGAGATTCAATATAGGTAAAATCGGTCTAAAACACGCGTTAACCAGAAGGAATATCAGGTTAATGTGTGTTTTACAAGGATTTTAGGGCACAGCACCATATGCAAATGTTTTTGGAAATAGCCTTGTTAGTTCCAGTTCATGTGAAAAATCCCGTCTGTACCAGCCTTTATTAGTTTCCCTAGCTGTCTGTCTGCAGGGTACCTAGAGGAGAGGGATCTTATTTATTCTCCTTAATAAAAAGTTTATTAAATTAGTTAGTTCAGCCTGTTTCACAATGATTTAATATAAACTAATTTTAATAAAATATCATATGATTAGATATTTACACATTATAAGAATGCTGTTTCCCATTTGCATTGAAAGTATAGGCTGTCAAACAAATAAAAACCAGATCAACAATGTCCCCAAAAGCTCCATAAATATATGTACAATGCACATCCAATGATCTGCACGATTTACTTTACTGCGATAAAGAACCTTGCTCTAGCAGGGGGTGTGGGTTCAACACTATGTGCCCATGTTTGTTGCTTTTTATTATTAGTATTATTGCTTACCAGGGTAAATGGGCACAGTGTTTTTGGTTATTAGGGTTACCGTGTGCCAGTGTATTGTTGCTTATCAAGGTTACAATACGCCAATGCAGTATTATAACCATGCATTATTGTTTATCATTTTTATCATGTAATTAGTGCTTCACTGCTGATGTACAGGTGTATCATTGCCAATCTGTATTCTTTTTACATTATAACATGTAATGATGCAATGTACCAGGTGTCAGCAGACTGAAACTACAATTAACACAGGTTTATCCTGTTTATCGTTCCAGAATGAACCAGACGTTTAACTGTCTGTTCTCGCTGTGCGGGACCTTTACTGTCTGTTCTCATTGTATGGGACCTTTACTGTCTGTTCTTACTGTATGGGACCTTTACTGTCTGTTCTCACTGTATGGGACCTTTACTGCCTGTTCTCACTGTAGGGGACCTTTACTGTATGGGACCTTTACTGCCTGTTTTCACTGCATGGGAACTTTACTGTCTGTTCTCACTGCATGGGAACTTTACTGTCTGTTCTCACTGCATGGGAACTTTACTGTCTGTTCTTACTGTATGGGACCTTTACTGCCTGTTCTCACTGTATGGTAGTTCTGACCTCTTTAGGGAGTAGGGCACCTAACCAAAAGTGTGGAGGGGGGGGGGCCTTATCTGCCTGGTGAAAAGGGAGTCATAATCTAGCTCCGGTAGCTCAGTGCAGGTCCTGAGGCATTACTGGGTAATGTGAGCATAGGCGCAATAAGATAATTGCGCCTATAGAGGTAAGGGAGCTTCTATTGGCAGGTGGCATCAAGTGACTGGGAAGAAGTGCTGCAAATCGTGCAAGAAAAGGTGGCGTCACATGCTGTATAAAAGAGCACTTCCACATGGTGCGGGTGCTATTTTGGATAGATAAATTGCCGGAGAGACTCTCAATTTCTCCACCCACCCTCTTTAAAGGGCAACTCCACCCTCATAAGAACATCTTTTAGAAAGAATGGCCTCTTTAAAATATGTTGATATATCATAGTTTGTTCTGTGAATTAATTACTGTATGCTTGCTATACTTCTGGATGCCTCATGGAAACTGAGCAATTTAGAAACCTGTACTGAGCCTGTACTGAGCCTGGGCATGCTCAGAAGAGGCAGACAGGGGATTAACATTCACTCATTGACTGTGATGTCAACTGTCAAATCCATAACTGACAGTTACTAACTGGAAGAACCAGGAAGCAGAAACAGGGGCAACAGGACATTGTGCAGGATTTCAGGTTAGACTAATATATTTCAGATTTCAAACTATTACCATTTAGGGTTTTGGGGGGTGATTTATCTGTATGAAAGTTTTCATTTTAGGGCTGGACTTGCCCTTTAAGAAGCATATTGTAGGTGCTATTACCACATGGAAGCTTGACCATGCTTCCTAATAAATGCATACAATAGAAGGACTGTGGAAGCACACCTTAGGCTAAATTACAACTATATTTTGCTAAAGTGCTATTGATCTGGTCAAACATTTATACAAACAATGAAAATATAATCAATGCACATTCCTAGGCCCCATACAATATTATATTATCTGCACTATGGCATATATTATAAACAAAGGGGTTTTAGTATACATTACTGTGATCACATGAATGAAAAGCCTTCCAACCACGTCAAGGTAACCCCAGTCTGGAAGGTCCTAACTTCTAACCATTTTTACTTTAAATTATGATTAGCAAACTTTCGCATTCCTCATACTTGTGCACTGGATCAATATAGCAGGTTTTCTCACTTCCACCCAGCCCTTTTTAATATGAGGGAAGAGGGCCTCTCATTAAAGGGTTGTGTTGGGTGTGCTATTACCCCATGGAAGCTTGACCATGATTCCTAATAAATACATACAATAGAAGGACTGTGGAAGCACAAGTTATGTTTTCTTAATTTTAGCTAAATATAGAAAAAGAAAAACTGTTGAGCACTCTCTATATATATCTAAAAAACCTTTATTATATAAATACATCAGGGTTACTCAGCTTTAAAAACAATTAAAAAAGAGAGAACAAACGACTGTGTTCGCGGCCTGAATAACGACTGACACTGGACTTGTGACCTGCTTACTCTGAGTTGGTAGCTATGTACTCTGTCTAACTAAAGCACTTTATGTTATGATACCTTCATGATGTATGCTCCAACCTTAGCTATACTGATATGTGAAAGTCCTATATAGTCTAAGTCGTTTGTTCTCTCTTTTTTAATTGTTTTTAAAGCTGAGTAACCCTGATGTATTTATATAATAAAGGTTTTTTAGATATATATAGAGAGTGCACAACAGTTTTTCTTTTTCTATATTTAGCTATTTAACTGTAGTGTAGCACCTCTTCCCATTTGGGTATCACCTAGCTGGTGCTGGGTTAATTTTTGGAATCTAGTTTCTTAATTTTATCTGTCAAAGAAACTTGTGGAAGTATGATGTCTTTTTGGTATAATACAAGAAGGAAAATCAGACTTCTGGCTCAGAACAAACATGTTTTCTTGGTTTCTGAGCATCTGTCCTAACCTACTGAGAAAAATACACAATTCCTGGGGCGAACAAGACCATACCTGCTTCTCTCTTTAATTTGTGACCAGGGGACCACACAAGCTTACAGAGCTCAGATACCTTCTTTCTATCTTGGACTGCCTTAAAGGGACAGGCAAGAAATTCACACAGGGGGCATACTATAGGGCTTTGGCCATAATGCCCTTTATTATGTACAAATGTAAGGATATGCTGCTCAAACCTTTATTAAAAAATACTTTTAGGTGCGGTGCAACGGAGGATCAGCAATTTATACATTACACAAAAGACTCCAGCACTCAACTACACATATAATCATAAATGAATCACTAGGTTATTACTGATGCTGGGATACTGCCTTGGAGTGGCGCATCAGCTTGCACATGTTTGTACAAACAATGTAACTAAAGCAATCCATTTTAATCTCAATGCAGTGATTACCGGCCTTAATTGCTTGCATGTACATCAGACATCAACTTGTTGGGTAATAGTCAGTCACAGCTTTATTGATGTTATCCACACGAGATGTTACAGATTCTTGCCTTGTTACCATACCAATAGTTGCCATAGCAACCCCATAACCAGTTAATAACCAAATAAATATTGACAGTGCTTTTCTTTGTATGCCAGCAACTTGTTATGGTGGGTATGTAAAATCCCCTCCTTTTTCTTTCTCCCCCCTCTCTGTCCCTTCTCTCTTACCCCCCTGCTCTCTCCCTTCTCCCCCCTCCCCTCTCTCCCTTCACTCTCTCCCCCCTTCTCTTTATAACTCTCTCCCTTTTTTCACTCTCTCCTCCTCCTCTTTTTCTTGGCATTGTGGCGTCATCAACCCTCCTCCCACTGTGGAGTGTGCACGCGCAAGTAGGAGTCGGCTTCTCCAACGCCATGCTTACAGTGGGAGGAGTTTTGATGACGTGGCGCTCAAGCTTCTGAGTCCATGGGCCATATGATTTACACCTCTAGGTTAGTATATAGGATAGGACATGTTTGTTACCTAATACATATTTGTACAGACTGTACCTTTTTTATACATCAGCTTAATTCTCTTTTTACCCTTGGAAATAGATTTCTGCTAACTCTTCTCCTTGTCTAATGCACCCTATTAGGCAGTGGTTGGAAAGATGATTTCTTGTCACTCTGTTTCCAGAATTAGAATTGTTTATTATTTATATGTGTAAGATATCTGCCCACTGTGTCACTTTCAACACGCAATAGGACAAGACTTGATGCAGGACAGACAGGACACCTTACTTTCTGGATGGGGATTGCAGCTGGAGAAATGAATGTTGAGATCCTAGGCAATGTGGGTTGGCTCATTTCCTATGCTCCCCTGATGAGCTTAGATCTGTCAAAGAACACACGTTTTTACTTGACGCAGACAGCTGCTGTAATAAAATTACTTCCAACCAAATGAGGTGAGTGGGTGAATCTATTTACTTTGACAAACAGGATATACAAAGACCTTTCCAGGTAACCCATTCTGATTTTAAAATATAATGTCATTCTGTTACAGGAATGCGAAAGATCTGCGCAACAGTGTGGATGGTTCCCACTCATTTAACCATGTCTCAGCAAACTGTCATATAGATCAATAAAAGCCCAGAAACCATGAGGTTATTAAAGCCTCTACATGTGTATTATTAGTGCTGCAGCTTAGTCCTCAGCTGAATGAGAGAGAAGGCTTAATAAAACATGGCCCCATCTAATTATTATATCTACTGTTCTTAGCCAAGAAGATTAAAGGAGAAATAAAGTATAACTGTATTTTTGATGGTTAATTTTAGTTGATTCCCCATGTAACAATGTTTTTCCCCTGGCAAGGGAAATTATAGAGTACAGTAGCAATAATGGTATAAAAAATGCAAGTGCACTTTGGTTAACTGACAATAAGGTACAGAAACGAAATGAAACTAAATGCGGTTAATATCAATAAAGCTCCTGGACCAGATAAAATACATTTTTGGGTTCTTTGGAACTCATTTCAGTTTTATCCAGGCCATTGTCTCTTATTTTCTCATTCTCTCTCATGCCCGGAAGTGTGCCTCTGGATTGGAGAAAAGCTAATGTAATTTCTATTATTTGAAAAGGGTAGTAGTTCACAGCCAGAAGAGGTGGCTGAACTTGTTTCAGTAAAAGTTTGGGGGGATATATAGTTTGAAAAGTTTGAAATAGCAATGGTAACTTACTGTAAATGGCTCTGGTACCTAGGAAATGTTCTGGGGAACATATCCATATCACTAAAACTTGTTTAAAAACTAACTTTCCCCATGATTGGGCAATAGTCGGGCTTCCGCATTGAATTTTCGACGGTTACCAAAATCAAACACTACATTTGGGGATTACCAAACGCTGAACGCTGAAATCGAACATTACATTCAAGGTTTACTGAACGCTACATTTGATGGTTACTGAAATCGGACGCTACATTCAAGGGTTACCGATATCGAATGCTACATTCGAGGGTTAACGAACACCGTATTCTAGGGTTATGGAGCGCTAAAGTCGAGTGACATTGATTCAAAAGTTTGGGAAGTTTGAAATGCGGAGTAGTTCGAAAAGTTTGGGTCCGTTCAAACTGTTAAAGTTCAGCTCTATCATGATATGGATCTTGCTGCAAGAAGCTGTAGTGTATTTTTTTTTTTAATCATACACTGTGATAGCAGATTCCATTAGTTTTATTATACTGTACATTTGTTTCCTATCTTTCTTCTGTACTCCTCTACCATTTGGCTCAGGTACCATAAATCAAGTAGGGAGCCAAGAATTGCTATTCCTTGGACCTTACTTCTAAAGGATACAGTAGACTTGAGTCTTCAGTAGGAGGTCAAACAGCCCTGGGAAGGTGACCTTTGACCTCAGTAGGAGGTCAAACAGACCTGGGAAGGTGACCTTTTGTTTAACTATGATAAAGGCACAATACCCTTTTCCATAACATATGTATATATAACTCGGCCTATGTAATAGAATATGGCGGGCTGATAAAAAATATGGTTTCAGGTAGGTGAGACCATTCGGTACAACCCAAACATCATGTATGTAGGTCTTAGTAGAGGCTGGAAACCTACATTATGTCGTTCTGGTCAACTGTATTTTCCCTAACTGTCATGTTTGGTGTCTATCAACTGGTAAATTCATGACAATAACTAATTTAGTGATTTCCAGTTGGTAGCACCTTGGACCACAGAATTATGAATTATCTAAAAAATAATGTCACTGCGGATGTGTCTTCCAAAGGTAATCATATATCTGACACACCCTCAGTCTAGCCTATACCTGTTGGTGATTGATTGGGGGTAAATTATTTGCCCCCCTTTAACCTGGGGGTAGATAAGGAGCCACACAGCTACTGGAAGGGGGCTCCTGATTTACATCTTATGAAACATCAAAGTGGATTACAGCGAGTTACCTTTTTGGAGCCAAGGAACTCTTCCTCATCAAATGAAGTTCTTCTTGTAAGGACAGGGACTTTGACCAGAATATAAGTATTTTTACCTTTAATCCCTTTATTTTACTGTTGCTTGTTTTTATGTCTGTTAATTATTTTTGTAATCACTATTGCACCGTTTTTGTTTTTGTTTTATTAAACGATATTCTATAAAATCGTTAAGCTGATTCTCCTAGTGCTCTAACAGAACTAAGTAGAATCCTGTCCTGTGAGACAATAAATATAGTCATTGTATTCTGTATTCCTTGTATTATCTGGTACTATTCCTGCCTGAGTGTGTCAGCGAGTGATACAGGTATTGAGTATTATTTTACATTTATAGCCGTTAAGGCTGGTATCGGTTTCCACGGCCATTAGTAAGTGGGTTTTTGCAGTATTTTATATATCTGGTAAGGGGTGTATGTTAGTGACAACAACCTTCAACCTGGTTTTGTCCCTGTGAGCTGGGAAAGCTCTGATTGGTCTGTGGTTGAGAGTTGTGGTATCGTCACTAGTATCTGTTCCCACAGCTGTTAGTGAGTGGGTGGTGGCAGTGTTTTATATACCTGGTAAGTGGTATATGGTAAGTGACGGCAGCCCTTAACCTGGTTTTGACCCTGTGAGCTGGGAAAGTTCAGTTTGGTCTGAGGTTAAGAGCTGTAGTTCCGTCACAGGCTCAAACTCGGGTTCGAATTTGGTTCTAGTCCATCTCTAACAGCCATTAATTAAAGACCTCTGAGTTTTACTTCAGTGGTGGAGAAGATACTGGAAAGCTTGATACAGGAACATATTCTAGAAGGACTGTAATAATCAACTGTAATAATAATTTAGGAGGAACAGATCTTGTCAAGCAAACTAAGTGGCGGGGGAAATTCAAGGTTGATAAATGTAAGGTGATGCATTTTGGGCTTAAAAATCCTTGTGCTGCTTATACTATAGATAGCTCTGTGTTAAGTGAATCCCTGTTGGAAAAGGATCATGCAGTGCCAGGCGGCAACAGCTAGAGCCAGCAAGATATTGTATAAAGAGAGGTATTGATTCAAGTGAGAAAAATATTATTCTCCCTCTTTAAATTGGTAAGGCCTTATTTGGAATATGTATGGAATATGTAGTGCAGTTTTGGAATCCTCTGTAAAAAAAATTGCATATTGGAAATGGAAAGGGTTCAGAGAAGGACAACTGTGGGAGCTTGAATATAATGCCTTCTTAGTTATTCTACATATTCTCTTCCATTTTCAAAAATCAGTTGATTTCACACCCTTTGCTGTTCCCTGCTGTTGACATTAGTGAAGTAACATTTCAGGTTCTAACTGTCCTTCTTCCCAGGATGCACCACATCCTTGGAATGTTCCTAACAGTAATTTCTACTGATTGGCTGTTGTGTGGGTCAAAGATGCTCACATCTCTACTGAGCAACTGAATCAACCAAGGCGCTGGGTCAAGGGCAAGACCATAACGGTCTCTACTAGGGGTCCTGCAAACAGGAAGTCATTATTTCAGTTGCATTTATTTATACACAGACACAATGCTGAATGGGCAGATTAAGGTCATTGGGATGAAAAAATACTGCTCTTTTTCCTGAAAAGTACATGTATTTGCACTGAACTTCCCCTTTAAGCCCACACTGTGTTGTTGTTCACATCACCTGATGAAAGGGGTGTTACTCTCGAAACGTTGTGTTACCTGTTGATGTTTTGCTCACAATAAATCATTCATATTGGAGTGCAAGTCTACTTTGTTTCTCTTCAATGTAACAATACTGCATTTTTGTTTTGGATATGAAAGCTTAGGAGCTGTAGAATACATAGCAGGATTTAAAGAAAGGATAAATGTAAATCATAACTTTAACTTAATTGATTCCTAATGCATTTAGGACATAAATTGGCCACGTTTTATAATTATATAAGAAGGTAGTAGGCGCTGCCTTTCATATTCTAGTTTCCATTGGTCCTCTGTTAAGGTCACTTCAGCCCCTAGTTGTTCAGCTCCTCATTTAATTAAAATTAATTCTGCGTATTTTGTAGCATTGTTTTTAATACAGTGTGGCATTGCTGGTAAAAATGTGTTTAAATTCTGAAAAAAGTAATGTCATTTTTTGATGGCATAGAAAATTGGATGTTCTAGTAATTATGTATAAAGTGATCACTGCACTTATATATGAGAACATTATTTTTATGGTGTGGATGGATAGCAACCCCAGACTTTCATTTACTCACACACTCAAAGCACAAGCCTTTCAATAAAATCCTGAAAATAGCAGCTGTAATAATAGCCATTTATTTTAATGACACAGAAAATGCATTAATGTATTAGATGGATTTACTAAATGTGTATCTTTGTGCTGAAACCTATTGGAGAATGGATGTCATATTAAAGACCTGAGTGGGTCTAATTTTCTGCACCCTACCCACTTACTCACAGCTTGCCTTTTTGGTGGATATACCATAAATGTACCTGACCCAAAAGCGGTTAGAACTCTGCAACTTGACCCAGTACTGATTCATACTTTCTCCCTGTGCTGGTCTAATTTTCCAGACTGGCACCTAAACTCAAAGCTGCAAATCACTTACCTAGAACACAATTAAACACCTTTTGGGTTACCCATGACCTGATGAATCTTCTTGGAAGATCACTAGCCAAACATAAAAGGGAGTCTGTCTTTTGGGTATGTAAAAAATGCATTTTTGTTTTGTTTTGTGAAGGAGCAAGCAAGATAATGGAAGAGCAGATTTTTCAAACTGCCTTATGGGTGTGACAACCCTGCTCATAGTGCGTTAACTACAAATCCTGTCTCTTTCCTATCTGCAGTCCAATAAGAAGCAGCTTATCAGGCGTGTTATGGTATTCCAATAATTGAAGTTAAAGCAGGAAAGACAAAAACACGACATGGTATGTAAAAAAAGTTGTTATTAGAACTGAATGTTGTTCATTATACTGTATCTGTACAATACATCACATCATAAGAACATGGCTGGTAAGGTGATGAAAAAACAGGCAAAAGATCACAAGTAATTAGAGCAGTTAGTTTAGACCAAGCTGGCCACACAAGGTCATATGGTTAGACTGTTTTCATTTTTAACCAAATGAAATTAAAAGTGTTCAAAATAACCAAATATTCTCATTTAAATCCAAAATTCCAGAATATATTTTACCAATAGTTAATTTGGATCCTGTGTCCACTGTCCAGCCAGTGACATGCTACCCTAAGAATGTGGTCCTATTAATGACTACCATGAAACCCAGATTGATGTGGTTCCATGGTGAAATGTGTCCAGCATTAAAGCAAGGAGATTACATATTTTACTTTATTTTTAACATCAGTTCTCCAGCTTGCATTTCATTGTGTTTTGGAGTCTTGGATCTCATGATGTCCAAATCTAATAACGTATGACTGTGCTTATTATCCAATGCTTTTTATTCTAGACATTAAAGATTACTGTAAATTGTCATTAAATAGTGGGAACTGTAAGTAGCATTACCCATCTTTATCAAGCGTTTATTTTATATATTAATGAATATTCCACCAATCATCATGAAAAATGGCGCATAAAGGCATAATAGCATTGGTGAAAAAGTTTATAAGGGATCATACTGTGATCATCTTTAGTCCTTATGTTCTAATATAAGAATATTCACAGACATCACTGTTACAGCAGGTAGGGCTCAGTATTTGAATTACATGAGCCATAAGCCACATTTAAATTAATGCCACTTGGAAACACATACAGGCTTAAATAATAAGAAATGCAAATATATGCCTTTCCTGTTCATTTGCCGCAACCAATATGAGATGAAATCTTTTTACTGGTCTACTACAGTTAGAAAACATTTTTTAGAATCTGATTGGTTGCTGCAGATTAACAGCACAGACAAAGTTTTGCATAAATAAGCTCCTAAATTCCTTGTTTTTAAATGGTTTATTTGTCAACGCAAATGTAAATAGAAATGAACAACTGGGCTATACGTATAATAAAAAATAATGTAAAGTAAAATGAAAAAAAAAGCAAGCTAATAATATTTAATCTGGAGGTGAGACGAGCTACGGAGGAACCGTGAAAAAGTATAAAGTTATTAAGAGAGACATTTCATTACTGCCCAATGATGTGATAAATTAACTCAATGGGTACATGTATGAACACATCATATCTTGAAAATATTGTGCAATTTTGCAACACCAGTGGGTCTTTCTTCCTTGGTACAAAAGATGTAATGGTATGGCTGAGACAGCAGTGATCACTACATTCTTAACCTATAAGGAAAAAAAGACATTTTATATGCATAAACAATGAAGTCAGGTGCTGGGTCTATAGTCAGGTATATATAACCATATGTATCTCTTTACCTGGAGGATTTAGTTCATTATAGGTAACAAAGCCTATTGGAATAAAAAGAATATTAAGTAAAACATTACAACTACTAATAATCCTAATAAGAAGAACAAATGCAGTTTAATCTATACCAATATCTTGGGATAGTTATACATTGTTTGCTGGATTGATATGTAAAATAGCTAAAGACAACTTTAAAGGGCATGCCCACCCCCAAAACTATAATTTCCCCCACCACTGGCACCACCGTGTAGTGTAATAACATCCTTACCTTACATCCCAGCTCCAAATGGTTCTCCAGCAATCCCCCCCCCAAGTCCAAAAAAGTGGTAGCCAGGAGGATAGCAGAGTCCATATAGGACTCTGCCTCCTGTCTCTCCTCCGGGAGAATTTTGCCATGCGCAGAAGAGCCCTCCCTCTCCCTCCCATTTCTTTCTCCCTCCCCCTAGTGTATATTGTAGGGATAGTTCCCCCAGCCCCAACTGCTATAATCTTATATCCAGAAAGTGCCCCCATAGTTACTTGCCTTCCCTCCATCCTCTGCTGTTGTGAACTGCCGGCAGCCGCATCCGTGATTGGCTGCCTCTCAGCTAATCACAGACGCGGCTGCCGGTCCCGACCCCTGCTTGTAGTTCCGTGAAAGCAGAGGACCTGGGCAGTGCGGCGGAGGATAGAGGGAAGGTAAGTAACTTTCTGAATATAAGATTATAGCGTTTGGGGATGGGGGAACTATCCCTACAACATACTAAAAGTTTTTAAAACAGGTGGACATGCCCTTTAAAAACTTTGTCTAGTGCATGCAAACTATTTTCAGGTTTTTAAAGGTCTTTATCACAAAATTCTTCGGCAGATGGGTTGCGGTACAATAAGTGGACATGTCTTTATTAGGGAACATAGGCGTGGCTTGTGGAGTTGGGTGTGCTTGGCTGACGAACACTGACTGGTGGACTGGAGGGCTGTGTAACATTGATTGGTGGACTGCTGCTGAAATGCAGCATTGCAGGAAGGAGGATTTTTTTAACTGCCACCTTTATAGTGTTCCCCAGGGTCATGCCCTGAGCAAATGTTTCAGTTTGCTTCATGGTAGGGGGACCCCTGGGTGTTGCCCTTAAATATTAGCAACAGTTAACAGAGCCTGAATTACTATAATTACAGTACAACTTATTTAACATGCAAATGTTAGCGCTTGTTCACACTGCACACGGACCACAACCAAAAGTCTATCAGGGTTATTCAATAAACGTTCTTATCGTTTAAATTGGTGCTAATTTTGCCCCAACCAGTCAGATCTTATTTAACATTTGAAAGCTAACATCTGATTGGTTGGGGCAAAATTAGCACCATTTTTATCGATAAGAACTTTTATTGAATAACCCTGTATTTGTTTTTGTCCATTTTGGGCCGTTTTCACTATCTTTTTACAGACCGGGTCAATCCGAACCATTTAAGAAAATGCACCACGGCGTACCTTTTTGTCCGTTTCCAGACAGAAGTGTGGGTCTAGTATGAAGGAGCCCTTATCAATAGTGATGGCCCGGTTCGCGGATCCAAACCCGGATCCGCGGCGGATTTCCCTTATTCGCGAACGGCGGATATTGCAGATTTCCGCCTTCCGAATTTTTCCGAACCGCGTTTTCAAAAATTTTCGAAATTACGAGGATTTCTCGTATTTTCGAAAATGCATGGAAAAACGTGTTTTTCGAAAATTTCCGAAATTACGAGGATTTCACGTATTTTCGAAAATGCTGGAAAATCCGTATTTTCGAATATTTTCGAAATTACGAGGATTTCTCTTATTTTCGAAGAATTTTTCATTTTAATGGGTCTGCTTGCGGATTTTCGAATTTTTTCGAAAGTTCGCGATTCCTCGAGCGGACCAGATTTTGCGAAGTTCGGATATCTCTACTTATCAACAAGACAAGATAAGCAACAGTGTTATTTTCATTACAGGCTTCTTCAACAGGGCTGATGGTGCAATAGCAATTTATTAAATACCTAAATCAGCCAATCAAATCTCCAGTCACTTTTAGATTTACCTTTTGCATTTGTGTTAAACAAGAACTATTGTCTAAATTGATGCACAAAAAAGTACATCTCTTATCTATGAATTTAAATTCTAAACATGATATGATCAGTTTAATGCCTCATACACATGTTAAATAAATCTCATTAGACAATTTCTCAGACAGGATTTTTCTAATTATTCCCAGCAGACATTACAAATACAGGACTTATTGCTTCTCGACTTCTGGCAAGATCAATCGCTAAACAATGTCTGCAGATATCTCCACACTGCTAGATAGTCTTCCAAAATAGTTATTGTCAGCTACATCCTCCAAAAATCATCTAGTATCTACAGGATCATCTTCACTTTGGTTTCATTGATTGATTTATGTATCATCCAATGACAGGGAAACTGTTCTGGTTAACTGGGATGTTGGCAAACTTTCTTTTGCAGAGACCTCTTTTCAGTCCTGTGTGCCCAGTGTTAAGGTTCTGTGTGGTCAGTTGAGAAGATAAACAACATCACTCAATAAATACATGTAAGTACCTGAGTCAGGTTCCAGTTGCCTTTATGAGTGAGTTGTGAATAGGTGCAAGTGTGTGGGTGAAGTTGGGTGTAGGATGGGTGCAGGTCTCTTTATTTATAAGTTAATTTAAGTTATCCTCAACACCTGTCAAAATGCAATCTTATTTAATACATCTCTAAAATTTAATACATGTTTTTAGTAATAATGGTAATTGATTCTTAAAATAAATGTAGTTCTTTTACTATAGTATAGATTAATATGCATGAGCGGCTTGGTTCACAGGCTTGGTTCACAGCCGGATTATTTGAACGGGGGAATGACCAGAAAGGGGAGGGGGAGCTCTGCAGTGTGTGCAAACATGGAGCCACAGAGGAAGGTAAGAAAAATGCAGCATACACTAACCTTTTTTTATGTCTGGATTGGAGCAATGTAAACATTTCACTATAGATGTCCTCTAAAGTCCATTATTCCCATTTTACATTGTTGCCTGCATTACTTTCAACTGTATGATGTGGTTAAAAGATTAGTTCCCTCAGAACGTGAACTTTTCAATTTTTGCATTAATTGAAGAACAGGAGGTAAAGGAGCTATGTCTTACCTCCCATTCTTCAATTCATGTACTGTAACGATACCAGGAACTAAGATAGAAAACTTACCTGCGAGAACAATCCACCACTGGTTACCATTACATTAATTGAACAGGAGGTAAGACATAAGTTCCTTTACCTATCCTTTAAGATTACTGTTACAGACTAATAAACTAGAGGGCTGATAACCCTGTCTAATGAACTGGAGGGCTGACAACACTGTTTAATGAACTGGAGGGCTAACAACACTGGCTAATGAACTGGAGGGCAACAAAAACTGGATAATAAACTGGAGGGTTGGCAAAACTGTCTAATGAACTGGATGGCTGATTATACTGGCTAATGAACTAGAGGGCTGACTACACTGGGTAATGAACTGGAGTGCTGACTAACACTGGCTAATGAACTGGAGAGCTGACTACCTCTGGCTAATGAACGGAAGGGCTGACAAACACTGGATAACGAACTGAGGGTCTGAAAAACACTGTATAATGAACAGGAGGGCTGACTACACTGTTAAATGAACTGGAGGGCTGAGTAACACCGAGTAATGAACTGGAAGGCTGACTAAACTGTATAATCAACTGGAGGGCTAATTAACACTGGGTAATGAACTGAAGGGATGACTAACACTGGGAAATTAACTTAGCACACATACATGCTCTTAAACACACTGACAATGACTTTTAAACTTTCTCTTGGGGGACGTTTTAGAAACTACAACTCCCAGCATGCCTTGTTAGCAAAATGCAACAAGGCATGCTGAGAGTTGTAGTTTCTTAATTATAGCCATCACTGCTATGAAGGTATTGGCAATAGCAGCCCCCCAAGAGGAAGTTTATCAGTCACTGTCAGTACCTCCCTCCCCACACACACGGACTCTCACAATGTATGTATGTATGTATGTATATGTTTATATATCACCACTAGGGGACACAGCGCTGTACAATATAGAATACAAAAATAAGTATGAGCATCATGAAATATACAAGTGCTTGAAACATGTAACATGAGGAAAGAGGTCCCTGCCCCATTGAGCTTTCAATCTAATTAGGTGGGTAACATACAGATACATAGGAAAGGGTGGAAGTGCTAAAGGGATAACTGGTGCTGTATCAACAGTCCTATGCTGTGCTGTGCTGTGCTCAGAGAGATAGAATGTGAGGTTAGATTTAAACTTGTTTATTGAGGTTTCTTAACGTAGAGAGAGGGGAATAGAATTCCAGAGGACGGGAGCCAAAGGAGAAAAAGGTTTAAGGCGAGAGGAGGCAGTGTGAGTGAGGGGGTCTGTATAAGCGATGGTTCTGGGATCTGCGTACAGATGACGTACAGATGACGTACAAATGAGCTGATGACGTCTCCCAGGGAAATGGTATAGAAGGAGAACAGCAGGGGTCCAAGAACAGAGCCCTGTGGAACCCCAACATTAAGAGGAACCAGAGAGAATGTCTTATTATCATATGACACAGAGTAGGTTCTGTTCACAAGCAGAAATGGGTTCAGTATTACTAACAGTTCGTCCCTCCTCCTGCTCTACTATGTAGCAGAAGAGCTCCAAGTTCAGGCAACGGGGCAGAGCCCCATAGACAGTAAAGTCACTCAGGGAGATTCAATAAAAGTTCTTATCGTTAAAAATGGTGCTAATTGTGCCCCAACCAATTAGATGTTAGCTTTCAAATGTTAAATAAGATCTGATTGGTTGGGGCAAATTAGCACAATTTGTAATGATAAAAACTTTCATTACATCTCCCTGACTGTAATGAGTCATGGGGCCATGCAGCAGACATAATCCAGGAAGCACATGCTCCCTTTCTCTTCTCCATCTTAAAACTGAGCTCCTGTGTAAATGCAGTATTGCAGGAAAAAAACATTTTTCTTTTCTTTTCCCCTCTCTCTCAGGCCCCCTCGCAAGCCCAGGCCCCATACAGACACTGGATTGACTCGACTTATACTCGAGTCAATCAGTTTTTTACAAATTTTTCAGGTAAAAATAGGTACCTCGACTATACTCGGATCGACTTTTACTCGTATATACGGTAAGCGCATTTGCTGTCTGCCTGCTACTGTATCTGTGATCTGCTACTGCCTTGCCTGCCATCACATCTCCTGCCACAGTAAGATGAAACGTATATAACTAGTTCTGTGGGCAACTTGTATGTACCAGTATGTATGGGCAACTTATAGTACCAGTCACTTTTGGCAACTTTTATGTACCAGTCTGAGTGAGAAACTGTATGAACCGTCACTGTGGGAAACTTATATGTACCAGTCACTGTGGCCAAATTATAAATACCAGTCACTGGTCAAATTATATGTACCAGTCTGTGTAGGCACTTGCATGTACTAGTCTGTGTGGGTAACTTGTATGTACCGTCCACTGTGGCCAACATGTATGTATCAGTCACTGTGGGCACTTGCATGTACTGTAACAGTCTCTATTGGAAACTTATATATACCAGTCACTGTGGGCAACTTATATACCCGACCTTCAGCGGCATCAGTGGTTGGCTGAGACACGCTGAGGAGTTCTGGTAAGAATACTTAGAGTCACGCAGATAGATTTAAACCTTGCAAAGTCTACTTAATTAGGTCCAATTCAAATTTTAGTTTGGGGGTGAACATTCCCTTTAACCATGGATGGTTAACTGGAGGCTGACCGAGTATTGGCTGCTGAATTGGAGGACTGACCTAACAATGTCTGCTGAACTGGAGGGCTGACCTAACAGTGTCTGCTGAACTAGAGGGCTGACCTAACCATGTCTGCTGAACTGGAGGGCTGACCTAACAGTGTCTGCTGAACTAGAGGGCTGACCTACCAGTGTCTGCTGAACTAGAGGGCTGACCTACAGTGTCTGCTGAACTGGAGGGTTGACAACAGTGTCTGCTGAAACTAGAGGGCTGACCTAAAAGTTCTTATCGTTAAAAATGGTGCTAATTGTGCCCCAACCAATTAGATGTTAGCTTTCAAATGTTAAATAAGATCTGATTGGTTGGGGCAAATTAGCACAATTTGTAATGATAAAAACTTTCATTACATCTCCCTGACTGTAATGAGTCATGGGGCCATGCAGCAGACATAATCCAGGAAGCACATGCTCCCTTTCTCTTCCATCTTAAACTGAGCTCCTGTGTAAATGCAGTATTGCAGGAAAAAAACATTTTTCTTTTCTTTTCCCCTCTCTCTCAGGCCCCCTCGCAAGCCCAGGCCCCATACAGGAGTTCCCTCTTCCCCCCACTGATGGCGGCCCTGGGTCCAGCTTGGCAAAGGAGGTGCTGGTATGCAGACTTAATCATATTATCCCAATATATATCCCATATATATCCAGTATATATCCCAATATATATCCCATATTATCCCAGTTGGTGTGTGTTCAAACCAGCATGAGGTCTGCCTTCAAAGGGGCAAGGTGTGAAGTCACTGTAGTAATGCATACACTTCTACAGGCTGGTAGGCACCAGAACAGCAGGAAATCTTATTTCATATATTAGTTCATATTTTCAGAAATATTCGCAGTTTATACTAGAATTTAATCTGTATTTATAGACACCTTGTAGGCGATGATATTCCATAGGAATCCTGAGATATTATAAAATATTTAAAAAAACCACCAAATTTATGAAGGGGAAAAAAATTCTTCCTGACTCCAAGCGGCAATCGGAAATTTCCCTGGATCAACTCCCTCAAGTCTTAAGGGATGTCCACATGTCCTCTGACATACTCTATTGGTGAACAATGCCCCATATAGTTTATTGTATGGCCCTGTTAATGTATTTATACACAGTAATCATATCCCCATGCAAGCGCCTTTTCTCCAGCGTACATAATTGTAACTTTTCCAGTGTCTCTTCATATTCAAGCTCCCCCAATCCCCTTATTAATTTAGTTGCCCTTCTCTGAACCCTTTCCATTTCATAGATGTCCTTTTTGTACACAGGATTCCAAAATTGCACTGCATATTCCAAATGAGGAATAATGTAAAGAGGGAGAATAACATTTTCTCCCCTCCCATGAATCCATATCTCTCTTTATACAAGACAATACCATGCTGGATCTGGCACTGCTTGCTTCCTTTAAGTTTGTTATCCACCAAAGCTCCAAGATCTCTTTCCAACAGGGATCCACTTAACACAGAGCCATTTACCGTATATACTTGAGTATAAGTCGAATTTGTCATGCTTTAAAATTAGCCTGAAAACCTAACCTCGACTTCGAGTCAGGTCCTAATTTAGATCCAAATTCTGCAATTACAGATAGTAACCAGTAGGTGGCGCCGTGTAAACCTGTATAGAAAGTTACAGGAGCTGATCTGCCTTTACACTTCCTGCTTCCTGTATTCTGCCTGCTGGACTCACTCAGCACTGTCACTGGATGCTGTAAATCTGATGGGTCTCCTCAGTTTGGGGCAAAAAACAGCTGCTAGTTCAGTGCAAATGACAGCTTGAAACTACAACTCTCAGGTGACATTTTTAACTATTGGGGTCAGAGAATCCTTTACTATATGGGGGTCAGAATTCCCTTTACTATATGGGGTTCAGAGGGCCCTTTACTATATGGGGTTCAGGAGAATTGTAAATGATGGTAAGCTTAATTAAAAGTTTACTGAACCTTGCCACTCCACATGTTTAGAAACTGGAACTCCCAGCAAACACGCATGCTGGGAGTTGTAGTTTCCAAACATCTGGAGTGCCAAGAATTGGAGGTTACTGGTACTGGATTTGGCTATTACTGTATGGGATTCATGTATGGGAATTCTGCTGTCCATTTAAAGGGCAACTAAAGCCTAAAAACAACACAGAATCAGAAGGCAGTAGTGGTGATAATTTCTACCCTCGGCTTATACTCGAGTCAATCAGTTTTTACAAATTTTTTATATCGGTTAGCATGACTTTAACGCCTTCCTTGCGGCGGTTGCGTGGCTAACGCAAAAATTAACAGCGCAGCCGCTGTTATATGCCGAAATCAGGATATTATTGCGGCACTTTCAAGGCCAGCTAATAGCTGGCCTTGAAAGTGCCGAAATAGAACAGCGCCAGGTAGAGATGTTCCGAGCGCCGCTATCGGCATATAACATTGCGGGCAGATACCGCGGCTTTATAAATATGGCCCATAGTATCTGGCTACAAATACATGCAATCAACTGGTAAAAATATCAGTTGGTGTTGCGGGCAGATACCGCGGCTTTATAAATATGGCCCATAGTATCTGACTACAAATGCATGCAATCAACTGGTAAAAATATCAGTATGTGTTGCGGGCAGATAACCAACAAGTCACCAGATTTTTGTTTTAAGGGTAGAATATCACATATCATAGGCTGCTGGTAGTTGCAGTTTAAAAACAGCTGGAGGTTTGCAGGTTGATTATTCCCAATGTACATGTTTCCCCTAACACTGGGTCCCTTTTCTCTGCTTGCATTGCCTGGATCTAACATTAATTCATATCTTACTTCATTCTGCATTTTAACGAATATCTGGATTCGGGTCGGGCTTCTTTTTCTTCATCTGCTGAAATTCCTGAGGAGAAAAAAGTTCCTTAAATAAAGTAACAGATAATTCACCACAGAACAGAAGCCTGGGAAATAATTTGTTAGACACAGCATATCAAGTATGCAGTATATCTCTGCAAACTGTACAAAACACTGGCTTGGATTTATTAAATATTATTATAGAAGTAATAGTAATCCATTGGCTGATTCTAGCTGCTGGCAAATGTTTCATATATTTTTTAATAATTCCCCCACAGAACAGTTCCTCAGTTTCTCTTCCCCACAAATAACTGCTGGTAAGAATGAAATAATAGCAAAAGTTAGTATGGATGCATAAATTAGCCCACTGGGAAATTAACTAAAAAGGAGATGCAGGGATGTTAGCTGCACTGGCCAGTGCCATTAATTCTATATTCCTTTCCAACTTCAAGCTGGTAATCTCTCAAGATTCTATCTCCCAATGTAGTAGCTTTCATCTGTTCCCTCTGACTGATGACAGCACCATACAAAGAAGCACACTCTCCCAGGCTGGGGACAAGGTATAAATCAAGCCGGTCCAATCTAGAGGGGAAACAAGTTCTAAAAACATACCTGACTGTAAATTTCTTTTTCCCATTAAACCAACAAAGAAATCATCCATATTTCCTAGAAAAAAAGAAAAACAAAGAAAGGAAATCACTATAGAAACAAACTAACAGATCATTTTAAAGGAGAGTTATAATAATGTGCATTTGCTGTGCATTAAAGGGTATGTCCACTTCTTAAACAAAAAATTAACATCGCTTCTCAGGCAATCACTGTCACAGCCCCATCTGCTTGCTTCTGTGCATTGAAAAGGCATAGAAGACAAGCAGAAAGCATCCAAGGGAACGAGGGCTGGTAATTATAATTAGAGGCTGAATTTAGCTATTTAGATCTTGTGAGGTCTAGATTTTGGGAGGTTTCCAGTAACCAGTAAAGTTTTTGAATAGGAATTGGACATACCCTTTTACAGATTCATATTCAACAGTAGCCCTGAGTTTAACAGTATATTCCTCCTTTTCTAAAATATTGATTTTCTAAACTGGTTTCTGCACAGACACATAACCACAAGGAGAGGTAAAACTTTGGCAAACTTTGTTCCTGTCTGTGTCCAATTGATACCTAGAATGCCTTTCATATGGATGCATCATTGTACAAATTGGACTATGCTCCATTTTGTACATATCTACTCCACTCCTTGGCTAGCCAACAAATACCTATTGTGATCATTTTTGTGGCCAAATTTTATTTGTGTACCATCAATTGGGTGGACCATAGTTCAGAGATCTATAGATGTATAAACAGCCTTTGTCTTTACCTTAACCTGTATATAATAATGTACTATTCAATGTAACAACATTAAACTTACAAGTTACTGGATAATAGTCTAGAAATCCTAATTTACCTTTAGTTATGTATTAGAACATTTGATTATCATTGTAATAAAAATAAGTTATGATCTGTGTGTCTAGTGTAGGAACAGTCAGCCTTGTTATATGCTTAGAATTTCACATGGATTAATGACTTGATATGGAGAATGGTTAAAAACTTACTTTTGAAAGGCAAAGAGGACAGATCCTTGGGATCTAAACGAAGCAAGAGATTTACTGTTAGACTTGGACACGCAGACAACATGCACGGAATCACTGCCAAAGCATATGGAAAACCAACGGTTTATTGTAATTCCATGTTATCTCTTGGTAGGACTTGGTAGCTTTTTTTCCCTCATTATTTATTATTCAACACTTGTATTGTGTCGTTTTATGCCTCATTACACAACACTGCCAGCTCATTTACTTCTTTATAAATAAACCAATACTGAATTACATAAATATCAAATGGCTGTTTCACTGCCAGAATATAGAACATTTTTGAATAACTTTTGTTTATTAATTTTCATCATGTTCTTCAGCCGTAAGGATAAAACACTATTATAAGACTCTGTTTACCAGTACTAATGTTCAAAGACTTAAATCAGATGCCAGTCTAATAAATGACTACCATATACTTGAGTATAAGTCGAATTTTTCAGGCTTTAAAATTAGCCTGAAAACCTAACCTCGACTTATACTCAAGTCAAGTCCTAATTTAGATCCAAATTCTGCAATTACAGATAGTAACCAGTAGGTGGCGCTGTGTTAACCTGTATAGAAAGTTACAGGAGCTGATCTGCCTTTACACTTCCTGCTTCCTGTATTCTGCCTGCTGGACTCACTCAGCACTGTCACTGGATGCTGTAAATCTGATGGGTCTCCTCAGTTTGGGGCAAAAAACAGCTGCTAGTTCAGTGCAAATGACAGCTTGAAACTACAACTCTCAGGTGACATTTTTAACTATTGGGGTCAGAGAATCCTTTACTATATGGGGGTCAGAGTTCCCTTTACTATATGGGGTTCAGAGGGCCCTTTACTATATGGGGTTCAGGAGAATTGTAAATGATGGTAAGCTTAATTAAAAGTTTACTGAACCTTGCCACTCCACATGTTTAGAAACTGGAACTCCCAGCAACAACGCATGCTGGGAGTTGTAGTTTCCAAACATCTGGAGTGCCAAAGAATTGGAGGTTACTGGTACTGGATTTGGCTATTACTGTATGGGATTCATGTATGGGAATTCTGCTGTCCATTTAAAGGGCAACTAAAGCCTAAAAACAACACAGAATCAGAAGGCAGTAGTGGTGATAATTTCTGACTAAAAGTTCTTATCGTTAAAAATGGTGCTAATTGTGCCCAACCAATTAGATGTTAGCTTTCAAATGTTAAATAAGATCTGATTGGTTGGGGCAAATTAGCACAATTTGTAATGATAAAAACTTTCATTACATCTCCTGACTGTATGAGTCATGGGCCATGCAGCAGACATAATCCAGGAAGCACATGCTCCCTTTCTCTTCCATCTTTTAAACTGAGCTCCGTGGTAAATGCAGTATTGCAGGAAAAAAACATTTTTCTTTTCTTTTCCCCTCTCTCTCAGGCCCCCTCGCAAGCCCAGGCCCCATACAGGAGTTCTTTCCCCCCACTGATGGCGGCCCTGGGTCCAGCTTGGCAAAGGGTACTGGTATGCAGACTTAATCATATTATCCCAATATATCCCATATATATCCAGTATATATCCCAATATATATCCCATATTATCCCAGTTGGTGTGTGTTCAAACCAGCATGAGGTCTGCCTTCAAAGGGCAAGGTGTGAAGTCACTGTAGTAATGCATACACTTCTACAGGCTGGTAGGCACCAGAACAGCAGGAAATCTTATTTTCATATATTAGTTCATATTTTCAGAAATATTCGCAGTTTATACTAGAATTTAATCTGTATTTATAGACACCTTGTAGGCGATGATATTCATAGGAATCCTGAGATATTATAAAATATTTAAAAAAAACACAAATTTATGAAGGGGAAAAAATTCTTCCTGACTCCAAGCGGCAATCGGAAATTTCCCTGGATCAACTCCCTCAAGTCTTAAGGGATGTCCACATGTCCTCTGACATACTCTATTGGTGAACAATGCCCCATATAGTTTATTGTTGGCCCTGTTAATGTATTTATACACGTAATCATATCCCCATGCAAGCGCCTTTTCTCCAGCGTACATAATTGTAACTTTTCCAGTGTCTCTTCATATTAAGCTCCCCAATCCCCTTATTAATTTAGTTGCCCTCTCTGAACCCTTTCCATTCATAGATGTCCTTTTTGTACACAGGATTCCAAATTGCACTGCATATTCCAAATGAGGAATAATGTAAGAGGGAGAATAACATTTTCTCCCCTCCCATGAATCCATACCTCTCTTTAACAGACAATACCATGCTGGATCTGGCATCTTTGCTTCCTTTAAGTTTGTTATCCACCAAAGCTCCAAGATCTCTTTCCAACAGGGATCCACTTAACACAGAGCCATTTACCGATATATACTTGAGTATAAGTGAATTTGTCATGCTTTAAAATTAGCCTGAAAACTAACCTCGACTTCGAGTCAAGTTCTAAATTAGATCCAAATTCTGCCTTACAGATAGTAACCAGTAGTAGGTGGCGCGTGTAAACCTGTATAGAAAGTTACAGGAGCTGATCTGCCTTTACACTTCCTGCTTCCTGTATTCTGCCTGTGGACTACTCAGCACTGTCAATGGATGCTGTAAATCTGATGGGTCTCCTCAGTTTGGGGCAAAAAACAGCTGCTAGTTCAGGCAAATGACAGCTTGAAACTACAACTCTCAGGTGACATTTTTAACTATTGGGGTCAGGAATCCTTTACTATATGGGGGTCAGAGTTCCCTTTACTATATGGGGTTCAGAGGGCCTTACTATATGGGGTTCAGGAGAATTGTAAATGATGGTAAGCTTAATTAAAAGTTTACTGAACCTTGCCACTCCACATGTTTAGAAACTGGAACTCCCAGCAACACGCATGCTGGGAGTTGTAGTTTCCAAACATCTGGAGTGCCAAGAATTGGAGGTTACTGGTACGGGTTTGGCTATTACTGTATGGGATTCATGATGGGAATTCTGCTGTCCATTTAAAGGGCAACTAAAGCCTAAAAACAACACAGAATCAGAAGGCAGTAGTGGTGATAATTTCTACCCTCGGCTTATACTCGAGTCAATCAGTTTTTACAAATTTTTTATATCGGTAGCATGACTTTAAGCTTCCGCGCGGGTTGCGTGGCTAACGCGAAAAATTAACAGCGCAGCCGCTGTTATATGCCGAAATCAGGATATTATTGCGGCACTTTCAAGGCCAGCTAATAGCTGGCCTTGAAAGTGCCGAAATAGAACAGCGCCAGGTAGAGATGTTCCGAGCGCCGCTATCGGCATATAACATTGCGGGAGATACCGCGGCTTTATAAAATGGCCCATAGATCTGGCTACAAATACATGCAATCAACTGGTAAAAATATCAGTTGGTGTTGCGGGCAGATACCGCGGCTTTATAAATATGGCCCATAGTATTGACTACAAATGCATGCAATCAACTGGTAAAAATATCAGTATGTGTTGCGGGCAGATAACCAACAAGTCCACCGATTTTGTTAAGGGTAGAATATCACATATCATGGCTGTGGTAGTTGCAGTTTAAAAACAGCTGGAGGTTTGCGGTTGATTATTCCCAAGTGACATGTTTCCCCTAACACTGGGTCCCTTTTCTCTGCTTGCATTGCCTGGATCTAACATTAATTCATCTTACTTCATTCTGCATTTTAACGAATATCTGGATTCGGGTGGGCTTCTTTTCTTCATCTGCTGAAATTCCTGAGGAGAAAAAAGTTCCTTAAATAAAGTAACAGATAATCACCACAGAACAGAGCCTGGGAAATAATTTGTTAGACACAGCATATCAAGTATGCAGTATATCTCTGCAAACTGTACAAAACACTGGTTGGATTTATTAAATATTATTATAGAAGTAATAGTAATCCATTGGCTGATTCTAGCTGCTTGGCACATGTTGCTCGACTTATACTCGAGTCAATCAGTTTTTACAAATTTTTCAGGTAAAAATAGGTACCTCGACTTATACTCGGATCGACTTATACTCGTATATACGGTAAGCGCATTTGCTGTCTGCCTGCTACTGTATCTGTGATCTGCTACTGCCTCTGCCTGCCATCACATCTCCTGCCACAGTAAGATGAAACGTATATAACTAGTCTATGTGGGCAACTTGTATGTACCAGTATGTATGGGCAACTTATATGTACCAGTCACTTTTGGCAACTTTTATGTACCAGTCTGAGTGAGAAACTTGTATGAACCAGTCACTGTGGGAAACTTATATGTACCAGTCACTGTGGCCAAATTATAAATACCAGTCACTGGTCAAATTATATGTACCAGTCTGTGTAGGCAACTTGCATGTACTAGTCTGTGTGGGTAACTTGTATGTACCGTCCACTGTGGCCAACATGTATGTATCAGTCACTGTGGGCAACTTGCATGTACTGTAACAGTCTCTATTGGAAACTTATATATACCAGTCACTGTGGGCAACTTATATACCAGACCTTCAGCGGCATCAGTGGTTGGCTGAGACAGCTGAGGGAGTTCTGGTAAGAATACTTAGAAGTCACGCAGATAGATTTAAACCTTGCAAAGTCTACTTAATTAGGTCCAATTCAAATTTTAGTTTGGGGGTGAACATTCCCTTTAACCATGGATGGTTAACTGGAGGGCTGACCGAGTATTGGCTGCTGAATTGGAGGACTGACCTAACAATGTCTGCTGAACTGGAGGGCTGACCTAACAGTGTCTGCTGAACTAGAGGGCTGACCTAACCATGTCTGCTGAACTGGAGGGCTGACCTAACAGTGTCTGCTGAACTAGAGGGCTGACCTACCAGTGTCTGCTGAACTAGAGGGCTGACCTAACAGTGTCTGCTGAACTGGAGGGTTGACCTAACAGTGTCTGCTGAACTAGAGGGCTGACCTAACAGTGTCTGCCTGAACTAGAGGGATGACGTAACAGTGTCTGGCGAAGGAGAGGGCTGAACCTACAGTGTCTGCTGAACTAGAGGGCTGACCTAACAGTGTCTGCTGAACTGGAGTTTTGACCTAACAGTGTCTGCTGAACTGGAGGGCTGACCTAACAGTGTCTGCTGAACTAGCGGGCTGACCTAACAGTGTCTGCTGAACTGGAGGGCTGACCTAACAGTGTCTGCTGAACTGGAGTTTTGACCTAACAGTGTCTGGCTGAACTGAGTGCTGACCTAACAGTGTCTGCTGAAGTAGAGGGCTGACCTAACAGTGTCTGCTGAACTGGAGTTTTGACCTAACCGGGTCTGTGAACTAGAGGCTGAACCTAACAGTGTCTGCTGAAAAAAAAAAAAAAAAAAAAAAAAACAAAAAAAACCAAAAACAAAAAATAAAAAAAAAAAACAAAAAAAAAAAAAAAAAAAAAAAACAAAAAAAAAAAAAAAAAAAAAAAAAAAAAAAAAAAAAAAAAAAAAAAAAAAAAAAAACAAAAAAAACAAAAAAAAAAAAAAAAAAAAAAAAAAAAAAAAAAAAAAAAAAAAAAAAAAAAAAAATTAAAAAAAAAAAAAAAAAAAACAAAAAAAAAACAAAAAAAAAAACAAAAAAAAAAAAAAAAAAAAAAAAATGGAGGTCTGACCTAACAGTGTCTGCTAAACTAGAGGGCTGACCTAACAGTGTCTATTGAACTGGAGCAGCCACTGTAAGTTCAGCTCCGAGTTCACTAGCCAGTCAGCCCTCTACTAAATCAGCCAGTGTTAGTTAGCCCACCACACCCACCTGCACAAGCCACAGATACAGGGGACAGCTTTAAAATGTTTGGCTCAGGTGCAAAAAAGGTCTAGAAACACCTCTGGCTACATGAATTTAATGATTTACTGGGCCTCTAACTGATGCCGGAATAGAAATTAAAAATTCATCATTTTATGATGCGTCAGTCCTGTTAAGAGTTTTTTTCCATGT
Organism: Hymenochirus boettgeri; assembly: GCA_019447015.1. Classification (NCBI taxonomy): domain Eukaryota; kingdom Metazoa; phylum Chordata; class Amphibia; order Anura; family Pipidae; genus Hymenochirus; species Hymenochirus boettgeri. The sequence continues at coordinate 266,988,294 of CM033470.1, read as the reverse complement.
CTGGCTTTATGAAAAGTCTGTTTACGGCAGAGTTGTATGTATTATGTAAATTGCAATAAAACTGTTAACAGCAAGCTGCCATTAGCTTAGCTCTATGGCAGTTAAAGACCATTTTAGTTGTTAGTTTCCCTGCTTTCCTTCTACTCGCATAGAACATGGTTAGGGATGTGCCTGGTTCAGCTAATTCCACTTGTCGAAACCACCAAGGGAATTACGAGATATATATATATATCATTTAACATATATAAAACATGTGTAAATATATACCAGAATTTCTTCTTCCCATAAGCCCAACAAAATAATCATCATCAATGAATCTCTTCAGTAGTGAAGGAGGAAGCTTGTAGATATCTGAGTTTCTCTGTAAAGGAAAAAACAGAATATTATACAATATAAGGCAGGAATGTTGAGTTTACATTCATTAGTGCATTTTAGTCCACCCCAATAGATAATCAAGCAACTTAATTATTTTCAAGCATATTAAATACAGTAATAAAGTCACATAGTAGTCACTGTGACAAAAAGGTTTAGCAGTTGCCATGGGAAAAGGAAAAGACCTGTAAAAGTATTGTATAACCCAAAAATGTGCTGAACACAAATTTATGAAATTAACATTTTAGAACTGGGTGTATTTATAATAAGAGGTGCAAAATGTTGCCTGTGCTGTTTATCTCCAGCAACCAATCAGATGTTCTCAAATTCTAATTGAAGTAGACCAGTAAAAAGGTTTCATCTGATTAGTGACTGCAAATTAACAGCTCAGGCAAAGTTTGCACCTCTCTTTTTCCGGTTCCGGTTACGCGGTAACATATTCAATTGTGTTACATTTCAATTAATTTGTTACAAAAAACAATCGACTGTTAATCAAAAATGAATGAACCAAAGAATCACAAATTGGAATAGGAGTTCGATTCTTTACTGATTCCATTTTTTACTGAATATCAAGTGCATATACTTGTTAATGTGACTGAGCAAGAATCAACTGAATTATCTTAAGTCAGATCTTTTTACAATCAAACAAAATTCTCCCACTTACTGATCAAGATTCGTTTGACTGTACACTTTATATCGTATATAAAAATGAAATGTGTATAAAAATTATAGAAAATAATAATAATAAATAAGAAAGTAACAGGAAATGCATCAAGAGCCAAGATGATCACTTCCCAGTCTCTCCGGGGATGTAATATTGCAATAGGGACTCTCATGACATTGTGATTGTGACTTGTTAAAGCTGTGGCTATTTCTAGTTTGCATCAAATGGAGGACCTGTGGGTAAGTTTTGTGAAATCCGTGCAACTGTCGTAAACCAGTCCTAAAGTCACATTGACCTTTAATACATAAGAGTATCCGAATAAGAATGGTGGGATTCTGGAGTGTGCATTGAAAATGAGTCTAGATTTAATGGGGATTTAAGAATTTAACTATTGCATACAGCCTACTTAACTTCTTATGTGATCAGAAGCTATTAAATATTGCATTGTCAAGTGACACTTTTTTTGATGAATGGCATTGCGTTGGATTATAAATGTCATTGGAAGTAAACATGTCCATTTGGCTAGTGTTGATGGTCATACCTTGTTGATGTTACAGCACATGAGGCCCTGTCCCCTCAGATAATATCATGTATTAAGAGACCCTATACATTGCAAAGGGCTTAAAAGCTCTGTATTCAATGAAAGTCTCTGTGTCTGCAATTTTATATATAGCGGCAGCAATTTCATTTGCAATTGTACTTTTCCAACCTAACATTACAAAATGGCTCAGTTAAGGTAATTTTCATACAATTACTGCCACTGGGTAGGTAAGTGTAATGTTTCAACTCATTCAAAATATATCCATTTTTTCCATTTATATTCGTTCTTCTTATCGGATAAATTCTTCTTGTTTTACATTTATTTCTTATAGCGATTTTGTAGTAATAGAAAGTCTCGAATATGTCTTTGTCATTATTCAGTGACTTAAAGGACAACGGTAACATCACATTCTTACACCTTGTATATTTCGTAGATATAATGAGATAAAATATTATTGAAAATAAAGGTCCCACCATATAGAAATATAATTGCTGCTCACGTTAAAGGATGACTATAGCTAACAAATCCCCCCAAATCTATAATTAAATAGGAGTTCGAACAAGTAGTAGTATTTTCCATTTCTATAGTAATAAATTTAGTTTTTGCTTATATATTGATTGTATATTATTATTCTCTATCATTCCAGTTATAGGGGTGCGTTACCCTTCACCATCAGTACATACTAGGCTGGTAATGAAAAATGATCTAGGCAGTTCTCTGCGAGGACAGTGTTGCACTGGACTCTTGGGGCCCACCAGGAAATATGGTACCAAGGGACCACCTAACATTTCATACCTGTTTGATAACTCATTTGCAGTGTGCCACCCTCTTTGCTTACTATGAATGCATACCCTTCATTGACTATAATGGGCAGGGGTACCAGAGTGGGAATTTCATGGACATAGCACCCCTGGGCTCAAAGATGAAGCAGACATGGGCAAGTAACTGAATCGTGCTGATATTTCATTTACATTAAGAAGGGCATTTGTATTTATTTTCTTCTGTAGCACTAACCATATTCCACATTTGTTAACAAAAACAATATCCATTCACATCAGGGGTTCTAACACGTTACAGTCTTTTCTAGTCTGAATATGCTTGTGAAGGTTTTCATTTATCCAGTTCATGGTATAGTCTGAACTTTTGCTGTAATCTTTTTTTAGAAAAAGTATTGACAGGTGAAAATCTTTTCTCTGCATGATGGATATGCCCCATTAACACATGCTAAATGCTTATTAGTCTGTATTTGGTTTTCCTCAGGTTGTGGTCTAATGAGTGATGTTACAGTTACAAGATACAAAAAAGCCATTATTATCCTATTGAATAAAGCACAATGATTTGTATTTTATAGGATAATTATGTTCTTTGAACATTATAGGATTATTATACTATAAATAATATCCTTATATACAGTGCTTAATTATGTCACTTTTGCCAAATGAATTATTGATACAGTACTTATTAGTATTATTACTATATTTTGAGAAATAAATTAACCCCTTTTAAAAGAATTCTAATATTTCCTCTCCATATCATTATCTGCCTGGAAGCTGTCTTAACCCTGAGCATAGACCCTCATTTCCATTTTTCCTGCTATGAATATACAGATACAGAAGTCATTACTTTGATAAAAGACCCTTAACATGGTTATGAAAGTTGGCATTATTAACATTCGAATTACAAAGTATGTGACATTAGAGGGTCCATTATTTATTTTAAAATATATCAGGGTTATTCAATAAAAGTTCTTATTGTTTAAAATGGTGCTAATTTTGCTCAAACCAATCAGATGTTAGCTTTCAAATGTTAAATAAGATCTGATTGGTTGGTGCAAAATTAGCACCATTTTAAACGATACGAACTTTTATTGAATCTCACTGAATATTTTCTATGATACAGATTCTGTAATAAAGCGGTTGTTTCCCAACTCAACTTACTTGATAACTCATTGCACATACTTTATTAAGCAAGCTGGTGTTAATACAATAAGAAAATATTTCCTATCTCTGTGGTTTTCTCTGCGTAACTTATTTAGTATAGTATAGTATAGTATATAAAGATGAATAAAGACATATGTCCATCCAGTCCAAACTACTCAGCAATACCTACATTTCCTGCCTAATTGTTGATCCAGAGGAAGGCAAATAAATCCCAACAGAATTATGAAGGGGAAAAAAATTGCTTCCTGACTCCAAGTGGCAATTGGAAATATCCCTGGATCAACTCTACTTTATGTATCAATACCAGTAACCTGCAACATTCCTTGTTTTCAGAAACTCATCCAGCTTTCCTTTGAGACTATCCAATGAACCTGCCATAACAACGTCCAATGGAAGACAGCTCCACAGCTTTACCGTTCTCACTGTGAAAACCCCTTTCCGAACTTGAAGACTAAACTTCTTTTCTTCAAGTGTTAAGGGATGTCCGCGTGTCCTCTGACATGTTCTTTTGGTGAACAATGCCCCAGATAGTTTATTGTATTGCCTGTTAATGTATTTATACACAGTAATCATATCCCCACGCAAGTGCCTTTTCTCTAGCACAGAGGGAGAAACTAAAGAAAGTAAAGACACTCTGGGGGTCAGGGGGAATTATAGAACACATGGAAAGAAACAAAAAACAAAAACAAAACAAAAAAAAGTTAATTTTCCCACTATAGATGCCCTTTAACCTTAACTTGTTCAGTGACTATGGTTGCTCTGTAATAAAGATTTGGTTTTACTTAAAATTTCCCTTTCTAGTTACTGGTGACACTTTTAATACAAAAAAACACAACTTTCATATACTAACAGCTTTACAATATATTTTAAAGGGCAAGTCCAGCCCCAAAATGAAAACTTACATACAGGTAAATTACCCCCCAAAACCCTAAACGGTAATAGTTTGAAATGTGAAATATATAAGTCTAACCTGAAATCCTGCACAATGCCCTGTTTCCCCTGTTTCTGCTTCCTGGTTCTTCCAGTTAGCAACTATCAGTTATGGATTTAACAGTTGACATCACAGCCAATGACTGAATGTTAATCCCCTGTCTGCCTCTTCTGAGCATGCCCAGGCTCAGTAAAGGCTCAGTACAGGTTTCTAAATGGCTCAGTTTCCATGAGGCATCCAGAAGCATAGCAGGCATACAGTAATGAATTCATAGGACAAAGTAGGATATATCAACATATTTTAAAGAGGCCATTCTTTCTAAAAGATGTTATTATGAGGTTGCCCTTTAAGGATAGAAACATAGATCTTTAAATCAGTATAACCTTAAGTAAACTATTTTGACGTTTCTTCTGTGAAGTCTGTTATAAAACAGGATATTTAAATTATATTTATAATGACAAATTATCCTTTTCCAGATAATTTGTCATTATAACTATTAGAACACCATAGGATGCTGTTACTATTGACCTACAGTATCTAAAACATTTAGACTGATGGCACATATTGTATGGTGGTTTCGTCTTAAACGCAGAGGTAGTGATTACATGTTATTATCAGGCTATAATTCACTTCTTTGGGCAATTTTCCTATTAGTTCGTGGAAAGCACTTTCAGATTTTCCTTCCCATGCCTTTTACCTGGGAATGTAACTGAGTAAGTAGGCTAAAATCACTTTCAGTATAATGCCCCTACAAAGACACTGGACATTTTCATTTGGCTTCCTAGCTGAGTTAAGAATGAGGCTGGGTAATGCTTTCAGATGCAAAATATAAGTGTCCTAAAGACAAATTATAATAATGTAATAGTTATACAAATCTCTGTAAATGGAACAGTGCCCTACCCAGAATGCCACACACTAGGAAATACCTTTCAGGACAGTTTCATATGTCATATGAATTAACAAGGTTCCAAAGGGACTCAAATGCATCAAATGTAATGGATTCTCTTCATTATTCTAGTAGTAATCATAATAACATATTTTAACTGCATTTTTGAATTTTAATCTAACCACATGAAATGGTAATTTTGTCCTTTTAGAGAAAATTAACTAATGTCATGAAAGTTCAATTATTAATTTGACTTTAAGAAATCAATATGCAATATACATTTTAATTATACAGTCAGTTTTCTTGGCAGCCCCACAAAAACTATTTCCCTGACATTTTTGATGGACTCCATGAAAAAACCTCTGACAACAGGCAACCTTTTAGAAACAGAAGTTGGGTTTCACTAGGGCCACTTTAAAAGCCATAAGTTGTGTCCTTTATAGAAAAATTAGGAGGTTTTGGAAACTCCAGTGGTGCTTCTTAAGAGAAATGAATGGAGAGATGCGGGACATTGATGGTACCAACAGTATCACCTAATTGAATGTGAGGGCATTTTTTCTCCATACATGACATGTTTAAATAGTAGCAATGTCTTAAAGAAAATACAAACTTGTAGTGGGACTGTGTAGGATGTAAAAAAAGAATACTATTAAATACTATTAAACTAGGCCTAAAGTTGGGTACACACACAAAAGATCCTGTCTGTCATTTTCTAAAGATCCCTCTACACACCGTCCCGAGCATTCTCACTATGTAAAGCAGTGCGCTACACACAGTAACGATAAAAGTATTGTCCCATTATCGTTAGTGTTTGTGCCCACCCAAATTTAGTGGACATAACCTGAATTGCCTTTAGCAGGTGGCTTCTATTATTTGGATCCTACACTAGTTATGCCTTAATGTTTTTATTATTATTATTATTATTTATTTGCAATTAAACAGATTATTGTAACTGGTTGTATGTATTAATCACCTTGATTTTTTAATAGTAAAGTTAGCCATACATGGGCCGATGGTTTTCCAAACAGATTTTCGATCACCCAAATCTATTGAAAGATTTGAACGGAAGAACCAATTGAAATTCCCCACCTTGAGCTGCCGATCTTCCATAGATTTCATCTTGAAAACTAGAAGATGGGGTCAACAGAAAATTGCCCTAACGTGACTGGTTCAAGAGAGGTGTTAAGGAGGCCATTTATGTGAAAATAAAGAAACCAAGCCTAAATAGAGGTGGGGGGGTTCGACACCAACTGTCTGCCGTATACAATGCTGTTTTAACACCTTACTCTGGGCGTTCCTATAACACCTCTTAGCCACTATCCAATCACACCCTTAACACCTGGCTGTGATATGCTAATTGGGATTTTCCAGGGTACATAATTGCCACAGATTCTTGTACAAGTCATTCTGAATTGAGAAAGCCAGTCGGATGACTAGCGAAACGTCTTCAAGAACTACATTTCAAGTCCAGTTGATCTAATTGAATACAACAGATATACCATGACCTGGATGAATGAGAACCTTCACAAGCACTTGCCCTATCTACATTTTTTCACTAAACCAATCATAAATCATTGAAAAAATTACTCCAAATTGACATGAATATTGATGCCGTGTAAGGTGGGGTTAAGGTGCAAGTATATTATTTTTAGAATGTGTTTGTGATGAAATTGGTAATTGCACTAAGGCAATAAAGGCACAACTACCAGGAAGTTCTCTAGACATTGTCCTAATGGTTAATAAAGTGCTGCAAACTGCTTCACTTCCAACATTAATGAATGATGCAAAGGAAATCTGTATACAGTAGATCTAGTTCATTTTATGTGCATGAAAATACAGTGGCCATTTTTTCAAGTTCAGTTATACTTAATGAATTGACAACATATCAATATAAGGAGGTGAAGATATTGATCTAAATCTACTTCCTTAAACAATAGATAATGGCCAGATTTACCCTAAACTTGACTGTAATTATACTTGCAATTAAGTGAGATAATGTATTCCAAGATGGCAGAGTGTTTGTTCCTATCTTGTGACCTAGATAAGACAGATTATTTAAAATACTAGCAAGTGCATCTGAAACACAATGAATGCACTATGTATAGTCTTGTGGAAAACAATATTATGTTCTGTTTAGAACACCTAATTTAAAAAAAAAGCAGAATCAAGGCTGCTAAAAGCATCATTACAGCACATTAACTAGCTTAAAAACTTGAAAGCAAACAGAAATGTCTCACTTCAGATTGTTGTTGGATAAATACACTGCATTGTTCAGAACAGTTAGAAGAAAATGCAATTTAAAATCAGGTTAGGATAGTCACAAGGTAAAAATAGATGGGTCAAAATGAAATTAAAATACATGTATACCTATAACCTCTATTATGATTGGTTGGTTATATGTTTAGTGCATTGTGGTGGCATAACTAGCATTGCCTTCCCTCTAAATCTCAGAGTGAGAGTTTTTTTTTTATATAGGTCACATTGTGGAACTAAAGACACACACATGTACATTAAAGGACAACTAAACTCACTTCAGCCCCTGTCCTCTTCTTCAGCCCTTTAAAAGTACCCAGGGTAATGACCTAACTAACCTCCGGCACTGTATTCTTCCCCCTCCGTGACGCATATTTAAAGTAGAGATGTCCGAACTTCGCAAAATCCGGTCCGCTCGAGGATCCGCAAATATTCTAAAAAATTCGAAAATCCGCGAGCGGACCCGGCAAAAAGGAATAATATCCTCGAAATTACGAGTTTTCTTGTATTTTCGAAAATTTTCGAAATTACGCGTTCGCATATTTTCGAAAATTTTAGAAAATACGAGAAAACTCGTAATTTCGAAAATTTTCGAAAATATATATTTTTGAAAATACCAGTAATCCTTGTAATTTAGAATTTTTTTTACAATGTGTCGTTCGGTAAACCTTGATAACCCTCGAATGCCATGTTCGGTAACTCTCGAATTAGGCGATAACCCTCGAATGTGGTGTTCTATTTCGGTAATCCTCGAAAATTCAATGCACAAACTAGCCCAGAATTCAATGCAGAAAATAGCCCAGTTGTGGGGAAAGTTAGTATTTAAGAAAGTTTTGGTGATATGTATGTGTTTCTCAGACCATTTCCCAGGTCCCAGAGCCATGTACAGTAAGTTACCATTGCTAATTTTTACAGTATTTAATCCAAACTTTTTGAACTATGTCCCAATTGACTTTAATGGGTCCATTTTCGAACTATCGGACGTTAACTGAAGTTTGAAAATGAGCTGAACTTTAATAAGGCCATCTCTATTCAGAATTCAGAACACAAGGTAAAAGTACATCCTAATCTACATAACAAGGACACGACATGGATTGTTCTTGTAAAAGTTTGATGCAGACACTAGGTATAGGAAATAGGGTTCACATCCCTGCAGAGCTGATAGCAGATTCTTGGTGCTATCATGATACATTTCTCTCATCAGATGTTCTTCTCTGTTAAGGGAACTTAATGGACACTAAAGATACTGTGAGGTGACATCATGATGTAGCTACTGACAACTACAGATGTCCGAACTTCGCAAAATCCGGTCCGCTCGAGGATCTGCGAATTTTCGAAAAAATCCGAAAATTCGAAAATCCGCGAGCGGACGCATTAAAATAAAAAATACCCTCAAAAGTACGCGAATTTCCGTATTTTCGAAAATTTTCGAAATTACGGGTTTTAACGTATTTTCGAAAATTTTCGAAAATACGAGAAAACTAGTATTTTCGAAAATATGTATTCTCGAAAATACGATTAATCCTCGTAATTTCGAAAATTTTCGAAAATACATATTTATGGAAATAAGAGGAATCCTTGCATTTTCGAAAATTTTCGAAATTACCTGTTTTCCTGTATTTTCGAAAATTTTCGAAATTACGTGAAAACTCGTAATTTCGAAAATTTTCGAAAATATCAAAAATCCGCGAATCGGAAGTTTGGAAGGCGGAAAATACGGAAAAATCCGCCGTTCGCGAACGGGATAAATCCGCGGCGGATACGGGATAAATCCGCGGCGGATCCGGGTTCGGATCCGTGAACCGGCCATCCCTACTGACAACATGCTCTGCTATAGTGAATAGCAGTATAGGGAATGGCCAGAGATATTATTTTATTATTATTAATAAAATAATATGCTGATTTCAGAGGTGACAGTTGCTAGTTGATATTATAAATACTATATATTATAGAATATATTTATATATGCTATATGATATTATGAATATAATTATATATGCTATATGATATTATAGAACATACATAATTATTTATGCTATATGATATTATAGAATATAATTATATAGTATAGTATAGTATTAGTATATTATAGTATATTATTTAAGGGCTAAATTAAGACATACCTCCATCCAGTCCAACCCATCTAGCAATATCCTCATTTCCAGCTTAACTGTTGATCCAGAGGAAGGCAAAAAACAAATAAACAAATTTATGAAAGGGAAAAAAATCCTTCCTGACTCCAAGTGGCAATCGGAAATTTCCCTGGATCAAGTCTACTTTATGTATCAATACCAGTAACCTGCAACAATCCTTATTTGCAGAAACTCGTCCAGCCTTTTTTTTATGAACCTGCCATAACAACGTCCACTGGAAGACAGTTCCATAGCTTTACCGTTCTCAAAGTGAAAACCCTTTCCGAACTTGCAGTCTAAACCTTTTTTCTTCAAGTCTTAAAGGGACAGTTCAGTGGAAATTATCAATATTTGTTAAATTGTAAGTTTGTGTAATGCCTTCTTAGTTATTCTACATATTCTCTTCCATTTTCAAAAATCAGTTAATTTCTTACCCTTTGCTGTTCCCTGCTGTTGACATTAGTGAGCTGCCATTTCAGGTTCTAATGGTCCTTCTTCTTCCCAGAATGCACCACATCCTTGGAATGTTCCTAACAGTTATTTCTACTGATTGGCTGTTGGATGGGTCAAAGATGCTCAGATCTCTACTGAGCAACTGAATCAACTCAGGCGCTGGATCAAGGGCAAGACCATAACGGTCTCTACTAGGGGTCCTACAAACAGTAAGTCAGTATTTCGGTTGCAATTATTTATACACAGACAAAATGCTGAATTAGTGATGCTTTGCTCAGCTAGCCTAACTTTATTATTTTTAGCTAGTTTGATTGCTTTCTTACACTCCTTGTTACACTTTTTATAATCCCTAAAGGCCCTTTCCGTTCCCTCTGACTTAAAGGTTTTAAATGCCTTTTTCTTCCTTTCCATTTGCCTCTTTACATCAGAATTCAGACACATGGGGCGGATTTTTTTTTTTACATTTATTTCCCAAGGGTATAAATTTAGATGTAAAATGGCTTAAAATCCCCTTTACTTCTGTTCAGTACCTTTACCTGATAATACCTTATTCCAGTTGACATTCTGAAGAGCTACTTTTAACCTGGGAAAATTTGCTTTCCCGAAATAAAAAGTCTTTGTTAACCCAGCGTACTTTTCCTTTCGATAACATAGTCCAAATGACACTATTTGATGGTCACTATTCCCTAAGCCTCCAGTTACCTTTATATCAATAATGCACTCCACAATGTTAGATATCCAACAGAGCTCCTTTTCTAATAGAAACTTCAACCACCTGTGAGAGAAAATTATCCTTCAGCAAATTCAAGTCATCGCCTTTTTCTGTGTTGGCAGTTCCACTACACCAATCAATGTCAGGGTAATTAAAGTCCCCCATAATGAGCACACTCCCCAAACTTGCAGCCCTTGCCAACTGCATATGAAGCTGACTCACTTCCTCTCTGCTAGCATTTGGTGGCTTATAGCAGACACCAACAATGACATTACCCCCTTTCCTTTTGCCTAATTCCACCCATATTGCCTCCGCTTTAACATCCATATCGCCAGTTATCTCTTCTTTTAAATTTGGCTTCAATTCTTTTTTAACATAAACACATACTCCTCCCCCTTTCCTTTTTTCTCTGCCCTGCGTAAAAAAGGCGTATCCTTCTAAATTTACAGCCCAGTCGTGAGAACTGTTCAACCACGTTTCTGCTACACCTATTACATCATACTTTTCATTCAATGCCATTATCTCCAATTCACCCATTTTGTCAGCCAGGCTTCTCGCATTTGCAAACATACATTTTAGATTATGATCCTGTAATTTATTTATACACTTTAATATACATGCCTCCCTATCTCCTATGCTAGCCCCACCCCCATTTCCACCCACCAATGGCCTATCTACACCCTGCTTTCCTCCTAGTCTATCTATCCCAGTATGACTGCTAATAACCCCCCCAAACCATATGCGAAATGATATAGAATATAATTATATATAGGCTTTATGATATTATAGAATATAATTATTTATGCTATATGATATTACAGAATATAATTATATATGCTATATGACATTAAAGAACATAATTATTTATGCTATATGATATTATAGAATATAATTATATAGGCTATATGATATTATAGAATATATAATGGATAATGCGCCCCTTACAGTGTAATATCCTCATAATGCATAAGTATCTGATTCCTTCACCCCATTCGCATTTTAAATTCTAGCCTTGTCCCTATTCCCACTTTAATTTAAACCCCCCCAAGCTACCTTCTGTAACTTAAACCAGTAGAAAGGAACATCTCAGCCCAGCATCTATGCAATTAAACAAATCTTTGTGGAGGAGGAGAGAGACATTGGTTATGAAGTGACAGGAAGCAGCTCCAGCAGGTTCTGTTAGTGAAGCTGCAAAAAACTCAGTCATTGTTCAGGCATTCACACTGGAATGGGAGGGGCAGTGGGATATAAGAAATATAAGAAATGAGTCACATAGTGACATAGCTGAGTGGTTTTTAGAAGGATATATACCACTGCAGCTCCCATTATAAAATATCACACTTATTATAATCATATATGCTATGATATTATACAATATCATTATACATACTATATGATATTATAGAATATAATTGTATATGCTGTTAGGTTTTTATATATTCTCTATAATCACTTAGCCTAATAGCAGCCATTTTGTTCTTTGACTCCATTTTGTGTTCATATTATTCAGATGTTGTTGTTCTCGAAATGTACTAAGATGTTCTCTCTCTTGTCTCATGGTGTAGATAATATTTTATCTCAAGGTCTTTTGCCTCCTACATTGTGTGTCAACCTGACTCTGTCCTTGCATTCCAATAGATGTTTTATTATATCATCTGTCGACACAAAGTCTGGCAATGCCCCTTTCTCTGGCAAAGCCCCTTTTTTTGGTTTGATATATTCCAATGTACGAAATGAATAAACTGAGAAACTGGGTTTTACTGTACCTAACGTGTTGTGTAATCCTTTCTCCCAGCGCTGAAGGGTCTCTTAGTGGGTCTAAGACAGACATCAGGGTCTGGCGTGACTAGTGCAGGATATTTATTCTAACAACTGGTGTCAGTAAGTGGGGATACAAACGACAGGACTGTAAGTATTGAACTTATTAATTTTAAGTTCTGTCTTGCTTGTTCTGTAACTTGTATCAGCACATTGGTATAGATTTTAAAACGTGAGTCTGGAAGGGCGGACGCATGCCCCACGTCTTACAGATGGGGTCTGTAAGTAGAATGCCCGCAGGCTGGGACCTGTGATCGAGTTCTCTGGATTAAGTTGCTTTCTGAGTAAAGTGTTAAATCCTGAAAGAGTTATTCCCTGAGTGGAATATAAAAACTTGGTGCTGGGTGTTCTAAAGAGTAAAAGAGTAAGGTATACTCCCGCAAGTGGCGATCTGCACTTTTAGTTTTCTCTTTGGAAGAGTTAACTGGGAGCCGTACAAGAGATATATTTCCCCCTGATTGAGAGGATCCCTAATTGCGGGTTGGACTCGCAACTTGTGGTTGGACTACAAGATAATACTCCCACAGTCGGCGACCTGCACATTGAGAGTTAATGTTTTCTCCTTAACTAGGAGTTGCTTCTGGCGTGAAGTTTAAAACAAGGGAGTTAGGGATGGGGACATAAAGAGTTAAAGGAGAACTAAACTTCAGTTTTTCAGATCCTAATGTGAAAGTTTTTCTCCCCAGAACACCTACACGTTGAAAGATTCTTCTCTAGTTATTTGCATTTAGTAGATATGAGTAATAGATTCTGTAACAAAGGAGGCTTCCATCTTGTTGCCAGTACAACTCATAGCCCATGTTGGCTTCAAAGATCCACGCCCCCTGACCCCAGCATTCACTGTCTCTATGTGCAGAGTTTCTAGCATCTATTTCTAGTGAAAGATAAAGCCTCTAAATGTACCTGAAATCACAGTTGATTTGCTGGTGGCACACCATGTAAATGCTGTGTGTTTAGAAACAATCAGACCAAGAAGTCACAAGTTCAAATCCCCTAGCTTACTTATGAAACAATATAACATAGTCTACTGCCTGAGTTTAGTGCTTTTTTTGTTTGTTTGTTTCCATGTTTCTACATCTACAATCTTTATATATAGCAGCTCTGTTATTTATTTACCAACCATTGTGAATTGCTGACAGTCTTCCAGTAGCAATACAAAACAGTGAACTGATTTTACTGACATTTACTTCTATTGATTGAGAGTTCACCTGTGGCGTGTCCTGCTAAAGAGCTGGGTTAGGAAAAAAATCAGACTATTGGGACACAGGTTTGATTCCCCATGTTCCCTTTTTTTGTTTTTTTTGTACTAGTCCATTATTTATTAGCCCTTGTGGCCTAGTGGTAGAAAGCTTTTTTCTTAGAAATCCACAGAATAGAAGGTTGCTGGTTCGATTCCCCACACTTACTTTTATTTTTTGCTGAAATGTTAAATGTTTTGTTTCTTTCATCCATGCTAGCAAAGACATACACTGATTACTTTTCTTTTTTTTATGTAAAGCATAGGAATTTATCATTGTTAGGGACAGGAGCATTTCTAATGTGTTTACACACAGCAACAAAACTGCACTGGTATCTGTGTTCTGTGTCAGAGGGAGGGAACTCTGAGCTGTAACATGATTGGCTGTCAGCTTCCAGGAAGCAAGACTGCAGTTTCCTGTGAAGTGTCCGGCGGACACTTAGATGGGTGTTCCCAGATAAGGTGAATTATGGGAGCTGACCCTTAGTACACACAGGTTATTTTCATAAATCACCCAGCATCCACAGCAAAGGGAGACATGAGACACAGCTTGTTGTTCGTTTGTGAATGTGCTCTCTCTATTGGGACAATGTTGTCTTGGGACTTTAGTTCTCCTTTAAGTTTAACCTGTTATAGAACGGACAGTGTGGTCTGGTTCATTTGAAGTTCGAACTTCTGAGATGTGTTTCTTTGCTAGCTAGCATTATACTGAACATTAAGAGACCTTACCTTTGTATGTCTTGTGTGTTTTATGTGAAACAGTTTTGTCTGTCAAATTTGTTAATTTGCTGAGCTTGCACTTTGCGCTTATTGTTAACCTTCTTGCTTACAGGATGGAAAGTTTCACAGTAAGGTGTCTGACCCAAACATGATAAGTCTTTTTAAAGTATATTAAAGTGTTTTAATTCTAAGTTTACAGGTTTCCAATGTGTGGAAAAATACTGATAACAAGACTGGTACAGGAGTTCTGGAGAATTTTCCTGGGAAACGCCAGAGGATTAGGTGATCCGTATAGGTGGTACAATTTATGGCAATCCATGGTTTGATAATATATTGGGTTGGATAAAAGATGTATATTCTCATTGAGAGCTCTTTTAGTGAATTTTATTATAAATCTAGTTATATTAATGAGTGAGGTTAATTTGGATAATGCTAGCTTCACTTAGAATGTTTGGACTCTATGTTTTCTATTATAAATGTATTTTCCTTCCTGGATTTTTCAAGTAAGGTAAAATTCTGTGTCTAATCATTATTTGCAGTGTCTACAGTGACACCCCGCTTCCCCCCTCCTTCTCCTCTTTTGCTTGTGGAAAACGAAAGTAGATTTGATGTGTAACTAGCTTTAGTGGGACTTATATAATTGTATAGTGATCTTAATTGTTTTTCATCTGCACGTGTACAGTTTAAGGAAAACAGTGTTCGATTGTGTAAGAAGGTTCAATAAGGTGTTGATGGAAGAGGAAGGTTATCAAGAGAAGGCGGATAGGCAAATAGAGGTAGAAATGTCTACGGAAGTTTTTTTTACTTTATAGAGGTTTTTGAGAAAGTGGAGATTTAGAAAGTGGTAGAGTTTCTGGTGGTTTTCAAAGAGGAGTTATCAGAATGATCAGCATAATAATATTAGAGATGTTATTTGTAATAAATTAGATCATTAGTGAGACCCGTTATACCGTTATATCCATATAGCTACCGTATATACTCGAGTATAAGCCGACCCGAGTATAAGCCGAGGTCCCTGTTTTTACCTGAAAAATTAGGATAAATTGATTGACTCGAATATAAGCCGAGGGTAGAAATTCTGACCACTACTGCCTTCTGATTATCTGACCACTGATCTGATCTGACCACTACTGCCTTCAGTATTATTTTGATGCTTAAGTTCCCCTTTAAATACACAGCAGAATTCTCATACAGATGTTTTGGAAACTACAACTCCCAGCTCCCAAATCCAGCCCCCCCACTCCAAATCCAGCCTCCCCTGTCCCAAATTCAGGGGTCCCTTTTTCCCAAATCCAGGGTCCCACTTCTGTCCCAAATCCAGGGTCCCCCCTTCTGTCCGAAATCCAGGGTCCCCTCACCTCTGTTCCAAGCAACCTTACCTGTGATCTGTGTAATTGCTGTGTTCTGCCTCTGTGTGTGTTTCCTGTGTTTCTCCCTCTAGTTGTTAGTCCATAGGAACTGCAGTGACACACACACATGGACCACAGCAGTTAGGCTGTTATTATATAGGATAATTGACAGAGTTAGGAATTTCAGAATAAAAGGGGACAAACTTTTCAGGTCAAACAGCTAATCACCTGCCAAACAAAAAAAATGCAATCTATGTAATAACATATAAGTGTCAAATAAGTTCTTCCTACAGAGCGATTTAGCTCCCAGAACAATATACTAGTAAAGGGATTTTCTGTTTTAAAGGGGTTTGTCTGTTTTTAAGGGGTGCATTAAGAAACAAAAGCATTAAGAACAAGACTGCTGTGTCTCTTGTGTGTATTGCTGTTTGCTCTTGTTGTGTATTGCTGTTGCTGTGAATTGCTGTTTAGTATGGACAGTTTTGTTCAGGCCATGCAATGTGCATCCTACCGCATGTATGGGATCTTGGAGCTGCCACACCAAGGGGTCTATGTGTGTGTCAGATGTGAGTGGGTTGCTCATTTGGAATCTGAGGTCAAGAAACTTGCAGCATTGCAGGGCTTGACAAATCTGGGGGAATTGCAGGGGCCAGTAAACTGGAGGGTGGAAATGGGGCAGATAGGGTGGTAAAGGAAGATAGATTTGTAAGGGTCACGAGGGGATGTAGGGGACGGAAGGAAAGGGGTGCTTCTTTCCAGCTGGTTGATCCCAACAGATTTTCCATTTTAGGCGAAGATGTGGAGGACGATGGCTCGGAAGTAGCATGTATGGTGCGGGCCATTCCCTTGAGCACCCAGGGGGCCGCCACCTCCAATACAAGGGAGGGAAAACTGGGGGCTAGGAAGGATAGGCAGGTGGTAGTGGTAGGGGACTCCATTATTAGAAGGGTAGATAGGGTAATCTGTCGCCAAGACCCTACATGCCGAACAGTGTGTTGCCTGCCTGGTGTTAGGGTTCGACATGTGGTGGATCGTGTAGACAGATTATTGGGTGAGACTGGGAGTGACCCGGGGGTCTTGGTTCACATTGGTGCCAATGAAAAAGTTAGAGATGAGGTGGAGATGAGGTCCTTAAAAATGATTTCCGAGAGCTAGGGGCTAAGTTAAAAGTAAGGACCTCAAGGGTAGCGTTTTCAGAAATACCACAGCTACGCTAGGGAGGCAATGGGAGCTTAGGACTATAAATGCGTGGCTAAGAGGGTGGTGTAAGGAGATGGGGTTTGGGTTTTTAGATAAAAGTGGGATGAATAAGTTTCTAAAACTAAATAATATTGAGAATTACTGGTATTAATACATATAGATCTGGTTGATCCAGGGATACTTTCCGATTGCCATTTGGAGTCAGGAAGGAATTCCCCCCCCCCCCCCCCAGGATCAGGATCGGTAACTCTGGTGCAAACTGGTATTGTATGTGCGCACTAATGAGACATTGCTCTGTCAGTATGTGAGGAGAATTGCTGCAAGTGAGTTATAGAATTTAACATACCACTACCCATAACAATTGTCTATGCCGGTGTTGTTAACACGTAGGCACAAATAGGCAGTAAATGAAGCATAATGAGGTATGGTGATTGGTGATATGACCTGCATGACAAATCTTGGTGCTAATACATAGCAGTCTATATTAGCAGGTGGCGTCTGCACTAGGTTGTTGTTTTTATCTTTTGTGTGTGTGGGGGTTTTCTGCTGTTCAGGGGGGTGTATCTTATGCGTAACGAGTAATAATAAAGGGCTGCTAGCGAATTAGATATACCAGTGTAATTTTATGGTTTGTACTAAACAAATAGTCAGAATGATGATACTGTGCCAGTAGGGGGAGTAGGCGCGTCCCTGGGCACTAACCAAATATTCAATATATCATTGGGTAAGAGATCTGAACTGCCCTGAATCAAACAGGTGATGCTGAATTATAATTTAATGTGCCCCTAAACTCATCCTGGTGGGCCCGTGGTCTCAGATTTCCTGGTGGGCACCAACACTTCAGAACAGAGGAATGAACCCAAAGTTGGTTGTCATCAACAGATGAAAACAATGCACTGAATCAATGGTCTTTTCCTGTAAATTTGACATTATGGCTAACAAACATCGTACACATATGTGATTTGCAGTGGCAGTACTCAAATCCCATTAGAGGTGCACATAGACATGCATAATAAAAAGAATGTAATACAAAGAGAGATAAAATAGCAATGGGTGCAGAAACTACCATCATACACACAATAAAGGGTCTCCTGTGCCTACTGTCTCCCATTCTCCCAGCTCATAATTTCATGTTATAATTGTAAAGGAGAATAAAAAATATTAGCTTCAATGCCCTCCAGCTGCCCCGATGCACCTGATAATCAGTATACAGAAAGAAAAATGTTTAGTGCACCACACAGTTCTTATATAAATATATTGTATATACTCCAATGGACTTAATGTATTATAATGATCTAAGCACTTTAGCTTCTCGTTGGCATCATCAACAGCATGTTGATGGACACATGTCAAATAAGTATAATGGACACATGTCTACCCATTTTTATCTTTTTTATTTTCAGTATTATTGGTAGAGATGGCTGAACTTCATAAAATCCGTTTGGATTTTGGCACAAACAGCATTGGATCCATGGCGCAATTGCGCTTGTGATTTCCGTGCATTGCAACGCGTTTGCGATTCCCCAATTTCGATTATGGAAGCCCATGCGATTATATATATATATATATATATATTAGTGGGAGTGCTATAGCCGCACTGCCCCTAATCTTCTGCTATTTCTCATGCCAGGGTGCCACCAAAGCAATTTATACAATAAACAACAATAAGTGCACTCCAATGGACTTCAAACAATGTATTAATATGATCTACATGTTTCACCCTCTAATGGCCATCATCAGCCACACATTATAAGTATGACGGGCACATGTTTAGCCTTTTTAATTTTTTTCCCTTTTCAGGATAATTAGTCTATTCAGCTGATTTGTACTGTATGTGATTCTTTTATTAGACAGTATGGAAAAAGCAATATCAATGCAGAACTTGTCACATCTTAAATTATCAAATTTACTGGGATTTAATTGTTTCTATTTGTGAATGGGCTGTGGACCCATAGGGCTTTGCCCTGTATCCTGGTAAGGGGCTCTAGTGAGGCAGAGTGGCGCCCCTGGAAGCAAAGGGAAAGGCAGCGGGGAAACAGTGGGAAAAATCCCGCGTATGCTAGGAGCGCACAGGGGGCACCATACAACTTTCAGCATCAATAGGTGGCCTATAACTGATTATGGGCACCTTTCCAAAGTTTGACACAGGTGTCCATAACCTAAAAGCCCCCCATATCCCGGTGGGCCAGTCAGTCTCTGTCTATATTTTCTGTATATTTTCTTGTGGGCTATGCAGAAAAGTCTCATTCCTGAGCCTGTATTAATTTTTTACACATTGAAGGCTCTTAATTACAGGTTTCAATTTCTGTGTGACACAAACACAATTTCGTGGAACATTGTTTGGGTAGATTATATGTATACCAGAATGTAAGTAAGGTCAATACATTATTATAAACTTCCAGTTCAGCATGTCCACATGTTGTACATCTTTAAATGTTTTTGCTCTATAGAAAACTCAAAAGAAAGTGAACACAACTAGCAATCAATCAGTTTAAAATTCCTATGATTCATCTATTTTATAGTAGTAACTGCTGCAACCAGCAATGTTCTGTATTGCATGTGTTCCCCGTTTACTTGTGGTTTCCATGCAGCTGTATTGTAATGATGTGGAGGGCATGCCATCCCTGAGTAGTTTTGCCAGCAGCACTATGATATTACACATCATCCTGCAGAGATGATTATAGCAGCATTACCGGGTGCTTTTTACCATGTCCTAGACTTATTCTGGGTCTTTATAGCCATCTTTATTCCCATTTAATTTTCCTGACTCTCATAACAATATTATTGCTGTTTGGTATTCCCTGGTAAAGCAACTGTTCCTGTTCTGAAAAGTACTGAATAAATCTAGTGCTTTGTCATTATATCAGATGGTGTCCTGCTTTCAATCATGTTCTCTGGGAATTAACAAAAGTTCAATAAATAGAATTTTAATTTGACTCCCTAAGTGGGAAGAGTCAGCCCCTACTGAAAGTAGTACTGTAAGGACCATGACATGCAAACTAGGGCATTTAAAAAATGCTTAGATGATTTCTTTTAAGACTATGGACAGTGTCGAACTGGCCCACAGGGTTACCGGGGAATTTCACCATGGCAGATCAACGAAAGACGGCATATAGTGTATTCATACAAACGCAAGACTATCGGCCGAAACTCACAGGGGTCGTGTGTACGCACCATTAGAAAAATATGTAAAGGAGAGATAATAGAGATATGAAATGTTAGGTGGGCCCCTAAAATTAATTAATTAAAGTAAGAAGAAATGAACGACAAGCAAAACAGATGGAAAATAACTTTGCACAAAGAGGATATAAAATCCATGCAGTTAGGAAAGCAAACAATAGGGCCAGAAAAATAGATAGTGAAGCATAAGGAAGCAATCAGTCATTTTAAAGGGACGCCAAGAAGTGGGGACACATAAATAAGTGGCTAGGACTACCTCAAGCACAAGGAAATAGAAAGTGTGGAAAGTATAGCATATGTATATATAATACATATTCCAATGCCCCTCCCACTGTCTCCCCCTCCCTGTATTATTTATTTATATAGGAATCCCTGTTTATTCTTGACAGACGATGTTCAGTCCTTCTTTCTCTTTTCAATAGGAACGCGTTTGCGATTCCCCAATTTCGATTATGGAAGCCCATGCGATTTCGATTAAAAATGGTGATAGAATGCGCTTCCAAAACGGAATCAGAGTCGCAAACGCAACATATTGGAAATCGCAGGATTGCATTTGCAATTGCGATTGCATGTGAAAACGCGTATAGTGTGGCTTAGCCCTAACTTAGTGTGCCTGGCTCTGGGATCTGGGAAATGGTTTGGAGTACAGATACAAATAGCCCCAACTTCCTTCACACATGTACTACTTCCTCCACAATCAATAGTTAGCCCATATAATTATATCTAAACTAAGGTTATCAGTTCATTTAAAACAACAGAGAACATTAAACACAGTTGGAAGGATGATTTGGAATAAATGCAGTTTAAAAGCATTAAGTACAAGCTGTATATTTGCAGCCACTAAGAATATCTTCCAACCGTCAGATGATCTGGTATCACTACTGCTAAGAATATCTTCCAACCGTCAGATGATCTGGTATCACTACTGCAAACACCTTGCCTGATCTCTGTCTCTAGACAGCTAATAGCCCCCAGCAGTCTTTAAAAGGACAATAGGAGTATTGTAACAGCCCCTGAGACATTTTTTTGTCCTCTTATGAATCATTCCTAATTAAATGTATTTGTTTCAATTTGTACAAGTTCCATAAAAAAATTTAAAAACAAGGGTGTCTCCAAAATTTGCAGTAGCAGCATCTTTCAAAACTGAAAAACAAAATGGATTCAGGCACTCTGGATTTTTTAATATACCTATTTATTATAATAGAAACACTAAATACACTAAATTATATTATAATTGTAATACTGTCCTGATGAAGGTGTTACTCCTGATGTAGGTGTACTTAGAAACGTAATTTCTAAAATTTTCGAAAACGGATTTTTCGAAAATACGAGTAATCCCCGTAATTTCGAAAATTTTCGAAAATACGTATTTATGAAAATAAGAGACATCCTCGTAATTTCGAAAATTTTCGAAAATACGTACTGACGAAAATACGAGAAATCTCGTAATTTCGAAAATTTTCGAAAATACGAGAAATCTGCGGTTCGGAAGTTCGGAAGGCGGAAAACAGGAATATGTAAAATCCTTAAAATAAGAATAAATGCCACACAACCCGATGTAATATTTAGGGCATTGCACCATTTCCAAATGTTTTCAGAAATAGCACAGTGCAACTAATATAATTCTGTTTGTTAAGTTTTGCGCTAACATGTTGCGTGACACTTTACACGGGAAAGTAAAGGCACTAAAAACCTGCACAAATCCACGGCCCCAGTGGTTCAATACCAGACGTAATCGTTGTGGGATCATGGAAAGGTAAGAAGCAGAGATATGGGAAATTGCATCTCCCTGAAAATGTATTTTTTTTTAGTTTACAAAGCACTGATAAGGCCTCATATAGGACATGCAGTGCAATTTTGGAATCACACATACAAAAAAAGACATCTTTAAACTGGCGAGGGTTCAGAAAAGGGCATTTTTTTTTACAATAATTTCGGGGGGTACGTGCCCCCTTCCTCAGGTGATGGAAGGGGGCACGTACCCCCCGAAATGTTGTGAGATGTTTGGTCTGTATTGAATAAAATTACAGTTTGGAGTGCCACCCGTGCCTATCAGAGATGGATTAATATCATGTGGGGCCCGAGGCAGGGCCATCATTTAGGGCCCCCTTTTTTAAAAAAATATATTGTATAGACTATAATATTGTTACTGCTTTTGAGGCTGGGCCCCCAGAAGTTTCCTGGGCCCTAGGCAGTTGCCTAGGGTTGCCTTGTGGATAATCCTGCTCTGGTGCCTATTTGTGATTCCTCTATTCTAAGGGCAACCTTGTTGATATGAGGTTACTGTCCTACTATTGCTTATAACTTACTACTATTGCTCGTAACTTGTTACATTTTATGGAAAGACTCTGGTGAATAAGTGTCTTCCATCAGTCAAATTTTCATTATAAGAAGAATGTTTTTTACAGGGCGGGAAATCCTGTGTTATAGTCCAATAACTATGCTATATCTGTTGCTGGTTCCTACATTAAGACTAATGCTGGCCATACAGTAGGTAGACATCAGATTGATTAGATGTACATTTGTAGACAAAGGTCTAATCTATCTAACATCTAAAAACTGGATTTTGGGGATGGCTGGTTCAATGTTCCTGAATGTGGAATGTAAAGTATTGTGTATGGACACCAGCAGGGGTGTCTCTCTAATGAAGCAATATGACCAAAATGCTCAGGTAAGCACCCCTGCTAAATATCAGAGAGGCAGCAGGCAGAGCTCACTTCTATTTATTTATTTATTTTCAGTAAAGTGGCAGGCAGGGCAGAAGGAAAATAAAATCTAGCGTGTGCTTGTGTACCTGCAATTTTCCCCTCTTAGCTCTGCACTAACTGCTGCCTTCATGCAGGCCCTGCTCTGATCGTCATAGGGTAAGTGGGGTAATTATCTGTGTGTGCAGCGCCAGGCACATCTTATTTTCAATGTAGTTTGGGGGATCTGGGCATTAGGGCATGAAAATGTACCCATCTGAGTAATCTTGGCATTAGGGCATGTTATATGTGCCAATATGTGTGATCTGGGCAGCCGCAGTAGGGCAGGTTATATGTGCCTATGTGCCTGATCTGGGCATTAGGGTATGTTATATTTATTTTCAGTAAACTGGCAGGCAGGGCAGAAGGAAAAAAAAATCTAGCGTGTGCTTGTGGACCCGCGATTTCCCCCTCTTAGCTCTACACTAACTGCTGCCTTCATGCAGGCCCTGCTCTGATCGTCATAGGGTAAGTGATAATTATCTGTGTGTGCAGAGCTGGGCACATTTCATTTTCAACGTAGTTTGGGGGATCTGGACATTAGGGCATGTTAAATGTGCAAATATGTGTGATCTGGGCATTATGGCATGTTATATGTGCCTATCTGTATGATCTGGGCATTAGGGCAGGTTATGTGTGCTTATATGGGTGATCTGTGCATTTAGGCATCTTATATGTACCTATCTGTGTGATCTTGGCATTAGGGCATGTTAAATGTGCCTATATGTGCGATCTGGGGATTAGGGCAAGTTATATGTGCCTATATGTGTGATCTGGGCATTAGGGCATGTTATATGTACCTATCTATGTGATCTTGGCATTAGGGCATGCTATATGTACCTGTCACGAACGCCAGTTCGCTGGGCATGTGATCTGACCAATCAATTGGTACTCACTGCCACCACTTTAAGTTACGGCCTTAAAGACGCCCCAAAACACTCTTGACTCTCACTGACTATGCACACCCCTGTCCTGGCAGCTAAATGGTTAACACTACACCATTCACTCCAGCAACTAACTGGTTAATTAGCATCAGTCCTTCACAAGCAGTCACAGAGTTAATTAGCAGTTATACTGCAAAACATTCCATTCAACCACATATAAACTTATCAGAGGCTAACTGAGTTCTTTTAGAGCATCAAAGGCAAAACTTATTAAATTTTAGATTTAATATTCCAAAAGGTGGGCCGTGCATATAATACAAAAATAAAAGAAAATGGTGTTATAATAAAATGACATACAACAGGTACAACAGTTATATAAAATAAAAAGGATAAAAATATTCACAGACCCTACTCACTAGAAGAAGTCCTGTATCCCGGGGCAGGAAGAAACATTGGGTCCATACACACGTTTTTAGCATGTCCCCTCAGTATGAACAAAGTTATAGGGGCTACAAGGATTTTTAAACCATTTGATGAACTACCCCCCTTCTGGTATGCATGAGGTGGGAGTGTCTAGGAATTTCCATATTTACAACTAGCCAAAAGCATTCATTCCCCCTCAGTTAGGCAGATTCCATATAAATGTAGATATGTACATTGTATTGGGATATTGACCACATATTCCTCTCCTGTATTAATTATCAATTCCTCCAATACCAAACATGACCTGTGTGTAATCCATATTTCCCAAGATATTAATAACTCGCCTTGGCAAGGGAATAAGGGCTCCATGTTGGGTATCATTTTGAGGGGCCTTCTGTTCCATTCATAAATATAATATTGGTTTACTAATACCAATATTCCCATTCTTGCCAAGTCACTACACACTTTCCTGACAATATCTATGTGATCTTGGCATAAGGGCATGTTATATGTGCCTATATGTTTGATCTGGGTATTAGGGCATGTTATATGCGCCTATCTGTGTGATCTGGGCATTAGGTCAGGTTATATGTGCCTATATGTGTGATCTGGGTATTAGGGCGTCTTATATGTGCCTATCTGTGTAATCTGGGCATTGGGGCAGATTATATGTGCCTACATGTGTGATCTCACGCATAAGATCATGTTAAATGTACCTATCTGTGTGATCATGGCATAAGGGCATGTTATATGTACCTATCTACATGATCTTGGCATTAGGGCATGTTATATGTGCCTAAATGTGTGGTCTGGGCAGCAGGGCATGTTATATGTACCTATCTGTGCGATCTCGGCATAAGGGCATGTTATATGTGCATATACAGTATGTTTGATCTGGGCATTAGGAAATCTTATATGTACCTATGTGATTTTGGCATTGGGGCATGTTAAGGGTGCCTATATGTGTGATCTGGGCATTAGGGCATGTTATACTGTATGTACCTATCTGTGTGATCTTGGCATTGGGGCATGTTATATGTGCCTAAATGTGTGATCTGAGCATCAGGGCATGTTATATGTACCTATCTGTGTGATCTGGGCATTGGGGCAGGTTATATGTGCCTATATGTGCGATCTGGGCATTAGGCCATGTTAAATCTATCTGAGTGATATAGACACATATAACATGCCCTAATTCCCAGATCACACATATAGGCACATATAGCATGCCCTAATGTCAAGATATGTGATCTATGCAATAGGGCATCTTGTATGTACGTATCTGTGTGATCTTGGCATTAGGGCATGTTTTATGTGCTTAAATGTGTGATCTGGGCATTAGGGCATGTTATACAGTATGTACCTATCTTGGCATTAGGGCATGTTATATGTGCCTAAATGTGTGATCTGGGCAAAAGGGCATCTTGTATGTACCTATCTGTGTGAGCTGGGCATTAGGGCAACTTCGTTTGGTCAGTTAGGGCCCTGCTGAAAGAATCTACCTTGACGTAGTGGCAGGCTTACAAATGTTTTGGAAAAAAATATTTTATTCTACAGGAATTATGGTGTGGATAAATGTCTTCTTGAGGAACTATATAAATACTACCATGATGTTAGGTTCAAAAAGACCAAATGTTTTACTGCGCCCATTCCTGGAAGCCACGCACTCCTAACCCTGGTTGCGGTGGCGCACTTCATGGTACCTAGTGGTACATAGGGGCAGCATTAAAAATTTTGGCTCAGGTGGCAAAAACCCTAGAGACACCCCTGGGCACCAGACACACAAAAATACACAGACCAACTGGAGCGATTTTCTCTCTTCCTCTTGGTAAAGGTAATATTAAGGTGTTTGTAGTGACAGATTTTTCACTGCTAATAATGATACCGGTAATTCAAACCAGAAGTCTTGACAAAATGTATTTAACCTTCATTATTTTAGCCTGAAGATCCTTTAACCTTTATTATATTGTTACTTTAAAAAAAATCTCTCATGTATGATACTGCAATTGAGAAATCTTAAATTTAATCTGCAAAATCCCCTTTCACTGCTGTATTCCTACCTCCTGTTCTGCTTTCATTTCAATTTGAAGCCTTTAGTCTCCCTGGCTGGCTTCAATGAAAAATAGGTCGGAAAGTAATTTTCCTGCCTGGCTCAATTTTCCTGCCTGGCTCGTCAAATCTTTCACTGAAATCTACCAGGTCAACTAAAAGTTGAAACTTTTAAAGCCATTTTTTTAATTAATGCAAAAAGGGAGGTAGGAAATGGAATTCCTCCTACCTCCCATAGAATTATAGATTTAGAGGAAAATTGTTTTAGGGTTCAGTGGTTCATCTGTACCACAAACAATTTTACATTTTCAAAAGAATATTGTAAATGTGTAAAATATTTAAGAACAGAGGTTTAAAATGCTGAAACCCTGCTATGAATCACCATGCCATTATACTAAAATAACATTTGCAAATGAGAGCAATTAAGTGTAATTGAGACTGAGACTTGCCTGTAAATCTAGTAAGCATTATTTACAGCCAGCAATTACTTTACGCTGACTGCTGTGATTAACCACTAGGAGATAAAGAGGAAACAGGCAGCTTGGGGATTTAGGTTAGAGTGTAGGAATTTATAGGCATTTTCTGTTTATCATTGTATTTAGTTCTGATTTCAATCCAGTATATATATCTAGTTGTTGTTTGCCTCTTTCTTAAATGTTGACAATTTCTTGTGTGTGGGTATTTATAGTGCATCGAAAGTTTAAAAAACAAACAAATAAAAACTTTTAAAGGGCATGTCCAGTTACACCCCCCCCCAATCCCATTTTCGCATTATTGTAAAGTTCCAAAGATGCCCCTCAAGGGACTTACAAGATCTGGTCCCTCAACCCTTAACCACGCTACTCTCTTTGATTCCTGGTGGCCGCTAATTACCATCCCTTTAAGTGAGGGGATAGTCATATGAAGTCCCTAAAAATAGGCACATACACTATAAAAAAAATCACCACATTAAACATAGGTAAAATAACATACCTTTTCAATAGCAAATCGCCAGGGGCGTAATTGCAGGCCTCCCCCCCCTCGAAATTGAAGGCCAGGCCCCTGACACAACCCCTCGCCAGCGTGCAAAATGTTTAAAAACAGCTGATCACACATATGAAGTAAGCAGTCTTTAAAACAGCTGATCGCGAATATGTTTACTTTATACGCGCGATCAGCTGTTTAAAAATAGTTAAGTGCGGATCTTTGGTGAGGGCCTTCTTACCTCCCAGGCTCCCCCTCAGTCACAGGGGTGAGGACGGTAGTACCGCCAGTGCAAATAGCACACATACAGGGTTATTCAATAAAAGTTCTTATCGTTTAAAATGGTGCTAACTTTGCCCCAACCAATCAGATGTTAGCAAATGTTAAATAAAATCTGATTGGTTGGGGAAAAATTAGCACCATTTTAAACAATAAGAATGTTTATTGAATAACCCTGATAGTTACATATCCCTTTAATCCCATTAAACACCCTTACTACATGACATAATAGTAATTAGAAATACTAAAATATACAAAATCAGGTGGAGGAGCAGATTGCATAGTAGGAATCCTCACTCTCACTACGGACACTACTTGGCTCAAGATAAATATTAACAGCACCCAATGTCCGGGCTACAGCCCTATGGGCCCTGATGCAAAATTTGGACATGCCCCACCTCTGCAAACCCAAATCAGCACCACAATCCAAGTGATCATTCACATAAAGAACCATCCAAATTCATCATTCATTTTTTTTATTTTAAAACACACAAACATACCCATACACCTAGCAAAACTATTCTAACAATTTTCCGCTTATGCTGGCCATAGAAACAAGGATATACAATTGGGCGATACTTGGTATTGGGCAATTTTTGATCCGTTTATGGTGCCCTGGATTTTGTTATCAGGATGGATAGAATCCATCTGTGGCCACTATTAGATACTCAAATCTTACACTTAAAATAATGAACAAACCGACACTGGTAAAATGCTTGGCATATAGACGCTAGTAAAAATGCCCAGTACACGAACCACTGTTAAAATAGTTGGCACACAGTCTGGTCAAATGCTTGGTACACAGACATTGATAAAATGGGTGGAAAACTGACGATGGTAAATGGTTTGCATTACACACAGACAGACATGGGTCAACTGCTTGTCACACAGACAATGGTTAAAATGCTTAGTGCACGTAGAAACTGGTAAAATGCTTAGTACATGGATCACTGATAAAATAGTTGGCACACAGACTGGTAAAATGCTCGGCACACAGACACTAATAAAATGCTTAGTGCACACAGACAGGCACAGGTTACATGCTTGGCACACAGATAATGGTTAAAATGCTTAGTGCACGTAGAAATTGGTAAAAATGCTTAGTACATGACCACTGGTAAAATAGTTGGCACACAGACTAGTAAAATGCTTGGCAAAAAGACACTGATAAATTGGTTGGGAAACTGACATTGGTAAATGGTTGTCACTGCACACAGCCAGACACTGGTTAAATGCTTGGCACACAGACACTGATAAAATGCTAAGCATGCTGAAACTGGTAAAATGCTTGGCACACAGACAATGGTAAAAATGCTTAGTACGCGGACCACTGTTATAATAGTTGGCACACAGACTGGTAAAATGGTTGGCACACAAAAACTGATAAATTGGTTGGAAAACTGAAACTGGTAAAATGGTTTGCACACAGACAATGGTAAAAATGCTTAGTACACAGACTACTGGTGTAAGGGTTGGCACACAGTCTGGTGAAATGCTTGACACAGACACCGATAAATTGGTTGGAAAACTGGAACTAGCAAAATGGTTGGCACACAGACATTGGTAAAATAGTTGGCAAATTGGCAGTGGTAAAATGGCACTGGACGCACAGACAATGCCAACCATTTACAACTGCCAATTTGCCAAACATTTAACCAATAACCATTAAACCATTAAATGGTTGGTATATTGGCAGTGGTAAAGGCACTTGATCATCAAATGACATTTACCACTGCCAATTTGCCAATTATTTACTGCCAAGTTGGAACACTGACACTGGTAAAATGTTTGCCAAATTGGCAGTTATAAATGGTTGGCATTGTCTGTGCATCAAGACTTGATGCTTTGACAATGACAACCATTTAAAACGGCTAATTTTCCAACCATTTTACCAATGTCTGTATGAAAAGTTGGCATACAGACATTAGTAAATAACTGGCAAATTTACAGTGGTAAAAGATAACCTTGGTTGTCAGCTGGCACACAAAAAAAGACACAGCAGGGCTGGCAGGCACAAAAAGACCCACTAGTATGAACAATTATCAGGTAGCAGCAGGTACTCACTGTCCGCACACAGCTTAGTAGCTTAGGTTGGTGATGTTACAGTGTTACTTCTAGCAGTAGTCAGTCTCTCCTCCTCCCCCCGCTTATATATATATAAATTATATAATTTAGAGGTGCAGCCGTGCATGCGAAAGTGGAGGCTGCATAAACAAAGGGTAATTTAGTTGTTGCAGTGCCTTTGGGCCCCCAAGGTACACGGGCCTGGTTGCAAATGCAACGTTTGCGACCCTGGTACCTACGCCACTGATAACTGTTCTTAGGTTTGTTTTATTTCTTTTTTGTAATGTAATCATATACTTCAATTCTTAGGCTAGGAACCCAAGAGGTGATATTTTAACTGGATTGATGGCCACCACATTAAGGTATTTTCGTAAAAAAATATTGGCTAGTGTACAGTCACTTTGAAATGCTGGCTGTAGCTATTTTCATTTCAGCCATCGATACTGCGACCTGACCAGATGAACTGTTGTGGTGGCTGGCCGTTTATCAGTAGATGTGCGTACCTGTCTCTGTATGGGGTTAGGGGGCATGTTTTTGCATTTTAGATTATAAAACTAACTTGTTTGATCATTTAAGTATGGCTGGGAGGGTGTAACCACAGGTGTGTTTACCTGTCTCTTTGGGGTATGTTTTTGCATTTTTGACGATTAAACTAATTTTTTTTGTTTGGGTATAGTTGCCATGAAAAAGGAGGGCAGGCTGGGTTGTGAGATTGTATCAGCAGGTGTGTACCTGTGTCTGTGTGGTGTTATGATGTATGATCTTAGACCACTAAACTAACTTTATTGATGGTTTATGTATGGTTGACATAGAAATGGAAGGGTAGGTTGGGTTGTGAGGTTGTATCCTTAGGTATGTGTGTACCTGTGTCTGTGTGGGTGTTAGGGGGTATATGTTTTTTACAATTTAGACCATAAAAATAAATTTTTTAGGTTGCTTAGGTTGTGAGTGTGTAGTAGTAGGTGGGTGTACCTGTGTCTGTGTAGTGTTAGGGGTATGTTTTTGCATTTTACACCATAAAACACATTTTATTTATGGTTTAGGTATGGTTGCCATGGGAACACCAGGGTAGGTTCATGTTTGAGGATTGGACCCATTATAGTAAATGGGTTATGCAGTAATGCTTCCATGGATCTGTAAGCCAGAAAAACAAACAAAAAAAAGTCACCCAATATCAATGTGTAGACTGGCCTGAGGTTTCCATCTTTGTCATGTTAATCTGTGCTTACTGTGCTTTCACCACCAATTGGTTTATCTAATATTGGACCTCTTCTTTCAAGGTGTATCCCTCCTGGCCTAGCATTCACCAATCACCCTATAGTACACTTTGGCGCCAAGGTTTGCATTTCTTCAGTTGGATGTCCAGCAGAACCAAATCATGGCTGCAAGGTCTTTTTCAGCTAATAAAGTGTTTATTAGTAGAGTGCATTTTGTCATATTTTCATAGTACAAATAACCTTGGTTATAGCCATTACTAGAGTATTAGGCATGGCAGTGATGTATTTTTGTTAATTATTGATAGAGGGCTAACATTTCACTATTAATAGAATCCTCTGGAATTTTACCTATTGGCACAAGTATATATTAAATATAAAGAAACATAAAGCTCTGTAGAAAGATTTACTTTGGCCAGTTTGTTTGGCTGTGCTTCTTAAATCTACAGTTATGTTTTTCATTGTTTTCAATATAAGCAATTCATCTTTTCAAAATCTAATTTGTCGGATGACTTAAATATGTAAATGGATGATCTTATAGATTACATACATTACACAGAGGCTCTTTTAAGATCATCTGCTTCTCTGTTCCTTTGTTGTTGATTATGTTTTCCAGATCAGTCTCTCCTCCTTTCAGTGTGAAATGGCACAATGTCTCTCAGAATGGGTCCTTCGTAAGGAAAAGCGGCTTGAAGTACAGGAAATAATAGCAAAGCAACATCTGTGATTGCCAGAGCAATAATTATAGCCAAAGGTGCCAGCAAGAAGAGATCACTAATTAAGAACAGAATGTTTCCCACCTATTTGAGGACAATATCTTCTATTGGCTTCACCCAGCTAAAAAATTGTCTTGACATCTGAGTATCACACACTTTAATCTGAACATGAATGCAATTTTTAATGGACAAACCATTAAATTACAAAGGGGCTTTTTAGTGAGAAGCAAAGGTATGGAAATCCCATTTACTGTCTTTTCAAGCAATGACAGTCATACATGGGAAGAACAGATAATTGGTTTATTATGCAAACAGAATATTGTGAATGCCAGCAAGTAATCAGAGCTTTCAGACCATGCTGTAACACATAGGAAAGCCCAGAATAATAAACTGCAAGAATGAATATGCAGAACTGAACAAGGAATTCTGCATATATTATTTATCTACTCTGGGATGTTTGGCTAGTGGTGCTGCAGACAAACTGTTCTGTCTTGTTGTCTTGCATGATTAAAAATACGGACCCTTATAATCAGTGAATATTTACACCCCATGGAAGAATTAGCTCTTTGTAAACATGTTTGTTTAAGTGAATGAAAAGTTGTATGTGAAGGTTCTAATTCATCCAGTTCATGGTATATTTTGGGTATTCATAAAAATACTCACCTAAAAGGATTTGTTGTCTGAATATCTGAAGTGGAGGAAGCTGTAGTTTTTGTTGGGTTGGGGATTCTGAGTTTTGCATCGAGGGGTTGAACTTAATGGACTTTTTCAACCTAAAATAGCTATATAACTATATATTATAACACTAAGGGCAAGGACCCACTAGGGAGCGCGCAGGAATCGTGCAACGCAGCAAAATCGTAGCATCGAGCGATCCATGTGCGCTACCCTGCGCGTGCACTGCGATCTCTTTGAAGTATCCCTAACTATCCCTAAAATGGTCATCATATGCGCTGCAATAAGGGTTGGCAGAGCACCGCAGAGCAGCAGACGTAATGGGGCCATCCCCATCCTCTTCTATTGCAGCAGCGCACACCAAAACAGGCTAGTGGGGCCTAGCCCTAAAGATACCAATAATTAGAATAATTAGAGATCCAATCTCTAATGCTGCTGATTCTAATGTTTTCCATGGTTCTCTGGAACTAGTGTCAACCCCATTCAAGTCAATGCAGCAATGGTTGCAAAAAAGGTTTGGCCAACCAGAAAATGCATCACAAGAATACAGTTTTCACTACACAGTCTAATTATTTTTAAACCTTTAACATTTTAGCTGGAATTTCCTTTTTAAACAGGGGAACTTAAAATATATTCTATAATTTGATCATTGAAAAAAGTTTTTAGTTGAATACCACTTTAAATATGCTGATCATTTTTTAGATTTTTAGTTTTTGTTCTCCTTTAAAGATACTCCTTTAAAGATAATCCAGATATAGATATATTTTTCCTTTGCTATCTTCTGTGTCTTTCTGTTCAGCCAAATCTCAACAGACACTTGATTGGGGATGACAACAGGGAGCATAATGGGAAATAGAATAGGATAGAAGGTATGTAGCTCTTTTTAATAAAAAGATAGCAGTTCAGCTGTTACGTGGGTAATTTTTTAATTTAAAGCTTTTTTTAGTATTCTTTAAATATAGAGATGCTATCGCTCCAGTTACCGTGACTATAATATAGTTTGTATACAATCACCTTTACTTTGTTTGTCAGTCAATAACATCCTCCTGCACAAAAGCCAATCTCTTTGAGGGTTCCAATGCCTACAGAGATAGGTACAGACAGAAGGGGTCAGTACAGATTCCCACTGAGCAGTAGCATGAAAAATTCAACACTGATTCAGTCCTTAATTACTGGGCTTCAGAGGGAGGCAGATAAAATGACTCCGGACAGGTGTGCAATGATTGTGTATGAAATATGTAGCAAAATCTGTTCATTAACCCAACGTAGGCTGTAACCGTATGACAAATCCAATCATTCAGAGGTTGAATAACTCGCACAAGATGAAAGCACATGTGCCAACACTGTTTACACGTTGCAGTTCTTGAATCCGCGAAAAAGCAACACAGGCTATTTTAATTCAGCACTGTATGCAGCAAATCAGTGTGAGTTTTATGGAACTGCTTACATGGTGCCGATCATTATGGTTCAAATATTGCTGACGCCTGCATTGAAAAATGCACAGATGTAGCAAATGAAATTCCTAATCAGAGTCCATGTATCGTAGTGGGATGTAAGGGTATAATCCATGACCACAATCTACAATAAAAGGGGGCACCATGCAACTTGCTCCAGCTACCAAAGGGTTAATTTTCAAACATTAACTATATTCTTCCTCCACATGTCTATAGCCTCCTTCTGATGCTCTGTCCTCAGCATAGACTAATCCGAAATCAAAGTATAAATATGACTATACAGAAGGTGCCCATGCAACCCAACTGTTTTTATTCAAGGTGCCAACTTTTCCTGTCAGTGAAAGAGTCAGTTAGCATTTGAATAGAGTAGGGTTCTCTCAGGGTGTGCTTGGTCACACTGGTGTGACAGAAAGCTTTAGGCCTCCCCTTAATATTTTCGTGGCAGGAATATTTTCACCAGTATGGCTTACATTCTTTTTTATACTTTAAATATATATATAATGGTATCAATGATGTGTAACGTTATACTACACTGATTGGATTTAAATTGAATTACAGTATATATCGTATACATAAAATATGGGTAAAATACATAATACAAAATTATGTCTAACATTAAGAACACAGGTGTGCTTGACAAAAGTTTTGCATTACAATTGTGCCGCAGGCTGAAAAGGTTTGAAAACCACTGGAATAGACACTCAAATATCAGGGTTAAAGGGCATGTCCACCCCTAAAACTATAATTTAACCCACTACTGGCCCCACTTTGTAGTGTAATAAAATCCTTACCTTACATCCCAGCTCCAAATGGCTGCCTTGCTATGCCCCTCCAAAGTCCCAAAATCTGTCCACCAGGAGCCTGGCAGAGTTCATATAGGACTCTGCCTCCTGTCTCTCCTCTGGGAGAATTTTGCCATGCTCACTAAAGCCCCCCCTCCCTCTCCCACCCATTTTGCTCTCCCTCCCCCTAGTGTGTAACCCTTTTGGGGTATAGTAGGTCTCCCTCCCCCAGCCCCAACTGCTATAATAGTATTTACAGAAACTCCCCCGAACTCTTCTTACCTTACCTCTCTCCTCCAGCGTTCTCCACTGCCGGCAGCCGCGTCCATGAATGGCTGCCTCTCAGCCAATCACAGACGCGGCTGCCGGTCCGGCCCCCTGCTTGCAGTTTCATGCAGGCAGAGGGCCGGGACAGTACGCCGGAGGAAAGAGGTGAGGTAAGTAATAATCAAAGACAAACAAATTAAAGGAGAACTAAATGTAATTTTTGAAAATCCTAATGTGAAAATTTTCTCCCCAGAACACCTATACATTGTAAGATTCTTCCCTAGTAAGTTGTAGTTATATACAGTACATGTAGGAAATATGGGCCATATTTAAATGTAAAGTAATATTTTTTAATTTCTGATCAGTTTAGCGATCGATAATTTAGAGTGAAAGTAAAACTGCTTAGCAATGGGAAGTTAAAGGCCATCTCCACCCTCCATAGAAACATTCATTTATATTGTAGGGCATACCCTCCTACCCCCAACCACAATGCTTAAAAATCGATTCCTAACTCTACTTACAGCTCCTGGATCCAGCATCGCTCTGGCTGAGAGGCAGCCAATCACAGCCACGGCTGCCAGCAATGGAGAATACACTGGCAGCCTGGAGCTGTTACTACAGTTTAACTAGCATTTGGGAGTGGGAGGGTATGCCTTACAATATGCATGAAAGTTTTTACAGTAGGGGAGGTATTTGCAGAGAGGGATCGAGAGGAGTTCGTCCCTGGCTCCAATGCAAGTGTGGAGTTCATCCCTGCATTGATTGAATAATGGGAGGTAAGGCACAGCTCCTCCTCCCGGTCTTCAATTAATACATTAAAGGATTAGTTCACTTTGCTAGTGAACTATTCCTTTAAGATTTTAAATGCCATTTTCCTCCTTTCTGTTTTCCTCTTTACATGAGAAGTAAGCCACATGGACGTGGGTATAAATTTAGAGATGAAGTGTTAAAACCCCTTTAAACACAGTCCACTTCTGTTCAGTATCTTTACCAGAGAATATATCATCCGTGTTTATATGCTGAATAGCTATTTTTATCCAGGGAAGTTTTGCTTTCCTGGAATTAATAGTCTTTGTTACCCCAGTGCACTTTTCATTTTGTTAACATACTTTAAATGACACTATTTCATGGTCAATATTCCCCAAGCCTCCAGTTACCTACATATGTTTAATGCACTCCATTGTGATTGGCTGAGATGCAGGCAATCACAGATGCGGCTGACGTCACTAGAAACGCTGCGGGAGAGAAGGCTCTGTAAGTATGGATTGGGGGGGATTTTTTAAAAAATATTGCGGCGGTTAGGTGCGGGCAAGAGGGTTTAACTCCCCAAAAGGAATTCACGCTAGGTTGCAACAATGACTGAGGATGGATCCGGATGGGGGGGGGGGGGGGTACTGCTCTGCTCCAGACCTTGATGAGGACGAGGAATCAGAGTGGATCAGAAGCCTCACAGACAGCTTGGACTCTTCAGTTTCCTGGACTTTGAAAAGGAATATCTTGGGAACCATAAGGAGCAAAGATGTAAGGTAAGGTTTGTTTTAAACTGCAGAGTGTGGCCAGAAGTGGGTTTAATTATAGTTTTTGGGGATATGGATATGCCCTTGATTGGATGTGCACTAGGTTTCTATTTTTTGTATGTATTGAATAATTTGGTCACTAGTTGCACTCTGTGTGGATGTTATAATATCCCATCTATATATATATATATATAATATATATAATAATATATAATAATAGACTTATGAAGTAGCTCTATTGGGATAGTGGTACTTGCTTTTATTTTTTTTACTGAAATATTAACATTCGGTTTCCTACAGTACATACATGCTAGCAAAGAAATAAACTTTAAAGATTACTTTTCTCTTTTGTATGAAAAGTAAAGGAATATAAGGTTATTTGTAAGACAGGACCATTTAAGTATGTTTGCAAAAAGAACAAAACAGAAATTAATGTTCTATGTCAGGGAGAGTGCAGATCTCTGTGCTGTTATATGATTGACTGTCGGCTGCCAGGCTGCAGCTTCTTTTTTTTATCTGTTAAACACTACAGAGTATGTAAAGAGTACTGCGTACACATAGCTGGGTAACACCCAGCCAAGGGGGATTATGGGAGCTGGCCAGGTGACACACACTATTGTTTGTTTGTGAATGTGCTCTGTATATTGGAAAAATATTGTCTGGAGATTTTAGTTCCCATTTAAATTGTAGATGTAATGTTCCAAAAAGTGCACAGTGCATGTATTACTAAACAGAAAAATACAAATATGGACATACAATACAATGTTTCAAACTAAAGAAAAGGCTACAAATATTCACCAATCCTAATTACCCACTAGAAGTCTTGTATCTCGGTGTGAGAAGAAATATAAAATCCGTACCCCAATCACAATGGCCCCTCAGTATGAACAAAGTTCCAGTTATTATATCTCTGTCTTTAGAAAATGTCAGATTCCTGCTCAGCTCCAGACAGTCAGGGAGAGAAGAACTGGTTTCTTGCTTCATTAATGTCAGGATCAAATTGAACACTCACTTCTTCTTCTC
The DNA here is from genome assembly GCA_019447015.1 of Hymenochirus boettgeri. Lineage (NCBI taxonomy): Eukaryota > Metazoa > Chordata > Amphibia > Anura > Pipidae > Hymenochirus > Hymenochirus boettgeri. The sequence goes on along the minus strand of CM033470.1, from coordinate 266,950,852 downwards.
TGTGCCTGGGAAGCACACTGAGTTATTAACAGTGACACAGTGCGCTATTTATAAAACTTCATTATTGTAAAATAACATTATCGTTATTTTGCACTTGTTTTTTAACACTCTTTATTTTCCACTCGTTATTTAACACTACTTATTTTACATTCGTTATTTAACACTGTGGTCCTTATTTTACACGGCATTGTAAAATAACGGTGTACTTTAGTATTTGAAATATGTATTGCTGGTTTCTTTTTAATAATAATGCCATATTTAAAATAAAAACCAGCAGTACCAATGTCTAATAAGAAAGGCAGAAATTACAACGCCGTATAAAATAACAACCTCCGTTTGAATGTTTAAAAAATGAGTGTAAAATAATGAGCGCAGAGTAAAATAACGATATCGCTATTTCACGACGTTTTATTAATACCGCCAACAGGACTGTGCGAGGCAAAAGGGTTTTTTGCATTCAGCAGACTGGAATTGAGAAAGTCATTCAGATACATGGGAAACATCTGCAAGAACTAAACTTCAAGTCCAGTTGATCTAACTGAATTCCACAGATATACCATGACCTGGATGAATAAGAACTGTCACAAGCATAACCCACACCTTGAAATACCTTTTAAGCTAAAATCACTTAAACTTTCCCCTTCTAGTTATTTTTAAATTGTTAAGAATGATTCCATACTGTATATATAATAATATCTTACGAGCTATATCCCTTTACTCTGCACAGAGATTGATTACGATCAAATTGGGCCCCAGGCAGCGGTGACATTTGGGGCCACTTTGTTCTTGTATTGTATAGTTTTAGTACTGGAGCAGGGCCCCCTGATGTTTACTTAGCCCTAGGTTGCCTTAATGCTCCTTAATTTCAGACCAGCACACGGGTCTCTCTGTCCAGCTATACGCTGCTCTCTAAGTTTCTCACCTTTTTTAAATGAATCCATAGGAGACCAGAATATTATAAATCATAGTGCATGACCCAGTTATGTCCAGGACTCCCTAGTATCAGAATCCCAATCACAGGTTTAATTACATCCTCCCAGAGCAGAGAACTACAACTGGTAAATACAGTTCAATTTACAAAGTTAGATAAAATTGCACTTTGTATGAATAAACTGATCTCAGCAGCACAGGAGTGGATGACATTATTTCTTATCATAATGCTCCATTAAAGCTACACTATGATTGAACAATATTGCAATGGTATAGCTTTGTGTTGCCTAAAGGCTCATACACATGCTCAATTTTCGAGCGAGGCATGACCCCCGACGGCAGAGCGGTACACACGACGAACAGCCGTTTCGGACGAGAATCATCCATGTGTATGCACTCGGTCGGGGGATGTTTGATGATCCGCCTAGCGGTCAATACATGGACGATTCTCGGCCAAAGCGCCCATTCATCGGGTGTACCGCTCTGCTGTCGGGGGTCGTGCCTCGCTCGAAAATCGAGTGTGTGTACGAGCCCTAAAAGCCCTTCAAAATGTCAGTCTCCTAAAGCTCCTCTACCCACTGTACTACTGCTTATCAGTGCTTATCAAGGTCCATTATTTGTGACTCTACCCTTTCATATTTGCATCTATACCATTCATTTTAAAAATGTAAACACAAAATGACAGGGAGAAATAGTTTTACAATGGGGCATAAAGCTCACTATGAATCAGACATACCAGTGTAGAATTGGCCTTCAGGGTTACAGGGGAATGTCCCTTTTACAACAGAGCCAAAAAGACTGTATGGAATTCATAGGAGTCACTAGGAGTAAAATGGAAATGAGTGATAATAGTGAAATGAAATGTTAAGTGGGCCCGTGGTCTAAGTTCCTGGTTGGCCCTAAATGTCCAGTATTCACTTTGATCATCGAAGAAGAGCCAGAGAGGGACCGGAGGAGTTTAATGTAAGGTATGTTACCTCAGAAGAGCCAGCGATAAAGGTAAGTATTGTGAAAATGGGATAAACAAGCCCAAAAGCATGCCATGTCCCAAATGATAAGGGGGTATCATTGTCCTTGGCATTCTGTTATAACAAGTTGGTGGTGCAGCTATGTTGAGCCTTGAAAATGAATAACATTGCTACTGAAGGTATTTTATCATTAGTTACCGTTTTTATATTTAAGATTACAGCAGTTTATGCAATTGGAGTAACTGAAAAAGTATGCAGAGACGTAATAAAAATCCTAACGCCAATGGCGTCTTGTTACTGTTGAATAAAAGGGGGGGAAATCAAAAGACACTGCCGAGTCCCTTTTCCCCATACATATCTCCATCATAGTGATGTAACAGACACAAACTGAAAGCTACCAGGAGTTCCGTTTGTCACAACTCCGCTCTGCCCCACTCTAGGTGTCCGCCTCCACAGTAACTAGGAAATGTAAAGAAGTAAGGCTTGGTCATCACTGGGTGCATCTCATTACTGCTAAAACTCATACATTTTAGTATACATTAAAATCCATGTACATCTGACACATTTCACATGTTCTTGATCATAGGCTTTAATAATGGGCACCTATGGTAAAGAACAAATGTCCGTTAGTAACGCGCCTGGAGTAAATGGATTAAGAACTGGTGTTTGTTCGAAACGCGTAAGTTTTACCGGCAATGAGACGCACTCAGTGACCACCAAACATTATACCTACTTCATCTTTTCCTCTTACAACATTTCATGTCCTCATTGCATGGGTAATGTAGTTTACCATAACCTATTAGAATTTCTCACTTAATTCTATTTGGTTTTCAGCTACAAGTCCTTTGCAGGAGATATTACATCTCCAGGACACTGCAGTGTTTATTTCCAAGTTTTACTACCCAGACAAAAAATGAAATACATTTAAAGAAATAATACAAATCTGTCTTTGCAGTTCTTTTTGATATGATTGAAACATTACTCCCTATACAGTACTAGACTTCTCTCTCTATCACATATTCTAACCCACTTCCACTCTCTCCTGAGACACAGGAGGAAAGCTGAATGTGTGGGTAGATAACTACTCTGGAAGAGGTGGAACCACTCAGGTGTAGCTTGTTGTTGATGGCCAATTTTGACAAGCCTGTCATTCTTTTCCTCCTTTCTGTTGTTCCTGACCTATACATTTCTCTTCTTCAAAGCTAGTTCGGGAATCCTTCACTTCAGGAACTCAGAACTATCCTGCAGCGTAAGGGATAAGGTTAACTGCATGCTATCTCTAGTGCAAAGTACAGCAGGAAATTTTCATTGGGTCTGAACTTGTCAGCAAGTATTGATCATTTTATTAGCACAAACTCTGCATAGAAAACTCACGTTTGTGAAAATGTTTAAAAATAATCTGAAAGTTTGTTTCAATGATCTATAGTAATATCAGCTGATCCTATTCAGATAGCCAATGCGTATATATATATATATATATATATATATATATATATATTAATATCAGCTGATCCTATTCAGATAGCCAATGTGTGTGTGTGTATATATATATATATATATATATATATATATATATATATATATATATTAGCAAAAGTGTGTGTATGTTTTGCTATGTGTGGATATAGTAGATATAGAATCTTTACACAGGTGTGTTTTAAACTGTTACTCAGACAGCCACCAGCTTCCAGAGGAACCAAATAGGATAATCCTGCAGGTCTGAGAGTTGACCCAGGCAATCCTGCCACACTGTGTGGTTGAAACTAAACATGTTAGGTTAATACTTATTAGCATTCACCACGGCAAGTGGTGATGGTACCTCATATATTATAACAGAAGGTACCTCACAGCATCATTTTATTATAATAGCATTGCCCTAATAATCTAACGCATAAACAAACATTTCTCATTCCAGTTTACCTAAAGAAATGGATTTATCCTTTATATACTCTTTTATACAGATCTAATTGAAAAAAAATTGCTTCAGAGCTGCTTTTTATTTCAGTATTACAGTAAATCCATGGTATACCTGCCTGGCTTTACCACTAAGCAAAAGGCTGAGGATTTGCAAGCGAGCACCTTCATCCCAACCATTAATAGTGGCTGCCAATTCAAATTGTTCTAGCCAATCAGTCTACTCCCTAGTTACCCCATCAACTGGATCAGGTTTAAAAATAGGTTTGGCAATTGGGCCTGGTAGAGCTACTGAGTCTAATTGGGGCATTTCATCTGCAGGTACAAGGACAGGAGGATTTAAATCAATACGTCCAGTAGCAGCCTCCATAGCTTAATACAGAGAACAAATATAAAGAGAAAAGAGGGAGAATAAATGGTATTACCAGCACCGCTGCCACCAATTTGTACCAGATCACTGCTTTATAGAATGATTATGGGTAGCATGGCACACAGTGGGTTACTCTGGTGGTGTGGCACAAAGCAGACAGTGCATATAAACAGGTTCTCCACATAACATGACATAACATATGCAGTAATCAGGGGTGTCCCTGTCTATGGTGCACCACTTTGAATGTTGACCAGGCCTGTATATTGTGTGTGCTTGTAAGTTGGTGTACACTTATCTGTTGCCTCGGAGTTTATATCCAATAAGGTAAATTGTTTTTCCAATAATCTGTCCTCCCAACAGGTGGTAACAGGATCTTAAGCTAGACAAAACACAATTATTTAAGGCACAGGATATACAGGTAATTGGTCCCAATAGACCCAGGTGCAGGTACTATAGCTAGTAAATTGTTTAGAAAACAGAAGAGAAAGAAGAGTACCGCACTCAAAAATATATGCCAAGTGGAATATATCCCAAATGAAGGACTATATCAAATGCATGGTTACAGAGTGCCATATTCCAAGGAGAAGTAGATATATGTGTGTCACGTATCCACAAGAAAGGCATTCAGGCATTCAGGATATACCCTACAGTATCTTTGCCTCTCGCATGCACCCCTGACTTCTATGACCATTACACATCCCTGACTTCTTTGACCATCGTATACCTCAACTGTATATATTCTGGCACCATCATGCCTCAGCACTAATTATTTAGCACCTTTATAAGCCTGGTGCTTCTAGTTTGTTATCTGTTTGCACATACTTCATTAACTTTGTACTTCAAATGATGAGCCACATCTCATATGGACTTTTCGGATTTTTAACACACTCTACCTGGAGTGTTTGGACTTTTCCTTGAATCTTCTGATCATCATTCACTGTTTGCATACACTGGGCATAGTGTACCTTCTGATTGTACATTTGTATTTACCTACATAGTGTTTAATCTGAGTATCTATGTATTATCTGACATTTTCGGAATTGTGTGTTTATATGTTTTTATATTTATGATATCTCTGATACCTCCTATTGGCCAGCTACATGACATTCTGACCGGTGACTATCTTTAATATGTGATTGAGCCCCCTCTAGTGTTAATTGCGACAATTTCATGTTTGCCGTGACGTCATCTGCGCGCGCCACACACAGCTGCGCGCGCTACATACGGATGCACGGGCCACATGCGCGATTACGTCACTACGTCCACACGTTGTCTGAGGGTGTGAGCTCTATTTAAAGCGTCCCCATTGCCGGTTCAACCACGCTGTTGAGAAAGTCCGTTTGGACGAAACGCGTTCGGCGTTCTCGATATCTGGCTCACTGATGTTTCCTCTACATTGGCTTTGCTTATCTATTGGGACCCCCCAATGATGTGTCGTTATTTTTGCAGCACCTTTGACAGTTAAGTAGGTATTGGACTATTATGACTGTTGGGTATTGACTCTGTGCACTGGCCATACTACTGATTGTAGAGGTTAATATCTATTTGTGAATTGTTTTTAGAGTTTTAACCTTGATTTCTATTCTTTATCTGTGTACCCCTTCCTTTTGACTTTCATAAGTCTCCCAATAAAGGGTTTTTATTTATATATATTTTTGAGTGCGGTACTCTTCTTTCTCTTCTGTTTTCTAAACAGGATCTTAAGCTAGGTACACACCTAGCGATTTTTCCTCCTGACCGATACTTTCGACCGGTCGGCCAGGAGGAAGGACTGTCGGTCGTGGCAAAAGCAGCCGTGTCCGATACTTACCATGACCGATCATGCGGTCCATAGAGGATCAGGTTGGACGAACGGTCGGTCGGACATGGGAGCATTCAGATGCGGTAATTTCGGTCCGATCGACCGATACACTGAACTATCGGTCGATCGGACCGAAATATCTAATCGTGTGTACCCAGCTTAATACACAGGATCTTATTCACAGGATCGTGTATTGCAGTAAATATCACTCCAAAGCACACACCACAATCTACTTTCACTTACTCTGCTCCTAGCCATAGAGAGCTAGTATGTCTTGTATTTTATCACTCACTGCCACCACCTGCAGGCTGGAGGTGGTATATAAGGATCCTTGGTGTATATGTCCATTACAATACACATCGCATTCTGTGTAGCTGACAGAAACTGTTTTTGGATTGCACTTCCATTCATATGGAGCAGACCATTTTAAACATTCCATGTTGAAATAGGGATCTCAGCTCTGTTAGTAAGTTTATGTATTTTGTATATTTGTGTCTAGTCAGTGCTATTTTTTTATATATGTACACACATACATCTACACCTTTCCTATATGTAATATCCTATACCGCCCCCCCCATCTCATTGTTATCTCCTAAAAACTCAATGCAATCTCCTATGCAGATATAAATATATTTATATAATATATAAGGGATAAGGGATATATATATATAAAGCACTGGGGGAACTAGGACACATTGAATTTTATGGTTAAAAAATGTCTCTGCTTTATTGCATACTAAATGCATTGTGTAACAATGCTCAAAAACATATAGTATGAATGAGCCTTAAGGGCTAGACCACACTGATCACATAGTGCTTATGATCACATTTTGTCCAATTAGCACATGGGAAATGCATGTTAGCGTATCACGATGTGGAAGGCAAAATTGTGTATGCTGCGCTGTGTTCTGTTTTCGGAGTACATAAGATAACGGACTTTTCCAGAAGTGTTTTGAAAACTGACAGTAACCTATGTGCTTTAAACACACATCACCATCTATTACAGTGTTGCAGCAGCTTAATAGGGAAATAGTAAATAGTCACATGACCTTTTCCTGACAAATCAAAGTGAAACTTTCTTTTCTTGCAGGTGCTGAGCAATAAAGCAAGGGCCAGGTTACTGGTGGAATTATGGGGTTTAAACTCCATTAGGTCTAGCTTTGCCTTGCTGCATTTCTTTTTATTACAGTAATAGACATTAAGCCTAGAACGGGTGCTAGAAGCCCAGGGTGCCCCCATAGTGTCCCAAGGTCAGAGTCCCCTCTTAGTGTCTTAAGTCCATACCCCCCTCCTCCATGTCCCAAGGCCAGAGTCCCCTCTAATTGTCCCAAGGCCAGAATCCCCCCTAAGTGTCCCAAGGTCAGAGTCCCCCCTCTGTCCCAAATCCAGGGTCCCTACTTCTGTCCCAAATCCAGGGTCCTCTGCCCTCTGTCTCAAATCTAGAGTCCCAGTCTCTGTCCCAAATCTAGGGTCCCCCCTCTGTCCCAATCCAGGGTCCCCCCTCTGTCCCAAATCCAGGGCCCCCCCTCTGTCCCAAGCAACCTTACCAGCGGTCTGTGTAATTGCTGTGTTCTGCCTCTGTGCGTGTTTCCTGTGTTTCTCTGTTTGTTTCTCTGTTTGTCAATAGGAACTGCAGTGACACACGCGCACACACACACGGCAGCACAGATGCAGCAGTTAGGCTTTTATTTTATAGGATAAAGTATGGAGCAAAGTACCTTCTATTTACCAATAGGGATGGCCGGTTCGCGGATCTGAACCCGGATCCGCCGCGGATTTATCCCGTTCGCGAACGGTGGATTTTTCCAGATTTTCCGCCTTCCGAACTTCCGAACCGCGGATTTCTCGTATTTTTGAAAATGTGTGAAAATACGTATTTTCGAAAATTTTCAAAATTACGAGGATTTCTTTTATTGTCGAAAATATGTATTTTCGCAAATTTTCTAAATTACGAGGATTTCTCGAGCAGACCGGATTTTGCGAAGTTCGGACATCTCTATTTACCAATCAAAACTTTGTTGGGCTCAGTCATTTCTCAGTGGGGCGATCACTCGATTCACCAGATGGCAGCACAAAGGTTGGATCTCCTCCCCCAATTAAAAAAAAGGATAAGGGATGGTTTGTAAAATCTGCACAGTAACATATTAACGCCAAGTTTCTCCCCTCCAATTCCTGACAGATGTTCAGAAGTTTTTCAGGAATATACACACCTTGACTTTTAATATATAGATTATAATAACAGCTTATACTGTTAATATCTTTGTATAACATCAATGGTAATGGCAAAACTGTCAGTAAAGACAACAAACAAGCAATAAACAATGGAAAAGAAGCCAGTAAGACATGTTCGAATACCTTATTCTTTTCAGACTAGAACACCTGTTTTTAGGGCCTCAAACATCATCAACACATTACTTTGTCTCTAGGCTTGTTAGATTGCCTATATGCATGCATCTGCTCCTGTAAGAATAATGTATGGGGAATGTGCCTAATCCACTGTTCCAGCCAGGAATTATTATATATACCTTCTGCATGATAATAACAATTAGAAAGTGAACTAAATCAATCAAAATCTAATAATTCCAACAATGAAATTAAAAATGTATAAGGTAGAAATTGCTATAATATAATTAAAACAATCCTAAGCAAATTGTAGTTTAAGTTAATAGAATACCAACACTCTCTGGCTTTTAAAAGACGGTGCACCGGGTCAGGGACTTGGTCAGGTAAGGTGCTGAAAATTAATATAATTAGTATTTTTTAGGCTGGACATGCCCTTTAAACACTGATAAACTGTTGTGATTAAAACATTGCATGTTAAGGTTCCAGAGTTGGAAATGATGAACAATTTCCCTTGTTATAATATTTCCCAATATTATTGCATGTGATAGGTGATTGGACGTTTATAATGCCAGCTTTACTTCTTTACAGGACATTGACCTAGAGAACATACGATAACCATACATATTAAACTAGGAATGTCCAACTTACAGCTCTCCAAATGTTTAAAAATAACAAATCTCATCATGCTGCGTGCAGCCTGGGAATGCTGAAGGGCAACAGGTTGGAGATCCTTCCAGCAAAAGGACCCAGAACAAACAAGGGAGATTCAACAAAAGTTATTATTGTTAAAAATTATGCTAATTTTGCCCCAACCAATCAGATGTTAGCTTTCAAATGTTAAATAAGCCAATTGGTTGAGGCAAATTTAGAACCATTTTTAACAATAAGAATTTTCATTGAGTCTCCCTGATGTGTATTGAAAGCCCAGTATATTTGTTGCTGAAGACACAGCAACATTTGGAAGGTCAGCTAATTGACTTGAAAGGAAAGATAGGACGGCACTTGCTTCACTAAAATCACTTTACTTTATTTCATCATCATTAAAATACAGGCTCTCCTTGGCCACAAAGCTCATCAAGGCAAACAGTGTACAACCAGCAGGTAACACCTACCTACTGGTCTAACACTTACTTACTGGTCTAACACTTACTTACTGGTCTAACACTTACCTACTGGTCTAACACTTACCTACTGGTCTAACACCTACCTACTGGTCTAACACCTACCTACTGGTCTAACACTTACCTACTGGTCTAACACTTACCTATTGGTCTATTTTCACTTTTAGAAATTTAAGGAGTATCTGAATGGGAGCAACCTCATCACAAAGCTTCAGGCTAAACATGATCTCCTCAAACAAACCCTGGGAGAAGGTGAGCAATTCAGAAACCATTCTATATGTCTGAGTTTTTTTTAATAAACACTAAGGTGGATCTGAAAGGACAGCTACGCTGTTAAAATGAACTTTATAAAAAGGAATAGTACCAGGGGTGGGGAGGTAGAATTCATTGTTCAGTATCATTTTGTTGTGGAGCCCTTACAATTTTAATCTGCCAGGTTAGTGTTCTGGGCTTTCCTGTATTAAAGATAGTGCTGAAACCTGGAAGAATCCATACTAATGATCCAATCCTACTTCATTTACCCAGGTACTTGCGTGGTGTGGTCATAAACTGGGCGTGTCATGGGTGGGGCTATGTCTGGCCAGAGCATGGGGTCCTGCTGGTGTGGCCCCCAGCTTGTGGCCAGGTTCAGCACCCCTGCTTTATACCATGTATATATTCCATGTATACAGAATGCAAGTATCAGCAGGGAAGAAATGGGAGTGGGGTGGGGGTAGGTAAAAGTTTGGCAAATGTGTTTAACATCTGTAGGGTTAATTTATCTTACTGGGATGTGTGGACTGATGCAGGTGCATAGCTAGAAATTTCTGGGCCCCATAGCAAAATTTAGGGCCCATTAACCAACCCACAAGAATGAAAAAAAAATAACAACCCCCATGTGTTTTCTAGAAACTTCCCCTTGTACCAGAAGTGTTTCATATGTAACCTGCCAAAAAGGGCTCACCAACAAGCTTACTGCCATAGCCACTTTCCAATAAATAGTACATACCGACAGGCACTAATGGTTGTTACATACGCAGACACAAACACACGTGCATTTTGTGGGCCATGTTGTGGTTGGGACTATCATGAGCTTTTGTTGGACTAATGGCTTTACCAATGGGAAGACACGCTGCAAAAAGTTCTTTTTACTCATTGGATTATTACCAGGCTGAGGGGGGCAGAACTTGGGCAATACAGTTGTCCTTTAAATTAGCCTTATGCAGGGGCTTGTTTGCATTTGCCCACTGCACCTCATATACAATTTACAAAACGGTTGCAGCACTCAGAGATGCAGCTTCGCCTTCCCAATGGGAAAATTCCATTTGCCATGTGCAAAACTCAAGCTAATTATATTATTTGTGCTGAAAATCACAAAAAGATGATACTAAGCCATCATGGGTATCTCTATTCCAGGTGAAAGAGCGGACTATGGAACCACTAGGTAAGTGTGTTTCTTGTTCTACAAGTACATTTGCACAGTTTACTAGGCCCAGGATGGTCATGACACTGTATTACTGCAGTTTGATTGTGGAAGATGCTGAGGTTGACACACTGGCTTGGTGGGCATTCTAGTAGACTGGCCAATATATGTGTCAAACCTACTGAGTAAGATTATGGTTAGGGTTGTACAGTAAACAGTATAGTCAGTTGATTGCAAATGAAGGACTACACAGACTACATTTCAATGAAATGTTTCCCTCTATGTTACACATATTGTTTCCGCCCTTTTATCCTTAAAATAATAAAAATTAGCAACACATTGCAGCTTTTTATAGGAACATTGTTTTATCTATGACTTATTTCTCGAATATAAACAACAAGAACAAATAATCTGATTGGATCCATCTTACTGCCTTGTTCTCTGATTGGCTGTTTACTGCTGTGGCTATCAAGCTGCATAGCTGTTAGGACAACAGTGGTCCCTCTTTATCAGCTTCCTGTCCAACAATAAATAGCCACTAGGAAAACAGGAATATAAGGGGCAAGGATAGACATACCTATAGGGGGGTTAGAGTAGGTTGTGGGTCACTGGGATTTTATTCTAGGTTTTTTTATTCTAGGGTTTCTTCTGATTTGCATTTTAGTATTATTTTAATTGATGTCTTAACCTATCTTGTCACAAAGGGAAAGCTATTTCTGACAACACGTTAAAAGCAGTTTAAAAGGGTTTCACAAGACAAACAAGAAGTAGGAAATGCACACACACTTATATGTGAGTCTCGAAAGCTTCTAAATGAAACCCGTTAATTAATCTGCTTCATATTTAGCATTCTGGTACAAAACCCACCTCCCCATTCGTGACTCAACCTACAGTGCTCCATGGGGGGTGGCCTATGGCTGTGTTGTCGCTCTGGCATTGTAAATGCCTTTCCTTTTGAAACAGCCCACATCTGCTGATTTGTTCTCTGGTGTGTTTTGATACATTGTTCCATTTCCAGGCCCCCGACTCTTCCCCCTAAGCCCCAGAAAATGAGGAAACCCCGACCTCGATCTCTATATAACCTTAAGCTCTTTAACGGAAACATGGAGCTGTTTATTAAGGTACCAGCAGGGGGTGCTGTGTGGGGGCTGAGTCTGCTCTGCTGCCTCTGACTTTTCTGTGCACCGCTCCCTCCTCGCTGTAGACCCTTTACATTTGGTCTTGTTTCCTTTTTTCCTGCTCTGTCCTAACCAATATCTGTTTTATATTTTAATTATATTTTAATTAATGGTGAAGTTAAACTAGATAAAATGTTACATGAAGGAGCAAAAGATGGTCTGTACCAAAGGAATTTTATCTCATTAGAATTACTTAGCTATTGACCACTTGCATTAAAAATAACTTTAATGGCCATAAACCCTGTTTGGTAAATTTAGCCATACACAGGCTTTTCGATCGGCTGAAACAATTAAAAATGTAAATTTCAAACTTTGCCCTGTCGATCTTCCATAGAGTTCAGCTTGAGATCTGTAATAGATATTACATCTAACCACACCCACCCAGGCCGTGCCATTATATTTAGCCACACCCACCCAGGCCATATGATTTCTAACCACACCCACCCAGGCCATATGATTTCTAACCACACCCACCCAGGCCATATGATTTCTAACCACACCCACCCAGGCCATATGATTTCTAACCACACCAACCCAGACCATGCTATATTATATCTAACCACACCCACCCAAATGAGACAGGCCACACTGTGCGCTCCGATCCCTTATCATAACAAATAGCAGAATATGTGGAGAATCACAGTGCAATATTACCCTTTTCCCTTTTTCTTTGAGCCCATATAGTCTGATATAGTAATGTATTTTTCTAGTGTAACACAACTAGAACACAACTAGACATGTGTTATAGATTGCCTTGTGTAACACAACTAGAACACAACTAGACATGTGCTATAGATTGCATTGTGTAACACAACTAGAACACAACTAGACATGTGTTATAGATTGCCTTGTGTAAACCAGGAGATCATTCAAACAGCCAGTACACAATGATGCACTGTTTGACAGCACTAAGTGCAACTGGGAATTACATACCCTCAAGGTTTCAATAGGGATACTATTAGGAAATGCATTGGCACTGCACAGAACTGAACTAACATTAGGTTCACTTCATTATCCCCCCCCCTCCCAGCTCTGTACCATGTTGTTTCTATTAGTGAACCTATTTAAGGGAGAGGGAGGGGATAGAATTATGTCTTGTATCCTCTAACAAACTCTAGGTGCTTTTTAAGCTGGTTAACATTTTCTAAACCAACCACTCTGCCTTTGGGCTGATGACCTGATTATTATACAGTCATCCTATATACGTAGGTCACCAGACAGGCTGCTGGGAATTGGGGCCGAGAAGCGCCTGTCATTCCCATAATGATTGATCACTTCACCTCTGGATCATTAATCATAGAAATTTTTCATTTTGACCAGTCAACTCACACAAAGAGTCAGATTTGCCAAATCAATCATAGATGATGCTCACGAACTTGCCCTTTGTTCATATAATAGCGATCAAGTAAAAAATACAAGTAAAAACAGTCCAAGGACAGGTTAGATAATACATTTTACATAGAGACTGACACAATGCAGTACAGTCTGTATTATGAAGGTGCCTTTCTAATAATTGGTTCTGTGGTTGTGGGGTGAGACCTCTGCCTGCTGCTGTCTCTTCTTTCTTTCCTATAACTTAGAGCTTCCCTCTGACTGTTGCTTCCTCTCCTCCCTATGTTTGCGCTGCTGCTGCTGCTGCTGCTGCTGCTGTGTGTTTGTGTTTGTTACTCTCATCAGAGGAAGAAGGAATGCACGGAGCAGAATCCAGGTACTATGTAGCATCTTTTAAAGCATGTCGCAACTGGCAGTGTTATCCACTTATGGCTTTGTGCACAGATATATTTTATATTTAGATGTGTTCACCTCACTTTGCAGTGCTGTGCGTGCTCACAAGCCTGACAAACTATGTGCACAATCCCACAGTTTAAAGGAAACGGCGCCACCTGGTGTACATAAGGCATTCACATCAGAGATCTTTCCTGAGAAATCTCACCATTAGTATGATGTAAAGGAGGGATAAGCAACTAATAGCCCTCCAGATGTTACACTACAATGCCCAGCATTCCATTGCATTCTGAGAGCTTGTAAGGGAATGCTGGAATTTGTAGTTATCAAACATCTGGAGGACTACGAGTTGCCTATTAAAATCGAAAGATAACTAAATATACATTTTAAAAAAAAAAGATAAGCAGGCACATTTACCCATCTCTCTGGGTTAATTCTCCTTTCGCGATTCAATATCGCGTTTGCAAATGTGGGTAATTCCGTAAGTGATTTTAACACCAGCTATTTGCTAGCTTTAAAATCCTGCGCTATATTGAATCGCGAGCGTCGGACGCGTGGGTGATTTTTGCGTAATCGTGTATCCAACGCTAATATACCGGTAGCAAACCGGTTAGCGCGACTTTAACTCCATGTATTTGCCCAGCGAGTCTGCGTAAATGAGCCTGAAACATTATTTGTCTTAAATAATAATAAATGATTCATAGAATGTTAAGAAATATTTGTTATATTATAAAATTATAAGATTTTTAAATTTAATATATATTATAATTAGATATACAATTAATATGTTCTACAATTATTATTGATATAATAAATTATATTATAAGACCCTATCTCTGTGTAGCCCATTTTGATTGATTTAGTCATTTAGGGGGAGATTCAATATGCCCCTTTTCCGTCTAAAACCAACGTTAACCCGGAAAAAAATCGGGTTAACGTGGGTTTTAGACGGAATTTAGAGCACAGCGCCATTTCCGAAGGTTTTTGGAAATATCGCTGTGCTAACGATCCAAAACCCCTGCCGTTATGTTTTGCGCTACCTCGTTAATTTCGCGCTCCTTACCTTAGCCCGATCCCGCGATGCAATAACGGGCGTAATCCCGTTTACGTCAGTTATTGTATCGCGGGATCGGGCTAAGGTAAGTAACGCGATCCGAAGTATTGAATCTCCCCCTTAGTGTACAATTCATACTGGTAGCATGAAGAATCCCTTGAGGAAGACATGGAGGCAATTTAGCCTTAACTTTAACTGAAGTATACAATTCATACTTACTTTAGCAAGTATTAGGTAATTCCAAGTCTGTCTGGAAGTGCTGCAGCTCCTGATCATTGGGCCTGACTGTGAATGCACCAACAGCTGACCAGTGACCAGCACTTCCTGACAGACTTGGTCGACCAGCTCTATGGTGAACATTGACTAAATAATTAACTCTTGGAAAGGTAAAGGGGATTCTGGGGGGCGGACTGATACCTTATTAAAAGTTTAGTTGTAGCATTTAGTTGTAGTCTGACAAGATTGCACAGGAATTGCTGCAAGGTTAGGGACTGGTATCCTTTTCCCCTTCAGTTGAAAGCTGGAATTGTTTTAGTTGCTTTTCCCTGCTGGTATTTAAACTTATATACATAAACATCCAAGTTTACTTTACACCTAAATGTTATGTCAACTGGTTTGCCTAGTGTAATATGGAAAAATGGACAATAGACCAAAAGGACTGAGTTTCTTCATTGGTTATCCCATACAATACAATTAGGAATATCATGCAATGATATTGTAGCAAGTATGGCCTCCGTTAGGCTTGGTACACATCATCCAATTTTTCAGGCCAATATTTTCAATCGAAATTTCAGTGTATTGGTCGGCCTGAAAAAAATGGATGGTTTTGCTTCGTCTGACGGTTCGTTCGTCTGAATCTGATGGTGTGTACCTGGCATTAGACTTTATTTTACTGCTTTTACATATTAAAAGCTGATTTACTATTTATATATGTACACATATTCACTGAACAGATCTGATTATTTTGTGAATTTCTTTCCCATCAGGACTCTGGCCAGGCAATCCCCTTGGTGGTGGAGAGTTGCGTCCGGTATATTAACTTATATGGTGAGTTACAACTACCTGCTCTGCTGTTTAGCAGTTTCCTTAATGAATGATATACCTATATGTTTATGGACCAATTAACTTACTGCTTTAACCTGGGAATAAGTACGGTATATACTCGAATATAAGTCGAGATTTTCAGGCTTTAATATTAGCCTAAAAACCTAACCTTGTCAAGTCCTAATTTAGATCCAAATGCTGCAATTGCGAATAGTAAAAAAAAGATTCTTCACCTGTAGAGCTGATCTGCCCTTACACTCCTTCCTGCTTCCTGTAGTCTGGCTGCTGGACTCAGCACTGTCACTGCTCATCTGGATGCTGTAAATCTGATGGGTCTTCTCAGTTTGGGGCAAAAAATGGCTGCTAGTTCAATGCAAATGACAACTCTCAGGTGACATTTTTAACTATTGGGGTCAGAGTTCCCTTTATTATATGGGGGTCAGAGTGTCCTTTACTATATGGGAGTCAGAGTGTCCTTTATTATATGGGGGTCAGAGTGTCCTTTACTATATGAGGGTCAGGAGAATTGTAAATGATGGTAAGCTTAATTAAAAGTTTATTGAACCTTGCCACTCCACATGTTTAGAAACTACAATTCCCAGCAACCAAAGAATGCTTCCAAATATCTGGAGTGCCAAGGAATTGGGGTTACCGGTCCTGGATTTGGCTATTACTGTATGGGATTAATGTATGGGACTTCTGCTTTCCATTTAAAGGGCAACTTAAGCCACAAAACAATACAGAATCAGAAGGCAGTGGTAGTCATAATTTCTACCCTTACAAATTTTCCAGGTAAAAATAGGTACCTCAACTTATACTCAGATCGACTTATACTCGAGTATATACGGTAGGACATATTACCAGTGTCTTGTGATTATTATTCCATTAAATTTCCCAGGGGGCAACATGAGAAACTTGGATTGGCATGAAGGGCCGGGCCAATCGGTTCAACTCAATTCTCATTATAGAGATAGCAAAACTGGATTTTATAAAAAGATTTAAATTACTATACCTGGGTCACTGCATTTTTTTATTATTTGTTGCCATTTTTAATAGAATGTATATGTAATATTTTAGATCCATTCCAACAAATTCAATACATTTTTTCTAAAATAAACTTAATAAAAATAAATCAATTATCCAGTCTCACAAAATCAGTTAATATTAAGTTTTGTTTGACTACAGGTCTAGTATTGAGGGGCCAGTCAGGAACAGCCAAGGGGCCTCATCTGGCCCCGGACCTTACTTTGCCCAGGCCTGCATTAACCAGACCAAGAGATTGCATCACAAGGCAATCTTAAATGATTTTCTTAAAGGACATGCCCACCCTTTAAAGAAAAAAAAATTGGCAGTTATCTGCTTGAAACCCCAGCTGCTATTTTTACTATTTTATTACATGCATTTGTAACCAGATATTTAAACCAGATATTAAAGGGCATGTCCACCCCCAAAACGAACTTTGGGGGTAAGGTAGGTAACCCCTACTCATCCCCAACCGCCCCAATATTTCTGTAAAAAATCCCATCATCAAATATCTAGTTAGTAATGCTGGTAATAAAGTTGACCTGTTTTTTGTTTTAAAAGTGGGCATGTCCTTTAACAGTGCAGTGGGAAACACACTACACTGGTCATGTTATACACACGTGTGTCTATTGTCTCTCTTCAGGGCTCCAGCAACAGGGGATATTCCGAGTTCCAGGTTCTCAGGTTGAAGTTAATGACATCAAGAATTCATTTGAAAGAGGTGAGTTGAGAGGTTCATCCTTTAAAGGAACATCAGTTCTTAAAGTAGTAAAATAGTTACTGTCTTGCACATTATTGTCCTGGTGGGTCAAACCACCATTTCCAGGTCATTTCAACCTGACAATCCACCCAGCTCACTGGAAAGTTAATGGTCTTGTTGTTGTAAATGTGATTCATACAGAGGCCCCTGTATTGGACTGGCCTAGGTAAATACCCAATAGTCTCCTGTTAGGACCCAGCCCTTGCCACTGCCACAATCCCTACATATCGACAGTGCTTCTCTGCCCTCCCTTTACTGCAAGGGGGGGAAAATGTGATTTATTTTACTGATTTCATTTTTAAGGAATTTGTTAAAACAGCAAATGTTACAAATTAATATGTTTTTAAGAAATGTCAGAGTTATAAATCAGGGAGAATGTGGTTTAGTATGAACCTCTCCTTTATAGATATTAACTTTTGGGTAAACTTTGATGCTAAACTTTCCAAAGGGTAATATTGTGGAAGATACTGAAATTACCGGTGCATAAGGTGGCCAGGACTGACTTTACCTAATGTCCTCCCTCCACTTTGGTGTTAACCCTGTTAGATGGTGTAAGTCTACTCTTGCCCACCACCAGCCAGAGGAGCACAGGGCTGCTTAACATTCCTTCCCTGCTAAACTGAATCTAAGTATCCTCCAAAATAGGAACTTTTAAGAAGCTTTTCAGGCGTGTTAACGTCCGGTCCAGTGTGGCCTAAGCCTTAGTCACGTTTACTTCTTTCTAAAAGTATAATAGTTGTAATTAGTAAGTAGTAGTAATTGAGTTAGCAGATTTGTGAATAACAAATGTGTTTGATCAGGTGAGGACCCACTAGTTGAAGATCACACTGAGCGTGATATAAATTCGGTGGCGGGCGTATTGAAACTTTACTTTCGAGGCCTGGAAAACCCTCTCTTTCCTAAGGAAAGGTTTCAAGACTTAATATCAACTGTCAGTGAGTATCCGACCCAATGTCAAGCATTGTGGGTAACTTGATATTTTCCCATGTTGCTTCCTTTGACTTATTGTGTTTATCTTCTTTCCTTTCTAGATATTGAAAACCCTACAGAGAGAGTTCATCATGTTCGTCAGATCCTTATCACATTGCCCAGATCTGTCCTGGTCGTCATGAGATATCTCTTTGCTTTCCTCAACCAGTGAGTGGTTTATTTTTTCAGAATTATTCTGGAAATCACAAGAATAGGTTCAAGGGAACATTAAAGGGTATGTTCGCACCCCTAAAATTGATATTTTATTTACAGGTTAAGCAGCCCCACTAAACCCCATTTTTGTTATATTAACCTATTCCTAAGACACTCCTGAAAGGACTTACAGGCCCGATCCCTCTACTGCAATTGGATTTTGACTGACAGATGATACACAGAAGCCACAGGACTGAATGAGAAGTGATGTTGGGGGATTGGGGTCTGTAAGTCCTTTCAGGGGCATCCTAGATATAGGAGATAGGTAAGTATAATGAAAATAGGGTGTAGAGGGTATTTATATTTTTATTTAAATACTACTTTGCCCGCATTTTATTTATAAATTCCGTATATTGTGATGTCCATTTTAGTATAAAAATTGTATTCCTCCTGTAGATTTGTAGAGATACAAATGTGACCTAGAGCTTTGGAACCAGAGAGTTTAGAACAATAAATAAGTTATAGGATATAATATATGAGCATATAAAGGTAAATTGAAATATAATCATATATCTGTCTAACTTAATTTTGTTACAGTTTATCACAGTACAGTGATGAAAACATGATGGATCCATATAATCTTGCCATCTGCTTTGGACCAACACTCATGCCCATCCCAGATGGGCAAGATCCTGTGTCTTGTCAAGCACACGTCAATGAGGTCATCAAAACCATCATCTCAAACCACGAGTTTATTTTCCCTTCACACCGGGAGTTGGAGGGTCCGGTGTATGAGAAATGCATGGCCGGAGGAGAGGATTACTGGTGAGCACTTTCCTTTTTGCCGTGGATTGCATAATGGTACCATTTGCATGTTGCTAATTCATGTTTCTATTTCCAAGCAATTACTTTGTCTTCTAAAGCATTTTAGAATCTTTGTTATGTAATCAAACCCCCTCTTCTTCTCTTCTCCTTTCTGTGGTGGGAATTATTATACATGAAATGTCCTGAAAGCAGGAGAAGAACCACATTTTCCTATTGCTAGTCACTGTGTTGATCATATGTAGTGAACGATTGCATCCAGATGTTCCATCAGCCTGGGACATATGTAATATTAATCTTATAGCAGTGTCCATAGCTTTGGATCATCCAAATCTCTTTAAAGTGAGATCCCTGACATCTATCTATAGGAAATGTTTAGTCCCGTCATACCCTATAACCATCATATACCGAGTCTTCCTTCTCATAATAAGAAATAAGCTGGGTTTTTTTTTTATCACTATTAAGGTTAGAAACATTACCAACAAACTGCCATGTGTCTGAATTATATAATGAATAATGCAATTTATTGTTAAATATAAGGAGATAAGACTCCAAGAAGTTCTATGTCTATATAAAGTATCAGTCGTGACTATAGGGAACCGCACGATCGATCAGAATTTTCCGACTTGACCGTTTGTTTGTTTGTCCGATCCGGACGAACAAACCATCGAGGTTGGTCCGGGGTTGCCCGGCCCACACCAGCCGATATTTTAGGCCGATCGACCTAAAGTGCCATACCCAGCCTTACAGTATGAGGATATCATTCACAGGATCTTAATGAAATAAGAAATCTCCTATTTCACTGGCCAGTGGGGTTGGTAATCAGAATCATTTGCACTGTGATCTACATCTAGTTTGGTTCAAATCTATGAAAGGTAATTAGGAATGATGGGCCTGGGAAGAAAACAATGTAATATGGGTCTACTATGGAAAGGGGCTATTCAACCCCTTTCCATATTAGACCCGGAATCATCTCAACCTCTATAGCTGCTCATAAATAGGGACGTGGGGGAGATAAAATAATTTGCTGACTTTATTTTATGTCCTGTTAGCAAAAATGGTAAAAAAAAACACATTAGTGTAATTTATGCAATATATTATTTATTTTGAGCTTTATAATTTGTTTGTTCCAATACAGGTACAAATGTTCCCTATTGCAGGTCATATAAAGCAGCGTTCAGTGCCAGGAGATTCATTACTTTGCAGAACATTCAAAATAGCAAGCCCAATCATTTTAAGTCTCAGTCTCCATATATTATGCTAAACTGTCTTAATTACAGTGATTAATTAGCTGTCGGCAATGATTTTCCTTAATAATGCTGTGACCAATGAAATGACAGACATCTTCAGCTCCATCTAGTGGGCATAGTTTCATCAATTGTCAATTGTGCTTAAGCAATAATTTAATTACCCCCTTTGTTTTCATTATAGTGACAGCCCCCATAGTGAACCTGGTGCTATTGACGAGGGTGACCATGACAACGGCACAGAGCCCCACACTAGTGATGAAGGTAAGTGCCTGTACAAAAGGTTATCCTAACTGGGTTATGTCATTTTATTAAGCAGGACATGCAGATTAGTCGGACATCACATTTCCAATCAGTCAAACTCTTATTGGAATAAATAAATGAAAGCGTCTCGCTTATATATATTTTTTATAATATTTGTGAGCGGTAATGGACTGGGTAATAAAGCTATAAATATGCAGTTTCTAGGAACATTGGCGAGTCAGCATTCTAAGTACATACACTACCTTATCAATATGACAGCTAATCAATAAGACCCTCCTCATCCAGTAATGGATATTAGTTGGGAGAAGGAAAAAGCTTATTGTCCTGACACAAAATATTGTTTTTTTTGTGTGATTTTAGCCAATCTGGTTGGCTCCATTTATTACAGAGAATAAAAATGTCTCCTGTCAACTCAAATGGGTTGAGGGGAATATTGGATTTTGAGAGCTACTAATGCACCTTCTGTAAGAAATAGCCATTTTACAAGAAATGAACTGCTCCTAGCATCACTAACCTGTATTGTCTCTGTCACTCGAGCATGAAAGAAATCTTAATAGGAGTCCGATAAATATTATATTGATTCTTTAGAAGTCTTATGAGTGTATAATTATATTTTGCCTTTTTTTATTGTCTCACAGAGGTGGAACAGATCGAGGCCATTGCTAAGTTTGACTATGTTGGACGCAGTCCTAGAGAGTTGTCCTTTAAGAAGGGAGCCTCCCTGCTTTTATACCACCGGGCATCAGAGGATTGGTGGGAGGGGCGTCACAACGGTGTAGATGGACTTATACCACATCAGTATATTGTGGTGCAGGATCTGTGAGTGTCTGATAGAGTGAGATTTATATGTGTCTTCAGGTGATGCCTTTATTGTCACGTATTCACCTTTACAGAAAGAAGACCCGAAATGTCACAATAAATATGTTAGCAGTTGAAGTGCTGTGTGTGCGTTTCCTCCGATTTTGATTAAAAGCTTTTCCTCAATCCCTGACCATATCATGTTCCTTTGTTAATGTAACATTATTTGTGTTTTACAATCTATTGTGACCGTCTGTTTCTTTGTCTTAGGGATGATGCATTCTCAGACAACCTAAGCCAGAAGGCGGACAGTGAGGCAAGCAGTGGCCCGTTATTAGATGACAAAGCCTCCTCCAAGAATGATATCCATTCACCTACTGAGCACTTGCAGGATTACAGCTTCCCAGGGGTGCTGGGCAGGTACAGAAAAGAAGTGTATTGGTTTCAATCTGCAACCCTTTATCTGATAACAATCTCAGTGACAGTAATCCCTAGCATTAGGCTGGGTACAAACAGGCAAATTCTCTGTCCCGACTGACCGTTCACCACAAGCAAACGGTCTGGGTAGCACAGTAATTGGGCCTGTTGTGCACATAGACAGAATTAACTTGTTGCACGAGACAAGGTTTCAGGCTACTATTGTTGTCTATATTATGATCATATGATCAGTCCCACTTGTGATCTTCCAATTGAAATGTGTTATTTGTTTGATTGGCTATGATTAAAAATTCCTGCGCTCATTTTCCAGGGAGCACTGTGGCCACGCAGTGCTCTTTTTGCCTCTTAAAGTTGCACTGGTCGATTGGTAAACGAGACTTTAAGCCTTGGTTTGCGGCAGCTGTGTGAGTACTGGAAAAGACACTAGCATGCCGTAGCAAGCCTAGTTACCAGAGGCTGCGTGGCTGATAGCTGCCATTAAATATTAACGTGTGGCTGAGAATCACCCAGAGCTGCGTGGCCTCTAGTAAATCTCCCCCGGGATTTACGCACTTGCTCTGGGCGTATCTCCCTGTTTTAATGCTAATAAGGTGGCAAGTAAATATTCAATAATTACCAGCCTGATTAATCATAAAGGCACATTACTATTCAGTTTTTAGGCTGGGTACGCACGTTGGGACCTTTTGTCCAGACCAACTGTTCACCACTACCCACCGGTCTAGTGGTGAAAAGCTCTCACGCTTGGTAGTGCCCAACTCTCGGCCATGGCTAATTTTTCAGTGACAGACAGTCCTTCCCCTGTGTGAGAGGACCGCACAATCGAAGGTTGTTTTCCGATCCATCCATTCACCTGATTTAGTTGAACTGTTGGGCGGACGTCTGTCGCACCCACCCCAGGAAACCATCCAATATTTTGGCCCAATCAAGATGCACTGAAATGTCAGTCAGTCGGGATGAAATATTGGAAGGTGTGTACCCAGCTTTTGGCACTCACATACTTTGTATGTTTCTGGCTCTCTAGAGTATTTAATATAAACATAGAAAAGATAATCAATGCACATTCCTAGGCCCCATACAATATCATATTATCTGCACACTGGCATACATTATAAACAATGGGGTTTTAGTATACATTACTGTGATTTAATATACCCTCTTCCACATTCTAAACTGTAAATATCAGCAACACCACCATTAGCATTAACTTTTTTATTTGCTTCCTTTTGTATATCAGGGTGAGACTAAGATCAGACGGGGCAGCCATTCCCCGAAAAAGAAGTGGAGGTGAAAACCACAGCCCTCCACGACTATTAGGTCCTTGCATTGATACTCCTCCCAGAGCTGCTGCTTGCCCCAGCAGCCCACACAAGCTTTCCTTAAGTAAAGGAAGGATAGACAGTCCAGAGAAACGTCGGATGGCAACCTTCGGCAGTGCAGGAAGCATCAATTATCCTGAAAGGAAGGGGCTGACAGATGGGATCACCCTGCGCTCAGTGACTGGAGGCACCAGACACAGTAGTCTTGGAGACCACAAGTCCTTAGAAGCGGAAGCTCTGGCTGAGGTAATAAAAGGACAGAGAGTTTACCTATTATATTTCATAGCATAGACCATAGTCACTTAATAATCTTCGCTAAATTGCACTGTGCTATTTCCAGAAGTCTTTGTAAATGACGCAGGCAATGCAAAGCCCTTGTTAACCCTATATTACATCGGTTAGCGCGAGTTTTGCACTTATTTTTCCCATTAGCACGGGATATTGCATCTCCCTGTTCATTTATAGAACTGATGGTTCTGCAGATATTCTCCTATAAAAGTAGTTTGCACATGACCAGATGGGCTAAGAAAGAAGGCTCCTTAGTTCTGGACTTGTTTGACCTTTTAGTATTTTTAGAAGATAAAATGGGAAATTTAAAATTAGGAATTGAGAGATTATAGTACATTCCTTACATATAGTAGATTGTTTTACAGGGTTATTCAATAAAAGTTCTTATCATTAAAAATGGTGCTAGTTTTGCCCCAACCAATCAGATGTTAGCTTTCAAAAGTAAAATAAAATCTGATTGGTTGGGGCAAAATTAGCACCATTTTTAACAATAAGAACTTTTATTGAACTCCCTGTTAGCATTTTAAACAAACATATGAGTTTTCTATAATGTCCTCTTAGTCAATGATCTATCGAAGCCTGCAATGCAGCCTGTTCTGTTTCAATGCAAAGGGGGGGAAGCGGCCATGTCACCTCCCATAGCATTGTCAACATTGTTTAAAGATCAGTCTGTACACATGTTACATGCTTGTTCAGCCAAGTCATGAAATAGTGATATTACATGAAATTTAGAAATTGAGCAGTATTTTTCATAGTGTGACCCCAGTATTTTTACTTTTAAAAAAAAGTGCATCTTACTTTAGCGCTGTTATATTACAAAGTGCTGTTTAAAAATACCAAGGTAATTTAATTGTTGTAAAAAAACAATAATTGCCTATTCACCAATATAAATAAGTGCTGTACAGATATATACATTCTAAGTGTAGAAGATAAGTGTAGAGGAACCTGCAGTTTGTTGTATATATAACTCTATTGATTATAGAACATGACTATTATCACCTATAATCATTTTTAAGATGTGTAAAGTGTTGCCCTGAAAGACACAGTTTTTAAACAGTGGGTGACCTGACCCATTTTCGGCTAGTTACAAATAAAGAGGGAGATGTAATACAATTTTGCCCCAACCAATCAGATGCTTTTAAATGGAAACTAACATCTGATTGGTTGGGACAAAATTAGCACCATTTTTAACAATAAGAACTTTTATTACATTGCCCTGACAGTGCCTAAGGCCAATGTTATGATAAATGGTCGCATTGGCTGGATAATTTTGGTAAACTCAGCCGCTGACCGTTCACTCTGACTGCATAATATCTCATTCTGGACTTGATCATCATAATTTAATATGCAGAAATATTGGCCATAGCACTTTATTTACCAACCAATAGACTACCAATGGGTCTGTACCTGACCAAAACATTTTCACCAATCAGGGACAATAAAAGAATGAAAACATTTACATACCTACTGCAGTATGATAATTCTAAAATTCATTATGGACTGTTTTAGAAGTTTCTGAAGAAAAAAGATGCGGAGAACCAATAAAATGTTCAAGGTGATCCCATGTTTATTAGTGAATAAACCGTGCAGAGCAACACAGTACAACGTTTCGGCCAGAGGGCCTTTCTCTGCATCTTTTTTCTTCAGTGTATACTTACCAGTGAGGAGACGGCTGGAATACGTAGACTATATCTCATACCATCGTATTATTGTATTCTATGTTTTAGAAGTTTACTTGGCACTCATTTTCCATGTCTGTCAGGATAGTTGACCTTGTCAAGCAAGAATAAAAAAACTGGCCAGGTAGGCCTAGTGTCAGACTGGGGTGTTGGGGCCCACCAGGAAATATTAAGGGGCCCACTCAACATTTAATTTGCTTTTTTTTAATAACTTAAGTATCAATACTCGCTCTGTCTTACTCATTTGCTTTTCTTACTGTCCCTTTGCCTCAGTATCTAAATTTGAATGATGTTCTCTGTTTTCCTGGATGAAAGTGCTGTGCGTCTGTAATCCCAGAGGTCCAGTCCACCCTCTCGGTATAGTTTAACCAGCAATGATTTGAGTAGGCTATGACAGAAAGACTTTAGGCTGCCGGTCATTCTGGTTTTATTTTAAACAGAATTAGTTCAATTTAACCAATACCCTTTGAGCATTATTTACATTGAGGTACCTGCCTCTATTTACACGTCAGACAATTTGCAGTTGTTATTTACTGGAATGTAATGATGAATTCTCATCTCTTTGAGCTGGTTGGGTTTTGGGGGTTTTTTTGTAACCGATTTATCACTTTTAATATCTTGTGTTTAGGATATTGAAAAGACAATGAGCACAGCCCTGAATGAGTTACGGGAACTAGAGAGGCAGAATACGGCTAAACAGGCCCCAGACGTAGTGCTGGACACACTGGAACCATTGAAGCACCCTGCTTTGGGAACAGCAAATTCTGAACCAGTTAGCCCATTGCACACCATCATGATTCGGGACCCAGATGCTGCCATGAGAAGGAGCAATTCCTCCAATACTGAAATGATGACTACCTTCAAACCAGCTCTGTCCGCACGCCTTGCTGGATCTCAGCTTCGACCTCCACCTGTAAGGCCAGCAAGGCCTATGGTCCAGCACAGGTCTAGTAGCAGTAGCAGCTCTGGCATGGGAAGCCCAGCTCTAACACCGACAGAGAAAGCATTCCCCAGCAATCCGTCAGAAAAGTCAGGGACAATGTAACTGGCCCAGACCGAATCAATCCTGTGTATTTCTGTGTGATCTGTGGTATAGTTCGAATGGTACAGCTAAAACAGTGTAAAAGAACGCGAGGAGCTCACAGAGCTCTCGTTTTTACTGTCAAGAGCGAGTTTCATTAATGTCTATCAGAATTCCCTTATCTGTTGCTCAACTGAGGTCCTTTACGTACATTCTCCTGTTTCCCTCATGTTGTATGTGACAAGACACCTTAATTACACAAGGTACACACAATCCCAGTATTGGTACTTCTACACATCACACTGATATAGCACCCAACACCATAAAGGTAATGACACAAGATGTTTCTCCAAACCCCCAAAAGAGAAGCCTGAAGAGGATCACGGTCTGTGGACCAATCCACAATGGAACTGCACACACCTAATCAAACCCCTTAATCATACTGCCATTCACATATCCATGGGATCATTCTCCATCCAGTTACAAGGTAAAGAGGCTCTTTGCCTGTGAATCCAATATCAGGATCTTTCTCTTCCTTTGCACAATATGGGATATTTCTTCACACCCTAAAATCGTTCACCGTGAAGCCATTAAATGATTTCCACTTCAAGAACCCAGCAACACAGAACGTTTTTTCATGTACTCATCAACAAAGGTTCTTCCTGCACCCAGTCAGACATATGATCCTTTGTCACCCTTATATCTTACCTCTTTATTTTACCGTATTTACTAGTTATATTGCCAGTGGAAAGTCACCATGTGACACCTTGTTCACTTGTTTATTTACCCATGTGCATTATCCATGTGCCAATCGTATGTACACAAACTGAATGGGGTGTTCTTCATGCACATTTCTAATACATCAGCTTTCCTACTATAACGTGCCACACTGGATCTTGTACCTCTCAGATATTGTGTACATTTCATCTCATACAAATTAATCATTTTGATTCCTTAATATTTGGTTAGCCTTGTAATGTACTACGGCTCAGTACAGACTATAGTAAATGGCACTAAAAGGTCCGTGTGCCAGTCTGTTTGGATTTACGCTGTCATGGTTTGTCTATATGTGATTTGAGAGGATTAGAAAGCCCAGCGCTGTCATATATTCTCCTGGGCTGTACATCTGGATATATTGGATTGTGCTAGAGGGACTGATGGGGGATTATCATCGGAAAGGAACCAATTACCTGTGGAATAAGAAAATTTCCCCCGATGAGTTTCAGTTTTCCATTAATGAACCAACTGCGCCTCAGAAAGTAGCGCCAACCCCTTGAGATATTTTCCCTGGATTCCCTCAATGTTGTGCTCTGGAAAATCCGCATTGGCTTGTTTACTCTCTTTGCCTCGAAGAACATGCAAACTTGTATAGAATTAGTTATGTCATTAAACCTGTGTAGGCTATATATATATTTCTATATGGGGAGAATGTGAATTATGCTTGAATTCAGTTTTTAAAAGGCTGTTTGTGCTGCCACTGGAAAGGAGATATTATAATGTATGAACACTTTTTTTTAACCTCAGAAATGTGCTGTGTAACTATGTGGTAGGCCCTGGTTAATGCAGGATGATTGTGGCCTTGGTCTTATTTAATAAAAAAAAAAGGAAATTAATTTGGGGAAGTCCAACCTGCTTCCCACCACATCCTCTTAGATTATGACTTTTAGCTTGTGCTGGGAGTGGGATTCTGGGTGGTGTAGCCAGAGACTGTACTGGACATCCCTGAGGTAAACACAAAGGAAGTTTAAGTGGTTACCACAAAAGTTTTAGTCATATTTGCCAAAGGGACCTATCTGAGGATCAAAATGTCTTCTGTGCCCTGCTCCATAACTGCCATGTCTGTATCCACTATCCTATTTACGTATCTGGGATATACATGTGGTTAGCACAATTTCTGTATCTCTGGGTTGTATGTTTGAGTTACACTATGGAGCTACAGGGAAATGTTACTGAAACTGTTCCTTCATAAAACCTAATGACGAGTAAAGGGCTAAACATAAAACATAAGGTCAACCAACATACAAATGAGTCCAGTATCAATCATACATTTATATGTAAAAGTTTCTAGACCTGGACAGAATTTAGGATGTCGGACATTGTTTGTAGACTTGGCATCCTGTTCAGTGCTGTTGTACTCTTACAAGCCATTTTCGTCTCAAACAAGCTTGCTAGACTTAAAAGCAAGACGTTGATGTACATAGGAAGAAAAAATATTTATTGCATCATTTTAATAATGGAGTTTAGATCTAATAAGCTCATGGGTTTTAAATTACTTTTGCCATCTGTGGTTGACCAATAGCATACAGCATCAGCTCTCTGGGTATCTGAGTGCTGTACATCAGCCATTGTCAGAGCTATGGATTTGTCTTCCAACTTTAGGGGCATTCATATAGAATGCACCCTGATAGGGGGGATAAGAGGACTTATGTAATACTAATTGCGCATATGTAAGTAAAGGCACCTGCCGTTTCACTTCTGGCCCTGAATATTCCTTAGTATGTAAAAGACGCAAAGTGTATCTCTTGATGACACTAAACAGTAATATCTTGCTCTGAGATAATACATCCAGCAGTAGGGCAGACATTTAAAGGTCTATGAACTATTTACAGTCATTCATTGCATAGATTAAAAGATTTTAAAGGGTATGTCCACCCCCCAAACAAAATTTTGTCTGCAGCCTTATTGCCCCCCCAAATCATGACCTTACAAGGTTTGCAAATCTGAAACCTACTTCTAAATGTACAAACCAGCCCTCCTTACCTCATCTGTCTTCTGCCCAGCTTCCGTGCCTTTTCTGTGTTTAGAGTCTGCTGAAGGTGCCAGAAAGACAGACAGGTGTCTGTAATTTGCTGAGATATCGCATGGAAGCCGGGCAGAAGACAGGCGAGGGAACGGGGGCTTGTAAGTACATTGAGGAGCACATTTCATATTTGCAAACCTTGTAAGGTTGAGGTTTTGGGGGGCAATAAGGCTGTAGTTTGATTGGGGGGTGGACATACTCTTTAAAGCTCATTGGTGTTACAGCCAACCTCATCCATTATGTGTACTTACAGAAACATTTTAGTTTGTTTAAAAGTCTGGTACTGATTTAGCTTCTAATGTCACTAAATGAAAATACAGATAATTTTTTTACTTTACACTTTGTATGCTGCGTACCTACCAAATGGCACAGCTTTGCCTGGGAAAACCTGTTTTTTGTGCCATCTGAAATATTCAGGGCTTGACCAGTCTTGTGGTCTTGTAGCTGGGCAGGTTGGAGGAAAAGGATAGGAATGGATAGACCTCCATGGATATCTCATTCCTCCCTGGATAAAATTGTGAGGTATGTAAGGCTGGGTACATACGGAGGGACTGTTTGTCCCGAGCGAGCACTCGACCGGAACAAATGTCCATTGGACGTGGAAAATTCGGCCTCGAACCGCATGATCGATCGGAATTTACCGACACGTCTGATTGTTTGTTCATCCAATCCGGATGAACGGACGATAGAGGTTGGACACGGCCGGCCTCCCCACACTAGCAGATATTTTTGGGTGACCGGCCAGAAGTGCCGTGAATCAGTTGGTTGGCCGAAAATATCTGCTGGTGTGTACCCAGCCTAAGAGACCTGAGTTTTTATATTGTTCACCTTCCCTTATCTTATGCATGAGGCCTAAATCCATTTCTCTGTCACTTATTTCTTTGACAGTTCACCTTGTTGCATGTTTCTATGCCTTGCTAATCCCCCAATGTGCTTGGGGATCAGATTTTGTAACTTAAAGATTTAAAAAAAATCTTATTAAATAAATAACTTCAATAATAAATCTTATTAAATAAAACACTAGTTAATACATTTCACTAATCTCCTTCCACTAGTTCCAGTTAGAAAGCTCTGGTTAGGTCCTGATGTGGCCAAATTGGCATAATGATGGGTTGTGTCAGTCAACATCTTGAATATTAGAGGATACAATGTGGACAATTTATACTACTGGGCTCTGGAGATAAAACACCAGAGGGAATCCAGTAAAATTTCTCAAAAGCACAAACCACACCCTTCTGAAGGAGACTAGTTTGTAGCCAGAGAAGATTCCTCAAGTGCCCTTGGTCCAAGTCATTTCTAAGTGACCTTTTTTGTCGGCTTCTGGAAAAGAAAGTGTCGGTCAATGTTAATGATATTAGAGGTTAATGCAAGATTAACACCAGTTGCACTATATAACCAAAGCACAGCATTCAAGTAAAAAGCCTTTTTGTGTATGATCCCAAAAATGGGGAATATGTTCCAACCATCAGATTTTAGCTGAATTTGGTTCTAGGATAAAACAAGCATTTATATTGCTTCTAAGGGATAGATCTCACTATGTGCGTTGCATTATCAGTTTTGAGCACGTTTAGGACAATGCATTTTCTCCGCATTCTGGTCTGTTTGCAAAATTTTTTTTTGCGTTCCCATAGACTATTATTAAAGTGGGATTCTGACACTCACGGACCAAAAGTCTTGCAGGCCTGCAGATAAAAAACGGGCCAAATAGATTCGGAATGCAAATTAAATAGTGAGAACTGATTCTCGAGATTTCCATTATATTTTAACACAAAAGGAAAACACAACGCCCATAGTGGGACCTGCCCTTAATGTGTGAACTTCTTACCTGACTGTTTGTAACTTAATTTTTTATTATCCTTAACTTAATAGGAATTACAATTAACAATAGTATTAATTTTACCTTTAAAGGGCATGTACAACAAATCTACCTGTTTTACTCTTTAAGTAACCTTCTACTGTAGCCTGCAATATCCCAGCAAAGCCCTGTTCCTCCTTTCAAAAGGATGCTGTCTCCACCCACTCTGCCGTCAATCATTGCTGCATAATAGCCAATGATTCCTTGCAGGCCACCCTGCCTATACTTGAGCACAGTGCACTGCACATGTTCAAGTTTGTATTGAGCTTGTTGAGCAGGAGGTAAAGGCAGAGGCTTAATTAAAGAGTGGAACAGACGGCCACGTGTTTTTTTTATGTTTGCATGGGGGGTCTGGGGATGGATGAACATTTTGTTCATTTAATCTTCTATCTCTCATTAATAAATAATACTCCCCTCAAACTACATTATTATCTAATTAGGCTTCCTGTCAGGTGTTTCCTGAGTTTGAGGTAACCATGTACTACATATACACTCTAAACATTGTTATACAGTCGGTTGCATTATTATTTTTAAGACCTGTCCAACCCATGTAATGTTTATAGACACAGTCAATTGGCGGCCAAATCCAACAAGAAATGTCCTCTTAGGAAGACAATCTAACATCTATGGTGGCTCCTGATTTTATCCTTAACTATTCAGTACTTAAGCTGGCCATACACTAGGCAGACATTAGACAGATTTGAGATATCTGTCTAATGTCTAAAGATCACATTTTACAAGCAGCGTTTTTATCTTGAGATGTTCCTATCTGACCCATTCAATTTGTGATCTCAAATTGATTGTATGAAAGAACGGGCTAGGCGGTTCTAGATAGATTGGACATTTGTCTTATGAGAGATTGGATATCTGTCTAATGTCTTACGTAGTGTATGGCCACATTTAGGGAGCCATGTTGGCTTGTGGTCATCCCCTCTTTAGAAATTCAATTAGGATACTTCTCTACTGCCAATCAGCCTGTTTGTACTGACTTAACAATCAAATCTTGCACACATCTCACGTGTGTATGTAGCCTGCTAACCTGTAAATATCCTAATGCAACTGTTCATTTTTTTCCCTTTCAGTTCAATCTTTCCCTTTGAAGTTCTGACTTCATATTCTCCCCATCCTCCTCCACAAGGCAGCTTAGAAAACAATGGGGAGCATGGGCCTAGCTGATAATGTGCTCTCCTCCTGCCTACACCATGCTTAATCATGTTGAGTGATAGGAAAATAGAGAACCATTTAAAACTACCAAGGGCTGGATTGCCTAATGGAGGTACCTGGAGCTTTGCACATAACTATTACTAAGAAATGCTTGTGATGGTTCTCATTCATCCATGTCATGGTATATCTGTTGTATTCAATTAGATCAACTTGACTTAAAGTTTAGTTCTTGAAATACAACAGATATTGCTAATAAAGATTAGTAAAAGGGCTTGCCTGTGCAATTAACCAATTAGATGTTATCTGACTGCAGTAGAGCAGTAAAAAACTATCATCAGATTGGTTGCTGCAGGTTAATAGCACAGGTAAACCAGTGCACCAATAAGTCCGGTTCACTCTACAGTACTTTTTATTGCCTCAAAACCTAGCTCCCTTAGGCCCACACCTAAAAACAGACCACACCCAGTTTCTCTTTTTTTGGGAAGAAAAAAGGGGGAGATTGACAGCTGCCCCTCCCACCACAGGCACCCCTACAGGCATGCTTACTGTGCCTAATGGTAAATCCAGGCCTGCATCTTGTGCAATATTGAGGCTTACCATGCAAGTGAACAGAGCTTCCTATACAGGCTCATCATTTTCACTCTGCATACCATGTCAAATCACTGTAGAGACCAGCTCCGATGTTTATAGTTAATATTAAAACCCAATTGTCAAAGTGAAACCATTATTTGATTTATATGGGAGTTATGTCAAACTATGACTTCTAGCAGGCCTCCAGATAATTGAAAACTACAACTCCCAATATTCCATGCCTTCAGCCAGGCAATTCTGGGAGTTGACATTTTCAATCATCTGGGGGGCCGCAAATTTGACATCCCTGACCTTATCGAGAGAAACATGGAAGATCACAAAAAGATGTGCCTGCTGTCTGCTGTTGATGGGTGTATGGTTATGACAAAGGCCGGTTACAATTTACTGCCCTATTTCTCAAGTAACTTTTTTGATAATTATGTAATGACATCATACTGGGAAAATACGTCTCTGTAGGAAGAGATAACTTCATCATAATATTAATGTTTTTTTAAATCACTTTTTATAAACGGGGGTGAAATAATGATAAATGGGGAGCGATCATATTGTTGTGTTGTGTTGTGGGAGTCCTAGATCACTCCCCCCACTTCACTTCTCCATTTAAACAGAGCAGCTTGCTCGTCACTGCTGGACAGCCTGTCTGTACTGAAATCTTTAGACAATTGCCTTTGGAAGGATTTTTTCCTACTGCAATCTTACGTTTGTATGTAGCTTTAGACTGGCGAAAAGAATAATGCTATTTCATGGTTATTACCCCAAAACCGTAATCGTAATCCCAAGTCAGCAGATCCATCCTCCAGTTTCATTAATTACATTTATACCGTCATGTGTGTCCAGTTAACCAATAGATTCCCATGTGGTGATCCCATTGATAATCAGCCTTTGGTCATATTACGCACATATAACTCTGTGTCATGTGACAATGTTTGGTTATGGCTGCCTTTGAGCTTGACTTATTTATAGCAAACTAGAAATTTGAAACAGAAAATAAAACCCACATTATAGACTTTGTCATCCCGCTGGGTATATTTGTGGTCAAGTTATCTCTTTGCTTTTACTAGGAGTGTGAAGTGATTATTTATATTGATTCCAGGTACAATTAATGTAGGAATGTTGTAACATAGAGACATGTCCCTGCTGATACCCGGCTAATTGCCATTGTGGCGTGGACATTGGTGTCATTTAAGTGAAACCTTTATGGGCAAAACCTGGTGAGGATAAGTAAAAAGCCATGAGCGTCCAGTCGCAAGGCCTCAAAATGCAGGGATGCATTATGGGAATGTTCCTACATCGAACATGCACAAACTTTTTATTGAATTCTGGGAAGTTCTGGCTAATTCTTATTTAGTATTAGTAGAATCTGAATGGATTTAAGATTAAAGAGATTTTAGTTCAGTACTTCCATAAAGGCTAAATAAAATGCAGTGTACCTGAAAGGGGGATACATGTA
The DNA here is from genome assembly GCA_019447015.1 of Hymenochirus boettgeri. Taxonomy (NCBI): domain Eukaryota; kingdom Metazoa; phylum Chordata; class Amphibia; order Anura; family Pipidae; genus Hymenochirus; species Hymenochirus boettgeri. Next base: position 266,916,364 of record CM033470.1, on the reverse strand, counting down.
AATGTGGTAGGATGGCTAATTATATCGATGTCTTTCTTGTTATGCAGCCAAGATCTATTTAACCAATAGTAAATATTCTGTCCAGTAGCTACCAAACAAGTCGCGTGTTTGCTCCACTATCTGCAATGAATTAATTCTAGATACCGTTGTCCAGTACAGTATGCCAAACTTGTATATTATATATATATATATATATATATATATATACACACACACATATATATATCTATATAGATATATATATATATATACACACACTGTGTTAATGCCTCTGCTTCCTCTCTCTGACAGTATACTCATACCTTCCACACTGGCCTACAATGCAGCAGTGCAGAATCTACTACAGTGCCCTATGAGGTCACCACAGAATAAGCACATGTCTCTCGGCCTCTACTGACTGGCTGTTTCTATTTTGATGATGTTGCCAGATAACAATAGCAAAACTGCTGATTGGCTACCCCCTGCATAATAATATAACCCACTAAATATTGTCAATGTTTTGTATGAAAGCTGCTCCAGCTGTATGTATGATGCAATATGCTAATTATATGCTAATGAAGTCCATGTAGAATAATAAACTTGACTGGAATACTGAATAAACACATTTTTAGGATGTCTGTGATTGTTTTTTTTGAGTTTGATTTTACAATATGACACATACTGGGCCTTGGGTCTTCAACATTTGAGGGGTTGGAAAAAAGGAGAAAAGAAGGTAGGGTAAATGTGTTTAAAATGACGAGTCTCTGCAATTAAAGTTTATGAAGCTCGTTTGCAGGAGCATGTGCACTTAGGAGGATGTCAGGAGTAGAATCTGCTTGTTTGCAGATAGGGGAAAGTAAAACTATTCCCAAACATTGAAAAGCTGTAGCAGAATTGTGAGGACTAAAAAGGAAAAAAACCAAGCAGTTTGACGTTTAAATAGAGTGGCGAAATGGACTTTACAACTCTTCTCAGGTTACAGCCCAGGTGACATCAAAGGTGAGCGGTCAAAAGTTGAATAACTTATAAAGAAATAACTTTTATTGCTAACAACAAGCAAATATGTTATCATGTATTTGGTGGAGTTGTGACATTTTACAGGACAAATATATCCAAAATAAATAATAGTTCTAACAACTCCTAGCGAAAGCAACACAATGAAATCTATTTGGCAAAAAGTATCAACTAGCCTGATTAGCTGTAAAAAGGGTATCTGTAATTAGGGTGATGTGATCTAGTCATTCCCCACAATTGTCCCATGTTCATTGGGAAAGACTCAATCCAAAGGGCCTGCCCCAGAACACCCGTTTTCCCCAGGTTTTGGGGGGGAAGTTTGGGCCATAGTCAGGGGTGTCTCTCTAATGAGGCAATATGATGAATAATGCACATACCGGTATTCACATGCCTCTGTGACAAACAAATATACTCCCATTATGTTTATTTTCCTGTGTTGCTTTTCTAGTGTTTTGTTTTCAGTACACATGAGAGTGGCAGTAATTCTGCAGCTTTTTTACAAATTTGCTGCATTCATTTTTTTCCCCATTTTATTTGTTAGTTTTATTTATTTTTTTTCCCATAGAGTTTTTTTTTTAAGTGGCCACATGATCTGACATAGACGAGTGTCCATTAAAAAAGAACCATAGTGTGTATAAAGTCTTTTTTTAAAAAACACCTAAAATGACAAGTACTTGAGACAGGGATATAGGACTGGTTATTCCTACCTCCCAATCAATTCTGCCAGTCTTCCTACTGGCTTCAGCACTAAATTAATAATACAGGACTAGTCCAGGACTAAAAGGGCAAATGAAAACTAGACGTGCGGTAGCTCATCAACAAAACGATAATGTGAGGTGGGAATAATAAATCCTACTTCCCTGCCCCAGGTACTTTCCATTTATATAAAGTTAATTTTTAGAGTACATTTATCCCTTAAAATAATACTATACACTGTTCTAAAAGTGAACACTTAGTATGTCCAATAGGGATACACTAGGGAAACTGGGTAATATGGAACAAACCTTTACAGTGAAGACTGCTGATGGTTTCACTAATAATCCATTTAAGAGCACGGCCACACTGCCGCAATCACAACCGATTACATGTGTGATTCTGGTGCGTTTGCGCATGCGATTACTCCTTTTGAGATACAAAATCGCATGCGATTGCACATTAAAATGGTGATCGCATGTGATTGCATATCAGAAACACAATCGCATGGGTTGCCGCGATTACAATGTTAGAAAAAACGCATGCACAATCGCAAGCACAAACGCAAACAAAAAAGCGCTAGTGTGGCCTAGCCCTGAGTCAAATTATACATTTGGGCCTAAATAACACAAACAGACTTTTCACCTCTCACTGTTCTAGAAATTGGGCCCTATGTGCAGGGTTGTCATTTGTCCATATTTGGATGGGTTTGCCCCAACTTCAGGGACAAAATCCTGAGCCCCGCAGGCTGAAATCCTGTCCAACAGTGGGAACGTCCTAACCCTTCCGCCTGCTGATGCCTCACCTAGTCTCCACATCTGGAACACCTCACCTCTTGTGACATCACCACCATGTCCACTCCCGCTTGGGGCAAAGAAAATCTGGCAACCCTACCTATGTGTAAAATGAAATCCTGATGTGTTCTCCCATGTGAACGTTCCTTTCTACATACATAGTAACATAGTAATTAAGGTTGAATAAAGACATACGTCCATCAAGTCCTGTCAGGAAAGTGTGTAGTTACTTGGCATGAATGGGTAAACTATTGATATTAGTTATCGCAAAGGACCAATAAAAATGCCATTCCACCCTGGAAACAGTCCCCAGTGTTATATTAAGGTTATTGAAGCACGGAACCAGATATTCTCTTCCAGACAATGTGGGGCCGAATCGTGTATCTGGAATTCTCTACAGCTAGAGGTCTGGTGGATACCTTAAGAGGTCACTTAAAGGACAGCCATACATGTAAAATAAATATATTTTGGTATTGGAAGATGTGATATGGGAACCAATATTATATTTGTGAATGGGAAGGTAGGCCCATTTGGGGGAAAATTAGCACCATTTTAAACGATAAGAACTTTTATTGAATCTTCCTGATAGTGTTTTCCAATTCAAATTATTAAAATCAGTTTTTACACTGCTTTTCTTCCATTCTAATGAAAAAAGGGGAAATCTGTCAAAACAGTTAAGATATGATAAGAAATCCTGTCAAAAAAACACAACCATCATTGCGAGAGCCAATTTGCTTTCAAATTGCTTTCAAATTGTTACAAATAGGCACATTGTAAAACAAGAAAGAAAGAAAAATGAAGGTCTTTGTCCAAATTCATAGGAAAGGACTTTTTACAATGCTTTCTTGTATGGAGAGTGAGATTATTAAATGATACATTTACTTTAACTTGCCTGTATAGGAATTTCAGATGCATTGGTTGTTCCATGATACCAGTTATTTGGAAAGAAGATTGCTATATTTGCAGCATGTTCAAAGAAGGCAGATTTCCAGGTGTGGTCGCTTTCATTTCTTAATATTCAGCGCTGCTCGCTGGATGGACGTGTAGCATTTTCATCCTAGAGCAAGCCATCTAAATGATTAGAAGACTGCTGGCTTCCTCTGAAAGTATATCTTGCTTTTGAAATGCTAATTGTGATGAACAATATATACACATTCGAAAATAGGGGCTCTATGCTGTGTGGTAAACCTGACTGTTTATTAAATATGACAGAGTTGTAAATAGACTGGAAAGTATGTGTTGTGGCTGGCTATTGTGTCAGCAGTACATACACTGGCACATGCAATTATCTTTTTACAAACATTAATGGACTTACTTTATTTTCAGCAGCCAGTCAGACGTTATCAAATGTTTTCTAACTGCAGTAGACTAATAAATAATAACATCTTATTGGTTGCTGAAAATTAACAGCATGGGCACATTTTTGCACCTCTTATTAAATAAGCCAATACATCTTTAAACATGCCCATAATTTCAGACCTTTTTGCTCATTAATACAGTGTTCTACAAATGCTTGATTTTTCCTTAATGGGCATCTCCACCCCCAAAGTGAAAAATTTACCCCACTGTGTAGTGTTAAAAAATCTTTACGTTTCTCCTATGCTTCTTATGGTTCTCATGCAGTGCAAATTATTCAAAGTCCTGAAAAGTGAAGAGTAGAAGCCTTCCTGTGTTTAATCCCGTATCTGCCACTTCCCGGTCTTCCTGGAGGACTCTGTCATGCACAAGGGAGCTCTCCCCTCTCCCCCTGGATTCATTCCCCCGGCTCTCTCAATTACCTGGCAGCTGCATCTGTGATTGGCTGAATCTAAGCCCCTTTTTCTACTCCATTCCCGGAAGTAACAATAGAGGCCAGATGCGGTATGAATGGAGGTGGGTTTCTGTGCACTTTTTAAAGTTATGAACCTGGGTGTTGGTGGGGGGTCCTCAACACTACAGAAAAGTTTGGATTTTGGGATGGAGATACCCTTGAAGAATTCTTGGCTTTAAGAAATTACTCATCAGCCCTACAGATTATTAGATTTCAGCACAATGCCAAGCCGGATAAACAAACGACTGCCAACCGAGCATACATGTGCGATTCTCATCCGGAACGCTTGTTCGCCACTCGGGTGTCTCACCCGAGTGAAATTGGAAAAGTGTATGGAGTTTACAAAAATAGAAACTCAAAATAAATAAAGAAAGAATACAGAGGTTTAAGTGACAGCAGATCTTATGAAGAAATATTGGCAAACTGAATAATTTAAATCTTAAAGCCTCTACAAATCAAAGCTTTGCGGTAAGGGTGCGCTTTACTTGCCCATAATAAGACATACTGTATTACTCCTTTATGTGCAATAATGATATACACAGGGCCGGATTTCCCATTAGGCCACCTAGGCCGTGGCCTAGGGCGGCACAGCCACCAGGGACGGCAAAAAAAAAATTAATTGGGTTTAAGTTAGGCAGCATTGCACAACGCACATTACTTGACACACAGCAGACCCATATCAGTTTCTGTTAAATGTGAAATGGGCAGCAATTGCCGATTTACTAGGGGCGGCAGGTTCCTCTCCCACTCACAAAGCTCCACTTTAGCCAATGAATGGCCGCGTATGTGTGTGTGTGTTTGAAGGGGACCACAGGCAGTACAAGTTAGTTGGTCTAGGGGAGAAAAAAGTATAAATCCGGCACTGGATATACACTGCTAAAACAGCAGAACAAAATAATGGCTATTAGCACTCAGCAGGTGCAGTAAAAGATACAGTATTATACAGGCCATTAACCAAAACTGCTAATTACAATAACAGTGGGAATACTGTATGTATGATATATGCAGTACATATCTGTACATGGAACTGCTTTTAGTAAAGATTAGTAAGCAGCTGTACTAAAGGGGTGAAACTGATAAGTTTTATGAGACTTTGGAGTCCAGTTCATGTTGGTACCAGAACAATAAGCAATAAGTTAAGTTCCGTTTGTGCTACTGTGTTGTCCTTTTGTTTGTCTATAGGATAAGTTTTACACTTGCCCCAAAGAGTTAAACTTCATTTCAGGTTTTGCCTCTCAGTGATGTAATCCCCTTTCTGACTGACACCCCTTGCATTAGGCTCAACAAGGTGCTAAAGGTGCCCATACATCTATGAGATTTTACTTACCTGACCGAGCGCTCAGCGATGTTCATCGATGCTGCCGGAACCGCTTCCCCCGATCGTATATCTGACCGACATGCCGGTCGAATGTAAGATTGGGAGAAGCGGTTCCGGCAGGATCGAAGGAACATCGCGTGAGCGCTCGGTCGGGTAAGTAAAATCTCATAGATGTATGGGCACCTTTAGCACCTTGTTGAGCCTAATGCAAGGGGTGTCAGTCAAGATTTGTGCCCTTTTCCTGACACTTGAAATATGATTGTGTGTATCTGCCTTGAATAGACTCTAAAGCTTTTACAAACCACGATAAATTGTACAAATGCAAAAAATGTGCACCAACCGCTCACAATCAGTTTGTTAACACTGTAAATGCATATTCACCCTGATAATATATGTATATTATAAAACACAATAAAATGGGCCCTACTTATAAACGTTCACTATCAGTCCTGACTGATATTGATCCTTTCTATTGGTCATAAAAAAATACCGCTAGTATCAGTATTTAGTATTTTTTACACTGTATTATTAGCATGGTTTTTTTCAACCATTAAAATGTATTTCTATTGGTCAATACCAAATTGATCCCTTAAAAATACAGCCCAGTATTCCCATCATGCTATATTGTATTAGATACTGTAAGGCAGGGTTTCTCAATGGGCGTGCCGGGGCATATTGGTGTGATTTCAAAGAGCCAGAGGAGTGCCTCAGAATTTTGGTAGTGGAAATATATAATTTACCAGTATAACTTAAATTTTTGTTATTTTGTACTCTTAAAAAATCTATATTGTGATAGAAAAAGTTTGAGAACCACTGCTGTAAGGACTGGGACATAAAATTATTTAAGTAAGCACTCACTCTCTGATGAACTTTACCAGCCACAAATGTCAATGCACTAGATCTATATGTAGCTGTAGCTGTAGAAGCAGTGAAATGCGACTGAGAGGTTTTTTGTTATCTTAATATTGCTGGAATAAATAGTGGTTGAATGACACAATAACTGCCTTTTGTAAATGTAATGTCACTAACTGCAGTCATAGTTATTGAGTTCACAAGACCTATATGTAATGCAGAAGCATAGTGACTAAGCTACAGGCAGTGTATACGCTAGAAGATGAATCCATGATAATACTTACATAAAGGCAGACAGATTAGACAGAGGTTGTGGGAAGGAGAAACGTGTTCATCTCTTTTCCATAAACATAAATTAGTGACGTAACATAGTACTCCTCCTTGACTTAATCTACCACCTAACAGGGTTTACATGTAATTTATACAAATATTGAGTAAAGCCATTACAGGAACCTATTCACCACGTAGTCATGCAGCAGTTTCTCTGACAAATAAATTGGGTAAAGCCTCGTACACACATACGATCTTTGCACCGGCGAACGACCATGATGCACATGCGTGACAAACAGCCATTACAGCTGATAATTGCACATGTATATGTGTTTGGTTGGGCATTGTTTATTGATCTGTGATGCCCGACCAAATGCATACACATATGCGATTATCATCTGAAACTGCCATTCATCGCCATGTCCACATGCTCAGGGCTCGTTTGTCGTTGCAAAGATTGTACGTGTGTACGAAGCTTTAGCCAATAAAATCTGCTACTGTGCAGCCAGAACCAGAGGACTTGATTGCCACTTTTTCCTGTCCCGCTGCTTCCAGGTATTAGCCATCAGTCAAAGCAACAGAGCTTGCAACACCAGCAAATGAGGCTGAATGCGCCAGCACAGGATCAGGGACTTTCAAGAGCATTATTGGAATAGGTAAGTATAAGAAAAAGGGGGGCGCTGCTCTTGCAAGATGGGCTTTCCCAAACCCTGCCCAATCAAAATCCATGGAGCTCTGAATGTACAATCCAAACAGAAAATCACCATGTTTTTAAGTGATGTCAGTTATGAGCCCAGAACTCAGTCAGAAAGCCAATGAGATCTGTGCAATGCACTGAGCCGATAGCATCTCTCAGTGTGTAGCAAATGGGGTTTTCCCATCCGAATCTTTAACACCAGCTATCACCCACAGTTCCGATAAAGTCCGATACCGTCGGTTCTTTATCAGTACTGTGTGTACCTGCTTTAGGGATGACTTCTCTTTTAAAGGCTATGTCCACCCCTAAAATAGAAATTTAATATTATGCTCCCCCATGTCCCCCAGCCCCAACCGCATGTTTTGTTTTTTTAAAAAGCTCCCCAAACTCTTACTTACCTCCCCTCGATCCTCCGCCGCACTGCCGGCCCTCTGCTTGCGAGAATGCAAGCAGAGGGGCGGGACCGGCAGTCGCGTCTGTGATTGGCTGAGCGGCAGCCAATCACGGACGCGGCTGCCGGTCATTCAGTGCAGCGGAGGAAAGCGGAGAGGTAAGTAAGAGTTTGGGGAGCTTTTTAAAAAAAAAAAAAACATGCGGTTGGGGCTGGGGGACATGGGGGAGCACAATATTAAGGGGTTTAAGTGCTAGGGGAGGGATAGTAGAACGGGAGGGAGAGGGAGGGAGAGGGAGGGGGAGGGAGGGGGGAGAAGGGCTGCAGCACCATGGCAGGAATCTCGGAGGCCAGGGTAGCAGGCAGTGTCCTATATGGACCTGCTAGCCTCCTGGTGGGCAGTTTTTGGAACTTTGGGGGGGGGACTAAGAGAACCAGATGGAGTTGGGATGTGAGGTAAGGATTAATTAACTACACTACATGTGGGGCCAGTAGTTGGGGGATTATAGTTTGGGGGTTGTTGGATGGTCTGATTTGGTGTGGGTGGATGGTGTGGATGATGGTTGGTTGGATTTTTTGGTTGGATTGTTGGATGGATTGTGGATGTTGTGTGTTGATTGGCATGGTTTTTTTTGGGATGGACTGGATGGTTTGTGTGTGGAAATGTTTGGGATGGATTGGTGTGGTGTGGATGTGTTGTGGGTGCTGCTTTGGTGGTTTGGTGGATGGTGTGGATGTTGTGTGGGATGGTGTGGTGTGGTGGTGGTTGGAGTTGGGGATGGTTTGTGGTGTTGGTTGGTGGTGTTTTTGTGTTGTTGTGGACCATTTGGTTGTGGAGTGGTGGTTTGTGTGGTGGATTGGATTGTTTGTGACATGGTGGAGGGTGAGTGGGGGATGTGTTGTGGTGGACATTTGGAGGTGGACTTGTTTTTGGTGGATGGTTGGTGGTGGGTGTGTGTGGTGTTGGGTGGTTGTTTTGGTTGGGTTTTGTGTTGTTGTTGTGGATGTGGGTGTGTGGTGGGAACCAAAAAAAAAAAAAACAAAATGGGGGGGTGTGTGGATGATGGTGTGTGGTTGTGTTTCTTTGGTGGTTGTGTGGGGTGTGGATGGTTGGGATTTTGTGGAATGGGTTTGGATGTGGACATGTATTGTGTTGGGAGGGACATGCCCTTTAACCCAATTAACCAGAGATATTTTGGTTAGATCTGCTAAATTAACATCCTGAAGGAATTTCATGTGATATGTTTTTAAAGGTAATTGGAAGGTTAAACACTGAATGTATTTAAAATAAAATAAACAAAATGTAAGAGGTGTTGATGACATGGCAACACTTACGAATCCAATGCAATTCACATAATTACTTTCTAGCAGAAGCTTTCATACCTGTCTAGAGATAAATAAAACATCAAAGATTATTTGTGTTTTTTTATTAAACTTAAATAAAACTTTTACTTTTGACGATTTTTCAAGATCTGCGCAATCTCCTTTACCATTTAATTATACAGAACATGATTAAAGGAGAACTACAGTGGAAAAACCACCTTTAGGTTTAAAGACTAGAAATTCTGCACTTTATAGAATTTACTTACCTATAGATGCATTGGTAGTTTCATAGTGACAATATATCCATCTGAAGTTTTTGAAGTTTAACAGTAGGGGGCGTCCATTTTTTAGCTTTAGACTTGCTCAGTAGCTCTAAATTTCCCAGGTTGCTTTGTTCCTTAAGGACCGTGAAACATTTTCAATCCTTCACAAACATTTGCAACTTTTCTAATTCATGTTGCAGACTGCTTTGGATTCAATGTAAGTGATTAGTTATAATTTATTAATTAAATACACCTGAAAGGGAGCTGTACACACTGCAGCTTTTAAAGGGAGATATATGTATATAGTAGAATTTTATTTATTTCAACAAATCACTGGTGTTGGTTCATATGTTCAGTTTCAAAGGTGTCTAGATTTGAATGTAAAATCTCTCAAATTTAATGTAAATTAAAACATCAACCTTAAATGCATACCCTCCAATATTCCCCCTTAATACACTTATAACCCACCCCTCCCGTTGATTCCTATGGGGCCAAACTGTAAAGAATATCCCTATAATCGGCGCGCTACTACGTAGTAGCGCGCCGATTATAACACGGAAGTGCCCCATGTAACAGAACTTACCTTCAATATGGTTCACAAAGTGCCGGTCCTGAAGGAAATGTGTAGCGTATGTGTCGGGGAATCCAGGAGGAAGCAGAGGGGGTGTAGTCTTAAAAGAGTTGCAAGTTACCGGATTGAGCAGGTGGGTGGTCTCATTAGGTCTCGCAGCTGCTGATCTGCTGTGTCGGGGAATCCAGGAGAAAGCAGAGGGGGTGTGGTCTTAAAAGAGCTGCAAGTTACTGGATTGAGCAAGTGGGTGGTCTCATTAGGTCTCGCAGCTGCTGAAAAACCACGGAGTGAAGGAAGTCAGGTGACTGTAATCCTGCTGACCCGACACACTGCACACACAGGGGGAGGAAACTATTGATCCAGAGACTGAAAAGAGAGGATGGGTAATATGTCAACTGACAAAGGGGGTCTGTGAACCTATATGAAAGTAAAGGGTAGTGTGTGTCTTGGAAGAGGGGTTGTTAGCCTGTGAACTTGTATTATTAAAATAGATAATGTTGGGACTGCACAATCCTGCAAGGGATCCTGCATGGAAAGGGGGGTGGGTTATAATAGATAATGTACCCCCTACTGAAAATTCATAGGGATATTATAAGTCACCTCGGTGTTCCGTGCCCTGTATAAAAGGCACTCGGCCTGCGGCCTCGTGCTTTTATATGGTCACGGAACTCCTTGGTGACTTATAATATCCTTATAATTTACAGTAGGGGGTACATTATCCACTATATAAAATACATAGTACAGAGCTTTGTACATAGTACAGACAGGGCAGGGCTGACACTGATAATGATTAACATCAGAGGGATTGCCTTAGATAATTTATACAGTCTGTGATACTGTGTTTATTTGATTATCAATTCATTGATATAACAGTGTATGGATACAGATAGGCATAAGACTGCTATCTTTATATATTTTTAGATGTTTTTAAAGTTTTTGTATACCTCATACTATTTTGCCACCTTGTTAAATAAAAATTACTACGATTTTTGCACATTGTGCCTTAAGCTTAAAATTACTGTTTATTCCCATTAGACAGCACGGACTTCAAGTTAATATGTTTAAGATACAATTGTTTATGTTGTGCTCAGTTACCTACAATTTCTATCATTAATTAGAGTGCATGAGATCCACATTTTTTGTGCAGCGCATGGCAACGCGCACTGGAAACGTGCACATTCATGTTTGCATTCTGGTGCACTTGGGCATACTGCAGTGTGTCAACCTAAACAAGTAATTAAATGGGTTGTCTGACCAAATTACAACAGAGAAATTTATATTTAAAACTTTGAGGCACATAGTAAACTGGTTACAAAAAGGAGTTACACAAAGAAGCAGATTTCTGAATACCCTTCAACATTACCTTTAATAAGGTGATAAATGCATTGCACAGAGCTGTGTTAAAGGGTATGTCCACCCTTAAAACTATTTTTTAATATAGTATTCCCCCTGACCCCCAACCGCTATGTTTTTATTCTTAGAAAGTGCCCCAAACTCTACTTACCTCCCCTCTTTCCCCCGACCGCGCTGCCAGCCCTCTGCTTGTGAGAAAATGCAAGCAGAGGGGCGGGACCAGCAGTTGCGTCTGTGATTGGCTGAGCGGCAGCCAATCACGGACGCGGCTGCTGGTCATTCAGTGCAGCGGAGGAAAGAGGGGAGGTAAGTAATGTTCAGGGCACTTTCTAAAAATAAAAATGTAGCGGTTGGGGCTGGGGGGACAGGGGGATACATATATCTAAAGCAATTACACTAGGGGGAGGGAATCCTAAGAGGGAGGGAGAGGGAGGGGAGGGAGGGGGAGAAGGGCTGCAGTACGCATGCCAAACTATCCTCCTGGTGGGCAGTTTTTGGGACTTTGGGGGGGGGGACTACAGGAGAACCATATGGAGCTGGGATGTGAGGTAAGGATTAAACTACACTACATGATGGGGCCAGTAGTTGGGGGGATTATAGTTTTGGGGGTGGACATGCCCTTTAAGATCAGGTTCACTTCATTACCCTCCCCCTGCAGATCTGAACAATGTTGTTTCTATGAATGTACCCTTTGAACAAGGAATGTTGGAGGGTATGTAATTCTGCAGAAACTTTAATATTTTGCAGCATATGTGCTTCAGATCTTGTATTGTTTACCTTAAAACAAGCAGCCATAACTATATTTTATAAATATTCAATTCAAACAGGATTTAGCAAGCTTGTCTTGTCTAAAATCCATATGCGCAGATTTTATTGCATTACTAGTTCTAATATAGTGTAAGTGCAGTATTAATGAGTTCTGATAAGTAAGTATTCATGCAAAATAGAGATGAGTTATTTATCCTCAGTCCCTAAGGCATGGCTATTGGGCATGTGCAATACCCAGTGGATATGTCCACAAGTTTATTTGAAATAAATCTTTCTACAGAATATATGGCTACTCTTACATGAGCTGTGAAAATGAGCGGTTTCAGATGTTTGCAAGTTGGTAGCAAGCAGTAACATAGGTTCAAGGGTCTCAGTGGTTGTGAATGACCCCCTACCACAGCAAGGCACATGCAGATTTAGAAAAAACAAAGAACCTGTGCATTAACTTGTTTACACTGAGGGCCCCCCTCCATATCAAATTGCTACCAAAATGTCTTCCCTTTATCTCGCCCTTCTTCTTTTCTACTCATTCTTCTTCCATTTTCTATGGTGGTCTCCTCCCCTTTTGAGGGTGGTGGGTTCAAAACCAAGAGAGACTTTGGATGAAGTTCATTAGAAACAATACAAAATTGCAATACAGAATATGAAGAGCTGATTAGTGAGATTGTAAGGCTGGGTACACAGTGACGATAAAGCCCTGATACTGTCAGATCCGACAGTATCGGGGCTTTATCCTCACTGTGTGCAGCACATTTTCCAAACGTTCCCGCTGGCCTCGCGGCTGTTCGGAAAAGACCAGAAATTTCCCTTGGCCACGGGCGTCTCCTTGTACTAAAGAATAGAGGAGTCGGCTGTGGTCGTAGGAAATATGCTATGTATAGGGAGAACGCTCGGGACTGTGTATATGTTAATAATATGTTGTAATCTCGCAGATCCTGTCTTTCATCTTTCAAACATGTCATGTGTGTACACAGCTTTAGTCTGTTCCAAAAACATGCAGTAAGTCCCTGTTTGCTCAGCAAAAGAAGGAGAGAATCTAAGGCTAATGGAACTTTAATTTGCTATATTCAGCCAGTTGAATGGCATGACCATCTGACAGGGAAAGTATTATTTTTTACCTTTCGTGACAGTAGCAGTGCTATGCTATGCTATGCTATGCTATGCTATGCTCAAAAATGATCATTGCTAATACAGGAGGCAATTGGATTCACTTCCCCGTTAGATCATTTGTTTTTCTGTTGGAAAGAACAAGCTACATGTACCAGAAATTTAAAAGCTAATGTAAACAGATTAGTGTAATAAATGACAACACTGACACAGAAATCCCCAGAAAATCTATCAAATTTCTTTGAAAGAAAATGAGAAAATGATATTGTTGTGTTTATGGAAACCTAGTTGTGATTATTAGCAATGAATCAAATATTATACGTCCCCATTGTAGGGGAAATGTTTTTGGTGCCCTTTACAGTCAACCCCCTTCATAGGCATGTCTAGAGAATTCACACTGTTCGTATACAATGCAGTGACAAATATATAATATATATATATATATATATATATATATATACTATAAAATATGCACTCACAGAAAATTACTGACAAATATCAACGCATTTGCACTCTACAGGGAGCCGTCACTACTGAGATGGAAATGATATTATCAGTAAAGGATGTGATTCATATTTCCCTGAGTGTCATTGTGTATGTAATATGTGACTTTTATTACAGTTTATTTATTTTATTCCGAGCACGGTTATTTTGTTAACAATTTTGGCCTCCATTGCACACGTGTATATTTTTACACATGCACACACTGTTTTTCGCCTTTACTTAACTATAGCACTCATTAGCATGCATGCGTGCTATAGTTCAAGCTGGGATCTGTCAGAGGAGCGGTGGATCGTGCTCTCAAGTAAGTTCTTTAACTTCTCTCCTGGCTCCTGATGAATTAATTGAAGAACAGGAGGTAAGACATAGCTCCCGAACTTCCATTCTTTAATTAATGCAAAAATAGGATAGGTTCATTTTCTGCATGAACCTATCCTTTAAAATAAAGAAATCAACCCTGAATAGAGGTTGGGTAGGGGAAATTTCGACATCTATTGTCTTTCACATACAATGATTTTTTGACACCTTACCCTGGGCAGTTTAATAACACTGTGGAGAAAAATTCAGGTTATAATTCAATATAATTGATATAAGCATATATTATTGTATAATCATATGAATGTAATCTCTTATGGCAGTAGATCAATATACTTATGGTTGTTTTTTAAGCATATTGAGAATATATCATAATAAATAAGTTCTACATAATTATTGCCTATTACATAGAAGTAGTAGTAGAACTATAAGAATGCAATACCGCGCAATGGGTTAATTATCTTTGCAACTCAGTGTTGCCTTGTAAGATAAAGAAGGGTGCTAAGTAAATGTTTTGGTTAAATGAAATGAGACAAGAACTGATACTTGGAGGAAACAAGGTTATCTTGACCCAGAAACATGATTAGGAACGCCTTAAAAGGTTCTTCTATTATATTGCATAACTTTCCAAAGCTAATTTGTACTTGACCATAGAGGTATAAGAATGTGTGTGAGAAATGGGGCCATATTTATAAACCCACGGTATCGCTTTTTAGCAATACCGCGGGTTAGTTAACTTACGATCGCGGTCAATAATAAATACTGAGTAATTTCCAATACAGAGCCCTCGGTATTGTTTATTTTTCCACAAAGCAATCAACACCAGGTCCCTGACACCTTTCTCTTATAAGCTAATTGGGACACATTCCAGGATATTTATTGTCAACAGATTCTTGTACAAGTCATTCTGAAATGAGCCAGTTGGATGTCTAGTGAAATGTCTTGAAGATCTAAACTTTAAGTCCAGTTAATCTACTGATATACCGTGACCTGCATGAAGGAGAACCTTCACCAACATTTAGCTGAAAATAAAACTCCAATGGGAAAGCACAGCCACATATTCACACAAGTTAGGGATGAGAGATAAAGGGTGGGAATAAAGTGCTAAAATGGACACTGTCTGGGGAATTTCAATCTGGTGGGGTATGAGAGTGATTTGTAGGGGGGTCATGTCATTACTTTCACGGCTCCATACTTATAAATCCGCAGTACCACGCCTCTAATGATTGCAAACTTTACAACCATGATTGTAAAATTTTTACATGATTATAATTGTACAATCGCCTATAAAATACCATTACGGTAGTCTACTTCTGCATGGTACTGTACGAACACACGATCGTAAATGTACAGCCGCAGGTGTACTTTTACAATGACCCATTAGTTACGATACTGTGGGTTATTGAATATGGTCCATTATTTGGAGACAAGAACATTGCATTGGGTTGCATAACAGGTATGTGTCTCTACTGTAGATATTTCTTACAATTGCAAATTTGCTGTTTAGAAAGTGCAGACTTGTTCTTTAAAGGAAAATTAAAATAATTGTCCTCAGAGTAAAAGGATAGAAACTGTTTATTTCAACCATGAAACACTTTCTTTGTATTGTATAGTATTGGAGCTTAAATAAAGACATATATCCATCCAGTCCAACCTACTCAGCAATACCCACATTTCCTGCCTAACTGTTGATCCAGAGGAAGGCAAAAAAAACCACCAAATTTATGAAGGGGAATAAAAATCCTTCCTGACTCCCAAGTGGCAATCGGAAATTTCCCTGGATCAACTCTACTTTATGTATCAATACCAGTAACTTGCAACATTCCTTGTTTTCAGAAACTCATCCAGCCTTCTTTTGAAACTATCAAATTGATCAACCATGATTCCGCTAAATCTATTACATCATACATTTTAGTCAACACCATTATCTCCAATTCTCCCATTTTGTCAGCCAGGCTTCTCGCATTTGCAAACATACATTTTATATTTTGATCCTGTAATTTATTTATACACTTTAATACACATGCCTCCCAATCCCCTATGCTAGCCCCACCACCCTTTCCACCCACCACTGGCCAATCTACACACAGCTTACCCCCTGGGCCATCTATCCCAGTGAAACTGATATTAACCCCCCCTCCCAACCTAGTAATTATTTTTTTACTCTACTTTCCTACCTCTCTCTTACTTGGGGAATCACACTGATCATGTACCCTAAAACTCTATTCCTACTCCTCTGGGTGGCCTCAAGTACAACAGCAGTGAGCAGTCAATGCACCTCTTTTACGGTGGCTGACAGCACTTAGCTTGCTTCAGTGCACCGCCAGCACGACTCCCATCTCTTTAACATAATGGGAAATACTAACGCAGCCTGTGCACTCGTTTTTACTTTTATGTGCACTAGAGGGTTTATAGAAGTTAAAACTATAGGGGTTAATCACTCAGTGGCCAATTCTGTACATGTGAAAATAAGACCCTTAGTTGACTATTGTAAAATAGTGAAAATTTCAAATTAACAATAACTTTTAAATATAATAATGTGTTGCTATATTTGAAATGTTAATATGCATTGGAAAATGTTATCACTGCCGATAATTGCCCATTCTGAAGTCCAACTCTGGAGAAATTTAGCGGCAATAGTGTTAGCAAAAATGCAGCACTCTTTTATAAATATGGCCCTTAGCAAAGGTTGACAATGTGCACTGTAACAAGTCGTTGTTCAAAGATGTCTAACATGGCAGAACATTTTAGGATATATTCTGTGTGAACCTTGAAGTTTGCATGCTATGCCCTGCCCCAGGGAAAACTGGGATACCTTTCATCATACTTGGAAAGGCTGCTTCAATAAGAACAGACAGAATTATATTGCAAAATCCACAGAGCTTTAAGGTTCCGTGAATACTTAAGTTTTCATCTAAGTATATCAGTAGGTTTGTCTGAGCTTTGAGGGCCAAGCGAATGGTATCTGGAGACTTACTGATTCTGGAAAATCAGGCAAGATCAATTAAAAAATAATTAAATCAACAAGGCTGAGAACTAGACAATGCCATATTGGGGGCACACGTACGGTTACTGATATGTAGAAATATAATGTGGGTTCGAATAGAACCCGGTTTCAAATCGAATCAGAGGGTTTCGAAAGTCCCAGCGAAACTTTCGGATCTCCTGGATTTCACGGAACCTGGATTTTCTGAATTTTTGATTTTTATCGAAACTTCGATAATCATCGAAATCGAAAATAGACGGATATCGAAATCAAAAATTTAAACCGCGAAACGAAAGTAATGATCGATTTTGGTAACCCTTAAAGGAATGATCGATGATAGATGGCAATTTATGTTGCCCTCTATGACAGTTTCAACTACAAAGAGACAATACAATAAAAAGGAAATACATTTGCTTCTGTCTAATTTATTGTTAAACTACTACTATTGCATGGTACCTAACCTGTTAAAGCTGGCCATACACATGCGATCCCACAGCATTGGTATCTGTCGGCCCACATGCTGTGGGAACAGTACACACGGACCCGACTGATCCCCATCGTCGGGGGGGTGCCGATAACGACCGACGGAAATTTTCCGTCATTCCCGATCGATCGGAGTGCCAACTACGGTCGTTCGTCAGCACTACGATCAGTCAGAAAAAGCTTCTACACACGTTCCCTGATGGGATTTACCTATTATCGTTCATATGTATGGCCACCTTAAATTATCATTCCATTTTTCTCAGAATTATTTTGGTATTGTGACCTACATTTTTGTCTGATTTTAGTAGGCCAAGTAATCAGTTGTGCCAAAATATTGTCATTACCGCTGTAAATCTCATTAGACAACCAATTGGATTTATCAACTGGTATTATGTCGGAAAGGAATATGTTCACAGTCTAAGCCTTGTAGACACTTTAGGTAAATCTAAACTATTACTCCAAATGGGATTTATCTAATGATCTGGTATATCAAAAAACAAGGTTAGAAAGTCGCACTCCAAATGTAGATTTATTAACTAGTGAACCACAAAATTACAAAGTTTTGGGGTTTTACCGCATCATCACCTGATGAAGGGGTAAAACCCGAAACGTTGTGATTTTGTGGTTCACTAGTTAATAAATCTACATTTGGAGTGCGACTTTCTAACCTTGTTTTTTGATATAGCGTATTGCTATGCCCCTTGGGGTTGGTGCCAGAGACGTCTGCACCATACCAGGCTAAGTGTACATTTGGGACCTTTGTTGATACAGTTGATATTTATCTAATGATCCCCATGCAGACTGGCTGCAATGCAGTAGCCAAGCAGCCGGAACAGTACTATGGAGAGAGGGGAGACCTCCGTGGAAAGAAGAACAATGCCCAGATGCTTCCCAATATCATTTAGCAATCGACCGGGTAGAATACTAAAAATTTTGCAGGATCCTCCACACTCACTTGATTGAGGTTGAAACAGTAGTTTTTGACAATTCTATCCTGTGTGCTAGGCATTAGAGTTCATACAGGCATAATGGCCATTTGGGACGAGTATTGTTTAATGTAAGGGCACTTGGTTGGGCCTCATTGATAATCCTGAGGCTTGACCGAATGGTTGTTTTGCTTGACTAAGTGCCCATACACTAAATGATACTCGGCTGTAAAGGCCATTCGTCCTACAGTTGTACATTGCGTACAGTTGAATCTGTAATTCTGTCATCTTTACATGTGGCTACACACAGTTCCAAATATTCTCCCTATATATAAAGTATAGGGAGATCGTTCAGGGCTGCCACACTTCCTAGGACTGTGGCCAGCTCCCTATACTTTAGTACCGTCGAACAACCGCAATGAGGGAAGTAAAGACCATTTCCAATGCCGATGCTGAATATTCATCAGCATCGGAAACGGTCGTTTTGCAGTTACATACAGTAATGAAAAAGGACTGATCCAGTCAGTAGAGAAGAAAAGTTCAGGAGGAGTTCAAGAGTCCAGGGCCACCAGCAGGGAGAAATGGGAACAGCAGAAATCCTAACAGTGTACCTAGAACTTTTACTACAGCAGAAACCAAATCCCGTTTTAAATCTAAGGGGAAGAAAATGTGCCACTTCATTTATCTTATACACATCCAGACTGACACAAAGATTCCCTTTATGATGCACAATTACCTGTTCATTACCAGTTCCTCCTTATGAATCAGGATCTGAATGCTAATGTGCAGACCTAGCACACATACAGCATGTTCATGTATTGAAGAAAATGACCCAGCCTTAAAGAGCTACACTGACAGACGTTGCACTTAACTAGTTTCTAAAATATTCATGTGTGTTATACTGGGTTGTTTGTTTTTTTTGCATCTAATGAAAAAACACTATGAACAATGAATTTTATATTTGCTAAACAAAATGTGCCGAACCTCATTCAAATTTAGTTGTAAATTATGGATATTGCTACCTTGACGCTTCACTGACTAATACTAAACGGAAGACTATTGCAATACATACATTATAAAACATCACAGGACACTGCTGAAAAACATAAATTATTAAACAGCACTGAAGTATACAAAATGGCAAAAAAGTATTAACCATGAAGAATAATGCTTTTATAAATGAAGTTAATAAAGGAAACATTAGAATACTGGTTTACACGCAAAGTTATATTTATATTTAAAGGGCATGTCCACCCTTTAAATAAACTTTTAATATGTTATAGTGCTAGCTCCCCCAGCCCCAACCGCATTAATATTATTTGCAGAAACTCCCCCGATCATTGCTTACCTTCCCTCTATCCTCCGCCGCACTGCCCGGCCCTCTGCTTGCATGAAACTGCAAGCAGGGGGTGGGACCGTCAGCTAAGAGGCAGCCAATCATGGACGCGGCTGCCGGCAGTTCAGAAAGGCAGAGGATAGAGGGAAGGTAAGTAAAGATCAGGGGACTTTCTGCAAATAACATAAATGCGGTTGGGGCTGGGGGAGCTAGCACTATAACATATTAAAAGGGATTTGTGCTAGGGAGAGGGAGACTAAAACAGGGGGCAGAGGGGGGGAGGGCTGCTCAGAGCATGCCGCAAACCTCTTAGAGGAAGCCTCAGAGGCTGAGACAATTTCCCCCTCTGCTAGGCTCCTGGTGGCCAGTTTTCTGGACTTTGCAGGACAACCATTTGGATCTAAGGTAAGGATTTTTCTACACTACAGAGTGGGGCCAGTATTGGGTTAAATTATAATTTTGGGGGTGGACATACCCTTTAAAATGTGTTTACATTGTAATTATGTAGAATACTAGGAGAATGATACCCCCACCCTCCATCACACCTTACAGGTTGAGGACCCCTGGTTTAACTGGCAATCAGCTGTTATACTTACCTAAAGTTTCCCTTGCTTATCTGGTCCCATCCTATCCCACAATCTGTCACAGACTGATGTGATGATGGAGGCAGAACTGTACCAGACTGGCAAGAGTAACTTTAGGTAAGTAAACCCAGCGGTGAAGAGCTAGTAGTTCTGGTCCTCACATTGGGTACTTTTAATGGAATGAAGAGGGGAGATTAATATAACTGTCCTTTAAATGTCCAGTCATTAATACTTTAGATAAGTATTAAAATGATATTACAGGTACATTTATGGCATGTTTATAAAACTGAGGTTATTTATCTATACCACAGCCCCTTACTGACCCTAGCGCTATTTTTAAAGGGCCCATAACATAATGCTGATTGCAATTTTGATGTTTTATGACCATGTTTTAAAACACTGCAGCATGCTTTGCACGTATTATGTGTGTGTTCACTCCCCTGTGTATCTAATTATCACAAGATTTACCTAAAGTCTGTATGAGGCTTTACTTCACTCTCCCCTCTTGCACAGAGGAAAGATAAACAATCTAATGTAAGCTTTGGGGAGAATATTTACCATTTTAAGGTTTCGTTCACACTAGAACAAAACAGATCACAACGGAGAGTCCATTTTTTTGGTTGTTTTATAGTGCTCCATTTTTGCTATATTTTTCATTAAAATGCGTCCGTTTCCGGACAGAAATGCGTGCAGAAGTACTTTTTTTTAACGGACCAGGTCAATCCAATCCCTTTAAAAAAACAAACTGCAACGCGTGTTTCTGTCCAGAATCGGATAGAAAAGCATCTAGTGTGAACAAAGCTTTTGAGTATATCAAAAGAGAGGAGGGTTAATTTAGTTCCCCTTTAATTTTCTTGGGGTAAACACGAAAGTATGAAGATATATGGACTCCCGGCCTGTCATCTCTCTCCTCTCCAGTCTTTAACTGCGCAGCTCGGATCATCTCACTCTCCTCCAGAAGAGAACCTGCATCCCCATTACTGCAGTCTATATGGGGGCTTCCCATCATACAAACAATCATATTCAATACCGTTCTTTTAACCTTTAAATCCCTTCACTCTACTGCACCTCCCTACTTATCTTCTCTCTTGGGGCCCTATTTATAAAAGATCGATATCGTTATCAAAAAAATAACAATCGTTATCGTAAAACAGCGATCGTTATCGTAAAATAATGATCTGTATTTTCCAATAACGATCAGCATTTTACTATATCGGAAAATGCCGATCGTTATCGGAATATACCGATATTTTCCGATAACGATCGCTATTTTACGATAACGATCGCTATTTTATGATAACGATCGTTATTTTTCCGATAACTATATCGATCTTTTATAAATAGGGCCCTTGGACCCTTATGATCCTGGCCACACCCTCCGTTCCTCACAAGGAAATCTCCATAAATCCCCCAATGAACACTGCTGCCTCCCGCCTTAAACCCGTCTCTTGCTGCTCCCCATCTTTGGAACTCTCTCCCTTTCTCGCTTCACCAGGTGACATCCATTAATACTTTCAAATATAGACTGTTATCCTACCTTTCTGAGCATCAGGCCAACAAATGATTGTAAAGGTGGCCATACACTACCAAAGACATTAGACAGATGTCCAATCTCTCATAAGAAAAATGTCCAATCTATCTAGAACCGCCTAGTCCGTTCTTTCATACAATCAATTTGAGATCACAAAATGAATGGGTCAGATAGGAGCATCAAGATAAAAAACGCTACTTGTAAAATGTGGCCTTTAGACATTTGATAGATATCTGAAATCCATTTAATGTCTGCCTAGTGTATGGCCAGCTTTAGGCACCTCAAGAACTTTGTACTCCCCCCCTTCCTTTTATCTGTATGTTATCCCACCCACTTAGATTGTAAGCTCTTAGGGGCAGGGATTTCATTCCTAATGTGTCATCGTATGCTGCACTTTTATCAATTTAGCCATAATTTATAAATATGTGTAGTCTTAACCGATGTATGAAATTGTATTTAATTGTTATTTATCCGTATAATTGCTTGCACTTATACCCTTGTTTGTATACTCTGTATTTTATAATGTATAGCGCTGCATACCCAAGTGGTGCTTTATAAATAAAATTATACACACTTACACATTTGAAAAATAGAAAACTCTTGTTCACTATACATGCTACAATGTGTTGATGCTGAAGCAGTTAAATCATTATTTGTGTCTGTATCACACAGTGTTGCTGACAAATGAGAAAGATTCATTCCTTTTGGTGACAGGGAAACTGATGGTTATTGATTCCCGGGGTCATTATGTGAAATTGACTTTAGCTGTCAATCTGAACTTGTATGGTGGATCCAGACACAGGAGAAGAGGGCAGATTATCTGAACGTTAATCCTGTTCTAGCTGCTGATTAGAGGAATTTTATCTTTTCCTTCTGTGATCTAAAACTGTTTGAACCTTTGCCCTTAATTGGAATCCAACTTACGTTCTTTCATTAAACGTGAGTACACACACTTCAGATCTATAAAAGATGAAAGACAGAATCTCTAAGATTCTTCCTGTCATTTTTTAAAGATCCCCCTACACACAGCCCCGACCATTCTCCCTATGTAAAGCATAGAGAGCGTTCATGACTATACTTCAGTACAGAGAGACGTCCGTGGCTGGGAGAAATGTTCAAGCGATCCCGAGTCCAACAGTAAACATTTCTCTGCCTTGGGAATGCTCGGATCTACAGTACCCACTTTAACGATAAAGGGGCAGTCCTGTCCAATCCAATCATTAAAGTGTGTACCCAGCTTCACTTTAGTACTCATTAAATATATTATTATCTTTTTCATCTTATCCATCCCTCTACTGTTCACAAGCTGGGATATGTGGGAATTATTAGTGTAGAAATCTAGATGTTTTTATAATGTAAAAACGAACACTTGGCAAAACAGGGAGTTGGACCATACTGACTGCACTTACTGTACCTGAAAGGGAAAGTTCAGTGCAAATATATATATTTTTAAGAAAAAAAGAGCAGTATTACCATTAGCGTATGAGAAACACATGCCAGTAGTGCATTACAGTGTGGGTGTCCCTATTGTATGTGCAGCAATACATTTTCGGCACGCATGTTATCACCATTTTTTAATGTTAATTGCATGCACTTGGATAACGGATTGTTGTTGAAATTGCAGCACCAGCAACACATGTGAAATGCGCTAGATTGAGATGCCGCATTTCGCGTGCATTACAATTGTGGCCGCAGCTTAATTGTTCCACTTTGCAATTGGAGTTTTCCCATTGACAATCTACAGAGACACTGCAGACAGGATTCTTCACTACCCAGAAAAAAAATATACCAAGTACCGTATACATTACACTGGTACCAATACAGTACAGTGTTGACCATCCATAATTACACCCTTTTTGGAAAAATCACAAAAAAACAGTGCTGGTAAACCAAAGTATTAAAAACTGACATTTTTTGTTATTAAACTGTACATGTTTTTCCTGTTATTTGGACTCTGGGTTATTTGTTACCAGGTTTTTACTGTTGCAATAATAATAATACTTGTCTTACTCTAAGGATGCTATTTTAGTGATATTAGCAAATATCAGCTACACCTGAATGATTATTATAATGTAAAACAATAGGATGTCAGTCTGCATTCATTTTGAAGCAAGAGCAGGAATATATATGAAATATTTATACAACAACAACATCACATTAATTATGTATAAAATGAATAGGAGAATAAATCTCCAGATCTATTCATATCCAATCATCCACCAACTGCACGGGGATTGTCAAGCTCCATTGGTTAGTGTATATATAACCAAACAAGATATTGCTATTAGTAAATAATTAAATACATAGTCAGATTTAAATGGGAATAGTTATTTCCTTATCTGCATTACACACGGCCCTTTCCTGTAAATCTAACACCAGTTTTAAAGAGAAAAGCCTGAAACCTGACAGCAAGCCTCTCTGCCATTTAATTAGGCTGGAGATGAGATTTTAGGCAAGCAATCTTATTTCCAAAGTGAGCAAGCCAGGGAGAGGTGAAAGGTTGTGACTTCGCGTATAAGGGTCTTGGTTCATTTGTTTCAAGCAGGAATGCAGATTTCAGTTTTGCAAGCCAAATGAGACACATGGGAAGATATAGCATCTAATATTATATTCTGCATTATGTCTTAACTTTGGAAGATTTTAAGACTGCATATTTGCCGGGCGATGTATAGAAAGCGCTATGCACCAAGGGTTTAAATCTTGAAACGTTGCTCTCTGGGTAGAATTTTCCAGTAATGCTGCATGCTAAACCCTGAAATATTACCACAAACAGTTTAGCACTTGCAGCTCTTGCAATGCATTGTCTTGTTAGAATAATCAGTATTTCTCTTTGCTGCAGTCTTCCCCTGGTGCCAGCTGACTTCCTGGTTGCAGCCATAAGTCATGGCTGTGAGGGCTATGTCACGGCCAATGACTTACGGCTGCATAATGACGCACCTCTTCTGTGCCAGCGTAAGGTCTGATAAAAGCTCATTAAGATTGCTGAGGAAACAAGAAGTGGGGAGTTCTGTGCTTGCAGAGAGAGGTTGGTATGAAGAGCTTCAGGGAACATGGCGTAGTAAGTATTACCATCTTTGGGTTTGGGGTGGTGGGGAAGGTAAGTATAGATTTTATTGGTGGGGTGAACATGCCCTTTAATTATGGAAAATAAGAAAAATCAAAAAGCAGCAATATATTCTTCAAATCCAGCATTTTTCTATAAACAAATTCATAAAGCTTAAAAATAAATTGCTTCTACATATAAATACATTTAGGGTTTTTAAAAAAAAACATTTTATTTCTTGCAATTCTTAAGCTATTAAGCGATTAAGTTAAGTAGCTGAAACAATATAAAAGAAAAAAATCAACTCCTACTCACTTTTTCCTCTGCTTGACTTTTTGCAGAAATTTATTAAAGAGATCAGAGAGTTGATATGAACCAGGGAAGTGAAGGGGAAGTAAGATTTTATGGGGCACCAGAAAAACAGCAAATTTAGCCACTTGGGCTATAAAGGGCTTTTATAAAAATGTCCCAATGTCCGATAAGAAACTTTTATAGTGTTTGTAAAAATGACAGCAAATGGTGATATTTCTAAATTGATTTAAACTACATCCGAAAAGAGATATTCCTTTATAACCTACCCCTGTAGTGGATTTCTATGGGAGGAACTGTAAGATTATAGCCTTATAATCTTACAGTTCCAGGAGGAGAAGGAAACCAGAAGCCACAAAGGGGTAGGTTATAATAAATAATGCACCCCGAACTGTAAATTACAAGGATATTAGAAGTCACCTTGGAGTTTCGTGCCCTTTATAAAAGGTACTCGGCCTGCGGCCTCGTACTTTTATGTGGTCACTGAACTCCTCGGTGACTTCTAATATCCTTATAATTTACAGTTGGGGGTGCATTATCCACTATATAACTATGACCCTAAGGCTGGGTACACACCAGCAGATATTTTCGGCCGACCGATCGATTCACGGCGCTTTTTGGCCGGTCGTCCAAAAATATCTGCTGGTGTGTGGCGGCCGGCCGCGACTGACATTGATCGTTCGTTCGTCTGGATCGGACGAACGCTTGATCGGAAGTGTGGGTAAATTCCGATCAATCATGCAGTTCCCTATGGGAACGAGCAATCAATCATTCGCAAATTTGTCTGCGGCCGAGTTTGCCGTGACCGACAGACATTTGTTCCGGCTGAGCGATCGCTCGGTTCGGACAAATAGTCCCTCTGTGTGCACCCAGCCTTAGAGTACAATAAAAAATACTACAAGCAAATAACATTTTGAACATAATTGTAGTGATCTGTCACAATTTATCAATCAAAAGAATGGATACTACAAGTTATACTTGTATAAAATGTATAGTTCAGCTTTAATTCCACGTTTATCTGTCAAATTTCCATTCCCTACAATAGGCTTTATTTTTAACTGGAACAAAAGTTACTATTTGAATGAGAATGATTGGATTCTATAATTCCTATCTATTACCAAGAGCTGTACCTCTCACCTGTAAAATCAGCAGCATTTTAAAGAAATCATCTCTTTATTTCTGCAGGGTTCTATTTTCTTTTCGGATGAGTCATAGACACAGATCCATACATACAGATACGCACTGAGTTCTTTATGTGACTCTTCTTAATCAAGCCTATGAAGTCAGATAACCAATTACTACTGACTAGTAGAGTTGGCCGCGTTCAGATCCGCAGTGGTTTCAGTGGTCTTTCTGAACTTTATCCGAAATCCGTTCGGAAATTTTTGAAAATCCTTGAATGTTTGAGGATTTCAAACGTTATTATAATATAATAATGAAATTCAAATATGATTGGTTAATGTGTGATCATATAATTGCAAGCATCTAAATATTAACCAATCACAATAGGATTTGGTCCTTCAGCAAACCTATATAAATAGGTGGAAACCCTGCAGAGCTCAGAAGTCATCACAGTGATGGCAGAAGAAAGAAGATGCCGGCAACACCAGCGACGTTGATGTTGCCAGTGCTGGTGTTGGCGACATCAGTGGAGTTGGTGTCACCAGCTGAGAAGACTTCGGATCAAGATGCCAGCAACACAGGTGACTTTGATGCCTAAATTGCCGGCGGTGTCACTGTCGTCCGCAGTGACATAGCCCAGTGTCGGCGACATCAGCGGCACTGGTGTTGCCGGCTGGGAAAAAGGAACACGCCCCCAAGGGCTCTTCTAAGAGCCAACGGTGTGTGGAGTACCCTCCTACCACTAGGGGTCTCTGCGTGTTATCATTGTTGATTATGTTTAGCTAAGTCTCTGCACCATGCTCTAGGAACAGTGTGGATATGAGATTGAACTGAAAGCCACACAGCAGTAGCTGGAGCATTGTATTTGGAGATATCCTATATAAAAAAATGCAAGTGTGCGTCCCTGTGTCCGTGTGTGTGTCCTGCAGTTACCTCTTTTTGCCACTTGGTGTGCATTCTATTCCTCAGGCTGCTGCTGTTATTTCCCTCCAGGCAATTACAGAGTGCATTGACAGTGCTCTACCTCCCCCGCCGCAGCCTCTCAGCCCCTTCATTTCCTTTCGTGCAGGAAAGTCTTTTACTTTGCGGCATAATTTACTTTTGCGTACCTCCATCAGCGTCTCATGGGCGGAAGTAACACACGCGTCGGTTGATTATGTGCATGCGCGAAATGCTGGTTGATTATGCGCATGTGCAGAAAGCGTTGTTATGGTAACTGTTTAGATGCGCCGGTTGATTATGTGCATGTGCGGAAAGCCGGTTGATTATGTGCATGTGCGGAAAGCGTCCCTGCTATTTCCAGGTAATAGCATAACAGTTAGAGACAGAAGACCTCTTTAGAGAACACACCTAAAGGAAAAGGACAGTTAGCTTATGGAGGGCTGAGGGAAAACAATTCTATCCAAAGTGTATGGACAGGGGTTGAGGGGAAACGGTCCCTCCAAAGTGTATGGACAGGGGCTGAGGGAAAAAAAGTCCCTTCAAAGTGTATGGACAGGGGCTGAGGGAAAAAAAAGTCCCTTCAAAGTGTATGGACAGGGGCTGAGGGAAAAAGGTCCCTCCAAAGTGTATGGACAGGGGCTGAGGGAAAAAAAGTCCCTTCAAAGTGTATGGAC
Organism: Hymenochirus boettgeri; assembly: GCA_019447015.1. NCBI lineage: Eukaryota > Metazoa > Chordata > Amphibia > Anura > Pipidae > Hymenochirus > Hymenochirus boettgeri. The sequence continues at coordinate 266,888,409 of CM033470.1, read as the reverse complement.
AGGGGCTGAGGGGAAAAGGTCCCTCCAAAGTGTATGGAAAGGGGCTGAGGGGGAAAAGGTCCCTCCAAGTGTATGGACAGGGGCTGAGGGAAAAAAAGTCCCTTCAAAGTATACTGTTGTATTCCATAGATCAACTGGACTTGAAGTTTAGTTCTTGAAGACGTTTCGCTAGTCATCCGACTGGCTTTCTCAATTCAGAATGACTTGTACATCTTTGGCAATTATGTACCCTGGAAAATCCCAATTAGCATATCACAGCCAGGTGTTAAGGGCGTGATTAGATAGTGGCTAAGAGGTGTTATAGGAACGCCCAGAGTAAGGTGTCAAAACAGCATTGTACATGGCAGACAGATGGTGTCGAACCCCCCACCTCTATTTTGCTTGGTTTCTTTATTTTCACATAAATGGCCTCCTTAACACCTCTCTTGAACCAGTCACGTTCCTTCGCCAGTATGTTAACATTACAATCTTCAAAGGTATGTCCTTTATCCTTAAGATGCAGATACACGTCTGAGTCCTGACCCGAGGAATTGGCTCTTCTGTGCTGGGCCATACGTTGATGCAGTTGCTGTTTGGTCTCCCCCACATACAAATCAGAGCATTCTTCACTGCACTGCACTGCACTGCACTGCATATATGATGAAGCGACATCATATATGCAGTGCAGTGCAGTGAAGAATGCTCTGCACTGCACTGCATCACCTGAGGAAGGGGGCATGTTTCCCCCCGAAACGTTGTGATATATGTGTGGTTTACAATAATTGAAGTTAATTTACTTTGGAGTGCGACCCCTCGCTTCTTTGCTGTTTTCCTATTGATATATGTCCATTAAGGGTTGGACTATTCGGAGGAGTGGGCACCCACAGGTGACGAGTGCAGAGGATCACTTTTGCTTGATTGGATTTTCCAGGTACATAATTGCCAAGATTTACAAGTCATTCTGAAATTGAAAGCCAGTCGGATGACTAGCGAAACGTCTTCAAGAACTACATTTCAAGTCCAGTTGATCTAATTGAATACAACAGATATAAAGATACGCCTACTTCTCAATGTAAAAAAGACTTGCAGCACTTAATGGGTATGATTAACTTTGTGGGCAAATTTATTCCTGATTTAGCTCAACGCACTCAATGCATAAGAAAAGCAAACATGGAATGGGATTGGAATGAATATCAGCAAGGCGAGCTAGAGGACATTAAAATGTCCTTAACCACAAACCCTGTCTTACAGTATTTTGATCCCTCCTTGCCAAGTACATTATCTACTGATGCTTCTCGGAAAGGTCTTGGAGCAATTTCTCTAAAAAAAACAAAGGACTGTTGGCTCCCTGTGGCTTATGCATCCAGAGCATTGACATCAACTGAAATCTTGTATGTTCAAATAGAAAAAGAAACATTGGGTCTAGTTTTTGGATGTGAAAAATGTCATGAATATTTGTATGGCCGCAAGTTTCAAGCAGAGACTGATCACAAACTAGTCATCACCATAGTGCAAAGGGGCATAGGAGATGCTCCACCCAGGATTCAGAGATTGTTGTTTCGCCTTCAGCGATATGACTTTGTTTTGCACTATCAACCAGGTAAGAACTTGGTGGGGGCAGACACTCTATCCCGTGCATATTTGACTGAACACAATTCAAATGATACTTTTACTAATGATATTTCTGCACATGTGGATCTAGTTAACTGCTAGTGTCACATGCACTGTGGACTCAAATAGCTGAGGCAACACTAAAAATGATATTTTGCAGAAAGTCAAACAAAGCATGCAGAATAATAGGGCAATGTCCGGTATTCCTGCTGCATATCTACAGTATCTCCATGAACTCTGGGAGGTTGATGGTGTCATACTCAGAGGTTCCAGAATTATTTCATCCTCAATGGTTCAATTGTTTCTTTAAAGACTGCATGAAGGTCATGTAGGTATAGAAAAGGCAAAAGGAAGAGCACGCACTTGTCTTTCCTGGCCAACTATGAATGATGATATTGGACATTTTATTAGTAGGTGTCAGGCCTGTCAAAAATATTACCCAAAACAGCCAAAGGAACCAATGAGTAAGGACCGGGAGGTCTGAAACGCGTCAGGTGTATTGTTAATAAAGCTGTGATTTCATCATTCATGTTGTATCCGGAGTTCTCTTGTTCTTTTCCTGGTTGATGCAGTGCCGTTTCTTTTGTTGTATCCTGCTATAGAAAAGTAGTCCACAACAGCTAGATAATGGTGTCCATGAAAACTAAAAATATCCATTCCAAGTTTCTCCCAAGGAGAGATAGGATAATCTATATCAAGAAAAGGTTACTTTGGTTGTTTTGGGTAATATTTTTGACAGGCCTGACACCTACTAATAAAATGTCCAATATCATCATTCATAGTTGGCCAGGAAAGACAAGTGCGTGCTCTTCCTTTTGCCTTTTCATACCTACATGACCTTCATGCAGTCTTTAAAGAAACAATTGAACACATTGAGGATGAAATAATTCTGGAACCTCTGAGTATGACACCATCAACCTCCCAGAGTTCATGGAGATACTGTAGATATGCAGCAGGAATACCGGACATTGCCCTATTATTTGCATGCTTTGTTTGACTTTCTGCAAAATATCATTTTTAGTGTTGCCTCAGCTATTTGAGTCCACAGTGCATGTGACACTAGCAGTTAACTAGATCCACATGTGCAGAAATATCATAGTAAAAGTATCATTTGAATTGTGTTCAGTCAAATATGCACGGGATAGAGTGTCTGCCCCCACCAAGTTCTTACCTGGTTGATAGTGCAAAACAAAGTCATATGCTGAAGGCGAAACAACAATCTTGAATCCTGGGTGGAGCATCTCCTATGCCCCTTTGCACTATGGTGTGATGACTAGTTTGTGATCAGTCTTGCTTGAAACTTGCGGCCATACAAATATTCATGACATTTTTACATCCAAAAACTAGACCCAATGTTTCTTTTCTATTTGAACATACAAGATTTCAGTTGATGTCAATGCTCTGGATGCATAAGCCACAGGGAGCCAACAGTCCTTTGTTTTTTTTAGAGAAATTGCTCCAAGACCTTTCCGAGAAGCATCAGTAGATAATGTACTTGGCAAGGAGGGATCAAAATACTGTAAGACAGGGTTTGTGGTTAAGGACATTTTAATGTCCTCTAGCTCGCTTGCTGATATTCATTCCAATCCCATTCCATGTTTGCTTTTCTATGCATTGAGTGCGGTGAGCTAATCAGGAATAAATTTGCCACAAAGTATCTCACATTAAGTGCTGCAAGTTTTTTTACATTGAGAAGTAGGCGTATCTTTATATCTGTTGTATTCAATAGATCAACTGGACTTGAAATGTAGTTCTTGAAGACGTTTCGCTAGTCATCTGACTGGCTTCTTTCAGAGCATTCTTCACTGCACTGCACTGCATATATGAGTCGCTTCATCAATATGCAGTGCAGTGCAGTGCAGTGCAGTGAAGAATGCTCTGATTTGTATGTGGGGGAGACCAAACAGCAACTGCATCAACGTATGGCCCAGCACAGAAGAGCCAATTCTCGGGTCAGGACTAGACGTGTATCTGCATCTTAAGGATAAAGGACATACCTTTGAAGATTGTAATGTTAACATACTGGGAAGGAACGTGACTGGTTCAAGAGAGGTGTTAAGGAGGCCATTTATGTGAAAATAAAGAAACCAAGCCTAATAGAGGTGGGGGGGTTCGACACCAACTGTCTGCCATGTACAATGCTGTTTTAACACCTTATTCTGGGCGTTCCTATAACACCTCTTAGCACTATCTAATCACACCCTTAACACCTGGCTGTGATATGCTAATTGGGATTTTCCAGGGTACATAATTGCCAAAGATGGTACAAGTCATTCTGAATTGAGAAAGCCAGTCGGATGACTAGCGAAACGTCTTCAAGAACTACATTTCAAGTCCAGTTGATCTAATTGAATACAACAGATATACTTTGAAGGGACTTTTTTTTCCCTCAGCCCCTGTCCATACACTTTGGAGGGACCTTTACCCTCAGCCCCTTTCCTATAAACTTTGGAGGGACCTTTCCCTCAGCCCCTGTCCATACACTTTGAAGGGACTTTTTTTCCCTCAGCCCCTGTCCACACTTTGAAGGGACCTTTTCCTCAGCCCTGTCCATACACTTTGGAGGGACCTTTTCCCCTCAGCCCCTGTCCATACACTTTGAAGGACTTTTTTTTCCCTCAGCCCCTGTCCATACACTTGAAGGGACTTTTTTTCCCCTCAGCCCCTGTCCATACACATTTGAAGGGACTTTTTTTTCCCTCAGCCCCTGGTCCATACACTTGGAGGGACCTTTTTCCCTCAGCCCCTGTCCATACACTTTGAAGGGACTTTTTTTTCCCTCAGCCCCTGTCCATACACTTGAAGGACTTTTTTCCCTCAGCCCCTGTCCATACACTTTGGAGGGACCGTTTCCCCTAACCCCTGTCCATACACTTTGGATAGAATTGTTTCCCTCAGCCCTCCATAAGCTAACTGTCCTTTTCCTTTAGGTGTGTTCTCTAAAGAGGTCTTCTGTCTCTAACTGTTATGCTATTACCTGGAAATAGCAGGGACGCTTTCCGCACATGCACATAATCAACCGGCTTTCCGCACATGCACATAATCAACCGGCGCATCTAAACAGTTACCATAACAACGCTTTCTGCACATGCGCATAATCAACCAGCATTTGCGCATGCACATAATCAACCGACGCGTGTGTTACTTCCGCCCATGAGACGCTGATGGAGGTACGCAAAAGTAAATTATGCCGCAAAGTAAAAGACTTTCCTGCACGAAAGGAAATGAAGGGGCTGAGAGGCTGCGGCGGGGGAGGTAGAGCACTGTCAATGCACTCTGTAATTGCCTGGAGGGAAATAACAGCAGCAGCCTGAGGAATAGAATGCACACCAAGTGGCAAAAAGAGGTAACTGCAGGACACACACACGGACACAGGGACGACACACTGCATTTTTTTATATAGGATATCTCCAAATACAATGCTCAGCTACTGCTGTGTGGCTTTCAGTTCAATCTCATATCCACACTGTTCCTAGAGCATGGTGCAGAGACTTAGCAAACATAATCAACAATGATAACACGCAGAGACCCCTAGTGGTAGGAGGGTACTCCCACACACCGTTGGCTCTTAGAAGAGCCCTTGGGGGCGTGTTCCTTTTTCCCAGCCGGCAACACCAGTGCCGCTGATGTCGCCGACACTTGGCTATGTCACTGCGGACGAACAGTGACACCGCCGGCAATTTAGGATCAAAGTCACCTGTGTTGCTGGCATCTTGATCCGAAGTCTTCTCAGCTGGTGACACCAACTCCAATGATGTCGCCAACACCAGCACTGGCAACATCAACGTCGCTGGTGTTGCCGGCATCTTCTTTCTTCTTGCCATCACTGTGATGACTTCTGAGCTCTGCAGGGGTTCCACCTTATTATATAGGTTGCTGAAGGACCAAATCCTATTGTGATTGGTTAATATTTAGATGTTGCAATTATATGATCACACATTAACCAATCATATTTGAATTTCATTATTATATTATAATAACGTTTGAAATCCTCAAACATTCAAGGATTTTCAAAAATTTCCGAACGGATTTTGGATAAAGTTCAGAAAGACCATGAAACCACTGCGGATCTGAACGCGGCCAACTCTAATAGTCAGTAGTAATTGGTTATCTGACTTCATAGGCTTGATTAGAAGAGTCACATAAAGAACTCAGTGCGTATCTGTATGTATGGATCTGTGTCTATGACTCATCCGAAAAGAAAATAGAACCCTGCAGAAATAAAGAGATGATTTCTTTAAAATGCTGGATTTTACAGGTGAGAGGTACAGCTCTTGGTAATAGATAGGAATTATAGAATCCAATCATTCTCATTCAAATAGTAAATTTGTTCCAGTTAAAAATAAAGCCTATTGTAGGGAATGGAAAATTTGACAGATAAACGTGGAATTAAAGCTGAACTATACATTTTATACAAGTGTATAACTTGTAGTATCCATCTTTTGATTGATAAATTGTGACAGATCACTAATTATGTTCAAAATGTTATTTGTGTAGTAGTTTTTATTGTACTCTAAGGCTGGGGGCACACAGAGGGACTATTTGTCCGAACCGAGCGATCGCTCAGCCGGAACAAATGTCTGTCCGTCACGGCAAACTCGGCCGCAGACAAATTTGCGAATGAGATTGAGTTCCCATAGGGAACTGCATGATTGATCGGAATTTACCCACACTTCCGATCAAGCGTTCGTCGATCCAGACGAACGAACGATCAATGTCAGTCGCGGCCGGCCGCCACACACCGCAGATATTTTTGGACGACCGGCCAAAAGCGCCGTGAATCGATCGGTCGGCCGAAAAATCTGCTGGTGTGTACCCAGCCTTAGGGTCATAGTTATATAGTGGTATGCACCCCCACGTAATATGGATATTAGAGTCACCGAGGAGTTCAGTGACCACTTAAGTACGAGGCCGCGTCCTTCTAACATGCCGGCCCCTCCCACTGTGCCTTCTATTTTTCCTTCCCCGTGGGGTTGCATCTATCCCCTTTTGGCTTTGTTTCTTGTCGGCCGTCAGCCTCTTTTATCCTCTTCATCCTCTCTCACTCCCTACATTCTTTTTCTTCCCCTCTTTTTCTTCTTCCCTCCTTCTCCCCTTTCCTCCTCTTCCCTCTCCTTTTTTTTTTTCCCTTTTCCCTCTCCCCTCCCTCCCTCCCTCCTCCTCTCCCCCTCTCTTCTTTCTTCCTCTCCTCCTTCTCTGCTGAACTAGAGGGCTGACCTAACAGTGTCTGCTGAACTGGAGGTCTGACCTAACAGTGTCTGCTAAACTAGAGGGCTGACCTAACAGTGTCTATTGAACTGGAGCAGCCACTGTAAGTTCAGCTCCGAGTTCACTAGCCAGTCAGCCCTCTACTAAATCAGCCAGTGTTAGTTAGCCCACCACACCCACCTGCACAAGCCACAGATACAGGGGACAGCTTTAAAATGTTTGGCTCAGGTGCAAAAAAGGTCTAGAAACACCTCTGGCTACATGAATTTAATGATTTACTGGGCCTCTAACTGATGCCGGAATAGAAATTAAAAATTCATCATTTTATGATGCGTCAGTCCTGTTAAGAGTTTTTTTCCATGTCTGGCTTTATGAAAAGTCTGTTTACGGCAGAGTTGTATGTATTATGTAAATTGCAATAAAACTGTTAACAGCAAGCTGCCATTAGCTTAGCTCTATGGCAGTTAAAGACCATTTTAGTTGTTAGTTTCCCTGCTTTCCTTCTACTCGCATAGAACATGGTTAGGGATGTGCCTGGTTCAGCTAATTCCACTTGTCGAAACCACCAAGGGAATTACGAGATATATATATATATCATTTAACATATATAAAACATGTGTAAATATATACCAGAATTTCTTCTTCCCATAAGCCCAACAAAATAATCATCATCAATGAATCTCTTCAGTAGTGAAGGAGGAAGCTTGTAGATATCTGAGTTTCTCTGTAAAGGAAAAAACAGAATATTATACAATATAAGGCAGGAATGTTGAGTTTACATTCATTAGTGCATTTTAGTCCACCCCAATAGATAATCAAGCAACTTAATTATTTTCAAGCATATTAAATACAGTAATAAAGTCACATAGTAGTCACTGTGACAAAAAGGTTTAGCAGTTGCCATGGGAAAAGGAAAAGACCTGTAAAAGTATTGTATAACCCAAAAATGTGCTGAACACAAATTTATGAAATTAACATTTTAGAACTGGGTGTATTTATAATAAGAGGTGCAAAATGTTGCCTGTGCTGTTTATCTCCAGCAACCAATCAGATGTTCTCAAATTCTAATTGAAGTAGACCAGTAAAAAGGTTTCATCTGATTAGTGACTGCAAATTAACAGCTCAGGCAAAGTTTGCACCTCTCTTTTTCCGGTTCCGGTTACGCGGTAACATATTCAATTGTGTTACATTTCAATTAATTTGTTACAAAAAACAATCGACTGTTAATCAAAAATGAATGAACCAAAGAATCACAAATTGGAATAGGAGTTCGATTCTTTACTGATTCCATTTTTTACTGAATATCAAGTGCATATACTTGTTAATGTGACTGAGCAAGAATCAACTGAATTATCTTAAGTCAGATCTTTTTACAATCAAACAAAATTCTCCCACTTACTGATCAAGATTCGTTTGACTGTACACTTTATATCGTATATAAAAATGAAATGTGTATAAAAATTATAGAAAATAATAATAATAAATAAGAAAGTAACAGGAAATGCATCAAGAGCCAAGATGATCACTTCCCAGTCTCTCCGGGGATGTAATATTGCAATAGGGACTCTCATGACATTGTGATTGTGACTTGTTAAAGCTGTGGCTATTTCTAGTTTGCATCAAATGGAGGACCTGTGGGTAAGTTTTGTGAAATCCGTGCAACTGTCGTAAACCAGTCCTAAAGTCACATTGACCTTTAATACATAAGAGTATCCGAATAAGAATGGTGGGATTCTGGAGTGTGCATTGAAAATGAGTCTAGATTTAATGGGGATTTAAGAATTTAACTATTGCATACAGCCTACTTAACTTCTTATGTGATCAGAAGCTATTAAATATTGCATTGTCAAGTGACACTTTTTTTGATGAATGGCATTGCGTTGGATTATAAATGTCATTGGAAGTAAACATGTCCATTTGGCTAGTGTTGATGGTCATACCTTGTTGATGTTACAGCACATGAGGCCCTGTCCCCTCAGATAATATCATGTATTAAGAGACCCTATACATTGCAAAGGGCTTAAAAGCTCTGTATTCAATGAAAGTCTCTGTGTCTGCAATTTTATATATAGCGGCAGCAATTTCATTTGCAATTGTACTTTTCCAACCTAACATTACAAAATGGCTCAGTTAAGGTAATTTTCATACAATTACTGCCACTGGGTAGGTAAGTGTAATGTTTCAACTCATTCAAAATATATCCATTTTTTCCATTTATATTCGTTCTTCTTATCGGATAAATTCTTCTTGTTTTACATTTATTTCTTATAGCGATTTTGTAGTAATAGAAAGTCTCGAATATGTCTTTGTCATTATTCAGTGACTTAAAGGACAACGGTAACATCACATTCTTACACCTTGTATATTTCGTAGATATAATGAGATAAAATATTATTGAAAATAAAGGTCCCACCATATAGAAATATAATTGCTGCTCACGTTAAAGGATGACTATAGCTAACAAATCCCCCCAAATCTATAATTAAATAGGAGTTCGAACAAGTAGTAGTATTTTCCATTTCTATAGTAATAAATTTAGTTTTTGCTTATATATTGATTGTATATTATTATTCTCTATCATTCCAGTTATAGGGGTGCGTTACCCTTCACCATCAGTACATACTAGGCTGGTAATGAAAAATGATCTAGGCAGTTCTCTGCGAGGACAGTGTTGCACTGGACTCTTGGGGCCCACCAGGAAATATGGTACCAAGGGACCACCTAACATTTCATACCTGTTTGATAACTCATTTGCAGTGTGCCACCCTCTTTGCTTACTATGAATGCATACCCTTCATTGACTATAATGGGCAGGGGTACCAGAGTGGGAATTTCATGGACATAGCACCCCTGGGCTCAAAGATGAAGCAGACATGGGCAAGTAACTGAATCGTGCTGATATTTCATTTACATTAAGAAGGGCATTTGTATTTATTTTCTTCTGTAGCACTAACCATATTCCACATTTGTTAACAAAAACAATATCCATTCACATCAGGGGTTCTAACACGTTACAGTCTTTTCTAGTCTGAATATGCTTGTGAAGGTTTTCATTTATCCAGTTCATGGTATAGTCTGAACTTTTGCTGTAATCTTTTTTTAGAAAAAGTATTGACAGGTGAAAATCTTTTCTCTGCATGATGGATATGCCCCATTAACACATGCTAAATGCTTATTAGTCTGTATTTGGTTTTCCTCAGGTTGTGGTCTAATGAGTGATGTTACAGTTACAAGATACAAAAAAGCCATTATTATCCTATTGAATAAAGCACAATGATTTGTATTTTATAGGATAATTATGTTCTTTGAACATTATAGGATTATTATACTATAAATAATATCCTTATATACAGTGCTTAATTATGTCACTTTTGCCAAATGAATTATTGATACAGTACTTATTAGTATTATTACTATATTTTGAGAAATAAATTAACCCCTTTTAAAAGAATTCTAATATTTCCTCTCCATATCATTATCTGCCTGGAAGCTGTCTTAACCCTGAGCATAGACCCTCATTTCCATTTTTCCTGCTATGAATATACAGATACAGAAGTCATTACTTTGATAAAAGACCCTTAACATGGTTATGAAAGTTGGCATTATTAACATTCGAATTACAAAGTATGTGACATTAGAGGGTCCATTATTTATTTTAAAATATATCAGGGTTATTCAATAAAAGTTCTTATTGTTTAAAATGGTGCTAATTTTGCTCAAACCAATCAGATGTTAGCTTTCAAATGTTAAATAAGATCTGATTGGTTGGTGCAAAATTAGCACCATTTTAAACGATACGAACTTTTATTGAATCTCACTGAATATTTTCTATGATACAGATTCTGTAATAAAGCGGTTGTTTCCCAACTCAACTTACTTGATAACTCATTGCACATACTTTATTAAGCAAGCTGGTGTTAATACAATAAGAAAATATTTCCTATCTCTGTGGTTTTCTCTGCGTAACTTATTTAGTATAGTATAGTATAGTATATAAAGATGAATAAAGACATATGTCCATCCAGTCCAAACTACTCAGCAATACCTACATTTCCTGCCTAATTGTTGATCCAGAGGAAGGCAAATAAATCCCAACAGAATTATGAAGGGGAAAAAAATTGCTTCCTGACTCCAAGTGGCAATTGGAAATATCCCTGGATCAACTCTACTTTATGTATCAATACCAGTAACCTGCAACATTCCTTGTTTTCAGAAACTCATCCAGCTTTCCTTTGAGACTATCCAATGAACCTGCCATAACAACGTCCAATGGAAGACAGCTCCACAGCTTTACCGTTCTCACTGTGAAAACCCCTTTCCGAACTTGAAGACTAAACTTCTTTTCTTCAAGTGTTAAGGGATGTCCGCGTGTCCTCTGACATGTTCTTTTGGTGAACAATGCCCCAGATAGTTTATTGTATTGCCTGTTAATGTATTTATACACAGTAATCATATCCCCACGCAAGTGCCTTTTCTCTAGCACAGAGGGAGAAACTAAAGAAAGTAAAGACACTCTGGGGGTCAGGGGGAATTATAGAACACATGGAAAGAAACAAAAAACAAAAACAAAACAAAAAAAAGTTAATTTTCCCACTATAGATGCCCTTTAACCTTAACTTGTTCAGTGACTATGGTTGCTCTGTAATAAAGATTTGGTTTTACTTAAAATTTCCCTTTCTAGTTACTGGTGACACTTTTAATACAAAAAAACACAACTTTCATATACTAACAGCTTTACAATATATTTTAAAGGGCAAGTCCAGCCCCAAAATGAAAACTTACATACAGGTAAATTACCCCCCAAAACCCTAAACGGTAATAGTTTGAAATGTGAAATATATAAGTCTAACCTGAAATCCTGCACAATGCCCTGTTTCCCCTGTTTCTGCTTCCTGGTTCTTCCAGTTAGCAACTATCAGTTATGGATTTAACAGTTGACATCACAGCCAATGACTGAATGTTAATCCCCTGTCTGCCTCTTCTGAGCATGCCCAGGCTCAGTAAAGGCTCAGTACAGGTTTCTAAATGGCTCAGTTTCCATGAGGCATCCAGAAGCATAGCAGGCATACAGTAATGAATTCATAGGACAAAGTAGGATATATCAACATATTTTAAAGAGGCCATTCTTTCTAAAAGATGTTATTATGAGGTTGCCCTTTAAGGATAGAAACATAGATCTTTAAATCAGTATAACCTTAAGTAAACTATTTTGACGTTTCTTCTGTGAAGTCTGTTATAAAACAGGATATTTAAATTATATTTATAATGACAAATTATCCTTTTCCAGATAATTTGTCATTATAACTATTAGAACACCATAGGATGCTGTTACTATTGACCTACAGTATCTAAAACATTTAGACTGATGGCACATATTGTATGGTGGTTTCGTCTTAAACGCAGAGGTAGTGATTACATGTTATTATCAGGCTATAATTCACTTCTTTGGGCAATTTTCCTATTAGTTCGTGGAAAGCACTTTCAGATTTTCCTTCCCATGCCTTTTACCTGGGAATGTAACTGAGTAAGTAGGCTAAAATCACTTTCAGTATAATGCCCCTACAAAGACACTGGACATTTTCATTTGGCTTCCTAGCTGAGTTAAGAATGAGGCTGGGTAATGCTTTCAGATGCAAAATATAAGTGTCCTAAAGACAAATTATAATAATGTAATAGTTATACAAATCTCTGTAAATGGAACAGTGCCCTACCCAGAATGCCACACACTAGGAAATACCTTTCAGGACAGTTTCATATGTCATATGAATTAACAAGGTTCCAAAGGGACTCAAATGCATCAAATGTAATGGATTCTCTTCATTATTCTAGTAGTAATCATAATAACATATTTTAACTGCATTTTTGAATTTTAATCTAACCACATGAAATGGTAATTTTGTCCTTTTAGAGAAAATTAACTAATGTCATGAAAGTTCAATTATTAATTTGACTTTAAGAAATCAATATGCAATATACATTTTAATTATACAGTCAGTTTTCTTGGCAGCCCCACAAAAACTATTTCCCTGACATTTTTGATGGACTCCATGAAAAAACCTCTGACAACAGGCAACCTTTTAGAAACAGAAGTTGGGTTTCACTAGGGCCACTTTAAAAGCCATAAGTTGTGTCCTTTATAGAAAAATTAGGAGGTTTTGGAAACTCCAGTGGTGCTTCTTAAGAGAAATGAATGGAGAGATGCGGGACATTGATGGTACCAACAGTATCACCTAATTGAATGTGAGGGCATTTTTTCTCCATACATGACATGTTTAAATAGTAGCAATGTCTTAAAGAAAATACAAACTTGTAGTGGGACTGTGTAGGATGTAAAAAAAGAATACTATTAAATACTATTAAACTAGGCCTAAAGTTGGGTACACACACAAAAGATCCTGTCTGTCATTTTCTAAAGATCCCTCTACACACCGTCCCGAGCATTCTCACTATGTAAAGCAGTGCGCTACACACAGTAACGATAAAAGTATTGTCCCATTATCGTTAGTGTTTGTGCCCACCCAAATTTAGTGGACATAACCTGAATTGCCTTTAGCAGGTGGCTTCTATTATTTGGATCCTACACTAGTTATGCCTTAATGTTTTTATTATTATTATTATTATTTATTTGCAATTAAACAGATTATTGTAACTGGTTGTATGTATTAATCACCTTGATTTTTTAATAGTAAAGTTAGCCATACATGGGCCGATGGTTTTCCAAACAGATTTTCGATCACCCAAATCTATTGAAAGATTTGAACGGAAGAACCAATTGAAATTCCCCACCTTGAGCTGCCGATCTTCCATAGATTTCATCTTGAAAACTAGAAGATGGGGTCAACAGAAAATTGCCCTAACGTGACTGGTTCAAGAGAGGTGTTAAGGAGGCCATTTATGTGAAAATAAAGAAACCAAGCCTAAATAGAGGTGGGGGGGTTCGACACCAACTGTCTGCCGTATACAATGCTGTTTTAACACCTTACTCTGGGCGTTCCTATAACACCTCTTAGCCACTATCCAATCACACCCTTAACACCTGGCTGTGATATGCTAATTGGGATTTTCCAGGGTACATAATTGCCACAGATTCTTGTACAAGTCATTCTGAATTGAGAAAGCCAGTCGGATGACTAGCGAAACGTCTTCAAGAACTACATTTCAAGTCCAGTTGATCTAATTGAATACAACAGATATACCATGACCTGGATGAATGAGAACCTTCACAAGCACTTGCCCTATCTACATTTTTTCACTAAACCAATCATAAATCATTGAAAAAATTACTCCAAATTGACATGAATATTGATGCCGTGTAAGGTGGGGTTAAGGTGCAAGTATATTATTTTTAGAATGTGTTTGTGATGAAATTGGTAATTGCACTAAGGCAATAAAGGCACAACTACCAGGAAGTTCTCTAGACATTGTCCTAATGGTTAATAAAGTGCTGCAAACTGCTTCACTTCCAACATTAATGAATGATGCAAAGGAAATCTGTATACAGTAGATCTAGTTCATTTTATGTGCATGAAAATACAGTGGCCATTTTTTCAAGTTCAGTTATACTTAATGAATTGACAACATATCAATATAAGGAGGTGAAGATATTGATCTAAATCTACTTCCTTAAACAATAGATAATGGCCAGATTTACCCTAAACTTGACTGTAATTATACTTGCAATTAAGTGAGATAATGTATTCCAAGATGGCAGAGTGTTTGTTCCTATCTTGTGACCTAGATAAGACAGATTATTTAAAATACTAGCAAGTGCATCTGAAACACAATGAATGCACTATGTATAGTCTTGTGGAAAACAATATTATGTTCTGTTTAGAACACCTAATTTAAAAAAAAAGCAGAATCAAGGCTGCTAAAAGCATCATTACAGCACATTAACTAGCTTAAAAACTTGAAAGCAAACAGAAATGTCTCACTTCAGATTGTTGTTGGATAAATACACTGCATTGTTCAGAACAGTTAGAAGAAAATGCAATTTAAAATCAGGTTAGGATAGTCACAAGGTAAAAATAGATGGGTCAAAATGAAATTAAAATACATGTATACCTATAACCTCTATTATGATTGGTTGGTTATATGTTTAGTGCATTGTGGTGGCATAACTAGCATTGCCTTCCCTCTAAATCTCAGAGTGAGAGTTTTTTTTTTATATAGGTCACATTGTGGAACTAAAGACACACACATGTACATTAAAGGACAACTAAACTCACTTCAGCCCCTGTCCTCTTCTTCAGCCCTTTAAAAGTACCCAGGGTAATGACCTAACTAACCTCCGGCACTGTATTCTTCCCCCTCCGTGACGCATATTTAAAGTAGAGATGTCCGAACTTCGCAAAATCCGGTCCGCTCGAGGATCCGCAAATATTCTAAAAAATTCGAAAATCCGCGAGCGGACCCGGCAAAAAGGAATAATATCCTCGAAATTACGAGTTTTCTTGTATTTTCGAAAATTTTCGAAATTACGCGTTCGCATATTTTCGAAAATTTTAGAAAATACGAGAAAACTCGTAATTTCGAAAATTTTCGAAAATATATATTTTTGAAAATACCAGTAATCCTTGTAATTTAGAATTTTTTTTACAATGTGTCGTTCGGTAAACCTTGATAACCCTCGAATGCCATGTTCGGTAACTCTCGAATTAGGCGATAACCCTCGAATGTGGTGTTCTATTTCGGTAATCCTCGAAAATTCAATGCACAAACTAGCCCAGAATTCAATGCAGAAAATAGCCCAGTTGTGGGGAAAGTTAGTATTTAAGAAAGTTTTGGTGATATGTATGTGTTTCTCAGACCATTTCCCAGGTCCCAGAGCCATGTACAGTAAGTTACCATTGCTAATTTTTACAGTATTTAATCCAAACTTTTTGAACTATGTCCCAATTGACTTTAATGGGTCCATTTTCGAACTATCGGACGTTAACTGAAGTTTGAAAATGAGCTGAACTTTAATAAGGCCATCTCTATTCAGAATTCAGAACACAAGGTAAAAGTACATCCTAATCTACATAACAAGGACACGACATGGATTGTTCTTGTAAAAGTTTGATGCAGACACTAGGTATAGGAAATAGGGTTCACATCCCTGCAGAGCTGATAGCAGATTCTTGGTGCTATCATGATACATTTCTCTCATCAGATGTTCTTCTCTGTTAAGGGAACTTAATGGACACTAAAGATACTGTGAGGTGACATCATGATGTAGCTACTGACAACTACAGATGTCCGAACTTCGCAAAATCCGGTCCGCTCGAGGATCTGCGAATTTTCGAAAAAATCCGAAAATTCGAAAATCCGCGAGCGGACGCATTAAAATAAAAAATACCCTCAAAAGTACGCGAATTTCCGTATTTTCGAAAATTTTCGAAATTACGGGTTTTAACGTATTTTCGAAAATTTTCGAAAATACGAGAAAACTAGTATTTTCGAAAATATGTATTCTCGAAAATACGATTAATCCTCGTAATTTCGAAAATTTTCGAAAATACATATTTATGGAAATAAGAGGAATCCTTGCATTTTCGAAAATTTTCGAAATTACCTGTTTTCCTGTATTTTCGAAAATTTTCGAAATTACGTGAAAACTCGTAATTTCGAAAATTTTCGAAAATATCAAAAATCCGCGAATCGGAAGTTTGGAAGGCGGAAAATACGGAAAAATCCGCCGTTCGCGAACGGGATAAATCCGCGGCGGATACGGGATAAATCCGCGGCGGATCCGGGTTCGGATCCGTGAACCGGCCATCCCTACTGACAACATGCTCTGCTATAGTGAATAGCAGTATAGGGAATGGCCAGAGATATTATTTTATTATTATTAATAAAATAATATGCTGATTTCAGAGGTGACAGTTGCTAGTTGATATTATAAATACTATATATTATAGAATATATTTATATATGCTATATGATATTATGAATATAATTATATATGCTATATGATATTATAGAACATACATAATTATTTATGCTATATGATATTATAGAATATAATTATATAGTATAGTATAGTATTAGTATATTATAGTATATTATTTAAGGGCTAAATTAAGACATACCTCCATCCAGTCCAACCCATCTAGCAATATCCTCATTTCCAGCTTAACTGTTGATCCAGAGGAAGGCAAAAAACAAATAAACAAATTTATGAAAGGGAAAAAAATCCTTCCTGACTCCAAGTGGCAATCGGAAATTTCCCTGGATCAAGTCTACTTTATGTATCAATACCAGTAACCTGCAACAATCCTTATTTGCAGAAACTCGTCCAGCCTTTTTTTTATGAACCTGCCATAACAACGTCCACTGGAAGACAGTTCCATAGCTTTACCGTTCTCAAAGTGAAAACCCTTTCCGAACTTGCAGTCTAAACCTTTTTTCTTCAAGTCTTAAAGGGACAGTTCAGTGGAAATTATCAATATTTGTTAAATTGTAAGTTTGTGTAATGCCTTCTTAGTTATTCTACATATTCTCTTCCATTTTCAAAAATCAGTTAATTTCTTACCCTTTGCTGTTCCCTGCTGTTGACATTAGTGAGCTGCCATTTCAGGTTCTAATGGTCCTTCTTCTTCCCAGAATGCACCACATCCTTGGAATGTTCCTAACAGTTATTTCTACTGATTGGCTGTTGGATGGGTCAAAGATGCTCAGATCTCTACTGAGCAACTGAATCAACTCAGGCGCTGGATCAAGGGCAAGACCATAACGGTCTCTACTAGGGGTCCTACAAACAGTAAGTCAGTATTTCGGTTGCAATTATTTATACACAGACAAAATGCTGAATTAGTGATGCTTTGCTCAGCTAGCCTAACTTTATTATTTTTAGCTAGTTTGATTGCTTTCTTACACTCCTTGTTACACTTTTTATAATCCCTAAAGGCCCTTTCCGTTCCCTCTGACTTAAAGGTTTTAAATGCCTTTTTCTTCCTTTCCATTTGCCTCTTTACATCAGAATTCAGACACATGGGGCGGATTTTTTTTTTTACATTTATTTCCCAAGGGTATAAATTTAGATGTAAAATGGCTTAAAATCCCCTTTACTTCTGTTCAGTACCTTTACCTGATAATACCTTATTCCAGTTGACATTCTGAAGAGCTACTTTTAACCTGGGAAAATTTGCTTTCCCGAAATAAAAAGTCTTTGTTAACCCAGCGTACTTTTCCTTTCGATAACATAGTCCAAATGACACTATTTGATGGTCACTATTCCCTAAGCCTCCAGTTACCTTTATATCAATAATGCACTCCACAATGTTAGATATCCAACAGAGCTCCTTTTCTAATAGAAACTTCAACCACCTGTGAGAGAAAATTATCCTTCAGCAAATTCAAGTCATCGCCTTTTTCTGTGTTGGCAGTTCCACTACACCAATCAATGTCAGGGTAATTAAAGTCCCCCATAATGAGCACACTCCCCAAACTTGCAGCCCTTGCCAACTGCATATGAAGCTGACTCACTTCCTCTCTGCTAGCATTTGGTGGCTTATAGCAGACACCAACAATGACATTACCCCCTTTCCTTTTGCCTAATTCCACCCATATTGCCTCCGCTTTAACATCCATATCGCCAGTTATCTCTTCTTTTAAATTTGGCTTCAATTCTTTTTTAACATAAACACATACTCCTCCCCCTTTCCTTTTTTCTCTGCCCTGCGTAAAAAAGGCGTATCCTTCTAAATTTACAGCCCAGTCGTGAGAACTGTTCAACCACGTTTCTGCTACACCTATTACATCATACTTTTCATTCAATGCCATTATCTCCAATTCACCCATTTTGTCAGCCAGGCTTCTCGCATTTGCAAACATACATTTTAGATTATGATCCTGTAATTTATTTATACACTTTAATATACATGCCTCCCTATCTCCTATGCTAGCCCCACCCCCATTTCCACCCACCAATGGCCTATCTACACCCTGCTTTCCTCCTAGTCTATCTATCCCAGTATGACTGCTAATAACCCCCCCAAACCATATGCGAAATGATATAGAATATAATTATATATAGGCTTTATGATATTATAGAATATAATTATTTATGCTATATGATATTACAGAATATAATTATATATGCTATATGACATTAAAGAACATAATTATTTATGCTATATGATATTATAGAATATAATTATATAGGCTATATGATATTATAGAATATATAATGGATAATGCGCCCCTTACAGTGTAATATCCTCATAATGCATAAGTATCTGATTCCTTCACCCCATTCGCATTTTAAATTCTAGCCTTGTCCCTATTCCCACTTTAATTTAAACCCCCCCAAGCTACCTTCTGTAACTTAAACCAGTAGAAAGGAACATCTCAGCCCAGCATCTATGCAATTAAACAAATCTTTGTGGAGGAGGAGAGAGACATTGGTTATGAAGTGACAGGAAGCAGCTCCAGCAGGTTCTGTTAGTGAAGCTGCAAAAAACTCAGTCATTGTTCAGGCATTCACACTGGAATGGGAGGGGCAGTGGGATATAAGAAATATAAGAAATGAGTCACATAGTGACATAGCTGAGTGGTTTTTAGAAGGATATATACCACTGCAGCTCCCATTATAAAATATCACACTTATTATAATCATATATGCTATGATATTATACAATATCATTATACATACTATATGATATTATAGAATATAATTGTATATGCTGTTAGGTTTTTATATATTCTCTATAATCACTTAGCCTAATAGCAGCCATTTTGTTCTTTGACTCCATTTTGTGTTCATATTATTCAGATGTTGTTGTTCTCGAAATGTACTAAGATGTTCTCTCTCTTGTCTCATGGTGTAGATAATATTTTATCTCAAGGTCTTTTGCCTCCTACATTGTGTGTCAACCTGACTCTGTCCTTGCATTCCAATAGATGTTTTATTATATCATCTGTCGACACAAAGTCTGGCAATGCCCCTTTCTCTGGCAAAGCCCCTTTTTTTGGTTTGATATATTCCAATGTACGAAATGAATAAACTGAGAAACTGGGTTTTACTGTACCTAACGTGTTGTGTAATCCTTTCTCCCAGCGCTGAAGGGTCTCTTAGTGGGTCTAAGACAGACATCAGGGTCTGGCGTGACTAGTGCAGGATATTTATTCTAACAACTGGTGTCAGTAAGTGGGGATACAAACGACAGGACTGTAAGTATTGAACTTATTAATTTTAAGTTCTGTCTTGCTTGTTCTGTAACTTGTATCAGCACATTGGTATAGATTTTAAAACGTGAGTCTGGAAGGGCGGACGCATGCCCCACGTCTTACAGATGGGGTCTGTAAGTAGAATGCCCGCAGGCTGGGACCTGTGATCGAGTTCTCTGGATTAAGTTGCTTTCTGAGTAAAGTGTTAAATCCTGAAAGAGTTATTCCCTGAGTGGAATATAAAAACTTGGTGCTGGGTGTTCTAAAGAGTAAAAGAGTAAGGTATACTCCCGCAAGTGGCGATCTGCACTTTTAGTTTTCTCTTTGGAAGAGTTAACTGGGAGCCGTACAAGAGATATATTTCCCCCTGATTGAGAGGATCCCTAATTGCGGGTTGGACTCGCAACTTGTGGTTGGACTACAAGATAATACTCCCACAGTCGGCGACCTGCACATTGAGAGTTAATGTTTTCTCCTTAACTAGGAGTTGCTTCTGGCGTGAAGTTTAAAACAAGGGAGTTAGGGATGGGGACATAAAGAGTTAAAGGAGAACTAAACTTCAGTTTTTCAGATCCTAATGTGAAAGTTTTTCTCCCCAGAACACCTACACGTTGAAAGATTCTTCTCTAGTTATTTGCATTTAGTAGATATGAGTAATAGATTCTGTAACAAAGGAGGCTTCCATCTTGTTGCCAGTACAACTCATAGCCCATGTTGGCTTCAAAGATCCACGCCCCCTGACCCCAGCATTCACTGTCTCTATGTGCAGAGTTTCTAGCATCTATTTCTAGTGAAAGATAAAGCCTCTAAATGTACCTGAAATCACAGTTGATTTGCTGGTGGCACACCATGTAAATGCTGTGTGTTTAGAAACAATCAGACCAAGAAGTCACAAGTTCAAATCCCCTAGCTTACTTATGAAACAATATAACATAGTCTACTGCCTGAGTTTAGTGCTTTTTTTGTTTGTTTGTTTCCATGTTTCTACATCTACAATCTTTATATATAGCAGCTCTGTTATTTATTTACCAACCATTGTGAATTGCTGACAGTCTTCCAGTAGCAATACAAAACAGTGAACTGATTTTACTGACATTTACTTCTATTGATTGAGAGTTCACCTGTGGCGTGTCCTGCTAAAGAGCTGGGTTAGGAAAAAAATCAGACTATTGGGACACAGGTTTGATTCCCCATGTTCCCTTTTTTTGTTTTTTTTGTACTAGTCCATTATTTATTAGCCCTTGTGGCCTAGTGGTAGAAAGCTTTTTTCTTAGAAATCCACAGAATAGAAGGTTGCTGGTTCGATTCCCCACACTTACTTTTATTTTTTGCTGAAATGTTAAATGTTTTGTTTCTTTCATCCATGCTAGCAAAGACATACACTGATTACTTTTCTTTTTTTTATGTAAAGCATAGGAATTTATCATTGTTAGGGACAGGAGCATTTCTAATGTGTTTACACACAGCAACAAAACTGCACTGGTATCTGTGTTCTGTGTCAGAGGGAGGGAACTCTGAGCTGTAACATGATTGGCTGTCAGCTTCCAGGAAGCAAGACTGCAGTTTCCTGTGAAGTGTCCGGCGGACACTTAGATGGGTGTTCCCAGATAAGGTGAATTATGGGAGCTGACCCTTAGTACACACAGGTTATTTTCATAAATCACCCAGCATCCACAGCAAAGGGAGACATGAGACACAGCTTGTTGTTCGTTTGTGAATGTGCTCTCTCTATTGGGACAATGTTGTCTTGGGACTTTAGTTCTCCTTTAAGTTTAACCTGTTATAGAACGGACAGTGTGGTCTGGTTCATTTGAAGTTCGAACTTCTGAGATGTGTTTCTTTGCTAGCTAGCATTATACTGAACATTAAGAGACCTTACCTTTGTATGTCTTGTGTGTTTTATGTGAAACAGTTTTGTCTGTCAAATTTGTTAATTTGCTGAGCTTGCACTTTGCGCTTATTGTTAACCTTCTTGCTTACAGGATGGAAAGTTTCACAGTAAGGTGTCTGACCCAAACATGATAAGTCTTTTTAAAGTATATTAAAGTGTTTTAATTCTAAGTTTACAGGTTTCCAATGTGTGGAAAAATACTGATAACAAGACTGGTACAGGAGTTCTGGAGAATTTTCCTGGGAAACGCCAGAGGATTAGGTGATCCGTATAGGTGGTACAATTTATGGCAATCCATGGTTTGATAATATATTGGGTTGGATAAAAGATGTATATTCTCATTGAGAGCTCTTTTAGTGAATTTTATTATAAATCTAGTTATATTAATGAGTGAGGTTAATTTGGATAATGCTAGCTTCACTTAGAATGTTTGGACTCTATGTTTTCTATTATAAATGTATTTTCCTTCCTGGATTTTTCAAGTAAGGTAAAATTCTGTGTCTAATCATTATTTGCAGTGTCTACAGTGACACCCCGCTTCCCCCCTCCTTCTCCTCTTTTGCTTGTGGAAAACGAAAGTAGATTTGATGTGTAACTAGCTTTAGTGGGACTTATATAATTGTATAGTGATCTTAATTGTTTTTCATCTGCACGTGTACAGTTTAAGGAAAACAGTGTTCGATTGTGTAAGAAGGTTCAATAAGGTGTTGATGGAAGAGGAAGGTTATCAAGAGAAGGCGGATAGGCAAATAGAGGTAGAAATGTCTACGGAAGTTTTTTTTACTTTATAGAGGTTTTTGAGAAAGTGGAGATTTAGAAAGTGGTAGAGTTTCTGGTGGTTTTCAAAGAGGAGTTATCAGAATGATCAGCATAATAATATTAGAGATGTTATTTGTAATAAATTAGATCATTAGTGAGACCCGTTATACCGTTATATCCATATAGCTACCGTATATACTCGAGTATAAGCCGACCCGAGTATAAGCCGAGGTCCCTGTTTTTACCTGAAAAATTAGGATAAATTGATTGACTCGAATATAAGCCGAGGGTAGAAATTCTGACCACTACTGCCTTCTGATTATCTGACCACTGATCTGATCTGACCACTACTGCCTTCAGTATTATTTTGATGCTTAAGTTCCCCTTTAAATACACAGCAGAATTCTCATACAGATGTTTTGGAAACTACAACTCCCAGCCAGTGTGCTTAATGCATCACAAGAGCAGGAAAGGTAAGAGAGCTTATTGCATAACGGGAGCAGGGAAGGTAAGAAGCTTACTGCATTGAGGGAGCATGAAAATAGGTGTGCTTACTGCATCAAAGAGGCAGGAAGATAAGAGCTTACTGCATAATGGGAGCAGGGAAGGTAAGAGAGCTTACTGCATTGAGGGAGCATGAAAATAGTGTGCTTACTGCATCAAAAGAGCAGGGAAGATAAGAGATCTACTGCATAATGGGAGCAGGGAAGGTAAGAGAGCTTACTGCATTGAGGGAGCGTGAAAACAGGTGTGCTTACTGCTCACAAAGCAGGAAGGTAACAGACTTACTGCATAACGGGAGCAGGGAAGGTAAGAGAGCTTACTGCATTGAGGGAGCTGTGAAAATAGGTGTGCTTACTGCATCACAAGAGCAGGGAAGGTAAGAGAGCTTACTGCTAAACGGGAGCAGGAAGGTAAGAGACATACTGCATTGAGGGACATGAAACAGGCGTGCTTACTGCATCACAAGAGCAGGGAAAATAAGAGAGCTTACTGCTAACGGGAGCAGGGAAGTAAGAGAGCTTACTGCATAACGGGACAGGGAAGGTAAGAGAGCATACTGCATTGAGGGAGCATAAACAGGCTGGCTTACTGCATCACAAGAGCAGGGAAAATAAGAGAGCTTACTGCATAATGGGAGCAGGGAAGGTAGAGAGCTTACTGCTTGAGGAGCGTGAAAACAGTGTGCTTAATGCATCACAAGACAGGAAAGGTAGAGAGCTTACTGCATTGAGGGAGCATGAAAATAGGTGCTTACTGCATCACAAGGCGGGAAGATAAGAGAGCTTACTGCATCACAGGAGCAAGGAAGGTAAGAAGCTTACTGCATTGAGGGAGCGTGAAAATAGGTGTGCTTACTGCTTTACAAGAGCAGGGAAGGTAAGAGAGCTTACTACTGCATAACGGGAGCAGGGATGGTAAAGATAGCGGATCATAAGAAGGTTACAGAGTGCACTGCATAGCGGGAGCATGGAAGTAGAAATATTGCACCCCCCACATTTTGCAGATTCTGAAGGTTCTCCTTTTTAGTTGCAGTATATAGTTTGATTTTTAGAATAAATACTTCCTAAAATTCTGATATATGACTGCCATTTAATATTTCTTTTACCTCGCCTCTCCTTCCCAGCGCGGCCATGTCATCTTGCAGATCATCTTGTAGCGATCCAGAAATGGTTTATACAACTGTCTGTAGGCAAATCCCGCACGGCGAACTTTCACATTTCCAGAAGTCCCAGTAAAGTATCTGAGTTTTACGAGACGGTCATCAAAAGAGATGGTTTCTTCGTCCCATTCGGCTTCAGACATCTATTGTCAGGAAAAGCAAAAGGTTGTATGTAAAAGGCTTTCTCTGGACTGATGAGTCATTATTCAAAATATTTGTCTTTAACAGAAAACAGTTTGAGTGTCATATACTAAAAGGCAGCGAAACAAAAGGAAGATTCAATTAATGTGTTTAATCTATGGTGCAAAATTCTGCATAGTTGTGCTAGTCTTGCGATGCTTGACCACACCGACAAATCAAGCAAATACAAATGAGAAAGCAGTAAACTGGTATAAACTGGATAAAACACTGACATAATACAGATACAAGAAAGGTTGTAGAGGAACCCAACAGGATGCAACTCACTAGAAATTGCTTGAAAGCTTTTATTCACACAACATGTTTCAGACAGAGTCCTTTATCATGTTGTGTGATAAGCTTTCAAGCAATTTCCTAGTGAGTTGCGTCCAAGTCCTGTTGGGATCCTCTACAACCTTTTTTGTATCTTTATCTGATGTTCGAGGGCAGAAGACTGGAGGAAATACACCAAGGCAGCTATCAGCGTGGAAAAGACGATTTTGTACATGACATAATACTTATACTATACTATATAGTGTACATTATTTCTTATTTTTTAGTGTATTTATCAGTAAAAATAAATACATTAGAATTAATTCCTTTTTTCCCCGATAAAACTTTAAAACTGCTTTCTCTCAACATACAGTAAATGTGTATAGCCATTAACAAGCATGTTACCTTAAGAAAAAGTAGGCCCTCTTATTTAATAACCAAGCCTGCCTCTCTGTCCTGTGCCTCTTGAGCAGTTGTTAGTGGCTTACATTTGCTTAAGGAAATACGCTCAGTAGTGACCATACCATCATTAATAAGGATAGCTTGGCAAGCATTATTACAATTTATTACATAGTAACTGAGGTTGAATAAAGACATACAGATGCTGCAATTGTAATGTGTGCTATTCACTTATTACAGGGGAACTTTTTCACCATCCATATATGGGAAGAATCTTCAAGATAACCAGGTTTGTGACATGCACTACCAATTTTTGTGTGTACCTTCTAAAATCCCATGCTCAAATGCTACGTAGGGAAGATATTGGCCCATTTAAAAAATGCATTCAAAAGCACAGAAGTGATATTAAAATTGGACGAGAAAAGGCTGCTAATGGAAATATGGACAAGCAGGATATCCTCTGTGGCAGCACACTTTTTGGAAGCAGGGCATGCAACGTATGACCTTAGAGGCATGGTTATCGAACATGTACCCCAACCAAGGAGAGGGGGGAATAGGGACAATTTATTGCTTAGAAGGGATGGAGCAGGGAAGGTAAGAGAGCTTACTGCATTGAGGGAGCGTGAAAACAGGTGTGCTTAATGCATCACAAGAGCAGGAAAGGTAAGAGAGCTTATTGCATAACGGGAGCAGGGAAGGTAAGAGAGCTTACTGCATTGAGGGAGCATGAAATTGTTTGCCTATGATTAAGGACCGGGAGGTCTGAAACGCGTCAGGCGTATTGTTAATAAAGCTGTGATTTCATTCATTCATGTTGTATCCGGAGTTCTCTTGTTCTTTTCCTGGTTGATGCAGTGCCGTTTCTTCTTTTGTTGTATCCGTGGGATTTGGTCTCAAGCGACGGACCTGGGGCACTCTGCACCTGGGTCACCAAGAAGCACGGGTAAGTCCCGAATATATATTGTTGAATTCCTATTGGAAGTGTTCTATCTTGCTATCTGGAGGAACGAGGGGTCTGGGGTTTCTTACACCCGGACCACCGCAATAAATAAGTAAGCATTATAAGATTCACATTTCATGAGATTGGATTCCTATTTTTGATTACTTTTCTATAGCACAAGCAAAGGAATTGTGAGAGGCACATTTAAGCTGTGAGTCACAAAGTCTTTATTTTATCACGCACACACAACGTTTCGAGGATCGCTATATCCTCTTCCTCAGGTGTCCTTGCAAGCCACTGGCTAATAGCCACAGAGGGAGTGCCTAAGACCAAAAACAATATTGCTGTACTTTTTAAACTATCCGGAACTTGCAAAACTGCAAGATCTACAAGCTACAGAAGTAGTCAAGCATGCTCAAACTATGAATTTATACATTGTACCTCAAGTCCTGAACATCCAGAGGGAAATGGGTTAGCAGAAGCAGGAGTTAAAATTTTTTTTAAAAAGCATGGGAATCTGGGGAAGATCCCAATCTAGCACTGATGCGTTATCATGCAGCACCTCAGATATGTGGAAAATCACCAGCTGAACTACTCTTTGGACGTCAGATTGTTACTAGACTACCAACTACACAGCCATGGCCACCATACCAAGATAAAGATGTGGTTTGTAAAAAGCTACAACTCCGAAAAAAGAGAAATGAAATTCAGGCCAAACGATCCAGAGAACTTACATCATTGGATACAAATTGTAGTGTCTGCATTCGAAGTGCCAAT
The DNA here is from genome assembly GCA_019447015.1 of Hymenochirus boettgeri. NCBI lineage: Eukaryota > Metazoa > Chordata > Amphibia > Anura > Pipidae > Hymenochirus > Hymenochirus boettgeri. The sequence continues at coordinate 266,861,580 of CM033470.1, read as the reverse complement.
GCCTGGGACGTACCAGCTAATGTAATTTACAGACTGAGCACGAGGTCATATGTGGTTTGCACAGATACAGGGCAAACTTTTCGTAGGAATTGCAAGCATCTTCTGCAGATTCCTGTAGAGCAAACCCTGTCAGATCAGATAAATTCTGAGAATACAACAGCTTGTGACACACAAGAAACACTGAATACAGAAAGTGTACTAGGAGCAAGCGATGAACCAAGTAATGGACATGTCCAGAACAATGGTCAAGTTACCTCATCTGGAAGAGTTATTCGCAAACCAGTGCGATTAATTGAGCATTGCTAAAATCTTTAACAAAATTATAATATAAGAGGTTCATGCAGGTTGTTATTGTTAGCTATTGTTTTATACCGTATATACTCGAGTATAAACCGACCCGAGTATAAACCGAGGTACCTAATTTTACATGAAAAAAGGTGTAAAAGTTATTGACTCGAATATAAACCGAGGGTAGAATACCCAGAGCTTTCTATCTACTAGCAAAATAAATGACATTATAGTATTCTCAACACTGCTGTCATCACACTTAATTGACATGGACACCACATCAGTCCAGCATGCTCTTGCCAATAGGAATTGCAGATACTTTCCTCAGTGTGTGGGGTAGCAGACAGCCACTTGCATTAAATGTTCTTCTTGTATGCGAAGCGCTACCAATATGTCTGCAGTTTTACAAAAGGGAATGGGCTAAATTACATCAACCAGGATGTCAAATACAGATTTGTTGCCTTCTCCTACCTTGTGAGTAATCCTACGGCCTCTCCCTCTGCATCTTCTGCGCTTCCGGATGATGTCACTACTCGGCGCCTCTCACTTCCCGGCGCGAGTAGTGACATCATCCGGACGCGCAGAAGATGCGGAGTGAGCGGCCGCCAGATTACCTACAAGGTAAGGTTGACTCGAGTATAAACCGAGGTTAGGTTTTCAGGCTGTTTTTAAAGCCTGAAAACCTCGGTTTATACTCGAGTATATACGGTATTTGTTTTTCTCTGTTTTTATTTTCTAGCTGAAAGGGGGAAGATGTGTGAAGTACCCTCCTACCACTAGGGGTCTCTGCGTGTTTTCATTGTTGATTATGTTTAGCTATGTCTCTGCACCACGCTCTAGGAACAGTGTGGATATGAGATTGAACTGAAAGCCACACAGCAGTAGCTGGAGCATTGTATTTGGAGCTATTGCTAACAAAACATCTTGTTCTTTCAGTTTGAGAATTTGAGAATTACACAAACAGGAGCCCTGGTTTTGAGCTGCAGGACCCCCAACAAAAGCACTTATCAGTGCCGCAAGGACACTTCAAAGTGCCGTCAAGGGGGGTCCCGGTTCAAGCTGCGGGACCCCTTAAGCCCCAAAGGGCACTTGTTAGTGCCACAAGGGCCCTTATAAGTGCCGGGGAGGGGGTCCCGGTTCAAGCTGCAGGACCCCCAAAGCCTGCCCCGGGGGTCCTGGGTTGAGCCGCAGGACCCCCAAATGTCCGCCAACGGAACCTGGAACTTTCAGGGATTCTCGAATTGGCTATTCGAGGATTACCTAAAACGGCCTGCAGAAACCAGAAGTAACGCACGTGTGTGCTACTTCCATTTTTTTGCTGTTCTTCCCATGGGGACGTGTTCCTCGGACCATTTCCCAGGTCCCAGTGTCATTTACAGTAAGTTTCAAATGCTATTTAAACCCTTATTTTAGGCAGAAATTTCCTAAATATTTCCTTCATTGACTTTAATGGCAAAATTTTAGAATTTTTTCGGAAATCCGTGAATCTTCGAGCGGAACGGATTTTTGGATGTCGGCTTTCTCTATTGACTAGAAAGGAGGGCTATAGTAATCAGAATATGGCAGCAACCTGTAGAATTCAATATAATTGTCCACAATGATATTGATTGGTATGTTATTGAAGGGAATAGAAGGTTTACCTTAACCCTTTCAGTGCTGCAGACGAAGCACCATATAATCTCATTTTGAAAGCCTGAGTGCTGCAGATTATATAATGTACTGAGTACTTTAAAGGACAATTATACTTACCATTTCCCCCGATCCACTCCTGCAAAGTACCCAGGGTATGGACCTAAAACGCTAAGTCCTCACATCTGGGTACTTTACAAAAGTCCTGAAGTACTTACTTGTAATCTCCCTCGTCGCTCCGGTTGGATCCTCCCCACTGGCACTGTCAGTGACAGTCCGGGAGTCAGCCAATGGGAAGACATGCCTCCTTGCAGAGCACGTCTTCCCATTGGCTGCCTCGCGACCTGTCACTCAAAGTGCCAATTAGGGAGGATTGGACCGGAGCAACCATTGAGATTGCAAGTAAGTACTTCAAGACTTTTGTAAAGTACCCAGAGGTGAGGACTTAGCGTTTTAGGTCCTCACCCTGAGTACTTTGCAGGAGTGGGGGGAAAGGAACGACGGGGAGGTGAGTATAATTGTCCTTTAAGACTGAGGCCGCAATGTGACAGATGGCAACTAGTGTTACAAGTGTGCGCTCATCAGCACGCTTTTCACCATTCCTTTGCTCTGCGATCGGTGCAATTTTGCGTAATTGAAGTGAATACAATTTGCAAAACAAATGGGGATGGCATGCGTTCCAAAAACAGAGAGGGGATCAGAGGGCACATTCTAGGAGCTTCTTCCTGGGCTGCACATGTAATATTTATCATGCAAAATGGCATTTGTGGTTATTTGGATTACTGGTCATTTACAGATTATGTTAAGATACTTATAATAATATGTACTCATAATAGAATCCAGTGGGTGGAAGGAAGCACAAGCCTGTTAAGCTTTATACAGATGTCCAGTTTGGTGACATAGTCAACCATGGCGGATCAACATACAACCCTCGACCGAATGCATACACACGCATGACTATCGTCCGAAACAGCCGTTCCTCGTGCCTGTGATGTGCGCTCGTCGGTTGGAGGTCTGTCACCAATGTGGACATCAGTAAGAAGCTTTACACTAATCTATTATTAGTATTAGCCGCGGTGGGTCACACAAAAGGTAAGTTTCTTGAATCTTCGTACCTGGATCCTGAGCTATTGATTGGAGAACGGAAGATAAGACATAGCTCCTTAACCTCCCGGGCTTCAATTAATACATTAAAGGAATAGTTCACTTTGGGAGTGAACTACTCCTTGAAACACATGCTGTAATGCCGGAGTTCCCACGTATAGTTTAGCACCTATGTCACAATCTACTGCATTGTCTTCATCTGTAGACAAGCCCCCGTTTGCCGCTAGTCCAGAGGGTCTGAACAATCACAGTTTCCCCCAGAACTTTAGAGTGCAAGATATAGGAGCCGAGGCTGCTATACACAGGAAAACCGAACATACAAAAGATCAGGGAACAGACAGAGGCAAGGTATTAGAGGGTAAGGCAGAAGAGTAGTAAGAGACTAAGCAAGGGTCATACACAGGTAGTAAGTCCATCAGGCAAGGTACAAGGGGTACGTTGTCAAAAATTCGGATCAGAGGTCAGTTCAGGCAGCAAAGATTCATTGTCAGGAAATATCTTCATCTCCTCGTGTCCGTTGCCTGGGAATAATGCCAGATTCAGATCTTTCCTTCAAACCCCATGTCAACACGCTTACCAACTCCAAAACATCTCCCGCAATCGTCCCTTCCTCTCCAAAGAATCCTAGTCCATGTCCTAATCATATTCCAGCTAGACTACTGCAACCCACTCCTGTGTGGTTTACAAACAACTGCCTAGCCCTACTTTAATCCATCCCAAACTCTGCTGCCCGGCTCATTCACTTCCATTCTCCCTTCTCTAGCGCCTTTCCTCTCTGTCAGTCCCTCCACTGGCTGCTCATCACACAAAGGATCCAATTAAAGCTGCTATCCTACAAAGCATTATCCAACTCAGCCACTCTATACATCTCAGATCTGATCCACAGATACTGTCCCAGACACAACCTCCGCTCTGCAAATGATATCCTCCTCTCATCCACACTTGTCACCTCTTCCCATGCCCGCAATCAGGACTTTTCTTGTGCTGCCCCTCTGCTCTGGAACCCCGTCTGTCACTCACCATCCCTTAAAGGGACTGTCCACCCCTCTTTTGAAAAATGAATATGTGGTAGATAAGCCCCCAAAACCTAGACATCGTTTAATTCTCAACCTTTAATTTGGCTCCCACACTGAGATATTATACTTACATCCTCCTCGCTCCACCGCCGCTTCCGGGTTCTTCTCCCAGTCTCCACTGTGGCCGCTCTGTTCTTTTTCTGTTCCCGAGCAGCCGCAGTGGAGACTGGTCCGGGAATGGCAGTCAGTGATTGGCCGACACTGACTGCCTTACCCGGAAGTGCAGAGCCGCGGCGGTGGAGCGAGGAGGAGGATGTAAGTATACTATCTCTGTGTGGGAGCCGAATTAAAGGTTGAGACTTAAACGATGTCTAGGTTTTGGGGGCTTATCTACCACATATTCATTTTTCAAAAGAGGGGTGGACAGTCCCTTTAAAACCTTTAAACGTAACCTTAAAACCCACCTCTTAAGGCATATAACCTGGCCTGGAGATTACCTCTCTCACTTACCCTACCTAATCCTAACCGCCTCTCACACTCCACTGCCAATCTACTTACAGCCTACGGATTTCTGTCACCTTATGTCTCACCCCCATTTCCTCTAGACTGTAAGCTCTTTGGGCAGGGACGGGTCCTCTTTCCTATTGTATCACGGTATTGCTGTAAGAAACTCATCTTTCTTTGTATAATATGTATTTCCCTGCAATGTATGTAATGTAATACTATGTAGTTGTAAAGCACCATGGAAGATGTTGGCGCTATAGAAACCCATAATAATAATAACAGGGTCAAAACAGGAATCAGATACAAAATACCTACCAGCAGCGAGAGGATCACCAAACTCTATAATAAGCAGGGAGGTGAGGGTCAGAGGAGATTATAAAGGGAAAAATAACCAATGAGGAGGAAGAGAGGAGTAAAGAGGAAAGGTAATAGGCTGATTCCTAAAACAAAACAAACACACAGAGCAAAACTAACAAGCCACGGCCACAGGAACCGACACAAACAAACTGACAGGCAAGAGATAGCAGAAAATCTTTTCAAACTTAGGGCTAGGCCACACTATCGCGTTTTGGTTTTTTTTTTTTGCGATTGTGCATGTGTTTTTTTTTTCTAAAACAGCAATCGCGGCAACGCATTCAATTGCATTTCCATTATGCAATCGCATGCGATCACCATTTTAAAGCGCAATAATTTTAAAGCATGCAATTTCGTTTCTCAAAAGAAGAGATCGCATGTGCAAACGCAGCAGAATCGCACACGCAATCTTGTGCGATTGCGTGTGCGATCGTGTTTGCGACACAGTGTGGCCGTGCCCTTACTGAGAATTTTGTTTCCTGGTCCGAAATATGGCAGTGGAAGTGAATGGGTTAACCCTCTTGTTACCCAATGACAGGCAGTTATACAGCTTTAAAAGGTTGCTCCACCCCCTAGCCGCCATGTCTTTTCACGACTGACCTGTAGGTATATGATACATATATATAGAAGACAAGAGGAGGGATCCCTTCCACTGCCATTTCGGATCAGGAAATGAAAATCTCGGTAAGTTTTAAAAGATTTTCTGCTTTCCCTGGTCCTACAATGTCAGTGGAAGTTAATGGGATTTTCCAAGTAGTAAGGTAAAGAAAAAACTAGTGAAACTGAGGGTGGGAGTCTGATTAAGTTTATTCGCTATGTTTGGCTGATTCTTAGACTTTCAGGCCAAATTCAGCATCTGAGCGACTTTGTACATCTAGTTTATAATGTTTGATAAAAGTTAACATTGAAGACCAAGTTGCTGCTCTGCATATGTCCAATGGAGATTCTTTTGCTGCAAAGGCCCACGAAAATGCCAAGGCTCTAGTTGAGTGAGCTGTCACCCTAGCGTGTTGTTCTATCGCTGCATTGTTGTATTCTTGTCTGATAGTCGATATTATCTAACTTGAGATGGTAGTGGTAGAAGGTTGCAATCCTTTTTTCCTTCCTTGGTAGAGGACGAATAAGGATTCAGCTTTTTGAAATTGTTCAGTTCTTTCTAAGTATATTTCCAAGAATCTGCCTACATGCAGAAGATGAATCTTGGGAATTATCAGACAGTTTGGGTAGTATAATCTCCTGATTAATATGGAAGTCTGAATTATTTTTGGGATGAAGTTATGATCTGGTTTTAGGATAACCTGGTCTTCCAGAAAGGTTAGGAAAGGCGGAGTGGATTTGAGCGCCCTTATCTCTGATACTCTTCTGGCTGATGTTATGGCTGTCAGAAAGAGGGTTTTGAGTGTTTAGTCTCTGATATTTGATTCTGTTATGGGTTCAAACAGTTTTCCTTGTAGTAAGCGGAGAACCAGAGGAAGATCCCATGGAGGAATTCTGGATTTAATTGGTGGGTTAATGTGTTTGACACCTTTTGAAAAACCTAATAATTAGTGGATTTTGTCCCCATCTCTGATCTGTTACAGCAGAAATTGCTGATAATATGCTCGGCTGTTTTTTGAAGTCCCTTCTGTAGAAATTCCAGTATGTCCTCTACTGTAATCTCTTCTGATCTTCCCTGGTTGTTTTTTAGCCATTTTTTGAATGTTTCCCAGGCGTGGTAGTATGACCTTGATGTTGATTTTTTCTTTGCTGACAATAGGGTATTATTTACCCCTGAAGAAAGACCCCTCTCTCTCTTTGGCCTGGCTTCCATGCCACCAAGTTTAATTTGTCTAATTGGGGATCGATTAGATCTCCCTGATGTAAAGGAAGGGCAGTTTTGGGAGAGTGATGGGGGGACATATGAATAATCTCTGAATCCATGAGAACCGTAGTCTCCTCTGCCACCACGGTGTTATCATTATCACAGTTACCTTACCCTGTCTTCCTCTATCTTCCTGAGTACTCTCGGGATAAGGGGAATTGGGGGAAAGACATAGCAATTTGAAATTCCATCTTATCGTGAAGGTATTGGTGTTTACTGCTCTGGGGTCCGGATTCCAAAAACAAATCTGCGTTAACCTGAGTTTGTTGCTCTTGGCCATCAGGTCTATCTCTGGGTAGCCCAGATCTTTGTGATATTCAGGAATATCGTTCTGTCTAAGGACCATTCTCCCGGACTTGCCATTTGGCGACTAAGTTGGCCTTAATGTTTTGGACTCCCTAGATGTGGACAGCTTGAATGTCTTTCAGGCTGTTCTCTGACCAGGAGAGAATCTTCTCTACTCCCTTCCAGAGACTCGGGCTTCTTGTTCCTCCTTCTTGTAATTATGATCCCACTGTAATTATGATCAATGAGAGCAGTTTCAAGTTGACAGTTTTAAATTCATGTTGTTCAGCCACCAATGCAGTGATTTTCTCGTATTGTTTGATATTTTTATTAGTTGAAAATTATTCAGTTGAGGACTCCACTGGTTAAGGAAATGAAGTCGGAGTGGTCTCGTGACATTGGGCCAACTGACTGACTGTATGGTGCCCCATTTTCCCCAGGACTTTCTGGCATACATACACTGTGGTTACAGGGTGTTTTGCATTTGTAGGATTTCTTCCTCGAGTCTATCCATCTTTCTTCTGGTAGAGAGAGTCTGGTGTAGCTCGTGTTGTATATTACTCCCAGGAAGGTTAATCTCTGGACTGGGTTGAAGAATGGATTTTTCTTGTTTATCAACCACCAGTGTTTTTCCAGGAGAGAAATTGCACTGTGTAGATTGTGTTGCATTCCTGTTTGCTTTTATTGGGATGCCATCTAGATATGCATATGCTTGTATCTTCGAGATCCTGAGTTGAGCTATTAATGGAGTCAGGATTTTGGAGAACATCCTTGGGAATTTGGTTTGAAATAGCTTTCAATGACTCCATTTTAAGCTTTTTTAATTTTATGAAAGAGTTCACTTGCCTTAAGTACAGTATAGCACGGAATTCTCCACTTTTCTTTCTCTTTAGGAAAAGAGATGAGTAAATTCCCTTTTTTGGTGTACCGGAACCTTCTCTATAACCTCTTGGGCTCTTCATGAAGATGTTCTTGTGTGGAAGAATATTGAATTCTATTGAATATCCATTGAGTATTGTATTTTTCACCCAGGCGTCTGACCGTGAATTTTGCCATTCCGTCACAAAGTGAGAAAGCCTGCCTCCCATATTGTGACGGTGTAACCAGTCATAAGGGTCTGCCTCTACCTCTAGAGGTTCCCCCCCCCCTCTCTGATATAGTTGGTATTTCCCTGTTAGTTCTTTTTGAGAAAGTAAGAGATTTCTTGCTTGAATTTCTCTTGATTACCTTGTCTAATGCTGGACCAAATAGAGATTTCCTTGGAATGGAAGGTTGGTAAGTCCTTGTTTTGAATGATTGACTTTCCACTGTCTTAACAAGAGGGATCGTCTGGCCACTGTCGTCTGGCCCATGGACTTAGCACACAGTTTAATAGAGTCCATTGATGCATCAGCGATGAAGTCGTTGGTCAGCTTTACGTCCTGAATCATGCTTGAGAGGGTCCTGTCTTGGTACCCCGTTAGCAATTCCTCCAGCTCTTTAATCCAAATTCTGTTGGCTCTGGCGAGGCTTGTTATTGCTTCGGCAGGTCTGATAGCAGCTCCAGAAGTAGGCTGCTTCTTCTTCTTTTCTATCTATGGGATCTCTGAGAGAAACACAGTCTTCAGATGCCAGCGTCAACTTTCTAGCCATTTTGGCCACTGCGGTGTCTACCTTTGGGGCTTCATCCCAACTCTTAACGTCAGCTTTATTGAATGGATATGTTTTGGCCATGTTTTGGGATATGTTGAATCTCTTATCAGGGTTAAGCAACTCATTTTTAATTGTTTCCAATATGTGCTCATGTACATGGAAGTTGTTTTCCTTAGCAATTTTCTCTGTGAACATGAGGTCTTTGAAGAACTTTCTGGAATCTGTAGAGTAGATTTCATTTGTTTGATGAGATATTTCAGGGTTGATTGGTTTATATTGCCTGCAGGAAGATCCTCTGCGGGTTCTTCTGTAGATTCAAATTCTCCCTCAGAGTCCTGAGGGGATTGTGTTTCCTCTGTTGTCAGAGGATTTTGACGTTTTTCTATTCCATATTCAGCGAACATGTCAGAGACCTTCTTCATTGTTATATCCGAGACTTTAGAGATGATGTTGTCTAAAGAGTCATCGAATATCCGTTTCATGGATGCATGAATTTGTTCTTGAGTTATTGCAGAGGTTGGATTTGTGCATTCCTTGCAGAGTTTGCTTCCGTGCAATGCAGGTCTGTTGCATATGGCACACTCTCTAGTTTTCCTGGATGCCGATCCTCTTGGCGACTCTGGTGAGCTGAAAAATATAATTAATGGAGGTTCATTATTTGTTCATAAATCCTGATTTATTGCATTTTACTTTATTGTGCTCTTTTTATTGCCATTTATTTGCTCACCCCCTGGAACCAGACCGATGTCTTTTTGAAGAGCTCATGACAGACACTAGAAAAGAAAGATAATGACATACGGTATTTAGTGGATCACAGAAGGTAAACCTACTGAATCAACTACTTACAGCATACAGCAGTAATAGGTCTGGGGACAGCGAAAAAAGAGCACTGGTAAATCGACAGCTCTAAAGAGGAAGAGAGTAACAGTTGATTTGCAGCTTTTGGTTTCTTCCTGCAGAAAACCAGCAGATTTTAAAAAAATTTTGTGCGCTATGATGTCACTGCATCATTCGCATGCTTGTTCGCGCAATTGTGCATGACCGGAACTCGCCTGTGTGCAGAGAACTGACAGGAGGTGAGAGGGGCACACTGCAGCCCACCAACGGGAGAGGCAGAGAGACCCTGAACAGGAAGATTTTCAGAGGAGAGTCATGCACTGTCACAGGTACAGGAGGAAAAAGACATAGCGGCCAGGGGGTGGAGCAACCTTTTAAAGCTATATAACTGCCTGTCATTGGGTAACAGGAGTTAACCCATTCACTTCCACTGCCATTGTAGGACCAGGGAAAGAGGCAGACACAGAGATATGCATGCTGAAGATGGCTCTGAATATGTGTACGCCTGCGCATGCTAACAGATACATTTGATTTCCTGAAACATGCTAATTGACTTGCGGCAATTTAAAATTGCTTAACAAACCCTTAATCTTTCTATTGCAGCGGTTCTATGTGAGATTTTCATGACAGCAAAATGCTGGTGTTCTTGCAGCCTTTAAAATGAAAAAAGGTTTCACTGAGTTCTTAGTAACCCCCCCCCCCCATGTGTACATTATTATTTATGTTTAGAGCGTTCTACCCATTAATGAGTTGAATGATGATTTCTTTTTCTGGGGGGTTTAAAAGTTGCATAATTTCCATTGTAAATTATTTTTATGTCAATGGGTTGGATCATGTTTATTAGTCTTCCAGTATCATCGTTGGACAACTGGCACAATGGACATCAGCTTCAAAAGCCATTTAAAAACTTGCAGTGATAGTCCACCCGCACGTCAGGACTAGGACTAGGGGGGTCGTTTGGTGTGTCCACCAAAATATCTTTGCCACCATTACAAAATTTAGTGTGTGCTATTTAGTATCATGTATTTCCAAACTGACTTTATAGGATTTGGTAAACGTTAACGTAACCAAGGACAGCGAGCTTGTCTTACATCTGTAAAGTTTTTCTAAACTAATAGAGAACAGAATATGCAAATGAACACCAAAGGCAAATGATACCATCTGGATTCCTATATCCATTCCCATTGTTAAGAACTTCTTTCGTTTAAAAGCTGTTACACTGCACACAAATACGCATTAACGTTGACTTGATGTAGCAAACATGTCATCTTTAGGCCTTTGGCCAGATTGACTCTAATTTACAAGACAATTTATCTGTCAGAATGGAATTTTCTTGCCCTGCAAACATATTCAAGGGAGGTTTGACATTGGATTTTCTGCAGCTGAATCAGTGTTTATGTAATTTATTAATATCTTAAAGGATTGAACATTGTTATAAATGAATAACTGAAAGAAAACTTCTTTTCTTTTACAAGATAATAGAATGTTATTGTATTTTTTCTTATATGAAGGACAAATAAACTCTTATGATCACTTTCCTACTACAGTACCAGGAATTTAAAATGCCAATTTTCAGTGGAAATTTTCTTGACTCCCTAACTTTTTCTGAACCATTGTGCTTGGCTTCCTACAAAGAGAATCCCAGGCCTCAATCCTTTAGCTGCCTTGGTGATACTCTAGTGAACACTTAAAAATCTCAACAATACTACAAATGGTTAGGTATGCTTGTGAAGGTTCTCATTCATCCAGGTCATGGTATATCTGTTGTATTCAATTAGATCAACTGGACTTGAAGTTTAGTTCTTGAAGACGTTTCGCTAGTCATCCGCACTGGCTTTCTCAATTCAGAATGACTTGTACAAGAATCTGTGGCAATTATGTACCCGGAAATCCCAATTAGCATATCACAGCCAGGTGTTAAGGGTGTGATTGGATAGTGGCTAAGAGGTGTTATAGGAACGCCCAGTAAGGTGTTAAAACAGCATTGTACATGGCAGACAGTTGGTGTCGAACCCCCCCTACCTCTATTTAGGCTTGGTTTCTTTATTTCACATAAATGGCCTCCTTACATCTCTCTTGAACCAGTGACGTTCCTTCGCCAATATGTTAACATTAAATCTTCAAATATTCATGAACAGAAGATTAGAGAGACACTGCACACGATAGAATGTAAAAAAGTTGTATATACATACCCTTTATTAAAGGCAATATCCGGGTATAGACAGTGAATAGATCATTATAAAAACAATTAAAACATAATTAACAAGCAAATCCATGCTAAGAAGTACAATACGTTTGTAGGTACAACCCACCCTAAACCTATCCCCTGATAACAGTCGTAAGTGCAGTCACAAACTTATCTGTCCAGTCGGAGGTACACAAGAGGTCACACCATGGGGGTAACAGTGTATGCAGGTTAGGGAGTTCCACATGGAAGAATAGCAGCCATCCAAACGCTATACGCGTTACGCCTCCACTCGAGGCTTTCAATAGATACAAAAAATCGGGCAAGGGTCTCTAAATGGGTATCCAAATCTCGCGATACAACGGGATTACGTGATGAGACGTCATCATAACCCGGAAGTGCGGACTCAGTCCGCAATCCCTGTTAAGTTACTTGAAAGGGGGGGCCATGGGGCGTGAGTTTGTTTACAAGTCATGACTCCTCCTCACACCGAGTGACTACAACTCCCATAGTCCCCTGTGCAATCCACAGTAGTTGTATATAAGATAAATCGTCATGATCAATCATATTCAATGGTGCCCGGCAATGCCTACTAGGTGAAGCTTATATACAATACATAATTACAATAAAAATTAAGTGTTTGGAAAGATGCATATATAACATGTGAAGATGCAATAAGTATACATTATTAAGTAGTGATACATGATAAAGTGTCAAGTTAGAGGCAAGTAACAGAGACACAGGTTGGTTATAATAATTATCTGAAAAATGGGGGGCCCCCGTAGAAGAGCACATGTAATGTGCAAGTCAGGTGATAGCAGCAGACAACAAATGGGCATGTCAAGGACTCCAAAGTGTATCCATAGCTACGGGTTTTGAACAACCAATTTCCAAATAACTGATGGTATGTTTGTGTGTCCATCCATATCCAGATAGAAAGGTATAAATATGGTCCATTGAAAGTTCAAATTTCAAAATGACAAATCCATCCGTTACAAGTCCTCCAATTTCATGTAGAGTGGTACAGGGGGTTTTCATCAACAGGCTTCCTATACACATGAGCCGCCAAACCATCTTCTATTTTATATTGGGCCAAGTTCCAATGTTCTCCAGTTCCATCTAAGTCCCAACATTCACAGGGTATCTCCCGCTCAAGAAAACAAAGTAAATGAAATTATCATAAATATGGGGAGAAATCAAGAGCCTCATTTAGTCCCCTGGAAATAGTGTTTTAAGCTGGTAGATCCACCTGCTTTCGCAACGTATAGTTTATTTTCAATATCACCCCTCTTAGGGTAATGGCTATTTTATTCAGCCCACTTATTTTTAAATCCTTATGACAACCCCATGGTGTGTTTTAAAAGTGTTCTGTATGTGGTCAAAGTTTGCCCTTGTCCTATGTTCCCTGCTAACCTGATATCAGATAAATGTTTTGATAATCTTTGTTTAAGTTTGCGGGATGTTTTGCCTACATAAAGTAGGTTACAGGGGCACTGTATGACATATATCAGGCACTCACTTTTACAATTAAAGTATTGAGTTATGGGAAAGTTGTCTTTATTCTCTGAGTCAGATATCTCCACCCTCCTATGCATATAAGTACAGTAGACACAGTCACCACAGGGGAATGTACCTCTCAATCTTTGGCCCGTAGATGTAAATCTCGGGGCGTCTGTAGTGACTCTTGGTAAGCATGTCCGATAGGTTCTTACTGCGCCGAGCTGTAAGAGACGGAATATCTAAGACAAAGCGTCCCACGGCATCATCATTTTTAATGTGCCATGATTTATTCAATATGTTCTTTAATGAGTGCCACTCCTGACCATAGGTGGTTATAAATCTAACCAATTCTCCTTTTGTCTCTTTGTTTCTCTTAAGTAGGAGATCCTCCTGTGTAAATTTAGCTTTGTGCCTTTTCTCTTTCTAATAAGCCTCTAGGATAGCCCCTGGCGACAAATCTCTCTGTGAGCTCACACGAAGCCTCATGGTAATCTCTATCGTTGGTGCAATTTCTCCTCACCCGTAAATATTGTCCCTTCGGAATAGATTTTTTGAGGGGTATTGGGTGTGCACTCTCAAAATGTAAAAGGGAATTTGTCGCCGTGGGCTTCCTAAATAGCGTTGTGATTAATTGCCAGCCTGTTTTTTTGATTATTACATCAAGAAACTCGACCTGACTATCCGAGATAGTTTTGGTGAGAAAGATATTCAACTGATTTGTATTAAGGATATCAATGAAATCCTCCAACATTTTTCTGGTACCACTCCATATGAACACAATATCATCTATGAATCTGTACCAGAATTCAACACAAGTAGTAAAACACAGCAATTCCTCAGAGAAGACGTGCTCCCTCTCCCACCAACCCAAAAACAGGTTGGCGTAAGAGGGAGCACATCTAGCACCCATAGCCGTGCCTCTGTCCTGCACATAGTACCGGCCGTCAAATAGAAAATAATTATGTGTCAGCACAAACTGCAAAAGTTTGAGCACAAATTGGTGTCTACCTGAGAGATCAGATCCCTCCATCTCAAGAAAATATTTGACTGCCTCCAAACCAACATGGTGTTCAAATTAGTATAGAGGGACTCCACATCACAAGTCACAAGAAAAGATTCTTCTGGGACATCCGACCCCTGTAATTTCCTAATGAGGTCAGTTGTGTCCCTGATGTAGAGTCCAGGCAACCATGTGGGGTTGAAGGTGGCCATCAATAAAGGAGCACGGGTTCTCGTTTAAGCTCCCAATGCCCGAGACTATAGGTCTACCTGGTGGTTTTTTGGCATCCTTGTGGATCTTGGGCAAGAGATAGAAGGTGGGAACCACAGGATGTTCAGACCTGAGGAATGCTGCCTCCCTGGATGAAATCACCATTTCCTCCAAGGCATTGTAATCAAATGTAGGAGTCTTCTCTGGAGATTTCTGTGGATCTGAGGGTACAAGTCTATAGTTAATTTTGTTATTAAGCTGTCTTATAGCTTCCTCCCTATACATAGTGTCTGGCCAGATCACTATGTTCCCCCCTTTGTCTGAAGATTTTATAAGTACATCATCCCAGGTGGAAATGTCTTTTAAAGCCAGCCATTCCTGTTTATTGAGATTATGTCCTACCCTATTACTCAGGGTTAGTCTCTCAATTTCCCGCAATGTATTGCGATAAAAGACATGAATGCTCGGAAAATTAGACAAGGGGGGACAAAAAGTCGATTTGGGTCTATATTCTCTACACATACCTTGTTGTATGTCTGGTTGTGAGTTTTGTTGTAAATAGAGTAAAGTGGATAGGTTAGTATCTTGTTCCTTGTTGGCGTTGAAATATGCCTTCAGTGCCAGCTTCCTACAGAAAAGATATAGGTCCTTAGATAGTAACAATTTATCGAGATGTTTGTCCGGGCAAAAGGTAAGTCCTTAGATAGTACCTGTCTCTGTGCTACTGTGAGTGTACGTGCAGAAAGATTATGATTTGCATTTGTCCTCATTGGTTGCTTGTAAGTGCTGTAGCAATAGGACTGGTGGAATTCAGAATCATATGTTTTTCTCTTACCCCGCCTGACTTAGTCTGCGGGTGAGAGTTCTAAAAAAGAGCTCCCTTCACTATCGGAGGATTCTGTATCTGTCCGTGTAAAATCTGGATTTGTCCTCTGATTCGGTTTTGTGTTATTTACTCTCTTTCTGTTATTTTTATTCCTATAATGACTGCGTTTTAAGGGGTGTGTTTCCCTTGTGGTTCCACCTGTACACTGTACCCGTGGCATAGTCAGTTTTATCCCTTGTCAATTTGTTTTTTTATTTGTATAATATTTTTCTCATATTTATCCAAGTCGCTTTTTAGTTTTTATCAACTCCTGAATTTCAGCCCTTGTGAGTTAGTCAAAAGGTCAGTATTGTATGATGCAATTTCCTCTTTTACATGTGTCAAACGTTCCTTATCATGAACAATCAGCAATTCAATTTGTTTCAAAGCACAATCATTTAATTTTTTTTCCCATTCAACCTTAAAGTTCTCAGTGGGTTCCCAAGAGGGAACAATGTTACTACGCAGTCCCCTAGGGACTATCCGCAGTGTATGGTATTTTTCAAGACTATTGACATTCCACCACAATCTTGCATATTTCTGATGTAGTTTCCTTAAATCACTATACGTATCTAATTGTCTTGCATCACTACCCAATTGTGTACCGTCCGTGTCCTTAAATAAGTTGTCCAAACACTTTTGTCTATCCCTGTCTAAAGAGCCCAGGTCACACGTCATTCTAATTAAACGTGTGAAATATATAGTATTGAAGGTTACCCGTGCTCTGTCTAGAAAACTCAGCCCTAAAGGAGGGAAAAACGATACTTATATTATACAAATGACAGGCTACAGGGTAGTATAATCAAGCCACAGTAGGCCTCGGTGCGAGTGTATATAGAATATATATTCATGAACAGAAGATTAGAGAGACACTGCACACGATATTGAATGTAAAAAAGTTGTATATACATACCCTTTATTTAAAGGCAATATCCAGGGTATAGACAGTGAATAGATCATTAAAAACAATTAAAAACAATATATACAAGCAAATCCCTGCTAAGAAGTACAAATACTGTTGTAGGTACAAACCACCCTAAACCTATCCCCCTGATAACAGTCGTAAGTGCAGTCACAAACTTATCTGTCCAGTCGGCAGTTTATACCTTTCTATCTGGATATGGATGGACACACAAACATACCATCAGTTAATTTGGAAATTGTGGTTGTTCAAAACCCAGTAGCTATGGATACACTTTGGAGTCCTTGACATGCCCCATTTGTTGTCTGCTGCTATCACCTGACTTGCACATTACTTGTGCTCTTCTACGGGGGGCCCCCCATGTTTCAGATAATTATTATAACCAACCTGTGTCTCTGATACATTGCCTCTAACTTGACACTTTATCATGTATCACTATTTAATAATGTATACTTATTGCATCTTCACCATGTGTATATATACATCTTTCCAAACACTTAATTTTAATTGTATAATTATGTATTTGTATATATTAGCTTCAGCCTAGTAGGCATTGCCGGGTACTCATTGAATATGATTGATCTATGATTAACTGACGATTTATCTTGTATACAACTACTGTGGATTGCACAGGGGACTATGGGAGTTGTAGTCACTCGGTGTGAGAGGAGGAGTCTATGACTTGTAAACAAACTCACGCCCCATGCCCAGCCCCTTTCAAGTAACTTAACAGGGATTGCGGACTGAGTCCGCACTTCCGGGTTATGATGACGTCATCACGTAATCCCGTTGTATCGCGAGATTTGGATACCCATTTAGAGGCCGGCTTGCCGGATTTTTTGTATGCTATTGAGAAAGCCTCGAGTGGAGGCGTAACGCGTATAGCGTTTGGATGGCTGCTATTCTTCCATGTGGAACTCCCTAACCTGCATACACTGTTACCCCCATGGTGTGACCTCTTGTGTACCTGCCGACTGGACAGATAAGTTTGTGACTGCACTTACGACTGTTATCAGGGGGATAGGTTTAGGGTGGGTTGTACCTACAACAGTATTTGTACTTCTTATCATGGATTTGCTTGTATATATTGTTTTTAATTGTTTTTAATGATCTATTCACTGTCTATACCCCGGATATTGCCTTTAAATAAAGGGTATGTATATACAACTTTTTTACATTCAATATTCGTGGTGCAGGGCTGTCTTCAATTTTGTCAGAATATATATTCTATATACACTCGCACGAGGCCTACTGTGGCTTGATATAACTAACCTGGCCTGTCATTTGTATAATATAAATTACAATTTCAAAGGTATGTCCTTTATCCTTAAGATGCAGGTAAAACAGCTGAGTCTGACCCGAGGAATTGGCTCTTCTGTGCTGGGCCATACGTTGATGCAGTTGCTGTTTGGTCTCCCCCACATACAAATCAGAGCATTCTTCACTGCACTGCACTGCATATATGATGTCGCTTTTCTGTGTGTTTGGTATTGGGTCTTTCGGATGTACCAATTGCTGCCTCAGTGTGTTGTCGGTTTAAAGCAGACAGGGATACGATGTTTTTTGAAAATTCTTCTTAATTTCTCGGAGACCCTGCTCATATGGGATGACCATGTTCTTCCTCCTGTCTTGCTTTTCCCCTTCACTGTTGGTATTGTTGTCTTTTCTTTCCTTCTACTTCTTTTGACAAAGGCCCAGTCTGGATATCCACAAGTTTTAAGGTCCTATGAGATGTTTACATTCTTTAGCCTTCGCCTCGTGCTAGTGGGGATGTTCTCAGTCTGTGAACAGGGTTCTGATGACACCCAGCTTGTGATCTAAAGGTGGTGGGAGTCAAACATCAAATACTGATCTGTGTGTGTTGGTTTTCTGTAAACCTCTACTTCCAGTTTACCATTTTCCTTAAAGGCTATGTCCACCCAAAAAAATATTTTTTTACATAAGTTTCCCCAAGGGCTCCCAGCCCCAACCGCTATACTTGTATCTCAGAAAGCCCCCCAATTCTACTTACCTCCCCTCTTTCCTCCGCCGCGCTCCCGGCCCTCTGCTTGCGAGAAAATGCGCAGAGGGGCGGGACCGGCAGCCGCGTCTGTGATTGGCTGAGCGGCAGCCAATCACGGACGCGGCTGCCGGCAGCTCACTTCGCCGGAGGAAAGAGGAGAGGTAGTAAAGTTTGGGGAGCTTTCTGAAGATACAAATATTGCGGTTGGGGCTGGGAGCCCTTGGGGAATCATATATTAAAGACATTACGCTAGGGGGAGGAATCGGGAGAGGGAGGGAGAGGGAGGGGGAGGGGAGGGGGAGAAGGGCTGCAGTACGCATGCCAAACTTCTCCCGGAGGCCAGGTAGGAGGCAGAGTCCTATATGGACTCTGCTAGCCTCCTGGTGGGCAGTTTTTGGGACTTTGGGGGGGGACTACAGGAGAACCCTATGTGAGGTAAGGATTAGACTACACTCATGGTGGGGCCAGTAGTTGGGGATTATAGTTTTGGGGGTGGACATGCCCTTTAACTTCTACCAAGCTTTCACAGAACACATTAATGCGGTAGACCAAAACATTAAATTCACAAGGGAAGAGGTACAAAACACACAGAAAAGAGGTTTACAGAAAACCAACACACACAGATCAGTATTTGATGTTTGACTCCTATTCAAGGGCAATACACGGGTACTTAAGAGCGGGGTTTTAGCGAGTATAGATGTCTTCAATGGTTCTATATAGTCACAAAAAATAGCGCACTCCAGTCTTTAACAATCTCCAGTGTGTTTATTCACACGCGTAACGTTTCGGTACCCGTGTGGTGCCTTCCTCAGACAATTGTCTGAGGGAGGTACCACACAGGTACCGAAACGTTACACGTGTGAATAAACACACTGGAGATTGTTAAAGACTGGAGTGCGCTATTTTTGAGACTATATATGATTGAGGCGGCAGTGGCTATGGCCTAATAGTGGCATCCAGCATTTTCTATCTATAAAGGGGTGTGCGGTGACCAAGTATTTCGCCTTCATGGTCTAGTCATATGTTGTAAAGAAGGGGACGCCTCACAGTATAGTTACTGCAACACAAGTTCCGTTTATTGGAACATTTTTGAGACTAACACAGGGTCCTTTTTCAAGCCTTGAAAGGCTTGGAAAAGGATTCTGTGTTAGTCCAAAACATGTTCATTTAGTTACATGTTAGTTTAGTTAAGCAAATTCCACAGGTTGGAAAATTCATACATGCTATAGGTACGAGTTAACTGTACAGTATGTATATATACGTGTAATGTTAATAATTAACTGTACAGTGTGTATATATGTTATTTAACTGTACAGTATGTGTATATATGTGTAATGTTATTTAACTGTACAGTATGTGTATATACTTGTAATGTTATTTATTAACTGTACAGTATGTGTATATACTTGTAATGTTATTTATTAACTGTACAGTATGTGTATATACATGTAATGCTATTTATTAACTGTACAGTATGTGTATATACTTGTAATGTTATTTATTAACTGTACAGTATGTGTATATACATGTAATGCTATTTATTAACTGTACAGTATGTGTATATACTTGTAATGTATTTATTAAACTGTACAGTATGTGTATACATGTATGCTATTTATTACTGTCAGTATGTGTATATACGTGTAATGTTATTTATTAACTGTACAGTATGTGTATATACGTGTAATGTTATTTATTAACTGTACAGTATGTGTATATACGTGTAATGTTATTTAACTGTACAGTATATGTATATGCGTGTAATGTTATTAATTAACTGTACAGTATGTGTATATACGTGTAATGGTATTAATTAACTGCACAGTATGTATATATACGTGTAATGGTATTGATTAACTGTACAGTATGTGTATATACGTGTAATGGTATAAATTAACTGTACAGTATGTGTATATGCATGTAATCTTATTAATTAACTGCACAGTATGTGTATATGCGTTTAATGGTATTAACTGTACAGCATGTATATATACGTGTAATGTTATTTAACTGTACAGTATGTGTATATACGTGTAATGGTATTAATTAACTGTACAGTATGTATATATACGTGTAATGTTATTTAACTGTACAGTATGTGTATATATATATATATATATATATATATATATATATATATATATATATAATGTTATTAATTAACAGTACAGCATGTATATATGGTTTAATGTTATTAATTCTTCCTTTGAGTAAAACCCATAGCAGAATATTACAATACATAAATAGAAAATTAATACTTATATAAATATAATAAAAGTACCTAGGAGTGAGGACTTATGTTGGATACTATTAATGGGTGGAAGAAGCGGAGCGAGGAGGAGGTGAGTATACTTTTCATTTAAGGCAAGAGAATGCAGTATGTGTAAGGGGTGGGGTACTAAAGGGGTTGATGAGTACAGGAAAACATGGGGACATGAGTAAAGGCCGATATACAAACAAACAGGGTAACACAAAGCGAGTGGAAGACCAGGCTACTACTTGGTGCACAAATCTCACAAGGCTGTGTTGTGGTACCGTTGTGTTATGTCTAAATACCTACACAACTATTGTATAAAGTTCCATTTGTTAAGAATGTATGTCACCCACCGAACTAGATTGTAAGCTCTATGGAGCAGGGACCTTTTCCCTCATTTTGCATGGTTCAAGCACTTTTATACTTATTAATGTACAGAATCATTTCTGTATTTATTTATATTTTGTCCCCCTTGTATTGTAAGGCGCTGACTGCATCCCCAAGTGGCTCTATATAATAACACATATACATGCATTATGAAAGGTAGAGCACAAGAAGAAGAAGAAAGGGGGGGGGGGGAGTAAAATAGATTAGTATAAAGGAACAAAGAAAATTGTGGGGAATGAGAAGATAAATATTCAGTTTTCATGCTCTGGCAATGGAGAATTTTAACAATGAATCCCGGTAAGATGTTACTGTGTAAAGATATTCAGGGTTATTCAATAAAAGTTCTTATCATTTAAAATGGTGCTAGTTTTGCCCCAACCAATAAGATCTTATTTAACATTTGAAAGCTAACATCTGATTGGTTGGAGCAAAATTAGCACCTTTTTAAACGATAAGAACTTTTATTGAATCTCCCTGTTTGTTTTTATGTTTTTAGTAAACCAATAAACCTTTCCTGTCCTGTCTACCAAAATCAAGACTTTTGTGATATGCAGGTCAGGATTATAATTAAACTCGTACACATGAATTACCTGTGGGCATCATTAGCCACTTCATTTGTTTTATGGCTCTGCTTTTGGTACTTGTGACTTGCAACTTTCCTTCCAGCTTATAAAAAGCAACAAAGAACAAATAGCTCCATTTGTTGTAAATTATTACAGGTTTTAAGTGATACACTACTGAAAATTAAACTTGTCTTTATTTTAAATAGTCTGTGGGGGAGGAAATGTATGGCAGCTCCCGTATTTAACAGATGCAACCTCCTGCTATATAATGCATTCGGTATCCTACCTATCTGTCAGTTTTGCTTCCTGTAATTAACACGAATACACACCTCTAAGCACAGGGAATAGATGTGGATAAGAGGAAGAGCGTTCTATATATAAATCTTCAGGTGGCTGGGATGTTGTAATTGGAAGGCACTCACTTCAAACATTGCATGAAATAAAATAATCCGCATGATGAAATTCTTATTCAAGTAGATTATTCAAGAGTCATTATTCTGACAAAACTTTTTGGTTATTCTTAAAATCTATTTTTACTAGAATTAGGTAAAATCATTTGGGTTCCAAGAAGATATTATCACCAATGTCACACTCTATAGAAAATAGTGATTATTACAAGACCTCACAATCACGTTTCAGTGGCTTAATTCCCTTCTTTTTTTCAAACACTTTCAGTAATTAATATTATATTATAAAAATCATCAAGGAAAACATCCCAGTTTTATTTGGGGATGAGGGTATAAATATTGTTTTGGCCGCAAAGGGCTATAAATGTGTCTCACATCGGGCACCAACTTTAGCTACCTCTCTCTCTCCTAGTCTGTTTCGCAGTAAACAAGATGAAAAGGCAGTCTGGTTGAAGCACGTAGGGTGTTTTAAGTGTGGAGCCACAAGGTGCATTACGTGTTCGGTTATCCAAACAGGTAACCAATATCAAGGCACTGTGTCTTGCAAAACATACTCTATTGTGGAATACATAAATTGAAATACTACATGGGTTGTCTATCTACTAACTTGCCGGTCATTTAATATACAGTACGTGGGATGTACATCTCGGGTGTTGAAGGTGAACAAGCTAGTTCCATCAAAAAACAAGATGTCAACAGCCGCGTTGGAAGACACTTTGCAATGTGTAACAGAGGTAATGTACACATGTTACAGATTCAGGGTATTAAAAGGATTATTAAGGATAATTATTTTTGAGTTAGGAACTTCGAGTATGATGTTACATGTTTTACTGAATGATAGATGGGTAAATGAATAACATGAAGTTAGATAATAAGGAAAAATAAACACCTAGTGTAATCCCAATGATAAAAGGTGGATTTATTTATTTAGTAATGTAATAAATTGGTAATTTTACTTACAAGAGTATATGTATACATTAATTGTACTTGCATGATATGTGCTGTTTATATAGAGATTCTTTATTGTGGAGCTTTTTTTGTAAATAACTTGTAATGTGTTACTATGTTTCAAAACAGTTTGCTTTTAATAAGGGGTGTGTCTTAGGGACGCTTATATGGAGCACCGGAACACACCTACTGATAATGGCTGACGGTGTTGCATGAAACGCGCAAGGCGAAGTGTTTTTAGCTTCAACCACCTGTCTTGTATCGCCTTCCTGGGAGCGCCACCGTCTTGTGCTTCTTCTTATCCTGGTTTGAGGACCTAGCGACGGGCGGCTGCAACTGGACCACCAACACAGCCTGGTGAGAGAAATTTTTAAATTGCTGGCTATGGATATGTAAATACTAACTGGGAAAGAGGTCTTACACATTCAGTGAAAGATCCGGGGCACAGTAGCACCCAGATCTCCACCCTGTTATCGGTGAGTGTACTGTGTTTGTACATTGTTGCCTTGTTGCCATAATGGAGACATTGTTCTCCGTCTCTCTAGAAGAGTTGTTGTTGTGGGTGGCGATTCAGTTACAAATATCTGTGTATCTCAATTCCCTTCTTCAGGGTCCTACTTAAGCCCCTGAAACGTTGTGTCTCTTGTCAGCACAGTTTTTGTAATAATTGTAATAATCACTATTTTCTGTGGGCTTTATTCTGACATTTGTGTTGATGTATGCTTACTGTGTTCCATAGGCAATGAACAGTAGGTATTGCACCTTGGCCAAAGCCAGCTGGCAGTCCCTGCAGCATTTCACTAGAGTCCTAGATGGTATTACTCTTAAAGGGGAACTGTGGTCTCCAAACAAATTGGGTTTAAATGAAAGGCAGTTTCCTACCTTTAAAACGAGCCATCAACCACCTCTCTACGTGCTCCTCAGCCTAAGATATACAGAAATGACTGACCAGAAAGTTAATGGGTGGGAGGATGACTTGTGACATTCCTGAGGCTTCTCCTGCACAGTGCCGCTGGCGAGCACAGCCTCAGACTCCCTTAGTGTGTGAGGGAGACAGGAAGTCCCTCCTCCTCTCTGCTGTGTGAAGTCCTGACAGAGTAGGTAAGGGAATCAACAGCCCTTCTCTTTCACTGTGTGAAAACAGCATTTTCAGGCAGACTTCTCCCTCTGCCTGAAAAGGCTGATTCCACAGAGTTTTCTGGGGGGGGGGGGGTGTCTGAGTAACCCACAGCACCTGCGAGTGGGCGGGGCTTAGACATCCATGAGTGGGTGGGGCTTAGACATCCATGAGTGGGTGGGGCCACGGCACCCACGAGTGGGTGGGGCCACATGTTGCTGTAAGATAATGGGCCATGGGGGGGCCTGCAACTGGAGGGACCATGGGGTCCATGAGTGGGAGGGACCAGGGGGGCTGCAAAGGGGATGAGGAGACACAGGACAGGTTGACTGACAGTTTCAGAGCAGGAAGAAGGAAGTGTAGAGGACCTGGTGATGCTGCTGCCATATCACACACAAAAATGTAAATATCTTCAAAACTGGGCAAAATAAACAATGGAAATAAATTGCAAAAATTCTCAGGGAAGCAATTCCTATCAATTTACCTCAATTTACCTAAAGTCATTTTTGGACCACAGTTCCCCTTAAAATTATAGAGAACTAACAAAATTAGGTTTAAGTAAACAAGCAATTTCTTGAAATCAATAACATTTATTTATATTTTCAATTGGCCTAATATTAATGAAGATTAGTTCCAATCTAAACCATAATGAATATGTCCATTAAATAATGTGTGAATTTGCTGGCATTGGAATGAATATTCTATATTCTGAGCAGATAGATAGTAAAATTGAAAACTATGTAGTGATACTGTTTCATAAACATGCAACAGAATTGTATTTATAACTGGGTCATGTCCACCCCTTTTTTTTTATCTTTTTCTTTAGTGTATTGCTCCCTCCCCTAGCACTAACCGCCATAGTAATTTTTGCAGAAACTCCCCCTGATCTTTACTTACCTCTTTCCTCCGACGTTCAGTCCCGGCCCTCTGATTGCATGAAACTGCAAGCAGGGGGCCGGACTGCAGCCACATCCATGATTGGCTGAGAGGCAGCCAATCACGGACACAGCTTCCAGCTATGCAGAATGTCGAAGGAGAGGGGTAATGTAAGTAGAGTTTAAGGGAGTTTCTGCACAAATAACTATGACGGTTGGGGTTGGGGGAGAGAGCCCTACACTACAGAAAAGGGGATTGAAGCCAGGGGGAGAGAGAGAGAAACAGGAGGAAGAGAGGGCTGCACTGAGCATGTCATTTTTCTCCCGGAGGGGAGACAGGAGGCAGAGTCCTATATGGACTAGGCCAGGCTCTTGGTGGTCAGTGTTTGGGACTTTACAGGGACATTAGAGGAGAACCATTTGGAGTGCGGGTGTAAGATGAGGATTTTACTACACTACACAGTGGGGCCAACAGTGGGTTAAATTATAGTTTTAGGGGTGGACATGCCCTTTAACATTTCCTTGGTTTTAAAAAGGCATTGAGACTGGGAACGGGCAGATTTTTCAGCCCAATCGACCAATACTTACATGTATCAGTTGGCTAGGCCAATAAATCTGAGACATCTTTTGCTGCGGATGTGACCGATGTCGGCTGCAATGATAAACACATTAGATAGACAATAGTGAGCCCTGTGGTGCAGCACAACTTTTTGCATTTCACAATAATATACCCCTGACTTGATTCTTTAGCAATATCTATATCAATGTAATGAAGTAAGTACTGTATGTATTTGAAGACTATATGACCTATATGACCTTAGTTCATGTGTTGAACCATGTGGTATGTGATGAATATCTTACCTTATGAATATGCACATTATTTACAAGATTTGTGGACTAAATGCACTTTATAAATCTGATATACTGCTTTATTTGTAACATTATTTTGATTTTATGACACATTTTATACCTTTATTGTTATATGTACATGTATTATTGCTCTGCAACTTTGCACATATATATGCACTTTGCACTTTGATTATGCACTTATGCTACTTTATTTTTTCAATCAATACGAAGGTAAGGACCACCCATTGGGGGCTGTCCTAGAGATTGGTTGGAACACTGTTGGGTGAACATCACCTGAGGAAGGGGGCACTGTTTTTCCCCCCCGAAACGTTGTAATATGATGTGTGGTCACAAATAAAACTTATTATTATTGAAGTGTGACCCTCTACTTCATTTGCTCTGGGATGAAAAGCTCTAGCAGCCATATAAAGCTACATTTTCAATTAAACTACTCACTTTCTCCTAAAATATTTCTCATATATAGTATAGTATTTAAGGTTAAATAAAGACATACATACATCTAGTCCAACCTACTCAGCAATACCCTCATTACCTGCCTTTTGATCCAGCAAAAAAAAAGAGAATGAATGGGGAGAAAATCTGAAATATCCCTGTATCCACTCCCACTTTATGTATCAATACCAGTAACATGAAACAGTCTGTATTTTAGATGGATAGATAGATTATTTTTCAACAAATAATTCCATGAACATTTATTAGTCATGCAACTCTATAAATTTGTATATCCTTAATATCATATTATCTTCAATTAGTAGCTGTGAAAGTGGAAGCTGTATTAAACCACCTAGAAAGGTTTTGGGATTTAAACTTTAGAACTGTGGCATGCTTGTAAAAGATAATATAAAGATTACACAAAATAAGAATTTATCAAAAAGAACCATGTAACAGCACATCTGTTCTGTGCGAAAAATCAAATCACAAGAAAGGCCCAGAAGAATAATTTGTACCAAAGCATATAAATATAAACATGAGAGAACTAGAATGCTGTCTCTACCATAAAACCTTACTGGATAGGTCATAGTTTCTTGTTTCTTTGACAAACACACTTCATAGAACATCTCCAGCATTGAGCTTGCTTTGATGATTAATACTGTTGCACATTTCTATCCAGTGCCAGCTGAGCTATAGTACTGTTTTTCCATAGTGTAAAATTCCAAAAAAACATGTCTGTGAAAGAAAAGCCATGTACTGTATGTTGATTATTCCTGAAAACCTTCCTCGGGGTAGATATAATCCATAGCTTCCTTGATCTGCTAACCTGAATATGTTATTATAATCTCTGCATATGGAGTTCTTGTTAAAAAGACACCCAACCAAGAATCATTCAGTCATATTTTTAATTTAAAATACTGTAAGGAGACTTTTTTAATGTTGATAGAGAAATAGCCCACTCATTGACCTTGATACAGATCTGTTTACTATTGTTTTATTAATTAAGACATAGATTTTCTGCTTCTCCAGTTTAAAAGTTTGTGTCAAACCTCCCTTTGTATTTCAGTATTAAATCCTTGGTATACCTGCCTGGCTTTACCACTAAGCAAAAGGCTAAGGACTTGAAAGCGAGCACTTTCATCCCAACCATTAATAGTGGCTGCCAATTCAAATTGTTCTAGCCAATCAGTCCACTCCCTAGTTACCCTATCAAATGGATCAGGTTTCAAAATAGGTTTGGCAATTGGGCCTGGTAGAGCTACTGAGTCTAATTGGGGCATTACATCTGCAGGTACAAGGACAGGAGGATTTAAATTAATACTTTCAGTAGCAGCCTCCATAGTTTAATACAGAGAACAAATATACAGAGAAAACAGAGAGAATAAAATGTATTACCAGCACTGCTGCCACCAATTTGTACCAGATCACTTCTTTATGGAATGATTATGGGTAGCATGGCACACAGTGGGTTACTCTGGTGGTCTGGCAAAAAGAAGAGAGTGCACTTACTTTCTTTAAACAATATAAACCAGTTTTAATTACATTTAACAGTAAGTATTGCAATGATTTAATAACAAAACATAAACAGTTTCCCCACATAACTTGTGCAGTAATGTAGTGGTCCCTGCCTATGGTGCACCACTTTAAACATTGACCAGACCTGAATATTGTGTGTCCTTGTAAGTTAGTGTACACTTACAGTATATGTTGCCTCAGAGTTTGTATCCAAGGTAAAGTGTCTGTCCAATAATCTGTC
The DNA here is from genome assembly GCA_019447015.1 of Hymenochirus boettgeri. NCBI lineage: Eukaryota > Metazoa > Chordata > Amphibia > Anura > Pipidae > Hymenochirus > Hymenochirus boettgeri. The sequence continues at coordinate 266,833,777 of CM033470.1, read as the reverse complement.
CTTCCAACAGGTGGTCTTATACGCAGGATCTGGTGTTTCATTCAATATCACTCCAAACAGATCAGTCCCATGACTCCAAAATGGAGCACACACCACATACTTCTATCTACTTTCACTTTCTCTCCTCCTAACCATAGAGAGTAGGGATGTCTTATTTTTTATTACTCACTGATACCACATGCAGCCTTGGTGTATATGTCCATTAAAATACACATCACGTCCTGTGTAGCAGACAGAAACTTTTTTTTGGATTACACTTTTGACCATACCATATTGACATCTGACATTAAATCTCAGCTCTGTAAGTAAGTTTTTGTATTTTGTATATTTTTTCTTGTACCTAATATAAGTCAGTGCTATACTTTATATACATTTATTGATGGTCATTTAGATGGTAATAGTGAGATAGTACACACATACATATACACCTATCCTATATGTAATATCCTGTACCCCGCACCTCATTAGTAGCTCCTAAAACTCAATGCAATCTCCTATAAAGATATATATTTATATAATATTAGGGATATATATCTATATTTGCACAAATGGATTGCAAAACGCGGTCGTAGGACAAAAAGAGTTTGTGAAACTCGAAGAGCAGCAGAACTCCAAATAAGCTTCATTGCCAATAAACAGGCACAGACCCTATACAGAGTCATTAAATTATATTCCCCTTGTTTTACATAAAGAGATTCATTGAGATTTACCCAGACTGAACTGGAAACTTAGAAATAGAGGTTCACAAAGTGAACTTAACACATATATGAAGTAGGAATACAGTTGTGTAGCCCTGCGCTAAGGGGCTTTTGATAGCCATGTTATGTTATTTTTGTGTGTAAAGTTGCCCTTTAAGCGCTATTCAGTTTTTGCAGACAAGCTTGAAGCACCTAAACACCCATTGGTCCATTAAACAGGAACACTGTAGCACTATGAACATGGAGTCTATGCCTTTTTGCTTTATAAATAGATGAAATATTAAATTTAACTTGGGTTATAACTAGAAATGTAATGTGGGTTCGAATAGAACCCAGTTTCGAATCGAATCTGAGGGTTTTAAACTCCCGAATTTCACAGAACCCGGATTTTTAAAATTTTTGATTTTTATCAAAAATCAAAAGTAGATGATTATCGAAAATCAAAAGTAGGCGATTATTGAAAATCGAAAGTAGAAGATTATCGAAAATCGAAAGTTGAAGATTATCAAAAATCAAAAGTAGGCAATTATCGAAAATCGAAAGTAGACGATTTTCGAAGATCGAAACTCAAATTTTCTAACTTTCTGAAAATTCGAAAACGGAACGAAACTCAACAGTTTCGAACATCTCTAGTTATAACTGAGAAGATTGTCTATTAACTTTTTATTTTTGCCATAAGCAAAATCCATTATTTAATGCAGTAGCATGTAGTTGACATTTATCTACATGATGGTATTAGGATTGCCCAGGAGATATAATTACCTCCCTCAATACTCAAGCTATATTATCAAGAATAAGTCCTAAACAGACATCTCCCTTTGGCCACATTTTTAACCGACTCTGTCTGTACTAATTAGTAGACCCAATTAACTAAATAAGATAGATGAGAGGGTGTCAAACTCTGTGTCATGGCTTTGCCCTTAAAGTACACGTTCTCAGTCACGCAAGAATGTTTTAAGATCCAGGTTATTGCGGCTCTCATAATTATTTCCTAACTAGCTGTGACATTTCAGAAAATAAAACAGTGCTTTTTATTTACTAGTTTCACGAAGGAGATGGATTCAATGAAGCGTCATGCAGAGAGCAAAAAAAGTAAAATGAAAAAAAATTAAATTACTGAATGAAATTTGGCATCGAACTTGCCACGTTGCATTTAAAAAAGCAGGGCTAAGAAACATACTCATGGGACAAAACTGAAATTATATTTAGGAGATATAGGGACAATATGTTAAGGTACCATATGATGCAAGTTGAGTGGTTTCTAGAAAACCTGCTATTTTATAACCTGGCTCGCTTGACTTGATATGATGAAGAAAATGTATATAGAGAGAATAAAAAGGGATTTTAGCAATATGGATGGATTTTAACCCTGAGGAACAGGTCAGTAGAACAAGGGTACCCAGGACCTCTGCTGGAAAACTTCACTCAGGGGGCAATAAAAAATGGGATCCAGAGCTCCTTTAAAAGGCCAAAGTAGAATAAACCATAATATAATAATACATTAACACAATAACACATAATCACCAGATTGTTCTCTGTTTCTCCTTCCTTATTCAGCATGGATAACATCATATTGTTTCATCATATATTTAGCCATGTAAATCTCTCTCTTATAGAGATAAGATCCACCAGACAAATAATTTAAATTCATTTTTAAGGGCTGCTAATTTCCATGTAGTTGCTAAAAGTTATCTAGTGGCAGCACAGATATAATGAAGTAGCTTGTTGCATGGGTCTATGGCTAGTTCTCATTGTATGTATGTATAATTTATTTATAAAGCGCCGCTTTGGGTATGCAGCGCTGTACATACGGTAATAAAATACAGAATATACAAACAAGGGGATAATTATACAGGTAAATAAAAATTAAATGCAATACAAGAATATATAAATTATGGATAAATTGATATAAGTGCAGCAAGCCTTGACACATTAGGAATGAGATTCCTGCCCCGAAGAGCTTACAATCTAAGTCGGTGGGACAACATACAGATACAAGTGGACAGATGGGTACAAAGTGCATGAGATAGATGGCTAACAATCATTTGTTGCGCTGGTGCTCAGAAAGGTAGGATAACATGACATAGGATATGCTTAATGTTGCAGGTCTTACAGTGACCTTAGGAACTATAAAATATAGATGTTAAATTTAAGGTGACATCTCACTGCATAATAGCTGTCATCCTTCTGTATTGTGGCATTTACTAAAAGGCTAGCCCTTCAAAGGACCTATGATCTAGGGGCATGTACATTGAATTAACCATTGGGTAGCATCTAAATTCCTTCTAAATTTATTTTCCGTGCCTGCTGCTACCTTTATGGGGCTCATACACAAACAAATCTCATTCATAAGATCCCGATATCGTACGATCATTCGTTCGCGTATGGGCAATAGCACGATCATCACATTTTTTTTAATCAGCCCAATGGGAACATTTTTGTTGTATAATCGTACGACCGGGATTTGTTGGTCTATGGGCCCCATTAGATTAGTATATATGTTTTAAGGGAGGCACACCTGAGGAAGGGGGTTGTGCCCCCAAAAACATTGTGTACCTGGTTGTTTCAGCGCCTAATAAATTATTAATGCTATAAAGACTTTTTGAGTGTGCCTCCCTTCAAACATATATACTGCTATTACCGATTGTGGCACAAACTTTTAGGGGGATAACCTCACAACTTACCTGTTACCACTCCACAGACCCTGTTTAAACCCCATTAGATCTAATAATACTTATGGCATAAACCGCTAGGTCTGCACCCCTGGGCTTGCCTTAGATCTCCCACACTGTGCTTTAAAAGTTGAGCTTGTAGTGCTGATCAGGCTTCACCCCCACCACTTCATTCCCCCACTTAAAACATGGGAAGACGTGCTCTGTAAGGGGAGCATCTTCCCGTTGGACAGTCTGGGAAAAGTTCTGGACACTGAGAGTTAAAGCTGGACTTTTGAGGCATGTTATGGGGAGGCTGGGGCAATTCCAGGGGCAAGGACCTTGCCAAGGCTGCTGCTCCCATGAAGCCAGGTGAGACTTTTGTCTCATGCAGGTGTTTGGCCTCCATTCTCCGTGTGCCTGTATCACTCAGCTCATCCTGGCTTCTTTCCTGGTCTTCAATAATTTATGACTTGTGTGCAGTGGCAAAACTTGCAAGTTTTTTGTCCAGGCCCCTGACACACACCCCTCCACAGCTGATCACTGTGTGCAGTAAAGGTACCCACGATCAGCAATTTAAAAGACCAGTACCGGACCAGCAGATGTTTAATTTACCAGTATATTAAAACAGCTGATTGTGGTGTCACTGGGGAGGGGTGTGTGTCAGGGGTCCAGACATCAAAAGGCTCTTTGAGCAGAGGGAGGAGGCAGATTCCTTTGCCAGAAAGGAAGAGAACTTATCATTAAATATGTGATTACAAATGCGTGTAATAAACTGGTAAAAATAGCAGTTTAAGTCAGCCCTCCAGTGTACCAGCCAGTGTTATCTCAGCGTATCCAGCCAGTATAATAGACATCCCTCCAGCTTACCAGCCATTGTTTAATTAATGACATAACACTGGCTTTTGAACTGGAGGGCTGACCTAATAGTGGCTGCTAAACTGGAGGGTTGACTTAATAGTGGCTGCTAAACTGTAGGGCTGACCTAATAGTGTCTGCTGAACATGGATGGTTGAACTAACAGTGGCTGCTAAACTGGAGGGATGCTTACAAAAATACAAAGAGAAGGGAACTAGGAGACCAAAGATCTCCCGTCCCAAAAAGTACCCTAAATAACAGCACTACCATATGCCATAATACAGTAAAAAACGATTTATTAGGTTCACATAAATAAATATACCCCCCTCACACACAGTATATACAATAGAGACATCACTAAAACCGGGCGTCCCAGGTGTATCAAACAAGGAAGTTTATCCTAACAAAGCGTGTATCTCAATAGTGGCTCGAACCCACCAACCAGGAAAAACTAGATCGTAAGGGACTTAACGTGAGAAGCCAAGTCCGACTTACCCGGCCTCTTCACGGACGGACCACACTCTTCACCCTATCGATCAGAAACACCTATGGAGATCCAATGTCCAACAGTTCACGATATTCCCAACTACTCGTGGGTCCACCACTACTTGTATCAGAGTCCCACTCCCGATCGCAGATAAGCACAGTAGAGACACACGCCAAGACCACACTTCCAGACCTACACGTGTTTTGCCGTTCCTTCCATTTTACTACGGCTTCCTCAGGGTCACATGACACACTCTGCCTTACCCCCTTAAATAGTCCGCCTCTTAAAGACACATAACTTTATTTACTAGGATAGGCTACAAACTAGAAATATGTAATCATAACTCAGTAAAATTCTTTACACACAAAACAAAGTTATCAAGGGGGCTTCACTTCCAAACATAGCATTCCCACCAGAACACACAACTGTACCCAAGAGCTATTAAATCAAAACATAGAGGATAATACCTCCCATTTAGAAACCCCAACTAAGTATAACACAATAGTAGGGGCGACACATAATTATAGATAGCAATTAAATTGAATGTCATCATTTAGACCGGATGGGGTCATGGTATTCAATTTAAACTGGAGGGATGACCTAACAGTGGCTGTTGAACTGGAAGGCTGATCTAATTGTAACTGATGAACTGGAGGGCTGACCTAACATGTTGAAGAAATATTTGCTCATCCTTATTCAGGGCGACTTTATAAAGTTCCATCTTATTATAATTGAATATTGTATCTATCTGTTGAGATGCCCATGTTCTATGATATATGTCGGAACACAATTGGGCCATTTTAATGAAGTGACATAAAACTTGCAAAAGCAAAATCTATTTCAGACCATAACAAATCAAACGACTCCTCATTTGATTGTCATTTACAAGCAGCTAAAAATCAGGTCACAGATCTATGTGGGATGGTCATTAATTATGTCCCTCCTCTTTACCGAGGTGGCACAATGCCCTTCTATGTAGATAATTTTATTGGATTTTTATGTTCCTGTTCTCTAGCTGCCCAGCTGGTTAGTGCCCAGTTCTGCCTAGTTTACTTCATTCTACTGGGATATACTTCTGTGCTTCAGCACAGAAACCTTGTGTTTTAAGTCCTAGGGGTGACGGTGGATGGTGAGGCGTGCCAATTGTAATAGCAGACAGGGGTTTGGATAAAGGTGAAAAGAACAATGAAGAATGAGGTATATGTGCTGAATGTATACTTGGTATTGCAGAGCATTACAGATGATCTATAAAGGAACTTGCAGCATCCTGAAGCTTCTTTCATCATCCAGACCAAGTTTCCCCTGACATCCAGCTAAGGGCCCAATTGATCTCTCACTTACTAACTCATCCTCCTACACCTTCAGGCTAAGGCCCAGCACCCGAGGAAGGGGAAGACCCTGAAACGTAGTGCACGCAGTATATCACAAATAAACTAAGAGAAAACTTGAAAGAGTGTGCTTTTCTACAAAATAATTACTGTGCTAAGGCCCAGCACCCCAGTCTGAGTTGTTCTGGACCAGGTGGATTACTCTGTAGCTAAAGCTCTGAACAAGGATATTCCTACCACAGTAACTAGAAAGTCAAACTACAGGAACTGAACAACTGATGCGCCAACTTCATAGAGAAGGTCTGTTTCCTGGAGCAGCAGAACACGGTGCTGGTGACTGAGATCAACCAGGTTACAGTGATCATAACAGATAACCAGGACAGCTGCAGAGAATGGGGCTGGGATCCAGCAAATAATAAAACAGAATTGCAGATTAAAGAACTGTTCATATTTAATGGGTGAGATAGCTTGTGTAACGATATGCATATCATGCCACCTTCTGGCTAAAATGTATCTATGTTTCAAATAATGAACAGAATACACAGAAGAACAGTTACAAAACATCCTATGGTATTACCATAAATTAACACCAACAGGGTTATTCAATAAAAGTTCTTATTGTTTAAAATTATGCTAATTTTGCCCTAACCAATCAGATCTTATTTAACATTTGAAAGCTAACATCTGATTGGTTGGGGCAAAATTAGCACCATTTTAAACAATAAGAACTTTTATTGAATAGCCCTGCAAAACTAATGTCCCCATGAAAGCACCTAAACAGTACAATTCACTAAAAACCTATATGCCACTGTGGGTAGGCTGTTTCCCTTTCAGTTGCTTCTAAATACCAAATAATACTTACTTGCCAATTAAACCTTGTCAGCAGGTTTTGTTGATCTCCAGTATCTTTACCCAGGACAATGATATGTGAAGTTTTTGGTCACTTCTCACACTTTAATTAAAGGTCACTAATGAGCACAAAACGTGCAAAGCTGCACAGAAGGTCCCAATCAACATGGTCAGTTTGATTTCTTTGTCTTGAGAGCTCACTGAAAACAGATAAAGGTCTACAAAGCAGAGGTATCGTGAAATAACGATTGATATTGATCGTTATTCTATGATACCACCAATGTTGTCGACTGACGGCAATTTTGTAAAATAACGCCAGTTAACTATCAGCTGGTTATCATGGGAACCGGAACCAGGACTGGTTTCAATCACTGAGTACTCCAGGAACACTAATGTTTTCGTAAAATAACGATCGTTACCTTGCGATACCGCTGCTTTATAAATTTCATACTGATTTCTGCCTTATTATGTGTTTAACACCAGGAATTAAATAAAACTTCCATCTGAGAGTTCCCAGGGTAAGGACCTAAAACAATAGGTCTTCACCACTGGGCTTATCCAGCACCTCTCCTATAAAGTTAGGATTGCTTAGTCCTGCCCCCAGTTTGTGGCCAATGGAAGCATTGTACTGCTGAATGTTTAGGTAGCTCGCAGATAGAAGTATCATTTTAAAGGTAGGAGTGTGCCTTTAAACCCAGGTACATCACCTCAAACAGGTTTGTGTAAGTGTTTAGTCACTTTCAGTCCATCATCTTGAAAGTGTTTAAAATACAATTAGAAAGTTTACACCTAAGAGGCCACCTCTCTAACTGTGTACAGACTGGGTACAGCCAAAGCAGAAGACAAATGACTGTTTCAGGGCAATGGCCTATTGGGTGCACATACTTGTACAAATCAACCAGCCTCCACCTATACGCTGATGATACCCAAATTTACTTGTCCACCCCTGTACTAACCACTGAAGTTCAATACAAAATCTCTAAATATCTGCTCTCTATTTCCTACTAGATGGCGCATCGCCACCTTAAACTCAATCTATCTAAAACTGAATTCATCATTTCCCCCCTAAACTAGGACCTAGTCCACCATCATCTCTATTGACAATATGGTCATTAACCCAGTTGAATCTGCACGCTGCCTTGGAGTTACCTTTGACTCCTCTCTATCCTTCTATCATCACATTAACAATGTCACTAGGACGTGTTGTTTTCTCCTTTTTCCAATATTTCCAAGATCCGCACCTTTGCTCTCTCGCTCCACTACTAAAATGCTCATTCATGCTCTTATAATCTCCCATCTTGACTACTGTAACATTCCGTTACTTGAAATCCCAGCCTGTCATCTCTCTCCACTCCAGTATATCTTAAGCTCGGCAGCTCGGATCATCTTACTCTCCCCCAAAAGAAATCCTGCAACCCCGACAGTTTATAGGGTGGCTTTCCATTAAACAAAGACTCATATTCAATACCCTTCTTTTAACCTTTAAATCCCTTCACTTTATTGCACCTCCCTACTTATCTTCTCTCTTGGTGTCTTACGGTCCTGGAAATGCCCTGCGCTCCTCGCAAAGCAATCTTCTCTACAAACCCCCTACTAACACTGCTTCCTCCCACCTTAAACCATTCTCTCTTGCTGCTCTTTACCTTTTGAACTCTCCCTCTCTTATTTTGCCAGGTGACATTCTTTAGCTCTTTTAAATCTAAACTGTTATTCTACATTTCTAAAAACTAGCACTATTAATGATTGTTAGCTGTCTGAGCACTATCCCTCACCCACTTGTATCTGTATGTTGTACATTGTATATATTAAAACATAAACTGGATGTACGCCGTACACTGGCAGAAAACCTCACATCACGTCTCGTGTTAACATGGACCTGTAAATATTCCAAAACATTCCGGCTCATTTACCCAGGCAATTAAATGGAGTTAAAATTTTGCAAAAGTTACACAAAATTCACCTGCCCATAACACGTTTGCGCAACTTTAAACTCAAGATTTTCACATTTTAAATCATGCTGTGGGTAAGTCCCTTATGGGATTTACCCACGTGCACAAACACAATATTAAATCGCGGAAGGGAGATTTACCCCGAGCGATAGCGGCTCTGATTAAATCTCCCCCATTGTCTTTTATTATTGAAAAAAACAGTAAATAAGGAGCAAAAGGGAGAATACTATCCAGGGTGGCATGGACACTCAGGAAGTTAATAAAGGAAATACAGACCATACGTTAATGTGACTAATGGTGGCCATAGACATAGCGATATTATTGTATGATTAATGGCCAATTTAATGAAACTGCGACCGTGGGCACCTCAAGTGGCTCCATGCTAATCTTTGCCGAGGGACTCCTTTTACCTTAAACCATCCCTGATAGTGGGGATGTACGCTGCAGTTTAATTGAAATCGAGATGTGGATTGCAATACACCCCCTATGCTTTATCCATTCCAACTCACCATATCGTACCTCCTATTAGTTGGGCATAGCCCTTACCCAGTATCCCCCTCACACCCACCACAAGGTACCTACCATTAATGGGAAATAACCCTTATACTTTATCACCCAAAATCCACTATGTGGTATGTCCCATTAGTGGGGCATAGCCCTTACCCTTAATCCGGCGAAATAACCCACCATATGATAACTCTAATCAGTGGGGCCTATCCCTTATACTTTATCACCCCCAACCCTCCATATGGTACCTCCCATTAATGGGATATAGCCCTTACTCTTTATCCCCCTCCAACCCACCACATTGGACCTCCCATTAATGGGGTGTAGCCCTTATACTTTATAACCCACAATCCACTATATGGTACCTTCCATCACTGGGGCTTAGCCCTTATCACCACTATCTTCTATAGGGTACATACTGTCAGTGGGGACTAGCCCTTATCCTTTATCCCCTCCAATCTACCATATGGTAGCTTCCATCATTGGGGCCTAGTCCTATCCTTTATCCCCCAAGCTACCATATGGTACCTCCTATCAGTGGGACCTACAGTAGTCCTATCCTTTATCATCCACAATTTACCATATAATACCATCAGTGGGACCTACAGTAGTTTTCTACCTTTTTGAATGTTGTTTGATGTTAATTTTTTTTGAAAATCTGGTAAAAGTGCGAATTTCTACGAAGAACTGCGCCTACTCCATTGATGGTATGAATGAACGAACTACAGCGTTACATAGCTGAAGGTGTGTAGATTTCAGGAATATATAGAGGGAGATTCAATAAAAGTTCTTATCGTTTAAAATGGTGCTAATTTTGCCCCAACCAATCAGATGTTAGCTGTTAAATAAGATCTGATTGGTTGGGGCAAAATTAGCACCATTTTAAACAATAAGAACTTTTATTGAATAACCCTGATAGTTTGTGGGGGGTATTTCTGAGTTGGGGGGGTGTTTTGTGAAAAAACTGCAGGCTGTTCAAATACAAAACTGGCTAATTTTTTTTTTCTGTTACCGACATTTGGCATACATAGCGTATGATGTCAGGACCTGTCAGAGTACGTGGTGGAGGAGCAAGCAATCGAGTATAGGAGTAGAGGCAGACCTAGGTGCAAGGTCTCGCCTCTACTCCATAGTTCTTGGTTCTCCCTTCTTCAATGAATAGCAACTAGCTTTACCAGGGCCGTCTCTAGACTTTTTGGCACCTGACACAAAATTCCAAATGCTGCCCCCCTCGCCGCCGGAAGGGGTGTGGTTTTATAATTGAAAGTGGGTGGTGCTTTGTGCGGAAGTGGGTGTGGCTTACCCAGAAGTGGGAGGGGCTTTATACACGTTGATTTAACTTGTGTCATTATCATTCTATTTACATATCATTCTTCCATTTATTTAAAACACATTGAAGGACCCACCCTCTAGAATAGTATTCCCACCCCAGATCAACCATACTTCTTGTGGAATAAAAGGTTTTGGCCAAAAGATTTGTAACTACCTACCTACCTAATCTAACCTAGCTTAACCTAACAAACTCTATCTAAAGCTAGCATATGAAATGTCTTTTAGTAACATACACACATACTATTTGAATTAAAATGACAAACATTTATACAAACCTGTTAAGGTAGAAAGGTTATGCATAATGCTAATAATGAAAAAGTCCAACTCCAAGCACAATCTTACAATGTCATTTTACAGATTAAATACAACTGAAAGAAATAAGTATTAAAAAAAGCAGAATACTACTTACCTAGAAGACTTGAAAGGGAGTCAGGTAGATCGCAGATGGTAATTGTAGAGGAGTATCTAACTTCTTTAACTTTTTAACTACATGTCGGAACATGGCAACTTTAAAAATTTTTGAAGTCTATCTATCTATCTATCATCTATCATCTATCTATCTATCTATCTATCTATCTATCTATCTATCTATCTATCTATCATCTATCTATCTCTATCTATCTATCTATCATCTATCTATCTCTATCTATCTATATATCTATCTATCATCTATCATCTGTCTATCTATCTATCATCTGTCTGTCTATCTATCTATCATCTTTCTGTCTATCTATCTATCTATCATCCGTCTGTCTATCTATCTATCATCTGTCTATCTATCTATCTATCATCTGTCTGTCTATCGATCTATCATCTTTCTGTCTATCTATCATCTGTCTATCTATCTACCATCTATCTATCTATCTATCATCTTTCTGTCTATCTATCTATCATCTATCTATCTATCAACGCACGCCGACGCCCGCCGCCGCATCACCCCGCTTCCGCGATCCAGGAAGCTGTGCTGCCTCTGCCGTTTCTGGTACCGTACCAGTGACGGTCTGGATGGACAGATCGGGCTGCATTCTTCTCCCCAGTAGTGCCAGTATTCAGGTAGCAAAACCCCCCACCCACCCCCCTGACAATTAGTCAGTAAGGTGATGGATGCCGGGACATGAATAAAAAAAACTAAAAAATTTTTTCTTCTTGTTCTCCCTGCCGGGTGCCACTTCACTACAGTGTGCCGCTCTGCATTGTGCTGCACTGCTTCATTAGCGGGCGGCCCTGAGCTTTACTTCACTTTGGTGCCATTTACCTGCTCTGCCAAACTTTTGACAAAAGAGGACATAAAACCAATATGATGGGCGTGGGGGCGTGGCCAGGCCCTGCTGCTGGATGGGAGCAACTTGCTGAGCTCCTCCACAAGCAAACTTGGAAAGCGGGGATAAATCACACCCAACCAAACCAGACCCAGAAATTGCAGCCGAACATCAGGGCACATTATGACTCTGGGAAATAATAAACCAGCACACAATAACTTACCAGTTCTATCACCAAAAACAAAAATCCAAGATGGCGCCGACCCTTGCAGCATGACAGAACCAGAGCAGCATGCAGTGAAGGCAGTGGGGGAAAAAGAAATCCCTGGAACTCCTGCAAAAAGAGGTGAGAAACCTTTAACAGAGGATCACCACCCTCACCAAACACAACATAAAGGAACATAACTCTTTGAAGCTCTAACAGCACAATGGAGTTTACAACACTCCCCTGAGCATCTATATCATCATCACCACTGATTATGGAACATAATATACACAATACTCCAAAGGAGCGGTCGACAGAAAGAATCTGTTTACACCTGGAATCATTTCCAGATTCCCAGGAACCAGTTACAACCACACACATCTTAAAAGACTTACTCATTTCACACATCCATCAGAGCCCTATGGCTGACTTCTCCCTATATGTTTCAGGAGATTAAAAAACATACAGGCTATAGGAGAACGCACAGACCATATGGAAACCAAATTCAGTGAATTTAGAGGAATATAAATACTGGTTGACTCACACAATGAATTGGAAAACAGTGTCTCTGCTATGCGTGCTAAATTAACTGACCTTGAAAACAGATCCAGAAGGAACATATAAAGCTGAGAGGGGTACCTGAGTCAGTTAAAAATGACCATTGTTGGAATATACAGTGGAATTCTTTAACTGTTATTGCCAGATGCAACGAACTTGATTTTGTTATACATAGAATCCAACAGACTACCTAAGCTAAAGCAGCGCCCCCTAGCGCCCCTAGAGATTATACTGAGACTGCATTTCTACTCCATAAAAGACAGACTTCTAAAATCAGAAGAGAAGGAATCACCATACCAAAAAGTTTCAAGATATACAAATCTACACTGATTTAGCACCTGAACACTGCAACAAAGAAAGAGATTTGCGAAACCACAAAGATTTTAAGAGACGAAATCCAATACAGATGGGGATTCCCAGCTAACCTAATAATATACTATGGGAATACCTCACACATGATAACTGATAACAACGCGGCACACACTACTCCAGAAGTGGGATTGTACAGCCAGTAACCACCAAAACAAATAAACCAACACAACAGCAAAGATCTCCCACACACATAATACAGAATGAAAGAATGCTCCTAAAAGGCAATCCTGGGAAATAAACACTGGAAAGAGAGAGAAATAGAAGGTCAAAAGAAGGGCGAGGGAGGAAAAGAGGAGGGACTGCTAAGGTGTTTTTTTTTGTTTTGTTTTTTTTGTTTTTTGTTTTTTTTTTTTCTCTTAAAGCAATATTGGACATGTCACAGAGGAAAAGAGAGGAAAAACAAAACATTCATTCCTCAACAAAGGGAAGGAAAGAGAAAGATGGGAACCTCATTGTGGTAAAACGTATGGTATTGATACTCCAAGACTTGCAAAGGTTGCAAAATTTTTTTTTTTTTTTTTGTCTCCTCTCTCTGATACAATTGGTTGATACGACCACTCTCTTCAATGTTAATTATGGGTTGTCAAATATTCAATAGCAATAATGACTCAAGTACCTGCCGCCCAAATACTTTAATACCCCCAATTCCTATTGATACATGGCGGACTCAAATCTCCCATGTGATGATCAGGTTATAGTTTTGAAATGTTTTATACTGTTTTGTTGTGTTGTATTGTACTGAGGATAAAATGTATACAACAACTGTCAATATAATATGGTGACTAGTGGGGATTCACTCTCAAGATAATGATGTTGGGCAATGTGTGTAATAAGGTTTATAAATACCTAAGACCCCTTTGGAAGGAGAGAGAGCGAAAAAAAAGAAAGCATATAGATAATAAGCAGAACCCGAAAAAAAATTAACACTATGAATTTAAGATAATCACTTACAATGTAAGAGGCTTAAACCTCCATATAAAAGGCACGCCATGTGGAAGAAGCCAGTTTTATATAAAGCGGATATATTATGTATCCAGGAAACTCATTTAACTGCACAAAATGAAAATCTGTTAAACCACAAATTATATCCACACATTTATAAAGCTTCCACTATGAATAAAAAAAAAAGGAGTTGCAATACAATCAAAAGTTTCAGTTGCATATGAGAGAGGAACAAAATAATAGACAAAACGGAAGGTATATAATCCTAGACTGCAAAATCAACAACAAACCATGCACTCTCCATGTATCTATACACCTAACACAAACAGATTAGGTTTATCCATAAAATAATACAAAAGATACAATCTTCTCAAACAACAAGTTAATCTTGTGTGGAGATTACAACCTCACATATGATAGAGAAAGAGATACCCACTCAGTGAAACACATAAAACGCAGAAGGGACCTACAAAACACGTTAAAAAAAGAGGAGCTGTATGATGCATGGTCGGTCCTAAACCCTAATGAAAGAGATTACACCCTATTTTTCCAAACACATAACTGTTTTTCGAGGATACATTGATTGCTACAGATAGGTGGACTTTACAAAACATCAAATCCAGCAAATTCATGTGAGAACAATTTCAGACCATGCCCCGGTAGAGATTATTATACAAGAAGATATCAATGCTTCATCAGTTTCAATGTGGAGACTAACCCCTATCTACTAGCTAACCCTGAGACACAACACAGATTACCAAGAATTAGAAAACTATTTTTTATACAATGATAACAACCTAGCTCAACCTTTCTCGATATGGAACGCCCATAAGGCACCTCAGAGGAACACTAATCAAAATTGCAGCTACACAAAAAAAATAAGATTAAAGAAAGACTCCAATTAATAGAAAATTTGAAAGAATCAGAGAAAAACATAAGAGTGCCCTAAACAGAAAACTTCCAAAGGGTACAGATTAAAAAACAATTATCACCCTAGCCCATTACAAATACGACAAACTGCTACGAAGATTAAAAGCTGATTTTACATACCAAGGCCCTAAAGCTAGCAAGTACCTAGCGAACAGATTCAAAGCCAAAATAATAAACAAAAATCTCACATATTTAGATAAACGATACAAAATATATAATCCACAAAGGTAGCTGACGAGTTTCGCCGTTATTATGAAACATTATACAATCTTAAAGACCAACCTGATTGTAATACCCCCAACAAGGATATAGATAGCATTTTGGAAAAGATAAATCTACCCTCCCTAACAAACTTTCAACTCCAGGAGATAAACAAGCCAATACAGAAACAAAATATACAAAGTATTTTCTCACTTCCAAACAACAATTCCCCTGGACAGATGGCTATATAAACGATTACTATAAAACCTTTTATACTATCTTAGTTCCCCATCTACAAAAATATATAATCTAGCATAGACAAAAAAAACCTCCCAAAAAATGCTGGAAGCAGTGATAATACCCATTCCCAAAGCAACAAAGATATAACCATATCCAGAATTTTAGACCAATTTCACTTCTGAATACAGATACAAAGATATATGCGAAGATAATTGCGAATAGGTTACAATCTTACTTATCCATTTAATAAACCCGGATCAAGTGGGTTTTGTTCCTAACAGACAGTCCGTGGACAATATTAGAAGATTTATTGATATTATTAACTGGGCACAAAAAAGAACAAAGACATCCATTATACTTACCCTAGATGCTGAAAAAGCGTATGACAGAGTAGGTGGCTCTACCTAGAAAAAACATTAAATAAATTCAATATTAAGGTTGGATACAAGATGCCATTATGGCATTATACAGTAACCCCTTTGCAAAGGTATATATATCACAAATGTTGTCAAAACCCTTTAACATCTCTAATGGAGTCAGACGATGGGCCCTTTATCCCCAATGATCTTTAACTTACTATGGAACCCTAGCGGAACTTATCAGAACTACTCATTAATAAAGAATAAAAATAGGTGAACAGGAACACAAACTGTCTCTATATGCAGATACATAATACTAGCCCTGTCCAACCCTATAACATCGCTAATTCACCTACAACAGGTATTTAAGTCATCGTAAAAATATCATACTTCAAAATTAATGAAAGTAAATCCTATATTCTAGGAATCAATGTGTCAATGGCTTTACAATTGTTCCTGAGTGCTAAATACAACTATAAAAAAAAATCTATAACATACCTTGGCATTCAACTAACAGCATGTACAGAGGACTTATACAAAGCAAACTTCCAACCGTACTTGGAAAGAATACAAAAAGAACTTCAGAGGTGGTCAACTAAATACCTACTTGGTTATCCAGATATCTCTATGAAAATGTTGTTATTACCCAACTCCTTATAAGTTCAGAACGCTACCAATTGTGATTCCCGAAATCTTTTTTAGACATTTAAATAATACAGTTAATGCCTATTTCTGGAGGGGGAAAGGTCAAGAATTAAAATGAAAATACTAGCCAAAGCAAAATCAGCCGGGGGTATCGCATTCCCTGTCTTTAAAGGGCATGTCCACCCCGAAATTTAACTTTTGATATGTGGTAGGGCATGCTCCCCCAGGCCCAACCGCATTAATATAATTGTTAGAAAGTCCCCCGATTCTACTTACCTGCCCTCTCTCCTCCGCTGCAGTGTTCAGGCCCTCTGCTTGCATGGAATTGAAAGCAGGGGGCGGGACCGGCACGTGTCCGTGATTGGCTAGGCAGGGAGGGCTGCACTGAGCATGCCTCAACCTTGATGAGGTTGAGGAAGTCTCAGGCACAGTATGAGTCACACACTGCTCCTACACAGCAGTTTCCTGGACTTTGGAGGGGCACAGCAGGGGAACTATTTTGAGCAGGAATGTATGGTAAGGATTGTTTTAAACTACTTGATGTGGCCAGTAAGGGGTTAAATTTTAGTTTTGGGGGTGGACATGCCCTTTAAAGATTATTACTATGCAGCTAACTTAGAACAAATAAAATCATGGTGGTCCCCAATGAAACAAAAAATGGTTGAACATTGAAAAATATCTCAACAAAGGTGTGCCACCTAAAACAATCCTAGAGATATCTCTTTCAAGCTGAAGTTCCCCAGATGATTGGGTCACAATTAACGCAGCTACTAAGATATGGAACAAATCACAAAATCACATAATATTGCACCTACCTTACCATACGTGTCTGTTGTAATGATAGGGGAACATTTTGATATGTGAAATATCTAATGGGAAGATAGATATAACCAAATCGCTGACTTTCTAGATAAAGGAGAACTGGCCCATTTTGAGACAATAAAAAACAAATATAATGTACCTGAAAGCTACCGGCTGAATTTCTACCAAATAACAAGCCTCATTAAAAAATTATCTAAAGTGAAATCTAACCAGGATCAGAATACGAATAATAATGCACTGATAACTTCTATTTAATGAGGAAATATCATCCAAACTGATATCTAAATTTTACAAACTCTTATATGCTAAGGATCAATTTGAGAACCTGGTGTGTTTGTCCAGTGGGAAATTGATTTAATTGCAATTTTTCCCAAGAACAATCTGGTGCAATGCATTTAATATAACATTCAAAATGCTAATACTATTAAACATTGGGAGATTAATAAAAAAATAGCATTAAGATTCTATAGACATCCACCTTGATACATAGATGTTCGAAACTTGTTCGCCTCTAGTGCTGGAGAGGATGTACACACCAGGGACCCTATTACATTATGGTGGACATGCCCCGAATAAAAAGAGTTTGGTACAAGGGGTTCTATTTATCAATAGATTACTTAACACATCTATTGAACCAAATCCAGCACTAGCCCTGCTAAACATAAACTGAACCTTTTCCCACCCACACAAAGACATAATCTATCACCTATGTATTATATGAAAACACTAATCACCAGATACTGGGGAACCTCAAAGATACCTTCAGTAGAGCAATTACCACTATCCTATCAGAAAATATGAATACGAAAAAACCTTCTACTAACAAAAACAACTTTAAAAAGTTTTATAGAGCGTGGGAAATGTGGTACATTGATGATAGGTCCAAATTTAAAGAGAAAGGAAAAAGGATAAAAGAAACAGGATAACCTTATATAGAAGAAACCTGCTCTTTTTACTATGTCTCCTCCTAGAAAGAAATGAGGGAGAAAATATGTTTATCCCACCACTGTCTCACCATGCCCAAAGCTCTAGTACAATGTAATGAAAGTTTTAAATGTTAATTGTATTATGTGTTATCTAAGCGATATTGCACTATAAATGATAAGCATAACCATGTGATAATGGTTGAAAGTATATGAAAATGTTTTATTTAATATCTGAAAAAAAACAATAAAAATTTAATGTTAAAAAATATGATGGGCGTAACAGCTTTTTTTAAACTAGATTATTTCTCGCCAATTGCTGTTACCCCACAATCTTGTGTATTAATATACCAACATTTTTCAATCTATTTTTCTAGCAATTTTAGCAGGAAACGGAGAAAATATCGGTCATCAAAAATTCTAGGACATTTTGGTTTGAGTTCCATAAATATTGCACTGGATGGGAGATCAGGACGAAATATTAACCCTGTGTACCTAGACCTAGACGTTTCCCTCTGATTTATTTACAATAAACCATTGACAGTGTATCACTTGCCTTTGGTTTCATTACTATACTGAGTTCTAGCTAAATAAAGGCTTGAAATCTCTCACCATGAAACACTCAATATCAATCATCTGTCTGTCTCTATCCTATCTATCATCTTATCTATCTATCTATCTATCTATCTATCTATCTATCTATCTATCTATCTATCTATCTATCACCTATCTATCTACCATCTGTCTATCTACCATCTATCTATCTATCTATCTATCTATCTATCTATCTATCTATCTATCTATCATCTGTCTATCTATCATCTGTCTATCTATCTATCTATCTATCTATCATCTGTCTATCTATCTATCATCTGTCTATCTATTATCTATCTATCTATCTATCTATCTACTATCTATCTATCTATCATCTGTCTATCTATCTATCATCATCTCTACTATTTATCTATCTATCATCTATCTATCTATCTATCATCTGTCTGTCTATCTATGTCTATCCATCTATCATCTATCTATATATCTATCATCTGTCTATCTATCATCTGTCTATCTATCATCTGTCTGTCTATCATCTGTCTGTCTATCTATCATCTGTCTATCTATCTATCTATCTATCTATCTATCTATCTATCTATCTATCTATCTATCTATCTATATATCTATCTATCAATCTATCTCTATCATATGTCTGTCTATCTATCTATCTATCTATCTAATCTAATCTATCATCTGTCTATTTATCTATCTATCCATCCCTATTACAGACAGTTACAGACTTGCCTTTGGAATTGGACAGGGCTGAGGAGTCACAGGACACACACTCCGTGTCCGAGTCTAGGCCACAAGCGCTGCGAGGAAAGAATGCAGCCTGAGCTGCAGAGGAATATAACATACTTGTTGACTCACACAATGAATTGGAAAACAGTGTCTCTGCTATGCGTGCTAAATTAACTGACCTTCGAAAACAGATCCAGAAGGAACAATATAAAGCTGAGAGGGGTACCTGAGTCAGTTATAAATGACCAATTGTTGGAATATACAGTGGAATTCTTTAAACTGTTATTGCCAAATGCAACTGAACTTGATTTTGTTATACATAGAATCCACAGACTACCTAAAGCTAAAGCAGCGCCCCCTATGCCCCTAGAGATGTAATACTGAGACTGCATTTCTACTCCATAAAAGACAACTTCTGAAAATCAGAAGAGAAGGAATCACCATACCAAAAAGTTCCAAGATATACAAATCTACACTGATTTAGCACCTGAGACACTGCAACAAAGAAGAGATTTGCGGGAAACCACAAAGATTTTAAGAACAGAGGAATCCAATACAGATGGGGATTCCCAGCTAACCTAATAATATACTATGGGAATACCTCACACATGATAACTGATAACAACGCGGCCACAGCACTACTCCAGAAGTGGGGGATTGTACAGCCAGTAACCACCAAACAAATAAACCACACACACAGCAAGACCCCACACATAAATACAGAATGGAAAGAATGCTCCTAAAGGCAATCCTGGGAAATAAAACTGGAAAGAGAGAGAAATAGAAGGTCAAAAGAAGGGCAGAGGGAGGAAAAGAGGAGGGACTGCTAAGGTGTTTTTTTTTTTTTTGTTTTGTTTTTTTTTTTTTTTTTTTTTTTTTCTTTAAAGCAATATTGGACATGTCACAGAGGGAAAAGAGGAAAAAACAAAACATTCATTCCTCAACAAAGGGAAGGAAAGAGAAAGATGGGAACCTCATTGTGGTAAAAACGTATGGTAAATGATACTCCAAACTTGCAAAGGTTTGCAAAATTTTTTTTTTTTTTTTTTTTTGTCTCCCTCTCTCTGATACAATTGGTTGATACGACACTCTCTCCAATGTTAAATTATGGGTTTTCAATATTCAATAGCAATAATGACT
Source organism: Hymenochirus boettgeri (assembly GCA_019447015.1). Classification (NCBI taxonomy): domain Eukaryota; kingdom Metazoa; phylum Chordata; class Amphibia; order Anura; family Pipidae; genus Hymenochirus; species Hymenochirus boettgeri. The sequence continues at coordinate 266,813,226 of CM033470.1, read as the reverse complement.
CAAGTACCTGGCCCAAATACTTTTAATACCCCCAATATCCTATTGATACATGGCAGACTCAAATCCCCCATGTGATGATCAGTTATAAGTTTTGAAATGTTTTATACTGTTTTGTTGTTTGTTGATTGTACTGGGATAAATGTTACTAACAAACTGTCAATATAATATGGTGACTAGTGGGGATTCACTCTCGAGATAATGATGTTGGGCAATGTGTGTAATAAGGTTTATAAATACCTAAGACCCCTTTGGAAGGAGAGAAAGCAAAAAAAGAGAAGCATATAGATAATAAGCAAACCCGAAAAAAAATTAAAGGGTATGTCCCCCCTAAAATACACTTTTAATATTCTGCTCCCCTGTCCCCAGCCCCACCGCATGTTTGTTTTTTTCAAAAGCTCCCAAACTCTTACTTACTCCCCTCGATCCTCCGCCGCACTGCCGCCCCTCTGCTTGCGAGAATGCAAGCAGAGGGGCGGGACCGGCAGTCCGTCTGTGATTGGCTGAGCGCAGCCAATCACGGACGTGGCTGCCGGTCATTCAGTGAGCGGAGGAAAGCGGAGAGTAAGTAGAGTTTGGAGCTTTTGGGAAAAAAAACATGCGGTTGGGCTGGGGGACATGGGGGAGCAGCATATTAAGGGGGTTTAATGCTAGGGGGGGATAGTAGAACGGGAGGGAGAGGGAGGAGAGGGAGGGGAGGGGGGGAGAAGGGGCTGCAGTGCGCATGGCAAATCTTACCGGAGGCTAGATACAGGCAGACCTGCTATATCCTCCTGGTGGTTAGTTTTGAGATTTTGGGGGGGGGGGGTTTACGGAGAACCCTATGGAGCTGGGATGTGAGGTAAGATTAAACTACACTCATGGGGGGCCAGTAGTTGGGGGGATTATAGTTTTGGGGGTGGACATGCCCTTTAACACTATGAATATTAAGATAATCACTTACAATGTAAGCGGCTTAAACTCTCCATATAAAAGGCACGCCATGTGGAAAGAAGCCAGTTTATATAAAGCGGATATATTATGTATCCAGGAAACTCATTTAACTGCACAAAATGAAAATCTGTTAACCACAAATTATATCCAACAATTTATAAAGCTCCACTATGAATAAAAAAAAAGAGGAGTTGCAATAGCAATCAAAAGTTCAGTTGCATATGAGGAAGGAACAAAATAATAGACAAAAACGGAAGGATATAATCCTAGACTGCAAAATCAACAACAACCATGCACTCTAGCATGTATCTATACACCTAACACCAAACAGATTAGGTTTATCCATAAATAATACAAAAGATACAATCTTACTCAAACAACGTTAATCTTTGTGTGAGATTACACCTCACATATGATAGAGAAGAGATACCCATCAGGAAACACATAAAAACGCAGAAGGGACCTACAAAACACGTTTAAAAAAAGAGGAGCTGTATGATGCATGGTCGGTCCTAAACCCTAATGAAAGAGATTACACCTATTTTTCCAAAACAATAACTGTTTTTCGAGGATAGATATGATTGCTACAGATAAGTGGACTTTACAAAACATCAAATCCAGCAAAATTCATGTGAGAACAATTTCAGACCATGCACCGGTAGAGATTATTATACAAGAAGAATATCAATGCTTCATCAGTTTCATGTGAGACCAACCCCTATCTACTAGCTAACCCTGAGACACAACAACAGATTACCAAGGATTAGAAAACTATTTTTTATACAATGATACAACCTAGCTCAACCTTTCTCGATATGGAACGCCCATAAGGCATACCTCAGAGGAACACTAATCAAAATTGCAGCTACACAAAAAAATAAGATTGAAAGAAAGACTCCAATAATAGAAAATTTGAAAGAATCAGAGAAAAATCATAAGAGTGCCTACAAGAAAACTTCCAAAGGGTAAAACAGATTAAAACACATTATCAAACCTAGACCATTACAAATCGACAAACTGCTACGAAATTAAAAGCTGATTTTTACATACAGGCCCTAAAGCTAGCAAGTACCTAGCGAACAGATTCAAAGCCAAATAATAAAACAAAATCTCACATATTATAGATAACAGGATACAAAATATATATCCACAAAGGATAGCTGACGAGTTCGCTCGTTATTATGAAACATTATACAATCTTAAAGACCAACCTGATTGTAATACCCCGCAACAAGGATATAGATAGCATTTTGGAAAAGATATCTACCCTCCCTAACAAACTTTCAACTCCAGGAGATAAACAAGCCAATACAGAAAACTGAAATATACAAAGTATTTTCTCACTTCCAAACAACAATCACCTGGAGCAGATGGCATATAAACGAATACTATAAACCTTATACTTCTTAGTTCCCCATCTACAGAAAATATATAATCTAGCCATAGCACAAAAAAACCTCCCAAAAGAATGCTGGAAGCAGTGATAATACCCATTCCCAAAGCAAACAAAGATATGAACCATATCCAGAATTTTAGACCAATTTCACTTCTGAATACAGATACAAAGATATATGCGAGATAATTGCGAATAGGTTACAATCTTACTTTCCTATTTAATAAACCCGGATCAAGTGGGTTTGTTTCCTAACAGACAGTCCGGGGACAATATTAGAAGATTTATTGATATTATTAATCTGGGCACAAAAAAAGAACAAGACATCCATTATACTTACCCTAATGCTGAAAAAGCGTATGACAGAGTAGGGTGGCTCTACCTAGAAAAAACATTAAATAAATTCAATATTAAAGGTTGTTACAAGATGCCATTATGGCATTATACAGTAACCCCTTTGCAAAGGTATATATATCACAAATGTGTTGTCAAAACCCTTTAACATCTCTAATGGAGTCAGACAGGGATGCCCTTTATCCAATGATCTTTAACTTGACTATGGAACCCCTAGCGGAACTTATCAGAACTAACTCATTAATAAAAGGAATAAAAATAGGTGAACAGGAACACAAACTGTCTATATGCAGATGACATAATACTAGCCCTGTCCAACCCTATAACATCGCTAATTCACCTACAACAGGATTTAAGTCATTCGGAAAAATATCATACTTCAAATTAATGAAAGTAAATCCTATATCTAGGAATCAAGTGTCAATGGCTTTACAATTGTTCCTGAGTGCTAAATACAACTATAAAAAAAAATCTATAACATACCTTGGCATTCAACTAACAGCATGTACAGAGGACTTATACAAAGCAAACTTCCAACCGTACTTGGAAGAGATACAAAAGAACTTCAGAGGTGGTCAACTAAATACCTACCTTGGTTATCCAGAGTATCTCTATTGAAAATGTTGTTATTACCCAAACTCCTTTATAAGTTCAGAACGCTACCAATTGTGATTCCAGATACTTGCTCATATGGGGTTGGTTTATATTCTTTTGGGGAAATTTTGGGATATTGGGAAAATTGAACTTTGGGGTTAACCTGTCATATAGTGAGTTTATCATTTGCCAAATGAGCCTTATTTTAATGCATATTTGGAATAAATTTCTCTAAAACTATGTAGCACTTATATATATTATTTGTCAATTTGGTTCTCATATTGTTGCACTATAAAAATTCACTAGCGGAGACAGACATAGTGCTTGTCTTTTATACAACGGACTAGTTTTATCCTTACCTTATGGCACTTTTATTTTATAGATTGTAGTATATCACTAATTCAGATGTTGGACACTTTCTTTATACATAGACATTTGGCTACTTTTTATGGCCTGGTTGGTAACACATGTTAAGCACTTGAGCCACTTTAACTTATGTGAAGTGTGGCTCCCGGAGGATCTTACACACAAGGAGAATTTTGAAGACGCTTTACTGCAAGTTTGCACCTTTGCACTACTGAACTTTGAACTGGAATTTTAAAATGTATTATGGAGGGGGATTTGAACACTATAATATTGTTTAACTATATGTATTTTAATTTTACCTATGAACTACCTGTTTTTATGGAAATATGGTAATGTAATTGTACACTGGAAAGCAGTTAAATTGATTTAAGCACAATTTTAACTTTTGGACTACTTGACCTTTGTTTCAAAGGAAGTAGAGGGGACGGTCAGTGCAATTAACTTCCTGTTTTAGTCACCATATAAGCACAGTGTGTTCACTTTTTTTCACACTTGATAAAGGGCCTGAAACATGTTGTGTGTATACCTGTGGTAATAAATACTATTGACTCCTTTGCCCCCCTACAAACTCACAAATGTTGCCCTGCTAACCCCCATCCTTGGCTCAATTCAAATACCAAGTTCCTATGCTACTGTACTTGTGCAGATGAGCGTCAGTGGAAAAAGTCATGCGGTCAGGCGGACTTTAAAGAGGAACTGTGGTCCAAAAATGATTTTAGGTAAATTGATAGGAATTGCTCTCCTGAGAATCTTTGTAATTTATTTCTATTGTTTATTTTACATAGTTTTGAAGATATTTACATTTATGTGTGTGATATGGCAGCAGCATCACCAGGTCCCCTGCACTTCCTGCTTCCTGCTCTGAAACCTGTCAGTCAATCTGCTCTGTGTCTCCTCCCCTTTGCAGCCCCCCTGTTCCCTCCCACTCATGGACCCCATGGTCCCTCCAGTTACAGGCCCCCCTTGGCCCATTCCCTTACAGCCCCACGTGGCCCCGCCCACTCACGGGTGTATAAGCCCCGCACTTTCTCTGGTGCCTAAGCCCTGCCCACTCGTGGGTGCCTAAGCCACACCCACTCACAGGTGCTGTGGGCCACTCTGACACCCCCCTGACACCCCCCCCCGAAAACTCTGTGGAAACAGAGTGAGAACTCTGCCTGAAAAGGCTGCTTTTACATAGTGACAGTGAAGGGCTGTAGATTCCCTTACTTCTCTGCAGGCGCAGGTCCTTCACACAGCAGAGAGGAGGAGGGACTTCCTGTCTCCCTCACACACTGAGGGAGTCTGAGGCTGTGCTTGCCGGCGGCACTGTGCAGGAGAAGCCTTAGGAATGTCACATATCAGCCTCCCACCCATTAACTTTCTGGTCAGTCATTTCTTTATATCTTGGGCTGTGGAGCACGTAGAGCGGTGGTTGATGGCTCGTTTTAAAGGTAGGAAACTGGCCTTTCATTTAAACTGTTTGGAGACCACAGTTCCCCTTTAACCACTACAAGCTCATGTTGTCGTATTTTAATTCGGCTCTTTCTGCAGCAAAACACTTCTACTTTAACACAATTATAAACAATAACAAAAATAACCCACGTCATCTATTTTTGCTATTTAACACTCTACAGACACTCTTCATTCCATTAACACTCCTCAGGATTTTGCAGACTACTTTAGAACTAAAATAGATGATATCCACACTCTAATCACCTCACCCAAGGACAACTCTCACTTTCTTTCGCCTGCCCCGCCACCTGCAGTTCTGGAATCTTTCACCCGTCACCCATTCTGAAGTCTTCGACCTCCTGTTGTCCTCCCCGCTTACAATTTGTACCCTTGATCCCATGCCCTCCTTCTTACTCTGCACTAAAATACTTTCCCCTGCTCTTGCTCACAATTCCTCCCTGACCTCTGGGATTTTTTCCTTCTGCCTTTGAGTCAAACCTCTTCTTAAAAAAAACCTCTCTGTACCCTACCTATCTCTCGAATTACCACCGTCTACCTTTTACCTTTTGTGTCAAAACTCTTAAGGTGACCATACATTAGGCCGATTTAATGTACAATTCGACATACAATCTGACATTTCCATTGACTGGCCGAAAAATTGTACATTTTCCCGTTCTTATCATGCGACATTAGATAGTAAAATTGATCGGGAAAGTCGTTTTTTATATGTTGATTGGTAAAATGATTGTAGTGTTTCCTGAAGTTCTGATTAAATGTTAATGTAATGTTATCTCACAATAGACAACATTCGACATTAATCACAAAACAAATTGAATGTCAAACAATATTTATGGTACATCTTAGTACAATTAACATTGTACATCTGTCTATCAAAGTATCGGTCGGTTTAAGATCATAATTACGATTGTATTAGTGTATGGCCACCTTTAGAACACGCATTACTAAATACCTCCATTCTAATAACCTACTGGACCCATTGCAGTCAGGATTCCAACCATGTCATTCAACTGAAACGGCCCTCTGCAAAGTCTCAAATGACCAAAACTGCCAAAGCCAAGGGACAGTTCTCATTCTTCATTCTCCTCCACCTATCGCCTGCCTTTGATACTGAGAACCACTCTCTTCTTATGCAAATTCTATATTCTCTGGGCATCCGAAATCAAGCTGTGAGGTGGTTGTCTTCTTATCTTTAACAGATCTTTTTCTGTCTTTTTTGCTAATAAGATTTCCTCTCCTGTTCCCGCTTAGTGTGGGGGTCCCTCAGGGCTCGGTTTTAGGACCCTTGCTGTTCTCCCCCTACACTATCTCTCTGGGAGAAATAATTAGTCCTTTTATCTTTAAGTATCCGTTATATACTGATGATACCCAAATTTACTTGGGTACTTCACTAACACCTGAATTTCAATCTGAAACTTCTGCTCCCTATCTCTTCCTGGATGGCGTACCACCGCTTTAAACTCAATCTATGTAAAACGGAACAAATCATTCCCCCCCTAAACTGTGACCTAGTCCACCCTTCTCCATTTCTATTGACAATATGTTCATTAAAGGGCAACTGTGGTCTGAAAACAAGTTAGGGTTAAATTAAAGCATGCAGTATATCCTTTACACTGAGCCAACAATCACATTTCTGGCTGGAGCCTGTGAGAAATTACATTGGGGTGAATGTTCAAACTTCCTGCTTCCAGTAGGTTGAGTGACATCACCTGACCCCTGCCGGCCCTTTTCCCCTGGGGGAGAAGCATGCTCAGTTGAGACTTATTGCTGGGGAAATCAGGTACCTGAGGAAAAAATTGACAGTTGAGAAGGGGAGCCTATTAATGCAGACAGGCTGGTTACATGACTGCAAGCTGGTCACATGGCTAAAAACAGGAAGAGTTCAACCAGCAAGTTACATTGCTGAACCTTTTCAGCAATAACTTCTCACAAATTTTGTCTAGGCTTTTTATATAATTATTACTAGTTAGGAAGAATTTGAGACCACAGTTACCCTTTAAGCCAGTTGAATCTGCATGCTGTCTTGAAGTAATCTTTGAGATTTCTAAATAATGTGAAAATGGGGTTTGGGTTACTCTACCAGACTATAAAAAGTTTTTTTTTAAGGCACCTGGCTAATCCCCTTGAGAGAAGACTAATTGAGAGAGGTTATTTTTGGAGAATTAGTAAAAGATGCCCGTAGCAGGGCTAATATGATGTCCAGAGATATATGAAGGCCAATAAATTTGAAAATATAGGTAGTGCTACAAGTAAAACCAAAAAGAGAAATATATTTTTCCACCCAATATAGTATTAAAAAGGTGTGGCATAGTTAAAAAATACGTCCCAATGTAAAAAATGTAAATAAAATTACAGAGAGTGATCACTATAAAATTTGTGTCCAAAAAAGCAGCCACACTGGGCAATATTTTAGCACCAAGTCTAATTAAACCAGTTATAACAGAACTCCCAATTGGTTGCAACTTACAACATGAAGGCACCTTGATGTTGGGTAATCATAGATGTAGTACTGTACATGTGGAGTCATTTTGGTAATATATTTTACTCACACAATGTTTATTTACTTGGCTGTTGCAAATGTGAGAAACGCTATATGGGAAGGACCATGTGTACATTAAAAAGTCATATAAGGGAACACGCTTTGACCATAAATAATAAAGATTCCTCCTCTTCGATATGAAGACATTTCATGGAATGTACAAGAAAGCTATAAAGATCTGGTAGTAAAAGCTATAGAATGGGTCTTTTCCCCCCTTAGAGGAGGTGATACTTTATATCTTCTTAAAGGGCATGTCCAACCCAAAACTATCAGTTTTTGCCTCTTGCTTGATGTCCCCGAGGACTCTGGCCCTCCCCCTTCACCCTCCCACCCTCCATGCTGCAGTGTCTATTCTTACAAATAAAACCTTTTCTGTATTGTAGGGACTCCTATCCCAACCCTAACCGCCATATTTATATTGTAAAAAAGCCTCCAGAAACTTACTTACCAGCCTTCGTTCCCGTAGCTGTTTCAATAGCTGGCATAGTTTCAATAGCCGGCAGCCACATCTGTGATTGGCTGCCTCGCTGCCGGTCCGGCCCCTAGTGTTACTTCCTTTGTGAAAGTAACATTACAGGCAGAGGCCGTGGTAACAAAGGAAGGTAAGTAAGATTCTGGGGACATTTTAACATTTTTTTTAGTTTATATATTGCCCCTTGATTAGTATATACATATGTTAGATATTCTAATGTTTTAGGTTTTTAAGGCCTAGGCCACACCTGCTCGTTTTAATGTGTGAACTGATCCTACGTTAGAAAGCACATGCTAATGTTGGAAATGGTATGGGCATACTAGCAGGGCGATGCACCAACGGGCGCACCACTCCTGTTTTGGAGTTTAAGTCACACTAACCGATTTTATATTGGTTAGCGTGACTTAAACTCCTTCCTTGCGGCAGCTGCATGGCTAACGCAAAAGTTAATAGCCCAGCTGGCGCAAGTGATGTTATATGCCGAAATCGTAATTTTATTGCCAGGCTAGAATGACGCCAGGTAGTGATCCAAGCGCCACTGTCAGCATATAACATCGCCACGCTGTTTGCACCGGGATAGCGGTGCTCGGTGCATTGCCCTGTAGGTGCGCTGTATTGCGCTGTTCCTCATACACTGAGCATTACCTGACCTTGCTTCTACAGAGTTGGTATGACAGGACCTTCTACTACATTCCAGTTTGCACTGTAACAGAAGTCGTGAGCTGTCTAGGAACTGCGTCTCTGATACTCCTCCCATATCTTGCCTAGGATTCCTGACCATAAAGTAGAATACAAGTTGTCAGAGCCACTCAGAACAACCAATACTGAATTGTGCATTTATTGTGCTAACACAACATGTTTCACATATCTAGGTCCTTCTCAAAAGTCATCCAAATCACGTCCGAAACACGTTGTGTTAGCATGATAAATGCACTTGTGTATTTTAGCAATTCAGTAGCGGTTGTGTTTTATCTGAATGGCTCCGACAACTTATTCTACTTTATGGTCATTATGTCTAGGAACCAGAGAGGATAGAGACTGTGTGGGTAGCTATACCTTTAACATGGGATTCCTGACTACAGTTCCCAGCATTATTCACAGACTAACACACTGCCAAAGGGCTTGGAAAATATCAGTGTGAAGACTGAGTCCCCTGGAGTTCTGTGCTCCTCCCCTCAATGCAGCCAACCTATCAACTGCATTCCTCCCCACCCATCACCTCCTAGCAACCAGTCACAGGAAATATGCTTATGATGGTTCAAGAGGTGTTATAGGAATGCCCAGGGTAAGGTGTCAAAACAGCATTGTACATGGTTCAAGAGAGGTGTTAAGAAGGCCATTTATGTGAAAATAAAGAAACCAAGCCTAAATAGAGGTAGAGGGGTTCGACACCAACTGTCTGCCATGTACAATGCTGTTTTGACACCTTACTCTGGGCATTCCTATAACACCTCTTAGCCACTATCCAATCACGCCCTTAACACCTGGCTGTGATATGCTAATTGGGATTTTCCAGGGTACATAATTGCCACAGATTCTTGTACAAGTCATTCTGAATTGAGAAAGCCAGTCGGATGACTAGCGAAACGTCTTCAAGAACTAAACTTCAAGTCCTGTTGATCTAATTGAATACAATAGATATAGTCACAGGAAAGTAACCTCCTCCTCCTTGCCTGGCCATTCACAGTGCACTACAAACCCTTCCTTTTCATACCAGCAGCCAATCACTGTCCTCCTTGGGCTTGGGGGACTGGTGTCCCTTAGTGCACTGCTCACCCTCTTTATTAAGGGAGAATGGGGAAATTATATATTATATATTAAACAGCAATAAACGGGACAGGACCAGCGGGAACCGCATTCAGATCCTCCCCATTCACTACATGGACATGACACGACCTAATGCAAAATGCAAGAGAAGGTGTGGTCACATTCCTACTCTCCCATTGGCTACCCACTTCGAGCAGACGCTAACTGGTCGCTATCGCAACGGACAACATCAACCAGGGACCGCTCAGTAAGTTTCTTCCGAGTGGCCCCGGGACTGGAGCGGGTGAGGGACAGTAGCATGGACACGAGCAGTAGCCCGAATCCCACTATAGGGACCGGAGACGATGTTTCCTTGAAAAAGCTCCACACGCTGCCCTGGGACGGGAATACGGAGAACGGAATGTTACGGTCCCGGTTAGAGGAGCAGTCGCAGCTGATTTGCATGCTGAAGCGCCGGGCTGATGAGACGCTAGTGAAGTGTCAGATTGTGGAGCGGACGAACGAGGATCTGGAGAACAGGAACCGGGACGCAGCGAGGCAGCTCCAGGCTGAAAAGGAACGAGCGGATCTCACGGAGCAGAGGTTCGATCTACTGGCGGCCAATCACGAGCAAATGATCCAGTTCAAGGACGAGTATAAGGAGCAGAACGAGAGGCTGAGGGAGCGGTGCCAAGACCTGCTAGAGAGCAAGTTCCCCGAACTGCTGGAGAGGGACCGGCTCATCCTGGAACTAAGGAGCAGAGTTGGGGAGCTGGAGCAGCGACTAAGGGAAACTGAGCTGGACTATGGGCATCACCTGGACACCCTGAGGGGGAATGAAGAGAAAGTGGAAAAGAAGAACTGGAGCCAAACACTGGAGCTGGAATCTCTCACCAACAGACTAAAGGCAAGAGAGGAGGCCAGCCTCACCTTACCACCCAGCAGGCCACTCACTCCCAATGGGACATTGGTTTTATTAAGCTAAGTACAGACATGCGATTGTGCACGTGACCAGCGACAAACAGACGTGTCGTACAATCCGTCAGATCAAGGAACAATGCCTGACCGAGCATATATGTACAATTACCGTGCGGTATGGCAGTTCGGTTGTAGTTGGTCGCATGCAAAATAACACGTCTTTGCACATGCGTAATCCTAAATCCCAACACATACCATCTGCACCTGAAATGGTGATCACATGCAATGCGATTTTGGATAGGAACGCCATGCCGCCAGTGGGGCCGCCTATATTGCTCGTTATAGCCGAATCACGACAGTGGGGCCGCTTACATAATAGCCAAGCCCATCGCAAATCACAATCATCACAAAACGAAGTCCGAATCATGACAGTGTCTAAATTTTGGGTTTCGTGTAAATAAAAAGAAAAAAACAACCTTTTATTTACACCAAACCCAACATTTAGACTTAAGGTTCGTACACACGTGCGGTCGCAGGTCCCAACCCGTGACGCACGATGTGTCCAAACTTTCGTTTCAGGCCAATAATCGTCCAGTGTATGGGCACTTTATCGAACAAAACTGCAGTTCGGTCAGGGGATCGACAAACGACTAGCCGTTTCGGTGTTTCGTGATCTGATTGTGTTACAGGTGGATAAGCACCTTATAGTTTAAAGTGTTTCTAGAAATACTTTAATAGAAAATATATTTTACCATTGCTTCCTCTGAAACTCAATTGATGTCACTGCCTCTTAAGGCTCGTACACAGGTCAGATGTGTGCAGCAAGCAACGACCCCCGACTCCTAAACACCAGTGCAAAGAACGTCCGCTTTGGGCGAGAATCACACGTGTTTTAGTTCGGTCAGGGGTCATTCGGCGATCCACCAGGCGGACCGACAAACAACCCCGAACGAATACACGTGCGATTCACGGGCAAAACGGACGTTTGTAGCACGAATGTATCGATGTTGGGGGTCGTTGCTCGCTGCCGAATTGGACGTGTGTACAAACCTTTAAACCCCCTAAAGTTAGCTCTTGCAGCATTTGAGCTCACAGTTCACATGAAAGGCAGCTATCTCCCCTATCAATAACATTAACATTAGGAGAGATAGTCACACCTGCACACTAAAGTGATCCGTGAGCTGACCTCCCTATAGGGGAGCCGGCCACGGTTGAGGGAACACAGAGTCCAGAGCATTCTCCCTATGCTATGCATAGGGGGAGTGCTCGGGACTGTGTGTAGCCTGATCGTTTGAGAAATGACAGACAGGATCTTGCAGATCCTGGCTGTCATTTTTCAAAGATCTTTCAGGTTTGTACCTAGCTTTAGTTTGCTTTAGTCCTGTACTACAACCTAGTATCTTTTTATTTGAGTCACAGTATGAGACACACTATGATCGATTTTCGGGGCCTACTTCATATTATTGTGTGCAAACGGATGGTAACATGCGTGAAACACGCAGTCACGTTTTCCAAATGTGTTAACTTCAGTTGTAGTGTGGCCTCAGCCTAAAACATATTTCAAACTCAGAAAATTTAACAGCCTGTTGGGGAGCTGTTACAGAGTGTGGCTTGCAGTGTGATTAAAGGGAAACTGGTCTCCATAAAAGCGCCTTCAATACAAGGGCCCAGTCTTCAGGTTTCTGTGATCAGCTGTTTTAAATACCGCAATACAGCTCATCTCAGTATTTAAAAGAGCTGATCACGGAAACCTGAAGACTACCGCTATCAGCTGTTAAAGAAGTACGGGGACCGAGAAAGCTGTAGTGACTGTCAGGCAATGCTGTCATTGGGGGCTGCAGTAGAGGGAACAGTGCAGGGGAGGAGATGTGTAAGATCAACAGGTGGGTATGCTTTTGCCTATATGCTTTTGTACTGTCAGCATCTGCTCCCCTGCACTAATACCTGCTAGCAAAAGGTGATTGTGTGTGAGTGCCTGTTGGTGATTGTGTGTGAGTGCCTGTCGGTGATTGTGTGTGAGTGCCTGTCGGTAATTGTGTGTGAGTGCCTGTCGGTGATTGTGTGTGAGTGCCTGTCGATGATTGTGTGTGCCTGTCGGTGATTGTGTGTGAGTGCCTGTCGATGATTGTGTGTGAGTGCCTGTATGAGAGGGGGGCAAACGAGAAGCAAACTGAAAATGGCCTGCAGCACCCAGGTGTCCTTTAATGCAACCACTCAAGCTCTACTCATGGTGAGTGCATCTGTGTCTGTGTGGGCTTGGCTGGGCACATCTTATGTTTATGTCTGTGTGAGCTGGGCATGAAGGTATCTTATATGCACCAATCTGTGTGGGATGGGGGGGAGGGCATCTTATTTGTACCAGTTAGCGTGGGCTTGGCATGAAGGCATCTTATATGTACCAGGCTGTGTGTGCTGAACATTAGGGCATAGTCTTTATGGGCTGGGCATCTTATATTTTCCAGTTTTGTGTGGGCTGGGATTCTTATGTTTTCCAATCTGTGTGGGCTGGACATCTTATATTTAGAAGTCTGTGAGGGCATGTTAAATTTACCTGTCTGTGGGCTTGGCATCTTATATTTACCAGTCTGTGTTGTGGACAGTTATATTTACCAGTTCACCAGTCAGTGTCAAGTCATCCCTCCAGTTCACTGGTCAGTGTCAAGTCATCTCTCAGTTCACCGGCCAGTGTCAAGTCATCCCTCCAGTTCACCAGTCAGTGTCAAGTCAGCCCTCCAGTTCACCATTTAGTGTTGAGGGAAGTCAAACCTCCAGTTCACCAGTCAGTGTAAAAGGAAGTCAGCCCTCCAGTTCATTATATTATATGCACACACTAACAATCTGACCAAGTTGGACATGTAAAAAAACTTTAAGGGAAGATTATAGCATTGTCAATGCTGTATAGTACACCAATTTAACAGAATTTAAAGTAGAAAGTTATTATTGGGTATCTGGAAATGTTATTCTTCTGGGTTATAGCTATCCATTTAAATTGGAGAGGTGAAGATGGTTTATTTTCAGTAACTTTAGCAAATAAAATACACATGTAGCCTTCACTGTAGTAGATACGTTTATTTTATTTGGTAACAAAATGGTTTCCTGATTTTGTAAAAATTAAAACAGGTTGAAAAATGCAAATTAGTAATTTTCCAATCTAGCTTCCTTTTATTGTTGTTTTCCTCTGTTTTCTTCTTTCTTTAATTATCAACACATTTCTCTAAATCTTTATCTGTTGTATTATTATTTGTTTGGTGCTTTTCCTATGTTTCCTTTTTTGGATCCTTTATAACGTTCTGAAAGGGCATTTGGATTTTACATAATCTCATACTATTGGAGATTGAATAGAGTCACATGGCCAACCTTACAGCCTTATAATGAGCCCTACCTAACAGTGATCCAGAGGAAGGCGAAAAACCCCAGTATGAAGGGGGGAAAATTCCTTCCTGACTCCAAATGGCAGTCGGAAAATATCCCTGGATTCCTGTGTGTCCTCTAAAATGATCTATTGGCGTATGCAGCAAAAAATTAATTGTACGTCCAATTAATATATTTGTATAACACGATCATAGTGATCATCATTTTAAAATGCCCTCTTACTTTTTAGTACCATACTGTAGTAGAACAATATTAGTGTGATTGTACCAACTATGAGTAAATAATTTAATGTATTCCTACCATACTATAGAAGACAATATAGTGATTCCTACCATACTATAGTAGAACATATATTGTGATTCCTACCATACTATAGTAGAACAATATTAGTGTGATCCTACCACCTACTATAGTAGAACATATTAGTGTATCCTCATACTATAGTAGAACAATATAGTGTGATCTCCTACCATACTATAATGAACAAATTAGTGTGATCCTACCAACATAGTAGAACAAATTAGTGGATTCCTACCACTATAGTAGACAATATTAGTGTGATCCTACCATACTATTATTAGTACAATATTGTGTGATACCTACCATACTATAGTAGAACAATATTAGTGTGATCCTTCTATACTATAGTAGAACAATTTAGTGTGATCCCTACCATACTAAGTAGAACAATATTAGTGTGACCCTTCCATACTATAGTAGAACAATATTAGTGTGATTCCTACCATACTATAGTAGAAAACAATTAGTGTGATCCTACCATACTATAGTAGAACAATTTAGTGTATCCCTACATACTATATTAGAACAATATTATGTGACTCCTACCATACTATAGTAGAACAATATTAGTGTGATCCCTCTATACTATATATAGAACAATATTAGTGTGATCCCTACCATACTATAGTAGAACAATATTAGTGTGACCCTTTCCATACTATAGTAGAACATTTAGTGTGATTCCTACCATACTATAGTAGAACAATATTAGTTGATTCCTACCATACTATAGTAAACAATATAAGTCGTGATTCCTACCATACTATAGTAAACATATAATGTGAACCTACCATACTATAGTAGAACAATATTAGTGTGATTCCTACCATACTATAGTAGAACAATATTAATGTGATTCCTACCATACTATAGTAGAACAATATTAGTTTGATTCCTACCATACTATAGTAGAACAATATAAGCGTGATTCCTACCATACTATAGTAGAACAATATTAATGTGATACCTACCATACTATAGTAGAACAATATTAGTGTGATTCCTACCATACTATAGTAACAAATATTTGTGATTCCTACCATACTATAGTAGAACATATTATGTGATACTACCATCTATAGTAGAACAATATTACGTGATCCTACCATACTATAGTAGAACAATATTAGCGTGATTCATACTAATATGTAGAACAATATAGCGTGATTCCACCATACTATAGTAGAACATATTAGGTGATTCCTACCATACTAATAGTAGAACAATATTAATGTGTGATACCTACCATACTATAGTAGAACAATATGGTGATTCCTACCATACTGTAGTAGAACATATTAGTGTGTTCCTACCATACTATAGTTAGAAACATATTAGTGTGATTCCTCACCATACTATAGTAGAACAATATTAGTGTGATCCTACCATACTATAGTAGACAATATTATTTGATTCCTACCATACTATAGTAGAACAATATTAATGTGAATCCTTACCATACTATAGTAGAACAATATTAGCATTGATTCCTACCATACTATAGTAGAAACTATAGCGTGATTCCATACTATAGTAGAAACTATTAGCGTGATTCCTACCATACTATAGTAGAAACATATTAGGTGATTCCTACCATACTATAGTAGAACAATATTATGTGTGATCCTACCATACTATAGTAGAACAATATGTTGTTCATACTAAGTAGAACAAATTATGTGACTTCCTACCATACTATAGCTAGAACAATATTAGTTGTGATTCCTACCATACTATAGTAGAACAATATTAATGTGATCCTACCATACTATAGTAGAACAATATTAGTGTGATTCCTACCATACTATAGTAGAAATATTAGTGTGATCCTACCATACTATAGTAGAACAATATTAGTGTGATCCTACCATACTATAGTAGAACAATATTAGTGTGATTCCTACCATACTATAGTAGAACAATATTAGGTGATTCATACTATAGTAGAACATATTGGTGATTCCTACCAAACTATAGTAGAACAATATTAGCGTGATTCCTACCATACTATAGTAGAACAATTTATTTGATTCCTACCATACTATAGTAGAAAATATTAGTGTGTTCCTACCATACTTAAGTAGAACAATATTATGTGATTCCTACCATACTATAAGTAACAATATTAGTGTGATTCCTACCATACTATAGTAGAACAATATTAATGTGATCCTACCATACTATAGTAGAACAAATATTAGTGTGATTCCTACCATACTATAGTAGAACAATATTAATGTGATTCCTACCATACATAGTAGAACAATATTAGTGTGATCCTACCATACTAGAGTAGAACAATATTAGCGTGATTCTACATACTATAGTAGAACAATATATGTGATTCTACCATACTATAGTAAACATATTAATGTGATTCCTACCATACTATAGTAGAACAATACCAGTGTGATTCCTACCAAACTATAGCAGAACGTGAGTGCTTGCGTGACCATTTTCGGGGGGCCTCATAAATGCGTGCGCTCTGCCTGAAATGAGTAAACAGGTCGTCTGACCAAATTACAATAGAGAACATTCAATTTAAATGTATGAAGCAAAAAGGAGTCACAAAAAGAAGCAGATTTCTGAATACCCTTCAACATTCCCTTTAAAAAAAGTGATAAATAGAGCTGTGCTAGAACCATGTTCACTTCATTACCCTCCCCCTGCCACTTTGCACTATGTTGTTTCTATAAATGCACCTTTGTTGGAGGGTATGTTTCTGCACAATTTTGAATATGTTTCAGCATATGTGATATTATATTGATATAATTTATCCTTTAACATACACATCAACATCCCCCCTAAAAACTAAACAATGTGCTGTGCACATATTTACTATCCTAACATACAATTTAAAGAGAGGAAATAAACTAATTACAGTGTTTAAAGGGGAAGTTCAGTGCAAATACATTTGCTTTTCAGAAAAAAGAGCAGTATTTTTTCATCCCAATGACCTTAATCTGCTAATTCAGCATTTTGTCTGTGTATAAATAAATACAACCGAAATACTGACTTCCTGTTTGCAGGACCCCTAGTAGAGACTGTTATGGTCTTGCCTTGACCCAGCGCCTGGGTTGATTCAGTTGTTCAGTAGAGATCTGAGCATCTTTGACCCATCCAACAGCCAATCAGTAGAAATTACTGTTAGGAACATTCCAAGGATGTGGTGCATCCTGGGAAGAAGAAGGACCATTAGAACCTGAAATGTCAGCTCACTAATGTCACCAGCAGGGAACAGCAAAGGGTATGAAATCAACTGAATTTTCAAAATGGGAGATAATATGTAGAATAACTAAAAAGGCATTACCCAAACTAACAATTTAACAAATATTAATAATTTCCACTGAACTGTCCCTTTAAAAACAGACATTTCAGCACATTTTAAAGGTAATTGTTGGAGGGGATGTTTTAACCTGTGGCACAGAAAACAAGTACCACAGACCGTGTTTTTTTCTGCTTACCTAGTAGAAAAATCAAGCAGCCATAACTATATTTTATGAATATTCAATTTTAACAGGATTTAGCAAGCTTGTTCTTTTAAAATACAAATGCACAGTTTTAGTGCACATAAAAAGTGCATTACTATTTCTAATCTAACGTAGGTGCAGTATTAATGAGTTCTGATAAGTAAGTATACATGCAGAATAGAGATGAGTTTGCTATTTATCCTCAGTCTGTAAGGCATGGCTATTGGGCATGAGCGATACCCAGTGGGTACAGGAGGAGGAGCCAAGATGGCAGCACCCATGGGACAAATTTAAAACCACAAATCTTCACTGTCATTGGGATGATGTAGGTGCATTATATGCAATGGGCCCTATTTATAAAAATCGTTATCGTAAAATACCATCGTTATCGTAAAATAACGACCGGTTTTTACCGATAACGACGTTATTTACCGATAAGACCGTTATTTACCGATATCGTTAAAATCCGATCGTTATCGGTAAATACCGTTGTTATTTACCGATAACGACCGTTATTTACCGATATCGTTAAATAACGGTCGTATCGGTAAATAACGACCGGTAGCAGTAATAACGGTCGTTTCAGTAAATAACAGTCGTTATCAGTAAAAACACGGTTGTTATTTACGATAACGATCGGTATTTTATGATAACGATACCGATCTTTTATATAGGGCCCAATATGTACTTTGTTTCTAGCCCAAGTTGTTTTTCCACTTGTACTTGGTGTAAGAAACACTTTCTAAGACAGAGAGCTCACTGTGGCTTGTTTATTCTGTTTTGCAGGATTCAGAGATGATGTGTTGCCAAATCCAAACTAAATTGTCAGATTTGGAGAGTATAAGTAGAAATCAGAAGGATGAATTGTACAGGAAAGTGGAAGAATTGAAGAAAGAAAAACAGGATCTTGTCAACCTGTGTATGGAGAGAGGGAAAATCATACAGGAGTGCAAAAAAGAGGCTTCTGATCTCAGTGTTCAAGTACAAGAAGCTGAAAACCAACGTATGAAAGCAGAGGAGAGATACCAAATAGACAAGGCAGCTGTTGATGCTGATGCAAGGATTAGAGATCTCCAAAGAAAGTTGGAAGCTGGTGAAAACCAGTTTGAACAGCTTGGAAGAGATTTTGAAGCCTATAAAAAACATAGTGGTGACTTGCTGGCCAAGGAGAGGGATCTAAATTCTAAATTGAGACATTTGATTGGATAAAATAATTACAATGGTGCCATATTCGGCTTTTTAATTGACATGAATAAAGAACATTAGATGTCTTACCCCCCATTCTTCAATAAAACATTCAGGAGCCGGGAACGAAGGTAAGGTAGTTACCACTGCATCCTCTGACAGGTCTCGACAGACTCTGTAGTCTATGCGCATGTACATAACGTATGAAGTCTGTCAGGACCAGTCAGAGTACGTGGCGGAGGAGCGATCGTTCAGGTAAGTACCTTACCTTCATTCTGCAGCACCTTTACTTAGGAGCAAGGCCTCGCCTTTACTCCATAGTTCTTGCTTCTCCATTAGTTCAATGAACAGCAACTTTACTTCGCTTTTGGTGCCAAGTTAACTGCTCTGCCAAACATTTTGACAAACAAAGGATATGAAACCAATATTGATGGGCGGAACAGCTTTTTTTACTTGGATTATTTCTCGCCCGTTTGCTGTTACCCCCAATCTTGTGTATTAATATTACTGACAAATTTTCAATCTATTTTTCTAGCAATTTTAGCAGGAAACGGAGAAAAATATCGGTCATGGCAAAAATTCTAGGGGACATTTTGGTTTGAGTTCCATAAATATTGCACTGGATGGGAGATCAGGACGAAATATTAACCCTTGTGTACCTAGACCTAGACAGTTTCCCTCTGATTTATTTACAATAAACCATTGACAGTGTATCACTTGCCTTTGCGTTTCATTACTATACTGAGATCTAGCTAAATAAAGGCTTGAAATCTCTCACCATGAAAAGCAAATCAATTACTTGCTCATATGGGGTTGGTTTATATTCTTTTGGGGAAATTTTGGGATATTGGGAAAATTGAACCTTGGGTTTAACCTGTCATATAGTGAGTTTATCATTTGCCAAATGAGCCTTATTTTAATGCATATTTGGAATAAATTTCTCAAAAAACAATGTCGCATTTGTATATATTTATATTATTGTTACTGAATCAGAGCAGCACAGTTTTGTTTTTATCTTGCTTATTAATCATAAATTTATCAGAAATACTTATTTAAAGTGACGGTCTGGCCTGCCCCGCCTCCACACTGAGTCCAGGATCAGCCAATGGAAAGGCACCCTCTGCACAAAGGGCTGTGTTTGTTGATACTGTTGGTGTCAGTTTAAATGTTCACATGTCTAGGCCTGAATTCTCTATTCTGCAATTTTAAGTATTTTAGCAAATGTAATTGATGCCAATATTTTAATGACAATTTTTGTATCTGTGGTGTCCACATTTAAAATATCTCCCTACAGTCAGCCAATTATCCTAAAGGTGGCCATTCCAATTTAACATTCCAAAAGGCGAATGAATGGCAAATCGACTTTAATGTCTAATACAGCATTTCTGGGACTTTCCCTGGCTGGATAATGCTTTGCGATTAGCATTATGCCTGTCAACCCAGGCCAGCGGGTTATCCAGAACCTTACAGGGCAAGGTCCATATTTATAAAGTTGTGATATCTTTATTTTGCCTTTAACAAATATTTACCACGATCGTAAATGTACAATCGCCTTTGTACAACTACAATGGCGATCTTAAAGGAACTGTAAACTTAAAACGCTTATTCTCACCTCCCTGTGAATAATAGTTTGCTTAGGGGACACTGGAACTTACCTTACCTCGCAGGTCCTTCTGATCTGACAGCCGCGCTGTCCTGCTCTCCCGATCGCGCCTATTTTTTGGATTGGCGCGCATGCGCCAAAGATAGGCGCGTGGTCGGGAGACAGGGGCAACGCGGCTGTCAGATCAGAAGGAGCGAGTGGAGTGCCAGGTAAGGTAACTGCCGCTGTGTCCCCTGAGCATTCTCACCTCCCTGTGAATAATAGAAACGATTGGCAAACACTTATTTTTTAGGTTTACAGTTCCTTTAATTGTACACTCGCCCATACAATATCATTGCTGTAGTGTACTACTACATGATATTGTACATATTTCGTAAAATGTAAGGCTGCAGCTGTACTTTTACAATAACCCGTTGCTGTTACTGTGGGTTATTGAATATGGTCCTAGAGGCCGTATTTATAAAGTAACGTAAAGTATATATCAGTAACGTAATCAGATAATGAACGTTAATAATGATCAGAAAAACAACCACTAGTAGCAGTCTATTTTCCGATGGCAATGCCGATATTGGACCATATTTAGATACTGTACAGTAACGTCCCATTGAAGATCAGTAGTCATTTGTCTGATCACTATAAATGTTTATCGGTATGGCATTAAAAGAGTTAAACCCCCCGGAACTATTAGTGTTAAATTTACACTGATGCAACATGTTTCTGACAATTACATTCCCTGCATATGAGATAAGGGAAAACTTTAAAAAGAAAAGATACAAACGGGATAAACAAATAATCGGATTAAGGATCTTATCCAACACAATAGCAATGTGTTGGAATCATTACCCTCCACTGTCGGGAAACCTGGTGGCTTAATAGGATTCCTGTGTATCTTAGGTAATATATAGAACAGTGGTATAACCGAGGGTTCCACATACATGTACTTGTACATCTCTATCAATAAGGCCCTTATTGGGTGCTAATGTCAGAAGGTTTTTAACTTTAGACTGAATAAGGCCTGTAGGATCTCTGTCTAAATTTTCATATACTGTTGTGTCATTCAGTTGAGAACTCCCCTCTGCTTTATATAGGGGTGTCCATAATTACTGGCACCCCCCTTATCCGTTTGTTTAATGGTGATCCCTTTGTTGTCAGATAGTTTCTTCAGAGCTATCCACTCATTCTTTGTAAGATTATGTCTAGGGGTAGTAAATTCTCCGCCCATTATTTTTTTATCCTGAGATACCCTGGCAATAAAGGTTTCCACCCCTGCATATGTTGTGGGAGGAATAAAGGCACTTTTATTTCTAAGACCCAAGTCCCTTAATTAAAAACACTAGTTTCTCTGACCCCTTCCTCAGTAACTGCAGGTTTTAATGCAAAGTGGGCTTTTAATCTAATTTGTCTAAATAAACAATATAACTCAGTGTCCAATAAAAAGTCATTATACTTAGCCGTTGGTGCAAAGTTCAGTCCCTTCTTCAATACCTTTAATTCAGTTGCCGATAGTTCACAAGCAGAGATGTTACTGTATGTATTACTTGACCCTGATTTCATTGGAGGTAATATCTTATATATGATACCATTTTACCAGTCATATATAATATCATGCATTTAATGTAGTGTAACATTATGCTAAACTGATTATAATTAGATTTAATTACAATATATTTGGACAAATGATGTCCAACATGACAGGAACACAGGTATGACCAGACAAAAGCTTTGCATTGCCAGTGTGCCACAGACTGAAAAGGTGTGAGAAGCTCTGCATGAGAGATCTGCTACTGCAGACCTGGGTAAGTAAGGCCCCTGACTGGTCCCTTAATACTAGACCTGTATCTAAAATAATCTTAATATGAATTCATTGTATCAGACAGGATAATTAATTTATTTTTATTAAGTTTATTTTATAAAAATTGAAAGTTTTTGGAATGTATTACATAATTACAAGATTTCTATTATAAATAATAATAAAAAACAATAAACCAGGTATATAAATTTTATCTGTTTATAAAATCCAGTTTCGCAATCTCTATAATGAGAATTAAGTTGAACCTATTTGTCCGGCCCTTCAAGACAATCCAAGTTTCTCATGCGGCCCCCTGTGAAATATAAATGCCCACCCGTGTGCTACTGATACTACGTGTAGCAAATAATTGATAAGAAGAATTGTTCCTTTTTGAACATTCATTCTTTTTTTGTGTTGGTTCATTTAATGCAGTTAGGCTAGAATTTGCCTTTCAGTGACAACGCTAAGAAGGAAACTATGCAAAGCGATATACAGGTGTTGCAATTCATTCCTCATTTGGTTAAATAATGTTATTTGAAACATTGTTAAGGTTCTGAGCAAATCTCACTGTGCAGCTCTATTCCTACTGCCAGTTTTGAGCTGAGATGAGTTTTTAAAGAAGCTCTGAGCTCACCAAAATGTGCTGGCTTCTTCTCCCTCCTCTAGGCTCTCTAGCCTTATGTCCAACTCTGACCCTGACTTGCTTTTTAACTCCTATAACTCTGTCCTGACTAATGCTATTGATTCCCTTGCAACCCTGCAACCGCCATCTCAGTTTTATACATAGGTGCACACGTGCTGCTGAGCGGATGTGGAGAAAGTCTTTTATGCAGGCTGACATCCCCATTACAAGTTAATGCTACAATGCCTAAAAATCATACTTTTGGTAGCAAAACAAAAATACTAAAGGACATTTATAAATAGTAACAAATAAAAACCCACACGGCCTGTTCTCCATCTTTCTCCAACTCCCTTCTCTGTCCTTCACCTACTGACTCTTCTCTCTCCACACTCTCCCCAAGACCTTGCTGACTACTTCATAAATAAAATAAAGTCCATCCGTACACAGATTCCTAGTCCTATGCATAGCTCTCAGATTATTTTACGCACACACCCGTCTACTGCTCTTGAATCTTTTAGTGTCTCTTATCTGCTTTAGTCATGTCCGCAACTTTTTAGCTTTGCAGGAAAGCCCATCCGAAGTGAAATTGGAGTTTAACATTCACTTTTAACAAGTGAGTTAATCATCTGACATCTCTCTATCTTCCAACAGGTATGCACTTTTACCTCCATTGCCTTTCCTTCCTACAACTACATCCTCTGTGTAAATCATAATTGGTACTCATTTTTATATCCAATACTCAAGCTTCTGATGAAGTGGGTTCTCCCCACGAAACGCGTCAAGCGGTAACCCCCTGGTGAGGTGTTTTGCATGCAAACGTATTTTCAATAAAGGCTTATTTATTCCTTGCACTGCTGCTGGTTGCCCCCATTACTGACTGTATTGATGTTGGTTGTTGTCTCTGCTCGGAGTTGGTTGGGGATGGAGCAGGCCTAGCGTGGAGCACACCAATGGACTCGCCATCTGATCTCACCTGCCACTGGTAATTATTTTGTTTTGTATTATATCCAACACTGTGCATTGTTTTGTCTGAACTGCTTATTTATTTACCCTAAAATAGTTTGAATAGGGTCAAAGTTAGTCATTTTTACCTTTCTGTCTTACAAAATGAGTTTGTGTGTGATCTTCTCTGCTAGTCCTTGTTGCACAGCTGGTGATTACTTTGTGGTAGTAATTGCCCTCAGCTAATTAATAAATTTCCCTGTCCTGTGTCTCATTTTATTCCCATCAATTCATACACAGTATAGGGGATAGCTGTGAAGGGAAGGCCATCCAAAGTGAAGATTTTCCTAAGTGAATTTGGAGTTTTACAAGGGAGTTCAACAAGGGGAACGACAAGGAAACACGACCACTACCTGACTTATTTTGATTGTGTATACAATTGTGCTTTACTTATGTCTTATCTACTCCAAAATCTCCTTCTCATTAATTACCTTCCTACCCTAATCTATCTCTATCTCTGCCTCTCTTCTTCCATCCAATTATCAGTATTCTTTCACAATCTAAAATCCTTAAGCTGGATACACACGATGAGATATTTCGGTCCGATCGACCGATATTTCAGTGTATCGGTCGATCAGACCGAAATTATCGCATCCGAAAGTGCCCATGTCCGATCGACCGTTCGTCCGAATCGGACGAAAGGACGATCGGACAGGGTGGAAAACCTCGTCCGATCGTGCGGTCCTCTATGGACCGCACGATCGGTCGCGGTGACTATCGGACGCGTCTGCTTTTGCCGCGACCGACAGTCCTTCCTCCTGGCCGACCGTTCGAAAGTATCGAACGGTCGGTCAGGAGGAAAAATCGATAGGTGTGTACCCAGCTTTAGCCCACCTCCACTCCCTGTTTATTATTCTCTTTCTTGCTGCTGGGGATATTACTTCCAACCCTGGACCCTGCAACATTTCCATCTGCTGTCATCCTTACCTTTCTACCCCTTACTTATTCTTTAAGTAGCTCTAAACTTTCTAAACAAACACACTTTTATTTTTGGCTTTATTTACCCTTTTAATACATATGCCACAGGAATAACCCCCATTACTGCAGTCCATATGGTGGCTTCCCATCAAAGACTCATATTCAATACCCTTCTTTTAACCTTTAAATCCCTTCACTCTATTCCACCTTCCTACTTATCTTCTTCTTCATAAAGGCGCGGTATCGCTTTTTACCGATCGTTACCGAAAATTAATGCTAACGATCGTAAATCTACAATAACGCAATCGTAGATTTTCGATCCCCATAAAAAACCATTGCGGTAGTTTATTACTGCAAGGTATTATATGACCTAACATTTGTTAATTAACGAACATTTGGAGTAAATGTACAACCGTGGCTGTACATTTACGTCCGCTGTTGTACATTACCGAAACAATTGCTAAATTGCGATACCGCGCATGTTTAAATATGTGTTCTTGGCTGTTCCCTCTGTTCCTCAGAAGGAAGTCTTCTGCACAAACCTCCAACAAACACTGCTTCCTTCTGTCTTAAACTGTTCTCTCTTGCTGCTCCCTAACTTTGGAACTCTCTCCCTCTTTTGCTTTGCCAGGTGACATCAATTAATACTTTCAAATCTAGACTGTTATCCTACCTTTCTGAGCACCAGCACAATAAATGATTGTTAGCCATCTCAAGCACTTTGTACCCCCCCCCACTTGTATCTGTATGTTATACCACCCACTTAGATTGTAAGCTCTTCGGATCTCATTCCTAATGTGTCGAGGCATGCTGCACTTCTATCAATTTATCCATAATTTATATATATATATATATATATATATATATATATATATATATATTTTTGATTGTATCCAGTGCACACAAGAGGACTAGAGATGTCCGAACTTCGCAAAATCCGGTCCACTCGAGGATCCGTGAATTTTCGGAAAAATACGAGTAATCCTCGTAATTTCGAAAATTTTCGAAAATATGTATTTATGGAAATAAGAGAAATCCTTGTATTTTCGAAAATTTTCGAAATTACGTGTTTTCTCGTATTTGCGAAAATTTTCGAAAATTACGTGAAAACTCGTAATTTCGAAAATTTTCGAAAATACTAAAAATCCGCGAATCGGAAGTTCGGAAGGCAGATAAATCCGCGGCGGATTGAAAAGCTTGAAAAAGGTCAGAAACCACGACCGAAACGTCGCTGTCTGCACTGGACACATTTGTGTGAATAAAAGTTTTTTAAAAATGAAAGCAAAGTCCTCATGTGTGCACTGGATACGATCAATCATATTAAGAATTTCTCATCAGTAGCACCAAGGCAGTGTTAGGTTTTTATATATTCTGTATAATCACTTAGCCTAATAGCAGCCATTTTGTTTTTCGACGCCATTTTGTGCCCATATTACTTAGTCTGTTTTTCTCAAAATGTACCAAGCCCAAGCTGTTTCTCATGGCCATAGATAATACGTTATCTCAAGGTCTTTTGCCTCCTACATTCCAAGGTTTTAGTACGTCATCGGCAGACACTGTGTCTGGCCACGCCCACTTTTTCTCTTTGTGAAAACTCAATGTAATAACTAAATAAAGTGAGTTAGATTTTTGCTACAAAGATGTGTAGTTCAACTCTATCTCCCGGCGCTGTAAAAAGGTCTCTTAGTGCGTCTGACAGGCATCAATCAGAGTCCGGGGGACCAGTGTAGGATATATTATTCTAACAGGCAGTATTACTTGCTAAGTGAGTGCCTAACCAGATCGTGTGTGTGTGTGTGTGTGCTCTTAAACGATGTATGAAATTGTATTTCATTTTAATTTACCTGTATAATTGCTTTCACTAATCCCCTTGTTTCTAAATGTATTTTATAATGTACAGCACTGCATACCCAAGTGGCACTTTATATAGTGGATAATGTACCCCCTACTGTAAATTATAAGGATATTAGAATTCACCGAGGAGTTCCGTGACCATATAAAAGCACGAGGCCGGAGGCCGAGTGTCTTTTATACAGGACACGGAACTCCGAGGTGCCTTCTAATATCCATATGAATTTACAGTAGGGGGTACATTATCCATTATAACCCACCCCTCCCCCATTTATAAACAAACCTATGGTTATTGTGCAGTCCACAGGCTGCTGTATAAGTTCACAGGCTAAACACACACACACACACACACACACACCTACCTTCTTTCCTCTCCTGCCTCGTGTCAGTGTGTTGTTTCTGCACAGGCATTAGAGGGCCAGCTTACCCCTTCTCCTCCTGGCAGTCACGGGTCCTGATTATAGACCACCCACCTGCTTCTTTCAGTGCTCCGGACAGGACAGCTTAGACCGCTCCTCTCCTGCTTCCTCCTGGATTCCCTCACACAGACCAGGCTGAAGATGAAAGGGTAACGGCTTTGAGGTACTTCCGTGTTATTATCGGCGCGCTAATGCGTAGTAGCGTGCCAATTATAGGGATATTATTTACAGTTTATCCCCATAGGGAACCATGGAAGGGGTGGGTTATAAGTAAAATTATATATACCTACATACATGTCCCCTCGATTCCATGTCCTCTTACCTACTGAAGCACTGTAATCAGGCAGTGTCCCCTATACTAAACTACATATTCAACACCTCCTTGTCATCTGGTATTTTCCCTTCCTTCTTTAAACACACCCATGTGAAACCCATAATCAAGAAAGCCTCCCTTGACCTCTATTATCCTTGCTAACTACAGCCCAGTCTCTCTTCTACTGATAGCCTCTAAGCTACTGGAACATCTTCTCTTCTCCCGTATCTCTAATTATCTTCATTTTCATAACTTACTGGACCCCTTGCAGTCAGGGTTTCGCCTTGCACACTCCACAGGGACAGCTCTGTGCAAAGTTGTAAATGGCCTTCAGGCTGCCAAAGCCGAAGGTCACTTTTCTATTTGCATCCTCTTGACCTCTCCTCTGCTTTTGACACAGTAGATTATTCCTTCCTAATGCAAATTCTTCACTCGTTGGGCACCTTTAATGATGCGGCAACCTGGCTACCTCTCGAACAGAACCTACTCTGTGTCATATGTGTGTCTGCATGTATAATTTTATTTATGGGTACGCAGCGCTGTACATTATAAAATTCAGAGTATACAAACAAGGAGATAAGTGCAAGCAATTATACAGATAAATACAAATTAAATACAATTTCATACATAGGTTAAGAATACATATATATAAATTATGGATAAATTGATAAAGTGCTGCAGGCATGACACATTAGTAATGAGATCCCTGCCCCGAAGAGCTTACAATCTAAGCTTACAATCTTATACTAAAACATCCTCTCTGGTACCTCTTAATGTAGGGGTTCCACAGGGCTCTGTTCTTGGACCCCTGCTGTTCTCCCTCTATACTATATACCTGGGTGATGTCATCAGATCATTTGGTTTTAACTACCATATGTATGCCAATGATAGTCAATATATTTTTTTACCCAAACGATTTGTCCTGACACCCAATCGTGCATCTCGACTGTCTCCATGCTGTCTCCTCATGGATGGCGAACCGATGCCTCAAACTAAACCTAACTAAAACTGAACTGATCATTTTCCCTTCTAAACCTGGTCCTATCCCATCTTTTTCTATTTTAGTTGACAGCACCCCCATTCACCCTATTCAGTCAGCACATTGCTTAAGGGTTATTATTGTTTCCTTTCTCTCTTTTTCTAATCACATTAACTATGTTGCTAAAACCTGTTGCATTTTTACCTGTAAAATTGCAAAAATCTGTAGATTCCTTTCTCTTCCGACTACTGCTATGCTTATCCATGCTCTCATCCTATCACGTCTGGACTATTGTAACCTTCTGCTTTTTGGTCTTCCTGCTTCCCATCTTTCTCCCCTTCAATCCATACTTAACTCTGCCGCACACATTGTCTCGCTCTCTAACAATCTGAAAATTAAATCTCCTCTATGCAGCACATCTACCTGGCTCCCCATTAAACAACACATTATCTACAAAATACTTCTCTTAACATTTAAATCCCTTTGCTCTGCTGAAACCACCCCAAACCCAAGAACCCCAAAAAGCTGTAAAATACTATGCTAGTAAATAGCATTAAAGGCTAACTGTGGTCTCGAATTCTCCCAAACTAGTAAGAATTATATATAAAGCCTTCCATTGTACCTTGAAATTAAAACCTAAATCACACCTCTAGATAAAATGTGTGAGAAGTTATTATTGGAAAGGTTCAGGAATATTATTTCCTGCTTGAACACTTCCTGTTTTTAGCCATGTGACCAGCTTGTAGTCATGTGACCAGCCTCTGCCTGCATTAATAGGCTCCCCTTCTCAACTGTCAATTTTTTCCAGAGGTACTTCCTGTTTTCTCCAGTATTAAGTCATAACTGAGCATGCTTCTCCCCCGGGGCAGAGGTCAGGTGATGTCACTCAACCTACTGGAAGCAGGAAGTTTGAACATTCACCCCAATGTAATTTCTCACAGGCTCCAGCCAGAGATGTGATTGTCGGCTCATTTTAGAGGAAATACTGCAGGCTTTCATTTAACCCTAACTTGTTTTGACACCACAGTTGCCTTTTAAACTAAATGTAGCCCCCTCAAGAAATGACTAAGATAACATTTTCTGTGCAGTGTCTGGCCATCATAGTCTACATGCATTTTGGACTTGATTTTTATTTTTCAGTATTATGAATGATCTAATGTTGCTGTTTTTATCCTTATAAATGTATGAAGATATTTATGCATTCTAGTAATAGGAGTACTGTGTTCACATAAGGGAAATTTTGGTTTGGAATGTTAACATGTTGTTGTTGGTTTTGGATTTAAAAGTTAAATAAAACTGCACTGATTAATATGGGCATTGAAATGATTAGACTCCCTGATATATAAGGGGGTCACAATTTAGGTTTGAAAATCCACGTGTGCTAAACGGGATACTGGGAATCTTCGCCATACTTTGTACATACGTTAAAAATATATCCCAAGCACCTTTTTAAAAAGTTGTTGGTATTTGCAATAATCTCGACATAAGTGCAAGATTAGATATTAGTGGGCTCCAACCTCTAACCCTTGTAGTATATCGCCCTATAAGTGGTTGTGACCTGCTTTAACAAGTTCCTGCAGTAGTTTAATCTGGCCATGTATGAAGAACATACTATAACTGTCATTGACAAAACTGTGTGATACTGAAATGCAGGAAAATAGGAAAATGCAAGACAGCATGAGGCGAGACACAGATAGCTGCTTTTATGTCAAGGTGCTCTGCCTTCTTATTTACTAACGTTCTGAGGCTTTAGTTGACCTTTAACCCTTTTTACCCTACAAGGGTAAAAATCCCTGGAGTCCTATCTTCCTATGATTTCATCTAAAGGAAGACAGAAAAACTTCACTGCCAATAGCCAAAAGAGTAAAACATTTTCTTCTTGACTCAAACTGAATACATGTTGTATGTATATCAGTATAGCAGTAGTGCTGGGTATGTTCACCCACCAAACAAACTTTTAGGATTAGGCTAATTGCGACTTCGTGAGGTTCTTAGGGCCAAATTATTGTAAATCTACAATGATTATCATACATCTACCACTACGATTGTAGATTTAGGATCCCCATAGAATCCCATTGCAGTAGTTTACTGCCACATGGTATTCTACGACGGAACGTTGTAAATTAATGAATGTTCGGCGTAAATATACAATCGTGGACGTACATTTACGACTGCCATCGTAATTTACAGATAACATGCTAATGTGCAATACTGCGCATTTATAAATATGTCCCTAATTGTTGTCTAAATCTACTCACCAGCCCTTTTTCTCTTGGCTGTCATCTGCTTAGCTTCTGTGCCTTTTCCGTGCATGGAAGCTGCAGAAGGGGCCAATCACAGTTTAAAAAGACACCCAGACATGGCAGAAGTCCAATAATAATATATAATATATAATATAATTTTTTTTTTTTTAATTTTCTTGACAAAACCAAAAAAACAGCTTGGTGCAGAAGTGATTGTGAAATTCAGTGTTTTAAAGTGACAGTTCAGTGGAAATGATCAATATTTGTTAAATTGTTAGTTTGTGTAGAACATACATAGATATTCTACATATTTTCTTCCATTTTGAAAAATCAGTTGATTTCATAGCCGTTGCTGTTCCCTGCTGTTGACATTAGTGAGCTGACATTTCAGGTTCTAACGGTCCTTCTTCTTCCCAGGATTAGGAAGATTGGCTGTTGGATGGGTCAAAGATGCTCAGATCTCTACTGAGCAACTGAATCAACCCAGGGGCTGGGTCAAGGGCAAGACCATCTACTAGGGGTCCTGCAAACAGGAAGTCAGTGTTTCGGTTGCATTTATTTATACAAAAAATACTGTTCTTTTTTCTGAAAAGTACATATATTTGCACTGAACTTCCCCTTTAACACCAGGGGAAAGGGAGCGGATCACCCTTTCTACTATTGATTTACTATATAAGGTTTCCTTTTCCATCAACACAAATATTACTTGTTCACCCTTTTTACACTAGAATTTTTTCGATTTTTGTGCAATACATTCAATAAGATTTAAAATCATGTTTCTTTTAAGTTATAAATTAACTCTAAAAGTGTTTCTTTCTGCAAAGGGAAACCTTCAGCCATTTTTATGTTTATCTTTCATTTCTACTATTTTATATATTTACCAGGAGAAGGAAAAATGAAACATTTGGGTAAACCTGAAGCAAATATAAAAATAAAAATGTGTCTTTATTCCAAACTCGGTAGATATTTATAGAGATCTGTATATAAAACGCACATATGCTTGTGATGTTAAATTATGGAGAACTAGATGATCACCTGTATTCAGATTTCCCAAAGTCAATAGATAATGTTTCCTTTCCTGGAATATTTAATGAGAAGGGCCACCACACATGGTCAGTAAATGGAACCAACAAATCACCCTCTAAGAAATTAGCTTCTTTAAATAAGGCAAATTACATCTGAACTCACAAAGAGTCGAGAAGGGTTCAGTGCAAATAGTATCATTTTAGATTTATTTAAAGCTCACAATATTATTCTCCCATTGAGAACACATCAGATGAAAGGGGTCTTGGATGGTTTTATGCAGTCTAAGAACAGGTAAGAGAATAGGATAAGCTGCATTATGAATCAAAGGAAAGTTCTTTTGTTAAAAAACGAACAAATGACTTTGGAACAGCCTATGGCTATGACAAGAGATCTCTTCATTCTATTGCAGAATCTTCCTTCTTCAGTTTCCTGGCAATAAAACGTTTCCTCCATCGCTAGCAGGAGACACTATAGTAGGATTGATTGAGATTTTTAAATGTTTCTCTGGTTTTAAACATTTTCTCTCCATAACATTGCAGCTTACAGGGTAGTTAGAATTAAGCAGGATCCATTGCACCTTCAAATACAAACTCATTATACAAGAACTTCAACTCTTTGACTGCCTTTCTTCTTGTAGACAGGACCTTTCCCATTCGGAACTGTCGACTCAATGAATTTTACTGTTATTGGGTCCTTTTTGAACTTCACTGAAAATCTGAGAAGCAAAAGGACAGTGTCCTCCATTAATAATGACACAAACAAATTCTCTAGTTTTACATATTAATGAAAGAGGAAGTGTAAATTAGCAGCCCTGTTTATCAAAAGACAAACCCTGCTCCAAATGGTTCTCCTGTAATGTCCCCCCAAAGTCCCAAAAACTTAAACAGATATTTAATTATAAGTATTGCTCCCATTCTCTCCCTTTGTGGCAGAGGTTGCTACCAGGCAGTTGGGAAGAGAGCAGTCAATGATTGGCTGTGATGTCAGAAGTCACCATCTTGATTAACTGCATGAAGGGAGGAGAGATAACGGGGCAATAATTATCCTTAATATCTGGTTAGTAATGTAGGTAATGTGCTGAATAGATCAGTTGTAATTGGGGGCAGTTGTTTGACAAGTGAATAGAGTTTTGTTTTTGGGGGAGTATTACTTTTAAAGGGCATGTCTACCCACAGAACTATAATTTCCCCCACTACTGGCCCCACTCTGCATAAAAATCCTTACCTTACACCCTTGCTCCAAATGGTTCTCCTGTAATGTCCCCCCAAAGTCCCAAAAACTAGCCACCAGGAGGATAGCAGAGTCCATACAGAGGGATGGTAAGTAAAGATCGGGGGACTTTCTGAACAGAATAATAATGCGGTTGGGGCTGGGGGAGGAAGCCCTACAATATATACAAAAGGTTTTGTGCTAGGGGGAGGGAGACCAAAACAGGAGGGAGAGGGAGGCGGGGGGGGGGAGGGTTGAGGGCTGCAGTGTGCATGGCAAAATTCTCCTATATGGACTCTGCTATCCTCCTGGTGGCCAGTTTTTGGGACTTTGGGGGGACATTACAGGAGAACCATTTGGAGCAAGGGTGTAAGGTAAGGATTTTTATGCAGAGTGGGGCCAGTAGTGGGGGAAATTATAGTTCTGTGGGTAGACATGCCCTTTAAAAGTAATACTCCCCCAAAAACAAAACTCTATTCACTTGTCAAACAACTGCCCCCAATTACAACTGATCTATTCAGCACATTACCTACATTACTAAACAGATATTTAATTATAAGTATTGCTCCCATTCTCTCCCTTTGTA
Organism: Hymenochirus boettgeri; assembly: GCA_019447015.1. Lineage (NCBI taxonomy): Eukaryota > Metazoa > Chordata > Amphibia > Anura > Pipidae > Hymenochirus > Hymenochirus boettgeri. Next base: position 266,779,575 of record CM033470.1, on the reverse strand, counting down.
CAAAGGGAGAGAATGGGAGCAATACTTATAATTAAATATCTGTTTAGTAATGTAGGTAATGTGCTGAATAGATCAGTTGTAATTGGGGGCAGTTGTTTGACAAGTGAATAGAGTTTTGTTTTTGGGGGAGTATTACTTTTAAAGGGCATGTCTACCCACAGAACTATAATTTCCCCCACTACTGGCCCCACTCTGCATAAAAATCCTTACCTTACACCCTTGCTCCAAATGGTTCTCCTGTAATGTCCCCCCAAAGTCCCAAAAACTGGCCACCAGGAGGATAGCAGAGTCCATATAGGAGAATTTTGCCATGCACACTGCAGCCCTCAACCCTCCCCCCCCCCGCCTCCCTCTCCCTCCTGTTTTGGTCTCCCTCCCCCTAGCACAAAACCTTTTGTATATATTGTAGGGCTTCCTCCCCCAGCCCCAACCGCATTATTATTCTGTTCAGAAAGTCCCCCGATCTTTACTTACCATCCCTCTGTATGGACTCTGCTATCCTCCTGGTGGCTAGTTTTTGGGACTTTGGGGGGACATTACAGGAGAACCATTTGGAGCAAGGGTGTAAGGTAAGGATTTTTATGCAGAGTGGGGCCAGTAGTGGGGGAAATTATAGTTCTGTGGGTAGACATGCCCTTTAAAAGTAATACTCCCCCAAAAACAAAACTCTATTCACTTGTCAAACAACTGCCCCCAATTACAACTGATCTATTCAGCACATTACCTACATTACTAACCAGATATTAAGGATAATTATTGCCCCGTTATCTCTCCTCCCTTCATGCAGTTAATCAAGATGGTGACTTCTGACATCACAGCCAATCATTGACTGCTCTCTTCCCAACTGCCTGGTAGCAACCTCTGCCACAAAGGGAGAGAATGGGAGCAATACTTATAATTAAATATCTGTTTAAAAATTCATGTCATAAAGTGCTAAAAATTGCAGTGGCAAGTGACAAGTGGCCAGTTTTTTGTTTTAAGGGTAGACATTCCCTTTCTTTGTTGTATGACAGAAGGATTGGATACAGGAATATAAGCTGCATGTAAGATAAACGGTTATGGTAACAGGTTTAAAATTACTGCCGAAAATCATATTGAGCATCTTTAAGATGACAAAATAGTGTTGTGGCTCTAAGTTAATGTCATCATAAGTCTTATAAGGAGAAGCAACAGCGGAATTGTTTGTTACTGATAGAAATCATTTGGCACTTGCATTATGGTTTTACAAACGTTCAAATGTTAAGTAAGAATTATACATTGTAGAAATATATCTACCCCTCTTGCTTAGAAAAATAAGGATAGAGTTATAGCTATTTAAAACTGTTGAATCAAGTATAAAGGGTTAATCAGTATTGTAAAGAGTTAACCAAAGCTTGTTATACATGCACAACTGTCTTGCTTACTCACAAAGTAATAGAAGTTATTTTGGAAAATGAAGGTCATCAGTAATATAAGTTGTGACCATTCATTGAACTTTTAAAGTGTAACCTAAGCCACCAGAGATGTATATAACTTGTCAGGATTCCCACTTGAGTTGGACATTAGTAGGAAGTTGGGTCGGAAGGTGGTAGGAGGAAGAGGTAAGCAGACATACACACACACACTCTCTCTACACACACACACACACACCATAATAGACTAATTATGCTTAAAGTACATATTTATTAATTGTAGGCTGTCTATAATATACTTGACTGGCTTTTTACTTTCCATACTTTGTAACTACTCCATACAATAAATCCTTATTTGATATATCGCCTTGGTGAGTGTTATTATTAACCATAAGGTAACTTACACAGAACTAAAGAAGTATTATTATAAATACAGTGTATTTTTACAAAAACCTTACTCATCAGTGATCTGTATATTTAGCTTCTTTTTCGTGGTTTCAAGAACAGACTGATACAGTTTAGTCACAACTTCAATAGAATGTACACTAGTCAGCAGGAGGTCTCCTTTTATTCCTGACGTAGCTGTCTGTAAAATGAAAGGCAAAAAATACGGTTAACATCTTGTTCTAAAAGGACCAACTAAAAAAATGCTTGTCTGTAGATATCCACTATTATCATTTACAATCTATGCAAAAAGAAACAGAAGAACAAACAGCTTTTCAGACTGGTTCTATATAACGATCAACTAAATATAATCCGGATCCTACAACTATAAAATACACAGGTTGGTTACTATAAACATAAGGGCCAAGATTCATACCTGTAAACTGATCACAATAAAACATACTTTACATAAGGTACAATTATTATACAATGATTATACAAAATACTATCATATACTGCATCACAAGGCAAATATAATAGAGGAACTGCGCCAAACAAAGAACAAAAAAAAGACAAAAATATTTACTGTACCGGAATTAATTGGATTAGAAAGGTTCCATCATTGTACTTGCTGACAGCAACACTGGCAATCTCTTCTAATTTGATCATTGCCTTTATCTGGCCTTTGGCATCTGCAAGGCCTAAACTTGTATTTGTCAGAAATAACAGCATAGAGGTTCCCTAAAACAGAATATAGAATATAAATATATTTGAAATATAAACAGTAGCCTGATGGCTTAGCTATAAGTACTGGAACCTAGCAGCACTGAGCCAAACCCACCTGGCCTGTTCTGTAAAGCTTCGTACACAGGTGTGATCGTGGGGCTCGAAGCTTGATGGTGTAGAAAGTATTTGGGCGCTTAGTCGGGCCTCGTTGATAATCCAACCTGGAGAATTATAAACGAAGCTCGACTGAAAGGCCCTTTCGGTTGACCAAACGTCAATACATTAACCAATAGGCAAAATGGCTGTTCACACACCATCATGTGTCTTACATGTGCATGTCGTACGGGTTCTAAGTCAGGGATAATGTGTTTTTCTGCTTTTAACTTTTTTTGTTTAATCCTTTGTTTCCTTTTAGATTACAATTTTGCCAAATATTCACCTCTACAACTGCCCCGAATGCCCCCAGCACTGCCTCCTCCCTCCATTAGGCAGATAGTTTCCAATTTGCCTGCCTAATAAACTACACTAAATCAACTGAAAGTTTAAGTAGATTCTCGGCAGAGATGCTTTGAATCTGCCAAAAAAATTGACCCACGAATGGCCAACCATATTGAAGAAGAGGAACTCTTTACCTTGCCATCAGTTTTGCTGATTTTCTGAACACCTTCAGCAATTACCAGTTTTCCATTAAGAGCACCAACAGCCTTCTGGAATTTGGGATTTTTCTGGATTCCCACATAATCTGTCTGGAATGGTTTGGGGACACTAGGGGAAAGTACAGTTGTATTACATCATAATACATTCTAAAATACAAAGTAATGTTGGTTACAAAATCGTGCGGAAGAATGCAGTACACTAAATGAACTTCTTTCACCGAAGAGTAGAAGCAGTTAAGGTTCAGACACACTCAGATTTATTACCCAGTATAATAGACAGTGGAATCAAATGAAACACTTGTTAACAAAGAACTGGCATTTATTAAGGAATTATACTTACTTAAAAACCTTTATTGCAGCAAAATAACTGGTGACAGCAAGAAGATGCCAGAATTTAAGGGACAAACTGGTGCAAAGCCACCTTTTGTGACAACCTTTGACTTACCCATGTGAGGGATTCACATACTGCTAGTTCATGGACTCAAGACAGACAGTGGCTGGAAAGGCTTTATAATTTGAGGGACTATTGTCTATTAATTTATTAAGTCATTACAAAATTATTAATAAGTCAATACATTCTGTAGGTACACAAACTGCATTAGCAGCTACGGCATATTGTATAGTAACAATAATAGTCAGGTATGCCAACAGGCAACTGCAGCTCAGCCTGTTTTTCTAGTTCTTAATACGTATGGGATTATTTTCAATGTATAGATTGAAACACTGACATACTAACAATGAGTGAGGTATGTAACCCCCCTAGGGAGAAGGGTAGGTCACATGACCCAGATTTAGAGGTTACTTAGTACAGGTTTATTGATAGACTTGGGCATTACCTGCTCTGTAACCCGCACAGATTTTTAAAGTTATGCTGCCTAGGAGTGCCAGTAACTTTCAATAGAGGCAGGGGAGGACTGGCCCAGTAGGCTGAGGGGCAAATGCCCCCCGGGGCTGGTCTCCAATGAAAAATTTGGGCTGCCCCAGAAGCTATTAGTAAATTATGTGCTTGAAATGCACAGTGCACACCTATAGCTCTAACATAGGCAAGGAACAGGAAACTTCTTCTCCAGTTCATTAGCAGTGTCAGTCAGCCCTTCAATTTATTAGCCAGTGTAAGTTAGCTCTTTAGTTGATTAGCCAGTGTTGTCAGCCCTCCAGTTCATTAGCCAGTGTCATCAGCCCATCAGTTCATTAGCCAGTGTCCCCAGCCCATCAGTTCATTAGCCTATATTGTCAGCCCTCAATTTCATTAACCAGCGTTGCGAGCCCTTCAGATTGTTAGCCAGTGTCAATAAGTCAGCCCTCATTTGCAGTGTTGTCAGCCCTCTAGTTCATTAACCAGTGTAAGACAGCCCCCAAGTTTATTATACAGTGTTTGCCAGCCTTCCATTTCATTAGCTGGTGTTAATCAGCCCTCCAGTTCATTACTTAGTGACTTAGACTTAGGGATTTGGGTCCTCACCTCGAGTTCTTGGAAGGGGGAGGGGAAAGATTTTAGGACTATAATTGTCCTTTAATCACATCATACACTTGAAAATGTAAAATTGGAATAGTGATCTTAAAAATGGGCGCATTATAAAACAAAGTGTGTGACCTTAGCAAAGTGGGCCTGGTCAAAAATGTTGCGATCTAACGTGAAAAGGTCACTTGGTTATATTTGCCCCCAGGCCAAAAGGTCGCAGTCCTCCCCTGAATAGAGGAGGTAATTGCTTCCCATCTTATAGTGGGGCATGTAACATTCTGATTTAGCATTTACTCAAAATATTTAGCTAGTATGTGCAGTAGCAAGTAAGCCAAAGTCTGCACTGGAATTGTCACAAAAACTCACAAACCTACTGTGCAACTTCAAAAACTGTGTGCATGTATATCCAGGTGAATGGCTTTTGTATTGTTTGAATATTTTAAACAATTGTCAGAAAATATCAACACTGCTTGATCACTTCATTGACAGTTACAGATCAAATGGCAAAAACATACTCTTAGGCTGGGTACACACCAGCAGATGTTTTCCAATAGTGCCAGAAATAACTGATGGTGTGAGACGGCCGGCCGCGGCCATGTTAGGTCGCCTGCAGGAAGGAAGGGGACATTGCAGTCCCGAAACGTCGTGTGTTGTTCACAATAAAGTATTGATTCTACACTTATAGTGTGCTCCCTCGTTTGGATCTTTGTTTAGGTCGCCTGTTTGTCCATGTCGGTAAATCAGGCGATCTTGCGGTTCTCTATGGGACCGCACGATCGGTCGCACGCGCTCGGTCACTATTGCCATTGTCATTTGTCCCGACTGAGCGCTCGCAAGTAGAGAACGCTTGGTCGGGACAAAAACTCATCTGGTTTGCACCCAGCCTTAAGGCAATAGTCTCAAAAAGAGGCATCAATTTACCTTTATAAATCTTTATCGCCTTCTCATGTACAACACATTATCCATTTATCTAATTCTGACTAATTTACATTATGCAAATGCTACATTATGCCCCAAATCAAGGAAATCAAAAACCTCCTTTTTAAATGAGGAAGAAAATAACCCCTTGCTGTAATAAAACTTGAATGACACAGCCCTTAGTGTTTATTTCAGAAGGTATTTTAAGGAAACCTATAAAGGTGAGCATGACATAAATATACGGAGAATTAGCATTTCATTTTTACTTCTACTATTAATCAGTGCTCCTCAATAAATCATTACACACTCTATTATGCACCCAGGAATCCTAATCAAGTTAATTAGCAACTGTAACATGGTAACACCATTAACACTGACCTTGTAGGATAGGATTTCTTCTTGCCATTAAAAAGTTCACTAGCACATAGTTTGTCCTGTAGTAGAGCTTTCCTCTGAGGCGTGAGACTATCTCTGTACTTCTTACACTATAATAAAAAATGAGTGTGGCTATAAGCAAAGCTTGATATACCGTGATCTATCAGCATACATTATCTGAAACATATTAAATAATAGACTAATCAAACTGAATTAGAAAATAGTTTATTTGAGTCCTCATTACACTCGCCAAAATGTATTATTTGCATTTAGTTGTCCTTTAAATACATTTGGTAGATGAAAGCTGGTCTATCTCAAGAGTCATTTATTGTTTACTTAAGATTGATAAGGTTTTTATCTCTTTATGTCAGGCTAAAATGAAGACTAGTGGTCAAGAAATGAGAGCAATGACTGAGCATTGGCTATACCTCAAACTGGCTATAGCCCTATATGCTCTGTTTAATGTATGTTTGTAACATTTGCATATTTGATATTATTGGTTAATGGTTTTGTGCCACAGGACCACCATTTTATATAAATGTTCTACAGGAGCAAATAAGAAATAGCACAACAAAACATTCTCATAAATGCTACTCAAAGCTTCAAACAAAACAATATATTTTAATCAAATAAAAATAATAGTATATATTATATAATAGTTAATTATAAAGAAAGAAATATGATAATTATCATGTTTAACAATAACAAACCAATCACAAGGCCTAACAATTGGGAAAAATAATCCCATAGCTATGTCCTTCTGCATTACTAACTCTCAATTACAGCCAAACATTTTACTGTTTAAATATCTGAAACCAAGTAGAAACATGAAAATACACACAGCCCACCACTGCAAATATGCATTACAACAATAAAATTGTGAGCTGTGCAATAGTCCTGCATCGGGTCGAGTACCTGATGCAGAAAAGATTGTATTTAGAACTTAAAAGCGGGTAAAAGCGAGTTTGGGTCTAGACACACGCAGGCTGGGTGAACGAAATAGGTAAAGCGGGTTTGGGTCAGGTTCAGGTCTCGGTTTGCGGATCGGGTCAGGTCTGAAAAATCAGACCCGCGCAGGACTCTAAGCTATGCAGGTAATGAACCTTCCATATAACTCTCGCTGGTATGGAATCCCATGGAGCCTCTTGACTCTAAAATAAGAGTAAAAACATATAGTAAAGAATATTTTTCTGACCTTCCATTGTTGGAATACCCTCATGACTTCTTGGTTGGCAGGAGCAAGAAACTTGTATTTGGCTTGAGCCCAAGATTTGTTTGCTGGAGACATTGATGGTAGGTTATTTTTCATTCCAAGGAAGTAAATCTGAAGCTGTTTTAATGAGAATAATTGAACATAAACTGAGTAAACTGGTGCCAGGACATCTCCCCCTCCCTACACAATGTCTAACTGTCCACTAAAGTGCACTAAGCAGCTCATATGATTAGCATTAATATTAAGGTTAATATACAGTATAATTACTGTATATATATAATAGAGTTTTAATTCCTAACCAGCAAATACCAATGTCTCTAATTTATCGAATATAGTAACATTAAAGCAACAAAATATAAACAAAAGGACTCACAATTCTCAGGTAGATGAAGTTTGCAATTGTTCTTGAAGCAGAAGATTTAAATTGTTTTCGGAATTCCCTTCGGACCTGTTATTTCAATAAAAACATTTAATTGATTGTATCCATTAAATATATATTAACTGGAGCTGAGAACAAACTGTTATCAGGCCAAGACAATCATGCTTATGTCTCATGCAAATGCCCCATTGGGTGAGAATACTGCCCACAAGCCAATGGCGCACACAGTCCTGCTGTCACGTGTTCAGGCATCAGATGTTCTGTTTCTGTGATGTAGCTCTGATACACCTCACACACATTACATTTTATATAGTGCTGCACAATCTGGACTCATTTTTCTATTTGGAGTTTGAGGACTACAGGTAGGCCTTACCTGTGTGCGTGCACCTTATACACACCTTGATTTATGTGGAGAGCTGTTTCTCTGTGTGTATATATATATAGTTAGCGTATAATTGATAAAAGGAAAGTACCAAGGTAATTTAATAAATGTCCCAAACAAAGTGTGTTTTCATGAACATATGAACATGTTAAAATTTTGTAGGATAGATAAGTTAGGTATTTCAGAGAAAGGATGTACCACAGGAGAAGGGATGGATACTGAAGTGGGGATGAGTGGGTGGATGGCAGGCAGGTAGAAGGTACTGGAAGATTTGCAGCTTGGTGAGCACCATTAGCCAGGGATATTAAAATAAAAAATGCAGTTTAAAGCCACAGCATCATCCTTTTAGCAGAAGATGAAAATGATTTCATATTTCCAGCAGGAGCCAACATCAAGTGCACCTTGAAGCATTTGACAAACACAGCTTTTGTGGTTGGTGCTTGAAAACAAACAAAAATGCATTTAGAATTTAATCTCCAGAGAACAAAGCCTTCTCTTCCATATTGTTAGTGTTTCAGTGCTGTGAAGAGTTGGATCTATTAAAAATAACATAACATAATGTCAATGTTATAAGAATATAACTAAATATAAATGTCACTGGAAAGTTGTGTTTCTGGCCTAGGTGTTCTGTTGGAACAATTCAGGATGACGTTCGACTTGGTTGATATTGGTATAGCGAAACCTTTTATAATGCCTCTCGAGGATTTATACTAGTTAAAATTCTATTAAAAAGCAGATGTACAGCATTTGATTGCCCCAATTCCTTTAAAGTGTTGGACAGTAATAGTTACCTTGTACCCTCTCCAGTAAGCACAGATTGTAGTTGTTGCTGCCTCTTTGCGTTTATCCAACTTCATTCGTCTGAGTATTACACGAGCCTAGAAACAAAAAAAGGCCTTATTGGTTTGGGAGCTCCCTAGTACATATTGTGGGAAGGGTTGCAGTACGCAGAAACCCAAAGTAAGGACCTAAATCACTAGGTCCACATCCCTGGGTTTACCATAGGTAAAACTTACCTTGCCAGTCTGGTCCACCTCCTACCTCAGAGATTAACTCACAGAACCCAACTGGCAGCACTCCGAACAATCATCCATTGTATTGCTTCCCCGCATCGGCGCAGGTTAGGGTAAATCTTTGTCGAAGTATTGGATGCACTACTCAGGGGTATGAGTAAAAAATTCAAAGTTTATTTATTAGCAGTAAGCCGGACACTCTAGTACAATCATACTGTCAGCCTGACGCATTTCATGGACTAAACTTTGAATTTTTTTACTCATACCCCTGAGTAGCGCATCCAATCCTTCGACAAAGATTTACACCTCCTACCTCAGTTTGAAATTTAGCAAATGGGAAGACATACATCTTACCATTGGTCAGGCCTCAGACTGAGGAAGGGGCTGAGCTGTCCCAGACCAGCAAACACAGCAAAGCAAAGTTTGGAAAAGTATTTGAGGTAATTTAGTGTAAACCACCCAAGGGTGAGTACCTAGAGATTTAGGTGTTCATCCTCAGTACTATTAATAGGACGGGGTTATTTAAGGAAGTATAATTTCTATTTAGGATTAGCAAAAAATATTATGACATATTTTTATTAGCAAAAAATATTCTGACAAAAGATACCACTCAATTAATGTCTTGAGTAAGAAATGATGCTATACCTCTAAAGTTGCTAGTAGTTATATTATATATTAAAGCAGCAAATATATATATATAAAACAGTAAACTGCTGAAAAAAATCATGAGAACTTTTAAAAAACTGCTCTAATTGTTTTTCTCCATTAGGTTTTTTTTAACATGATATAGGAAAACCTGACACTGGGTAACAATGATTCAAGTTTGGACCATTACAATTGTAAAACCAGTTTTCTTTCTATTCATTTGTTTGCACATAGGTCTACTGTAAATCACCTTCCATGGCTTTATTCACACTAACCTTCCAGCCACGAACGTACGCTTGCAGAAGTAATGCTGAGAATTTGATTTTCTGGTATTTCTTCTTTTGCTGTAGGAAATAAATACAGATTACAGCAAGGTCTTTACCAACAAAGGATCTAGGGAACAAAGACTTGTGGGAATTTACCATGTTTATACATATTTATGTTCTTTAACTTCTGAACACAGAATTTAGTTTACTATTTACTACTACTTAACATTACTAGGAAATAGAAAAGAATATAACCTTGTTAGTTTTCTCATGTCCATTAAAGCATTTCAAACCCCAACTTAAAGGGCCCGTTCACCAAAAAGCACTAACTCAGTGTTGCAGCTGTCAGACAAGCTTGTGATGGTGACATCATGGCCAGTGATTCATGTCAGCTGCACTGCTTGCCTGCTTCTTGGCTGAGTAAGCTCACCTAGAGATCACAAAGCCATAAAGGAGGCGACAAAGAGCAACCAAAAGAGTTCAATTAAGATATGTGGAGGAGAAGCAGAGTAAAAGGAATTATGATAACGGGGTTTGGGGGGGGAAGGTACGTAACCTATCTGACCACACTAGGGTAAACATGCCACTTAAAGTAAAGCAACACCCCAAGATTATTATACTCACACTTCCCCCAAGTGTCCCTAAAAAGAAGTATATAAAAGAAGTGTTTGCCACCCCTCCAGCAGATATCCAGGTTCCTTCCTGGTTAAGCCATCAATCAGGTCAATCACTGCAGGGACAGCGAACATTGAAGCTAATAACTTTTTTTAAAACTTTGAAAAAATGTGAATATTATGTAGGGTTTTGGGATGCTTTTCTTTTAATTAAAAAATGGAATTAGGCAGAGATTGGAAGAAATGTCTCCATGGGCCCAGGTAAGGTGAGTATCACTGCCTTGGGGGAGGTCCTTCACATAATCATCAAAGTTATTCGGGGGTGGGTTTGGATTAATTTCTAATAAGAAAATGAGAACTAAGCAATATTCATACCTAGGACTGGAAGTTTGTTTCTATAGACAAAAATAAATACTCCTCCCTTTAACCTGTACTATAAAAAAAATCATTATATACAGTAACAGTTCATAGTATATACAGATTTTTACACTGTCTCAGTCATCTAAATGTAAATTAAATTAATTGAGTTATGGGGCCCATACACTAACAAATCCTGGTCATACGATCGAGCAATCATACTATAAGAATTTTCCCATAATAACATTTTCAGATGATGATTGTACAAAAATCCACACACAAACTGATGATCGTACGATATCGGGATATCCTAATATTGTATAACCGGGATTGGAGCGTGTATGGGCCCCATTAGAATAAAATAGGACAGTACAGGCCTTTAACAGACCCAAACAAGAATGTGTCTATGACTGTTATTTCAAAGTGCAGGTAAACTTACTGCAAATCCGCGGTACACTGCAGAAATAAGGATTTGGCTTTTGCGCATGTTTAGATATTGAATTCGGCATTGCCATCCACGGTAAATTTTCTGAATTATAGTAGCCAGTTCATCCAACCGATGCCTACGCCTCTCCTCCAAATCAAACAGCTGGAGAAGTAAAAATAATAAAAAATAAATAAAGGAATAAAAATAATTCACAAATATTTCTATTGGTTTAGACACATTAAGGAAAATATTTTGAGAATAAAGAGGGATGATGCCGTTTCACAGCAGTAAACATTACAATATTTACAAAATCATGGAGAAAGAAATATCTAGTCTAATACAACAATATAAGCTAAAATATACTGTATGCTAGGTTCTGATCATGGAGCCTTTAGGACTGAGGTTAGGGAATCTACTGCAGAAATTCAAATAAGCATGAAAATTGTTAATCAAATGTCCTTCCTCAAACTGAACTGTATGGAAATTTTAAGCAAAAGTAAAGATATGCTAGTTTCGGATTATTGTTACTTGTTACATTTATTTTATTATAAAAATAAAATAATCTAGAAATATTGAAGAAGAATATGCTTGTGATTTCTGAATTGAGAAAGCCAGTCGGATAACTAGCAAAACGTCTTGAAGAACTAAACTTTAAATCCAGTTGATCTCACTGAATACAACAGATATGTAACAAGAAAAAAACGTAGGTAGTTTTAGAAAATAGTGTATACTGTTCTCTAAATTAAAGGGCATGTTTAAAACCATAAATCGGTGAACCCCAACTGCTATTTTGACCATTTTATTACATGTATTTTTAACAGGATATTTAATGTTAAGTTCTATTCCATTCTGGCAAAGGCTAAGGGCTCGTACAAACTAGGTCCGTTTTTGGTGCATTCAATAGCACGGTTCACACTATTGCATTCTGATTGTGTCCGTTTGCGTTCTGGTCCGTTGCATTTAAAAAATGCCCTGCATGCAGCATTCCTGTCTGTATGTGCATGCATTTTCTATATAAATCTATGGAAAACGCATTGTAAGGATATGGACACAAATGCATGCAAACAATGGACAGAAACTGACAGAAACGCATGCTGTGCATTTCTGTCAATTTCTAGTGTGAACGAGCCCTAAGAGGGCCTGCCAATCTGCACACTCAAAACACAATCAGCAGAATATGTGTATGTTAGTAAAAGCACGCACGCACCTTTATTAACATAAAAACAGCTGATCACTGCACATTGCATGGGGGGTCAGAGGCCTGGCCACAAAACTTGCAAGGAGGTTCGTGCACCTGTAGTTTCAGTAGTGATTAAGAAGGTAACACAGAATAACAACAAATAAGTTACAGTGGAGATTTACAGTAGTTTGCAACAGAAGTGTCCATAAGCACAACCTGATTTTTGCTAGATGAGTATGAACAGGTTTAAAGGAACTATGGTAAAAAAAACACCTACTGTGCTGGGAGTTCTAATAAATATCTTTGTATGACCGAGAGCTGCTTCTTCAGAAGGAATTCCAATCTCTGCTATTATTTTTGACACCCCATCTCTGAAACAAACAACACATCACATGACACAATAAGACACAACATGTGTTTTTGTGATTCTTGGATCAACAAAGAGAAAATTAAAGGCCAATGCTACCCTAAAAGCAACTTTTACTAAACCAAATTCATTCACACATTTACATGAAGATTCAATAACAGTTCTTATCATTGAAAAAGGTGCCAATTTTGCCCCAACCAATCAGATGTTAGCTTTCAAATGTTAAATAAGATCTGATTGGTTGGGGCAAAATTAGCAAGAACTTTTATTGAATCTCCTTGTTATTTTCTTAACTAATCTATAATTTAGAACATAAAAGGGAACATTAGAACATAAAAGGATTAACCCCTCCCCATCAGCTATAGCCAGGATGAGAGAGGACCTACAATGCTATATACTCACCTGTGAGAGAACAGCAGATCAGTGAAAAACTATGAGAAAACATGCTCTGCAAGAAGCACAACATCCCATGTGTTGCAGAGCTTGGATACCCAGCCCAAATGAGGATGAAAGGGTCAAAGTGGTAAGTAGAATCAAGTTTTAACCTTAAAGGGCATGTCCACCCCTTTTACAAACTTTTGTCAGATGTTGTAGGGCTAGTTCCCCCAGCCCCAACCGCTATAATATTTTTTTCAGAAAGTCCCCCGATCTTTACTTACCTTCCCTCTCTCCTCCACCACAATGCCCGGCCCTCTGCTTGCATAGAACTGCAAGCAGGGGGCCAAACCGGCAGCCGTGTCTGTGATTGGCTGAGAGGCAATTTTTTTTGCTTGCCTTGCTGCTGCTCCACCCGAGATGGAGATAAACAGTGGCAGTGCACAGACACGTGTGGAGCCTAGAGAACAAGTTGGCCCATACATGCCATTGATAAAGTCAGAGAGACAGTCAAGAGAGTGAAGTTGTGTGAAGTTTTATGAACAACTGAAGTAAGCTGCAATGCACGGGCGTGCAAATCGCGGAAGAATTGGAAACTCAATCTGTGATAAAGGGGCGTAACTAAAGGGCCGGGCCCCCTGCGAGATTGGAGGCCGGGTGAGACACACCTCTCCTCAGAGGTCTGCGGGCCCTGACGGTATGCCACTGCTCTGACACTAGACTACATATGTTTTTCTGGGGTATTTACTTCCTATTTATATACCCGTGTGAGTGCCTCAGGGGTTTCCCTGAGTATAGTGGGCTTTACCTGTTAAACCTCAGGTCTGTCTGAGCACTTGTTAGTAGTCTTTTATATATACCCAGAGCACCATGATTAATTATATAGGGTCTTTTGGGTTTACATTACTGATCTTTCTTTCTACTTAAGGTAAGAGAGCTTACTGCATAACGGGAGCAGGGAAGGTAAGAGAGCTTACTGCATTGAGGGAGCGTGAAAATAGGTGTGCTTAATGCATCACAAGAGCAGGAAAGGTAAGAGCCTACTATTGACTTTTTTGGGAGAGCGTGGAAATAGGGTGCTTACGCATCACCCAGAGCAGGGAAGAAAAGAAAGAGAGATTACTGCAGAAGGGGAAGGGAAGGGTAAGAGAGCTTACTGCATTGAGGGAGCGTGAAAATAGGTGTGCTTACTGCATCACAAGAGCAGGGAAGATAAGAGAGCTTACTGCATAACGGGAGCAGGGAAGGTAAGAGAGCTTACTGCATTGAGGGAGCGTGAAAATTCAAAAGAGGCATCAATTTACCTTTATAAATCTTTATCGCCTTCTCATGTACAACACATTATCCATTTATCTAATTCTGGACTAATTTACATTATGCAAATGCTACATATGCCCCAAATCAAGGAAATCAAAAACCTCCTTTTTAAATGGAGGAAAAAAACCCCTTGCTGTAATAACTTGAATGACACAGCCCTTGTGTTTATTTCAGAAGGTATTTAAGGAAACCTATAAAGGTGAGCATGACATAATATACGGAGAATTAGCATTTCATTTTTACTTCTACTATTAATCAGTGCTCCTCAATAAATCATTACACACTCTATTATGCACCCAGGAATCCTAATCAAGTTAATTAGCAACTGTAACATGGTAACACCATTAACACGACCTTGTAGGATAGGATTTCTTCTTGCCATTAAAAAGTTCACTAGCACATAGTTTGTCCTGTAGTAGAGCTTTCCTCTGAGGCGTGAGACTATCTCTGTACTTCTTACACTATAAAAAAAATGAGTGTGGCTATAAGCAAGCTTGATATACCGTGATCTATCAGCATACATTATCTGAAACTATTAAATAATAGACTAATCAAACTGAATTAGAAAATAGTTTATTTGAGTCCTCATTACACTCCCCAAATGTATTATTTGCATTTAGTTGTCCTTTAAATACATTTGGTAGATGAAAGCTGGTCATTTATTGTTTACTTAAGATTGATAAGGTTTTTATCTCTTTATGTCAGGCTAAAATGAAGACTAGTGGTCAAGAAATGAGAGCAATGACTGAGCATTGGCTATACCTCAAACTGGCTATAGCCCTATTGCTCTGTTTAATGTTGTTTGTAACATTTGCATATTTGATTTATTGGTTAATGGTTTTGTGCCACAGGACCACCATTTTATATAAATGTTCTACAGGAGCAAATGAAATAGCACAACAAAACATTCTCATAAATGCTACTCAAAGCTTCAAACAAAACAATATATTTTAATCAATAAAATAATAGTAATATTATATAATAGTTAATTATAAAGAAAGAAATATGATAATTATCAGTTTAACAATAACAAACCAATCACAAGGCCTAACATTGGGAAAAATAATCCCATAGCTATGTCCTTCTGCATTCTAACTCTCAATTACAGCCAAACATTTTACTGTTTAAATATCTGAAACCAAGTAGAAACATGAAAATACACACAGCCCACCACTGCAAATATGCATTCAACAATAAAATTGTGAGCTGTGCAATAGTCCTGCATCGGGTCGAGTACCTGATGCGAAAAGATTGTATTTAGAACTTAAAAGCGGGTAAAAGCGAGTTTGGGTCTAGACACACGCAGGCTGGGTGTACGAAATCGGTAAAGCGGGTTTGGGTCAGGTTCAGGTCTCGGTTTGCGGATCGGTCAGGTCTGAAAAATCAGACCCGCGCAGGACTCTAAGCTATGCAGGTAATGAACCTTCCATATAACTCTCGCTGGTATGGAATCCCATGGAGCCTCTTGACCTCAAAATAAGAGTAAAACAATATAAAGAATATTTTTCTGACCTTCCATTGTTGGAATACCCTCATGACTTCTTGGTTGGCAGGAGCAAGAAACTTGTATTTGGCTTGAGCCCAAGATTTGTTTGCTGGAGACATGATGGTAGGTATTTTTTCATTCCAAGGAGTAAATCTGAAGCTGTTTTAATGAGAATAATTGAACATAAACTGAGTAAACTGGTGCCAGGACATCTCCCCCTCCCTACACAATGTCTAACTGTCCACTAAAGTCACTAAGCAGCTCATATGATTGCATTAATATTAAGGTTAATATACAGTATAATTACTGTATATATATAATAGAGTTTTAATTCCTAACCAGCAAATACCAATGTCTCTAATTTATCGAATATAGTAACATAAGCACAAAATATAAACAAAAGGACTCACAATTCTCAGGTAGATGAAGTTTGCAATTGTTCTTGAAGCAGAAGATTTAAATTGTTTTCGGAATTCCCTTCGGACCTGTTATTTCAATAAACATTTAATTGATTGTACCATTAAATATATATTAACTGGAGCTGAGAACAAACTGTTATCAGGCCAAGACAATCATGCTTATGTCTCATGCAAATGCCCCATTGGGTGAGAATACTGCCCACACCAATGGCGCACACAGTCCTGCTGTCACTGTTCAGGCATCAGATGTTCTGTTTTCTGTGATGTAGCTCTGATACACCTCACACACATTACATTTATATAGTGCTGCACAATCTGGACTCATTTTTCTATTTGGAGTTGGAGGACTACAGGTAGGCCTTACCTGTGTGCGTGCACCTTATACACACCTTGATTTATGTGGAGAGCTGTTTCTCTGTGTGTATTATATTATAGTTAGCGTATAATTGATAAAAGGAAAGTACCAAGGTAATTTAATAAATGTCCCAAACAAAGTGTGTTTTCATGAACATATGAACATGTTAAAATTTGTAGGATAGATAAGTTAGGTATTTCAGAGAAAGGATGTACCACAGGAGAAGGGATGGATACTGAAGTGGGGAATGATGGGTGGATGGCAGCAGGTTAAAGGTACTGGAAGATTTGCAGCTTGGTGAGCACATTAGCCAGGGATATTAAAAAAAAAATGCAGTTTAAAGCCACAGCATCATCCTTTTAGCAGAAGATGAAAATGATTTCATATTTCCAGCAGGAGCCAACATCAAGTGCACCTTGAAGCATTTGACAACACAGCTTTTTTGTTGGTGCTTGAAAACAAACAAAAATGCATTTAGAATTTAATCTCCGAGAACAAAGCCTTCTCTTCCATATTGTTAGTGTTTCAGTGCTGTGAAGAGTTGGATCTATTAAAAATAACATAACATAATGTCATGTTATAAGAATATAACTAAATATAAATGTCACTGGAAAGTTGTGTTTCTGGCCTAGGTGTTCTGTTGGAACAATTCAGGATGACGTTCGACTTGGTTAGATTGGTATAGCGAAACCTTTTATAATGCCTCTCGAGGATTTATACTAGTTAAAATTCATTAAAAAGCAGATGTACAGCATTTGATTGCCCCAATTCCTTTAAAGTGTTGGACAGTAATAGTTACCTTGTACCCTCTCCTAAGCACAGATTGTAGTTGTTGCTGCCTCTTTGCGTTTATCCAACTTCATTCGTCTGAGTATTACACGAGCCTAGAAACAAAAAAGGCCTTATTGGTTTGGGAGCTCCCTAGTACATATTGTGGGAAGGGTTGCGTACGCAAAACCCAAAGTAAGGACCTAAATCACTAGGTCCACATCCCTGGGTTTACCATAGGTAAAACTTACCTTGCCAGTCTGGTCCACCTCCTACCTCAGAGATTAACTCACAGAACCCACTGGCAGCACTCCGAACAATCATCCATTGTATTGCTTCCCCGCATCGGCGCAGGTTAGGGTAAATCTTTGTCGAAGGATTGGATGCACTACTCAGGGGTATGAGTAAAAAATTCAAAGTTTATTTATTAGCAGTACGCGGACACTCTAGTACAATCATACTTTCAGCCTGACGCATTTCATGGACTAAACTTTGAATTTTTTTACTCATACCCCTGAGTAGCGCATCCAATCCTTCGACAAAGATTTACACCTCCTACCTCAGTTTGAAATTTAGCAAATGGGAAGACATACATCTTACCATTGGTCAGGCCTCAGACTGAGGAAGGGGCTGAGCTGTCCCAGACCACAAACACAGCAAAGCAAAGTTTGGAAAAGTATTTGAGGTAATTTAGTGTAAACCACCCAAGGGTGAGTACCTAGAGATTTAGGTGGTTCATCCTCAGTACTATTAATAGGACGGGGTTATTTAAGGAGTATTTCTATTTTAGGATTAGCAAAAAATATTATGACATATTTTTATTAGCAAAAAATATTCTGACAAAAGATACCACTCAATTAATGTCTGGAGTAAGAAATGATGCTATACCTCTAAAGTTGCTAGTAGTTTTATATTTATATTAAAGCAGCAAATATATATATATAAACAGTAAACTGCTGAAAAAAATCATGAGAACTTTTAAAAAACTGCTCTAATTGTTCTTCTCCATTAGGTTTTTTTTAACATGATATAGGAAAACCTGACACTGGGTAACAATGATTCAAGTTTGGACCATTACAATTGTAAAACCAGTTTTCTTTCTATTCATTTGTTTGCACAGAGTCTACTGTAAATCACCTTCCATGCTTTATTCACCTAACCTTCCAGCCACGAACGTACGCTTGCAGAAGTAATGCTGAGAATTTGATTTTCTGGTATTTCTTCTTTTGCTGTAGGAAATAAATACAGATTACAGCAAGGTTCTTTACCAACAAAGGATCTAGGGAACAAAACTTGTGGGAATTTACCATGTTTATACATATTTATGTTCTTTAACTCTGAAACGAATTTAGTTTACTATTTACTACTACTTAACATTACTAGGAAATAGAAAAGAATATAACCTTGTTAGTTTTCTCATGTCCATTAAGCATTTCTCAAACCCCACTTAAAGGGCCCGTTCACCAAAAAGCACTAACTCAGTGTTGCAGCTGTCAGACAAGCTTGTGATGGTGACATCATGGCCAGTGATTCATGTCAGCTGCACTGCTTGCCTGCTTCTTGGCTGAGTAGCTCACCTAGAGATCACAAAGCCATAAGGAGGCGACAAAGAGCAACCAAAAGAGTTCAATTAAGATATGTGGAGAGAAGCAGAGTAAAAGGAATTATGATAACGGGGTTTGGGGGGGAAGGTACGTAACCTATCTGACCACACTAGGGTAAACATGCCACTTAAAGTAAAGCAACACCCCAAGATATTATACTCACACTTCCCCCAAGTGTCCCTAAAAAGAAGTATATAAAAAGTGTTTGCCACCCTCCAGCAGATATCCAGGTTCCTTCCTGGTTAAGCCATCAATCAGGTCAATCACTGCAGGGACAGCGACATTGAAGCTAATAACTTTTTTTAAAACTTTGAAAAAATGTGAATATTATGTAGGGTTTTGGGATGCTTTTCTTTTAATTAAAAATGGAATTAGGCAGAGATTGGAGAAATGTCTCCATGGGCCCAGGTAGGTGAGTATCACTGCCTTGGGGGAGGTCCTTCACATAATCATCAAAGTTATTCGGGGGTGGGTTTGATTAATTTCTAATAAGAAAATGAGAACTAAGCAATATTCAACCTAGACTGGAAGTTTGTTTCTATAGACAAAATAAATACTCCTCCCTTTAACCTGTACTATAAAAAAATCATTTATACAGTAACAGTTCATAGTATATACAGATTTTTACACTGTCTCAGTCATCTAAATGTAAATTAAATTAATTGAGTTTGGGGCCCATACACTAACAAATCCTGGTCATACGATCGAGCAATCATACTATAAGAATTTTCCATAATAACATTTTCAGATGATATTGTACAAAAATCCCCACACAAACTGATGATCGTACGATATCGGATATCCTAATATTGTATAACCGGGATTGGAGCGTGTATGGGCCCCATTAGAATAAAATAGGACAGTACAGGCCTTTAACAGACCCAAACAAGATGTGTCTATGACTGTTATTTCAAAGTGCGGTAAACTTACTGCAAATCCGCGGTACACTGCAGAAAAAGGATTTGGCTTTTGCGCATGTTTAGATATTGAATTCGGCATTCCATCCACGTAAATTTTCTGAATTATAGTAGCCAGTTCATCCAACCGATGCCTCGCCTCTCCTCTCAAATCAACAGCTGGAGAAGTAAAAATAATAAAAATATAAAGGAATAAATAAATTCACAAATATTTCTATTGGTTTAGACCATTAAGGAAAATATTTGAGAGATAAAGAGGGATGATGCCGTTTCACAGCAGTAAACATTACAATATTTACAAATACATGGAGAAAGAAATATCTAGTCTATACAACAATATAACTAAAATATACTGTATGCTAGGTTCTGATCATGGAGCCTTTAGGACTGAGGTTAGGGAATCTACTGCAGAAATTCAAATAAGCATGAAAATTGTTAATCAAATGTCCTTCCTCAAACTGAACTGATGGAAATTTTAAGCAAAAGTAAGATATGCTAGTTTCGGATTATTGTTACTTGTTACATTATTTATTATAAAAAAAATAAATCTAGAAATATTGAAGAAGAATATGCTTGTGATTTCTGAATTGAGAAAGCCAGTCGGATAACTAGCAAAACGTCTTGAAGAACTAAACTTAAATCCAGTTGATCTCACTGAATACAACAGATATGTAACAAGAAAAAAACGTAGGTAGTTTTAGAAAATAGTGTATACTGTTCTCTAAATTAAAGGCATGTTTAAAACCATAAAGCGTGAACCCCAACTGCTATTTTGACCATTTTATTACGTATTTTTAACAGGATATTTATGTTAAGTTCTATTCCATTCTGGCAAAGGCTAAGGGCTCGTACAAACTAGGTCCGTTTTTGGTGCATTCATAGCACGGTTCACACTATTGCGTTCTGATTGTGCCGTTTGCGTTGGTCCGTTGCATTTAAAAAATGCCCTGCATCAGCATTCCTGTCTGTATGTGCATGCATTTTCTATATAAATCTATGGAAACGCATTGTAGGATATGGACCACAATGCATGCAAACAATGGACAGAAACGACAGAAACGCATGCTGTGCATTTCTGTCAATTTCTAGTGTGAACGAGCCCTAAGAGGGCCGCCAATCTGCACACTCAAAACACATCAGCAGAATATGTGTATGTTAGTAAAGCACGCACGCACCTTTATTAACATAAAAACAGCTGATCACTGCACATTGCATGGGGGGTCAGAGGCCTGGCCACAAAACTTGCAAGGAGGTTCGTGCACCTGTAGTTTCAGTTGATTAAGAAGGTAACACAGAATAACACAAATAAGTTACAGTGGAGATTTACAGTAGTTTGCAACAGAAGTGTCCATAAGCACAACCTGATTTTTGCTAGATGAGTATGAACAGTTTAAGGAACTATGGTAAAAAAAAACCCTACTGTGCTGGGAGTTCTAATAAATATCTTTGTATGACCGAGAGCTGCTTCTTCAGAAGGAATTCCAATCTCTGCTATTATTTGACACCCCATCTCTGAAACAAACAACACATCACATGACACAATAACACAACATGTGTTTTTGTGATTCTTGGATCAACAAAGAGAAAATTAAAGGCCAATGCTACCCTAAAAGCAACTTTTACTAAACCAAATTCATTCACACCATTTACATGAAGATTCAATAACAGTTCTTATCATTGAAAAAGGTGCCAATTTTGCCCCAACCAATCAGATGTTAGCTTTCAAATGTTAAATAAGATCTGATTGGTTGGGGCAAAATTAGCAAGAACTTTATTGAATCTCCTTGTTATTTTCTTAACTAATCTATAATTTAGAACATAAAAGGGAACATTAGAACATAAAAGGATTAACCCCTCCCCATCAGCTTAGCCAGGATGAGAGAGGACCTACAATCCTATATCTCACCTGTGAGAGAACAGCAGATCAGTGAAAACTATAGAAAAACATGCTCTGCAAGAAGCACAACATCCCATGTGTTGCAGAGCTTGGATACCCAGCCCAAATGAGGATGAAAGGGTCAAAGTGGTAAGTAGAATCAAGTTTAACCTTAAAGGGCATGTCCACCCCTTTACAAACTTTTGTCAGATGTTGTAGGGCTAGTTCCCCCAGCCCCAACCGCTATAATATTTTTTCAGAAAGTCCCCCGATCTTTACTTACCTTCCCTCTCTCCTCCACCACAATGCCCGGCCCTCTGCTTGCATAGAACTGCAAGCAGGGGGCCAAACCGGCAGCCGTGTCTGTGATTGGCTGAGAGGCAATTTTTTTTGCTTGCCTTGCTCTGCTCCACCGAGATGGATATAACAGTGGCAGTGCACAGACACGTGTGGAGCCTAGAGAACAAGTTGGCCCATACATGCCATTGATAAAGTCAGAGAGACAGTCAAGAGAGTGAAGTTGTGTGAAGTTTTATGAACAACTGAAGTAAGCTGCAATGCACGGGCGTGCAAATCGCGGAAGAATTGGAAACTCAATCTGTGATAAAGGGGCGTAACTAAAGGGCCGGGCCCCCTGCGAGATTGGAGGCCGGGTGAGACACACCTCTCCTCAGAGGTCTGCGGGCCCTGACGGTATGCCACTGCTCTGACACTAGACTACATATGTTTTTCTGGGGTATTTACTTCTATTTAATACCCGTGTGAGGTCCTCAGGGGTTTCCCTGATTATTGGGCTTTACCTGTTAAACCTCAGGTCTGTCTGAGCACTTGTTAGTAGTCTTTTATATATACCCAGAGCACCAATTAATTATATAGGGTCTTTTGGGTTTACATTACTGATCTTTCTTCTACTTAAGGTAAGAAGCTTACTGCATAACGGAGAGCAGGGAAGTGTAAGAGAGCTTACTGCATTGAGGAGCGTGAAAATAGGTGTGCTTAATGCATCACAGAGCAGGAAAGGTAAGAGAGCTTACTGCATTGAGGGAGCGTGAAAATAGGTGTGCTTACTCGCATCACAAGAGCAGGGAAGATAGAGACTTACTGCATACGGGAGCAGGGAAGGTAAGAGAGCTTACTGCATTGAGGGAGCGTGAAAATAGGTGTGCTTACTGCATCACAGAAGCAGGGAAGATAGAGAGCTTACTGCATAACGGGAGCAGGGAAGGTAAGAGAGCTTACTGCATTGAGGAGCGTGAAAACAGGTGTGCTTAATGCATCACAAGAGCAGGAAAGGTAAGAGAGCTTATTGCTAAAACGGGAGCAGGGAGGTAAGAGAGCTTACTGCATTGAGGGAGCATGAAAATAGGTGTGCTTACTGCATCAAAGAGCAGGGAAGATAAGAGACTACTGCATAATGGAGCAGGGAAGGTAAGAGAGCTTACTGCATTGAGGGAGCATGAAAATAGGTGTGCTTACTGCATCAAAGAGCAGGGAAGATAAGAAGCTTACTGCATAATGGGAGCAGGGAAGGTAAGAGAGCTTACTGCATTGAGGGAGCGTGAAAACAGGTGTGCTTACTGCATCACAAGAAGGGAAGGTAACAGAGCTTACTGCATAACGGGAGCAGGGAGTAAGAGAGCTTACTGCATTGAGGGAGCGTGAAAATAGGTGTGCTTACTGCTCACAAAAGCTCTCTTACCTTCCCTGCTCCCGTTATGCAGTAAGCTCTCTTATTTTCCCTGCTCTTGTGATGCAGTAAGCACACCTGTTTTCACGCTCCCTCAATGCAGTAAGTCTCTTACCTTCCCTGCTCCCATTATGCAGTAAGCTCTCTATCTTCCCTGCTCTTTTGATGCAGTAAGCACACCTTTTTCATGCTCCCTCAATGCAGTAAGCTCTCTTACCTTCCCTCTCCCATTATGCAGTAAGCTCTCTTATCTTCCCTGCCTTTTGATGCAGTAAGCACACCTATTTTCATGCTCCCTCAATGCAGTAAGCTCTCTTACCTTCCCTGCTCCCGTTATGCAATAAGCCTCTTACTTTCCTGCTCTTGTGATGCATTAAGCACACCTGTTTTCACGCTCCCTCAATGCAGTAAGCTCTCTTACCTTCCCTGCTCCCGTTATGCAGTAAGCTCTCTTATCTTCCCTGCTCTTGTGATGCAGTAAGCACACCTATTTTCACGCTCCCTCAATGCAAGTAAGCTCTCTTACCTTCCCTGCTCCCGTTATGCAGTAAGCTCTCTTATCTTCCCTGCTCTGTGATGCAGTAAGCCACTATTTTCACGCTCCCTCAATGCAGTAGCTCTCTTACCTTTCCTGCTCTTGTGATGCATTAAGCACACCTATTTTCACGCTCCCTCAATGCAGTAAGCTCTCTTACCTTCCCTGCTCCCGTTATGCAGTAAGCTCTCTTACCTTAAGTAGAAAGAAGATCAGTAATGTAACCCAAAAGACCCTATATATTAATCATGGTCTCTGGGTATATATAAAAGACTACTAACAAGTGCTCAGACAGACCTGAGGTTTAACAGGTAAAGCCCACTATACTCAGGGAAACCCCTGAGGCACTCACACGGTATATAAATAGGAAGTAAATACCCCAAAAAACATATGAGTCTAGTGTCAGAGCAGTGGCATACCGTCAGGGCCCGCAGACCTCTGAGGAGAGGTGTGTCTCACCCGGCCTCCATCTCGCGGGCCCGGCCCTTTAGTTACGCCCCTTTATCACAGATTGAGTTTCCAATTCTTCCGCGATTTGCACGCCCGTGCATTGCAGCTTACTTCAGTTGTTCATAAACTCACACACTTCACTCTCTTGACTGTCTCTCTGACTTTATCAAGGCATGTATGGGCCAACTTGTTCTCTAGGCTCCACACGTGTCTGTGCACTGCCACTGTTTATCTCCATCTCGGGTGGAGCAGCAGCAAGCACAAAAAAAATTGCCTCTCAGCCAATCACAGACACGGCTGCCGGTTTGGCCCCCTGCTTGCAGTTTCTATGCAAGCAGAGGGCCGGGCATTGGTGGAGGAAGAGGGAAGGTAAGTAAAGATCGGGGGACTTTCTGAAAAAAATATTATAGCGGTTGGGGCTGGGGACTAGCCCTACAACATCTGACAAAAGTTTGTAAAAGGGGTGGACATGCCCTTTAAGGTTAAAACTTGATTCTACTTACCACTTTGACCCTTTCATCCTCATTTGGGCTGGGTATCCAAGCTCTGCAACACATGGGATGTTGTGCTTCTTGCAGAGCATGTTTTCTCTAGTTTTTCACTGATCTGCTGTTCTCTCACAGGTGAGTATATAGCATTGTAGGTCCTCTCTCATCCTGGCTATAGCTGATGGGGAGGGGTTAATCCTTTTATGTTCTAATGTTCCCTTTTATGTTCTAAATTATAGATTAGTTAAGAAAATAACAAGGAGATTCAATAAAGTTCTTGCTAATTTTGCCCCAACCAATCAGATCTTATTTAACATTTGAAAGCTAACATCTGATTGGTTGGGGCAAAATTGGCACCTTTTTCAATGATAAGAACTGTTATTGATCTTCATGTAAATGTGTGAATGAATTTGGTTTAGTAAAAGTTGCTTTTAGGGTAGCATTGGCCTTTAATTTTCTCTTTGTTGATCCAAGAATCACAAAAACACATGTTGTGTCTTAGTGTCATGTGATGTGTTGTTTGTTTCAGAGATGGGGTGTCAAAAATAATAGCAAGATTGGAATTCCTTCTGAAGAAGCAGCTCTCGTCATACAAAGATATTTTTAGAACTCCCACCACAGTAGGTGTTTTTTTTACCATAGTTCCTTTAAACCTGTTCATACTCATCTAGCAAAAATCAGGTTGTGCTTATGGACACTTCGTTTGCAAACTACTGTAAATCTCCACGTAACTTATTTGTTGTTATTCTGTGTACCTTCTTAATCACTACTGAAACTACAGGTGCACGAACCTCCTTGCAAGTTTTGTGGCCAGGCCTCTACCCCCCATGCAATGTGCAGTGATCAGCTGTTTTTATGTTATAAAGGTGCGTGCTTGCTTTTACTAACATACACATATTCTGCTGATTGTGTTTTGAGTGTGCAGATTGGCAGGCCCTCTTAGGGCTCGTCACACTAGAAATTGACAGAAATGCACAGCATCGTTTCTGTCAGTTTCTGTCCATTGTTGTCATGCATTTGTGTTCCATACCTTACAATGCGTTTCCATAGATTTATATGAAAATGC
The DNA here is from genome assembly GCA_019447015.1 of Hymenochirus boettgeri. Classification (NCBI taxonomy): domain Eukaryota; kingdom Metazoa; phylum Chordata; class Amphibia; order Anura; family Pipidae; genus Hymenochirus; species Hymenochirus boettgeri. The sequence continues at coordinate 266,753,477 of CM033470.1, read as the reverse complement.
ATGCAATACAACAGGAATGCTGCATGCAGGGCATTTTTTAAATGCAACGACCAAAAACGCAAACGGACACAATCAAACGCATAAGTGTGAACCGTGCTATTAATGCACCAAAAACGGACCTAGTTTGTACGAGCCCTTAGCCTTGCCAGAATGGAATAGAACTTAACATTAAATATCCTGTTAAAAATACATGTAATAAAATGGTCAAAATAGCAGTTGGGGTTCACCGATTTATGGTTTTAAACATGCCCTTTAATTTAGAGAACAGTATACACTATTTTCTAAAACTACCTACGTTTTTTTCTTGTTACATATCTGTTTGTATTCATTGAGATCAACTGGATTAAAGTTTAGTTCTTCAAGACGTTTTGCTAGTTATCCGACTGGCTTTCTCATTTCAGAAATCACACCATATTCTTCTTCAATATTTCTAGATTATTTTATTTTTTATAATAAATAAATGTAACAAGTAACAATAATCCGAAACTACATATCTTTACTTTTGCTTAAAATTCCATACAGTTCAGTTTGAGGAAGGCTTTGATTAACAATTTTCATGCTTATTTGAATTTCTGCAGTAGATTCCCTAACCTCAGTCCTAAAGGCTCCATGATCAACCTAGCATACAGTATTTATTTAGCTTATTTGTTTGTTTAGACTAGATATTTCTTTCTCCATGATTTTGTAAATATTGTAATGTTTACTGCTGTGAAACGGCATCATCCCTCTTTATTCTCAAAATATTTTCCTTAATGTGTCTAAAACCAAGAAATATTTGTGAATTATTTTTATTCTTTTTATTTTTATTTTATATTTTACTTCTCCAGCTGTTTGATTTGGAGGAGAGGCGTAGGCATCGGTTGGATGAACTGGCTACTATAATTCAGAAAATTTACCGTGGATGGCAATGCCGAATTAAATACTAAACATGCGCAAAAGCCAATCCTTATTTCTGCGTGTACCGCGGATTTGCAGTAAGTTTACCTGCCCTTTGAAATAACAGTCATAGACACTTCTGTTTGGGTCTGTTAAGGCCTGTACTGTCCTATTTTATTCTAATGGCCCATACACGCTCCAATCCCGGTTATACAATTTAGGATATCCCGATATCGTACGATCATCAGTTTGTGTGTGGATTTTTGTACTCATCATCTGAAAATGTTATTATGGGAAAATTCTTATAGTATGATTGCTCGATCGTATGACCAGGATTGTTAGTGTATGGGCCCCATAACTCAATTAATTTAATTTACATTTAGATGACTGAGACAGTGTAAAAATCTGTATATACTATGAACTGTTACTGTATATAATGATTTTTTTTATAGTACAGTTAAAGGGAGGAGTATTTATTTTTGTCTATAGAAACAAACTTCCAGTCCTAGTATGAATATTGCTTAGTTCTCATTTCTTTATTAGAAATTAATCCAAACCCACCCCCAATAACTTTGATGATTTGTGAAGGACCTCCCCCAAGGCAGTGATACTCACCTTCCCTGGGCCCATGGAGACATTTCTTCCAACTCTGCCTAATTCCATTTTTTAATTAAAGAAAAGCATCCCAAAACCCTACATAATATTCACATTTTTTCAAAGTTTTAAAAAAAGTTATTAGCTTCAATGTCCGCTGTCCCTGCATTGATTGACCTGATTGATGGCTTAACCAGGAAGGAACCTGGATATCTGCTGGAGGGGTGGCAAACACTTCTTTTATATACTTCTTTTAGGGACACTTGGGGGAAGTTGTGATATATAATCTTGGGGTGTTGCTTTACTTTAAGTGGCATGTTTACCCTAGTGTGGTCAGATAGGTTACGTACCTTCCCCCCCCAAACCCCGTTATCATAATTCCTTTACTCTGCTTCTCCTCCACATATCTTAAGACTCTTTTGGTTGCTCTTTGTCGCCTCCTTTATGGCTTTGTGATCTCAGGTGAGCTTACTCAGCCAAGAAGCAGGCAAGCAGTGCAGCGACATGAATCACTGCCATGATGTCACCACACAAGCTTGTCTGACAGCTGCAACACTGAGTTAGTGCTTTTTGTGAACGGGCCCTTTAATTTGGGTTTTGAAATGCTTTAATGGACATGAGAAAACTAACAAGGTTATATTCTTTTCTATTTCCTAGTAATGTTAAGTAGTAGTAAATAGTAAACTAAATTCTGTGTTCAGAAGTTAAAGAATAATATGTATAAACATGGTAAATTCCCACAAGTCTTTGTTCCCTAGATCCTTTGTTGGTAAAGACCTTGCTGTAATCTGTATTTATTTCCTACAGCAAAAGAAGAAATACCAGAAAATCAAATTCCTAGCATTACTTCTGCAAGCGTACGTTCGTGGCTGGAAGGTTAGTGTGAATAAAGCCATGGAAGTGATTTACAGTAGACCTATGTGCAACAATGAATAGAAAGAAAACTGGTTTTACAATTGTAATGGTCCAAACTTGAATCATTTTTACCCAGTGTCAGGTTTTCCTATATCATGTTAAAAAAAACCTAATGGAGAAAACAATTAGAGCAGTTTTTTTAAAAGTTCTCATGATTTTTTTCAGCAGTTTACTGTTTTATATATATATATTTGCTGCTTTAATATATAATATAATACTACTACTAGCAACTTTAGAGGTATAGCATCATTTCTTACTCAAGACATTAATTGATGGTATCTTTTGTCAGAATATTTTTTGCTAATAAAATATGTCATAATATTTTTTGCTAATCCTAAATAGAAATTATACTTCCTTAAAAACCCCGTCCTATTAATAGTACTGAGGATGAACACCTAAATCTCTAGGTACTCACCCTTGGGTGGTTTACCACTAAATTACCTCAAATACTTTTCCAAACTTTGCTTTGCTGTGTTTGCTGGTCTGGGACAGCTCAGCCCCTTCCTCAGTCTGAGGCCTGACCAATGGTAAGATGTATGTCTTCCCATTTGCTAAATTTCAAACTGAGGTAGGAGGTGTAAATCTTTGTCGAAGGATTGGATGCGCTACTCAGGGGTATGAGTAAAAAAATTCAAAGTTAGTCCATAAATGCGTCAGGCTGACAGTATGATTGTACTAGAGTGTCCGGCTTACTGCTAATAAATAAACTTTGAATTTTTTACTCATACCCCTGAGTAGTGCATCCAACCTTCGACAAAGATTTACCCTAACCTGCCCGATGCGGGGAAGCAATACAATGGATGATTGTTCGGAGTGCTGCCAGTTGTTTCTGTGAGTTAATCTCTGAGTAGGAGGTGGACCAGACTGGCAAGGTAAGTTTTACCTATGGTAAACCCAGGGATGTGGACCTAGTGATTTAGGTCCTTACTTTGGGTTTCTGCGTACTGCAACCCTTCCCACAATATGTCTAGGGAGCTCCCAAACCAATAAGGCCTTTTTTTGTTTCTAGGCTCGTGTAAACTCAGACGAATGAAGTTGGATAAACGCAAAGAGGCAGCAACAACTACAATCTGTGCTTACTGGAGAGGGTACAAGGTAACTATTACTGTCCAACACTTTAAAGGAATTGGGGCAATCAAATGCTGTACATCTGCTTTTTAATAGAATTTTAACTAGTATAAATCCTCGAGAGGCATTATAAAGGTTTCGCTATACCAATATCAACCAAGTCGAACGTCATCCTGAATTGTTCCAACAGAACACCTAGGCCGAAACACAACTTTCCAGTGACATTTATATTAGTTATATTCTTATAACATTGACATTATGTTATGTTATTTTTAATAGATCCAACTCTTCACAGCACTGAAACACTAACAATATGGAAGAGAAGGCTTTGTTCTCTGAATTAATTCTAAATGCATTTTTGTTTTGTTTTCAAGCACCAACCACAAAAGCTGTGTTTTGTCAAATGCTTCAAGGTGCACTTATGTTGGCTCCTGCTGGAAATATGAAATCTTTCATCTTCTGCTAAAAGGATGATGCTGTGGCTTTAAACTGCATTTTTATTTTAATATCCCTGGCTAATGGTGCTCACCAAGCTGCAAATCTTCCAGTACCTTCTACCTGCCTGCCATCCACCCACTTCATTCCACTTCAGTATCCATCCCTTCTCCTGTGGTACATCCTTCTCTGAAATACCTAACTTATCTATCCTAACAATTTTAACATGTTCAAATGTTCATGAAAACACACTTTGTTTGGGACATTTATTAAATTACCTTGGTACTTTCCTTTTATCAATTATACGCTAACTATATAATATTACACCAAGAGAAACAGCTCTCCACATAAATCAAGGTGTGTATAAGGTGCACGCACACAGGTAAGGCCTACCTGTAGTCCTCAAACTCCAAATAGAAAAATGAGTCCAGATTGTGCAGCACTATATAAAATGTAATGTGTGTGAGGTGTATCAGAGCTACATCACAGAAACAAACATCTATGCCTGAACACGTGACAGCAGGACTGTGTGCGCCATTGGCTTGTGGGCATATTCTCACCAATGGGCATTTGCATGAGACATAAGCATGATTGTCTTGGCCTGATAACGTTTGTTCTCAGCTCCAGTTAATATATATTTAATGGATACAATCAATTAAATGTTTTTATTGAAATAACAGTCCGAAGGGAATTCCGAAACAATTTAAATTCTTCTGCTTCAAGAACAATTGCAAACTTCATCTACCTGAGAATTGTGAGTCCTTTTGTTTATATTTGTTTGCTTATGTTACTATATTCGATAAATTAGAGACATTGGTATTTGCTGGTTAGGAATTAAAACTCTATTATATATATACAGTAATTATACTGTATTTAACCTTAATATTAATGCTAATCATATGAGGCTGCTAGTGCACTTTAGTGGACAGTTGACATTGTGAGGGAGGGGGAGATGTCCTGGCACCAGTTTACTCAGTTTATGTTCAATTATTCTCATTAAAACAGCTTCAGATTCCTTCCTTGGAATGAAAAATAACCTACCTCAATGTCTCCAGCAAACAAATCTTGGGCTCAAGCCAAATACAAGTTTCTTGCTCCTGCCAACCAAGAAGTCATGAGGGTATTCCAACAATGGAAGGTCAGAAAAATATTCTTTACTATATGTTTTTACTCTTATTTTAGAGTCAAGAGGCTCCATGGGATTCCATACCAGCAGAGTATATGGAAGGTCATTACCTGCATACTTAGAGTCCTGCGCGGTCTGATTTTTCAGACCTGACCCGATCCCCAACCGAGACCTGAACCTGACCCAAACCCGCTTTACCGATTTCGTACACCACCTGCGTTGGTCTAGACCCAAACTCGCTTTTACCCGCTTTTAAGTTCTAAATACAATCTTTTCTGCATCAGGTACTCGACCCGATGCAGGACTATTGCACAGCTCACAATTTTTTGTTGTAATGCATATTTGCAGTGGTGGGCTGTGTGTATTTTATGTTTCTACTTGGTTTCAGATATTTAAACAGTAAAATGTTTGGCTGTAATTGAGAGTTAGTATGCAAAGGACATAGCTATGGGATTATTTTTCCCAATTTGTAGGCCTTGTGATTGGTTTGTTATTGTTAAACATGATATTATCATATTTCTTTCTTTATAATTAACTATATATAATATATACTATTATTTTTATTTGATTAAAATATATTGTTTTGTTTGAAGCTTTGAGTAGCATTTATGAGAATGTTTTGTTGTGCTATTTCTTATTTGCTCCTGTAGAACATTTATATAAAATGGTGGTCCTGTGGCACAAAACCATAACCAATAATATCAAATTGCAAATGTTACAAACTACATTAAACAGAGCATATAGGGCTATACCAGTTTGAGGTATAGCCAATGCTCATCATTGCTCTCATTTCTTGACCACTAGTCTTCATTTTAGCCTGAATAAAGAGATAAAATTATCAATCTTAAGTAAACAATAAATGACCAGCTTTCATCTACCAAATGTATTTAAAGGACAACTAAATGCAAATAAACATTTTGGCGAGTTGTAAGACTCAAATAAACTTTTTTCAATTCAGTTTGATTAGTCTATTATTTAATATGTTTCAGATAATGTATGCTGATAGATCACGGTATATCAAGCTTTGCTTATAGCCACACTCATTTTTTTATTATAGTGTAGAAGTACAGAGATAGTCTCACGCCTCAGAGGAAAGCTCTACTACAGACAAACTATGTGCTAGTGAACTTTTTAATGGCAAAGAAGAAATCCTATCCTACAAGGTCATGTTAATGGTGTTACCATGTTACAGTTGCTAATTAACTTGATTGGATTCCTGGGGCATAATAGAGTGTGTAATGATTTTTGAGGAGCACTGATTAATAGTAGAAGTAAATGAATGTCTAATTCTCCGTATATTTATGTCATGCTCCACCTTTATAGGTTTCCTTAAAATACCTTCTGAAATAAACACTAAGGGCTGGTCATTCAAGTTTTATTACAGCAAGGGGTTATTTCTTCCTCATTTAAAGATGTTTGATTTCCTTGATTTGGGGCATATGTAGCATTTGCATAATGTAAATTAGTCAGAATTAGATAAATGGATAATGTGTTGTACATGAGAAGGCGATAAAGATTTATAAAGGTATTGATGCCTCTTTTTGAGACTATTGCCTTAAGGCTGGGGCAAACCAGATGAGTTTTTGTCCCGACCAAGCGTTCTCTACTTGCGACGCTCAGTCGGACAAATGACAAATGGCAATAGTGACCGAGCGCGTGCGACCGATCGTGCGGTCCCATAGAGAACCGCAAGATCGCCTGATTTACCGACATGGACAAACGGGCGACCTAAACAAAGATCCAAACGAGGGAGCACACTATAAGTGTAGAATCACCACACGACGTTTCGGGACTGCAATGTCCCCTTCCTTCCTCCAGGCGACCTAACATGGCCGCGCCGGCCCTCTCACACCATCAGTTATTTCTGGCACTATTGAAAAATCTGCTGGTGTGTACCCAGCCTAGAGTATGTTTTTGCCATTTGATCTGTAACTGTCATGAAGTGATCACAGATGTTGATATTTCTGACATTGTTTAAAATATTCAAACAATACAAAAGCCATTCACCTGGATATACATGCACACAGTTTTTGAAGTTGCACAGTAGTTTGTGAGTTTTTGTGACATTCCAGTGCAGACTTTGGCTTACTTGCTACTGCACATACTAGCTAAATATTTTGAGTAAATGCTAAATCAGAATGTTACATGCCCCACTTAGATGGGAAGCAATTACCTCCTCTATTCAGGGGAGGACTGCGACCTTTTGGCCTGGGGGCAAATATACCAAGTGACCTTTTCACGTTAGATCGCAACATTTTTGACCAGGCCACACTTTGCTAAGGTCACACACTTGTTTTTATAATGCGCCCATTTTAAGATCACTATTCCAATTTTACATTTCAATGTTATGTATGTGATTAAAGGACAATTATAGTCCTAAAATCTTTCCCCTCCCCCTTCCAAGAACTCGAGGTGAGGACCCAAATCCCTAAGTCTAAGTCCCTAAGAATGAACTGGAGGGCTGATTAACACCAGCTAATGAAATGGAAGGCTGGCAAACACTGTAAATAAACTTGGGGGCTGTCTTACACTGGTTAATGAACTAGGGCTGACAACACTGCAAATGAGGGCTGACTTATTGACACTGGCTAACAATCTGAAGGGCTTGCAACGCTGGTTAATGAATGGAGGGCTGACAATATAGGCTAATGAACTGATGGGCTGGGGACACTGGCTAATGAACTGATGGGCTGATGACACTGGCTAGAACTGGAGGGCTGACAACACTGGCTAATCAACTAAAGAGCTAACTACACTGGCTAATAAATGAAGGGCTGACTGACACTGCTAATGAACTGGAGAAGAATTTTTCCTGTTCCTTGCCTATGTTAGAGCTATAGGTGTGCACTGTGAATTTCAAGCACATAATTACTATAGTTTCTGGGGCACCCAAATTTTTCATTGGAGACCAGCCCCGGGGGCATTTGCCCCTCAGCCTACTGGGCCAGTCCTCCCCTGCCTCTATTGAAAGTTACTGGCACTCCTAGGCAGCATAACTTTAAAAATCTGTGCGGGTTACAGAGCAGGTAATGCCCAATCATCAATAAACCTGTACAAGTAACCTCTAAATCTGGGTCATGTGACCTACCCTTCTCCCTAGGGGGGTTACATACCTCACTCATTGTTAGTATGTCAGTGTTTCAATCTATACATTGAAAAATATCCCATAGTATTAAGAACTAGAAAACAGCTGAGCTGCAGTTGCCTGTTGGCATACCTGACTATTATTGTTACTATACAATATGCCGTAGCTGCTAATGCAGTTTGTGTACCTACAGAATGTATTGACTTATAATAATTTTGTAAGGACTAATAATTAAACCATAGTCCCTCAAATTATAAAGCCTTTCCAGCCACTGTCTGTCTTGAGTCCATGAACTAGCAGTATGTGAATCCCTCACATGGGTAAGTCAAAGGTTGTCACAAAGGTGGCTTGCACCAGTTTGTCCCTTAAATTCTGGCATCTTCTTGCTGTCACCAGTTATTTGCTGCAATAAAGGTTTTTAAGTAGTATAATCCCTTAATAAATGCCAGTTCTTTGTTAACAAGTGTTTCATTTGATTCCACTGTCTATTATACTGGGTAATACTCGAGTGTTCTGAACCTTACCTGCTTCTACTCTTCGGTGAAAGAAGTTCATTTAGTGTACTGCATTCTTCCGCACGATTTTGTAACCAACATTACTTGTATTTTAGAATGTATTATGAGTAATACAACTGTACTTTCCCCTAGTGTCCCCAACCCTTCCAGACAGATTATGTGGGAATCCAGAAAAATCCCAAATTCCAGAAGGCTGTTGGTGCTCTTAATGGAAAACTGGTAATTGCTGAAGGTGTTCAAAAATCAGCAAAACTGATGGCAAGGTAAAGAGTTCCTCTTCTTCAATATGGTTGGCCATTCGTGGGTCAATTTTTTTGGCAGATTCAAAGCATCTCTGCCGAGAATCTACTTAAACTTTCAGTTGATTTAGTGTAGTTTATTAGGCAGGCAAATTGGAAACTATCTGCCTAATGAGGGGAGAGGCAGTGCTGGGGGCATTCGGGGCAGTTGTAGAGGTAATATTTGGCAAAATGTGTAATCTAAAGGAAACAAAGGATTAACAAAAAAAGTTAAAAGCAGAAAAACACTTATCCCTGACTTAGAACCCGACGACATGCACATGTAAGACACATGATGTGTGTGGAACAGCCATTTTGCCTATTGGTTAATGTATTGACGTTTGGTCAACCGAAAGGGCCTTTCAGTCGAGCTTCGTTTATAATTCTCCAGGTGGATTATCAACGAGGCCCGACTAAGCGCCCAAATACTTTCTACACCATCAAGCTTCGAGCCCCACGATCACACTGTGTACAAGCTTTACAGAACAGGCCAGGTGGGGTTTGGCTCAGTGCTGCTAGGTTCCAGTACTTATAGCTAAGCCATCAGGCTACTGTTATATTTCAAATATATTTATATTCTATATTCTGTTTTAGGGAACCTCTTGCTGTTATTCTGACAAATACAAGTTTAGGCCTTGCAGATGCCAAAGGCCAGATAAAGGCAATGATCAAATTAGAAGAGATTGCCAGTGTTGCTGTCAGCAAGTACAATGATGGAACCTTTCTAATCCAATTAATTCCCGGTACAGTAAATATTTTTGTCTTTTTTTTGTTCTTTGTTTGGCGCAGTTCCTCTATATATTTGCCTTGTGATGCCAGTATATGATAGTATTTTGTATAATCATTGTATATAATTGTACCTTATGTAAAGTATGTTTTATGTGATCAGTTCTACAGTATGAATCTTGGCCCTTATGTTTATAGTAACCAACCTGTTATTTTATAGTTGTAGGATCCGATTATATTTAGTTGATCGTTTATTAGAACCATTCTGAAAGCTTTTGTTCTCTGTTTTCTTTGCATAGATTGTAAATGATATAGTGGATATCTACAGACAAGCTTTTTTTAGTTGGTCCTTTTAGAACAAGATTGTTAACCGTATTTTTTGCCTTTCATTTTACAGACAGCTACGTCAGGAATAAAAGGAGACCTCCTGCTGACTAGTGTACATTCTATTGAAGTTGTGACTAAACTGTATCAGTCTGTTCTTGAAACCACGAAAAAGAAGCTAAAATACAATCACTGATGGAGAGGTTTTTGTAAAAATACACTGTATTTATAATAATACTTCTTTAGTTCGTGTTAAGTTACCTTATGGTTAATAATAACACTCACCAAGGCGATATATCAAATAAGGATTTATTGTATGGAGTAGTTACAAAGTATGAAAGTAAAAGCCAGTCAAGTATATTATAGACAGCCTACAATTAATAAATATGTACTTTAAGCATAATTAGTCTATTATGGTGTGTGTGTGGTGTGTGTAGAGAGAGTGTGTGTGTGTATGTCTGCTTACCTCTTCCTCCTACCACCTCCGACCCAACTTCCTACTAATGTCCAACTCAAGTGGGAATCCTGACAAGTTATATACATCTCTGGTGGCTTAGTTACACTTTAAAAGTTCAATGAATGGTCACAACTTATATTACTGATACCTTCATTTTCCAAAATAACTTCTATTACTTTGTGAGTAAGCAAGACAGTTGGCATTTATAACAAGCTTTGGTTAACTCTTACAATACTGATTAACCCTTTAACTTGATTCAACAGTTTTAAATAGCTATAACTCTATCCTTATTTTTCTAAGCAAGAGGGTAGATATTTCTACAATGTATAATTCTTACTTAACATTTGAACGTTTGTAAAACCATAATGCAAGTGCCAAATGATTTCTATCAGTAACAAACAATTCCGCTGTTTGCTTCTCCTTATAAGACTTATGATACATTAACTTAGAGCCACAACACTATTTTGTCATCTTAAAGATGCTCAATATGATTTTCGGCAGTAATTTTTAAACCTGTTACCATAACCGTTTTATCTACATGCAGCTTATATTCCTGTATCCAATCCTTCTGTCATACAACAAGAAAGGAATGTCTACCCTTAAAACAAAAAACTGGCCACTGTCACTTGCCACTGCAATTTTTAGCACTTTATGACATGAATTTTTTAACAGATATTTATATAAGTATTGCTCCCATTCTCTCCCTTTGTGGCAGAGGTTGCTACCAGGCAGTTGGGAAGAGAGCAGTCAATGATTGGCTGTGATGTCGAAGTCACCATCTTGATTAACTGCATGAAGGGGGAGAGATACGGGGCAATAATTATCCTTAATATCTGGTTGTAATGTAGTAATGTGCTGAATAGATCAGTTGTAATTGGGGGCAGTTGTTTGACAAGTGAATAGAGTTTTGTTTTTGGGGGAGTATTACTTTTAAAGGGCATGTCTACCCACAGAACTTAATTTTCCCCACTACTGGCCCCACTCTGCATAAATCCTTACCTTACACCCTTGCTCCAATGGTTCTCCTGTAATGTCCCCCCAAAGTCCCAAAAACTGGCCACCAGGAGGATAGCAGAGTCCATATAGAGAATTTTTGCCATGCACACTGCAGCCCTCAACCCTCCCCCCCCCCCGCCTCCCCTCCCTCCTGTTTTGGTCTCCCTCCCCCTAGCACAAAACCTTTTGTATATATTGTAGGGCTTCTCCCCCTCCCCAACCGCATTATTATCTGTTCAGAAAAGTCCCCCGATCTTTACTTACCATCCCTCTGTATGGACTCTGCTATCCTCCTGGTGGCTAGTTTTTGGGACTGTTGGGGGGACATTACCGGAGAACCATTTGGAGCAGGGTTTGTCTTTTGATAACAGGGCTGCTAATTTACACTCCTCTTTCATTATATGTAAACTAGAGAATTTGTTTGTGTCATTATTAATGGAGACACTGTCCTTTTGCTTCTCAGATTTCAGTGAAGTTCAAAAAGGACCCAATAACAGTAAAATTCATTGATCGACAGTTCCGAATGGGAAAGTCCTGTCTACAAGAAGAAAGGCAGTCAAAGAGTGAAGTTCTTGTATAATGAGTTTGTATTGAAGGTGCAATGGCTTCCTGCCTTAATTCTAACTACCCTGTAAGCTGCAATGTTATGGAGAAATGTTTAAAACCAAGAAACATTTAAAAATCTCAATCATCCTACTATAGTGTCTCCTGCTAGCGATGGAGGAAACGTTTTATGCCAGAAACTGAAGAAGGAAGATTCTGCAATAGAATGAAGAGATCTCTTGTCTAGCCATAGGCGTTCCAGTCATTTGTTCGTTTTTAACAAAAACTTTCCTTTGATTCATAATGCAGCTTATCCTATTCTCTTACCTGTTCTTAGACTGCTAAAACCATCCAAGACCCCTTTCATCTGATGTGTTCTCAATGGGAGAATAATATTGTGACTTTAAATAAATCTAAAATGATACTATTTGCACTGAACCCTTCCTCGACTCTTTGTGAGTTCAGATGTAATTTGCCTTATTTAAAGAAGCTAATTTCTTAGATGGATTTGTTGGTTCCATTACTGACCATGTTGGTGGCCCTTCTCATTAAATATTCCAGGAAAGGAACATTTATCTATTGACTTTGGGAAATCTGAATACAGGTGATCATCGTTTCTCCATAATTTAACATCACAAGCATATGTGCGTTTATATACAGATCTCTAAAATATCTACCCGATTTGGAATAAGAACAATTTTTATTTTTATATTTGCTTCAGGTTTACCCAAATGTTTCATTTTTCCTTCTCCTGGTAAATATATAAAATAGTAGAAATGCAAGATAACACTAAAATGGCTGAAGTTTCCCTTTGCAGAAAGAACACTTTAGAGTTATTTATAACTTAAAAGAAACATGATTTTAAATCTTATTGAATGTATTGCACAAAAATCGAAAAAATTCTATTGTACAATAGAATTTTTTCGATTTTTGTGCAATACATTCAATAAGATTTAAAATCATGTTTCTTTTAAGTTATAAATTAACTCTAAAGTGTTCTTTCTGCAAAGGGAAACTTCAGCCATTTTAGTGTTATCTTGCATTTCTACTATTTTATATATTTACCAGGAGAAGGAAAAATGAAACATTTGGGTAAACCTGAAGCAAATATAAAAATAAAATTGTTCTTATTCCAAATCGGGTAGATATTTTAGAGATCTGTATAATAAACGCACATATGCTTGTGATGTTAAATTATGGAGAACGATGATCACCTGTATTCAGATTTCCCAAAGTCAATAGATAAATGTTCCTTTCCTGGAATATTTAATGAGAAGGGCCACCAACATGGTCAGTAAATGGAACCAACAAATCATCTAAGAAATTAGCTTCTTTAAATAAGGCAAATTACATCTGAACTCACAAAGAGTCGAGGGAAGGGTTCAGTGCAAATAGTATCATTTTAGATTTATTTAAAGATCACAATATTATTCTCCCATTGAGAACACATCAGATGAAAGGGGTCTTGGATGGTTTTAGGCAGTCTAAGAACAGGTAAGAGAATAGGATAAGCTGCATTATGAATCAAAGGAAAGTTTTTGTTAAAAACGAACAAATGACTTGGAAACGCCTATGGCTAGACAAGAGATCTCTTCATTCTATTGCAGAATCTTCCTTCTTCAGTTTCCTGGCATAAAACGTTTCCTCCATCGCTAGCAGGAGACACTATAGTAGGATGATTGAGATTTTTAAATGTTTCTTGTTTTAAACATTTCTCCATAACATTGCAGCTTACAGGGTAGTAGAATTAAGCAGGAGCCATTGCACCTTCAAATACAAACTCATTATACAAGAACTTCAACTCTTTGACTGCCTTTCTTCTTGTAGACAGGACTTTCCCATTCGGAACTGTCGATCAATGAATTTTACTGTTATTGGGTCCTTTTTGAACTTCACTGAAATCTGAGAAGCAAAAGGACAGTGTCTCCATTAATAATGACACAAAACAAATTCTCTAGTTTACATATAATGAAAGAGGAGTGTAAATTAGCAGCCCTGTTATTCAAAAGACAAACCCTGCTCCAAATGGTTCTCCGGTAATGTCCCCCCAACAGTCCCAAAAACTAGCCACCAGGAGGATAGCAGAGTCCATACAGAGGGATGGTAAGTAAAGATCGGGGGACTTTTCTGAACAGATAATAATGCGGTTGGGGGGGGGAGAAGCCCTACAATATATACAAAAGGTTTTGTGCTAGGGGGAGGGAGACCAAAACAGGAGGGAGGGGAGGCGGGGGGGGGGGGAGGGTTGAGGGCTGCAGTGTGCATGGCAAAATTCTCTATATGGACTCTGCTATCCTCCTGGTGGCCAGTTTTTGGGACTTTGGGGGGACATTACAGGAGAACCATTGGAGCAAGGGTGTAAGGTAAGGATTTATGCAGAGTGGGGCCAGTAGTGGGGAAAATTAAGTTCTGTGGGTAGACATGCCCTTTAAAAGTAATACTCCCCCAAAAAACAAAACTCTATTCACTTGTCAAACAACTGCCCCCAATTACAACTGATCTATTCAGCACATTACTACATTACAACCAGATATTAAGGATAATTATTGCCCCGTATCTCTCCTCCCTTCATGCAGTTAATCAAGATGGTGACTTCGACATCACAGCCAATCATTGACTGCTCTCTTCCCAACTGCCTGGTAGCAACCTCTGCCACAAAGGGAGAGAATGGGAGCAATACTTATATAAATATCTGTTAAAAAATTCATGTCATAAAGTGCTAAAAATTGCAGTGGCAAGTGACAGTGGCCAGTTTTTGTTTTAAGGGTAGACATTCCTTTCTTGTTGTATGACAGAAGGATTGGATACAGGAATATAAGCTGCATGTAGATAAACGGTTATGGTAACAGGTTTAAAATTACTGCCGAAAATCATATTGAGCATCTTTAAGATGACAAAATAGTGTTGTGGCTCTAAGTTAATGTATCATAAGTCTTATAAGGAGAAGCAAAACAGCGGAATTGTTTGTTACTGATAGAAATCATTTGGCACTTGCATTATGGTTTTACAAACGTTCAAATGTTAAGTAAGAATTCATACATTGTAGAAATATCTACCCCTCTTGCTTAGAAAAATAAGGATAGAGTTATAGCTATTTAAAACTGTTGAATCAAGTTAAAGGGTTAATCAGTATTGTAAGAGTTAACCAAAGCTTGTTATAAATGCCAACTGTCTTGCTTACTCACAAAGTAATAGAAGTTATTTTGGAAAATGAAGGTATCAGTAATATAAGTTGTGACCATTCATTGAACTTTTAAAGTGTAACTAAGCCACCAGAGATGTATATAACTTGTCAGGATTCCCACTTGAGTTGGACATTAGTAGGAAGTTGGGTCGGAGAGGTGGTAGGAGGAAGAGGTAAGCAGACATACACACACACACTCTCTCTACACACACCACACACACACCATAATAGACTAATTATGCTTAAAGTACATATTTATTAATTGTAGGCTGTCTATAATATACTGACTGGCTTTTACTTTCATACTTTGTAACTACTCCATACAATAAATCCTTATTTGATATATCGCCTTGGTGAGTGTTATTATTAACCATAAGGTAACTTAACACGAACTAAAGAAGTATTATTATAAATACAGTGTATTTTTACAAAAACCTCTCATCAGTGATTGTATTTTAGCTTCTTTTTCGTGGTTTCAAGAACAGACTGATACAGTTTAGTCACAACTTCAATAGAATGTACACTAGTCAGCAGGAGGTCTCCTTTTATTCCTGACGTAGCTGTCTGTAAAATGAAAGGCAAAAAATACGGTTAACAATCTTGTTCTAAAAGGACCAACTAAAAAAAGCTTGTCTGTAGATATCCACTATTATCATTTACAATCTATGCAAAGAAAACAGAGAACAAACAGCTTTCAGAATGGTTCTATAACGATCAACTAAATATAATCGGATCCTACAACTATAAAATACACAGGTTGGTTACTATAAACATAAGGGCCAAGATTCATACCTGAAACTGATCACATAAAACATACTTTACATAAGGTACAATTATATACAATGATTATACAAAATACTATCATATACTGCATCACAAGGCAAATATATAGAGGAACTGCGCCAAACAAAGAACAAAAAAAAGACAAAAATATTTACTGTACCGGAATTAATGGATTAGAAAGGTTCCATCATTGTACTTGCTGACAGCAACACTGGCAATCTCTTCTAATTTGATCATTGCCTTTATCTGGCCTTGGCATCTGCAAGGCCTAAACTTGTATTTGTCAGAATAACAGCAAGAGGTTCCCTAAAACAGAATATAGAATATAAATATATTTGAAATATAACAGTAGCCTGATGGCTTAGCTATAAGTACTGGAACCTAGCAGCACTGAGCCAAACCCCACCTGGCCTGTTCTGTAAAGCTTGTACACAGTGTGATCGTGGGGCTCGAAGCTTGATGGTGTAGAAAGTATTTGGGCGCTTAGTCGGGCCTCGTTGATAATCCACCTGGAGAATTATAAACGAAGCTCGACTGAAAGGCCCTTTCGGTTTGACCAAACGTCAATACATTAACCAATAGGCAAAATGGCTGTTCCACACACATCATGTGTCTTACATGTGCATGTCGTCGGGTTCTAAGTCAGGGATAAGTGTTTTTCTGCTTTTAACTTTTTTTGTTAATCCTTTGTTTCCTTTAGATTACACATTTTGCCAAATATTACCTCTACAACTGCCCCGAATGCCCCCAGCACTGCCTCTCCCCTCATTAGGCAGATAGTTTCCAATTTGCCTGCCTAATAAACTACACTAAATCAACTGAAAGTTTAAGTAGATTCTCGGCAGAGATGCTTTGAATCTGCCAAAAAAATTGACCCACGAATGGCCAACCATATTGAAGAAGAGGAACTCTTTACCTTGCCATCAGTTTTGCTGATTTTTGAACACCTTCAGCAATTACCAGTTTCCATTAAGAGCACCAACAGCCTTCTGGAATTTGGGATTTTTCTGGATTCCCACATAATCTGTCTGGAAGGGTTGGGGACACTAGGGGAAAGTACAGTTGTATTACTCATAATACATTCTAAAATACAAGTAATGTTGGTTACAAAATCGTGCGGAAGAATGCAGTACACTAAATGAACTTCTTTCACCGAAGAGTAGAAGCAGGTAAGGTTCAGAACACTCACGAGTATTACCCAGTATAATAGACAGTGGAATCAAATGAAACACTTGTTAACAAAGAACTGGCATTTATTAAGGGATTATACTACTTAAAAACCTTTATTGCAGCAAATAACTGGTGACAGCAAGAAGATGCCAGAATTTAAGGGACAAACTGGTGCAAGCCACCTTTGTGACAACTTTGACTTACCCATGTGAGGGATTCACATACTGCTAGTTCATGGACTCAAGACAGACAGTGGCTGGAAAGGCTTTATAATTTGAGGGACTATGGTTTAATTATTAGTCCTTACAAAATTATTATAAGTCAATCATTCTGTAGGTACACAAACTGCATTAGCAGCTACGGCATATTGTATAGTAACAATAATAGTCAGGTATGCCAACAGGCAACTGCAGCTCAGCTGTTTTCTAGTTCTTAATACTATGGGATATTTTTCAATGTATAGATTGAAACACTGACATACTAACAATGAGTGAGGTATGTAACCCCCCTAGGGAGAAGGGTAGGTCACATGACCCAGATTTAGAGGTTACTTGTACAGGTTTATTGATGATTGGGCATTACCTGCTCTGTAACCCGCACAGATTTTTAAAGTTATGCTGCCTAGGAGTGCCAGTAACTTTCAATAGAGGCAGGGGAGGACTGGCCCAGTAGGCTGAGGGGCAAATGCCCCCGGGGCTGGTCTCCAATGAAAAATTTGGGTGCCCCAGAAACTATTAGTAATTATGTGCTTGAAATTCACAGTGCACACCTATAGCTCTAACATAGGCAAGGAACAGGAAAAATTCTTCTCCAGTTCATTAGCAGTGTCAGTCAGCCCTTCATTTATTAGCCAGTGTAGTTAGCTCTTTAGTTGATTAGCCAGTGTTGTCAGCCCTCCAGTTCTAGCCAGTGTCATCAGCCCATCAGTTCATTAGCCAGTGTCCCCAGCCCATCAGTTCATTAGCCTATATTGTCAGCCCTCCATTCATTAACCAGCGTTGCAAGCCCTTCAGATTGTTAGCCAGTGTCAATAAGTCAGCCCTCATTTGCAGTGTTGTCAGCCCTAGTTCATTAACCAGTGTAAGACAGCCCCCAAGTTTATTTACAGTGTTTGCCAGCCTTCCATTTCATTAGCTGGTGTTAATCAGCCCTCCAGTTCATTCTTAGGGACTTAGACTTAGGGATTTGGGTCCTCACCTCGAGTTCTTGGAAGGGGGAGGGGAAAGATTTTAGGACTATAATTGTCCTTTAATCACATACATAACATTGAAATGTAAAATTGGAATAGTGATCTTAAAATGGGCGCATTATAAAAACAAGTGTGTGACCTTAGCAAAGTGTGGCCTGGTCAAAAATGTTGCGATCTAACGTGAAAAGGTCACTTGGTATATTTGCCCCCAGGCCAAAAGGTCGCAGTCCTCCCCTGAATAGAGGAGGTAATTGCTTCCCATCTAAGTGGGGCATGTAACATTCTGATTTAGCATTTACTCAAAATATTTAGCTAGTATGTGCAGTAGCAAGTAAGCCAAAGTCTGCACTGGAATGTCACAAAAACTCACAAACTACTGTGCAACTTCAAAAACTGTGTGCATGTATATCCAGGTGAATGGCTTTTGTATTGTTTGAATATTTTAAACAATGTCAGAAATATCAACATCTGTGATCACTTCATGACAGTTACAGATCAAATGGCAAAAACATACTCTAGGCTGGGTACACACCAGCAGATTTTTCAATAGTGCCAGAAATAACTGATGGTGTGAGAGGGCCGGCGCGGCCATGTTAGGTCGCCTGGAGGAAGGAAGGGGACATTGCAGTCCCGAAACGTCGTGTGGTGATTCTACACTTATAGTGTGCTCCCTCGTTTGGATCTTTGTTTAGGTCGCCCGTTTGTCCATGTCGGTAAATCAGGCGATCTTGCGGTTCTCTATGGGACCGCACGATCGGTCGCACGCGCTCGGTCACTATTGCCATTTGTCATTTGTCCGACTGAGCGTCGCAAGTAGAGAACGCTTGGTCGGGACAAAAACTCATCTGGTTTGCCCCAGCCTTAAGGCAATAGTCTCAAAAAGAGGCATCAATACCTTTATAAATCTTTATCGCCTTCTCATGTACAACACATTATCCATTTATCTAATTCTGACTAATTTACATTATGCAAATGCTACATATGCCCCAAATCAAGGAAATCAAACATCTTTAAATGAGGAAGAAATAACCCCTTGCTGTAATAAAACTTGAATGACCAGCCCTTAGTGTTTATTTCAGAAGGTATTTTAAGGAAACCTATAAAGGTGGAGCATGACATAAATATACGGAGAATTAGACATTCATTTACTTCTACTATTAATCAGTGCTCCTCAAAAATCATTACACACTCTATTATGCACCCAGGAATCCAATCAAGTTAATTAGCAACTGTAACATGGTAACACCATTAACATGACCTTGTAGGATAGGATTTCTTCTTTGCCATTAAAAAGTTCACTAGCACATAGTTTGTCTGTAGTAGAGCTTTCCTCTGAGGCGTGAGACTATCTCTGTACTTCTACACTATAATAAAAAAATGAGTGTGGCTATAAGCAAAGCTTGATATACCGTGATCTATCAGCATACATTATCTGAAACATATTAAATAATAGACTAATCAAACTGAATTGAAAAATAGTTTATTTGAGTCTTACAACTCGCCAAAATGTTTATTTGCATTTAGTTGTCCTTTAAATACATTTGGTAGATGAAAGCTGGTCATTTATTGTTTACTTAAGATTGATAATTTTATCTCTTTAGTTCAGGCTAAAATGAAGACTAGTGGTCAAGAAATGAGAGCAATGACTGAGCATTGGCTATACCTCAAACTGGTATAGCCCTATATGCTCTGTTTAATGTAGTTTGTAACATTTGCAATTTGATATTATTGGTTATGGTTTTGTGCCACAGGACCACCATTTTATATAAATGTTCTACAGGAGCAAATAAGAAATAGCACAACAAAACATTCTCATAAATGCTACTCAAAGCTTCAAACAAAACAATATATTTTAATCAAATAAAAATAATAGTATATATTATATATAGTTAATTATAAAGAAAGAAATATGATAATATCATGTTTAACAATAACAAACCAATCACAAGGCCTACAAATTGGGAAAAATAATCCCATAGCTATGTCCTTTGCATACTAACTCTCAATTACAGCCAAACATTTTACTGTTTAAATATCTGAAACCAAGTAGAAACATAAAATACACACAGCCCACCACTGCAAATATGCATTACAACAAAAAATTGTGAGCTGTGCAATAGTCCTGCATCGGGTCGAGTACCTGATGCAGAAAAGATTGTATTTAGAACTTAAAAGCGGGTAAAAGCGAGTTTGGGTCTAGACCAACGCAGGTGGTGTACGAAATCGGTAAAGCGGGTTTGGGTCAGGTTCAGGTCTCGGTTGGGGATCGGGTCAGGTCTGAAAAATCAGACCGCGCAGGACTCTAAGTATGCAGGTAATGACCTTCCATATACTCTGCTGGTATGGAATCCCATGGAGCCTCTTGACTCTAAAATAAGAGTAAAAACATATAGTAAAGAATATTTTTCTGACCTTCCATTGTTGGAATACCCTCATGACTTCTTGGTTGGCAGGAGCAAGAAACTTGTATTTGGCTTGAGCCCAAGATTTGTTTGCTGGAGACATTGAGGTAGGTTATTTTTCATTCCAAGGAAGGAATCTGAAGCTGTTTTAATGAGAATAATTGAACATAAACTGAGTAAACTGGTGCCAGGACATCTCCCCCTCCCTCACAATGTCAACTGTCCACTAAAGTGCACTAGCAGCCTCATATGATTAGCATTAATATTAAGGTTAAATACAGTATAATTACTGTATATATATAATAGAGTTTTAATTCCTAACCAGCAAATACCAATGTCTCTAATTTATCGAATATAGTAACATAAGCAAACAAATATAAACAAAAGGACTCACAATTCTCAGGTAGATGAAGTTTGCAATTGTTCTTGAAGCAGAAGAATTTAAATTGTTTCGGAATTCCCTTCGGACCTGTTATTTCAATAAAAACATTTAATTGATTGTATCCATTAAATATATATTAACTGGAGCTGAGAACAAACGTTATCAGGCCAAGACAATCATGCTTATGTCTCATGCAAATGCCCATTGGTGAGAATAATGCCCACAAGCCAATGGCGCACACAGTCCTGCTGTCACGTGTTCAGGCATAGATGTTTGTTTCTGTGATGTAGCTCTGATACACCTCACACACATTACATTTTATATAGTGCTGCACAATCTGGACTCATTTTTCTATTTGGAGTTTGAGGACTACAGGTAGGCCTTACCTGTGTGCGTGCACCTTATACACACCTTGATTTATGTGGAGAGCTGTTTCTCTTGGTGTAATATTATATAGTTAGCGTATAATTGATAAAAGGAAAGTACCAAGGTAATTTAATAAATGTCCCAAACAAAGTGTGTTTTCATGAACATTTGAACATGTTAAAATTGTTAGGATAGATAAGTTAGGTATTTCAGAGAAGGATGTACCACAGGAGAAGGGATGGATACTGAAGTGGAATGAAGTGGGTGGATGGCAGGCAGGTAGAAGGTACTGGAAGATTTGCAGCTTGGTGAGCACCATTAGCCAGGGATATTAAAATAAAAATGCAGTTTAAAGCCACAGCATCATCCTTTTAGCAGAAGATGAAATGATTTCATATTTCCAGCAGGAGCCAACATAAGTGCACCTTGAAGCATTTGACAAAACACAGCTTTTGTGGTTGGTGCTTGAAAACAAACAAAAATGCATTTAGAATTTAATTCAGAGAACAAAGCCTTCTCTTCCATATTGTTAGTGTTTCAGTGCTGTGAAGAGTTGGATCTATTAAAAATAACATAACATAATGTCAATGTTATAAGAATATAAACTAATATAAATGTCACTGGAAAGTTGTGTTTCGGCCTAGGTGTTCTGTTGGAACAATTCAGGATGACGTTCGACTTGGTTGATATTGGTATAGCGAAACCTTTATAATGCCTCTCGAGGATTTATACTAGTTAAAATTCTATTAAAAAGCAGATGTACAGCATTTGATTGCCCCAATTCCTTTAAAGTGTTGGACAGTAATAGTTACCTTGTACCCTCTCCAGTAAGCACAGATTGTAGTTGTTGCTGCCTCTTTGCGTTTATCCAACTTCATTCGTCTGAGTTTACACGAGCCTAGAAACAAAAAAAGGCCTTATTGGTTTGGGAGCTCCCTAGACATATTGTGGGAAGGGTTGCAGTACGCAGAAACCCAAAGTAAGGACCTAAATCACTAGGTCCACATCCCTGGGTTTACCATAGGTAAAACTTACCTTGCCAGTCTGGTCCACCTCCTACCTCAGAGATTAACTCACAGAAACAACTGGCAGCACTCCGAACAATCATCCATTGTATTGCTTCCCCGCATCGGGCAGGTTAGGGTAAATCTTTGTCGAAGGTTGGATGCACTACTCAGGGGTATGAGTAAAAAATTCAAAGTTTATTTATTAGCAGTAAGCCGGACACTCTAGTACAATCATACTGTCAGCCTGACGCATTTATGGACTAACTTTGAATTTTTTTACTCATACCCCTGAGTAGCGCATCCAATCCTTCGACAAAGATTTACACCTCCTACCTCAGTTTGAAATTTAGCAAATGGGAAGACATACATCTTACCATTGGTCAGGCCTCAGACTGAGGAAGGGGCTGAGCTGTCCCAGACCAGCAAACACAGCAAAGCAAGTTTGGAAAAGTATTTGAGGTAATTTAGTGGTAAACCACCCAAGGGTGAGTACCTAGAGATTTAGGTGTTCATCCTCAGTACTATTAATAGGACGGGGTTATTTAAGGAAGTATAATTTCTATTTAGGATTAGCAAAAAATATTATGACATATTTTATTAGCAAAAAATATTCTGACAAAAGATACCATCAATTAATGTCTTGAGTAAGAAATGATGCTATACCTCTAAAGTTGCTAGTAGTAGTATTATATTATATATTAAAGCAGCAAATATATATATATAAAACAGTAAACTGCTGAAAAAAATCATGAGAACTTTTAAAAAAACTGCTCTAATTGTTTTCTCCATTAGGTTTTTTTTAACATGATATAGGAAAACCTGACACTGGGAAACAATGATTCAAGTTTGGACCATTACAATTGTAAAACCAGTTTTCTTTCTATTCATTGTTGCACATAGGTCTACTGTAAATCACTTCCATGGCTTTATTCACACTAACCTTCCAGCCACGAACGTACGCTTGCAGAAGTAATGCTAGGAATTTGATTTTCTGGTATTTCTTCTTTTGCTGTAGGAAATAAATACAGATTACAGCAAGGTCTTTACCAACAAAGGATCTAGGGAACAAAGACTTGTGGGAATTTACCATGTTTATACATATTATTCTTTAACTTCTGAACACAGAATTTAGTTTACTATTTACTACTACTTAACATTACTAGGAAATAGAAAAGAATATAACCTTGTTAGTTTTCTCATGTCCATTAAAGCATTTCAAAACCCAACATTAAAGGGCCCGTTCACCAAAAAGCACTAACTCAGTGTTGCAGCTGTCAGACAAGCTTGTGTGGTGACATCATGGCAGTGATTCATGTCGCTGCACTGCTTGCCTGCTTCTTGGCTGAGTAAGCTCACCTGAGATCACAAAGCCATAAAGGAGGCGACAAAGAGCAACCAAAAGAGTCTTAAGATATGTGGAGGAGAAGCAGAGTAAAGGAATTATGATAACGGGGTTTGGGGGGGGAAGGTACGTAACCTATCTGACCACACTAGGGTAAACATGCCACTTAAAGTAAAGCAACACCCCAAGATTATATATCACAACTTCCCCCAAGTGTCCCTAAAAGAAGTATATAAAAGAAGTGTTTGCCACCCTCCAGCAGATATCCAGGTTCCTTCCTGGTTAAGCCATCAATCAGGTCAATCAATGCAGGGACAGCGGACATTGAAGCTAATAACTTTTTTTAAAACTTTGAAAAAATGTGAATATTATGTAGGGTTTTGGGATGCTTTTCTTTAATTAAAAAATGGAATTAGGCAGAGTTGGAAGAAATGTCTCCATGGGCCCAGGGAAGGTGAGTATCACTGCCTTGGGGGAGGTCCTTCACAAATCATCAAAGTTATTGGGGGTGGGTTTGGATTAATTTCTAATAAAGAAATGAGAACTAAGCAATATTCATACTAGGACTGGAAGTTTGTTTCTATAGACAAAAATAAATACTCCTCCCTTTAACTGTACTATAAAAAAAATCATTATATACAGTAACAGTTCATAGTATATACAGATTTTTACACTGTCTCAGTCATCTAAATGTAAATTAAATTAATTGAGTTATGGGGCCCATACACTAACAATCCTGGTCATACGATCGAGCAATCATACTATAAGAATTTTCCCATAATAACATTTTCAGATGATGAGTACAAAAATCCACACACAAACTGATGATCGTACGATATCGGGATATCCTAAATTGTATAACCGGGATTGGAGCGTGTATGGGCCATTAGAATAAAATAGGACAGTACAGGCCTTAACAGACCCAAACAGAAGGTGTCTATGACTGTTATTTCAAAGTGGCAGGTAAACTTACTGCAAATCCGCCGGTACACGCAGAAATAAGGATTGGCTTTTGCGCATGTTTAGTATTTAATTCGGCATTGCCATCCACGGTAAATTTTCTGAATTATAGTAGCCAGTTCATCCAACCGATGCCTACGCCTCTCCTCCAAATCAAACAGCTGGAGAAGTAAAATATAAATAAAAATAAAAAGAATAAAAATAATTCACAAATATTTCTTGGTTTTAGACACATTAAGGAAAATATTTTGAGAATAAAGAGGGATGATGCCGTTTCACAGCAGTAAACATTACAATATTTACAAAATCATGGAGAAAGAAATATCTAGTCTAAACAAACAAATAAGCTAAATAAATACTGTATGCTAGGTTGATCATGGAGCCTTTAGGACTGAGGTTAGGGAATCTACTGCAGAAATTCAAATAAGCATGAAAATTGTTAATCAAAGCCTTCCTCAAACTGAACTGTATGGAATTTTAAGCAAAAGTAAAGATATGTAGTTTCGGATTATTGTTACTTGTTACATTTATTTATTATAAAAAATAAAATAATCTAGAAATATTGAAGAAGAATATGGTGTGATTTCTGAAATGAGAAAGCCAGTCGGATAACTAGCAAAACGTCTTGAAGAACTAAACTTTAATCCAGTTGATCTCAATGAATACAAACAGATATGTAACAAGAAAAAAACGTAGGTAGTTTTAGAAAATAGTGTATACTGTTCTCTAATTAAAGGGCATGTTTAAAACCATAAATCGGTGAACCCCAACTGCTATTTTGACCATTTTATTACATGTATTTTTAACAGGATATTTAATGTTAAGTTCTATTCCATTCTGGCAAGGCTAAGGGCTCGTACAAACTAGGTCCGTTTTTGGTGCATTAATAGCACGGTTCACACTTATGCGTTTGATTGTGTCCGTTTGCGTTTTTGGTCGTTGCATTTAAAAAATGCCCTGCATGCAGCATTCCTGTTGTATTGCATGCATTTTCATATAAATCTATGGAAACGCATTGTAAGGTATGGAACACAAATGCATGACAACAATGGACAGAAACTGACAGAAACGATGCTGTGCATTTCTGTCAATTTCTAGTGTGACGAGCCCTAAGAGGGCCTGCCAATCTGCACACTCAAAACACAATCAGCAGAATATGTGTATGTTAGTAAAAGCAAGCACGCACCTTTATAACATAAAAACAGCTGATCACTGCACATTGCATGGGGGGTAGAGGCCTGGCCACAAAACTTGCAAGGAGGTTCGTGCACCTGTAGTTTCAGTAGTGATTAAGAAGGTACACAGAATAACAACAAATAAGTTACGTGGAGATTTACAGTAGTTTGCAAACGAAGTGTCCATAAGCACAACCTGATTTTTGCTAGATGAGTATGAACAGGTTTAAAGGAACTATGGTAAAAAAAACACCTACTGTGGTGGGAGTTCTAAAAATATCTTTGTATGACGAGAGCTGCTTCTTCAGAAGGAATTCCAATCTTGCTATTATTTTTGACACCCCATCTCTGAAACAAACAACACATCACATGACACTAAGACACACACATGTGTTTTTGTGATTCTTGGATCAACAAAGAGAAAATTAAAGGCCAATGCTACCCTAAAAGCAACTTTTACTAAACCAAATTCATTCACACATTTACATGAAGATCAATAACAGTTCTTATCATTGAAAAAGGTGCCAATTTTGCCCCAACCAATCAGATGTTAGCTTTCAAATGTTAAATAAGATTGATTGGTTGGGGCAAAATTAGCAAGAACTTTATTGAATCTCCTTGTTATTTTCTTAACTAATCTATAATTTAGAACATAAAGGGAACATTAGAACATAAAAGGATTAACCCCTCCCCATCAGCTATAGCCAGGATGAGAGAGGACCTACAATGCTATATACTCACCTGTGAGAGAACAGCAGATCAGTGAAAAACTAGAGAAAACATGCTCTGCAAGAAGCACAACATCCCATGTGTTGCAGAGCTTGGATACCCAGCCCAAATGAGGATGAAAGGGTCAAAGTGGTAAGTAGAATCAAGTTTTAACCTTAAAGGGCATGTCCACCCCTTTTACAAACTTTTGTCAGATGTTGTAGGGCTAGTCCCCAGCCCCAACCGCTATAATATTTTTTTCAGAAAGTCCCCCGATCTTTACTTACCTTCCCTCTTCCTCCACCAAATGCCCGGCCCTCTGCTTGCATAGAAACTGCAAGCAGGGGGCCAAACCGGCAGCCGTGTCTGTGATTGGCTGAGAGGCAATTTTTTTTGTGCTTGCTGCTGCTCCACCCGAGATGGAGATAAACAGTGGCAGTGCACAGACACGTGTGGAGCCTAGAGAACAAGTTGGCCCATACATGCCTTGATAAAGTCAGAGAGACAGTCAAGAGAGTGAAGTGTGTGAGTTTATGAACAACTGAAGTAAGCTGCAATGCACGGGCGTGCAAATCGCGGAAGAATTGGAAACTCAATCTGTGATAAAGGGGCGTAACTAAAGGGCCGGGCCCGCGAGATGGAGGCCGGGTGAGACACACCTCTCCTCAGAGGTCTGCGGGCCCTGACGGTATGCCACTGCTCTGACACTAGACTACATATGTTTTTTGGGGTATTTACTTCCTATTTATATACCGTGTGAGTGCTCAGGGGTTTCCCTGAGTATAGTGGGCTTTACCTGTTAAACCTCAGGTCTGTCTGAGCACTTGTTAGTAGTCTTTTATATATACCCAGAGCACCATGATTAATATATAGGGTCTTTGGGTTACATTACTGATCTTCTTTCTACTTAAGGTAAGAGAGCTTACTGCATAACGGGAGCAGGGAAGGTAAGAGAGCTTACTGCATTGAGGGAGCGTGAAATAGGTGTGGCTAATGCATCACAAGAGCAGGAAAGGTAAGAGAGCTTACTGCATTGAGGGAGCGTGAAAATAGTGGCTTACTGCATCACAGAGCAGGGAAGATAAGAGAGCTACTGCATAACGGGAGCAGGGAAGGTAAGAGAGCTTACTGCATTGAGGGAGCGTGAAAATAGGTGTGCTTACTGCATCACAAGAGCAGGGAAGATAAGAGAGCTTACTGCATAACGGGAGCAGGGAAGGTAAGAGAGCTTACTGCATTGAGGGAGCGTGAAAACAGGTGTGCTTAATGCATCACAAGAGCAGGAAAGTAAGAGGCTTATTGCATAACGGGAGCAGGGAAGGTAAGAGAGCTTACTGCATTGAGGGAGCATGAAAATAGGTGTGCTTACTGCATCAAGAAAAGGCAGGGAAGATAAGAGAGCTTACTGCATAATGGGAGAGGGAAGGTAGAGAGCTTACTGCATTGAGGGAGCATGAAATAAGGTGTGCTTACTGCATCAAAAGAGCAGGGAAGTAAGAGAGCTTACTGCATAATGGGAGCAGGGAAGGTAGAGAGATTACTGCATTGAGGGAGCGTGAAAACAGGTGTGCTTACTGCATCACAAGAGCAGGGAAGGTAACAGAGCTTACTGCATAACGGGAGCAGGGAAGGTAAGAGAGCTTACTGCATTGAGGGAGCGTGAAAATAGGTGTGCTTACTGCATCACAAGAGCAGGGAAGGTAAGAGAGCTTACTGCATAACGGGAGCAGGGAAGGTAAGAGAGCATACTGCATTGAGGGAGCATGAAAACAGGCGTGCTTACTGCATCACAAGAGCAGGGAAAATAAGAGAGCTTACTGCATAACGGGAGCAGGAAGGTAAGAGAGCTTATGCATAACGGAGAAGGAAGGTAGAGAGCATACTGCATTGAGGGAGCATGAAAACAGGCGTGCTTACTGCATCACAAGAGCAGGGAAAATAAGAGAGCTTACTGCATAATGGGAGCAGGGAAGGTAAGAGAGCTTACTGCATTGAGGGAGCGTGAAAACAGGTGTGCTTAATGCATCACAAGAGCAGGAAAGGTAAGAGAGCTTACTGCATTGAGGGAGCATGAAAATAGGTGTGCTTACTGCATCACAAGAGCAGGGAAGATAAGAGAGCTTACTGCATCACAGGAGCAAGGAAGGTAAGAGAGCTTACTGCATTGAGGGAGCGTGAAAATAGGTGTGCTTACTGCTTTACAAGAGCAGGGAAGGTAAGAGAGCTTACTGCTTTACAAGAGCAGCGAAGGTAAGAGAGCTTACTGCATAACGGGAGCAGGGATGGTAAGAATAGCGGATCATAAGAAGGTTACAGAGTGCACTGCATAGCGGGAGCATGGAAGGTAAGAATATTGCACCCCCCACAATTTTGCAGATTCTGAAGGTTCTCCTTTTTAGTTGCAGTATATAGTTTGATTTTTAGAATAAATACTTCCTAAAATTCTGATATAATGACTGCCATTTAATATTTCTTTTTACCTCGCCTCTCCTTCCCAGCGCGGCCATGTCATCTTGCAGATCATCTTGTAGCGATCCAGAAATGGTTTATACAACTGTCTGTAGGCAAATCCCGCACGGCGAACTTTCACATTTTCCAGAAGTCCCAGGTAAAGTATCTGAGTTTTTACGAGACTGTCATCAAAAAGAGATGGTTTCTTCGTCCCATTCGGCTTCAGACATCTATTGTCAGGAAAAGCAAAAGGTTGTATGTAAAAGGCAATTTCTCTGGACTGATGAGTCATTATTCAAAATATTTGTCTTTAACAGAAAACAGTTTGAGTGTCATATACTAAAAGGCAGCGAAACAAAAGGAAGATTCAATTAAGCTGTTTAATCTATGGTGCAAAATTCTGCATAGTTGTGCTAGTCTTGCGATGCTTGACCACACCGACAAGAATCAAGCAAATACAAATGAGAAAGCAGTAAACTGGTATAAACTGGGATAAACACATGACATAATACAGATACAGAAAAAGGTTGTAGAGGAACCCAACAGGATGCAACTCACTAGGAAATTGCTTGAAAGCTTTTATTCACACAACATGTTTCAGACAGAGTCCTTTATCATGTTGTGTGAATAAAAGCTTTCAAGCAATTTCCTAGTGAGTTGCGTCCAAGTCCTGTTGGGATCCTCTACAACCTTTTTCTGTATCTGTATCTGATGTTCGAGGGCAGAAGACTGGAGGAATACACCCAAGGCAGCTATCAGCAGGTGGAAAAAGACGATTTTGTGACATGACATAATATCCTTATACTATACTATATAGTGTACATTATTTCTTATTTTTTAGTGTATTTATCAGTAAAAAATAAATACATTAGAATTAATTCCTTTTTTTCCCCGATAAAACTTTAAAACTGCTTTCTCTCAACATACAGTATTAATGGTATAGCCATTAACAAGCATGTTACCTTAAGAAAAAGTAGGCCCTCTTATTTAATAACCAAGCCTGCCTCTCTGTCCTGTGCCTCTTGAGCAGTTGTTAGTGGCTTACATTTGCTTAAGGAAATACGCTCAGTAGTGACCATACCATCAGTAATAAGGATAGCTTGGCAAAGCATTATTACCATTTATTACATAGTAACTGAGGTTGAATAAAGACATACAGATGCTGCAATTGTAATGTGTGCTATTCACTTATTACAGGGGAACTTTTTCACCATCCATATATGGGAAGAATCTTCAAGATAACCAGGTTTGTGACATGCACTACCAATTTTTGTGTGTACCTTCTAAAATGCCCATGCTCTAAATGCTACGTAGGGAAGACTATTGGCCCATTTAAAAAATGCATTCAAAAGCACAGAAGTGATATTAAAATTGGACGAGAAAAGGCTGCTAATGGAAATATGGACAAGCAGGATATACCTCCTGTGGCAGCACACTTTTTGGAAGCAGGGCATGCAACGTATGACCTTAGAGGCATGGTTATCGAACATGTACCCCAACCAAGGAGAGGGGGGAATAGGGACAATTTATTGCTTAGAAGGGAATCCTTCTGGATACATACATTGGGAACCTTACAACCTAAAGGACTAAACACAAACCTGGGGCTAAAATGTTTTCTTACTGATAGATGAATGAATATATGCATACATTGATCTCCCTAGTTACTGACTTTTATTTATAACATGACTGATCTTTATAATTATTAACAGCTTCATTCCTCTAAACAATTATCTTTTAATATTATTATAAACTTTATCTACCAGTATGTAGTGATAATACTATATTATTCACCTTTTTATCATGTGTAGTCATTTATATGGTCCTGCACGTATATGTTTAACTTATTTATTAAATGTTTTATGCACTAGGACTTTTTAACTACATTGCACTTTATCTGTATGCACTTTAACCAGTGCACTTTATTTATAGCACCTTTTGCATTTTATTTAGTGCTATTTAATTTTGGTTTTATATTACTTATTCACTCTGTAATTTTACTCTATTGCACAGATATTAGCAACACTTAGGGGCATATTTATAAAAAAACTTTATTACCGCAAAAAAATTACCGGCGCACATCGCGGGCACGAAAATAGCGCTATCGCCATATATAATGGCGAGCGCTATTGCCGCGATATGTATCGCGGCCGCGATGTGCTGCAGGAATTTTAAGTCCCTTTGCGGCGAACTGCACTTAGCGCAATGCGCTAAGTAAATATCCCGCAACGGGACTTAAACTCCCTTCCCGGCACTAAGGGACGGGGCATACGCCAACCCCAACCCCAAACCCCAAAAAAAAACCACCAAACCCCCACAAACACAACCACCCCTAACACACCCAACAACCCAACCCAATGAACTCCCCCACCACCACCAACCCAACCATGCAACCCCAAACACCCCCACACCAACACCCCAAAACCCCACCCAAATTAACACCCCCCCCACCCCAAAGAAACCAATCAAACCCCCAAGCAACCCCGCAAACGCCAACTCCCACACCAACCCTCGACCAACCCCCCCCGCAGCGGCTCGACCACCCGCCGCTTCCCGCAGGCATCTTGATCCAATGCGACGTCTTCGGGCTGCGACACCAACCCCACTCAGGTCGACGATGCCAGGCAGACTCACTGTCGCCGCCAGTGAGCCCGCTGGCACCGCCGGCCTCAGCAGAGCCGATGTTGCCAGCCGCTTCTTTCTTCTATCTTCCAGCACTACTACTGCGATGGCATCTGAGTTTTTTAATGCTTGGTTTACATGCTTTACATTATTTTGATTAGTTAATGTAAAGCATGTAAACCAAGCATTAAAAAATTCAGAACCGGATTAGGGTTTTCCCCCCTTAAGCCCCAAAAGGCCCTTCTCAGGGCCCCACTGGAGGGTGCCTCCACCCTCCCAGCGGGCCCTTCCCCTCCCTGCCAGCGGCGGGGCAGGGGGCTTGGAGGGGCTGCTGGGGAGGGGGTGCGCGGCAGGTGGTCGCGACCACCCGCTGCGGCCCCTTCCCTGCATCCCCTCCTAGCCTCCTGTTCCGAGATTGCCGCGAGCGGGGAAGGGGTTGGGAGGGGCTGCTGGGAAGCGGCGGGTGGCGAAGCAAAACAGCCGATACTAGCAGTGCGAAACAGTTACCGCCGCTTTATAAATAGAAGCGGCGGTAACAGGTAAGTATCGGCACGAAGAGTTAACTCCTCGTTAACTTTTTGCGGCCGTTTTCGGACATTAATAAATCACGTTAAACACGATTTATGGGGAAATGTCAGGGAAAACAGCCACAAAAACTTAACGAAGCTTTATAAATAGTATCAAGGAAAGCTTTTGCATTGATATAGATATATTTCTTTTTTTACAATGTATCGATGTTCACTTTTAGCCACTAGATGGCTGTATTTGTTCTCCACACCCTTCTATTTAATGAACACAGTTTGCACTTTATGGTTATGTCTGAAGAAGGTGTCCATATATTACTTATGTAATATATGGACAGTATTCTTTGGGTAATACAGCATAAATATTTGAAAGCACTATAGTACTGCTTTAATGAGATTTTAATGACCTAAATGTTGCATTCATGCATTTACATATACACATAGCTCAAATTCACCTTATATAGTTGGGATTTTTGGCATAAAGGTTTTTCATTAGTGTTGATACTGAGCTTTTAAACTGGAAGCCAACTGTTGGAGGACGCTTCAGTGAAGAATTCTTGGGATCTCCTTCTGGGAAAAGGGTTTTAAGAAGTTGATGTTTGGCATTCCACATAGCCTGGGAAAGGTCTCTGTAGAGGAAGTCATTATTGCTGTAAAAAAATCCATTAGTATTTTATGTAACCTTTAAAGAGTAATTATGATGCAATTGTAAGTATATCTTTTATTGCAATAAAAGTAGGAAGCTTTACTTGGTTTGGACCGTATGCATGGTGGAATTATTATAAAGCAGTGCTATTTTCATCCACCAGATGTCGCCAACATTTTCCAACTCTCCCCCCCCCCCCCCCCATCCTACCGTGTATATAAAAAGGTGACATGTAGCAATAAAAATGATGGACATTTGGCAAAAAATTTAGATAAAGCAGCAAAATAAGTGACAAGTGGTTGTAAAATGAGTTTTTGTTTGTAAAATAGTCTAACACCCATGGCATTATTTTATCACTGTTTCTTTATAAATTTATACCCCATGGTATGCACATTGTATTGCTTACATTGAAATAAAGAGAGATATTGTAGATTTTAAACAAACTTATATTGCCACTCACCTGGCCAGCATAGTGCTCAATGCGGAAGCAATTATCAGGCAGTGTCAGATCTATAATCCGCTTTTCATTCTGAGTAGATTTACTCTGGAAATGCTTGTGACTTTTGAATTTTTGGCCAAGCTTGTTAAGGAAGGTGGCATCGGAAACCTTTCCTGGGCGTAGACATTCCTCATCCAGCATTGCCAAGATTCCATTTGTGCTCTGAGAGACGATAAATGATTTTTTTTATTGGAAATATAAACGGGGGAAGTCAATACCTCAAAGTGGAATGTCTTACTTAACTGCGAGTCCATTATTGCATCACAGGATCTCAGCAAGGTAAGACGCTCTACTTTGCACTTCTTTTAAGGGCTGATGCAATGTCCCATTAAGTATCCTGCTACTAGGTAGAGAAGCAAAACTTAACGTAAGCTAGCTAAACAAAGCAAGACCAACCGCCAAAAAGTATATCAGTCGTAAAAAGATGAGGTTAGAGAATGTCGGATCATTAAAATGGATTGTTATAGAGGATTCCAAGAAGGCAAATGCGCTAAAGCAGTTTTTTTCCTCTGTACACATTAAAGAGCATCCTAGTCCTAATAGAAGAAAGAGACTGTAATAATAAGAATTTTATAAAATAATAATATTCACTCTGGCTGACAGAGGCTATGTAACAGGAACAAGTAGGCAAAGTTAATATCAATTAATTTCCTGGATCTACAAAATACATCCATGGGTTCTCTAAGAGAGCGAAAGGCTTGTACACATGTACAATTAATGCATTCAGACCATAACAATAAGCAAACCCATCAGTTGGGCATAGTTTGTTGATCTGCCCAGTCAGACCACCACCAACTTTCGACTGAATGGACACACATGTGCGATTGTCGCAAGTAATGGCCATCGTCGATAGCTTACTGTCTTCATGCAGAAATTTCACATCACCATAAGATGTGTTGGATCCGACAGGATATGTTGAACATCAGGCATTTATATGGATAAGTCCCGATACTAACAAACTACCATCTGCATCGTGACCTTTCAGTCCGATCGTACAATTTCTATTGGATCATTATCAGCTCCCATATCAAGAGGCAATAACATTGCTGCCAAGTGTGTGGGCAAGGAACAATCGTTCTGTATATAGTATAAATGGAACAATCACTCCTGTGTTTTTGTGCACTGGGCACATTTACATTGTAAATTTTGACCACATGTGTACTTTTAGGACTTCAAGATAAGAAATCTGGACTAAAAGGTGCCAGGGGAAAAAAGTAAGTATTGCAAAAATGGGGTTGGGGGTGCTTACTCTAGGGTGTAGTATATATATATATATAGCAAGTAGAAAGACGGAGGCACTCACAGGACTTGACGAACACCGTTGGTGTTTATTCAAACATGGTGGTTAACATGTTTCCGCCCCAACAATGGGGCCGTCTTCAGAACCAATATATATATATATATATATATATATAGTTCTGGTTAATCCTTGCCATCTGGAACCAGAAGGAATTTTTCCCCCTTTATGATGCTTTTTTTTTTTATTGCATTACTTCGATCCATGATGGGTTGGCTAAAATGTTTGGAATAGATGGACATGAGTCTTTGTTCAACCTCCAGAACTATGTCATAGTTTAGCACAGATA
This sequence comes from Hymenochirus boettgeri, assembly GCA_019447015.1. NCBI lineage: Eukaryota > Metazoa > Chordata > Amphibia > Anura > Pipidae > Hymenochirus > Hymenochirus boettgeri. The sequence goes on along the minus strand of CM033470.1, from coordinate 266,718,546 downwards.
TAGAGGAAATGTTATTTCTCTAACAAACGCTTCTAGTGTGAATGGGTCTCTGCTAGGTTGTAGTTTTCATCACAGTAAAAACCTTTACTCACATCTTCAATGAGATTACAGATGACTTCATTGTCAGTATATACAATCCGTGTCCATGTAATTCCCTAGGTAATGTAAAATAAAAATAGAGTCATTAATGGCCATCTGGTGTAAAGACATATAACACGGTTTTGCTGGTTTCTTTAATCTCTGTATGGTTCTTGAAGAGTGGTAGAGCTCACACTAAAGCAGCAGACAAAAATATATTAAAAGGACTAGTGTGTATAGTTTTTTTAAAAGCAGTAAAAATGAAAAGTACCTGGGGCAGGGAGGTAGGATTGATTATTCCTACCTTCTCAGTGCTTCAGGGCTATCTTTTATACAGAAAAGCCAAGGGAACTAACTTGTCAGATGAAGCATGTATGAGCTGGCTCTCCTCAACAAAATGATGAATGATGATGAAAAGGAGGTAGGAATAATGAATCCTACCTTCCTACCACAGGTACTTTAAAAATAATTTACAGTGTAACTGTCCTTTATTGGTTAGCAAAGGCTAAAAGTTTATATTTGTGATAATGTCCCACAAACACTAAATTGTAATTGCAATGTATCAAAGCAGCTTTACCTTTATTACATCACAAAAGCAGTAGCACCAGAGAGTCATAACAACTCTCTGTGCCTTGCCCTGGTTATTTTCTATTTGCAGTAGTACTGTTGCTGCGTGTACACAAAACAAGTCAAAGTGAAATGAGTATTTTATTAGAGCAGACACCCCAGTCATTTCTTCACCTCCTGACCTTTGGTAAATTTTAAAGAAGAGGGGTTGGTTTAGGACTGTTGTTCCCCTTTAACAATGTACTATGCTTCATGCTCAGATAACTGAAATAAAAATCAACAGTGTTTCTTGAAATATGATCTACCTAAAGAATGTCTCACTTATATAAACTGGCCTAATTCATGTCGCTACCCATAGGCTTTTCCATGATCATAATTTTTTAGAAAAATATGGTTCTGCATTCAACATATCCAGGTTCAAAGTCTGTTAGTTCCCCAGCAACTATTAAAAGCTAGAACTCCACAAATTCTAGATGTGCTTTCCCTTCATTGCCTTAGAGAACCTTTTACCTTGTATGTAAAGCTATTGCAAATGTTTGGGTTAATATCTAATAAAAATTACAATATTGTAGCATTGAAGGAGAACTAAACTTTTTTTTAACCTTTAATGTGGAAGCATTCTTCCCCAGATCACCCATGCCTGTCTGCCTTTTTATAAATTGCAACATTTAGCACCACTTTTAGTCTTGGGAGGGATTTTCTGGGCAATTAATTCTAGAAATTGTGAAAAAAGTGCAGAAAAATCAACATCGCTAAAACAAACATCAGGATTATGAGAGCTGATCCCTAGTACACAGGTTACTACAGATTAGGGAGAGTTGAGACACAGATTGCTGTATATTTCTGAATGTGCTCTGTCTGTTAGGACAATTATCTTTTGGCTATAATTCCCCTTTAAAGTGATCAAGGTGTTGAACTATACAAATGCCTAATGGGAGAGACTGTCACTAAAGTATTTGTGATCTAGTTGCAGAAAGTATTAAGCAGTTAATTGATCTAGTTTTCATTTCAGGGTTCTTTATTTTGTTTTCTAGTTTCTGGACATTTCAGATTGTTCTCATTTAGTGTATCTCTTTACATCCAATGACAGTTAGATTGACTTTTTACTAGCTAAAGGGAAAGGGGTTTTTCATATATGTGATCTAACTTCTATCTTTTGTCAATCCATTAATGGACCACACTGCCATGTACGGTGTTTATTTCAAGTTAGATTTCATCTTAGCTATCATTACCTTCATGTTATTGTTACTATATAGATATAATAACTTTAATAATGTGCTTCAATTCTTTTGTATTATAAATAAGATTTAAAAAGCCGGGATAACCTCTCTTGTGTATTCTTCTTGTTCTTCTTTAAGGGTCATTTGAATGAATATCTGCTGTAATTTCTCATTACAGTAATTAATTATAAACTGTTCAAAGCTGTTGACCTGAGAAGAAACAAATATGTTAGATTATTGCAGACGTTCCCGTGATGTTCCTTACAACTGCCCATCCCAATAACTTTATGTCTGACATTACAAGCATAATGCTAATCATAGAGTTTTGTCCGGCTGGGAACATCGCAGGTACGAATGGCTGCGGCCATAGATTGTTAGTAGATTGACAGTAGCCAATTCGACATTGATCTGTTCAATTGGCTTTAAAGGACAACTCCACCCTCATAAGAACGTCTTTTAGAAAGAATGGCCTCTTTAAAATATGTTGATAAATCATACTTTGTCCTATGAATTCATTACTGTATGCCTGCTATGCTTCTGGATGCCTCATGGAAACTAAGCAATTTAGAAACCTGTACTGAGCCTGTACTGAGCCTGGGCATGCTCAGAAGAGGCAGATAGAGGTTAACATTCAGTCATTGGCTGTGATGTCAACTGTCAAATCCATAACTGACAGTTGGTAACTGGAAGAACCAGGAAGCAGAAACAGGGAAAACAGGACATTGTGCAGGATTTCAGGTTAAACTTATATATTTCACATTTCAAACTATTACCGTTTAGGGTTTTGGGGGTGATTTACATGTATGTAAGTTGGACTTGCCCTTTAATGTCTAATAGGTGTATGGCCAGCTCTATACATTTGATAGATTTGAATTTTGAATGCAGAATCTATCAAATGTTTTATGAGAGTGTTTGCTGGGTGGCAGTTTTAGCAAACAATGTTAATTGTTCCCCACCTAGCCCATTCAGATCACAAAAAAGATTTTGCCACACAGTTCTTCTGACATTGCACTTAACAACTCTGATGTTTCTCCACTTCCACTATATTTTAGCTATTGTTACTATTTCATACATGAAATATGAGGTTCATTATCTAAAGATTCATTCTTATCACTATATAGCTTATATGATGGCCAAACCCTTTGAACTACTATGGCTGCAGGTACATTAATGGTGACTAAAAAGATCCCCACATAGCCCAATAGCCCAATACTTGCCTCCAAAATCTCAAATCCATAAATGTCCAGCACACCCATAACTTTTCTTCCTTGGAACTCTGAAACCTGAAAAAGAAGATGAATAATCTAGTCTATTCACCAAGTATTTGTAGAATAGGCTGCAGGACAGAAGGGAAGATGGGTAGGGATTTGCAGGAACTTTTGGTAAATTTGCCTACATCATGTGATTGGGATTGACATAAAATGCTATTGGGGTGAATTATGGAGAGTGGATATATGCTTTTTCTGTCTTAAAGCTTAAAGCTGCCTTAACCCAGTGTTAACACGGCTTTAAGCCAAAATAAAGGTGCGGGGCGAAAAAACGGGGTTGAGCAATCGCCGCAACCAATGATGGAATCTTTAATGCCAGGAGTGGGTTAAGCCATCAGCTCAGTTCCCTTTAGGGAACAATAGAAATCAATAATGTCTCTTTATACATCGCCCTGTTTGTTTTTTCAGGCTGGGAGGTGTATCCTGTTTTTCTCTTCTCTACTTAATTAGTAAATTGTACAGTATATGCTGCAATTAATTACACAGGGCTTATTTAAAGAAGTGCAAACATCTGCAGCAACCAATAACATTATCTTTTTACTGGTCTTCTGCAGTTAGAAAACAAACTATAACATTTGTTTGGTTGTTTCTGTGGTATGCAGTTAAATCATTTGGACTTGACGTTTAGTTCTTGAAGACATTTCGCTAGTCACCTGACTGGCTTTATCAGTTCAGAATGATAGATATAGGTGACAGTATAGGTGGTAACTAACAGGGTTATTCAATAAAAGTTTTTTTCGTTTAAAATGGTGCTAATTTTACCCCAGCCAATAAGATGTTAGCTTTCAAATGTTAGATAAGATCTGATTGGTTGGGGCAAAATTAGCACCATTTTAAACAATAAGAACTTTTATTGAATCTCCCTGTAAGTCTCCCTGCTGAATAGATCACTAACAAGGAGATTCAATAAAAGTTTTGCCCCAACCAATCAGATCTTATTTAACATTTGAAAGCTAACATCTGATTGGTTGGTGCAAAATTAGCACCATTTTAAACGATAAGAACTTTTATTGAATAACCCTGTGTGTGCTCAATAAGACCATAAAAATAAATTTATAAGGAGACAAAGCTGAAATAAAAAGTATGTATAAAAATATATTTATTGTTATTTGTATAAGTATTAGAAGAAGATAAAACAAGTGACACCAAAGTTACAATCTTAAAATATAAAAATTATTTTTGCTACCTTAACAAGTGAAAGGCACATATGCAAACTGTTGTAATTCCTACAGCGTTCAACTGATTTGGATGTAAATACCCATTAAATTAAAGCTGACAGTCTGTGGTTAAAGCACATCGTGTTTGTTTCATTTCAAATCCATTGTGCTTGTGTATAGAGCCACACATGTTAGAATTGTGTCAATGTTCCAATATTTATGGCTGTATATATATATATATATATATTTGTATGGTCAATTCAGAATGACTTGTACAAGAATGTGTTGGCAAGAAATACCCTGGAAAGTCCCAATCAGCATATAACAGCCAGGGGTCAGGGACCTCCTGAATGCAAGTTATATTCAGTTAGATCAACTGGACTTAAAGTTTAGTTCTTGAAGATGTTTTGCTAGTCATCCGACTGGCTTTATCAATTCAGAATGACTTGTACAAGGATCTGTTGGCAATTAGGTCATTCTGAATTGAGAAAGCCAGTCGGATGACTAGCGAAACGTCTTCAAGAACTAAACTTCAAGTCCAGTTGATCTAACTGAATATAACAGTTATACCATGACCTGGATGAATGAGAACATTCACAAGCATCCTGAAAAGAAAGATGTTGATTGCATTGTGGCTAAGGTGTTATCGAAACAGCGTCAAGACTTTTATCAAAAAGGCGTCAAAACAGCATAATACATTAGTACTGAGTCCAGTTGATCTAGCTAAATACCCCAGAATAGCAGAGGTAAACCTTTTCACCTCATATTATATCATATGTGTCAATCATTCTGACCTTTTTACTGACATCGGACAGTTTTTGACAATATTTTAGTATTTTATAGTCCTACCTCTGCCTGTGGTGGCCCTCAAATAGAAGAGGGCTCTGTGGAATGTTCTAATCATATGGGCTGAAATGTGCCAGACTTTCATAGAGGAATCCTAAGTGTGCCTTTACTTTTGATTTGCAATATAAATATTTCTAATCAAACCTTAAAAAATAAAATTGCAGGTATCACATCCCCTAAATACTGTATATTGTCTGACTATTGTATATCCCACAGTGATTACGAAGAGTCAGATCACTTACTTTTATACTTTCATTGATCCGCTGTACAAGCCAACTGAAAAGTCGATCATACAGATTCTTAGCAAGGGCGTCACGAGCATATATCCCCTGGAACACATATGTACCACCGTGTCAAGTGTGCAAAAAAATGCTCAAACATTCCTAAACTAATTGAATAAAACTGATTTCCTTTTCTAATGCTAGTATTGGCAGACATTACTGAACACTAGCGGGGCAATTTACCCAGAGTCGCTATCACTCTGGGTAAGTCTCCCAAATGTGGTTCAATAGAGATTTACCCACAGCATGATTTTAATGCCAGCTATTAGACGGGGTTAAAATCATGCTCTTAAACTAGCACAAATGCTTTATTGAATCATGAGCACTGGATGCGCGACTCTCTTTTACGTAATCCACACATCCGCCACTAATATGGAGTTAAAGTCACACTAACTGGTAGCAAACTGGTTAGCGTAACTTTGACTCCATATAATTGCCCATCACCTCTGGGTAATTTGCCATACTGGTGCTGATGCAATAAAAGGTAAAAATGTTTGGCAGTGCTATTCATTTGCAGCAACCAATGGGGTTAGATTTTTACTGGGTTACTGCAGTTAGATAACATGTGATTGGTTGATGCAGATTAATAGCATAGACAAACATTTGCCCCTTTTATTGCATCAGCCCCTATACCTATAAACGTTACTTAGGGCACGGCCACACTGCGCCAGAAACACAATTGCACATGGAATCGCATGCGATTTAGTTGCGTTTGTGCATGCATTTTTTTTATTAGATATAGAAAAATGCATGCGATTGCGATAAAAAATGCAGAATTTGCAATTGCATCACACCCGAAAACGTTGCGTTGCCGCAATTTCAATTATCAGAAAAACACATGCACAATCGCATGCGCAAACACAAAACAAAACGCGATAGTGTGGCCTAGCCCTTAAACTGTAAAATAGCTATTCCCGGATCTGGGTGGGTTTGGACAGAGTTAAGATGGAGCCAATAGAAGTCAGCCTCATCCCATCTGCATTTTTTTAATTTGATGCTGAAAATCAAATGTTTAGAACAAAATAATTGGTACTCTAATATTAAAGGGAAAGTTCAGTGGAAAATATCACTATTTTTAAAATTCTTAGTTTATATTATGCATACCTAGTTATTCTACATATTTTCTTTCATTTTGAAATTTATATTTGAATTTATATCCCTTGCTATTACCTGCTGTTGACATTAGCGAGCTGCCATTTCAAGTTCTGTAACGGTCCTTCTTCCCAGAATGCACACTACCCTGGAATGTTCCTAACAGTAATTTCTACTGATTGGCTGTTGGATGGGTCAAAGATGCTCAGATCTCTACTGAGCTGGTTCAAGGGCAAGACCATAATGGTCTCTATTAGGGGTCCTGCAAACAGGAAGTCAGTATTTGGAAAGCATTTATTTATACGCAGGCAAAATGCAGAATGGGCAGGGTAGACTTTATCCTGATTCCTGAAGACAGACCTAAATATTGCTAAAATGATCAGCAGTCTGTCAGGAATTAAAGTTCCTGTGCCACTGTTTCATCTCAAGTCATCATGCAATCCATTGAATATTACAGGATCACTTGTGATTTACTGTCAGAAGCGAGAGCTCAAACTACAGTAACTGCTATTGACTCAAAATCAGATGGAAGCAATCAGCTGCGGCAGTCATTTTGGAAAATATTTTGATGGCCAATCGGGCTAATATATCGGCCCGTATGTACACAGGCTTAGTGGTTCTCTGTGGGGCTATTACAGCAGGATGAGACATACATTATTATGTAAAAGGCCCTGATAAGTGGCTGCCATCTTCATGATATTTTACAAAAACAAAATGTTTTATATGTGGGTTTGCAAGCAATAGACCTTTAACTAAACACATGTCATTTCCCACAAAAAAGCATTGCCAGAAATCTCAGACATGTAAGTAATGATGCCTGGAAACCATTAATTGTAAAGTCAGGACTTCAACTTTATTTAATGTTTTACAAAAGACCTGACATGGGTTGAAATATCACAAACATATTTCCATTTTCTGATTGGACGGATACCATTGCCTAGTCTAAGGAAAAGTATTTCTCTGCATTAAACTCCAACTCCAAGCTGTATTGGTTGCTTACAGTCAGAGCTCAACAATGGCTAGAAACACAGAATAAACTGCACCGTTTTAATGTGCAATCCGATCACGCATTAATAATCGCACACTAGTCTAGCCAATTGCTATGGCCCCACTAGGTGCGCTGCCCTGCAATGAGATCCGCTAATCGAAGCGCATGTGATCTGCATTTTTCACTTAATCGCATGCGCTCTGATTGCACATGTGATTGCATGTGGGTTTCCAGTCCGCTACTACCCAATGTAGTGTGGGCTCTCCTATGATTCAATATGAAAAAAGTGGTTTATTTACAAACGACTCTGTTGAGCATCTCGGCTATGGCTGAACTGCCCTCAGCCAAAAAATACCAATAACAAAAAACTCTCCTATGATTAAGAAATGCACATTTTTCCATTAATATAAAATGCCATGGTTCACACACCGTATCCAACTTCAAGTTCCATTTTATAGAAAGTTGCCCTTATAACCACATTGATAATCTCTAGATAATCTTATGTATTTTTGACTTTTTATAAAAGATTCCATACCTGGGACACATTTAGTGTAGTTACAACTTTTTCCTGTTTAGCTTCTACAGTACGAACACTGAATGCATTCTCCAATACATTAGAGTCCAGGCCAATCAAAGAGCCAATCTCCTTAATATCTAATTATGAAAATACAATGTTAGAAAGAAAGTCAGATTTTGAATTTTGGTTATTACTTGCTTATAATGATGTTGCCTAAACGATCGATATTTCTAGTTATTTGATTGTCCTTTAATATTGAATGTGAAACGTTTCTGTAGTTATTTTATTGACGGGTGAAGGAGACAGTGGCTTAGCTAGATATCACAAGGCTCCACAGCAAGATATTAAATGGGAACCCCCCCCACATAAAAATCAGTTTGTTGCAGTTCAAACTCATCCAGCCAACCTGCAGCAAGGTTTTTTATAGACTATGTCCACCCTACTAAGAAACAAATGTACCTCACGTAGTAAATTTTACTTAAACCTGGGGGCATCTTTGAAAGGTTTAAGTAACATGAAAATGGGGTTTGTGGGGCTGAACTTTGTGAGGTAACATTTTTCTTAGGAGGGTGGACATGCCTGCAGTGGACCTGGACGGGGCCCCCTTTGGCTCTGGGCCCCATAGTAACTGCTATGGTTGCTATAGTGATTCCTATGCCCCTGGAAGGAGTCGCTTACAAGGCGGGTGATTTAATAGCTTTTCTACAGCAGGAGGATGGAAAGTATTTTTCAAGTTGAGTTCCCAAACATGTATTAGTTGGCAATATATTCACTATGTGGAAAGTCAAGCGTAATCTTTCTTTGTTCTGGATGATTTATTGATTTATATCTGTCATTAATCACATTGTTTCTGCTGAGCCAAAGCTGATATTGTGGATTTTTTTAAAGAAATACTTCTACTCACTAGAATCAAATATTTACAGTAGTCAGTGGAGTAACTACCAGGGGAGCAATCACAGCAGTGCTCGGGAACCAAGGGGGCCCCATCTACTTCCTATGACAGATATAGCCTCCACCCAGAAAACCACTGTAGATAATGCACGGATAGGGGCCCCATCATAATTTCGCTGGGGGGCCCAGTGATTCCTAGTTGTGCCACTGCCTCTAGTCCCTGTAAAAGAACAAGCAACTGCGTTCATTTATTTCCAAAAATGCATTCAATGCAAACTGCAATCAATGGATATAATTAAACACAAAAGCATTTAGGTATGCAGTTGTATATATTTTTTAAAAAATGTTCACCCTATAAATGCACTGCATACAAACACACAACAAAACGCACACAAACACAAACAGGCGTAATGAAAAAACGCACAAAAACGTGTGGCATTTGTTTAAGGTTTTTATACGCAGTTTGAAGTTAAAACATATATATACTTTACATGAGATTTTGTTAGGCTTATAATAGCAAAGTGTATTAGGAGGCTGGGATATGTAGAGAGAATAAAGGAAGCAAATATGCCTAAAAGAATAATGAAAAATAAGATTATACCCCTCAAGGAGGAGAGGAAGGTCACATGGAAGGTAAGATGGGAGATTTTACTGCAGACCCAGCCAAGTTGGGGATAAGAGAACAGTGAAACAGAGCAGGAGAGCGAATATGATGGCAGCAGGTTGTAGTAGAGGCCAACACCCGCCCAGGAATGTGGTGCCAGAAGTGAACAGAAATAACCTTAATTCAGAATTAAATGCCAGATGTGTTACAATCCCTCTGTATTTATGTCCTTTATTTAAACTTTGAGTTCTAAATGGTGGATAGCGCTGCCCAGAAACGCCTCTCCATTTCTATATTTAGCTGTGGTTTAAATGATTGGTTTAAAGTTAAAACCTTCATCTTTTAATTAGCAACTTTCCTTTTCTCATATTTTATCCTACACCAAGAAAGCAAAGTGCTGCTTAACCATATATGCACAGCACTTGATTTAAACCAGACCCAATACGTAATACTTATACTGTATAATCCTCCTACAGTGGGACTGGCTACCTCCTTATGTCTGAAATAGGTTGGATCGATGTGTGGTGTGAACACAACCCACACAAACATGAATTTACCTGCCACTCAGCCACGCATTATACTCTATCTAGAATAGACTATGTCTTTGCAAATGCTTTAGCTGCCACCCACATTGGATCACTCTCCAATATTGACACAATTTACCCAAACTAACTCTACACACTGCAAGCCCTGGAAACGAACAGGGTTATTCAATAAAAGTTCTTATCGTTAAAAATGGTGCTAATTTTGCCCCAACCAATCAGATGTTAGCTTTCAAATGTTAAATAAGACCTGATTGGTTGGTGCAAAATTAGCACCATTTTAAACAATAAGAACTTTTACAGTATTGAATCTCCATGTTTATTCCTTCTGGCTGACAAACCTACCAGAACCCGATACATTTCCGGGAAAGTTTACCAAATACTTTGAACTAAACCAAATAGATCCACCCACCATTACCTACTGGGATAGTTTTAAAGCCTATATGAGAGGCTGTTTCCACTCCACCATCACCAATATTAAAAAATCCACCAGACTTTTAAGAAGAAGAAACCTTAAACACACAGCTATACATCATGGAACAACAATATGCGATAGACCCCACAGAAGAGATATACACTGATTTCCCCGCTGCTCACTATTTACTGAAGAAATGGCAAAATGCAAATTTTCTTTCAAAACTCAACATTTTTTCGAAGCAGGTAACCTGCATGATACTAGATTTGATGACCCCTCTGGCAGTATCCCCCCATCCCCCCTATTCCTCTCTCCCCACCCCCCACCCCCTGCATCTCAGAGATGCTTTTCCAACAGGCAATCTATATAAGGACGGTAAGTTCCTTTTTAATAGTTACAATAGTTTACCTGTTTTATGTTGTAAATACTGTGTACTACCTTCTTACTGTTTAATAAAAACCAATTTAAAAAAAAGAAATGCTGCTTAACCATAGTCAATCCATCACAAGGCTAGCAAATGTAATAAAAATCACAAACAGAAAAATCGATTGAATTATTTTGCATGTATTACATATTTGTGAATTTTTCGCAAATGAGTTTTATGTATTGTAATATATATATTTTTTTAAACACCTTTTTTTAACAAGATTTCAGGTTGAGTATCAAAAACACAAATGTTAAAGTCCCATAAAACTTTATGGTGTTAGAAGTTCACTGTTTGCACTGTCAAACAGCACAGAGACGGAAGCAGTTAACAAACATATGACAAACTACTAGATGCTGTTTCCCACAGCAAAGAGGAATGTCAACAAGATGTGCAATAGTTTAAAGGGAGATCAAAGTAGGGAGCCTTCAAATCTAAAAGCACAAATATCCACAGGAACCTACCATGCAAGTAAATAGGAAGAAAATTATGAGCAAAAACAACATAGATCCAGATTAACAGAAAGTTTATATGCTATCAGGGAGATTCAATAAAAGTTCTTACAGTTTAAAATGGTGCTAATTTTGCCCCAACCAATTAGATATTTAACATATCTAACATTTGAAAGCTAACATCTGATCGGTTGGGGCAAAATTAGTATCATTTTTAAAAATAAGAACTTTAATGGAATAACCCTTGTATATTCCTTATCTTTCCTTAATTTGGAAGTAGCTTTTAGAAAGTTTAAGAGTACCGACTGAATTGTGAATGTCATTAAACGGTAACTGTGGTCTCCAATTCTTCCAAACTAGTAAGGATTATATAAAAAGCCTTCTACCTTACCTTCAAAATAAAACCTAAATCACATCTCTAGATAAAATGTGTGAGAAGTTATTGCTGGAGAAGTTTAGCAATATTACTTCCTGCTTGAACACTTCCTGTTTTCAGCCATGTGACCAGCCTCTGCCTGCATTAATAGGCTCCTCTTCTCAACTGTCAATTTTCCCCCCCCAAGTACTTCCTGATTTCCCCAGCATTAACTCTTAACTGAGCATGCTTCTCCCCCCGGGGGGGAAGGGCTGGGCAGAGGTCAGGTGATGTCACTAAACCCACTGGAAGCAGGAAGTTTGAACATTCACCTAAACATAATTTCTCACAGACAGAAGCCAGAAATGTGATTGTCGGCTCATTATAAAGTAAATACTGCAGGCTTTCATTTAACCCTAACTTGTTTTGAGACCACAGTTGCCCTTTAAACACAAGTATTCTCACTTTATATTAAATTGCAAATGATTCTACTAAAAGCATTAACTATTCCACTAATTCCTTCTTCATAATAGAAAAGTTATTGGATGGACTGACACTTACCTTTTGTTTCTGTAATATAGCACGCAGCCATTCCATTGGCCTGGAATTGGCCCTTTATTTCCACATTTCCCAGCTTTAGAATTACAGCAATGATTTCCAAAATTGAATTAACCTCGGTACTGGAAAGTCCAATAACCTCCATGGCTTTCTGACATAAAAAGCACCAAAAAGTGTTTATTACTTATTGTTCAGACTAGAGGTACAAGTGAAATAAGCTTTGGAATCTTACCGGAGACCTTAAATCTAAAAAGGAGCCCAATCACCGAAAACTTAGCTTAGGGTGAAATTCCGCAAACCTGCCAAGCCCCATCACTTTGCATGTTCCAGTCACAGAATGTCACAGGAACTACCTCTCCTGCACATTACAGTCGATTTGAAGTATTCAACGTTCATTGCATTGCCATAATATCTGCCAATGGCAACTTTTAGGCTATGTTCACAGCATATCCATATGAATATATGGACACAGCATATCCAATATGCAAAGGTACATTTGACATTCCCATCTATAGAACAGAAATATATGTGTTTCTGGATATGAGATGGTACAGCAGTGCATTTTTTAAATGAACTGCACCGCAAACGTATTTCATGCCGCTGTATTTTCCAAAACGTGCATGCATTTGAAATAAAGTTTCGGGTAGTAATGTGAATGAATATAAACAGGGCAACGCACTCTTTCAAATCTTGCTAGGCACCATGCATCCGAAAGGGATAAATGAGGAGATGAATTTTGGTTGCTTCTTGTAGAAAAGTTAAGGAGTAATGTTTTACAAGAAGAAAATAGAAAAATAGAAAAACAGTAAACAATAAATAAATCAGTCATAATCTTCTGTATAAACTTACCTTACTCATTTGATCCACAGGATTTGATCCACAGGATAACAGAGATGAAGAACATCTGAAAAGAATGAAATAAGAACAATGTTAAGACAACAGAATAGATTCTAAGATAAAAAGTATCAAATTAATTAGTCCACAGGTGGTTTTAACAATTTTAAACTAAGTAACACTTCACTTAAGCACTTTTAAAAGACTAAGTAGCACTTTAAAAACAAAGCACAAAGCACTTAAAAATGTTATTTAATAGTAAGCATTTGGCACTTTCAATAGGACAGAGAGAAAGGATAGTTAACTTTGTAAAACATGAGTTTTAAGAAATGGTTAATAATTTATGGAAAAGCACAATATAATTGGTTTTAAATTAGGATGTATAAAGTGTACTTATGTGAAACTTAAATCAATTTATTGTGACATGCTGGTTCACACAACGTTTCGGGGTCCTCCCCCTTCCTCAGGTGCAAAATACAACTCACACTGTGGCAGTATAAATACAAATTATCCCTCCCCCTTGAGGTGTGGTTTAAAACAACATAGTGTTTAATTAAAACATTTCTAATATGTGCTAATCTCTAGTTTCACTAAGTACACTTTATACATCCTAATTTAAAAACCAATTATATTGTGCTTTTCCATAAATTATTAACCATTTCTTAAAACTCATGTTTTACAAAGTTAACTATCCTTTCTCTCTGTCCTATTGAAAGTGCCAATGCTTACTATTAAATAACATTTTTAAGTGCTTTGTGCTTTGTTTTAAAGTGCTACTTAGTCTTTTAAAAGTGCTTAAGTGAAGTGTTACTTAGTTTAAAATTGTTAAAACCACCTGTGGACTAATTAATTTGATACTTTTTATCTTAGAATCTATTCTGTTGTCTTAACATTGTTCTATTTCATTCTTTTCAGATGTTCTTCCATCTCTGTTATCCTGTGGATCAAATCCTGTGGATCAAATGATAAGGTAAGTTTATACAGAGATTATGACTGATTATTATGTTTACTGTTGTTTCTATTTTTCTATTTTCTATTTTCTCTGTAAAACATTACTCCTTAACTTTTCTACAAGAAGCAACCAAAATTCATCTCCTCATTTATCCCTTTCGGATGCATGGTGCCTAGGCGGTGAATCCAACATATTTCTCTTTGGAGGAGTTTTTTATTGTAATCCCCACCTCTATCTGGTTTATTTACCACCTCTAGCACCATCCATCTAACTTGTGCTGCATCTAACTTGTGAACATCTGAAAAGAATGAAATAAGAACAATGTTAAGACAACAGAATAGATTCTAAGATAAAAAGTATCAATTAATTAGTCCACAGGTGGTTTTAACAATTTAAACTAAGTACACTTCACTTAAGCACTTTTAAAAGACTAAGTAGCACTTTAAAACAAAGCACAAAGCACTTAAAATGTTATTTAATAGTAAGCATTTGCACTTTCAATAGGACAGAGAGAAAGGATGTTAACTTTGTAAAACATGAGTTTAAGAATGGTTAATATTTATGGAAAAGCACAATATAATTGGTTTTAATTAGGATGTATAAAGTGTACTTATGTGAAACTTAAGGATTAGCACATATATGAAAATGTTTTAATTAAACACTATGTTGTTTTAAACCACACCTCCAAGGGGGAGGGATAATTTGTATTTATACTCCACAGTGTGAGTTGTAATTTTGCACCTGAGGAAGGGGGAGGCCCCGAAACGTTTGTGTGAACCAGCATGTCACAAATAAATGAGCAAGATTTGAAAGTGCGTTGCCCTGTTTATATTTGTTACAATAGTACATACTGCCAGTGGTGAGCAGAATTTGGGTAAACAGCACCATCAACTACAAATAAAACGGAGTGCGGGAATTATAAAACGACTTGAGTAATGTGAATGAGTTTAGTTTTAAAAATATACTTCTTGGTTTTCTTCCACAGTACTAAAATATTATACTTTGTTTTTAAACTATTTTACATTTTCAGTCATTTCAAGATGTTAATGTGCATTATCTAGATTATCTGCTACTAAAAAAGGAAAACTGGAATGTTTGCATGAAATTTACTGCTAAAAAAAATTTCACCAAAAAAGGAAATTACCTTATAGGTGGGCAAATAATGCAACAACAATGGTTCATTGACCAAACATTATCTAACATACATAATTAACTAAAGCTTGTTTATAACTAGGATCGCCGGTTCGCGGATCCGAACCCGGATCCGCCGCGGATTTATCCCGTTCGCGACTGCGGATTTTTCCGGATTTTCGCCTTCCGAACTTCAATTCGCGGATTTTTCGTATTTTCGAATTTTTGATTTTTCGAAAATTCGCGGATCCTCGAGCGGACCGGATTTTGCGAAGTTCGGACATTCTATTTATAACCTAAACGTAAATACACCTGACCTACACCACTATTTCCTTTATTTGAATAATGTGCTGATTTTTCTATAAAATCAATACAATATTTGCTGACCATTCCTTCATAAACATCATCATATGCGACATCCAAGTAGAGAAATAAGTAACAGGAAATGGTAAGTGTCCAGGGAGGCACATAATACTTGTCTGCGAAAAAGGTGTTTTCAATTGCGCTTACATTACATCACAACATGTTTTTTCGAACGGACAGGCGTTCTTTATCAAGTATCTGTGCCTCTCTGCATACTTACTTTTTCCTGTTGGATTCATTGGCGTGGGTGCGGTCACACTGCGGGGTTTGGCACAAGCAAACTGTGTGAGTCGACTGATCCTTTGTTTTGTGTTTAGAGAATAATTAACTGTCAGTCAACTTCAATGAATGTACTTTCAATAATCATATAATACATCATTATTTACAAAACAATAAATAATATTATATGATGGAATGTTATTATCACGCTGAATTTGATTTTTTAAATCTGTCATGAATAAAATCACAGTTATGAATCAGTGTATATTTATTTATATCTACCTTAACTATCAGAAAGTTTTCACTGTCATTCTTCATTTAGACTGCTGGGATCTTTGTTCAGGTAGCCATACTTGCTGCAGTCTGATGCTAGCTTTAGTTTTCCTAAAAGACAATCCATTATTTTCTCAACTGTATTAGGAAAACTCTTTCCCCCTCAGAGAGCTCTGCATGGTACTAACATACCATAAAGTGATTTCAATGCTTAAAGCTCTTAAAGGTTATGTCCACCCTTTAATAAACTTTTAGTATATTATAGTGTTTGCTTCCCAGCCCCAACCCTATAATCTTAATGCCAGAAAGTCCCCCGTAGTTACTTACCTTACCTATCTCCTTCGCCACACATGCCCCGGCCCTCTGTTTGCACGGAACTGCAAGCTGGGGGCCGGACCGGCAGCCATGTCTGTGATTGGCTGAGAGGCAGCCAATCACGGACGCAGCTGCTAGCAGTTCACAACGGAGAAGGAGAGAGGCAAGATAAGTAACTATCGGGGGACTTTCTGGCAATAACATTATAGCGGTTGGGGCTGGGGAAACAAACACTATAATGTACTAAAAGGTTTGGAGCTAGAGGAAGGGATTGCAAAACGGGGGGGGGGGGCTGCACTGTGCATGCCAAATTTCTCCCTATATGACTCTGCTATCCTCTCCTGGTGGGCAGTTTTGGGACTTTGGGGGGGGATTACAGGAGAACCATTTGGAGCTGGGATGTAATGGTAAGGATTTTATTACACTACACAGTGGCGCCAGTAGTGGGGGAAATTATAGTTTTGGCGGTGGACATGCCTTTTAAAACTAGAACCTAAGACAAACAATAAACTAAATCCTTGCACACAACTGTGCAATTTTTTTGTCAGATGCAGGCCCTTACCAGCAGCTCAGTGCCCCCTCCTGCAAGCAGTTGGTAGAATATGTGAAAATTTCTTTCTCCTTTGACATGCTTCACCACACGTGACTTCTCTAAAGGTCTAGGGAAAGATTAGAGAAAATTAGGAGTTCTTTCATATGCAGTTTGATACTTTTATACATAGGGGCTATTTATAAGGTTCGTTAAACTTTTCACCTTCTTTAATGCTGTCTTTTCGCCAAATTTGGACTTTTCGCTATTTATAAAGCAGAGATAACCAGTAGCGAAAGGTCATTACCGCTACTTTCGTCGCATACATCGCTCGGTAACCGCTCAAGCATATTATTAAATGGCGAAAAGTGTATTTTTGTGTTAAGTTCAGCCACTCCAATTTGCCAAGTCTGAGGGGTGAAAACGCATAAGTGGCCATTTATTTAGCCTGCCAATGGGTCAATGGAGGTTTCAGTACTTTGTGGAGTTTTTCTCAATACTAATAAGTACCCAGGGGGTGTTAGACTATTTTCTTTATTTACCAATAAAATCAATGGGGAGTCTTCATATTTATAGGGCATTATTTTTGCTTTTTCCCCACCAGCCTTTACCACAATTTTTTTAAACTTTCAACTTTTCTTTCATCAAAGTTTTTAAAAAGCAAATTTTCATCAAAGGCGAAAAGTATGTAGCAAAAAGTAGCAGTATAATGCTGAAAATTGCACACATATGATGGTAATAGGCAAAAATAGCCTAACACATTTGTGTGTTTTTTTTCAGCCAAGGTATAATAAAATAGTGCAAAACTCATAAGGCAAATTTTCTCTATTTTATTAATAGGAGTAATTTTTTAGTATTGCTTATTTTCAGCAAACTGCAGCTAATTATTATTCTATTCTAGTTCCATTAATATGGGAACATACCATAGTGCTGTGTAAGGAATAGTAATGTTAATGGAACATAGTAACATAGTAACATAGTAATTAAGGTTGAATAAAGACATTAGTCCATCAAGTCCAACCTATTCCCTTTTTTTTTTTTTTTTTTTTTTTTTAACCCTACCTAACAGTTGATCCAGAGGAAGGCAAAAAACCCAGCTAAAAAGGGGGGGAAAATTCCTTCCTGACTCCAAATGGCAATCGGAAATATCCCTGGATCAACCAGATCTATATGCATTAATACCAGTAATTCTCAATATTTTTTAGTTTTAGAAACTTATCCAGGCCTTTTTTAAAGTTATTCAATGAACTTGCCAATACCACCTCTGCTGGAAGACAGTTCCACGTTTCACCTGTTCTCACTGTAAAGAAACCTCTCCTAACTTGAAGATGAAACTTCTTTTCTTCCAACCTTAAAGGATGTCCACGAGTCCCTGATATGACCTATTAACAATGCACCAGAGGAGTTCACTGTATGGGCCATTAATATATTTGTATAAGGTTATCATGTCCCCACGCAACCGCCCGTTCTCCAATGTAAACAGCCCTAACTTGTCTAATCTGCCTGCATATTCAAGCCCCTCCATTCCCTTATTAATTAGTTTCCTTCTCTGAACTGCCTCAATTTCCAAGATGTCCCTTTTGTATATGGGATTCCAAACTGCACCGCATATTCCAAATGTGGCCTTACCAGTGCCTTGTAAGAGGGGAAATAATATTTTCTCTCTCTTGATTCCATTCCCTCTTTATACAAGACAATATCTTGCTAGCTCTAGCTGTTGCTACCTGGCATTGTTTGCTACAGCTAAGTCTGTTATCTACCAGAACCCCCAAATCTTTTTCCATTTCGATGCACTTAACCACAGAGTTATTTATGGTGTAGGTGGCACAGGGATTATTAAATCCCAAATGCATCACCTTACATTTTCAACATTGAATCTCATCTGCCCTCTGCTGCCCATTTTGATAATCTATCTAGGTCTGCTTGCAGCACTTGCACATCATTGGAAGTTTCCAAAGCCTGCATAATTTAGTGTCATCAGCAAACACAGAGACCTTTCCTCAATGCCCCCTTCTAAGTCATTTATAAACAGATTAAACAGAAGCGGCCCCAGTACAGAACCCTGAGGAACTCCGCTTAGAACTTTAGCCCACATAGATGTAGCTCCATTAACCACCACTCTCTGTTTGCGGTCCAATAACCAGTTCTCTATCCATGAACAATGTTTTCTTCAAGGCCAACAGTCCTCAATTTATCATTAGTCGCCTATGTGGCACAGTATCAAAGGCTTTTGCAAAATCCAAATATACCACATCCACAGCTGTGCCTAATCTAACTTCTTACTCACTTCTTCATAAAAACCAATTAAATTTGTCTGGCATGATCTATTCTCATAAATCCATGCTGCCTACTACTATAAATGATCTCTGGAGACAAAGTCAAGGATATGATCCTTAACAAAGTTTCCATCACCTCCCTACCACTGATGTTAGGCTTACAGTCTATAGTTACCAGGCTGTGAACAGGCTGTGAACGGCTGCGACGACTAAGTATAGGATGTTTGGCGACAATTCTGGTAAAACTGCAAAAATGCATCAAAAAGGCAGAAAAGGGGCAGAAAAGGGGCAAAAAGGGGCAAAAAGGAGAATTTCCACCTATTTATAAATAGCTTTAAATGAAAAAATGACAAAAATAGCTCTGAAATTACACTAGAGAGCAATCTCTCTTTTCGTAGTGAACCGGACTTAAAGGGTATGTCCACAAAAAAGTTGGTTTCTATCTGATTTACTGAAAGAACAGGAGGTAATGCACTCTCTTACCTACCATCCTTCAGTAAATTCTACAGGAGAGGAGGAGACACTTACCCGCGGACCCGCTCCAGCACCGAATTCCCCGACGCCTCCGACGCATCTCCAGTCCTTTACACTGTGCGCGCCTGCGCACACATGCGTATGGAGCGAGGACGGGTCAGAGACTGTCAGTGAAGTCGCACTGGAGCGGGTCCGCGGGTAGGTGTCTCCTCAGCTCCTGTAAGATTTACTGAAGAACGGGAGGTAAGAGATAGTGCATTTACCTCCTGTTCTTTCTTGATGGACATACCCTTAACGCAATGAATAAGGCGAAAAGTATCGACACACATTGCCGCAGCGATACTTTTCCACAAAGGCAAGAGCTAAAATTTTTATAAATATGGCGAAAATAGCACTATTTGTCATTGCGATGTCCTGTGATAACGAAATGGCGAAAATAGCGATTGTTTATAAATATGCCCCATAGTCTGGCTCTACATGAATGCAGGTTGATTTTACATTTTGATTAAAGTCCAACTATATATATATATATAAATATATATATAAATACAAGAATATGCAGCTCAAACCTTTATTTTAAATTACTTTCAGATGCGGTGCAAAGGAGTACCGGCAATTAATGCATTACACAGAAGTCTCCAGCACTCAACTATACATATAAGCATAAATTAATTAGATATCACGAACAAGTATGCAAGCAACGAAGGGTGATTACCTGCACTAAAGTTAAAATGGATACGTTTAGTTACATAGTTTGTACAAACTTGCGTCAGCTGATGCGCCACTTCAAGGCAGTATCCCAGCATCAGTCCTAACCTAATGAGTAAAGTTCAATCCCTGGGGAACAAGACCATACCCTGCTTCTCCTTTATTTAGTATGACCTATACCAAGGAATCATGGGAGTTTACAGAGCTTCTAAACCTCTTTTTATCTGGACTGCCTTAAAGGGAAGCTGGAATAAATGTTATGTTAAAGAGAGAGCAGGTATGTCTTGTTCCCCCAGGGATTGAACTTTACTCATTAGGTTAGGACTGATGCTGGGATACTGCCTTGAAGTGGCGCATCAGCTGACGCAAGTTTGTACAACTATTAACTAAACGTATCCATTTTAACTTTGTGCAGGTAATCACCCTTCGTTGCTTGCATACTTGTTCGTGATATCTAATTAATTTATGCTATATGTATAGTTAGTGTGGAGACTTCTGTGTAATGTGTAATATATATATATATAATATATACACAACTTTTTCCAAATAAAGCAACAAAACAACAGAAGATTCCTCTATTAAGTCAAACGTCTACACGTTTCAAACCGGTATGGTCGTGTCAGGACTAACAAACACCTAATTCCACCCCCTTAAATAGGGCAAACCCTCAACCACCCGTGCAAATCCCCCAATCAAACACCTGCTGATTACCTGATACGAGCGCCATTGCCGATTACGCACAAACGTAAACTTCCCAATACGATTCAGATTGACCTGTACCAGCACCTTTGTGGTCTACATGTTGACTGGATATGAGATAAGTCACCCGGCATGGATCATTATGAGTGGAGTGCTGTCAGGGTCGTTTACTATTTATATATATAATATTATATATATATATATAATATATATTATATATATATATATATATATATATATTTAGAATTTGTACAAAAAAATAAAGGCATTTAAAAATAAAAGAAATCCTATGAAATCCTGGTTCTATTAGTGTCACATCCCTTAAATTAATATTTTACACAATATACAGAGGCAGAAAGGAACCTTGGTACGCTTTCTGGAAGAATCTGATTGTAACTAATCAGATTAGTTACAATCAGATCTTTTAAAGGGCCCATACACAATGCAATTTTGTGTACGATTGTCGTACGAACTCCACGATTGTACATCTGCCCATATATGGTGAATTGGTTGCTTTCTAGCAGCACATCTATTCTGCAATAATTTACATCTTGCACAATCATATCTGCCTATTAATGTCAGATTGTGCACAGAATGCCAACAATTTTATCTTGTTTTTATGTCCGATGTCGTTCCAATTTAAATTGGTCTGTAATTCATCGACGAATTTCATTGCAACGTGTATGGACCCCTTTAGAAATAATCGATTGGCATACTAACCAATTAGACTCTTTCTGAAATTAGCTGATTGAAACCAATTCTGATTGGAAAGAATGTGATTGGTTAGTATACACCATCAGATACTTCCTGAAAGAATCTGATTGTATCTAATTAGAATTGGTTACAATCAGATACTTTTAGAAATAATATTATTGGTATACTTTCTGAAGAATCTGATTGTAACCAATTTTAATTGGGAAAGAATCTGATTAGTTACTAACTAATCAGATTGTTTCTGAAAGAATCTCATTGTAACCAGTTCTGATTGGAAAATTATCTGATTGGTATACAAATAAGATTCTTCTTTAAAAAAAAGAAGCTGTAACCTATTTAGAATTGGTTAGTCATTCTTTCAGAAAGAATTTGATTGGTATGCTTTCTGGAAGAATCTAATTGTAACCAATCAATTAGTTACAATCAGATTCTTTTAGAAATAATCTGATTGGTAAAGTAACCAATTAGATTCTTTTCTAATCAGAATTGATTACAATCAGTTCTTTCAGAAAGTACCATTTCCGGGTCCAAAACTATTTACAGCAAAGTTACTGTATAATTTTTACAAAATTTTCAAAAATTCCTAGAAATTTTCTTTGTATTTCAAATGCGTCTTGAGAAATCCGCAAAAATCCTCTGCAAAATCCATGAATCACGAAAATCCGTCATGGAACTGGGTTCAGATCCGCGATCCGGTCCATCTCTATTCTTAATCTATTTATTGTAACATTGTATAGTGTTCACTAGAAACACCACATTGAAATACAACTGCTGTGCAGAGCTTGAATCAATGTTCCCCCTTAAATTTCCAACCAATAATAGATCAATAGTAGATCCATTGGATCATTCTATAATTAAAGTTATCAATCTGTCTTTCAATACCCTTTCACCCTCCCTATTATCTCACAGCTGTCACCAGGATTCTGTTAGAGAGGATCACTATTGGTAAATAAAGAAACCAGACTATCCTGTCATGTTTCAATCTTATTACATTTTTCAGTTCAGGACACAGGTTTATGGCTTCTATGGGGTCTATTGCTTAAATAATGCAATAAAACCATTAACAAACTCACTTCACTGTCTCAGAGAGTGGGAATGGAGTAGTTTTTTTTTTAGTCCCCTATCATATATATCAGTGTAAGCCAATGGTTTATTTACCACCTCTAGCACCATCCATCTAACTTGTGCTGCATCTAACTTGTGCAAGTTAGATGGATGGTGCTAGAGGTGGTAAAAAACCAGATAGAGGTGGGGATAAAATAAAACTCCTCCAAGAGAAATATGTTGGATTCACGCCTAGGTGAAGGTAATAATTTATGGAAAAGCAATATAATTGGTTTTAATTAGGATGTATTAAAGTGTACTTATGTGAAACTTAAGGATTAGCACATATATAGAAAATGTTTTAATTAAACACTATGTTGTTTTAAACCACACCTCCAAGGGGGAGGGATAATTTGTATTTATACTGCCACAGTGTGAGTTGTAATTTTGCACCTGAGGAAGGGGGAGGACCCCGAAACGTTGTGTGAACCAGCATGTCACAAATAAATTGAAAGATTTGAAAGAGTGCGTTGCTGTTTATATTTGGTACAATGTACATAATGCCAGTGGTGAGCAGAATTTGGGTAAACAGCACCATCAAAAACAAAATAAAACGGAGTGCGGGGAATTATAAAACGACTTGAGTAATGTGAATGAGTTAGTTTTAAAAATATACTTCTTGGTTTATCTTCCACAGTACTAAAATATTATACTTTTGTTTTTAAACTATTTTTACATTTTCAGTCATTTCAAGATGTTAATGTGCATTATCTAGATTATCTGCTACTAAAAAAGGAAAACTGGAATGTTTGGATGAAATTTACTGCTAAAAAAAATTTCACCAAAAAAGGAAATTACCTTATAGGTGGGCAAGAATGCAACAACAAAATGGTTGCATTGACCAAACATTATCTAACATACATAATTAACTAAAGCTTGTTTATAACAAGGGATCGCCGGTTCGCGGATCCGAACCCGGATCCGCCGCGGATTTATCCCGTTCGCGAACTGCGGATTTTTCCGGATTTTCCGCCTTCCGAACTTCCAATTCGCGGATTTTTCGTATTTTCGAAAATTTTCTAAATTACGAGTTTTCACGTATTTTCGGACATTTTCGAAAATACGGGAAAACATGTATTTTTGAAAATTTTCGAAAATACAAGGATTTCTCCTAATTCCATACATACGTATTTTGGAAAATTTTCGAAATTACGAGGATTACTTGTATTTTCGAAAATACATATTTTCGAAAATACATGAAAACTCGTAATTTCAAAAATTCCTGAAAATACGTGAAAACTCGTAATTTCGAAAAAATTCCAAAATTCAAAAAATCTCGTTATTTCAAAGGGTATTTTTAATTTTTACGGGTCCGCTCGCGGATTTTCGAATTTTTGATTTTTTTCGAAAATTCGCGGATCCTCGAGCGGACCGGATTTTGCGAAGTTCGGACATCTCTATTTATAACCTAAACGTAAATACACCTGACCTACACCACTATTTCCTTTATTTGAATAATGTGCTGTATTTTTCTATAAAATCAATACAATATTTGCTGACCATTCCTTCATAAACATCATCATATGCGACATCCAAGTAGAGAATAAGTAACAGGAAATGGTAAGTGTCCAGGGAGGCACATAGATACTTGTCTGCGAAAAAGGTGTTTTCAATTGCTGCTTACATTACATCACAACATGTTTTTCGAACGGACAGGCGTTCTTTATCAAGTATCTGTGCCTCTCTGCATACTTACTTTTTCCTGTTGGATTCATTGGCGTGGGTGCGGTCACACTGCGGGGTTTGGCACAAGCAAACTGTGTGAGTCGACTGGATCCTTTGTTTGTGATTTAGAGAATAATTAACTGTCAGTCAACTTCAATGAATGTACTTTCAATAATCATATAATACATCATTATTTACAAAACAATAAATAATATTATATGATGGAATGTTATTATCACGCTGAATTTGATTTTTTAAATCTGTCATGAATAAAATCACAGTTATGAATCAGTGTATATTTATTTATATCTACCTTAACTATCAGAAAGTTTTCACTGTCATTCATTCCATTTAGACTGCTGGGATCTTTGTTCAGGTAGCCATACTTGCTGCAGTCTGATGCTAGCTTTAGTTTTCCTAAAAGACAATACATTATTTTACTCAACTGTATTAGGAAAACTCTTTCCCCCTCAGAGAGCTCTGCATGGTACTAACATACCATAAAGTGATTTCAATGCTTAAAGCTCTTAAAGGTTATGTCCACCCTTTAATAAAACTTTTAGTATATTATAGTGTTTGCTTCCCCAGCCCCAACCGCTATAATCTTAATGCCAGAAAGTCCCCCGATAGTTACTTACCTTACCTATCTCCTTCGCCACACTGCCCCGGCCCTCTGTTTGCACGGAACTGCAAGCTGGGGGCCGGACCGGCAGCCATGTCTGTGATTGGCTGAGAGGCAGCCAATCACGGACGCAGCTGCTAGCAGTTCACAACGGAGAAGGAGAGAGGCAAGATAAGTAACTATCGGGGGACTTTCTGGCAATAACATTATAGCGGTTGGGGCTGGGGAAACAAACACTATAATGTACTAAAAGGGTTTGGAGCTAGAGGAAGGGATTGCAAAATGGGGGGGGGAGGGCTGCACTGTGCATGCCAAATTTCTCCCTATATGGACTCTGCTATCCTCTCCTGGTGGGCAGTTTTGGGACTTTGGGGGGGGGATTACAGGAGAACCATTTGGAGCTGGGATGTAAGGTAAGGATTTTATTACACTACACAGTGGCGCCAGTAGTGGGGGAAATTATAGTTTTGGCGGTGGACATGCCTTTTAAAACTAGAAACCTAAGACAAACAATTAAACTAAATCCTTGCACACAACTGTGCAATTTGTTTGTCAGATGCAGGCCCTTACCAAGCAGCTCAGTGCCCCCTCCTGCAAGCAGTTGGTAGAATATGTGAAAATTTCTTTCTCCTTTGACATGCTTCACCACACGTGACTTCTCTAAAAGGTCTATGGAAAGATTAGAGAAAATTAGGAGTTCTTTCATATGCAGTTTGATACTTTTATACATAGGGGCATATTTATAAAGGTTCGTTAAACTTTTCACCTTCTTTAATGCTGTCTTTTCGCCAAATTTGGACTTTTCGCTATTTATAAAGCAGAGATAACCAGTAGCGAAAGGTCATTACCGCTACTTTTCGCCATACATCGCTGCGGTAACCGCTCAAGCATATTTATTAAATGGCGAAAAGTGTATTTTTGTGTTAAGTTCAGCCACTCCAATTCGCCAAGTCTGAGGTGGTGAAAACGCATAAGTGGCCATTTATTTAGCCTGCCAATGGGTCAATGGAGGTTTCAGTACTTTGTGGAGTGTTTCTCAATACTAATAAGTACCCAGGGGGGTGTTAGACTATTTTCTTTATTTACCAATAAAATCAAATGGGGAGTCTTCATATTTATAAAGGGCATTATTTTTGCTTTTTCCCCCACCAGCCTTTACCACAATTTTTTAAACTTTCAACTTTTCTTTTCATCAAAGTTATTAAAAAGGCAAATTTTCATCAAAGGCGAAAAGTATGTAGCAAAAAGTAGCAGTAATAATGCTGAAAAAGTGCAGCACATATGATGGTAAATAGGCAAAAATAGCCTAACACATTTGGTGTTTTTTTTCAGCCAAAGGTATAATAAATAGTGCAAAACTCATAAGGCAAATTTTCTCATTTTATTAATGGAGTATGCTTGGAAGGTTCTCATTCATCCAGGTCATGGTATATCTGTTGTATTCAATTAGATCAACTGGACTTGAAATGTAGTTTGAAGACGTTTCGCTAGTATCCGACTGGCTTTCTCAATTCAGAATGACTTGTACAAGAATTGTGGCAATATGTACCCTGGAAAATCCCAATTAGCATATACAGCCAGGTGTTAAGGGTGTGATAGATAGTGGCTAAGAGGTGTTATAGGAACGCCCAGAGTAAGGTGTTAAAACAGCATTGTACTGTCTGCCATGTACAATGCTGTTTTAACACCTTACTCTGGGCGTTCTATAACACCTCTTAGCCACTATCTAATTCTTCTAGCCACAGATTCTTGTACAAGTCATTCTGAATTGAGAAAGCCAGTCGGATGACTAGCGAAACGTCTTCAAGAACACATTTCAAGTCCAGTTGATCTAATTGAATACAACAGATATTAATAGGAGTAATTTTTAGTATTGCTTATTTTCAGCAAACTGCAGCTAATTATTTATCTATTCTAGTTCCATTAATATGGGAACATACCATAGTGCTGTGTAAGGAATAGTAATGTTAATGGAACATAGTAACATAGTAACATAGTAACATAGTAATTAAGGTGAATAAAGACATTCGTCCATCAAGTCCAACCTATTCCCTTTTTTTTTTTTTTTTTTTTTTTTAACCACTACCAACAGTTGATCCAGAGGAAGGCAAAAAACCCAGCTAAAAAAGGGGGGGAAAATTCCTTTCTGACTCCAATGGCAATCGGAAAGTATCCCGGATCAACCAGATCTATATGCATTAATACCAGTAATTCTCAATATTTTTTAGTTTTAGAAACTTATCCAGGCCTTTTTAAAGTTATTCAAGTGACTTGCCAATACCACCCTCGTGGAAGACAGTTCCACAGTTCACCGTCTTCACTGTAAAGAAACCTCTCTAAACTTGAAGATGAAACTTCTTTTTCTCCAACCTTAAAGGATGTCCACGAGTCCTCTGATATGACCTATAGTGAACAATGCACCAGAGAGTTCACTGTATGGGCCTATAATATATTTGTATAAGGGTATCATGTCCCCACGCAACCGCCCCCTTCCAATGTAAACAGCCCTAACTTGTCTATTGCCTGCATATTCAAGCCCCTCCATTCCCCTTATTAATTTAGTTTCCCTTCTCTGAACTGCCTCAATTTCCAAGATGTCCCTTTGTATATGGGATTCCAAAACTGCACCGCATATCCAAATGTGGCCTTACCAGTGCCTTGTAAAGAGGGAGAATAATATTTTTCTCTCTTGATTCCATTCCCCTCTTTATACAAGACAATATCTTGCTAGCTCTAGCTGTTGCTACCTGGCATTGTTTGCTACAGCTAAGTCTGTTATTACCAGAACCCCAAATCTTTTCCATTTCAGATGCACTTAACACAGAGTTATTTATGGTGAGGTGGCACAGGGATTATTAAATCCCAAATGCATCACCTTACATTTATCAACATTGAATCTCATCTGCCCTTCTGCTACCCATTTTATATATTATCTAGGTCTGCTTGCAGCACTGCACATATGGAAGTTTCCAAAGCTCTGCATAATTTAGTGGTCATCAGCAAACACAGAGACCTTGCTCTCAATGCCCCCTTCTAAGTCATTTATAAACAGATTAAACAGAAGCGGCCCCAGTACAGAACCCTGAGGAACTCCGCTTAGAACTAGCCCACATAGATGTAGCTCCATTAACCACCACTCTCTGTTTGCGGTCCAATAACCAGTTCTCTATCCATGAACAAATATTTTCTTCAAGGCCAACAGCCTCAGTTTATACATTTGTCGCCTATGTGGCACAGTATCAAAGGCTTTTGCAAAATCCAAATATACACATCCACAGCTTCCTTGCTGAATCTAACTTCTACTCACTTCTTCATAAAAACCAATTAAATTTGTCTGGCATGATATTCTCATAAATCCATGCTGCCTACTAAAATAAGTGATCTCTGGAGACCAAGTCAAGGATATGATCCCTTAACAAAGTTTCCATCACCTTCCCTACCACTGATGTTAGGCTTACAGGTCTATAGTTACCAGGCTGTGAACAGGCTGTGAACAGGCTGCGACGACTAAGTAATGATGTTTGGCGACAATTCTGGTAAAACTGCAAAAAATGCATCAAAAGGCAGAAAAGGGGCAGAAAAGGGGCAAAAAGGAGAATTTCCACCTATTTATAAATAGCTTTAAATGAAAAAATGACAAAAATAGCTCTGAAATTACACTAGAGAGCAATCTCTCTTTTCGCAGTGATACCGGACTTAAAGGGTATGTCCATCAAAAAAGTTGGTTTCTATCTGATTTACTGAAGAACAGGAGGTAAATGCACTCTCTTACCTACCATCCTTCAGTAAATCTTACAGGAGAGGAGGAGACACTTACCCGCGGACCCGCTCCAGCACCGAATTCCCCGACGCCTCCGACGCATCTCCAGTCCTTTACACTGTGCGCGCCTGCGCACACAATGCGATGGAGCGAGGACGTGTCAGAGACTGTCAGTGAAGTCGGCACTGGAGCGGGTCCGCGGGTAGGTGTCTCCTCAGCTCCTGTAAGATTTACTGGAGAAGCGGCGGTTGCGTGGGGACATGATAAACTTATACAAATATATTAATGGCCCATACAGTGAACTCCTGGTGCATGTTCACTAATAGGTCATATCAGAGGACTCGTGGACATCCTTAAGGTTGAAGAAAAGAAGTTTCATCTTCAGGTAAGGAGAGGTTTCTTTACAGTGTGAGACGTGTGAAACTGTGGAACTGTCTTCCCGCAGAGTGGTAATGGCAAGTTCATGAATAACTTTAAAAAAGGCTGGATAGTTTCTAAAACTAAAAAATATTGAGAATTACTGGTATTAATGCATATAGATCTGGTTGATCCAGGGATACTTTCCGATTGCCGTTTGGAGTCAGGAAGGAATTTTTCCCCCCTTTTTTTAGCTGGGGTTTTTTGCCTTCCTCTGGATCAACTGTTAGGTAGGGTTTAAAAAAAAAAAAAAAAAAAGGGAAAGGTTGGACTTGATGGACGAATGTCTTTTTCAACCTTAATTACTATGTTACTATGTTACTATGTTACTATGTTACTATGTATGTACTGAAGAACGGGAGGTAAGAGATAGTGCATTTACCTCCTGTTCTTTCTTGATGGACATACCCTAACGCAATGAATAAGGCGAAAAGTATCGACACACATTGCCGCAGCGATACTTTTCCACAAAGGCAAGAGCTAAAATTTTTATAAATATGGCGAAAATAGCCCTATTGTCATTGCGATGTCTGTGATAACGAAATGGAGAAATAGCGATTGTTTATAAATATGCCCATAGTCTGGCTCCATGAATGCAGGTTGATTACATTTTGATTAAAGTCCAACTATATATATATATATATATATAATATATATATATAAATACAAGAATATGCAGCTCAAAACTTTATTTTAAATTACTTTCAGATGCGGTGCAAAGGAGTACCGGCAATAATCATTACACAGAAGTCTCCAGCACTCAACTATCATAAAGCATAAATTAATTAGATATCACGAACAAGTATGCAAGTAACGAAGGGTGATTACCTGCACTAAAGTTAAAATGGATACGTTTAGTTACATAGTTTGTACAAACTTGCGTCAGCTGATGCGCCACTTCAAGGCAGTATCCCAGCATCAGTCCTAACCTAATGAGTAAAGTTCAATCCCTGGGGAACAAGACCATACCTGCTTCTCTCTTTATTTAGTATGACCTTACCAAGGAATCATGGGAGCTTACAGAGCTTCTAAACCTTCTTTTATCTGGACTGCCTTTCCCCCGCCCCTTTAAGGAAGTCCAGATAAAAAGAAGGTTTAGAAGCTCTGTAAGCATGATTCCTTGGTATAGGTCATACTAAATAAAGAGAGAAGCGTATGGTCTGTCCCCAGGGATTGAACTTTACTCATTAGGTTAGGACTGATGCTGGGATACTGCCTTGAAGTGGCGCATCAGCTGACGCAAGTTTGTACAAACTATGTAACTAAACGTATCCATTTTAACTTTAGTGCAGGTAATCACCCTTCGTTGCTTGCATACTTGTTCGTGATATCTAATTAATTTATGCTTATATGTATAGTTGAGTGCTGGAGACTTCTGTGTAATGTGTATATATATATATATATATATACACAACTTTTTCCAAATAAAGCAACAAAACAACAGAAGATTCCTCTATTAAGTCAAACGTCTACACGTTTCAAACCGGTATGGGTCGTTGTCAGGACTAAACAAACACCTAATTCCACCCCCTTAAATAGGGCAAACCCTCAACCACCCGTGCAAATCCCCCAATCAAACACCTGCTGATTACCTGGATACGAGCGCCATTGCCGGATTACGCACAAACGTAAACTTATCCCAATACGATTCAGATTGACCTGTACCAGCACCTTTGTGGTCTACATGTTGACTGGATATGAGATAAGTCACCCGGGCATTGGATCATTATGAGTGGAGTGCTGTCAGGTCGTTTACTATTTATATATATATATATATATATTTTTATTAATATATAAATTTAAGAATTTGTACAAAAAAATAAAGGCAATTTAAAAATAAAAGAAATCCTATGAAATCCTGGTTCTATTAGTGTCACATCCCTTAAATTAATATTTTACACAATATACAGAGGCAGAAAGGAACCTTGGTACGCTTTCTGGAAGAATCTGATTGTAACTAATCAGAATTAGTTACAATCAGATTCTTTTAAAGGGCCCATACACAATGCAATTTTGTTGTACGATCGTCGTACGAACTCCACGATTGTACATCTGCCCATATATGGTGAATTGGTTGCTTTCTAGCAGCACATTCTATTCTGCAATAATTTACATCTTGCACAATCATATCTGCCTATTAATGTCAGATTGTGCACAGCAATGCCAACAATTTTATCTTGTTTGTTTATGTCCGATGTCGTTTCCAATTTAAATCTGGTCTGTAATTCATCGACGAATTTCATTGCAACGTGTATGGACCCCTTTAGAAATAATCTGATTGGCATACTAACCAATTAGACTCTTTCTGAAATTAGCTGATTGAAACCAATTCTGATTGGAAAAGAATGTGATTGGTTAGTATACCAATCAGATACTTCCTGAAAGAATCTGATTGTATCTAATTAGAATTGGTTACAATCAGATACTTTTAGAAATAATATTATTGGTATACTTTCTGGAAGAATCTGATTGTAACCAATTTTAATTGGGAAAGAATCTGATTAGTATACTAACTAATCAGATTGTTTCTGAAAGAATCTCATTGTAACCAGTTCTGATTGGAAAATTATCTGATTGGTATACAAATAAGATTCTTTCTTTAAAAAAAAGAAGCTGTAACCTATTTAGAATTGGTTAGTCATATTCTTTCAGAAAGAATTTGATTGGTATGCTTTCTGGAAGAATCTAATTGTAACCAATCAGAATTAGTTACAATCAGATTCTTTTAGAAATAATCTGATTGGTAAAGTAACCAATTAGATTCTTTTCTAATCAGAATTGATTACAATCAGATTCTTTCAGAAAGAGTCTAATTGTCTTTTCCCCAGACCATTTTCCGGGTTCCAAAACTATTTACAGCAAGTTACTGTATAATTTTTACAAAATTTTCAAAAATTCCTAGAAATTTTCTTTGTATTTTCAAATGCGTCTTGAGAAAATCCGCAAAAATTCCTGCAAAATCCGTGAATCACGAAAATCCGTCATGGAACTGGGTTCAGATCCGCGATCCGGTCCATCTCTATTCTTAATCTTAATCTTAATTCTTAGATCTCTATTAATCTATTTATTGTAACATTGTATAGAGTGTTCACTACAAACACCACATTGAAATACAACTGCTGTGCAGAGCTTGAATCAATGTTCCCCCTTAAATTTCCAACCAATAATAGATCAATAGTAGATCCATTGGATCATTCTATAATTAAAGTTATCAATCTGTCTTTCAATACCCTTTCACCCTCCCTATTATCTCACAGCTGTCACCAGGGATTCTGTTAGAGAGGGATCACTATTGGTAAATAAAGAAACCAGACTATCCTGTCATGTTTCAATCTTATTACATTTTATCAGTTCAGGACACAGGTTTATGGCTTCTATGGGGTCTATTGCTTAAATAATGCAATAAACCATTAACAAACTCACTTCACTGTCTCAGAGAAGTGGGAATGGAGTAGTTTTTCTTTTAGTCCCCCTATCATATATAGCAGGGATAAGCAACCAGTAGATCTCCAGATGTTTGAAAACTACAACTCCCAGAATTCCTCTACAAGCACTCTGTAGTTAGGGAATTAAACTACAACTCCCAGCATTCCTCTACAAGCACTCTGTAGTTAGGGAATTCTGGGAGTTGTAGTTTCCAAACATCTAGAGATCTACTGGTTGCCTATCCCTGATCTATAGATATCGCTTCCTGTCCAGCAAACAGCTCTCCTTTTTGTCTATTGGGAGGGGAAGGGGTGGGGTGGAGTTATGTGAGAGTGAGAAGAATGCTTTTACTAAGACACGTTTTACAAAGGAAGTGACATATAAGTCTTGCAACTTCCTACTAACACTTCCTACTTACTACTAACAGTCAGAAAATGTTTTGATTCGCTAACACTGCTGTCAATCTAATATTAAGCACACCATTGGATACAACACTAAAAGAGTAGTGATAAATATGTTCCTTTGTAAGCTTGCATTGCCTCCCTGTAAAACTTCCTGGGGTGTGGCTTTACACACCATTTTGAAGATACCATTACAAAACAGGAGTGGGGACTATGCAAGTACTTTAATTTATTTATATATTTTACCTTATTTACATTTCTATATACTTTAATGTCATTACTACATATTTGTTAATATTGATATAACTATTTATTTAGTGCTTAAACAACACATAAACACTGTCCCTATGTATATTATTTTTACCCACCCCCACCAACATAGTACCTCCGAAAAACCCAATGAATTCCCCATGAAATTATAAATTTATTTATATAATTTATACATATATACACACAGGATATTTTATAAGAGTGTATAATTGTGAAAACAAATTATTGACAACTATCGTATACAACAAGACAAAGAATATTTTACAATTCAGATAAACATAAAACTGTACTGGACATACTGAGGCCAATAGCAGTCTTTTAGCCTTAGGAGGCTAATGGGAATATGGCTACACACATGTATACCCAGACTGCATTCATTATTCCCGTAGATCACAGGAAATTTTTAAGGAATGTGGGAATTTGAAATAAAGCTATATATAAGTAGGGAAAGGGGAGTGGAGGCAATGGACTCTGGAACAGATCAGCTTTCTCTGATTCCTGATAGCATTGTTGTAGCTGTGTTCAGTCCAATTTAGTTAAAAGATTAGTACTGTAGTGTATGATGATCGTAGTGTAATTTCTATAGACAAGCTTTAGAGATTACCGTATACATATCTCTCTTCCTCACATCATAGACTACTGGGTTTTCTAAAGCTGGAAAAACACAGGAAGATGTTCTTCCGATGAAAGTTTCCCACCTTGAGACTCCAATAATTCTGCAGATTTCCCCTTGAGACTGAAGATGTGGTCGGCGGAAATTTAAAATTTTTCCGATAAAACGGCTCAACATTGTTGAGCGATAATATATATAAAACGGGGCACTTTTATAGTCACACATATGTTGCATTGGCTTATATCCTTATAATAGTCACTCAACTATGTCATAGATCATCTCACAACAGCCACTGCCATAAATATGTAGATTATTACAGGTTAAATTCCCCTTTCTGTCTAATACCAGGGGGTCACATCATTGGAATTCCAACATATTACGATTTCTTGCTTTTTCTTTGTAACGTTTGTCATGAAATTGATCAGGTGATAATATATTTTCTTAAAGAATGTAGATGACTAGGTCAATTTCTTTTCCATAGTGTTTAGAACTATGCTTTCTGTTTTTATTATCCAGGAAATGTTAATAATATCCCAGATCATGAATGTAATGGGACAGGATGCAGCTGGGACTTAAGACACATCCTTCATTCCTTAGAATTTTTTAAGTATTGTGCTGTTTTAACCCATATGGTCCAATCCAGCAATCTCACCAGGAGGAAGTAGGGGGCTGTTTCCTGCTCACATTAATCTGAAATAATAATAATTATGACCAAAATATGTGGAAAAAACAACAGAAGTTTGGTTTACAAAAAAACACATAAATATGTTTCTCCAAATTCAATGACTGGGATGGGAAACTGACATCGATTGGGATGGTTTACCACAATATCTGCTGTTAACCCAGGGAAAGTGGACCATGTCCAGAATAGCACACAGGGTGGGTGTGACATTCAACAAGATAGGTGACATCGCTTGGGGTGGTGCTGAAGATCTGAGGTCGAGAATTAGGCCTGCCTCCCTGTCTATATATATGCGTGAATATATAATGAAACAGTATTACCTCACCCTAAAAAACATTTACAAATTTACAGTGAATGACATTACATCTAATTCTATTCCATGTGTTAATGTATAGAGAGATCAATTGAATTTTATTTTTCTTGGGAGAACAAAAAGTTTTTTAAAGGAGAAGTTCATCCTAAACACATTTTTCCTGACTTACAGGCTGCTGATAAAAACAATATACTGTGTGCAGAGTTAGCGCAGCGCTCAGCGCACACCAATAGAAGATGGCCCCACTATCTCCACTGCCCTGTCGACCCTTTTCGAGACGCATGTGATCACCATTTTTTGTGCACATCGCATGCACTGTAACATCAAAGGAATCGCAGCGCAGGGTAGCACACATGAATTGCATGCCCCAACAAAATCGCGTGATTCTTACGCACTGCCTAGTGGGGCCTAGTCCTTACTGTCCCTGCCCTAGTTTGTTGAACACAGACATGCTCTTTAGAGAGGAATTCTCCTCTCTCCCCTTCGGGGTTGGGCATCTTGTAATTAGGGTTTTTATTGTTTTTTTTATTTATTTTAATTTGTATATTGTTGGTTATGACTTGAATTTTAAAGACAAGAACCTTATTTAAAATAGCATTAGCTGACGTTTAAGTCAGGAAAAATTAGGGTGAGTTCCTCCTTTAATATATGAAAGGGTCTTTATTAAAATCAATGCAGGTCCTAGTGTTAACCACGAATCACTAATTTGCACAAAACATTGCAACTCAAGGCACCTTTTATACAGTTTGTGTTTTATAGTGCAAATGACCAGTGTTCATTCAAGAAAAAAAAACTAAAAACCTTGTGTTGTTATAAATAAGTGTAATGTGATCCTAGTTAAAGGAGATGGTAACTTCTTTTTGGCTCCTCCCACAATTTTTGTCACTGACAATTCCCTCATCTCTGACACTGAAAAACACATGTTAATGAAGGAGAGGGAGGAGCTTGACAACTGTCAGTTACAGCTAGAAAGCAGTCAGTTACTGCATGAGTATAATTCTAAATGGAGATAATCACCTTTAGCCTTCTTTGATCAGGACTCAGGAGACTTCTACATAGTGAAAGCTGTGCTATGGCAATGCTGTCTCTAGGCTCCATTCTTTCTTATGAGGCTTTAAACAAAGACCATTCTCCACAGCTGAATTGATCAGCCACTTTTCCGCACAGTAATAAAATAATTTAAATGTAATTAATGCCTCTGATCTTGTGTGAACATTGATTGGAATGTCTAGTAATCAGGTCTCTTTAGCTTACATCACTTCCTAAACCACCTTTTAAAGTGTAATTATAAACTGAGGCTAATTGATGTGTTAGCAGTAAAATTGCTTTAATGATGGTGAATCAAAACTGAGACATGGGCACTGTAAAACAACTACCCTGGCTACTGGAAATTTCCTGAGATTAAAGTGATGTGTAATGTCACAGTAATCTGAATTTCCAACATATATCATCTACTGGAGTCTTTTATAATGGAAAAATGTTATCAGTTTTGTTCAAAACAAACCAGTAATAGTGAATCTGTTAAACTGTTGTCTAATACCGATAAAGATTAAAAATACCCAATGTGAATCAATTACGGTAGCTTTTCAGTTTTACTAGTCCAGTGTTTATTACCTGGAAACAAAATGAAAAAATATATATATATTTCCCAGGTGTTTGTAAACTTAGTTAACCTCAGGACACCCCCACCCTCCCCTCGGGATATGATGTAGAATGCATGCTGCAAGCCTACCTGCCCTCTGAACCGATTGTATTTTTAGAACAAAGACACAATGAGATTGTAGGTGGGGACACAGTGCTGCATGTTCAGCAACATAAAATTTGGCAAACAGCCACTAGAGTGTTGAGGGTGGTGTTCTTAGTGACTCCCCACTTTGGCACAATATAAAATACCCCAAGTTAGCATCTTTTGCTGCGTCAGAGTTATGGGAATGCAAAGTAGTTTTCGTAAATCATAGATGATAATAAGTTAATGTCTGATTTAAAACAACTATATAATCTGCCCAGCACATTTTTATTTTGATATATACAGTTAAGATGCTGTCTTCTATTAGAATTCCCCTTATTATCTCACCAGACTCATCAGAAACAAAAAATGGATGTGAAGAGAAGCTTGGTCTCAAAAATATACTATACACTTGCCTAGTGGGTGCAAACTTAACTGCAAATACTTCTAATATTATAAATAAATGGCTACATATATCCCTACATTGGAGGCGGCTGACTGGTAGGACCTGTCACAAACAAACCTCAGGTCCTCACAAGCTGCAAATAATAAGTTACCGTAATTCATTTTTATGTTCTCTATTTATTGTACCAGACCCTTAGTCCGTTGGCTCATATGTCCCCATGATCCTCAGCTGAATGTCCTAGATGTTGTGAACCCTAAGCTGATTTCTGGCATTTGATATGACTTTCTTCCGAATCGCTAGATTCTGGGGTACTATGGTTGGGATTCTGTCTGAGGTGCTGGGCACAGATGTTACATTGGAGCCCAACTTTGTATATTGGCTTTACCTGAAGTGGACTCATGATCATATTACCACCTAATGTTCTTATGTGAGACATTGTGCTAAGCAAGGAGAAACATTTTTTAAAATTGGATGGCCCTCAAGTCTCCCAAAATCAAAATGTGAAAGGAAGTGATTAATGCAGCTGCCCTTTTTATTAGACTAATATATCCTGGAAGAGGTTGCTCTGACAAATTTGTAAAAGTTTGGTATTTATGGTACAACTACATGGGTATCAGCTGGAGTAAATCCCCAATACATTGAGTCTAAATATCATACATCAGATTTACTTTATAGTTCATCACCAATCCAAAATATTTCCCCAGCACAACTATTTCTGAACCTTCTACACTGCAGCATCTGGCCCAATCCCTAACCCCCCGATTCCCCCCCCCCCCCAAAACCACCCCCCCCCCCCCCGCTTATCCCTACCTCCTAAAAAGTTAGATATTTTATCATTTATTGCTTTTGATGTATTTCCATTTTATTTTACTATAATATGTTAAATGTTTTCCAGAACTGAAAGCATAACACAAAAAAGAAGAAACTTACAGTTACTAATGACACCTCCCACTGGATCACCTTTAAAGTCAAATTCAATGTCCATGTATTTTCCCTGGAAAATAATATGGTTTAATTAACAAAATAACATAGATGGAAGATTCTTTCAAACAGACATACCATGTTTCAATACAATATTTGAATAAGCTTTCTACAGGCACAGCTTAAGAATAACAGCATTTTCCCACCAATGTTGAAAGGGAAACTGTGGTCTCCAAACAAGTTATGGTTAAATGAAAGCCCTTCCGTAATACCTTTAAAATGAATCACACCTCTAGTAAAAACCAGTGAGAAGTTATATTGCTGGAAGGGTTTAGCAATATAACTTCCTGAACACCTCCTGGTTTCACCAGCTTGTAGCCATGGGACCACTCTCTGCCTTCATTAATATGCCCTACTCTCAACTGTCAAGTCTCTGCAGGTACTTAAAAGGGATGTTCAGTGCAAATATGTATACTTTAAAAAAAAAAGGAAGAATTCTTTCATCCTAATGACCTTAACCTGCATATTCAGCATTTTGTCTATGAATAAACGAATGCTTCCCGAAATACTGGCTTCCTATAAATTCAACTGATTTTCAAATGGAATAGAATATGTAGAATAACTAGGTATGCATTATACAAACTAAGAATTTTAAAAATAATACTTTTCACTGAACTTTCCCTTTAATGTCTGTCCCAGCATCTTCCATCCTAATGACCTTAACCTGCCTATTTAGCATTTTGTCTGTGTATAAATAAATGCTTCTGAAATACTGACTTCCTGTTTGCAGGACCCCTAATAGAAAGCGTTATGGTCTTGCCCTTAACCTAGCGCCTGGGTTGATTCATTTGCTCAGTAGAGATCTGAGCATGTTTGACCCATCCAACATCTAATCAGTAGAAATTACTGTTTCAAGGTTGCGTGCATTCTGGGAAGAAGAAGGACTGTTACAGAACCTGAAATGTCAGCTCACTAATGTCAACAGCAGGGAATAACAAGGGGTATAAATTCAACTAATTTTTCAAAGTGGAATAGAATATGTAGAATTACTAGGCATGCATAATAAAAACTAATAATTTTTAATAAATTTTAGTAAAAATTATATTTTCCACTGAACTTTCCCTTAATGTCTATCCCAGCATTAATTCTTAACTGAGCATGCGCTTCACGCAGGGACAGGGAAGGAGCAGAGGTTCAGGCAATGTTACTCAAGGTACTGGAATCAGGAAATTTGAACATTATCTGCAATATAACTTCTCACAGACTGTAACCAGAGATCTGATCCAGGGTTCGTTTTAAAAGAAAGACTGCAGACTTTTATTTAACCCTAACTGGTTTGGAGACCACAGTTGCTCTTTAATAGGCTACTGAGTATTTGAAACTATAGAAACTTACAAATCTCGACGAGTTATCATTTCGGATGGTCTTAGCATTTCCAAAAGCTGCAAAGAATGAAATAAAAAACAGGAAAGAATGAACATTTTTCACATAGAGGAAGAACGGTGCTAACATGGAAAATATCAGAACTGAGAGACAAGAAGATATTCCTGGGGGAAGGTACATAACTACAACTGATAGCACTGCTAGAATGAAAGGGATCTGCATAAGTGTTGGAATATATATACGGTAGATGGGGAAAGTTCTGACCAGTTTATAATATACCTGTAGCTACAAAGTAAAATTTGTCTTGGTTTTATTTCTGCCTTTGTTGAATACTGAGGGTTGTTAACATGCCAAAGGTAGAGAGAGCAACTGATTACGCAAGAGGGGGTAGTATTCTGGCCTTAGTCCACATAATTCATTTTATTATATTGGGAATTTATTGTTGTTGTTCATCACCATCGGAAATGCTTGTTACACACATTAGCGATCAAGGGCCAATCATGTCTGTAACATTAGTATTGGCCCCTTTATTGTAATGTGTGCACCCTGCTTAAATCCAAAAAAAAAAATGAGGTACAGGAAGCCAATAATGTCAGAAGCTATTGTTCTCATTCAGGTTCTGATGCTGATTTTACAGGTAGGAAATACTGTTTTCTACTTTACTCTTAGGGCTACAGTTAAACATTATTTAATTCAAACCATAGTGATGTCATGAACTTCTGTAAAAGAAATGCCCTGTTAAAATCTACAATTAAGCTTAGGTTTAGGCACAGGTTAGGCTGGGTACAAAGGGGAGGACTTTTTGTCCCGACCAAGTGTTCGCTACTAGCACTGGCCTGGGACAAATGACTGCTGGCCGCGGAAATAGTGGGCGTATCCATCTAATACGGATGAAAGAGATTGGTTGCTGCTGGCCGCCCCACACGATATTTCCAACCAATACACGTCACTATCCGTCACTATCTTATGGTGTGTACCCAACCTTAGATAAAGGTTAATGGCAAAGATCATTAGACAATTGTTCTAACAATCTTTTACCCTACAGACATGCTGCGTGGCAGTAAGTGAGCAGGTTGTTATATATTATGGTGAGTGGAAAGGGGAGCAAACAGTAAACATTCTGTGGCACCCCTACATGAGCCACTGTTTAGAGGGATTAGTAAACATGTAAAATTTTCAGATACGTTGATCATTCAACAACAGACAATTATTTGACATGTATGGACCATACACATTCTTGATGACAGACACTATGCCCAATGAACAAGCAGGCATTTAATGAGCCTTTTGGAGGATAATCACATGTGTGTGGCAGTTCAGTTGGTCACTGTTGGTGATCTGACCCAGTGAATCAGATGCCTGAACAAATGGCCACATGTACGATTATAGTAGTTAAGTGGACGCTCATTTGACAAAAAACACAATTTATGTCAGAGATACAAGTCTGTCCATACACTAGAAATCTTTCTTGTCCTGTTACCCAGACATTAGGACAAACCACTTTCCTGATCATTTTGTCATTGACTTTCATTCCCCAGATAACAAGGCCAGGACACTAACTGACTGGCTGTAAGGGCTACGCCACACTAACGCGTTTTTCGTGCGTTGCGTTAGCGTTTCGTGCTCGTGATTGCACCCGCGATTTTTGCTAAAATGGAAATCGCGGGAACGAAAAAATCCCCGCGATTTCCGATGCACACGCGTTTGCGCATCCGTTCGCGTTTTGGTAACGCATGCGTTCACCATTTTTGGTGCGTTAACGCATGCGTTCCATAATGCAAAACAGCGAAAACGCATGTGCAAAACGTACAAGAATCGCGAAAACAATGCAATAGACGTGCAATAACGCTCGCGATTTGGTGCGCAATTCCTGTGTGTTGCAGTGTGGCCTCACCCTCAAAAAATTTTATAGATTCTAAAATTAAATATTAAACTGGACTACAAGCCTAATGATCCTGCAACAGGATGCCAGGAGATAATGCTGGCAATACACTATAAATTCCCCTTCGATGTGCCTGCTACATTAGAAGAAACCGCTTGGCCCAATCTTCTTTACCATTGACTCCCAATCCCAAAAATGACCCAGGGCAGGGAACTACAGAAATTATTACAGTATTATTTGCCTTTATAACAGTTTACAGTATGAACGACTGCACGTGGAATCTATCAAATATCTGTTCAGTGCACGACCAGCTTGGTCTGTCCTTAATTACACATTGTAATGCGAAAAACTAAAGGCCCAAATTAAAATGCAATTTCTAATAAACAACAGCACATAAGCTAGTATTGCTTTAACAGTTGTAGGGTGAACCAAAAGCACCTAATATACATATATGTATATAAATATTAAAAGGAAGAAGCTTGTGAAGGTTCTCATTCATCCAGGTCATGGTATAACTGTTGTATTCAATTAGATCAACTGGACTTGAAATATAGTTCTTGAAGACGTTTCGCTAGTCATCCGACTGGCTTTCTCAATTCAGAATGACTTGTACAAGAATCTGTGGCAATTATGTACCCTGGAAAATCCCAATTAGCATATCACAGCCAAGTGTTAAGGGCGTGATTGGATAGTGGCTAAGAGGTGTAATAGGAACGCCCAGAGTAAGGTGTCAAAACAGCATTGAACTAAGCATCACATCCAGGATTTCACCAACAAGATTGAAGATATAGTACTCGGTGCAGAAGAAACTATGGTGTGATGTGACATCACCTGTATACGCACCAAGGAGGCTGTTGACATGGTGAGAATA
Organism: Hymenochirus boettgeri; assembly: GCA_019447015.1. Classification (NCBI taxonomy): domain Eukaryota; kingdom Metazoa; phylum Chordata; class Amphibia; order Anura; family Pipidae; genus Hymenochirus; species Hymenochirus boettgeri. The sequence goes on along the minus strand of CM033470.1, from coordinate 266,676,342 downwards.
CGGCTAGGCCAAGACAACACTCTTATCAGCAGAACTGATCTCAACCCAGAACAGGTGTGTTCCTTACTGGACTTGTGCCTGAATACCACCTATTTCAAATACAGGGATAAGTTCTATAAACAAAAACATGGATGTGCTATGGGATTTCCAGTTTCACACATTATGGCCAACCTTTACATGGAGGAGGTAGAAAAACAGGCACTTAATACCTTTAAGGGCATAGCACCCAGCCACTGGTTCAGATATGTGGATGACACCTGGGTTAAAATCCACCAGAAGGAAGTACAAGCTTTCACAGAACACATTAATGCGGTAGACCAAAACATCAAATTTACAAGGGAAGAGGAACAAAACAACAAACTAGCTTTCTTGGACTGCTTAGTAGAAGTTAAGGAAAATGGTAAACTGGAAGTAGAGGTTTACAGAAAACCAACACACACAGATCAGTATTTGATGTTTGACTCCCACCACCCTTTAGATCACAAGCTGGGTGTCATCAGAACCCTGCAACACAGAGCTGAGAACATCCCCACTAGCACAGAGGCGAAGGCTAAAGAAATGAAACATCTCAGAGGAGCCCTTAAAACTTGTGGATATCGAGACTGGGCCTCTGTCAAAAGAAGTAGAAGGAAAGAAAAGAACACGAATACCAACAGTGAAGGGGGAAAGCAAGACAGGAGTAAAAACATGGTCATCCCATATGTAGCAGGGGTCTCCAAGAAACTAAGAAGAATTTTCAAAAAACACCGTATCCCTGTCTGCTTTAAACCGAACAACACACTGAGGCAGAAATTGGTACATCCGAAAGACCCAATACCGAAACACAAGATAAGCGACATCATATACGCAGTGCAGTGCAGTGAAGAGTGCTCTGATTTTTATGTCGGGGAGACCAAACAGCAACTGCATCAACGTATGGCCCAGCACAGAAGAGCCAATTCCTTGGGTCAGGACTCAGCTGTGTACCTGCATCTTAAGGATAAAGGACATACTTTTGAAGATTGTAATGTTAACATATTGGCAAAGGAGCGTGACTGGTTCAAGAGCGGTGTTAAGGAGGCTATTTATGTGAAAATAAAGAAACCAAGCCTAAATAGAGCTGGGGGGGTTCGACACGAACTGTCTGCCATATACAATGCTGTTTTGACACCTTACCCTGGGTGTTCCTATAACACCTCTTAGCCACTATCCAATCATGTCCTTAACACTTGGCTGTGATATGCTAATTGGGATTTTCCAGGGTACATAATTTCCACAGATTCGTGTATAAGTCCTTCTGAATTGAGAAAGCCAGTCGGATGACTAGCGAAACGTTTTCAAGAACTAAACTTCAAGTCCAGTTGATCTAATTGAATACAACAGATATAAAAAGAAGGAGATTATAACTCAAACTGATTAGCTTCCATAAAACCAGACAATGCAGTGACCTTTGCATATAGCAATGGATGTGTATCCAGTAATACTGAAAACTATTTTAGGCAGAGTTGAAAATAAAAGATAGTGACTAGCTCACAGGAACAGCCTTGAACGGAACAGATACTGTAACCTATATGTTAAAAGTCTTTGAACAGATACTCACCTTCAAGCACGGGATTGGATTGGAGAAGCTGTTCTTTTACTTGATTTACTTCTTTCCCTTTGCCACATACAGCAGCCACGTATGACATCACCAGTTTACTTGCCTCTATAGAAAAAAACATTTTAAACTTAAATTTCACTGGTCGCTATTTACAAGTGCTCCCCTTATGGGGATTTAATATCGCGTTTGAGGCTCTGGGTGAAAACCAGTTTCTTCTACTCCGCAGAGTACACTCAAAATAACAATGAAGTTTAAATGGAAGCTGTATGCCTAACTTACCTTGTCCCCTTTTTTTTTTCTAGGTGCCATCAGAGCCTTACTGTGCCTCAGTAAAGTGCTGGCCATCTTGGGTTATGTCTGCAGTCAGGTAAGCTCCTCCCCTCGAGAATTGGTGGACCTTGTTCCAGGCTTGGGTCCATAAATCATGTAGCAGTTACCTCTATGCTTGTGTGACATCATGTTACAAGCACGCGCGGCGTGATGACCTGATGTGTGCACAAGTCCGTGCACACACTAACATCACGTCGCATGCGTCATGACGTCACTCGCATAACTACTACATGATTTATGGACCCAAGCCTGGAACGAGGTCCACCAATTCTCAAGGGGAGGAGCTTACCTGACTTCAGACATAACCCAAGATGGTCAGCACTTTACTGAGGCACAGTAAGGCTCTGAAGGCACCTAGAAAAAAAAAGGGGACAAGTTAAGTTAGGCATACAGCTTCCATTTAAACTTCATTGTTATTTTGAGTGTACTTATCCTTTAAAAGGTTGTGCAAATAATGCAGCAATTGCAAGGAGGACATTTGTGAGCCCTGTGTAGCCTCCGCAGTTCTCTTCTTAAAGTCAGGCTAGATGGCTACTGCTTTTCCCTATGCGTACGTGAAGAGACAGCAAGCTAGAAATAGAAAGTACAGAAAGAGTACACAGAATGAAAGCATTGCATTTATTTTGACTATAGTTTACCCTAACCAGAATCAGAGAAACATCTGTTATTAATTGAATAAAAACTGTACAAGCTGTTGGTAAAATCAGTCTATAGGGGTAGATACACAGAATTTCCCACAGCACATGCAATCCACACCCACAGTATGCTAGGCCTTAAATACTGTGATTGAGTGAGTGAATTATATATTTACATTATCATTAGTCCTCTTTCACTTTAGCATTGTTCAGGTTGATAAGAAAATATATATTTGGGATAACACAGCACAACTACAGGTGCACAGCTCAGTGGGAACATTAACAGAAAACATAGATACATAGGCCTGATGCAATTAAATATGCAATATTAATCTGCAGTAACCAAACAGATGTTATCTAACTGCAATAACACAGTAAATTGCTAACGGCTGATTGGTTGCTGCAAATTAAAAGCATGACCCATAGACTGACATACCGTATAAGTACGGTAAGTCAGTCTATAAGTAAGTCTTACCTGTTTTACCAGCACCGCTCTCCCCTGTAATCAGAATACATTGGTCCCTGTCTCGATCTCGTAGAGACTGGTAGGCATCATCAGCAACTGCATAACTGGAGGCCAATCAAAATACAAGGTTGTGAGAGATTGCTTTTATGGTACTAACCTTTCTATTTCTCTATAGCAGTCCTTTAAGAAGTGTGTGATTAACTAATGCAGTTAACATTACATTAATTTGATTCAGTCTTCACTATAGGTTATAATAGATGACTAGTGCACTTATAAAGCATTTCTTTAAAGGAATAACTTTAAAGGGCAACTAAAGCCACAGAACAACACTGAACCAGAAGGCAGAACACCTTGATATAAAGCCAGTAATCCGTGTCTTACCTCTCATTTTGATATGGGTGTTGGGAAATTTACCTAAATAATATATGGTTTTTGCTTAACATCACAGCATTCTAATGTCACACAGTCTGGTCAACGACCATTATGTTCTGCCCATGCTCAGTCTTTAGCTATGGCAGAAATTCTTACAGTTGGTCACACCCATCAATAATCTCTAGCCAATCCTTTTATGGGGCAGATAAAGCAAGGAAGCATGTGACTGAGGCAGGAGGTGTGGTCTGACTCTGCACATACACACAGGTACTTAATTCAGTTCTTAACAGGCTTACATTTATTTTAATACAATTTACTGAAGTCATATTATATAGCTTATTGGTGTTTTTAGGGGGGTTGTTTTCAGATTCTGGAGTATAAAAAATGGATTTAGTTCTCCTTTAATCTCTACTAAATATACATGGACCTCTAAAGCTGACCAAGCACATGCTTTATTGGAATCTGCAAATCACAAATCCACAGGAGTGATCATTCTGTAGATCATTTATATAATGTCAGCTTTGTGGCCCTACACATTTCTGATGTTCAACAAATCCAATATCGGACATATGTATGGCTAGCTTACAATTGGTCCACGTAATCTGAAACAGCACTAGACACTTCACTGTATTAAAGAATGGGGATATTTGAACATTTCAGTTAACTTCATTAATTTGTGAAGAAAGTTGTATTTTTGGAGGGTTAAAGCCCCTTTTAACCATGTTTTCCTGAAGAAATGGGAGCTTGATACACCAAACACTGAACTTTTCCTTTGCTCACAAGTCTCATGACATTCATCCTTCTGTTAAATGATAACCTAATGACCTTGATTTCTAATAAATGAAAAGCAATGATAATGATAAATGATAAACCATTTTAATGATATCTGACAAATAATAACCAATGATACTGATATCTGATAAATGATAACCAATGATAATGATTTCTGATAAATGATAACGAAAAAGAATGATTTCTGATAAATGAGAAACAATAATAATGATTTCTGATAAATGATAACAGATAATGATTTCTGATAAATGATAACCAATGATAATGATTTCTGATAAATGAGAACCAATGATAATGATTGATGATAAATGATAACCAATGATAATGATTTCTGATAAATAATAACAGACAATGATTTCTAATAAATGATAACTAATGATAATGATTTCTGATAAATGAGAACCAATGATAATGATTGATGATAAATGATAACCAATGATAAGGATTTCTGTGAAATGATAACCACTCCTAACAAGGAAATTGGTGCTTTGAAATTTGTTTTACGAATCCGAATTTTGAAGTATTTATAAGATTTAAACAATTAATAGAAAAGGCACATTATAAAAAGGATGGATAATAATGTTTAGATTTGATACAATTTGCTGTTACGGTACTATGCTACAGGTCATATCTCATGAACTTATTTAAAATCCCCAAAAATAGAACCAATGCTATTTACAATAAATTGTTCTTTTTATTAAAATAACATTCCCGTTCTCTGACAGTGATTCTTTTCATTCCTAGACCAGTCATAATTTCCTATATATTCTGAGAGGCAGAGGAGAAGCTGCATTTAAGACAACTGAATGCAATTAATGAAGGTTATAGATTGAATGCTGCTGTTATGGAGCACTTAGGTTCAGGAAGATGGCATCATGCTCAGGTCATTAATGGATTTGGCCAGGGTCCGAGACTGTTAAGTTTAGCAATATGTCTCATATATTTCTGTGCGTCTACAGGGAATATTGGTTTTGTCCCATTCTATTCATACATCAAGCTTCAATTAGCAATTATGTCTCTTTAAAAAATGAAGATTGCTCATTTAAAACATCAATATCCGTACTACATTGATGGGCATGCCTTTCTCCATTTTACCAGCAGTAATGTTTAGAAGCAAACTGCTAAATTGTAGGAAATAGGATGCCCAGCCTGTGAACTTTTGTGGCATTACAATGGTACCCTACTGATATCTTGGACAGTGGTTGGCCTGTCATTAGGTAGTCATTGTTAGAGATACAGTAAGTGGTATAAGGTATTTTCTTTACAGATGACTTTTAGCAAGTGTTGTTTAACTGAGTGTTAAAAAAATAACACATTGGGGGCAATGCACCGTAAGAAGATGTACAGGGTTATTCAATAACAGTTCTTATTATTAAAAATAGTGCTAATTTGGTCCCAACCAATCAGATGTTCAAATGTTAAATAACATCTGATTGGTTGCGACAAAATTAGCACTATTTTTAATGATACAAACTTTTATTGAATCTCCCTGATAGTCTCCCTGGTGCAATCATTTTGATGCAGTTATATTATGGTGATAGCTGCTTTTGGAGAGTTGAAAAGCGCCGTTTACATTTTAATAAATTGGTTAGTGTGACTTCAATTCCACATATGAGTGTTGCCCCCTTGTACCAGGTACATCTCCCTGCTTGCATTTTTCCCACATTGTAATCAGAAAGTCTGGGTTATTTAAGGATGTTCAGCTCCATAAAAAGTTCATATGTCATTTCATGGTTTCTCCCCTACTAAACCTACTCAAATCTAGTTCAGCCATAGGGGGTTGCACATATTCTGCAGTCCTCATCTGGTACATATAAAAAGTTTTCTGTTTTTTTTAAGCTGCATCCCAGATTGTTATTGCAGTAAGTCTGCTAACTCCAATGACATCTGGGCACCAATTTAGTATCACTTTTTGGAGGGGACTGGATTAAAAAACTTATGGTCATTTGGGGCAGTGATCTTATCTATATGATAAATGATCTATATACTGATCTACTATTCTATCAGAGCCCACTCCAAGTTACAGCCCTGATGATGGTTCCATGTTCATATCCGGGAAGTCCTAAATGAAGAATCTTTCAGGCAAAGGGTTGCCCAGCAAAAATACATAACTCATATTTGTTGTTAATATTCCATATAAAGTCTCAAGGAAGAAATCATCTAAATAAGAAAATGCAACAACATAATGGGGATTCAGATTTTCAAAAAAGAAGCAGAAATTACATCAAATCTTTCAGTCTCCTTTTGAAGGATCCCTGTTCCTTGTGATGCTGTGTGCCTGGTGACTGTTCCTATAGTATAAACTGCTCTTCTCAGGAGGATAGTGATCTGTCTAAAACTAACTAATTTAACTAAGCCAGTGGTGACATGAACTTGTCTTTACCAAAAAATAAGAATGCCAAAGAATATAGAATTCCATTAAAAGACACAGGACTTGCAATACAACTAATAAAATACAATATAGGAATATACCTGCACTCGTTCCTGCAATTCAGAATCATATATAACACTTTGCGACCCTTATTACACTGTGTGAACTTGTGTGGTAAATTGCAACCTTTTGCATGGCTTTAAAGCAATAATAGAAAAGGCTTTCAGTGAAATGTAATAAAAGTTCTTATCGTTAAAATGGTGCTAAATTTGCCCCAACCAATCAGATGCTAGCTTTCAAATGTTAAATAAGATCTGATTGGTTGTGCTTGTGAAGGTTCTCATTCATCCAGGTCATGGTATATCTGTTGTATTCCGTTAGATCAACTGGACTTAAAGTTTAGTTCTTTAAGACATTTTGCTAGTCATCCGACTGGCTTTCTCAATTCAGAATGACTGTACAAGAATCTGTTGGCAACTTTGTACCCTGGAAAGTCCCAATTAGCATTTAACAGCCAGGTGTTTGGGACATTCTGAATACAACGCATGGTTGCATTGTGACTAAGATGTGTTATAGGAACTGCCGAGGGTAAGGAGTCAAAACAGCATTGTACAAGTCATTCTGAATTGAGAAAGCCAGTCGGATGACTAGCGAAACATCTTCAAGAACTAAACTACAAGTCCAGTTGATCTAACTGAATACAACTGATATATCTGACTGGTTGGGGTAAAATTAGTTAATGATAAGAACTTTAATTGAATCTCCCTGTTTAATTTTTGCGCAAAAACCATCCCTAAATGTATTGCATCTCTTGCGCTGAGCTATTTCCAAAAATCTATGGGAGCTCTCTGATAGTTTGTCATTAATGGCAGGTAATAATGTTGCAATAGTGCAAGTGCATTCAGAAAGATGTGTGCATTTCCCATTATTGATAAAGCTTTTCAAATAAGTCCTGTGGTGAAATATAAATACATATATCAAAGGGACAGATTGACACCTCAGGTTGTGTGTCCGATGAAATTATTAGATTGTAAGCTCTACGTACATACAGTACATTATAGGAGGAAAAACAGACAATATTGTGCTGAAATTTGTGAACTGAAACAAAACATGAACTGTCCAAAATATTAACTGCACCTCAGGGGAATGTCAGGTGCTTTTTGAAAACCTGATATGCTGACAGTGAGGAATCCAAAAGAGGTAAAGGTTTACAGTAACTGCTGCACCACAGGCGCCCTAAAGCATATATATTTATATTTGGTTGGCCACCCTCCAAAGCCTCAACCTTGCGAGGTTTATAAAATCCAAAATTGCTTCTAACATGGCGTCTCAGCCAATCACAGGAGACGCTGCTGGTCCGGCCACTTTTACTTGCTTCCGTGCACAGAAAAGGTACAAAAGCAAGCAGAAGTGCGCCAGGGGAAAGAAGGCTGGGTAAGGAATGTTAGAAGCACCTTTGGATTTTATAAACCTCGCAAGGTCAAGGTTTTGGGGGGTTGCCAACAAAATCTAAAAAGTTTTTTGGGTGAGTGGACATACCCTTTAAAAGCCAATTTAGAAAAAGCCTTATGAATTGATGGGTGGTTCATTGTACAGTACATAACAAAGCAATTCTGAAAAAAGTAGCAACTTACATGTGTGGCTTCAGCTGGTAGAGGTTGCAGTTCCTGTATTCCTCCACTTTCTCTGGGGTATAAATAGGCAGCTGCTTGTATGGATTCACTGAAATCACTACATTTCCTATATATGTCTGACAGGAGAATAAACATATAAAAAAAAAAAAAAAAAAAGCTGCTTAACTTTATGGCCCATAATTCCAAATAACTTTCAAACGGCGACACAATGTCAGGGTTTGTCTTTTCTTTGTCTTTCAGGGTGATGCGGGCCAATAATGGCATGAGAGTAATAGAGGATATTGCCTATGGGCTGTATAAGAATACTAGTGTCATAACACAATTTATTATTTGTCTCTAGAAACCAAGGCTCATATTTTTTTTTTAAATGTAGCCTTAATTGGCAAATACCGCAGATGTTAATTAACACCCTCTTAGGCTGAGGCCACACGCAAACGCTCGCACAAATAGTAATTAAGTGTGATTGGCCAGTGTGAAGGGGTGGAGCGTTTTATAAACAGCATACAGTTTTCTGCAGATATCTCAACCAAAGCACCTAGAAAGGTGAGAGAGTGTTCAATGTAATTAACTCTTTGTAATCAATAGGATTTAATTTGGGTAATTAAGTTAAAACCTTTAGCTCTGCAGTTTCTATCCTAAGCAGAGAGAAATACAAAGGACCTTTTTCTCCATTGATAAAGCCCACTGACTATGCCTAAACAAGGGGTTTTAACTCTGCTTTATCTCTGGTTAGGAAATACTCAGGAAGTGATCCATCATCTTAATGAAGAAGTATAGACTCAATGTTTTGGTTAAAAACATATAGGGCATATTCACAAAGGAGTGCAAATCATTTTCAAAAAAGAGTTTATAAAAGCATCACATTTTTGTAACAACACAGTGAAAAGCAGTGTATACTCCAGTGTACAGGGCGTAACTACCAGGGGAGCAACCCCAGGGGGGCCTGGGAGCCAAGGGGGCCCCATCAGTGATTCCTTGTTTTGCCACAGTAACACAAATAAAAATGAAATGTTATGTTATCAAGTTCTTTAGGGGATTACATTTACTTTAATGTCATTTACTATGGTCATTGGGGGAAGGTGCTTTCAGAACATGCAGTATACACATTTTGGTTTAGGTCTAGTTTTCTAGTTTAATGGTCGTAAAACATTACTGTAATTATAAAAATATCATTTTGTGGCTTTAGAACAAATTTATGCACTGGTATTTATAATAGGTGGCCAAAACCTAGCGAAACAAGCTTTTAAAGAGGTTGTTAACTTTTAGTAAGAAGTGGCAACTTTGAACATCAGGCTGCCAATACACTACTTACATTTTAGATAGTTTAGACTTTGGTCTTTAGATAAATGCCTAATCAATCTAAAGCTACCCGTACACGGGACATTTGTTTCCACCAATTGTAAATCTGATCGGAAGCAACTATCGTAATTCCCCATCTTAAGCTGCTGATCTCCCGTTGATTTCAGCTTGCTATGCAATCTACTTGAGATGAATTGGCCAGATGGGATTATCTAAAGATAAGAACTCCTGCTTGTAAAATGTGGTCTTTAGACATTAGATAGATTAGATGTTTGTTTATATTCACAATAGTACTAGATGTTTACTTACATATATTTCATCACTCGTAAATCTTTCCTTTAGGTTTGCAAGAAGGGAATCTTCAGACAGGGAATCCAGAAGAATCATGTCACCAACACCCACCATGCCATCTAGGAAGGATGATTTGAAGTCCATTGTTGCAGACTTCACTGTAAAGCAAAGCAAAGGATACATGTAAATTAATTAAACCAAGAAACTTTAAAATCTCAATGGAAGCTGCTCACAGATCTATTCAGTCAGCACATTGCTTAGGGGTAATTATTGATTCTTCTCTCTCTCTTTTTTCATTCCCGGTTCCTCTCTTTTTCTAACCACATCAACAATGCTGCTAAAACCTGACGGTTTTTTCTTCATAATATTACAAAAATCCATAGGTTCCTCTCTTTTTCAACTAAATCTATAATTACAAAACTCTCATCCTATTACACCTGCACTATTGTAACCTTCTTCTTTCTGGTCTTCCCCTCTTTCTCCCCGTCAGTAGATACTAAACACTGCTGCACCCATTGTTTCACTCTCCAATAAACAGGAACTTTAATCCTACTACTTTGCTCCACTTACATATTGTTTAGAAAATCCTTCTCTTAACATTTAAATCCCTTCACTCTGCTTCTCCATCTTATATTTTTTCACTTGTGTCCCCATATTTGCCTGCCTGTGCCCTCCTATCATCACAGAACCATCTCTTATACAGGGCGCCCACTCATACTGCCTCCTCTAGCCTTGAATCATTTTCTCTAGTGGCTCCCATCCTTTGGAATTCTATTCCCCTCTCTCTAAATCAAGAAATTTCCCATCCTACCTCTCAGAGCACAGCACAGTATAGGATTATTAAGTTGATAATGCACAAGTTCTTGGCACTTCAACCCTTCCCTATGTATCTTTGTTTCCCACCAAAATAGATTTTAAGCTCTACGGGGCAGGGACCTCTTTCCTCATGCTGCATGGTTCAAGCACTTGTCTGCTTTTTTATGCACATATTTATATACATGTGTATTTATATTTTTTGTCTCCCTTTATGGATTTTTGTATTATAATATTGAATAGCTCATAGTCCTTAAGTGCCACTAATAAAATTACACATACATAACGTACATACATAGTTGGGGGACGTGCAAGCTAATTATGTTTAGTCCTTCCCACATGCCAATGGCAAAATGGTTGTCATAGGTAAGTATAACACAGTTTCAAATAAAACTTTTTTTTTTCATTTAAAGGGTAACTGTGGTCCAAAAATGACTTTGGGGGAATTGGCAGGAATTGCGTTCCTGAGTATTTTTGCTATTTACTTTCTTTTTTTTTTTACATACTTTTGAAGATATTTACATTGTGACATATGGTAGCAGCATCACCACTTCTTGCGATGTGTTAAAGTTAAATTAACAGACCTTACATGCTCCCTGTTGTGGGCTGTGCTGTTCTCCCCCACCTCTTAAGTCCTCCTTCAGTCACGGTAACTCGATCTCTTCCTGGTTTTGTATGCTTTATCATGCACTGAGCATGTGCCAACCCGCAGATGAGAGGAGGAAGCAGTTTTTTTTATCGTAATTTCAGAACTGATCAGAAGTTTCTGATCAGCGATTTCTTCATATCTTGGGTTGTGCAGCGCGTAGAGAGGTGGTTGATGGCTCTTTTTAAATGATAGGTACCTACAGGGTTATTCAATAAAAGTTCTTATCTTTTAAAATGGTGCTAATTTTGCCCCAACCAATCAGAACATTTGAAAGCTAACATCTGATTGGTTGGGGCAAAATTAGCCCCAACTTGCATTTCCTTGCAAGCAGAGGGCCGGGAGCGCGGCGGAGGAAAGAGGGGAGGTAAGTAGAGTTTGGGGGGCTTTCTAAAAAAAAAAAAATATAGCGGTTGGGGCTGGGAGCCCAGGGGGGACCTTATATAAAAAGTTCCATTTTAGGGTGGACATACCCTTTAAATATCACATATATAATATATTTCCACCCAATCTCTACTACAAACTTGTCTATTTCATGTTGCATTTCTCTGCACAGATACAATCTTAGTCTATCTGGTTCCATTTATTGTAAGTAAGTAAATTTCAATAATTATATTTGTTATTCACTTGTTTTAATGCAAACAAAATGCATTGATGCCTTTTAAAAGCAAGTTATTATAAATATCTATCTTCCTACCTACATTTTCAGCAATGTATAAGCCTTTATGGTGAGATAGACAGCAATAGGATTGTTTTATTGCAGTGATCATTGTATGAATAAATACCACGATTTTCATAAATGCATTAACTGCATACAACAAATGTGAGTAATTGCAAACTGTACATTATATTATCATCATAAGCATCATAAGAAGAGCTTACTACTGTGTATGTATATTACAAATCCCATTTGCTTGGTTTTGACTTTGCGTTTTGGTATTCCTGGACACACCAGCACTGTATAATTCAAATAATTATTCTGTGTCTAGTATTGGTTGTCCCAGGACAGCAGCAAAACCTTTAACAGAAGCATGTATAATACAAGCACACAAAGACATCACAGAAATGTCTGTTGAAGCAATTCATATTGTCTTTCTAATGACATTAACATCAGGACCTTTTGTCTATAGCACAGGTGTTACATGTAATCTTGAAAATGGAATTCTGTAATTACCTTCATTGCACTTAATACAACAAAGTGCATACACACAGGAAAAGTCTGGTGCTTTTTAACAGAGATGCCAGGTACCTTCAGGACATATCTGTTGCAAAAATTCAGAAGTGCACAGGCTCTGTGCAAGGCTGATAATTTCAAGATAATATCTTTTATGACTTTACAAAACAGACAAAACAGTTTCTCTAATGCATATTCTTGGTGGTGAATAAAATTTTACATAGTATCAGGGCCAGATTTCCCACTAGGCCACCTAGGCCGCGACCTAGGGCGGCACAGACACCAGGGGCGGCAAAATAAAACAAAAAAATGTTTTCAAGTTAGGCAGTATTGCATCCCCATATTAAAGTTACACAATGCACATTATTTGGCACACAACAGAGCCTTACCGGTCTATGTTAAATGTGCAGCGATTGCTGATTTGCTATGGGCAGCAGGTCCCTCTCCCACTCACAAAGCTCCGCTTCAGCCAATGAATTACTGTGTATGGGGGGAGAGGGGAACAGGAAGTACAAGTTTGCTGGCCTAGGGGAGAAAAAAGTATAAATCCATCCCTGTATAGTATTGTTCGTATGTATGTATATATATATATATATATATATATATAACCAATCGCATGTCGCATAGTATATATATCATCCAAAGCATCCAAAACATACATTTGTCATTTCTGCAGCTTTGCAGCTCTATATGCAAAGACTGTAATAAGAAGGCCATGGTTTATTACTCAATGGCCACTTTATTAGGTACACATGTTCAATTGTTTGTTAACACAAATAGCCAATGAGACAATCAAATGGAAGCAACTCCATACACTTGTGGTCAGGGCATAGTTAGAAATCCCAGGGCCCCAATAGCAAGATTTTAGATGGGGCCCCTAAATGCTAAAACAGTTTGATGCAGTTCACTAAAAGAAGGCAGTGAGTAAGGGAGGTTGGGGGGAATTAGGAGCACTCACTAAACATTAATAATTTAATGACAAAGCAAGCACAGATAAATATGTGAGTACCACCATTTTACTTGTCTCAAATTGTAGTTTCAGAAAATGTAAAGTTGTTTCAGTGATCTCACTCCTGTAGAGCACCTCTGGAATATGGTGAAAAGGGAGATTCATATCAGATACTCACAGTGGTCCTCATAGCCTCACAAGAGTTGGAAAGCTTTTACATTAATTGTTAAGTTATCAATTGACAAAAGTACAAAAGTGCAAGTAAAGTGCAAGTGCTCCCTACCTTTGGAACTCTCCTATCCCTCTTGCTTTGCCAGGTGACATCCATTAATACGTTCAAATCTGGACTGTTATCCTACCTTTCTGAGCACCAGCACAACAAATGACTATTAGCCACCTCAAGCACTTTGTACCCATCCCCCCACTTGTATCTGTATGTTGTCCCACCCACTTAGATTGTAAGCTCTTCGGGGAAGGGATCTCATTCCTAATGTGTCAAGGCTTGTTGCACTTATATCAGTTTATACATATATGCTTTCTTAACCGATGTATGAAATTGTATTTAATTGTTATTTATCTGTATAATTGCTTGCACTTATCCCCTTGTTTGTATACTCTGTATTTTATAATGTACAGCGCTGCGTACCCAAGTGGCGCTTTATAAATAAAATTATACATACATACATACATACAAGTAAATGTTATTGCATTTTCTACATTTTCTAAAGGTGGTGTACCATATTAGCCAGTCAAAATGTTTAGAGGGTAACCCTTTTGAAATAAAAAAAACAAACTAAAGTGGTATTAGGTGATACCTTTCTTAGCTAACTAATATAGCAAGCTTTGATTATCTAGAATGTTCCGAAAGCTTGCTATGATTATCTTAGTTAGCCAATAAAGGTATTACCTTTATATCATATTTAGATTAAACTGCTTTTTATTTTTCATGGTATTTTTAAAATAGTACATTGCAACATTACAATACCGTGTTCTGTATTTTGAAAAATGTATTCTTGTAACCTTTTATATCATGTTTATTTGAATAACACGTTTATAATGTGCAGTCCCATGTATGATTACATGATTATATATCTAGTACAACTAACATCCAGTCTAGAGACATACTGAAGACACTTGGGAGGAAGTGTTTGTAGTATAGGATACCAAAGTTAATGAACTTTCCATGGTTTACTGCAAGCATTTAAATAAATAGCACTGCCGTAGAGAAACATGAACATTTCCAATACTTAGTAGTACACATCCTGTTGAGAAGTAGTGTGTATGCATTGTGTCCAGCTATATAAGACAAAAAAGCTTTTTAATCTTACTAGAAAGAGAGTAAAATAGAAACATTCTAATGTGTATCACTTAAAGGAAACAATAGGAAACTCAAAGGTATACAGTGTAGTATAGTATAAGACATTTACAGCACATGACAAATAATTCCTGCCACCATTCTCATTTCTAAAGGTGGCCATACACCAGCACGATATTACTTACCCGACTGACCGCTCACGCGACGTTCCTGCGATCCTGCCGGAACCACCTCTCCCGATCTTATATACGACCGACATGCGATCGCAAAATCCCATTCATTTTGCGATTTATATAATTATAAAACCACACCCCTTCAGGCGGCGAGGGGGGCAGCATTTTGATTTTTTTTTTTCAGGTGCCAAAAAGTCTAGAGATGGCCCTGCACCTGGCACAGTGATCAGATGTTTTAAACTTATGATTACACACTACTTTAACATCTTACACACTGATTCAACATTTGACCCAAAATGAATATCAAATAGATTGTAATGTTGAGTGGAGCAGCAGTTTTTACTGCCGAGGCTTCCGGGACGTCCCAGGCAAGATTATGTTTAAAATTGCATTTATGATCAATATGACAATTGTAATATTAGTTGTAAAATGATCGGGCCAGGGCCCAGGTGGCTGACAGAACATCACGGGAACATTCAGCCTAGAAGCTTGTTCTCTCACTCATAACCCTGAATTATCAAAATGTTGTATCACTTGTTTTTCCAAATAACTCTATACCAGAAATACACCGGAGTGAAGTTTTTACCTCACGCTTGTCCCCAAACCAATTGCTTAGACATGATTGTTCTTCACCCAGAGAGAGGCTGTTCAATGAGCTACATTTCATCTTTTGGGAAAGTAAAGTAAAAGAGCAAAGGAAACATTATTTTAATAAGTAGTTCCAGGGATATAGTCAGAAAAGTGTGTTCTAGCCTGAACATCTCCCTTAGACCTTGTACACTCATACGATAAGGTATACGATGTCCGGCGTGGTGCCGCATGTGCAGCACACATATCATACGTGTGTACGAGGCCATGAACCTTCAGGCTTAATCTTTGTTGTTTACTGTGTTGGATCATTGTGCCTAGTTTGAAAGGGTCTTTAGGGCTAGGTCACACCAGGCCATTTTAACACGCGATCTGAACACACTAGTGTGCTGGGACCATTTACGATGTGATCCGTTAATCGGAATTTTGGTGTGATTCCCATGCGCTCCGATTCCCGAAAATGACAGAGAACTCAGTGTATGCGGGCACCAACATGCACAAAGTGCGTGTGCTTAGTGTGGCCTCAGCTTTAGAAAGAACAATGGCTATTAAGAAAAGTGTTTAGAAACAATTGGGCAGTTTGGAATATCTTCAAGTGGAGAAGTTTTAAAAGCCGAATGTAAGCCACTGAAATTAGCTATCACCACTGTTGATATTAAAGTGTATACCAGTCTACATCTGTAAAGCATCATGGTGGTAATGTTACGTTCTTGGGCTGTTTTGAACCATTGTATTGGTGGTGCTTAATCATGTGCGACTGTCAGAAACACATAGGACTAGGTTAAACGATCCTAAACATCCTACTTTTGATTGATAGAATGAAAAAATAGTTCAAAATGTCAGTGTACATCTATGCATTTACTGTAGGAGTTATGAGTTGGAGCAGGAATCTTCAGTTATCCCCTTCTGGGTGCAGAAGCTAAGCACCCTCAAGGTTTTCACCAGAGCCTCTGAAGGTTGTTACACTGCTTGGGAATGCCAGTTTGTGGCCCAAGGAGGCGGAAACTCACAATGTCAGGAGAGAGGGCCTACAGGAACACAGAAAAGGCAGAAGTCAGGAACAAAAGGCAGGCAAGAAGATAGGGCAGCAGACAATCCCCAAGGACAGGGTGAAGACAGGCAGGATCTGGGAAAACAACAAGCAGCAGGAGCAGGAATCAGAAATAAAACTGGAGCAAGGAGTCAGACAGAACAATCTGAACAAATAGCACATGGAGGCTGGTGTGGAAGGTTTAAGTAGGCCCACCGCACCTTAAGAATGTCATATACGGGCGTGCCGACGTTGGTACGAATGTCTGTGGGGCGCGGAACAAGCTTATATGGATCATAACAAAAGGGAAAACATTTTCATCATCCCTGGTCCTCCACTTGACATGCAACCTAATAACCTATGAACGTAGAAACCAGCTTGCTTTCTTCAGGAGGTGATGTATATATGTGTTAGGCTTTTCTGGAGCTTTAGGCTTTTCTGTATGTAAATCACATTTCCCTCACCAAATTTCTTCCAGTTCAGTCACATTGACTACTTCTGAACATTTGCTTTTCATTTCCTTTGTTGTGCATTTTCAGTTTCCCAAAACAGTTTTTCTGTCCTGATGCTTTGACGTGTTCCTTGGTCTACCTGTGTGTAACTTTCTGGCTTTGTTTGTTCTTGCTCCAAAATGTAGACACAGCTGCCTGGGAGCAACCAGCATCTTTTAACTCACTCTGCATTAATCTATCTTCTAGGCATGGCCACATGGAATCGCACATGAAATTGCACGCAATGCCAGTGGGATTCCTGTGTGTTTGCGCATGCTATTTCTCCTTTTGAGATCTGAAATCTGCATGCGATTGCGCCTAAAAATGGTAATCGCATGCGATTGCGTAACGCAAATGGATGGGCAATCGCATCGCACCCGAAAATACACGGTTTTGGTGCGTTGCCGCAATTTCTATGTTAGAAAAAAAATTGCATGCGCAAACGCACAAAAATCACACAAGTGTGGCCCTGCCCTAAAGGAGTTTTATAATCCTTTCCATTGTTTCAGCAGACAGCTTTCATGTTGTGTCCGTGTTTCCTGTCAATCATCCAGATGCAACAGCTCGTTAATGCCTGCCAGCTCTCTCTTTTAACTGTCCAATAATTGGCCTATTTACATTTTGTTCCTGTGTTTGATTTAGAACTGCAAATAAGGCATCCTATAGTTTTCCTCAAGGATTGACAACAGATGTTTGAAAACTACTAATCCCAGCATTCCCTACTTGCCCTATAGAGTGCTTGTAGGGAAATGTTGGTAATTGTAGTTAACAAACATCCGGGAGGCTATCCCTGGCCAACTTGAACTGAAAACAAAAATTGCCATTAATTATTACAATTTAACTTAATTCTTTTGAGATATGTTTTACAATGACAGAATGTTGTACAATCTGAAAAATGCAGCAGACCACTGCAAAATATTTTAGGTTGCAAACAATTTGATTTTTTATTCACCCAACTGTGAGATTCATCCCCGGCAGCTGCATTTTTCAGATTGTACAAGTTTATGTGGACCAAGGAGCAGTGTGGTCGGTGGAAGATAACCACTTAGAGGAGTGGAGTTCAACAAGTTGTAAGTTACAATGACAGAATGTTCACCGCTTTAAAGTTTTATATTTGTAATTTTTTTGCAATAAAGAAAAGCAGCAGAATAAACATTCTCCATGGGTAGTTACCCCATAGAAAAATGCAATCCACAAAGGTGTTTTTTACGAGCTAAAGGGGTAAATGAAATATAATTAGGAAGCCTCAGCCCACTAGTGAAAATAAGATAATGCAGTAATATATACTGGTCATGGTATATTATCAACTCTCATCATGCCACTGCTGGATTTTCATCTATTTTGAGTCTGAATCTGGGACTCACTTGCAGCACTTGAACATCTGATCTGCTCTTCTCTGTTCTTGCAGGATCACCAGTTCATTCATATGTACCATTGTGTACATCTGTACAGTCATCACTGCATTCACACAGCTGGTGTTTATTACAGTACCTATTACTTCCTGCTTTGCTGAAGGTGTAATTTTCTTTTTCTTTACTTCATGCTATGATCCTGATTTCTACTTCCTGGTACTGTATCCTGGTTTAGGTTTCAGCTGCTCTCCAGTCACTAACCTGTTTTAACCTTGATTTCTGATTCTGACTAAAGGTGGGTACACAATTTCCTCAGACCCAATGGAACCATTCCTTTAGGGCAGCGATTGGCAACCAGTACATCTCCAGATGTTTGAAAACTACAACTCTCAGCATTCCCTAACTACAGAGTCTTTGTAGAGGAATGCTGGGAGTTGTAGTTTTCAAACATCTGGAGAGCTACTGGTTGCCTTTTCCTGCTTTAGGGCTAGGCCACGCCAAAGGCATTAACGTTAAAGTGTGTTCTGCAGAAGGCCAATGAACATTTACCGCCAACTGCTTGAGGTGGCCCACTGTACTAAAGATGGGTACACACTTTAACAATAAAGGGACAATTTGCATCTGCCCCTTTATCGTTAAAGTGTGTAGCACAGGAAGGCCCGAGGCTGATGAACGTTCACAGTTGGCCTAGGAAATGCTTGGGAAGAAAAATTAACCTTGGTGGCGATTGACCCCCCCCCCCTGTATAAAGTATTTGGTCTGTCATCTTTTAAAGATCTTTAAGGTGTGTAGCCAGCTTAAAGTAAAGGTAGTATAGATAGTAAGATAGTAGTAGTATAGGTAGTAAGATTCTGTCTCATATTTTAAAGATCTTGACAGTGTGTACCCAGCTTAAAACTTAAAAATGTTGCTAGCCCTAATGGCATATTTGGATGGCGGCATTTGATTGTTAGCTATCTAACAGCGGAATTCTTGAGTCTCATTGTTTACACTTTTTATTATTTCTCACTTTTAGGTAGTCCCTTTGAGTACATCAGAAGGGAGGGGGATGCTGAAAGCCTAAGGTGCCATACATGCATTATCATTCATGTGTATGGGCTTTTCCGAAATGACCGAAGTCGTCCATTATCGGCTCCCTTTACTTTAGTACCGTGTATGGCCACATGACCGACTGATCCACACCGCGTATGGTGATCAGTCGGGTATGTGTATGTGGTTCCCACAGCATGTGTGACGACAGATACCAATGTGATCTGTCGGTACACATGCTGTAAAATCGCATGTATATGGCCACCTTTAGTCTACCTTTAGGCTGAGGCCACACTGCAACGTTCCCACGATCGCGGATGCAATTGCGAGAGCGAAACGTGCTAGTGTGGCCTCACCCTTAAGGTCAGCCCTAAGCAGGCGGCTAGCAATAACTACCATAACAACAGATGCTGAGGCAACCATAGAAAATGACTGACTATATGTGCATCTTAAAATGGCCAAACAAACTACCCTGGTCAGCATTATTTCCTTTTTTTTAGTATCTCCTGCAGGCTGCAGAAGATGCAAGACAATGTTCACCTTTCTATATATAAATTGCCACAAAAATATCCCAATCTGGTTAAAACCAAACCCTTGTTAGGGTGGGTGCTGTCAGTTTAGGGACCCTAAGGTCCCTAAGTATATCTAGCACAGAGGGTTAGACTACAGAACTAACTTTACTTGGGTAAAAACCCAAGGCACTCCATTAAGGTAATTTTACACAAGCAATCCTGAATGTAGTGGACCGAATGGTCAATAAAAAGCTACACACAGGGGGTATCAAAAAAGTGCATGTCTCTATTGAAAAACATTCATAAACTACAATATACAGTGCAAAAGAGAGAATACATAAATATAGCACTAAAACCAAGATAGGCTGTCACTAAAAAAGCCCCCTAAAGTTCAGTCCAGCACCATCCATCGACATCTGTGTCCCCGCCTTCCAAAG
The DNA here is from genome assembly GCA_019447015.1 of Hymenochirus boettgeri. NCBI lineage: Eukaryota > Metazoa > Chordata > Amphibia > Anura > Pipidae > Hymenochirus > Hymenochirus boettgeri. The sequence goes on along the minus strand of CM033470.1, from coordinate 266,656,064 downwards.
GCACCAGTCTCTATATACACAGTCCCACAAACGTAGAGCAAGGATAGAATTCCACTTTAAGCACAGATATACATATATAAGGATAGAACTGGGTAGAGTAAAGTACACTAATCTCCATACAGGTTCTAATAATAGTTTTTACAGAAACTCCCCTGATCATTACTTACCTTACCTCTTTCTTCCGGCGTACTGTCCCGGCCCACTGCATGAAACTGCAAGCAGGGGCCCCGACCGGCAGCCGTGTCCACGATTGGCTGAGAGGCAGCCAATCACGGATACGGCTGCAGGCAGTGGAGAATGCCGGGGGAGAGAGGAAAGGTAAGAAGAGTTCGGGGGAGTTTCTGTAAATACTATTATAGCGGTTGGGGCTGGAAGAGGGAGACCTACTATACCCCAAAAGGGTTACACACTAGGGGGAGGGAGAGCAAAATGGGTGGGAGAGGGAGGGGGGGCTTTAGTGCGCATGGCAAAATTCTCCCGGAGGAGAGACAGGAGGCAGAGTCCTATATGGACTCTGCCAGGTTCTTGTTGGCCAGTTTTTGGACTTTGGAGGGGCATAGCAAGGCAGCCATTTGGAGCTGGGATGTAAGGTAAGGATTTTATTACACTACAAAGTGGGGCCAGTAGTGGGTTAAATTATAGTTTTGGGGGTGGACATGCCCTTTAAATAGGCCATTCTTACTAAAAGAAGTTCTTATGAGGGTGGAGTTGTCCTTTAAGTGTAAAACATAATTGATTCATTTTGCTAAAAATTCCACTGGTAGCTTCGTATATATATATATATATATATATATATATATATATATATATATATATATCGCCAACAAATATAAATCAACTATTTTGAACTCATAATCCAATCTTTTATACTCTCTTTAAATGTGCAATGGTTTTCAGATTCCAGAGAAATAGTTCACGGACACAGACTTTGCCTCCCAAGCATGTGCAATAAAGCTAACCTTATCTTCATTTCAAATAAAAATGCCCAAACTAATCTGTGGTTTCCATGTAGTAAATCCATAAACCTAAGTAATAAATAAAGAACGATCAAAGATCACATTACATCCACTACCGATTCTCAGCCATTGGTGTTTCTGGTGTTTTTACATAGAAATAATGAAATAAGGGAGGGGAGAATCTTGAACATCTTTGAAAAAAACCAAATTAAGGGCTAAGCAACACTAGTGCGTTTTGCGCTCGTGGTTGCTCCCGCACTTTTCACTAAAATGGAAATCGCGGGAAAGCGGAAACTCCTGCGATTTCCGACGCACATGCGATTGTGCGTCCGTTCCAGTAACGCATGAGTTCACCACTTTTGGTGCATTAACGCATGCGTTTCCATAACGGAAAATGGCAAAAACGCATGTGCAAAATGCACAAGAATCGCGCACTATAATGTTCACAATTTTATGCACGATTCCTGTGCGTTGCAGTGTGGCCTCAGCCTAAGACTGAATGGGGCCTGAGGCAATGTTACTTATAAGCACGGCCTACTATTTTGGGTGGTTTTGTCTTTCCAAGCACTAATTGAAAGCATATGGACAGATTACTGCTTGTGTGGCAGTGACTGGGCCTACTGGCGATTTCTTTGCCTAGAGACTTATACAAAATCTATCCCCCAGATTTCCAGAACTACAATTCACTGCCTTCCCCAGGAACTTAAGGACTGTCAGGAAATAAAGTATTTTACAAAAACAAAAAGGTAAATGCTAGATCCTACAAGCTAAATATACTATAAAGCTGACATAAATAGGTTTACTTGTGTTCTTCTGGGCAAAACATATGGCATGCAGAGCTACATAGAATAAATTAGACATTACAATTGTCACCCATATTACTCTGATAATTACAGGTGTGTGTCTTATAATAAGTAGCCCGATTGTCACATTAGTTCCCTGTGGAAATTTTTAGGACTGAGGCCACGCTGCAACGCAGCAGAATCACTCACAGCTTATGCATTAACATGTGCGATTGCGTGTGTGAATCAGGGGGTGTTGTCATTTGTGCATGTGATTTTGCTATTTCCATTACGGAAACAAATACGATTGCAGAGAAAATGGTGATCGCATGTGTTACCAAAACGTATGCACATGGGAAATTGCAGAAATTTTTGCGTTCCCGTGATCTCCATGTTATTTAAAATCACAAGCGAAATCACGTGCTTTAGTGTGGCCTAGCCCTAATGAAGATTTCCACATTTTTTATGCTTTTATTGAAAGATCTAAATATAAGTTTGTCCACAAATATTTTTTCGGGATCATTGGTACATGCCATTAGGAGACAGGTGACTAATCTGATGATTTATAAGATAGAAATATCCCTTTAAAATCCCTTTATTAGTAACTTATACAAAATGGGGGAAAATAAGTTGATGGCAAGTACTAATTACACATTAAAAGCAATTAAACATTATCATAATAACACAATAACCAATCCATGATGTCATTATCATGTTGTAATCAAAAGATTTCATTAACATATACCACAAACACTGTAATCAATCATAAATAGGAGCAGCAATCGAAAGGTCATATGAAAACACCAAATCTATCTACATTTATACTCATCTGTCCCTGCCGTCTAGTGCCCTTTTTAAAATACAGCAATGGGATATGTAAGGCTCTCCTGTATGTTTGCAGCAGTTAAATCATTTCATTGGTGGACAGCAGAAACAGACTCTCCAGTAATCTGATGATAATTTTAGCTCAAATTACCCATAACCTTAAACAAAGTAAAAGGAGACCATACATACATAGTGAGATTACTAATTGTAATAATAATAATTGATGAAAAATAGAATTTCTACCAGGTCCAATAAGAAAAGTCACCAATTTCGCCAGTTCAATTTAAAAAAAAGCAAACCCCACCAGACCCACTCCCTACCCAGGGTGAGGACTTAAACAGATACATCTTGGGTTTACATTAATTATCGTAAATCTTCAGTTGAAGTTCCAACTGAGGCCTGCTTGTAGCTCCACCTCCCTTTTGAGCCAATGGTAAAATACACATGCAAGAAGTGCGTCTTTCAATTGGACTGATATTGGATGAGGGTGGCGTTACAAGTGTGTCGCAAATGGAACTTCAACTGAAGATTTACAGAAAAAAATAAGTAAACTTAGGATTTAGAGGTTTAGGTCCTCAACCTTGTAGCTTGTATGGGTTTTTTCAACCACACCCAAGCAAAGCCAGCGGTTAATAAGAGCTCAAAGGGTATCTCCACCCAGAAAAAAGGTTTTGCTGTAGTGCAGGGCACCGTAGCCCACCCCCAACTGTCACGGTTATTTAGTTAAAAAAGTAACAGAAATATACTTACATTGCATCGTTCCCCTAGTGCTATGCAAATAAGGAACAAAGACTTCTGGGAATTTACTATGTTTGTACATGGAAGCTCTTAGGAACACATGCAGGGAGATTCAATAAAAGTTCTAATCGTTTAAAATGGTGCTACTTTTGCCCCAACCAATCAGATCTTATTTAACATTTGAAAGCTAACATCTGATTGGTTGGGGCAAAACACAGCAAAAAGGATTAATTTCCACCAACCTTAAATTTGCTTTTTTCCCCATTCGCTTACCCTCTTTTCCATTCTTAAAAGCTCTTGGAGTTTTTATTTTTTAATGGCGCAGGGCATAGCCAGGCAATTTGCATAATAAATGTAGAGGAAGATGCATATTCTAGTTAAAATTGAATGTGCTTTTAATAATCGTGCTGATTATATATAACGTGTTATCAGGACCTCAAAGGGTATCTCCACCCTAAATCAACTTTTTTCTGTAGTGTAGGGAACCCCCTCCCAACCTAAACCGCCAGGTTTAAAACTTAGAAAAGTGCAGAGAAACGTATTTACCAACCTTTGTTCTCTCGGCTTCTGCCCCTAATGCTACTTCCGAAGGTTGGTAAGTCTTTTCTTTGCACTTTTTAAAGTTTTAAACATAGCCGTTAGGGTTGGGAGGGGGTCCCCTCCACTAGGGTCCCCTACACTACAGAAAGAGTTGGTTTTATAAACATGAACTACAGTGCAGATGGATCCAGGTGGAGGGAGGAAGGAGAGAGCTCCACTGCACAGGCCAGAGTTCTCCAGGAGGACAGGGAAGGGACAGATACCTTTTTTACACATAGGAAGGCTCCTACTCTTCACTTTTCTGTACTTTGAATAACAGGCACTGCAGGAGAACCATTTGGAGCAGAGGAGAAAGGTAAGTTTTTTTTTAACATTATACAGTGGGGCCAGCAGTTTTCAGTTTCAGTTTTTAGTTTTGGGGACGGTCATGCCCTTTACAAGTAAATAGTGCCGTTTACCACCTTCTTGGTGTATTTTATCAAACAGCATCCATTTTCACAGCTTTTTTTCTTCAAAGGCTTACATGGCTCATATAGATGTAGGAAACAAATTCTATAAAGATGAATATCCCTATCAGGTGCCACTAGAGCCCTCTACCCTAGAAAAAAGAATGAAGGGGATATCAACAGATATCTCAATCCACTCAACAGAATTAAAAAACGGCAACCTGAAAAAAAATCATATAGATGTCCATATGTAAAATCTGATGATGGATTTGGAATGGAAATTGAATGGTGAAATACCGTAGTAGAAATGAGTTGGCTAACATACTGTACTGTGATAATTACATAAACTAAAGTGATTAGTAAGCTTTATTTGATTATGTCTTTGTGAAGTAACAAAGTCAAGCCACACAAAAATGTAGCAAGATTCACTGCACATGACACATCAGCTTTCCAAGCCTTCCTTAAGAAAAGTGTTACCCTCTGTCCATGACAAGGAGTTCTTGTGATACTTTAAATGGCAAACAATGGTTACTTTCAAGAACCAAGATGAGAATGGATCTTTTGTAGTTTCATTGTGGGTTTAGTGGGTAACATTCATACAAAACCATTTAGAGAATGAACAGAATAAAAAACTACTTTGAAAGATCAATTATGAATTAAATATCTTAGACAGATCATATAGCAAACTTTAACATCTCTTCCTTCCTCATGCATTGAGTAATGCCCAACAAAAATAGAAACTATTCATTCTATACAATACAAATTTTCCAGTGTTGCTATGTGATCCCTATTTTTTTAGCATTTTAGTACTGAGCATTGTATTCTAAAACACCCTTTATAATTAAAGGGACCCTAAAGCACTTTAGGAACCTGCCTGGCCGCTTTTACTGCTAAAATCCACCAGATCTCTGTAAAAGGACATTAGAACTACAAATATTCAAACTCTGGGGATTATTTCTAAAAATAGGGAACATTTTCTCTAGCTATTTAAAAAAAACACAGAATCCCAGTGAAATCTGAGACATTCTGAAAGAATAACATAAACATCATTTCCTGTGGGGGTGATTATTCTTTACCATAGCTACAACCATTATTTTCCCAAGAAAAACAGAAAATCCCTACACTGGTTAACAAACTTCATCAGGTCTGAACAGTGATTTAAAGATGCCTCACAGCTTTTCAAACAGACAAACGTTATCAGCTGAACTGACTACTTTACAGTTCCACTGTAAGTGTTAAATTAGCCTTTTATAAAGTAAGCTTGCAAATGCAAGTTCTCTTAAAGTCTAAAGTATATAGCTGTACATTGTATGTATATGTGTATATATATATATATATATATATATATATATATTTCCTGGGGATTTTTGCTAATTGCTGTAACCATAGCAGTTTTAATTAGGTGAACAAAACAAATGTGGATGAGCTCCATCTGTGTCCTAATTGGCTGCAATGCATCTATATGCATCGGATCTGGATATACTTTGGGTTCATATAATGTTAGATGCAAAATTCTAAATGAAATATTCCCCCAGAAAGTATAGGAGGCCAGGTCTCACGCTGTCTTATTGTTTCAGGTCAGGGAGGTAAATTCCCTGCCCGATTTCTTTGACCAGTAACAATATTATTAAAGGCAGACAGAGTGAGAGTTGAGCACTGGCAGCAAAACTTCTAAAGCTATTAACCCTTTGATGACAGCAGAATGGGCGGAAGAAATAATTGTTTCCAGAGATTAAAGGGGGGGAGTACACTCAATGTTCCCTTCTAGGCCACCCTAATACCCTTGATAAAAGCTGTTTCAGCTGAAACAAGTTTTTTGCTGTGTCTGCACCAATAAATATGGAATCACCCCTTTAGCAGAACAACATGGTTTTGACTTTTTTTTTCTTGGGTTGGAATACCTATTACTATTACTATTACTACTATATCCTTAATCAAGATAGATTTAGAGGAGGAAAGGTGCATTTTAGGGGTTAGTGGTACTTTCAGATGCAGGAAAAGGTGATTACTGTGTTAGACAGACAAAATGTTTATAGGGTAACCCTGTTGAAATAAAAAGTAACGAAACTGGTATTAAGTTGATACCTTTATTGGCTAATTAAGATAATCATAGCAAGCTTTCAGAACATTTTAGTTCAGGACCAATAAAAACTAGATGTTTTGAGCTCAGCATCTTCACAAAACTGCAGCAATACATAGAACGAGAATACACTGTATGCGGAATTAAAGGGCATCTCCACCCCTCCTATAAATTTTTTATATACTGTAGTCCACCACCCTAAACCCCATTTACACTATACTTACATTTAGAAGAGATGCTCCTAGCGTTGGCTATTCACCTTAAAAATCCCCGATCCACTGGCGCGGCTTCCTGCTATTTCCTGTTATTGGCCATCAGTCATGGCTGTGAAGGTGATGTCACGACTAATGTCTGATGGCCATTACCAGACAAATCTCCACTGCTGCTGCTTGCATACGTAAATTGTACGCTGCAGCTGTGGAGAAGGCGGGACCAAGCTTCGGTGGATCGGGGATTTGTAAGGTGAATATCTAACCCTGGGAGCGTAAATGGGGTTTTGGGGGGTGGACTACAGTATTTCAAAATTTTATAGGAGGGGTGGAGATGCCCTATAAGTTACTTCATTTAAGTAATTTGATTTAAGTAACTTAATTTATGACCCTAGAGCCATAAGGAGATAAAAAGACTGTCTTGCAGTCACATGGACATCATGCCGGATAAAACTTGTGATAATCAGAAAGAAACACAGAGTTTGGTTTAGGATTTTGCATACAGTCAAAACCCAGCTGGGAAACCAACATTGCCTTAGCCATTAACTCAGAGATAAAAAACATACCAATGAACTGAGTTCACAGTGTAATATCCCCTGAAGAGGCCGTCACTTTAACTGGAGCATTCACTCCTAAAGAAATAGGAATCCCATGGAACAGAAGATCTAACAGAACAAGTCCACCAGTTTCACTTTGATGTTTGACTGACCCAGGGTCACTGCAGTTCAGGTCACTTAAACATATGTATATAAGTGAGAAACTATCCAAATCCAGCTTCTTACCAGGCAGCAGCACTTTCTTCCTTTGTTCCAGTTCCAGGTTCTGTGTAGGTGTCCAAATGAAACCAGTACTTCTCAGCACAAAGACTTTACTGTGCTCAGCAAGAGCTGTCCATGGTGTCTGGCAGTAGGAGTTACTGTCTGGCAACTGTAAAAGCTAAACACACATTGTACATCCTACATTTACCACACCTATTTTCTTGTGATTTGTAATGTCCTAGGCTGGGACACCCCCTGCCTGGGAACATGCAATATTGCAAAGCACAGACTATAAGCACCAGTTTTTTTTTTTTAGGTAAATAAAAACCATGTGTGCTGTTCTTTACAACATATGGTGTAACAGTAAATCCTTCCTTCCTGGCATTTTAATTTGCAATTAGCTTATCTATGTCCATTCTTATCTAGGACTGTTATTAATTGATTCCATTTAAAATAATCAAATACATTATATAGAAAATGTTATAAATAATCCCTGTATCAGGGATACTCGGTGTGCCTCCAGATGTTTGAAAACTACAACTCTGAGCATTCCCTGACCTCTCTGTACTTGAGGAATTCTGGGAGTTGTAGTTTTCAAAATATCTGGAGGACCACCATTTGAGAATCCCTGTACTATTTATGTATGTATAATTTTATTTATAAAGCGTCACTTGGGTATGCAGCGGTGTACATTATAAAATATATAAAAATGGGGATAAGTGCAAGCAATTATATACATAAATTAAATTTACATAAATAAAGTTTCAAAGGTTAAGAATACATGTATATAAATAAAGTAAGTGTGGTGTGCCTTGACATATTAGGAAAGCGATCCCTGCCCTGAGCTATAAATACTGCATACCCAGTATAGGTAGTGGCATAGAATGTAGATACATTACAAATAAAGTTTCTCCTAATAATGACCTTTTAAATTAAAAATATAAATTTAAACCCTCCATCCATTCGGATTCCTCTTTGCTGCTTGCTGCCCTACCTATATTTCTGTAGTGAAGGGCACCCTTGCCCACCCCCAACCGTCATGTTCGTTTTGTTAAAAAATGCAGCAGAAAGGTACTTTCATTGCTATGTTCCCCTGGTGCGCTGCATTGCCAGCAGCTGCGTCTGTGATTGGCTGCCTCTCAGCCAATCACAGAAATGGGGCTCCCGGCACTCTGTTCCTGGCCCCCTGCTTGCCAGAAGTTGCAAGCAGGGGACCAGGAACAGAGTGCTGGGAGAACGAAGCAATGTAAGTACATTTCTGCTGCTTTTTTTTTTCTGGGTGGAGATACCCTTTAAAATAGATAAGTCCTAGTACTGAAACGAGTCGTGACTTATTGAAATATTGAAAATTGCAGCTGAAAATCTGTATATCGAGATAGAAAAGTCACAAATCACGTTGAAATTTTACAAATGCGGTAGAAAATTTGAAAATCAAGATCTAAAAGTCAAAAAACGGATTTTCTATGGAAGCAATGGAAACTTTTCAGTTTCGTTCTTCTCTGTTATTAACTTCTGTTGAGTGCTGTAATATATATACACAAGTACAGTAGCTGTCAGACAGCTGTCAATCAGAACAAGCAATATTCAGATTTTTTTTATTTAGGAAGTAACAGTGAAACTTTTGCATGCTAGGGAAAGTGATTTCACTTCCTGTCAGCCAGTAAAGGTTTCTTATTTCCTACTGCTATCTTTAAAGGGTATCTCCACCCCCAAATACATTATAGGGTGCATTTTTTTAAAATTTGTTTACAGCACTGAGGGATCCAATGCATTCCAGAGTCCTCAAAGAGGTCAAGGAAGTAGCAGTCACCGGATTCCACACGGGAAGGCTCTTACTCTTTTCTTTTTTGGATTTTGATCAGGCTCTGCAGGACAACTATAAGGAGCTGAGAAGGAAGGTAAGGATTTTTTACACTACACAGTGAGGCCAAGTTTAGTTTTGGGGGTGGATATGCCCTTAAAAGATCAACACAGCTGTTTTAAACACTAAAAACAAAAGAATTTAAAGATATTTTATAGCTTCATTCCATAGTTCTTTCTGAAGCTCAGCTTATAGACTGAATCAGGGTCCTTGTATTGGTCTCCAAATGTCATTTTGTCTTTTTTTTTTTATTATAGGATCAACCTATAGCTTGCCAGAGCTTGATATTTTCCAAGCATGCATCTTAACTTGCATTTCATCCACCATTATTGATCTCTCTTGGAGGTAAACATTTTCATTTAACTATCCTAAAAAATGTGTAAAGCAGCCTCCCAAACCCCATTTTTCACTATGCTTAAATATTTCAAAGATCCTGAAAGGACTGAATAGACCCTGATCCCTCGCTTTCTCCTTTAGCACTGTTGTTTCTGAGTATTGGCCATCAGTCCAATGGCAGCCGATAGCCACAGTGGCATAATTAGGAATCACTGCCCCCCCCAGCATGGATAGGGGCCCCTATCCATGCTTCATCCACAGTGGTTTTCTGGGAGGAGGCTATATCTGTCATAGGAAAATAAGAAGATTGGGCCCCCTTGACTCCTGAGCCCCCCTGTGGTTGCTCCCCCTGCTCCTCTGTAGTTACGCCCCTGGATACCCAGAAGCAGACTCTTATCTTGCTATGCATGCTTGTAACCAGCATGCAACAGCAGCAAAGGTGGATAAGCATGCTGGTGAGATGTCAGGGTCTGTAAGTCCCATGTTTGTAATAGGTAAGTATAAGAAAAATAGGGTTTGGGGGGGCTACTTATATATATAAAAAAAACCGATTTGAGGGTGGACATACCCTTTAACTTTCTAGAACTCATAAGGACAAAGATTTTAAAAATGTAACATAGTTACATGTTTTGGGCATGAATTACCTTTCAAAGCATTAAGGGTTGTCCAGGGTCCATGTACAATATAGCACTCGTACTGCAAGGTAGACACAGCAATGAAATCTTGAGCAAAGTTCGCTTGAATTTTTTCTCTGACACTGTAAATCATATTATTGCAGGGTAAAGTACACGATATAGGACATCTTATCCAGGCTAGTACTTACTCCCCCATAGGAATTTATAACATGGGTTATTAAGCTTGAGCAGCATATCGTTATAGCTATGACTGATCAGTTGTTTTATGTTTATTATAAAAAATGCTTTGCTGTTACATTCTCATATAACAATGTATTAAATAATATGTCCATCCCTCAAACTAAAATTTGGTAATCCACAGAAAATAGCTGTAAACCTCGACCTCACATGGTTCATAGCTTTCATAGACCTTCCCAAATGTGCTTACCAGCCTTTGTTCCCTCGCCGTCTTTTGCCTGTCTTCCGTGCCTTTTCCGTGCACGGAAGACAAGCAGAGGGGCTCGACCAGCATCCGCTCCTGTGATTGACTAAACAAAACTACCTAGCACTTTTCATACTTGCAACAAAAATAATATAACGAAATTTCATGGATCAAATATTCCACTATCCCCTCATCCTGTAATTGAGGAAGTAGGAGGGAGGTTGATCTTTAAATTGTACACAAAACTACTTCAATAAAAACAACAAAAACATCTAAAAAAATCATGAAATGGTCACAGCTTACCACTGCTATCACTGAATTAAACTGGGAACAGTTAGCGGAATCCCACATGAATCCTAAACTCTGTCTTTTGAGGATCTTGAAACCGGATATTTGAAACAAATTTACTTTGACGCTGTTTTTCACCAGAAAGGCAATAATTTTAGTTTGGATGGCCCAGTTACCCCCACGAGTGAGCTAATGGAAATATTATATTGCTCCCGTTTATGTAATATACAAGAGCAGAGGTTGCCCATGCAAACTTCAAAAGGTCTGGGCACTGTGGGGTATTTTTCTGGGAGCAGCTCAGTCACCCCCACTCCCCCCCTTGTTAACCTAGATTTTTGTACTAATAATAGAAAAACTAGAAAGGGAAAGTTTAAGTATAAACTTTGAATTTGGCTTTAAAGGCCACATTTTGGAAGGGAATGTGTGTATTTATGCTACAGATTTTAAAAATCAATAATTGCAACGATGAGGACTTTTTTTTAACAAGTTTTTTTACTTACCCTTTAAATATGTCTGTCACATGAATGAATGGGTAGGTCAGTTGGTGTGTGTACTTGTTTCAGGTTGGGGGATAAAAGATTAACTTTTTTGATGATTGGTCAAAATGTGTTTTTTGACTATACTTACCTTTCAATTACGGTTGCCCAGTGGCAAGCGCAGGATTTTTAAGGGGGGGGGGGGGGGTGTTCCTAAATGGGTTATCTCTGAACAAGCCCAGAAGGAGGTTTACGACCAAATACATTCATGTATTCTATTATATATGGATCATATAATAATATATATATTCTCTAATTGCCATGATTATCATCACAGTTGGCCAATACACATATTCCCTTTACTATATATTAATTAAGGCTGGGTACACACAAACATATTTTCGGGGGAAACCAACAGATATTTCCGCATATCGGTCAGGGAAGAAAAATCTGAGATGAATTCAGCGGCCTGTGGTCCATAGGAGATATTTGCTGGGGCCCACCACTCTATAGTGGCGAACAGTCAGGACGGAAAATTCGTCCATGTGTACCCAGTCTAACATTTTGTTTTACTGAGAAATCCACATTTGCACTATATTATCATTAGTTTCTTTTCAAAGTCAGAACTGTGACACTGATGACGGATCTGGGGGGGGGGGGGGGTTGGGGGTATCTGCGTTTGTGACCATGAAACAAACTGTTTTGATCTCATGATCCTTAAACCTCGAAATATTTACATTTGAGGATTGTTACCATTAAAGTGTATGGAAAAAATATCCAGAAATTTGCGGATCACGCTGTAACGCTTCAGTGGATTCCTTAGCTAGGTAATAGCACACTTCTCCTATATGCCCCACAGGTCTATAGCTCAAAAACTCATTTCATGTCTCTAGCTCAAAAACTGGGATGAGATACAATCCAAAAAACCCGAAGAATAAAACGGAAGAAGAAATAGAAAGAACAGTAATTTGGTTCTTCAAGCCAAATTAATAATAGTGCAAACTATTAGTGATCTGGCTTTACTTTTAACTTTGGACAGTTTGAGTCACAGAAGAGTTAAATAAACTTAAGCAAGCAAGCCCAGAGAAGTCAGCATTCCTGGCCCTTCATCATTCATCACATACAGTGAGTGAGTCTCCGTGAGGTCTCAGGTAGCTGACTTTTAAATACTGTAAGCTGGGGTAGAAGCCAGTAGAGGGAGGATCTCTTTTAGATTAGAAGGGGAGAATCTTGGAGAATCATTTTGGACTAGGAGAAGCCTACCTGGACAACTGAGAGACTGAGGACACAGACTAGAGATTGAGGACAGGGTGGAATCCATGCCAGAAGGATGCCATGAGGGATCTGATGGATACAGGCCAAGACAACAGCAAGGCTAACATTGAAGTATACTTTGTGTGGTAACTAATGTAGGCTACATGTAATCATTTATCATGTATATATTGTAATATAGTGTGTATGTTTTTATGTCTAAATAATCTTAGTTTGTTTTATTGTAATGGTAACTTAAGTAAACAATATATATTCATGTTTATACATTTATCAGTGTGTTTTTTTTGCTTTCCAACCCCAAAAGAACAGTATACAGATTAATATATTTATATCTAATAAATATAGAGATATAAATCTTATACCAGGGCTATGTGATTTTTCCAGCTGCTCCTTCAATCATCCAGATCAGCCCAGACCTGAGTATAAGCCGAGGGGAGACTTTCAGAATGATTTTAAAAAAAATGATTTTAATGATTTTTAAAAAAAGTCTGTATAAAGGCAGCACATACACACACGCTAAACTTTATGAAACATTTCCGGGGGCTTGCACACTGCCACAAGTTTTTGGCATACCCACTTTAAAGACCAAGTATACTGGTCTGGTCTGTACAGCAGTAAGTTTTTCAGTGGGTGCCATCAGTTCTCCAGCTCTTAGGGATAGTTTCTTAGAAGTTCATTGGTACTTTGTAGCACCAGCTAGAATTGTAGCCCTACAGTATAGTGTAATAGCTGCAATGCAACAGATTTCAAGGGTTGCTGGGTTTACTGAATAACCATGTCCCATTGTTTTTGTTTCTTTTGTTAACATATGTTGCCTAGGTCTTCATTAAAAGAGAGACCCCGAATACTAGACCTAATGACAGGTTTAAGGCTATAAGTCTTACCCCGGTTTGGTAGCACAGGAGCTCTCATATCTGTCTCTGAATCTTGCATAGTTATGGAGCTGCACCCATACCTCCTTTCCCGAGTAGAGGATTCAACCAATGAAAATACACACTTTATGTTGCATGCATTTTCACTGGTTGAAATGTCAGTCCAAAAAAGGACTGTAGCTTCCTAATCATGCAGAATGACAAAAAGGCCTGTGCACATAGAGCAATATAAACGGAAACCAGATGCAGTTACTCCCACAGACCTCCTCAGGGTCCAGCAGTCCAATATACCAAAATAAATACGGGAGAGACATACTCTGCAAATTAAATCAGGTTTATTCAAACATCACACATCATGCATGCACTTTTCAGGCACTAGCCCCTTCCTCAAGTGCATCAATCCTAACTATGCAGCCTTAGGGCTGTAATTGTTATTTTTGAGGATGAGGGTTCCTTTTTTCCTTTAGGAGCTTCCTATTTGGGCTCTCTGTTGAAACCTCCTCTTGATAGCCGAGAATGGTTTGCAGGAGTCTTTCATGCCAACTTACACATTGCCCACACAGACTGGCAATATATGTTACTTACTGTGGCAGGAGATGTGATGGCAGGCAGAGGCAGGAACAGAACACAGTCCCATCTACTGTAGGCCATCAGCAAGTGTGCCCCCCAATATGAGTTAGTCCTACAGTATATGTTCCCGGATGTTCCACTTGACCACTAGATGTTTCTGTAATTTCAATTAGTCACTAAATGTTTCTGGACATTTAAGGGGAGATGCGATAACAGGGGGTATTGCCCATATAAAAACCCCACTATCTGTTGTGATATCTGGTTAGCGCGTGGTTTACTCATAACTAGCAGATCCTTCACCATTTCTATAAATGCCCCTCACTTCATTAGGATTACCATTTTCATAAACACCTCCGGCCACCTTATGGCAAAAAAATAGTTTTTGCTCTATTAATGGAGGTGGTGCTTCCAACAAAGCAATAACTGTCTCAAAGTGATTACTGCATCAAGGAAACCTAGAAGGTAAGAGGAAGAATGTGCTCCATTCGGCATCTCTAGGTGTTTCTGGACATCCAGTTAGTCCCTAGATATTTCTGAAGAGATTTCTTTTCAACTTAAATATACTCTGATGATATTCCACATTTAATTGCTAAATTAATGTTAGTTTGTTAGATATTTTATCTAATTGCTGTGACATTTTCCTTAAACCAAGACTTTCATTAGTATAAATCTCTACCGTTTCCCATTAAACTGAGCATTTAAGAATGTGAACAATTAGAACTTCTGTGCCATTTGTTTAGAAGACCACTTAGCAATAAAGAAAAAACGGCTGTACCCCACACACTCTAGAATCTTTAATTCTATGGGAGGTAAGAGCGAGAATTTCTACCTCCCAATTTAATTTAGTTTCCTCTTAAATATTCCTAAATAAGCTTCATCCTGGGTCGACAGCCAAATGTTACTATTAGTTTTGTTATTTTATTATAAATCTGAAACTTAGTCTGCTGGTCATGTGATCTAGTAAATATGGTGAGACAGAGAGGAATAGTGGGGGGTATTGGGGGCGGACGGGGAGGGGTGGTGGGGGTTATTTTCACCAAAATTTCGTAGTTGAATAAAAAATATAATATTAAATTAAAAATAATGTGTTGCATTATCGTAAATCTTATTGAATTGTCTTTCTTTAATATATCAAGTGCCGAGTGATTACAGCAATCTTGATACATTATTGCTTTCTTACTAAAAAGGTTATTTGAATACATCTCCGCTGCAAAGCGCGGGTATTTTGCTAGTTTTATTATAAATCTGAAACTTAGTCTGCTGGTCATGTGATTTAGTAAATATGGTGAGGTTGGGGTTTTGGTGCATAGGGAAGGCAAGTATAACATTTTGTGGGGTGGGGTAGACATGCCCTTCATACAAGATTGTTTAAAAAAATGTCAATATATGGTGAAAATATACTGGTAGCTGAAAATCATGTGAGTAACACTTAGGGCATGGCCACACTGCAACGCAAACGCGTTTCGTGTGCGATTTCGTTGAGTTTGCGCACGCGTTTTTTCAGTAATTATTGCGGAACGCAAATTGCAATGCACCCAAAAACGCGTGCTTTTGGTGCGTTGCCGCGGTTTCAATGATATGAAAAAAATGCAAGTGCAAAAAAAAGCGCAGTGTGGCCTAGCCCGAATAGAGCCTAATTCCAGGCTAGAAAATGGCCAACTAAGGGCTAGGTCCCTCCAGGCCTTTTTAAGACTCGATCCGATCGCGTGTGAAAAAGTGTACACTAGTATGGCCCAATTGCAGTGGCTACACTAGATGCATTGTGGCAGCTTGCGCTGTGATCCGTTGATTGGAGCACAGGCGATCACCATGCACTCCTAAATATGCCCCTAAACATTCAATTTCTTTATCTGTCTCTGCTTAATATTTCTTGTCTCTGTAGCAGTTAATACAGTATTTGTCTCACTGTTAATCTAATAAAGGACTCTCCATGCAGTACTTCATTAAATATAAAGTCTAGTTAATATAAAACATGGGTGGAATCTCCTAAAGCCAATAATACTGTAACAGAAAAGTCAAAATACTTCACCTAAATCTTGTCCACCATTGCTTTATAAGACACAAATAGGTCATTAGACTACATACAGTAGATTGAGAAAAAATGTATTTTCTACCTGCTTGCTTTTCAGATACTGCTAAAATAAATGCTGAATGTTCTTTAAAAAAAATTATAGCCTCATACAAAATGGTTCCATTGATTTAAACCTCCTCAAGATAGAGCCTGGAATTGATGCATTAGTGGATAGATGTTGATTAAAAGATGGTTTTAATTGTATCAGTGTTCAGTACACATATGTACAGAAAACTGTAAACTACAAAGGGAAAGTTAGTATAAATTTTGAATTTGGCTTGAAAGGCCAGTGCATGTGTGTTTTTGTGCAGATTTTTAAAACTCAATAATGGCAATGATGAGGACATTGTGTTTTTTTTACTTACCTCAAATATGGCACACATAACACATGAACAAATGGGTAGGCCAGTTGGTGTGTGTACTCGTGTCAGGTTGGGGGATAAATGACTTTTTTGATGGTTTGTCAAAATGTGTTTTTTTTACTATACTAACCCTTTAAATATGGTTGCCACATGAATGAATGGGTAGCTCAGTTGGTGTGTGTACCTGTGTCAGGTTGGAAGTTAAAAAAAAAAAACTTTTTTGATAATTGGTCAAAATTAGTTTTTTTTTAACTTTAGTTGCCCGTTTAAGTCTGGCTGCCACAGTAATCGAGGGTAGGTCAGTAGGTGTGTGTATCTGTCAAATTGGGGGTTAAAAAAAACTTTATTGGTCAATTTTTTTTTACTATAGTTACCCTTTAAATGTGGCTGCCATGGAAATGGAATGGTAGGTCTGTAGGTGTGTGTACCTGGGTCAGGTTGGAAGTTTAAAAAAACAAACTTTTTTGGCAATTGGTCAAAAAAATTTTTTTTACTATAGTTCCCCTTTAAGTATAAGTCAAAATGGATTACAGAGAAAGGCAGCACTCGTACCTAAGCATGTACCTCCATGTGGTGCGTCCATCCTCATGGCAACTCTTCCCAGCTCCAGGTTTATCATAGTAAACTTCAAAGTAAGAAGATATGAATGATACAAACTTACTTTATTAGAATCATATTAAAAGGTTGGAGATACACGGACCAAACAATGCGGACAAAAAGGACAGCCCACCCGCCTAAATATGGCTGCCACAGTAATGGAGGGTGGGTCAGTAGGTCTGTTTACTTGTGTCAGATTGGGGATTAAAAAAATAAACATTTTTGAAGATTGGTCAAAAATTTTTTTTGACTAGTTACCCTTTAAGTGTGGCTGACAGAAATAGAAGGGTAGTTCAGTAGATGTGTGTACTTTTGTCAGGTTGGGGAAGGTCTGTGACTGAGGAAGCGGGTATGACACAGTTAAATGCATCAGACACCCATGCTCCTGTGTTTATATATGTTGCCTGATAATTGATTATATAATGGTTATTTTCTTTACCGCTGTAAAAAGGAGCAGTCGCCATTCATTCTATTTTTTTTACTATAGTTACCCTTTAAGTATGGCTTCCAATGGAATGGAAGGGTAGGTCAGTAGGTGGGAGTACCTGTGCCTCTGTGGAGGGTTGGGGATATCCGCTTTTGTTTATGACCATGAAAGAAACTGTTTTGATCTCATGACACTTAAACCTTGAAATAACCACATTTGAGAATTGTTATCATTAGTCTATGGGAAAAAATGTTCCGAAATTCGGCAATAACACCGTATCGCTTCTGCGGATTCTTTAGCTAGGTAATAGCACACTTCTCCTATGTGCCCCGAACGTCTGTACCGAATGTCATGTCTCTAGCTCAAAAACTGTGGGAAGAGACAGTCCAAAAAAGCAGAACAATAATAAGTAGAAGAAATAGAAAGTACAGTAATTTGGCTCTTCAAGCTAAATAAATAAAAGACACATTAAATCTATGCTTTATTTAGAGGTGTTATATAATTGCCTACTTTATGCACTGTGTTTAATGTGCCATCATAAATAAAACCAGTTTGAATTGAAAAATTCTTAGGAAAGGCTATTGGGTTTATTTCATATGAGCCCATGCCCTCCGCAGCAACCATCTTCAATATTTAAATGCCCCTTGCACATCTGCATTTTCTATATTTTGTAGAGCTGTTGCCTTAAAATTGCTAGCCACATGCAGTTTAAATAGTCACAAATGGAAAGAAAGACACGTACACACTTAAAGCTGGATGCTGTTTATTGTGACATTATGTGCACAACATTGAAGGTACAAGCCCTTCGTCAGATGAACCGGACAAAAAGGTTTGCGCCTGAAATGTTGTGCACGTCACAATAAACAGCATCCAGTTTCATGTTTGTGCTTTTCCCTGGTCCATCCACGGCAGTGGAAGTGCATGGGTTAAGTCCCCTTGAATCCTGACTGACAGGCCCGATTACCCAATAAAAGTGTTGCTCCTCCTCTCCAGTCTTGTGTCTTTTCTCCTGTGCAGACCGGAATAGTTAGCAGCTCACTCTCTCCTCTTTATTATCAGGGCTCCTCTCCTCTGGTAAGACCACTCACCGATACATGTGTCCAAGAGTGGTGGGGCTGAGCGAGACAATTCCGAACTTGATCACCCAAGGAGAACTGATTCACTCCAACCTGAGACAACTGAATCTAACGGCATGGCTCTTGAAGTCAACCCCATGAAAGAGGTAGGACTGTCAGACAAGGTGATCCAGACATTGATGTCATCTAGGAAACAATCTACCACTAGTACATACTACAAAACCTGGGGGAAATTCTCAGCCTGGTGCAACCAAAAAAATGTAAAGGCCAAAGATGCCAAAATCCACAACATCCTTGAATTTCTCCAAGAAGGAGAAGACAAAAATCTCAGTCTGGCAACTCTTAAGAGACAGATTACAACTATCTCGGCATTGACAAATAAAAAGTGGGCATCAGAACCCCTAGTGGTTAGGTCCTTCAAAGGGGTAAAACACCTTAAACCACCCAGGAAGACAGTTGTGCCTCCATGGGACCTGACGCTAGTCTTAAAAGCGCTCCAACATAAATTCTTTGAACCTATAACAGAAGCAAAAATAAGAGAACTCTTAAAACAATCTTTTTAATCGAAATTACCTCAGGACGCAGAGTATCTGAGATAAGAGCACTAAGATGCGATTCACCATATCTAGTGTTCCAAGGAAACAATGTGATCCTTAAACCTGATATAACTTTCCTTCCAAAAGTGGTGTCTGAGTTCCACCTGAATCAGGAAATAATTCTTCCGATAATGCAGGAATCATCTAGTGAAAGTACATTGGACATAGGAAGAATTTTAACTCAGTACATAACTAAAATGAAAGAATTCAGGAAAACAGAATATCTCTTTATTAACTTCCAAGGAACGAAGAAAGGACTACAACCGACGACGCATACAATATCATCATGGATCATATCACTAATTAAGCAAACATACTCAATGACAGCAATACAAACACCAGAGAAAGTGACAGCTCATTTTACCAGAGCGATGGCAACATCTTGGGCGTTCCATGCAAAAGTCTCACCTGTGGAAATCTGCAGAGCAGCAACCTGGTCTAACATAAATAACCACATTTATCAAACACTATAAGCTTGATGTGATTGACAAAAATAAGTCCCAGTTTGCCTCCAAAGTTCTGGAAGCAGCAAAAAGTGCTAAATAAAGTATAATTGTTTAAATAACCAGTGTCCCTCCCTTCAATGAATACTGCTTGGTAAATCCCATGCACTTCCACTGCCGTGGAAGGACCAGGGAATGCAGAAAATCAAATCCATACTTACAGTGATTTTCTTTTCCCGGTCCTGAGACGGCAGTGGAAGTAGCTCCCTCCCTTCTCTCTAACAATTCCTCAGCAGATACAGTCAAAAAGACACAAGACTGGAGGGGAGGAGCAACACTTTTATTGGGTAATCCGGCCTGAGAGTCAGGAGTCAAGGGGACTTAACCCATGCACTTCCACTGCCGTCTCAGGACCAGGAAAAGAAAATCACTAAGTATGGATTTGATTTTCTGCATTCTTACCATTTGTAACCAATCAGATGTTTTGACCTTTTTACTGGTCTGCAACTGTTAGAAAACATCTAACAACATCTGATCAACTGGGCCAGTTGATAATTTTTTTTCGTTGGCCAATCCGATTGTATGATCCGCAGTTAATATGATCGGATTGTGGCGTCTATGGCCACCATTAGAACATGGCCAAATTGTGCACCACATATTTTATAAGCCCAGATGTTTTGGCAAAAAAAATGTTTTTCTATATATTCACACAATTTAAGGGTCTTATTCAATAAAAAGTGCAGAATTTTCCCCACATTATTCATCAGCTGCAATCAATCAGATGTTTTCAAATGTTTTTTAACTGTAGTAGACCAGTAAAAAGGTATCATCTGATCATTCTTGTTTCTGCATAAAGCCATTTGCAACATGACAAAAAAGAGATTATAAAAAACATGGCTGCATCCTTACAGGGCATCATGTGTAAATTAGATCACAGAAAGACAGACTGCATCCTCTCACGTTACACAAACCACACCTCCAACAACATTAGAATAGTAAATTTATTTAGAAAAATATAGATTTAAAAAAAACACACACATAACAAAACTTTTGTTTTCAAAATAAGGTGCAGGTTTATTTTGGCAACATCGGTCACTGTAGCAAAGTTTTATAATTATATACACATTTCAGAGGTACCTGTATGAACCGATTATGGAAGGGCCAGGATTCTGACATTTTCATATAGCCAAGGTCAAACACAGAAAATCTATGTCTTATCTGTGCAATGATATGGTGTTCCATAGAACGATAGCATTCAGAGAAAAAGTTGCTAAAGGGCATGTCCACCCTTCTAAAAAATTTTTGATATAATATTCCCCCGGTCCCCCCAGCCCCAACCGCTATATTTTTATCATCAGAAAGTGCCCCAAACATTACTTACCTTCCCTCCGCTGCACTGCCAGGCCCTCTGCTTGCGATAAAATGCAAGCAGAGGGGCGGGACTGGCAGTCGCGTCTGTGATTGGCTGAGCAGCAGCCAATCACGGACGCGGCTGCCGGGAGTTCAGTGTGGTGGAGGAAAGAGGGAAGGTAAGTAATGTTTGGGGCACTTTCTGATAATAAAAATATAGCGGAGGGAGGGGGAGAAGGGCTGCAGTGGACTCTGCAGTACTCCTGGTGGGCGTTTTTTGGGACTTTAGGGCTAGGCCACACTAGTGCGTTTTTTGCATTTTTTCGGTAAAATGGAAATCGCGGGAACGTGAAAATTCCCGCAATTTCCGATGCGCATGCGATTGCGCGTTCGTTCGCGTTTTGGTAACGCATGCGTTCATCATTTTTGGTGCGTTACCGCAGCGTTTCCATAACACGAAAAGGCGAACGCACAAGAAAAGCGCACACAATCGCATACGATTACGATCGCAATTTTGTGCGCGATTATTGTGCGTTGCAGTGTGGCCTCAGCCTTAGGGGGGGATAGCAGAAGAACCAGATGGAGCTGGGATGTAAGGTAAGGATTAAACTACACTATACAATGAGGCCAGTAGTGGGGGGGGATTATAGTTTTGGGGGTGGACATGCCCTTTAACTGCCATTGCTAAAAGTGAAAGACTTGATTCTAAAGCTGGGTACACACACTATAGATTATTCAAAGATGACAGACAGGATCTGCAAGATCCTGTCTGCCAGCTATCAAAGATCTGCAAACACAGAGAACGCCAAGACTGTGTTTCCCTCGGTTGCGACAGACTCCTCTATAGGGAGTCTAGCATGGGCGATAAAGCGCTGATACCGTTGGATCTGTGTGTACATAGCTTAAGATCATTCAGGTTTTAGTAGTAATTATAAAGTAAATAGATTTAACTAAATGATTAAACAGATGAAGTACACATGTTTGATGGACATCACAACCCCCGGTGAACGAGCTAGCAATTTACGTCCGTTTTGGCAGATGCCACGCATGTGGTCTTTCGGTCAGGCATCGGTGGTCCAACCCGGTAGATCAAAAGATGATGCATTAACGAAAGGCCACACGTGATTATCAGTCAAAATGCCTGTTAATCGCCTGATTGGTCGCTGCTTGTTCATCGGAGGTCCCTGTATCACTTTACTGTGAACGTTTGTGGCTTTCTGCTTCTGTGACTTGTTCCTTATAGTTTGCAGGAGAAAGTTGGGAAAAATAGCTCACAGCAAAGTTTTACAGCAGATATCTAAAAAACTAAATCAGAACAAAGGTAGGAAAAACTCAACTATCTCCCCTATAATTAATGATTACAGAAAGGGATATAAAAAAAGCTTGTACTATAATGGCATTTTATGATATTATATCTATTAATTAAGCCTGTATAATTATTTATGGAATACAGCTTCACAAACTGTCTGTTCCATAACTGAAAAAGAAAATCAACATTCTTCTTTTCCCGAGGGGTGCCACTAAAAGATGTTAAACACAGGAAAAAGGTGATGTACCATGTTAGCCAGTCAAAATGATTACAGGGTAACCCTTTTGAAATAAAAATAAATAAATAAAAAAAGTGGTATAAAGGTGATACCTTTATTATTATAATTTTTTTCCCCAAAAGGGTTACCCTGTAAAAGATTTTACAAATAGAGGCAATTATTACAGGCAGTTAACAATAAGCAAAAGACAAGGGGAGACTTTAGAATTCAAGAAACAACAAAGTACAAGCTTCCCACCAGCCAACAGAATTATTCCCCCCCTCCCCTTTTTTTTCTTGATCTTGCACAATTATCTAAAAGTGCAGAAGTGTAGGTTTCAGGCAGCACAAGGAGGTAAGTAAAATGACCCTATGGTTTGGGGAAAGGATAAGTTTTAGCATTGGGGGTGATCATGCTCTTTACATAATAACAGATTGAATAAAGACATACGTCCATCTAGTTCAAACCTTTATACCCTACTCATTAATAGGGATGGTCGGTTCGCAGATCCGAACCCGGATCCGCCACGGATTTATCACGTTCGAGAATGGCGGATTTTTCTGGATTTTCCGCCTTCAGAACCGCGGATTTCTCGTATTTTCGAAAATTTTCGAAATTACGAGGATTTCTGGTATTTTCGAAAATTTTCGAAATAACGAGGATTTCTCGTACTTTTGAGGATTTGTTTCATTTTAATGGGTCTGCTCGCGGATTTTCGAATTTTATCGAAAATTCGCGGATCTTCGAGCGGACCGGATTTTGCGAAGTTCGGGGCGAATTCGGTTCCCGAATCTCTACTCATTAACCCTACCTAGAAGTTGAAAAACATAACCCCCCCCCCAAAAAAAACCCCAGCTGAAACAACTTCAAATTGCAACCTGAAAGGCTCTTTGATTATGTATTACTAGCAAGTCACAATATTTTTAGGTTTTAGAAACATATCCAGACCACTTTTGAGGCAACTCAACTTGCCATTAGAACATCTGTGGAAGACAGTTTCACCGTTCTCACTGAAAGAAACTTTCCTAACCTGGAGATGAAACTTCTTCTTCTAATCTTACAGGATACTCACAATTTCTCTGAAATAACCTATTGGTAGACAATGTACCAGAGTTAATTACTTAATATTTATATTAAGTAATAAAATCCCTGCAGAATGGCTGCTTCTCCAATGTAAACAGCCCTAACTTGTTAATTG
The DNA here is from genome assembly GCA_019447015.1 of Hymenochirus boettgeri. NCBI lineage: Eukaryota > Metazoa > Chordata > Amphibia > Anura > Pipidae > Hymenochirus > Hymenochirus boettgeri. The sequence goes on along the minus strand of CM033470.1, from coordinate 266,632,353 downwards.
CCTGAATAGTCAAGCCCCTCCATTCCCTTTATTTTAGCTGCCCTTCTCTGAACTCCTTCCATTTCCAAGATGTCCCTTTTGTATATGGGATTCTAAACTGCATCACATTTTCCAAATATGGCCTTACCAGTGTCTGTAATAATATTCTCTCCCTTGCATCTATTCACCTCTTTATACAAGACAATATCTTGCTAGCTAAACCCCCATTTCCATTAGAGATTAACTTAACTCAGTTATTTTGGTGTAGATGGCACCGGGAATGTTGAACCTCAAATGCATTGTCTTACATTTAGCAACATTGAATCTCATCTGCCATTTTGATAATCTATTAAGGTCTGGTTGCAACAATTGCACATCATATTAAAGGGAACTGTGGTCCAAAAATTGACAGAATTGCTTTCCTGAGGATTTTTTACTTTCATTATTTATTTTACATAGTTTTGAAGATATTTACATTTTGTGTGATATGGTTGCAGCATCACCAGATCCCCTGCACTTCCTGCACTGAAACCATGTGACAGTCCCTCTTCTGTTTCCTCCTCCTCGTAGGCCCCCATGGCCCCTCCCCCTTGCAGCCCCTTGGGCCTTTCCCTTGCAGCCTCCCAGGGCCCTCCCACTCAGGGGGGGGCCACTGGACCCACGAGTGTGCGGAGCCAGAGTCGTGAGTGGGAGGGGCCACAGGGGGCTGCAAGGGGAGGGAAACAGCACACGATTGGGAAGGGCCAGCAAGTGGGAGGCATTTAAAAAAGAGGGCTGCGCTTCTCCCCACCCCCTCCTACCTTCAGTCATGCACTGAGCATGTGCCAACCGCAGATTAGAGGAGGGAAACCGTATTTCTGACCGCAGATTCAGAACCTCCCCACCCCCAACTTTCTGATCAGTGATTTCTTCATATTTGGGCTGTGCAGCACGTAGAGAGGTGGTTGATGGCTCGTTTTAAAGGTATGAAACTGGCCTTTCATTATTAAAATAACTTGTTTGGAGACCACAGTTCCCCTTTTACAAGGAGATTCAATAAAAGTTCTTATCGTTTAAAATGGTGCTAATTTTACCCAAACCAATCAGATCTTGTTTTACATTTGAAAGAACATCTTATTGGTTGGGGCAAAATTAGCACCATTTTAAATGATAAGAACTTTATGAATAACCCTGTAAGTTTACAAAGCTCTGCATAGTTTTGTGTCATTAGCAAACAGAGACCTTGCTCTAACCCATTCTAAGTCATTTATAAACCGATTAAAAAGAAGTGGCCCCAGTACAGTGACCTTTAGAGTTTTCAAGACCATTTTCAAAAGTACTTCATATGTTCAGCAGCAAATCATGGCTTTTGGTTTTGCATTTAACTGTCACTATAAATAGGATGAAATAAAACATGCGTAACAACCACTTTAAAGGGGCAAAAGGAGAAAAACTGGATATATACTCTATTATAATTGACTTCTTAAGATCGCTTCATACAATTACATTTAATCCTGATTTAACTCATTCTGCTAATAAAAGGCTTTGCAACGCCAATGATATGGAGTGACTTCTGAGGTTCCATTTCCTTATACATGGTAAACTCCAAACTGGTGATTTCGGAGCTGCACTGGGCTGCTTAGAGTGGCACTCAGGGCTATGGTGGCCATCCAACACTACAAAACAAAAATAAATTAAAAAGGGTGAAATAGAGATCTATAGCACCTATAGTAAGACAAATCTACTCATCAAAAATTACCCCCTTTAAGCTACTTTTACATGAAAGTAAGCAGAGTAATTTCATACAGGTTTGGAGCACAGTTCCCGATGTTTTATCACCAGTGAAGTCATACATATAACATTTCAAATTAGCTGCTGTCTAAGCCCCTGCAGCTCGCTACTGACTAAAATACATTTTTCAGAAACTGAAATTAAAAGCAAGTATCACTTTAAGTGTTTAGAGAAATTCAGAATTATAAAGGTTTTAAGACACCAAAGGACCTGAGGTTTACACCCTCCTGTTTTACGACCTTCATATGCATGTGTTTTACCCAGGGAAAGAGGAATTTCTTCTAGGGGTGTAGGGGGCAGAATTTTGTATTTTAGATTCACCTATCCATTTGTACAAAATCACACCCTCTTAAAAGAGCACCTCTTCAAATATTTTAAAAAATTGATTCACTGCAAAACCTTGTTTGGGGCCAACCAGACACAAAGTGGACTAGCTCACCCTTCAGTGCCAGGAACTAGGAGGCCTGGCAGTTCCACTAACTATACAAGCCTCAATATCCATTGTACATTGGAGCCAATCAGAATCAGCAAGGATGTTAAAGGGGATCTCCACTGAGGAAAAAGCATTTTTTTGGGGTTTATTTTAAAGTACACCGGCTACAGGCTCTTTAGTAGGGATGGGTTGCACCTCACTGATGGCGGTGCCAGCTGTTTTAGGGGAGAAGATGGCTAGGGGGTTGGAGATTTTAAACTAGGTTTGGGGGGGAGGGTATTAGCAGTCCTCACTGGGATAGATAGCCCAGGGGAAAGCAGGGGGTAGATAGGTCAGTGGTGGGTGGTAAGGGGGGGGGGCTAGATAGGGGATAGGGAGGCATGTGTATTAAACTGTGACTAATAAATTAATCAGGATTTAAAATGTATGTTTGCAAATGCGAGAAGCCTGGCTGACAAAATGGGTGAATTGGAAATGATGGCATTGAATGAAAAGTATGATGTAATAGGATAGCAGAAACGTGGTTGAACAGTTTTCATGACTGGGCTGTAAATATAGGATATGCCTTGTTTAGGCAGGACAGAAAAAAAAGGAAAGGGGGAGGAGTATGTGTTATGTTAAAAAACGATTGAAGCCAAATTTAAAGAAGAGATAACTGGTGATATGGATGATAAAGTGGAGGCAATATGGGTGGAATTAGGCAACAGGAAAGGGGGTAATGTCATTGTTGGTGTCTGCTATAGCCGCCAAATGCTAGCAGAGAGGAGGTGAGTCCTCTTCATATGCATTGGCAAGGGCTGCAAGTTTGGGAGTGTGCTCATTAGGGGGACTTCAATTACCCTGACATTGATTGGTGTGGTGGAACTGCCATCACAGAAAAAGGCGATGAGTTCCTGAATTTGCTGCAGGATAATTTTCTCACAGGTGGTTGAGGTTCCTACTAGAAAAGGAGCTCTGTTGGATCTGGTAATATCTAACATTGTGGAGCGCATTATAGATATAAAGGTAACTGGAGGCTTAGGAATAGTGACCATGAAGTAGTGGCGTTTCGACTTTGTTATCGAAAGGAAAAGTGCGCTGGGTTAACAAAGAAAATTAATTTCAGGAAAGCAAATTTTCCTAGGTTAAAAGAGCTCTTCAGATGTCAACTGGGATAACGTATATCAGGTAAATGTATGAACAGAAGTGGACTGTGTTCAAGGGGATTTGAGCGAGTTCACATCTAAATTTATACCCTTAGGAAATAAATGTAAAAAAAATAAATCTGCGCCCATGTGGCTGAATTCTGATGTAAAGAGGCAAATGGAAAGGAAGAAAAAGGTATTTAAAACCTTAAGGCCGAAGGAACGGAAAGTGCCTTTAGGGATTATAAAAACTGTGTAAGAAAGCAATCAACTAGCTAAAATTAATAATGAAGTTAGGATAGCTGAACAAAGCATCACTAAGCCTAAATTTTTTTTAAGTATTGAATAGTAAGAAGATGAGAACTGAGAATGTGGCACCATTAATTAAGGGGAAAGTTAGTTACGGAGGATGGCGATAAAGCAAATGTCTTGAATAATTTTTTTCCTCTATATACACTATAGAAGATCCAAGTACAGATATCAGAGTATAGTAGCAATAATGGTATAAAGATCAAGTGCACTTTGGTTAACCGAGGATATGGTACAGAAGAAACTAAAGAAGGTTAAATTAATAAATCTCCTGGACCGGAAAAATACATCCTCGGGGGACTTAAGGAGCTAAGTTCAGTTATCTAGGCCATTGTTCTTATTTTTGCTGATTCCCTCATGTCCGGTGGTGTGCCTCTGATCGGAAAAAGGCTGATGTTATTCCAATATTCAAAAAGGGTAGTCGTTCACAGCCGGGTAATTACAGGCCTGTAAGTTTAACTTCAGTGGTGGGGAAGATCCTGGAAAGTTTAATAAGGGAGCATGTTCTAGAGTATGTTTCAAGGACTGACATTATAAGTAGTAACCAGCATGGATTTAGGAGGAATAGATCTTGTCAAAATAACTTGCTTGGCTTTTATGAGGAAGTAAGTAGAAATTTAGACTCTGGAATAGCAGTAGATGTAGTTTACAAGGCTTTTGATACAGTCCCCCTAGGCGACTAATGAAAGCTAAGGTCTGTTGGTCTGGGGAGTCACTTTGGATAGAAAATTGGTTAATGAATAGGATGCAGAGAGTAGTTGTTAATGGGCTTCATCATTATGGACTAAACTGCAAGTGGGGTGCCACAGGGTTCGTGTGGGGCGCTTCTATTTAATCTATTAATGATTTGGAAGTGGGTATTGTCAGCAAGGTTTCTGTGTTTGCTGACGACACAAAACTTTGTCAACCATTAAAAACTCAGAGGATGTGCAATCGTTGCAAGGGGATCTAGATAGATTGTCACATTGGGCTGCTAAGTGGCAGATGAAATTCAATGTTGATAAATGTAAGGTGATGCATTTTGGACTTAAAATCCTGTGCTACTTATACCATAAATGGCTCTGTGTAAATGAATCCCTGTTGGAAAGGGATTTGGAGTTTTGGTGGATAACAAACTTAAAGGTAGCAAGCAGTGCCAGCGGGCAACAGCCAGAGCCAGCATGGTATTGTCTTGTATAAAGAGAGGTATGGATTCAAGGAGGGAAATGTAATTCTCCCTCTTTACAAAGCATTGGTAAGGCCTCATTTGGAATATGCAGTGCAATTTTGGAATCCTGTGTACAAAAAGGACATCTTTGAAATGGAAAGGGTTCAGAGGAGGGCAAAACTATAATAAGGGGATTGGGGGAGCTTGAATATGAAGAGAGACATGGAAAAGTACAATTATGTACGCTGGGAGAAAAGGCGCTTGTGTGGGGATATGATTATTAACGGGCCATACAATAAACATCTGGGGCATTGTTCACCAATAGACATGACAAAGGACATGTGGACATCCCTTAAGACTTGAAGAAAAAAGGTTAGGCTTCAAGCTCGGAAAGGGTTTTTCACTGTGAGAACGGTAAAGCTAGGAACAGTCTTCCAGTGGACTTATGGCAGGTTCATTGGTCATTTTCAAAAAAAAGCTGGATGAGTTTCTGCAAACAAGATGTTACAAGTTACTGGTTTGATACATAAAGTAGAGTTGATCCAGGGAAATTTCCGATTGCCACTTGGAGTCAGGAACAAATTTTTTTCCCCCTTCATAATTTGGTGGGGTTTTTTTTTGCCTTCCTCTGGATCAACAGTTAGGCAGGAAATGGAGGATATTGCTAGATGGGTTGAACTGGATGGACGTATGTCTTTATTCAACCTCAAATACATTACTATAACATCCTCCAACCTCCCCCTACCTTTTTCCCCAGAATTCCCTTCATTTGATTGCAGCAGCATGGGAAAGTTGTGCAGGTTCTGGGGGTGTGTCTTCCCTGTGCTGAGAGTGCTGTCACTCAATGTGCATTATCATGGTAGCAGACACACCACATTGGCTGCAGAGAAATCCTTTCCTCCCGACTCTCTAGTTTCATTTTTACAGCGATCATGCAGAGAGAGACAGGGGAGGAAAAGTTAAAACCCTCTTCCCACACTACTGTAAGTAGGGGGAACTTTGTTGTTTTTAATAAAGATTTTTTTTGTGCTAACTCTGAGAGGGATGGTTAAAAATTGATCAATGATTGATTTTATAGGGGATGCTGGGGATATTATGAGCAATCTGGTATGGGAGGGAGTGGGAGAAAAATATGTACCTGATTATCCATAATTAGTGAAGTCAGCAAGCTGCTGTGATGGTCATTTGATTATTCCTCCATTAATCAGTGAACTCAGTAGGAGATTGTATGTATGTATGTATGTATGATGTATTGTATATTCGACCCATCAGTCAGATCACAAAGACAGCAGTCCCCACGGATCCTCTCACACTAAAGGAAAAACAACGTCGGACATTTCCCATGCAGTCACTGAAAGTGGGCGGACCTGCACTACCCACAGCGTTCTGGGGGAATTATGGATTTCTTCTAAACTACTGCTCAAAGATACAGGATACTGCAGGTACATATCAACCTTACACATATCTACTTACAACCCAGGTGACTTATCAGTGGAGAGAACCTTTAAAACTACTCAATATCCCCCAAAACAAACTACTTCGGATAACTGTTTCTTATCTCCCGTGGTAAATCGGCACACCCACGACACCACTTATACACCCACTCCTGCAACAATCCCTCAAAATATGGGATATTGCCCTTAAACACTTAGACATACCACAGATCAACAGATACTCCACTATGGCATAACAAAATCCTCCAGAAGTTTGTATCGCTTCCCCACGCGAAAGCATGTTTTAATCATGGAATCCAATTACCGCCCACCTCGTAGATGGAACGCCCTAAAATCCTTTGAACAATGCAAACGGGAGTTTGAGCTCCCTAACTCCATGCTCTACACATACCTACAGACCAGGCAGCATTTGTAACCAATTTAACAACCTGATCCCCGATATAAAATCTAACCCACTCTGACAACTCTGAAGGGTCAGACTCCGCTAAACTAATCTCACGCATTTACCTTGCACTACAAAATCAAATGGTCAGAGCCAGAACAGAAGCAAAAAAAATATCCTGGGAAGCCGACGTGGGCTCCCTGGACGGTGGGGAGTGGGAGGAGGCCCTGGAGTCCTGCAGGTGGTGTCCCCAAAACGTCAGACAGACTCACCCAAATGTTTATTAAATAGAGCGTATTAACCCAAATCAAATTTCAAAATACAAGCCAGAACGCAGCCCACTTTGCCCAAAATGCCAAGCAGCCCCTGGCACTTTCTACCACATCCTGTGGTCCTGCCCGCCAGTCCAGGGCTTTTGGCAACAAATAATTCAATTTCTCCACGACATATGGGTTTCACCGGTGGGTCTAGACCCCAAGGTTTGCATACTAGGCATACGGATGATATCCTGCTGATAAGGATCTCAAAATTTCTTATGGAAACAATATTTCTAGCCAGAAAACAGATTTCCGGGTCTGGATTCAACCAGTGTCTCCCCAACTGGACTCCTGGAAAACCGCAGTGAACGCCATCTCCATATCAAAAAACTGCATTATACCCACCAAGGATGCCGGCCAAATATAATAAAATATGGAGCAGGTGGGAGGAATCCCAGAAGAACAAATTAAACTGGCTTCCCCCTCTGGTCCCCGAGTGTGCCCCCCCCCCCCCCATTAGAAGTAACAGAAATGTATAATGCAAATTATGACTACTAATAGTCAAACCATTGCTAAAGACACAGTTATTATTCCCCCCCCCTTTTTTTCTTTTTTTGTTGTTGTTGTTTACCCTATCCTTTTTTCTCCTGTACTCGATAAATGTCTTAATTCAACCATTGATATGTTATATGTAACAGTTTTATACAAAAATGTATCTAAAATGCTGAAGATTTAAAACACAAAATGTTTGTATCTTGTTCAAGTTTAAATAAAGAATTCCTCCATATGGAGGGGATTAAAAAAAAAAAAAAAAAAAAAAAACAGTACCTCCTACCTTACTAAAAATAACTCCAGGATCATGCTGTAGCTGAGTCTACCAAACTTACAACAGTATAAGATTGTTGTGTGGTTCCCATTTACACTATGAGCTCTGAACTCACCACTGCTCTGCCCCATTCACCATGGCTTGAGCATTCCCATTTGTATCCTGCTGGGATAGAGAAACAATGCCACATTATCAGCTGCATAATAATCCCCACACCAAAAAGCTTTATAAAAATTTTGTAGTTGAGGATCTAATGAAGCTTTGCATGCCATTAACTTTGGATTCCACAGCAGCTAGCAATCATCCCATGCTTGTTTGAAAGTTATTTACAATGGACCTAGTATGGAGATCACAGTTCACTTTTAAAATGCTGCAATAATGCTACTTTAATTTCTTGCAAACCAGTGACAACATGTGACATGCTGGGAATAAACCTAATTAATTTCTGTAGTATGTAACAGGTTCATGTTATATGTACATCAATCAGAGATTAAAAGACGCCACTACACAATTTGACAGCCTCCTGTTGGCCCCACATGACATGTGCTCCTCCTGTACTTAATGCCAGAAAGACTTGCCCATGCCCACCAGTGTGAATACTCTGAATGTAGCTAGCCCTAAAGTTGTGTGCAAACAATTCTTGGGATAAAGCACAGTTTCTTTTCTTTGTTAAAAAAAAACAAAACAAAAAAAAAACAAAACAAATATTCAGTATCATTCAAGAATATTTCTGGTTAATTAGCTTGCAACACTCCCATATATTATAAATACAGTAAAATAAAATAAGCAGTTTAAAAGGTTTCACTGCTATAAAACACTATCTATTAACATTAGAAAAATAGGTTATATTCTAAATGGTCTTTTATTCTGTTTTTTAAAGATTTGAGAGAAAACTTACGGTCCGCACAAACGTCTGATGTGGCAAACGTTTCTGCGTTCTCTCAGGCGTTGTTGTTAATCTGCCATGGCGAATCAACGCAGATATGAACGCATACACAAGCATGACTATCGCCAGAAATGTTAGTTCATCGCAGGCGTATCTCCTGCCCGGCAGGCGTTTGTCTTGTCTGTGTGTACGGGGCTTAAGTATGAATGTAATAAAAACAGCAAACATCGGCAATCTTGTTAACACAGCACACATTATACACAGCAATACAAGTAAATACATTAAGTCTCCTTTTGAAAAAATTATTACACTTTTTGAAAAATAAAATTGTATTTTTTTGCATAAACATAAATCAACTCAATAATCCAATAATAGATACATTGCATAAAAAACCCAAACATTTATATACAAGAGAACCAAGTATTTTATTTACATTTACTCCTCAAAATCGCTGTCATCCCCAAACAGTTCATCTTCTGAGAAAGTCCCCCCTAAGCTATTTCTTGTTCATGGACAGATACTTCATTTGCAGTCAAGTGAAATGAACCTTCAGCAAATTCAGCAAACCTAAAAAAAAAAAAAAAAAAAAAAAAAACAACCATAACATTTATTATATAAAAAAAAAGTTCAGGAGCTGGGAATGAAGTTAAAAGGGAACTGTGGGTCTCCAAACAAGTTGAGTTAAATTAAAGGCCATGTTCTACCTTTAAAACGAGCCTCAACCACCTTTCACGTGCTCCACAGCCAAGATATAAAGAAATGATGCATGACCAGAAGATAATGGGTGGGAGGCTGAAATGTGACATTCCTAAGGCTTCTCCTGCACAGTGCCTCATTGTGAGGGAGACAGGAAGTCCCTCTCTCTCTGCTGTGTGAAGGACCTGCAGCTGCAAAGAAGGTAAGGGAATCTACAGCCCTTCTCTCTCACTATGTGAAAACAGCCTTTTCAGGCAGTTGTCACTCTGGCCCACAGCACCTGCGAGTGGGCGGGGCCACGGCAACAATGGCCAAGAGGGGCCTGCAACTGGAGGGACCATGGGGTCCATGAGTGGGAGGGACCAGGGGGGCTGCAAAGGGGAGGAGACACAGGGCAGATTGACTGAGGTTTTTAGAGCAGGAAGCAAGAAGTGCAGGGGACCTGGTGATGCTGCTGCATATCACACACAAAAATGTAATCTTCAAAACTATGTAAAATAAACAATGGAAATAAATTGTAAAAACTCTCAGGAGAGCAATTCCATCAATTTACCTAAAGTCATTTTTGGACCACAGTTCCTCTTTAAGCAACTTACCGGTCTCTCGCTCTGCGCAGCATCTCTGACAGGTCCGACAAGTACTATATTCTATGCGCATAGAGTACTCCTGCGTTGGGACCTGTCAGAGGACGCGGGTGGAGCTAGAGACAGCGTAAGTTGCTTCATTCTGGATCCTGAACTTTTATTGAAGAATGCAAGGTCAGACACAGCTTTTTACCTCCTGTTCTTCAATAAAGTGAACAGCAAAAAGAGGTTTTAACCACAATTTAAGATGGGCGTAAACTACCTTTTACAGGTCACGTATCAGTAAAGCTGATATCTATCTTTAGATTGATCTATAGGAAAAAAAACAACCTCAATTTAGGAAGCATTTCAGGGTTTGTCACAATTTTTTTTTTTTTTTTTAAAGGGCATGTCCACCCCAAAAATATAATCCCCCCACTACTGGCCCATTGTGTAGTGTAGTTTAATCCTACCTCACATCCCCGCTCCATAAGGTTCTCCTGTAGTTTCCCCCCCCCCCAAAGTCAAAAACTGCCCACCAGGGACCTACCTGGCCTGCCTCCTACCTGGCCTCCGGGAGAGTTTGGCATGCGTACTGCAGCCCTTCTCCCTCCCTCTTAGGATTCCCTCCCCCTAGTGTAAAAACCCTTTAGATATATATGATTCCCCTGTCGCCCCAGCCTCTATTTTATTCTTAGAAAGTGCCCCAAACTTTACTTACCTTCCCTCTTCCCCCACCAAATGAACTCCCGGCAGCCGTCCGGTGATTGGCTGCCGTCAGCCAATCACAGACGCGTTTGCTGGTCCCGCCCTCTGCTTGCATTTTCTCGCAAGCAGGGGCCGGCAGCGCGGCAGGAGGAGAGGAAGAGGGAGTAGTAAAGTTTGGGGAACTTTCTAAGAATAAATATAGAGCGGTTGGGGCTGGGGGGACAGGGGGAATCATATATCAAAAAAAATTTAAGGGTGGACATACCCTTAACCCTTTTAGTGGCTTTTAGGTTATTGGTTCTCTAGATTATTGCAATATATTCCTAGATAAATTGACTTAATATAATAAAATCAAAATGACCCATAAGTGACAATAACACTAACGTGGCTAAAACAAATATGGTAATACTTTATTTCAGTTTCCAATGTTACCTCTTAGGTGACTGGATGCAAGATATTACTTTCCATTTGGAAACTCTGGACTATTGCAGTACCCGGCAGTTCATCCAGAGCTTTTCTGTCTCCCAACTCTCCTTGCATCCTGTATTCTTCTTTGCTAAGCAATCGTGGAGGGCTTGGTTTGGTTCTGGACAAATTAACTTACTGTAAAAGAAATTCCATTTTGATATAAAGATGTAAGAAAAAAAGTTTGAGGTAAATTATTTCTACATTTTTACAACTTAACAATTCTGTATTTTAGCTTCTGTACCACTTTTAGCACGACAAAAATTGGTGAGAGAGCACAAACATTTAGTCCCAATTTTTTTATACATCATATTTTTTAGGAAGTTTTTTTGTTACAGATATTTTTGATTTAATATTTATCCCCAACCCATTCTGCTGAGCACAAGCAGGAAACTTTTGAGAATTTTTTACGACTTGCAGTGCACCCACTAGAGTAAACATATCCCCTATCACAAAAGAGCAAAGAGCCCTTTCTACCATCACATAGTAACAGAGGTTGAATAAAGTGTCCATCTAGTCCAACCTTTATACCCTTCTTCAACACTACCAAACAGCTGGAAGGCAAAAAAGGACAACAAAAATCAGCTTAAAAGTGGTGGTGGTGAAGTTCCTAACTTCAAGTGGCAATAGGAATGGATCACCACAAAACTGTATGGATTAATACCAGTAAATCTCAGTATTTTTTTAGAGAACAAATCCAGCCCACTTTTAAAGCAATGCAATGAATACACATCTTCTGGAAGTCTGTTCCACAGTTTCACCATTTTCACGTAAAGAAAACCTTTTCGAACCTGAAGGTGAAACTTCTATTCTTCTAAACTTAAAGGATGTCCATGAGTCCTCTGATTTGACCTATTAGTGAACAATGCACAGAGAGTTTATCATTGGCCCATTTATATATTGTATAAAGTGATCATATCCCTGGGCAATAGTAGCTTCACCAAAGTAAACAGCCCTAACTTGTCTAATCTGCCAGCACAGTCAAGCCCCTCCAATCACCTTATTATTAGTTGCCTTCTCTGAACTGCTTCCATTTCCAGGATTGCCCTTTGTATATGTGATTCCAAAAATGCACCGCATATTGCAAATGAGGCCTTACCAGTGCCTTGTAAAGAGGGGGATAATATTTTTCTCTCTTAAATCTATTTCCCTCTTTATACATTACAAGACAATATCTTGCAAGGTCTAGCCTTTGCGGTTCTGAACACCCATTTTCCCCCAATAGTGTCACTTAACACGTATTATGGTGTAGATGGCACAAGGATGTTAAACCCAAAAGTATCACCTTACATTTACACCCTAAAACTCATCATCACTTTGCAGCCCATTTTGATAATCTACATACATTCAGAAATTGCAATCATTTGAAGTTTCCAAAGCTCTACATTAGTGCCATCAGAAACACAGAGACCTTGCTCTCAATTCCCCCTTCAAAGTCATTTATAAACAGGTGAAAAGACAAAGCCCCAGTACAGAACCCTGGCGCACACCACTTAGAACTTAAGCTTACATGGATGTAGCCCATGGCCATTACTGTCTATATGTGATCCAACAAACAATTCTCTATCCATGTACAAATGTTGTGTCTAGGCTAATAGACCTCAGTTTATACATAGTCGATTATGTGGCACAGTATCAAAAGCTTTAGCAAAATCCAAGATAATACATTCACTGCTATGCCAGAATACATATTATTACTACCTTGTCATTAAAAACCAAGTTAATGTCCGACACCAGTGGGTCGCTATGTTAAAAGATCGGACACGTGCCTCGATATCCTGTTAGTGATTGGATAGCGCAAGTGCCCCGAACCGACTCAAAGGCACATCCCCAGACAAAAGTGAATTTGAAAAGATAAGAAGCAATGGTCTATATAAAACTGGATTAATGTTTTATAATTCTGAGGATGTATTTACCATGGGTCCTGGGGCTTTTCGATATTAACTTTGTCAAATTGTTTCCTACCATATGCTGTCATCCAAGAGTGAATGTTCTCATTAATATTCCTCATATTACATTCCCCACTATAAAGACTAGGATTCTCTATAGTGTATGGGGGGCTGTTTATAGCAGTTTTCAACACATTCTCTATAACCAACATACCCCATTATTTAAAGGGGACCTATGGTCCAAAAATAACTTAGGTAAATTGATAGGAATGCTCTTCTGAGAATTTTTGCCATTATTTTTTCATTGTTATTTTGCATAGTTTTGAAGATATTACATTTGTGTGTGTGATATGGCAGCAAGCATCACCAGGTCCCCTGCACTTCCTGCTTCTTGCTCTGAAACCACGTCAGTGGTTGTCTGACAATCTGCCTGTGTCTCCTCCTCCCCTTGCAGCGCCCCTGGTCTCTCCCACTCATGGACCCCATGGCCCCTCCATTTGCAGGCCCCCTTGGCCCCTTCCACTCACGGTGCCTTAGCCCCGCCCACTCGGGTGCAGAGTGAGAACTCTGCCTGAAAAGGCTGTTTTGACATTGTGGGAGAGTAGGGCTGTAGATTCCCTTACCTGCTCTGTGGGGATCTTTACACAGCAGGAGGGGGTGGGGGACTTCGTATCCCTGTCCTGTCACTGAAGTCTGAGGCTGTGCTATTGGTGGCGAGGTGGAGGAGCAGCCCTAGGAATGTCACATATCAGCCTCCCCACAATACCTTTCTGGTCAGTAATTTCTTTTATATCTTCATTGTGGAGCAACGTAGAGAGGTGGTTGATGGCTCGTTTTAAAGGTAGGAAAGTGACCTTTCAAACTCAACTGTTTGGAGACCACAATTCCCCTTTAATGGACCACATTCTCAGCCCTCATCTTTTCACTATTGATATACTAAAAAAACCCATTTTGGGGTTGCTTGTTTTGTTCAGCTATCTGTATTTCATTTTCTATTTTGGCTAGTTTAAATTTGTTTTCTTGCACTCCTATTAAAATTTTAAAGCAATTTTATTTTTCCCCCCCATTTCCCCTTTTACCGAAACATTAAGCAGTAATGGACATTTTTCCCCCAACTTGTTTCCTAAAGGTATTTGAAAAGTACCTATTAGTTATAAAAACTTAAAGCCGTCCACTTCAGTATCCTAAAAACATTGTCCCAGTCTATCTGCAGAGTGATCCTTTAACAGCATCAAATTAGCTTTCCTAAACTTGTTGTTAACCCAGTGCACTTTTCCCCCAACCTATATTAAAGACAATATTCTGATCACATTCCCTAGTTCCCATTACCTTCATCTCCAAAATGAACTCAGGATTTTTTTTTAGATATACAGATCCACAACGCATTCTTTCTAGTAGGAATTTAAAATCTGTGAAAGAAAATATTCATATATAAAAGTATCCTAACTTACTTACTGTCCAGTCAATTTAATCACTCTTGGTATTCACTTCATAAAATACAAGAAGCAAGAGTCCTAAAAGAAGACAGCTGTGTTAGAGCCACAGATAATTTCCACTAAACTGGGTGGAGCATATTAGGGCAGACTACATCCATAAAAATGCTGTAAACCATTGAGCAAAAAATTACTTTAATTCCCTTATAAAATTAAAATTGGGGCTACATAATTTACAATAATCATTTCCCATAATTCATACCAATACATTTGTTTTATGTCCCTGCATATGTTTTTTCTTGTCTTTAACATTGTATATGTGATTCATTGTTTATTACCCTGGTACTGATTAACACTTTTTTGAGTTTATGAAGTTATATTGCATGTACTTAAAGGATAAGTACACTGTAAAATTAAGTTAGGGTCACTTGGAAGCTGCAGCTTAAAAATACTTGGCACATTTCTTGTTTCCCTAAGCCCCTCCAGAGCCTTTATCTTCTGCGCGCCACACCTCCGCACAGAGTGGATGAGACTTACCTATTGAGGCTTACCAATCAGGAGGTAGATGAAAATCTCTCAGGGGTGGAGCTAACCATGCACCTAAGGGACACAAGATGTCAGCATTTGAATGGAAATGATAGGCTCTGGAGGGGCTAGGGAAACAAATATGCCAAAAGTATTTTTTAAAGCTGCTGCTCCAAGTGACCCTAAATAATTTACAGTGTACTTATCCTTTAAAGGGAAACTGTGGTCTCTAACAAGTGCCCTCAAAAAAGTGCTCTAGATGATGTCTTTAGCGGTGTCAATCAATCTATAGGCTTGTAAAATTTCTCTTCTGCTCTGCACTGTCAGGCATGTGTATAAGCAGGGTCACAAAATCTACCCAGGGGTGCCCTGTCAATGAAGCAAGTCTCAAATAATTGATCAGGTCACTGGGCTACCCATGGAATGATGGCATGGGGGTAGCACCAGTTGCATTTGCTTCAGGTGCTGTCCCCTTGATACACTACTGGATCCACCACAAAAAAAACTTTCTGAAGCTAGTTTTAGGCTGTAATCAACATCTGTTCTTTTCTAGCCTATGGACAACTTGGAGGGAAAAAGTTTCTTTATAGTTTTTAAGCTAGCCACAAACCTAAAAAGAAGAGTTCTAAGGTGGGCTTATAATGCGCTGTCCCAGCAGTAGAATACAAGTGGACATACTCAATCCAGGAGATTGATCGGTTTGGTGAGGTCACAGCTCATTGTGCAAGCAGGAAAAACTACCCTATATACTGCTGTAAGTTTGACTAGACAGCTAGAAGCATGACATGGAGTCAAGTAGGAGTTGCTCTTTTAAACAGAGACCAAATTTCCCCTTTAATTTACACGATGAATAAATACCTTTTGAAATAATTCTAATAGGTATGGATACACTGCTAATCTTTACTTATTGATGATGAGTCTAGTTCGTCTAGTCTGCAACCACTTCCTCCTTACTCCCTCAAGTCAATAGTGACTGTTGATGCGGTTCGGAAATTTTCCACGCATTACTACCAGATGACCAGGTGGATCAATATGAATAGGGATTCGCAAACAGTGTGCCTCCAGTTGTTTGGAAACTACAACTTCCAGCATTACGAACTAGAAGGAAGGCAGGGAATGCTGTTGTAGTTGTCAAACATCTGGAGGTACGCCGTTTGAAAATCGATCAGTAGAATGTGACGGAGCACTGGCTAAGCCTCCTAACAAACAATTTTGCAAAAGACATAGTTTAATTATTATAGTTTCAGACAGAGAAATGAGTAACTATTGCAAATAGCACAAAAGACCACATCACTGGACTTTCAGGGACTCTGTTTCAGTTTTATGCAGACTGGCTCCACAGACCCTATGGAAGCAGAGATCTGACGGATAAGGACATCAAATATAGATGGGGGGACCATTTTAGCTGCAATTTAGATGAATGGCAAGAATGCAGTGAGTTCTGCAGCTGCTTGGGCATAGTGAGGAGCAAAAAAAAATGAATAAATCTACATGGTACCTAGCCCGGCCCCTTTAAGAAAATACCTTAGCCACCCACCCCCCATATTGCAAACCAGAGTTACTTAAAGGAGAACTAAACCAATTTTTTTATACTACAGAATCTGAAAAAACGCACCTAAAAACACCATAAGCTATAAAATACCACCATTGTATTAAAGTAAATGTAAGCCTGTTAAGAACTGGATGAGTATTTGTGTGTATGTGCAGTCAGACCACACCTCCTGACCTCAGTCGCAGCTTCCTTGCTTTATCTGTCCTGTAAAAGGATTGGCTAGAGATTATTAATGGGTGTGACCAACTGTAACAAGTTTCTGCCATAGCTAAAGACTAAGCATAGCAGAACATAAATGGTCGTTGACCAAACCATGTGATACTAGAATACTGTGAAGTAAAGCACAAACCATATGTTATTTAGGTAAATTTCCCAGCGCCTGTATCAAAATGAGAGGTAAGACACAGATTACTGGTTTTATAAAGGTGTTCTGACTTCTGGTTTAGGTTGTTCTGTGGCTTTAGTTGTCCTTAAACTGTTCATGCTCTGGAAGACCAAGTACCATATAACGCTTTACCTTTTCTTGCTACCACAATAATTGTGCCATTTGCCTCGATTGAATTGTTTCTTACTTTATCACAATGTCCAACCTAGAAGACACCTAACAATTCATTTTCATACTGCTTTTGTTTTATCGTTAATAGGAAAGTTAATTGGAAAATATCATTAATTTTTAAATTCTAAGTTGCACTTACCTAGTTATTTACATATTCTCTTCCATTTGATTTCATTCCCTTTGCTATGCTTTGTATTTGTCATCAGTAAGATGGTCGTGCTATTCCCTTATGTCTTAAAATATATGTATTTGCTGGTGAAAATTCCCAAGACCAGCGGACATTAGCTATGTTTGAACCCCTTGGACTTGGGTGTTATAGTGAAACTAGCATTCCACTTATGTTCTTTAGGGGGGTAAAGGATAAACTATTGCCTCAAGCAATTTTTTTAAAAAAACCGATTTCAAAAGAGTAAAGGTATGCAGCCCCTTCCCATACATTTTATTCTCAATTAGCCATGCGTGAAGGGGTGTGTAACAATTCGCCTGTATCGGTCACTCAAAACTAGCAAGTGAGAAACTCTCCTCCACCCACTCTTGATCATGTAGGCTGTATCCTACAACCGAACAATTCAATTGTTTGACTGGCAGAGGAGGGGAGGAGGAGAGAGGTGTGTAACAGACATCCCACCAGCAATGACAAGTGATATGTTTATAATCGCCCTGGGCCGTCTAGCAGGCGGGCTTTTAGCACTATCTTTGCTATGTGATATCTAAGGGAGAGCAGCACAGTTGTAAATGAGAGCAAGCGCTTTCAGCTGTGGGAGTGGGACATGTAATGGGGGTTTAATGTTATTTTGAATGCTGTCTTTAAGAAAAGGTTCTACCATAGAGAAAATAAGGCCGAAAGACAAGTTGCCTTACTTCATAACTCCAAACAAAGAATGCCACTATCACAAAAATTTGAACCTGATCAGGCCTTCAAACTACTAATCCATATTTAATATAGCAAACATTTATAAATACTAATCACTGTAAACACAAAACACACCTAACCAGACCTTGCTAAACACACTGACCTAGCCCAAAAACATTTTGGCAGAGGCCACACTGCACCGCTCTCCCACGTTGCCTGTGCTCATGACAGTGATCGCTGATGATTTGCAATTGAGTGCATGTGATTGCGCAAAAAATGCAGATCGTATGTGCTCCAATTAACGATCGCACACCACAGCAACTCCGCATCACATTAGTGTGGCCACATTAAAAGCGCTCAGGTGGGCCTAGCCCTTACTCCTGAAATACAAACCTTTATGGGGAATGTGGCGATAGCCCAGGGAATTATGTAGGCCTGTGGGACTATTTTTCAGTTACATACCATAAAAAGAAATCTTCCCACAGCTGACCAGACAATGGTGTAAACTATATAACCATTTTCTGCTAGGAGACCCAATGTCAAATGATATGAAACTTGCCCAGTATTACCCCAGTACCTAAACTTAAGCAAATCAACACTAGCAGTTAAAAGCTTAGCTCAAAATCCCTAATTAATCTAGCAGACCCACCTTCTTTCCTCTGTAATTAAATAAGATCAAGTGGTATTTGTCCCATGCAATTTAAATCGTATAGAATAAGAACAGTGTCCTGGGGGTCATAGTATCTCTAGATATGGAAAAAGCATTTGATAGACTGGAAATATCAATCGCTACAACTTACAAATTATAAATTCCTAAATGGTCTTCCAAGTAAACTAGTCCAGTCCCCCCAAAATATAAGTCCAATTTTAAAGTTAACTGAAGGAGATGGGGTTCCGCTACCTAAGTATCTGGTTACATCTATATAAATTGCATCAAGCATATTTTCCCCACCAATGATAAAACTTTACCGATGGTCTTATTCAGATGGGTTAAAGGGCAAGTCTAGCCCTAAAATGAAAACTTACATACAGGTAATCACCCCCCAAAATCTAAACTGTAAGGTGTTGAAATGATGAAATATCTAAGTCCTGCACAATTCCTGTTGCCCTGTTTCTGCCTTCCTGGTTTTTCCAGTTACCAACTGTCCGTATGGATTGACAGTGACATCACGCCAATGACTGAATGCTATCCCATAGTACCTCTTCTGAGCATGCCAGGCTCCGTACAGGTTTCTAAAATTGCTCAGTTTCCATGAGGCAGCCAGAAGCATAGAAGTCATACAGTAATGAATTTATAGGACAAAGTAGGATATATCAACTATTAAAAGAGGCCATTCGTTCTAAAATATGTTACTATGGGGGTGGAGTTGTCCTTTAAACTACAAAAATAACATGGTTTTGGGCCTGCCTTACTGTACATGGAATTAGGGTGTGTAAGCTGAAAACTCATGTAGATTAACACCCAAGGATATAGCATGCCCAGAACGTCTCCCCAACCAGTGTTACCTTCAAGGCCTGACAAAGCCTAAGAGTCAAGCAGGGACACAGCAGCAGAAAAACTTGCAAAATTCGCCAGACGACAAACACACCATGTGGCAGATGAGGCTTTTCCCATCAAGCCTGAGCCACCGTTTACACAAGTTACCGTGCCCAAAGAACAAACACCACCTGTGTCCTACGGCTGAAAGAACGACAGCGCATGAAGCGCCTGTGTGGGCGTGTCTCCCGGGGCGGGTGCGACCACCCGCCGCGGGTTGCCTGCCATCCCCGCCGCGGGAGGTTAGTATCGCGCCGCGGGAGGTTAGTATCGGCTGACTTCGCCACCTTTCAAGGTGGCGAAGTAAAACAGCCGATACTAGCCGAGCGAAACCAGTACCGCCGCTTATAAATAGAAGCGGCGGTAACGGTAAGTATCGCCGCGAAAGGTTAACGCTTCGTTAACTTTTCGCGGCAGTTTTCGGACTTTTATAAATCGCGGTAAAAGCGTGTTTATGCGTTAATGTCCGCGAAAACGGCGCGAAAAGTTAACGAACCTTTATAAATATGCCCCTTAGTCTGCTGGTCATGTGATTTAGTAAATATGGTGAGGTTGGGGTTTTGGTGCATAGGGAAGGCAAGTAGTATAACATTTGTGGGGTGGGGTAGACATGCCCTTCATACAAGATTGTTTTAAAAAAATGTCAATATAGGTGTGAAATTACTGGTAGCTGAAAATCATGTGAGTAACACTTAGGGCATGGCCACACTGCAACGCAAACGCGTTTCGTGTGCGATTTGTTGAGTTTGCGCACGCGTTTTTTCAGTAATTATTGCGGAACGCAAATTGCAATGCACCCAAAAACGCGTGCTTTTGTGCGTTGCCGCGGTTTCAATGATATGAAAAAAATGCAAGAGCCTAATTCCAGGCTAGAAAATGGCCAACTAAGGGCTAGGTCCCTCAGGCCTTTTTAAGACTCGATCCGATCGCGGGTGAAAAAGTGTACACTAGTATGGCCCAATTGCAGTGGGTACACTAGATGCATTGTGGCACGCTTGCGCTGTGATCCGTTGATTGGAGCACAGGCGATCACCATGCACTCCCTAAATATGCCCTAAACATTCAATTTCTTTATCTGTCTCTGCTTAATATTTCTTGTTCTGTAGCAGTTAATACAGTATTTGTCTCACTGTTAATCTAATAAAGGACTCTCCATACAGTACTTCATTAAATATAAAGTCTAGTTAATATAAAACATGGGTGGAATCTCCTAAAGCCAATAATAGCTGTAACAGAAAAGTCAAAATACTTCACCTAAATCTTGTCCACCATTGCTTATAAGACACAAATAGGTCATTAGACTACATACAGTAGATTGAGAAAAAATGTATTTTCTACCTGCTTGCTTTTCAGATACTGCTAAAATAAATGCTGAATGTTCTTTAAAAAAAATTATAGCCTCATACAAAATGGTTCCATTGATTTAAACCTCCTCAAGATAGAGCCTGGAATTGATGCATTAGTGGATAGATGTTGATTAAAAGATGTTTTTTACTTTTATCAGTGTTCAGTAACAATATGTACAGAAATACTGTAAACTACAAAGGGAAAGTTTAAGTATAAATTTTGAATCTGGCTTGAAAGGCCAGTGCATGTGTGTTTTTGTGCAGATTTTAAAACTCAATAATGGCAATGATGAGGACATTGTGTTTTTTTACTTACCCTCTAAATATGGCACACATAACACATGAACAAATGGGTAGGCCAGTTGGTGTGTGTACTCGTGTCAGGTTGGGGGATAAATGACTTTTTGATGGTTCGTCAAAATGTGTTTTTTTACTATACTAACCCTTTAAATATGGTTGCCACATGAATGAATGGGTAGCTCAGTTGGTGGTGTGTGTACCTGTGTCAGGTTGGAAGTTAAAAAAAAAAAAATTTTTTGATAATTGGTCAAAATTAGTTTTTTTTTAAATTTAGTTGCCCGTTTAAGTCTGGCTGCCACAGTAATAGAGGGTAGGTCAGTAGGTGTGTGTATCTGTCAGATTGGGGGGTTAAAAAAAACTTTATTGGTCAATTTTTTTTTACTATAGTTACCCTTTAAATGTGGCTGCCATGGAAATGGAATGGTAGGTCTGTAGGTGTGTGTACCTGGGTCAGGTTGGGAGTTTAAAAAAACAAACTTTTTTGGCAATTGGTCAAAAAAATTTTTTTACTATAGTTCCCCTTTAAGTATAAGTCAAAATGGATTACAGAGAAAGGCAGCACTCCGTACCTAGCATGTACCTCATGTGGTGCGTCCATCCTCATGGCAACTCTTCCCAGCTCCAGGTTTATCATAGTAAACTTCAAAGTAAGAAGATATGAATGATACAAACTTACTTTATTAGAATCATATTAAAAGGTTGGAGATACACGGACCAAACAATGCGGACAAAAAGGACAGCCCACCGCCTAAATATGGCTGCCACAGTAATGGAGGGTGGGTCAGTAGGTCTGTTTACTTGTGTCAGATTGGGGATTAAAAAAATGAACATTTTGAAGATTGGTCAAAAATTTTTTTGACTAGTTACCCTTTAAGTGTGGCTGACAGAAATAGAAGGGTAGTTCAGTAGAGTGTGTGTACTTTTGTCAGGTTGGGGAAGGTCTGTGACTGAGGAAGCGGGTATGACACAGTTAAATGCATCAGACACCCATTCCTGGTTATATATGTTGCCTGATAATTGATTATAATGGTTATTTTCTTTACCCCTGTAAAAAGGAGCAGTCGCCATTCATTCTATTTTTTTTACTATAGTTACCCTTTAAGTATGGCTTCCAATGGAATGGAAGGGTAGGTCAGTAGGTGGGTACCTGTGCCTCTGTGGAGGGTTGGGGATATCCGCTTTTTGTTTATGACCATGAAAAGAAAAGTTTTGATTCATGACACTAAACCTTGAAATAACCACATTTGAGAATTGTTATCATTAGTCTATGGGAAAAAATGTTCCGAAATTCGGCAATAACACCGTATCGCTTCTGCGGATTCTTTAGCTAGGTAATAGCACATTCTCCTATGTGCCCCGAACGTCTGTACCGAATGTCATGTCTCTAGCTCAAAAACTGTGGGAAGAGACAGTCCAAAAAAGCAGAACAATAATAAGTAGAAGAAATAGAAAGTACAGTAATTTGGCTCTTCAAGCTAAATAAATAAAAGACACATTAAATCTATGCTTTATTTAGAGGTGTTATATAATTGCCTTTATGCACTGTGTTTAATGTGCCATCATAAATAAAACAGTTTGAATTGAAAATTCTTAGGAAAGCATTGGTTTATTTCATATGAGCCCATGCCCTCCGCAGCAACCATCTTCAATATTTAAATGCCCCTTGCACATCTGCATTTTCTATATTTGTAGAGTGTTGCCTTAAAATTGCTAGCCACATGCAGTTTAAATAGTCACAAATGGAAAGAAAGACACGTACACACTTAAAGCTGGATGCTGTTTATTGTGACATTATGTGCACAACATTGAAGGTACAAGCCCTTCGTCAGATGAACCGGACAAAAGGTTTGCGCCTGAAATGTTGTGCACGTCACATAAAACAGCATCCAGTTTCATGTTTGTGCTTTTCCCTGGTCCTTCCACGGCAGTGGAAGTGCATGGGTTAAGTCCCCTTGAATCCTGACTGACAGGCCCGATTACCCAATAAAAGTGTTGCTCCTCCTCTCCAGTCTTTGGTTTTTTCTCCTGTGCAGACCGGAATAGTTAGCAGCTCATCTCTCCTCTTTATTATCAGGGCTCCTTCCTCTGGTAAGACCACTCACCGATACATGTGTCCAAGAGTGGTGGGGCTGAGCGGGACAATTCCGAACTTGATCACCCAAGGAGAACTGATTCACTCCAACCTGAGACAACTGAAACTAACGGCATGGCTCTTGAAGTCAACCCCATGAAAGAGGTAGGACTGTCAGACAAGGTGATCCAGACATTGATGTCATCTAGGAAACAATCTACCACTAGTACATATCACAAAAACCTGGGGGAAATTCTCAGCCTGGTGCAACCAAAAAAATGTAAAGGCCAAAGATGCCAAAATCCACAATATCCTTGAATTTCTCCAAGAAGGAGAAGACAAAAATCTCAGTCTGGCAACTCTTAAGAGACAGATTACAACTATCTCGGCATTGACAAATAAAAAGTGGGCATCAGAACCCCTAGTGGTTAGGTCCTTCAAAGGGGTAAAACACCTTAAACCACCCGGAAGACAGTTGTGCCTCCATGGGACCTGACGCTAGTCTTAAAAGCGCTCCAACATAAATCCTTTGAACTATAACAGAAGCAAAAATAAGAGAACTCTTAAAACAATCTTTTTAATCGAAATTACCTAGGACGCAGAGTATCTGAGATAAGAGCACTAAGATGCGATTCACCATATCTAGTGTTCCAAGGAAACAATGTGATCCTTAAACCTGATATAACTTTCCTTCCAAAAGTGGTGTCTGAGTTCCACCTGAATCAGGAAATAATTCTTCCGAAATGCAGGAATCATCTAGTGAAAGTACATGGACATAGGAAGAATTTTAACTCAGTACATAACTAAAATGAAAGAATTCAGGAAACAGAATATCTCTTTATTAACTTCCAAGGAACAAGAAGAAAGGACTACAACCGACGACGCATACATATCATCATGGATCATATCACTAATTAAGCAAAACATACTCAATGACAGCAATACAAACACCAGTGAAAGTGACAGTCATTTTACAGAGCGATGGAACATCTTGGGCGTCCATGCAAAAGTCTCACCTGTGGAAATCTGCAGAGCAGCAACCTGGTCTAACATAAATAACCACATTTATCAAACACTATAAGCTTGATGTGATTGATGACAAAATAAGTCCCAGTTTGCCTCCAAAGTTCTGGAAGCAGCAAAAAGTGCTAAATAAAGTATAATTGTTCAAATAACCAATGTCCCTCCTCAATGAATACTGTTGGTAAATCCCATGCACTTCCACTGCCGTGGAGACCAGGGAATGCAGAAAATCAAATCCATACTTACAGTGATTTTCTTTTCCGGTCCTGAGACGGCAGTGGAAGTAGCTCCCTCCCTTCTCTCTAACAATTCCTCAGCGATACAGTCAAAAAGACACAAGACTGGAGGGGAGGAGCAACACTTTTTATGGGTAATCCGGCCTGAGAGTCAGGAGTCAAGGGGACTAACCCATGCACTTCCACTGCCGTCTCAGGACCAGGAAAAGAAAATCACTAAGTATGGATTTGATTTCTGCATCTTACCATTGTAACCAATCAGATGTTTGACCTTTTTACTGGTCTGCAACTGTTAGAAAACATCTAACAACATCTGATCAACTGGGCCAGTTGATAAATTTTTTTCGTTGGCCAATCCGATGTATGATCCGCAGTTAATATGATGGATTGTGGCGTCTATGGCCACCATTAGAACATGGCCAAAATGTGCACCACATATTTTATAAGCCCAGATGTTTTGGCAAAAAAATGTTTTTCTATATATTCACACAATTTAAGGGTTTATTCAATAAAAAGTGCAGAATTTTCCCCACATTATTCATCAGAGCAATCAATCAGATGTTTTCAAATGTTTTTTAACTGTAGTAGACCAGTAAAAAGGTATCATCTGATCATTCTTGTTTTGCATAAAGCCATTTGCAACATGACAAAAAAGAGATTATAAAAAACATGGCTGCATCCTTACAGGGCATCATGTGTAAATTAGATCACAGAAAGACAGACTGCATCCTCTCACGTTACACAAAACCACACCTCCAACAACATTAGAATAGTAAATTTATGAAAAATTTAGATTTAAAAAAAACACACACATAACAAAACTTTTGTTTTCAAAATAAGGTGCAGGTTTATTTTGGCAACATCGGTCACTGTAGCAAAGTTTTATAATTATAACACATTTCAGAGGTACCTGTATGAACGATTATGGAAGGGCCAGGATTCTGACATTTTCATATAGCCAAGGTCAAACACAGAAAATATGTCTTATGTGCAATGATATGGTGTTCCATAGAACGATAGCATTCAGAGAAAAAAGTTGTAAAGGGATGTCCACCCTTCTAAAAAATTTTGATATAATATTCCCCCGGTCCCCCCAGCCCCAACCGCTATATTTTATCATCAGAAAGTGCCCCAAACATTACTTACCTTCCCTCCGCTGCACTGCCCTGCCTTCTGCGCAGCAGCCAATCACGGAGCCTGCGGCTGCCGGGAGTGTGTGGTGGAGGAAAGAGGGAAGGTAAGTAATGTTTGGGGCACTTTCTGATAATAAAAATATAGGGAGGGAGGGGGAGAAGGGCTGCAGTGGACTCTGCAGTACTCCTGGTGGGCGTTTTTTGGGACTTTAGGGCTAGGCCACAATAGTGCGTTTTTTGCATTTTTTCGGTAAAATGGAAATCGCGGGAACGTGAAAATTCCCGCAATTTCCAATGCGCCTGCGATTGCGCGTTCGTTCGCGTTTTGTAACGCATGCTTCATCATTTTTGGTGCGTTACCCAGCGTTTCCATAACACGAAAGGCGAACGCACAAGAAAAGGCACACAATCGCATCGATTACGATCGCAAATTGTGCGCGATTTTGTGCGTTGCAGTGTGGCCTCAGCCTTAGGGGGGATAGCAGAAGAACCAGATGGAGCTGGGATGTAAGGTAAGGATTAAACTACAATACACATGAGGCCAGTAGTGGGGGGGGGGGGTATAGTTTTGGGGGTGGACATGCCCTTTAACTGCCATTGCTAAAAGTGAAAGACTTGATTCTAAAGCTGGGTACACACACTATAGATTATTCAAAGATGACCGACAGGATCTGCAAGATCCTGTCTGCCAGCTATCAAAGATCTGCAAACACAGAGAACGCCAAGACTGTGTTCCTCGGTTGCGACAGACTCCTCTATAGGGAGTCTAGCATGGGCGATAAAGGCTGATACCGTTGGATCTGTGGTGGTACATAGCTTAAGATCATTCAGGTTTTAGTAGTAATTATAAAGTAAATAGATTTAACTAAATGATTAAACAGATGAAGTACACATGTTTGATGGACATCACAACCCCGGTGAACGAGCTAGCAATTTATGTCCGTTTTGGCAGATGCCACGCATGTGGTCTTTCGGTCAGGCATCGGTGGTCCAACCCGGTAGATCAAAAGATGATGCATTAACGAAAGGCCACACATGTGATTATCAGTCAAAATGCCTGTTAATCGCCTGATTGGTCGCTGCTTGTTCATCGGAGGTCCCTGTATCACTTTACTGTGAAGTTGTGTGCTTTCTGCTTCTGTGACTTGTTCCTTATAGTTTGCAGGAGAAGTGTGGAAAAATAGCTCACAGCAAAGTTTTACAGCAGAATCTAAAAACTAAATCAGAACAAAGGTAGGAAAAACTAACTATCTCCCCTATAATTAATGATACAGAAAGGGATATAAAAAAAGCTTGTACTATAATGAGCTTTATGATATATATCTATTAATTAAGCCTGTATAATATTTATGGAAAACAGCTTCACAAACTGTTGTCCATAACTGAAAAAGAAAATCAACATTCTCTTTTCCCGAGGGTGCCACTAAAAGATTTTTAAACACAGGAAAAAGGTGATGTACCATGTTAGCCAGTCAAAATGATTACAGGGTAACCCTTTTGAAATAAAAATAAATAAATAAAAAAAGTGGTATAAAGGTGATACCTTTATTGGCTAACAAAGATAATCATAGCCAGCTTTCAGAACATTCTAGTTCCCTTTTCCAGCCGATTGTTCTGAAAGCTTGCTATGATTATCTTAGTTAGCCAATAAAGGTAACACTTTATTATTATAATTTTTTTTTCCCAAAAGGGTTACCCTGTAAAAGATTTTACAAATAGAGGCAATTATTACAGGCAGTTAAAGAGGCATGTCCACCCCCAAAACTATAATCCCCCAACACTGGCCCACACATGTAGTGTAGTTTAATCCTTACCTAACATCCCCGTCCATAGGGTTCTCCTGTAGTCCCCCCCCAAAGTCCCAAAAACTGCCCCAGGAGGCTAGCAGAGTCCATATAGGACTCTGCCTCCTACCTGGCCTCAGGTAGATTTTTGCCATGCGTACTGCAGCCCTTCTCCCCCTCCCTCCCGAATTCCTCCCCCTAGCATTTAACCCTTTTAGTATAGGCTTCCCACTGGTCCCCCAGCCCCAACTGCATAATTTTTATTTTAAGAAAGCTCCCCAAACTCTTACTTACCTCTCCTCTTTCCTCCGCTGAAGTGAGCTGCCGGCAGCCGCGTCCGTGATTGGCTGCAGCCAGCCAATCACAGACGGCGGCTGCTGGTCCCGCCCCTCGCTTGCATTTCTCGCAAGCAGAGGGCCGGGGGAGCGGCGGAGGAAAGAGGGGAGGTAAGTAAGAGTTTGGGGAGCTTTCTTAAAATAAAAATTATGCGGTTGGGGCTGGGGGGACCAGGGGGAAGCCTATATTAAAAGTGTGATTTAAGTGTGGACATTACCCTTAACAATAAGCAAAAGACAAGGGGAGACTTTAGAATTCAAGAAACAAAAAGTACAAGCTCCACCAGCCACAGAATTTCCCCCCTCCCCTTTTTTTTCTTGATCTTGCACAATATATCTAAAAGTGCAGAAGTAGGTTTCAGGCAGCACAAAGGAGGTAAGTAAAATGACCCTATGGTTTGGGGAAAGGATAAGTTTTAGCATTGGGGGTGATCATGCTCTTTACATAATAACAGATTGAATAAAGACATACGTCCTTAGTTAAACCTTTATACCCTACTCATTAATAGGATGGTCGGTTTCGCAGATCCGAACCCGGATCCGCCACGGATTATCACGTTCGAGAATGGCGGATTTTTCTGGATTTTCCGCCTTCAGAACCGCGGATTTCTCGTATTTTCGAAAATTTTCGAAAACGAGGATTCTTGGTGATTTTCGAAAATTTTCGAAATAACGAGGATTTCTCGTACTTTTGAGGATGTTTCATTTTAATGGGTCCGCTCGCGGATTTTCGAATTTTCTCGAAAATTCGCGGATCTTCGAGCGGACCGGATTTTGCGAAGTTCGGACATCTCTACTCATTAACCCTACCTAGAAGTTGAAAAACATAACCCCCCCCCCAAAAAAACCCCCAGCTGAAACAACTTCAAATTGCAACCTGAAAAGGCTCTCTTGATATATGTATTACTAGCAAGTCACAATATTTTTTAGGTTTTAGAAACATATCCAGACCACTTTTGAGGCAACTCAACTTGCCATTAGAACATCTGCTGGAAGACAGTTTCACCGTTCTCACTGTAAAGAAACTTTCCTAACCTGGAGATGAAACTTCTTTTCTTCTAATCTTACAGGATACTCACAATTCCTCTGAAATAACCTATTGGTAGACAATGTACCAGAGTTAATTACTTAATATTTATATTAAGTAATAAAATCCCTGCAGAATGGCTGCTTCTCCAATGTAAACAGCCCTAACTTGTCTAATCTGCCTGAATAGTCAAGCCCCTCCATTCCCTTTATTTTAGCTGCCCTTCTCTGAACTCCTTCCATTTCCAAGATGTCCCTTTTGTATATGGGATTCCTAAACTGCATCACATTTTCCAAATATGGCCTTACCAGTGTCTTGTAATAATATTCTCTCCCTTGCATCTATTCACCTCTTTATACAAGACAATATCTTGCTAGCTAGAACCCCCATTTTCCCATTAGAGATTAACTTAACTCAGTTATTTATGGTGTAGATGGCACAGGGAATGTTGAACCTCAAATGCATTGTCTTACATTTAGCAACATTGAATCTCATCTGCCATTTTGATAATCTATTAAGGTCTGGTTGCAACAATTGCACATCATATTAAAGGGTAACTGTGGTCCAAAAATGACTTTAGGTAAATTGACAGAATTCGCTTTCCTGAGGATTTTTTACTTTCATTATTTATTTTACATAGTTTTGAAGATATTTACATTTATGTGTGATATGGTTGCAGCATCACCAGATCCCCTGCACTTCCTGCACTGAAACCATGTGACAGTCCCTCTTCTGTTTCCTCCTCCTCGTAGGCCCCCATGGCCCCTCCCCCTTGCAGCCCCTTGGGCCTTTCCCTTGCAGCCTCCCAGGGCCCCTCCCACTCAGGGGAGGGGCCACTGGACCCACGAGTGTGCGGAGCCAGAGTCTGTGAGTGGGAGGGGCCACAGGGGGCTGCAAGGGGAGGAGAAACAGCCCACGATTGGGAAGGGCCAGCAAGTGGGAGGCATTTAAAAAAAGCAGGGCTGCGCTGTTCTCCCCACCCCCTCCTACCCTTCAGTCATGCACTGAGCATGTGCCAACCGCAGATTAGAGGAGGAAACCGTATTTCTGACCGCAGATTCAGAACCTCCCCACCCCCAACTTTCTGATCAGTGATTTCTTCATATTTTGGGCTGTGCAGCACGTAGAGAGGTGGTTGATGGCTCGTTTTAAAGGTATGAACCTGGCCTTTCATTTAAAATAAACTTGTTTGGAGACCACAGTTCCCCTTTTACAAGGAGATTCAATAAAAGTTCTTATCGTTTAAAATGGTGCTAATTTTACCCCATACAATCAGATCTTAGTTTACATTTGAAAGCTAACATCTGATTGGTTGGGGCAAAATTAGCACCATTTTAAATGATAAGAACTTTTATTGAATAACCCTGTAAGTTTACAAAGCTCTGCATAGTTTTGTGTCATTAGCAAACAGAGACCTTGCTCTCAACCCACTTCTAAGTCATTTATAAACCGATTAAAAAGAAGTGGCCCCAGTACAGTGACCCTTTAGAGTTTTCAAGACCATTTTCAAAAGTACTTCATATGTTTCAGCAGCAAATCATGGCTTTTGGTTTTGCATTTAACTGTCACTATAAATAGGATGAAATAAAACATGCGTAACAACCACTTTAAAGGGGCAAAAGGAGAAAAACTGGATATATTACTCTATTATAATTGACTTCTTAAGATTCGCTTCATACAATTACATTTAATCCTGAATTTAACTCTATTCTGCTAATAAAATGGCTTTGCAACCGCAATGATTGGAGTGACTTCTGAGGTTCCATTTCCTTATACATGGTAAACTCCAAACTGGTGATTTCGGAGCTGCACTGGGCTGCTTAGAGTGGCACTCAGGGCTATGGTGGCCATCCAACACTACAAAACAAAAATAAATTAAAAAGGGTGAAATAGAGATCTATAGCACCTATAGTAAGACAAATCCTACTCATCAAAAATTAACCCCCTTTAAGCTACTTTTACATGAAAGTTAAGCAGAGGTAATTTTCATACAGGTTTTGGAGCACAGTTCCAGATGTTTTATCACCAGTGAAGTCATACATATAACATTTCAGAATTAGCTGCTGTCTAAGCCCCTGCAGACTCGCTACTGACTAAAATACATTTTTCAGAAACTGAAATTAAAAGCAAGTATCACTTTAAGTGATTTAGAGAAATTCAGAATTATAAAGGTTTTAAGACACCAAAGGACCTGAGGTTTACACCCTCCTGTTTTACGACCTTCATATGCATGTGTTTTACCCAGGGAAAGAGGAATTTCTTCTAGGGGTGTAGGGGGCAGAATTTTGTATTTTAGATTCAACCTATCCATTTGTACAAAATCATCACCCTCTTAAAAAGAGCACCCTCTTCAAATATTTTAAAATAATTGATTCACTGCTAAAACCTTTTGTTTGGGGCCCAACCAGACACAAAGTGGACTAGCTCACCCTTCAGTGCCCAGCGGAACTAGGAGGCCTGGCAGTTCCTAGCTCACCCTTCAGTGCCCAGCGGAACTAGGAGGCCTGGCAGTTCTGTATCATTGGAGCCAATCAGAATCAGCAAGGATGTTAAAGGGTATCTCCACTGAGGAAAAAGCATTTTTTTGGGGTTTATTTTAAAGTACACCGGCTACAGGCTCTTTAGTAGGGATGGGTTGCACCTCACTGATGGCGGTGCAGCTGTTTTAGGGGAGAAGATGGCTAGGGGGTTGGACATTTAAACTAGGTTTGGGGGGGAGGGTATTAGCAGTCTCACTGGGATAATAGCCCAGGAGGAAAGCAGGGTGTAGATAGGTCAGTGGTGGGGGTAAGGGGGGTGGGGCTAGCATAGGGATAGGGAGGCATGTGTATTAAAGTGTACTAATAATTACAGGATTTAAAATGTATGTTTGCAAATGCGAGAAGCCTGGCTGACAAAATGGTGAATTGGAAATGATGGCATTGAATGAAAAGTATGATGTAATAGTATAGCAAAACGTGGTTAACAGTTTTCATGACTGGGCTGTAAATATAGTATGCCTTGTTTAGGCAGGACAAAAAAAAGGAAAGGGGGAGATATGTGTTATGTTAAAAACGAATTGAAGCCAAATTAAAAGAAGAGATAACTGGTGAATGGATGAAAGTGGAGGCAATATGGGTGGAATTAGGCAACAGGAAGGGGGTAATGTCATTGTTGGTGTCTGCTATAAGCCGCCAAATGCTCAGAGAGGAGGTGAGTCCTTCATATGCATTGGCAAGGGCTGCAAGTTTGGGGAGTGTGCTCATTATGGGGGACTTCAATTACCCTGACATTGATTGGTGTGGTGGAACTGCCATCCAGAAAAGGCGATGAGTTCCTGAATTTGCTGCAGGAT
The DNA here is from genome assembly GCA_019447015.1 of Hymenochirus boettgeri. Classification (NCBI taxonomy): domain Eukaryota; kingdom Metazoa; phylum Chordata; class Amphibia; order Anura; family Pipidae; genus Hymenochirus; species Hymenochirus boettgeri. The sequence continues at coordinate 266,600,420 of CM033470.1, read as the reverse complement.
AATTTTCTCTCACAGGTGGTTGAGGTTCCTACTAAAAAGGAGCTCTGTTGGATCTGGTAATATCTAACATTGTGGAGCGCATTATAGATATAAAGGTAACTGGAGGCTTAGGGAATAGTGACCATAAGTAGTGGCGTTTCGACTTTGTTATCGAAAGGAAAGTGCGCTGTTAACAAAGAAATTTAATTTCAGGAAAGCAAATTTTCCTAGGTTAAAAGCAGCTCTTCAGAATGTCAACTGGGATAACGTATTATCAGGTAAATGTACGAACAGAAGTGGACTGTGTTCAAGGGGATTTTAGCGAGTTCACATCTAAATTTATACCCTTAGGAAATAAATGTAAAAAAATAAATCTGCGCCCATGTGGCTGAATTCTGATGTAAAAGGCAAATGGAAGGAAGAAAAAGGTATTTAAAACCTTTAGAGGCCGGGAACGAAGTGCCTTTAGGGATTATAAAACGGTGTAAGAAAGCAATCAAACTAGCTAAAATTAATAATGAAGTTAGGATAGCTGAACAAAGCATCACTAAGCCTAAATTTTTTTTAGTATATGAATAGTAAGAAGATGAGACTGAGAATGTGGCACCATTAATTAATGGGGATAAGTTATTACGGAGGATGGCGATAAAGCAAATGTCTTGAATAATTTTTTTCCTCTTATACACTATAGAAGATCCAAGTACAGATATCATAGAGTTGTAGCAATATGGTATAAAAGATTCAAGTGCACTTTGGTTAACCGAGGATATGTACAGAAAGAACTAAAGAAGGTTAATATTAATAAATCTCCTGGACCATAAAATACATCCTCGGTGTACTTAAGGAGCTAAGTTCAGTTTTATCTAGGCCATTGTTTCTTATTTTTGCTGATTCCCTCTGTCCGGTGGTGTGCCTCTGGATCGGAAAAAGGCTATGTTATCAATATTCAAAAGGGGTAGTCGTTCACAGCCGGGTAATTACAGGCCTGTAAGTTTAACTTCAGTGGTGGGGAAGATCCTGGAAAGTTTAATAAGGGAGCATGTTCTAGAGTATGTTTCAAGGACTGACATTATAAGTAGTAACCACATGGATTTGGAGGAATAGATCTTGTCAAACTAACTTGCTTGGCTTTTATGAGGAAGTAAGTAGAAATTTAGACTCTGGAATAGCATTAGATGTAGTTTACAAGGCTTTTGATACAGTCCCCCATAGGCGACTAATGTATAAGCTAAGGTCTGTTGGTCTGGGAGTCACATTTGTATGGATAAAATTGGTTAATGAATAGGATGCAGAGAGTAGTTGTTATGGGCTTCATCATTATGGACTAAACTGCTAGTGGGGTGCCACAGGGTTCTGTGCTGGGGCCGCTTCTATTAATCTATTAATGATTTGGAAGTGGGTATTGTCAGCAAGGTTTCTGTGTTTGCTGACGACACAAAACTTTGTCAACCATTAAAAACTTCAGAGGATGTGCAATCGTTGCAAGGGGATCTAGATAGATTGTCACATTGGGCTGCTAAGTGGCAGATGAAATTCAATGTTGAAATGTAAGGTGATGCATTTTGGACTTAAAATCCTTGTGCTACTTATACCATAAATGGCTCTGTGTTAATGAATCCCTGTTGAAAAGGGATCTTGGAGTTTTGGTGGATAACAAACTTAAAGGTAGCAAGCAGTGCCAGGCGGCAACAGCCAGAGCCAGCATGGTATTGTCTTGTATAAAGAGAGGTATGGATTCAAGGGAGAAATGTAATTCTCCTCTTTACAAAGCATTGGTAAGGCCTCATTTGGATATGCAGTGCAATTTTGGAATCCTGTGTACAAAAAGGACATCTTTGAAATGGAAAGGGTTCAGAGGAGGGCACTAAATTAATAAGGGGATTGGGGGAGCTTGAATATGAAGAGAGACTGGAAAAGTTACAATTATGTACGCTGGAGAAAGGCGCTTGTGTGGGGATATGATTATTAACGGCCATACAATAAACTTCTGGGGCATTGTCACCAATAAACATTCAAGGACATGTGGACATCCCTTAAGACTTGAAGAAAAAGGTTTGGGCTTCAAGCTCGGAAAGGGTTTTTCACTGTGAGAACAGTAAAGCTATGGAACTGTCTTCCAGTGGACGTTATGGCAGGTTCATTGGTCATTTTCAAAAAAAAGCTGGATGAGTTTCTGCAAACAAGGAATGTTGTAAGTTACTGGTATTGATACATAAAGTAGAGTTGATCCAGGGAAATTTCCGATTGCCACTTGGAGTCAGGAAGGAATTTTTTCCCCCTTCATAAATTTGGTGGGGGTTTTTTGCCTTCCTCTGGATCAACAGTTAGGCAGGAAAGGTGGGTATTGCTAGATGGGTTGGACTGGATGGACGTATGTCTTTATTCAACCTCAAATACTATACTATACCATCCTCCAACCCTCCCCCTACCTTTTTCCCCAGAATTCCCTTTCATTTGATTGCAGCAGCATGGGAAAGTTGTGCAGGTTCCTGGGGGTGTGTCTTCCCCTGTGCTGAGAGTGCTGTCACTCAATGTGCATCATCATGGTACAGACACACCCCCTGGCTGCAGTAAGAAATCCTTTCCTCCCTGACTCTCTATGTTCATTTTTACAGCTGATCATGCAGAGAGACAGGGGAGGAAAAGTTAAAACCCTCTTCCCACACTACTGTAAGTAGGGGGAACTTTGTTGTTTTTAATAAAGATTTTTTTTGTGTCTAACTCTGAGAGGGATGGTTAAAAAATTGATCAATGATTGATTTTATAGGGGATGCTGGGGATATGAGGCAATCTGGTATGGGAGGGAGTGGGAGAAAAATATAGTACCTGATTACTCCATTAATTAGTGAAGTCAGCAAGCTGCTGTGATGGTCATGTGATTATTCCTCCATTAATCAGTGAACTCAGTAGGAGATTGTATGTATGTATGTATGTATGTATGTATATTCGACCAATCAGTCAGAAAATTTTCACATGCATATAAAATTGGTGCCTACAAATCCATTGGTTGGAATTATCCCCGGTCATATTATCGATAATAACCATAGAGCCGTTCGTTAAAAACTTACCTCAATCTATATTTAAATCTACCATTATCCGATATATAAAATACACATCATCCATATATTACAGAAAAATCCCCCAACTTGTTTTCAATTATTCATATTCTTAACTCTGTATTAATGCCTGACAGAACATTCAGTGCAGATTAAATGATGTCTTTTCCCCGCCATGACAAAGTATAAACGATATCTTACTTATACTGCTTTGCATATCAGCTGATCAAATCTGGATAGTAAATCTGATAAATGCTGTCCTTCACATTTCCTGCAATAACCAACCAGAGCTGGTTGGTGTATTGTGTAGCAAGCATAGCTAGTGAAAGTCGCTTAGCTCTTTCTAGCTGTTGTGTGAGAGTTCAAAGTAGACGCGCTCCATGGTCCAGTCTATTAGTTGGGTTTTGTAAAACTAGAATTAGCTTTTATTAACTGGCAATCTGTGATGAAGGGAACTTCTCTGACTGTCTTGTCAGTTGGTTCTGAGGTTACGATTTGCCATGTTTTTCTTTCTGTCTTACCCAACTGTTAGCTTAAAGTTCGGATAACTTATGGAGATGGCTCATTCACTTTATACTGCATTATAATTTCATTACTATTTATAAATGATGGGTCATTGTCATATCTTTTGATTGTATTAAATTTTTCTCTGCTACAGATACGATGTAAATGGCACAGAAATTTGAGATTACCCCGGTAGACACCATGAAGCCAAATTTACGACTTGAAACTTTCATCAGCTTTTTTGGAATGTTCTCCTCTTTTCTAAAGGAGAAAGTAATAACATTTATAACGTGGATACTGTATAGCAACAACACGTGTATTAGAGTAACATGTAATTAAGTCTATACAGACTACGTATTACCCTCTCAAGAGGGTGAGTTCTACAATCTGCCTTAAGGGCTAGTCCCCCTGCGGTTTTAACACTTATCCAATAGCAGTTAGATCTTACACGTGTACACCTGCTAGTGTTGGCCAATTGGACTGTCCACAGTAGATTCGCTGGGCCATTCTGTGATCCAGTGATTCGATGCGCCATCTAGCGACCACCATTAAAATTTATAGGCAATATCGAACACTTACAGGGTTATTCAATAAAAGATTCTTATATTTTAAAAAAATGGTGCTAATTTGCCCGCAACAAATCGGATTTCTCTTTCAAATGTAAATAAGATCTGATTGGTTGGGCAAAATTAGCACCAGTTTAAAGCGATAACTTTTTATTGAATAACCTGTCCAATGACTAAGTATTCCTTTATTTTAGAAGTGGGGGGTACAATTTGATTAGATGTGCCCCAGGTCGCTGCACAAATATCACATACTACCAACATAAATCTTAAAGCCTAATCTCTCTTGATAATACAGGTATTCCATATGCTAAGTGGGCACGTCTCACCTGGAACGTCAGGGGACTGCCAGAATAATACAAAACATCTTGCGATTTCCATCACTTAAACAAACAAAAATATGAAATCATAGCCTTACGAAAAAACATATTGTGGGGCAACAAAGAGCATATCTAAAAGCAGCCTTGGATGGGGTGGGTTTATCATGCAAGAAACACACATCTTCCTCTACAGAGCAGTAGCTATCATGATCAATAAACTATGCATTTTGAACTGCTTTCGACGGAAGCTTAACGACATGGTTTATTGTATTCTTTAGAAACTGCAATAAACCATACTACTGTTGGCTTTTACTCCCCCCCCCATTAATATGTGCCATGCATACATGACGGAAACAGAGTATCAGATCACCCCAATTTGCTAGGGGATTTTAATCGTAATTAACCTATCCTTAGATACGACTACACATACCCCTTGGTCCCCCCCCCCATCACAGATTTGACAGACTTATTACTTCCTCTTGGCCTGAACAGAGCAGGCGCCACCTTTATCCACCTCTTAAACTTATCATTTTTTCATACTCATGCAGCACCACTATTCAAGAATAGATTATTATAAGTACTCCAGTGGACACTGTATACCTTCCTGAGACTCCTTTGGACCTATGTCTCCCTGCTGGATAACCCGAGAGTGGGCACAAACCCCCCCACCCTTACCTGGAAACTAAACACCGTTTTGGTTATCTCTATTCAGAGGATGATGAACTGAAAGGGAAATGGCTAACTCTCTTCATGCACGCATGACGTAAAAACTGCAATAGTAAAATTAACACGTGTTCATCAAGCCACGGAACGATCACCCTGTTGACCTAGATATCACGTGATTTTCAGGCCACACCCATCCTCCGTATAGGCACCGGCTCTCAGACTCAAAACCCGATTGGTAAGACCAGATCCTGATAGAAGACATAACAAAAAAACTCCAATTCATCCCATACAGTCTACGGACAGGGAGAAAAGTGTAATTATGCTTAATATTGCCACCATATAAATACACCAATCCCCCACAAAATTACACTATCGCCCCGGTGGTCCACCAGTCCCTTTTAAGGACCCTCAGTACTTATAGGAATACCTAGGCAGCCACTCAGATCGTAATCGGCATACATAGACAATTACACTCTCTACTCCTCCATCTCAACAACATACCATTAAAGCACGAACACATACCTTACCGATTTAATTCCAAAACTGTCCCTGCAACAAAAATAAATCAGGAGGCAACCAATGAAAGAAATCGAAGTACTCACATACTATCCCTCTCCTCACCAGTAATAGGACCCTGGCGACCGATGGACTCCAATGGAAATTCATCATGCTAACTACTACATACTCACCACCCCCCCCCCCATCTATTAAAAGCTCTACAAACACAATTTCTCTCACACATACCCTACCCACATCCAATGGGCTTGATGCCCTCTTATCCTCATCCCCCAAACCTGGACAAATATCAGAAGCCTAAAGACAATTCACTATCTAGTTGAATCCAAATATATGCCAAAAATAAATCCCTCTTCTTATACCAAGGTAATACCTCTCATATCCCCGAACCAATGCATCATATTACAACCGCGACGGAAAAACGCATCATTAAAACCAGACCTTACAACATCAATAGCCCACCATAACAACTAGGCATTGTTGTATAGTTAGTCGGCAGCCCGGCATTCGTCTCCGTAGATATCAATTCCTTGGCAGGACTTTCCACCCACTGCAGGTTTAGACCACAGTTTTTTACCTGGATACAAACTATACTTTAAACCAGTTGCCAAATTTATAGATAGCCAATGGATAGCCCTCTAATCAGTTTCCCCCTACATTTTGAGTGGCAGTGATGGTCGTTGGGTGGTTATGCAATAGTTTTTGTCCTAGCGACCAGGGACATATCCTCCGAATTGCCTAAAAACAATAACTTTATCAACTGTAACAAATCCTCCCCCCTAGGACAATCCCCGTCCCAGAACCTGGTAATGTATCTATTCCCCGAAGCATATTAAAGCACCCTAAAAATACCTAGGTGAATCTGGATATCAAAGGACGCAACATGAACATGGACCCCTAATTAAAATAATCAACCAAAACCAGACTTGGAGCAAACTCCCTTTATGGTGTCGCAGGAAAGGGCAACTTTTGACTAAAATGATCCTCCTTCCAAACCTTTATGTATTATGGTATTCCCCCAATGTACATTCCTCTCACTTCAAAATATTAGACTCCATTATCAAATCCTTTGTTTGGGGTACATAAAGTTGACTGGAAAAACACTGCAAGCAACTACCGCTGACTTGGGCGCCTAGCTGTTCCCACTTCACCTATATTATATAGCCTCAACTTCCCGAAAGATATGGTGCCAAATGATTTAAGCTTGTGAAATGTGCAGGTGGGTGCCGCCCTCCCACTTTTTTCAGTGCGATTGCTCTGAAATCTGCTGTATAAAGTAAAGTAACTGCAACACACCCCCCAATAATAGACAAGATACAAGGGTAAAGTGTTGCAGTTGCTTACTATTTTGTATTCTTACCTTTTATAAAAACCTCCTTGAAAGTATGTTACACTTAACATCCAGACTGTTTATACTTGTAACGAACTGTCATTTCACAATGTTCTGTTATCACATAATGTTTAAAAAAAAAAAAAAAAAAATTCTATGCAAGGAGGGGAATTTAAAAAAAAAAAAAAAAAAATCTCCCACTTTGGCCCCTGAATCAAAGGTATTCCACATGTATTGGGTATACGCACAGACTAAACACAAAATGGGACCAAGGCATAAGTGCAGTTAACAAGCCCAAACTGAAATGACTAATACTTATAGACATTGCAATATACAATCAAAAAGTATGTATAAATTTCCAATGTTGCCACATGTAGCAGATTTTCTAAAAACAGAAAGCGGCAAAAAAAAGGTTCAAACTTCGAAATCTTGACTAAAACCTCCACGTATGTAGGGAATTCTACTAAATATCGCTTCAAAAAATAAATGTCCTCAAAGATAGATAGATTCCTACTTGCATCATTGTCCACATTGCCAGCAAATCCCTCAAATGAGCAGTGCATAACTCATTTATTCGAAAAGTAATGCAATTTAAGCATTATCTGGTAAAAACTTTATATGTGCAATTACAGAAAAAAAATCGACCTTTTTAACACATCCCACATTTTCAATTGCAATGATTCTTATGTCTAGGCATGCAGAATTGCAGATGTCAGTTGTTTGTAGAATGTTTTTTTCAGCAAATTTGTGAAGAAACGTGAACAGAAGGTTGGGTTTTCAACAAATCTGAACAAAACCCACCGTCAAATAATTTCCCACTTATAATTGATTTCGTCCAAATATCCAGAGTAAAAACGGTATCCCACTCCAATGCACACAAGGGCTCAAGGGGCCCTCGGAACAAAACCATACAAGGAAATTTCACATTGTCAAGAATACCTGTCCAAATATAGTGCCTTTACAATCCCCTATAAAATTATGTATGCGTGTCATCATTTTTGAAATGAGAATACTCTATGAAAGCAATATATTGGTAGATAATTTTGGTAGATTTATCCTATTATTATCAGATATGCCATTCTTGTATAAGAACTGCAAAAGCAGGCTGTTGGTGCACAGTGGCAATTAGATTTATATACATTGACTATAAAAATACTTTACATGGGATATTTTAATCTGTTATTTAACAGTCATCAGCATCCAGGGGACCAATAGGCCAACCCTCTGGTCTGAGAATAGCCCAGGTCATCGTTTCACCATTTGCAGTCCAATCTAAACAGCAACCATTGGGCAACCAAGAGACATCATACAATCCAGATTAACGTGTTAGGTCATACTAAACAGTATTTATCCCATCACAGTTCCAGATTTTTTAGTTGCTGTGGGTTAGGACTTGGAGCAAGGATCCTGATTAGATTAAAAGGTTATGGTGAGGTTGGGGTTAAAGGAGCTACAAGCTCCCCACAGAGTATAAATGAAATAGAGCTTCTTATAACAGGAAGGTACTCACGCAACTAGTTTATCATAGCAATTGCCTAAGCCTACATCGACATATAGCACACATTCTCAGGATACTTAATGAGCTTATATAGATTATGGTGCGTGTTTAAACGTCATTTTATTATAAACAGGGCATACTTCCTGTAATGTAGGAATCTAAGAATTTTTGAGTTGGCTAAGACTACCACACAACTGCACATAATTGGCTGTAAGCGGAACGTTCCTTACATTTCCGCTGTCTTGTCATGTACAATGCCTAAGAAGAGAAGTTTGATTTGCTAACAGTGGCACATGTGTAAGGTCAATTGGATGTTAGTAAAATTCCACTTCATTTTAGTGTACATCATTGGAGACCTTAGCACTCACTAGAGTGTTAGTTCTACACTCCCATTTTGAGTTTCCTTCAACTTAGGGGGTCAAATAATAAATTGAGTATCCTTTGTTTTGGTGATTCAGTAGTAGTACTATACTGTTGGATAGTGTTATTTGTATAGTGATTTATTAAAATAGTGATAATTAACAAATACGTATAGGACCTTCTTTCCTATGAGTAATAGTGGTAGTATAACCCCCCACCTAATTAGTTTGACTCCTAAAAACTCACATGCAATATCTGTAAAATTAAATATATATAATATTAATATAAAGGATGAAGATGGGGATTTTGGCACCGGTGTGTTCTCAAGGGCAAATCTAGTAATGCAAATGCCTCACGTTCAAACTCACCCATAATGCATTAATTGGTTAATGAGTCTTAAGTTTCATACACACCATGCCATCAACGGGTCCCGTCCAGTTATGTCCTTATCCGGCCGAGAGTGGACGTTTGTTCGAGGATAATCCGCTAAGTGGGTCGTTTGCGATCCCCGACAGACGTCGCGTGTGTACGGACCTTTAGTTACCCTTGCAACCTAGGGCCACCCGTCCCAACCGAATCACCGGGTACATAAACTTGAAGGGGCCACAATTTGCATCACTGTTGTTCCTTAATTGAAGGGGGTGTTCACTGAATTTTTATTTAGGTGTGTTTCTCTGTTTGTCTATTTCCAATGATGAATTAAAATTAGGTTAGGCCACAACTGCTGTGGTTTTCTCTTTGTGTTTGCCCTTGCTTTTTTTCAAAGTATTGGAATCGCTTCCGCGCACGTCACCGAAAAACCGAAAAAATCTGATGCGATTGTGATTTGCGTTACGCATTTTAAATGGCAATCGCATGCGTTTCCAATACTTAATTGAACAACGCAGGCGCAAAGCAACAAAATCGCACGTGAAAATCGCTGCGGATTCGTTGTGCAATTTGCCATTGCAGTTGTGGCCTTGCCCTAAAAAAAAAAAAATCACTCCAGAAAGCGTTTCTAGCAGTGTCTTTCTGTAGTATCGCCGATCAATGAACAGAGAAGGACAGAATGGGGCAAAACAAAAAATCACAAAAAAAAAATGAAAAAAAGAATGTAGAAAAAACTCAGCTGAGTAGCTTCATTGTGGCTAACAATTAGCAATAACTTTTATTTTTATTGTAATAACTGGTATGATTTAATCACAAATACCTTCAGTAAGCGGGGGGGGGGGCTACTATTAATAGTCGGCCTACACAAATGCTGATTGCATTTAGTACCTCTTCTAGACCACCCGGGCGGAGGGGAAGGCTAAGTGAAGACCCTGTTTTGAGAGGAAGTCTTATTCCCTTGCAGCTTTTGCATTGTAAGCCAGAACCCCGCTCCTAACAAATCTTCTGGATCCTCCGAGTCGGGATGGACAAGCAGGACGGCACTTGAAATGTGCCCTTAGTTGCTTTTTGAATGGTACAGTGTGATCTGTGGCATACTTTGGTCCTTTTTAGGAGATTGTACACCGTGGTTTGCAGCATTTTTTGTAAAAAAACGAGATGTTAGTTTTATTATTAGTTTTAATAATACGTGGTTAATGCATATAACAGACATAATTTGCATTCTGTTTTGTGAAGTGTAGAACTTATAGAACATCTGTAGGCCTGGGTTGTAAAGGCATGTCCCACCCCCAAAACTAAAATGAACCCACCATTTGATGATATCTTACAGTGATTGACCACCAAACATCTTTTTGGTTTCAATGCTATGGCCTTTCTTATTTTTTATGCTGAATCATTAAGCACCGGGGGAGTTTTTTTTACATGTTTTGTACCTAAGCACTAGATATAAGTATTTTATCTTCTAATTATGGTCTAAGTTAATTTATTTCCTCGGATGAGGGGCCTAAACGTGATATTTTTCTTTTTCTAAATGATAAGCAAAAAATTTATAGAAGTTAATGGCCTCAAGGTGGCCATACACTGTGATTGTAATTGCAAATGAAAAATTGTATGTTATGGTGCTTCTAGACCTTTCTCACCTAGCCAATCTGTTTAACTTGCCCCAAGATCTTTGCATATGCTGCAATAAAAGTTGGGGGTGCTTGTGAAGTGGGCATGGTTGCAGAGTGTGGGTGTTGCGGACTGACTGCCAGGGAACTGGAAAACTTACTTCACACTGGCTGATAACTGTTAACCAGACCTTCCAGTTCTGTTTTGGCCAGTGGTATTTGGGCCACTCCAGTTACCAGCAGTGTTCATTGACTACTGGGGAATTGGCATGTCACCTTTAAGATTCCTGTGCAGTGTACGGTGGTAACCGCAGTACAATGGCTGTGACACATACACAGGCCAGTTTGTGTATGCTACCTTTTCTTTTCCTCTCCGAGTAGCTGCCATTAGGTAATTTTTCCCTTACTCATCTTTGCAATAATCTTCGTTATAAATAAATAAACACCAATTTCATGTACTTGGTTGAAGTACCGTACAATCTGTATCTATTATTCAGAGGGGAGGTGAGAACAGTTATTTCCTACCTCCCTTGAAATAGAATTCCTGTGGGAACAGGGAACCCACTTACCATCCTCTACTCGCTACTTCTCGCTGGTCCGTCGACGTCCTGAAGAGTGGCTATCTCGGCACATGCCGCCAATACAAATGCGCGCCTGTCAGCTGAGAAGGAGCCGTGGAGTGAGGGCCGGTAAGGTAAGGTGTTACACTGTTACTCAGGTATTCTATTATTCACTGGTGAGGAATAAGAGTTCTCATCTCTTTGTGATAATAGATACCAGATTTCAGTACTTAAAAAAATCGTCCCCTTTAAAGGAGAATATATCGTTTATAAAAAAGACACTTTTGCATGGTCGTCTAATAACTGTGTTAGATCACCAGTGATGCCAGCTCTCCAGCAGTCCTCTGCAGCTCCTGTCCTGCACGGCACAACTGCAATGCACAATAACCAGAAGTCAAGTAATTATAAGAATATGGAAGACTGGTGAAGAGAACTGAAGCTGCCACTGCACTGATTATTTTAAGCGATTACTCTTGGTAAAAATACTCAATCCTGCCTTCCAATTAATAAAATGTACGACAAAAACAATTTTTAACAGTATTTCTTCTAATTAATTTAGTGTATAGGGCTGAGTGGCATTGTGACCTAATTGTTATAACTGCCAGTTATTGTGGATTGGCTTACTGAATCTACATCCCTCTGTGCCTGGGTAATACATGCGCCCACATCTAACAGCTTAGTATTTAGGCTTCAGCAAAACACGATTGAGCTTTTTTTGTGCTTTTAAAGTGTTTCCCTTTCCAAGAAATATTTTAATACACCCCTGTAAACCCAGCACATGCCACAGTGACGTTTAGGACTTCATTAAAAGCTTACTGGGTAGGGTAAACTAAAAAAATTAGATTTTAGTAATGCTGTATCACAAGTTGAATAGAAGGGGGTATCATAAAGGGTTGACGGGGGACAACCAGTGTGCCCATTCTAGAGAGTCAGATGTGTGCCTCAGAAATGTTGTAATTGGAACTATGTTTCACCATTATAACTGCATTTTTATTTTGGTATCAATTTTAAATATAGATTATAATAACAATTTGAAGCAATCCATGTACTGTAAGCTTACACTGGATTGATGAAATGCACTGTAATGTGCATAAAATAATAGGGAACTATAGATTAAGTCCGGAGACCAAACCCAGGTGTGCCCCAACGAAAAAATTGTATTGCCAATGTGTGCACTGGTCTGAAGTTTGAGGAACCACTGGAATAGAAAAATTCAAGGGACACTAAACAGATTTTATGTATCTTTAAGTATTGTATATACTCGAGGGTAGTCGATCAGAGTATAAGCCAGGTACCTATTTTGTTACCTGAAAATTTTAAAAACGATGGACCGCAGCCTTCCAAGCCGAGGGTAAGAAATTAGTTGCCCTTTTAAGTGCGACAGCAGAATTCTCATACATGAATCCTAAAGAACTTCCCCCAATTCCTTGCACTCCAGATGTTTGGAAACTACAGCTCCCAGCACTGCTTGTGCAGAAGTGGCCAAAGGTTCAGTAACTTAATATAAGCTACATATTTACAATACTCCTGACCCCATATAGTAAAGGCCTATCAGAAGGGGCCCCTGAGCCCCCTATATAGTAAAGGGCCCCCTGGTTCCCCCTATATAGTTAAAGGCCCGTCCTAAGTGAAAGGGTCCCCCTATATAGTAAAAAGGCTAGCTTAGAAATGTCTCCTAGAGTTGTTTAATTTCATGATGCTCATTTGCACTGACTAGCGTTTTTGTTCCCAACTGAGTGAGGCCCATCAGATTTACAGCTCCAGAGGCAGATGGAGTGCTGAAAGTGAGTCAGCAGCCAGACTGCAGGAAGTGTAAAGGCAGATCAGCTCCTTTAACTCTATCGGTTAACACAGTGCCACCTACTGGTTACTATCCACAATTGCAAAGATTTGGATCTAATTAGGACTTAGCCTGAAAACCTAACCTCGACTATACTCGGGTCAACTTTAAAGCCTTAAAAATTCGACTTATACTCGCGTATAGGGTACATGAAATCTGTACCATTATTCCACAGGGAGGTGCAACATTGACGATTGGTGCTCCACTTTCGGCGTCCTTCCAAGCTATCAGACGCGAAGTCCTGACTGATCGACCGACCTATCTTCAGAGCATGCACGTTAATACAAAAGATCGAGACAGCACACCTTTCCGCTGAGTAGGAGCTGCAGTGAACGTGATAAGGTAAGTGGAATAATGAACGCCCGGGTAACTGTGCACACAGGGAGGTGGAATACTTCTCACTCCCTGTTTATAAATAATTCTATTCTATCCAATTGCTTATGATAGAACAACATGGTGTTTGGGGGTGGGATAGGTCCCCTGCACTAGAGAAAAGGGTTGTCTGGAAGGTGGAGATACTCTTTTAAGTATATCATGTTTCTGTAAATGGTCTATATATTTAGGTCTCTGTATGGTGTGTATCAACTAGGGGCTAAATGCTAAAACCTTTTTGCGCATAATTTACCAAGTATTGCGATAACACATCTTACAAAAAACGCCACATTGTTATTTTAGTAAATATACATCTTGCCTAACTATAGTGATAGCGAGCCCTGCAAAGTCTGTTTTTATGAAGCTGCTTTCAGGACTCCCTGCCAAAGCTAGGAATATGGAAGGGCTGACCAATGGGAAGGCGCACTCCTTGCAGAGCGTGCCTAATTATTTGTTCAACACCAGTAAGTGAAGGGCACAGGTATGGAGCCAGCTGTCACAAGCCGATTAGCGTTTTAGGCCCTCAGTCTGGGTAAAAATCACTGGAGAGTGGGTGGGGGAAGATGGGCTGGATCATAATGTCCTTTAAGTTAATACTCATTAATTAGATGTTATGTCCTAACAAAATACCTTGGTTCATTTAAAAAAAAAAAAAAACAACTCCTGATTCTCATGTGTTGGAAGTTAGTCTTAAATTTGCTGTTAAACTGCAGTTCTAGTATGTTTGGTTTGCCAGACACAGTGCTTTTTTACTTTTTGTGTACATCCTTTGTTTTATGTTGGCTTCATGGCCTACCCCACAGGATAATAAAGGAAAGCAAATTACTGTATAGAAAGTGGAAGTGAATTAATTCAACTTTTATATTGTTTCTCTTGCAGAAGCCACATCTTCTGCTACGGACTGGAGTAACTGCAGGAATGGTGGCTTCAGTGCTAATACTTTGTTTTTGCTCTCTAAATTAGTCCAAAGGTATATTTCACAGAAACTAATTTCTGCTTACATGTATAAAAGGTCATTTGTTTTGCAAATATATGCAGCACTCAGAATACATTTTATGTTAATCATAGACTTTTTGGCATTTGATATTTTAATGTTCGACCATTGAACCTCATGCTCAATCAAAAATTCCAATTGAACTATACCGTCTTGAACCATCTATCTTAGCCGATTTTTACTTGAAACTGCCAAGATAATGCAGATGTTTGTCAGGCTTTTCTTCCTGTTTTTACTCCTGATGTTTCTCACAATGTTCACATTAAAAAGTTTAATCAAGGTTTAGGAGTTTCAACATAATCATATCGAATTAAGTGTAGTGGTCCATCTTTAATGGACCACTACACTGTAAAAACGCATTTTTAAAAAAGTACCTGGGCCCGTGCGGTAGGATTGATTATTTCAACCTACCAATATAATTTTGTGGATAAGCAATAGCAATACCGTTTCATCTGTCAGGTTAGTCCTGGGCTTTCTTATTAAAGATAGTGCCAAACCGGAGGAAGCCTCGTAATTTATTAGGTAGGATTTATCAATCCTACCCTCTGCCACAGGTACTTTTTTCATTTTAAAATGTATTTATTTTTTTTTTTTTTTGATCAGAAGGGGTTGAACCTGAACCTGTTGAACTCATGGACATATTATCACGTGTTGATTTTAGGTTGAAATGTGCCTAAAGCTGGTACAAACGTACCAATCTTCCAAAGATGACAGATTTTGTGAGAAAGATGAGGCTACAGACTGTCACAAGTGTTCTCTCTTTATAATTATAGGGAGATCATCATGACTGCCATAACCCTATGGATCGAGCCAACTCCCTATATTTAGTACAGGGGGCAAACTGCAACCTTGGAAAATTTCCGTTTGTAGCGACGACACCGAATGTTTGTCGGAATAGGAAAACATTTGGTATACAGCTACACCCTAGCCTTTTATCGCTAATTTTGGACCTGGCTTAAGTAGATGGTGGGGAGTGGTGTAGTTCGATTAAACCTTCTCAATCGATTCCGATAGGGCATTATGATCGCCTGCATGCATCGCAAATGTATGGGAAATCTGTGAGAGACTGGCAGATTTAAAAGGGCACGTTCGAGTGGAAAAATACCGGTAACCCCAAACCTAGGTTTTGCATTATTGTTTCTCAATATGCCCCCTTTTTGTTTTTTTTTTTTGCTCGGAGCAGGGGGCCGCCTAGGCGGCAAGGAAACTGGTCAGGTAAGTCCCTCAGGGGCATATTTGGGAAATATTAATAATGCGAAGACTAGGTTTGGGGGGTCCTCTACATTTATAGCTAAAGTTATTTTTTCACTGGACATTCCTTTAAAGCAAGATTTAAAGGGAAATAAAAACTGTAGTGAAAGTGAGGGGGGAAGGGTTTACATATCATCCTTTAAAAATTACAATCTTAACTGCTCATAAAAATATTTTGTTGACTGCCAGCTGCATTTGTTCGTTTAAGGGTATGTACACTATAATGACCTGTTTGGCTTATTGGATAGCTGTGCCTTTAAATATAAATTGTTGTAATTATTTGTTTCCTACTATACCCTGGCAGCCGTACCTTTTTGCTGGAATCTTTCTGCCCTCGTTCTCCATTGACTTGGTTGTAGCACTGCCCCTTTAGATTTGCAAATCTCAGCCAGTCTGATAGTCAGAGAAAACACGCAACCGTGTGACTTCACCGCTCTCGCTCTGTAAGTCTGGGCTGTGATCCAGTCCCCATTTTAGTAAGTGCAGTAATTAGTCAGGCTTCTCATGCGCACCCTCCTCTCATCCAAAAATGCATTGGAGGCAGCGTGACATCACAGGGATGGGCGTGCAGAGGCGTCTCAAGGGTTGCGTTTTCTCTGACTATTAGACTGGCCGATATTTGCAAATCTCAAAGGGGCAGTTCTTACAACATGAAGGAGAGCGAGGGCAGCAAGATCCCAGCAAAAGGGTATGGTCTGTCAGGGTAGTAAAAACATTAATTTCAACACTTTATATTTAAAGGCAAGATATCCGTAAGCAAAACATGTAATTTACGAGTACTGTCCCTTTAAAAAAGAATGCAATGCAGCTGGTTGCTTCTTTAGGCTAGGCCCTCTCGGCTCATACATTTGTACAATCAATCACCAGGCGACTGAACAGGCTACTTGATCAATCAGGACAAAATATCTGCCCATGGCTGGGCAAAATGTGTGTACCAGTCCTATATCTCTCTGAAAGCATATCATAAATGGATTAATTAAATGTAACAACATCTGTTTATAGTGCTTTAAACATTTGTTTTATTGGATCGCAAAAAAGCTATGCAGAATACCCTTTAAAGGGCACTAGAAGTTAATGGTAAATGTATTCTGAAACTACAAAATAATAACTATTCTAATACACTCTCTTATGGTTTAGAAAGTCCCTTTTTTGCACTGCTGCTTGGTGGCTGGTCTTTTTCCCTTTACATAACACAGATCGTCTTCAAAAATTACAGGCAATTGTACGGAGTACTGGCAATATCTTTTAGGTAAGTAATGCCCATACAGTTGGAATCCTCAATTACTGTACGTAATGTACATGATATAGATTGCTTCTCTAACACTAAACATACGCCTCTATGCATCTTATGTTGTCCCATTAAACATTGCAAAACTTTACATGGTGTGTCAAATAGAGTCATATAGTTGTCAATTTGTGTGGATGATTTTGCAATTGTGCGTTGGCTTCTCTTATTACTTAAAGTGAAAATTTACTACTCAATGAAAATTGTGTATAGGTAAATCATCCTCAGAAACCAAAGCTGCAATATTTATAATTCTGACAGATGTATTCTTAATTTGTTATGCTGGAAAAATTAGTTTACCGGTCTCTCTAAGCTCTCCAAGACTTTTTTTTTTTTTTTTTTTTTTTTTTTACAAGCTTTTATATGATCAGGAGGCACTAGGGGAATAGCATGAATTCATTGGCTGTGATGTCATATGTTAAACCCATGACTGACAGTTGCTAACTGGAAGAAACCAGGAAATAGAGAGGTAACAATATCCGGTAGCATTTCAAGTTATAATTACATTTTTCAGCTTTGAAACTATTGCAGTTTTGGGGAGTAATTTACCTAAATGCAGTGTTTGAGTTTGAGGGGAGAACTGAACCTTTAAGCTCTGATCAAAAATGTGAATGGTTGTGTTTTTGAACCAGTGAAGACCAGAAGCTTATGGCCTTATTATAATAACAACTAGCTGCTTTTATTTTATCTGCCTAAAATACTTCTAAGGCTTTTAAAAGTTTGTCTGGTCCATGGGAGGAATTATCCCAAACTTCTTGGTAAATGCTTCCGTGAAATATACATATTTTGTTTAAATTATCAATCCAAATAACATACTTGTTTGATTATTGAGCCCGATACCTACTAACTGTACACGAGCCTATCACAGTTCTAAATACTTCATATAAAAACACTTCATAAATTTCCAAAGTTGTTTTCATAAAGCACTAACAGGGAAATGCACCGAGCGCTCGGAACATCGCTACTTGCGCTGTTCTATTCCGGCACTTTCAACGCCAGCTATTAGCTGGCGTTGAAAGTTGCTGCAATAAAATGCCGATTTTCGGCATATAACTCACTTGCGGCGGCTGCGCTGTTAACTTTCGCGTTAGCCACCAGCTGCCGCAAGGAAGGAGTTAAAGTCACGCTAACCGATATAACATCGGTTAGCGCAACTTTAACTCCAAATCAGGAGCGATGCGCCCGTTGGTGCATCGCCCTGTAATAATTCTAGATAATATAACTTCTTAAATACAGATTTCTTAGGCTAAAGGAATTGAATAATATTTTCAATTGAATTTGCCCAATCCTTATTATACTTACAGAATTTGCAGATGATGGAAAACTTGGAAAACATTTTCCAGGACTCTCAGAAAATATTCCATAAACCAGAGAACTGGTTGGGCTCTGCAATTTGAAGCTGCTTTTTAATTACATTTACTTTATAGTTGTACACAAACTTATTTAGCAAATATTAGAAATTGTGTTATACATATTGGAGTTGATTGTGAATGTTTGTTATCTGGAAAAAATAAATTTGTGTGTGTTAAATTTTTTCCTGGTCTTTTCTAATTCACAGGGTTATGAGCATTGTTGGATTTGTGTGTTTGCTTTTATTTATAAATCTGGCCCCCTGGAGAATGAACGAAGCATCAACATTTTGACTTGGACACTGCAGTTAATTGGTCTCCTGCTAATGTATGTTTGCGAGCAATACGGCAAATGGCATTAACTGTGACAGTCATTGCTTTTTGTACAAAACAGATTGAATATCCAGTTCGATGGATTTATAGAATTTACAGGTAAGTGTTTAAGGCTTTTTTGTTTTGAGCGAGCTGGAGCTTTATTAAAGGGTATCTCCACCCCAAAATATAACTCTTTCTGTAGTGTAAGGGACCCCTGCAAACCTAAACGCCAGAAACATACTGCCATCCTTCGTTCCCTCGGCTTCTGCCTGTATTCCTACTTCCAGTAACGAAATCAAATGTCAGTCTTCCAGGAGGACAGGAAAGGTTTTTTTTTTGGACTTTCAGCAGGCACTACAGGACAACCATTAATGAGCAGAATAGAAAGGTAAGGATTTTTAACACTACACAGTGGGGCAATTTTAGTTTTGGGGGTGGACATGCCCTTAAATGCTAGTTTTGAACAAATGGTAGGATAAGCATAAAGTTTATTTTACTTTGTATTTTTGTTTACATACATTTTAGTGTAGATGTATCCATACATTCATATGGAATGTAGATAATATTATTAATCTTTAAGTGTGCATCATTTTTTATTGAAGTAAAGGTATATTTAATTGTAAATATTAAAAAAATCTAATAAAATGGACCGATTTTAGATAGCGTCTTGATTTTACAAGGACTTAAATTTTATTACAAGAAAAAAGGAAAGTCATTAAGCTTTCAAACAATCTGGAAAGTTAGATGCTTGATTGCCATTGATCAGTTTTATGATACAATCTTTCAGTAATACTTATTCTGCTCAGCCTATCTGTTACCCAGCTAAGCATAAGGGTCAGGGATCTCTATTGGGCTCCTATTATAATTTAAGCCACTAGCATACATATATTCCATATTTATTTAGAGCAGGCATGTTTGACCCCAGAGCCCCCCTAGATCTGAATGAAGGTTGAACCAACAGAATGTCGGTATCTTTAATGTTCTTGCTAATACTTAGTTTTTAAAGTGCTATGTTAAGGCTTCCCTTTTTAGTTACCCATATTTGTTTGAGCACTCGGGTAGTGCAGACTCCCATGCCTGTTGGAATTTGCTTATTGGGGGATGGAGGATGAAACCACCAGTTTAAGATGTGGAAAATGTCTCCTTCTCGAGACAAACATGTTCAAAATTTGTCTCAAGTGTGTTGTTTTGGCAGGTAGTGTTGTATTTGCATATATTTGCAAATATATCCTAAAAAACTTAAAAAAAGAAAAAAAGTTACAACCCTATGTATTCTAGGGTATATGGGGCAAGTACTTTAGTACTGCCGAGATGTACACCCAGCTCCTGCTGAGCTAATATACGGTAGTTCTTGTCACTTCTATCCTATATACAGCAGTGGGTTGGTAGTAATGAGTAGGGGGTTTAGCAGTAAGCCATGTATGGGCCCAATAATCAGAGAAGGAAGGGATATGGTGGTGCAAGTCTCTGAAAAGACACTTTGTGTCGTTTACATGAAATGTATTCAACCAAACAAAAATGTTACAGTCGTTAGGAAAGAAGGCATTTGAACATGTGCCAGCCCAGCATAGAGGGTTTCTAATGTTAAAGATAACTGGTGGGGTGATTCACCCAATCCAAAGAGGGAGTCACAGTCCAGTCTTTTCTATATGTAGTCAGGTATCCCTGTAATGGAGAAGGTACCGAAAATGATTTTCCAGTTAACCTTGTCTATTTTTGGTTGTCTAGCCACGTG
The DNA here is from genome assembly GCA_019447015.1 of Hymenochirus boettgeri. NCBI lineage: Eukaryota > Metazoa > Chordata > Amphibia > Anura > Pipidae > Hymenochirus > Hymenochirus boettgeri. Next base: position 266,579,948 of record CM033470.1, on the reverse strand, counting down.
TAAGCTCCTTAGGGTCCTAGATAAAAAGAACTTTGCGGACATCAAATTCTATGAATGTGGCACCCTTTTTTTTTTTGTAGGTCAATCTGGAGAAATCTGGAAACATTATGTCCAGGTTTTTATATTAAGTTTTCTGTGGACCTTGCTTGGCATAGGATAGTGTCTTCTGTCTTTTGCATTTAATGTGGACGCAAAGGGTTTGACCTGGAGACTGGTGAAGGTGGATGTGCAGGTACACAATGTGCACGTTCAATAGCAAATACTGCCAAGAACTTGTGTACACGCCATATTTCCAGGAATGTTGCTTGGTCTTGCTTCTCTGCCTCCTCCGTAGTCCACAAATCTGATGTTTTTGTGTTGGCGTCTTTTCAAGATTGTAGAGTTTTGCTTGAATTTGTTCGACTCTCAATGGGCGGAGTCAGTTTTACTTAAGTGGGCGCAAATAGATTCCCCATGTCACCAAGGCAGCATGTTCCCAAAATGGGTTAACCCCCCATAGGTCCTATGAACAGGAAGTTACAAAGCATTAAGGTATAAGGTACCCTCCCCCAACTATACCTTGTCTTTTTTCCTTCCTGTCCATGGACATCATAGGTAGTGACTACGTCGCCAGCTCACGGTCCATCGCGGATTCTTAACCAGGCCTGTGTCTCTCCCCACTCTCTGGCAGACCTGATGCTCCCCCGTGTCGCCTCCTTTTCAGGGCAGCCTGTGGGGAAAGAAGCCCAAGGTGACTGGGCCTGGGGCAGTCTTGCACGATCGGGTGCATGCGTTCCCCATCCAAGATGGCGCCCGCTGTTTGATGTCATCAGTAAGCACGGCCGCGTGAGACTTTGGCCGCTGCTCTATTGGTCAGGTGGCCTGTGTGTGTAAAGGTACGCCCCCATTGGAGTATTGACGTGCGTGCCTTCTCTCTCTGCTCGGCGGGGAGGAGCTAGCTGGGTAGAAATCTTCCCTGGCTGTTTGCCACAAAGCTGCAGCGCTGAGTCGAGGGAAGCAGTGTGAGCCAGCTGTGTCCTCTCTTCCACTTTGCCAGGAGCTGTTTTTTGTGTCTGTGAAGGTAAGACACCTCTAGGCGGTAAAAGGGGGGCTGTAAGAGGTGCTAATGCAGTTTTTTAAAGTATAGGTTTTTGCCTGTCTTTTTCTTTCAGCCGCTATTGCAGTTAAAAGCCATGGAGTCTGGTAGCTCTGCCAAGAGTCACCCAAGGGATCTAGGTGAGCTGGGGGTAAGTATATGAGAGAGTGGGGAATGTGTGCTAGCACAACCATTTATGGCTGTATTCACTTTGTGTCTTGCAGCCTCTCTACTCAAGAGCCTGTACAGAAGTCTGACAGCGGTTAAAGCTATAGACGAGGAAGAGTCTACTGTCGAGCCTTCCATGTCCGAGAATAAATCATTCGATACCTTATGAAGGTATTAGGCCTAATGCGGCAACAGTTTTTCTCACAAGGTGGTCAAATGGCACATGAGATTACTGCAGCACTTTCTTCTGTCCAGAGCAGAATACCTAACAACAAAATATGAGCAAAATACTGTTCGTGCCGGCGTCAAAACAGAAAGATCTGGAATGGTGGTGCGAACAAAAGAATTTGGACAAGGGTTTTCTATTGGAACAACCAATCTCCCTCGATAACGGCAATGCATCCGCAACGATGGGGAGCCCTCTTTAGGAGCGCTTTGCTCAGGGAAGGGTGACAGAGAAAGGGAGAGTCTGCAAATCTGCTGATATTAAGCGGTGAGAATGGCTGGAAGAATTCCAGGGGGCTCTAAAAAACCAACACGTGCTATCAGAAGCGACAATATGATCACCGTGATATACATACGAAGCAGGGATGTACAAGAAGCAAAGTGCTCCTCGAAGAGTGAGGGAGTATCTTTTATGGGCAGAGAAAAATCTGGTACACTTGTCATCCCTACACCTCGGAACGGAAAATTCAGGCAGATTATTTGAGCCGTCAGGAAGTGCATCCAGGGAATGGAGCTTACATCCTCAGGTATTCAAGGATCTGACAAAGAGATGGGAGCAGCCAACAATAGATCTTATGGCAAACCATCAAAACAAAAAATGTCAGCAGTTCTACAGCCGCTTTCCGTGTCCAGAAGCCTTGGCAGTGGACGCTCTTCAGCAGCATTGGAGTTCAGGACTTCTATATGTATTTCCCCCAATACCATTATATGGAGTCCTGCAGAAAATTCGAATCAGAGAGCGAATGTTATCGCAATATTACCAAATTGGCAGAGAAGGCCTTGGTACCCACTGTTGCTATCCCTGACAGCCGAGCCGCCAGTACAATTGGAATACCTACCGCATCTCTTGTCCCAGGGTCCAATATTATATAGGACTCTCCAATCTCAAATTGATGGTTTGGAAGTTGAGAGGGATCGATAAGAAGCATAGGGTTCCAGGAGGAAATGATCGACTTTCTGCTAAAATCAAGAAAGTTATCAACATCCATAAAGTACTATAAGATATGAAACGTTTCGCAGACTTCTCGACCAACGGGCCTGAGGCCGCTACAATCAACCGTAGCTAATGTTGTAAGCTTCTTGTTACTGGATTTAAAAAAAAAAAAAACCTAAGTAGTAGTACTTTAAAAGGTCAAATCTCAGCCCTTTCAGCAATCAGGGGAAAAATTGGGCGTTAGAACCAATAGTAAAGAGATTCTTTGCAGCAATGATAAGGATCAATCCAGATCCTTTTCGAGGCCTCCACCGTGGAATCTTCGGCTTGTGCTACAGATGCTGACAGAGACGCCATTTGAGCCTTAGAGAAAATATCCTTATGGCTTCTTACAATCTGGTAGCAATTACCTCAGCATGCCGATAGGCGAAATTGGAGCATTGTCGGTAAAGGAACCTCATATTCAGTTCTTGATATAGGGTTAGGCTGAGACCAGCGTTTCAGTTTTTACTTAAAGTCTTATCAGAATTTCATTTAGATCTGGAAGTGATTTACCCTTAGCCTAAGTCCGAATTGGAAAGAAGTGGCACTCTTTGGACGTAGTGAGAGCTCTAAATATTTATATAAACAGAACAAAAAAGATCAGAAAGTCTGATCATATTTTCATTGTTCCTGGTGGCTATAGGAAGTCAGCTCCAAGCAAAAAACAATCAGCAGCTGGATTGTGACCTGCACTGATGACCTCATCAGGAAAGATATCTAATAAGAGCATAAAGATCCTGAGGGTTTAAAGGCACATTGTACCAGACTTAGCCTTTCCTGGGCAATGGAAGCAAGAGCATCGAAGGACCTCGTATGTAAGACGGCAAAGTGGTCCTCCATAAAACGGCACTACAAGCTGGACATTATGGCCTCAGGGCCGCAAAATTTGACATAAAGTCCTGCAGTCTGTATTGGCCGACATAAAATAAATAGTTGTGTGTTGAACATATATCTTGCCTGCCCTTATTTAGCTTTGGTATATCCCATTTTTGGACATGCTGCCATGGTGACCTGGGGAAAACAGGAAATCAAATCCTATCTACCACAGAGATTTCTGTTTCCCAGTCACTATCATGGCAGCAGTCCCCAAATGCCCTTCCCTAGATTTTCTTGTGTAATCAGTGAGCATGATAAGCTTGGAAAGAAGACAAGGTATGTTGGGTGAGGGTACCTTTATACCTTAATGCTTTTAGCTTCCTGTCCATAGGACCTATGGGGGTTTAACCATTTTGGTGACTGCTGCCATGATAGTGACCGGGAAACAGAAATCTTGGTGAGTATAATTTGATTCCTGTTTTCTTCGATATGAGAGATTCGGTCCTCAGTGTCTGTGACTCTTTTTGTCTAAGAGATTGCTTGTTTGCTGATGTATAATAGGCCTATATCAATTCTAAGACCTTCTATTAGGCATGTTAGTGATGATTTGGTTTCCTGATGGCTTACAGTATTGCTTTTGCTTAGTAACTGCTGCGCTATCGGCAGCTTCATGCTGGTTGCTTTCAGCCGTAGGGACAGGTTAGTGTTTGTCTTTGGGCACGTAACTTGTGTAAACGTGTGCTCAGGCTTGATAGGAAAGCCTCATCTGCCACATGGTGTGTTTTTCGTCTTGGAATTTTCAAGTTTTTCTGCTGCTGTGTCCCTGCTTGACTCCTTAGGCTTTGTCATGGCCTCTGATATGTATACACTGGTTGGGGAGACGTTCTGGGCATGCTATTGCCTTGGGTGTTATCTACATGAGTTTCAGCTTACACACCCTAATTCATGTACAGTAGGCAGGCCCACAACCATGATATTTTTGTATTTAAAGACAACTCCACCCCCATAGTAACATATTTTAGAACGAATGGCCTCTTTTAAATATGTTGATATATCCACTTTGTCCTATAAATTCATTACTGTATGACTTCTATGCTTCTGGCTCCTCATGGAAACTGAGCAATTTTAGAAACCTGTACTGAGCCTGGGCATGCCAGAAGAGGTAGCTATGGGATTAGCATTCAGTCATTGGCTGTGATGTCACTGTCAAATCCATAACGGACAGTTGGTAACTGGAAAACCAGACGCAAACAGGGCAACAGGATATTGTGCAGGACTTAGATATTTCAGATTTCAACACCATTACAGTTTAGGATTTTGGGGGGTGATTTACTGTATGTAAGTTTTCATTTTAGGGCTAGACTTGCCCTTTAACCCTCTGAATAAGACCATCTGTAAGTTTTATACATTGGTGGGGAAAATATGCTTGATGCAATTTATATAGATGTAAGCCAGTATACTTAGGTAGCGGAACCCCATCTCCTTTCAGTTAACTTTAAAATGGACTTATATTTTTTGGGGGGACTGGACTAGTTTACTTGGAAGACATTTAGGAAATTTATAATTTGTAAGTGTAGCGCATTGGATATTTCCAGTCTATCAAATGCTTTTTCCATATCTAGAGATACTATGCACCCCGGACACTGTTCTTATTCATATACGATATTAAATTGCATGGGACAAATACCACTTGATCTTATTTATATTATCAGAGGAAAGAAGGTGTGGCTGCTAGATTAATTAGGATTTTGAGCAGTAGCTTTTAACTGCAGTGTTGATTTTGCTTAAGTTTAGGTACTGGGGTAATACTGGCAAGTTTCATATCATTTGACATTGGGTCTCCTAGCAGAAAATGGTTATATAGTTTAACCAGTTGTCTGGTCAGCTGTGGGAAGATTTCTTTTTATGTAGTATAACTGAAAAATAGTCCCACAGGCCTACATAATTCCCTGGGCTATCGCCACATTCCCCATAGAGGTTTGTATTTCAGGAGTAAGGGCTAGGCCACACTGATGCGCTTTTAATGTGCCACACTAATGTGATGCGGAGTCGTGTGTGTGCGATTCTTAATTGGAGCACATACGATCTGCATTTTTTGCGCAATCACATGCACTCCAATTGCAAATCATCAGGCGATCACTGTCTGAGCACAGGCAACGTGGGAGAGCGTGCAGTGTGGCCTCTGCCAAAATGTTTTTGGGCTAGGTCAGTGTGTTTAGCAAGGTCTGGTTAGGTGTTTTGTGTGTACAGTGATTAGTATTATGAAATGTTTGCTATATTAAATATGGATTAGTAGTTTGAAGGCCTGATCAGGTTAAAATTTTTGTGATAGTGGCATTTCTTGTTTGGAGTTATGAAGTAAGGCAACTTGTCTGTCGGCCTTATTTTCTCTATGGTAGTAAACCTTTTCTTAAAGGACAGCATATCAAAAAAAATAACATTACCCACCTACATGTCCACACTTCCAGCAGCTGAAAGCGCTTGCTCTCATTTACAACTGTGCTGCTCTCCCTTAGATATCACATAGCAAAGATGAGTGCTAAAAGCCCCCTGCTAGAGGGCCCAGGGCGATTATAAAACATATCACTTGTCATTGGCTGGTGGGAATGTCTGTTACAACCTCTCTCCTCCTCCCCTCCTCTGCCAGTCAAACAAATTTGAATTGTTCGGTTGCTAGGATACAGCCTACATGATCAAGAGTGGGTGGAGGAGAGTTTCTCACTTGCTAGTTTTGAGTGACCGATACAGGCAGAATTGTTACACCCCCTTCACAGCATGGCTAATTGAGAATAAAATGTATGGGAAGGGGCTGCATACCTTTACTCTTTTGAAATCGGTTTTTTAAAAAAATGCATTGAGGCAATAGTTATCCTTTAACCCCTAAGGAAGAACATAATGTGGAGATGCTAGTTTCACTATAACACCCAAGTCCAAGGGTTCAAACATAGCTAATGTCCGCTGGTCTTGGGAATTTCATCAGCGCAAATACATATACTTTTAAGACAATAAGGGAATAGCACGAACCTTACTGATGACAATAGCAAAGCATAGCAAAGGGAATGAAATCAAATGGAAGAGAATATGTAGAATAACTAGGTAAGTGCAACTTAGAATTTAAAAATTAATGATATTTTCCAATGAACTTTCCTATTAACGATAAAACAGAAGCAGTATGAAAATGAATATGTTTAGGTGTCTTCTAGTTGGACATTGTGATAAAGTAAGAAAACAATTCAATCGGGGCAAATGGAAGCAAAATTATTTTGTAGCAAGAAAAGGTAAAGCGTTTTATATGGTACTGTGCCTTCCAGAGCATGAACAGTTTAAAGGACAACTAAAGCCACAGAACAACACTAAACCAGAAGTCAGAAACACCTTTATATAAAACAGTAATCTGTGTCTTACCTCTCATTTTGATACAGGCGCTGGGAAATTTACTAAATACAATATGGTTTGTGCTTTACTTCACAGTATTCTAGTATCACATGGTTTGGTCAACGACCATTTATGTTCTGCATATGCTAGTCTTAGCTATGGCAGAACTTGTTACGTTGGTCACACCCATTAATATCTCTAGCCAATCCTTTTACAGGACAGATAAAGCAAGGAGCATGCGACTGAGGTCAGGAGGTGTGGTCTGACTGCACATACACACAAATACTCATCCAGTTCTTAACAGGCTACATTTACTTTAATACAATGGTGGTATTTTATAGCTTATGGTGTTTTTAGGGTGGTTGTTTTCAGATTCTGAGTATAAAAAAATTGGTTTAGTTCTCCTTTAAGTAACTCTGGTTTGCAATATGGGGGGGTGGGTGGCTAAGGTATTTTCTTAAAGGGGCCAGGCTAAGGTACCATTGTAGATTTATTCATTTTTTTTGCTCCTCCAATATGCCAAGCAGCTGCAGAACTCACTGCATTCTTGCCATTCCTCTAAATTGCAGCTAAAATGGGTCCCCCTTCTATATTTGATGTCCTATCCGTTGATCTCTGCTTCCATAGGGTCTGTGGAGACCAAGTCTGCTAAAACTGAAACAGAGTCCCTGAAAGTCCAGTGATGTGGTCTTTTGTGCTATTTGCAATAGTTACTCATTTCTGTCCTGAAACTATAATAATTTAACTATGCTTTTGCAAAATTGTTTGTTAGGAGGCTTAGCCAGTGCTCCGTCACATTCTAGCTGATCGATTTTCAAACGGTGTACCTCCAGATTTTACAACTACAACAGCATTCCTCGCCTTCCTTCTAGTTACGTAATGCTGGAAGTTGTAGTTTCCAAACAACTGGAGCACACTGTTTGCGATCCTATTCTAATTGATCCACCTGTCATCTGGTAGTAATGCGTGGAAAATTTCCTGAACCGCATCAACAGTTCCTATTGACTTGAGGGAGTAGGAGAAGTGTGCAGACTAGAGAACTAGACTCAATGCATCAATATAAAGATTAGCAGTGTATTCCATACCTATAGAATTATTTCAAAAAGGTATTTATTCATCGTGTAAATTAAAGGGAAATTTGGTCTCTGTTTAAAAGAGCAAACTCCTACTTGACTCCAGATCATGCTTCTAGCTGTCTAGTCAAACTTACAGCAGTATATAGGGTAGTGTTTCCTGCTTGCACAATGAGCTGTGACCTCACCAAACCGATCAATCTCCTGGATTGAGTATGTCCACTTGTATTCTACTGCTGGGACAGAGCATTATAAGCCCACCTTAGAACTCTTTTTAGGTTTGTGGCTAGCTTTAAAAACTATAAAGAAACATTTTCCCTCCAATTGTCCATAGGCATAGAAAAGAACAGATGTGATTACAAGCCTAAAACTAGCTTCAGAAAAGTTTTTTGTGGGTGGATCCAGTGTGTATCAAGGGGTACAGCACCTGAAGCAAAATGCAACTGGTGCTCCCCCATGCCATCATTCCATGGGGTAGCCAGTGACCTGATCATTATTTGAGACTTGCTTCATTGACAGGGCACCCCTGGGTAGATTTTGTGACCCTGCTTATAACACATGCCTGACAGTGCAGAGCAGGAGAGAAATTTTACAAGCCTATAGATTGATGACAACCGCTAAAGAACATCATCCTAGAGCACTTTTTGAGGGCACTTGTTTAGAGACCACAGTTTCCCTTTAAAGGATAAGTACACTGTAAAATTAAGTTAGGGTCACTTGGAAGCAGCAGCTTTAAAAAATACTTTTGGCATATTTGTTTCCCTAAGCCCCTCCAGAGCCTATCATTTCCATTCAAAGTTGCTGACATCTTGTATGTCCTTAGGTGCATGGTTAGCTCCACCCTGAGATTTTCATCTACCTCCTGATTGGTAAGCCTCAATAGGTAAGTCTCACCACTCTGTGCGGAGGTGTGCGCGCAAAGATGAAAAGGCTCTGGAGGGGCTTAGGGAAACAAGAAATGTGCCAAGAGTATTTTTAAGCTGCAGCTTCCAAGTGACCCTAACTTAATTTTACAGTGTACTTATCCTTTAAGTACATAGCAATATAACTTCATAAACTCAAAAAAGTGTTAATCAGTACCAGGGTAATAAACAATGAATAACATATACAATGTTAAAGACAAGAAAAAACATATCAGGGACATAAAACAAATGTATTGGTATGAATTATGGGAAATATGATTATTGTAAATTATGTAGCCCAAATTTTAATTTTATAAGGAATTAAAGTAATTTTTTGCTCAAGCGGTTACAGCATTTTATGGATGTAGTCTTGCCCATAATATGCTCCACACAGTTTAGTTGGAAATTATCTTTGGCTCTTCAACACAGCTGTCTTCTTAGGACTCTTGCTTCTTTATTTATGAAGTGAATACCAAGAGTGATTAAAGTGACTGGACAGTAAGTAAGTTAGGATACTTTTATATATGAATATTTTCTTTCACAGATTTTAAAGTTCCTACTAGAAAGAATGCGTTTGTGGATCTGGTAATATCTAAAAAAAAATCCTGAGTTCATTTTGGGATGAAAGGTAATGGGAAGCTTAGGGAATAGTGATCATGAAATATTGTCTTTTAATAGGTTGGGGGAAAAAATGGCACTGGGTTAACAAACTTAAGTTTAGGAAAGCTAATTGATGCTGTTAAAGGAATCACTCTTGCAGATAGACTGGGACAATATGTTTTTAGGATACTGAAGTGGACGGCTTTAAAGTTTATTAAACTATAGGTACTTTTCAAAATACCTTTAGGAAACAATTGGGGAAAAAATGTCCATTACTGCTTAAGTTTCGGTAAAAGGGGAAATGGGGGGGGGAAAAATAAAATTGCTTTAAAATTTTAATAGGAGTGCAAGAAAACAAATTTAACTAGCCAAAATAGAAAATGAAATACAGATAGCTGAACAAACAAAGCAACCCCAAAATGGTTTTTTAGTATATCAATAGTGAAAAGATGAGGGCTGAGAATGTGGGTCCATTAAAGGGGAATTGTGGTTCTCCAAACAAGTTGAGTTTGAAAGGTCAGTTTCCTACCTTTAAAACGAGCCATCAACACCTCTCTACGTGCTCCACTATGAAGATATAAAGAAATTACTGACCAAAGGTAATGGGTGGGAGGCTGATATGTGACATTCCTAGCTGCTCCTCCACCTCGCCACCAATGAGCACAGCCTCAGACTCAGTGACAGGACAGGAGATACGAAGTCCCCCACCCCCTCCCGCGCTGTCACAAGAAGTAGATCCCCACAGAGCAGGTAAGGGAATCTACAGCCCTACTCTCCCACAATGTCAAAACAGCCTTTTCAGGCAGAGTTCTCACTCTGCACCCGAGTGGGCGGGGCTAAGGCACCCGTGAGTGGAAGGGGCCAAGGGGGGCCTGCAAATGGAGGGGCCATGGGTCCATGAGTGGGAGAGACCAGGGGCGCTGCAAGGGGAGGAGGAGACACAGGGCAGATTGTCAGACACCCACTGACGTGGTTTCAGAGCAAGAGCAGGAAGTGCAGGGGACCTGGTGATGCTGCTGCCATATCACACACACAAATGTAAATATCTTCAAAACTATGCAAAATAAACAATGAAAATAAATTGCAAAAATCTCAGAAGAGCAATTCCTATCAATTTACCTAAAGTTATTTTTGGACCATAGGTCCCCTTTAAATAATGGGGTATGTTTTGGTTATGAGAATGTGTTGAAACTGCTATAAACAGCCCCCATCACCTATAGAGAATCCTAGTTCTTTATATTGGGGAATGTAATATGAGGGAATATTATGAGAAACTTCACTCTGGATGACAGCATATGGTAGGGAAACAATTGACAAAGTTAATATCGAAAAGCCCCAGGACCAGGTAATACATCCTCAGAATTTATAAAATTAATCCAGTTTTATATAGAACCATTGCTTCTTATCTTTTCAAATTCACTTTTGTCTGGGGATGTGCCTTTGAGTCGGTTCGGGGCACTTGCGCTATCCAATCACTAACAGGATATTCGAGGCACGTGTCCCGGATCTTTTAACATAGCGACGCCACTGGTGTCGGACAAATTAACTTGGTTTTTATGACAAGGTAGTAATAATTGTATTCGGCATAGCAGTGAATGTATTATACTTGTTTTGCTAAAGCTTTTGATACTGTGCCACATAATCGACTAATGTATAAACTGAGGTCTATTAGCCTAGAACACACATTTGTACATGGATAGAGAATTGTTTGTTGGATCACATATAGACAGTAATGGCCAATGAGCTACATCCATGTAAGCTTAAGTTCTAAGTGGTGTGCGCCAGGGTTCTGTACTGGCTTTGTCTTTTTCACCTGTTTATAAATGACTTTGAAGGGGGAATTGAGAGCAAGGTCTCTGTGTTTGCTGATGGCACTAATGTAGAGCTTTGGAAACTTCAAATGATTTGCAATTTCTGAATGTATGATAGATTATCAAATGGGCTGCAAAGTGAATGATGAGTTTTAAGGGTGATAAATGTAAGGTGATACTTTTGGGGTTTAACAATCCTTGTGCCATCTACACCATAATAACTGTGTTAAGTGACACTATTGGGGGGAAAATGGGTGTTCCAAACCCAAGGCTAGACCTTGCAAGATATTGTCTTGTAATGTATAAAGAGGGAATAGATTTAAGAGAGAAAAATATTATCCCCCTCTTTACAAGGCACTGGTAAGGCCTCATTTGCAATATGCGGTCAGTTTTGGAATCACATATACAAAAGGGCAATCCTGGAAATGGAAGCAGTTCAGAGAAGGGCAACTAAAATAATAAGGTGAGTGGAGGGGCTTGACTGTGCTGGCAGATTAGACAAGTTAGGGCTGTTTACTTTGGTGAAGCTACTATTGCCCAGGGATATGATCACTTTATACAAATATATAAATGGGCCATATGTAAACTCTCTGGTGCATTGTTCACTAATAGGTCAAATCAGAGGACTCATGGACATCCTTAAGGTTAGAAGAATAGAAGTTTCACCTTCAGTTTCGAAAAGGTTTTCTTTACAGTGAAAATGTGAAACTGTGGAACAGACTTCCAGAAGATGTGTATTCATTGCATTGCTTTAAAAGTGGGCTGGATTTGTTTCTAAAAAATACTGAGATTTACTGGTATTAATACATACATTTTGGTGATCCATTCCTATTGCCACTTGAAGTTAGGAACTTCACCACCACCACTTTAAGACTGATTTTTGTTGTCCATTTTTTGCCTTCCAGCTGTTTTGGTAGTGTTGAAGAGAGGGGTATAAAGGTTGGACTAGATGGACACTTTATTCAACCTCTGTTACTATGTGATTGGTAAGAAAGGGCTCTTTGCTCTTTTGATAGGGGATATTGTTTACTCTAGTGGGTGCACTGCAAGTCGTATAAAAATTCTCAAAAGTTTCCTGCTTGTGCTCAGCAGAATGGGTTGGGGGATAAATATTAAATCAAAATATCTGTAACAAAAACTTCCTAAAAAATATGATGTATAAAAAAAAATTGGGACTAAATGTTTGTGCTCATCTCACCAATTTTGGTCGTGCTAAAAGTGGTACAGAAGCTAAAATACAGAATTGTTAAGTTGTAAAAATGTAGAAATATTTACCTCAAACTTTTTTTCTTACATCTTTATATCAAAATGAATTTCTTTTACAGTAAAGTTAATTTGTCCAGAACCAAACCAAGCCCTCCACGATTGCTTAGCAAGAAGAATACAGGATTGCAAGGAGAGTTGGAGACGAGAAAAGCTCTAGATGAACTGCGCGGGTACTGCAATAGTCCAGAGTTTCCAAAATGGAAAGTAATATCTTGCATCCAGTCACCTAAGAGGTAACATTGGAAACTGAAATAAAGTATTACCATATTTGTTTTAGCCACGTTAGTGTTATTGTCACTTATGGGTCATTTTGATTTTATTATATTAAGTCAATTTATCTAGGAATTATTGCAATAATCTAGAGAACCAATAACCTAAGAAGCCACTAAAGGGTTAAAGGGTATGTCCACCCTTAAATTTTTTTTTGATATATGATTCCCCCTGTCCCCCCAGCCCCAACCGCTCTATTTTTATCTTAGAAAGTTCCCCAAACTTTACTTACCTCCCCTCTTTCCTCTGCCGCGCTGCCGGCCCTCTGCTTGCGAGAAAATGCAAGCAGAGGGGCGGGACCAGCAAACGCGTCTGTGATTGGCTAGCGGCAGCCAATCACGGACGCGGCTGCCGGGAGTTCATTGTGGGGGGTAAGAGGGAAGGTAAGTAAAGTTTGGGGCACTTTCTAAGATAAAAATAGAGGCTGGGCGACAGGGGGAATCATATATCTAAAGGGTTTTTACACTAGGGGGAGGGAATCCTAAGAGGTAGGGGGAGAAGGGCTGCAGTACGCATGCCAAACTTCTCCCGGAGGCCAGGTAGGAGGCAGGCCAGGTAGTCCCTGGTGGGCAGTTTTTGGGACTTTGGGGGGGGGGGGAACTACACGAAGACCTTATGGAGCTGGGATGTGAGGTAAGGATTAAACTACACTACACAATGGGGCCAGTAGTGGGGGGGATTATATTTTGGGGTGGACATGCCCTTTAAAAAAAAAAAAAATTGTGACAACCCTGAAATCTTCCTAAATTGAGGTTGTTTTTTTTCCTATAGATCAATCTAAAGATAGATATCAGCTTTACTGATACGTGACCTGTAAAAGGTAGTTTACCGCCCATCTTAAAGTGTGGTTAAAACCTCTTTTTGCTGTTCACTTTATTGAAGAACAGGAGGTAAAAAAGCTGTGTCTGACCTTGCATTCTTCAATAAAAGTTCAGGATCCAGAATGAAGCAACTTACGCTGTCTCTAGCTCCACCGCGTCCTCTGACAGGTCCCACAACGCACGGAGTACTCTATGCGCATAGAATATAGTACTTGTCGGGACCTGTCAGAGGATGCTGCGCAGGAGCGAGAGACCGGGTAAGTTGCTTAAGAGGAACTGGTGGTCCAAAATGACTTTGGTAAATTGATAGGAATTGCTCTCCTGAGAGTTTTTACAATTTTTTCCATTGTTTATTTTACATAGTTTTGAAGATTACATTTTTGTGTGTGATATGGCAGCAGCATCACCAGGTCCCCTGCACTTCTTGCTTCTCTGCTCTAAAACCTCAGTCAATCTGCCCTGTGTCTCTCTCCCCTTTGCAGCCCCCCTGGGTCCCTCCCACTCATGGACCCCATGGTCCCTCCAGTTGCAGGCCCCTCTTGGCCCATTGTTGCCGTGGCCCCCCCCTCGCGTGCTGTGGGCCAGAGTGACAACTGCCTGAAAAGGCTGTTTTCACATAGTGAGAGAGAAGGGCTGTAGATTCCCTTACCTTCTTTGCAGCTGCAGTCCTTCACACAGCAGAGAGGAGGAGGGACTTCCTTCTCCCTCACCACACTGAGGCACTGTGCAGGAGAAGCCTTAGGAATGTCACATGTCAGCCTCCCACCCATTACTTTCTGGTCAGTCATTTCTTTATATCTTGGGCTGTGGAGCACGTAGAAAGGTGGTTGATGGCTCGTTTTAAGGTAGGAACATGGCCTTTAATTTAAACTCAACTTGTTTGGAGACCACAGTTCCCTTTTAACTTCATTCCCAGCTCCTGAACTTTTTTTTTTAATATAAATGTTATGGGTTGTTTTTTTTTTTTTTTTTTTTTTAGGTTTGCTGAATTTGCTGAAGGTTCATTTCACTTGACTGCAAATGAAGTATCTGTCCATGAACAAGATATAGCTTAGGGGGGACTTTCTCAGAAGATGAACTGTTTGGGGATGACAGCGATGTTGAGGAGTAAATGTAAATAAAATACTTGGCTCTCTTGTTATAAATGTTTGGGTTTTTTATGCAATGTATCTATATTGGATTATTGAGTTGATTATGTTTATGCAAAAAAATACAATTTTATTTTCAAAAAGTGTAATAATTTTTCAAAAGGAGACTAATAATGTATTTACTTGTATTGCTGTGTAATAATGTGTGCTGTGTTAACAAAGATTGCCGATGTTTGGCTGTTTTTATTACATTTCATACTTAAGCCCCGTACACACAGACAAGACAAACGCCTGAGCAGGAGATACGCCTGCGATGAACTAACATTTCTGGCGATAGTCATGCTTTGTATGCGTTCATATCTGCGTTGTATTCGCCATGGCAGATTAACGAACAACGCCTGAGAGAACGCAGAAACGTTTGCCACATCAGACGTTTGTGCGGACCGTAAGTTTTCTCAAATCTTTAAAAAACAGAATAAAAGACCATTTAGAAATAACCTATTTTTCTAAGTTAATAGATAGTGTTTTATAGCAGTGAAAACCTTTTAACTGCATATTTGTACTGTATTTATAAATATAGGGGTAGTGCAAGCTAATTAACCATGAAAATATTCTTGAATGATACTGAATATTTGTTTTGTTTTTGTTTGTTTTTTTTTTAACAAAGAAAAGAAACTGTATGCTTTATCCCAAGAATTGTTGCCACACAACTTTAGGGCTAGCTACATTCAGAGTATCACACTGGTGGGCATGGGCAAGTCTGTTCTGGCATTAAGTACAGGAGGAGCACATGTCATGTGGAGGCCAACAGGAGGCTAGTCAAAATTGTTGTAGTGGCGCTTTTAATCTCTGTAATGATGTACATATAACATGAATCATGTTACATACTACAGAAATTAATTAGGTTTTATTCCCAGCATGTCACATGTTGTCACTGGTTTGCAAGAAATTAAATAGTAGCATTATTGCAGCATTTAAAAGTGAACTGTGATCTCCATACTAGGTCCATTGTAAATAACTTTCAAACAAGCATGGGATGAGTGTCTAGCTGCTGTGAATCCAAAGTTAATGGCATGCAAAGCTTCATTAGATCCTCAACTACAAAATATTTTATATAGCTTTTTGGTGTGGGGATTATTATGCAGCTGATAATGTGGCTGTTTCTCTATCCAGCAGTAGGATACAAATGGGAATGCTCAAGCCAGTGGTGAATGGGGCAGAGCAGTGGTGAGGTCAGAGCTCATAGTGTAAATGGGAACCACACAAACATCTTATACTGTTGTAAGTTTGGATAGACTGCAGCTACAAGCATGATCCTGGAGTTATTTTTAGGTTTAGAAGTAGAGGGTACTGTTTTTTTTTTTTTTTAATCCCCTCCATATGGAGGAATTCTTTATTTAAACTTGAACAAGATATCAAACATTTTGTGTTTTAAATCTTCAGCATTTTAGATACATTTTTGTATAAAACTGTTACATATAACATATCAATGGTTGAATTAAGACATTTATCGAGTACAGGAGAAAAAAAGGATAGGGTAAACAACAACAACAAAAAAAGAAAAAAAGGGGGGGAGGGGGAATAATAACTGTGCTTTAGCAATGGTTTGACTATTAGTAGTCATAATTTGCATTATACAGTTCTGTTACTTCTAATGGGGGGGGGGGGGGAGGCAGGGGGCTGGGGGCCGAAGCCGTTTAATTTGTTTCTGGGGATTCCTCCACCTGCTCCATATTTTATTATATTGGCCGGCCTCTTGGTGTATATAGCAGTTTTGATAGGGAGAATGGCGTTCACTGCTGTTTTCCAGGAGTCCAGTTGGGGAGACACTGGTTGAATCCAGACCCGGAAATCTGTTTTCTGGCTAGAAATATTGTTTCCATAAGAAAGTTTTGAGATCCTTATCAGCAGGGATATCATCCAGTATGCCTAGTATGCAAACCTTGGGGTCTAGACCCACCGGTGAACCCATATAGTCGTGGAGAAATTGAATTATTTGTTGCCAAAAGCCCTGGACTGGCGGGCAGGACCACAGGATGTGGTAGAAAGTGCCAGGGGCTGCTTGGCATTTTGGGCAAAGTGGGCTGCGTTCTGGCTTGTATTTTGAAATTTGATTTGGGGTTAGATACGCTCTATTTAATAAACATTTGGGTGAGTCTGTCTGACGTTTTGGGGGACACACAACCTGCAGGACTCCAGGGCCTCCTCCCACTCCCCACCGTCCAGGGAGCCCACGTCGGCTTCCCAGGATATTTTTTTTGCTTCTGTTCTGGCTCTGACCATTTGATTTTGTAGTGCAAGGTAAATGCGTGAGATTAGTTTAGCGGAAGTCTGACCCTTCAGAGTTGTCAGGAGTGGGTTAGATTTTATATCGGGGATCAGGTTGTTAAATTGGTTACAAATGCATGCCTGGTCTGTAGGTATGTGTAGAGCATGGAGTTAGGGAGCTCAAACTCCGTTTGCATTGTTCAAAGGATTTTAGGGCGTTCCATCTACGAGGTGGGCGAGTAATTGGATTCCATGATTAAAACATGCTTTCGCGTGGGGAAGCGATACAAACTTCTGGAGGATTTTGTTATGCCATAGTGGAGTATGCTGTTGATCTGTGGTATGTCTAAGTGTTTAAGGGCAATATCCCATATTTTGAGGGATTGTTGCAGGAGTGGGTGTATAAGTGGGTGTCGTGGGTGTACCAGATTTCCACGGGAGATAAGAAACAGTATATCCGGAAGTAGTTTGTTTTGGGGGTATTGAGTAGTGTTAAAGGGTATCTCCACTGATAAGTCACCTGGGTTGTAAGGATAGATATGTGTAAGGTTGATATGTTACCTGCAGTATCCTGTATCTTGAGCAGTAGTTTAGAAGAAATCCAATGAGATTCCCCCAGAACGTCTGTGGGTAGTGCAGGTCCGCCCACTTTCAGTGACTGCATGGGAAATGTCCGACGTTGTGTTTTCCTTTAGTGTGAGAGGATCCGTGGGGACTGCTGTCTGTGTGATCGAATGATGGTCGAAGATACATAAATACATACATACAACATACAATTCTCCTACTGAGTCACTGATAATGGAGGGAATAATCACTGACCATCACAGCAGCTTGCTGACTTCACTAATTAATGGAGTAATCAGGTACTATATTTTCTCCCACTCCCTCCCATACCAGATTGCCTCATATCCCCAGCATCCCCTATAAAATCAATCATTGATCAATTTTTTAACCATCCCTCTCAGAGTTAGACACAAAAAAATCTTTATTAAAAAACAACAAAGTTCCCCTACTTACAGTAGTGTGGGAAGAGGGTTTTAACTTTTCCTCCCCTGTCTCTCTGCCATGATCAGCTGTAAAAATGAACATAGAGAGTCAGGGAGGAAAGGATTTCTTACGCAGCCAAGTGGGTGTGTCTGCTACCATGATGATGCACATTGAGTGACAGCACTCTCAGCACAGGGGAAGACACACCCCCAGGAACCTGCACAACTTTCCCATGCTGCCTGCAATCAAATGAAAGGGGAATTCTGGGGAAAAAGGTAGGGGGAGGGTTGGAGGATGGTTATAGTATAGTATTTGAGGTTGAAAAGACATACGTCCATCCAGTCAACCCATCTAGCAATATCCTCATTTCCTGCCTAACTGTTGATCCAGAGGAAGGCAAAAAAAAACCCCACCAAATTAGAAGGGGGAAAAAAATTTGTTCCTGACTCCAAGTGGCAATCGGAAATTTCCCTGGATCAACTCTACTTTTGTATCAATACCAGTAACTTGTAACATTCCTTGTTTGCAGAAACTCATCCAGCTTTTTTTTGAAAATGACCAATGAACCTGCCATAACGTCCACTGGAAGACTGTTCCATAGCTTTACCGTTCTCACAGTGAAAAACCCTTTCCGAGCTTGAAGCCTAAACCTTTTTTCTTCAAGTCTTAAGGGATGTCCACATGTCTTTGACATGTCTATTGGTGAACAATGCCCCAGATTAGTTTATTGTATGGCCGTTAATAATCATATCCCCACACAAGCGCCTTTTCTCCAGCGTACATAATTGTAACTTTTCCAGTCTCTTTCATATTCAAGTCCCCCAATCCCCTATTAATTAGTTGCCCTCTGAACCCTTTCCATTTCAAAGATGTCCTTTTTGTACAGGATTCCAAAATTGTACTGCATATTCCAAAGAGGCCTTACCAATGCTTTGTAAAGAGGGAGAATTACATTTTCCTCCTTGAATCATACCATCTCTTTAACAAGACAATACCATGCTGGCTCTGGCTGTTGCCGCCTGGCACTGCTGCTACCTTTAAGTTGTTATCCACAAAAACTCCAAGATCCCTTTTCAACAGGGATTCATTTAACACAGAGCCATTTATGGTATAAGTAGCACAAGGATTTTAAGTCCAAAATGCATCATTACATTTATCAACATTGAATCATCTGCCACTTAGACGCCCAATGTGAAATCTATCTAGATCCCCTTGCAACGATTGCACATCCTCTGAAGTTTTTAATGGTTGACAAATTTGTGGTCGTCAGCAAACACAGAAAACCTTGCTGACAATAACCCACTTCCAAATCATAATAGATTAAATAGAAGCGGCCCCAGCACAGAACCCTGTGGCACCCCATAGCAGTTTAGTCCATAATGATGAAGCCCCTTAACAACTACTCTTGCATCCTATTCATTAACCAATTTTATCATGTACAAATGTGACCCCCAGACCAACAGACCTTAGCTTATACATTAGTCGCCTAGGGGGACTGTATCAAAAGCCTTGTAAACTCATCTCTACTGCTATCCAGAGTCTAAATTTCTACTTACTTCCTCATAAAAGCCAAGCAAGTTAGTTTGACAAGATCTATTCCTCCTAAATCCATGGGTTACTACTTATAATTAGTCCTTGAAACATAATCTAGAACATGCTCCCTATAAACTTCCAGGATCTTCCCCACCACTGAAGTTAAACTTACCGGCTTAATTACCGGCGTGTGAACGACTACCCTTTTTGAATATTGGAATACATCGCTTTTTCCGATCCAGAGGCACACCACCGGACATGAGGGAATCAGCCAAAATAAGAAACAATGGCCTAGAAAACTGAACTTAGCCCTTAAGTACCCGAGGATGTATTTTATCCGGTCCAGGAGATTTATTAATATAACCTTCTTTAGTTCTTTCTGTACCATATCCTCGGTTAACCAAAGTGCACTTGAATCTTTTTATACCATATTGCTACTATATCTATTGATATCTGTACTTGGATCTTCTATAGTGTATATGAGGAAAAAAAATTATTCAAGACATTTGTTATCGCCATCCTCGTAAACTAACTATCCCCATTAATTAATGGTGCCACATTCTCAGTCCTCATCTTCTTACTATTCATATACTTAAAAAAAAATTTAGGCTTAGTGATGCTTGTTCAGCTATCAACTTCATTATTAATTTTAGCTAGTTTGATTGCTTCTTACACAGTTTTTATAATCCCTAAAGGCACTTTCGTTCCTTCGGCCTTAAAGGTTTTAAATACCTTTTTCTTCCTTTCCATTTGCCTCTTTACATTAGAATTCAGCCACATGGGCGCAGATTTATTTTTTACATTTTATTCTAAGGGTATAAATTAGATGTGAACTCGCTCAAAATCCCTTGAACACAGTCCACTTCTGTTCAGTACATTTACCTGATAATACGGTATCCCAGTTGACATCTGAAGAGCTGCTTTTAACTAGGAAAATTTGCTTTCCTGAAATTAAATTTCTTTGTAACCAGCGCATTTTCCTTTCGATAACAAAGTCGAAACGCCACTACTTCAATGGTCACTATTCCTAAGCCTCCAGTTACCTTTATATCAAATGCGCTCCACAATGTTAGATATTACCAGATCCACAGAGCTCCTTTTTAGTAGGAACTCAACCACCCTGTGAGAGAAAATTATCCTGCAGCAAATTCAGGAACTCATCGCCTTTTCTGTGATGGCAGTTCCACACACCAATCAATGGTCAGGGAATTGAAGTCCCCATAATGAGGCACACTCCCAAACTTGCAGCCCTTGCCAATTGCATATGAAGAGATACCACCCCTCCTCTTGCTAGCATTTGGCGGCTTATAGCAGACACCAACAATGACATTACCCCTTCTGTTGCAATTCCACCCATATTGCTCCACTATCATCATATACCAGTATCTCTCTTTTAAATTGGCTCATCTTTTTTAACATAAACACATATCCTCCCCCTTTCCTTTTTTTCTGTCTGCCCTAAACAAGGCATATCCTATATTACAGCCCAGTCATGAAAACTGTTCAACCACGTTTCTGCTATACCTTTACATCACTTTTCATTCAATGCCATCATTCCAATTCACCCATTTTGTCAGCCAGGCTTCTCGCATTTGCAAACATACATTTTAAATCCTGTAATTATTAGTACACTTTAATACACATGCCTCCCTATCCCTATGCTAGCCCCACCCCTTACGCCCCACCATGACCATCTACACCCTGCTTTCCTCCGGGCTATTACCAGTGAGACTGCTAATACCCCCCCCCAAACCTAGTTTAAAATGTCAACCCCCTAGCCATCTTCTCCCTAAAACAGCTGCACCGCCATCAGTGAGGTGAACCCATCCCTACTAGAAGAGCCTGTAGCGTGTTGTGTACTTTAAAATAAACCCCAAAAAAATGCTTTTTCTCAGTGGAGATACCCTTAACATCCTTGTATTTGATTGGCTCCAATGATTACAGAACTGCCAGGCCTCCTAGTTCCGTGGGCACTGAAGGGTGAGCTAGTCCACTTTGTGTCTGGTTGGGCCCCAAAACAAAGGTTTTAGCAGTGAATCAATTATTTTAAATATTTGAAGAGGGTGCTCTTTTAAGAGGGTTGATGATTTTGTACAAATGGATAGGTTGAATCTAAAATACAAAATTCTGCCCCTACACCCCTAGAAGAATTCCTCTTTCCTGGGTAAAAACACAGCATATGAAGGTCGTAAAACAGGAGGGTGTAAACCTAGGTCCTTTGGTTGTCTTAAAACCTATAATTCTGAATTTCTCTAAATCACTTAAAGTGAACTTGTTTTAATTTCAGTTTCTGAAAAATGTATTTTAGTCAGTAGAGATCTGCAGGGGCTTGACAGAGCTAATTCTGAAATGTTATAGTATGAATCACTGGTGATAAAACATCTGGAACTGTGCCAAACCTGTATGAAAATTACCTCTGCTTAACTTTCATGTAAAAGTAGCTTAAAGGGGGTTAATTTTTGATGAGTAGGATTTGTCTTACTATAGGTGCTTAGATCTCTATTATCACCCTTTTTAATTATTTTTGTTTGTAGTGTTGGATGGCCACCATAGCCTGAGTGGCCACTCTAAGCAGCCCAGTGCAGCTCCGAAATCACCAGTTTGGAGTTTACCATGTATAAGGAAAGGAACCTCAGAAGTCACTCCAATCATTGCGGTTGCAAAGCCATTTATTAGCAGATAGAGTTAAATTCAGGATTAAATGTAATGTATGAAGCGAATCTTAAGAAGTCAATTATAATAGAGTATATATCCAGTTTTTCTCCTTTGCCCCTTTTAAGTGGTTGTTACGCATGTTTTATTTCATCCTATTATAGTGACAGTTAAATGCAAAACCAAAAGCCATGATTTGCTGCTGAAACATATGAAGTACTTTTGAAAATGGTCTTGAAAACTCTAAAGGGTCATCGTAATGGGGCCACTTCTTTTTAATCGGTTTATAAATGACTTAGAAGTGGGTTGAGAGCAAGGTCTCTGTTTGCTAATGACACAAAACTATGCAGAGCTTTGTAAACTTACAGGGTTATTCAATAAAAGTTCTTATCATTAAATGGTGCTAATTGCCCCAACCAATCAGATGTTAGCTTTCAAATGTAAACTAAGATCTGATTGTATGGGTAAAATTAGCACCATTTTAAAACGATAAGAACTTTTATGAATCTCCTTGTAAAAGGGAAATGTGTGTCTCCAAACAAGTTTATTTTAATGAAAAGGCCGGTTCATACCTTTAAAACGACGCATCAACCACCTCTCTACGTGCTGCCAGCCCAAAATATGAAGAAATCAATGATCAGAAAGTTGGGGGTGGGGAGGTTCTGAATTCTCGGTAGAAATACGGTTCCTCTTAATCTGCGGTTGGCACAGCTCAGTGCATGAATGAAGGGTAGGAGGGGGTGGGGAGAACAGCCAGCCCTGCTTTTTTTAAATGCCTCCCACTTGCTGGCCCTTCCCATCGTGGGTGTTCTCCTCCCCTTGCAGCCCCCTGTGGCCCCTCCCACTCAGGACTCTGGCTCCGCACACCGTGGGTCCAGTGGCCCCTCCCTGAGTGGGAGGGGCCCCGGGAGGCTGCAAGGGAAAGGCCCAAGGGGCTGCAAGGGGGGGGAGGGGCCAGGGGGCCTACGAGGAGGAGGAGGAAACAGAAGAGGGAATGTCACATGGTTTCAGTGCAGGAAGTGCGAGGATCTGGTGATGCTGCAAACATATCACACATAAATGTAAATATCTCAAAACTATGTAACATAAATATGAAAGAAAAAATCCCAGGAAAGCGATTCTGTCAATTTACCAAAGTCATTTTGGACACAGTTACCCTAATATGATGTGCATTGTTGCAACCAGACCTTAATGATTATCAAAAGGCAGATGAGATTCAATGTTGCTAATGTAAGACAATGCATGAGGTTCAACATTCCCTGTGCCATTACACCATAAATAAACGAGTTAAGTTAATTCTAATGGGAAAATGGGGGTTTAGCTAGCAAGATATTGTCTTGTATAAAGAGGTGATAGATGCAAGGGGAGAGAATATATTACAAGACAACTGGTAAGGCCATATGGAAAATGTGATGCAGTTTAGGGAATCCATGTATGTATGTATGTATGTATGTATGTATATTCGACCAATCAGTCAGATCACACAGACAGCAGTCCCCACGGATCCTCTCACACTAAAGGAAAACACACGTCGGACATTTCCCATGCAGTCACTGAAAGTGGGCGGACCTGCACTACCCACAGCGTTCTGGGGGAATCTCATTGGATTTCTTCTAAACTACTGCTCAAAGATACAGGATACTGCAGGTACATATCAACCTTACACATATCTATCCTTACAACCCAGGTGACTTATCAGTGGAGATACCCTTTAACACTACTCAATATCCCCCAAAACAAACTACTTCCGGATATACTGTTTCTTATCTCCCGTGGTAAATCTGGCACACCCACGACACCACTTATACACCCACTCCTGCAACAATCCCTCAAAATATGGGATATTGCCCTTAAACACTTAGACATACCACAGATCAACAGCAATACTCCACTATGGCATAACAAAATCCTCCAGAAGTTTGTATCGCTTCCCCACGCGAAAGCATGTTTTAATCATGGAATCCAATTACTCGCCCACCTCGTAGATGGGAACGCCCTAAAATCCTTTGAACAATGCAAACGGGAGTTTGAGCTCCCTAACTCCATGCTCTACACATACCTACAGACCAGGCATGCATTTGTAACCCAATTTAACAACCTGATCCCCGATATAAAATCTAACCCACTCCTGACAACTCTGAAGGGTCAGACTTCCGCTAAACTAATCTCACGCATTTACCTTGCACTACAAAATCAAATGGTCAGAGCCAGAACAGAAGCCAAAAAAATATCCTGGGAAGCCGACGTGGGCTCCCTGGACGGTGGGGAGTGGGAGGAGGCCCTGGAGTCCTGCAGGTTGGTGTCCCCCAAAACGTCAGACAGACTCACCCAAATGTTTATTATAAATAGAGCGTATCTAACCCCAGTTCAAATTTTAAATTACAAGCTAGAACGAAGCCCACTTTGCCTAAAATGCCAAGCAGCTCCAGGCACTTTCTACCACATCCTGTGGTCCTGCCCGCCAGTCCAGGGCTTTTGGCAACAATATCATTCATTCTCCACGACTATATGGGTTCACCGGTGGTCTAGACCCCAAGGTTTGCATACTAGGCATACTGGATGATATCCCTGCTGATAAGGATCTCAAAATTTTCTTATGGAAACAATATTTCTAGCCAGAAACAGATTTCCCGGTGTCTGGATTCAACCTGTCTCCCCAACTGGACTCCTGGAAAAACAGTGAACGCCATTCTCCCTATCAAAAACTGCTATATACCCACCAAGGATGCCGCCCAAATATAAAAAATATGAGCAGTGTGAGGAATCCCCAGAAACAAATTAAACTGGCTTCCCCTCCTGGTCCCCGAGTGTGCCCCCCCCCCCCCCCCCCCCATTAGAAGTAACAGAACTGTATAATGCAAATTATGACTACTAATAGTCAAACCATTGCTAAAGCACAGTTTATTATCCCCCCTCCCCCCCTTTTTTTCTTTTTTGTTGTTGTTTGTTAACCCTATCCTTTTTTTCTCCTGTACTCGATAATGTCTTAATTCACAACCATTGATATGTTTATTGTAACAGTTTTATACAAAAATGTATCTAAAATGCTGAAGATTAAAACACAAAATGTTTGATATCTTGTTCAAGTTTAAATAGAATTCCTCCATATGAGGGGATTAAAAAAAAAAAAAACAGTACCCTCCTACTCTAAATCCTAAAAATAACTCCAGGATCATGCTTGTAGCTGAGTCTATCCAAACTTACAACAGTATAAGATGTTTGTGTGGTTCCCATTTACACTATGAGCTCTGACCTCACCACTGCTCTGCCCCATTCACCACTGGCTTAGCATTCCCATTTGTATCCTACTGCTGGGATAAGAAACAATGCCACATTAAGCTGCATATAATCCCCACACCAAAAGCTTTATAAAAATATTTTGTAGTTGAGATCTAATGAAGCTTTGCATGCCATTAACTTTGGATTCACAGCAGCTAGACATCATCCCAGCTTGTTTGAAAGTTTTTACAAGGACCTAGTATGGAGATCACAGTTCACTTTTAAAATGCTGCAATAATGCTACTATTTAATTTCTTCAAACCAGTGACAACATGTGACATGCTGGGAATAAAACCTAATTAATTTCTGTAGTATGTAACATGATTCATGTTATATGTACATCATTACAGAGATTAAAAAGCGCCACTACAACAATTTTGACTAGCCTCCTGTTGGCCTCCACATGACATGTGCTCCTCCTGTACTTAATGCCAGAACAGACTTGCCCATGCCCACCAGTGTGAATACTCTGATGTAGCTAGCCCTAATTTGTGTGCAACAATTCTTGGGATAAAGCATACAGTTTCTTTTCTTTGTTAAAAAAAAACAAAACAAAAACAAACACAAATATTCAGTATCATTCAAGAATATTTTTCATGGTTATTAGCTTGCAACACTCCCCAATATTTTAAAATACAGTACTAAATAGCAGTTAAAAAGGTTCCACTGCTATCTAAAACACTATCTATTTAACATTAGAAAAATAGGTTATATTCTAAATGGTCTTTTATTCTGTTTTTTTAAAGATTTGAGAGAACTTACGGTCCGCACAACTGTCTGATGTGGCAAACGTTTCTGCGTTCTCTACTAGCTCACCCTTCAGTGCCCAGCGGAACTAGGAGGCCTGGCAGTTCCCAATCTAAACTTATATTACATAGCCTCACAAATATCCCATCTGTATCATTGGAACCAATCAGAATCAACTAGGATGTTAACACTACTCAATATCCCCCAAAACAAACTACTCCCGGATATACTGATTCTTATCTCCCGTGGTAAATCTGGCACAACCACAACACCACTTATACACCCACTCCTGCAACAAGCCCTCAAAATATCCTCCAGGAGTTTGTATCGCTCCCCCACGCGAAAACATGGTTTAATCAAGGAATCCAATTACTCGCCCACCTTGTAGATGGGAATGCCATAAAATCCTTTGAACAATGCAAACGGGAGTTTGAGCTCCCGAACTCTATGCTCTACACATACCTACAGACCAGGCATGCACTTGTAACCCAATTTAAAAACCGGACCCCCGATCTAATGCACTCCTGACAACTCTGAAGGGTCAGACTTCCGCTAAACTAATCTCACGCCTTAACCTTGCACTACAAAATCAAATGGTCAGAGCCAGAACAGAGGCCAAAAAAATATCCTGGGAAGCCGACGTGGGCCCCCTGGACGGTGGGAAGTGGGAGGAGACCCTGGAGTCCTGCAGACTGGTGTCCCCCAAAGCGTCAGACAGACTCACTCAAATGTTTATCATAAATAGAGCGTATCTAGCCCCAACTCAAATTTCAAAATACAAGCCAGATTGCAGCCCACTTTGCCCAAAATGCCAAGCAACCCCCGGTACTTTCTACCACATCCTGTGGTCCTGCCCGCGGGTCCAGGGCTTTTGGCAACAGATAATTCAATTTCTCCACGACTATATGGGTTCACCGGTGGGTCTAGACCCCAAGGTTTGCATACTAGGTATACTGGATGATATCCCTGCTGAGTATTTTAAAACTTTCCTTATGGAAACAATATTTCTAGCCAGAAAACAGATTTCCCGGGTCTGGATTCAACCAGTGTCTCCCCAACTGGACTCCTGGAAAACAGCAGTGAACGCCATTCTCCCATATCAAAAACTGCTATATACCCACCAAGGATGCCCGGCCAAATATAATAAAATATGGAGCAGGTGGGAGGAATCCCCAGAAACAAATTAAACTTGGCTTCCCCTCCTGGTCCCGAGTGTGGCGCCCCCCCCCCCCCCCCCCATTAGAAGTAACAGAACTGTATAATGCAAATTATGACTACTAATAGTCAAACCATTGCTAAAGCCACAGTATTATCCACCCTCCCCCCCCTTTTTTTCTTTTTTTGTTGTTGTTGTTTACCCTATCCTTTTTTTCTCCTGTACTCGATAAATGTCTTAATTCAACCATTGATATGTTATATGTAACAGTTTTATACAAAAATGTATCTAAAATGCTGAAGATTTAAAACACAAAATGTTTGATATCTTGTTCAAGTTTAAATAAAGAA
Source organism: Hymenochirus boettgeri (assembly GCA_019447015.1). Classification (NCBI taxonomy): domain Eukaryota; kingdom Metazoa; phylum Chordata; class Amphibia; order Anura; family Pipidae; genus Hymenochirus; species Hymenochirus boettgeri. The sequence continues at coordinate 266,552,510 of CM033470.1, read as the reverse complement.
TTCCTCCATATGGAGGGGATTAAAAAAAAAACAAAAAACAGTACCCTCCTACCTTACTAAAAATCCTAAAAATAACTCCAGGATCATGCTTGTAGCTGCAGTCTATCCAAACTTACAACAGTATAAGATGTTGTGTGGTTCCCATTTACACTATGAGCTCTGACCTCACCACTGCTCTGCCCCATTCACCACTGGCTTGAGCATTCCCATTTGTATCCTACTGCTGGGATAGAGAAACAATGCCACATTATCAGCTGCATAATAATCCCCACACCAAAAAGCTTTATAAAAATATTTTGTAGTTGAGGATCTAATGAAGCTTTGCATGCCATTAACTTTGGATTCACAGCAGCTAGACATCATCCCATGCTTGTTTGAAAGTTATTTACAATGGACCTAGTATGGAGATCACAGTTCACTTTTAAATGCTGCAATAATGCTACTATTTAATTTCTTGCAAACCAGTGACAACATGTGACATGCTGGGAATAAAACCTAATTAATTTCTGTAGTATGTAACATGATTCATGTTATATGTACATCATTACAGAGATTAAAAAGCGCCACTACACAATTTTGACTAGCCTCCTGTTGGCCTCCACATGACATGTGCTCCTCCTGTACTTAATGCCAGAACAGACTTGCCCATGCCCACCAGTGTGAATACTCTGAATGTAGCTAGCCCTAAAGTTGTGTGCAACAATTCTTGGGATAAAGCATACAGTTTCTTTTCTTTGTTAAAAAAAAACAAAACAAAAAAAACAAAACAAATATTCAGTATCATTCAAGAATATTTTCATGGTTAATTAGCTTGCAACACTCCCATATATTTATAAATACAGTACAAATAAGCAGTTAAAAGGTTTCCACTGCTATAAAACACTATCTATTTAACATTAGAAAAATAGGTTATATTCTAAATGGTCTTTTATTCTGTTTTTTAAAGATTTGAGAGAAACTTACGGTCCGCACAAACGTCTGATGTGGCAAACGTTTCTGCGTTCTCTCAGGCGTTGTTCGTTAATCTGCCATGGCGAATCAACGCAGATATGAACGCATACACAAGCATGACTATCGCCAGAAATGTTAGTTCATCGCAGGCGTATCTCCTGCTCAGGCGTTTGTCTTGTCTGTGTGTACGGGGCTTAAGTATGAAATGTAATAAAAACAGCCAACATCGGCAATCTTTGTTAACACAGCACACATTATTACACAGCAATACAAGTAAATACATTATTAGTCTCCTTTTGAAAAATTTATTACACTTTTTGAAAAATAAAATTGTATTTTTTTGCATAAACATAAATCAACTCAATAATCCAATAATAGATACATTGCATAAAAAACCCAAACATTTTAATAACAAGAGAGCCAAGTATTTTATTTACATTTACTCCTCAACATCGCTGTCATCCCCAAACAGTTCATCTTCTGAGAAAGTCCCCCCTAAGCTATATTCTTGTTCATGGACAGATACTTCATTTGCAGTCAAGTGAAATGAACCTTCAGCAAATTCAGCAAACCTAAAAAAAAAAAACAAAAAAAAAACAACCCATAACATTTTATATTAAAAAAAAAAATTCAGGAGCTGGGAATGAAGTTAAAAGGGAACTGTGGTCTCCAAACAAGTTGAGTTTAAATTAAAGGCCATGTTCCTACCTTTAAAACGAGCCATCAACCACCTTTCTACGTGCTCCACAGCCCAAGATATAAAGAAATGACTGACCAGAAAGATAATGGGTGGGAGGCTGACATGTGACATTCCTAAGGCTTCTCCTGCACAGTGCCTCAGTGTGTGAGGGAGACAGGAAGTCCCTCCTCCTCTCTGCTGTGTGAAGGACCTGCAGCTGCAAAGAAGGTAAGGGAATCTACAGCCCTTCTCTCTCACTATGTGAAAACAGCCTTTTCAGGCAGTTGTCACTCTGGCCCACAGCACCTGCGAGTGGGCGGGGCCACGGCAACAATGGGCCAAGAGGGGCCTGCAACTGGAGGGACCATGGGGTCCATGAGTGGGAGGGACCAGGGGGGCTGCAAAGGGGAGGAGACACAGGGCAGATTGACTGAGGTTTTAGAGCAGGAAGCAAGAAGTGCAGGGGACCTGGTGATGCTGCTGCCATATCACACACAAAAATGTAATCTTCAAAACTATGTAAAATAAACAATGGAAATAAATTGTAAAAACTCTCAGGAGAGCAATTCCTATCAATTTACCTAAAGTCATTTTTGGACCACAGTTCCTCTTTAAGCAACTTACCCGGTCTCTCGCTCCTGCGCAGCATCCTCTGACAGGTCCCGACAAGTACTATATTCTATGCGCATAGAGTACTCCGTGCGTTGGGACCTGTCAGAGGACGCGGTGGAGCTAGAGACAGCGTAAGTTGCTTCATTCCTGGATCCTGAACTTTTATTGAAGAATGCAAGGTCAGACACAGCTTTTTTACCTCCTGTTCTTCAATAAAAGTGAACAGCAAAAAGAGGTTTTAACCACACTTTAAGATGGGCGTAAACTACCTTTTACAGGTCACGTATCAGTAAAGCTGATATCTATCTTTAGATTGATCTATAGGAAAAAAAACAACCTCAATTTAGGAAGCATTTCAGGGTTGGTACAATTGTTTTTTTTTTTTAAAGGGCATGTCCACCCCAAAATATAATCCCCCCCACTACTGGCCCCATTGTGTAGTGTAGTTTAATCCTACCTCACTCCCAGCCCATAGGTCTTTTTTTTTTTTTTTTTCATGGGTTTTGTTTAAATTAAGGAGTTTCCCCCCCCCCCCCAAAGTCCCAAAAACTGCCCACCAGGGACCTACCTGGCCTGCCTCCTACCTGGCCTCCGGGAGAAGTTTGGCATGCGTACTGCAGCCCTTCTCCCCCTACCTCTTAGGATTCCCTCCCCCTAGTGTAAAAACCCTTTAGATATATATGATTCCCCCTGTCGCCCCAGCCTCTCTATTTTTATTCTTAGAAAGTGCCCCAAACTTTACTTACCTTCCCTCTTACCCCCGCCACAATGAACTCCCGGCAGCCGCGTCCGTGATTGGCTGCCGCTCAGCCAATCACAGACGCGTTTGCTGGTCCCGCCCCTCTGCTTGCATTTTCTCGCAAGCAGAGGGCCGGCAGCGCGGCAGAGGAAAGAGGGGAGGTAAGTAAAGTTTGGGGAACTTTCTAAGAATAAAAATAAGAGCGGTTGGGGCTGGGGGGACAGGGGGAATCATATATCAAAAAAAAATTAAGGGTGGACATACCCTTTAACCCTTTAGTGGCTTCTTAGGTTATTGGTTCTCTAGATTATTGCAATATATTCCTAGATAAATTGACTTAATATAATAAAATCAAAATGACCCATAAGTGACTAATAACACTAACGTGGCTAAAACAAATATGGTAATACTTTATTTCAGTTTCCAATGTTACCTCTTAGGTGACTGGATGCAAGATATTACTTTCCATTTTGGAAACTCTGGACTATTGCAGTACCCGCGCAGTTCATCTAGAGCTTTTCTCGTCTCCAACTCTCCTTGCATCCTGTATTCTTCTTTGCTAAGCAATCGTGGAGGGCTTGGTTTGGTTCTGGACAAATTAACTTTACTGTAAAAGAAATTCCATTTTTGATATAAAGATGTAAGAAAAAAAGTTTGAGGTAAATTATTTCTACATTTTTACAACTTAACAATTCTGTATTTTAGCTTCTGTACCACTTTTAGCACCAGACCAAAAATTGGTGAGATGAGCACAAACATTTAGTCCCAATTTTTTTTTTATACATCATATTTTTTAGGAAGTTTTTGTTACAGATATTTTGATTTTAATATTTATCCCCCAACCCATTCTGCTGAGCACAAGCAGGAAACTTTTGAGAATTTTATACGACTTGCAGTGCACCCACTAGAGTAAACAATATCCCCTATCACAAAAGAGCAAAGAGCCCTTTCTACCAATCACATAGTAACAGAGGTTGAATAAAGTGTCCATCTAGTCCAACCTTTATACCCCTCTCTTCAACACTACCAAACAGCTGGAAGGCAAAAAATGGACAACAAAAATCAGCTTAAAAGTGGTGGTGGTGAAGTTCCTAACTTCAAGTGGCAATAGGAATGGATCACACAAAACTGTATGTATTAATACCAGTAAATCTCAGTATTTTTTTTAGAAACAAATCCAGCCCACTTTTAAAGCAATGCAATGAATACACATCTTCTGGAAGTCTGTTCCACAGTTTCACCATTTTCACTGTAAAGAAACCTTTTCGAACCTGAAGGTGAAACTTCTATTCTTCTAACCTTAAAGGATGTCCATGAGTCCTCTGATTTGACCTATTAGTGAACAATGCACCAGAGAGTTTATCATATGGCCCATTTATATATTTGTATAAAGTGATCATATCCCTGGGCAATAGTAGCTTCACCAAAGTAAACAGCCCTAACTTGTCTAATCTGCCAGCACAGTCAAGCCCCTCCACTCACCTTATTATTTTAGTTGCCCTTCTCTGAACTGCTTCCATTTCCAGGATTGCCCTTTTGTATATGTGATTCCAAAACTGCACCGCATATTGCAAATGAGGCCTTACCAGTGCCTTGTAAAGAGGGGGAATAATATTTTTCTCTCTTAAATCTATTTCCCTCTTTATACATTACAAGACAATATCTTGCAAGGTCTAGCCTTTGCGGTCTGGAACACCCATTTTCCCCCAATAGTGTCACTTAACACAGTTATTATGGTGTAGATGGCACAAGGATTGTTAAACCCCAAAAGTATCACCTTACATTTATCACCCTTAAAACTCATCATTCACTTTGCAGCCCATTTTGATAATCTATCATACATTCAGAAATTGCAAATCATTTGAAGTTTCCAAAGCTCTACATTAGTGCCATCAGAAAACACAGAGACCTTGCTCTCAATTCCCCCTTCAAAGTCATTTATAAACAGGTGAAAAAGACAAAGCCCCAGTACAGAACCCTGGCGCACACCACTTAGAACTTAAGCTTACATGGATGTAGCTCCATTGGCCATTACTGTCTATATGTGATCCAACAAACAATTCTCTATCCATGTACAAATGTTGTGTTCTAGGCTAATAGACCTCAGTTTATACATTAGTCGATTATGTGGCACAGTATCAAAAGCTTTAGCAAAATCCAAGTATAATACATTCACTGCTATGCCAGAATACAATTTATTACTACCTTGTCATTAAAAACCAAGTTAATTTGTCCGACACCAGTGGCGTCGCTATGTTAAAAGATCCGGGACACGTGCCTCGAATATCCTGTTAGTGATTGGATAGCGCAAGTGCCCCGAACCGACTCAACAGGCACATCCCCAGACAAAAGTGAATTTGAAAAGATAAGAAGCAATGGTCTATATAAAACTGGATTAATGTTTTATAAATTCTGAGGATGTATTTTACCTGGGTCCTGGGGCTTTTTCGATATTAACTTTGTCAAATTGTTTCCCTACCATATGCTGTCATCCAGAGTGAATGTTTCTCATTAATATTTCCCTCATATTACATTCCCCACTATAAAGACTAGGATTCTCTATAGTGTATGGGGGGCTGTTTATAGCAGTTTTCAACACATTCTCTATAACCAACATACCCCATTATTTAAAGGGGACCTATGGTCCAAAAATAACTTTAGGTAAATTGATAGGAATTGCTCTTCTGAGAATTTTTGCAATTTATTTTCATTGTTTATTTTGCATAGTTTTGAAGATATTTACATTTGTGTGTGTGATATGGCAGCAGCATCACCAGGTCCCCTGCACTTCCTGCTTCTTGCTCTGAAACCACGTCAGTGGGTGTCTGACAATCTGCCCTGTGTCTCCTCCTCCCCTTGCAGCGCCCCTGGTCTCTCCCACTCATGGACCCCATGGCCCCTCCATTTGCAGGCCCCCCTTGGCCCCTTCCACTCACGGGTGCCTTAGCCCCGCCCACTCGTGGGTGCAGAGTGAGAACTCTGCCTGAAAAGGCTGTTTTGACATTGTGGGAGAGTAGGGCTGTAGATTCCCTTACCTGCTCTGTGGGGATCTTTACACAGCAGGGAGGGGGTGGGGGACTTCGTATCTCCTGTCCTGTCACTGAAGTCTGAGGCTGTGCTCATTGGTGGCGAGGTGGAGGAGCAGCCTTAGGAATGTCACATATCAGCCTCCCACCCATTACCTTTCTGGTCAGTAATTTCTTTATATCTTCATATGTGGAGCACGTAGAGAGGTGGTTGATGGCTCGTTTTAAAGGTAGGAAACTGACCTTTCAAACTCAACTTGTTTGGAGACCACAATTCCCCTTTAATGGACCCACATTCTCAGCCCTCATCTTTTCACTATTGATATACTAAAAAACCATTTTGGGGTTGCTTTGTTTTGTTCAGCTATCTGTATTTCATTTTCTATTTTGGCTAGTTTAAATTTGTTTCTTGCACTCCTTATTAAAAATTTTTAAAGCAATTTTATTTCCCCCCCCCCCATTTCCCCTTTTACCGAAACATTAAGCAGTAATGGACATTTTTTCCCCCAACTTGTTTCCTAAAGGTATTTTGAAAAGTACCTATTAGTTTAATAAAACTTTAAAGCCGTCCACTTCAGTATCCTAAAAACATATTGTCCCAGTCTATCTGCAAGAGTGATTCCTTTAACAGCATCAAATTAGCTTTCCTAAACTTAAGTTTGTTAACCCAGTGCACTTTTTCCCCCAACCTATATTAAAAGACAATATTTCATGATCACTATTCCCTAAGCTTCCCATTACCTTCATCTCCAAAATGAACTCAGGATTTTTTTTAGATATTACCAGATCCAACAACGCATTCTTTCTAGTAGGAACTTTAAAATCTGTGAAAGAAAATATTCATATATAAAAGTATCCTAACTTACTTACTGTCCAGTCACTTTAATCACTCTTGGTATTCACTTCATAAAATACAAGAAGCAAGAGTCCTAAAGAAGACAGCTGTGTGAAGAGCCACAAGATAATTTCCAACTACAACTGTGTGGAGCATATTATGGGCAAGACTACATCCATAAAATGCTGTAATCCGTTGCAGCAAAAAATTACTTTTAATTCCTTATAAAATTAAAATTTGGGCTACATAATTTACAATAATCATATTTCCCATAATTCATACCAATACATTTGTTTTATGTCCCTGCATATGTTTTTTCTTGTCTTTAACATTGTATATGTTATTCATTGTTTATTACCCTGGTACTGATTAACACTTTTTTGAGTTTATGAAGTTATATTGCTATGTACTTAAAGGATAAGTACACTGTAAAATTAAGTTAGGGTCACTTGGAAGCTGCAGCTTTAAAAATACTCTTGGCACATTTCTTGTTTCCCTAAGCCCCTCCAGAGCCTTTTCATCTTCTGCGCGCACACCTCCGCACAGAGTGGGTGAGACTTACCTATTGAGGCTTACCAATCAGGAGGTAGATGAAAATCTCTCAGGGGTGGAGCTAACCATGCACCTAAGGACATACAAGATGTCAGCAACTTTGAATGGAAATGATAGGCTCTGGAGGGGCTTAGGGAAACAAATATGCCAAAAGTATTTTTTAAAGCTGCTGCTTCCAAGTGACCCTAACTTAATTTTACAGTGTACTTATCCTTTAAAGGGAAACTGTGGTCTCTAAACAAGTGCCCTCTAAAAAGTGCTCTAGGATGATGTCTTTAGCGGTTGTCAATCAATCTATAGGCTTGTAAAATTTCTCTTCCTGCTCTGCACTGTCAGGCATGTGTTATAAGCAGGGTCACAAAATCTACCCAGGGGTGCCCTGTCAATGAAGCAAGTCTCAAATAATTGATCAGGTCACTGGCTACCCCATGGAATGATGGCATGGGGGCAGCACCAGTTGCATTTTGCTTCAGGTGCTGTACCCCCTTGATACACTACTGGATCCACCCACAAAAAACTTTTCTGAAGCTAGTTTTAGGCTTGTAATCAACATCTGTTCTTTTCTATGCCTATGGACAACTTGGAGGGAAAATGTTTCTTTATAGTTTTTAAAGCTAGCCACAAACCTAAAAAGAAGTTCTAAGGTGGGGCTTATAATGCTCTGTCCCAGCAGTAGAATACAAGTGGACATACTCAATCCAGGAGATTGATCGGTTTGGTGAGGTCACAGCTCATTGTGCAAGCAGGAAACACTACCCTATATACTGCTGTAAGTTTGACTAGACAGCTAGAAGCATGATCCTGGAGTCAAGTAGGAGTTTGCTCTTTTAAACAGAGACCAAATTTCCCCTTTAATTTACACGATGAATAAATACCTTTTTGAAATAATTCTAAGGTATGGAATACACTGCTAATCTTTACATATTGATGCATTGAGTCTAGTTCATCTAGTCTGCCACACTTCCTCCTTACCTCCCTCAAGTCAATAGTGACCTGTTGATGCGGTTCAGGAAATTTTCCACGCATTACTACCAGATGACCAGGTGGATCAATTAGAATAGGGATTCGCAAACAGTGTGCCTCCAGTTGTTTGGAAACTACAACTTCCAGCATTACGTAACTAGAAGGAAGGCAGGGAATGCTGTTGTAGTTGTCAAACATCTGGAGGTACACCGTTTGAAAATCGATCAGCTAGAATGTGACGGAGCACTGGCTAAGCCTCCTAACAACAATTTTGCAAAAGACATAGTTAAATTATTATAGTTTCAGGACAGAAATGAGTAACTATTGCAAATAGCACAAAAGACCACATCACTGGACTTTCAGGGACATCTGTTTCAGTTTTATGCAGACTTGGCTCCACAGACCCTATGGAAGCAGAGATCCTAACGGATAAGGACATCAAATATAGAAAGGGGGACCCATTTTAGCTGCAATTTAGATGGAATGGCAAGAATGCAGTGAGTTCTGCAGCTGCTTGGCATATTGGAGGAGCAAAAAAAATGAATAAATCTACAATGGTACCTTAGCCTGGCCCCTTTAAGAAAATACCTTAGCCACCCACCCCCCCATATTGCAATACCAGAGTTACTTAAAGGAGAACTAAAACCAATTTTTTTATACTCCAGAATCTGAAAACAACGCACCTAAAAACACCATAAGCTATAAAATACCACCATTGTATTAAAGTAAATGTAAGCCTGTTAAGAACTGGATGAGTATTTGTGTGTATGTGCAGTCAGACCACACCTCCTGACCTCAGTCGCATGCTTCCTTGCTTTATCTGTCCTGTAAAAGGATTGGCTAGAGATTATTAATGGGTGTGACCAACTGTAACAAGTTTCTGCCATAGCTAAAGACTAAGCATATGCAGAACATAATGGTCGTTGACCAAACCATGTGATACTAGAATACTGTGAAGTAAAGCACAAACCATATGTTATTTAGGTAAATTTCCCAGCGCCTGTATCAAAATGAGAGGTAAGACACAGATTACTGGTTTTATATAAAGGTGTTCTGACTTCTGGTTTAGTGTTGTTCTGTGGCTTTAGTTGTCCTTTAAACTGTTCATGCTCTGGAAGGCCAAGTACCATATAACGCTTTACCTTTTCTTGCTACACAAATAATTTTGCTTCCATTTGCCTCCGATTGAATTGTTTTCTTACTTTATCACAATGTCCAACCTAGAAGACACCTAAACATATTCATTTTCATACTGCTTCTGTTTTATCGTTAATAGGAAAGTTCATTGGAAAATATCATTAATTTTTTAAATTCTAAGTTGCACTTACCTAGTTATTCTACATATTCTCTTCCATTTGATTTCATTCCCTTTGCTATGCTTTGCTATTGTCATCAGTAAGATGGTCGTGCTATTCCCTTATTGTCTTAAAAGTATATGTATTTGCGCTGAAATTCCCAAGACCAGCGGACATTAGCTATGTTTGAACCCCTTGGACTTGGGTGTTATAGTGAAACTAGCATCTCCACATTATGTTCTCCTTAGGGGTTAAAGGATAACTATTGCCTCAATGCATTTTTTTTAAAATAAAAAACCGATTTCAAAAGAGTAAAGGTATGCAGCCCCTTCCCATACATTTTATTCTCAATTAGCCATGCTGTGAAGGGGGTGTAACAATTCTGCCTGTATCGGTCACTCAAAACTAGCAAGTGAGAAAACTCTCCTCCACCCACTCTTGATCATGTAGGCTGTATCCTAGCAACCGAACAGTTCAAATTTGTTTGACTGGCAGAGGAGGGGAGGAGGAGAGAGGTTGTAACAGACATTCCCACCAGCCAATGACAAGTGATATGTTTATAATCGCCCTGGGCCCTCTAGCAGGCGGGCTTTTAGCACTCATCTTTGCTATGTGATATCTAAGGGAGAGCAGCACAGTTGTAAATGAGAGCAAGCGCTTTCAGCTGCTGGAAGTGTGGACATGTAATGGGGGTAATGTTATTTTTTTTGATATTGCTGTCCTTTAAGAAAAGGTTTACTACCATAGAGAAAATAAGGCCGACAGACAAGTTGCCTTACTTCATAACTCCAAACAAAGAAATGCCACTATCACAAAAATTTGAACCTGATCAGGCCTTCAAACTACTAATCCATATTTAATATAGCAAACATTTCATAAATACTAATCACTGTACACACAAAACACCTAACCAGACCTTGCTAAACACACTGACCTAGCCCAAAAACATTTTGGCAGAGGCCACACTGCACCGCTCTCCCACGTTGCCCTGTGCTCATGACAGTGATCGCCTGATGATTTGCAATTGGAGTGCATGTGATTGCGCAAAAAATGCAGATCGTATGTGCTCCAATTAACGAATCGCACACACACAGCACTCCGCATCACATTAGTGTGGCCACATTAAAAAGCGCATCAGTGTGGCCTAGCCCTTACTCCTGAAATACAAACCTCTATGGGGAATGTGGCGATAGCCCAGGGAATTATGTAGGCCTGTGGGACTATTTTTCAGTTACATACCATAAAAAGAAATCTTCCCACAGCTGACCAGACAACTGGTTAAACTATATAACCATTTTCTGCTAGGAGACCCAATGTCAAATGATATGAAACTTGCCAGTATTACCCCAGTACCTAAACTTAAGCAAATCAACACTAGCAGTTAAAAGCTACTGCTCAAAATCCCTAATTAATCTAGCAGACACACCTTCTTTCCTCTGATAATTAAATAAGATCAAGTGGTATTTGTCCCATGCAATTTAATATCGTATATGAATAAGAACAGTGTCCTGGGGTGCATAGTATCTCTAGATATGGAAAAAGCATTTGATAGACTGGAAATATCCAATCGCTACACTTACAAATTATAAATTTCCTAAATGGTCTTCCAAGTAAACTAGTCCAGTCCCCCCAAAAAATAATAAGTCCAATTTTAAAGTTAACTGAAAGGAGATGGGGTTCCGCTACCTAAGTATCTGGCTTACATCTATATAAATTGCATCAAGCATATTTTCCCCACCAATGTATAAAACTTTACAGATGGTCTTATTCAGATGGGTTAAAGGGCAAGTCTAGCCCTAAAATGAAAACTTACATACAGGTAAATCACCCCCCAAAATCCTAAACTGTAATGGTTTGAAATCTGAAATATCTAAGTCCTGCACAATATCCTGTTGCCCTGTTTCTGCTTCCTGGTTTTTCCAGTTACCAACTGTCCGTTATGGATTTGACAGTTGACATCACAGCCAATGACTGAATGCTAATCCCATAGCTACCTCTTCTGAGCATGCCCAGGCTCAGTACAGGTTTCTAAATTGCTCAGTTTCCATGAGGCAGCCAGAAGCATAGAAGTCATACAGTAATGAATTTATAGGACAAAGTAGGATATATCAACATATTTAAAAGAGGCCATTCGTTCTAAAATATGTTACTATGGGGGTGGAGTTGTCCTTTAAACTACAAAAATATCATGGTTGTGGGCCTGCCTGAGCTGTACATGAATTAGGGTGTGTAAGCTGAAAACTCATGTAGATTAACACCCAAGGCTAATAGCATGCCCAGAACGTCTCCCCAACCAGTGTATACATATCAGAGGCCATGACAAAGCCTAAGGAGTCAAGCAGGGACACAGCAGCAGAAAAACTTGCAAAATTCGCAAGACGAAAAACACACCATGTGGCAGATGAGGCTTTCCCTATCAAGCCTGAGCACACGTTTACACAAGTTACCGTGCCCAAAGACAAACACTAACCTGTCCCTACGGCTGAAAGCAACCAGCATGAAGCTGCCGATAGCGCAGCAGTTACTAAGCAAAAGCAATACTGTAAGCCATCCAGGAAACCAAATCATCACTAACATGCCTAATAGAAGGTCTTAGAATTGATATAGGCCTATTATACATCAGCAAAACAAGCAATCTCTTAGACAAAAAGAGTCACAGACACTGAGGACCGAATCTCTCATATCGAAGAAAACAGGAAATCAAATTATACTCACCAAGATTTCTGTTTCCCGGTCACTATCATGGCAGCAGTCACCAAAATGGGTTAAACCCCCATAGGTCCTATGGACAGGAAGCTAAAAAGCATTAAGGTATAAAGGTACCCTCACCCAACTATACCTTGTCTTCTTTCCAAGCTTATCATGCTCAACTGATTACACAAGAAAATCTAGGGAAGGGCATTTTGGGGACTGCTGCCATGATAGTGACTGGGAAACAGAAATCTCTGTGAGTAGGATTTGATTTCCTGTTTTCCCCAGGTCACCATGGCAGCATGTCCCAAAAATGGGATATACCAAAGCTAAATAATGGGCAGGCAAGATATATGTTCAACACACAATATTTATTTTATGTCGGCCAATACAGACTGCAGGACTTTATGTCCAAATTTTGCGGCCCCTGAGGCCATAATGTCCAGCTTGTAGTGCCGTTTTATGGAGGACCACTTTGCCGTCTTACATACGAGGTCCTTCGATGCTCTTGCTTCCATTGCCCAGGAACAGGCTAATGCTCTGGTACAATGTGCCTTTAAACCCTCAGGGATCTTTATGCCTCTTATCAGATATGCTTTCCTGATGCAGGTCACAATCCAGCTGCTGATTGTTTAATTGCTTGGAGCTTGACCCTTCCTATAGCCACCAGGAACAATGAAAATATGATCAGACTTTCTGATCTTTTTTGTTCTGTTTATATAAATATTTAGAGCTCTCACTACGTCCAAAGAGTGCCACTTCTTTTCCAATTCGGACTTAGGCTAAGGGTAAAATCACTTCCAGATCTAAATGAAATTCTGATAAGACTTTAAGTAAAAACTGAAACGCTGGTCTCAGCCTAACCCTATTATCAAAGAACTGAATATGAGGTTCCTTTACCGACAATGCTCCAATTTCGCCTACTCGGCATGCTGAGGTAATTGCTACCAGATTGTAAGAAGCCATAAGGATATTTCTCTAACGGCTCAAATGGCGTCTCTGTCAGCATCTGTAGCACAAGCCGAAGATTCCACGGTGGAGGCCTCGAAAAGGATCTTGGATTGATCCTTATCATTGCTGCAAAGAATCTCTTTACTATTGGTTCTAACGCCCAATTTTTCCCCTTGATTGCTGAAAGGGCTGAGATTTGACCTTTTAAAGTACTACTACTTAGGTTTTTTTTTTTTTAAATCCAGTAAACAAGAAGCTTACAACATTAGCTACGTTTGATTGTAGCGGCCTCAGGCCCTGTTGGTACGAGAAGTCTGCGAAACGTTTCCATATCTTATAGTACTTTCTGGATGTTGATAACTTTCTTGATTTTAGCAGAAAGTCGATCATTTCCTCCTGGAACCCTATGCTTCTTATCGATCCCTCTCAACTTCCAAACCATCAATTTGAGATTGGAGAGTCCTAATATAATATTGGACCCTGGGACAAGAGATGCGGTAGGTATTCCAATTGTACTGGCGGCTCGGCTGTCAGGGATAGCAACAGTGGGTACCAAGGCCTTCTCTGCCAATTTGGTAATATTGCGATAACATTCGCTCTCTGATTCTGAATTTTCTGCAGGACTCTCCATATCAATGGTATTGGGGGAAATACATATAGAAGTCCTGAACTCCAATGCTGCTGAAGAGCGTCCACTGCCAAGGCTTCTGGACACGGAAAGCGGCTGTAGAACTGCTGACATTTTTTGTTTTGATGGTTTGCCATAAGATCTATTGTTGGCTGCTCCCATCTCTTTGTCAGATCCTTGAATACCTGAGGATGTAAGCTCCATTCCCCTGGATGCACTTCCTGACGGCTCAAATAATCTGCCTGAATATTTTCCGTTCCCGCTAGGTGTAGGGATGACAAGTGTACCAGATTTTTCTCTGCCCATAAAAAGATACTCCCTCACTTCTTCGAGGAGCACTTTGCTTCTTGTACATCCCTGCTTCGTATGTATATCACGGTGATCATATTGTCGCTTCTGATTAGCACGTGTTGGTTTTTTAGAGCCCCCTGGAATTCTTCCAGCCATTCTCACCGCTCTTAATATCAGCAGATTTGCAGACTCTCCCTTTCTCTGTCACCTTCCCTGAGCAAAGCGCTCCTAAAAGAGGGCTCCCCATCCTGTTGCGGATGCATCTGCCGTTATCGAGAGGAAGCTTGGTTGTTCCAATAGAAAACCCTTGTCCAAATTCTTTTGTTCGCACCACCATTCCAGATCTTTCTGTTTTGACGCCGGCACGAACAGTATTTTGCTCATATTTTGGTTAGGTATTCTGTCTCTGGACAGAAGAAAGTGCTGCAGTAATCTCATGTGCCATTTTGACCACCTTGTGAGAAAAACTGTTGCCGCCATTAGGCCTAATACCTTCATAAGGTATCGAATGATTTATTCTCGGACATGGAAGGCTCGACAGTAGACTCTTCCTCGTCTATAGCTTTACCGCTGTCAGACTTCTGTACAGGCTCTTGAGTAGAGAGGCTGCAAGACACAAAGTGAATACAGCCATAAATGGTTGTGCTAGCACACATTCCCCACTCTCTCTATATACTTACCCCCAGCTCACCTAGATCCCTTGGGGTGACTCTTGGCAGAGCTACCAGACTCCATGGCTTTAACTGCAATAGGCGGCTGAAAGAAAAAGACAGGCAAAAAACCTATACTTTAAAAAACTGCATTAGCACCTCTTACAGCCCCCCTTTTACCTGCCTAGCAGGTGTCTTACCTTCACAGACACAAAAAACAGCTCCTGGCAAAGTGGAAGAGAGGACACAGCTGGCTCACACTGCTTCCCTCGACTCAGCGCTGCAGCTTTGTGGCAAACAGCCAGGGAAGATTTCTACCCAGCTAGCTCCTCCCCGCCGAGCAGAGAGAAGGCACGCACGTCAATACTCCAATGGGGGCGTACCTTTACACACACGGCCACCTGACCAATCAGAGCAGCCGGCCAAAGTCTCACGCGGCCGTGCTTACTGATGACATCACACAGCGGGCGCCATCTTGGATGGGGAACGCATGCACCCGATCGTGCAAGACTGCCCCAGGCCCAGTCACCTTGGGCTTCTTTCCCCACAGGCTGCACCTGAAAAGGAGGCGACACGGGGGAGCATCAGGTCTGCCAGAGAGTGGGGAGAGACAGGCCTGGTTAAGAATCCGCGATGGACCGTGAGCTGGCGACGTAGTCACTACCTATGATGTCCATGGACAGGAAGGAAAAAAGACAAGGTATAGTTGGGGGAGGGTACCTTTATACCTTAATGCTTTGTAACTTCCTGTTCATAGGACCTATGGGGGGTTAACCCATTTTGGGAACATGCTGCCTTGGTGACATGGGGAATCTATTTGCGCCCACTTAAGTAAAACTGACTCCGCCCATTTGAGAGTCGAACAAATTCAAGCAAAACTCTACAATCTTGAAATAGACGCCAACATCAAAACATCAGATTTGTGGACTACCCGGAGGAGGCAGAGAAGCAAGACCAAGCAACATTCCTGGAAATATGGCGTGTACACAAGTTCTTGGCAGTATTTGCTATTGAACGTGCACATTGTGTACCTGCACATCCACCTTCACCAGTCTCCAGGTCAAACCCTTTGCGTCCACATTAAATGCAAAAGACAGAAGACACTATCCTATGCCAAGCAAGGTCCACAGAAAACTTAATATAAAAACCTGGACATAATGTTTCCAGATTTCTCCAGATTGACCTACAAAAAAAAAAAAAGGGTGCCACATTCATAGAATTTGATGTCCGCAAAGTTCTTTTTATCTAGGACCCTAAGGAGGCTTACACGTGGCTAGACAACAAATAAATAGACAAGGTTAACTGGTAAAATCAATTTTCGGTACCTTCTCCATTACAGGGATACCTGTACTACATATAGACAAAGAGTGGACTGTGACTCCCTCTTTGGATTGGGTGAATCACCCCACCAGTTATCTTTAACATTAGAAACCCCTCTATGCTGGGCTGGCACATGTTCAAATGCCTTCTTTCCTAACTGACTAGTAACATTTTTGTTTGGTTGAATACATTTCATGTAAACAGACACAAAGTGTCTTTTCAGAGACTTGCACCACCATATCCCTTCCTTCTCTGATTATTGGGGCCCATACATGGCTTACTGCTAAACCCCATACTCATTACTACCAACCCACTGCTGTATATAGGATAGAAGTGAACTAAGAACTACCGTATATTAGCTCAGCAGGAGCTGGGTGTACATCTCGGCAGTACTAAAGTACTTGCCCCATATACCCTAGAATACATAGGGTTGTTAACTTTTTTTTCTTTTTTTAAGTTTTTTAGGATATATTTGCAAATATATGCAAATACAACACTACCTGCCAAAACAACACACTTGAGACAAATTTTGAACATGTTTGTCTCGAGAAGGAGACATTTTCCACATCTTAAACTGGTGGTTTCATCCTCCATCCCCCAATAAGCAAATTCCAACAGGCATGGGAGTCTGCACTACCCGAGTGCTCAAACAAATATGGGTAACTAAATAAGGGAAGCCTTAACATAGCACTTTAAGAAACTAAGTATTAGCAAGAAACATTAAAGATACCGACATTCTGTTGGTTCACCTTCATTCAGATCTAGGGGTGGCTCTGTGGGTCATAACATGCCTGCTCTAAATAAATATGGCAATATATGTATGCTAGTGGCTTAAATTATAATAGGAGCCCAATAGAGATCCCTGACCCTTATGCTTAGCTGGGTAACAGATAGGCTGAGCAGAATAAGTATTACTGAAAGATTGTATCATAAAAAACTGATCAATGGCAATCAAGCATCTAACTTTCCAGATTGTTTGAAAGCTTAATGACTTTCCTTTTTTCTTGTAATAAAATTTAAGTCCTTGTAAAATCAAGACGCTATCTAAAATCGGTCCATTTTATTAGATTTTTTTAATATTTACAATTAAAATATACCTTTACTTCAATAAAAAATGATTGCACACTTAAAGATTAATAATATTTATCTACATTCCATATGAATGTATGGATACATCTACACTAAATATGTATGTAAACAAAAATACAAAGTAAAATAAACTTTATGCTTATCCTACCATTTGTTCAAACTAGCATTTAAAGGGCATGTCCACCCCCAAAACTAAAATTTGCCCCACTGTGTAGTGTTAAAAAATCCTTACCTTTCTATTCTGCTCATTAATGGTTGTCCTGTAGTGCCTGCTGAAAGTCCAAAAAAAAAAACCTTTCCTGTCCTCCTGGAAGACTGACATTTGATTTCGTTACTGGAAGTAGGAATACAGGCAGAAGCCGAGGGAACGAAGGATGGCACGTATGTTTCTGGCGTTTAGGTTTGCAAGGGGGTCCCTTACACTACAGAAAGTTATATTTTGGGGTGGAGATACCCTTTAATAAAGCTCCAGCTCGCTCAAAAAACAAAAAAGCCTTAACACACTTACCTGTAAATTCTATAAATCCATCGAACTGGATATTCAATCTGTTTTGTACAAAAAGCAATGACTGTCACAGTTAATGCCATTTGCCGTATTTGCTCGCAAACATACATTAGCAGGAGACCAATTAACTGCAGTGTCCAAGTCAAAATGTTGATGCTTCGTTCATTCTCCAGGGGGCCAGATTTATAAATAAAAGCAAAACACACAAATCCAACAATGCTCATATACCCTGTGAATTAGAAAAGACCAGGAAAAAATTTTAACACACACAAATTTATTTTTTCCAGATAAACAACATTCACAATCAAAACTCCAATATGTATAACACAATTTTCTTAATATTTGCTAAATATAGTTTGTGTTACAACTATAAAGTAAATGTAATTAAAAAGCAGCCTTCAAATTGCAGAGCCCAACCAGTTCTCTGGTTTATGGGAATATTTTTCTGGAAGTCCTGGAAAATGTTTTCCAATGTTTTCCATCATCTGCAAATTCTGTAAGCTAATAATACGGATTGGGGCAAATTCAATTGGAAATATTATTCAATTCCTTTAGCCTAAAGAAATTCTGTATTTAAGAAGTTATATTATCTAGAATTATTACAGGGCGATGCACCAACGGGCGCATCGCTCCTGATTTGGAGTTAAAGTTGCGCTAACCGATGTTATATCGGTTAGCGTGACTTTAACTCCTTCCTTGCGGCAGCTGCGTGGCTAACGCGAAAGTTAACAGCGCAGCCGCCGCAAGTGATGTTATATGCCGAAATCGGCATTTTATTGCAGCACTTTCAACGCCAGCTAATAGCTGGCGTTGAAAGTGCCGGAATAGAACAGCGCCAAGTAGCGATGTTCCGAGCGCTCGGTGCATTTCCCTGTTAGTGCTTTATGAAAACAACTTTGGGGGAAATTATATGAAGTGTTTTTATATGAAGTATTTAGAACTGTGATAAGGCTCGTGTACAGTTAGTAGGTATCGGGCTCAATAATCAAACAAGTATGTTTATTTGGATTGATAATTTAAACAAAATATTGTATATTTCACGGAAGCATTTACCAAGAAGTTTTGGATAATTCCTCCCATGGACCAGACAAACTTTTAAAAGCCTTAGAAGCTATTTTAGGCAGATAAAATAAAAGCAGCTAGTTGTTTATTATAATAAGGCCATAAGCTTCTGGTCTTCACTGGTTCATAAAACACAACCATTCACATTTTTGATCAGAGCTTAAAGGTTCAGTTCTCCCCTCAAACTCAAACACTGCATTTAGGTAAATTACTCCCCAAAACTGCAATAGTTTCAAAGCTGAAAAATGTAATTATAACTTGAAATGCTACCGGATATTCGGTTACCTCTCTATTTCCTGGTTCTTCCAGTTAGCAACTGTCAGTCATGGGTTTAACAGATGACATCACAGCCAATGAATTCATGCTATTCCCCTAGCTGCCTCCTGATCATATAAAAGCTTGTAAAAAAAAAAAAAAAAAAAAAAAAAAGTCTTGGAGAGCTTAGAGAGACGGTAAACAATTTTTCCAGCATAACAAATTAGATATACATCTGTCAGAATTATAAATATTGCAGCTTTGGTTTCTGAGGATGATTTACCTATACACAATTTTTCATTGAGTAGTAAATTTTCACTTTAAGTAATAAGAGAAGCCAACTGCACAATTGCAAAATCATCCACACAAATTGACAACTATATGTACTCTATTTGACACACCATGTAAAGTTTGCAATAGTTAATGGGACCAACATAAGATGCATAGAGGCGTATGTTTAGTGTTAGAGAAGCAATCTATATCATGTACATTACGGTAATTGCAGGAATTCCAACTGTATGGGCATTACTTACCTAAAAGATATTGCCAGTACTCCGTACAAATTGCCTGTAAATTTTTGAAGACGATCTGTGTTATGTAAAGGGAAAAAGACCAGCCACCAAGCAGCAGTGCAAAAAAGGGACCTTTCTAAACCATAAGAGAGTGTAATTAGAATAGTTATTATTTTGTAGTTTCCAGAATACATTTACCATTAACATTCTAGTGCCCTTTAAAGGGTATTCTGCATAGCTTTTTTGCGATCCAAATAAAACAAATGTTTAAAGCACTATTAACAGATGTTGTTACTACATTTAATTAATCCATTTATGATATGCTTCAGAGAGATATAGGACTGGTACACACATTTTTGCCCAGCCATGGGCAGATATTTTGTCCTGATTGATCAAGTAGCCTGTTCAGTCGCCTGGGTGATTGATTGTACCAAATGTATGAGCCGAGAGGGCCTAGCCTAAAAGAAGCAACCAGCTGCATTTGCATTCTTTTTTAAAGGGCACATACTCTGTAAATTACATGTTTTGCTTACTGGATATCTGTGCCTTTAAATATAAAGTGTTGAAATTAATTTGTTTTTACTACCCTGACAGACCATACCCTTTTGCTGGGATCTTGCTGCCCTCGCTCCTTCATGTTGTAAGAACTGCCCCTTTGAGATTTGCAAATATCGGCCAGTCTAATAGTCAGAGAAACACGCACCCTTGAGACGCCTCTGCACGCCCATCCCTGTGATGTCACTGTGCCTTCCACATGCATTTTTTGGAGGAGAGGAGGTGCGCATGAGACTGCCTGAACTAATTACTGCAGCTAAAATGGGGACTGGATCACAGCCCAGACATACAGAGCGAGAGCGGTGAAGTCACACGGTTGCGTGTTTCTCTGACTATCAGACTGGCTGAGATTTGCAAATCTCAAAGGGGCAGTGCTTACAACCAAGTCAATGGAGAACGAGGGCAGAAAGATCCCAGCAAAAAGGTACGGTCTGCCAGGGTAGTAGGAACAAAATAATTACAACAATTTATATTTAAAGGCACAGCTATCCAATAAGCAAAACAGGTCATTATAGTGTACATACCCTTAAATCGAACAAATGCAGCTGGCAGTCAACAAAATATTTTTATGAGCAAGTTAATTTTAAAGGATATGTAAACCCTTTTTATGAGCAAGTTAATTTTAAAGGATATGTAAACCCTTCCCCCCCTCACTTTCACTACAGTTTTTATTTCCCTTTAAATCTTGCTTTAAAGGGAATGTCCAGTGAAAAAATAAACTTTAGCTATAAATGTAGAGGACCCCCCAAACCTAGTCTTCGCATTATTAATATTTCCCAAATATGCCCCTGAAGGGACTTACCTGACCCAGTTCCTTGCCGCCTAGGCGCCGCCCCCTGCTCCGAGCAAAAAAAAAAAAAAAAAAGGGGGGGCATATTTGAGAAACAATAATGCAAAACCTAGGTTTGGGGTTACCGGTATTTTTCCACTCGAACGTGCCCTTTTAAATCTGCCAGTCTCTCACAGATTTCCCATACATTTGCGATGCATGCAGGCGATCATAAATGCCCTATCGGAAATCGATTGAGAAGGTTTAATCGAACTACACCACTCACACCATCTATCTTAAGCCAGGTCCAAAATTAGCGATAAAAGGCTAGTGTGTAGCTGTATACCAAATGTTTCCTATTCCGACAAACATTCGGTGTCAGTGCCGCTCGTTACAAACGGAAAATTTTCCAAGGTTGCAGTTTGCCCCCTGTACTAAATATAGGGAGTTGGCCTCGATCCATAGGGTTTATGGCAGTCATGAATGATCTCCCTATAATTTATAAAGAGAGAACACTTGTGACAGTCTGTAGCCTCATCTTTCTCACAAAATCTGTCATCTTTGGAAGATTGGTACTGTTTGTACCCAGCTTTAGGCACATTTCAACCTAAAATCAACACGTGATAATATGTCCATGAGTTCAACCAGGTTCAGGTTCAACCCCCTTCTGATCAAAAAAAATAAATAAATACATTTTAAAATGAAAAAGTACCTGTGGCAGGAGGTAGGATTGATAAATCCTACCTAATATAATTACGAGGCTTCCTCCTGGCTTTGGCACTATCTTTAATAAAGGAAAGCCCAGGATACTAACCTGACAGATGAAAACGGTATTTGCTATTGCTTATCCACAAAATTATATTGGTAGGTTGAAATAATCAATCCTACCGCCCGGGCCCAGGTACTTTTTTAAAAAATGCGTTTTTACAGTGTAGTGGTCCATTAAAGATGGACCACTACACTTAATTCAGAATATGATTATGTTGAAACTCCTAAACCTTGATTACACTTTTAAATGTGAACATTGTGAGAACATCAGGAGATAAAACAGGAAGAAAAGCCTGACAAACATCTGCATTATCTTGGGCAGTTTCAAGTAAAAATCGGCTAAGATAGATGGTTCAAGACGGTATAGTTCAATTGGAATTTCTTGATTGAGACATTAGGTTCAATGGTCGAACATTAAAATATCAAATGCCCAAAAAGTCTATGATTAACATAAAAATGTATTCTGAGTGCTGCATATATTTGCACAAACAAATGACCTTTTTATACATGTAAGCAGAAATTAGTTTCTGTGAAATATACCTTTGGCACTAATTTAGAGAGCAAAAACATAAGTATTAGCACTGAAGCCACCATTCCTGCAGTTACTCCAGTTCCGTAGCAGAAGATGTGGCTTCTGCAAAGAGAAACAATATAAAAGTTGAAATTAATTTCACTTCCACTTTCTATACAGTAATTTGCTTTCCTTTATTATCCTGTGGGGTAGGCCATGAAGCCAACATAAAACAAAGGATGTACACAAAAAGTAAAAAAAGCACATGTGTCTGGCAACCAAACACTACTAGAACTGCAGTTTAACAGCAAATTTAAGACTAACTTCCAACACATGAGAATCAGGAGTTGTTTTTTTTTTTTTTTAAATGAACCAAGGTATTTTGTTAGGACATAACATCTAACATGTTAATGTAGTATTAACTTAAAGGACAATTATGATCCAGCCCATCTTCCCCCCACCCACTCTCCCAGTGATTTTACCCAGACTGAGGGCCTAAACCGCTAATCGGCTTTGTGACAGCTGGCTCCATACCTGTGCCCTTCACTTACTGGTGTTGAACAAATAATTAGGCACGCTCTGCAAGGAGTGCGCCTTCCCATTGGTCAGCCCTTCCATATTCCTAGACTTTGGCAGGGGAGTCCTGAAAGCAGCTTCATAAAAACAGACTTTGCAGGGCTCGCTATCACTATAGTTTAGGCAAGATGTATATTTACTAAAATAACAATTGTGGCTTTTTTGTAAGATGTGTTATCGCAATACTTGGTAAATTGCTGCAAAAAGGTTTTAGCATTTAGCCCCTAGTTGATTACACACCATACAGAGACCTAAATATATAGACCATTTACAGAAACATTGATCATACCTTAAAAGAGTATCTCCACCTTCCAGACAACCCTTTTCTCTAGTGCAGGGGACCATATCCCACCCCCAAACACCATGTTTGTTTCTATATAAGCAATTTGGATAGAATAGAATATATTATAAACAGGGAGGTGAGAATTATTCCCACCTCCCTGTGTTGCACAGTTACCCGGGCGTTCTATTATTCACTTACCTTATCAGCGTTCCACTTGCAGCTCCTACTCAGCGGAAAGGTGTGCTGTCTCGATCTTTTGTATTAACGTGCATGCTCTGAAGATAGGTCGGTCGATCAGTCAGGACTTCGCGTCTGATAGCTTGGAAGGAGCCGAAAGTGGAGCACCAATAGGTAAATGTTGCACCTCCCTGTGAATAATGGATACAGATTTCATGTACCCTATATACGCGAGTATAAGTCGAATTTTTAAGGCTTTAAAGTTGACCCGAGTATAAGTCGAGGTTAGGTTTTCAGGCTAAGTCCTAATTTAGATCCAAATTCTGCAATTGTGGATAGTAACCAGTAGGTGGCACTGTGTTAACCTGCATAGAAAGTTACAGGAGCTGATCTGCCTTTACACTTCCTGCAGTCTGGCTGCTGGACTCACTCAGCACTGTCACTGCTCATCTGGATGCTGTAAATCTGATGGGCCTCCTCAGTTTGGGACAAAAAACAGCTGCTAGTTCAGTGCAAACGACAGCATGAAATTACAACTCTCAGGAGACATTTCTAACTAGCCTTTTACTATATAGGGGGACCCTTTACTATATAGGGGGACCAGGGGGCCCTTTACTATATAGGGGGACCAGGGGGCCCTTTACTATATAGGGGGATCAGGGGGCCCTTTACTATATATGGGTGTCAGGAGTATTGTAAATGATGGTAAGCTTAATTAAAAGTTTACTGAACCTTGCCACTCATGCAACAAAGCATGCTGGGAGCTGTAGTTTCCAAACATCTGGAGTGCCAAGGAATTGGGGATTACTTATAGGATTCATGTATGAGAATTCTGCTGTCCACTTAAAAGGGCAACTAATTTCTACCCTCGGCTTATACTCGGTCAATCAGTTTTTATAAAATTTTCAGGTAAAAATAGGTACCTCGGCTTATACTCTGATCGACTTATCCTCGAGTATATACAATACTTAAAGTACATAAAATCTGTTTAGTGTCCCTTGAATTTTCTATTCCAGTGGTTCTCAAACTTTCAGACCATGGCACACTTGGCAATACAATTTTTTCTTGTGGCACACCTGGGTTTTTAATGCCGGACTTAATGCTATAGTTCCCTATATTTTATGCACATTACAGTGCAATTTACAATCAATCCAGTGTTAAGTTACAGTACATTGATTGCATTCAAATTTTTATTATAATCTATATTTAAAGAATACCAAAATAAAAATGCAGTTATAATGGTGAAAATATTTCCAAATTACAAATTTCTGAGGCACACATCTGACTCTCTAAAGGCACACTGGTGTTCCCCGTCACACCCTTTATGATACCCCCTTCTATTCAACTTGTTGGATACAGCATTACTAAAATCTTAATTTTTTTTAGTTTACCCTAACCCAGTAAGCTTTTACTGAAGTCCTAAGTCACTGTGCATGTGCTGGGTTACAGGGTTATTAAAAATATTTTTGGAAAGGGAAACAACTTTAAGAAGCACAGCTCAATCTGTGTTGTCTGAAGCATAAATACTAAAGCCTGTTATATGTGGGCCATGTATACCAGGCACAGAGGGATGTAGATTCAGTAAGCAAATCCACAATAAACTGGAGTATAACAATGTAGGCACAATGCCACTCAGCACTATACACTAAATAATTAGAAGAAATACTGTTAAAATAATTGTTTTTGTGTACATTTTATTAAATTGGAAGGCAGGATTGAGTATTTTTACCAAGAGTAATCGCTTAAAATAATCAGTGCAGTGGCAGCTCTCAGTTCTCTTCACCAGTCTTCCATATTCTTTATTAATTTACTTGACTTTCTGGTTTATTGTGCATGCAGTGTGCGCGTGCAGGACAGGAGCTGAGAGACTGGCTTGGAGAAGCTGGAATCACTGGTGATCCTAGAAAGTTATTAGAAAGAACCTGCAAAAATGTTCTTTTTTTTAAAACTATATTTCTCCTTTAAAGGGACGATTTTTTAAGTACATGAAATCTGTATCTATTATTCACAAAGAGATGAGAACTCTTATTCCTCCCAGTGAATAATAGAATGACCAGGTAACAGTGTAACACTTACCTTACCGGCCCTTCACTCACGGCTCCTTCTCAGCTGACAGGCGCGCATTTGTATTGGCGCGCATGTGCCGAAGATAGCCACTCTGTCAGGACGTCGCACCGGACAGCTGAGAAGTAGCCGAGTAGAGCGATGGTAAGTGTTACCTGTTCCCCAGGAATTCTATTATTCACAGGGAGGTAGGAATAACTGTTCTCACCTCCCTCTGAATAATAGATACAGATTTTATGTACTTAACCAAGTACATGAAATTGGTTTATTTTATTTATAACGAAGATTATTAGCAAAGATGAGTAAGGATAAATTACCTAATGGCAGCTATCTGAGAGGAAAAGAAAAGGTAGCCATACACAAACTGGCCTGTGTATGTGCTCACAGCCATGTATGCGGTTACCACCGTACACTGCCCAGTGAATACTTAAAGGTGACAATCCAATTCACCAGCTAGTCAATGAACACTGCTGGTGAACTGGAGGGCCAAAATAACACTGGCCAAAGAACTGGAAGGCTGGTTAACAGTGATCAGCCAGTGTTAAGTAAGTTTTCCAGTTCACCTGGCAGTCAGTCCACAACACCCACCTCTGCAAACCATGCCCACTTCCACAAGCCACCCCAACTTTTATTGCAGCAGTATGCAAAGATATTGGAGGCAAGTTTAAAAAGATTGGCTAAGGTGAGAAAAGGTCTAGAAGCACCCATAACATAACAATTTCATTTGCAATTACAATCACATGTGTATGGCCACCTTTAGGCATAACTTCTATAACTTTTTTGCTTTATCATTTAGAAAAATAAAATATAACTGTTTAGGCCCTCATTACGAGGGAAATAACTTTAACTTAGACCATATTAGAAGATAAAACTACTTTAAATCTAGGGCTTTAGGTACAAAACTAAGTAAAAAAAACTCACCTGCTTAATGATTCAGCATAAAAAAATAAGACAAGGCCAAGCATGAAACCAAGAAAGAGTTTGGTGTCAAATCCTGTAAAGATAATCATTCAAATGGTGGGTTACATTTTAGTTTTGGGGGTGGACATGCCCTTTAACCCAGGCTAAGATGTTCTATAAGGTTCTACACTCACAAAAACAGAATGCAAATTATGTCTGTTATATGCATTAACCAAGTAATTATTAAAACTAAATAATAAACTAAAATCTTCTTTTCTTTAAATGCTGCAAACCACGGTGTACAATCTCCATAAAAAAGGACCAAAGTGCCACAGATCACACACTGTACATTCTAAAAGCAATCTAAGGGCACATTTCAAGTGCCGTCCTGCTTGTCCATCCCGACTCGGAGATCCAGAGATTTGTTAGGAGCTGGTTCCTGGCTTACAATGCAAAAGCTGCAAGGGAAAGTAAGACTTCCTCTAAAACCAGGGTCTTCACTTAGCCTTCCCCTCCTACCCGGGTGGTCTAGAAGAGGTACTAAACTGCAATCAGCAGTTCCTGTAGGCCACTATTAAATAGTAGCTTACTGTAAGTATTTGTGATTAAATCATACCAGTTATTTACAAATAGAAAATAAAAGTTATTGCTAGTGAAACACAAATCAATACCAGGCGATCAATTCTTCAGTATTGATCTTTGTCAGAGATATAAGAAAATCACTTGCTAGAAAACGCTTTCTGGGGAGTGATTTTTTTTTTTTTAGGGCAAGGCCACACTGCAATGCAATTGCACACGGAATCGCATGCGATTTCACGTGCGATTTTGTTGCATTTGCGCCTGCGTTTTTTTCATTAAGTATTGGAAAACGCATGCGATTGCCATTTAAAATGCGTAACGCAAATCACAATCGCATCAGATTTTTTCGGTTTTCGGTGCGTTGCCGCGATTCCAATACTTTGAAAAAAAGCAAGGGCAAACACAAACGCAGAAAAACCACAGCAGTGTGGCCTAACCCTAATTTTATTTCATCATGGAAAATAGACAAACAGAGAAACACACCTAAATAAAAATTCAAGTGAACACCCCTTCAATTAAGGAACAACCAGTGATGCAAATTGTGGCCCTTCAAGTTTATGTACCCGGTGATTCGGGTGGACCCCTAGTTTCAAGGGGAACTAAAGGTCCGTACACACGCGACGTTCGGTCGGGGATCGGCAAACGACCAACTTAGCGGATCTCCTAACAAACGTCCACTTCGGCCGATAAAGGGCACATACACTGGACGGGACCCGTGATTGCATGTGTGTATGAACCTTAAGACTCATTAACCAATTAATGCATTATGGGTGATTTGAGACGTGAGGCATTTGATTACTAGATTTTGCCCTTGATGAACACACGGTGCAGAAATCCCCAATCTTTCATCCTTTATATTATATTAATATTATTTACATTTTTACAGATATTGCATTGAGTTTTTAGGAGCAACTAATTAGGTGGGGGGTATATAACACTATTACTCATAGGAAAGGTCTATACGTATTTATGTAATTATCACTATTTTAATAAAATCACTATGACAAATAACACTATCCAAAGTATAGTACTACTACTGAATCACAAAACAAAGGATATACAATTTATTATTTGACCCCCCTAAGTTTGAATGGAAAACTCAAAATGGTAGGTGTAGCTACACATCTAAGGAGTGCTAAAGTGTCTCCATATGGACACTAAAATGAAGTGGAATTTTACTAACATCCAATCTGACCTTACAACATGTGCCACTGTTAGCAAATCAAAACTTCTCTTCTTAGGCATTGTACATGACAAGACAGGAAATGTAAGGAAGTTCCTGTATTACAGCCAATTATGTGCAGTTATGTGGTAGTCTTAGCCAATCAAAAATTCTTTAGATTCACACATTTACAGGAAGTGATGTCTGTTTATAATAAAATGACTTAAACCACCTCACCATAATCTATAAAGCTAATAAGTATCCTGAGAAATGTGTGCTATATGTTCGATTATTAGGGCAATGCTATGATAACATGAGGCTGTGAGGTACCTTCTGTTATAAGAAGGCTCTATTTCATTTTATACTCTGTGGGGAGCTTTTAGCTCCTTTAACCCCACCTCACCATAACCTTTTAATCTAATCAGTATCCTGTGCTCCAAGTCCTAACCCCACAGCAACTAAAAATCTGGAACTTGCTGGGATAAATACTGTTTAGTATGAACCTAACACGTTAATCTGGATTCTGTATAGAGTCTCTGGTTGCCCAATGGTGCTGTTTAGATTGACTGCACATTGTGACACGATGCCTGGGTCTATTCTCAGACCAGCAGGTTTGTCCTATTTGGGTCCCCTGGATGCTGATGGCTGTTTAAATAACAGGATTAAAATATCCCTATGTAAAGATTTTATAGTCAATGTATATAATCTAATTTCCACTGTGCACCAACAGCATGCTTTTGCTAGTTCTTCTACAAGAATGGCATATCTGTAAATAATAGGATATCTACCAAATTATCTACCAAATATATTTCTTTCATAGAGTATTTCCATTTCAAAAATGATGACACGCAATTACATAATTTATATAGGGGAATTGAAAGGCAATAATTTGGACATAGGATTATTTTGACAAATGTGAAATTTCCTTGTATGGTTTTGTATCCGAAGGCCCCTTGAAGCCCTTGTGTGCATTGAAGTGGGATACCGTTTTACTCTGGATATTTGGAAGATCAATATTAAGTGGGAAATTATTTGTACTGGTGGTTTGTTCAAGATTTTTGAAAACCCAACCTTCTGTTCTACTTTTCTTCACAAATTCTGCTAAAATAAGACATTTCTACAAACAACTGCATCTGCAATTCTGCATGCCTAGACAAAAGAATATTTCAATTGAAAATGTGGAAGGTGTTAAAAAAGGTCGATTTTTTTTTCTGTAATTGCACTATATAAAGTTTTCCCAGATAATGCTTACATTGCATACTTTTCAGAATAAATTTATGCATTTGCTTCATTTGAGGATATTTGCTGGCCATGTGTACACTGATGCAAGTAGGGAATCTATATATTTGAGGACATTTATTTTTTGAAGATCGATATTTAGTTAGAATTTCTCTTCATACTGGAGGTTTTAGTCAAGATTTCGAAGTTTGAACCTTTTTTTGCCGCTTTCCTGTTTTAGAAAATCTGCTAAATGTGCAAATTGGAAATTTATATAACTTTTGATATGTAATATTGCAAAGTATATAATTATTAGTCATTTTCAAGTTTGAGGCTTGTTAAGCTTGCACTTATGCCTTGGTCCCATTTGTGTTTAGTTGGTAGCCATGTCTGTGCGTATACCCATACATGTGGAATACCATTTGATTCAGGGCAAATGGGAGATTTTTTTTTTTTTTTTTTTTTAAATTCCCCTCCTTGCAGAGGAATTTTTTTTTTTTTTTTTAAACATTATGTGATAACAGACATTGTGAAATGACAAGTTCTGTTACAAGTAATAAACAGTCTGGATTGTTAAGTGTATACATTACTTTCAAGAGGTTTATAAAAGGTAAGAATACAAAATATTAAAGCAAACTTTGCAACACTTTACCCAGTATCTTGTCTATTATTGGGGGGTGTTTGCAGTTACTATTTACTTTATACAGCAGATTTCAGAGCAATCGCACTGAATAAAGTGGGAGGGAGGCTACCCACTGCACATTTCACAAGCCTTAAATCATTTGGCCCATATCTTTTCGGGAGAGTTGTGAGGCTATATAATATAGGTTGAAGTTGGGAACAGCTAGGCCGCCAAGTTCAGCTGGTCGTTGCAGTGTTTTCCAGTCAACTTTATGTTCCCCAAACAAAGGATTTGATAATGGAGTCTAATATTTTGAAGTGAGAGGAATGTAAATTGGGGAATACCATAATACATAAAGGATTTTAGGAAGGAGGATCATTTTAGTCAAGTTGGCCCTTCCTGCGACACCTAAAGGGAGTTTGCTCCAAGTCTGTGTTTTGGTTTTGATTATTTTAATTAGGGGTTCCATGTTCATGTGGGTCCTTTGATATCCAGATACCTAGGTATTTTAGGGTGCTTAATATGCTTCGGGGAATAGATAAACTTAACAGGTTTGGGAGGTGATTGTCTAGGGGGGAGGATTTGTTACAGTTGATAAATTTATTGTTTTTAGTGCATTCCGGAGGGATATGTCCTGGTCTGCTAGGTACAAAACATATCTGCATACAACCCAACGACCATCCACTGCCCCTCTGTAGGGGAAACTGATTAGAGGGCTATCCATTGGCTATAAATTTTGGCAACTGGTTTAAAGTATATGTTTGTATCCAGGTAATAAAACTGGGTCTGAACCTGAAGTGGTGGAGTACCTGCCAAAGGAATTGATATTCTACGGAGACGAATGCCGGGCTCGGACTCACTATACAACATATGCCTCTGTTGTTATGGTGGGCTGTGATGTTGAGGTCTGGTTTTAATTGATGCGTTTTTTCCGTCGGGGTTAATTGATGCATTGGTCGGGGTATATGAGAGGTTATTACTTGGTTAAGAAGGAGGGATATTTTGGCATATATTTTGATGTCAACCTGTAGGAGTGAAATTGGTCTGTAGGCTTCTGATATTTTCCAGGTTTGGGGGATGAGGATAATTAGGGCATCAGCCATTGATGTGGGTAGGGTATGTGTGGAGAACATTGTGTTGTAGAGCTTTAATAGATGGGGGGGGGGGTGAGGATGTTAGAGTAGCATTGATAGAATTCCATTGGAAGTCCATCGGTGCCAGGGGCCTTATTACTGGTGAGGAGAGGGATAGTCTGTAGTACTTCGATTTCTTTAATTGGTTGCTCCTGCATTTATTTTTGTTGCAGGGACAGTTTTGGGAATTCAATATCGGTAAGGTATTGTTCCGTGCTTATAATGGTATGTTGTGAGATGGAGGAGTAGAGAGTGTAATTGTCTAGGTATTCCGATACGATACTGAGGGCCTAGTCTAGGTATTCCTATACGATACTGAGGGCCTAGGACTGGTGGACCACCGGGGGACGATAGTGTAATTATTGTGGGGGATTGGTATTTATATTGTGCAATATTAAGCCAATAATTACACTTTTCTCCCTGTCCGTAGAATGTATGGGATTGAAATTGGAGTTTTTTTGTTAGGTCTTTCTATCAGGATCTGGTCTACCAATCTGGTTTGGAGTCTGAGAGCCTGTGCCCTCTACGAGGATGGGTGTGCCTGAAAATCAGCTGATAATCTAGGTCCCAAAGGGCTGATCGTTCCGTGGCTGATGAACAGTGTTTAATTTTATCTATTGCAGTTTTTAACTTCATGCGTGCATGAAGAGGTTATCCCATTTCCCTTTCAGTTCATCATCCTCTGGAATTAGGGGATAACCAAAAGGGGTTTAGTTTCCAGTGTAAGGGTGGGGGCGTTTTGCCCAATCTAGGGTTATCCAGCAGGGAGAATTGTCCAAAAGGAGTCTCAGGAAGTATACAGTGTCCACTGGGAGTTACTTATAATAATCTATTCTTGACATAGTGTTGCTGCATGAGGATGAAAAACATGAGTAAGTTTAAGAGGTTGGGTTAAGGTGGCGCCATGCATCTGTCAGGCCAAGAGAAGTAATAAGTCTGTCAAATCTTGTGATGGGGGGGGGGGACCCAGGGTGGTATGTGTAGTCTATCTAAGGATAGGTTAATTACTGTATTAAAATCCCCTAGCCAAATTGTGGGTGATCTGATACATCTTGTATTCCTTCATGTATTGCAGACATATTAATGGGGGGGGGGTAGAAAGCCAACAGTAGTACTGGGTGTTATTGCAGTTTTCCATATAAGAATACATACATACCATGTCGTTCAAGCTTCCCGTCTAGCAGTTCAAAATGCATAGTTTTATTGATCATGATAGCTACTCCTGTAGAGGAAGATGTGTGTTCTGCATGATAAACCCACCCCCATCCAGGCTGCTTTTAGATATGCTCTTTGTTGCCCCACAATATGTGTTTTCGTCAAGGGCTATGATTTCATATTTTTGTTGTTTTAAGTGATGGAATACTGCCAGATGTTTTGTATTATTCTGGAGTCCCCTGACGTTCCAGGTGAGACAGTGCCCACTTATGCATATGGAATACTGTATTATTCAAGAGAGATTAGGCTTTCAGATTTCTGTTGGTAGTATGTGATTATTTTTGCAGCTACCTGGGCACATCTTAATCAAATTGTACCCCACTTCTAAAATACAGGAATACTTTAGTTAATTTTGACAGGGTTATTCAATAAAAGTTATCGTTTAAAATGGTGCTAATTTTGCCCCAACCAATCAGATCTTATTTAACATTTGAAAGAGAATATCCGATTTGTTGGGGCAAATTAGCACCATTTTAAAATATAAGAACTTTTATTGAATAACCCTGTAAGTGTTCGAATTGCCTATACATTTTAATGGTGGTCGCATGCGCATCGATCACTGGATCACAGCAGGCCCCAGCGAATCTACTGTGGCCAGTCCAATTGGCCAACACTAGCATGTGCTACACGTGTAAGGATCTCAAATGCTATTGGATAACGTGTTAAAACCCGCAAGTGTGACCTAGCCCTTAAGGCATATTGTAGAACTCACCTCTTGAGAGGGTAATACTGTAGTATGTATCAGCCTTAATTACATGTACTCTAATACACGTTTTGTTGCTATACAGATCCACGTTTATAAATGTTTCATTTACTTTCTCCTTTAGAAAAGAGGAGAACATTCCAAAAAAGCTGAAAGTTTCCATTTCCTTAAATTTGTCTTCATTTTCTACCTGGGTTACTCTCAACATTTCTGTGCCATTTACACGTATCTGTAGCAGAGAAAAAATTTAATACAATCAAAGATATGACAATGACCAATCATTTATAAAATAGTAATAGAAATCTATAATGCAGTATAAAGTGAATGAGCCATCTCCATAAGTATCTCGAACTTTGAAGCTAAAATTTGGTAATACAGAAAACATGGCAAATCGTAACCTCAGGAAACCAACCTGACAAGACAGTAGAGAAGTTCCCTTCATCACAGCATTTGCCAGTTAATAAAAAGCTCCTTCTAGTTTTACAAACCCAACATAATAGACTAGGACCATGGAGCGCTTCTACTTTGAACTTTCTCAAACAAAAGCTAGAAAGAGCTAGCTACTTTCACTAGCTCTGCTGCTACACAATACACCAACCAGCTCTGGTTATTGCAGGAAATGTTAAGGCAGCATTTATCAGTTTCCTAATCCAGATTTGATCAGCTGTATTATGCACAGCAGTATTAAAGTAAGATATGTTATACTTTGTCATTGGCGGAAAAGACATCATTATAATCTGCCACTGAATGTTTCCTTTCAGGCATTAATACAAGTTCAAGAATATGAATAATTGAAAACAAGTTGGGGGATTTTTCTTGTAATATATGGATGATGTGTATATTTTAATATATGGATAATGTGTATATTTTACATATAGATGACTGGATAAGTTTTAACGAAGGTCTATGGTTATTATAGATAATATGACGGGATAATTCCAACCAATGGATTTGTAGTGCACCAATTTTTATATGCATGTGAAATATTTTACAATGCGAATGGATATGTAAATTTACAATTTGTGAGATTGATACTACAAAAATGTGTTTTGTATCTCTTTTGAAATTCTCCACCTAACATGCACCTTTGCTGGACTGATAGAAGCACCTGATAGAGAGCAGCCTATTTAATCTCCCTTTACACAGTACCCTTGTGTGATCTCATGAGGAGACGGACAAGACAGCTACTCACCCTGAATGCAGCTATACCGCATTACGCCCAGATAGTAAAAATTTACTTAAAGGAAAAAATTCTTAGTTTATATTACACATACCCCAGTTATTCTACATATTCTCTTCCACTTTGAAAAATAAGCCAATATCATACCATTTGCTATGCCCTGCTGGTGTCATTAATGAGCTGCCATTTCTGGTTCCTTCTTCCCAGAATGCACACTTCCTTTGAATGTTCCTAACAGTAAATTTGTACAGATTGTCTGTTGGATGGGTCAAACATGCTCAGTTGTTAACTGAGCAACTAAATCAGCACAGGTGCTGGGTCAAAGGCAAGACCAAAATGGTCTCTATTAGGGGTCCTGCAAACAGGAAGTCAATATTTCAGAAGCATTCATTTATTTATGCACAAACAAAATGTTAAATGGGCAGGTTATGGTCATTGGGATGGGGAAATGCTGCTTAAAGCATATGTATTTGAACTGAACTTCCCCATTTAAAGCATGTCTATACTTTGTAAAGATAAATAAAAAATATATAAGACAATGGTATTTTCTTACCTGAATCTTTGTCCAATTGTCAGTCCACTTTGGTTCCAAAGTCCTCTCATAACAGAAATTGTTAGACTGATTATATTGAACCGTCCTTCCTTCAATAAGTGTGATTACACGTATTTGATTTTCTTTAGAAAGTAAAAAAAAAATGATGAAATTGAGTATTTGAAAAGAAAATGAAAAGCCTACATATCACAATACACTTTGGTAAATCCTAAGTAATCTCCTCAAAAAATGTAAAAAAAAACCCATAAATATATCTTAGTGTACATTTAGAAAATGCATGTAGGTGATATATGTAAATGTATGAGGAAGTGTACAGACACGTTTGTGGATATATACAGACAACTGCTGGACACTCAATTTTCCAAAATGTACAGTACACTGGTATGTTACACCCCAATTCCTGCACAAACTCAACCCTAGTCTACAAAATATATGTTTCCGCAACTGTGGTAAGGAAGCAAATCAAGTACACCTATGGTGGGAGTGTAAAGAAGCTAAAAATCTATGGAAGGATATATTCTCTCTCAATTGTTTGCTAGGGATAAAATATTATGCCCCTGGACTGCACTTTTTAATCTACCGAGTGTAGAATTAATAGAGAGGCTAACTCTCTAGTCTTTCATGTATGTGGAGCTGTCAGAAGCCTAATGGCCGCACATTGGAAAAAACCTACTCCAAATAGACAAGCCCTAATTAATAAACTCTGGTGGATCCATGATTCCGAATACCTAGCTTTCTCCCTTTGAAATAATATTTAAAAAGTGGACCAAGACATGGAATCTCTGGCTACTATATTTACAGAGTTAGACAGGGATAGCACTATAGACATATGCATGAGTTGGTAAAACAATGGTTAATGGGCTAGGGCCACAAAAAAAAAAAAAAAAAAAGGAAGGCGGTATACTATTGTATGACTCAGGGATATAGGCTAATTTTTCTGTTAATGCCAATAATGCAACACTGCAGGACAAAAGTAAAAGGTTTACGGTATGATAATGTAACGCTGTTATTTAGTTTTTTCTTACTGTTATTTTATTATTATGTTAAGAGTACTAATGCTTCTTGAAAAAAATCAATAATTTATTGAACAAAAAAAACACAAAATGTACAGTACACATTTATTTGCCCTGGTGCTTTAAGATGATTGTGAATGTAAATTGCACAACAAATCCAGAGCACTTTATTGCCTTAACATCTGGACAGGCAACATTTTGCAAATAAACAATGGCCTGTGACTTGACAAAGGCCCATCGTTTAAGGGCTAATATTGCCTGCCCACATGTATAGTCCGCTAAGGATTTTTTTGGGACATTTTTATTATATAAAGTTCATGGAGTCCACTGTGAAAATAAGTAGTAAAAGGTTCTAATGGGGCTATTGACTATTATGGTTATTATACCAGGTGTCGACAAAAAAAAGTAATTCCCACATAATAGTCCATAACCTTAAAGGGGAACTGTGGTCTCCATACAAGTGCCCTCTATTAAAAAGTGCACACACCTACTGTTAATTGAATCCAGGATCAGGATTCTAGCTGCAATTTATCCAAACAGCAGTATGAGGGGTGTTGCTTGGTGCTTACACAGTGAGCGGTGACATCAACATCAGCAAGCCCCAGGCTTGAGCATTCCCACTTGTATCCTACTGCTGGGACAGAAGATCAGCAGCTACAACCTAAGTCTAAACTTCTTAATAATTTATAAACCTAGAAACAAGCATGAAATGAAAAAAGGTGTCCAGAGGAACACACAGATATTGATTGCAAGCTTAACTAGAAAAGATTGCTTATAAAACATACTTGTTACAAAGTATCAGACAGTGCTAAGTAGGAAGGGAAACTTTACAATTTTGGATTGACAATAGCTAAAGGCTTCATCCCAGGCTTGCTTGAAAAGTATGTGAGATCTCTTTTCAACAGAAGCCACATGTATGTGGACCACAGTTCCCCTAAACAGTAAATTTGAAAGACACAGGGAATAAGTATTAAAACCCCAAAGAAATGGAGGTGCAAAATGGCATGAAAAGCCAAGAAACCAGCTGAAGGGTCAGTATTTATAAAGAAATTTTGAGCCCTATCAGCTGCTTTAAGGAGTCCATTCACTACATAAGACATTAGACAGTTGTCCAATTTCTCAGAAGATAAATGCCCAATCTATCTAGAACCACCTAGGCTGTTCTATTTATACAATCAATTTGAGATCAATAAATGAATGGGTCAGCTAGGAACATCTCAAGATAAAAACCGCTGCTTGTAAAATGTGGTTTTTAGACATTAGATAGATATCTCAAATCTAATGTCTGCCTAATGTATGGCCACTCCTAATTGATAGCCTATAAAAAGATTTCTTATTACCAAGGTATCATACAAGAAGCATCTGATTATGAGTAGAAGCAAAGAGCTCTCTTAAAGGAATAGTTCCCTCAAAAAGTGAACTTTTCCTTTAATGTAA
Source organism: Hymenochirus boettgeri (assembly GCA_019447015.1). NCBI lineage: Eukaryota > Metazoa > Chordata > Amphibia > Anura > Pipidae > Hymenochirus > Hymenochirus boettgeri. The sequence goes on along the minus strand of CM033470.1, from coordinate 266,515,486 downwards.
TGATTGAAGCCTGGGTGGTCAAGGAGGTTTGCCTTATCCACCGCTGGAGAGCTGAAAATCTCCAACCGCTTCCTGGTTCTAATCCACTATAGCACGCTAAAGGTAAATATACTTACCTTCGTCCCTGGATCATGAGATATGGATTGAAGTACAGGAACTAAGGCATAGCTCCTTAACCTCCCGGACTTTAATCAATACAAAGGAAAAGTTCACTTTGAGTTAACTATTCCTTTAAGACCTTTGCCAATGATGGCATTGGTCACAGGCCTTTTTCATCAGGATTGTTTGGTTCAAATTAATCGCGCCATCTTAAAGGCTAAAGTGAGACACACCCACCAACACCATAAGCCTACACTGCCCTTCTTTTAAACTATAGTCTTTAAAATAATCTTTATTTTATGTCTATTAAAAACACCCGAAAAAAAATTAAAATGCTGCCCACAAAATATGGTCTCTCTACACTTGGACATTTGCTAAGTAACAACTGTCTAAAACCATTTGCACAAATGCAACAAGAATTTCAATTACCTAATCATATGGCGTTCCAATATCTCCAACCCAAACACGCATTTATGACTCAATTTCCTGGTCCACCACCAGTACTCCAGGACAATATTTATCAACAACTGGCTCTCCCAGAAGCGTAGACATTCATGTCCCAGAAAAAAGCTACCAGGGAGTCAGATGTGGGCCTCCTGGAGGAGGATGAATGGGACGAGGCTTTGACAGCTAACAGGGTCACCTACTTAAAAGCCTCAGACAAACTCACTCAATTATTCACACTCCATAGAGCCTATCTAACGCCTATACGCATTGTCAGATACAAAACTGAATACAATCCTCTTTGCCCTAAGTGCCAAGAGGAACCGGGCACTTTCTATCATCTTAACAGATCACTAAGGTTCTTCAAGATGAAATGGGAGCACCGGTGGGCCTGGATCCTAAAATGTATATACTTGAAATAACTGAGCACTTGTCCTTGGACAGATTTACCAGGATATTTTTGGCAGAGACTCTTTTTACAGCAAAAGGGCTATTGGCACGCACATGGATACAGGCATTGCCCCCCACATTGATTTAATGGAAACAGGCGCTCAATGCAACTCTGGATTTTAAGAGGGTGATAAACTTTGAAGGGCATCCCCTGTTTTCGCAAAACAAAATTTGGGACAGATGGACACAATCAGCAATAACATGTGACTCGTGACAGGATTTAAATATCTCTTTTCACTCTATCTGGAGGGGGAAATATTCCTTATAATGTTTATTGAGACTGCCGGGGCCCTCCCCCCTTCATCACTACCGCTGCCCGACTGACACACCAAGCCAACAATGTACCGTAACTATTATACTATATATATATATATATATTATACAAATAATCTACAAATGTATATGGATCTGTTTGAGCCATAGATCCATAATCAAACCACTTTGATAATGATGCACAAAACTAGTTATTGTTTTAATTTGTTTATTATTTGATTTATTATAATGTTATATTATTAATAAACGTTTCCTACATTTGGAGGGGAGAAAAAAAAAATGCTGCCCACCCTCGCTGACGGAAGAGGTGTGGTTTTATAATTGAAAGTGGGTGATGCTTTTTTCGGAAGTGGGTGTGGCTTGTCCAGAAGTAGGAGGGGCTTTATACTCCTGACTGGAAAATAATGCCCACAAAGACTGGTAAATGATGCCCACAGTGACTGGTAAATAATGCCCAACATTGATTTTGATTGATGATTGATCTGCAGGGCTGACAAACATTGATTTTGATCAAATGAATTGCCAGTCAGAAAGGAGGGGGGGAGGAGTTATAGCTGCATTCTGTTGTGCAATGAAAGTCACAGCTTCCCCTGTTATTTAAAGTCGGTACCTCCCTAAAATGTGTGTTTTTTTACAAACAGCATGTGGGCCCCATGCACATGGAAAAATCATGTGCCCCAGGCACATGATTCCAGGAAGAAAAGAATTTGCCATCAAAACTGCTGCCTTCCCACAGGGTGCTGCTCTGTAATGTGCTTCACCCTGCTTCATTAGAGAGGCGGCACTGGTTAAAAGCAACCCCTCTACCACAAAAACATTGCAGAGCATATACACATTTAATTATCATAGCCGTCTCCGCTCATCCTCGACTTGCAACTACCGGTATATGTATAAATATGCTGTACTTAGTACTATATTAATAGTTTTAAACTGGGAAACCAATAAAGGCACAAGCTTCAAGATTTTACCTTTAACTCTCATGCTAGCTGGGCAGTGCACAGACTAAAGTATCTAAAAGTAACATTAAATCCAAATTGCTGATATGCATCTGATTAACAGGGAAACTAACTGATTGGATGCAGTTAATGAAAACATCTTATCCCTTAATGCAGTTAGTATTGATCAGCCAACTGATTACTCCTGACCATTTCTGCATAAAAATGTTCATAATGCTCTGAAAGGTTGGTAAATTGGGGGCATTTTCAAGTATTTCAAAACAGCTCTAAGCACTACAGCTTTAAAACAGATGGATTATTGATCTGTAAATCTAACATTCAGTATATGAAGCCAAAAGTCCACCTGTGTATACCAGGAACAGCACCTCCAGTGTTTTGTTAGGACTTCTTTGATTTTTCAAGAAACAAGACACTCCAATTACCTTTACTAGCCCGACTACATATCTACTGTAGCCCTGCAAGCACAGACATTAAAAAAAAAAATTTCTAGGGACCTTACATTATAACCTCTGTTAAGCCTCAATGGTATTTTAGGGGGTACCAACAACCCCCAGCTTTTAGTGGGTACCAACAACCCCCAGCTTTTAGTGGGTACCAACTTCATTGGTATGTTTATCCTCAGTTTCCAAGCACTACATTGGTAGCAGCAGCTATGACGCAGGCTGCAGTCACACTATGTTCAGTCGTTTGCTCTGCGATTTTGGCAATATTGTTATCTGCACAGAACAATGCTGATCATTTGCTCCGAAAAGAGATAGAAACCCACATTGTAATCCAATGGCCTGTGATTTCCATGCTTAAAGTTCAGACAATGGATATACCGCACACCATTCCCAATTCAATGTATAGGTTATTTAGCCAAGTGCTCTTAATCCACCATGGCTAGTGGTGTAACTTATAGGAATAATCAATATATCTCAATGCACATCAGACTTGAGCAAAGTGTTTATTAGCACATTTATGCTCACACGTTTCGGTGCTATTAAGGCACCTTCATCAGAAAAACTTCTCGTGTGAGCACATACATGTGCTAATAAACATTTTGCTCAAGTCTGATGTACGTTGAGATATTAGAGATTATACGCTACCTACAGTGTAATATAAGGATATTACACCACTGAGGAGCCTTGTGCTTTTATACAGGGCATGGAACTCCGAAGTGAAGTAAATCAATATATTATTATTTCATACAATACATAAGGCCAGACAAAAAAAAAAAACAAAAAAACAGCATAATCTCTCCCCTTTCCCTGTATTAGAAATGTATATAGGAAGCTGTTTTTTCAGTATATAAATAGTTAATTGCCATTCTAAAAAAATTGCCATCGCTAAAAGAAACGAGCATCGGCTCTCTCATCCGGTTTCGTTTGCTTCACTGATTGAGTTTCAATGTGGATAAGGAGTGTAGAAAAATATGAGGTACCTCTTAAGGAATTCACGCACCTCAGTTATGAAATTGCTTTGTTTATTGCACACAACATGTTTGGCTTTGAAAGTAAGCACACACCCTCAGCACTAGCATGTGCTATATAAACTTTCTGTGGTGCTGGTATCCGGACGTCATGCCACGTCTCCAAGATAAGTAATTGTAGAAATCAGGAAGCGCAAACATTTTTTAAGAATTGGGTCCTTAACCCATTTATTCAGTGGAAAAACACTGCGTAACATTTCGGGGGACCTCAGCCACCCTTCATGAGATATTGAGTGAAAGTTCTATAGCAACAGATATAGCACTGATGAAGTGTTATAGCACTTTTACTCAATATCTGATGAAGGGTGGCGGAGGTCCCCCGAAACATTACATGTTTTTCCACTGAATAAATGGGTTAAGGACTCAATTCATAAAAAGTGTGTGCTGTCCCTGATTTTACAATTACACAACATGTTTGGGACATTTATGGTCTTTTATCAAGTGTAACAAACAAAGTGTATCTACCAGTCTTATAGGAACAGGATATGACATTACTAAGTCCCACCCATCTTTGCTTCCATTGTCGAAAGGGGTGTGGACAACTATATACACAACGCCTGTGTGTATGTCTGGGATAGCTATTTAGGCCTATAAATCTATTTTGTAGCCCTGAAAGGTGGTCAGGGGCAGCACATAAGCCCTTGATGTCAAATGGGTTGGATACTCCTCAGGGGCGTAGGAATCACCATAGCGATTGCTATTGGGCGTGGAACCAAAGGGGGCCCTACCAGGTCCCCTGCAGACATGTCCACCCTCCTAAGAAAAATTTTACCTCACATAGTCCAGTCCCACAAAGCATCTTTTTGTTTTACTTAAACCTTTCAAAGAGGCTCCCAGGCTTAGATATTCTACTTACAAAACCACGGCTCCTCTCTTCATCCGTGATAGTGACATTACAGCCAATGGCTGATGCCCGTTACAGACTGAGACTCCTCTGCTACTGTGCATGCTCGTAACAAAATCAGAGGAGGTGTGTCCACGCCAGCAAGGGATCGGAGGTTTTATAAGTAAAATATATGAGCCTCGGAGCATCTTTGAAATGTAAACAAAACGAAAACGGGGTTTGTGGGGCTGAACTATTTCTTAGGAGGGTGGACATGCCCTTAAAAAAAAAAACTGCCCAAGTTGGGTGCAACTGCACTGAACGGTTTTCTTTGTGGGTTGAGGGGCCCCATCTAAAGTCTTGCTATGGGGCCCTGCGATTTCTAGCTACGCCGCTGGTACCTGATATAGGCAGTGGAGTTGTCCTTCAATAGTGTGAAATTCTGCCGGTATCTCTGGGTAATCAGGGCCCTGGCAGTCTGCCCCATCTCGGTATATTGCTGTTAATCATTAACATCGGGCTGGTGTCTCCATATAAATAGCACAGGGCTGGGCCATGAATCCCCAATATCGGGGTAATTCACAGTGTGTGTACATAGCTTATCTTTACCTGCAGCCACTATACAGGAATCCAGCAGCAAGGACAATAACACCGATAACAAGGCCCTCACCCCCCAACTCGCTCTCCGCTGTCTCCCTTCCACTTCTCCCGCCATAACCACAGATTTGAACTCAGCGCCCACAGCGAGGCCTGGAATACAAGTTCTACAGTCCCGGAGGAGGTGAGTCTTGTATCAGCGACCCACATTGACAGCGCTGGTTCACTAAGCAGAGACTTTCCACCAGGGTCCCACGTTGCGGCTCATCCTCGTAAAATCCTTCCGCTCTCTAAATATTGATATCAAATCCCTTCTCTACTTCCCTTTTTAATTTTTCACAGGAGGGTCGCCTGGTAGCGACGTCATCGGACGTCGCCCAATCAAATCACTTGTTAGGCGCATTATTATTACGACGATTTTACTTTGGTCACGTGACTGGACGAGACCAAGGTCTGTGGAACACAAGTTGTTTCTTGTCCTGCACCCCGTACAACGGATAAATGGCCACACAGCTCACAATAAACCTCAATAGACAAGAACTGACCCCCTACATGATGAGAATAAAGCTGGGTACACACTTAAAAGATTTTTGAAAGATGACAGACAGGATCCAATGATCTGCATGCACACAGTCCCGAGTGCTCCCCCTATACACAGCAGCATAAGGAGAATGCTCAGGGCTCTGTGTTCCCAATAGGGAGTCTACCACAGCTGAGGGAAATTTTCCCTCTTTTCTGAACGAGCGTTCGACTGACCCGATCGTTAGGCGAGCGCGTGCTCGTTCGGAAAAGCAAGGTACACAGTACCGATAAAGCCCTAATACTGTCGGATCCAACGTTATCGGGCTTTATCGGTACTGTGTGTACCAAGCCTGGGGAAACATCCAACTGACACCCTGCTTAGAATTGATGTTGACTGGCTGCATAACTCGTTACCAGCTAAACTAGAGAGGGGGCACTTTAATATACTGCAAGCACTAGGAGCCATATGGGACTCAGACTCTGTCTTCCTGTCTCCCCTCTCCCACCTGTTTATATTCATTATTAATATGGATTTAAATAGCGCCAACATCTTCCACGACGCTTTACGATTGCATAGTCATACATTACATACAGGGTAATACATATTATACAAAGTAATACATACTACACACACAGGTAATACATAATATAATTACATGATGAGTTACTTACAGCAATACTGTGATATGCTTGTGAAGGTTCTCATTCATCCAGGTCATGGTATATCTGTTGTATTCAATTAGATCAACTGGATTTGAAGTTTAGTTCTTGAAGACGTTTCGCTAGTCATCCGACTGGCTTTCTCAATTCAGAATGACTTGTACAAGAATCTGTGGCAATTATGTACCCTGGAAAATCCCAACTAGCATGTCACAGCCAGGTGTTAAGGGTGTGATTGGATAGTGGCTAAGAGGTGTTATAGGAATGCCCAGAGTAAGGTGTCAAAACAGCATTGTACATGGCAGACAGATGTTTGACTCCAACCACCCTTTAGATCACAAGCTGGGTGTCATCAGAACCCTGCAACACAGAGCTGAGAACATCCCCACTAGCACAGAGGGGAAGGCTAAAGAAATGAAACATCTAAGAGGAGCCCTTAAAACTTGTGGATATCCAGACTGGGCCTTTGTCAAAAGAAGTAGAAGGAAAGAAAAGAACACGAATACCAACATTGAAGGGGAAAAGCAAGACAGGAGAAGGAACATGGTCATCCCATATGTAGCAGGGGTCTCCGAGAAATTAAGAAGAATTTTCAAAAAACACTGTATCCCTGTCTGCTTTAAACCGAACAACACACTGAGGCAGCAATTGGTACACCCGAAAGACCCAATACTGAAACACAAGAAAAGCGACATCATATACGCAGTGCAGTGCAGTGAAGAATGCTCTGATTTGTATGTGGGGGAGACCAAACAGCAACTGCATCAACGTATGGCCCAGCACAGAAGAGCCAATTCCTCGGGTCAGGACTCAGCCGTGTACCTGCATCTTAAGGATAAAGGACACAAATTGGAAAATTGTAATGTTAACATATTGGCAAAGGAACGTGACTGGTTCAAGAGAGGTGTTAAGGAGGCTATTTATGCGAAAATAAAGAAACCAAGCCTAAATAGAGGTGGGGGGTTCAACACCAACTGTCTGCCATGTACAATGCTGTTTTGACACCTTCCTCTGGGCGTTCCTATAACACCTTTTAGCCACTATCCAATCACGCCCTTAACACCTGGCTGTGATATGCTAATTGGGATTTTCCAGGGTACATAATTGCCACAGATTCTTGTACAAGTCATTCTGAATTGAGAAAGCCAGTCGGATGACTAGCGAAACGTCTTCAAGAACTACATTTCAAGTCCAGTTGATCTAATTAAATACAACAGATACTTAATAACCATAGTTAGTAACATAAGTCTAAGTCTGTTTCTCTTCACAACTTCACCACATGTGTCTGAATGGCTAGCAGGTAAGGAGTCTATCTATCTATCTATTATCTATCTATCTATTATCTATTATCTATCATCTATCTATCAACTATCTATCTATCATCTATCTATCTATCATCTATCTATCTATTATTCTATCTATCATCTATCTATTATCTATCTATCTATCATCTATCTATCATCTATCTATTATCTATCATCTATCTATCAACTATCTATCATCTATCTATCTGCTTATCTGTCACTATTTGTCTCTCTGTCTATAGATCTATATATATATATCTGTGTCTATGTTATATGGTCATTTATCTATCTATTATCTATTTATCATCTATCTATCATCTTTTTCTATCATCTATCTATCTATCATCTATATATCGATCTATCATCTATCTATAATCTAATCGATCTACCATCTATCTATCATCTATCTATCATCTATCTATCACCTATCTATCTCTATCATCTATCTATCATCTAATCTATCATCTATCTATCTATCATCTATCTATCATCCATCTATCTATCTATCATCTATCTATCTATCTATTATCTATCTATCTACCTATCTATCTATCTGTATCTATTTTACCCCTGTATGGATATCATCTATATCTGTCTGTTTTTCTATCTATCTTCAATCAACCTGCCTTTCTATCTATCTGTATCTATCTATCACTGTCTGTCTCTCTTCCCCCTTGCCTATATTTCCGTCTATCATCTATCTATCATCTATCTATTCTATCTATCATCTATCTATTATCTATCATCTATCTTTCACTATCTATCTATCATCTATCTATCATCTATCTATCTGTTTATCAGTCACTATCTGTCTCTCTTGTCTATCAATCTATATATATCTGTGTCTTATGTTATATGGTAATTTATCTATTTATTATCTCCTATCATCTATCTATCTCATCTATCTATCATCTATCATCTATCATCTATCTATCGTCTATCTATCGTCTATCTATCGTCTATCTATCTATCATCTATCTATCATCTACTATCATCTATCTATCATCTATCTTATCATCTTTACTATCATCTATCTTTCAACTATCTATCTATCATCTATCTAATTGTTTATTAGTCACTATCTGTCTCTCTGTCTATCGATCTATATTAATCTGTTGTCTATGTTATATGGTAATTTTATCTATCTATTATTTATCTATCATCTATATATCGATCTTCATCTATCTATCTATCATCTATCTATCGTCTATCTATCTATCATCTATCTATTATCTATCATCTATCTTTTCAACTATCTATCTAACTATCATCTATCTATCATCTATCTATCTGTTTATCAGTCACTATCTGTCTCTCTGTCTATCGATCTATATATATCTGTGTCTATGTATAGGTAATTTATCTTCTATCTATCTATCTATCTATCATCTATCTATCTATCTATCATCTATCTATTATCTATCTATCATCTATCTATCTATCATCTATCTATCTATCATCTATCTATCTATCATCTATCTATCTATCATCTATCTATCATCTATCTATCATCTATCTATCTATCATCTATCTATCATCCATCTTATCTATCTATCATCTATCTATCTATCTATTTCTATCTATCCTACCTATCTATCTATCTGTATCTATTTTACCCTGTATGGATATCATCTATATCTGTCTGTTTTTCTATCTATCTTCAATCAACCTGCCTTTCTATCTATCTGTATCTATCTATCACTGTCTGTCTCTCTTTCCCCCTTGCCTATATTTCCGTCTATCATCTATATATCATCTATCTATCTATCTATCATCTATCTATTATCTATCATCTATCTTTCAACTATCTATCTATCATCTATCTATCATCTATCTATCTGTTATCTTCCACTATCTGTCTCTCTGTCTATCAATCTATATATATCTGTGTCTATGTTATATGGTAATTTATCTATTTATTATCATTATCTATCTCATCTATCTATCTATCATCTATCTATCTCTATCTATCGTCTATTCTATCGTCTATCATCTATCTATCTATCTATCTCTATCATCTATCTATCTATCTATCTATCTCTATCTATCTATCATCATCTATCATCTATCTATTATCTATCACTATCTTTCAACTATCTATCTATCATCTATCTAATTGTTTATTAGTCACTATCTGTCTCCTCTGTCTATCCGATCTATACAAATCTTTGTCTATTTTATATGGTAATTTATCTATCTATTATTTATCTATCAACTATCTATCATCTATATATCGATCTATCATCTATCTATCTATCATCTATCTATCGTCTATCTATCATCTCTATCTATCGTCTATCTATCATCTATCTAATCTATCTATCATCATCTATCAATCTATCTATCATCTAGCTATTATCTATCATCTATCTTTCAACTATCTATCTATCTATCATCTATCTATCATCTATCTGTTTATCAGTCACTATCTGTCTCTCTGTCTATCGATCTATATATATCTGTGTCTATGTTATATGGTAATTTATCTATCTATTATCTATCTATCATCTATCTATCTCATCTATCTATCATCTATCTATCATCTATCTATCTCATCTATCATCTATCTATCTATCATCTATCTATCTATCTATCATCATCTATCTTTCAACTATATATCTATCATCTATCTATCTGTTTATCAGTCACTATCTGTCTCTCTGTCTATCGATCTATATATATCTGTGTCTATGTTATTGGTAATTTATCTTCTATCTATCTCTATCCATCTATCTATCATCTATATATCGATCTTTCATCTATCTATCTATCATCTATCTATCATCTATCTATCATCTATCTATCATCTATCTATCATCTATCTATCATCTATCATCTTATCTATCGTCTATCTATCATCTATCTATCTATTATCTATCTATTATCTATCTTTCAACTATCTATATCTATCATCATCTATCTATCATCTATCTATCTGTTTATCAGTCACTATCGTCTCTCTGTCTATCGATCTATATATATCTGTGTCTATGTTATATGGTAATTTATCTATCTATTATCTATCTATCATCTATCTATCATCTATCTATCTATCTATCATCTATCTATCATCTATCATATCTATCATCTATCTATCGTCTATCTATCGTCTATCTATCTATCTCTATCTATCTATCATCATCTATCATCTATCTATCATCTATCTATCATCTATCTATCTGTTTTATCAGTCACTATCTGTCTCTCTGTCTATCGATCTATATATATCTGTGTCTATGTTATATGGTAATTTATCTATCTACTCTATCTCATCTATCTATCATCTATCTATCTATCATCTATATCTCGATCTATCATCTATCTATCATCTATCTATCATCTATCGTCTATCTATCGTCTATCTATCTCTATCTATCTATCTACCTATCTATCTACCTATCTATCTATCTGTATCTATTTTAACCCTGTATGGATATCATCTATATCTGTCTGTTTTTCTATCTATCTTTCAATCAAGCTGCCTTTCTATCTATCTGTATCTATCTATCACTGTCTGTCTCTCTTTCCCCCCTTGCCTATATTTCCGTCTATCATCTATATATCATCTATCTATCTACTATCTATCTATCTATCTATCTATCATCTATCATTATCTATCATCTATCTTTCAACTATCTATCTATCATCTATCTATCATCTATCTATCTGTTTATCAGTCACTATCTGTCTCTCTGTCTATCCAACTATATTATCTGTGTCTATGTTATATGGTAATTTATCTATTTATTATCTATCTATCATCTATCTATCTCATCTATCTATCATCTTCTATCTATCTATCATCTATCTATCATCATCTATCATCATCTATCTATCTATCTATCATCTATCTATCTATCATCTATCTATCATCTATCTATCTATCTATCATCTATCTATCATCATCTATCATCTATCTATCATCATCTATCTTCAACTATCTATCTATCATCATCTTCTAATTGTTATAGTCACTATCTGTCTCTCTGTCTATCGATCTATATATATCTGTGTCTATGTTATATGGTAATTTATCTATCTATTATTTATCTATCATCTATCTATCATCTATATATCGATCTATCATCTATCTATCAATCTATCTATCGTCTATCTATCACTCTATCTATCTACATCATCTATCTATCTATCATCTATCATCATCTAGCTATTATCTATCATCTAACTTTCAACTATCTATCATCTATCTATCATCTATCTGTTTATCAGTCACTATCTGTCTCTCTGTCTATCGATCTATATATATCTGTGTCTATGTTATATGGTAATTTATCTATCTATTATCTATCTATCTCTATCTATCTATCTATCTTCATCTATCTATCATCTATCTATCTATCATCTATCTATCTATCATCTATCTATCATCTATCTTCAACTATATATCTATCATCCATCTATCTGTTTATCAGTCACTATCTGTCTCTCTGTCTATCGATCTATATATATCTGTGTCTATGTTATATGGTAATTTATCTATCTATTATCTATCTATCTACATCTATCTATTCATCTATCTATCATCTATCTATCTATCATCTATATATATCTATCATCTATCTATCTCTCATCTATCTATCATCTATCGTCTATCTATCATCTATCTATCATCTATCTATTATCTATCATCTATCTTTCAACTATCTATCTATCTATCATCTATCTATCTGTTTATCAGTCACTATCTGTCTCTCTGTCTATCGATCTATATATATCTGTGTCATGTTATATGGTAATTTATCTATCATCTCTACTCTATCTATCATCTATATATCGATCTATCATCTATCTATCGTCTATCTATCGTCTATCTACTATCATCTCTATTCTTTCTATCATCTATCTATCATCTATCTATCATCTATCTATCATCTATCTATATCTATCTATCTGTTTATCAGTCACTATCTGTCTCTCTGTCTATCGATCTATATATATCTGGTGTCTATGTTATATGGTAATTTATCTATCTATCTCATCTATCTATCATCTAATTCTATCTAAAATCATCTATCTATCATCTATCGTCTATCTATCGTCTATCTATCTATCTATCTATCTATCTATCTATCTATCTATCTATCTATCTATCTATCATCTATCTTATCTATCTATCTATCTATCTATCATCTATCTATCTATCTATCTACCTATCTATCTATCTGTATCTATTTTACCCTGTATGGATATCATCTATATCTGTCTGTTTTTCTATCTATCTTCAATCAAGCTGCCTTTCTATCTATCTGTATCTATCTATCACTGTCTGTCTCTCTTTCCCCCTTGCCTATATTTCCATCTTTGTGTGTTTCAACTTGTGTGTTTCAATCTCCACAAAGTACGCAATGGCATGGTTTTGTTTTTCAAGAATGGCCTAAAATTTTGCGGTGTGCGCACGTATGACACTGGCGTGGCTTAAATAGGTGTGGTTTGTGGGTGTGGTTTAAATAAATGCAGCTCTTTGCACCTTTTGGTTTTTTCATAAATGTCCCTAGATTGTTTTTAAAATGTTGGTAACTATGATCTTGTAGTGTCCAACCATGGACCCTGCTCTGCTTACACAATCTCCCCCTACCTTCTTTTCTTTGCGATTCCTTAAATTGTTGCAGAAACTCGTGCGGGCAGGCAGCCCAAAGGTCCTAGTAAAGAGGTCAGAGATAAGTAACCTAATAATTTTGCTTTTGGAGTGACAGGGTCTTTCCCTGTACACTTCCTCTTTCCTTCCCGCGGCGTTCAGACACGCCCCTCTGCTTGCATAAACTGAAGCAGGGGCTAGAACGCAGCCGCGTCCATGATTGGCTGAGGGCAATAGAGCAGTTGGGGGGAGTGGGAGAGAGGGAGCCTACACTAAAAGAAAGGGGATCAAAGTGGAAACGTTTCCCTCCAGCCAGACTCCTACTTTTTTACTTTCTAGGACTTTGGGCAGACATTACAGCAAAACTATATGGAGCAAGAGGTAGGTAAGGATTTATACAACTACACAGTGGGGCCAGCATGTGGGGGAGAATTTGGTGGTGGAACTGCCCTTTAAATCATCCAATAATATGCTATATCTGTGGCCATCATTATCAGATAATCGAGTGGTATTTTCATGTATCGATAATAGATCAAAAAGACTAATTTTGTATACAGCCTGATTAAACAAATATTTAGGAAGATTTGTTATCCAGACCCATTTATGTTGCCATCTCTCAGATTATATTATCACATGTAAATCCAGTTGTATTTCACTGTTCATTCAAATTACTATATATTCAAAATATAAACCAAACTGAATATAAACCAATGTAGTTTTATAGAAAAAAACTTACATTCTAATTCATTGGTGGTTATGTGGAATGTTTCATTATTAATTTGGCTTGAAAAAGCCAAATTACTGTTCTTTCTATTTCTTCTTCTTTTTTTCTTCTTCCGTTTTTATTCTTTCCCGCTTTTTTGGACTGTATCTCCTCCCACGTTTTTGACTAGAACGTGAAATTCGGTACAGACATGGCGGGGCATATAGGAGAAGTGTGCTATCTTCTAGCTAAGGAATCTTCTGAAGTGTTAGCGTTTATCGGCGAATTTCCGAACATTTTTTTTCCCATAGACTATAATGGTACACAATCCTCAAATGTGATATTTCAAAACAGTTTGTTTCATGGTCATAAAATACAAATGGTGATACCCCACCCCCCCACCACAGACCCAGGACAACCCCCCTACTAACCCTACCTTTCCCATTCCCATGGAAGCCATATTTAAAGGGTAACTAAAGTCAAAAAAACTAATTTAGATTTATCCTCAATAAAAGATAGTTTTTTATGGTTATAAACACCAAAAAGACATACCCCTCAACCAGACCCAGGTACACACACCTACTGATCTACTTATCCATTACTGTGGCAGCCATACTTAAAGGGTAACTAAAGTAAAAAAAAAAACTTATTTAGGATTTTATTCTCAATAAACAGATAGTTTTTATGGTGTAAACACAAAAAAGACATACCCCTCAACAGACCCAGGTACACCACACTACTGATCTACTTATCAATTATGGTGGCAGCCATTTAAAGGTACTAAGTCAAAAAAAACAAATTTAGATTTTCCTCAATAAAATATAGTTTTAGGGTTGTAAAACAAAAAAGACATACCCCTCAACCAGATCCAGGAACACACACCCTACTGATTTTACTTATCCATTACTCGTGGAGCCATATTTTAAAGGGTCAACTAAGTCAAAAAAATTAATTTTGATAATAATAAAAAGGTTTGTTTTTTTAACCCCCATGTGGCACAGTTACATACACCTACTGACCTACCCCTCCATTACTGTTTGCAGCCATACCTAAAGGTAACTAAATTCAAAAAATAAAATTTTGACCAATCATCAAAAAAGTTTGTTTTTTTTAACCCCCAACTGGACACAGGTACATACACCTACTGATCTACTTATACATTACTGTGGCAGCCATACCTAAAGGGTCACTAAATAAAAAAAATTACCAATCATATACAAAGTTATTTTTTTTAACCCCCAACCGACACAGGTACACACACCTACTGATCTACTTATCCATTACTGTGGCCAGCATACTTAAAGGGTAACTAAGTCAAAAAAATTAATTTTGATTAATAATAAAAAAGGTTTGTTTTTTTAATCCCCCATGTGGCACAGTTACTACACCTACTGACCTACCCCTCCATTACTGTTGTCAGCCATACCTAAAGGGTAACTAAAGTCAAAAAAATAAATTTGACCAATCATCAAAAAAGTTTGTTTTCTTAACCCCCAACTGGACCACGTACATACACCTACTGACTCACTTATACATTACTGTGGCACAGCCATACCTAAAGGGTACCTAAAGTTAAAAAAAAATTTTAACCAATCATCAAAAAAGTTTTTTTAACCCCCAACCCGACACAGGTACACACACCTACGATCTACTTATCCATTACTGTGGCAGCCTACTTAAAGGGTAACTAAAGTCAAAAAAATTAATTTTGATTAAATCATAAAAGGTTTGTTATTTTACCCCCCATGTGGCACAGTTACATACACCTACTGACCTACCCCTCCATTACTGTTGCAGTCATACCTAAAGGTTTCAAAATTTAAAAAACATAAATTTTGACCATCATCAAAAAGTTTTGTTTTTTTTAACCCCAACTGAACAACAGGTACATACACCACTGATCTACTTATACATTACTGTTGGCATCCCATACCTACAGGGTAACTAATTAAAAACATTTTTTAACCATTATCAAAAAAGTTTTATTTTTTTAACCCCCAACCTGACACATGTACACACACATACTGATCTACTTATCCTTTCTGTGGCAGCCATACTTAACAGGGTAACTAAAGTCAAAAAAATAATTTTGATTAATAATAAAAACAGGTTTGTTTTTTTTTAAACCCCCCATGTGGCACGTTTACATAACCTACTGACCTCCCCTCCATTACTGTTGCAGCCATACCTAAAGGGTAACTAAAGTCAAAAATTTTTTTTTGACCAATCATCAAAAAAGTTTGTTTTTTTTAAACCCCCCAACTGGACACAGGTTATCATACACCAACTTATCTAACTTATACATTACTGTGGCCAGCCATACCCTAAAGGGTAACTAAAGTAAAAAAAATTTTTGACCATCATCTAAAAAGTTTGGTTTTTTTAACCCCCAACCCCACCCAGGTACACACACCTACTGATCTACATATCCATTACTGTGGCAGCCATACTTAAAGGGTAACTAAAGTAAAAAATATTTTGATCAATAATCAAAAAAGTTAGTTTTTTTAACCCCCACGTGCACAGGTACATACACCTACTACCTAACCCCTCCATTACTGTTGCAGCCATACCTAAAGGGTACTAAAGTCAAAAAAATTTTGACCAATCATCAAAAAATTTTTTTTTTTTTAACCCCCAACCTGATCCAGGTACACATGCTACTGACTACCCTTCCATTTTCATAGCAACCATATTTAAAGGGTAACTATAGTCAAATACAAATTTGACTAATCATGAAAAAGTTTGTTTTTTTTAACCCCCACCCGACACAGGTACACACAACCTACTGATCTACTTATCCATTACTGTGTGGCACCATACTTAAAGGGTTAACTAAAGTAAAAAAAATAATTTTGTATCAACAATCAAAAAAGTTATTTTTTTTACCCCCACGTGGCACAGCACATCACCTACTGACTAACCTCTCCATTCTGTTGGGAGCCATACTTAAAGGGTAACTAAAGTAAAAAACAAATTTTGACCAATTTCAAAAAGTTTTGGTTTTTTAACCCCCACGAGGCCACGTACATACATCTACTAACTACCTCTCCATTACAGTTGCAGCCATCCTAAAGGGTAACTAAGTCAAAAATGTTTTTTGACCAATTAAAAAAAGTTTTTTAACCCCCAACCTGACACGGTACACAACCTACTGATCTACTTATCCATTACTGTGGCAGACAAACTTAAAGGTAAACTAAAGTAAAAAATACATTTTGATCAAAAATCATTATAATTGAAAGTGCCCGCTAATTTTTGGCCCTAAACCAATCAGATGTTAGCTTTTCTGATTGATTGGATCAAAATTAGCAACCACTTTGGGCTGGGTACACACAGTTTTTTTTGTCCCAAACAAGCGTCACTACAAACTCATCATTCCCATTATGAGTTTTAAGATCTGCAGCAAACACACATATTACCTTCCAAAATGCAAGCCCTTCAAGCCAAATTCAAAGTTTATACTTAAACTTTCCCTTTCTAGTTTATGTTTGTTGTTGTTTTATGTAGTGTGTGTTTGTTATTGATTTGGTGGATTTTTTCTTTCTTGGTTCCTGTCATCCTGATTATGGCAGTGTTCTAAAACTATTTAGGTGTCTACTTAGGGCTGGGCACACTACGGCAACACACGAACAGTTGAGTGAGCACACACGTTTCAAGCACATTACCGTCCTCTTGCTTGCCTGCATCTGCTGCAATGTTGCACGATCGGAGCAGAGCACCTAGTGTGGCCAGACCAATTGGCCAACACTAGCAGATTGCACGTTAAAATGCACTAGTGTGGCCTAACCCTTAATGAATCAAATAAAAAGGGCACCCGATCCCCGGTCAGTTTAAGGCCCACACTCACCCTATATCAGGGACCTCTCTAACCTTCCTAGTACTTAAAGGGGAAGTTCAGTGCAAATACATATGCTTTTCAGAAAAAAGAACAGTATTTTTTCATCCCAACAACCTTAATCCGCCAATTCAGCATTTTGTCTGTAAGAAAAAGAGCATTATTTTCCCCTCCCAGTGGCATTACCCTGCCCATTCAGCAATTTTTCTGTGTAATAATAAATGCAGCCAAAATACTGACTTCCTGTTGCAGGACCCCTAATACATACCGTTATGGTCTTGCCCTTGATGCAGCGCTCGGGTTGATTCATCTTGACCCATCCAACAGCCATCAGTAGAAATTACTGTTAGGAGTGATGCATCCTGGAAGAAGAAGGACCATTAGAACCTAAAATGTCAGCTCAACTAATCGTCATCAGCAGGGAACAGAAAGGTAGAAATTAACTGATTTTTCAAAATCGTAGAATAATATGTAGAATACAAAATATGCATTACACAAACTAACAATTAAAATATCCATAATTTCCACTGAACTGTGCCTTATGAAGTAATTAAAGTGCTGAGTGGTATTGGCAAAGAAGAGCAGCGCACTTCTCTGAAGCTCACCTGACTGTCACACATGTAGATTCTAATGCACTGAAACCTCTTCTGCATATTGAAACCTACTTGGATTGTGTGACCTCAAGCTGGAATAACATATTATGATACTATGTCAGAATTCCCCTGCTTTTGGGATTAGATAGTTTGTTCTCCAAAACCACCATACCCTTTACTTCTTGAGATTTGCCGTGTATTTACATACAGAACATATTATGATTCAATAAAAGTTCTATCCTTAAAAATGGTGCTAATTTTGCCCCAACAATCAGATTTTGCTTTCAAATGTTTAATAGATTGATTGTTTGGGGCAAATTAGCACCACTTTTAATGTTAGAACTTTTATTAAATCTCCCTATGTTAGGAACACTAATAAACATTGCAAGAATGGTATGCAACACAAGCATTGACTTCCCTGTCCTTACAGTGCTAATCTTCCGTATATAAAATTCCTCTCAAAGGCTGATGTTAGTAAAAAAATTAAACATAAATGTTCAGTGCAGGTAAAATATGGGGAACCTCAAACCTTGAACATATCTGATGATTAAAGGGCAGTTTAGTGCAATAAATATGCTTTAAGAAAAATTAGCAGTATTTTTCCCTCCAAATGGCATTAACCTGCCCATTCAGCAATTTTTCTTGTGTATAAATAACATGCAGACGACAATACTGATTTCCTGTTTGCAGGACCCTAGTACAGACCGTTATGGTCTTGCCCTTGATGCCGCGCCTGGGTTGATTCACTTTTGACCCACACAACAGCCAATCATAGAAAATTACTGTTAGGAAACATTCCAAGGATGTGGGTGCATCCTGGGAGGAAAAGGACGGTTGAACCTAAAATGTCAGCTCACTAATGTCAAACAGTGAACAGCAAAGGGTATGAAATCAACCTGATTTTCAAAATTGGGAGAGAATTTGGTAGAATAACTAGAAGGCATTACACAAACTAACATTAACGAACATGATCATTTCCACTGAACTTTCCCTTTATATGACACAATTACAGATCTGCAGTGACCTTGATATTTGCAGATAAAAGGTCTGTATTTTCTTGTTTTCTCAGAGTTATGCTCATCTTCTATGCTGATTCAAAACTGCTAAATACATTACTGTTATTGAATGCCCCAACTAACAATTTTTAGTTCCTTGTACAGAATACCACCCACAGATATTTTACTTAGGAACTTCTCATTAAGATGATGCAGAATGTTTAATTAAACAATTATGTGTCTTTTCTTTCTTTTCTGTTTTGCAAAACAACCCAGTATGCTGTTTCAGCCATCAAGATTACAATTCACAAAAAAGTTTGGTTTTTTTTAACCCCCACGAGGCACAGGTAAATACTCTACTAACCTACCTCTCCATTACAGTTGCAGCCATACCTAAAGGGTAACTAGTCAAAAATGTTTTTTGACCAATTATCAAAAAAGTTTTTAACCCCCAACCTGACACAGGTACACAAACCTCCTGATCTACTTATCCATTACTGTGGCAGACAAACTTAAAGGGTAACTAAAGTAAAAAAATACATTTTGATCAAAAATCATTATAATTGAAAGTGCGGCTAATTTTGCCCTAACCACAGATGTTTAGCTTTCTGATTGATTGGATCAAAATTAGCACCACTTTGGGCTGGGTACCACAAGTTTTTTTTGTCCCAAACAAGCGTTCACTACAAACTCATCATTCCCATTATGAGTTTTAAGATCTGCAGCAAACACACATATTACCTTCCAAATGCAGCCCTTCAACCCAAATTCAAAGTTTATACTTAAACTTTCCCTTTCTAGTTTATGTTTTTGTTGTTGTTTTTATTTAGGTGTGTTTGTATGTATTTAGGTGGATATTTTTCTTCTTTGGTTCCGTCATCCTGATTATGGCAGTGTTCTAAAACTATTTAGGTGTCTACTTTAGGGCTGAGGCCACACTACGGCACACAGAAGTGAGTGAGCACACACGTTTCAAGCACATTCCGCCTCTTGCTCTGCAATCTGCGCAATGTTGCACGATCGGAGCAGAGCACCTAGTGTGGCCAGACCAATTGGCCAACACTAGCAGATGCACGTTAAAATGCCCTAGTGTGGCCTAACCCTTAATGAAATCAAATAAAAGGGCACCCGATCCCCAGGTCGTTTCAGGCCCACACTCAGCCCTATATCAGGGACCTCTCTAACCTTCTAGTACTAAAGGGGAAGTTCAGTGCAAATACATATGCTTTTCAGAAAAAAGAAACGTATTTTTTCATCCCAACAACCTTAATCCGCCTTCAGCATTTTGTTCGTAAGAAAAGGGCAGTATTTTCCCCTCCCAATGGCATTACCCTGCCCATTCAGCAATTTTTCTGTGTATAAATAATGCAGCCAAATACTGACTTCCTGTTTGCAGGACCCCTAAACAGACCTTTATGGTCTTGCCCTTGATGCAGCGCCGGGTTGATTCATCTTTGACCCATCCAACAGCCAATCAGTAGACATTATGTTTAGGAGTGATGCATCCTGGGAAAGAAGAGGACACATTAGAACCTAAATGTCAGCTCACTAATGTCATCAGCAGGGAACAGCAAGGTATGAAATTAAACTGATTTTTTCAAAATCGTAGATATATGTAATAAAAAAGTATGCATTACCACAACCTAACAATTTAAACAAATATCCCATAATTTCCACTGAACTGCCTTTAATGAAGTAATTAAAGTGCTGAGTGGAATGCAAAGAAGAGCAGCGCACTTCTCTTGAAGCTCACCTGACTGCAACACATGTAGGATCTAATGCACTGAAACCTCTCTGCATACTTGAAACCTACTTGGATTGTGTGACCTCAAGCTGGTAACATATATGATACTATGTCAGAATTCCCCCCTGCTTTTGGGATGTAGATAGTTGTTCTCCAAAACCACCATACCCTTTACTTCTTGAGATTTGCGTGTATTACATACAGAAATTATATTCAATAAAATTCTTATCCTTAAAAATGGTGGCTAATTTTGCCCCAACAAATCAGATGTTAGCTTTCAAATGTTAAATAAGATTTGATTGGTTGGGGCAAATTAGCACCACTTTTAATGTAAGAACTTTTTAAATCTCCCTATGGTTAGGAACACTAATAAACATTGCAAAGAATGGTATGCAACAACAAAGCATTGACTTCCTGTCTTACAGTGCTAATCTTCAGTATATAAAATTCTCTCAAAGGCTGATGTTAGTAAAAAAATTAAACATAAATGTTCATGTGCAGTAAATATTGGGGAACTCAACCTTGAACATATCTGATGATTTTAAAGGGCAAGTTTTGTGCAAATAATATGCTTTTAAGAAAATATCAGTATTTTTCCCTCCAAATGGCATTAACCTCCCATTCAGCAATTTTCTGTGTATAAATAAATGCAGACGAAATACTGATTCCTGTTTGCAGGACCCCTGTACAGACCGTTATAGGTCTTGCCCTTGATGCAGCGCCTGGGTTGATTCATCTTTGACCCACACCAACAGCCAATCAGTAGAAATTACTGTTAGGAACTTCCAAGGATGTGGTGCATCCTGGGAGGAAGAGGACGGTTAGAACCTAAAATGTCACTCACTAATGTCAACAGCAGTGACAGCAAGGTATGAAATCAACTGATTTTTCAAAATGGGAGAAGAATTTTGTAGAATAACTAGAAGGCATTACACAAACTACAATGTACGAACATGATCATTTCCACTGAACTTTCCCTTTAATATACAACAATTACAGATCTGCAGTTACCAATTGATATTTGCAATAAAAAGGTCTGTATTTTTCTGTTTATTTCATGATTATGCTCATCTTCTATGCTGATTCCAAAACTGCTAAATGACATATACTGTTATTGAATGCCACAACTACAATTTTAGTTCCTTGTACAGAATACCCACCACAGATATTTACTTAGAAGCTTCTCATTAAGATGATGCAGAATGTTTAATTAAAACAATTAGGTGTCTTTCGTTTCTGTTTTGCAAAACAACCCAGTATGCTGTTTTCAGCCAGCAAGATTACAATTCACATACAGGATTTGGTGGCAGTGAGCAAACCCTCGTAGGCTTCTGCAGTGCTGCTCACGTCATCAACCTGCTTAAATAAACAGCTGCAGGCTTCCTTATGTGAATGAACTGCAAATACAATCTTTGGTGCCAACATGAACATTGAAAATAGTAAGTACAAACACCTATAAGTTGAAAAGAAAATTGATTAATATTTGCATATTTGGAGCTAATTGATTTTTATATTAAATTTGTCCTGAATGGGTTGGATCCTGTTACTAATATTCTTCCAACACAATATATTGAGGCAAAGACTAGGCTACAGACGGAAAGCAAGAGTTATATCAATAGCGACCATCATAGCCTATGGTTTTATGGAAGTGGTGCATATTACTTAGCAACTGAAAGAGGCTGACTGTCTTTTTAAACCAGGGTGTCTCAATGGGGTGTGCCGGGCAACACTGGCGTGACTTCAAGAGCCGGAGGTGTGCCTCAGAACTTGGTACTGGAAATATTTTTACCAGTATATTATATATTAAGTTATATATTTTTGTTCATTTCAACATAGTCCATGTATTGTAACAACACTATTTGATTTTATACATTGTAAAAACATAAAATATGGGTAATTGGTAATTTAAGTGTAATATTAAAACAGAGCCATTGGGATCAATGACTGGGGGAGTCCACTGGCGGTTCTTCCTCACTTCCTCTCGCTCCAGGTAAATCGATGTGCACGCGCAATTAGGAAAAAAAAACTCTGACTAACTTTGCCAGAGGTGCGCACCATGAGCATTTTTTGAGATGCTCATGGTAGGAGCAGCGCTACTATATCGGATTCAGATCTGATGTATGACAGTCCTGAGCAGTTAAATC
The DNA here is from genome assembly GCA_019447015.1 of Hymenochirus boettgeri. Classification (NCBI taxonomy): domain Eukaryota; kingdom Metazoa; phylum Chordata; class Amphibia; order Anura; family Pipidae; genus Hymenochirus; species Hymenochirus boettgeri. The sequence goes on along the minus strand of CM033470.1, from coordinate 266,492,274 downwards.
AGAATTGAGAATAACCGTTATAGCACTTTTTCACTACTTTAGGTAGACAAAGTTCTTATAATTATTTGCAGCCATGATAGACTGGCTGACAGCAATGTATGTATGGCAGATGTACTCTCGCTTTTACTAAACATTTAAAGGCCATGTCCCACCCTCAGATTGACTTTTTAATGTTATATAAGTCCCTATCCCATCCCCCAAAACACTGTTAACATGTAACATGTTTACATGTTAAAAAAAAAGATCCTTGCACCACTTACTTTCCTTAATCCCCCAGCGCTGTAATCTCGGCCCTCTGCTTGCTGGAACTGCAAGCAGGGGGCCAGACCTGCAGCATCGTCCGTGTTGGATGAGAGGAACCGATCACGGACGTGGTTGCAGGCATTTATAAACGCTGGAGATGATGGAAAGTAGTAATGTTTGGATTTTTTTTTAACAAGTACAACATAGCAGTTGGGGGGGATCGGGAGCACTACACTGCAGAAAAATATTTGAAGTTAGGGGAAGGGGAAAGAAATTATGAGGGAGATGGGGGGGGGGGCTCACTCACATGCATGCCAAACGAAAGTAAGGGGCAGAACCAATTATGAGACACAGGCAGGCTCCTGTTCTTCATTTTTTGTGACTTTACACAGCCATTGCAGGGCAGCTATTTTGGAGCAGGGATGTAAGGTAAGGATTTTTCAAGACTACACGTGGGGCCTGTAGTGGTTAAGTATAGTTTTGGGTTAACTTTACATTTATTCCCCCCCACAACCCCCTTTCATTTATTCTTACCTTCATCTGTATGCTCCCCACGCTAAGTTATTAGAACTTACAGAACCACAATCCCTTGCCGGAAGTCCTCCTCCTCTGCTCCTGTTTGCAAGCTGATTATGAGCCAGCTCAGAGCAGAGCAACAATCTTGTTCGTTAAGGGCCAGTCAGCCGGCTGTGACATCACCATGCGACCATTACTGACAGTCATTAGCAGGAAGAGGAGAGACCTTAGGAGCTTTGATGAAGGAAGAATAATTGAAAGTGGGGCTTTGGGGTGGTAATCCTTATGAATGTTTAGTAAGTTATTTTGAGACTGGAGTTTACCCTTTAAAATCAGTGAAGCCCCTCACATTGCACTCTCACAATTTATGGCTATGTTACTGTCCTTTGGACTCTAGTAACCAAGAATAATGCAAGAAAAATTATTATAATTTGTATTTCTTTCTTCTTATCATTGGGGCTGATTTCATGGAACTTCTAGTGCAAAAGGTCTAAAATATATGGAATAGGTAATCATTTAGCAACCCCACCATGTTGACTTCCCTGTAAAATAACTCAACATCCAGTGACATTGTTTTGTTTCTTTAAGTTCCGCAAACAGAAAATTAAGTCATATTTACAATAGTGGTGAACACCCCAAGTCAAAACATCAGACCCGAGTAGTAAATCAGAATTGAGCCTTAAAACTTGCATTGTGACTCAGCCTTAGTTATAGAACTTATCCAGACCACTTTTAAAAAAACAATCCTAATGAAACTTGCCATTACCACAGCTCCACAGTTTTACCATTCTCACTGTAAAGAAAACATTTCCTACCTGAAGATGAACTTCTTTTCTAATCTTAATGGATTCCCTAAAGTCCTTGCATTTTTTTCTGTTGGTGACAATGCACCAGGATTGTAAGTAATTATATCCCTTTGTCATACCAGGTGATCCACAATGCTGGTTACTGGCAAATCAGTACCTCTTCTATGCCCCATCCTTTCTCAGCATAGAAATAATCCAAAACAAAAAATATGACAGAGTTAACAACACTCGGCAACAGGCAGTCTTAACTGCAAATGGGAACTTTATTGCATGTGCATACACACATTTATCAGACACAATTGGCCCTTTCCTCTTCGCAAGTCCAAGCTCCTTTATTCCCTTTATAATTTCTCTTCTCTGAACTTCTTTAATGTCCAACATCTCGACATCCCACCCTGCCCTTCAGGCTTCTGGGCAGGGTGGAAAAGTGGGCGTGATGCGGGGGCATGATGTCACAAAGGGCATGACCAAGGTTCTAGAGTGGTGGGAGGCAGTTTAGGGGAGGGAGATTGGGGGTGTTCCCGAGGCATTCTTGGGGCCATGGCCTTAGAAAGTGGGCATGGCTTGGGAGGAACTCTAGTCTCCTCTCAATTCCGGAGTCCTGGGGTGGTCTCGTGGGAGTGTGGGAACCACCCCAGAATGAGGGAGACTCCATGGACAATCCGGGAGGGGTGGGATACCTGGACATGCTCTTTAACGGACATTTTAACTGTGGCCAAATTTTTTTTTAAACTATCACAACGGTAAATAAGGATTTTAAATCTTCCTTTTTTTTCTGACCTTCCTATCCCTTGTTTGTTTTAGCTCTGGGGGTTTTTACTTTTTAAAGAGGGTGGTGCACAGATAGTCAGTAAAGAAATGGTCAATCACCCAATCCCCCCCCCCCCCGGCAGACTACATGTAAAACTCCCATTCTATAAAAGTAAGCTTATTTCTCTGTCACGGGCATGGTATTGATTCAGCATTAAGATCAGGAAAAGGAATAGATCTTGTCCTGTTACTACTCTGTGCTCTTTCTGTGCAGATAACAATTCTGCACTTAGCTGCTCTTTGTGTTCCTGAAGTCCCAATGTCCTAAGAAATAAATTACAAAGTCCCCCCACACACACACACACTTCAAACAACTACAGCTTAAAGAAATTCTTACTTGATTCCCGCAGTGTTACCGTATATTGCAATATCAATGTTATTCAACATGTTCAGAAGTATGTTTGCAAGGACTGACATTATAAGTAGTAACCACATGGCTTATAATGATAATATAACACTGAATGCACTCCATATATAGGATGGGTGGGAATACCCTCCATAGAGGGGGTGCTAGGGGCCAATTAATTATAAATATATAAATATAGGGAAAGACCTAATACAGAACCCCTATTTTGAAGCACTCTACCCTTGAAGCCCCATTGAAATAAACCATCAGTCACTAGTCCTGGTGTAGAAAGTTGATAGAAAAAGAGCGAATCCATAAATATCTATATAAAAAGACAACAACTTATTATCACACAATATATCAAACTTAGTTAAAAATTCGGGCGTCCCCGATCATAGGCTATACTACAACCTAAACGCAAGTGCTGAATCGGACCTAATAATTCATATTTTCGTATCAATTATGGAACCAAGTCCTATATTGTTTATTTCATGGATGTATATCCACCATATGTAGGAGAATCGCATTCAAATTATTCGTAGTATTGTCCATACGCAGTGAACCATATATTAGGTAATCCTATGGTTCACTGCGTATCACCCCCCCGCAATGGCAATGAATGTCTGTTATTTCCATTGCACATGCTCCACACTCTAGCTGTGCCTCATTTTTGGGAGGGGGTGGATACATAGAGAGGAGGCATGCATACTAACTAGGAGTGAGCTGAAAAGGACATGAGGAGATCTAGTGACAGGGTATCCTGAGACAAAAAGGCATCAAGTTCCTGGCAGCACTAAAAAATAAGAAAAGATAAAGACATTCTTTTGTTTAGTTTAATGTCCCTTTAACAACCGACCTTATTATACGTAGTATATAGCAGTACAAGGATTGTGAACCCCAACATTGAATCTCATCTACCACTCTTGCTGCCCATTTGTTCATCTATCTAGATCCGCTAGTTGCACTTTATCTGTTGTAGCCAGTGTCCGTTACAGTTTTGTGTCATCAGCAAAAACAGAGACCTTACTCCTAATTCCTACTTCAAAGTCTTTTACCATTAAATAGTAATTGGCTCAAGTACAGAATCGGTGGCACCCCTCTTAGAAGCTCTACTCTTGTCAAACAACCAATACAAATGTCTGACTCAATCCAATAGAGTTTTGGAATACAATAGATTCTAACTTACCTGTGTTCTTAAATATTGTTATGACGTCACTTCATGTTATCCACAGGAGGGCAGCACAAAACTGCACAAAGAGCTTTAATACTAATTTACCACTATCCTTTATCCCTTATATTGTAAATAGATTTATAATTTCATGGGGAATACATTGGGTTTTTTTGGAGGACTATGTTTGTGGGGGTGGGTAAAAGTATATACACGGGACAGTGTTATGTATTGTTTAATCGTTATATCAATATTACAAATATGTAGAATGTAATAAGGCAAAATCTAAAATAAATAAAGTACTTAGTGTCCCACTCCTGTTTTGTAATGAAATCTTAAAATGGTGTGTTTAAGCCACACCCCAGGATGTTTTTACAGGGAGGCATGGAAGCTTACAAAGGAACAGATTTATCACTTCCCTTTAGTGTTGTATCCAATGTTGTGGTTAATATTAGTTTGACAGCATTTTTTTAGCGAATCAAAACATTTTCTGGTGTTAGTAGGGAAGTAGGAGTGTAGTAGGAATTTTGCAAGACCTTTTATGTCACTCCTTTGTAAAACGTGACAGTCTTAGTAAAAACATTCTTCCTCACCTTCACATAGCTCCACCCCACCCTCCCCTCTCAATAGACAAAAGGGAGCTCCTGTTTGCTGGACAGGAGGGATATCTATAGATCAGGGATAGGCAACCAGTGAACGCCCAGATGTTTGAAACTACAACTGCCAGATTCCTAACCCAGAGTGCTTTTAGAGGAATGCTGGGAGTTGTAGTTTGAAATCCCTAACTACAGAGTGCTTGTAGCAGAATGCTGGGAGTTGTAGTTTGATTCCTAACTACCGAGTGCTTGTAGAGGAATGCTGATAGTTGTAGTTTTCAACAATCTGGATATATACTGGTTGCTTATCCCTGCTATATATGAATAGGGGGACTGACAGGAAAACTAATAAAAATAACTAACAATAGCAAGTTTGAAAATGCAGGTTAACCACAAGTGGTATTAACACCTTGGAATAACTTGCAATATTTTCAAAGCAACCTTAAAATTACCAACAACAGTATTATGACTGCATCATCAACATAGTAAAAACAAGTGCAAGGGGCCACACTAATTCTTTTTTTTGCTTGTTTCTAAAGGTGGCCATACTTGTATGGACTAGGTCGTCAGCTATCATCTATCTTTCTATATCTATCTCTCTATATCTATATATCTATCTATCATCTATCTATCTATCTATCATCTATCTATCATCTATCTATCATCTATCTATCATCTATCTATCTATCCATCTATCTATCCATCTATCTATCTATCTATTCATCTATCTATCTCTATCTATTTATTATCTATCTTTCTATATCTATCTCTCTCTATCTATCTATCTATCTATCTATCTATCTATCTATCTATATGTGAGTATGGTGATTGAGTGAACATGGCTGACATTGTAGATGTGTGTTCCTCTCCTGTTTCCTGATCTTGACTCTGCCTGTCTGCCATAGTGACTATAATCAAAATTATATATGTACCAGTCACCGGGGCAAACTTGTATGTACCAGTCACACTCACTGTGGGCAAACATATGTACCAGTCTCACTCACTGTGGGCAAACTTGTATGTACCAATCACACTGTGGGCAAACATATATGTACCAGTCACACTCACTGTGGGCAAACATATGTACCAGTCTCACTGTAGGCAAACATATATGTACCAGTCACACTGTGGGTAAACATATATGTACCAGTCACACTCACTGTGGGTAAACATATCATATCTATGATAGATGATAGATCGATTATATATGATAGTATAGTGATATAGATAGATATTACCATATATACATAGACACAGATATATATAGATCGATAGACAGGAGACAGATAGTGACTGATAACAGATCATAAGATTAGATAGATGAAGAAAAAATTAGATAAGATAGTGATAGATAGATATGATAGTATAGATAAGATAGATGATAGATAGATAGACGATAGATAGACGATAGTATAAGATGATAGATCGATATATAAGATATGGCCCAGGCAAGAGACAGGCACAAGAGATATTAATGGACCGCAGGACCAAGACAAGAGAATTACATGGCCCAGGCAACGAGAATTAATGGACCAGGCAAAGAAGGGAGAATTTAATGGAGCAGGCCAATGAGATTATGAGCCCAGGCAAGAGAATTAATGACCCAGACAAGAGAATTAAGGCAAGGCAAGAGGAATTAATGGCCCAGCAAGAGAATTAATGGCCCAGACAAGAGAATTAATGACCCAGACAAGAGAATTTTTATGGCCCAGAAAAGAGATAATAGAAAAGAGAATTAATGGCCAGACAAGAGAATTAATGGACCCAGAAAAGAGAATAATGACCAGAAGAAGAGAATTACCTGGCCCAGAAAAGAGAAGTAATGGAGCAGTCAACGAGAATTAATGGCCCCAGGGCAAGAGAATTAGAATTAATGGACCAGACAGAGAATTATAATTGGCCCAAGAAAAGGATAATTAATGGAGCAGGCAAAGAGAATTAATGGCCCAGAAAAGATAATCATGGCCAGAAAAGAGAATAATGGACCAGAAAAAGAGAAGAATAATTAATGGCCCAGAAAAGATGTATTTATGGAGCAGGCAGAGAATTAATTGGAGCAGACACGAAATTAATGGCCCAGAAAAGATAATTATGGCCCGTAAAAAGAGATTTAATGGACCAGACAAAGAGAATGAATGGCCCCCAGAAAAAAGATAGAAAAGATTAATTAATGGAGCAGGCAAGCCCCCAGGCAAGAGAATTAATGGACCCAGACAAGAGAATTAAGGGCCCAGAAAAAGATAATTAATGGCCAGAAAAGAGATTAATGGACCAGACAAGAGAATTAATGGCCCAGAAAGAAAAGATAATTAATGAGCAGGCAAGGAGGAATTAATGGAGCAGGCAAGATAATTAATGGCACAGACAAGATAATTAATGGCACAGTCAAGATAATTAATGGCACAGACAAGATAATTAATGGCCCGGGCAAGATAATTAATGGCCCAGACAAGAGAATTAATGGCACAGACAAGATAATTATTGGCCCAGGCAAGATAATTAATGGCCCAGAAAAGAGAATTAATGGACCAGAAAAGAGAATTAATGGCCCAGACAAGATCATTAATGGAACAGGCAAGAGAATTAATGGCCCAGACAAGATAATTAATGGAGCAGGCAACAGAATTAAGGACCCAGACAAGAGAATTATGGGAGCAGGCAAGAGAATTGAATGCCCAGGCAGAGAATTAAAATGGGGATGGAGCTTTTGGGAGCAGGAGAGGGGCAAAGGCAAGAGGCGAGGCACAAGGAGAACAACAAGAGAACAAGAAGAGAAAAAAGAAGAAGAGAGAGGAGAAGAGGGAGAATCGAGAAAGAGGAGAAAGAGAATAGAAGAGCAAGAGAAAGAGAGAGGAAGAGGATTACATTAAAACGGACCAGACAAGAGAATTAATGGACCAGACAAGATAATTAATGGAGCAGACAAGATAATTAATTGAGCAGGCAAGATAATTAATGGCTCGGGCAAGATAATGGCACCGGGCACGAGAATTAATGGCCCAAGCAAAATAATTAATGGCCCGGGAAAGATAATTCATATCCCAGGCATAGACAATTGCGGCGTTAATACTATCTGGATCATCATGTAATAATCAAGCAACAAAAAAGAAAGAAAACCAGAAGAAGTCATCACCAGACAGGTAAATATAATTGGGGATTGGGTGGGGCCATCTAAATTAAATCTCGACAACTAACTATGTCCATATGTTGCTGATAGTCCGAAAGGTTCGGTCACAGTTGTGATTTGTAGGGGCCGGCCATGATGACGATGTGTAATGATGGCCATTTTGGAAAACAAGATTTATTATTGGCGCACGGTTCGCTGAAACCTCCATGTGGTCGGGCTCGTAAATGATTGACCTGGGGAGCATCGAAGAGGGCCGACGAAACGGCAGGGGATAACAGAGGGGACGGGGCCCAGAGGGGGGAAGGGGGAAGGAAAGACGAGGTAGGAAGGGCCAAGGGGGGCCAGGGAGGAGGCCGACGGCCCACGGGAGCTAGAAGAAAGGGAGGAAGAAAGTTCGAACGGCAACGGGCGAACGGAACGGGCGAAGCTGGAAACGGGCAACTGGAGAACGGCAACGGGCGAAACTGCAACGGGAGAACGGCAACGGGCGAACCGGCAACGGGCTAACGTCAAACGGGCGAAGGCGCAATTGCAACGGTGCGAACGGCAAACTTGCGAAGCGGGCAACGGTCAACGGTGCTAACGGAACGGGAGAAGCGGGCAAACGGTCAAGGGCGAACGGCAACGGGCGACGGCAAATGGAGAACTGCAACGTGCGAAAACGGCAACGGTCGAACCGTCCAACTGGCGGACGGGGTCACGGGAGAACCGGCAACGGGCTAACCTTCAACTGGGCTAACGGCAACGGGCGAACGGCAATGCGAAACTTCAAAATTCTAAACTTCAACTGTGCTAATGTCAATTTCTAACGTGCAACTTATGACGTCAACTTTCGAACTTCAAATTTATAACTCAACTTCTAAGCTTTTGTAGTAAATATAATTAATGTCCCGAGTCTGATCCAGGGATAAGTCGGACTGCCACAGGGAGTCATGAAGAAATTTTCCCCCTCTGGACCTTGTCTCAGATGGGGTTTTCGCCTTCTCTGGATCAAACTTAATAAAAATAAAAATCTTTGTATTTGTAAAGATTGGAGTTCTGTGTATGTTCTTCTCATCTCCTTTATTTATTTTATTAAGGGACATGGGTAACACAGCCAACTGGACATAATAAAGATAAAGGATTTTACAATAGGGGCTATGTGCAAGTCTCCAGATAATTACATAAAACAATTCCAAAGGGAAAGTTTCGGTATTAAAGTGTGAATTGTGTGAAAGGCTTAATATGCCATAGTTACACACAGCCATTATAAGATTGTTTTATTATGGGTCAGAGAGAAACAGTGTGAAGCCAAGGGGCCCAAACATTGATAAGGACTTAAACGGCGTGTTCCTGCGAATTTCCAAAGAAAAAACACCAGTTCCCATTTACTTTGTCATGAATTAGGGTTTAACAGTAGTATTGTTCAGCTGGAACGACACGGGAAAAGGAACCCAGTACATGGCCGGTGTTCCAGTCCTATGGAATTGTCTAACACCCAGGCAGGTGTATGACATTCTACTTATTAAAGTCAATGGTGGAGAAATATGTCTGCTGGTTATTTTCTAAACAATTCCACGCGATCCCATTAGCTGGAAAGACATCATCGCCCTTCTCTCTTATGGATCTGTAATTCACCCAGAGTTATAACGGAATCACTCTAAAAAGCCTTTAATTAAATGTGTGCCCACCGTGTGGACTGGTAATATAGTGTGCCCACAGTGTGACTGGTTTTACATATTGTTTGCCCACTGTGAATAGGTACAATATAGTTTACCCACAGTGTGACTGGTAAATATAGGTTTACCCACAGGTGGGACTGGTACATATATTTTGCCCGGCAGTGTGACTGCAGTACATATAGTGTACCCACAGTTGTGAATGGTACATATATGTTTGTTGACAACAGTGTGATTGGTTACATTATATGTTTACCAACAGTGTGACTGGGTGGTTAAACATATATGTTTGCCCACAGTGTGAATGGTACATATAATGTGTGCACACAAGTGTGACTGGTAATTATGTTTTCCCCACAGTATTGTGATGGTCCATATATGTTTGCCCACAGTGTGTATTGCGTAACCATATAGGTTGACCACGTGTGACTGGACCATATATGTTTACCCACCGTGTGACTGGTACATTATAATGTTACCCACAGTGTTGTGACCTGGTACATTATGTTTACCCCGTGGATGGTATACATACAAGTGGCCCACGTGAGTGGAACTGGGGGGTTGTTGTGTAAATCTGTTGCCCAACCGCGTGCGTGTTGATGGGACATTACATGTTTGCCCAAGTTGTGACTGGTACATATATGTTTAACCCACAGTGTGAACTGGTACATATATGTTTACACACAGAGTGGACTGGTACATATATGTTTACCCAAGTGTGATGGTTATTACATATATGTTTACCCCACATATGTGACGGGTGGGTACCACTATATGTTTAACCCCACAGTGTGACTTGTAATATATGGTTGCCCCACAGTGTGACTGGTACATATTATGTTACCCCACGTGTGACTGGACTATATGTTTGGCCCACAGTGTGACTGGTACAAATATGTGTGACCCACAGTGGGGTGACGAGTACATAGATGTTTTCCACACAGGGATGACTGGTACATATATGTTGCCCACAGTTGTGACTGGTAAATATAGTTTACCCACAGTGTGACTGGTTACATAATGGTTGCCACCGTGTGACTTGGTACATATAGGTTTGCCCACAGTGGCCTGGTACCATATTGTTTACCCACAGTGTGACTGGTACATATATGTTTTACACAAGTGTGACTCGGTACATATATGTTTTACCCCACAGTGTGGACTGGTACATATATGTTTACCCACATGTGACTGGTTTAATATATGGGTGCCACAGTGTGACTGGTTACATATATGTTTACCCACAGTGTGATCGGACATTAGATGTTTGCCCACAGTTGACCTGGTACTATATGTTTACCCACAGTGGACTGGTACATATAGTTTGCACACAGTGTGCTGGTACATATATGTTGCCACAGTGTGACTGGTACATATATGTTTGCCCACAGTGTGACTGGTACATATATGTTTGCCCACAGTGTGGACGGGATAATATCATGTTGCCCACAGTGTGACTGGGGTACATTATTGTTTTCTTTGCCCACAGGTGGATGGTACTATATGTTTTGCCCCACAGGGTGGTGATGGGACATATATGTTTGCCACAGGTTGTGGAATTGTGGTGATACATATATGTTTAACCCACAGTGTGACGGTACATTATATGGTTACCCACAGTGTGACTGGTTAATATATGTTTTTACCCACAGTGGATGGTAATATATGTTCCCACAGAGTGTGACTGGTTACATTACAAGTTTGCCCACAGTGCGTGTTGACTGAGTACATATATGTTTGCCCAAAGTGATGTGGACTGGTACTATATGTTTGCCACAGTGTGACGGGTACATATATTTTACCCCAACAGTGTGATGGTAATATATGTTACACACAGTGTGACTGACTGGTACATATATGTTTACCCACAGTGTGAATGTACATATATGTTTGCCCACAGTGTGAATGGTACATATATGTTTTACCCACAGTGTGACTGGTACATATCTGTTTTGCAACAGTTTGTGTGACTGGTAAATATATGTTTACCCACAGTGTGACTGGTACATATATGTTTGCCCACCAGATGTGACTGAGTACATATTGCTTTACCCACAGTGTTGTGACTGGACCTATATGTTTGCCCACAGGTGGACTGGTACATATAGTTTACCCACAGTGTGACTCTGGTACATATATGTGTACCCACAGTGTGAATTGGTACAATATATGGTTGCCCACAGTCGGGACTGGACATATCTGTTTACCCACAGTGTGACTGGTACATATATGTTTGCCCAAGTGTGACTGGGACATATATGTTGCCCACAGTGTGGATGGTAATATATGTTTACCCCCAGGTGAATGGCACAGATATGTTGACCCACAGCGTGATGGTACATATATGTTTGCAATACAGCGGACTGGTACAAGATGTTTACCCACAGCGTTGACTGGTACTATATGTTTACCCACCAGCGTGATGGTAATAATGTTTTACCCAACAGGCGTGACTGTATAATGTTTTACCCACAGCGTGACTGGTACATATATGTTTACCCACAGCGTGACTGGGACATATATGTTTACCACAGGTGACTGTACAATATGTTTACCCACAGCGTGACTGGTACATATAGGTTTCCCACAGCGTGATGGTACATTTATGTTTACACACAGCGTGGATGGTACATATATGTTTACCAACAGGGCGACTGGACATATATCGTTTACCCACAGTGAGTGTCGGGGGGTGTGGGAACGGTACATATATGGTGCCCACAGTGTGGATTGTGACATACAAGTTTTCCAAGTGAGTTGTGACTGATACATAATGTTTACCCACCAGTGAGTGTGGATGGTTACATATATGTTTACCCAATGAGTGTGACTGTAACATATATGTTTACCCCACAGTTGGACGGTACCATATATGTTTGCCTACAGTGAGACTGGTATATGTTTGACCACATGTGAGGGACTGACATCATGTTTGCCCACAGTGTGATTGGTACAGACAAGTTTGCCCACAGGAGTGTGACTGTACATATATGTTTGCCCAAAGTGAGTCGAATGAGTACAATGTTTGCCCACAGATGGACTTGGTAAATACAAGTTTGACCACGTGAGTTGTGACTGGTACATTCTATCTATCTATCTATCTATCTATCTATCTATCTATCTATCTATCTATCTATCATCTATCTTATCTATCTATCGTCTATCTATCATCTATCTATCTATCTATCTATCTATCTATCTATCTGTATCTATTTTACCCTGTATGGATATCATCTATATCTGTCTGTTTTTCTATCTATCTTCAATCAAGCTGCCTTTCTATCTATCTGTATCTATCTATCACTGTCTGTCTCTCTTTCCCCCTTGCCTATATTTCCATCTTTGTGTGTTTCAACTTGTGTGTTTCAATCTCCACAAAGTACGCAATGGGCATGGTTTTGTTTGTCAAGAATGGCCTAAAATATTTTGCGGTGTGCGCACGTATGACACTGGGCGTGGCTTAAATAGGTGTGGTTTGTGGGTGTGGTTTAAAAATAAATGCAGCTCTTTGCACCTTTTGGTTTTTCATAAATGTCCCTAGATTGTTTTTAGAAATGTTGGTAACTATGATCTTGTAGTGTCTGCACCATGGACCCTGCTCTGCTTACACATCTCCCCCTACCTTCTTTTCTTTGCTGATTCTCTTAATTGTTGCAGAAACTGTGCTGGCAGGCAGCCAAAGGTCCTAGTAAGAGGTCAGAGATAAGTAACATATAATTTTTGCTTTTGGAGTGACAGGTCTTTCCCTGTACACTTCCTCTTTCCCGCGGCGTTCAGACACGGCCCTCTGCTTGCATTAAACTGCAAGCAGGGGGCTAGACCAGCAGCCGCGTCCATGATTGGCTGAGAGGCAATAGAGCAGTTGGGAGTGGGAGAGGGAGCCCTACACTACAGAAAAGGGATCAGAAGTGGAAACGTTTTCCCTCCAGCCAGACTCCTACTTTTTACTTTCTAGGACTTTGGGCAGACATTACAGCAGAACTATATGGAGCAGAGAGGTAAGGTAAGGATTTATACACTACACAGTGGGGCCAGCAGTGGGGGAGAATTTGGTGGTGGACATGCCCTTTAATCATCCAATAATATTGCTATATCTGTGGCCATCATTAGTCACAGTATCGAGTGGTTTTGATCGATAGAATAGATCAAAAGACTAATTTTGTATACAGCCTGATTAAACAAATAATTTAGGAAGATTTGTTATACCAGACCCATTTATTTGCCATCTCAGATTATATTATCACGTGTAAATCCAGTTAGTATTTCACTCTGTTCATTCAAATTACTATATAAATTCAAAATATAAACCAAACTGAATATAAACCAATGTAGTTTTATAGAAAAAACTTACATTCTAATTCATTGGTGGTTATAGGTGGAATGTTTCATTATTAATTTGGCTTGAAAAAGCCAAATTACTGTTCTTTCTATTTCTTCTTCTTTTTCTTCCGTTTTATTCTTCCGCTTTTTTGGACTGTATCTCCTCCCACAGTTTTTGAGCTAGAGACGTGAAATTCGGTACAGACATGCGGGGCATATAGGAGAAGTGTGCTATCTTCTAGCTAAGGAATCTGCTGAAGTGTTAAGGCGTTATCGGCGAATTTCCGAACATTTTTTCCCATAGACTATAATGGTAACAATCCTCAAATGTGGATATTTCAAAACAGTTTGTTTCATGGTCATAAATACAAATGGTGATACCCCCAACCCCCCACACAGACCCAGGTACACCCCCCTACTAACCTACCTTTCCATTCCCATGGAAGCCATATTTAAAGGGTAACTAAAGTCAAAAAAACTAATTTAGATTTATCCTCAATAAAAGATAGTTTTATGGTTATAAACACAAAAAAGACATACCCCCTCAACCAGACCCAGGTACACACACCTACTGATCTACTTATCCATTACTGTGGCAGCCATACTTAAAGGGTAACTAAAGTAAAAAAAAACTTATTTAGATTTATTCTCAATAAAAGATAGTTTTATGGTTGTAAACACAAAAAAGACATACCCCTCAACCAGACCCAGGTACACACACCTACTGATCTACTTATCAATTATGGTGGCAGCCATATTTAAAGGGTAACTAAAGTCAAAAAAACAAATTTAGATTTATCCTCAATAAAATATAGTTTTAGGGTTGTAAATACAAAAAAGACATACCCCCTCAACCAGATCCAGGAACACACACCTACTGATTTACTTATCCATTACTGTGGCAGCCATATTTAAAGGGTAACTAAAGTCAAAAAAATTAATTTTGATTAATAATAAAAAAGGTTTGTTTTTTTAACCCCCATGTGGCACAGTTACATACACCTACTGACCTACCCCTCCATTACTGTTGCAGCCATACCTAAAGGGTAACTAAATTCAAAAAAATAAATTTTGACCAATCATCAAAAAAGTTTGTTTTTTTAACCCCCAACTGGACACAGGTACATACACCTACTGATCTACTTATACATTACTGTGGCAGCCATACCTAAAGGGTAACTAAAGTAAAAAAAAAATTAACCAATCATTAAAAAAGTTTATTTTTTTAACCCCCAACCCGACACAGGTACACACACCTACTGATCTACTTATCCATTACTGTGGCAGCCATACTTAAAGGGTAACTAAAGTCAAAAAAATTAATTTTGATTAATAATAAAAAAGGTTTGTTTTTTTAACCCCCATGTGGCACAGTTACATACACCTACTGACCTACCCCTCCATTACTGTTGGCACAGCCATATCCTAAAGGTAACTAAAGTCAAAAAAATAAATTTTGACCAATCATCAAAAAAGTTTGTTTTCTTAACCCCCAACTGGACACCAGGTACATACACCTACTGATCTACTTATACATTACTGTGGCAGCCATACCTAAAGGGTAACTAAAGTAAAAAAAAATTTTACCAATCATCAAAAAAGTTTTTTTAACCCCCACCCGCACAGGTACACACCCCTACTGATCTACTATCCATTACTGTGGCAGCCATACTTAAAGGGTAACTAAAGTCAAAAAAATTAATTTTGATTAATATAAAAAAGGTTTGTTATTTTAACCCCCATGTGGCACAGTTACATACACCTACTGACCTACCCCTCCATTACTGTTGCAGTCATACCTAAAGGGTTACAAAATTTAAAAAAATAATTTTGACCATCATCAAAAAAGTTTGTTTTTTACCCCCACACTGAACACAGGTACATACAACCTACTGATCTACTTAACATTACTGTGGCAGCCATACCTAAAGGGTAACTAAAGTAAAAAAATTTTTTAACCAATTATCAAAAAAGTTTATTTTTTTAACCCCCAACCTGACACAGGTACACACACTAATGATCTACTTATCCATTTCTGTGGCAGCATACTTAGGGTAACTAAAAGTCAAAAAAATAATTTTGATTAATAATAAAAAGGTTTGTTTTTTTAACCCCCATGTGGCACAGTTACATACACTACTGACCTACCCCTCCATTACTGTTGCAGCCATACCTAGGGTAACTAAAGTCAAAAATTTTTTTTTTGACCATCATCAAAAAAGTTTGTTTTTTTAACCCCAACTGGACACGGTACATACCCAACTGATCTACTTATACATTACTGTGGCAGCCATACCTAAAGGTAACTAAAGTAAAAAAAAATTTTTGACAATCATCTAAAAAGTTTGTTTTTTTAACCCCCAACCCCACCCAGGTACAACACACCTACTGATCTACATATCCATTACTGTGGCAGCCATACTTAAAGGGTAATAAAGTAAAAAAAATAATTTTGATCAATAATCAAAAAATTAGTTTTTTTAACCCCCACGTGGCCCAGGTACATACACCTACTAACCTACCTCCTCATTACTGTTGCAGCCATACCTAAAGGGTAACTAAAGTCAAAAAAATTTTTGACCAATCATCAAAAAATTTGTTTTTTTAACCCCCAACCTGATCCAGTACACATGCTTACTGACCTACCCTTCCATTTTCATAGCACCAATATTTAAAGGGTAACTATAGTCAAAATACAAATTTGACTAATCATGAACAAAGTTTGTTTTTTTAACCCCCAACCCGACACAGGTACACACACCTACTGATCTACTTATCCATTACTGTGGCACCATACTTAAAGGGTAACTAAAGTAAAAAAATAATTTTGATCAACAATCAAAAAGTTTTTTTTAACCCCCACGTGGCACAGGCACATACTACATTACTGTGGCAGCCATACCTAAAGGGTAACTAAAGTAAAAAAAAAATTAACCAATCATTAAAAAAGTTTATTTTTTTAACCCCCAACCCGACACAGGTACACACACCTACTGATCTACTTATCCATTACTGTGGCAGCCATACTTAAAGGGTAACTAAAGTCAAAAAAATTAATTTTGATTAATAATAAAAAAGGTTTGTTTTTTTAACCCCCATGTGGCACAGTTACATACACCTACTGACCTACCCCTCCATTACTGTTGCAGCCATACCTAAAGGGTAACTAAAGTCAAAAAAATAAATTTTGACCAATCATCAAAAAAGTTTGTTTTCTTAACCCCCAACTGGACACAGGTACATACACCTACTGATCTACTTATACATTACTGTGGCAGCCATACCTAAAGGGTAACTAAAGTAAAAAAAATTTTTTAACCAATTATCAAAAAAGTTTATTTTTTTAACCCCCAACCTGACACAGGTACACACACATACTGATCTACTTATCCATTTCTGTGGCAGCCATACTTAAAGGGTAACTAAAGTCAAAAAAAATAATTTTGATTAATAATAAAAAAGGTTTGTTTTTTTAACCCCCATGTGGCACAGTTACATACACCTACTGACCTACCCCTCCATTACTGTTGCAGCCATACCTAAAGGGTAACTAAAGTCAAAAATTTTTTTTTGACCAATCATCAAAAAAGTTTGTTTTTTTAACCCCCAACTGGACACAGGTACATACACCAACTGATCTACTTATACATTACTGTGGCAGCCATACCTAAAGGGTAACTAAAGTAAAAAAAAATTTTTGACCAATCATCTAAAAAGTTTGTTTTTTTAACCCCCAACCCCACCCAGGTACACACACCTACTGATCTACATATCCATTACTGTGGCAGCCATACTTAAAGGGTAACTAAAGTAAAAAAAATAATTTTGATCAATAATCAAAAAAGTTAGTTTTTTTAACCCCCACGTGGCACAGGTACATACACCTACTAACCTACCCCTCCATTACTGTTGCAGCCATACCTAAAGGGTAACTAAAGTCAAAAAAAATTTTTGACCAATCATCAAAAAATTTGTTTTTTTAACCCCCAACCTGATCCAGGTACACATGCTTACTGACCTACCCTTCCATTTTCATAGCAACCATATTTAAAGGGTAACTATAGTCAAAATACAAATTTGACTAATCATGAACAAAGTTTGTTTTTTTAACCCCCAACCCGACACAGGTACACACACCTACTGATCTACTTATCCATTACTGTGGCACCATACTTAAAGGGTAACTAAAGTAAAAAAAATAATTTTGATCAACAATCAAAAAAGTTATTTTTTTTAACCCCCACGTGGCACAGGCACATACACCTACTGACCTACCTCTCCATTTCTGTTGGAGCCATACTTAAAGGGTAACTAAAGTAAAAAAAACAAATTTTGACCAATATTCAAAAAAGTTTGGTTTTTTTAACCCCCACGAGGCACAGGTACATACATCTACTAACCTACCTCTCCATTACAGTTGCAGCCATACCTAAAGGGTAACTAAAGTCAAAAATGTTTTTTGACCAATTATCAAAAAAGTTTTTTTTAACCCCCACCTGACACAGGTACACAAACCTACTGATCTACTTATCCATTACTGTGGCAGACAACTTAAAGGGTAACTAAAGTAAAAAAATACATTTTGATCAAAAATCATTATAATTGAAAGTGCCGCTAATTTTGCCCTAACCAATCAGATGTTAGCTTTCTGATTGATTGGATCAAAATTAGCACCACTTTGGGCTGGGTACACACAAGTTTTTTTTGTCCCAAACAAGCGTTCACTACAAACTCATCATTCCCATTATTGAGTTTTAAGATCTGCAGCAAACACACATATTACCTTCCAAAATGCAGCCCTTCAAGCCAAATTCAAAGTTTATACTTAAACTTTCCCTTTCTAGTTTATGTTTGTTGTTGTTTATGTAGGTGTGTTTGTTATGTATTATGGTGGATATTTTTCTTTCTGGTTCCTGTCATCCTGATTATGGCAGTGTTCTAAAACTATTTAGGTGTCTACTTTAGGGCTGAGGCCACACTACGGCACACAGAAGTGAGTGAGCACACACGTTTTCAAGCACATTACCGTCCTCTTGCTCTGCAATCTGCGCAATGTTGCACGATCGGAGCAGAGCACCTAGTGTGGCCAGACCAATTGGCCAACACTAGCAGATTGCACGTTAAAATGCACTAGTGTGGCCTAACCCTTAATGAAATCAAATAAAAAGGGCACCCGATCCCCAGGTCAGTTTCAGGCCCACACTCAGCCCTATATCAGGGACCTCTCTAACCTTCTAGTACTTAAAGGGGAAGTTCAGTGCAAATACATATGCTTTTCAGAAAAAAGAACAGTATTTTTTCATCCCAACAACCTTAATCCGCCAATTCAGCATTTTGTCTGTAAGAAAAAGGAGCAGTATTTTCCCCTCCCAATGGCATTACCCTGCCCATTCAGCAATTTTTCTGTGTATAAATAAATGCAGCCAAAATACTGACTTCCTGTTTGCAGGACCCCTAATACAGACCGTTATGGTCTTGCCCTTGATGCAGCGCCTGGGTTGATTCATCTTTGACCCATCCAACAGCCAATCAGTAGAAATTACTGTTAGGAGTGATGCATCCTGGGAAGAAGAAGGACCATTAGAACCTAAAATGTCAGCTCACTAATGTCATCAGCAGGGAACAGCAAAGGTATGAAATTAACTGATTTTTCAAAATCGTAGATAATATGTAGAATAAAAAAGTATGCATTACACAAACTAACAATTTAACAAATATCCATAATTTCCACTGAACTGTGCCTTTAATGAAGTAATTAAAGTGCTGAGTGGTATTGCAAAGAAGAGCAGCGCACTTCTCTTGAAGCTCACCTGACTGCACACATGTAGGATCTAATGCACTGAAACCTCTTCTGCATATTGAAACCTACTTGGATTGTGTGACCTCAAGCTGGATAACATATTATGATACTATGTCAGAATTCCCCTGCTTTTGGGATGTAGATAGTTGTTCTCCAAAACCACCATACCCTTTACTTCTTGAGATTTGCGTGTATTTACATACAGAAATATTATGATTCAATAAAAGTTCTTATCCTTAAAAATGGTGCTAATTTTGCCCCAACAAATCAGATGTTAGCTTTCAAATGTTAAATAAGATTTGATTGGTTGGGGCAAAATTAGCACCACTTTTAATGTTAAGAACTTTTATTAAATCTCCCTATGGTTAGGAACACTAATAAACATTGCAAAGAATGGTATGCAACACAAAGCATTGACTTCCCTGTCTTACAGTGCTAATCTTCAGTATATAAAATTCTCTCAAAGGCTGATGTTAGTAAAAAAATTAAACATAAAATGTTCATGTGCAGGTAAATATTGGGGAACCTCAAACCTTGAACATATCTGATGATTAAAGGGCAAGTTTAGTGCAAATAAATATGCTTTTAAGAAAAATTAGCAGTATTTTTCCCTCCAAATGGCATTAACCTGCCCATTCAGCAATTTTTCTGTGTATAAATAAATGCAGACGAAATACTGATTTCCTGTTTGCAGGACCCCTAGTACAGACCGTTATGGTCTTGCCCTTGATGCAGCGCCTGGGTTGATTCATCTTTGACCCACACAACAGCCAATCAGTAGAAATTACTGTTAGGAACATTCCAAGGATGTGGTGCATCCTGGGAGGAAGAAGGACGGTTAGAACCTAAAATGTCAGCTCACTAATGTCAACAGCAGTGAACAGCAAAGGGTATGAAATCAACTGATTTTTCAAAATGGGAGAGAATTTGTAGAATAACTAGAAGGCATTACACAAACTAACAATGTAACGAACATTGATCATTTCCACTGAACTTTCCCTTTAATATGACAACAATTACAGATCTGCAGGTGACCATTGATATTTGCAGATAAAAGGTCTGTATTTTCTGTTTATTTCATGATTATGCTCATCTTCTATGCTGATTCAAAACTGCTAAATGACATATACTGTTATTGAATGCCACAACTACAATTTTAGTTCCTTGTACAGAATACCACCCACAGATATTTACTTAGGAAGCTTCTCATTAAGATGATGCAGAATGTTTAATTAAAACAATTATGTGTCTTTCTTTTCTGTTTTGCAAAACAACCCAGTATGCTGTTTCAGCCAGCAAAGATTACAATTCAGGTACATACATCTACTAACCTACCTCTCCATTACAGTTGCAGCCATACCTAAAGGGTAACTAAAGTCAAAAATGTTTTTTGACCAATTATCAAAAAAGTTTTTTTAACCCCCAACCTGACACAGGTACACAAACCTACTGATCTACTTATCCATTACTGTGGCAGACAAACTTAAAGGGTAACTAAAGTAAAAAAATACATTTTGATCAAAAATCATTATAATTGAAAGTGCCGCTAATTTTGCCCTAACCAATCAGATGTTAGCTTTCTGATTGATTGGATCAAAATTAGCACCACTTTGGGCTGGGTACACACAAGTTTTTTTTGTCCCAAACAAGCGTTCACTACAAACTCATCATTCCCATTATTGAGTTTTAAGATCTGCAGCAAACACACATATTACCTTCCAAAATGCAGCCCTTCAAGCCAAATTCAAAGTTTATACTTAAACTTTCCCTTTCTAGTTTTTAGTTTGTTGTTGTTTATGTAGGTGTGTTTGTTATGTATTATGGGGGATATTTTTCTTTCTGGTTCCTGCATCCTGATTATGGCAGTGTTCTAAAACTATTTGGTTGTCTACTTTAGGGCTGAGGCCACACTAAGGCACACAGAAGTGAGTGAGCACACACGTTTTCAAGACATTACCGTCCTCTTGCTCTGCAATCTGGCAATGTTGCACGATCGGAGCAGAGCACCTAGTGTGGCAGACCAATTGGCCAACACTAGCAGATTGCACGTTAAAATACTGACTAGTGTGGCCTAACCCTTAATGAAATCAAATAAAAAGGGCACCCGATCCCAGGTCAGTTTCAGGCCCACACTCAGCCCTATATCAGGGACCCTCTCAACCTTCTAGTACTTAAAGGGGAAGTTCAGTGCAAAACATATGCTTTTCAGAAAAAAGAACAGTATTTTTTCATCCCAACAACCTTAATCCGCCCAATTCAGCATTTTGTCTGTAAGAAAAAGGAGCAGTATTTTCCCCTCCCAATGGCATTACCCTGCCCATTCAGCAATTTTTCTGTTGTATAAATAAATGCAGCCAAAATACTGACTTCCTGTTTTGCAGGACCCCTAATACAAGACCGTTATGGTTTGCCCTTGATGCAGCGCCTGGGTTGATTCATCTTTGACCCATCCAACAGCCAATCAGTAGAAATTACTGTTAGGAGTGATGCATCCTGGGAAGAAGAAGGACCATTAGAACCTAAAATGTCAGCTCACTAATGTCATCAGCAGAGGAACAGCAAAGGTATGAAATTAACTGATTTTTCAAAATCGTAAGTAATATGTAGAATAAAAAAGTATGCATTACACAAACTAACAATTTAACAAAATCCATAATTCCACTGAACTGTGCTTTAATGAAGTAATTAAAGTGCTGAGTGGTATTGCAAAGAAGAGCAGCGCACTCTTGAAGCTCACCTGACTGCACACATGTAGGATCTAATGCACTGAAACCTCTTCTGCATTATTGAAACCTACTTGGATTGTGTGACCTCAAGCTGGATAACATATTATGAACTATGTCAGAATTCCCCTGCTTTGGGATGTAGATAGTTGTTCTCCAAAACCACCATACCCTTTACTTCTTGAGATTTGCGTGTATTTACATACAGAAATATTATGATTCAATAAAATTCTTATCCTTAAAAATGGTGCTAATTTTGCCCCAACAAATCAAGATTAGCTTTCAAATGTTAAATAAGATTTGATTGGTTGGGGCAAAATTAGCACACTTTTAATGTTAAGAACTTTTATTAAATCTCCCTATGGTAGGAACACTAATAAACATTGCAAAGAATGGTATGCAACACAAAGCATTGACTCCCTGTCTTACAGTGCTAATCTTCAGTATATAAAATTCTCTCAAAGGCTGATGTTAGTAAAAAAATTAAACATAAAATGTTCATGTGCAGGTAAATATTGGGGGAACCTCAAACCTTGAACATATCTGATGATTAAAGGGCAAGTTTAGTGCAAATAAATATGCTTTTAAGAAAAATTAGCAGTATTTTTCCCTCAAATGGCATTAACCTGCCCATTCAGCAATTTTTCTGTTATAAATAAATGCAGACGAAATACTGATTTCCTGTTTGCAGGACCCCTAGTACAGACCGTTATGGTCTTGCCCTGATGCAGCGCCTGGGTTGATTCATCTTTGACCCACACAACAGCCAATCAGTAGAAATTACTGTTAGGAACATTCCAAGGATGTGGTGCATCCTGGGAGGAAGAAGGACGGTTAGAACCTAAAATGTCAGCTCACTAATGTCAACAGCAGTGAACAAAGCAAAGGGTATGAAATCAACTGATTTTTCAAAATGGGAGAGAGAATTTGTAGAATAACTAGAAGGCATTACACAAACTAACAATGTAACGAACATTGATCATTTCCACTGAACTTTCCCTTAATATGACAACAATTACAGATCTGCAGGTGACCATTGATATTTGCAGATAAAAGGTCTGTATTTTCTGTTTATTTCATGATTATGCTCATCTTCTATGCTGATTCAAAACTGCTAAATGACATATACTGTTATTGAATGCCACAACTACAATTTTAGTTCCTTGTACAGAATACCACCCACAGATATTTACTTAGGAAGCTTCTCATTAGATGATGATGCAGATGTTAATTAAAACAATATGTGTCTTTCTTTTCTGTTTTGCAAAACAACCCAGTATGCTGTTTCAGCCAGCAAAGATTACAATTCACATACAGGATTTGTGGCAGTGAGACAAAACCCTCGTAGGCTTCTGCAGTGCTGCTCACGTCATCAACCTGCTTAAAAAACAGCTGCAGGCTTCCTTATGTGAATGAACTGCAAATACAATCTTTGTGCCAACATTGAACATTGAAAATAGTAAGTACAAACACTATAAGTGAAAAGAAAGATTGATAATATTTGCATATTTGGAGCAATTGATTTTTATATTAAATTTGTCCACTGAATGGGTTGGATCCTGTTACTAATATTCTTCCAACACAATATATTGAGGCAAAGACTAGGCTACAGACGGAAAAGCAAGAGTTTCAATTAGCGACCATCATAGGCTATGGTTTTATGGAAGTGGTGCAATTACTTAGCAGCTGAAAGAGGCTGACTGTCTTTTTAAACCAGGGTTTCTCAATGGGTGTGCCGGGCACACTGGGTGACTTCAAAGAGCGGAGGTGCCTCAGAACTTTGGTACTGGAAATATTTTTACCAGTATAACTTATATATTAAGTTATATATTTGTTCATTTCAACATAGTCAATGTAGTGTAACAACACTATGTGATTTTATACATTTGTAAAATACATAAAATATGGGTAATTGTAATTTAAGTGTAATATTAAGAACACAGAGCCATTGGGATCAATGAACTGGGGAGTCCACTGGCGGTTCTCCTTCTACTTCCACTCTGCCTCCAGGTAAATCGATGTGCAGCGCGCAATTAGGAAAAAAAACTCTGACTAAATTTGCCAGAGGTGCGCACCATGAGCAATTTTTGAGATGCTTCATGGTAGGAGCAGCGCTATCTATATCGGATTAGATCTGATGTAGGACAGTCTGAGCAGTTAAATCAGAATTGAGATAACGTTTAGCACTTTTTCACTACTTTAGGTAGACAAAGTTCTTATAAATTTGCAGCCATGATAGACTGGCTGACAGCAATGTATGTATGGCAGATGTACTCTCGACTTTTACTAAACATTTAAAGGCCATGTCCACCCCAGATTGACTTTTTAATGTTATAGTAGTCCCTATCCCTCCCCAAACACTGTTAACATGTAACATGTTTACATGTTTAAAAAAAAAGATCCTTGCAACACTTACTTTCCTTAATTCCCCCAGCGCGCTGTAATCTCGGCCCTCTGCTTGCTGGAACTGCAAGCAGGGGGCCAGACCTGCAGCAGCGTCCGTGATTGGATGAGAGGACCGATCACAGGACGTGGTTGCAGGCATATAAAACGCTGGAGAAATGATGGAAAGTAAGTAATGTTTGGATTTTTTTTTAACAAGTAAACATAGCAGTTGGGGGGGGATAGGGAGCACTACACTGCAGAAAAAGGATTTGAAGTTAGGAAGGGGAAGGGGAAAGAAATATGAGGGAGATGGGGGGGGGGGCTTCACGCACATGCCAAACGAAAGGTAAGGGGCAGGAGAGCAGAGAAACATATGAGACACAGGCAGGCTCCTGTTCTTCATTTTGTGACTTTACACAGACATTGCAGGCAGCTATTTGGAGCAGGGATGTAAGGTAAGGATTTTTCAAGACTACACAGTGGGGCCTGTAGTGGGTTTAAAGTATAGTTTTGGGTTAACTTTACATTTATTCCCCCCCACAAACCCCACTTCATTTATTCTTACCTTCATCTGATGCTCCACGCTAAGTTATTAGAACTACAGAACCACAATCCCTTGCCGAAGTCCTCCTCCTCTGCTCCTGTTGCAAGCTGATTATGAGCCAGCTCAGGAGCAGAGCAACATCTTGTTCGTTAAGGGACGTCAGCCTGGCTGTGACATCACCATTGCGACCATTACTGACAGTCATTAGCAGGAGAGAGAGAGAGAAGCTTAGGAGCTTTGGATGAAGGTAAGATAAGAAAATTGAAAGTGGGGCTTTGGGTGGTAATCCTATATGAAATGTTAGTAAGTTATTTTGAGACTGGAGTTACCCTTAATAATCAGTGAAGCCCCTCACATTGCACTCTCACAATTTATGGCTATGTTACTGTCCTTTGGACTCTAGTAACCAGAATAATGCAAAGAAAATTATAAATATTTGTATTTCTTTCTTTTATCATTGGGGCTGATGTCATGGACTTCTAGTGCAAAAGGTCTTAAATATATAGGAATAGGTAATCATTTTAGCAACCACCATGTGACTTCCTGTTAAATAACTCAACATCCAGTGACATTTGTTTTGTTCTTTTAAGTTCCGCAAAAAAGAATTAAGTCATATTTATCAATAGTGGGAACAGCCAAGTCAAAACATCAGACCCGAGTAGTAAATCAGAATTGAGCATTAAAACTTGCAGTGTGACTCTAGCCTTAGTTATAGAAACTTATCCAGACCACTTTTAAAACAATCTAATGAACTTGCCATTACCACAGCTCCACAGTTTTACCATTCTCACTGTAAAGAAAAATTTCCTAACCTGAAGATGAAACTTTTTCTAATCTTAATGGATTCCTAAAGTCCTTTGCATTGTTCTGTTGGTGAACAATGCACCAGGATTGTAAGTAATTATATCCCTTTGCATACAGGTGATCCACAATGCTGGGTACTGGCAAATTCAGTACCTCTACTATGCCCCATCCTCTCAGCATAGAAATAATCCAAAACAAAAATATGACAGAGTTAACAACACTCAGGCAACAGGCAGTCTTACGCAAATGGGAACTTTATTGCATGTGCATACACCAATGTATCGAGACACAATTGGCCCTTTCTCAAGTCAAGCTCCTTTATTCCCTTTTAATTATTTCTCTCTCTGAACTCTTTAATGTCCAACATCTCAGACATCCACCCTGCCCCTTCAGGCTTCTGGGCAGGGTGGGAAAAAGTGGGCGTGGATGCGGGGGCATGATGTCACAAAGGGCATGACCAAGGTTCTAGAGTGGTGGGAGGCAGGGTTAGGGAGGGATTGGGGGTGTTCCCGAGGCATTCTTGGGGCATGGCCTTAGAAAGTGGGCATGGCTGGGAGGAGACTAGTCTCCTCACAGTCCGGGAGTCTGGGGTGGTCTCGTGGGAGTGTGGGAGACCACCCAGAATGAGGGAGACTCATGGACAATCCGGGAGGGGTGGGAACCTGGGAAATGCTCTTTAAAGGACATGTAACTGTGCCAAATAATTTTTTTAACTAATCACACGGTAATAAGGATTTTAAATCTTCCTTTTTTTTCTGACCTTCTATCCCTTGTTTGTTTAGCTCTGGGGGTTTTACTTTTTAAAGAGGGTGGGGCACAGATAGTCAGTAAAGAAATGTCAATCACCCAACCCCCCCCCCGGCAGCAGACTACAGTAGAAACTCTCCATCTATAAAAGTAAGCTTATTTCTCTGTCACTGCATGGCTAATTGATTCAGCATTAGATCAGAAGGAAAAGGAATAAGCATTGTCTGTACTCTGTGCTCTTTCTGTGCAGATAACAATTTGCACTTAGCTGCTCTTTGTGTTACTGAAGTCCCAATGTACCTAAGAAATAAATTACAAAGTCCCCCCACACACACACACACATTCAAACACCTACAGCTTAAAGAAAATCTTACTTGATTCCAGCAAGTGATTACCGTAATATGCAATATTCAATGTTATTCAACATGTTCTAGAGTATGTTTCAAGGACTGACATTATAAGTAGTAACCAGCATGGCTTATATGATAAATATAACATCTGAATGCACTCCATATAATAGGAATGGGTGTGGGAATACCCTCCATAGAGGGGTGCTAGGGGCCAATTAATTATATAAATATAAATATAGGGAAAGACCTAATACAGAACCCCTTATTTTAAAGCACTCTATCCCTTGAAGCCCCAATTGAAATAAACCATCAGTCACATAGTTCCTGTGTAGGAAAGTGATAAGAAAAGAGCGAATCCATAAATATCTATATAAAAAAGACAACAACTTTATTATCACACAATAATATCAAACTTGAGTTAAAAATTCGGGCGTCCCCGATCATAGGCTAGACTAACAACCTAACGCAAGTGCTGAATCCGGACCTAATAATTCATATTTCGTATCACATATGGAACCAAGTCCTATATTGTATTTTCATGGATGTATATCCACCATATGTAGGAGAATCGCATTCAAATTATTTAGTAGTATTGTCCGATACGCAGTGAACCATATAATTAGGTAATCCTATGGTTCACTGCGTATCAACCCCGCAATGGCAATGGAATGCTGTTATTTCCACTGCACATGCTCCACACTTTAGCTGTGCCTCAGTTTTGGGAGGGGGTGGATACATAGAGAGGAGGCATGCATACTAACTAGGAGTGAGCTGAAAAGGACATGAGGAGATTAGTGACAGGGATCACTGGAGAGCAAAAAGGCATCAAGTTCCTGGCAGCACTAAAAATATAGAAAAGGATAAAGACAAGTCATTTTGTTTAGTTTAATGTCCCTTTAGCACAGACCTATTATACTGTAGTATAGGCAGTACAAGGATTGTTGAACCCCAAATTGAATTCATCTACCACTCTGCTGCCCATTTTGTCAATCTATCTAGATCCGCTAGTTGCACTTTATCTGTTGTAGCCAGTGTCTGTACAGTTTTGTGTCATCAGCAAAAACAGAGACCTTACTCCTAATTCCTACTTCAAAGTCTTTTACACATTAAATAGAATTTGGCTCAAGTACAGACTCTGTGGCACCCCTCTTAGAAGCTCTACATTGTCAAACAACCAAGTACAAATGTCTGACTCAAATCCAATAGAGTTTTGGAATACAATAGATTCTAACTTACCTGTGTTCTTAAAAATATGTTATGACGTCACGTTCATGTATCCACAGGAGGGCAGCACAAAACTGCACAAAGAGCTTTAATACTAATTTACACAATATCCTTTATCCCTTATATTATGTAAATAGATTATAATTTCATGGGGAATACATTGGGTTTTTTGGAGGGTACTATGTTGGTGTGGTGGGGTGGGTAAAAGTAATATACATAGGGACAGGTTTATGTATTGTTTAATCGTTATATCATATAACAAATATGTAGTAATGTAAAAAGGCAAAATCTATAAATAAATAAAAGTACTTAGTAGTCCCCACTCCTGTTTTGTAATAGAATCTTCAAAATGGTGTGTTTAAGCCACACCCCAGGATGTTTTAAAGGGAGGCAATGGAAGCTTACAAAGGAACATATTATCACTTCCCTTTAGTGTTGTATCCATGTTGTGGTTAATATTAGATTGACAGCGTGTGTTAGCGAATCAAAACATTTTCTGTGGTTAGTGAGTAGGAAGTAGAAGGAAGTGTAGTAGGAATTTGCAAGACTTTTATGTCACTTCCTTTGTAAAACGTGACAGTCTTAGTAAAAACATTCTTTCTCACTTCACATAGCTCCACCCCACCCTCCCTCTCAATAGACAAAAAGGAGAGCTCCTGTTTGCTGGACGGGAGGGATATCTAAGATCAGGGATAGGCAACCAGTAGACTCAGATGTTTGGAAACTACAACTGCCAGAATTCTTAACTACAGAGTGCTTTTAGAGGAATGCTGGGAGTTGTAGTTTGAAACCCTAACTACAGAGTGCTTGTAGCAGAATGTGGAGTGTAGTTGATTTCCCTAACTACAGAGTGCTTGTAGAGGAATGCTGATAGTTGTAGTTTTCAAACATCTGGAGATATACTGGTTGCTTATCCCTGCTATATATGATAGGGGGACTGACAGGAAAACTAATAAAAATAACTAACCAATAGCAGGTTTGTAAAATGCAGGTACCACATAGTGGTATTACACCTTGGAATATCATTGCAATATTTTCAAAGCAACCTTAAAATTACCATACAACAGTATTATGACTGCATCATAACATAGTAAAAACAAGTGCAAGGGGCCACACTAATTCTTTTTGCTTGTTTCTAAAGGTGGCCATACTTGTATGGATAGGTCGTAGCTATCAGAAATTTTCCGTTGGCTTGTTAATAGCTCCCTATACTACAGTAAAGGAGCAGATAACATTGTGGCAATGAATGGGCCCAACGGACAATCTTTCTGTATAACTTATATATGATAGTTGCTCTGTATTTGCATCAGGAAAATCACAATCAGATTTTAATTGAATATGATAAAGAATTTGACCTAAGGTACACACGGGCAGATTTTTCCAAAGTATTGGTCGATTGGGCTGAAAATTCTGTGGCCACTTTCGGCACCACCACAACCGATGTCAGTCGCCCGTCGGATGAATGGGTGATCGGATTGTGTCGGTAAATCATGGGATTGTGCAGTTCCCTACATGACCGCACGATCGTTCGCACAAACTGTTGGCCAAGGCCACTATCGCTATTTGTCACGGCAGAGCGCTCGTCTAGCAAAAACATCGTTGGGACAAATGATCCCTCGTGTGTTCCCAGCCTAGGTCGCATGTGTATGGGCACATTAACACATTTTTAAAACAGCATAATAGAAAAAAGACAATGAACTGTTAAATACTGCCATGTTCCAAATGTATTAGATACCAATGGTTAAGGGTAAGGTAACATAGAGAATTAAACTGTTATAAATTGCAAACACCTTGGCACTGTGAATAGCTAATCACTGTGCTGCATCTGTCTATCGTTGCATTATGCTAATTAAAAGAAAAGTGAAACATAAATAAAAATTACTAAGCAAACAGCAGTGTTGCCAATATTATTGCTTTGTGTACAGTCCATTGAGCTAAAGAGATATAAGGGCTGCACATACTTGAGTAACCACAGAGCAAGGAGGGTCATATTGGGTCACGCTAATTCTAAATAAAGAGCTTAAATAAGCCTTCATAGACTTTAAAATGAAAGTTACATTTTATAAAGGAAAGGAATTTTAGCTTAAAAATGTAAACATTAAAAATGTTAATTTCTTATTTCTCTGTCCTTACAGCTTATTCAAAATACAATCCACTTCTTGGTTATCTGAGCTGCCCCTTACTGTAATAAAATAATCCCAGTGTCCATTTAACCTGCAGAAATGTATTCTGATTAGAAGCTTTCTAAGTTTTAAGGGTTAATCTTCCTTTGGACAAAAAAAAAGAGGAAGAAGGGTATTTATAAACCTACACAGCATGTTCTAATTGAAGCCTCTCTAGCATTCTCCGCCTCCTTATTCTCTGGTTTGTGGTTGTATGGGGTCCCAGAGGGATGGAGGGGCTGTGGGGGTGGTAGAGAACTTCAAAATTGGCAGCAAGATCATTTCTGGGACTGTGGGAGGAAGGGAAGTGCGTCAGGGGAGAGTGTGGGCCAAGGACACGTAGAAGCACTAGGACTACATGCAGCTGTCTTAAAATAGCGCCTGTTGTACAAGGAAGAAATGGGAGTGACAGCAGGGGGAACATTAACACAAGCTTCCTGGGCCTCATTGATTTGCCATCGAACAAATGATCTTTAAAAAACCTAAGAAACACCTTATATGCATTTCTGCATAATCAGTTAATGAGTATTGATGACACTGAAGTAACTGATCCCTTTACTGCTTTCCCACACGTTTCCACAGATACAACAAAAATAATTATCACAGATCAGTGTTATCTGTGGAATAAATGTAAAAAAAACTGAAAAAACCCATGTCTTAAAGGGGAACTTTAAGTTTATTTTAAATGAAAAGCCAGGTTCCTACAATTAAAACGAGCCATCAACCACCTCTCTACGTGCTGCACAGCCCAAAATATGAAGAAATCATTGATCAGAAAGTTAGGGGGTGGGAGATTCGAATCTGCAGTCAGAAATACTACTTCCTCTCTAATCTGTGGTTGGCACATGAGTCAGGCATGACGAAGGGAGGAGGGGTGGGGGGGAGAACAGCACCGCCCACAGCACTGCTTTTTTTAAAGCCTCCCACTTGTGGCCTTCCACTCTTGGGCCCTGCGTCCCCTCCTCTGCGACCCAACCTGGCCCCTGCCCATGCGGCCCCTGTGGCTCCCACTCACGACTCTGTGGCCGCCCATCGGGGGTCCTTGCCCCCTCCCCACTTGCAACTTGGACCCATACCCTCCAACCCTACAGAAGACTGTGTAAACAGCACCTTTTCAGCAGAGAAAGAATCAGCAAAAGTTTTAAAACTGCTGATTCTTTCTCTGCAAAAAGCTGCATTTACAGTCTGGTATTAGTCTGAGGTGCAGGTGGGGGGAGGGGCAATGGGGAGCCCACAAGGGTGGAGGGGTCATTGTTTTTTGGGGGCTCTATTCGAGTTGGGAGGGGCCTCATTATGCTGACGAGGGAAATTGATCTTCAAAACAACCCAGTATGCTGTTTCAGCCAGCAAAGATTACAATTCACATACAGGATTTGGTGGCAGTGAGACAAACCCTCGTAGGCTTCTGCAGTGCTGCTCACGTCATCAACCTGCTTAAATAACAGCTGCAGGCTTCCTTATGTGAATGAACTGCAAATACAATCTTTGTGCCAACATTGAACATTGAAAATAGTAAGTACAAACACCTATAAGTGAAAAAGAAAGATTGATTAATTATTTGCATATTTGGAGCTAATTGATTTTTATATTAAATTTGTCCACTGAATGGGTTGGATCCTGTTACTAATATTCTTCCAACACAATATATTGAGGCAAAGACTAGGCTACAGACGGAAAAGCAAGAGTTTCAATTAGCGACCATCATAGGCTATGGTTTTATGGAAGTGGTGCATATTACTTAGCAGCTGAAAGAGGCTGACTGTCTTTTTAAACCAGGGTTTCTCAATGGGTGTGCCGGGCACACTGGCGTGACTTCAAAGAGCCGGAGGTGTGCCTCAGAACTTTGGTACTGGAAATATTTTTACCAGTATAACTTATATATTAAGTTATATATTTTGTTCATTTCAACATAGTCAATGTAGTGTAACAACACTATGTTGATTTTATACATTGTAAAATACATAAAATATGGGTAATTGTAATTTAAGTGTAATATTAAGAACACAGAGCCATTGGGATCAATGAACTGGGGAGTCCACTGGCGGTTCTTCCTTCTACTTCCTCTCGCCTCCAGGTAAATCGATGTGCAGCGCGCAATTAGGAAAAAAAAACTCTGACTAACTTTGCCAGAGGTGCGCACCATGAGCAATTTTTTGAGATTGCTTCATGGTAGGAGCAGCGCTATCTATATCGGATTCAGATCTGATGTATGGACAGTCTGAGCAGTTAAATCAGAATTGAGATAACGTTTAGCACTTTTTCACTACTTTAGGTAGACAAAGTTCTTATAAATTTGCAGCCATGATAGACTGGCTGACAGCAATGTATGTATGGCAGATGTACTCTCGACTTTTACTAAACATTTAAAGGCCATGTCCACCCTCAGATTGACTTTTTAATGTTATAGTAGTCCCTATCCCTCCCCCAAACACTGTTAACATGTAACATGTTTACATGTTAAAAAAAAAAAGATCCTTGCAACACTTACTTTCCTTAATTCCCCCAGCGCTGTAATCTCGGCCCTCTGCTTGCTGGAACTGCAAGCAGGGGGCCAGACCTGCAGCAGCGTCCGTGATTGGATGAGAGGACCGATCACGGACGTGGTTGCAGGCATTATATAAAACGCTGGAGAAATGATGGAAAGTAAGTAATGTTTGGATTTTTTTTTAACAAGTAAACATAGCAGTTGGGGGGGGATAGGGAGCACTACACTGCAGAAAAAGGATTTGAAGTTAGGGGAAGGGGAAAGAAATATGAGGGAGATGGGGGGGGGGGGCTTCACTGCACATGCCAAACGAAAGGTAAGGGGCAGAAACATTATGAGACACAGGCAGGCTCCTGTTCTTCATTTTTTGTGACTTTACACAGACATTGCAGGGCAGCTATTTGGAGCAGGGATGTAAGGTAAGGATTTTTCAAGACTACACAGTGGGGCCTGTAGTGGGTTAAAGTATAGTTTTGGGTTAACTTTACATTTATTCCCCCCCACAAACCCCACTTTCATTTATTCTTACCTTCATCTGATGCTCCCACGCTAAGTTATTAGAACTTACAGAACCACAATCCCTTGCCGGAAGTCCCTCCTCCTCTGCTCCTGTTGCAAGCTGATTATGAGCCAGCTCAGGAGCAGAGCAACATCTTGTTCGTTAAGGGCAGTCAGCCTGGCTGTGACATCACCATTGCGACCATTACTGACAGTCATTAGCAGGAAGAGGAGAGAAGCTTAGGAGCTTTGGATGAAGGTAAGAATAAATTGAAAGTGGGGCTTTGGGTGGTAATCCTATATGAAATGTTAGTAAGTTATTTTGAGACTGGAGTTACCCTTTAATAATCAGTGAAGCCCCTCACATTGCACTCTCACAATTTATGGCTATGTTACTGTCCTTTGGACTCTAGTAACCAAGAATAATGCAAAGAAAATTATTAAATATTTGTATTTCTTTCTTCTTATCATTGGGGCTGATGTCATGGACTTCTAGTGCAAAAGGTCTAAATATATAGGAATAGGTAATCATTTTAGCAACCACCATGTTGACTTCCTGTAAATAACTCAACATCCAGTGACATTTGTTTTGTTCTTTTAAGTTCCGCAAACAGAATTAAGTCATATTTATCAATAGTGTGAACAGCCAAGTCAAAACATCAGACCCGAGTAGTAAATCAGAATTGAGCATTAAAACTTGCAGTGTGACTCTAGCCTTAGTTATAGAAACTTATCCAGACCACTTTTAAAACAATCTAATGAACTTGCCATTACCACAGCTCCACAGTTTTACCATTCTCACTGTAAAGAAACATTTCCTAACCTGAAGATGAAACTTCTTTTCTAATCTTAATGGATTCCCTAAAGTCCTTTGCATTGTTCTGTTGGTGAACAATGCACCAGGATTGTAAGTAATTATATCCCTTTGCATACAGGTGATCCACAATGCTGGTTACTGGCAAATTCAGTTACCTCTATCTATGCCCCCATCCTTCTCAGCATAGAAATAATCCAAAACAAAAAATATGACAGAGTTAACAACACTCAGGCAACAGGCAGTCTTACTGCAAATGGGAACTTTATTGCATGTGCATACACAACATGTATCGAGACACAATTGGCCCTTTCTCAAGTCAAGCTCCTTTATTCCCTTTATTAATTTCTCTTCTCTGAACTTCTTTAATGTCCAACATCTCAGACATCCCACCCTGCCCCTTCAGGCTTCTGGGCAGGGTGGGAAAAGTGGGCGTGATGCGGGGGCATGATGTCACAAAGGGCATGACCAAGGTTCTAGAGTGGTGGGAGGCAGGGTTAGGGAGGGATTGGGGGTGTTCCCGAGGCATTCTTGGGGCATGGCCTTAGAAAGTGGGCATGGCTTGGGAGGAGACTCTAGTCTCCTCTCAAGTCCGGGAGTCTGGGGTGGTCTCGTGGGAGTGTGGGAGACCACCCCAGAATGAGGGAGACTCATGGACAATCCGGGAGGGGTGGGATACCTGGGACATGCTCTTTAAAGGACATGTTAACTGTGCCAAATAATTTTTTTAACTAATCACACGGTAATAAGGATTTTAAATCTTCCTTTTTTTTTCTGACCTTCCTATCCCTTGTTTGTTTTAGCTCTGGGGGTTTTACTTTTTAAAGAGGGTGGGGCACAGATAGTCAGTAAGAAATGTCAATCACCCAATCCCCCCCCCCCCCCTGGCAGACTACATGTAGAAACTCTCCATTCTATAAAAGTAAAGCTTATTTCTCTGTCACTGCATGGCTAATTGATTCAGCATTAAGATCAGGAAAAGGAATAAGCATTGTCTGTTACTCTGTGCTCTTTCTGTGCAGATAACAATTCTGCACTTAGCTGCTCTTTGTGTTACTGAAGTCCCAATGTACCTAAGAAATAAATTACAAAGTCCCCCCCACACACACACACACATTCAAACACCTACAGCTTAAAGAAAATCTTACTTGATTCCAGCAGTGATTACCGTAATATTGCAATATTCAATGTTATTCAACATGTTCTAGAGTATGTTTCAAGGACTGACATTATAAGTAGTAACCAGCATGGCTTATATGATAAATATAACATCTGAATGCACTCCATATAATAGGAATGGGTGTGGGAATACCCTCCATAGAGGGGGTGCTAGGGGCCAATTAATTATAAATATATAAATATAGGGAAAGACCTAATACAGAACCCCTTATTTTAAAGCACTCTATCCTTTGAAGCCCCAATTGAAATAAACCATCAGTCACATAGTCCCTGTGTAGGAAAGTGATAAGAAAAGAGCGAATCCATAAATATCTATATAAAAAAGACAACAACTTTATTATCACACAATAATATCAAACTTGAGTTAAAAAATTCGGGCGTCCCCGATCATAGGCTAGACTAACAACCTAAACGCAAGTGCTGAATCCGGACCTAATAATTCATATTTCGTATCAATATGGAACCAAGTCCTATATTGTTATTTTCATGGATGTATATCCACCATATGTAGGAGAATCGCATTCAAATTATTAGTAGTATTGTCCGATACGCAGTGAACCATATAATTAGGTAATCCTATGGTTCACTGCGTATCAACCCCGCAATGGCAATGGAATGTCTGTTATTTCCACTGCACATGCTCCACACTTTAGCTGTGCCTCAGTTTTGGGAGGGGGTGGATACATAGAGAGGAGGCATGCATACTAACTAGGAGTGAGCTGAAAAGGACATGAGGAGATCTAGTGACAGGGATCACTGAGAGCAAAAAGGCATCAAGTTCCTGGCAGCACTAAAAATATAGAAAAGGATAAAGACAAGTCATTTTGTTTAGTTTAATGTCCCTTTAGCACAGACCTTATTATACTGTAGTATAGGCAGTACAAGGATTGTTGAACCCCAAATTGAATCTCATCTACCACTCTGCTGCCCATTTTGTCAATCTATCTAGATCCGCTAGTTGCACTTTATCTGTTGTAGCCAGTGTCCTGTACAGTTTTGTGTCATCAGCAAAAACAGAGACCTTACTCCTAATTCCTACTTCAAAGTCTTTTACACATTAAATAGAATTGGCTCAAGTACAGAACTCTGTGGCACCCCTCTTAGAAGCTCTACATTGTCAAACAACCAAGTACAAATGTCTGACTCAAATCCAATAGAGTTTTGGAATACAATAGATTCTAACTTACCTGTGTTCTTAAAATATTGTTATGACGTCACGTTCATGTTATCCACAGGAGGGCAGCACAAAACTGCACAAAGAGCTTTAATACTAATTTACACAATATCCTTTATCCCTTATATTATGTAAATAGATTTATAATTTCATGGGGAATACATTGGGTTTTTTGGAGGTACTATGTTGGTGGGGGTGGGTAAAAGTAATATACATAGGGACAGTGTTTATGTATTGTTTAATCGTTATATCAATATTAACAAATATGTAGTAATGTAAATAAGGCAAAATCTATAAATAAATAAAAGTACTTAGTAGTCCCCACTCCTGTTTTGTAATAGAATCTTCAAAATGGTGTGTTAAGCCACACCCCAGGATGTTTTACAGGGAGGCAATGGAAGCTTACAAAGGAACATATTTATCACTTCCCTTTTAGTGTTGTATCCAATGTTGTGGTTAATATTAGATTGACAGCAGTGTTAGCGAATCAAAACATTTTCTGTGTGTTAGTAGGGAAGTAGGAAGTGTTAGTAGGAATTTGCAAGACTTTTATGTCACTTCCTTTGTAAAACGTGACAGTCTTAGTAAAAACATTCTTCTCACCTTCACATAGCTCCACCCCACCCCTCCCCTCTCAATAGACAAAAAGGAGAGCTCCTGTTTGCTGGACAGGGAGGGATATCTATAGATCAGGGATAGGCAACCAGTAGACCTCCAGATGTTTGGAAACTACAACTGCCAGAATTTCCTAACTACAGAGTGCTTTTAGAGGAATGCTGGGAGTTGTAGTTTGAAATCCCTAACTACAGAGTGCTTGTAGCAGAATGCTGGGAGTTGTAGTTTGATTTCCCTAACTACAGAGTGCTTGTAGAGGAATGCTGATAGTTGTAGTTTTCAAACATCTGGAGATATACTGGTTGCTTATCCCTGCTATATATGATAGGGGGACTGACAGGAAAACTAATAAAAATAACTAACAAATAGCAAGGTTTGTAAAATGCAGGTACCACATAGTGGTATTACACCTTGGAATATCATTGCAATATTTTCAAAGCAACCTTAAAATTACCATACAACAGTATTATGACTGCATCATAACATAGTAAAAACAAGTGCAAGGGGCCACACTAATTCTTTTTTTTGCTTGTTTCTAAAGGTGGCCATACTTGTATGGATAGGTCGTCAGCTATCAGAATATTTCCGTTGGCTTGTTACTAGCTCCCTATACTACAGTATAAGGAGCAGATAACATTGTGGCAATGAATGGGCCCAACGGACAATCTTTCTGTATAACTTATATATGATAGTTGCTCTGTATTTGCGCATCAGGAAAATCACAATCAGATTTTAATTGAATATGATAAAGAATTTTGACCTAAGGTACACACGGGCAGATTTTTCCAAAGTATTGGTCGATTGGGCTGAAAATTCTGTGCCACTTTCGGCACCACCACAACCGATGTCAGTCGCCCGGATGAATGGGTGATCGGATGTGTCGGTAAATCATGGCTGATTGTGCAGTTCCCTACATGACCGCACGATCGTTCGCACAAACTGTTGGCCAAGGCCACTATCGCTATTTGTCACGGCAGAGCGCTCGCTCATAGCAAACACTCGGTTGGGACAAATGATCCCCTCGTGTGTTCCCAGCCTAGGTCGCATGTGTATGGGCACATTAACACATTTTTAAAACAGCATAATAGAAAAAAGAACAATGAACTGTTAAATACTGCCATGTTCCAAATGTATTAGATACCAATGGTTAAAGGGTAAGGTAACATAGAGAATTAAACTGTTATAAATTGCAAACACCTTGGCATGTGAATAGCTAATCACTGTGCTGCATCTGTCTATCGTTGCATTATGCTAATTAAAAGAAAAGTGAAACATAAATAAAAACATTACTAAGCAAACAGCAGTGTTGCCAATATTATTTGCTTTGTGTACAGTCCATTGAGTCTAAGAGATTATAAGGGCTGCACATACTTGAGTAACCACAGAGCAAGGATGGGTCATATTTGGGTCACGCTAATTCTAAATAAAGAGCTATAAATAAGCCTTCATAGACTTAAAAATGAAAAGTTACATTTTATAAAGGAAAGGAATTTTAGCTTAAAAATGTAAACATTAAAAATGTTAATTTCCTTATTTCTCTGTCCTTACAGCTTATTCAAATTACAATCCACTTCTTGGTTATCTGAGCTGCCCCTTTACTGTAATAAAATAATCCCAGTGTCCATTTAACCTGCAGAAATGTATTCTGATTAGAAGCTTTCTAAGTTTTAAAGGGTTAATCTTCCTTTGGACAAAAAAAAGAGGAAGAAGGGGTTATTTATAAACCTACACAGCATGTTCTAATTGAAGCCTCTCTAGCATTCTCCGCCTCCTATTATTCTCTGGTTTGTGGTTGTATGGGGTCCCAGAGGGATGGAGGGCTGTGGGTGGCTAGAGAACTTCAAAATTGGCAGCAAGATCATTTCTGGGACTGTGGGAGGAAGGAAGTGCGTCAGGGGAGAGTGTGGGCACAAGGACACGTAGAAGCACTAGGACTACATGCAGCTGTCTTAAAATAGCCTGCCTGTGTACAAGGAAGAAATGGGAGTGACAGCAGGGAAACATTAACACAAGCTTCCTGGGCCTCATTGATTTGCCATCGAACAATGATCTTTAAAAAACCTAAGAAACACCTTATATGCATTTCTGCATAATCAGTTAATGAGTATTGATGACACTGAAGTAACTGATCCCTTTATCTGCTTTCCCACACGTTTCCACAGATACAACAAAAATAA
This sequence comes from Hymenochirus boettgeri, assembly GCA_019447015.1. NCBI lineage: Eukaryota > Metazoa > Chordata > Amphibia > Anura > Pipidae > Hymenochirus > Hymenochirus boettgeri. Next base: position 266,453,003 of record CM033470.1, on the reverse strand, counting down.
TTTTATCACAGATCAGTGTTATCTGTGGAATAAATGTAAAAAAACTGAAAATAACCCATTGTCTTAAAGGGGAACTTTAAGTTTATTTTAAATGAAAGGCCAGGTTCCTACCATTAAAACGAGCCATCAACTACCTCTATACGTGCTGCACAGCCCAAAATATGAAGAAATCATTGATCAGAAAGTTAGGGGGTGGGAGATTCTGAATCTGCAGTCAGAAATACTACTTCCTCCTCTAATCTGTGGTTGGCACATGCTCAGTGCATGACTGAAGGGTAGGAGGGGGTGGGGAGAACAGCACCGCCCACAGCACTGCTTTTTTTAATGCCTCCCACTTGCTGGCCCTTCCCACTCTTGGGCCCTGCGTCCCCTCCTCTTGCAGACCCAACCTGGCCCCTGCCCATGCGGCCCCCTGTGGCCCCTCCCACTCACGACTCTGTGCCCCCGCCCACTCGTGGGTCCTGTGCCCCCTCCCCCACTTGCAACTTGGACCAATACCCTCCTACCCCCTACAGAAGACTGTGTAAAAGCAGCCTTTTCAGCAGAGAAAGAATCAGACAAAGTTTAAAACTGCTGATTCTTTCTCTGCTAAAAAGGCTGCATTTACAGTTTTCTGGTATTGGTCTGAGGTGCAGGTGGGGGAGGGGCAATGGGGAGCCCACAAGGGGGAGGGGTCATTGGGGCCTATGAGTGGGAGGGGCCACATGAGGCTGCAAGGGATAGGCCCAAGGGGGCTGCAAGGGAAGGAGCTGCAACCAAGTGGCCCTTTCACAGTAGATCGCAAAATTTTTGACCATGCCCACTCTTGACCACGCCCACTTTTCTCTACAATCTGTTTAAAACACACGTTAACCCAATATTACTTAGGGTTAATGTGGGTTCTACACAGTTTTGATATTGTTTGATATAAGTTACTACTATTCCCATTTTACAGTGTTGCCTGCAACATTTTTAAATGTATGATGTGGTTAAAGGACAATTATTGTCCTAAAATCTGCCCCCTACCTCTTACAAGTATCCGGGGTGAGATTCTGAATCACTAAGTCCTCACCCTTGGGTCTACTTTCTAAGTCAAGTTATACTTACCCAAAGTTTAATAACTTTGGGTAAATATAACTAAAGGACTGACTAACACTGGCTACTGAACTGGAGGTCTGACAACACTGGCTAATGATGAACAGGAGGGCTGTCTAACACTGCTAATGAACTGGGCTGACTGGTAAACGATGTGAAGGAGGAGGAGGAGGAGGAGTTTCCTGTTTCTTGCCCATGTTAGAGCTAAAGGTGTGTGCTTCTGAGGCAGCCCAAATTTTTCATTAGAGACCAGCCCGGAGGGCATTTGTCCCTCAGCCTACTGGGCCAGTCCTCCCCTGACAGGGCCCACAAGTGGGAGGGGTCACAGGATGCACGAGTTGGCAGGGCCACAGAGCCATGAGTAGGAGGGGCCACACAGGGGCGTAGCTAGATATCACAGGGCCCCTTAGCAAGATTTTTGGTAGGGCCCCCACATAAAAATCAGTTGGGTGCAGTTAAACCTAACCCAACAAAACTACAGAACAGTTATTTAAAGGGCATGTCCACCCTACTAAGAAAAAAATTTATCTCACGTAGTTCAGCCCCACAAACTCTGTTTTCATTTTACTCAAACCTGGAAGCATCCTTAAAAGGTTTAAGTAAAATGAAAAATGGGGTTTGTGGGGCTGAAATTCGTGAGGTAATTTTTTTTCTTAGGTGGGTGAACATGCCTGCAGGGGATCTGGATGGGGCCCCTTTTGCTCTGGGCCCTATAGCAACTGGTATGGCTGCTATAGTGATACCTACGCCCCTGGGGCCACAGGAGGCTGCAAGGGAAGGGGCCAGGATGGGTCTGCAAGGGGAGGGGCCACTGGACCCATGAGTGGGAGGGGCCACTGGACCCATGAGTGGGAGGGGCCACAGAGCCCATGAGTGGGAGGGACCACATGACTCATGAGTGGGTGGGGCCACAGAGCACATGAGTGGGAGGGGTCACAGGAGGCTGCAAGGGAAAGGGTCAGGGTGGGTTTGCAAGGGGGCCCATGAGGAGGAGGAGACACAGGGAAGAGGGACTGTCATGTGATTTCAGAGCAGGAAGCAGGAAGTGCAGGGGATCTGGTGATGCTGCTCCTATATCACACATATAAATGTAAATATCTTCAAAACTATGTAAAATAAACAATGAAAGTAAATTGCAAAAATCCTCAGGAAAGCAATGCCTGTCAATTTGACACAGTTACCCTTTAATACAGGCTAAAGTATAGGAAAAGAGAATATCTGACACCCTCCCCTAAATACAGTAGAGGCAACATTAGTATTTTCACCAAGAACAGGAGGCAATCAGAATCTAACATAGCTAATTTATCAACTAGAGGATGCAAAATTTCATTGTATGCTGACAATGTCTTGTTAACACTTTCTCATCCACAAACTTTGCCCTCTATCTTAGGCTAGGTAAACACAAGCCAATTTTTTGACCTGGATTTTAAAATAATATTAAATTGGTTGTATTTTCTGGGCCACAACTCACCGGTGTTGGTAAAACCCTCGTCCAAATGGGACAAAACTTCGAACAGACATAGTGGTAAATTTTGCCGGATTGTGCGGTCTTCTATGGACCTCACGATCAGACACGTCTAAATATTATCAGTGGTGATTTTCAGCACGTTCAGTGATATTCTGACCCGACCAATAACAGCGACAAGTCAATCAGTTGGAAATATCAACCAGTCTGTACCTAGCCTTACACAATATACTTCAGACTTATGGGAATATGAAATTAACACATAAGACAGATTTTAGGACTTTTATATGCTTAAATTCCAACCAATGATCTTGCACCATTAAAACTCTACTGGCTCAGTGGAAAAGGAAACTATTTCCTCTCAGCTGTGAAGTTGGCAGAGTGGAGAATAGATAGGTAATATAGTCAAGAGCTATAGCCCCCACCAAAATGTATATGGGATAACAAAATTTACTCTCCTGGAAAGTTGTGGTGGTGAGACAAAACCAGGTATTTTAATGCACTGGACCACAGTTACACCTTAGGCTAGGTGGGTGTAGATAGAGGGAGCCCAGGTACACCCATTGCATTTTATTACCTTCCCTGTCTATCCAAAACAGTTACCTACAAATTAGGCACCAGATCTAAAGGTCCTGTAATTTACTGAACAAGGCATCAGAAATTCACCCCTTCATCAAAACACCTGCCATGCCAGTTTACTACCAGCCTATTATGAACCTGCCAATTGATTTTTTACAATAGCATAGTAGATTTGACATTTGACAAATTATTCTCTAAGAATAAAATCTAATTGGCACTGTCATGTATATGTTGCCTAATCAAGCACAGGGACTGACACACTCATGAGGACAGGCACTTTCACCCATTTAACCCATTTTAATTGCTTTTGATTTAGGGGGTCCCCAAAGACAGGGTCTTATATCACTATATACTACATATTAAACTCTATTCCTTCTGAACCCTCTTTCAAACATAAACATATGGACAGGAGAAAAAAGACCCCCAAGTTACCTTTGAAGGTAACTTGGGACATAACCTCAAAAACATCATATACAAGAAAGACAGACAGAAGATGATATTAAAGTTGTATTATGGACTGGAACAGATATGCATCTCCAGCACCAGACTGGCTCATCTCTATCTTGCGTGGAGCTATCTCCCCACAGAAATTTAATACAAAACCCTGTGAGCATTCTGCCGAGCCAGTCCATTATTCTGTCACCTACTACTAGACCGATAAAACAGAAAAGCTATTGTTATACATGTTGTTACAGGTAATACACAATATTATCCTGGGTCCCTAACAAATGTACACAGGGCAAACCCAGACAAGCATTAGAACATCTCTCGTGGGTAGTTTGGCCCAAAAGTTCCACACCATTTTGGGATAATTATGAGGCTCTTCTAAAACTCTGGAAAAGCGTCTGGAGGGACAGTATATTTTCACATGGTTAGTAATAAGTTCCTTTTTTTAAAGTTCATTTGTCGCTTAGCTTCCTTCCGCTCCCGTGCTATTCGGTTTGTGTCTAATTTCATCTTTATCTCATTTGTATCTTTGGCCATTCGTGATAGTCCACTCCGAGTTTTTCTTATTGCTGCATCTACTAAGATGCAGCTTGTCACAGGACGCCATGTGTGATGTTGTGGGAAATAAGGCTAACCAGGCCACACAAGCTATTTTACAATTAGAGGAGCTTTATATAATGCACCAGTACCAAGCACAACCTTATCCTACCAAGCAATCACTGTCTTTGGGATGCAGTCCCTTGGATCTCTGGGCTCCACTGCCTTGGCTCCAAACTGCTGGGCTGCTGCTGGTTTCTCCTGGTCTGCTCTGCCTTCCTGGCTACTGGGTCCCTTTCTCTCAAGCTAAAGGACAGGGTAGTGGTGTACAGCTTTGAGCAGCTAGGCACTGCCTAAGCATGTGTCTTAGCTCTGTTCTCCGTTGCTTAGCTTTCCCTTCTGCCAAGCCCTAGTCTGCTTCCTCCTGCAGGCTAGCCTCCTGTATCCCTTGCTCTCAAGCTAAAGGTCAGGATAGAGTAAATCAGCTCCCAGCTACAGGATACTGCCTTAGCGTGTATCCTAGCTCTTCCTGTCTATGTGTTTCCCCCCATGTGGACTTAAGCTGCTCTTTTTATTCCCACATTTCCTTTGAAGTGCAAATTACCAACCTTCAACCAGCAGCCAATCAACAGACTTGTTGAGCAGCAGACCAATCAGCAATCAAACAACTCAATCCTACAGGCCAGACGTGTTGGCACTGGGATAATTAATTTACAACAGGCAATCCCAGGAGTTTTACCCAATGAGCCATCTTGTGGACAAAGGACTTACTGCATATCCCCAACAGTGCGCTTGGTACATTTTACATATACATTACAAACACGATATAATACTGGGAGAGGTGGTGCCTGGATGAAACAATGTTATATTATTTGTTAAAGACTGGGAACCACATTCTCCCTTACCTAGCATTTACTAACTCAGGTTAGTACAGACCCCTGGTGCTCCGTCACAAAGATGATTTCTGTTAAGTGTTTTGTAGGCAAATTGAAATCCTCATCTCACTATCCCCTTCTTAATTTTGTTTTGCCACTCCTCTCATTGGTCTTCTCACCTTATTTAACTTCCTGCTTTCCCTTGCTCCTGTGCCCATTATAGTCATTGGTTTGCCCTGACTAGTGGTGTGCTTTCTCTGTTATTTTGGTTCCTGCCTCCTGCCTATTCTCGCCTGTGTTGCCCCCTGCCCTTGGACCATGCCCTGACTACACTTTCTTTCTACGCTCTTGTACCTTTGCTCCGCTGTTTGATTTACTGTGTAGCAACCTTGGCTCTGTTCCTGACTCTGTTTTGGCTAGTCCCTTTGCACCACGTTTGGCTAGTGCTTTTGCTAGTCCTGCCCTCTCTGTCAGTTTCACTTCGGCTTCTTTGAATATTCAAGACCTCAGCTCAGATACCCTGCACTCTAAGTCCAGGTGGCATTTCAAGCCTCCTGGCAAGCATGGGCTTGTCTATTGGTGAAGCGAGTTGTGTTAGATTGGGGTATCTGAGCTGAAGGAATACTCTGGCATCCGGAGCGTTACATCATTATTATCTAGTTGTTTTTTTTTACAGATTCCATACAAAAAAATACAAAAACCTTCTTTCTCTATGGGGAGAGTTCAGGTCAAACTGTTACCTTGTAATGACATATGGATATATGTCCTACTGGATATGTTGTTTTCCAATTATTTGTTGTATTAATAAGAAAACACTATTAAAATGTTACAATAATAAAAAAAACAGATAAGGATGCTTGCTAAGGGTAATATTTGATAAGTCAGCTGGGTGGATGTGCACACGTGTGTAAATATGGTGTCTACTGGGCTACCAGTTCCTAGAGAAGGTATAACATATTTATTTAGAGAGAGAAATATAATGTCTGTCAGGTGTATTGCATGTGCTGGAAGTATCACTTTCCTTCAATGTAAACACATGTTGAAGTCCCCGTTGTTGTGCATTTGAGAATTTCTATTTGTATTCTAAAATAAACCCACATGCTGGATCAGAGCACATAAGTACGGAAGATAATGTGGTTTTCTCTGTGAATGAAAATCTCCCTGCTTTGTGCTGTTTCGGCATCTGCTTAATATGGATTCAGATCAGCAAGTCCATATTTGGTAGATATATGGTTAATAAATATCATTCTCGCATCTCAGAGGCAAACACACCCAGCAGCCCACACTGTTTCTGGGCTCTGCACTCTGATGTCACCTTGTGCAGCTCATTATCACAGCCCACAATATCTGAGTGGGTTTGACATTTTCTGGGCTTCTTTTTCCCCCTTTCTTCCTTCATAAGGGCAGGATTCTGCACTGATCAATGCAAATAGATTTAATGGTGCTTTTGAAATGTACTAAAATCTTTAAATAATTAAAATGCAAAAAAAAGAAAAAATACTGATCAATAAAATTTACGTGATTACCAGGTAATAGGGCTCTAAACTGCAATATTTCAAAAGAAAAAACCCTAAATGTACATAATTGTCAAATTATGGAGAAAACTGCTTTGTTGTATAGGCTTCTTGTCCTTTTTATTTTGTTTTACTGACAAGATATACATTTGCATATGATCAAAACGTTCCTTCTTCTACCCCTTGCCAGAATGGGTGATCTGCCATGGACAGCTCTGTAATGCTGGCCTTACACTATGTAGATATTAGATCAATTCAATGTTCTGTAGCAGTATTATTTCCTGATATTTAGGGGGTGCATTACCTAATGTATTGCAAGCAAAAACAAAGCTAATCTGGCAAACAAAATTTATGGAAAAGAAGGGCTGCTCATTTATATTTTAGCTTTCTCTTTTCTTTAACTTTTAAAACACCTTCAACACGATCTGATCGCCCTTAATGCTTCTCTTTACACTTAACACTTTTCTGTTTGCAGCTGGGTTATGTTAGCCTTATACAAACCAATCAATCATAACTGGTGCTAAATAAAGAACTAACAGGGAGATTCAATAAAAGTTCTTATAGTTAAAAATGGTGCTAATTTTGCCCCAACCAATCAGATCTTATTTAACATTTAAAAGTAGAGATGTCCGAACTTCGAAAAATCCGGTCCGCGCGAGGATCCGCGGATTTTCGAAAAAATCCGTAAATTCGAAAATCCGCGAGCGGACCCGTTAAAACGTATTAAAATGAAAGTTCGGCAAAATCCGCATTAAAAGTGGTCTAAATAGCCTTGGTAATGTTAACTTAATCACTCAGGGACCTGGGTAATGTCCTTAGAAACACGTATCAATGCCTACAATACCTAAAAATTACAGTCCGCTAGCGAGAACAGTATTTTTCGAAAATACGATGATTTCCGTAAAAACGAGGATTTCCGTCCACAAAGGTGCCTCATGGAGAGAGAACGAAGATCAAATATGGAGTAATGCTCTCGGGCCAGGCAGGAGCGTCCTCCTCTTCCAGTGCCTGCTGCTCGACAGCGAGTGCCCTGTCGAGTATGCCGCGCAGAGTGTGCTCAAGGAGGAACACCAGTGGGATGGTATCCACAATGGTGGCATCATTGCGGCTTACCATCCTGGTGGCCTCCTCAAATGGCGCGAGCACACGGCAGACATCGCTAATCAGCAGCCACTGCCTGGGTAACAGCAAACCCAGGTCCCCAGAGCCTGATCTTGCCTCGTACTCGTACAAGTAGTCTATGATGGCTCGCCTCTACTGGAGCAGCCTCAGCAGCATCATAAGACTAGAGTTCCAGCGGGTGGGGGTGTCACAAATCAGGCGGTTCTGCGGCAGACCATTCTGCTGCTGAAACTCGGCCAGACGAGCTGTGGCCGTGTATGACCACCTGAAGTGACTGAACACCCTCCTAGCCATCCTCAGTACCTCCTGGAGACCAGGGTACTTGGTGAGGAACCGCTGGACGACCAGGTGGGGGGGGCACGGAGCTGTCCGGGAAGAGGGCTCACCGGATGAGGAGGGGGGGGTGGAGACTGGCGTATCACCAATGCGTGGTGGTACCACCATCTCCCCACTTGCGCTCCGTGCCCCCCCAGAGCCTATGCTTCGTGCCAGGCGAGACGGTGTCCAAGCCTCCTCTCTGTGTTAGTGAAGTATGTGCAACTAATTAAAGAAGGCATGGAAGATAAGATCCAGAAAGTACAGAATGAAGTAATATTTCAGAGCTGGAACTTTTTGTATGGGACTGACATTCGAAAACTGCACCAGCTTTAGATCATGTGTACAACATATTTTTACTGGAGCATTAGTTGACAATTACTGAAAAGTAATTACAAATCTAGTAGAATTGAATAAGTTTGTAATCAAGCAGAGACGGACTGGTACTCAATCCAAATCCTGAGATAAAAATTTACTTTTATTTCCGAAGTTAAAACATGGGATGAATAGAGGAGAGCTGAAACCCTGACGCGTTTTGTGACATCATTGCATCACTTCATCAGAGGGGCTATCCGTATGTCCACACGACTATGGGTTTAAAAAGAAATCGGCATACTACACCTGGTAAGTAATCAGGGTTATTGGGTTAATAACCCTTCCCTGATAACTTACCATACTCAGGTGTAGTAGGCTGATTTCTTTTTATTCATCCCATGTTTTAACTTTGGAAATAAAAGTTATTTTTTATCCCATGATTTGGTCGGGTGACATGGCTGAGATATGATGGATGTACAACCTGTACCACCTGAACCACCTGTCCCTTGCCCTTCCCTTTCCCGTAGCTGACCCCTTAAAACTCCATTAACCTCTCCCACATAATACACATGACACTGACTTTGGATCAAAAGGGGTCACAGCTTTATTTTAACAATTTTACAGAACAAAACCATTTCTTGTTAAATAATTAATTAAATCAACATTGCTTATTACCAACCATTTAACCAGTTAACCATTTAAACATTTTAACCATTTAACTGCTGTAGAGTGGTTCACTGGAAGCTACCGTTGAATTTGCTCATCAGTCGTAGCTACACCGACTCGATGAGCACCTTTCGGCTATGCCGACACCATACTCTATAGTCCAGACCATGATATTCTGGAGCTGCCACCCCTTGGGCTAGCTCCACCCTTTTCCACACCAGCCAGCTTCCAGTGACCAATTGCCGCTGTGACATCATCTTCTATGGATTCTCGCTGCAATAGAGAACAACAAAACAAAACAAAAACAAAAAAGGGGGGGGTGGGGAACTTCTTCTGTCTCCTCTGCTTCACTGCGCCAAAAGCCTCCCTTCTCCCCACTTATATCCCTACTCCTAGCTTACTTGCAACATTGTATTTCTCCTAGCCTATCCCTGCTCTTAACTCTAGCCTATCATTCCCTTGTATTTTTAAAATCATCCTAACAATCCTGCTCCCCTCCCTCTCAGCCATGTATCCCATGCTTTATGGCTTGGGATTTCTGTCCGTCACTGCTTGATTGTATTTATAATTCCAATTCTAGTGCATTGAAATATTTCTGCACGTAGCATTGGTAGAGCAAAGTTAACCCCACCACACATTTGTGTTCTAATTTGTTTATTGTAAATATTGCTGCCTGACATTTTTAAAGAACGTATTCTAAATTAAATTCAGTGTAACCATAGAGACCATGTTGCTAAATTGTCTCATAGTAGACCAAAGAGTTATTTATCATCTCTTTAATGCTGAGAGGATCTTACTGCCAGTGAGATGCCTGAGAGGCAGCCAATCACGGTCGCAGCTGCCAGCAGTACAGAACGCTGGGGGGACGAGGCTGTGTAAGTAGAGTTTGGGTTATTTTTTTTACAAACTAATATAGCGGTTGGGGGTGGGACAGAAAAGGGATTTTACACTAGGGCACCACAGAGCAAACAGGGAGTAAACAGCCTCAAGTGACACCACTTTCAGCAACGAGCAACAAGTTTAAATATTAGAAATAAAAATATATCATCTTGGACAATAAATGAAGAAAGAGTAGTTTTTGTCTTTACGATTGTCTTTAACATTGTTTTCTACTTTGGTATGATACCCAAAGGCCTCAGTGCCAAACCAGTAACATATGTAAGTCAATAACACCAAAAAGGCCTTAAGTAGGAATAAAGGTGGCCATACATTCATTAGATTTAACAATTGACCAAACGTCAAATCAGCTCTAATGTCTACTGCTCCGGCAGCTCTTACCTGCCAATGTACCTGTGATGTTCCTTGGCCAAATAATGCTTTACACCTGTTACATCAGTGGTTAAGTGATCGGGCTGATCATTTGTCAATTAACCAATCTAATCAACTTTAATGACTTTAGGTGCAGTATAGCTAATGCGTTTCTCCAAAACGCTGATCACTTGATAGAAGTAAAAAATGAAGAAGCCATATTCCATACTGAGTAGGTGAATATCGGGGTACAAACCCCAATTTATTGACATGGCATAAAGCTTAACATTTTGGGTGGACCAAACCTCCCTTCCTCAGGGGTCACTAATCGTGTTGCCACAGGCGTAATGATTAACACCCCAATATGGCTGTTAGTGGTCGCGTTTACACTTCGCACATCTGTGTGTTTGTAACTCTTTATTCCCAAAATACATACACATAAAGCAAAGGTAATCAGTTTATATGCTTAAAAAACATTTTAAAAAATTTGGGTGGGGTAACCCTAAACCCTGTCTCTAAGAGAAAGATTTCCCATGCTGACAAGTAAAATGCAATGGTAAATACTTCATAAATTATATTTACCTTGCTCCCTAACAAGTTAGCATCAAGGGAAATTCAGATGAGAATGTGCATGGTGGGTATTCCCAACAAAGAGGATGACCATTTTGAGCAACTTCAGACCTTTAGAAGAATAGATCCTCACTGTCAAACAGCTACTGTATATTTAGGTTGGTATACACCACAGATCCAAGTGCAGCATGTTTTGATCCTCAAGGGATCTTTTCCAAGCATCCAGGATGATCAACACATCTTGTGCTTGGATTCAAATTAAAAACATGCTTCGGTTAAATTCTGCCGTCTCCCTTGTTTCCTTTTTGATTTATATGCCCATGTTTGAATGTAAATGTTAAGGGATGTGGAGGCATAGTTATTACAGGTATACAGCTCTTTAGTTTTTCAATTTAGAATTCCATCTACAATGAATTAATGTTTAATATCTGTACCAAACTCCTTGTTTAATTTCTTGGTGTGCAAGGAAGACATCAGCAGTGGACAAAGTGGTTTAACAGAGTTAAAAACCCACCAATTTGTGAATATATTGCTGGAGTTATGGTATAGAAGTTATTGGGCAGAGTCAGAATGAAAATGACACCAGCAAATAGCAAGTAACTAATACACCGTTTAACCAACCATAACGCGTTTTCTAGACACAAAGCTGGTGTTTCATCTCCAAGCCAAAGGCTCTTTATTTTGTCTGAACTGACTCAACAGGAAAACACTGTTTTGTTGGTGCTTGCAAACCATTGTCTAAAAGTGCAACACTAGTTTTTATGCACATTGAGTACAGTGGAGATATCATTACTGCCTTTCTTGTTCGTTCTGTGGTGTGTGGGCAGGTATAACATAAAAATGGAATCAGGAGGGCCAGTGTAGCCTCCGTATTGTGCTGCTGCTGTGATGGAAGCTTTCATTTGGCCCTTCCCCCAGCCCTCCTACACAGACCCTGACACACAGAGAATGTCTCTCATTGCAATGTGTATGTGGGTGGAAAACAGCAGTTAGTGCTTTCAAACCACAGGCTGGGAAGAACTTGAATTAAGGAGTAAGAAATGCTCACAAAAGAATAAAACTGGCCGAAAGAGACAGAAAGGGGCGAGAAAGGTGAAAAAAAACTGAATAGATAGATGTCAAGTGCATGAGAACATTAGACAAGGCTAAAGACATCATACAGGAGGATTTGATTTGTAATTGGCTGGATTTGATTAGACTGAAAGACATGAAACATCTGTGAAATCCAAAGAAACACTGGAGAGCCCCTACAGTAAAAGGAAAATTAAATGAAAGGACTTCAATCAGACAACTTATTCATCTATTCATAGCTTGTTTGAAGTTTTGTTTGGGTTCTTTGTGCATCCTGTTGCTGGTACCTGCAAAAGAATTCCTCATACATGGCAGAGAGAGTTGGTAGACCAGAAGAACTCAAGCGACCACTTAAAGCAAGGCAAGTAAGTTAGATGTGTGATGGAGATTTATACATTTAACTGGTAGACCAGAGGAACTAAAGTGGCCAATCAAAGCAAGGCAAAGTTAGATCAGTGATGGAGTTAAACACAATACACTATATGTGTGTATGTACAAATAGGATGTATTATCTCTCACTAGTCAAAAATATTTGCTACTAAATCAACCACTCCGTAAAAGACCAGGAAACATTTTGTTCACTTACTAAAAGCATTTATGTTATTTTGCTATAAAATATGTATTGCATAGTAAAATTTGATGTAATCTGCATATACTGGAATTAATGACCCTTCCCCCAAAGGAAAAAAACCCCAAAGCTCAATGTACAGAATGCAGAAATTCTTACATGAATTTTGTATATTAGATAACATTGATTAGAACAGCAGCTGGACAATATCCAGTATTTTACTCAAAACAAACTTGCTTAATGAAAGTTATGTGCATTGGGATGAATGAACAGCCATTGAATTTAAGTCAAAATATACAGTGTAAAGCAATAGAGCTTATCCTCTTCAAATTGAGCTACTGCAATTTTGCGTACCTTTACATTACCCTCTTAATACACAACGTATTGTGAACACACAGGGACAGCCCATGTACCATTTGAGATAAACTGAACACCTTTCATAATTTCTTAACATGTCCCTTGAACACATGCAGGACTGTCTTGCAGTTTAAATAAATAATGTATATTTTCTAATGAAGCAGACACTTTATATTTGTTATTTTATTTTTATATATAAAATGGTGTTCTATGTTCTTGGATTTACATTAAAAAACAATGTAAGCATTGAACTAGATAACGGAGAGACTTGAGCAAATACATTATAACTTTAGAAGGACATTCTCTATTTTTTTTTAGTTGGGCAAATTACTGACCAGTAATTGATCTCCATGTGCACTGGGTCCCTGGCTGTAGCCATGGATCGGAAGCCTGGGACTTGTCCAGGACTGATGTACCTAAACTATGATGTGAGCATGAATCATCTCCCTAATATTCCTTTGATTTTGGTAAATGTAGTCCCTCCCCCCAAAGTTAGGATGGGAATCAGCATAGTTACAGTTGATTTAAAGTTTAGTAACCCTTTAAAATGTGCAGTTTTTGCCATTATGATGATGTTAACTACTGTGTCAGACTGGGGCCTACCAGGGAATCTTATGCAGGGGGCCAACCAACAACTTGGATGAACCAAAAATGACAAGTAAATGTACATCATAAAACTAATCTTAAACTATTAAAGTCTAATCCAGTAAGCATATTACTATTGGTTATATGTATTACCTTTAGTACACTGATTTCTAATTGCTGTCTGCAATTTTGCAATTTAGTTAGTATTTTGCTATTGGTTAGAAATATTACCCATTACAAACAATACGCTGATTTCTAACTCTTGGATATGTTACCTGCGGTAACATCTCTGTCCCAAGATATATGAGTTAAAAGAAGTCAAGATTTCAATACACCATTCCTGCTTGAGCTGTCAATAAAATCCCCTAATAGCATGCTGGTGTAGTGGGTAGGCTTACATAAGTTTTACAGTAAGTCTCTCAATAACTCCTTCCTGCTCACTAAAATACTTGGCAAATACTGGGTTAAAAACAGAAGTAAAGAGAAGGAGAATGAAGCAGCTTTCACCAATTTATTGCCTGTCAAAGGGAGATTGGGCTGCAGTGATAAGACAGGACTTGAGTCTCTCCTAAACCTCCATCCCTCCCAGTCCTTATGTAGCAAGTATCTCCAGAATAACGGAGACCTTTGCTCTCTACAGGCTTACATACAGAGGTTTTTTTTTGTTTGTTTACGAAGGTTAGAGTAATGTGTAGGAGGATTAATGTGCATGAGCGTCTTGTTTCACAGGCTTGGTTCATAGCTGGACTATATGAACGGGGGAATGATCAGAGAGGGAAGGGGGAGTGGGGAGCTCTGCAGTAAATCAGACTGTGTGCAAACACAGAGGTAAGAATAAGGCAGCATACAATAACAATTTATGTCAGGATTGGGTCAATGAATACATTTCACTATAGATGCCCTTTAAATGTTATATAACGTTTTTGAATTTGAATGTATAACCTAAAAATTTCTTAAAGGAAGGAGTCACTACCCCTATCTCTCATTTTTACTTGAAATTTGTACACATAAGCTCAATAGTTAGTGTGGAATCCACAATTTGCACTAGCACATTGCTGAAAAGTCTCCTGTAGTTTCCCCCTGAAGTCAGAAGGTAGAGCAAAATTTTCCACATAAATGACAACAAATAGGGTGGTACTCCTCCTTTTATATTTTTTCCCAAGTTTATTGGCAGGGGCTGTTAACATCCTCCTACACGTCGTTCTAACCTTTGTAAGCAAAAAAACCCCTCCATATGTAAGCCTGTAGAGAGGAAGTTTCTCTGTTGTTCTGGAGATACTTTCAACATAAGGAGGGGGAAGGGGGTGAGTTAGGAGAGACCCGAGTCCTGTCTTATAACTGCAGCCCAATCTCCCTTTGACAGGCAATAAATTGGTGAAAGCTTGAAAGCTTCCCTTTACTTCTGTTTATAACTCAGTATTTGCATTTTAGTGAGAAAGGAGTCATTGGGAGACTTGTTGTAAAACTTGGCAGCCTACACACTTGCTATTAGGGGATTTGATTGACAGCTCGAGCAGGAGTGGTGTATTGAAATCATGACTTCTTTTAACTTATATATCTTGGGACAAAGGAGGAAACTGAAGAAAATAATGGTACTCTGGGGATTGGGGGGACTTATAGAACACATAGAAGAAAAAAAGAAAATACAATTTTTCCACTATAGATGCCCTTTTAATTCCAAAAATACTTTTTTTGTCACGTAACTATTTTTCTTGTAGGGCCACTACTGACCAAGCTACAAGGATACACTACCACTACACTGGAACACTCATGTGCACATGCTAAATATGCATTCATTAAATAACAATCATGCACATATTACACATTTATTGAGCATATTATTAGCCACATTGGCATTCTAACAAGATTTGATATAATAAAATAATGATCCATTTGACTAGTCTCGGCCTTTGTGTCTGTCAGAGATTATGGGCAGCATCCATGTGTCCTGGAAAATACCCGGGTAACAAAATCCAATATTTTTAGTTACTAATCTTGTATCTTCCTACCCATTGCTGGGTAGCCTAGTTAATTATTAACTAGCAGAGCGAGCCTTCCTATTGGCCTCGCCGCCGATGGGGAGGAGGGGGCAGAGCCTACCAGAGCAGCGTTGCTCTAAGACAGTGCTTTAATTTACGGGAACCCAGGGCTGAGGACCTAGTGGTTCAGGTCCTCACCCTGGGTAAAAGGTAATGAACAAAGAAGAGGAGTGGAGGGAAGGTGAGTATAATTGTCCTTTAATGATAAAAAAGTAATAGGAGAGAGAGAGAGATCTAGCGCACGTTATGTTAACAGGCTTAACCGGCTAGTTAATAAATAATAATAATAAGTAATATGAGAGAGAGAGATCTAGCGCACGTTAAGTTAACGGGCTTAACAGGCTAGTTAATAATTAATAATAATAAGTAATATGAGAGAGAGAGAGAGAGAGAGAGAGAGAGATCTAACGCACGTTATGTTAAAGGGCTTAACCGGCTAGTTAATAATAAGTAATATGCATTTAGCTCTATGTATTTACAAATTATTTATTTTAAGCACAGTTACAATTTAACAAAAATGGCCACTGAATTTCAGACAAAAATGTTGTGTGAATGTTGCTATTGCAATAGTGGGTTGGTTAATAACTATAGCATTTCCAGTAATGTACCTAAGGAAAATTATTGCAAAAGGGCACAGCTGCAATAATGATGGGTATGGCTACAAAATAGTACTGCGTAGCCATACCCATCATTATTATTATACCCATACCCATCATTATTATTATACCCATTATTATTAAAAGGAGAGTTGGTGGGTTTGCACCATAGGAGTGGTGCCTTTGGACTGTTGGAATGTTCCCTTCGCCTGCACCATTTGCAGTGTGAGAGACTTTGCTTGTGCACTCGTTTGGCACAAGATTGGAGCCTGTGATTTGGGTCTGGCAGGAATTTGCTTTGACTTTGTTTCGATCAGATCTCCGCAGGAGCACAGTGGGGAAAGCTAGCCGCCTGTATGAGCAAATTTTAATTATGTTTTAATTTTTGGTGGTCCTTATTTGGGTTAGAAGTATTGTGAGGCAATAAAGTTTACAATTATTCACCAAATTTCCAGGGTGTACATGTCATTGTGCTTGTATTTTAAGGGCAGGGCCACTTCTAACATTAGGCAGAGTGAGACATTTGTCTCAGGTGGCACCCTTGCACTGAAGAAAAAAGGCAGCAGAAAGGCAGAGGTGGAAAAAAATGTTTTTTCCCTTGACCGGTTAAGAAAAAAAGGAACTTTCCTTAGTAACAGATATGAAGTTGTTAAAATAATTTTATATATTTAGGTTAGCTTTAGTTAGTTTGTTAGACTAGTTGGGCTAGTTAGGGCCCCACTGAAAGAGTCACCACTTTAAAACAGCGGCTTAATAATAATAGCGGGA
Organism: Hymenochirus boettgeri; assembly: GCA_019447015.1. Classification (NCBI taxonomy): domain Eukaryota; kingdom Metazoa; phylum Chordata; class Amphibia; order Anura; family Pipidae; genus Hymenochirus; species Hymenochirus boettgeri. Next base: position 266,436,292 of record CM033470.1, on the reverse strand, counting down.
AATAATCCCCTTGAGCTTAGATTTTTCCAGTAAGGTACCTAGTACAAGTAACATCAATTAAGATTGGTAATATTAATTAATAATACTTTTTACTTTACTTTACTTTAACCAACTTATATTTCTACTAGTGACATTCACACAACAACAATTTTATCTGGTATTTAGTTAGCATTCTTGTTAAAACTTAACTGTGATTATAGTGAGTAATTAGTACAGACATAGAGCTATATACATCCATATATCTTGGTGTGAGGCATGAATTTCACTCATAGATCATAGTACACAAGTCACATGTCTGTTATGGCTGAAGGTATGGGGTGGCTGCCCTTTAAGTTCCAGTTTTGGCCCTCCAGTTGGAAGGGTAGTGTAAAAATAGTCCATCATATACAAAGTGCAGTGCAGTGAAGAATGCTCTGATTTGTATGTGGGGGAGACCAAACAGCAACTGCATCAACGTATGGCCCAGCACAGAAGAGCCAATTCCTTGGGTCAGGACTCAGCCGTGTATCTGCATCTTAAGGATAAAGGACATACCTTTGAAGATTGTAATGTTAACATGTTAACATATAACAGAGGTGGGGGGGTTCAACGCCGACTGTCTGCCATGTACAATGCTGTTTTGACACCTTACTCTGGGCGTTCCTATAACACCTCTTAGCCACTATCCAATCACACCCTTAACACCTGGCTGTGATATGCTAATTGGGATTTTCCAGGGTACATAATTGCCACAGATTCTTGTACAAGTCATTCTGAATTGAGAAAGCCAGTCGGATGACTAGCGAAACGTCTTCAAGAACTAAACTTCAAATCCAGTTGATCTAATTGAATACAACAGATATACCATGGCCTGGATGAATGAGAACTTTCACAAGCATAGTCCACATGCTGCTATCATAAAATAACAAAAAAAATCAAATTTTTAATAAGTTTTATGGGTTATGGGCTGGGGTTACTAGCTTTGTTTTTTTTTTAATGAATGTGTTAATTAATTTAACTTACATTTGAATTCCAAAATGTACTTTGTTTACAAGTTCTTCTGTAACCTCTTATCTTGTAGGGCTAGTACCGACCCAGTTATTCTACCTCGTACTTTAGGGGAGTTACAACTGTATCGTGTCCTGCAAAGAGCCAATTTGCTTGGTTATTATGACACCTTCATCCAGCAGGGAGGAGACGATGTGCAGCAACTTTGTGAGGCTGGCGAGGATGAGTTCTTGGAAATTATGTCTTTGGTGGGCATGGCAACAAAACCATTGCATGTCAGAAGATTACAAAAGGCCTTGAGAGACTGGGCAACTAACCCAGCATTGTTTAACCAGCCAACATTAGGCAATATACCTGTTAGCAGCAGTATACCCTTGTTCAAAATATCTGAAACAGTGGGACGAGGAGGGAGAACTACCAATGGGCAGCTTAATACCTCTGAGAGTCATGGGAAAGTTCCTATGGCCTTTGGTCTCCTAGAACAAACTGAAAAAATATCACCATCACAGCTAGAACAGAGACCATGGGCAGCTCAGATTTCCCCACAACTGGAGAACGAAGAAGAGGAAGTAGGGGAGGAAGAGAATGGGTGCGCTGATCCATATCCTTTACCTGGGGAAAGGTTAGATGCTGGGTTAGTTCAGGTTGTGTCAGAAAGTGTGGATAGACTAATGAAAGGACTGCCTCGCGGAGATATCAGTGAAGCCAAATCAATGTTAAAGTTAAACAAGAAACTAGGACGTTCTCTTGGACATATCTTTCACATGAGCAATGGAAGTCAGAGAAAGGAACGTGAAATTCGCAGACACAGTACCATCTATGGACGAAGCGAATCCAAGAGACGGGAAGGAAAGAGGCTTACAATGCATGAGGTCAGTAATGGCACAAACATCTACTATAACTGGGAAAGTGGGGTTTAACTTTACTCAGCAAGCCCTAATAATTACAATACAGTTATCTTTAAAGAAGACCAAAATAAATAAAGTGATACCCACATGCCAAGAAAGCATATATAAATGGAACTGCTTCCTTTTATGTTTAGAACGATAATAAATACCGGGTTACAGATTACAGTACAGGGGTAATCACCTGGATGTATCATAATTTATTATTACACATTTGTTTTCCTTTTATTTCATTACCACTAGCAATCCATGTTCAAAAATGTAAGTGCCTTATTATTCCATAATTACAAGCTATACTGCTATACTGGGCTCACCTACGTGTACTGGACATTGGGGCATTTTATATATACAGGTCAGGGTGTGTGCTGAACATTAGGGGCATTTTCTGTTTACAGATCAGTTTGCTGCACATGATATTTTATACATGCAGGTCAGTGTGTGTTTCTGTAGATAGCATTTTATATATACAGGTCAGTGTGTGCTGTTGGACATGACATTTTATATATACAGGTCAGCGTACTATAAGTGTTATTGTATATGTGTGTGCAAAGTGTGTTTAATATGTGCTTTAGTCTGTGTGTAATGTGTCTGAGTTAGTGCGTGTTTAGGGATGGCCCAGGCCAGAAATTTACCCAGTATGGGGCCCAGAAAAGTCTGATGGAGACCCTTCCTCTGCCTCTGCCTTTACTGCTACTTTCAGGAACAGAAGAGTAGTAGATGTGGGGCCAGCACCTGTGTCTGTGATTGAGGTGTGGTAAGTCTATTTCTGGGCACTTTTAGAAGTTAAAACCCTACCGTTTAAGGTTGGGGGGGCTACACTATGTGAAAGTTTGCTTTTTTTAAAAATTGAGTGTAGCACTGAGGGATCCGGAGGGGTAGGAAGGTAGTTGGGGGGAGAGCTCCACTGTGCATGTTTGTTTTGTAAGTCAGTGTGTAAAGGTTCCTACACACGTGTGATCGCGGGTCCCGAACCACGAAGCACAATGTGAACGTTCGTTTGGAGATCCACCAAGTCGGATTGCATCAGCAAATACTATACCCTAAGTAGATACATCCTGACCAGGACGAAACGCATCTGGCCTTTTTATGAGCTCTCCTATCTTACCCCAGTCTGATTTCTCTGTATCTACAGTACTTAGGGTATAGTATTTGCTGATGCATTATATGAATGTGTATTACATCATGTGATTTTACTATTATAGTTACTATTACCTGTTCTAATATGCACTTTAATCATATATACCGGTATATATACTCCACAAAGGGTTACGTTTTTAGGAGATGTATTTTTAACTTATCTTTGTACTATGCACTTTATTGGGTGAATTGGATGTTTGTGTGTCCCTAAAATTTTGGACTGTTTTTCCCACATTCCTGCTGTGTTGCCCATATATTCCCACTGCTTTCTTTCTTGTTCTTTTTGATTATATAGTATAAAAAACAAATGTAGCATGGCTGAATTAATGTTGTTTAATTGCAATCACAGCCCTACTAATTAAATTTATTAAGTGTGTCCCTAACAGAACAAACGACCTGGCAACCCAGTTGTCACTTTTCTCTTTAAAGAACAATACTTTTTTTTTATTAAAAACTTCCTTTAAACGTGCCCTAAACTGCTAGGTCCTCACCCCTAGGTTCAATTTCTAAATTGTATACTTACTTATAGAAGTTCTAATAGCTGGCACACCATTCCCTGCATCCCTTTCCACACTCAGGGCTTCACCAATAGGAATACACCTTCTTCACCAACGTGTCTTCCTATTGGTCAGCTCGTGGACCAGAAGAAGGAACATTGCATGGGGATTGGAGCTTCTATATATAAGTACAGGACTTAGAAGTTGAACCCAGGGGGGAGGAACTTGCAGTTATGTCCTCACCCTGGGTACTTTTAGAGGGCAAACAAGATGATTGGGGCCAAGGTGCGTATAGTTACCCTTTATGACACAAACGCATATAAAATCTACATGCAGGAAGGCTGATTAATATTTACATTAACAGCATGATGCAGGCTGCAATGTTTTCGATGTATTCATACATCATATATAACAGCTGCATAAACTTGTAATATGTAGATTTCATAAGTGTTTAGGCTCAATTTTTTGCAAGCTCATTGTGTGAAAGTGATACAATCTACTATTTACAATTGAAAGGAAAAAAATGAACAAGGCAAATGAAAACTTTAAAGCGTTTACATATCCTTTAATTATGTGTTAAATTTAATGGTTTAGATGTCTGGGAACATTTTTATAAGATCTGATTGACTGGGGAAAAAGGAGCACCATTTTTAACAATAAGACATTTTATTGAATCTCCCTGGTAACATTTTAATGCTAGCTATTAGCTGTATAGCAAAATGCATAGCAAGATTCAGCAAGATACTTGCTTTTTCCAAGGCCAAGATGGTGATTTTAGGGCCTTTTCTGACCTCTAAGGCTGAGGCCCCACTACAACGCACGAAGCGCATGCGTAATTAGCGTGTTATCGCTTGCGACTGTGAGTGCCATTCTGGTGCTGTTGTTCCGTGTTTGTGCATGCGATTTTGCTATTTACATAACATTCTGGAAACGATAAATGGGGATCGCAAGACGGAAACGGATGCGCAATCGCACGCGTATCGGAAATCGCATGAACTTTTGCAATGTTTTTTACATGGAATGTTCCATTAACATAACTATTGCTAAAAAATTACCATGGTGACTTACCCTATTTATATGTGATTAGAGATGTCCGAACTTTGCAAAATCCGGTCCGCTCGAGGATCCGTGAATTTTCGGAAAAATTAGAAAATTCGAAAATCCGCGAGTGGACCCATTAAAACCCATTAAAATGAAAAAATCCTCGAAAATACGAGAAATCCTCGTAATTTCGAAAATTTTCAAAAACGCGCTTCAGAAAAGTTCGGAAGGCGGAAAACCGGAAAATCCGTGATATCCGCCGTTCATGAACGAGGTAAATCCGCCGCGGATTCGGATCCGCGAACTGGGCCATCACTATATGTGATACCGTTTATGGACCAACAGTTTATTTTAGTTGCCAAGTTTTGTTTCAATCAACTAAAATAAACTGTTGGTCCAAAAAAGGAATCACTTTTTACAAGATATATTGGATTAATATGGCAAAAGAATATTTTTTTTTTACCCTATTTATATAACTATGCTGAAAATTAGCCAATTTAGCTATTTATCATTTGTATGCCCTGAAATGATAATAGGAAATGTTTGGCTTGTATGATTTGGTGCATTAACCTGACTTTTCAACAAACAAAGTTGTGATATTGACATTACATTTCTACATGGCAGGAAAAAAAGCATCAAATGGTTTTATAAATATGCCCCTTTGTCTTGGAAATATTCTGATAAATCCGATGTCATTTCTCAATAAGAAAATTTGTTTGAAGTAAAAATAAGCACTAATAGTTTACAGGTTTGTAAATGTCCCTCTTTTCCTGAGCTAGAATATTTAAATAACCATGTTCTAAATCTGTACTTCATTTTCTCCCTTGTAGCTGACAATTAATGAGGCTGCAGCGCAATGCTGTATGAGGGATAACACATTACTACTAAGGAGGGTGGAGCTTTTTTCTCTTGCAAGGCAAGCTGCCCGTGAAAGTTCTTACTTGGCATCGCTCAAGTGCTCCAGGTATGTTTTAGTCCCTAACTAGTGGCACCTGAAATGAAATCCCTCTGGGACCACCTCCCTTAGCAGCACTCCTGTGTGCAGGGAGGGCACCGTTAGACTTTACTGGTACAGGTAGCTGTAGCCCTGAGGGAGTTTTTCAGTTCACCTCATGGATGTGGCACCCCTGTCTCTACAGCTACGTAGTTTCACCCCAGCACACCAGGTTTGGCTACTTGCCATAAATCAGTAGGTGCCCTACCCAAGAGTGTAGAAAATTTGCAAAGGTTCTTCAGGTCCTGAGGAAGGGGGCATAATGCTCCCTGAAATGTTGTGTATATCTGTTTCGCACAATAAATTAACTTGATTCAATAGTAGTGTGCTCCTCTTATCTTTGCAAATTTTCACCCGTTTCTAGCAGAAATGTAATTAAAATATGGGTACATCTTCCATTTGTATGTTTAAGTATGACATTTTAAAATTTTTATCAGTCAGTTCTTACATTATATTTTGTTAATGGCTTTAATTAATATTCTGTATATTACACTGTAGGCAATGCCCATCAGTTATAATATGTGTGTATCTATGTCATGTATGTATATATAGTTTATTTACAAAGCGCCACTTGGGGATGCAGCGCTGTACAATAACAAAATACAATAAAGTCATACAAGGGGAACAAATACATAGATAGTTCAGTACATAAATATATAAATGATATAAATAGAAGTGCGAGAGCTTTGCCACAAGAGGAAAGGAGGTCCCTGCCCCATAGAGCTTACAATCTAGTTAGGTGGGTAACATACAGATACAATGGAATGGGTATAAGTGCCGGAGTGAGACGTATGCAGTGCAAATAAAACAATCATAGACTGTGTTGTCTCATGACTCACTGAATCTTAGGAATAGGAAACAATGCCTAAAATGCCTGAAATATTACCTGCAGCCTCTTACTTTTACACAGTGATAGAACTCCTTGGTGACTATAAATATAAAAAAATACATAAATATATATTTTTCACTAGGGGTTATTTTATTTACAATCGAATTTTCATTTTTGCAATATATAAAGCCATAACAACGATTGTAAAGCATTATACAACCAGAGAACATCGCAGTACCGGCACAAGTAAGAACAGATAAATAATTAGATGTTAAGAACAACTAAAGCCTCAGAACAACACTGTATCAGAAGACAGAACACCTTGATATAAAACCAGTTATTTGTGTAATCACGTCTCTATTCGATGTGGGTGCTGGGAAATGTACCTTAGTAACATGGGGATGTGTTTTATTTCCAAGCGTTCCAGTATTGCACAGTGTGGTCACTAACAATTGTGTTCTTTGCACATGCCCAGTTCTAATCTACTGTAGGAACTTGTTACAGAAGGTCATGCCTACTAAATAGTCTATAGCGAATCCTAAATAAGTCCATATTATTCAGGGGAGCATGTGACTAAAATCAGGGTTTGTGGCCAGACAGTGCACATAACCACAGTTATCGTATCTAGTTCAAGGGTTTACATTTACTTTTATGCCTTTTAATGAAGAGGTCATTTACAGTTTATTGGTGTTCTAAGGGGAATGCTTTCAGATTATGGAGTATTAATATTCCAGTTTAGTTCACCTATAAACAAAGACAATAGTGGATCAGATATAGTTCTGATCCTAAGCAAAATCCACTAGAGGCACTCAAAACAGGCTTTACTATGGAAATATAATGTCCCCTATTAATTCTGGGGACTGCCATGAGAATAAAAAACCAACCAACCATATATTCTAAAACATAACTTTTATTACATCAAGTGCTATAAAAAAACACATAAACACATTACCCTCTAGACTGGGGTTACCTTGACGTGGTTGGAGGGCTTTTCATTCATGTGATCACAGTAATGTATAATAAAACCCCTTTGTTTATGTATGCCAGTGTGCAGATAATATGATATTGTATGGGGCCTAGGAATGTGCATTGATTATCTTTTCTATGTTTGTACACATTACCCTCTATATACACAAATGAGACTAAAACCCACACAACCCCTGCGCGTCCCCAGGACAAAAATACCTAAAAAAGCTTCCTGTAGAAATGCAGGCATAAGGCAAACACAGGTAAGTATCATGCAGATATACTACATTGCAGGCCCTCTGCGCAACCTCCAATATTAAGGTCGGGGTAATCTGTCACTGAAAAGCAAAGGATATAGAAGCAAAAAAGCAGGGCTGGGGAGCACATGCACTATAAATGAGCCACTCCACATGGTATACGAATAACAGGCAAGATCCAAATAAAAGAATCAAATATACTTAAATGTTCCCGGTACTTAATTTTGCCCCAACCAATCAGATCTTATTTAACATTTGAAAACAAACATCTGATTGGTTGGGGCAAAATTAGCACCATTTTAAACGATAAGAAGTTATATTGAATCTTCCTGTTTGAGTTATTACATTTTTCTAGAGGTTTTGTTTGTTGGTGTGGTGAATGCTTTTTTTACACTGTCCTAACATATTTTCTTTCTTAGACTGAGTAATGAAGAACTTCATGTTTCTCATCCAAAAATACTAAAGCAAGAGGTAATTACTGACCAAGCATGAGGGATAATGTGAGAGAGAAAATCTCTCTGAGTAGCAACTAAAAATCCCAGCAAGACTGGTATAAATAAGGGCTGGTGCACAATGACCAATCCCAGCCTGATCTTCTATACCATCATATTGATTGGTAGTCTGTTGGTAGAAATGGAAAGTTTGCAGCCAACCCTGACATACTCATCCAAATGTTATAAAGAAGGGGAGGTCCCCCAAAATATACCTGGTACATCAGGTGGCACTCTATTGTGTGAACCCTGACATACTGACATACTGACCATGCACTTTAAAATGCACAGGATTGGCCAAAAATTACAGACATGATCAATCATTTTCATTGTGTTGGAACAGTAATTGCAGGCGATATTTTAACTGAAATATAATTCTGTGTACCAACCCCAAAATAAGCTTGGTTTACAGTTAGTAAGCACATAACTAACATTTATTCTAAAACTGTATTTTGGCAAACTAACTCACCTAACTGTGTGGGAAGAGAAACAACATTATCATAAATCTTCTGTGTGAGTAATACATGTTGATTATTGTGCGAAATGCAATAGTTATTTTCAGATGTCGAAAGTTGGACTAAAATAAATAACTGATAAATGAAAATGCATTCTTAAATTGGAAAAGAGCATTCAAATTTTCCTACGTTTCTATGAGCGACTGACCTTAGTTGTACAGATAATTTAATTTTCCCCACACACACACACCCACCTACACACCCACGCTTCAGCCAACACACACATCTGTTGAAAAATGATCTCCGTATGTAATTATGTGTTTTAGCTCATTATGAAAGGACTCACAATTAAACTTTAAACTTCCTCAGCTGTTTTTTTTTATTACTTCTGGATCAACTAAAAATGAATAGAGCCTGCATTAAAGGGGAACTGTAGTCCAAAAATGACTTTAGGTAAATTGGTAGGAATTGCTCTCCTGAGAATTTTTGCAATTTATTTTCATTGTTTATTTTGCATAGTTTTGAAGATATTTACATTTTTGTGTGTGATATGGCAGCAGCATCACCAGGTCCCCTGCACTTCCTGCTCTGATACCATGTCAGTCAATCTGCCCTGTGTCTCCTCCTCTCCTTTGCAGCCCCCCTGGTCCCTCCCAATCATAGACCCCATGGTCTCTCCAGTTGCAGGCCCCATTCTCTTACAGCCCCATGTGGCCCCTCCCACTCATGGGTGCATAAGCCTGCCCACTTGTGGGTGCACAAGCCCCGCCCACCTGCAAGTGCACAAGCCCTGCCCACTCACGGGTGCATACACCCCGCCCACTCACGGGTGCCATGGGCCACTCAGATCCCCCCCTACAGAAAACTCTGTGGAAACAGCCTTTTCAGGCAGAGTGAGAACTCTGCCTGAAAAGGCTGTTTTCACATAGTGGGAGAGAAGTGCTGCAGATTCCCTTACCTTCTCTGTCAGGACTTCACACAGCAGAGAGAGGAAGGGACTTCCTGTCTCCCTAACACACTGAGGGAGTCTGAGGCTGTGCTCACCGGCAGCACTGTGCACGGAGAAGCCTCAGGAATGTCATATGTCAGCCTCCCACCCATTAACTTTCTGGTCAGTCATTTCTTTATATCTTGGGCTGTGGAGCACATAGAGAGATGGTTGATGGCTCATTTTAGGTTAGGAGTCCACAGCTCCACTTTAAATTAGAAGCACACTACTTATTTTTCTTGAGCGACTAAATTTTAATAATATTACCTGGCAAGAAATAATCATTCTATTTAGTTATTACTTATTAATATAATGAAACACACCAGAAATGCTGGATTTAGCATGGGCTCCTGATAACTTCTAAAAAATGAGCTAGTTTGCAGGTGTGAAAAAATGAAACTAACATAAAAATAATGCTGCATATTTTTACATGTAGCGGAAATGTCTCATAATAACTTTTCTGTGGGAACCAATATTTTTATATCCTTTTTTATTTTACTTTAAATCTTTCTTCCAGCCATACACTGGCCCTTAGTTTATTGGCTTAGAAACAATCCCCTGGAGCGTACATCTATTTTAATGCTGTGAATCTATGTCAGCTAATGCCTCTCTTTGCTAAATATCGGCAATCCGGAAAATAGGGAGTGGAGGAATATTTACATACAGTGATACCATTTGTTTTTTTCAGGGTAAATCTTTAAAAGAAATACACAATCTATTCAACAAATCAAAAATAAACAGTCCGCATACATGTGTGTACAGTAACGATAAAGCCCCGATACCGTCGCATCCAACAGTATCGGGGCTTTATCGTTACCGTGTGTACCCAGCTTTACATCAGAAATATGTAAACAGAAGTAAGTTTTTTTTTTTGTGATACGAGTAAAACTAGGAAACTGCCATACATTAGATGGCAGGCTCATAGGACAGTTCCTAAAGTGAGATGGATAGAATATTTTAAGTTACCAGTATAAATATATACAGTCCAGGGATTTCTTAATACTTGTTTATGTTATTATGCATTGTTAGTGTATATTTTGTTTATGTTATTATGTATTATTAGTGTATATTTTGTTTGTTATTATGTATTATTAGTACATATTTTGTTTGTTATTATGTACTGTATGATTAGTTTATATTTTGTTTTTTATTATGTATTATTAGGGTATATTTTGTTAATGTTATTATGTATTATTAGTACATATTTTATCTATTTCCAGGCTGTAGAGATACCAGTGCAGTTGGAATCCAAAATCAGCTCTGTATCTTTTCGACACACTTTAGAAGAGGACAGTGGCAGTATGTCAGGGGAGAGTATGGACGGAACTTTGCAGGGTAATGATATTCATTTTACATTATAGCACTTTCAACACTAATTATATTAATAGTATATTTTCCCCTATAACAATAAAAAAGTACATACAACTCAGACATCCCACCCTGCCATTTGAGGCTTCTGGGCAGGGTGGGGAAAGGGGCGTGACGGGAGTTGTGGTGTCAATTAGGGGTGGGTGTGGGCAGAGTTAGCAGCCTAGGGGGTGGATGGAGGCAGGTTTAGGTGCATTTTAGGGGCGTGGTGGCCAAAAGGGGGAGGGATGGAGGAGGAGATTAGAGACTCCAGACACGGGAGTCTGGGGTGGTCTCGTGGGAGAGAGAGAGAAACACACTCTGGTTATATATATTTTACCACACTGCACTACAGATGGGTAAATGCATACATTATGCCTGAATGCTTCCCACATATAGGTAAGTATAGAGAGCACCCCAGGGTCTCTATGCAAATATTTATTGGATACACTTATTTACATAATCTATTGGGATAAATGCGTAGACTTTACCTTGTTGTAAATAAGTGTATCCAATAAATATTTCAACAGAAGACCCTGGAGTGCAACATAATCCTGTCTATACTTACCTATACCTGGGATGCACCCAGGCATAATGTATGCATTTATGTTTAGAAATTATTTTCTAAAATAAACTAGTGGATTTTGCCTCCATTCCTTACCCATCTATAGTGCGGTGTATGGAAAAATATTATGGGGAGCATGCAGGGCTACTTTTAACTCCTCCCTGCAGTTAGATTTAGTCATTATGTATGTAGCTAATTTCACTCTATTCGTTCGTCATTTATTTGTATTCTAATCACATTCTATTCATTAACGTTGAATTAAACGTGTTTCTATTTACCACGACAACTGCATTTGTAACCAAATGTTTTTATATTTTTCTTGCAGCAGTGGCTGTGAGAATACCCACATCCCCTAGTGCTCCCCCCACAGATATCTCTCTTACCCTAACTCATGCAACACCATGGAGTAGACAGCTTCTTCAGCAGACACTAATGGATGAAGGTTTACGTTTGGCCAGACTGGTGTCACATGACCGATTGGGCCGTTTGAGTCTGTGCTTGTCAGGTGCCCCAGCTATGTCAGGTAAGATCTAGTAAACCACCTGCATAATCATGGTGACACATTACGGTGCTAATTTTTATTATTATATCATGTGCTTGAATGAGGAGTGAGGCATTTCACCCAAAAAAAAGTTTAAGGAACTTTGCAATGAGCTATTTTGCTTTGCCATATTCTAGAGGGATGGTTGGGGACAGGGGAAGTAACAGAATGGCTGTAGGAAGAAAAAAAAAAACAATTTAAATCGGCAGTTTCCAGAGACAGACATGCCCACCAGTATACCAGGGAAACCACTGGGGCCACAGTCCATTCACCCATGAAAACAGAGGAAATTGCTAACATTTAAATAAAGAGGAAAAGTAGGATTTAGACAGAAGACTAATGCTATCCCCCTTCCTTCTGCCTTTTAAAAGCTTCCACATGGTGGTGCATGGCCTCACAACATCTGGACTAACAAGGTGTGCAGTGGATATTACTTACTTTACCAATGCTATTATACTTTGCAGGGGCCCAATTTCAGTTATACACTATAGTGTTCTGTTATTGCTAAAAATGAACGACAACCAACCAATCATGTGAAAAATCATTAAAATCTAAATATCTTGTACCTTATAGAATGTGATGATGCTGGATCTGAAAATTGTTCAAGTCTACCAGTATCTCCTCAAATCACAGATCGAAGATCTTCTAGTTGCAAAGTACAGGAGGAAGAAAACTAGAAAAAAAGTTGCCCCAATTTAAAAGTATGCAGAAATAATAGTCCAGGCACCTTGAACAGGAATAGGCAACCAGTAGCCACCCAGATGTTTTATAAATGGCAACTCCCAGCTTTATTTTGCTGCAGAATTCTTGAAGGACAACGCTATTAGTTGTATTTAGCTTATCCATGGTTTTGAAATTTTATTTAAAAATCAATTGCGCCTGTGTGTCAAAATAATGGACTGTATACATGTCAGCTTTTTAAAAGGAGAACTGAAGTCTTCTAATAACTTCAGATGATTGCCCATTTCACAAGGACCTAAACCACTATAGTTTTAACCTACGGGAGAACTAATGAATACTCAAAAGGCTTTACAAGGAAAGGATTCTGTATTACCTTTAAAACAATCCCTTAGCAAGGATTCTGCTTGCAAGTTCCATGAATATCCGGAGCGCCAACGTCAATCCCCAGGTCTCTCTACCCCTCAACCGAAGGGCAAGGCATTACTATATTTTGATAAAGAGAAGAGACTGGGCATGCCCTGACATCATTGATAACACTGGAGGAGGAAAAGCTAGAAATCTCTTCAGACATGAGACATTTATGGAACGTGCAAGTAGAAGCCTAAATACAGCAGCCATTGTACAGTGATATATCTATCTGAATAGACAACACTTAGCTATAGACATGCTCTGGAACAATGGCTATCCCTTGGTGCTTAGTTTTTTAGGAAACGTTTAAATTATTTACCCTATTTTTTAAACTTATACAGAATTAAAGGACCACTGCACATTCACTTTTCCTCAGCTTGAAGTTTAATATGAAACTATGGTTTGGACATACTGTACCTGCTCCTAATGGCATCATTTTAAAGACATAGCCTTTCTGGGTTATTCAATAAAAGTTCTTATCGTTAAAAATGGTGCTAATTTTGGCCCAACAAATCAGATGTTAGCTTTCAAATGTTAAATAAGATCTGAATTGGTTAGGGCAAAATTAGCACAATTTTTAACGATTTATTGAACCTCCCTGTCTTTAAAAAGATTCTATCTGCTGCTGCAGACTGACAGGGGATTTCCTTTTCTGTCCCCAAAAGAATTTATTCAGACACAGGCAGGCTTTGCTTATTCCTATGTTGGAGGTGGAACATGTCACTACCCAAGCCTGTGCCAACATTTTAGTTTTAGTACTTTTCAATTTAAAATTACAACTGATAGAGTATTTATGTGAGAATCATCTGAACTTATAATAAGAGTTTAGATCTACTGTAAAGAGTCATCTACTTTTTAATTCCACCTTTAATTTTGTACTGCCAAGGACATTTAAAAAAATGCTTCTGGTGTTCTGATATTTGCAACTGACTTGATGGCAGACTTATTTAATGTCCATTTTTATGCATATTTTGTAAACATGTTCTACTTTGTCTTTAATCTCATGTTACTGATAATTAAAGGGGAAGTTCAGTGCAAATACATATGCTTTTCAGAAAAAAAGAGCAGTATTTTTTCATCCCAATGACCATAATCTGCCAATTCAGCATTTGGTCTGTGTATAAATAAATACAACCGAAATACTGACTTCCTGTTTGCAGGACCCCTAGTAGAGACCGTTATGGTCTTGCCCTTGACCCAGCGCCTGGGTGGATTCAGTTGCTCAGTAGAGATCTGAGCATCTTTGACCCATCCAACAGCCAATCAGTAGAAATAGCTGTTAGGAACATTCCAAGGATGTGGTTCATCCTGGGAAGAAGAAGGACCATTAGAACCTGAAATGTCAGCTCACTAATGTCAACAGCAGGGAACAGCAAAGGGTATGAAATCAACTGATTTTTGAAAATGGAAGAGAATATGTAGAATAACTAAGAAGGCATTACACAAACTAACAATTTAACAAATAATGATAATTTTCACTGAACTGTCCCTTTAACAGGTAGAGTAAATCAAGCAATAATCTCAATTTTAGTTATAATATGCAATGACGTGTCCTAACTGTAATATTTGAAGGAAATAAACCTACAGCATTTATATTCTACAAACTTCAGGGAACTCTAGTTATTGTTGAGGGCAGGTCTGGGTTGTTCGATATTGCATTATGTAGTGTTGCTTGCTTCTTTGAGGAGCAATGTAAAAACAAACAAGCAGTAGTGTAACCAGGAATCATTGCCCCCCCCTCAGAAAACTAAACACTATGATAGAGACCTTCTCCCTGCTTTATCTACAGTGGTTTTCTGGGAGGAGGCTCTATCTGTCATTGGGGGGAAAATAAGAAGATGCCCCTGCTACCAAGAAACAGAGCTTGTAATGATTTGTAATGATTTTGTTTGCAAAACAAACCATGCCCCTTTAAAATGTAAAATGCTCTGCCTCTGACATGCATTGTGCAGCCATAGTGGACATGCAGGGTTATGGAGACACCAGCTGTCTTTCCCAGAATTAAGCCTTAAGTGAGCATGGTCTTCCCCTGGTCTGAGCTACTAGATGCAGGAAGTTTTAACATTCTCTGCAAAATATAATTTCTCACAGGCTGCAGCCAGAGATTTTACCCGGGGCTCATTTTAAGAAAAGAATGCAGACTTTTATTTAACCCTTACTTGTTTGGAGACCATAGATGCCCTTTTAGCATAGCTTGGACCTGACAATGACATCTTTAGAGCTTATTTGATATTTCTGTGTCCTTTGCCTTAGGCTTCATTCTACTGTGTGATAACTAAAGCAAAATAAAATAACACAGAGAAATGCTCTTGCAATAAAGCAGGCCTGGGTGGAACATACCCCATGCTTGGGGATTGTTTTTGGCTGTGGATTATATCTTTAAGTTAAAGGCTAGATGCAATAAAAATAAAAGCATTTATGCTAATTAGTAATTATACAGATTTTTCATACTCACATGCCCTTCAAATAATGTATTTCTTTGTGATTTGGGCTAAACTGAGTATTAATAATTTAGTTCATTTTTGTTATTTATGTCAGGGACTTTTAATGAAGATAAAAAGTATAATATATTCTATAAGGACAGTAGATTATGGTAATAGCATTAAAGGGCTAGGCCACACCAAGATGTTTTAACACATGATCCAATCGCGTGTTAAAAGTGTACACTAGTGTTGGCCAATTGTTCTGGTCACACTAGGTGTGCTGCGCTCTGTTAATTGGAGCGCATGCGATCAGCATTTTTTGTGCAATGGCATGCACTCCAATTGTGCAACATTGCTCAATTGCGTTGCTTGCCATTGAACACTCGTGCACCAGAAACACTTGTGTGCGCCTTTCCAGGACGCGCTGCAATGTGGCCTCAGCCTTACAGATACTGTTATTACCAAGTCACTTTTAGTGCTATCAATAAAAAGTTTGTCTATTATGTTTGTAAATAGAAGTTGTGTCTGTACAGTATTATCACAAGCCTTAGCATTGTTAATCATTGTCACTGTACAGCACATCTGATTTGAATTGTACGGATCTATTGTACTTAACAAATAAATGCTCAATGCCAGGTTTGCTTCATTGTGTGTGTTATATACAGTAACTAGGAATAGACATTATACAATGTAGATTAGGGTAAATGTTAAATTACAACTACCATACTTTTTTTTTTTTACTTAAAAATGAATTCTTAGTGCCAGTCTTGTTATTTTTGACATATGTAATTAGCATAATCATTGTCACAGATTTCAAACTATTTCATCAATGATTTTCATCTGGCTATGAAATCTATTTTGGAATTGTGTCTGTAATGTTAATGTGATGTTAATGATCCAAACTGTTGTATTTCCGTGCATTTTAATATACTATGTAGAAGCCATAGTAGTAGATTGCTTTGTACACTACAATCTGCCTTCATCTCAAGTTAATATCCAGTTATCAAATAAATGGACTTTGTTCTGGTTCTTTAAATTGCGATGCTCCCATAACAGATATTACAGCATTTTACTGGAAAATGGTTTTACTAATTAAAAAACAAAACCCTGTAAATAACCCAAAACTGCAACCCCTTTTTTCATTTGGGGGCGAATTTACCCTTTTAGTATTTAGTTAACAATAGTTAGGTAGCCACTGTTAAGATATGCTCACTCCAACAAAATAATTAGTTGCAAAATAAAATGGTCTCTGTTATCTACCTCTCCTCATCGAGCCCAAATATATATATATATATAGTCATCTTATTGTACATACCCTGAAGAATTTAATGACAGCAGCATCTGAATCTTGCCAGAATCGTCATGTATAATTTCCAATAGATGAAAGAAACTACAAAATGGCCGTGGCACGGAGGAAAACGAAAGCCTTTGATTTATGTGCATTTATTATGTTTATTGTTTTATGTAAGGAACAGTTTGGCCAAATCTATTTAAAAAAATCCAAATTTAAATGTATAGCCATTAGATGCATAGGAACATTCCATTGCATTAAATAAGAGTTGCTTTGCATTGCTTTAAAATCTATATAAACATAAATGTGTCCTTATAAATATTGTGTCAAGAAACACTATCAATAGCTTGTCATAAAAACTAATTTGCATAGGAAATGGCTTCCTGTTTGAACAGCCACCTGGATTATTCATTTTGCCATTGTTAGAAACATCTGAAGGTAAAATCTTCTGTGTTTTTAGATGTTAGATTAGAAACATAAAATACATCTTACATCTAAAAGAGTATGGCCAGCATTAGATCCAGCTATCAAATCAAAAAATGTATTGCAAACATGATAAGATAATAGAAGAAGCTCAACAACATAATATTTTCCATTGCAGTGTTTAGCGTTCAGAAGCCATTAATATTTGAATCAAAATATCATGACCTTGAAACTTGATCCACTGACATTTGTTGTGATGTTTCCAGTGATACATTAAATAGTAAATGACTTTATGCACAATTTCTTTACACATGTAACTGTCTTGTAAACAATGTTAGGCTTCATTCAAATCATGAAAGGATCATATGCCTAGCTTACTATGTGATTGCAGATATAATGTTGTTTGTCGAAACCTCTGTTAGCCTTCTATTTTTTTTGTACAGTAGATTATTTATTTTATTTGAAATAATAAAGTTTATTTTGCAGTTTACATTTGGTTATTTTCTTTCACATCTTCTTGGGATTTTACACAGTGAGTGAGGCAGCAGAAAGAAATGAAAGTAAATTTCTGTTTAAAGGCAAAACTAATGTCAAATTATTTTTACTGACTTACAGCCCAAAAGCTGGTAATTAAAACAATGCATCACTTAAATAATAATTTCTTACCAATAACCTACCTAGCAGTTGCTCTTCACCCTTCGGTCTCTCCTGGATGTTCCAGAATGCTAATTGTTCTTTTCCCAGGGAGATGAGCGTGAAAATAAAAGTAACTAGGTCTTTTCTGATTGACACACGTGTATAAATGGTTAAGAATCCCTTGAAACGCATTGTTTATATATTGATAAATGGTGCATTGTTTTGGTCTGCAGTTTCTAGGGGAAAAGTTCCTTTAATATAACATTAACAAACACAGATATACCGACACACGAAAAAGATACTAAAACATGCACACACCATGTCAGTGTCTTTTACATTTCATTTCTAGGTTTTGAAACACGGGGTGTTTCCCTGGTTTTTCCTGTTTTTGATTTTTTTTCCCCTTGGCATAAAAAAGTGGATTTCTGGTCTGAAAGGTTTTTTTTGTAACCATGAGGCAATGCAGCATGTTAATTGTATTGCTGTTCAATTTTAGTTATCTTTAAAAGTTCAATCTCTCACAATTAAAGGTAATGTTGGCAAATTTATGCCTAGTAAATATACATACATTTTAGCATTATGTGTTGTTTGTACTTGAGAATTTCATGCCCCACAGTAGGGGCATTCAATGAAAATTAAACACACCGACAACCGGTATGGTTGTTTATCAGACGCTCTTTCATCAGTGGTTGTGTGCGAAATAGAATTTGTGTAGTCACAGATCATGGTGAAGCAGACACTGCTTCTTGGACACATAACAGAGTAATAACAGAGATTTAACAGTGTTGAAAACAGGGTTGAGATTAAACAGTGTTGAAAACAATCTCTGTTCCTCCACACATTAATTTGTATAAAAAATAATTTATATGAAAAATAAAAAAGTAATCTTTGCAGTTTATTTCTTATTAAGCTTTGAGGGATAAAAAGAAAACAAAAAGTCTGGGGATTTGAGCCTTTATCCACATGGGCTGTGCATTTCTTAAAGTTAAGTCTTTGTTTTCCAAGCCACTAGAGCTAACACAGAAAGCAGGCACATTTAGATACTTAATCTTTTTGTAGGAACAGAATGGAAGCAAAAAAATAAAAAGGATGAAAAAGCAGCTGACTAGCTATCAGTGCCATATTGATGTGTGCATGTTTGCATAAGAAACGTGCAAAAAGACAGTGAATAGATGGGTCAGGGATCATGGCCAAGAGTTGAGCATGCTCACAAGGCTCTTTGAAGACTACATGGGCTATGAGTTATACTGGCAACATCGAAGCTTAGTAACAGAATCAACTTCTTACATGTACGTAAATGCAACTTACTAGAAAAGAATCTTACATTGTATAGGTGTTCTGGGAAGAAAAGCTTTCACATTACTGAGGGATTAAAAAAATGCAACTTCAGTTTTCCTTTAACTGTTTAGGGAAAACCCAAAGGGTGTTCCTCGGTTTGTTCATAGCTGTAAGTAAATGTGTTATTTGTGCTCCATGCATCCTCTAAAACAATAGATAATAAACCAAGGTGATAGCTCACCTGTTCTGAATTATTATTCAACCTTTTTTACTATGTTAATATTCTCTTGCACATAAATATGGCACAAAATTGTATTAAATAAGTCATTATTAATTGGGGCAGTATTATTGTATTCCTTAGGGGACCTATTTAATGATGCTTGCATATTTTAGTGCTAAGCACTGCGGATTGATACCTTATTCTATTATATAGCTCTGAGCAGCAGATGGGAAAACTAGTCTGTGGATGCGCAGCTCCCCTGGTTGACTTGTGGTACTTTATGTAATTGCAGAGCTAGTACACATCCCTATGCCAATTAGCAAAATAATTTATTGTATGGTGTGTGGGCAGCACGGTGTCTCAGTTTTAGCTTACAATCCATCTTCTGCTACATCTGTTATTTCTACCTGTGGTTATATAGGTTTTCTCAGGATTTCCCCCACAATCAGGTTATATGCAAGGTATTTATATTGTAAGCTCTTTGGGGCACCTTTTTAACACGGTACAATTCTCTACTACTAATTTTTGATTGTACTAAACCATTGTTATTGAGACAGACCAAACCTGCAACTTGTTAAGCTATGGGTGAGCTAAAAACTACTTGTGCAGTTAGTTCCTCCTTAAAGGGACACTATACTCGTGCTTGTGCAGTTAGTTCCTCCTTAAAGGGACACTATACTCGTGCAGTAGCTAACCATTTTCTAGATACTCCTCCATGCAGCACTCACCTTCATTAACATATGCTTGCCTTTGTCAGAGATAGGAAGTGTGTCAAGAACACTGACAGTAGGAGGAGCCAGAGAGCTAGTTACAGAATGAGTATAGTGTCTCTTCATGGGTGGGATTTATTAATTTGGGCACCAATACTTATTGGTCGTGACATATATGGGAAAAGAATCTTAAATAAATATAACTACCACACAGACACATATTACTGGTTTAATAGCTGTCACTGGCATGCACATTTCAGTTGTACAGTATAGCTTCATAAGAAGGATAAAAAGAGTTAAAATACCTTTGGGAAGATACAATATTGGGTGCTCTCGACCAAATCTTATGACCCCTCAGATGAAATATATTTTAAATTGTGTTTTATGTTACTGTAATCGTTAAACTTAATGACAAATAATTGAAGTACAGGGGAGGTGCATTCAAGACTATGCTTACCTTCTACGCTCCTGCAATGTACTAACAGACATAAAGTGATTGGTACATCTTGAGGTGAGGTAGCAGTAGCAATTTTTACAATACTGCATCACCTTGTTACACAACAGTAAATTTATAGATTTCCTTTCTTCCTTTACTTCCTTCTTTTGACTACAAATTATTTCCAGACACCATCTGACAAACTGAAGAGATTCTGTTTATATACAGTAGATAAACATTTTGGGTTGGTTCATCAAAAGGTTAAGCAGTAACCAGAGCGTTTGCTGTGTACATATACAGAGACTGAAGTATTTCACTAATTTAACTCTTTGTTCATTTCATGATTATTAGGTTTTCTGCCAAACCCAATTTTTTTTCCTTTGATTAGATTTCCTTGATTAGATTTTCTACTAAAGCTTTTAAAATTTGAATTGTAGGCTTAAAAGCCAAGTGATGTATTTGCAACACAGATGGAATTACTGGGCTCCACATTTCCACAAGTCTTCTTACTAACCTGCCAGCAGAGCTCAAAGCAGTGTTCAAGCAAGTGCAAAATGCTGTTAAATTTAATGTGGTCAATAAAAATGTCCCCATAGTATAACTGAATATTCTGAAGTGCTATTGCAAACAATACATTTTTATATATATATATATTTGTAAAACATTATAAATCTCCGCCCTTCTGTTTTTTGCATAAAGGAATTCTGCATTTGGGAGTGCTACCTACACACAGGCAGAATAGGTCAGACCTCGAGCCTCATTGCTTACTGCTGCCCACACATACAGTAACACCAGATGCTGTAATACCAAATTGCAGATCAAGATGTAGTCTGACTCATGTAGGCGCTGAATCTCTACATTATTTCCACACTGAATTTCTTCATACATATAGGAAATATGTGCAGGTGTTGCATTTTGGAATTTAAATTGATTTTCCAGCAGTCATTACCCTTTGAGTCATATTGCAGAGCTTTTCAGGGATATATGCTTCTTGTTTCGTAGATAAGTAGACATAATGGAAATGAGTTCAAAGGTCTGTTTAACTCATCCAATTGGGGTCTGTGTTAAGTGCTATGCTTAGTTCATGGGAGGAACCAAAATCATCTGGTAAGGCATTTTCAAGTGTTTCAAGAATTCCGAATGTTTCATCCATGTTAATACTGCCAACATAAAAGATATAAAACAAGATCTTTGAGATCAACAACATACGTATAAACTGACTTCAACTACATACATATAAACAGTCTTCTTTATCAACTACATACATATACTAAGACTACTGTGCATATAAACAGACCTCATCAACTACATACATAAAAACATACTTTTAACTACATACATATAAACAGACATTATATACATACATAACAGACTTCATCAACTACATACATATAAACAAACTTCATCAACTACATACCTTTTAACAGACTTCAACTACATACATATAAACAGATGTCATCACCTACATACAATAACAGCCTTCATCAACTACATACATATATACAGATGTCATCAACTCCATACATATAAACAGATGTCATCAACTACATACATATAAACAGACTTCATCAACTACATACATATATACAGATGTCATCAACTACATACATATAAACAGACTTCATCAACCACATACATATATACAGATGTCATCAACAACATACATATAAACAGACTTCATCAACTACATACATATATACAGTTTCATCACTACCTATAACAGACTTCATCACTACATACATATAACAGATGTCATCAACTACATACATATAAACAGATGTCATCAACTACATACATATAAACAGCCTTCATCACTACATACATATATACAGATGTCATCAACTACATACATATAAACAGATGTCATCAACTACATACATATAAACAGACTTCATCAACTACATACATATATACAGATGTCATCAACTACATACATATAAACAGGCTTCATCAACTACATAGATATATACAGATGTCATCAACTACATACATATAAACAGATGTCATCAACTACATACATATAAACAGGCTTCATCAACTACATAGATATATACAGATGTCATCAACTACATACATATAAAAAGAACTACATACATATAAACAGACTTCATCAACTACATACATATATACAGATGTCATCAACTACATACATATAAACAGATGTCATCAACTACATACATATAAACAGATGCCATCAACTACATACATATAAACAGCCTCCATCAACTACATACATATAAACAGTCTTCTTCAACTACATATATATAAATAGTCTTGTCCCCTTGTTTGTATACTCTGTATTTTATAATGTACCCAAGTGGCAAATATACAAATATATGGATGAGTGCACCGCCCATTATTGTAATTAACCTTATGCCTCAAGCTAGAATACAGCTGTGCTAAGAGAGCAAAGAAACTCTAGTACTTACATAAAATAACAGAAAAAGAAACTTTTCAGAAAGTACTCTCATATCAAGCACTATGCATTTGCAGGTAATAAAAATATCAAACTTTTTTCTTGTCCCTTAGACATAAAACATATAAAACATACCCAACATCCCCCTAAGACATAACCAAGTACACACACTAAAAAGCCTGGATGTCCCCAGGCATCAATGCAAAAGAATCCATCCGGAGTACCCTAATCCGATGAGCATAAAGCAGGCAGCTGGTCAGAGTCCCGCTATCAAGAGTTTGAAGCTCTGCACTCCAGCATAAGCCTAATACATATGAGGAAGCCAGTTTAATTCCAATGTGTAACCATGGGAGACAATGCAAGCAATCCTCTTAGCGTCTCCGCGGGACTATAGTGCACAGCTCAGCCATACCTGTCCGATGCTTGTCCGGCAGTGAATACTTACAGGTCGGCGGCCGCACTTCTTCACCCGCTGTTGTATCCCCTCAGATTCCTAGAGTCACGATTCCAATCTCAACCGGAAAGGCAAATTCCTACTGTGCTCCAACAAGCTAGAATGGGTCCTTCTACTGACACGTGTTTCGCCCCTGTGTCCAATCCAGACAGATGGGGCTTCGTCAGGGATCTCGCGATGTCTGCCAGTATTTCCTATTTAACTCCTTAGCTCCACCCTTCTCTCAAATTAAAGGGATTTTGTATTATTTACACAGATACATTACAATAAGACGAAACAAAAATGTATCTATTGGAGGTATGTAGTATCTAACGATGTATCCACAATACACCCTATGTAACAGCTCATTATGGCAACAACTTTATATTTTTACATTCAAACACTGTATCGCACATGATCCATAAATAAAACCGCAATGGAGATAACATAAACTGCTACATGTTTCGGGGGAACAAACTAGATACATTCTAATCGTTTCTACAAATAATTAGTCCTAACGTAACCAATCTGTTCAACAGTGACTTATACTATAGAAAACAGGCAAATTGTATTGCATCATTTAGCCCCCTGGGTTCTTGTGTACCTAATCTGTAAATCCAGAGGAATTCTTGCTTGAGTAATTTTTTGTCTAAATCCCCTCCTTGTATTCCAAGGGTGACCTTTTCCAGTCCACAGAAGTACCATTTTCTCTTTTTATCCCATCCATGTGCTAGACATATATGTTTAGCAATCCCTGAGAATTCGCTATCTTTATTTTTGATAGACCTTTTATGCTGGATTCTCACGGTAAGTGATCTAATGGTCTTTCCCATGTACTTCATTCCACATTCACATGTGATCATGTAGACTACCCCCTTTGTTTTACATGTAATTAACTCAGATATGTGATACATTTTTCCATGGGTATCTACCATTGTATCTCTTTCTTCCATATGGTTGCACATTATACCTTGACCACATCTCTTACTACCTTTTTTCCTTAGCCACTAACATCCAACAGGTTTTGGTTCCACAAAGTGACTAGGGGACAATTCATCCATAAAATTAGGGGCCCTCCTAGCTGTCATCGCAGGGCGATGTCCCGCCAACTCTCTTAGATCTTTGTCATCTGTGAGGAGGAACCAATACTGTTTTAGGGATCAACTAGCTTCCAATCTTGGTTATAACCAGAAATGAACCGTATTTTGCTCGTTTTTTCCTTTTTGGTACCCAGGGTGCTCATTTATGCCCAGTTTTGGGTGCACACCACTCTTACCATTTATAAGGGTTTTTCTCCCAACCTTGGAAGCTTTGTACAGACCACCCTGTATGGCTTTTTCTGTATATCCTCTGTTTCTGAATCTAGTGGACAATTCTTCGGCTTGTTGTTGAAACACACCATCCACTCAACAGTTTCTTTTGATTCAAAGAAACTGTCCTTTCGGGATGCCATTGATTACATTTGGAGGGTGACTAGATGCCAGTAACAGAGAATTCTTTTGCATTGATGCCCAGGCTTTTTAGTGTGTACACTTGGTTATGTCTTAGGGGGATGTTAGGTATGTTTTATATGTTTAATATTTTTATTTCCTGCAAATTCTCAGTGCTTGATATGAGAGTATTTTCAGAAAAGTTTATTTTTCTGTTTTTTTTTATGTAAGTATATAAACAGTCTTCTTCAACTAAATACATATAAACATACTTCAACTACATATATATAAACAGCCTTCATCAATTACATTCATATAAACAGCCTTCATCAACTACATTCATATAAACAGCCTTCATCAACTACATACATATATACAGCCTTCATCAACTACATACATATAAACAGGCTTCATCAACTACATACATCTAAACAGCTTCATCAACTACATACATATAACAGGCTTCATCAACTACATACCTATAAACAGGCTTCATCAACTACATACATATAACAGGCTTCATCAACTACATACATATAAACAGCCTTCATCAACTACATACATATAAACAGCCTTCATCAACTACATACAATATAAAAAGCCTTCATCAACTACATACATATAAACAGGCTTCATCAACTACATACATATAAACAGGCTTCATCACTAACATACATATAAACAGGCTTCATCAACTACATACATATAAACAAAGGCTTCATCAACTACATCAATAACAGCCTTCACAACTACATACATATAACAAGCCTTCATCACCTACATACACATATAAACAGGCTTCATCAACTACATACATATAACAGGCTTCATCAACTACATACATATAAACAGGCTTCATCAACTACAATACATATAAACAACAGCTTCATCAACACATACATACTGTAAAACAAACTTTATCAACTACAGATGTCCATCAACTACATACATATAAACAGCCCCCTTCATCAACTACATAAACTGTAAAAACAAACTTTATCACTACAAAAAGATGTCATCAACTACTACATATAAACACAGCCTTATCACTACATACATATAAACAGCCTTCATCACTACAATACATATATCATATATACAGCCTTCATCAACTCATCAATATATACAGCCTTCATCAACTACATACATATAAACAGGCTTCATCAACTACATACATATAAAACAGCCTTCATCAACTACATACATATAAACAGCCTTCATCAACTACATACATATAAACAGCCTTCATCAACTACATACATATATACATATATACAGCCTTCATCAACTACATACATATAAAACGGCTTTCATCAACTACATACAATTAAACAGGCTTCATCAACTACATACATATAAACAGCCTTCATCAACCACATACATATAACAGCTTCATCAACTACATACATATACAGCTTCATCACTCCATACATATAAACGCTTCATCATCAACTACATACATATAAACAGCTTCATCAACTACATACATATACAGCCTTCATCACAACTACATACATATAAACAGGCTTCATCAACTACATACATATAAACAGGCTTCATCAACTACATACATATAAACAGGCTTCATCAACTACATCATATAAACAGCCTTCATCAACTACATACATATAAAAAAACTTTATCAACTCCAGATGTCATCAACTACATACATATAAACAGCTTCATCAACTACATACATATAAACAGGCTTTCATCAACTACATTCATATAAACAGCCTTCACACACATACATACTGTAAAAACAAACTTATATCAACTACAAACAGATGTCATCAACTACATACATATATACAGCCTTATCAACTACATACATATAAAAACAGCCTTCATCAACTACATACATATATACATATATACAGCCTTCATCAACTACATACATATATACAGCCTTCTCAATACATACATAAAACAGCCTTCATCAACTACTACATATAAACAGCCTTCATCAACTACATACATATAAACAGCCTTCATCAACTACATACATATAAACAGCCTTCATCAACTACATACATATATACAGCCTTCATCAACTACATACATATAACAAGCCTTCATCAACTACATACATATATACAGCCTTCATCAACTACATACATATAAACAGCCTTCATCAACTACATACTATTATACAATACAGACTTCATCAACTACATACATATAAACAGCCTTCATCAACTACATACATATAAACAGCCTTCATCAACTACATAATATAAACAGCCTTCATCAACTACATACATACTGTAAAAACAAACTTTATCAACCAAAAACACTTAAACTACTACTCTGCAGTTTGTTGGACTTAGAAAAGGCACAGCAGGAGTGTGGCCAGTATGGGGTTAAATTTCAGTTTTGGGGGTGGACATGTCCTTTAATAAATAGAATACATACTGAATATACACACATGTAAATATATACATGTGGAAAAATAATGGTAATAGCAATGTTTGCTTCTTCTAGAGTCGGCACTGGGACTTTTAGCCCAAAAGCGGAAGCAAGTAAAAAGTTTTTTACAAAATGTACAAATAACAAGGCCAATTAATATAGAAAATGATTAAACTCACTCATTTTCGGGTAGACTAATGCTTGAAAATAGGTCTTGTTGAGTAAAGTGTGGTGGTATGACGGATACTGAAGAGTAATTTGGGTGTCTCTGCCATGGATTGACTTCCATAGGATACTGTGGCCTAAAAGATAAAAACCAATATATGAAAAGGTATATCCTTGTCTTCAGTCTTGCCCAATCCTTTTATAACATATGAAATAGCTACATACCTTCATTTAAATATATTATATACATTTAAAAGGGAATTATACTCTCCTATTTGAAATATACAGGGTGAGAACACTAGATCTTCACCAATAGGTCTACCTTAGGTAACCTGCAATACTAACCTAAACTTGTGACCCTGCTGTGGTCTGGTCCAGCCCTCCTACAGTTCTACATCATTTCCAAACCAGAAGCTACCTTTGGCAGAGCATATAGGGCTTACCTTAATAATGCGTAGAAAGAGTGTTAAGAGTACACATAGAGTAAAGATATTTAAAAGATGACAGACAGAATCGGCAAGATCCTGCCTGTCATTTTTCAGAGATCAGGGAACACACAGTCCTGAGAACACTCAGGACTGGGTGTTTCCCATGACCGCGGCCGACTCCTCTTTAGGGATCAAACTTTTAGCTCTTTCGCGAATGACTATGAGGCCGACGGATGCACGTTCGTTCGGGAAAGATGCTACACACACTGCCAGTAAAGCCCCAATACCATCAGATCTTACCTAGCTTTAAAGGGGGATTTATAGGGCAGGGTTAGAAACTGGAGGCTTTGGAAGACTGAGGAGTGAGAATGAAGTGAATGAGCCAAACAACAACAGTGTTCATGGGTGAAAGAATTGGTGTGGTTCTTCCTGGTAGACCACACTGGAGGGTGTTACTGGAGTCTGTATATGTATATTGTAAGGGATGGGATAGTGGTGGAAGGTGTTTATATTTCCCCCAGATTTCTCTCTTATATGTATTAAGCTCCATGGCAAGCAGTTCAGCAGTGAAAGGGTGTTCTTTCACTGCATTTGGCAGTCAGGGGATGGCCACACTGAAAAGTCAGTCAGGGGATGGCCACACTGAAAAGTCAGTCAGGGGATGGCCACACTGAAAAGTCAGTCAGGGGATGGCCACACTGAAAAGTCAGTCAGGGGATGGCCACACTGCGCCGCAAACGCATGCATTTTTTCAATATAAATAGAAAAACACATGCGATTGCAATTAAAAATGCGGAACACAAATCGCAATCGCACATGCGTTTTCGGTGCGTTGCTGCGTTTTCAATGATATGAAAAAATGCATGCGCAAACGCAGAAAAAAGGCAGTGTGGCCTAGCCCTTAAAGGGGCCCTGGGGTGAATGGAAGTGAGTGGATGGGACTTCCATTCACCAGACTATCCAGGCTTTTGGTGAAGCCTGGCTAATCAATAGCCTCATTAGGCTGCAGGGGAAAAACCCTTTTGAATAATGTGTCTCTCTCTTGCAGGGGTTGGGAACTGTCTGCATGCAGTAAAGGAAAGAGCCAGACCCAGTGAGGAACCAACTATTGTACTGTGTTATTGCAGAGCTGGATACTAGGTCCTCTCTATCACATGGAGAGGGAATTTTTAATGTTAGTTAGAGCCGGACGGGCTAGGATTTATTTTTATGTTTTGTTTTCGGATGTACTCCTGTGCTCTGGGCTTGTGAAATAAAACTGAGTGCAGTCAGCTTAAACCTGGATCTGCTGGTCGTGAACTGTTGTTTTTTTCAATCTGGTCCCTGCAAACTGCCCAACCACCAAGAAACTGCACCTTTTGGGCTAGCCCGCTTTACAATATATATATAGTCCAATTTTTATCGCACACCTTTCCTTTTCCAATGTTCCTGGTACTAGTATGCAGGAGTGTAGCCTCTTCACTCCTAATTGTATACAGCCAGTTCAGTACTGCACACAGATTGAATTTTCAAACTTACTTTTTATTTTTTCTTAGTACACTTGCTTTTGTCTCAATATACAACATTTCAAGGAAGCTACGTCCTCTTCATCAGGTATACAAACGCAATTTTTCTGTTCCGTCCCCTTCCTTTTAAAGGGATGGTTGCAGGAACTGACATCACATATTACTTCTATACCTTTAATCTATACATGTTTCCACAACAACTGTGTTAGATCAGTCAAAGCAATACCATTCTAAGCATTTCTCATGGTGAGTTTAAATTCTTAAAAAAGACAACAGATAAGGACAAAATGGACACTTTCCTATCCTTTGTTACAAAAATAGATATAAATTGTAGTCTTTATTAAGACCCCCTGGTACCAAGCTTTTTAGCCTATGTATCCATTGTACCTCTCTTTGTTTCAAAATTGTAACTCTGTCCCCACCCCTTTTAGGCATGGGAACAGTCTCTAGTACCACAAATTTTAGATCATTCTCACTATGACCTTGTTCAAAAAAATGTCTAGAAACTGGCAACTTATTGTCTCTTAACCTAATACTTGATCTGTGTTGGGAGATGCGCGATCGTACCGACTGAGTAGTCTCTCCCACATATGCCAAGTTGCATGGACACCATAGTGCCTAAACCGCATATTTAGTGTCACATGTATAATAACCCTTCAAGACATATTCCCTCTTGGTACCAGGGTGTTTAAAGGACTTCCCTTTTTGTACAAAACAACACTGTACACATCTTAGGCAAGGATATATGCCCACACTTCTTTTTCCCAAAAAAGTATCTGTTGCAGTTTGATATGACGTGTACATAGATGTAACCAATGAATTATGCAGTGTGCATCGCCGTCTGTAAGACACTAATGGTGGAACACTAAATTCCTCAATCTGGGGATATGCTCAATGTAAACAGTTTTTATTTACCACATCTCGTATTTTTTTACTCCCTACGGCATAATTAATTACCAAGGGAATGCAATTTATCTTATTTTTATTCTTAGACCCCATGGTCTTACTTTTCACTTTTTCTAAGGCTGTGTTTATTACTATTTCTGGGTAGTTTCTCTGTCTTAAGGTGGCCATACATTAGGCCGATTTTCTGTACAATCCAACACACAATCCAGCATTTCCATCGATTGGCCGAAAAATTTTTACATTTTCCCATTCTTATCACACTACATTAGATTGTAAAATCAATCGTAATTATGATCGGGAAAGTCGGTTTTTAAGTCGATTGGTAAAATGATTGTAGTGTTTTCTAACGTTCCGATTAAATGTGAATGTAATGTAATCTCACAATGGACAACATTCGACATTAATCACAAAACAAATTGAATGTCGAACAATATTTATTGTACATCTTGGTACAATTAACATTGTACATCTGTCTATCAAAGTATCGGTCGGTTTAAGATCGTGATTACAATCGTAATAGTGTATGGCCACCTTTAGTTTATTCTGGGTCTCGTTAAACTGTACCTCCTTCCTATCTGATCTATTTACAATTCTATTCACCCAGGTGAACTGGCTGATAGGGATGGCTTTCTTTACATGTGAGGGATGAAAACTTCCAAACATCAATAACTGATTTCTGTCCGTTGGTTTTGTTTATCGTATTCCATATTAAACTTTATATTGGGATCCCCCAGGAATTCCTGGAAAAATAATAGGGTTCCAATGCCACCCCGCAATATCATGAAGATGTCGTCTATAAACCTCCACCAGGCTAAACAGTGCCTGGTGAATGTAGATGACTTATAGACGAACATATCTTTAAGCCACGCCATGAAGGCATTGGCGTATGACGGAGCGGCATTAGAACCCATCGCCGTTCCTCTCAACTGAATATAATAGTCTTGGTCAAATTTAAAATAACTTTTTGTAAGTATAAATTGCAGACATTGGTCAAAAAAGATAATTTGGTCCTCATTGTACAAACCATTATTCTTAAGTAATTCTATACACGCTTTATACCATCTCAGTGTGGTATAGAGGTGTACAATGAGGACACATCTAATGTCACCAATACGATATCCTGATAATCCGTGATATCCACCAAATTCAATTTCTCAAAAAATTGGGATGTGTCCCAATGTGTCCCTAATGAAACATGTATAGATTAAAGGTATAGAAGTAATATGTGATGTCAGTCCTGCAACCATCCCTTTAAAGGGAAGGGGGTAGAACAGAAAAATTGTATTTGCTATTTGTATACCTGATGAAGAGGGACATAGCTTCCTCGATATATAAATATATCTCATTTGAGATGGAAGAGCAAATTTGTAAGTTGAAGCTGACAGGATTTGGTTAATGTATTAATATGGGGTTTAAAAGAATATTAGAAAACAATGTACCACAATGAACACGAAAAGATGGGGTTATTTATTTGTTGTTAATATTTATTGCCATTTGAATAAAGGGAAAGATTCATAAGGTGGAAACATGAGGATATTCCTTCCTGACTCCAAATGGCATTCGGAAAGGATCCCTGGTTCAACAAGAACTAACAGGCATATGTATAATAAAAGTTCTTATTGTAAAAAATGGTGCTAATTTTGCCCCAGCCATTCAGATGTTAGCTTTCAAATGGTAAATAACATCTAATTGGTTGGGGCAAAATTAGCACCATTTTTAACGATAAGCAGGGCAATTTACCCAGAGCAGTTATCGCTTTGAGTAAATCTCCCGAACGTGTTTTAATAGATTGTATTGATTCTACAAATTGAAACTAGATTGTAAGCTCTACAGGGTAGGGACCTCCTTACCTCTTGTGGCAAAGCTCTAGCACTTCAATTTATATGTTTATGTACTGAACTATCTATGTATTTATCCCCCTTGTATGACTTTATTGTATTTTGTTACTGTACAGCGCTGCGTCCCCAAGTGGCGCTTTATAAATAAACTATAGATACATACATACAATATCGGGTTTGTGACAAGTGGGTAAATCCCCACCCAGTGTAAATACTGACCAAAAGTTATTTAATTGCGAGCCCCGGATGTGTGAGTGTCTTTTACGTAACCCGTACATCCGGCACTAATATGGAGTTTAAGTCGTGCCATCTGGTAGCGAACCGGTTAGGGTGACTTTAAACGATCTATACTTACATTACCTCTCTCCTCCGACGATCTGTATGAAACTGCAAGCAGGGGGCTGGGCCAGACCGGCTTCCAGCTATCCAGAACGCTGGGGGAAGGAGGTAATGTAAGTAGAGTGTTTCTGCAAAAAGAGTTTTAGAGTTTCTGCAAAAAGCAATAAGGCGGTTGGGGTTGGGAGCCCTACACTACAGCAAAGGGGATTTGTGCTAGGGGGAGGGAGAGGAAATCAGGTGGGAGAGGAAGGGAGAGGGAGGGTGGGGGGGAGGGCTGTAGTGCGCATGGCAAAATTCTCCCGGAGGAGAGACATGACAGTATATGGACTCTGCCAGGCTCCTGGTGGTCAGTTTTTGGGACTTTGGAGGGACATTACAGGAGAACCATTTAGAGCAGGAATGTAAGGTAAGGATTTTATTACACTACACAGTGGGGCCAGTAGTGGGTTAAATTATAGTTTTGGGGGTGGACATGCCCTTTAACTCAATATAGTTGTTCAGTGCCACTGGGTAAATTGCCCTGAAGAACTTTTATCACATATGCCAGTAAATGTATTAATTCCAGTAATATTCAATATTTTTGACTTTTAGAAACATCCAGACCACTACTGAAGCTATTTAATGAACTTGCCATTACCATACCTGGTGGAAGCCAGTTAGCACTTTAAAGAAACCCTTAAAGGGAAGTTCAGTGCAAATATATATGCTTTTCAGAAAAACAAGCAGCATTTTCTCATCCCAATGACCTTGATCTGACAATTCAGCATTTTGTCTGTATATAAATAAATGCAACTGAAATACTGACTTCCTGTTTGCAGGACCCCTAATAGAGACCGTTATTGTCTTGCCCTTGACCCAGTGCCTGGGTTGATTGAGTTGCTCAGTAGAGATCTAAGCATCTTTAACCCATCAAACAGACAATCAGTAGAAATTACTGTTAGGAACATTCCAAGTATGTGGTGCAATCTGGGAAGAAGAAGGACTGTTAGAACCTGAAATGTCAGCTCACTAATGTCAACAGCAGGGAACAGCAAAGGGTATGAAATCAACTGATTTTTCAAAATGGAAGAGAATATGTAGAATAACTAAGAAGGCATTACACAAACTAACAATTTAACAAATATTGATAATTTCCACTGAACTGTCCCTTTAACCATGACCAGGAGGGGAGGTGCAGTGAGGATAAATACAGTATTGTATACAAATATAAAAACAAAGGCTCCTCCCATATATAGGATCTGCACATTCTAATTTGTGTTGCAAAAATATCCTTTATTAGGATAACAAAGAAGTTGCAGTATATATTCAAAACAAACAGAAATATAAACAAAATAGATTACCTATAAACTATAAATCCCTTGGTATACCAGGATTTGCCTGCTGTATAATATAGTATGCATCATACAGTCAAAAAATGCCCACTTTACTAACAGTATTAAAACAAAGATGTATATAAACTTTTCATCCATTCTAAAGTCAGGAAACAGTCTTTCAATACTTTCAGTTCATTGAGTTGGTATAAGTATAAGTGATATCACCAAAGGGCAGATTACAGGATAGGCACAAGAGCATCAAGCTTCTCTCCTGCTATAAGACTTCTCATAACAGCTGTTACTGCACTTATAAGTACAAATAAAGGTTTAGTAACTTTTATATAATAAATGCATCCCTTGGGTATAAACAATTATAGATTCACCCTGACCTCACAATCATATGTGTACTCAGCAGAGTACAAAACGTGTCCGGCAGATTTTATTTGATGTGTGAATAAAAGTTAAGTTTTAATCTACTACTGAGTATCCAGTGCAGTCTGGAATCTCGGGGACGTGGCCGAACTTTCTTGTACTTGCTATATAATTTGCTGCATTAACCTAACTTTTTGCCACATTTTCTATGTTTTTAGTGTTACATCACACTGCAATTTTTGCCATTGATGAATATTTTCCTTTTTATAAATATATATAAAGAAATTAATAAATCGAATATGTCCAATAACATTGGTATTGGTATATGGTAGAGATGTCCGAACTTCGCAAAATCGGGTCCGCTCGAGGATCTGGGAATTTTCGAAAAAATTAGAAAATTAGAAAATCCGCGAGCGGACCCATTAAAAATAAAAAAAAACTCGAAAATACGAGGAATCCTCGTAATTTCGAAAATTTTCGAAAATATGTATTTTCGAAAATACGAGAAATCCTCGTAATTTTGAAAATTTTCGAAAATACGAGAAATCCGTGGTTCGGAAGTTCGGAAGGCGGAAAATCCGGAAAAATCCACCGTTCGCGAACGGGATAAGTCCGCGGCGGATCCGGGTTCAGATCCGTGAACCGGCCATCCCTAGTATATGGTAACAGAGGTATTAAAGGGCAACTAAAGCCACAGAACAACACTTAACCAGAAGGCAGAACACCTTGATATAAAACCAGTAATCTGTGTCTTACCTCTCATTTTGATATGGGTACTGGGAAATTTACCTAAATAACATATGGTTTGTGCTTTACTTCTCAACATTCTAGTATCATACAGTTTGGTCAACGACTATTATGTTCTGCTCATGCTCAGTCCTTAGCTATGGCACAAACTTGTTACAGTTGGTCACACCCATTAATAATCTCTAGCCAATCCATTTACAGGACAGATAAAGCAAGGAAGCATGTGACTGAGGTCAGGAGGTGTGGCCAGACACTGCACATACACACAGATACTTCATCCAATTCTTAACAGGCTTACATTTACTTTAACAGAGTTTACTAAAGTGGCATTTTATAGTTTATTGGTGTTTTTAGGGGGGTTGTTTTCATATTCTGGAGTATAAAAAATTGGGTTTAGTTCTCCTTTAATGTCAATGAAGGCCACCAAAAGTTTAAAGCTCTGTTCAACCGTTTCAGCCAGAAATCTAACATGTGGGGGCGCATTACCACACGGCAATGCATGCAATATATTTGCAGTGCATTATTGTGCATAATTTGCTATGTGTGCAGTGCTCCATTATAGATCTGTACTATTGGAACAAATGAGATACGCACCAAAAGTCGTGCAAGCATGCATTGGAGTTTGTATTGTTTATAGAATTAGACTGGGCGAGAAAAAAGAAACAAGTTAGAGAACAAAGATCACCGTAGCTAAAGCTGTGAGAATGAACTTACTGATTCATCTCCGTAGGTACAGAGGAACTTGCTGCTATTGGAGACCATTCAAACATAGACCTAAACAAATGCAAGTTAGTAAAATACAAACCCTGAATAACATACTACAGTAGTGTTTTGGAAGTCAAATCCACAACTGTCAATCAACTGTCAATCAATATATTGTTGAAACAGAAATAAAACCTAGTGCAATATGTTGCATATGCCACTGTGGCAGATCTACTTGTTCTCCTTATAAATTAAAGGATTTTTAACACTGGAAAGTACCTGGGGCAGGGAGGTTGGATTGATTATTCCTACCTCACAATATTGTTTCGTTGAGGAGCTTCAGTAGGTTAGTCCTGGACTAATCCTTTATTAAAGGTCCTCACAGAAACAATATTGGGAGGTAGGAATTATCAATCCTATATCCCTGTCCCAAGTACATTTTAACTTTATTTTTAAAAAAAACTTTATACACACAATAGTTCTCCTTTAAAACACACTGAAAGCCAAAAAAAAATGTTTTTATAGTATGATAGTCACAGATTTTTGGTTTTGTAGCCCATCTTAGGTAACTTTTTGGGAGGTTGTAGGTTACTTAAAATGTTATTAATATTGCAATTACCTTTTTAGTGGACATTGAACAATGCAGGTACTTAAAGTGCTTGTCCAGGCCTCAAATGGGAAAAAAAAATATATAACCGTTGGCAAATAGCGGCACACCTGCTACTCCAGATGAAGGCATCTAGGGGAATAGCAATCAGTCATTGTCTGCCATCTGTTACACCCATGAACAGTACTAACTGGAAGGACCAGGAAGCAGAAAGACGTAACAGAACAAAAGGCAGTGTTTCAGGTTAGGTTAGTATTGCAGTTTTGGTGTTTGGGGGTGGTTTAATTACCGTATCTTTAATATATTTCTACAGCACTAGAAGTACTTATCCAGGAAGAAATCATAAAATAGCATTGCTCAACAAAACAAAGACTATAGAATGAATTCTTGTTTTAAAAACTGCAGGTGGAGAAATGCAAAGTTACCTCTTTATGTGTCTGCAGAATTGACATTTTTAAATGTTCCAGTCATTATCTATATACAGCTTACACCGAGATGGGCTTAAAGTACCTTAAACAACTGTGTATGACATTCTGCAGAGCCCACTGGAAAGTACCTGGGGCAGGGAGGTTGGATTGATTATTCCTACCTACAATATTGTTTCGTTGAGGAGCTTCAGTAGGTTAGTCCGGACTAATCTTTATTAAAGGTCCTCACAGAAACAATATTGGGAGGTAGGAATTATCAATCCTATATCCCTGTCCAAGTACATTTTAACTTATTTTAAAAAAAACTATACACACAATAGTTCTCCTTTAAAACACACTGAAAGCCAAAAAAAATGTTTTATAGTATGATAGTCACAGATTTTTGGTTTTGTAGCCCATCTAGGTAACTTTTTGGGAGGTTGTAGGTTACTTAAAATGTTATTAATATTGCAATTACCTTTTTAGTGGACATTGAACAATGCAGGTACTTAAAGGGCTTGTCCAGGCTCAAATGGGAAAAAAAATATATAACCGTTGGCAAATAGCGGCACACCTGCTACTCCAGATGAAGGCATCTAGGGGAATAGCAATCAGTCATTGTCTGCCATCTGTTACACCCATGAACAGTACTAACTGGAAGGACACAGAAGCAGAAAGACGTAACAGAACAAAAGGCAGTGTTTCAGGTTAGGTTAGTATTGCAGTTTTGGTGTTGGGGGTGGTTTAATACCGTATCTTTAATAATTTCTACAGCACTAGAAGTACTTATCCAGGAAGAAATCATAAAATAGCATTGCTCAACAAAACAAAGACTATAGAATGAATTCTTGTTTTAAAAAACTGCAGGTGGAGAAATGCAAAGTACCTCTTTATGTGTCTGCAGAATTGACATTTTTAAATGTTCCAGTCATTATCTATATACAGCTTACACCGAGATGGGCTTAAAGTACCTTAAACAACTGTGTATGACATTCTGCAGAGCTCTATTAAATCTAAACCTTAATTCTAAAAATAGCATTGCCACAAGCAAGCACAATTTTAAATATCACCTGAATATTTTCAATACACATAGTACATAGTAACATGTAACATAGTAATTAAGGTTGAATAAAGACATCGTCATCAAGTCCAACCATTCCCTTTTTTTTTTTTTTTTTTTTTTTAACTACCTAACAGTGATCCAGAGGAAGGCAAAAAACCCCAGCTAAAAAGGGGGGAAAAATTCCTCCTGACTCCAAACGGCAATACTACTACTATACTACTTTAATACTACTTAACAAACATAACTGTAAGCAGGAATACCCATATTCTTATAATGCAGATTGTCACATAGACTCAAACATTATTTTTTTTATGATTATTAGAGTAGTCAGCTATGTCAGCATTGGGTGATAACTACAGATGGCCAAAACTCGGAAGTTTCATTCCATTCTCAGATGTACAGAACTCGGGAAAACCACGAAGATCCGAAAACAGAACTTACTTTTGGGTTTCCGATTGTATTTTTGAGGGTTATTTTCGAGGGTTACTGAAAATAAACTTGATTATTCGGTAACCCTTTGAAAATATGTTCCAAAGTCCTGAAATCCGAATGATCCGCCTGGTTTCGGACACTAACATTCGGATTTTGGGAACCGGGGTTCCGTGTCGGATCACAACTTTAGTGATAACACATAATGATGGGATGTTCAAAATAAACTTACGAAACAGGGAAATTTTCCAATCTCTTGACATCTTGATTTGTATTGGGGAGGACATATACATGGTTCTTTGATTTCATTGGCAGGCCATGTTGTTCCTTGATCTTTGGAATAGCTGGTTCTGAGAAAACAGACACACGGTTTAGAAAGCAGTCCTAGTTGCAAAGAGATTTGTAAATTCTGACTTTTCTGATACAATAATATGTCATGAGTGATTATCCACCATGCACAATCAGGGAGATTCAATAAAAGTTCTTATCGTTTAAAATGGTGCTAATTTTGCCTTAACCAATCAGATCTTATTTAACATTTGAAAGCTGATTGGTTGGGGCAAAATTAGCACCATTTTAAACGATAAGAACTTTTATTGAATCTCCCTGTATATCTTTTAAATGACTGTGGTGCATTTTGCCTGATTGGGAATAGTAGCAAACTGTCACAGTATCCTAAAAATAATAATAGAGCATGCTCATTTTAAGCAGAACAGAACATACCATATACCATATACTTTGGGTAAACACACCGTATTATAACGATCCTCAGCTTTATTGCAGAAAACAAACAATCCCCCAAAATCAATATATAGATTCTAAAGCTGAAAAACGAATAGGGGAAACAGGCAGCTTTTTGACACAAAAACAGGCGGGTGGTGACCTTATCAGTACAATGAATTGTACATTTGTAGTTCCTTGGATACTAAAGCCTGGTTATCGGAAACCAAATCTAGCTTGGAAGAAGCCATTAAATATACGTACCCTGCAATCATTAAGGTAATCTGTGTTGGGGTGTATCCATCTGGAGTTTTTGACGTTTTTTCTAGGTAAATAAGAAGGTAAATACAGTAAAAGAATAAATGTGTGTTTTTAGGAAAAAAGAAAAATACTAACAAAACTACAAGATATTTGGTCAAATATGGATGAGTATGCTGGCAATACACCGGTAACACTACCCCCCAAACAAAAAATAAAGCCAGCTAAATAAGAACAACATTTTAGATCCATCTACTTACCAATTAGAAAAACAAATCAGTATATATGCTCTAGACTCTCTCTAGTATTCTCTATCATTACCATGCATAGAGTGAGAGTGCTGGTGATCCCTCTCCGGGGGAGGAGAGTGACAGACTCACATAAACAATACATGATTTTAATGTAACATTACATGATTGTAAATTGTAACTAACAAATGATTGTTAGCCCTTTTAAGCACTTTGTACCCATCCCTCTACTTGTATCTGTATGTTGTCCCTGCCATTTAGATTGTAAGCTCTTCGGGGCAGGGATCTCATTCCTAATATGTCAAGGCTTGTTGCACTTATATCAATTTATACATAATTTATATATGTATGCAATTGCATTAAATTTAATTTTTATCTTTCTGTATAATGGCTTGCACTTATCCCCTTGTTTGTATACTCTGTATTCTCTAATGTACAGCACTGCGTACCCAAGTAGTGCTTTATAAATAAAATTATACATACATACATACATACATGCATGTTTCTGTCACTTGTTCTACTTCTAGAAGGTCTGGAATGGTTGCGCTCTCCTTACTCTAATTGAAGACTGAATTTGAGGGAGATTGTATATAATTTCAAGCAGTCAAGGATGTGCAATTAATATCAGGGAGACTCCTTGAATGTCAGGGAGAGGTGGGATGCCTGATACACTATTAAACATATCTGACTTCATTACCGTTCCAACAACTTGGAATGGTAATGAAGTCAATTTACAGTAATTTAACATTATGCTGATAATATCCACCCTTTTAACTTGCTTTTAACATTACTTACACAGCATGATCCCACCCCGTGGTTACTCTTCACCTTCCAGGTATGGCTGTCAGTCAAAGCGGTAACGATGACGTCACAGCCAGTGGCTGATGGCCAGACGCAAAGATTTCTCCTTTGCTGCTATTGAACACAAAGATTACATGTACAGCTGCAGAGGATGTGTTTTTCAGCCATCGAGGGATCGTGCTGTTATAAATATTTTTGTTAAAGGAGAGTAAATTGAAAAAAGTTTTTCAGAGGGTTCTTAATCAGTAACTAAAATTGAGTTAAGAGGGTGGACATGCCCTTTAATGATACCACACTGCAAACCATTGAAAAGAATACCAGCTTATGTTCCCTCATGTACATGTGGTATCTTGTTGCGTTTCCTTTCAGGAGCACTAAGCAGATTTAATGAACTTGGTGTGTTGTTTTTATATTTAAATTGAGACTATTTAGTCCTGAAACTCAAACTTTGTTCCCAGTAGAGAAAGCCCCTGGTGCCTGGCAACTGCCTGTTTATGGCCTGGGCATGCTCAGTGCGCTTCATCCAGGGAGAGAGAAAGGCACCTCTCCAATCATCTACTTTGTATTTCTCTTTTCTATGGGGAGGAGGGAGGAAGATGCTTGAATAATAGAGAACTACAATTTATACATCATTTAAACCAGCAGTTTCTGGGTTATATCCGAGAATATAATTTAGCCTAAATAATCATTACCCCTCAAATGGCGTACATTTACATCTGTGGTCATACATTATAACAACCTGTGGTATCGCAAACTTATGATATCACAGGTTTTTAAATATGACCCTTAATACCTTCAAAACCCCATTTTTGCAATACTTCCCTTTCTCCCTGGTGAGGATATCTTACCTCAAAGACAGTCCACCACTCCCTTGTTGCATTCTATTGCTAAATTGGGGCTTAAGAGAGGTACTGAATACATGTTAGAAAATATGTTATGGGGGTGAACATACTCTTAATCATTCATGTACAAATGAACATACATAACTATAACTTACTTGAATAGTGTCTTCCAAAAACCTCATCTTTGGGTTTGTCCTTGTACAGGTATTTCAGTGCATTCAGGTCTCTAACTCGGTCACCCAATGAAAGTATATTTAGGTCTTTAGCTGTAAATGGCTTGATGTTCTGGATCTGTGGAAAACCTTAAAAGGGAACAAAGAAGATTAATGTATTACTATTAAACAGCAGGCTTTGTAAAGAAGGCTCCTCGTGATGAAAGGGCCCATGCATGAACCAGTCCTGGTCCGATATCAGGATATTTCAAAATTATAAAATCATTGGACTATGGGCCAATACCAATAGTATTATACCGGAAGAGACTTTTAAAGGTTTAAATGATACGCAATCCACAAGTAAAAAAAACAAACAGCTGATGTTCATTATTTTCAATAAATTATTTCAGATGAATGATTTATATTAGGATTTGCAATATCAAACATTGCAATGTAAGACAATCCTTGAACCGAGCGGCAGAAATTATTGAACAGTTTGGACCATTCTCTGTTCTGTACATCAACTGGCAAAAGCCGTCCCTCTGCCCTCTAGATGCGAATGGAATAGTCTCTACTACCTTCCCTTGGCAAATCCCCATAGTAAATAAATTCAAAATACCTAGGAATAGACAACCTCTCTGTTTCCCAATACACTCAAAAGCACAAGCTTGGTCTGCCCATTGAATCCGCGAGTAAAGTGTCCATTAAAACCTATACACGAGCATCGAATCCGCAAGTAAAATCTACATGGTACCTAGGCACGAACAAGCTCGACAATAGCGCGAGTGAGAGTAAAATTGATTTTTCGAATGTCCTGGATATTCGAACATGTTCCCCAGACCATTTCCCAGGTCCCACAGCCATTTACATTAAGTTACCATTGATATTTTAATTGTATTTCATTAGAACTTTTCAAACTATTTGACTCCCATTGACTTTAATGGGTCCGTTTTCGAACTTTCCATATAGTTCGAAAGTTTGAAAACGGACGAACTTTTGAAAGTTCTCTCTACCCAAGGGCTTCAATGCCTAATTTCTAGACTATATACATGTCTCATCTCCACTAAAATAAATTCGTTCAGAGTGCCGACTACGGTCGTTCGTCGGCACTCCGATCAGTCGAGAACATCCCCTACACATGAACGATAATAGGTAAATCCCCTCGTTCCCTGACGGAATTTACCCATTATCACTCGTATGTATGGCCATTTTTAGGTTCTGTCTTGAGCTTTCAACCTTCACTTTTAAGATTTCAATTTTGTTTTTTTTTTTAAACTTGTTTGGGAATAACGGAAAACTTTCGTCTGTCAGTATCAGCTCCCTTTACTTTAAGTAGAGGGAGCCGATATGATTGTGCGGTGTATGGCCGTACGGCCGACTGACCCCCATACCACATATAGGGATCTGGCGGGTCTGTGTATGCTGTTCCCACAGCATGTGTACCGACAGATACCAATTTGATCTGTCGGCACACATGCTGTGGAATCACATGTATATTGCCAGCTTAAGACTAGTTCAGTTACTAAAATACTATTCCCCACATAAATTATAGATAGGAAAGTGGAGCAATAGCAATTTAACTAGAATATAATACAATAAATGATTAATGGAGATCATTGTTTTCTTGTTTTCTGTCACAACATGAGTACTGATGTAAATCTATGACTTGGATTTGTATGATACCTCTGCATTCTAGGAGCTGGAAACTTTCTTTAACCCATATGCAAGATTTTGATGATCAAAAACCAAATAACCAAAAGGGTCCGTATTATTTTGTTGTGGGGAAGCTGAATTTTAAACCCCATTAAAACTCCAGGTTGTGGGTACTGCAAGCCTATTATCAATGCAAAAAGTTCATTTTTAGCAATGGAAAATGGCACTTCCCACATGCTGAGAATGATTGCTGAAAATAATTCTATTCCAGTGTACACAGGGTCTGCAAATATGATAAACTGCCGTACATAGAGTGACAGCATCTGGCTTTGGAGAACGAGCGCAGGATGTAGTGGTGGGAGGCTCGGGGGAAGATGAATTTTAAAAAAGGTCGATATTTGTTGTTTTTAAATAAATGGGATCCTATAACACAGGAATGTTCTAACTATGGCCCTCCAGATGTTTGCAAACAACTCCCAGCATTCTTTTCTGATAAAAGTTTACTCATGGGGCGGTGCAATATTGCTCCCTGGCATTCCTTACCCTAGCACAGCAAGTTAATGAGTGCCAAGGAGCAGGTTTTTATGGCCCATTACAATAAAACTTAATGCTAAGGTAACTGCTGCGCCATAGTGAATTAAAGCAACAGAAATCAAATACAGGAATCATTAAGGTTCAAATATCAGAAAGTTACCCTCAATCCCATATAAATAAGCAATGGAACTTTTCAGGACCCGTGGGGTATGTGTCACTGAGCCTGCTATAATTTTCTAACCATCTGCTTTTTCACTTACAGCTGCTACCAGCTCTATGTAGAAATAATTTTCACATCAGGAAAATCAATTTTCATACTGGATGTTTGAACAAAATGCATGGAATGAAATGAAACAAGTATGTAATAAATGAACTTGTTTTGCTAAGAAACCCACCGTCTTCTCTCCTTAAAACATGTGCTATTGTGATGCCTCCAATTTCGGAATCACTAAAACGGAGCAGGAAGGTTCCATCAGGCTGATCACTTAGCAGATTGTAAAGATACTGCTTACTGATAAATCCCATGATTAACCTGAACCGCAAAGC
This sequence comes from Hymenochirus boettgeri, assembly GCA_019447015.1. Taxonomy (NCBI): domain Eukaryota; kingdom Metazoa; phylum Chordata; class Amphibia; order Anura; family Pipidae; genus Hymenochirus; species Hymenochirus boettgeri. The sequence continues at coordinate 266,392,523 of CM033470.1, read as the reverse complement.
AAAAAGCAACACAAGATAAGCGAGTAGTGTGACTGAAACATTAATAATATGCTGGGGAGGTAGAGTTCCTCAAATGTGTAAACAACCAATTCTACCTCCAAATCCACTGCTCTGTTCCCTTAGAATGAAATAAAGAGAGATGAAAGTGCTGAGATGTGCAAGAGAAAAGATGAAGGGGAATAGATAATAGAAATGAGAAAATTGTTTGAGTTTGTTTGTTTGAGGGCTGTGTCAGACAAGCTAGTCTCAAATCTTCCTAAGTATAGATTGGCAAGTTTATTTGTTCTAAAAGAAGCAATGTCAACAAAGCGTGGGGGGGAAATCATTGTAGTGCATGAAGAGTCAAGAGTTTTTTCGCACCCGTCGGACCAGTAATCTTTCAAGCACTTTTTGGTGAGATCCACAACTCCGTCAAACCACTGCCAAAAAGTGAAGTTTCTGTCCCGCAGAGGCTCCTTTAGTGAATAAAGAAAGAAAAGATTACAATTCCATACTGTATATTGTTAATGTCTGTAAATGTTGTTTATATTCCTGAATACGAATTATCTTTCTTTTACAGACAACAAGACTCTCATTGCCAAAAGAGGAGTACTGTAGTGTAAAGTGATGCCTTTTTTTTAAGGATTTATGCTGGCCAAATACTAGCCTGACTTTTCATCAATTTGACAGTTGTTCCAAACCAAACGATAGTAACATTAAGCCAGTAACGAATTTCTCACCATGTGACAACCCCAACCAGATAATGTTTTGCAACCAATGTCAGGTGCAAGGTAATCAGGCCAAATAGATTTAAGGAAACATCACAGGGTAAGTTTCCAGTGTATGGGTACCTTGACAGTTCATTTTTATTGACAAGCTTACAAGATATACTTGCCTCTTTCTCGGGTCAAACTGTATTGACAAAGGTTAAAGCACATTATATAAAAAGGCATCTCCATATTGGCCACGTCACGCACTGCAGACAGGATAGGAGCCAGCTCTTAAAGTAAAAATTATAGATGATCTGTAAAGTACCCAGAGGTGAGGAACTAGCAGTTTAGGTCCTCACCATGGGTACTATATGGCTGTTTCGGGAGAGTAGCGAGGGGGAAGTGAGTATAATTGTCCTTCAATGTACATAATTATTCATGTATTTTTTTATATTTTTGTCCCCCTTGTATTATGCATACATAATGAGGGGCCGTAAGTTGTAAGAGGACGGCAAGGTAAAGAATGACACGGTTAGGGGATGTTAAGGGAAAATGGACAATAGGTATTAGTAAATAATGATGTTCCTTGGTGTTCAATAAAAGAAAAATTGTCATTTCAAAGGTTTTTCTTTCCTGGGTGTTCTTCAAGCGTCCTTTTAGTACCAAAATTGCAAGACATTTATCTGAATTGTCAAGGTTCCCATACACTAGAGCTTACCTGCAGACGTTCCCATGACGATTCGGACAACTGTCTAGTCCAATTACATTACAACTGGCGTTACATGTGTAATGTCATCACATTGTCATCACAAGGCGCTATCCAGCCAGGGAACATCACAGAAATGGTGCAGGAAAGAACGTCTGTTGTATTAGACATTAAAGCCAATTTAGCGTTCGTCATTTTGACCATCAAATTGACGTTAAGTCTGCGTGTGAAATGGTGTTTGACAAGTGTGCAAGAGGGTTGTCTACAAAAATGTACTGATAGTCCACATTTAAAAAGTTCTCACCATATACTACAGAACTCCTTTGTTTTTTCTATATTCTAATGATCTTACACCACAATCTATAACAAGACTTGTACATAAACTCAAAGTGACTGGTATTACCACTTTTTTGCCTTGTGTATATGCCAACTGTTAAGCAGACATCACAGCATAAACACAGGTCAACTTTTACAAGAAAGGGTGCAACTCCAGTGGAGTAATTGATATCAACTAGATATTACTGAAATACCAAACAAAATATTAAATCTGTCTCATTGGAAATTCATTACCTTGTTGAACTGAGACCAGGAAACCATTCGGTCTTTGTCATCATTTAAGCTGTTGTCATTAAATATCTTTTGGGAAAGGAACACAAAGTGGTCTTGTAGAAGCACTTGCTTTGTTCCCACCTCTGACGTAAATTTCATGTTTAGGGTCTGACACATCTTAAACCAGGGAACCTTCTCCTCAACAAAGAAGGGCCGACGTTCCTAAGAAAACATTTTAGACAGAACATCCACCTTATAAATAATAAAGATAGAAGGCTTGTTTCTATAAGGCGCAAATTAATTAAATAGCTAGAGAATACATAGCAAAGTCAATAACCTCATATTTTTTTAGAAAATAATAAAGAGGCTGATATGAAAAAAATGATCCGTTCTGTTTTCTCATACCCTTTTCCCCCTGCCTTTTTTCTCATTGCTGTTAATCACAACCCTTGCTTTATTTAGGACCTGTTTGCCAGTAAGTGGGAGGTACTTAAAATTCTATTTTCTAAACCCCACTTTTGATAAGATACAAAGGATTCCCATTGGACAATAATCATAACTTATATTATTATTATTTATAATAAATATTAATTAGTATTGATTTTATTTATTTTAATGGGTATTTCCCCCCAGACAGGGAACTTGTCATGTTTAACTGGCTGACTGATTAAGTGAACTATGGTTATTTTATACCAGATATAAAATAAAATATTTTCTAGAAATATATAAACATTTGACATTTCTGGAACAGAATGGTTTGCACACGTCATGAAGAATAACTGACTATCTCTCTGTGTTTTATAATGCAATTGTTGGAATCTTAGAGACTATGACAGTTGTGATCACAGTGTTCTAGCTGTCCCACTGACTCACTCTGTTTGCATAATATTTGGCAATGCAGTACAAAATGCTTCAAGTGACATTAAAATGACCAGTTAATTATTTTGAAAACAATACTTTTTATGTATTCTATCATTTTTTTATTGCACGTGGCTGCAAGGCAATCATTCCTCCGGAGTGGAGAAAATGACGGTAGCAACTCTCTAGCTCCTACAGACAGAGGTAAATCCTAAAACTGCATATGAAATCCTCTGGCAATCTCTGTAAGCATCTTAGAAATAATAAATGAATGAAATGTACTTTTGTTTGTTTGGGTTCATAATGGGAGACGCCTTAATATGAAGCTGTGGTAAGAGTTTTCTTCTTCATAGATGTGTGTCCTGATCAATGGTGGGGGGCTAGTCAGGAAATGGTCAGCATTACTTACCACCTCTGAGAAAGCGTTGTCCCATAGTATTGTTGCTTTAGCATTATTATCCTGATTTCCATGAACAATAACCACCACGGGTAAAGACAAGGTCTGAAAAGGAGGTTAATAGTGCAATGTGAGACATAAGTTCTTCCTCTTACACGCCCTTCTGGGCAGGCAGCAATAAGAAAGGTTTCGGTACAGTACGGCCACATTGTTACCAGCCAGTATAAACATTTAATATTAGGGTTAATTTGCAGCAACCAATCAGATGTGTAGATAATACATGGGTCGGTGCACTATATCCAATATAAGCCCTGTGGATCGTATCCATAATACGGTGCTCAGAGGGTATACTAACATATCCCACACTAGTTTGACCAAAGAAGTCTAAGAAAAATACCCTCCTAATGAGCACAAACCACCTCAGGGTTCTACAAAATATACTTTATTTCAGTGAACACAATACTAACCCCGCATCACACATTACAAGTCACCATACAAGCCAAACCCTGTCTCTAGCTACAAATTGGCCAATAGTTAACAAATCAAGCAACAGGACTCCGTGTCTTATATGAAGATAGGCACGCCAAGCACACAGCACCATCCAGCTCAGCAGGTGCGCTGGGGACTTACCAGGACCAACCCCTCCGCGCGACCAAACTCCCACCTGCTCACCTGTATTACCCGGGGTTGATACCTGAGGAAGGGGCCTAGAGTCCCGAAATGTTGTATGTTGTTTTTGCACTAATAAAGAAGCATTCACCATAGTAGTGTGCTCCTCTACTTTTTTCCTTGCAAGGCCCCACATTTCTCACACGCTAATGTACACGTTTTGCAATCTTTTTGCGTGTAAGAAAAGCATGTCAGTAGAGTACATGACAATGTGGATAGTCACATTGTTGTTTTCAGAGCACATACAATCCAGAATTATTTTGCAAATCACATGCTCTCCAATATTGCAAAATTGCACAAAGGGATGGTTACGTGTATAAAACATACACATTACTGTCTGGTCCCCTGTGGCCTCAGCCTACCAGAGTGAAAAACACAATAGACACAAAAGTCACAATAAAATAATAAAATAAAACTTAAAGGTAAAGATTGAAACCACTGGTGCAGTCTACATGGTCCTAGCCTAATGTCATAACAATGACATGAAGACATAGTTGGCTCTTACTTTTATGTGGAACGTTGTATTTGTAGAATTTAGATGGATTTCAGCTGTGAAAAGCAATGCACATTTCTCTTCTGTCACTGATTCAGAGCCCTTCCTTTCACATCTCTTTATCTTTTTTAGCAGCTATTAAAGGAGAAGCAAAAAGGTCAAAACAAAGACTATGAGGCTGTAAAAATTAGAAAAGAATCTGCAAAAATGTTGTTCTTAGTGTCAGATTTACATGGCGTTGAACAGAGAGGCACATCACTCCTTCCTGGAGTTAAATATATAGCAATATCGGTTAGCACGGCTTTAACTGTTTGTTAACCACTAAGCCGTGTTATATTCTCATAGAGCTAATCCATTGTGGGACATTTTAACACAAATGGTAAAACGCCCAATGTAAATGTACTGACAGGCGCTATCTGGATATCACATTGCCAGAGCAATTGCACCGGGGAGCTAATACGGCTCTGCCGACTTTGCCTTATTATGCCTTATTTACCCACAACATACCCAGTAAATTGATTATAATTAATAAAGTGTTTGAATATAATTAATGTAATGTTGTGTTAAGCTAAAAACTACTGTGTATATTTTTAGAGAACAACATGTTTGTACTGTCAGGGAATGGATGCAATTAAATTAGTTTCAAACCCATGAGGCTTTATTCAGACTCAAGAAATATGGTCTCATTGGAAAGACAAACTGAAGGCTAAACACTACTATTTCTGTACACTGCCCAAGTTCTTCTTCATACTATTCCAACATTCTGTATCTGGAGAAACATAGTACAATACATAGACAAAAAGTTTTAGCCTTTACCTCTCATATAAACTTTCTAATATTATATATGATAATGTTAAAGAGCTAAAGTACCCCCAGTACGCTAAATGGGAGATCTCTAAAGGTTTAAGGTTAGTACACACGGGCGATCTCAGGTGCCAACCCGCGACACACAATGTGTACGAACGGTCATTTTTGGGAAATCGTTGCCTGATCCGCCGGGCGGATCTCAGAACGAGCGTCCGTTATGGTCGATAAAGTGACCATACATGGGTCGATTATCGTCTGAAACGCCTGTTCGTACACATCGTGCGACGCTGGTCGGCACCGGCAATTGCACATGTGTGTATGAACCTTTAGTTAGCAAATGAGATAAACAAAACTAGCAAGTATCCTTTCACTAGCAGTTTTTGCGGAATATTTTGAAATTCCAAAAATTACTTTTTCAAAGAGGATTTCGATTTTTCAACCACAATTTTTTAATTTTCATGATTTCCACGATTTCAGAAATGTTTAACGCGATAAAAGGGACAGTTCAGTGGAAATGATCGATATTTTTTAAATTGTTAGTTTGTGTAATGCCTTCTTAGTTATTCTACAAATTCTCTCCCATTTTGAAAAATCAGTTGATTTCATACCCTTTGCTGTTCCCTGCTGTTGACATTAGTGAGCTGCCATTTCAGGTTCTAACAGCCCTTCTTCCCAGAATGCATCACATCCTTGGAATGTTCCTAACAGTAATTTCTACTGATTGGCTGTTGGATGGGTCAAAGATTCTCAGATCTCTACTGAGCAACTGAATCAACCCAGGCACTGGGTCAAGAGCAAGACCATAACGGTCTCTACTAGGGGTCCTACAAACAGGAAGTCAGTATTTGGTTGCATATATTTATGCACAGACATAATGCTGAATTGGCAGATTGTCATTGGGTTGGAAAAATACTGCTCTTTTTTCTGAAAAGTATATGTAATTAATTAACCGATCATTAACCTAAATCATTAGGTTTTTATGTAAAATGTGTAAAAACAGAAATGTAATATTCACTCGGAATAAAGAAACATTTACAGAAAGAAAACTGTAACTAGTTTATCTGTTTCTTCCATTTGTCTTACCATGTTTTTGAATACAGCACCACAGGATCTGGAGTTCGGAGCAATCTCCAGCACAGATTTTCCATTTTCAATCTCACCAGCTCCCTCACTGTAAAAAAATGAATTTATAAAATGTCATCTGTAAAATAAACTATTAATGATGGATATGTGGAACCAAAATTTATAATATTCTATATAAACAGGAAATAGTTGTTGAGTTGATTACTATTTGAACCTAATGCAATTAAACCCTGTACAGACAGGGAAATGGATACTGTTCCTGTCATAACACATATTCTATCTCTCCAGGCAACAAACTGGCTGCCTTCCTCTGGGTCTATTTAGGAATTTGAAAAAGAATCTATCTATAATGTGTAAAGAAAAGCGCAGTGTAAAAAGGGTATACGGTATACAATACAACATTTACCTATATTGCAAGCATTTTAAGGACAACAAAAGACAGCATACTCACGTCCAGGCTTCACTTATAGATGACAAGAAGATCTCCTGTGCTCGTTTTTCTGTTATAATGTGTGCTTTTACCACGGGCATTTTAGTAGCACCACTAAGTAGTCTTGATCCTAGCAAAAAGTTAACACTGGCCTGGAACTTTGATTGTGTCTTCAGTACTTGTGGAGGCTGCTTATCGACCAATAGTGAGCTACAGTATGTACAACAGAGTTGAATTGCAAACAATTTCACTTTATAAAAAGCAATATAAAAAACAAAACAAATACCGATCAGTAATACAATACCTTTAAACAGGTGCTCACTCTATCACTAGTTACCACCAAATTATGTTAAAAATAGTTCACTTACGACAGTTGCAAGAAGAACTATTACTGTTATTAAGTTCTATTAACTAATTGAACAATTTGAAAAACTAATTTTCCTCACAATTCTTCTTCTTAAATAATGTTGCCCACCAAGACCTAATTTTGACCTTATTATGTTTCTGACATAATAAACATACAAGTGTTATAACAAAAATGCTGGAAACAACCTTTCATTTATAACATACCATAACAAAGTATTGGAGGTTGAATAAAGACATATGTCTATTCAGTCCAACCTTTATACCCTACCCATAATCTCTGTCTAACAGTTACATCGTAACACAAATAAGGAATGTTGACTTCTAGGTAATTTCCTTGTTTCCATGGTAAAAAAAAATCCCTAATTCTAAGAGGTTTAAACAGATTTCCACAAGTTAAATGCAAAACCAGAGTGCAAGAGACTGGTTTCTGCTTTATTGTGCCATCTTTAGTGTAGGGCAGGCCTCTGGTTTTGCAATGTAAAGCACCTATGGACAGACATCACTAAAAAATTAAATAAGATAGGGAGAGTGCATTTAGCTTTTGGAATTCTGTTAAAACCTCTTAGAAGGCATAGCTTTTCCTCAAAGGGCTAACATAGTAACACAGTATTGGAGGTTGTTTAAAGAGGAACTGTGGTCCAAAAATGACTTTAAGTAAATTGATAGGAATTGCTCTCCTGAGAGTTTTTGCAATTTATTTCCATTGTTTATTTTTTTTAGTTTTGAAGATATTTACATTTTTGTGTGTGATATGGCAGCAGCATCACCAGGTCCCCTGCACTTTGTGCTTCCTGTTCTGAAACCATGTCAGTCACTCTGCCCTGTGTCTCCTCCCCTTTGCAGCCCCCCTGGTCCCTCCCACTCATGGACCCCATGGTCCCTCCAGTTGCAGGCCCCCTTTGACCTATTCCCTTACAGCCCCATGTGGCCCCGCCCACTCACAGGTGCCGTGGCCCCGTCCACTTGCGGGTGCCTAAGCCACGCCCACTCGCGGGTGCCTAAACCCCCCCCAGATGCTGTGGGCCACTCTGACACCCCCCCTACACCCCTGAAAACTCTGTGGAAACAGCCTTTTCAGGCAGAGAACTCTGCCTGAAAAGACTGTTTTCACACTGAGAGAGAAGGGCTGTAGATTCCCTTACCTTCTCTGTCAGGACTTCACACAGCAGAGAGGAGGGGGGACTTCCTGTCTCTCTCACACACTGAGGGAGTCTGAAGCTGTGCTCGCCGACGGCACTGTGCAGGAGAAGCCTCAGGAATGTCACATGTCAGCCTCCCACCCATTAACTTTCTGGTCAGACATTCTGAATATCTTGGGCTGTGGAGCACGTAGAGCAGTGGTTGATGGCTAGTTTTAAAGGTAGGAAACTGGCCTTTCATTTAAACTCAACTTGTTTGGCGATCACAGTTCCCCTTTAAAGACATAAGTCTATCAAGACCAACCTTTATACCCAGTTACATAGTAACATAGTATAGGAGGTTGCATAAAGACAAATGTCCATCTAGTCCAACCCTTTTGACTTACCAATGAGCCCTATCTAAAAGTTCACCCAAAGGATGTTCTTTTTACTTTTTTGTTATCTTTCTTTCTTTTCCTATTTTTAGCTCTTTATAAAGGAAGAATACTACTGACTTTCACACCACATGATTGCTGGTGATGTGTTGTATTTTATAGAAACATTCAATAAACAATGTCCTTCTGTGCCCTGCCATTACAGTTCCTGGAGCACCCATATCTTGGCCCTCCGAAGACAAATCTGGTTTGTGTAAGAAAGCCCACAAAAATAGGACGGTTAGGAAGTACTAAAGAAAGATAGAGGCCAATGGATGATCACTTCCTGAATTGTTAAACAGTCATATACTGTACAAGTAGATCTTTTTATAATGTGCAAATCTGGTATAATCTCTTAGCTAAAATGGACAACACACCTGGTAATGAGAGTTTGCATTGAATTCTTTATTTTTTCTTGAAAACTAGATGAAATGTGTTCCCCCAACACATTTAAATCCTTCACCATACGGTCCATTTCATGATTCATGGTAAATACAATTTCCACCCTGTAAACAAATGAATTGAGCAAATCAATAACACGTACAGCCAAAGCTATATCTGCATAATAACCTTCTGTTGAACTGTTTTGTGTAGGACAACTGGCTTAGACACCATTTCCTTTACTAAAATAGTGTAGCACACCAGGTGTTTCTCTCCATCCTCACCAATTTTCTTCAAAAACACAGTAATGACAATTATAAGAGTACAATCTGATGTCTCATTCCTTCATAGATATCTGTAGATACTGGAAATGGTAGATTAGTTTCAGTGGTTAAAACAACTAAAATGTACAGACAGAAAATGTATATTTGCAGGTGTTCAGCAGATGAGAATTAAATAAAAGCTAAATGAACTTAGTTACAACCTTAACTTTCAAGGATCCCCTTGGACCTTTTAATTCTGAATGGAACCCCCAGACAACATTGTCCCAATAGACAGAGCACATTTAGAAATATGCAATAAGCTGTGTCTCCCCACTTCCTTTGCTATGGCTGATGGGTGGTCTTTGGGCACTAGATACAGTTGATATTGATCACTTTTGTTTGAATAAATACAAATAAAAGGAATAGTTTTCATAGTGATTTGGTTGAAAGAAGCATACAATATGGGCCGATAGGTCAAATTTTTAAAAAATGATCCAGATATTTTATTTTACATTTACTGCAAACTTCTGATTCAAAGCTTCATAGGACTATCATCCTTTGCTATTAAATGATTATATTCCATTCATGTTTGTACTGCCTTATAAAGGGTGTGGGTCCAGCCAATAAGGATGATGGTCTAGAACATATATATATATATATATATATATATATATATATATATACTGGCTATCACCAGATTGGATACTGGACCCACGCTGAGATACTGGATAATCTAATAGTTGGACATTTATGTTATAAGATCTTGTGATCATAGTCCAGTTCTCTAGCCTTTGAGATTACAGGTAAATGGATATATTTCTCCTTTAAATATTGCAGACAACTTGTGAATTGATTTTTTAAAAATATTCTTACGGTACCTTTCCTGAAGAGGAAGTAGACTCTCATCAAACAAACTTCCATTCCCTGCTAGTTGTTGCTGTTTTTTCCAAATATTAATTCTTTTGATGGCCTGTTTCTGAACACTCTCCAAGACTATAAAGGATTCCTCAATTAGCATTTTCCATTGCTGCAGAGAACAGTCACAGAAATATGTATTAACCTGACTTTCATCCAAGAACTTTGAACTGAACATCTCAATAGCTAGACAGAAATTAAACTTTTAAATTATATTTTGTGTTGTGTTGATTTCTTAAGGCATTTTACATTTGTCTGGTTTCCTTATTCATATGTTTGCTCATGGGCAGCACAATCATTTTTGTATAATGGTTATAGTACCAAGCCAGTAGTACAACAGTTATAAACCAGTAATGACCCATTCCGCTTTGTAGATGACCAATGTTCCAAAACTCTTTGTTGAGGCCCTGCACAGGGTGCAATTTTGCACCTACCAAATAAATTTTTAAAACGATGTACCTATATGTTATACATTAAACACCTCACTTAACAGACATCACATTCCCCCACCATTTTGTGCTGGTTTAACCCAACCTCTATATCCGCAATTCATTACATTTGTTTTCACATTTATTATAAAAAGTAAAAGTAAACACTGAAATAAATATACGGTATGTCTTTGTTACTTTCTATGGTTAGAGAAAGGAACCACATAAATGCTTCTATGTGCATATTTATGGCAATTATATCCAGGGACTATATTACCTGCATGAAAAGTAGAGCATGTTTTAAGCTGCACTGCCATTCAGCCATAAACAATAGAGAAAAAAAAATATAACATAAAAATGATATTATAGTGACCTAATTTAATGTAGACTTTGAGATTAATGACTTTCTAATGTTGTCATTATGTTTTGTTAGGTCGAGGCCACACTAAACAAGTGCATTGGTGGCAACTTGGGCTGTAATCCCTCTCATTTCTAGGGGTCACAGCGTTTGCAAATCGCACCAAAAATGGTGATCGTACGTGCAACACTTTACAATCATCCTAAAAGTCTCCCCTCGGTTTATACTCAGGTCTGGGCTGATCTGGATGCTGCTGGACAAAATCACATGGGAAAACAAAAGCTGTACCAAGTAACACAGAGAATCCTCTTGATTTTAGTGGGTTAGGCAATTGTTGATTCTGGCAGATTGAAAGCAATATCCAGCATACTGTGGCAGATTAAAAGTAATATATAGTATACTGTGGCAGATTGAAAGCAATATCTAGTTGAAAGCAACATCTAGTATACTGTGGCAGATTGAAAGCAATATATAGTATACTGTGACAGACTGGAAGCAATATCTAGTTGAAAGCAACATGATGAAGATTTTCTTTTTATAAATATATATAAGAAATTATAAATCGAATTAATGTCCAATACAATGCGTATTGTATATGGTAAGATGTCCGAACTTCGCAAAATCTGGTCCCTCGAGAATCCGGCGAATTTTCGAAAAAATTAGAAAACATTAATGAAAATCTTGTGAGCGGACCCAATTAAAAATAAAAAATACCAAAAATTACGAGGAATCCCTCGAATTTCGAAAATTTCGAAAATATTATTTTCGAACAATACGAGTAAAATCCTAGTAATTTTGAATTTTAGAAATTAGAATAATCCCGGTTCGGAAAGTTCGGAAGGCGGAAAATCGGAAAAATCACACGCTCGCGACCGGATTAAGTCGCTTGCGCGGATCCGGGTTCGGAACCCGCGAACCGCCCATCCCTAGTATTGGTAACAGAGTGGTTATTAATGTCAAAGAATCCACCAAAAGTTTATAAGCTCTGTAACCGTTTCACACAGCCAAATCTAAATGTTGGGGGCGCATTACCACCCGGCAATGCATGCAATATTTTTGCAGTGCATATTGTGCATTAATTTGCTATGTGTGCAGTGCTCCATTATAGATCTGTACGATTGGACAAATGAGATACGCACCAAAAGTCGTTGCAAGCATGCATGGAGTTGTATTGTTTATAGAATTAGACGTGGGGGGAGAGAAAAAGAACAATTTAGAGAAACAAAGATCACCGTTAGCTAAAGCTGTTGAGAATGAACTTACTGTCATCTCCGTAGGTCAGAGGGGAACTTGCTGCTATTGGGACCATTCAACATAGACCTAAACAATTCAAGTTAGTTAAAAATACAAACCCTGAATAACAATACAGTAGGGTGTTTTGGGAAGTCAAGACCACAACTGTCAATCAACTGTCAATCATATATATTGTTGAAACAGAATTAAACCTAGTGCAATATGTTGCATATGCCACTGTGGCAGTCTACTTGTTCTCCTTATAAACCTTAAAGATTTTAAATCACTGGGAAACGTACCTGGGGCAGGGAGGTTGGATTGATATCCCTACACTCACAAAGATTGTTTTCGTTGAGGAGTCTTCAGTAGGTTAGTCCTGGGACTAATCCTTTATAAAGTGTCCTCACAGAACAATATTGGGAGGTAGGAATTATTCAAATCCTATATCCCTGTCCCCAAGTACCATTTTACTTTATTATTTAAAAAAAACTTTATACAACCACAATATTTCGTCCTTTAAAACACACTGAAGCCAAAAAAAAAATGTTTTTATGTATGATGTCACAGATTTTTGGTGTTGTTAGCCCATTCGTAGGTAACTTTGGGAGGTTGTTGAGGTTAGAAGGTTACTTAAAAATGTTATATATTGCAATTACCGTTTTTAGTGGACATTTGAACAATGCAGGTACTTAAAGGGCTGTCCGGCCTCCAAATGGGAAAAAAAAATATATAACCGTTGCCAAATAGCCGCACACCTGCTACTCCAGATGAAGTATCTAAGGGGAAAGCAATCAGTTCTCGTCTGCCATCTGTTACAACAAAACCCCATGAACCTACAATGGAGGACCAGGAAGCAGGTAGAAACGATAAACAAAAAACAAAAAGGGCAAGTGTTTCAGGTTAGTTTAGTATTGCAAGTTTTGGTGTTGGGGGGGTGTTCAAGTTACCTATCTTTACTATGATTATCTACAAGCACTAGAAGTACTATCCAGGAAGAAATCATATAAAAAGCATTGCTCAACCAAACAAGAGATAGAATGAATATTGTTTTAAAAACCTGCAGGTGGAGAAGAATGCCAAAGTTACCTCTTTATGTGGTCTGCAGAATTGACTTTTTAAGGTCCATCATTATCTATATACAGACTTACCAACGTAAGATGGGCTAATAAGTACCTTAACAACTGTGTATGACATGTCTGCAGAGCCCTATTAAATCAAAACCTTAATTCTAAAAATAGCATTGCCACACAACAAGCCACAAATTTCTAACTATCCCGATATTTTCACAATACTACATAGTAACATAGTAATACAAACATAGTAATTAAGGTTGAATAAAGACATTCGTCCATCAAGTCCAACCTATTCCCCTTTTTTTTTTTTTGTTTTTTTTTTTTTTTTTAACCCTAACCTAACAGTTGATCATAGAAGGCAAAAAAACCCCAGCTAAAAAGGGGGGGAAAACTTCCTCCGGACTCCAAACGGCCATACTTACTCCTACTACTACTCGTTTAATTACTACTTAACAAACATAACGGTAAGCAGGTAATAACCCATATTCTTATAAGCAAGATTGTCACATAGACTCAAAACATATTTTGTTTTATAAGATTATTAGGCAGCTATGTCAGCATTGGGTGATAACTCAGATGGCCAAAACTCAAGGAAGTTTCATTCACATTCTCAGATGTCAGAAACTCGGGGAAAAACCAGCGAAGATCCGAAAACAGAACTACTTTTTGGGTTCCGATGATTTTGAGGGTATTTTTCGAGGGTTACGGAAAATAACCTTATTATTCGGTAACCCTTTGGAAAATAGTGTTCCAAAGTATCTAAATCCGAATGATCCGTCCTGTGTTTCGGACATAACATTCGATTTTGGGAACCGAGGGTTTCCGTTGTCCGGATCACAACTTTAGTGATAACACATAATGATGGGATATGTTCAAAAAATAAACTTACGAAACAGGGAAGATTTTCAATCTCTTGACATCTTGATTGTATTGGGGAAGACATACGACATGGTTTCTTTTGATTTCATTGGCAGGCCATGTTGTTTCCTTGATCTTGGAATAGTGGTTCTCTCGAGAAAACAGGACACAACGTTTTAGAAAGCCGTCCTAGTTCAAAGAGATTTGGTAAATTCTGACTTTCGATACCATATAGTCAGGAGTGTAGATTATCCACATGCACAATCGGGAGATTCATAAAAAGTTTCTTATGTTTATAAATGTGCTAATTTTGCCCCAACCAATCAGATCTTATTTAAACATTGAATGGCTTATTGTGTTGGGGCAAAATTAGCACCATTTTAAACGATAAGAACTTTTATTGAATCTCCCTGTAATATCTTTTAATGACTGTGGGTGCATTTTGCCTGATTGGGAATAGTAGCAAACGTGTCACAGTATCCTAAAAATAATAGAGCCATGTCATTTTAAGCAGAAAACGAACATACCATATACCTATACTTTGGGTAAACCACAACCGTTTTTAGACGATCCTCCAGCTTATTCGAGAAAGACAGAAAAAAACAAACAAATCCCCCCAAAATCAATATGAGATTCTCAAGCTCTGAAAAACGATGAGGAAACAGGCAGCTGCTTTTTGACACAAAAACAGGCGGCTGGTGACTTATCAGTACATGAATTGTACATTTTGTAGTCCTTGGATACTAAAAGCCTGGTTTATCGGAACCAAATCTAGCTTGAGAAAGAAAGCATTAAATATCCGTACCCCTGCAATCATTTAAGGTAATCTGTGTTGCGGGTGTATCCATCTGGAGGATTTTTGACGTTTTTCTTAGGTTCATAAGAAGGTAAATACAGTAAAGAACTAAATGTGTGTTTTTTATTAGGAAAAAGAAAATACTAACAAACTACAAGGATGATTTGGTCAAATATGGATTGAGTCTAGGCTGGCATACACCGGTAACAACTACCCCCCAAACAAACAATAAGCAGCTAAATAAGAACAACATTTTAGATCCATCTACTTACCACTTAAAACCAACATCAGTATAATGCTCTAGACTCTCTCTAGTATTCCTTATCATTCATCATAGAGTGAGAGTGCTGGTGATCCCTCTCCGGGGGGGGGGAGGAGAGTGACAGACTCACATAAACAATACATGATTTTAAGTGTAACACATACAATGATTGTAAAATTGTAACTAACAATGATTGTTGTAGCCTGTTTTAAGCACTGGTGTACCAATCCCTCAAGCTGTATCTGTATGGTTTTCCTGCCATTTAAGATTGTAAAGCTCTGTCGGCAGGGATCTGCATTCCTAATATGTCAAGTGCTTGTTGCACTTATATCAAGTTATACAATTATATAGTTATGGCAATTGCATTAAAATTTATTTTTATCTTGCTTATAAATGGTCTTGTGCACTTATCCCATGTTTTATGTATATCTGTTGTCATTCTCTAATGTTACAGCACGGCGTACCCAAGTAGTGCTTTAATAAATAAAATTATACATGACATCACATACTAATACTGTTTTCTGTCACTTGTATTACTTCTAGAAGGTTCTGGATGGTGTGCGCTCTCCTCTACTCTAATTGAAGCATGGAATTTGAGGAGATTTTATATAATTCAAGCAGTCAGGAATGTGCAATTAATATCAGGCGAGCTCCTTGAATGTCAGGGAGAGGTGGGATGCCTGATTACATATTAACCATATCTGACGTTCTAGTTCGTTCCAAAATTGAATGGTATTAAGTCAATTTACAGTTAATTTAACATTATGTGAGATACTACACCCTTGTAACTTGCTTTTAACATTGACTTAACAGCATGATCCCCCCCCGTGGTTTACTCTCTCTCACCTTCCCCCCCCCCCGGTGATCCTGTGTCGCCGTGTCGCTGCAAGCCCGCGTGGTGCCGACCCCGTTGCTGCTGTCCCCACACGCCAAGGCGAACTGACCGCGCCAGCGCAAAGATTCCTGTGTGCTAGTTCCCGAACACAGCACCCCCTTACATTTACGCGAGGCTGATGTGTTTCGCCTGGACGTGTGATAATATTTTGTTCCCAAAGGAGACGTAAATTGAAAAAGTTTTTCAGAGGGTTCTTAATCAGTAACTAAAATTGATTAAGAGGGTGGACACTCCTTTAATGATACCACAACTCAAACCATTGAAAAGATATACCTATCTTATTTCCCCTCATGTACAGTGGTATCTTGTTTGCGGTTCCTTTCAGGAGCCACTAACAGATTTAATGAACTGTTGTGTGTTGTTTTTATATTTTAAATTGAGACTATTTAGTCTGAACTCAAACTTTGTTTTCCCAGTAGGAGAAAGCCCCTGTGTGCCTGGCAACTGGCATGTTTAGCTGGGAATGTCAGTGCGCTTCATCCAGGAGAGAGGAAGGCACCCTCCAATCATCTACTTGTTATTTCTCTTTTCTATGGGACAGGAGGGGATGAGATGCTGATTAATAGAGAACTACAATTTATACATCCTTAAACCAGCAGTTTCTGGGTTATATCCGAGAATATAATTTAGCCTAAAAATCATTACCCCATCAAATGGCGTACATACATCTGTGGTCAGTATATTATACAACCTGTGGTATCGCAAACTTATGATATCACAGGTTTTTTAATATGACCCTTAATACCTTCAAAACCCCATTTTTGCAATACTTCCCTTCTCTGGTGAGGATATTAACCTCAAAGACAGTCACCACTCCCTTGTGCATTCTATTGCTAAATGGGGCTCTTAAGAGAGTACTGAATACATGTTAGAAAATATGTTATGGGGGTGAACATACTCTTATCATTCATGTACAAATGAACATACATAACTATAACTTACTTGAATAGTGTCTTCCAAAAACCTCATCTTGGGTTTGTCCCTTGTACAGGTATTCAGGGCATTCAGGTCTCTAAAACTCGGTCACCCACATTGAAAGTATATTTAGGTCTTTAGCTGTAAATGGCTTGATGTTCTGGATCTGTGGAAAACCTTAAAAGGGAACAAAGAAGATTAATGTATACTATTAAACAGCGGCTTTGTAAGAAGGCTCCTGATGAATGAAAGGGCCATGCATGAACCAGTCCTGGTCCGATATCAGGATATTTCAAAATATAAAATCATTGGACTATGGGCCAATACCAATAGTATTATACGGAAGAGACTTTTAAAGGTTTAAATGAACGCCAATCCACAAGTTAAAAAAAAACAAAAAAGCTGATGTTCATTATTTCAATAAATTATTTCAGATGAAGATTTATATGAGGATTTGCATATCAAAAAACATTGCAATGTAAGACAATCCTTGACCGAGCGGCACAGAAATTATTGAACAGTTTGGACCATTCTCTGTTCTGTAAATCAACTGGCAAAAGCCCGTCCTCTGCCCTCTAGATGCGACTGATGAATAGTCTCTCTACCTCCCTGGCAAATCCCCATAGTAAATAAATTCAAAAATACCTAGGAATAGACAACCTCTCTGTTTCCCAATACACTCAAAGCACAAGTTGGTGCCATTGAATCCGCGAGTAGAAGTGTCCATTAAAACCTATACACGAGCATCGAATCCGCAAGTAAAATCTACATGGTCCTAGGCACGAACAAGCTCGACAATAGCGCGAGTGAGAGGTAAAATTGATTTTCGAATGTCCGGATATTCGAACATGTTCCCCAGACCATTCCCCAGGTCCCACAGCCATTACATTAAGTACCATTGATATTTAATGTATTTCATTGAACTTTTCAAACATTTGACCCCATTGACTTTAATGGGTCCGTTTTCGAAAATTTCCATATAGTTCGAAAGTTTGAAAAAGACGAACTTTTGAAAGTTCTCTCTACCCAAGGGCTCAATGCCTAATTTCTAGACTATAGACATGTCTCATCTCCACTAAAATAAATTCGTTCGGAGTGCCGACTACGGTCGTTCGTCGGCACTCCGATCAGTCGAGAACATCCCCTACACCATGAACGATAATAGGTAAATCCCCTCGTTCCCGAGGAATTTACCCATATCACTCGTATGTATGGCCATTTTTAGGTTCTGTCTTGAGCTTTAACTTCACTTTTAAGATTTCAATTTGTTTTTTTTTTAAACTTGTTGGGAAATAACGGAAAACTTGTCGTCTGTCATATCAGCTCCCTTTACTTTAAGTAGAGGGAGCCGATATGAAGGGCGGTGTATGGCCGTACGGCCACGACTGACCCCCATACCACATAGGGATCTGCGGGTCTCGTGTATGCTGTGTCCCACAGCATGGTACCGACAGATACCATTTGATCGTGGCACACACATGCTGTGGAATACACATGTATATTGCCAGCTAAGACTAGTTCAGTACTAAAATACTATTCCCCACATAAATTATAGATAGGAAAGTGGAAGCAATAGCAATTTAACTAGAAGTATAATACAATAAATGATTAATGGAGATCATGTGTTTCTTGTTTCTGTCACAACATGGTACTGATGTAGATCTATCTGACTTGGATTGTATGATACCTCGCATTCTAGGAGCTGGAAACTTTCTTTAACCCATATGCAAGATTTTGATGATCAAAACCAAATAACCAAAAGGGTCCGTAGTATTTTGTTGTGGGGGGAGCTGAATTTAAAACCATTAAAACTCCAGGTTGTGAGGTACGCAAGCCTAGTATCAATGCAAAAAGTTCATTTTTAGCAATGGAGAAATGTCACTTCCCACATGCTGAGAATGATTGCTGAAAATAATTCTATTCCGTCACAAGGGTCTGCAAATATGATAAACTGCCGTACATAGAGTGACAGCATCTGGCTTTGGAGAACGAGCGCAGGATTGTAGTGTGTGGGAGGCTCGGGGGAAGATGAATTTTAAAAAAGGTCGTCGATATTTGTTGTTTTTAAAAAACTGGGATCCGTATAACACAGGAATGTCTAACTATAGGCCCTCCAGATGTTTGCAAACAACTCCCAGCATTCTTTTCTGATAAAAAGTTTACTCATGGGGCGGGCGTTGCAAATATGCTCCCTGCATTCCTTACCCTAGCACAGCAAGTTAATGAGTGCCAAGGGAGCAGGTTTTATGGCCATTACAATAAAACTTAATGCTAAGGTAACTGCTGCGCCATATTGAATAAAGCAACAGAAAGAATCAAATACAGGAATCATTAAGGTTCAAATATCAGAAAAGTTACCCTCAATCCCATATAAATAAGCAATGGAACTTTTCAGGACCCGTGGGGTATGTGTCACTGAGCCTGTATATATTTTCTAACCATCTGCTTTTTACTACAGCTGCTACCAGCTCTATGTAGAAATAATTTTCACATCGGAAAATCACTTTTCATACTGGAGTTTGAACAAATGCATGGAATGAAATGAAAACAAGTATGTAATAAATGAACTTGTTTTGCTAAGAAACCCACCGTCTTCTCTCCTTAAAAATGTGCTATTGTGATGCCTCCAATTTCGGAATCACTAAACAGGAGCCGGAGGAAGGTTCCATCAGGCTGATCACTTAGCAGATTGTAAAGATAACTGCTTACTGATAAATCCCATGATTAACCTGAACCGCCAAAGCAAAAAGCAACAAAGGAAGCGAGTAAGGGGTGACTGAAACATTATAATATGCTGGGAGGTTAGAGTTCCTCAAATGTGGGTAAACAAACCAATTCTACCTCCAAATCACTGCTCTGTTCCCTCTAGAATGAAATAAAGAGAGATGAAAGTGCTGAGATGTGCAAGAGAAAGATTGAAGGGGAATAGATAATAGAAATGAGAAAATTGTTTGAGTTTGTGTTGTTGAGGGCTGTGTCAGACAAGCTAGTCTCAATATTCCTAAGTATAGATTGGCAAGTTTATTGTTTAAAAGAAGCAATGTCAACAAAGCGGTGGGGGGGAAATCATTGTAGTGCATGAAGAGTCAAGAGTTTTTGCACCGCGCGGCCAGTAATCTTTCAAGCACTTTTGTGGTGAATCCACAACTCCGTCAAACCACTGCCAAAAAGTGAGTGTTCTGTCCCGCAGAGGCTCCTTTAGTGAATAAAGAAAGAAAAGATTACAATTACATACTGTATTAGTGTAATGTCTGTAAATGTTGTTTAATTCCTGAATACGATTATCTTCTATACAGACCAAACAAGACTCCATTGCCAAAAGAGAGAGTACTGTTAGGTAAGTGATGCTTTTTTTTAAGGATTTAGCTGGCCAAATACTAGCCTGACTTTTCATCAATTTGACAGTTGTTCCAAACCACGATAGTAACATTAAGCCAGTAACGAATTTCTCACCATGTGACAACCCCAACCAGTAAGGTTTTGCAACCAATGTCAGGTGCAAGGTAATCAGGCCAAATAGATTTAGGAAACATCACAGGGTAAGGTTCCAGTGTATGGGTACCTTGAGGCATTCTTTTATGACAAGCTTACAAGATATACTTGCCTCTTTCTCGGTCAAACTGTATGACAAAGGTTAAAGCACATTATATAAAAAGGCATTCCATATTGGCCACGTCACGCACTGCAGGACAGGAGAGGAGCCAGCTCTTAAAGTAAAAATTATAGATGATCTGTAAAGTACCCAGAGGTGAGGAACTAGCAGTTTAGGTCCTCAACATGGGTACTATATGGCTGTTTCGAGGGAGAGTAGCGAGGGGGAAGTGAGTATAATTGTCCTTCAATGTACATAATTATTCATGTATTTTTTTTATATTTTGTCCCCCTTGTATTATGCATACATAATGAGGGGCCGTAAGTTGTAAGAGGACGGCAAGATAAAGAATGACACGGGTTTAGGGATGTTAAGGGAAAATGGACACAATAGGTATTAGTAAATAATGTGTTCCTTGGTGTTCAATAAGAAAAATTGTCATTTCAAAGGTTTTTCTTTCCGGGTGTTCTTCAAGCGTCCTTTTAGTACCAAAATTGCAAGACATTTATCTTGAATTGTCAAGGTTCCCATACACTAGAGTACCTGCAGACGTTCCCATGACGATTCGGACAACTGTCTAGTCCAATTACATTACAACTGGGTTACATGTGTAATGTATCACATTGTCATCACAAGGCGCTATCCACCAGGGAACATCAAGAAATGGTGCAGGAAAGAACGTCTGTTGTATTAGACATTAAAGCCAATTTAGCGTTCGTCATTTTGACCATCAAATTGAAGTTAAGTCTGCGTGTGAAATGGTGTTTGACAAGTGTGCAAGAGGGTTGTCTACAAAAATGTACTGATAGTCACCATTTTAAAAAGTTCTCACCATATACTAAGAACTCCTTTGTTTTTATATTCTAATGATCTTACAACACATCTAAAACAAGACTTGTACTAAACTGAAAGTGACTGGTATTACCACTTAAAGTTACTGTTGATCCAGGATTTTTTGCCTTGTGATATGCAACTGTTAAGCAGACATCACAGCATAAAAACAGGTCAACTTTTACAAGAAAGGGTGCAACTCCAGTGGGAGTAATTGATATCAACTAGATATTACTGAAATACCAAAACAAATATTAAATCTGTCTCATTGGAATTCATTACCTTGTTGAACTGAGCCAGGAAACCATTGGTTCTTGTCATCATTTAAGCTGTTTTGTCCTTAAATATCTTTTGGGAAAGGAACACAAAGTGGTCTTGTAGAAGCACTTGCTTTGTTACCACTGACGTAAATTTCATGTTTAGGGTCTGACAACATCTTAACCAGGGAACCTTCTCCCAACAAAGAAGGGCCGACGTTCCTAAGAAAACATTTAGACAGAACATCCACCTTATAAAATAATAAGATAGAAGGCTGGCTTGTTTCTATAAGGCGCAAATTAATTAAATAGCTAGAGAATACCTAGCAAAGTCAATAACCTCATATTTTTTTAGATAAAATAATAAGAGGGCTGATATGAAAAAAATGATGTTTGTTTTCTCATACCTTTTCCCCGGCCTTTTTTCTCATTGCTGTTAATCACAACCCTTGTTTATTTAGGACCTGTTGCCAGTAAGTGGGAGGTACTTAAAATTCTATCTAAACCCCACTTTGATAAGATACAAAGGATTCCCATTGGACAATAACATAACTTATTTATATTATTTATAATAAATATTAATTGTATTGATTTTATTTATTTTAATGGGTATTTCCCCCCAGACAGGGAACTTGTCATGTTTAACTGGCTGACTGATTAAGTGAACTATGGTTATTTTATAGCAGATATAAAATAAAATATTTTCTAGAAATATATAAACATTTGACATTTCTGGAACAGAATGTTTGCACACGTCATGAAGAATAACTGACTATCTCTCTGTGTGTTTATAATGCAATTGTTGGAATCTTAGGGACTATGACAGTTGTGATCACAGTGTTCTAGCTGTCCACTGACTCACTCTGTTTGCATATATTTGGCAATGCAGTACAAAATGCTTCAAGTGACATTAAAATGACCAGTTAATTATTTTGAAAACAATACTTTTTATGTATTCTATCATTTTTTTATTGCAAGTGGCTGCAAGGCATAATTCCTCCGGAGTGGAGAAAATGACGGTAGCAACTCTCTAGCTCCTACAGACAGAGGGAAATCCTAAAACTGCATATGAAATCTCTGGCAATCTTGTAAGCATCTTAGAAATAATAAATGAATGAAATGTACTTTTGTTTGTTGGGTTCAATATGGAGACGCCCTTCTTAATATGAAGTTTTCTTCTTCTAGATGTGGTGTCCTGATCAATGGTGGGGGGGCTAGTCAGGAAATGGTCAGCATTACTACCACTCTGAGAAAGCGTTGTCCATAGTATTGGTGCTTTAGCATTATTATCCTGATTTCCATGAACAATAAACCACACGGGTAAAGACAAGGTCTGAAAAGGAGGTTAATAGTGCAATGTGAGACATAAGTTCTTCCTCTTACACGCCTTCTGGGCAGGCAGCAATAAGAAAGGTTACGGTTTCACAGTACGGCCACATTGTTACCAGCCAGATAAACATTTAATATTGGGTTAATTTGCAGCAACCAATCAGATGTGTAGATAATACATGGGTCGGTGCACTATATCCAATAAAGCCCTGTGGATCGTATCCATAATACGGTGCTCAGAGGGGTATACTAACATATCCACACTAGTTTGACCAAAGAGGTCTAAGAAAAATACCCTCCTAATGAGCACAAACCACCTCAGGGTTCTACAAAATATACTTTATTCAGTGAACACTACTAACCCCGCATCACACATTACAAGTCACCCTAAAAGCCAAACCCTGTCTCTAGCTACAAATGGCCAATAGTTAACAAATCAGCAACAGGACTCCGTGTCTTATATGAAGATAGGCACCCAAGCACACAAGCACCATCAGCTCAGCAGGTGCGCTGGGGACTTACCAGGACCAACCCTCCGCGCGACCCAACTCCCACCTGCTCACCTGTATTACCGGGGTTGATACCTGAGGAAGGGGCCTAGAGTCCCGAAATGTTGTATGTTGTTTTTGCACTAATATAAAGAAGCATTCACCATAGTAGTGTGCTCCTCTACTTTTTTCCTTGCAAGCCCCACATTCTCACACGCTAAGTACACGTTTGGCAATCTTTGTGGTGTAAGAAAAGCATGTCAGTAGAGTACATGACATGTGGATAGTCACATTGTTGTTTTCAACGAGCAATACAACCAAATTATTGAAACACAAT
Source organism: Hymenochirus boettgeri (assembly GCA_019447015.1). Taxonomy (NCBI): domain Eukaryota; kingdom Metazoa; phylum Chordata; class Amphibia; order Anura; family Pipidae; genus Hymenochirus; species Hymenochirus boettgeri. The sequence continues at coordinate 266,368,713 of CM033470.1, read as the reverse complement.
GCTCTCCAATATTGCCAACATTGCACAAAGGGATGGTTACGTGTATAAAAAACTACACATACTGTCTGGTCCCCTGTGGCCTCAGCTACCAGAGTGAAAAACACAATAGACACAAAAGTCACAAAAAATAATAAAATAAAACTTAAGGTAAAGATTGAAACCACTGGTGCAGTCTACATGGTCCTACCGCCTAATGTCATAACAATGACATGAAGACATAGTTGGCTCTTACTTTATGTGGAACGTTGTATTTTGTAGAAATTAGATGGATTTCAGCTGTGAAAAGCAATGCACATTTCTCTTCTGTCACTGATTCAGAGCCCTTCCTTTCACATCCTCTTATCTTTTTTAGCAGCTATTAAAGGAGAAGCAAAAAGGTCAAACAAAGACTATGAGGCTGTAAAAATTAGAAAAGAATCTGCAAAAATGTTGTTCTTTAGTGTCAGATTTACATGGCGTTGAACAGAGAGGCACATCACTCCTTCTGGAGGTTAATTAAATATATAGCAATATCGTTAGCACGGCTTTAAACTGTTGTTAACCACTAAGCCGTGTTATATTCTCATAGAGCTAATCATTGTGGGACATTTTAACACAAATGGTAAAACGCCCAATGTAAATGTACTGACAGGCGCTATCTGGATAATCACATTGCCAGAGCAATTGCACCGGGGGCTAATACGGCTCTGCGACTTTGCTTATATGCCTTATTTACCCACAACATACCCAGTTAAATTGATATTAATAATAAAGTGTTTGAATATAATTAATGTAATGTTGTGTTTAAGCTAAAAACTACTGTGTATATTTTTAGAGAACAAACATGTTTGTACTGTCAGGGAATGGATGCAATTAAATTAGTTTCAAACCCATGAGCTTTTTCGACTCAAGAAATATGGTCTCATTGGAAAGACAAACTGAAGGCTAAACACTACTATTTCTGTACACTGCCCAAGTTCTTCTTCATACTATTCCAACATTCTGTATCTGGAGAAAACATAGTACAATACATAGACAAAAGTTTTAACCTTTACCTCTCATATAAACTTTCTAATATTATATATGATAATGTTAAAGAGCTAAAGTACCCCCAGTACGCTAAAAAATGGAGTACACACAGGGGCTGCCGGATCTCAGGTGCCAACAGGAAACACAATGTGTACGAACGGTCAGCATTTTTGGGAATCGTATGCCTATCGCCGGCGATCTCAGAACGAGCGTCCGTTATGGTCGATTAAAGTGCCAATACATGGTCGTTATCGTCTGAAACGCCTGTTCGTACACATCGTGCGACGCTGTCGGCCACCGGCCATTGCACATGTGGTTGAACCTTTAGTTAGCAAATGAGATAAACAAAACTAGCAAGTATCCTTTCACTAGCAGTTTTTGCGGAATATTTTGAAATCCAAAATTACTTTTTCAAAGAGGATTTCGATTTTTCAACCACAATTAATTTCTAATTTCCAGATTTCAGAAATGTTTTACGCGATTAAAAAGGGACAGTTCAGTGGAAATGATCGATATTTTTTAAATGTTAGTTTGTGTAATGCCTTCTTAGTTATTCTACAAATTCTCTCCTATTTTTGAAAAAAATCAGTTGATATTCATACCCTTTGCTGTTCCCTGCTGTTGACATTAGTGACTGCCATTTCAGGTTCTAACAGCCCTTCTTCCAGAATGCATCACCATTTGGAATGTTCCTAACAGTAATTTCTACTGATTGGCTGTTGGATGGGTCAAAGATCTCAGATCTCTACTGAGCAACTGAATCAACCCAGGCACTGGGTCAGAGCAAGACCATAACGGTCTACTAGGGGTCCTACAAACAGGAAGTCAGTTTGTTTGATTTATTTATGCACAGGACATAATGCTGAATTGGGCAGATTGTCATTGGGTGTGGAAAATACTGCTCTTTTTTCTGAAAAGTATATGTAATTAATAACCGATCATTAACCTAAATCATTAGGTTTTTTGTAAAATGTGTAAAAACAGAATGTACTATCACTCGGAATAAAGAAACATTTACAGAAAGAAAACTGTAACTAGTTTATCTGTTTCTTCCATTTGTCTTACCATGTTTTTGAATACAGCACCCACAGGATCTGGAGTTCGGAGCACTCTCCACACATTTTTCCATTTTCAATCTCACCAGCTCCTCTACTGTAAAAAAATGAAATTATTTAAATGATCTGTAAAAACTATTATGATGGATTGTGGAACCAAAATTTATAATATTCTATAAAACAGGAAATATGTTGATTGAGTTACTATTTGAACCTAATGCAATTAAACCCTGTACAGACAGGGAAATGGATACTGTTCCTGTCATAACACATATTCTTTATCTCTCCAGGCAACAAACTGGCTGCCTTCCTCTGGGTCTATTTAGGAATTTGAAAAAGAATCTATCTATAATGTGTAAAGAAAAAGCGCAGTGTAAAAAGGGGATACGGTATACAATAAACATTACCTATATTGCAAGCATTTTAAGGACAACAAAAGACAGCATACTCACGTCCAGGCTTCACTTATAGATGACAAAAGAAGATCTCCTGTGCTCGTTTTTCTGTTATAATGTGTGCTTTTACCACACGGCATTTGTCATTTTGTAGCACACACTAAGTAGTCTTGATCCTAGCAAAAAGTTAACACTGGCCTGGAACTTTGATGTGTCTTCAGTACTTGTGGAGGCTGCTTATCGACCAATAGTGAGCTACAGTATGTACAAACAGAGTTGAATTGCAAACAATTTCACTTTATAAAAAGCAATATAAAAAAACAAAACAAATACCGATCAATAATACAATACCTTTAAACAGGTGCTTACTTATCACTAGTTACCACCAAATTATGTTAAAAATAGTTCACTTCCGACAGTTGCAAGAAGATATTACTGTTATTAAGTTCTTTAACTAATTGAACAATTTGAAAAACTTAATTTCCTCACAATTCTTCTTCTAATAATGTTGCCCACACAAGACCTAAGTTTGACCTTATTATTTTCTGACATAATAAACATACAAGTGTTATAACAAAAAAATGCGTGAAACAACCTTTCATTTATAACATACCATAACAAAGTATTGGAGGTTGAATAAAGACATATGTCTATTCAGTTCCAACCTTTTTATACCCTACCCATAATCTCTGTCTAACAGTTACATCGTAACACAAATAAGGATGTTGACTTCTAGGTATTTCCTTGTTCCATGGTAAAAAAAAATCCCTATTCTAAGAGGTTTAAAACACAGATTTCCACAAGTTAAATGCAAAACCAGAGTGCAAGAGACTGGTTTGCTTTATTGTGCCACTTTAGGTAGGCAGGCTTGGTTTGCATCACTGTGTGAAAAGACTCCTATGGACAGACATCACTAAAAAATTAAATAAGATGGGAGAGTGCATTTAGCTTTTGGAATTCTGTTAAAGCATAGCGTTTTCCTCAAAGGGCTAACATAGTAACACAGTATTGGAGGTTGTTTAAAGAGGAACTGTGGTCCAAAAATGACTTTAGTAAATTGATAGGAATTGCTCTCCTGAGAGTTTTTGCAATTTATTTCCATTGTTTATTTTTTTAGTTTTGAAGATATTTACATTTGTGTGTGATATGGGGCAGCAGCATCACCAGGTCCCCTGCACTTTGTGCTTCTGTTCTGAAACCATGTCAGTCACTCTGCCCTCCCCTTCTCCCCTCCCTTTACACCACCCCCAGCCCCCTCTCAGTCCTCGCCCCCTACCCCCCAGGTCCCTCCCCTATGGCCCATGGTCCCTCACAGTGCCCCTTGACCACCCCTTAGCCGTGCCCCGCCCACTCCAGGTGCGTGCCCGTACTTCGGTGCCAAGCCACGCCACCGCGGGCTAAACCCCCCAGATGTGTGGGCCAATCTGACACCCCCCTACACCCTGAAAACTCTGTGGAAACAGCCTTTTCAGGCAGAGAACTCTGCCTGAAAAGACCGTTTTCACACTGAGAGAGAAGGGCTTGTAGATTCCCTTACCTTCTCTGTCAGGACTTCACACAGCAGAGAGGAGGGGGGACTTCCTGTCTCTCTACACATGAGGGAGTCTGAAGCTGTGCTCGCGACGGCACTGTGCAGGAGAAGCTCAGGAATGTCACATGTCAGCCTCCCACCCATTAAACTTTCTGGTTCAGACATTTCGAATATTTGGGTGTGGAGCACGTGTAGGCAGTGGTTGATGGCTAGTTTTAAAGGTAGGAAACTGGCCTTTCATTTAAACTCAACTTGTTTGGCGATCACAGTTCCCCTTTAAAGACATAAGCTATCAAGACCAAACTTTATACCCAGTTACATAGTAAATAGTATAGGAGGTGCATAAAGAAAATGTCATCTAGTCCAACCCTTTTGACTTACCAATGAGCCCTATCTAAAAGTTCACCACAAGTTCTTTTATTTTTTGTGTATCTTTCTTTTTCCTATTTTAGCTCTTTATAAAGGAAGAATAATACTGACTTTCACACCACATGATTGCTGGTGATGTTTGATTTTTAAGAAACATTCAATAAACAATGTCCTTCTGTGCCTGCCATTACAGTTCCGGAGCACCCAATCTTGGCCCTCGAAGACAAATCTGGTTTGTGTAGAAAGCCCACAAAAATAGGACGGTTAGGAAGTACAAAGAAAGATAGAGGCCAATGGATGATCACTTCCTGAATTGTTAAACAGTCATATACTGTACAAGTAGATCTTTATAATGTGCAAATCTGGTAAAATCTCTTAGCTAAAATGGACAAAACACCTGGAATGAGAGTTTGCATGAATTCTTTATTTTTTCTTGAAAACCAGATGAAATGTGTTCCCCCAACACATTTAATCCTTCACATACGGTCCATTTACATGATTCATGGTAAATACAATTTCCACCCTGTAAACAATGAATTGAGCACAATCAATAACACGGTACAGCCAAAGCTATATTGCATAATAAACTTCTGTTGAACTGTTTGTGTAGGACAATGGCCTTAGACACATTTCTTTACTAAAATAGTGTAGCACACCAGGTGTTTCTCTCCATCCTCAACCAATTTTCTTCAAAAAAACAGTAATGACAATTATAAGAGTACATCTGATGTCTCATCCTTCATAGATATCTGTAGATACTGGAAATGGTAGATTAGTTTCAGTGGTTAAAACACTAAAATGTACAGACAGAAAATGTATATTTGCAGGTGTTCAGCAGATGAGAATTAAATAAAGCTAAATGAACTTAGTTACAACCTTAACTTTCAAGGATCCCTTGGACCTTTTAATTATATGGGAACCCCCAGACCACATTGTCCAATAGACAGAGCACATTTAGAATATGCAATAAGCTGTGTTCCCCACTTCCTTTGCTATGGCTGATGGGTGGGTCTTTGGGCACTAGATACAGTGATATTGATCACTTTTGTTTGAATAAATACAAATAAAGGATAGTTTTCATAGTGATTTGGTTGAAAGAAGCATACAATATGGGCGATAGTCAAATTTTAAAAAATGATCCAGATATTTTATTTTACATTTACTGCAAACTTCTGATTCAAAGCTTCATAGGACTATCATCCTTTTGCTATTAGATGATTAATTCCATTCATGTTTGTACTGCCTTATAAAGGGTTGTGGGTCCAGCCAATAAGGATGATGGTTAGAAACATATTATAATATATATAATATATATATATATATATATACTATATATATATATATACTGGCTATCACCCGATATGGGTACTGACCCACGCTGAGATACTGGATAATCTAATAGTTGGACATTTATGTTATAAGATCTGTGTGATCATAGTCCAGTTCTCTAGCTTTGAGATAAGGTAAATGGATATTATTTCACCTTAAATATTGCAGACAACTTTGTGAAATGATTTTTTAAAAATATTCTTACGGTACCTTTCCTGAAGAGGAAGTAGACTCTCATCAAACAAACTTCCATTCCCTGCTAGTTGTTGCTTGTTTTTTCCAAATATTAATTCTTTGATGGGCTGTTTCTGAACACTCTCCAAGACTATAAAGGATTCCTCAATTAGCATTTCCATTGCTGCAGAGAACAGTCACAGAAATATGTTTAACCTGCTTTCATCCAAGAAATTTGAACTGAATCTCTAATAGCTAGAACAGAAATTAAACTTTTAAATTTAATTTTGTGTGTGTTGATTTCTTATAAGGCATTTACATTTGTCTGGTTTCCTTATTCATATGTTTGCTCATGGGCAGCACAATCATTTTTGTATAATGGTTATAGTAAAAGCCAGTAGTACAACAGTTATAAACCAGTAATGACCCATTCCGCTTGTAGATGACCAATGTGCCAAAACTCTTTGTGCGGCCTGCACAGGGTGCAATTTGCACCTACCAAATAAATTTTTAAAACGATGTACCTATATGTTATACATAACACCTCACTTAACAGACATCACATTCCCCCAACATTTTGTGCTGGTTAACCCAACTTCTATCTGCAATTCATTACATTTGTTTTCACATTTATTATAAAAAGAAAAGTAAACACTGAAATAATATACGGTATGTCTTTGTTACTTTCTATGGTTAGAGAAAGGAACCACATAAATGCTTCATGTGATATTTATGGCAATTATATCCAGGGACTATATTACCTGCATGAAAGTAGAGCATGTTTTAAGCTGCACTGCCATTCAGCATAAACAATAGAGAAAAAAAATATAACTAAACAAAAATGATATATAGTGACCTAATTTAATGTAGACTTTGGAAGATTAATGACTTTCTAATGTTGTCATTATGTTTTGTTAGGTCGAGGCCACACTAAACAAGTGCATTGGTGGCAACTTGCGCTGTAATCCCTCTCATTTCTAGGGGTCAGAGTGTTGAAATCGCACCAAAAATGGTGATCGTACGTGCAACACTTTACAATTCATCCTCAAAGTCTCCCCTCGGTTTATACTCAGGTCTGGCTCGATCTGGATGCTGCTGGACAAAATCACATGGGAAAACAAAAGCTTGTCTGACAAAGTAACACAGAGAATCCTCTTGATTTTAGTGGGTTAAGGCAATTGTTGATTCTGGCAGATTGAAAGCAATATCCAGCATACTGTGGCAGATTAAAAGTAAATATTAGTATACTGTGAGATATGAAAGCAATATCTGTTTGAAAGCAATATCTAGTATACTGTGGCAGATTGAAAGCAATTATATAGTATACTGTGACAGACTGGAAGCAATATCTAGTTGAAAGCAACATCTAGTATACTGTGGGCAGATTGAAAGCAATATCTAGTATACTGTGGCAGATTGAAAGCAATATCTAGTATACTGTGGCAGATTGAAAGCAATATCTAGCATACTGTGACAGTTTGAAAGCAATATCTAGTATACTGTGGCAGATTGAAAGCAATATCTAGTATACTGTGACAGATTGAAAGCAATATCTGTATACTGTGACAGACTGAAATCAATATCTAGCATACTGTGACAGATTGAAAGCACATCTAGTATACTGTGGCAGATTGAAAGCAACATCTAGTATACTGTGGCAGATTGAAAGCAATATCTTGTATACTGTGACAGATTAAAAGCAATATCTAGTATACTGTGACAGACTGAAATCAATATCTAGCATACTGTGACGATTGAAAGCATATCTAGTATACGTGGCCAGATTGAAGCAAATCTAGTATTACTGTGGCAGATGGAAGCAATATCTAGTATACTGTGGCAGATTGAAAGCAACATCTAGTATACTGGGGCGATGATGAAAGCAATATCCAGCTATACTGTGCAGATTAAAAGTAATATATAGTATACTGTGGCAGATTGAGCAATATCTAGTGAAAGGCAACATCTAGTATACGTGGCTGATTGAAGCAATAAATGTATACTGTGACAGACTGAAGCAATATTCTAGTTGAAAGCAACATCTAGTATAATGTGGCAGATTGAAAGCAATATCTAGTATACTGTGGCAGATTGAAACATATCTAGTATACTGTGGCAGATTGAAAGCAATATCTAGCATACTGTGACAGTGTTTGAAAGCAATATCTAGTATACTGTTGGCAGATTGTGAAAGCAATATCTAGTATACTGTGACAGATTAAGCAATATCTAGTATACTGTTACAGCTGAAATCAATATCTAGCATACTGTGACAGATTGAAAAGCAAACATCTGTATACTGTGGCAGATTGAAAGCAACATCTAGTATACTGTGGCAGATTGAAAGCAATATCTAGTATACTGTGACAGATTAAAAGCAATATCTAGTATACTGTGACAGACTGAAATCAATATCTAGCATACTGTGACAGATTGAAAGCAATATCTAGTATACTGTGGCAGATTGAAAGCAACATCTAGTATTAGTGGCAGATTGAAAGCAATATCTAGTATAACTGTGGCAGATTGAAAGCAACATCTGTAGACTGTGGCAGATTGAAAGAAATATCTAGATTACTGTGACAGATTAAAAGCAATATCTAGTATACTGTGACAGACTGAAATCAATATCTAGCATACTGTGACAGATTGAAAGCAATATCTAGTATACTGTGGCAGATTGAAAGCAACATCTAGTATACTGGCAGATTGAAAGCAATATCTAGTATACTGTGGCAGATTGAAAGCAATCTCTAGTATACTGTGGCAGATTGAAAGCAATATCTAGTATACTGTGGCAGATTGAAAGCAACATCTAGTATACTGTGGCAGATTGGAAAGCTATATGTCTAGTATACTTGTAACAGATGATGAAAGCCCATATCAGTTATACTGTGGCAGATTAAAGCAATATCTAGTATACTGTGACAGATTGATGAAGCAATATCTAGTATACTGTGAACAGTTGAAAGCAATATCTAGTATACTGGGGCAGATTGAAAGCAATATCTAATATACTGGGTGACAGATTGAACAATAAATAGTATACTGTGGCAGATTGAAAGCACTATCTAGTATTACTGTGGGCAGCAGATGTTTGAAAGCAAATATCTAGCATACAGTGTTAGATTGAACGCATATATCTAGTATACTGTGACAGATTGAAAGCAATATCTAGTATACTGTGACAGATTGAAAGCAATATCTAGTATACTGTGGCAGATTGAAAGCAATATCTGGTATACTGTGGCAGATTGAAAGCAATATCTGTTATACAGTGGCAGATTGAAAGCAATATCTAGCATACTGTGACAGATTGAAAGCAATATCTAGTATACTGTGACAGATTAAAAGCAATATCTAGTATACTGTGGCAGATTGAAAGCAATATCTAGTATACTGTGGCAGATTGAAAGCAATCTTGTGAAACTTGTGAGAGATTGAGAGATAGACATATTACAAGGCTGTGTAGCAGTTCATTAAAGACATATTGGAACACCTATTAAAACACATGCAGTATGGCAGAATTAATGACATTTAACATACCCAACTAATTGCATTTATTTAGGAGATGTTCACACAGAGTGATGTTCCTTCGCAATGTTGCAATGCATAGCGACCACCATTGTTTTCAATGGCATTGCTGTGCATTAACACACAAAGCTGCTGCATGCACGTAATGCACTGTATCGCAGCACTTAGCTGTGAACGGTGCCATTAACTCCTATGTGCAGAGCGTTTTGGTGCAATGTTCCCACAGAAAATCACACTAAAATGCTCTACAGTGTGAACGAAGACTACATGGGAGGTATTTAAATAGTGTTAATTTATTAAGTATTTATTAAGTGTTAGACAATAAGAAGCATGATGTAGGCCGCATTGGTTTTCATGTAGTCACACATCATATCATAATAAACTGCTACATATCCATTACCGTATATACTTGAGTATAAATATACCCAAGTATAAACCGAGATACATAGTTTTAGCTAAAAAAAGGATAAAAAGTTATTGACTCGAGTATAAACCGAGGGGGTTAGTATTTGCCAAGAGCTCTATTAAATCTAAACTTAATTCTAAAAATAGCATTGCCCAACAAAGCAAGCAAATTTCTAAATATCACCCTGAATTATTTCAATACTACTTAACAAACATAACTGTAAGCAGGAATACCCATATTCTTATAATGCAGATTGTCACATAGACTCAAACATTATTTTGTTTTATGATTATTAGGCAGCTATGTCAGCATTGGGTGATAACTACAGATGGCCAAAACTCGGAAGTTTCATTCCATTCTCAGATGTACAGAACTCGGGAAAACCACGAAGATCCGAAAACAGAACTTTTTTCGGGTTTCCCATGGGCTTAAAGTACCTTAAACAACTGTGTATGACATTCTGCAGAGCCCTATTAAATCTAAACCTTAATTCTAAAAATAGCATTGCCCAACAAAGCAAGCACAATTTCTAAATATCACCCTGAATTATTTTCAATACTACATAGTAACATAGTAACATAGTAACATAGTAATTAAGGTTGAATAAAGACATTCGTCCATCAAGTCCAACCTATTCCCTTTTTTTTTTTTTTTTTTTTTTTTTTTAACCCTACCTAACAGTTGATCCAGAGGAAGGCAAAAAACCCCAGCTAAAAAAGGGGAAGGTATTAAGGGTCATATTTAAAAACCTGTGATATCATAAGTTTGCGATACCACAGGTGTTATAATGTATGACCACAGATGTAAATGTACGCCATTTGAGGGGTAATGATTATTTAGGCTAAATTATATTCTCGGATATAACCAGAAACTGCTGGTTTAAATGATGTATAAATTGTAGTTCTCTATTATTCAAGCACTCCTCCCTCCTCCCAAGAAAGAGAAATACAAAGTAGATGATTGGAGAGGTGCCTTTCTCTCTCCCTGGATGAAGCGCAACTGAGCATGCCCAGGCCATAAACAGGCAGTTGCCAGGACCAGGGGCTTTCTTACTGGGAACAAAGTTTGAGTTTCAGGACTAAATAGTCTCAATTTAATATAAAACAACACACAAGTTCATTAAATCTGCTTAGTGCTCCTGAAAGGAAACGAACAAGATACCACATGTACATGAGGGAACATAAGCGGTATTCTTTTCAATGGTTTGCAGAGTGTGGTATCATTAAAGGGCATGTCCACCCTCTTAACTCAATTTTAGTTACTGATTAAGAACCCTCTGAAAAACTTTTTTCAATTTACTCTCCTTTAACAAAATATTTATAACAGCACGATCCTCGATGGCTGAAAAACACAATCCTCTGCAGCTGTACATGTAATCTTGTGTGTCAATAGCAGCAAAGGAGAAATCTTTGCGTTGGCCATCAGCCACTGGCTGTGACGTCAGCGTTACCGCTTTGACTGACAGCCCTACCTGGAAGGTGAAGAGTAACCACGGGGTGGGATCATGCTGTGTAAGTAATGTTAAAAGCAAGTTAAAAGGGTGGATATTATCAGCATAATGTTAAATTACTGTAAATTGACTTCATTACCATTCCAAGATTAACGTAATGAAGTAGATATGTTTAATAGTGTATCAGGCATCCACCTCTCCCTGACATTCAAAGAGTCTCCCTGATATTAATTGCACATCCTTGACTGCTTGAAATTATATACAATCTCCCTCAAATTCAGTCTTCAATTAGAGTAAGGAGAGAGCGCAACCATTCCAGACCTTCTAGAAGTAGAACAAGTGGCAGAAACATGCATGTATGTATGTATGTATGTATAATTTTATTTATAAAGCACTACTTGGGTACGCAGTGCTGTACATTAGAGAATACAGAGTATACAAACAAGGGGATAAGTGCAAGCCATACAGAAAGATAAAAATTAAATTTAATGCAATTGCATACATATATAAATTATGTAAAAATGATATAAGTGCAACAAGCCTTGACATATTGGAATGAGATCCTGCCCCGAAGAGCTTACAATCTAAATGGCAGGGACAACATACAGATACAAGTAGAGGGATGGGTAAAAGTGCTTAAAAGGGCTAACAATCATTTGTTAGTTACAATTTACAATCATGTAATGTTACATTAAAATCATGTATTGTTTATGTGAGTCTGTCACTCTCCTCCCCCGGAGAGGGATCACAGCACTCTCACTCTATGCATGGTAATGATAGAGAATACTAGAGAGAGTCTAGAGCATATATACTGATTTGTTTTTCTAATTGGTAAGTAGATGGATCTAAAATGTTGTTCTTATTTAGCTGGCTTTATTTTTGTTTTTGGGGGTAGTGTTACCGGTGTATTGCCAGCATACTCATCCATATTTGACCAAATATCTTGTAGTTTTGTTAGTATTTTTCTTTTTTCCTAAAAAACACACATTTATTCTTTTACTGTATTTACCTTCTTATTTACCTAGAAAAAAACGTCAAAAACTCCAGATGGATACACCCCAACACAGATTACCTTAATGATTGAGGGTACGTATATTTAATGGCTTCTTCCAAGCTAGATTTGGTTTCCGATAACCAGGCTTAGTATCCAAGGAACTACAAATGTACAATTCATTGTACTGATAAGGTCACCAGCCGCCTGTTTGTGTCAAAAAGCTGCCTGTTTCCCCTATTCGTTTTTCAGCTTAGAATCTATATATTGATTTGGGGGATTGTTTGTTTTCTGCAATAAAGCTGAGGATCGTTATAATACGGTGTGTTACCCAAAGTATATGGTATATGGTATGTTCTGTTCTGCTTAAAATGAGCATGCTCTATTATATTTTTAGGATACTGTGACAGTTTGCTACTATTCCCAATCAGGCAAAATGCACCACAGTCATTTAAAAGATATACAGGGAGATTCAATAAAAGTTCTTACGTTTAAAATGGTGCTAATTTGCCCCAACCAATCAGCTTCAAATGTTAAATAAGATCTGATTGGTTGGGCAAATTAGCACCATTTTAAACATAAGAACTTTTATTGATCTCCCTGATGTGCATGGTGGATAATCACTCATGAAATATTATGTATCAGAAAGTCAGAATTTACAAATCTCTTTGCAACTAGGACTGCTTTCTAAAACCGTGTGTGTCTGTTTTCTCAGAGAACCAGCTATTTCAAAGATCAAGGAAACAACATGGCCTGCCAATGAAATCAAAGAACCATGTAGTATGTCTCCCCCAATACAAATTCAAGATGTCAAGAGATTGGAAAATTCCCTGTTTCGTAAGTTTATTTTGAACATCCCATCATATTGTGTTATCACTAAAGTTGTGATCCGACACGGAACCCTCGGTTCCCAAAATCCGAATGTTATGTCCGAAACCAGGCGGATCATTGGATTTCAGGACTTGGAACATATTTCAAAGGGTTACCGAAAAATCAAGGTTATTTTCAGTAAAACCTCGAAAAAACCCTCAAAAATACAATCGGAAACCCAAAGTAAGTTCTTTTTCGGATCTTCGTGGTTTTCCCGAGTTCTGTACATCTGAGAATGGAATGAAACTTCCGAGTTTTGGCCATCTGTAGTTATCACCCAATGCTGACATAGCTGCCTAATAATCATAAAAAAAAATAATGTTTGAGTCTATGTGACAATCTGCATTATAAGAATATGGGTATTCCTGCTACAGTTATGTTTGTAAGTAGTATACAGTAGTAGTAGTAGTAGTAGTATTGCCGTTTGGAGTCAGGAAGGAATTTTTCCCCATGGGCTTAAAGTACCTTAAACAACTGTGTATGACATTCTGCAGAGCTCTATTAAATCTAAACCTTAATTCTAAAAATAGCATTGCCCAACAAAGCAAGCACAATTTCTAAATATCACCCTGAATTATTTTCAATACTACTTAACAAACATAACTGTAAGCAGGAATACCCATATTCTTATAATGCAGATTGTCACATAGACTCAAACATTATTTTGTTTTATGATTATTAGGCAGCTATGTCAGCATTGGGTGATAACTACAGATGGCCAAAACTCGGAAGTTTCATTCCATTCTCAGATGTACAGAACTCGGGAAAACCACGAAGATCCGAAAACAGAACTTACTTTCGGGTTTCCGATTGTATTTTTGAGGGTTATCGAACTTTTGAGGTTATTTTCGAGGGTTACTGAAAATAAACTTGATTATTCGGTAACCCTTTGAAAATATGTTCCAAAGTCCTGAAATCCGAATGATCCGCCTGGTTTCGGACATAACATTCGGATTTTGGGAACCGAGGGTTCCGTGTCGGATCACAACTTTAGTGATAACACATAATGATGGGATGTTCAAAAATAAACTTACGAAACAGGGAAATTTTCCAATCTCTTGACATCTTGAATTTGTATTGGGGGAGACATACTACATGGTTCTTTGATTTCATTGGCAGGCCATGTTGTTTCCTTGATCTTTGGAATAGCTGGTTCTCTGAGAAAACAGACACACGGTTTTAGAAAGCAGTCCTAGTTGCAAAGAGATTTGTAAATTCTGACTTTCTGATACAATAATATGTCATGAGTGATTATCCACCATGCACAATCAGGGAGATTCAATAAAAGTTCTTATCGTTTAAAATGGTGCTAATTTTGCCCCAACCAATCAGATCTTATTTAACATTTGAAAGCTAACATCTGATTGGTTGGCGCAAAATTAGCACCATTTTAAACAATAAGACCTTTTATTGCTTGTGAAGGTTCTCATTCATCCAGGTCATGGTATATCTGTTGTATTCAATTAGATCAACTGGACTTGAAATGTAGTTCTTGAAGACGTTTCGCTAGTCATCCGACTGGCTTTCTCAATTCAGAATGACTTGTACAAAAATCTGTGGCAATTATGTACCCTGGAAAATCCCAATTAGCATATCACAGCCAGGTGTTAAGGGTGTGATTAGATAGTGGCTAAGAGGTGTTATAGGAACGCCCAGAGTAAGGTGTTAAAACAGCATTGCATACATAATTGCCACAGATTTTTGTACAAGTCATTCTGAATTGAGAAAGCCAGTCGGATGACTAGCGAAACGTCTTCAAGAACTACATTTCAAGTCCAGTTGATCTAATTGAATACAACAGATATACCATGACCTGGATGAATGAGAACCTTCACAAGCATATTTCTGATACAATAATATGTCATGAGTGATTATCCACCATGCACAATCAGGGAGATTCAATAAAAGTTCTTATCGTTTAAAATGGTGCTAATTTTGCCCATCTTTAAACTGTGGTCAGATGGAAAGCAACATCTAGTGTACTTTAATAGAAACATTGTGGCAATTGAAAGCAATATCTGTATATACTTGTGCCGATTAAAAGCAAATATCTAGTATACTGTGAACGACTGAATCATATCTAGCATACTGTGCAGATTGAAAGCAATATCTAGTATACTGTGGGCAGATTGAAAGCAACATCTAGTATACTGTGGCAGATTGAAGCAATATCTGTATACTGTTGCAGATTGAGCAATCTAGTATAACTGTGCAGATTGAAAGCAATATCAGATACTGTGGCAGATTGAAAGTAATATATAGTATACTGTGGCAGATTGAAAGCCAATATCTAGTTGAAAGCAACATCTAGTATACTGTGGCAGATTGAAAGCAATAAATAGTATACTGTGACAGACTGAGCATTCTAGTTGAAAGCAACATCTAGTATACTGTGCAGATTGAAAGCATATCTAGTATACTGTGGCAGATTGAAAGCATATCTAGTATACTGTGGCAGATTGAAAGCATATCTAGCATACTGTGACAGTTGAAAGCAATATCTAGTATACTGGGCAGATGAAAATATCTATGTATACTGTGACAGATTAAGCAATATCTAGTATACTGTACAGATGAATCCAATATCTACATACTGGGACAGATGGAAAGCACATCTAGTATACTGTGGCAGATTGAAAGCAATCCTAGTATAACTGTGGCAGAGTTGAAAGCAATATCTAGTATATGAGACTGTTGACAGATTAAAAAGCAATATCTAGTATACTGTGGACAGACGAAAGTCAATATTTAGTAACTGTACAGATGAAAAAAGCAATAATCTAGTAATACTGTGGCAGATTGAAAGCAAATCTAGTATACTGTGCAGATGAAAGCAATATCTAGTATACTGTGGCAGATTGAAAGCACATCTAGTATACTGTGGCAAGATTGAAAGCAATATCTAGTATACTGTGACAGCATTAAAGCAATATCTAGTATACTGTGCCAGACTGAAATCAATATCTATATACTGTGACAGATTGAAAGCAATATCTAGTATACTGTGGCAGATGAAAGCAACAGCTAGTATCGGGTGCAGATTGAAAGCAATATCTATATTACTGTGGCAGATTGAAAAGCAACATCTAGTATACTGTGGCAGATTGAAAGCAATATCTAGTATACTGTGGCAGATTGAAGCAATTATCTAGTAATACTGTGGCAGATTGAAAGCATTTCTAGTATACTGTACAGATTGAAAGCCATATCTGTATACTGTGGCAGATTAAAAGCAATACTAGTATCTGTGAAAGATTGAAAGCAATAATCTAGTATACTGGAACAGATTGAAACAATATCTAGTATACTGTGGCAGATTGAAAGCATATCTTAATATACTGTGACAGATTGAAAGCTAAATAGTATACTGTGGCAGATTGAAAGCATATCTAGTATACTGTGGCAAGTGAAAGCAATATCTAGAATACGTGTAGATTGAAAGCAATATCTAGCATACTGTGCAGATTGAAAGCAATATCTAATATACTTGGAAGATTGAAAGCAATATCTGGTATACTGTGGCAGATTGAAAGCAATATCTGTATACTGTGGCAATTAAAGCAATATCTAGCATACTGTGATATATGAAAGCAAATATCTGGTATACTGTGGCAGATTGAAAGCAATATCTAGCATACTGTGACAGATTGAAAGCAATATCTAATATACTGTGACAGATTGAAAGCAATATCTAGTATACTGTGGCAGATTGAAAGCAATATCTAGTACACTGTGACATTGAAAGCAATATCTAGTATACTGTGGCAGATTGAAAGCAAATCTAATATACGTGCAGATTGAAAGCAATTCTAGTATACGTGTACAGATTGAAAGCAATACTAGTATACTGTGGCAATTAAAAGCAATATCTAGTATACTGTGACAGATTGAAAGCAATATTCTAGTATAATGTAGCAGATTAAGCAATATCTAGTATACTGTGGCAGATTGAAAGCAATATCTATATCTGTGACAGATTGAAAGCAATATCTAGTAACTGTGGCAGATTGCAAGCAATATCTAGTATAGTGTGGCAGATTGAAACCATATCTAGTCATACAGTGGTAATTGAAAGCAATATCTAGATACGTGACAGATTGAAAGCAAATCTAATATACTGTGGCAGATTGAAACAATTCTGTATACTGTGCAGATTGAAAAGCAATATCTGTATACTGTGGAGATGTAAAAGCAATATCTAGCATCTGTGAAGATTGACGCAAATCTGGTATACTGTGCAATTGAAGCATATCTAGCATACTGTGACAGATTGAAAGCAATATCTAATACTGTGAAGATTGAAACCAATATCTAGATATTGTGGCAGATTGAAAGCAATGTTAGCAACTGTGACAGATTGAAAGCAATATCTAGCATACTGTGACAGATTGAAAGCAATATCTAGTATAATGTGGCAGAATGAAAGCATCTGTATATCTGGACAGATTGAAAGCATACGTAGTATATAAAATATATCTGTGACAGATTGAAAGAATATCTAGTATACTGTGCAGATTGACAGCAATATCTAGTAACTGTGACAGATTGAAAGAAGCAATATCTAGTATACTGTGGCAGATTAAAGCAATATCATATAGCTGTGGCAGATTGAAGATATATAGTATCTGTGACAGAGAAAGCAATATCAGTTAAATAAGCAACATCTAGTAAACTGTGGCAGATTGAAAGCAATATCTAGTATCTGTGGCAGATTGAAAAACATATCTAGCATATACTGTACAGTTTGAAAAGCAATATCTAGTATACTGTGGCAGATTGAAGCAATATCTAGTATACTGTGGCAATATGAAAGCAATATCTGATACTGTGACAGATTGAAAGCACAATCTGTATACTGTGGCAGATTGAAAGCAACATCTAGTATATACTGTGTGCAGATTGAAAGCAACAATCTAGTATACTGTGGCAGATTTAAGCATTTCTAGTATACTGTGGCAGATTGAAAGCAATATCTAGTATACTGTGGCAGATTAAAAGCAATTACTTGCATACTGTAACAGATTGAAACAATATTCAGTATACTGTGGCAGATTAAAGCAATATCTGTATACTGTGACAGATTGAAAGCAATATCTAGTACACTGTGAACAGATTGAAACAAGCATATCTCTAGTATACTGTGGCAGATTGAAAGCAATATCTTATATACTGTGACAAAGATTGAAGCAATATCTAGTATACTGTGGCAGATTGAAAGAACTATCTATTATACTGTGGCAGATGGAAAGCAATATCTAGCAACAGTGGCAGATTGAAAGCAATCTCTGCATACTGTTGCAGATTGAAAGCAATATCTATATACTGTGGGGCAGATTGAAAAGCAATATCTGTATACTGTGGCAGATTGAAAGGAAAGCATATCTGGTATACTTGGCAGATTAAAAGCAAAATATATAGTAACTGTGCAAAGATTGAAAGCAATATCTGGATACTGTGGCAATTGAAAGCATATCTATAACTGTGACAGATTTAAGCAATATCTAATATACTGTGACAGATTGAAAGTAATATCTAGTATATACTGTGGCAGATTAAGCAAATATCTAGTACACTGTGACATATTGAAGAGCAATAATACTAGTATACTGTGGCAGATTGAAAGCAAAAATCTAGTATACTGTGGCAATTGAAAGCAATATCTAGTATACTGTGGCAGTTGAAAGCAATATCTGTATTACTGTGGCAGATGAAGCAATATCTAGTATACTGTGGCAGATTGAAAGCAATATCTAGTATACTGTGCACTGGACGATTGGAAAGCAATATCTAGTTATTGTGGCAGATTACAAAAGCAATACTCGAAGTATATAGCATACTGTGACAGATTGAAAGCAATATCTGTATAATGTGGTTTGCAGATTGAAAGACATATCTAGTATACTTGTTGACAGATTCAAAGCATAATCTAGTATACTGTGGCAGATTGAAAGCAATATCTACGTATAACTGTGACAGAGTGAAAGCAATATCTAGTATACTGTTGACAGATTGAAAGAATATCTAGCATACTGTGACAGATTGAAAGCAATATCTATCATAACTGTGGCATATTAAAAGCAATATCTATATATACTGGTGCAGATGAAGCAATATTAGTATACTGTGACGACTGGAAGCAATATTAGTTGAAAAAACAACATCTAGTATGTGGCAGATTGAAGCAACACTAGCATACTGGTGGCGAATTGAACCCTATCTCTATAACAGATTGAAAGCAATATCTAATATACTGTGACAGATTGAAAGCAATAAATAGTATACTGTGGCAGATTGCAAGCAATATCTAGTATACTGTGGCAGATTGAAAGCAATATCTAGCATACAGTGTTAGATTGAAAGCAATATCTAGCATACTGTTGCAGATTGAAAGCAATATCTAATATACTGTGGAAGATTGAAAGCAATATCTGGTATACTGTGGCAGATTGAAAGCAATATCTGTTATACTGTGGCAGATTAAAAGCAATATCTAGCATACTGTGATAGATTGAAAGCAATATCTGGTATACTGTGGCAGATTGAAAGCAATATCTAGCATACTGTGACAGATTGAAAGCAATATCTAATATACTGTGACAGATTGAAA